>OY728163.1:2117638805-2122638805 GCA_963277665.1 Viscum album
CGGACTCCTGCGTTTTGGAATGAAGTCGGTGAAAGAAATTTGCTGGGGCCAGAATTAGTAGAAGAAGTGGCTGAGAAATCGAGGATGATCCAGGAACACATGAGGATAGTTTAGAGCAGGCAGAAAAGTTATGCAGATAACAGAAGTAAAGACTTCTCTTTTGAGGTAGGTGACCATGTTTTCCTTAAAATCTCTCCTTGGAAAAGTGTGATATGTTTTGGTAAGTAAGGGAATCTATGTCCACGGTTCATCGGTCCTTTTGAAATCTTGGATAATGTTGGAATAGTTTCATACCGTGAAGCTTTTCCTCCGAGCTTATTTCAGGTACACAATGTTTTTCATGTTTCGATGTTGAGAAAGTATGTTCCAGATTCATCACATGTCTTGAGGCCGGAAGCAGTTCAGCTGGCAGAGAACCTTTCTTATGAAGAAAAACCAGTTCAGATTCTTGATCGAAGAGAATAGGTATTGCGGAATAAGGTAATCCACCAGGTAAAGGTTTTGTGGAGAAACTACATGGTTGAAGAAGCAACATGGGAGTCTGAAAATGCTATGAGGGAAAAATACCCTCAGTTGTTTAATAATTAAATAAAATTGCGAGGATGCAATTTCAAAAAGGTGGGGATAATGTAACATCCCAAGGTTTTCTAAAAATAAATTGAAATTTATTGAAATTTTGTTTAAGGTATATATTTATGAGTATCATTTAAACATAATTTTATTTCTTCTATGTTTTGAATTTCAAGAAACTATCATCTACAATTGTGTTCATTTTGTTATTTAGATCCTGATGAAATAAACTTGTTTTTTTTTGTGAAAAGTAACATGCCCTTATGATTATTAATATGAATAGTAATATGACCTCATTAATAGTAAATAATATTATTATTTTATTTTCCCAAGGAAATAGGATAATGGGATCTTAATTGATTTTTCAATGTCACATAAAACTAATTGCACTTCTATATTGTTATTTTTTGAATTAACTGTGACCTTATTTAAAAATTAAATTAATAATATTTAATTTTTTTTTGAAATATGGAGTTTATTTTTGAATTCTAAATGTCAAAAAATGGTTGCGGTAAATTTTTGGTATTTTTCTGAAACTCTTAAATTTTCGGTGAATAGTGAAATACGATAAAATACCGTATAATCAATTTATCAGTAAAAATGCACTTTTTATGACATCATAAGTGATGAAAGGACACTTTATTTGAACTCACATGATATTTTCACTATTTATGGCCGCTTGATTTGATATTATTCATAGTCCTGATAACAATATTATAATAATAAATAAAATAATCTAAAATACCACCCCTCCTCCACTATAAATATCACCCTCACTCTCCTCTTGCTCTCACACCTCTCAAGCCTTGAGCATTGTCTAATTTCTGCCAAATTCCCTCCCCAATCTTCTTCCCCACGTCCTAGATCTACTGGTCTCACCAATAGAACAGAATCAAATCCCTTAAGAACGATCTCAAGGAGAAGAGATCAAGAGGTAATCAACCTCTTTTGTTTTCATTATTTTCATTCATTTTTTTGTTATTCTCTTCCATTACCATTATCTTGTGTTGGGATATTTTATTAAATATTTACCCTTACTGTACATATCTTGTATGAATGATGATATATTACATTCCTCTCATCAATCTTGTTTTTATGAACTTTTAAGAGACGACGTTAGGCTGCCGAATTTTCGTGAGAAATTTCTCAAGATATTCTTTTATTTCATGATTTGTTTTTCTTCTTTCCTCACTCCCTCTTATCCAAGAGGCCTGAAATATCAAGAATCATGTACATTTATTATGTTCTCATGATTATGGAAAATTACTCATCAGTATTCTTCTCCTCTTCCACTTATTTAATGAATAAAAAAACATTGTCCATTTGTGTTGAATTACCGATATCGTGGACGATGTATTTTCAATTTCCATTAATTCTTTCGAGTCTGGTCATGAAACCATTTATATGGTTGAAAAAGGTTATAATATATGTTTTATAACTCATATAAGGTTCTGTAATTCTTTTGTACTCATGGTTCTAATTAAAAAGACAAAATGACGTTTCTATTATCAAAGAACAACTTAAATGATCTAAACAAACATCATTATTATTTTACCTAATGAATCATCCTAATATAAAGAAATCAAAGTGATAAATGGTGTATCTTATGGTCTTGGAAATATTTATTTACTAATCCATTTCAATTCTAGTGTTTCACTTCCAATCAACAAGAACGATTCATCGTGAACCGATCGTGAAAATCACAAAAGAACTCACTCAAAGTAATGCAAGAAACAAAATACTAAAAATTAAGGGGTAAAATGAGGTTATGAAATTACCATATAAGATGTTATAATCATGATTATGTTTTTTAAAATACTAATAACACTATTTTAACCATTATACAGGAGTTTTAATCAATTTTGAAGTAAGACAAGCCTAAGGTAAGGGAATTCTTAACCTGATTTCCATTCTTTGGGTTAACCTTCTTCTTTATTATTTATGTGATATTTAAATTGTTTGTGTGATGTTCTCTGTTTATATTATGTTTCATTATGTGTATTTACAGAGTATATACATATTCCATCCACTCTATTAAGTCTCACATCAATTATATGATGTTTATAAGGGACTTTTCTTCTAAAATCCTCTTTTAAAATTCTGTTTTACAAGATTCAAAAGATATGTTTTTATGATATTATTTATGTTGTATGATTATGTTTTGGTTATTGGGAATTCTTTATAATGAAGTGTGGGAACTATATTTCCCTAAAATTCATTGGGTGTGAGTATGTTGGAGGTCAGACGTTTGGTTACTCCAAGTGTAACTGTGATGGTTACACAAAGTAAGGTAGCCGTGAGGGTTACAAATTTTAAGGTAGCCAAGATGGTTACAAGATTATGTAAGTAATCCCACAAGATACCTCTATGATTATATTTATGTTTTTGTGGATCTTGTGTAAATCTCATGTTACACAAAGTAAGTATTTATGGGTGGAAGGCATGTCTTTTGAAAGTGTTTTCATATGTCATGCGTATTCATGGATTAATGTGATTTTTCCTTCTTTTTCATACCTTACTGAGATTTTGTGCTCATCCAAAGTTTTTAAATGATTTTTCACAGGTTAATGGATGAGTAATACAAGGACGGAAGACATGTTAAATGTTGAAGAATTGTCAAGGAGTCTTGTTTTATGTTTTAATGTTTTATATTCTGAGGAAAATTGAAACTGATTTTATGGTATCCACTATGTAATAATGTGTAATGTTATGAATGTTTTGTCTTAATAATCTAAATATATAAACATTAAAAGATCCTCAATGTAAAAGGATGTTTTTCTTGAATAAATTCATGATTATAAATGAAATAAGTGCGGGTCTTTATATAATTTCATGCTTACCCTTCATAGAATGATTAGTAACAACCTATATAATAATTTGAAAATTTTTATTAATTTATGGATGAAAATTAACAATACATAAATTAAAATATTCATACCTATATAAAATTTAAAATCCCATATCATTATAATAATTTGTTAATACCATTGGTTCTGAGTGTTAAATTACTCATTTATCATATACATTTCATTTTAGTAGATCCAGTCGTAGATTCATGATCATGGTTCAATAATATCTAACATTCTAACAATCATATTAATATCATATATATTCACTAAATAAATATTTTCAATAATAATTAATATATAGATATATAATAATTAATGACATCATTCCTATAGATTTTATGGCATATATATGCATGGATATTGTTTTTAATTTTAGAAGAATGGAACGAGATAATGTAATATAAGAAATCACCTATAAATATACATAATTAGATATTTATATCATTTTAATTAATGAAATATTTTAATATTATGAACCATGATAATATGAAATGAAAAAAATAATCACATCACTTCGTAGAGGTAGTAGTACACATAGGTGGCTAAGTGACATTTTTTAATGGATAGAAATGTAATAATATTGATGGTATATTTCCATAATTATAAATATTTTATAAATAAAATATATTATCATTACATCAATCGTTATATGAACTAAGTTTCTTCAAAAAATATTTTTGGAAAAACTCAAAAAGGGTAATTTGAGTTATATTAACTCCTCTATATGGCCCTCCATCAGAGATTATTTGAATAACATTATGCATAACTCTATATGGATGTTCAGTAAAAACTCATCTTTTAATTTTAAGCTCGATAACTGGACTATCTTCCCCCTGATTTCAATGTTATCCTTTCATTCCCGTCCTACCAACATAAATCACTCTATTCTGGAAGTTATGAATGACCCTAGCATCAATCTTCCAGAGGCTATTGCGCATGAGGTTGATAGTCATACCTTCTCCATTGCGGATGACATCCTAGTTTAGGAACCTTCTCATAATGGTAACCTAGACTCAAAATCCTTATATAATCATGATTTTTGTTCTTCAGAAAATATTATTAGGTGGATCAAACAATTTCATAATAATTGGATCAAGCCCTCTAGATTTATTCTTATTTGGAGGATTTGACAACATCATGTTGCTACATATGTGTGCCTTAAGACCTTTGGCATCCAACTTTGTTCTAAATGCCATATGTGTCACCACCATAGAGATGATACCAACCATTTTTTCCTATCATGTGCTACTGCCTCTACTCTTTGGAATTTTATTACTGACATGTTTGATTGCAGATGGATCTATTCTGACTGCATTCTCACACTTCTAAAAGGTTGGGTGGAGATTAATGCCTAGAAGAAAATCAAGATCATATTAATTTAGACTATTGCAGAGCTCCTCCATGTTTTCTTGTATGATCGTAATGAAATTTTACAAAATAGGCACTGAATCAATCTCAATGTAGGTCGTGTGAGAATTCTATCTGCTATCAGGGATGCCGCTTCGATCCAAAAAGATTTTTGTAACAACACCATTGATGATTTTTTGATTCTCAGAAATCTTCGGGTTGTCAGCCTCTACAAAAGGTCACGTCAATCTATTCAGGTATTCTAGAAAGCCCCTATTACTTGTTGGATCAAAATAAATGTGAATGGAGCTTCAAAAGGGAGCACAGGTCCAGCAGGTTTTGGTGTTGTCTGCATGGATTATTTGGGCCGTTGTCTTGGGTGTTTCTTTGGAGGTTGCACTAGCGCTACTTCCTTATAGGCGGAGATGATGGGGGTGATCCAGGCTATATATGTTGTTCAAATGAAAGGGTGGAACACCATTTTAATTGAATGTGACTCTACCGCCATTTTCCAAGAAATTTAGAATGGTGTGATCCACCATTCCTGGTCCCTTACTTCTTACTGGATAAAATGCATGGAATCTCTTCGGGAAATCAGATATATTTCCACTCATGCCTATAGGGAATCAAACACGGTGGCTGATGCTCTTTCTAACAAAGGTATCTACCGGTGCAATACGTGGGTTGATAATATCCCAGTTTTCCTTCTTCCTCTTTATGAAAGAGATTAAAATAAAAATCCATTTTTCATGCTTTTGGGGTTCCCTTCGTTTTGATTATTAATAAATTATGTATTGGTATTTAACCAATACATTACCCTTAAAAAATATTATAAATTTAATTGAAATAATAAATTATATTATATTTGATTTAATGGATTTATTGTATGAATATTATGAAATAAAAAATACAATATGTGGTTAAGATTTATACCACTTCATTGAGAAAAAAAATTTGTATACCCTATAAGAATTTATGGGATGCTCATTGGAATGTAAATAAGATTTATGATCTTTTAAAGAAAACTAAAATGGTTCTATGAAAAGGTATAGCTCAATCAAGAGTAACATTGTATACGAGGAATTGGTGACAATAGGTTCCCTTTTAAAAGATAAATATATGCAAGAATTGTAACTTGTTAATGTTTTGAAATATTAGTATATATCAGTTTTTAAAAAAATACACCAAAATGGCTCATATTAATGGTGATAAAATAATGGTGCATTTAAAACTATAAAATATATATTAATAAATTATTTTGATTAATTATACCCATATAATTTTATTTAAACCTCAGTAATCTTGTTTATCCTTAATTGTGGTAAACATTTTTGTAATATTAATGATCTATAATTTTTTGTAACATTTATTAATACAAAATAAATTTACATGTGTATAATTTTTGGTCTAATTATCTTAAAACATGACTGGAATTGTGTTTTTGAAATAATAATTTAAAATGTTTTTATAAAATATCATTAATACAGTTTTTGATAGTATTAATTTAATTTAAAATTTAATATATGATGAAAAATATTGAAATATAATATAAAAAATTCTCAAACCCATAATATTTTATAATAATCTATAAATATTTTGGAACACATTAAAATTATAAATTTTTAATGAATTTAATAAATTTAAATTAATACATTTAATTTATCAATTTATTGAATAAATAATGTTTAATAAATACATTAATATTTAAGATAATTATTGATTAACTGAAAACAAATATAATACTATTATAAAAAAATTAACTAAATCTTCAATCAATATTTAAATATTTTCCAATTCTAATTTTACCTTTATTTAAAATATTTTATATATTAAAGTCAAGGGTATGATATTTTGTTTTTTTTTCATTTTATAGTGTAATATATAAGATTATATAAATGAAAAGATCTTCCAATTTTTCATATTTTATGAAAGAGATGGAAATGGATGGAAATGGATGAAATTATATTATCAAATAGAATAAATTACTACGTTAGTGGAATTTTAATGTGTTATCGCAATGTATTTACCTTATATTATAAGATTTACCATTAATGATGTGAATAATATTTATTATGATTATTATTTATAATATAAAACAATAGGGAACTACCTACCAAATTTCAGCCTCCTAATTCAAAATATAGATTTCTTTTATAATATTTAATACAACAATTTGAGGTAATATTATTAAAAATATATCCTCTAGAACATGATGACAAGTATTTTTGTAGAAAAATTAATTTTTAAGTAAAATGATTCTATAATAAAACCAAATATAAAATTAATTACAATATCCAAAATAATATTATATATAATAAAAAATATATATTCTAGTTATAAAACAAGATATATAAAATATTACACATTAATTACATTTTATGATGACAATGTCTTAAAAATAATCTCTTTCACTAATCCTTTAAAAATAAATGCTCCATAAAATATTCGTATTTTTTTATAAGATAATCCTGACATAATAATTTCAAAACTGAAAATTTTTTTATATAATAAATTATAGAAGTGGTAGAAACTAATAATATTTTATTCATATAAAACAATTGATAAACCTTTTTTGATGAATGATGTATTTTGGAATCATATAAAGAGTACACTAATATTGCTTAATTTTTTAATTGTATTTTCAAAATATAAAATCATAATACATAATATTTATAATTATATTATTCCAATTCGATCATAAAATTAATCATCTATGTTATAATGGGATGATTTAAATATTTTTTCTATTATAATACATTACCATTATCATAATGAGATGTTTTATGTGTTATGGAAGCTATCATAATTTTTATTATATTAAAAAACATTTTCAATTATGATAGACTATATACAATGAAATAATTTTATCCTTCAAAACATTATAATATTCATCAAAATTTCATTAATTTTTAAAAACCCACATAGTATACATGGAAAACACAACTACAATAAAATTAGAATGGTGTGAACCACAATGTTTACTAGAAATATCCAATGATTTGGTTCCCAAATAAGTTTCTCATTGGTGGAATCTTAAAATGTCAACATAGTGGAAATAATATCATTAATGTATGAATAGAGAGTGATATAGATCATGGTATGGAAATGTAAATGACCAGAATACGATAAATATTTCAGTATTTAAAAGATTATTGACTCACCTGAAATGGTGGTAAATGAATAAAATTTAAATTTCATTGTACTTTTGGTATAATTGATAGAATCTTTTACTATCTATATTGATAACATGAAAACATATACATTATAAATTTAATTCCATTTTAATGAAAAATTTAATCATTTTTCTATTCTTAAATGAATTTCTACATCATCTCTTTCTACAAGAAACAAATATTCAATCTCAATTTCTCATGCCTATTGTACAAAACATATCGTTCAATATATCATAAGATCTATAAATTAATTAAAATACTATATATATATATATATTTATATAATACAAAATGGTTTTCCGAATTCATTTAGTATAGAAAAAAATAACAAATTTTTTTTCTAAAACCAAAATAAATACACTCAATGTTCAATATAATACAATTCATAAATAGTTATCCAAATAATATATAGAAATATGTCTTACCAATTTCTTTTGAAAAATAATAATTTATAATATATTGTTTCTATGATGAACCTAAATATAATATCCAATTAATATAAATATCGCAAAAGGTCATACAATAAAAATATTTATACCATAATTATATACTCTCCAAAATTAGTTAAGGTTTCTATAAATATCACAAATTAACATATAGATAAAATGAAATCTTATTTGATTAAATAATTTAAATAATCTCGAGCTCTTAAAATATTCATTCAATAATCATATAATTATCCCAATATAATGATATTCTTCAAAATTAACAAAACACATTTAATAACTAAATAAATTTACAATGCCATTATTATCTATAAGATGCCAATATATTTCTAAAATATATTATCACATTCTTCCATTTAAACCACAATTACCTCAAAATTATGGTATACATTAACACAAATTTTAATCAGTAATTTTAATATTTTTTCTATAATTTTAAAAAAATTATTAGTCATTTAATTAAATCTAAAATAAATCATATACAAAATAACCTATTAATATTTTAATAAATATCATAAAAAATAACCATAATCATTTGAAAAATTTATCACAAGAAACCTCAAAAATTGTATCTATAATAATAAATTTATAATATGATTTAGACTTATAAATCTGTGAAAATGTAGGTTTTCCAATATTTTTATGGAATATCAATGTCTTCAATATGTTATTCTATATCATTCTTCATAATTTTTCATTAAAAAAATTTAATTCACCAAAGAGTATTCCCAGAGCGTTTCAAATTACGTGTAAGGTCGGTTCAGAATCAATATGCACCAAGATGATGGCTAAGATATAATCAACCATCTATTTTTGGATATATAGTTGTATATGTATAAGTGATAAAACAATTTCTACTTATAGTATTCATATAGTGATGTTTTTTATATGAAAAAACACATGCCTTCTACCTTATATAAAAAATTTGATATTATTATATTATTTTACCAATTATCAATGTATATAACAAATATCATGTTCCCTAAACGGTATATTGATAAATCTAGTTCACAAATATTCTATTGAAAACACTCGTATACCTAGTATAATGGATATGACTCTCATAGCCTATAGATTGTTATCACATTATTAAAATTGGAATATATTTATGTCATATTTTCCAAAATGATCAAATCATTTATTAGTATTTGGAATCAATATAAATATTTACTTCCAACAATAATTTCTTTTACATAATATAGATCATAATATATTTTTTATAACACTATTATTCTCAAAATCATATTCCTGCATAAAAATTATATTTTACATACGAGAATCATTGTGAATGTGAATTATTATAAGTTGGGCTCCAATAATAACTAAGGGTTACGTACAAAATATCGAATATTTAGTGAATATAAAATAACCAGTATTGAAAGTAAAAAATTTAAAATACATCCCATTTAACTATTTACATGACCATGATTATTACTATGGAAGGAATAATTGATAATCAATTAATTTAGCACAAATGACTACATTGGAATGAATCATATCCATGGGTATCAAAGCTATTTGAACTACTAGACGGATACAAATAATTTCTTTGATATTAATGGAATTCATAATTATAGTTATCTAAATCATACAATAGAATCCCAGTGAAAATACATCTTATAAAATGAGTAATTCATGAGGCAAATATCGAACATATATTTTCAATTGAGCAATACATATTAATTAAGAAAATTTTATTTTAATGGGCCCCACATGCAACATAATAATCCTAATTCATTTTTTATATGAATAAAAAAATCATTATGAATTTATAATCAATAACATTAAATCATAGAACAACTACCAGACAAAATGATAATAATTTCCCCAATCAAGTTAATCAAAAAAATATCTAGATAAATAATATATATGGTATCATTACAACATATCCCTATTAGATCCCAACTATAATAAATTGTTCTTAACAGGGATTTATTGAAATACAATGAACATATATTTAAAAACATTAATTAGGGTAATATAAATTTCTAAATGTAATATAATTATAATAAAATTAAATATATACCTAATATCAGTAAAAAAAAATATTTAACATAATGATGTAAAATTATAAATGAGGATTTAGTGATTGGGAAAACTTGATGGTGGAAAATTCTATTCTTTTTGAGTAAGTTAAAAAAATGATTTCATTAACATTTTTTAATAATAATAATAATAATAATAATTTAAAAAATGATAATAATATTATTAATTTATTTTTTATAAAAATTTAATCACTTATAACATGACTATAAAAAATTATATAACAATATATGTCAAAAATTTAAAATATTTTAATGAATATATTAATCTGGGATAGAAAAATTATTGATGAAATAAAATTATAATGTCATTATTAATGGGAACATTATTTTGGTAACATGAGTTCATTTGTTAAGAAAATTAATGGGATACTCTTATTTTCTAGAAATAATTTTGTAGTATAAAACGAATTGATATTATAATATTTGAAAAATATAATTTTCCTTAAATAAAATTAAAAAATTTATAATATTAATTGACAAGTGATTGAAACATATATCCCTAACCACATTGTTGACTTTTGAATCATATTCACCATAATTAATTACATAAATATTATGATTAAATATAATTATAATTATAATCATCATTATTTATCCTATCAAAGGGAATCTTTACTCACCTCATAGAATAATTTAGGTGCATAACCAAACATATTTCAATAATATAATAGTTTTAAATGATATAACATTTCGAAAAAATTATCATTGAATTGTGAATTAAAAAATGAAGATGTTATGTGTAAAAATATTAAATACAAAAAAATTAAAAATATAGCATAACAAAATAATATTTCATCTCACAAATAATGTGGAGAAAACATTATTATTGATTTATAAGTATAACACACATAATAAAAATTGTGTTTCAAAACACCATAAAACCATGAAACCATCAAGTATAATCATTTAGGATGGAATATTTTTAAATTTACAATTAAAAAACAAAATTTATGAAGTATTAAAATATATAACATAAAGAAGTGAAAAAATATACTATATTTGAAGAAAAATATTCCATAACACTAAAATATGAATCATTGAAGACACGTTCAGATAGAATCGATAACCTCATTCTTAAACATTATATAATTTTTTTAACGTCTATGTAATGGTATTAAATTGGTTAATAATTTTACAAGTACTTATTTAATTACTTATAATATATTATATGTTCATCTTATAACATTCAAACATCCATTTATTTATAATCAATTAATAAAATTTTGATTTGATTATTAATTTACTTTTTTTTAAGTTAAGTTGTTGTAGTTTGGGAAGATACATATATATCATGGTTGAAATATTTATATGTTATTAATCATGATAGAAATATCATATATATTAATTATACACATATTTGGACTCATCTTTTATCGGAAATGATATAAAATAAACTACATAATTCATGGAGATGATATAACATACGTACAGAAGAATTTTATTTTAAGTATTTAATAAATGAAAATTAAAATAATATCTAACCATTATAGATTAATTGTTATGTGTTTTCTATCGAATATATTTATTAAATAATTCCTCATTATCATCGTCTAAAATAAGAATAGAAAATTGAATGAAAATGCTTCGTGGAAGTGGTATTCCACTAGTATTCAAAAGGTGTATTATTATAATCAAATTGATGGGATATTAATAATGAAAATTTTTTATAATATTTATGGAGACATAATTATATAATTAAACTTGTAAACAAATTTCTAACATCATTATTAATATCTTACTAAAATGATTTTGATCAACGAATTACACTATTTAGTTTAGATGGAAATTCTTACTAATACCCAAGAAATGTTTTATATTTTCAAAGGATGAAAATTTTGAGGAAAATAGTTATTCAATAATTATAATTATAATTAAATATATTTAAGATAAATATTTTAAAATTTTAGTATTATTACCGTTAACTAAGAAGAGTTCAAACGTAAAATTAAATTGAAAATAATTTGTTTAGAGTTAAACCTCGTCACAGAGAAACCCTTTTCTGTTAACACCTTATGAAAAGATGATATTTACTAATATAATTAAAATATCTATTGGGTATGGTATAGGATGAAATTAATATGTTAAGATATCTATTTTTATGATAAATGCCTCAAAATATATGATTAAGAGAATAGAATGTGTTCCCTTTTATAACAGAGGTGTGTGGAACAAATCTAAATTTCCATGTCTTTATAATGTTATCAAGAAACATTCTTACAAGAATGGCCGTAAAAATTTACTCAAGCTCAATGGAGATAATGGAAAGGTACAAATTCAATGATAAAATGGTGTTTATGAACGTGTTTTCCATTTTATCTCTTAATTATTTATATTAACCTTCATTATATATTTTTTATCATTACCTGGGGTATGGAATTTTTTATAATTAAATTAATGTAAATTTACTTATATGTAAAAAATGTAGAAAATAGTGGAAAATGAAAGAACTTATAGACTAATTATCTTTTCAAATGGATAATTTTATTATTTTTATGATTTATGATCGATTTATTGAAATATTATATTTCATAAAATATCAATCATTTCATTAATAACAATATTAATTAGAGTTGACATTATATAAATCTCAATATATAATTAATTCAAATATAAATATTTATAACCAATGTGATATGTTATATGATCCTATTAAATAAATGGACTATAATAATTTATCAAATTTCTATCACATTATATATTTCTAAAATACATTATCTTATTTTTTAATCAATTGAAAAGTATTTTTTTGTAATATATAAGAATTTAATACTAATTATGGTACAAATATAAATTTAAAATAATGAAAATGATAAAAAATTTAATTCATATTAAATAATGAAATTTTATATTAATCCATTCTAATTTTAATCCTTATTGAAAACAATTATAGATATTTCATCGAGAGGGTAAAATTTTGTTTGTATTCATTTCATAATGTAGTATAAAACAATATTTCAGAGAAAATAGTAACCCTATTTCCATATTTTAGTGAAATGGTTGTAAAAAGATTAATTTCTCTAATACAATAGAATAAAGGAAATTATTTTACTTGTTCAAATACATTATTCAAAATTTTTAATATTATCTTACCTAGATCATCCTTAGCAAGGTGAAACAAATTACTATAATTAATATTTATATTGAAAATTGGGAATTTTTCACAATTTTTTCACCATACTTAAATATATAGAATCATTTTTTCTTGATTGAATTCATATAAGTAATATAATTTTTAATAAAATGTCCACTAATAGAAAATGATGGAATGATATCATATAGAAAAAAATTGTTTGGTGATATATAATAGTTTTTATTCTTAAATAGAAATTAATTTTTCTTCCAATGACCTTAATTGGATTATTCAAAAGATAAACGAGGTTCAGTTAGAATTAAATCAATTTATAGTAAAATGGGAAATTTAAATTTATTTACACGATATGCCAAATTTTTTAAAAATATTATGCTTTCTCTTAATCATCTTAATAGAAATCTTCTTACAAAACTATCAAAAATATATATTATTTGTTTATTATACTACTATTTCCAAAATTAATTTTATTTGATTGAATAATTTTTTTAAATATGGCAAATATTATTTTATTTATTTTTCTACAAATTAAATAAAATCCATTTTTATGATGAATTTATTTTTGAAGACTATTTTTATTTTAATTAAATATTATTATTAATTTTCTAATATATTTTTGTTATCTAAGACCATTATAAAAAATTTCTAAAAAAAGTGTAATTCCTCTTCATTCTATCAATTTTACATCTAGGTTATATTGTCTAAATTAAAATAATAATAATTTTTAATGTATTTAAACAATTACTTTAATAATTTCTTTCATTAGTTATAAAAGTATCCAAAATTATTATTATGTTGACCTAATTTTGTTTTGGTGTTTCAAAAATCAACTAAAAAAAGAATAAAAGTGAATAATAAATCATATTATTATTTTCCAAATATATTATATGATATTATTCTTTAAGAAACAACATTGGATAATGCATGGTTGTAGATCAATGGTTCAGAATCCTCTACTATTGATTTATGAAAGACCATAAGAGAAAGCATGAAATGGATAAATGTGGGATAGAATAGTATATCCCCAAATGATGTGAATGATATAAAAAATATAAATAAAATAATATAAATGAAAAAGTATATTTAATATGGAAGAATATATTATTTTAGTTTTAGTGTCCTCATTCTTATTCACTTCATTTATAACCTAATCTTGAGTAACATAAGATAAGTACCATCTTAAAATGGTAGAAGATTTTGTTCGGTGGTTAAATTATATTTAGGGATTTAGGAGTCCATAAATTCTCTATATTATATATCCATTAATCTAAGTAAAACAAACACAGTCTATAATCACTGAAATTTAATCCAATAAAAATTAGAAATTATAAATACATGATATAAGAAAATAAATATAAACTTCTATTATATAATTCGTTCTGTAAAATTAAGGAAATATATTCATATAAAAATTAATATGATAAAAAATTTCCTTGTAATAGTTTATAATATTTGACATAACAATGCCAAATAAATATAAAACTTATTCTCCATTCAAATAAAATTCATGTCTAACAAATCCTTTAATAAGACAAGTATCCACTAACTAAAATTAAATCTTCTTACTTATGTAATCATGCATCCAATAAATATTCATAGGTACCACACTTTTTGATATTAGCGTTCGTATTATCTATTTATACCACAACAATGATTCCCTTAATACTTTGTAGTATAATCATGAGAATATATATTTCTATATAATAATAAATAATATTTCTCTTTATGGTAGTCATAATAAAAATTTCACAACCACTGTATCAAACAACCACATGGGTTTTTCATTAAAAATACTATATATTTCTAGGGCATCATGAAACATAACAAAATATATAATAATCTCATGGAAGGTGCATTAAATTGTTTATAATTTTTCAAAATTATATATATATTATTTTGTAATGATATTTATAAAATTATAAATGAGTGCCATACATATATGATTTCATCAATATAACATTCCATTTATTTAACAAATTAATCTATTAAAATTATTATAGAAATATTTGTTTATAAGGATCACAATGTATTGGTATCTTGATCAGTATAACAATTTAAATCAATATAGGGAGAATTATCCTTAGTATATGTTCTACTAACCATTGTGATTTTAATATTATGAATAAACATAATGTATGAATGATTGAAATCAAAACAGATGGAGTGTGTCTTGAGAATTTTGTGTTTAAATTTATACACATTATTAACAATAGTATATTGAATATCATATTATATTCATGTTATACAAAAATTTTATTTATCAAGATTATTTTTATATTATATAAAATTAAATCAGATAGATCATATTTTTCATTAAAATGAAAACCAATAGTGGTATGATAAGTTCAACCCAATACTATATCTCATCTAATATAGTTTTTTGAAAGAATTTATCCCTTATGAAATTTATCATTCAATATAAATTTCTCTTCATTGATACATGTTATAATATTATGAAACCATTTTTTATTAATATACTATATATAGTACAGAGGAATATATCCAAGTATAATCTGTCATTTATTTAGATATTTATACCGTACCGTTTTATTAACTTGGTTTGAAACACATTTGATTTGAAAACAACTAATTTATCAATTTTGGATCTTCATGTAAATTTTAATTCATTACGACATGATACATGATAGAAACTAATATATTATTGTGTGTAATATGTACATACCCATTTTTTAGTATCATGAAAATCATTATTTTCATAAAATTTACCATTTCAATTAAAACTATTTCTTTTGTGGCGGTTAGTATTAAAATATTACCACAACGATATGGGTTTCATTTTATAAAATAATCTTTTAATATATTTTTTAGATTTAAAATTTCATATGATAAAATAATATAAACTATATCTCCCATGATATATATTTTTATTATCATATTATTGTTTTTGTATATTTCATGTTTTCATTTATTTTTTATCTCTTCAAATACTCATGAATATAAAATACTAATTTTATTTATTAAAGACTATTTTTCACTTTGTTATTAAAATCTTTCTATTCATTTTATTTTTTCACATAAAATGATTTCCCTTTTTTTTAATTTTATCCAAATATTTATTAAATCATATTTAATAAATAAAAATTTTTATAGAATTTATTTATTGATAAATACCTTCATTTTAAAATATTTTCATATATATTTTAAACGATAATGTAAACATATTTTCAATTTTAATGAATGATATCTGAATTCATTCATACAACATCATAAGTAATATTTTCATTAAAAATGTATCATAAATATTCCTTATTTATTTTCTACAAAACTATTCTTCTCAACCTTTTAGACCATTTAGTTTTTATATATTTTATTTGGATATAAAAATTATATTCCCCTTAAGAATATTATTTCAAAATTTTAATGATATTTTTATCTATAAAAACATCTATATATGTGTCAAAAAATTTAACTTGTATATTATCCAATGTAACCATCATTATTATTTATCATGATGTTTTAATAAACTGAGGGTGAAATATTACTGAATATTATATCATTTCCTTGAGTTGTGATTTGATAATATAATAAATATATAATATTATCTTTTTCACACATATTAATGGTTTAAATATTTTTGATGGGTTTACATAGAATTATATTGTCCTACAATGAATTGGATAATGATGGAAATATCATTTGATAATAAGAAATGTATTATGGTGTAAATTTTATTCAAAAATTAAGGTTTTAGAATAAAATATTCTTAGATCTGGACCGTGATTAATGGAATGATGGAATAAGCAGTGAACCTGATATTTTTTTTAGTCATTTTAGTGAGCCTTGACTGTGGAAATGATTTTCTATTCCCACTTGATGTTTAATTTATTTTTCATATTATTATGAAGTGCTCTTACAAATCATGATTGATTATTTTTTATTCAATATTATAATATAATTTGAAAATGTTTAGAATAAACCATAATACATATTTAATGATTATATATCTCTTACTAATTGTGTATGATTACGAAACATCTGGATTTTTTTCATCACATCCTTATGGTTATCTTATGACAACTTGTGAACATTCACTAATTTCTCCTACATTTAAACGTACATAGAATATGATTTCCCTTTTTCTTATTGTTCATTTCCTTGGGCTATGTACATCAGTTATCTATATGATATGAATGAGAATAAGTGATTTGTGAAGAAAATAATATGAAAAGATACAGATATTTTACGTAGAAATTGTTCATGTATCAATATTCCTTGTGAAATTAATGATTTAGTATAATGCCCCAGCCTTAAACCTTACTTAATCTTGAGTTATTACAAGATTACACATTGAGGATCTTTTCAGGGTTAGGGTTTGAGAGAATTAGATCATGAAACATGCATTACATTCCACATTTAAACAAAGTGGTTACGTAAAAGATAGTATGCATTCTTCCCATCAACGGAAACATATTTCAAATAAAACACGGATTCCTTCTTGACAGGTCCTTGACACTATCGTCACATCATGTACCTTTCCCTCGACTTGTGAAAAACATTTCAAAAACATGGGATGAGCATAAAAAGCTCATTAAGAGTTATAAAAATATGGAAAGGAAACATGAGTTCATATATACATTAGAATGAAATCATACATTACCCATAAAACATAGGAATATCAAATCATGAATAAATCATAGAAATTATAAGACATAAAAGGTAACTTGAGGCATTCATAACATTCTTACGTAGGGAGTAACCCTCTTGGTTACGTTTGGAATACCCACCACAGTATATTCCCTAAATCTCTTCGGAGAAACCTTAACGTTACAATCCTTTGCATTACCCAATGCATTGGAGAGCTATATCGGGCTCACCCGCCCTTAGTTTATCACGGAACCACCTGTTTTCATAATAATGCCCAAGAACCTCAACATAACCGTATCACATAAAACATGCATAAAGGAAACATAACACTTCCACCTATCAATCACAAGATATCAATACAACACATTGATATAAAAACATTATGAAAACCATTTTCAATATAAAAATAAAAGAAAAGTAAAACATGGTATTTATTTTTCTTTTAAAAAAAGGTATGGCTTGTAGGGGAAGCCGAAACTCAAATAATGGTCACGGCGGTGGAGAACTCATTGTCGCCGCATACGTACGACAAAAACATTCCCTTTTGTCATTTAGTAAATGATTCGTATAAAAAAGATTCCTTTTGAATAAACATAAAATTAAAAGGGGTTTATACACCATATAAAAGAAGGTTGTGTATAAAACAAAATATTCCCCAATGAAAGGAGATTGAGACGAAGTCCCATACAAAGTTGGTATCCTTGGTTTAAGAATAAATCAATTACATAATTATGTGTGACAAACGAATACACCAAAAATATGTGGATATTATGTTTAAAATAATCAAAGGTCATTCACACATATTCAAAGGATGACATATTCAATAACTACATGTTGAACCCAACGAAATCGAAATTGGGTTACGAAGTTCCCTTGACAGCCTAACGACGTCACATCAAAATGAGTTGATGAGAGATAAAAAAAAGTATCTCATCACTTGGACATAGAATTTACATAAATAAGGATATATTAGAACATATCCCAACATAACAATATGTAAATTAAAAGACCCAACAAAAGAAATCTTTTAAAAAGAGGAGGGTGAATGGTTCCCTTACCGACATGGGTATCTTTCGAAACATACACCTCGTGAAAGATGGACAATACAACATTGATGTAAATACTCATAAAAGAAATTATATTACACAATGAGTAAAATAATGTTAAGTAAATACACCACTTAAAGGAAATTGTGGCAAATTTAGCCTAAATCTCACTGGAATAAAAGTGAGATGAAAAAACCCTTACGAAAACTCGGTAGCCTAACTGTGCCACATAAAACATACAAAAATGGATTTATGAGATCAAATAGGGTATCTAATCATATTAAAATAAATTTTATAGAAAAAGTAATATAAAAGAACATCCCCCAACATAACAAAGAGGATCTTAAAATAAGTGACATAAAGGAGAGTACTTAAAAAGAAAGAGAGAGGTTAGATCTCTTACGAAAATTCGGCAGCCTAACGGCGCCACTCAAAACTTCCAAAATGGATTGATGTGAGAGAATAGGGTCTCTCATAATATGAACATAAAAATTACATTAAGAGTAATATAAAATAACATCCCAATAACAAGAAAG
Source organism: Viscum album (assembly GCA_963277665.1). NCBI lineage: Eukaryota > Viridiplantae > Streptophyta > Magnoliopsida > Santalales > Viscaceae > Viscum > Viscum album. The sequence goes on from OY728163.1 coordinate 2,117,658,511, forward strand.
ATGAGCTTTAGAAGGAATGACATAAAAGAGTGTACTTAAATAGAAAGAGAGGAGTAAGATCCCTTACCTTGGGTCCGACTTGACTCGATTGTTCTATAATCTCCTGAATAATAAACTTGAGTTAATTTCTACTTACTTAATAAAATTTTTCAATTTACTTATTCCTTTTATATCACTTATTACCATGTCATAAAAATTATGTAATCATTTAAGTTAATAATAGTTGTTTTGCCGATATTTGGTTCTTAAGTCGAAAGTGGACTTCTTACAGTTACATGTTTTTCGTGTGGCTAAATGTTCATTATATACAGAATTTTATTCATGATGTAGATATCATATATATCATATATATCCAGTATATTCATGCATTTATAATATTAAATAACATTTAGAGTTAAGAAATGAAATGCACCGTTCATGGAGACGGTAAGTCGTACGTACGCATGAACGCTACTTCCATTTCTATTTCATATTTAATGGAATTAAAACATATTGATACATAATAGTATTTTAATTCCAGTATGGTATCATATATAATATCATTAAATATATCCTTTATACGTACCACATATGGTATTAACGAATCAAATCACTTTTAGGGGGCGGTAGTCCGTACTTCCATAAATGAAGATATCACGTTTACCAATAATGGAAACCATAAAGGTATTACATAAATGAAAAATACAGAAGCTTAAGTAAAACATAAACATATTTGATATCATATATAAATATATTGTCATCTTAATGGACACCTTTGAAGGTGTTAGAAGAATGTTGAAAAATCATCGTTTCGGGAGACAGAAATTCGCCATCCACGGAAACAGTATGTTCTTTAACCATTAGATGTAGGTGTGTGTAAGTTTAGCTCAAATCCTTCTTATAACAACATAATAGTATATTTAAGATACTGGAGTTGTTACAAAAGAAAATAATAAAATGATTTTAGGGGTTTGGAGAAGTAAAAAAAACAAAAGGATTCAAGTGAACACAGTACCTTCAAATCAGGTAACTCCCGTTGGTTTGAGCTCAAAGGCTTCCTTGGGAAGACTTCTTCCCAAATTGAGTCTCCAAGGAGTAAGAGAGGGAAGTGGAGAGACAAAATGGGAAGGGTTTGGTAGAGCCAAAGTCTTTGGGAGTGTGGGTAAGTAGGTAGAGGTGGGGGCCTTTTATAAGAGGATAGGAGGGGCACTCTTGTAAAGTTACAAAATGTTACTTTATTTTAAAAAGAGTTTCGGATTTTAAAGGTCCCACATTGATTTATTTAGAGGATAAGGTGATAAGGGTTAGAAATCCACTCATACAATAGGTTTTGGACGTGTGTAGGTCTTAGATACTACATTATATTTCCATTTTATTTAAATCGTTAAATAATGAGGTCATCGCTGCATCATCATGATCTCATAAATAATTTAATTTATTTAAGGTCTAAAAATTATAAAAAAAATAATATGATGTAGGAAATCTTTTTATATTTCCAATGAATATTTATAGTCAAAACTATGACTTGTATAACCCCATGTAACAATTGTTTTAGTAAAACATCTCATGTTTTTGTCATTTTAACTTTAACATTAAATAAAAAGATATTTATGTCATTTCCCAACAAATGTGGCTCCATGGGCTCCCCAAGTTGACCCATTGATTGTCTTGGTCGGCCATGACACATCCAATGAGGGTATTACATGTGTCTAGGTCATTTAATTTTATTAAAACATTATTCTTACCATAAACTACACAAATTACCTCTAATCGCGATTAAAAACTTAATAAGTTACTATTCACCAAAAAATTATTTTTATCCCATTGAACCATATTTTACATCTTAATGACAACCATGTATGTCGGATTTTTGAAATTCAAAACACAAAGATGGAAAAATTTTATTTAAACAGAAAAATCAGTTTTTATAAGTACCACTTAGTGGTTTCACTATTCATCAAAAATTGATGTTTTTCAAAAAAATCCTAAAAATTCATCCTAAGATATATTTGAAATTATGAATTCAAAAACGAAGTCTATTTTACAAAATTAAAAACATATAAGTCACATTAGTTAATTTAATAATTAATTCCCAATGTTAAAGCAAATAGCGTGTTTTTATGAAATAATAAGTATCAAAAGATTGACAGTAGTTTAAGTCTGATTTCAAAGTGAAATTAATTCCAACTACCACTATTGGATTTAATGGTAAAACTATATTCTAATTTCACTTTAAAACCAATTCAAAAGATAATCTAATCATATAAATAAATTAGATTAAAAAGTGGTTTTGAATTAAAATACAACATTTTACACTATTCATTAAAAAATGAACTTTATCGGAATGATACAAAAAATTTACACAAAGTAAATTTTGATGTCCCAATTATTAAGAAGAGTATTATTTAGTCAAATAGAATGTATAAGTGTGAAGGAAACTATATTTAATGACGGTTCTCCATAAAAAGGTGATAAGTGAACCTTTAGTGAAAACTAGGGCATATACGCCTAAAATTGGATTCTTTCGATATTTTAAGCCTTTATCTTTTATGGGATAAATGTAAAAACATTTAATAACATATATAATAATATTTTAGTTATTTCTATCCATTTCTGCCAATACAACAGCTACATGTTAACTACCATTTAAAATAATATTATTTTATTATTAGAGTGAAACGTAAGATTCCCAAGAAACTCGTTGTTGCGTGTTGGGTACGCCATCGAGCATAGCGTCCCCTTTAAAGTCATATTAATATTTTATTCAAAAATATGGATAAATATAAAGATGTCATATTCTTTATTTACCTTGGGTGTTACATCCCTCCCCCCTTTTGGGAATTGCGTCCTCACAATTTTTAAAATTGAGCTTGGAAACATCCTTGAAAGTCCCACATCGGAACAAGAGTCGGTAAAACAATCACTTTAAAAATAAAGGAAGATAAGTACAGAGGACACCCGAGTTAACCCATACTAGATTCCAAGTAGAAAAACATGGACATGGAAGAAAAAGCATAGGGTCATGTTCTTGAGGGAGAGTGATAGTAAACATGTCTAGGAGAAAGTTAACCATAAGAAAATCAGAAACTTGTGATGGGTTAAACGGTATTCAATTTCCTAGGAGGAAAAGTTAATAGACAACATTTTTGATTTACGTTACTTTTTATTGAGGAATTTATTCATAAGGAAACATAATCACTTATCATGTTGACTTTCAACTTTTACTATATTCCTTAATCAAACTCATATTTTTTTTCCAAAAGACGAGTATTTAGGGATACTTGTTCGCATTAAGAGTACTATAATCAACTTATAGAGAGTCACCTAATCCAAAAAAGTGAACTATATACTTCCCATGTATTTTGACTTTAACCAAAACCAAAACCAAAAATGTTAGTACAAGATCAGATAATCCAGAAAAGGATAACCCTTTATAAAAAGAAAATCTATTCTTAATCTCCAAAATTTGTCCAACAAAACCAAAAGTTCAACGAGGACCATTCTATAATCAATTTGTCCATAAAATTAATCAAAGTAAACCAAACTAAGATTGAAACCCAAATATTTGAAGGATTTAGTCACATTGTCTTCCATGTTAAATCGTAACATTTATCTCTAAACAACATCAGTTGCTCCTAAAGTCTCGTTTTGAAAAGTAATTAACCTAATCACATATCCTCCATGATAGGTTAATCATTTTCATAAATAACCCAAAATCAAATTACTCTTAATTCATAAAATCATATAACTAAAAAGAATCAGTCAAACTAACCAAGGACTTTACGTAGTCCAGTGGTACGCAATAAATACCAGTCGCACTTTGGTTGTGGGTTCGATTCCCGCAGCTTTTTCTGACGCGACGTGTTGTCACACGGTCTGTGTGTTGTCCCTTTTCCAAAACTATATAATTATTAAAACATTCCACAAATTGAGATAAAATCTTCAAAAATGTTCATAACATATTTTAACCTCATGTTTATCTCATGCCTTTCATTTTCCATCATAACATATAATAACCCATAATTATTACAAAAGTAAGGATCCTATAAACTCTAATGGATAACTTTATAATTATTACCTGAACTTCCACATCGATTGGTCATCTCGTACATGATGCATTAAAAATCATACCAAGGTTCAAGTGGTTGATCATGACTCCTTGCTAGTTGGTTTAGAACAACCACGCATTTCCTCATTGAATCCCCCATTTCATCCAGTCTCTTAATCAGAGGACCACCACAGTTTCCTTCAAACCTATTGTCACATTGGTGCCTACTAGATCCATCCATTTACTAAAACAAAAATGGTCACTGTGATTATATCAACAAAACCATCATATACTAATGAGGAATATAAACACCAAGATATACTTACTCATTCACTTTATCTAAAACTAGGACTCTTTCTGAAATCCTATCCATTATGGTACTGTCACTTATGCTTAGAGAATACCCTAACCTCTAAAGTTATCTAAACCGACCTTTGATACCAACTATAAGGCCCCAGCCTTAAACCTAACTTAATCGTGTGTTATTACAAGATTACACATTGAGGATCTTTTCAGGTTTAGTGTTTTAGATAATTAAATCATGAAACTTGCATTACATTCCACATTTAAACAAATTGGTTACATAAAAGACAGTATTCATTCTTCCCATCAACAGAAACATATTTAAAATAAAACATGGATTCCTTCTTGACACATCCTTGACACTATCATCACATCATGTACCTTTCCCTCGAACTGTGAAAAACATTTAAAAAACTTGGGATGAGCATAAAATGCTCAGTAAGAGTTACAAAAATATGGAAAGGAAACATGAGTTCATATATACATTAGAATGAAATCATACTTTAACCATAAAACATAGGCATATCAAATCATGAATAAATCATAGAAATCATAAGACATAAAAGGTAAATTGAGGCATTCATAACATTCTTACGTAGGGATTAACCCTCTTGGTTACGTTTGGAATACCCACCACAGTATATTCCCTAAATCTCTTCGGAGAAACCTTAACGTTTCACTCCTTCGCATTACCCAATGCATTGGAGAGCTATATCGGGCTCACCCGCCCTTAGTTTATCACGGAACCACCCGTCTTCATAATAATGCCCAGGAACCTCAACATAATCGTATCACATAAAACATGCATAAAGGAAACATAACATTTCCACCTTTCAATCGCAAGATATAAATACAACACATTGATATAAAAACATTATGAAAACCATTTTCAATACCAAAATAAAATAAAATTAAAACATGGTATTTATTTTTCCTTTAAAAAAAGGTATGGCTTGTAGGGGAAGCTGAAACTCAAATAATGGTCACGGTGGCGGAGAAGTCGTTGCCACCGCATACGTACGACAAAAACATTCCCTTTTTTCGTTTATTAAACGCTTCGTATAAAAAAGATTCCTTTTGAATAAACGTAAAATTCAAAGGTGTTTATACACCGTATAAAAGATGGTTGTGTATAAAACAAAATATGCCTCAATGAAAGGAGATTGAGATGAAGTCCCACACAAAGACGGTATCCTTGGTTTAAGGATAAATCAATTACATAATTATGTGTGACAAAAAAATACACAAAATATAAGTGGATATTAAGTGTAAAATAATCAAAGGTCATTCACACATATTCAAAGGATGACATATTCAATAACTACATGTTGAACCAAAAGAAATCGAAATTGGGTTAAGAAGTTCCCTTGACAGCCTAACGGCGTCACATCAAAATGAGTTGATGAGAGATAAAAAAAATTATCTCATCACTTGGACATAAAATTTACATCAATAAGGATATATGAGAACATATACCAACATAACAATATGTAAATTAAAAGACCCAAAAATAGAAGTCTTTTAAAAAGAGGAGGGTGAAAAGATCCCTTACCGACATGGGTATCTTTCAAAACATACACCTCGTGAAAGAATGACAATACAACATTGATGTAAATACTCATAAAAGAAACTATATTACAAAATGAGTAAAATAATGTGAATTACATACACCACTCAACGGATATTGTGGAAAATGTAGCATAAATCTCACGGGAATAAAAGTGAGATGAAAAATCCCTTACGAAAACTCGACAGCCTAACGACGCCACATAAAACTTACAAAAATGGATTGATGAGATCAAATAGGGTATGTCATCATATTAAAATAATGTTTATAGAAATATTAATATAAAATAACATCCCCCAACATAACAAATTGGAGATGAAAAGAAGTGACATAAAGGAGAGTTCTTAAAAAGAAAGAGAGAGGTTAGATCTCTTACGAAAATTCGGCAGCCTAACAGCGCCACTCAAATCATCCAAAATGGATTGATGAGAGAGAATAGGGTCTCTCATCATATGAACATAAAAATTACATAATGATTAATATAAAATAACATCCCAATAACAAGAAAGATGAGCTTTATAAGGAATGACATAAAAGAGTTTACTTAAAAAAGAAAGAGACGAGTAAGATCCCTTACCTCGGGTCCGACTTGACTCGATCGTTCTTTAATCTCATGAATAATAAACTTGAGTTAATTTCTACTTCCTTAAGAACATTTTTAAAGTTAATTATTCCTTTTATATCACTTATTACCATATCATAAACATTATGTAATCATTTAAGTTAATAATATTTGTTTTGCCGATATTTGGTTCTTAAGTCAAAAGTGGACTTCTTACAATTACATGTTGTTCGTGTGGCCAAATGTTCATTATATCCATAATTTTATTCATGATTTAGATATCATATATATCATATATATTCAGTATATTCATGCATTTGTGATATTACATAACATTTAGAGTTATGAAATGAAATGCACCGTTCATGGAGACGGTAAGTCGTACGTACGCATGAACGCTACTTCCATTTCTATTTCATATTTAATGGAATTAAAACATAATGATACATAACAGTATTTTAATTCCAGTATGGTATCATATATAATATCATTAAATATATCTTTTATACGTACCACATATGGTATTAACGAATCAAATCACTTTTAGGGGGCGGTAGTCCGTACTTCCATAAATGAAGATATCACGTTAACCATAATGGAAACTATAAAGGTATTCCATAAATGAAAAATAAATAAGCTTAAGTAAAACATAAAAATATTTGATATCATATATAAATATAGTGTCATCTTAATTTCCACATTTGAAGGTTTTAGAAAAATGTTGAACAATCATCGTTTCGGGAGGCAGGAATTCGCTATCCACGGAAACAGTGTGTTCTTTAACCATTATATGTAGGTGTGTGTAAGTGTAGCTCGAATACTTCTTATAACAACATCATAGTATATTGAAGATACTGGAGTTGTTACAAAAGAAAATAATAAAAAGAGTTTAGGGGGTTGGAGAAGTAAAATAAAACAAAAGGACTCAAATGACGACATTACCTTAAAATCGGGTAACTCCATTTGGTTTGAGCTCAAAGGCTTCCTTGGGAAGACTTCTGCCCAAAGTGAGGCTTCATAGAGTAAGATAGGGATGTTTAGAGACAAAATGGGCAGGTGTTGGCCGAGCCAAAGGCTTTGGGAGTGTGCGTAAGGAGGTAGAGGTGGGGGCCTTTTATAAGAGGAGAGGAGGGGCACTCTTGTAAAGTTACAAAATGTTACTTTATTTTCAAAAGAGTTTCGGATTTTAAAGGTCCCACATTAATTTATTTAGAGGATAAGGTGATAAGGGTTCTAAATCCACTCATCCAATAGGTTTTGGACATGTGTAGGTCTTAGATATTACATTATCTTTCCATTTTATATAAATCGTTAAATAATGAGGTCATCGCTACATCATCATGATGTCTTGAATAATTTAATTTATTTAATGTCTAAAAATTATAAAAAAAGTACTATGATGTAGGAAATATTTTTATCTTTCCAATGACTATTTAGAGTCAAAAATATGACTTGTATAACCCCATTAAAAATTGGTTTAGTAAAAAATCTCATGTTTGTGTCATTTTTACATTAACATTAATTAAAAAGATATTTATCTCATTTCCCAACCAAAGTGGCTCCATGGAGTCCCCAAGTTGACCCAATGATTTTCATGGTCTTCCATGACACATCCAATGAGGGTAGGACATGTTTCTAGGTCATTTCATTTTATTAAAACATTATTCTTACCATAAACTATACTAATTACCTCTAATCGCGATTAAAAACTTAGTAAGTTACTATTCACCAAAAAAATATTTTTTCCCATTGAACCACATTTTACTTCTTAATGACAACCATGTTTGTCGGATTTTTTAAATTCAAAACACAAAGATAGCAAAATTTAATTTAAATGGAAAAATCAGTTTTTATAAGTACCACTTAGTGGTTTCACTATTCATCAAAAATTGATGTTTTTCAGAAAAATCCCAAAAATTCATCCTAAGCTATATTTGATATTCTGAATTAAAAAATGAAGTCTATTTTACAAAATTCAAAAAATATAAGTCACGTTAATTAATTGAATAATTACTTCCTGTTGTAAGAGCAAATAGCATGTTTTTATTAAATAATAAGTATCAAAAGATTGACACTAGTTTAAGTCTGATTTCAAAGTGAAATTAAATCCAAAGACAACTATTGGATTTAATGGTAAAAATATATTCTAATTTAACTTAAAAACCAATTCAAAAGATAATCTAATCATATAAATAAATTAGATTAAAAAGAGTTTTTGAATTAAAAAACAACATTTTACACTATTCATTAAAAAATGAACTTTATTGGAAAGATACCAAAAATTTACACAAAGTAAATTTTGATGTCCCAATTCTTAAGAAGATTTTTATTTTGTCTAATAGAATATATAAGAGTGAACAAAACTATATTTAATGACGGTTCGCCATCAAAAGGAGATAAGTGAACCTTTAGTGAAAACTAGGGCATATACGCCTAAAATTGATTTCTATCCGTATTTTAAGCCTTTATCTTTTATTGGATAAATGTAAAAACATTTAAAAACATATATAATCATATTTTAGTTATTTCTATTCATTCCAACCAATACAACGACTACATGTTAACTACCATTTAAAATAATATTATTTTATTATTAGAGTGCAACGTAAGATTCCCAAGAAACATGTTGTTGCGTGTTGGGTACACCATCGAACATAGCGTCCCCTTTAAAGTAATATTAATATTTTATTCACAAATATGGATAAATATAAAGATGTCATATTATTTATTTACCTGGGGTGTTACATTTAAGTTCCTCATGACTGTATTATAGTGAAATATATTGAATATTGTTTTTGAAAGTGTGATAAAATTACATATGTGATGTATGGGTTCACTATATGTAGTGGTTAAAAATTATTTGTTGTCTCGTACTGGAGGTAGACAATTGGATTGGGTAGAATAGAATACCTAAGGGGGACATTCTATGAGAACTTAATATATTTTATTCTTTTAGTATTTATTGAGATAGTCCACATATAAGGCATCTAGTTTATATGTTTGAAATATTAATTTTATATCATATATTAGGTTTTATTTACTTATTTTAATATTCATATTAGTTATGAATATCAATATTTACATATATATATATATATTAGAGTATTTATAATGTAAAATGATGTAATAATCTCTATATCATATCTTTGAAGCATCTCATGGCTAGTTACATAGCTCTATAATTTGGGGAGGCACTCCTCTGGTCATGTGGAAAACTGAAATATTTACTATTCGAAGATTCAGCTCATTTTGTATATTTAAAATATAAATAGTGTTATCTTATCATTTCTTTCGTTCTATTTAGTACTTCTATAATTTAAATTATATTATGTTAGTTCTTGGTTATATTCTAATGAATGTGCACTTCAGACCGAGATGATGGCAAGAACAAATGTTTATACTAATGGGAATTTAATTTCAATCATTTTATTTTAAGGTTGAACAATTTCTACCATGAGTGGATTAAAATGATGTCATATTACTAATTTATGTGACTTATATCTCATGCATCAATAGAGTATTATATTGTTCACATTCCTATATAATTATAGGCATATCTGTTTGATATGGAATATTCATGTTGCCTAATACAGATTGATTCTGAGTAATTGAATGAGATATATGACTATGTATTATGTGTTGTTTAATTATAAGTATACATTATATATATATATATATATGTTATTTATTTATACAGTTTTTCATTTAATGAGACTATATCCATTTATATTTATATATGTTTTCCTATGGTGGAATTCTATTTATCCAACACCTATAGTGAAATCTATATAATAGTCTTGTAGAAATGAGTATTAATTTCATGATTTATGTTATATAATGATCCACTGAGAAATACATAGTTTTTCCCAATATAAAATTATAATTATATTAAATTTAACTAAAAAATATTGAAATATGAATCCTTTTATATTTTCATATTTCGTAAAATGATGTCTAATAATATTTTTTTATATTAATTCATGGGTTTATATTATTAAATATAGATATAGTAAAATAAGAATCATTTAGATCTTTAGTGATCCTTTCTATTGGTATCCCTTATCATTGATATTTGACCCTATATGTTGTTGTATTAGGGTTTAGATATAGATCCCATGTGGTAATACACTTAGATATGTTTTTAAGGCCTTAATGTGTTGTGTTGTGCAAGATAATGGGGGTGATTCTAAATGTTACCTAAATTTTGGTTGTGATATAGAGGGTATGAAGAGATTCATTGTAAAATTTAAGATTTTGATCCTTATATAGCATTGTCCATTAGAAGATATGAGTTGAATACATCGAATGGTTATCATTCCCTATGGCGACATTCTTAATGTTTTTCAATCTATAGATTTGGTACTATTATTATGTATATGTCATTACCATGTTTGATTTCATATTTCCTCTATTGGGGACACATATCTTCCCATGATTAATGGATTTTGTGATCCATCATAATAGACATTATGGGTCGGAACCCAATGACATTTTTAATGTGACTCTTGGTTTAATATTGAGTTTCTTCCATTGATGAGGGTTAATGTAAGAGTGTTTAGACTAGTGTTGTGAGAGTTTTAGACATACGGGACATTGATACTTGACATTCCCGATGGAATTTATGAACAAATGGTGAAACAATGTTTTTCGTAAGGGGATTGTTTTTCTATGAAACATTAATGGAATGACCAAGAGTTATTATGTTTTATATTTTTATCTAGTTTTATAGGTAATGTATTTTTATGCATAAAACTATTATTTTTAAACATGTTTCTCAATGGGATGGAAAATGTTGATCCTATGAACTATACATTGATTGATAGATAATGGGTAAAATCTTTTGATTATATAATGATTCCTAGGATGATCGATGGATATATGGGTAGTCATAACCAACGAAAAAAATTCTGGATTATTTAATGGAAGAATCGTGTATACATCATGTATTGTGTCTTGGTTAGATGCTTGAGTGAGTGATTAAGACAATAATCGATAATGTTCATCTCAATGAATCCTGCTCTAGGTTGGGATGTAGTCAATGGGTAATGTGTGTCCCTAAGGTATCAATGTAATCTTCATGGAAGGTATGTGTAATAGATTTTTTTTTCAAAAAGGGATATGTAATAAGTTGGAAATCGAGTGATACTATATTTTATTGACAAAATAATTTGATTCACAAGGATTACACCAATGTAATGTTAATTATTTTTTCAATATTATTTTCAATCTATGAATCCATTAAAACATTCAAGGTTCATAGGTGAAATGGAGTGGTGTGGTGAAAAGAGGTCCATAATGATTGTTTATTCATACTTGTATCGGAAAGAGTTGTGAGGGGATATTTTTTTTGGTTAATGAGTACCTCATGAATATTTGTGATAAATTTTTTAGGTAATTATATATAAAGAGTGATGTTCACATGAATGTGTTTGCAATTTCATACACTGGTTAGTGATATCATTGTGGGATTGGAGAGTACTGGTATAGAATCTCCTGTAAACAATAATGATAATTTCCCTATTTCATGCCAGAAGGTGACGTTATCATTATTAGTCATATATAATTAAATGTGGTTTTTATTATTTGAATATTTAATAGGTATTGATTGTGTTTTCATTTCTCTCTATGGGGTGTGAATAATGTTCACATCACAGAACTGTGATTTGATATTGGTTGAACATCAACCATTTCGGTTAAAAAATTATTTAACTGGATAAATGATATATAAAATCATATTTTGGGAGGAATATATATGTCATGAGTAAATGAACCATGATATGGAAGGGTCTCACCCCTGTAGAGTTTACCATGGATTGACAATGGTGGCACCAAGACACTTGTATGAAACAAGTGAGGTGCGTACATTATTTTTACAGGGAATTCAATATTCTATACCAGGTGTGAGGGTTGATCAAAAAAATAAATTATAATATGTCTCATTGTATAATTAAATAAAATTGAGTGCACATTGTTCAATATAGAATATGATTCTTAATGTTTGGGGAAATGGTTTGGGTAGTGAAGGGTTTTTCCATGGAACCTCAAATGTTGTCAGGTATGGTCTCTGACAAGCATGTTCAATTGATTATATGATGACTCTATGTTTTAAGTAATCCTGATAGAACAAAATTATAATTCATCAATTGGTTGAGATGGTTGTTTTTATATGAAACTATTAAATATTCCTCAACTCATAATTCTGATTGAAATTATATGTATCATGTTTCAAGAAACATTCAGTATGTCATCTGAGGAGGATGTAAATTTTTAAGAAGGGCTACATGTTAATTTTTAATGCATAAAAAATTAATATCCATCCACCATCAATTAGTATTGGGTAAATAGGTCAATAAAATATCTCTATTAATTGTTCTCGTATATGATAATTTTGGAAGAATTATATACATAGAAGAAGAACTTCATAAATCTTGAGTGGAATTTTAATAATTATTTTATATGATAATGAAATGAAATAATTTCAATTAGTTGTTGAAATACGATTAATATAGTAGGGAAAACCATATTCCTAATGTTATTTTAAATTTAAAAACCATTCATGAGGTATAATTAATGAGGCTAGGATACATGAATCATTATTAATCATTTTTGGTTAAGGGTGTTGGTAAAAAAAATTGAAATAGCATATTGAAATGGATTTTTTCCATGTATCTTCTATGAGGATCCAAAAATATAATGTGGCATTCCATATTGGTTATTTGAGAAACATATTTAAAAAAATTAATGTATGAACATTAGAACAAAATTGAGATGGTAAGTGTTGTGTTGGGGAATTTATAAGGCTATATATATATGTGTGTGAGTGTGTTCGTTGAGTTTAGGGTTAGTTTGAATTTTAAATATTTTATTTCAGTATGTATATCTACTTTGTTTTGATGATGAGTTATTATTTGTGGTATCCAACAAAATATCCAGTTTATTCTCGTTTTTGGGTGATATAGAACTTATTGAGGTCTCGAGAGTGAAAATGAAAACCTATAGGTTTCATTAGAATGCATCAAATGTGATTTATTAACATTAGATAATAGGTCATAGTACATCATCTATAGAGTGGACTTTTAGTTTTCTAGAGGCCCTATCTGGGATCACTGGTGTGTTAATGATCCTTACATATGCAATCGAGTGTTATACCGGCTAGTTGGTTAGACCCATATACTATCAGATGGGTTCCTATTACAATTTTTATAGTGGCAAAAGCGTTTAATTTAAGCCCTTATATTTTAATTCATTTTATAAATACAACATTTACAGTTTGATTACTTTTTTAATAGAGGTGAAACTCTATCCCCAGTTTATTTTTTGTAATGGTTCTCCCTTATCTTTGATTTTTGTTATCATCCACATTTGAAGGATTTCCGAGTCCATAAATCATTCAAACTATGTTTTTTAATATTCCAGTATAAATATATCATGGTATTTATATGGGTTATTCCGTTTATTCTAGGTGTATCCATGTTCCCAAGGTATATGTTTTTAGTCCAAACATATCATTCATATTAGATGTGTAGAAGCCTAGGATGTTATGTTTGGTCAACCCTATTATTTATTGAACAGTGTTTCCATAATATCCATATGAATTTATGTTGAGATCATGATGACATCACCATGAAAGATTAAATTTTCATTAAAATGTTATTTTTTGAGTTTGACATTGAAAAATGTATCATTTAATAATCCATATAATTTAATAAATTTAAATTATGTGTAGTGTTCTTAGTAAGGGAGTTCATATTATGATTTTATTATTACTTTAAAATAATATTTTATCATTAATTAATTAAAATAAATATTAGTCTAAATTGAATGGTTTCAACTATAATATTTTATCAAGAAATAATTTTAAATTATCATTACATTTGGACCAGACCAAAAATTGTTATGGCATTAAAAAAATAGTTGTGAATCCAAAATATTATAAATAGAACTATTGCAAATAATGAACCCTAGGAATATTTAGACTTATTGTTAATTCACAGGAAATTATTACACCCAAATATATTATAACGCCCCAGCCTTAAACCTTACTTAATCTTGAGTTATTACAAGATTACACATTGAGGATCTTTTCAGGTTTAGAGTTTTAGAGAATTAGATCATAAAACTTGCATTACATTCCACATATAAACAAAGTGGTTACATAAAGATAGTATTCTTCATTCCCATCAATGGAAACATATTTAAAATAAAACATGGATTCTTTCTTGACACTTCCTTGACATTATCATCATATCATGTACCTTTCCCTTGACCTGTGAAAAACATTTCAAATAACTTGGGATAAGCATAAAAAGCTCAGTAAGGGATATAAAAATATGGAAAGGAAACATGGGTACATATATACAGAAGAATGAAATCATACTTTACCCATAAAACATAAGCACTTTAACATACCTCATCAAATCATGAATAAATAATAGAAATCATAAGACATAAAGGTAACTTGAGGCATTCATAACATTCTTACATAGGGAGTAACCCTCTTGGTTACGTTTGGAATACCCATCACAGTATATTCCCTAAATATCTTCGAAGAAACCATAACGTTTCACTCCTTCGCATTACCCAATGCATTGGAGAGCTATATCGTGCTCACCTGCCCTTAGTTTATCACAGAACCACCCGTCTTCATAATAATCCCCAAGAACCACATCATAATCGTATCACATAAAACATGCATAAAGGAAACATAACATTTACACCTTTCAATCACAAAATATCAATACAACACATTGATATAAAAACATTATGAAACCCATTTTCAATACCAAAGTAGAACATGGTATTTATTTTTCTTTTAAAAAAAAGTTACGGCTTGTAGAGGAAGCCAAAACTCAAATAATGGTCACGGCGGCGGAGAAGTCGTTGTCACCACATACGTACGACAAAAAAATTATCTTTTTTCATTTATTAAACGCTTCTTATAAAAATGATTCCTTTTGAATAAACGTAAATGTCAATGGGGTTTATACACCGTATAAAATAAGGTTGTGTATAAAACAAAATATGCCTCAATGAAAGGAGATTGAGACGAAGTCACATACCTCGGGTCCAACATGACTCGATCGTTCTTTAATGTCCTGAATAATAATCTTGAGTTAATTTCTAATTTCTTAAGAACCCTTTTCAAGTTCATTATTCCGTTTATATCACTTATTTCCATGTCATGAACACTATGTAATTATTTATGTTAATAACGGTCGTTTTAACGATCATTGGTACTTGAGTCAAAAATAAACCCTTTATAATCACAAGTTGTTCATGTATCCATTATATCAATAATTATAATCATGATGTATATATATCATATATATCCAGTATATACATGCATTTATAATATTACATTATCATTTAGAGGTAAGAAATGAGATGCACCGTTCATGGAGACGGTAAACCATACGTACGAATGAACGCTACTTTCATTTCTATTTCGTATTTTATAGAATGGAATAATAATTATATAAAGGTATATTATAACTCGAGTGTAATATCATATATAATATCATAACTCTATCTTTTATACGTCCCACATATGGTATTAACGAATCAAATCACTTTGAGGGGGCGGTAGTCTGCACTTCCTTAAACGAAGATATCACGTTTACCCATAATGGACACCATAAAGGTAAGCCCAAAATGAAAAATACAGAAGCTTACAGAAAACATAAACATATTATATATCATATATAAATATAGTGTCATCTTAATGGCTACCTTTTAAGGTGTTAAAATAATGTTGAACAATCATTGTTTCGGGAGGCATAAATTCACCATCCACGGAAACAATATCTTCTTTAATCATTAGATGTAGGTTTTTTTATGTGTAGCTCGAATCCTTCTTATAAAAACATCCTAGTATATTGAAGATACTAGAGTTGTTACAAAATAAATGAATAAAAAGATTTTAGGGGGTTGGAGAAACAAAATAAAAAAAAGGACTCAAGTGAAGTCATTACCTTAAAATCGGGTAACTCCCTTTGGTTTTAGCTCAAAGGCTTCCTTGGGAAGACTTCTGCCCAAATTGCGGCTTCAAGGAGTAAGAGAGGGATGTGTAGAGACAAAACGGGCAGGGTTTGGCCGAGCCAAAGTCTTTGGGAGTGTGGGTAAGGAGGTAGAGGTGGGGGCCTTTTATAAGAGGAGAGGAGGGGCACTCTTGGAAAGTAAAGAAATGTTACTTTATTTGAAAATTATTTTCATATTCAAATAGTCCCACATTGATATAATTCGAGGGTGAGGTGATAAGGGTTTTATATCCACCCATACAATAGGTTTTGTACATGTTTATGTCATATATTTCACATTATCATTTCATTTTATTTAAATCCTTTATTAATGAGGTAATCGCTGCATCATCATGATGTCATAAATAATTTAATAAATTTAATGTCAAAAAATTATAAACAAAATATCATGATGTAGGAATTCTTTTTATCTTTCTAAAGAATATTTATAGTCCAAATGTTCATTTATGTAGACAAAATTAAAAATATTTTACTTAGGTAATACATTCTTTGTCACATTTAACATTCTTTAAAAATAAAAAGATAAAAAGTCACTTTCTCACAAAAGTGATTACATGGGGCCCCCAAGATTGGCACAATGCATCCCATGGTCGGCCATGAGATAACCAGTAGACTTAGGACACATTTTGTGGTCTTTTTATATTATTATGATATTATTTTGTCATCCATAACTACCTGATTACCCATTAATCAAGATAATTACCGTCATTACTATTCATAATGTCCAAAAACAAAAGAGTCTTGATTACATAATTTTGACCTTCTGATTATAAATGTGTAATCAATTTTACCAAATTCCATGCACATAAATTGCAATAATTTATTTAAAAATAATTCCCGTTGTCAAAACAAATAGCGGGATTTTTTTTGAAACAATATCTATGAAAAGTTTGGCATTAGTTTATATCCAATTACAAAGTGAAATTAATCCTAATGACCACCATTGGATTTAATGGTAAAAATATATTCTAATTTAACTTTAACACCAATTAAAAAGATAATCTAATCATATAAATAAAGTAGATTAAAAAGCAGATTTGATGTAAAATACAGTATTTTTCTCTATTCATAAAAAAATGATCATTGTCAGAATAATACCAAATATTCACAGAAAGTAAATTTAGATGTCCCAATCATAAAGAATAAGTTTATCTTGAAAAACCTAGCTTATAAAATTGTAAAAAGATATATTTAAAAATGGTTTTCCATCAAAAGGAAGTAAAACAATCCTTTAAAAAATATTAGTGTATTCCATGCTTAAGATTGGATTTATTTTCATTTTAAGCCTCTAAAACACTATCTAATTCATTAATAGACATAGATAAAAATATCTATTATTCATTACTTACTTGGGATGTTACATCCTTCCCCCCTTTAGAAAATTGCGTCCCCTCAATTTATTTACTTATCGAATAAATGGGGGTACTTATCCCTCATTGCATTTTCAAATTCCCATGTTGCCTCTTCCATCATGTGGTTTTTCCACAAAACCATTACCTGATTAATCACCTTATTTCGTAACACTTTCTCCCTGTGGTCACGAATCTGGACCGGTTATTCCTCATAATATAGGTTCTCTTCCAGCTGAACTACCTCTAGACTCAAAACATGATATGGATCTGGCATATACTTTCTCAACATAGAAACGTGAAAAAAATTGTGTACCTGAGATAAACTCAGAGGTAAAGCCACTCGGTATGCAATTGATCCAACTCTCTCCAGAATTTCATATGGTCCAATGAACCTTGGACTCATCTTTCCTTTCTTACCAAATCTCATCACTCTTTTCCATGGTGATACTTTGAGAAAAACATGATCACCTACCTCAAAAGTTAGATCCTTCCTCCTGTTGTCGGCATACCTCTTCTTCCTACTCTGAGCTGTTCTCATGTGTTTCTGTATCAGCTGAACTTTTTCTGCCAACTCTTCTACCAATTCTGGTCCCATCAACTTCCTTTCACCCACATCATCCCAGAAAGCTGGAGTTCGACACCGCTTCCCATATAATGCCTAAAATGGTTCCATCTGTATACTAGAATGAAAATTGTTATTATATAAAAATTAATCTAAAGAAAGATGTTGGTCCCAACTTCCCTGACAATCCATCGAACAATCTCGTAGCATATCCTCCATGGTCTGAATTGTTCATTCTGACTGCCCATCTGATTGAGGATGAAATGTTGTACTAAAATTTAATTCAGTACCCAACGACTTCTAAAGGCCTTTCCAAAAGTTAGAAGTGAACCTGGGATCACGATCAGATATAATGGAGAGGGAAACTCCATGTAACCTGAATATCTCTTTAAGATACAAACAGGAAAGTTGATCTAGGGAAAAAGTATCTCGTATAGCAAGGAAATGATCAGATTTAGTCAAGAGATCAACAATAACCCAGATTGCATTATTACCTCGAGATGTCTTCGGTAATCCCACAACAATGTCCATGGAAATATTCTCCCATTTCCACTCTGGCACTGGTAAAGGCTGAAGCATCCCATTCGGTAACTGCCACTCTGCTTTATCATGTTGACATGTCAAACACTTCATAGTAAAATCAGCAATATCTCTTTTCATTCCATCCCACCAGCAATACCCCCGCAGATCTCTGTACATCTTAGTACCGCCAGGATGAACTGAAAACGGAGTACTATGAGATTCACATAACAACTCTCTTTTCAACTATGAATCACAAGGCACACACAATCTCTTCCCAAATCTCAAAACGCAATCATTATCAATGTTGAATTCAGGAAACTTACCTTTCTGAACCAGCTCTTCCTTTTTCTGCAACTAACTTTCTTGCTTCTGTGCTTGCTTGATTCTATCTGATAGAGATGATCTCACTGATACCTAAAAGAAAACAGAAGAACATCCTGAAACAACAACTTCTATGTCAATGTTCATCAAATCCTTAACCAAAGGATCACGTTCAAAATGCAACATTTCTAATGAAGCATTACTTTTTCGACTCAAAGCATCGGCCACTTTATTTGCTTTTCCCGGATGGTAATGAATTGTACAATCATAATCCTTGATTAATTCCAGCCATATCATCTGTCTTGTGTTTAAATCATTCTGAGTGAATATATACTTTAAACTTTTATGATCAGTATATATTTCACACTTTACTCCATATAAATGATGCCTCTAAATTTTTAATGCGAAAACAACGGCAGATTATTTTAAATCATGTGTAGGGTAATTTACCTCATGAGTTTTCAACTGTCGTGAAGTATAAGAAATTACCTGATCATTCTGAATTAGGACGCAACCATGTTCTTTCAATGAAGCATCACTTTATATAACAAACTCACCATTCCTGGAAGGTAGTGCCAAAACTGGAGCATTCACCAATCTTCTTTTCAATTCCTGAAAACAATCATCACATTCTTTTGTCCAGATAAACTTAACACCCTTCTGAGTTAGCTTAGTCATTGGACTAGATAACCATGAAAAATTTCTAACAAACCTTCGGTAATAGCCTGCCAAACCAAGGAATCTACGAATCTCAGTTACATTTGTGGGACTTGGCCATTCTTTAAAAACCATTGTTTTTTCAGGATCAACGGTTATCCCATCTTTAGAAACAATGTGACCAAGGAAAGAAATTTTTTGCAACCAAAACTCACACTTGCTGAATTTCCCATACAATTTCTTTTATTTTAATGTTTGCAATATAACCCTTAAATGTCTTTCATTTTCCTCTTTAGTTTTAGAAAACACCAAAATATCATCAATGACACAACCACCATTTATCACCAGATTCAACTGAGCCATCACTGCAGTAAACTGCTCAATTCTGATTCTGACCATCTCAGTATGCTGATTTGAAAGGTCATTTCCCTCTATATGCCCTCCCAAAAAAGCTGTTCTATTTCCTCTATGAAAAATCATTCTTAACAAACATGTCTTAGATGAAGCAACATGGTAATATTAAAATGCTATATCACTTCAATTTGACCATAAAGAAAATATATTTTTGGATAATAATTTAATATAATTCTAACTCCTAAAGTTCTCTAAACCGACCTCTGATACCAACTATAAGGCCCCTGCCTTAAACCTTACGTAATATTGAGTTATTTCATGATTACACATTGAGGATCTTTTCAGGTTTAGACTATTGGAGAATTAGATCATAAAACTTTCATTACATTCCACATATAAACAAAGTGGTCACATAAAGATAGTATTCTTCTTTCCCATCAATGGAAACATATTTAAAATAAAACATGGATTCTTTCTTGACACTTCCATGACACTATCATCATATCATGTACCTTTACCTTGACCTTTGAAAAACATTTCAAAAAACTTCGGATGAGAATAAAAAGCTCAGTAAGGGATATAAAAATATGGAAAGGAAACATCGGTATATATATACATAAGAATGAAATATTACTTTACCCATAAAACATAAGCACTTTAACATACCTCATCAAATCATGAATAAATCATAGAAATCATAAGACATAAAGGTAACTTGAGGCATTAATAACATTCTTACATAGGGAGTAACCCTCTTTGTTATGTTTGGAATACCCATCACAGTATATTCCCTATATCTCTTCGGAGAAACATTAAAGTTTCCCTCCTTTGTGTTACCCAATACATTGAAGAGCTATATCGGGCTACCCGCCCTTAGTTTATCACAGAACCACCCATCTTCATAATAATGCCCAAGAACCACAACATAATCGTATCACATAAAACATGCATAAATGAATCATAACACTATAAGGCCCCAGCCTTAAACCATACTTAATCTTGAGTTATTACAAGATTACACATTGAGGATCTTTTCGGGTTTAGAGTTTTAGAGAATTAGATCATAAAACATGCATTACATTCCACATATAAACAAAGTGGTTACATAAAGATAGTATTCTTCTTTCCCATCAATGGAAACATATTTAAAATAAAACATGGATTCTTTCTTGACACTTCCTTGACACTATCATCATATCATGTACCTTTCCCTTGACCTATGAAAATCATTTCAAAAAACTTGGGATGAGCATAAAATGCTCGGTAAGTGGTATAAAAATATGGAAAGGAAACATGGGTACATATATACATAAGAATGAAATCATACTTTACCCATAAAACATAAGCACTTTAACATTCCTCATCAAATCATGAATAAATCATAGAAATCATAAGACATTAAGTTAACTTGAGGCTTTCATAACATTCTTACGTAGGGAGTAACCCTCTTGGTTACGTTTGGAATACCCATCACATTATATTCCCTAAATATCTTCGGTGAAACCTTAACGTTTCACTCCTTCGCATTACCCGATGCATTGGAGAGATTTATCGGTCTCACCAGCCCTTAGTTTATCACGGAACCACCCGTCTTCATAATAATGCCCAAGAACCTCAACATAATCGTATCACATTAAACATGCATAAAGGAAACATAACATTTCCACCTTTCAATCACAAGATATCAATACAACACATTGATATAAAAACATTATGAAAACCATTTTCAATACCAAAATAAAAGAAAAGTAAAACATGGTATTTATTTTTCTTTTAAAAAAAGGTAGGGCTTGTAGGGGAAGCCGAAAGTCAAATAATGGTCATGGTGGCAGAGAAGTCGGTGTCGCCACATACGTACGAAAAAAACATTCTCTTTTGTCATTTAGTAAACTCTTCATATAAAAAAGATTCCTTTTTAATAAACGTAAAAGTCAAAGGGTTTTATACACCGTATAAAAGAAGGTTGTGTATAAAACAAAATATGCCTCAATGAAAGGAGATTGAGACGAAGTCCCATACCTCGGGTCCGACTTGACTCGATAGTTCTTTAATGTCCTGAATAATAAACTTGAGTTAATTTATACTTTCTTAAGAACCTTTTTCAAGTTCATTATTCCTTTTATATCACTTATTTCCATGTCATGAACACTATGTAATTATTTAAGTTAATAACGGTCGTTTTAACGATCAATGGTACTTGAGTCAAAAATAAACCCTTTATAATTACAAGTTGTTCATGTATCCATTATATCCAGAATTATAATCATGATGTATATATCATATATATCTAGTATATACATGCATTTATAATATTACATAACCATTTAGAGGTAAGAAATGAAATGCACCGTTCATGGAGACGGTAAGCCGTACGTACGCATGAACGCTAATTTCATTTCTATTTCATATTTTATAGAATGGAATCATAATTATATAAAGGTATATTATTATTTCAGTATAATATCATATATAATATCATAGTTCTATCCTTTATACATCCCACATATGGTATTTAACGAATCAAATCACTTTGAGGGGGCGGTAGTCCGCACTTCCTTAAGTGAAGATATCGCGTTTACCCATAATAGAAACCATAAACGCATGCCCAAAATGAAAAATAAAGAAGATTAAGGAAAACATAAACATATTATATATCATAAATAAATATAGTGAAATATTATTTCCCACCTTTGAAGGTGTTAAAATAATGTTGAACAATCATCGTTTCGGGAGGCATAAATTCACCATCCACAGAAACAGTATGTCCTTTAACCATTAGATGTAGGTGTGTGTAAGTGTATCTCTAATCCTTCTTATAAAAACATCCTAGTATATTTAAGATACTTGAGTTGTTACAAAATAAATTAATAAAAAGAGTTTAGGGGGATGGAGAAGAAAAATAAAACAAAAGGACTCAAGTAAAAACATTACCTTAAAATCGGGTAACTCCCTTTGGTTTGAGCTCAAAGGCTTCCTTGGGAAGAATTATTCCCAATGGGAGGCTTCAAGGAGTAAGAGAGGGATGTGGAGAGACAAAATGGGCAGGGGTTGGCCGAGCCAATGTCTTTGGGAGTGTGGGTAAGGAGGTAGAGGTGGGGGCCTTTTATAAGAGGAGAGGAGGGGCACTCTTGGAGAGTAAGGAAATGTTACTTTATTTGAAAATGATTTTTAGATTCAAAAGGTCCATCATTGATATAATTAGAGGCTAAGGTTATTAGGGTTAGAAATACACCAATCCAATAGGTTTTTGGACATGTGTAGGCATTAGATTTCACATTGTCATTTCATTTCATTTAAATCCTTTATTAATGAGTTAATCGCTGCACCATCATGATGTCATAAATAATTTAATAAATTTAATGTCGAAAAATTATAAAAAAATAACATGATGTAGTAAATCTTTTTAGATTTCTAATGAATATTTATAGTCCAAATGATCATTTATTTAGACAAAATTAAAAATATTTTACTTAGGTGATACATTCTTTGTCACATTTAACATTCTTTAAAAATAAAAAGATAAAAAGTCAATTTCTCACAAAAGTGATTCCATGGGGCCGACAAGTTTGGCACAAGGCATCCCATGGTCGGCCATGAAACAACCAGTAGCATTAAGACACATGTTGTGGTGTTTTTGTATTATTATGATATCATTTTGTTATCCTTAACTACCTGATTACTCATTAATCAAGATAATTAAAGATAATTACCGTCGTTACTATTCATAATGTCCAAAAAAAGAGTCTTGATTACATAATTTGGACCATCTAATTCCAAATATGTAATTCATTTTACCAAATTCCAAACACATAAATTTAAATAATTGATTTAAAAATAATTCCCATTGTCAAAACCAATATCGGGTTTTTTTTAAAAACAATATCTATGAAAACTTTGGCATTAGTTTATGCCCAATTCAAAAGTGAAATTAATCCTAATGACCACTATTGGATTAAATGGTAACAATATATTCTAATTTAACTTTAAAACCAATTCAAAAGATAATCTAATCATATAAATAAAGTATATTAAAGAGCAGTTTTGATGTAATTACAGTATTTTTCACTATTCATAAAAAAATGAACATTGTCAGAAAAATACCAAAAATTCACACAAAGTAAATATTGATGTCCCAATCATAAAGAATAAGTTTTTTTTTGACAAACATATCTTATAAAATTGTCAAAAGAGATATTTCAAAATGGGTTTCCATCAAAAGGCAGTAAAACAATCCTTTAAAAAATATTAGTGTATTTCATGCTTCAGATTGGATTTATTATCATTTTAAGCCTCTAAAACAATATCTAATTCATTAATAGACATAGATAAAAGTATTTATTATTCATCACTTACATGGGATGTTACATCCTTCCCCCCTTTAGAAAATTGTGTCCCCGCAATTTATTTACTTATCGAATAAGTGAGGGTATTTAGCCCTCATTGCATTTTCTGATTCCCATGTTGCATCTTCCATCATGTGGTTTTTCCACAAAAACATTACCTGATTAATCACCTTATTCCGTAACACTCACTCCCTGTGGTCAAGAATGTTGAACGGTTCTTCCTCATAATATAGGTTCTCTTCCAGCTGAACTACCTCTGGACTCAAAACATGAGATGGATCTGGCATATACT
This sequence comes from Viscum album, assembly GCA_963277665.1. Lineage (NCBI taxonomy): Eukaryota > Viridiplantae > Streptophyta > Magnoliopsida > Santalales > Viscaceae > Viscum > Viscum album. Next base: position 2,117,683,410 of record OY728163.1, read on the forward strand.
TTCTCAACATAGAAACATGAAAAAAATTGTGTACCTGTGATAAACTCGGAGGTATAGCCACCCGGTATGCAACTGGTCCAACTATCTCCAGAATTTCATATGGTCCAATGAACCTTGGACTCAGCTTTCCTTTCTTACCAAATCACATCACACTTTTCCATGGTGATACTTTGAGAAAAACATCATCACCTACCTCAAAAGATAGATCCTTCCTCCTGTTGTCCGCATAACTCTTCTTCCTGCTCTGAGCTCTTCTCATGTGTTTCTGAATCAACTGAAATTTTTCTACCATCTCTTCTACCAATTATGGTCCCATCAACTTCCTTTCACCCACTACATCCCAGAAAGCTAGAGTTCGACACTGCTTCCCATATAATGCCTGAAATGGTTCCATCTGTATACTGGAATGAAAACTGTTATTATATGAAAATTAATCCAAAGAAAGTTGTTGGTCCCAACTTCCCTGAAAATAGATAGATCAAGAACGCAGAATATCCTCCAATGTCTGAATTGTTCGTTCTGAATACCCATCTTATTTAGGATGAAAAGTTGTTCTAAAATTTAATTCAGTACCCAACAACATCTGAAGGACTTTCCAAAAGTTAGAAGTGAACCTGGGATCACGATCAGATACAATAGATAGAGGAACTCCATGCAACCTGACTATCTCTTTATGCTATAATCGAGAAAGTTGATCTAGATAGAAAGTATCTCTAATAGGAAGGAAATAAGCAGATTTAGTCAAGAGATCAACAATAACCCAGATTGCATTATTACCTCGAGATGTCTTCGGTAATCCCACAACAAAGTACATGGATATATTCTCCTATATCCACTCTGGAACTGGTAAAGGCTGAAGCATCCCTTTCGGTAAATGCCGCTCTGCTTTAACCTGTTGACATGTCAAACACTTCACAGTAAAATCAACAATATCTGTTTTCATTCCATCCCACCAGTAATACTCCCGCAGATCTCTGTACATCTTAGTAATGCCAGGAAGAACTGAAAACGGAGAACTATGAGCTTCACATAACAACACTCTCTTCAACTGTGAATCACAAGGCACACACAATCTCTTCCCAAATCTCAAAATGCAATCATTATCAATGTTGAATTCAGGAAACTTACCCTTCTGAACCAACTCTACCTTTTTTTGAAACTCACTATCTTGCTTTTGTGCTTGCTTGATTCTGTCTGATAGAGATGATCTCACTGATACCTGAAACAAAACAGAAGAAATTCTTTCTCCATCAACTTCTATTTTAAAGTTCATCAAATCCTTAACCAAAGGATCACGTTCCAAACATATCATTTCTAATGAAGCATTACTTTTTCGAATAAAGAATCATCCACTTTATTTTCTTTTCCCGGATGGTAATGAATTGTACAATCATAATCCTTGTTTAATTCCAGCCATCTCCTCTGTATCATGTTTAACTCTTTCTGTGTGAATATATACTGTAAACTTTTGTGATCAGTCTATATTTCACAGTTTACTCTATACAAATGATGCCTCCAAATTTTTAAATCAAAAACAATAGCAGCTAATTCCAAATCATGTGTAGGGTAATTTACCTCATGAGTTTTCAACTGTCGTGAAGCATAAGCAATTACCTGATCATCCTGCATTAGGACGCAACCAAGTCCTTTCAACGAAGCATCACTTTATATAATAAACTCACCATTCTAGGAAGGTAGTGCCAAAACTGTAGCATTCACCAATATTCTTTTCAATTCCTGAAAACAATCATCACATTCTTTTGTACAGATAAACTTAACACCCTTCCGAGTTAGCTTAGTCATTGGAGTAGATAACCGTGACAAATTTCTAACAAACCATCGGTAATAGCATGCCAAACCAAGGAAGCTACGAATCTCAGTTACATTTGTGGGTATTGGCCAGTCTTCCACAACTATTGTTTTTACAGGATCAACAGTTATCCCATCTTTAGAAACAATGTGACCAAGGAAAAAAATTTGTTGCAACCAAAACTCACAGTTGCTGAATTTTCCATACTGTTTCTTTTCTTTTAAGGATTGAAATATAACCCTCAAATGTCTCTCATGCTCCACTTTACTTTTACAAAACACCAAAATATCATCAATAAAAACAACCAAAATTTTTCACCTGAGTCAACTAATCCATCACAGCAACAAACTGTTTAGTTCTGATTCTGACCATCTCAGGATACTGATTTGAACGTTCATTTCCCTCTGTATCCCTTCCCAAAAAAGTTGTTCTGTTTCCTCTATGAAAAACCATTCTTATCACAGAAATACCTTAGGCGAAGCAACATGGTAATCTTTAAATGCAATATCATTTCATAAAAAAAAATTTTTGGATAATCATTTAATAAAATTCTAACTCCTAATGTTATCTAAACCTCCCTTTGAGACCAACTATAAGGCCCCAGCCTTAAACCTTACTTAATCTGGAGTTATTACAATATTACACATTGAGGATCTTTTCAGGTTTAGATTTTTAGAGAATTAGATCATAAAACTTGACTTACATTCCACATATAAACAAAGTGGTTACATAAAGATAGTATTCTTCTTTCCCATCAATGGAAACATATTTAAAATAAAACATGGATTCTTTCTTGACACTTCCTTGACACTATCATCATATCATGTACCTTTCCCTTGACCTGTGAAAAACATTTCAAAAAACATGGGATGAGCATAAAAAGCTCAGTAAGGGATATAAAAATATGGAAAGGAAAGATGGGTACATATATACATAAGAATGAAATCATACTTTACCCATAAAACATAAGCACTTTAACATACGTCATCAAATCTTGAATAAATCATAGAAATCATAAGACATAAAGGTAACTTGAGGCATTCATAACATTCTTACGTTGGGAGTAACCCTCTTGGTTATGTTTGGAATACCCATCACAGTATATTCCCTAAATCTCTTCAGAGAAACCTTAACGTTTCACTCCTTCGCGTTACCCAGTGCATTGGTGAGCTATATCGGGCTCACCCACCCTTAGTTTATCACGGAACCACCCGCCTTCATAATAATGCCCAAGAACCTCAAAATAATCTTATCACATAAAACATGCACAAAGGAAACAAAACATTTCCACCTTTCAATCACAAGATATCAATACAAAACATTGATATAAAAACATTATGAACACCATTTTCAATACCAAAATAAATGAAAAGTAAAACATGGTATTTATTTATCTTTTAAAAAAATGTAGGGCTTTTAGAGGAAGCTGAAACTAAAATAATGGTCATGGCGGTGGAGAAGTCGGTGTCGCCACATACGTACAAAAAAAACATTCTCTTTTGAGATTTAGTAAACGCTTCGTATAAAAAAGATTCCTTTTTAATAAACATAAAATTCAAAGGGGTTTATACACCGTATAAAAGAAGGTTGTGTACAAAACAAAATATGCCTCAATGAAAGGGGATTGAGACGAAGTCCCATACCTCAGGTCCGACTTGACTCGATCGTTCTTTAATGTCCTGAATAATAAACTTGAGTTAATTTCAAATTGCTTAAGAACCTTTTTCATGTTCATTATTCCTTTTATATCACTAATTTCCATGTCGTGAACACTATGTAATTATTTAAGTTAATAACGGTCGTTTTAACGATCAATGGTACTGGAGTAAAAAATAAACCCTTTATAATTACAAGTTGTTCATGTATCCATTATATCCAGAATTATAATCATGATGTATATATCATATATATCTAGTATATACATGAATTTATAATATTACATAATCATTTAGAGGTAAGAAATGAAATGCACCGTTCATTGAGACGGTAAGCCGTACGTATGCATGAACGCTACTTTCATTTCTATTTCATATTTTATAGAATGGAATCATAATGATATAAAGGTATATTATAATTCCAGTATAATATACTATATAATATCATAGTTCCATCTTTTATACGTCCCACATATGGTACTTAACGAATCAAATCACTTTGAGGGGGCGGTAGTCCGCACTTCCTTAAATGAAGATATCGCGTTTACCCATAATAGAAACCATAAAGGAATTCCCAAAATGAAAAAAAAAGTTTAAGGAAAACATTAACATATTATATATCATATATAAATATAGTGACATCTTAATGGCCACCTTTTAAGGTGTTAAAAGAATGTTGAACAATCATCGTTTCGGGAGGCATAAATACACCATCCACGGAAACAGTATGTCCTTTAACCATTAGATGTAGGTGTGTGTAAGTGTAGCTCGAATACTTCTTATAACAACATCCTAGTATATTGAAGATACTGTAGTTGTTACAAAATAAATGAATAAAATGATTTTAGGGGGTTGTAGAAGCAATATAAAACAAAAGAACTCAAGTTAAGACATTACCTTAAAATCGAGTAACTCCTTATGGTTTCAGCTCAAAGGCTTCCTTGGAAAGACTTCTGCCCAAAGTGAGGCTTCAAGGAGTAAGAGAGGGATGTGGAGAGACAAAATGGGTAGGGGTTGGCCGAGCCAAAGGCTTTGTGAGTGTGGGAAGGGAGGTAGAGGTGGGGGCCTTTTATAAGAGGAGAGGAGGGGCACTCTTGGAATGTAAAGAAATGTTACTTGATTTGAAAATGATTTTCGGATTCAAAAGGTCCACATTGATATAATTCTAGGGTAAGGTGACAAGGGTTCTAAATCCACCCATACAATAGGTTTTGGACATGTGTTGGTCATATATTTCACATTATCATTTAATTTTATTTAAATCCTTTATTAATGAGGTAATCGCTGCATCATCATGATGTCATAAATAATTTAATAAATTTAATGTATAAAAATTATAAAAAAAAATATCATGATGTAGTAAATATTTTTAGCTTTATAATTAATATTTATAGTCCAAAATATTATTTATGTAGTGAAAATTAAAAATATTTTACTTAGGTGATACATTCTTTGTCACATTTAACAATCTTTAAAAATAAAAGGATAAAAAGACACTTTCTCACAAAAGTGATTCCATGGAGCCCCCAAGTTTGGCACAAGGAATCCCATGGGTGGCCATGAGACAACCAGTATCCTTAGGACACATTTTGTGGTTCTTTTTTATTATTATGATATCATTTTGTTATCCTTAACTACCTGATTACTCATTAATCAAGATAGTTAAAGATAATTACCATCGTTACTATTCATAATGTCCAAAATCAAAAGAGTCTTGATTACATAATTTGGACCTTATGATTCCAAATATGTAATCCATTTTACAAAATTCCAAACACATAAATTGCAATAATTGATTTAAAAATAATTCCCGTTGTGAAAACAAATAGCGTGTTTTTTTAAACAATTTCTACGAAAAGTTTGGCATTAGTTTATGCCCAATTCCAAAGTGAAATTAATCCTAATGACCACCATTGGATTAAATGGTAAAAATATATTCTAATTTAACTTTAAAACCAATTCAAATATAATCTAATCATATAAATAAAGTATATTAAAAAGCAGTTTTGATGTAAAATATAGTATTTTTCACAATTCATAAAAAAATGAACATTGTCAGAAAAATATAAAAAATTCACACAAAGTAAATTGTGCATAAAAAGCTCAGTAAGGGATATAAAAATATGGAAAGGGATTGGGTACATATATACATAAGAATGAAATCATACATTACCCATAAAACATAAGCACATTAACATACCTCATCAAATCATGAATAAATTATAGAAATGATAAGACATAAAGGTAACATGAGGCATTCATAACATTCTTACGTAGGGAGTAACCCTCTTGGTTACGTTTGGAATACCCGTCACAGTATATTCCCTAAATCTCTTCGGAGAAACCTTAACGTTTCACTCCTTCGCGTTACCCAATGCATTGGAGAGCTATATCGGGTTCACCCGCCCTTAGTTTATCATGGAACCACCCGTCTTCATAATAATGCCCAAGAACCACAACATAATCATACCACATAAAACATACATAAATGAAACATAACATTTCCACATTCCAATCACAAGATATCAATAAAACACATTGTTATAATAAAAACATTATGAAAACCATTTTCAATACCAAAATAAAATAAAAGTAAAACATGGTATTTATTTTTTCTTTTTTATAAAAAGGTATGGCTTATAGAGGAAGTAGAAACTCAAATAATGGTCACGGCAGCGGAGAAGTTGTTGTCGTCGCATACGTACAACAAAAACATTCCCTTTTGTTGTTTAGTAAAACGCTTCATAAAAAAAGATTCCTTTTGGATTAACGTAAAAATCAAAGGGGTGAATACACTGTATAAAAGAAGGTTGTGTATAAAACAAAATATGTATCAATGAAAGGAGATTGAGACGAAGTCCCATACCTCGGGTCCGACTTGACTCGATCGTTCTTTAATGTCCTGAATAATAAACATGAGTTAATTTATACTTTCTTAAGAACCTTTTTCAAGTTCATTATTCCTTTTATATCATATATTTCCATGTCATGAAGACTATGTAATTATTTAAGTTAATAACGGTCGTTTTAACGATCATTGGTACTTGAGTAAAAAATGAACCCTTTATAATTACAAGTTGTTCATGTATCCATTATATCCAGGATTATAATCATGATGTATATATCATATATATCCCGTATATACATGCATTTATAATATTACATAATCATTTAGAGGTAAGAAATGAAATGCACCGTTCATGGAGACGGTAAGCCGTACGTACGCATGAACGCTACATTCATTTCTATTTCATATTTTATTGAATGGAATATTAATTATAGATAGGTATATTATAACTCCAGTGTAATATCATATATAATATCATAACTCCATCCTTTATACGTCCCACATATGGTATTAACGAATCAAATCACTTTGAGGGGGCGGTAGTCCGCACTTCCTTAAATGAAGATATCACATTTACCCATAATGGAAACCATAAAGGTATGCCCAAAATGAAAAATACAGAAGCTTAAGGAAAACATAAACATATTATATATCATATATAAATATAGTGTCATCTTAATGGCCACCTTTTAAGGTGTTAAAATAATGTTGAACAATCATCGTTTCGGGAGGCATAAATTCACCATCCACGGAAACAGTATGTTATTTAACCATTAGATGTAGGTGTGTGTATGTGTAGCTCGAATCCTTCTTATAACAACATCCTAGTATATTGAAGATACTGGATTTGTTACAAAAGAAATGAATAAAAATAGTATAGGTGGTTGGAGAAGCAAAATAAAACAAAAGGACTCAAGTGAAGACATTACCTTCAAATCGGGTAACTCCCTTTGGATGGAGCTCAAAGGCTTCCTTTGGAAGACTTCTGCCCAAAGTGAGGCTTCAAAGAGTAAGAGAGGGATGTAGAGAGACAAAATGGGCAGGGGTTGGCTGAGCCAAAGGCTTTGGGATTATGGGTAAGGAGGTAGAGGTGGGGGCCTTTTATAAGAAGAGAGAAGTGGCACTCTTGGAAAGTAAAGAAATGTTACTTTATTTGAAAATGATTTTCGGATTCAAAAGGTCCCACATTGATATAATTTGAGGGTAAAGTGTTGTACTTTATTGTATTTTTATTTTAATAAAAATCCAAAAACTGACTTTCATTCCAGACTCACTCATGTCTAAGTGAAAGTCTTCCTAAGATAATATTGGCACTGCGATTTCAACGATGCCCTCAGATTTCAGTTCCGAGCACTGAATCAAAAGTTATAAAAACCCGCTTGTACGTTTACTGAAGGTACCCGAACAAAACTTCATAAATCTTTTCCGGGCACACTAGGGCTCATAATCAAGTACTGTAATTTTTCGCAGACTTGTAAAAATCCTATGTATTTAAAAAAAATCTATGGAATTTCCGGGTCTTTACATTCTCCCCACCTCAGGGATATACGTTCCCATAAACTACAACTAAAACTAAGGGAACAAATGGGGATACTGAGCACGTATCTGATCCTCCCGCTCCCATGTGATCTCCGGTAGGTTTCTGTGCTACCAGTGAATGTGCAGAAGAGGTATCAATCGTCCACGTTGGAACCGCTTCTCCTAATCCTCAATCTCCACTGGAAACTCCATAAAAGTATCTCCATCGCTGATGCCCATCTCCCCATAGTCAATGATGTGATAAGGGTCGTGCACGTATCTCCTCAGCTGAGATACATGGAAGTCGTCATGCACCTGGTGCAACTGTGGTGGAACATCCAAACGGTAAGCCACCACACCTACTCTAACAAGGACCTGGAAATGTCCGATGAAACTCGTAGATAACATTCCGCCTCAGCCAAATCTCTTTAGAGCTTGTCGAGGTGAGACCCATAAGAAGACATGGTCACCATCCTCGAACTCTAGATGTCTCCGCCTCCTATCAGCATTCAAATTATGTCTTCTTGCTACAGTCTTCATTCACTCCAGGATGATCAGCACCTTCTCCATGGTATCATGTACCATCTGTAGCCCCACTAGTGTTGACTCCCCTGGGTCTGTCCAGCATAGTGGCGATCTGCACGGTCGACCGTACAAGGCCTCAAAAGGTTCCATACCTATAGTGGAGTGATATTTGTTGTTGTAGGTGAACTTCAACAAAGGCAAGTGGTCCTCCCAGCTGCGTCCGAAGTCAATGACACAAGCACGAAGTATGTCCTCGATAGTTTGAATGGTCCTCTCAGTACGTACATCTGTCTGAGGTTGGAAGATGGTTCTCATGCATAGATGCATCCCGAAAGCCTTTTGCAACCCCTTCCATAGCCAGGAAGTAAAACGTGCGTCATTGTCAGAGACTATAGAAGTAGGTACTCCATGAAAACACACAGTCTCTTGTACATAGATGTGTCCCAAGATCACTACTGAGCCCTTCTCTCGGATCGGAAGGAAGTGGGATGACTTGGTGAGTCGGTCGACGATCACCCAAATCAAATCGTGAATCCTATATGTACTTCGATGACCCGTCACGAAGTCCACGGATATCCCATCCCACTTCCACTCTGGGACCTCTAAGGGATGAACAAAGCCTGCTTGTACCTGGTGCTCTACCTTCACCTACTGACATGTGAGGGATCATGAGATATACTCTACTACTGCCTTATTCATACCTCACCACCAGTGATGTCTTCAGAGTTCCTGGTACATCTTTGCCACTCCTCGATGTCTCGCTAGAGGGGATGTGTGGATCTCCATCAAAACATCCTCTTGAAGTGCTATTTGTACCATAGTACGTCCTCTAAAGTGGATGACAGGATCCCCACATTCAGAAAATCGATCAGGTGCCTTCCCTGTGGATATCTGAGCACGTCGCATCTCGCAGTTAGTGTCCCCATGTTGCGCCTCCTTAAATCACTTAAGAAGTAATGAAGTGACTGTAAGAGACAAAAGAAAGTTTTGCCGCCATGGCCCACATAAGAAATTTTTAAAGCATCCAGCTGCTCTGTCGCCTCTCCTAGAATCTGTATACATAATCTCCAGCAGAGAGAATCTGCTACAACATTCCTCTTCCCTGAGTATAGACTATTTTGAAGTCATAGTCCTGGAGGAACTCAAGACATTTCCACTGTCTCAGGTTCAGTTCCTTCTGACAGAAGATATACCTAGGACTCTTGTGATCAGAGTACATGGTAAAACGTTCACCCATAATATAGTACCACAACATTTTCAAGTTGAATACCACTGCTGCTAACTCAAGGTCATGAGTAGCGTAGTTCTGCTAATGTTGTCTTAGCTGCCGAGAACCATATGTGATCATTTCTCTCTCCGGCATCAGGACACACCCAAGTCCGGTCCTCAATGGATCGTAGTGAACTACATACCCTGTGGCTTCCTATGGAAGTATCAATATGGGGGCACTATTTAGCCTCTGCCTCAGCTTCTGAAAGCTCTACTATCATCTCTTCGACCACAAGAAGGGATTCCTCTTCTTCGCGAAGGCTGATAGTGGCGCTACAACTCTGGAGATGTCTGTAATGAATCCTCGGTAATATCCAGCCAATCCCAAGAAACTATGTACCTCTGTCACACTCCTCGGTGGCTCCCAGGCAAGTAACACCTCAATCATTACTGGATCCACTGCAATTCTAGCCTATGAGATGACATGTCCCAAGAAGTGAACCTATCGAATCCAGATCTGGAACTTCGAGATCTTACCATATAGGCGGGGCTCTCGGAGTGTGTCCAGTACTACTTGCAAATGGTAGGCATGTTCCTCCTCAGTAGTCGAGTAAATCAAGATATCATTGATGAAAACTACGATAAATCCATTGAGGTAAGCCTAGAAGATCCTATTCATGAGACTCATGAACACTACCGGAGCATTGGTTATGTCGAAGGGCATAACCAAGAACTCTTAGTGGACATAACGACACCTGAAGGATGGCTTCTGAAAATCCTCATCTCGAAATCTGAGCTGGTGAAAACCTGATCTAAGGTCTATATTCAAGAACCAACGAGCTCCCTTTGTCTGATCAAAGAGTTCATCAATACTTGAGAGTGGGAACTTGTTCTTCACAATCACCTAGTTCAGGTGACGGTAGTCGACACAGAGCCTCAAGCTCCTGTCTGCCTTCTTGGCGAATAGAATCAGGGCTGCCCATGGAAAAACACTGGGCCGGATAAATCCATTTTCCAGCAAGTCCTCTAGTTGTTCCCGCAGATTGAGAAGATCAGCGGGAGCCATCCAATATGATGGAGTAGATATCGGTGTTGTCCCAGGGTACAAGTCTATGTAGAAGTCCACCTCTCTACAAGGAGGTATTCATAGAACATCATCTGATAAAACTTCCACGTACTAGTCCACCACTACAGAATAAGTCAGACTCTCCACATAAACTGCTCTGAGGGTAAGGCAAGGCAACTGGTGAGTGATCAGCTACACCCTCCACTGAGTAGGTCCGTACAGCGCTGCAAAGGTTCCTTTCTCGCTAGTGAAGGTAAACCTGGTCCCATCCGTGTGGACACACAATTTTTTTTTCCAAATACAGTCGATCTGGGCATTAACTGCAGATTACCAGTCCATACCTAAAATGACGCCGTAAGGCCTCAACACCGCTACTATGATATCCCGGTCAAAGATATCACCTCCAAGAGTATGCTCGCACTACCGGAACCTGTGCGTAATCATCAAATCAGCTCCCATTGGAGTGTCTACCCATAAATATCAAACTAATAGCTCTTTCGGAATCTATGAGCTCCGAACGAGGGATGTGGCAATTCAAGAGTGACTGGCACCTATGTCAATAAGAACTGCAGCTAATGTGGAATAGACATATATCGTACCTCGAATCATCTCCGGAGCACCGTGATCATAGGCCTCAGCTGCATGAAGTTGTTCTCTCCCCGGTCCACCCACTCCATGAGTTCAGGGTGGATCTACTAGTGGTGGTGGCGGTAGCACCTCAAAAAGATGTCCACCGCCAGCTGCACGTCCATCTCTTCTTCCACGTCCACCTCCTCTCTATATACCACCTCCATCGATCATTTGCCTCTTCCTGGGAGTTCCATGAACTTTCTGTTGATCATCAGTGCGGCAGGTCGGATAGTCATGAGCCATGTAACCCTGTCTGCCACATGAGTAACAATGTCCACTCCTGGCTGGTCTGTCTCCACCCCAGGTGACTCGCCCTTCCGATCCTAAGTTATGCGATCGACCACCTGTACGTCTGGTCCTCTTGGACCATTACATCATCTGTCCACTACTAGCTACAGAAGACTCCACTACATGTCAGCTAGTGGTGGGTATCGCTGCTAGAGACTTCTCATAAAGGAAAATCTCCACTAGAAGGGATCACTCCAACACCCTCATCTACATTGGGATGCTAAGTGAGATCATCGGAGATCTGATCTCTCGCCTGAGCCCCTGCTCGAAGGTCTGATCCCTGAAGAACGAGTCACATAGCATAAAAGTGAAGTAGCGCAAGAGTTCGGTGAACCTCTCTGAATAATGAGATACCATCATGCTTCCCTACTGTAGATGTAGTAGCTACTGAATCCACACCGCTCGAAGTGTGGATGGTACAAACTCCACCCGGAACAGGCTCTCAAAGTCTGACCAGAGTAGTTTCTCCTCGTCATTGTCAAGACCAGTAAAATTCAAGGTAATTTTTTTCATAATTTTATTTTGGATTTTACAAGAACGCAGTTTCTGACAGCACCTGATTCTGAGGCCCGGTGTGCCCGGAATCATTTTATGAAGTTTAGCTCAGGTACGTTCAGTGAACGAACGAGCGGGTTTTCCTAACTTTTGAACCAGGTCTCGGAATCGAATTCCGAGGGCACCAATTGAATCGCATCACCGGTTTTTTTAGGAACACCTTTTCTGGAGTTGCGTTTCCTCGGGTGTGGTACTTAAAATTTTGGATTAAGTAAAAGAATAAAATAAAATGGTGCAACCAATTTTATTTTATTTAAAGTAGTTTAACCTAAGCTAAGTGGTTGCAGTGGGACCCACTATATCCTACTCCACTAGGTAGGATATTTTTGGGGTGGGGCCCAGACGAGCCCCACATATTCATTTCTTCCACCCCCTCTTTTAATTAGGTAACGCACCTGCACCCCCTTTAAATGAGAGTCAACTCTTGCGTTTATATAATTATTAAACACCTCATTAATTGGGCGGTTTAAACTACTCAATTAATTCAATTAATTGATTTAATAAATTTTGATTTTCAAAATGCTTGGTGTGTGTTATAAAAATAAGGAAACACTTATTTTTATTAGGGGGTTCTTCGTTGTGCGAGAGGATTTTGGGAGAGAATTACTCAATGTCTGGAAGTTCTTCTTCCTCGATGAAGAATGTGAAGAAAGCCGACCTCCGACGATGGACGTCTGTGAGAGACGCCCTCCTTGGACAATCTCTATCAACGAGTATGGAACCTTCTTCTGCGACGATCCTCCGTTCAACAATGCTCGAGGTAAGGGTTTTTTTTGTTCATGATTACTTTTGTCACCATTATTCGTTATAGTTGGGCCGCCTATTATCGCAATAACGGGAGGAAGTCGGATCGCACGAACACGACCGACCCTCCTCACACCTTGGTTGTTTGATTTTGTTGTGGAACATGTAAGGCGGCGCGGTGCCATTGCACCGCGCAGAAACTATGAGATTGGGAGAAGAAGCACAGTGCGATCGCGTCATATCGTTGAAGTCAAACAAGTCGCGGCGCCGTGCTGCGCCAAAGAACCTAGAGGAGATAGCTGCCAGAGCGGGGCCGCGGCGGAGAAGGAAGCGGCGCCCAGCTTCCGGCCGACGGTGCCGGAGCGGGAGGGCAGGACCTCAGCGGTCCCGTGGCAGTAGAAACCGGACGACCGGACCAGGCCGGCCGACTTCCGAGAATGGCCGGGGGTCGTAACCCCCGAATGGCCAACAAGAGAGAACCCCCACATGGGGGCTGCGGTTACACACAGGGGTGCAGGGCCACCCCCCCCCCCCTACCGCTCGCCCATTACGGCCGAGCCGCTTGGCCACGCTGGCCAGGCCGAGGGAGCCATGTCCGGCCGCCATGCCGGGCTGCCAGGCCGGGCCGTGACCTAACGGGCCAGACCCAGACTCGGGTTGGGTCGACACGGTTCGGGCCGACCCAGGGGGTACTGGGCCGGGTTGAACCGGGCCCGAACCCCCTATTCGCGGACCCCTTTCGGTCTTTTTCCCATAACATGGGATGTGGACCTCTGATCGACGCACCATCACCTGCAATGTGATCCTTGGATCGAGAATCTCTTTTCTGTATATTACAGTCAAGGTTTTGGAGAACTTTGGGATCGGCCGGGTTAGTTCGTACACAAAACAAACCAGGCCCTCGGAGCAGAAACGCTAGTAACATGAGCTCTGGACGTCCGATTGACGTGCCGTCAACTTTTATGTTTTCCTCATTGTGAGACGGACCTTTTGACTTACTCCGCTTGAGGTTTGGACGTAGTTAGAGTATGTTCGGGTGGGTTTTGACTTAAACACCAACCGGGCCCCTAGGACGAAAAGGCCGATAACTCTCAGACATGGCGTCCGATTGACGAGCTGTCTGTGACGCTGAGTTCCTGTTGATGATACAAAACTTTTGGATACATCAACTCCCAACTTCCTGTCAGTTGATGTATCAATGCCTTGGCTCGTCGAGCGGCCCCTCCCGAACGATCTTTTTGTGTGCGAGAACCCTAGAGCTGGCTGAGACTGCGACTACGATGATCACTGTACAGAAAGCCTCCGTGGATTTGACAGCGATGACTACAACACTCAGCGATCCTACGTTGAACAGAGATATCGATCCTATGTGGGTCAGATCATGTGTGGGTCAGCGCTCAGCGGTCTTGTGTGGGCCAGAGCCTACCGATCCTGTGTGGGTCAGATCCTGTGTGGGTCATTGCGGGGGTTAGTACCTAATGATCCTACGTGGGTCCGACGGCTTAGATAAATCAGTGGCTACATCTGATCATCTCTATCGTCATAGAAATAAGTATACATGTGTGAGATGATTCATGACTTTCAATCATTATATTCGATATGATTGACCTGATATCCTTTGTGGATTGTGTTGTGCTATCCTGTGTGGACGTGATCGAACTTGGGCTCGGGTGTTAGAGTCGAACTGGAATTGATAACTTAGGTATATGTATGGGAATATACCTATGTAGTGTCGGATGTTACTTTATGATTGTATATTTCCTTTTTTGATTATACTTTTTGGATTCTGGGAGACCTTCGGGGGTCTCTGTGTCCTTACTGAGTAGGGTATACTCACCCCTGCACGGGCTATGCCCGCACTACGTTGTGTTGGATGCAGACGATGGACAACGCTGATCGTGGTAGCGACTAGTGGAGAAGTCGGTACCTGGAGGTGGACCACTGGGCAGTACGTACACAGAGTGGATGGCTAGACCCGAGGAGTTGAGGTGGCTATCTGTACCCACCCTTCAGGTGGGACTTCCAGTGGACGGCTCGACGTTGTGTCTTACTTCTCAGTTGTTGTACTTCCTTTTCTAGTTGTACCTTACTTCAGTTTTGGTTTGTATTCTGGCCCACATACTTTACTGCACTTTCTATTCTACCCAGTTTTACTAAGTGTTTACTTCTACATTCTTGCTCTGTGGTATTTTTTACATTACAAAGGCAATGCCTTCCCTTTTTATCAGGAATTACGCCTTGGTGCTAGTCGCCTGCCCCTGGCCTATGGAAGGCAGGCTTGGGGTAGTCACGACACCGGCCCCGAGGACGGGTCATGAAAAATTGGTATCAGAGGAGTTCAGTTCTACCACAGATCTCAGGACTCAGATCATTCTTCTATGTGAAGAAATAATGTTAAGGGTATTGAGTGTGCTTATCAGTCCAGGGATTCCAGTGTTGGTGCGGCGGCCAACGTATCAGTACACTAGGACCCTGAATTCTAATTCCCGACTTAATACATGAAAACATTGATTGCATGTGTGTTTTAAAAGTTTTCATTGTGATTACATTGTGTCAGCTCACAAGGTATACTGTTTTGACCGTGGAGCAGCTATCTCTTTTCAGGATGGCCCCACGATGGTAGCCAGGTGGGTTCCGAGTTTTGTACGTGACGATAGCGCACCGAGTGATGAGGCCTCAGTGCAGGTCCCTTTGACAGCAGAGGCACCAGCGGTACCTCTACCCACCGAGCCACCGATGCTACCAGCCCCAGCCGCTGACAGTGCACGTTGCCTTAGTGTACAGCAAGAGTTTCAGTGTCAGCCACCGCCTATGTTCCGTAGGGAGACGGACCCTCAAGCACGCGAGGATTGGCTGGAGGCGGTTTACGAGTTTTCAGGTTAGTTGGGACACCAGCTGTCCTCATGGGGATCCTCGCAGCGAGCATCCTGCACGCGGTAGCAGGCAGATGGTGGAGCATGATGCTCCTGGTGCACGACGAGGCATCTATCCTCTGGATGGAAATTGAGAGCAACATCTGCTCGATGTTTGTCGTAGCCACCCTCCGTACAGTGTGCATCCATGAGCTTCTACTTCTGCGGCAGGGCAGCATGACAGTCTCCCAGTAATCGGTGAGATTTACCGACCTCTCGTGTTATTCGACGAACATGGTACGTGACCCATTCATCCGGGCCTGGACCATCGAGCAGGGGTTGAGGCATGAGATCAGGGCGTCACTGATCTCCCTCAGCATTCCGACACAGGTAGGGGTACGGGAGCGATACCTTCCCATCGAGAGCTTTCTTATAGAGCCTACATCAGTAGTGAGACCTACCGCAGGGTGGCACGTAGTAGAGTATTCTTCAGTTGGCAGTCGATGGTGACGCATGGGTCCAGGAGGACTAGACACTCAAGCAGACGACCTTAGGACACTGGCTCAGAGGTACGGTACACATAGCACAGAGACA
The DNA here is from genome assembly GCA_963277665.1 of Viscum album. Classification (NCBI taxonomy): domain Eukaryota; kingdom Viridiplantae; phylum Streptophyta; class Magnoliopsida; order Santalales; family Viscaceae; genus Viscum; species Viscum album. The sequence goes on from OY728163.1 coordinate 2,117,699,704, forward strand.
GGATTTCAAGAGACAGACAGTGCTACGCATGCGGCGGGCAAGGCCACAAGGCTCGTGACTGCCCGACCCGCCGTGCAGTGGAGCAGCAGACGGTTGAGGGACCACCCAGGCAGAGGCAGAGGGTCGACCGTGGCAGTCCGCAGGGAGCAGGAGGACAAGGCAGAGTAGCTTCCCGAGCAGTAGGTGGTGGGCGAAACTTTGAGGCTCTACCACCACCACCACCAGTAGGTCCACCCCAACCATAGGGAGATGGCGGGTAGAGACAGGGACAACTTCAGGCAGCGGAGGCCAACGACCACAGAGCACCCTAGATGATTTGAGGTAATATCTGTGTCTATTCCACCCTTTCTGAAGTTCTTATAGACACTGGTGAAAGTCATTCTTTCATAGCCACTGCCCTTGTTCGGAGATCCGAGATTCTGATAGAGCCGTTGGCTCGATCCTTATGGCTAGAGACTCCTACGGAAGCAGACTCGACGATTACGCACTGGTGCCGGCTGTGTGAGATTACTCAAGGAGGAGAGTTCTTCGGCTTAGATCTTCTTGTTGTGGCATTGAGGCCTTACGACGTCAACTTGGGAATGGATTGGTTATCTACAGCCCATGATCAGATTGACTGTATTAGGCGCAAGGTGCGGTGTGTACGCACCGGCGGGAGAAGGGTCACCTTCCCCGGTGAGAAGGGAGCCTTCGCAGCACATGATGGACTCTCGCAGAGGAGAGGACAGACCATCACTAATCAGTTGTCCAGCCTCATCCTAGGAGCAGTTGACGTGTAGAGTCCTGGTTTTCCTGCAGTGGCGGATCAGTATGCAGACATTTTCCCCGACGACGTTCCAAGATTACTTCCTTGTAGATAGGTAAACTTTTATATTGATCTGTACACCGAGACAGCCCCGATATCCACTACAGTATATCGGATGGCCCCCACTAAGCTACGAGAGCTACGGGTACAATTGAAGGACTTACAGGGCAAGGGATTTATCTGACCTAGTGTTTCACCCAGGGCTTCCCCGATATTGTTTGCCAAGAAGGAGGACGGGAGCTTGCGAATTTGTGTCGATTACCGTCGCCTGAACCAGGTGACCGTGAGGAACAGGTATCCACTACCGAGGATTGACGAAATCTTTGATCTTCTCAAGGGAGCATGGTGGTTCTCGAAGATAGACCGCAGGTCAGGCTATCATTAGCTAAGGGTTCGGGATGAGAACATGCAGAAGATGACCATTAGATGTCGGTATGGCCACTATGAGTTCTTGGTGATGCCATTCGGCTTAACCAATGCTCCAGTAGTGTTCATGGGCCTCATGAATAGGATCATTCAGCCTTATCCTGATCAATTTGTTGTGGTCTTCATCGACGACATATTGATTTACTCGACGACTAAGGAGGAGCACGCCTACCACTTGCGGGTTGTACTGGACACACTCCGAGTGTACCAGCATTATGGTAAGCTCTCAAAGTGTCAGTTCTGGATACGTGAGGTCTACTTCTTGGGAAACGTCATCTCTGAGGTGGGATTTGGGGTGGATCCTACGAAGATCGAGGAAGTGCTAAATTAGGAGCCACCTAGGAGCGTGACAGAGGTGCGATGTTTCTTGGGTCTTGCTGGGTACTACTGGAGATTTGTGCAAGACTTCCCTAGAGTTGCGGCACCACTCTCATCTTTGAAAAAGAAGGGGAAACCCTTTGTGTGGTCAGATAGATGTCAGCAGAGCTACCAGGAGCTGAGATAAAGATTGACCAGTGCGCCTATCTTGAGGCTACCAGAGGAGGGAGTTGGGTATATAGTTTACTGTGATGCATCATGGACCGGACTTGGATGTGTCCTGATGTAGGAGAGGGTCGTGATCGCCTATGGATCAAGTCATTTGAGGCAGCATGAGAAGAACTATGCTACCCATGACCTGGAGTTAGCAGTAGTGGTCCTCGCTCTGAAGATGTGGCGACACTATCTGATGGGCGAGTGCTTTACAGTCTATTCTGACCATCAGAGTCTCAGGTACATCTTCTCACTGAAGGAACTGATCTTGAGACAGCGGCGATGGATCGAGTTCTTCTATGACTAATACTTTGAGACATTATATACTCCTGGACAGGGGAACGTATTAGCCGATGATCTCAGCAGGAGGACGGGCATTCAACTACTTGGGGAGGTGACAGAGCACCTATCCGCTTTGCCGATATCCTTCATGGATATTGATGGTGCAACCTTTCTATAGTCACTCACAGTCACTCCTCCACTTCTACAGCGGGTCAGAGATGCACAGCGTGGGGACGATGACTGTGAGACATGGCGTACACAAATATCGTCAGGACAGACACCATATTGATTCTCTCTTGGTGGAGAGCACGTCATCCTCTTTAGAGGACGTACCATGGTACCAGCTCTATTAGAGGAGGTGGTGTTGAGAGAGTTCGACACTTACCCTTTAGCGGTACATCTTGGAGCGGAGAAGATGTACCAGGACCTCAGATGACAGCACTGGTGGCCGGGCATGAAGAAGGCTGTGGTGGAGTTCCATTGTCGGTGCCTCACCTGTCAGCAGGTGAAGGCAGAGCACCAGGTACCAACATGCTTAGTACAACCTTTGGAGGTCCCGGAGTGGAAGTGGGACGGCATATCAATGTACTTCGTGACTGGACATCCACGCACTTCCAAAGGTCACGACTCCATTTGGGTGATTTTCGACCGACTCACCAAGTCGTCTCACTTCATACCCCTCAGAGAGCAGGGCTCAGTAGAAATCTTGGGACGCCTATACATTCAAAAGATTGTACGGCTTCATGGTGTACCTTTATCTATAATCTCTGATCGATATGCTCTCTTTACTTCCAGGCTTTCGAAGGGGTTGTAGGAGGTGTTTGGGATGCAGCTACGTCTGAACACTGCCTTTCACCCTCAGACGGATGGTCAGACTGAGAGGCCCATTCAGACTCTCGAGGACATCCTCCGCTCATGTGTCCTCGACTTTGGTCGCACCTGGGTTGACCAGCTACCCTTGAGGGAGTTCTCTTACAACAATAGCTACCACTCCACTATAGGGATGGTACCATATGAGGCGTTGTTAGACTGACCTTGCAGATCACCGTTGTGCTGGACAGACCCTTGGGAGTCAGCACTTTTGGGGCCGGAGATGGTCCAGGCCATGACAGAGATGGTCCCAGTCATCCAGGAGTGGATGAGGACAGATCAAAGCTGGATGAAGTCTTATGTTGAAAAGAGGCGGAGGCCACTGGGGTTCGAGGATGGCAACCATGTCTTCATGCGGGTCTCACCACAACGTGGATTATGAAGATTTGGTCAAGGCGGCAAGTTATCTTCGAGCTTCATCGGACCATTCCAGGTCCTCAGCAGGATTGGAGAGGTGGCTTAGCGCCTGGCTCTACCACCTCAGTTGCACTGGGTGCACGACGTCTTCCACGTATCTCAGCTGAGGAGATACGTGCACGACTCGGTGCATATCATTGACCATGGGGAGCTGAAAATTGATGATGGGGATACTATTGCGGTGGTCTTGGTGGAGATCGAGGATCGACATCTGCGGGTCCTACGTGGATGGTCGATACCTCTAGTACTCATCAGATGGAAGCACGGGAACATCTAGGAGAGCACTTGGGAGCGGGAGGATCAGATGCGTGCACAATACCCACATTTGTTCCCCTAGTTTATGATGTATCTTTACGGGAACGTAAAGCGCTGAGATGGAAGTAATGTAAAGACCCAGAAAAATAAAGGTAATTTTTTTCTTAATTTTATTTTGGATTTTACAACAATTCGGTTTCTGATGGCACCTGATTCCGAGGCCCGATGTTCCCGGAATCATTTTTCAAAGATTAGCTCGGGTACGTTCAGTGAACGAATGAGCGGGTTTCCCTAACATTTGAACAGGTGCTCAGAATCGAATTCCGAGGGAACCGATGGAATCACAGCGCCAGTTTTTTCTTAGGAACACCTTTTCTGGAGTTGCGTTTTCTCGGATGTGGTACTTAAAATTTTGGGTTAAGTAAAAGAATAAAATAAAATGGTGCAACCAATTTTATTTTCTTTATAGTAGTTTATCCTAAGCTAAGTGGTTGGAGTGGGACCCACTATATCATAATCCACTAGGTAGGATATTTGTGGGGTGGGGACTACAAGATCCCCACCTATTCATTTCTTCAACCCCCTCTTTTAATTAGGTAACGCACCCGCAACCCCCTTTAAATGAAAGTCGACTCTTGCGTTTATATAATTATTACACGCCTCATTAATTGGGTGGTTTAAACTTCTCAATTAATTCAATTAATTGATTGCTTCAATTTTTATTTTCAAAATGCTTGGCGTGAGTAATAAAAATATTGCAACACTTATTTTTATTAGTGTTTTCATGGTTGTGCCATAGGATTTTGGGAGAGAATTGCTCAATGTCTTGATGTTCTTCTTCCTCGACGAAAACGTGAAGAACACCGACCTCCGACGATGGACGACGGTGAGAGATGCCTTCCTCAAAGATCAACGACCCGAACTACAATCCTTCATTGTTTCTTCCCGCGTCAAAGGAAGGGAGTCACCATTCATCCTCGGATGATCTCCGTCAACGAGTACAGAACCTTCTTCCGCGACAAGCCTTCGTTCAACAAAGCTTGAGGTTGGGGTTTTTGTTTGTTCGTGATTACTTCCGTCACATTTCTTCGTTTCAATTGGGCCGCCTATTATCGCAATAACGGGAGGAGGTTGGACCGAACGAACACAACCGACCCTCCTCCCCCTTGGTTGTTTGATTTTGTTGCGGCACGTGTAAGGCGGTGCGGTGCCGTTTCACCACGCGGAAAATATGAGATTGGGAGAAGTAGCGCGGCGTTGTCGCGCCGTGCCCAAGAACCAGGAGGATACCACGACCGGAGCGGGGCCGCGATGGAGGGACGTGGCGCCGTCGTGCCTCACCGGAAAAACCAAGGTCGCGGCGGAGCAGGAAGCGGCGGCCGGCTTCCGGCCGTCGGCACCGAATCAGGAGGGCGGGACCCCGGCGGTCCCACGGTAGAAGCAACCTACCGACCGGACTAGGCAGGCCGGCTTCCGAGAGGGGCCGGGGGTCGTAACCCCCGGCTGGCCGACAGGATTGGCCCCCCACATGGGGCCCACAGTTACACATAGGGGGCCAGCGTCCCCCCCCCCCCCTCATACCGCTCGCCCGTTATGGCCGAGCCGCCCAGCCAGGCCGAGTGAGCCAGGCCGAGCCGCACCCAGGCCGGGCCGGGCGGCGCCCTAATAGACTGGACCCAGATCCGGGTTGGGTCGACCAGGTTCGGGTCCACCCAGGGGGTACCGGGCCGGGTCGGACCGGGCCCGTACCCCCTATTTGCGGACCCCTTTCGGCCTTTTTCCCATAACATAGGACGTGGACCTACGATGAACACACCCTTAACTGTGATGCGATCCTTGGATCGAGATGGTCATTTCATTATATTACACTCAAGGTTTCAGAGAACTTTGGGTTCAGCCGGGTTGGTTTGTACACGAAACCAACCGGGCCCTCGGAGCGGAAATGCTTATAACTAGAGTTTCGGATGTCCAATTGACGTGCTGTCGACTTCGATGTTTTCCTCTTTATGAGACAGAACTTTTGGATTACTCCTCTCGAGGTATGGATGCAGTTGGAGTATGTTTGGGTTGGTTTTGACTTAAAAACCAATTGGGCCCCTGGGACGAAAAATCCAATAACTCTCGGACTAGTCGTCTGATTGACGCGCCGTCTGTCACGCTGAGTTCCTGTTGACGATACAGAACTTTTGGATACATCAAATATGGACATCGGGTCAGTTGATGCATCCACCCCTCGGCTCATGGAGCGGACCATCCCGAATGAGCTTGCAGTGTGCGGGAACCCTAGAGCTGGCTGCGACTGCGACGACGATGACGACTGTACAAAAATCCTCCGTGGATTCGACGGAGATGACTACAGCACTCAGCGATCCTACGTGGATCAGTGCTACCGATCCTCTATGGGTTAGATCCTGTGTGGGTCAGTACTCAGCGGTCCTGTGTGGGCCCGCGCCTACCGATCCTATGTGGGTCAGATCCAGTGTGGGTCATTGCGGGGGTTAGTACCTATCGATCCTTTGTGGGTCATTGAGGGGGTTAGTACCTAACGATCTTGTGTGCGTCGGACGGCTTAGATGAATCAGTGGCAACATCTGATCGTCTCTATCATCTTACGAAGAAGTATACCTGTGTGAGATGATTCTTGACATTCAATCATTATCTTTGACATGATTGACATGCAATCCTTTTTGGATTGTGTTGTGCTATCCTGTGTGGACGTGATTGAACTTGGGCTCGGATGTTGGAGCTGAACTGGAATTGATGAATTAGGTATATGTATGGGAATATACCTAAGTAGTGTTGGATTTTACTTCATGATTGTATCTTTCCATTTTGGATTATCCTTTGTGGATTCTGGGAGACCTTCGGGGGTCCTGGGGTCTCTACTGAGTAGAGTATACTCACCCCTGCACGGGCTATGCCCTCACTACGTTGTGTTGGATGCAGACGACGGACATCGCTGATCGTGGTAGAGGATAGTGGAGTAGTCGGTACCTGGAGGTGGACCACTGGGCGGGACGTACACAGAGCGAACGGCTGGACCCGAGGAGCTGAAGTTGCTATCTGTACCCACCCTTCAGGTGGGACTTCCAGTGGACGACTCGATGTTGCGGCTTACTTTTCAGTTGTTGTACTTCATTTTTCAGGTGTACTTTAGTTCAGTTTGGGTTTGTATTCTGGCCCACATACATTACCGTACTTTCTATTACATCCATTTTCACATAGTGTTTACTTTTGCTTTCTTTCTCTATGGTGTTTGTTTACTTTACAAAGGAAATGCCTTCCCTTTTTATCGGGAATTACGCCTTGGTGATAGTCGCCAGCCCCTGGACTATGGAAGGTGGGCTTGGGGTAGTCACAGCACGGGCCCCGAGGATGGGTCGTGACAGTCATGCATCTAGATCATCAGGCTCCACCATCTACTCGCTGCTACATGAAGGAGGCTGGCAGCAATGATCACTATAATATTTTCTGGTGTCCCTACATGCCTGAAGACTCTAACCACATCCTCTAGCCAATCCTCAGTCACTTGTGGGTCCTTCTCTCCCCTGATCCTAGGGGGCCTATGGTGCTGGAACTCAGGAAACACGCTCATGTGGTGTATATCATCTACTGTTGGGGTTGGTGGCATCGGTGGATCAATGGTTAGTGGTACCACTGCTGCCTCCGTTGGTGCCTCAACTGGAAGGGGGACCCTGTATCGAGGCCTCATTGCTCGGTGGGATGTCAGTACGTACAACTCTCGGGGCTCTAACTGTTCGTCCGCGGGGAGGAATCCTGAATAAGAAATGATGTTACACGGTCAAAAGACTATATCTGGTGAGCTGAACTGGTTGAGGTGACATAAAGATAAACTTTTGAAAACTGACACGCATTTTGTGTTTTCTTGCCCTAAGTCAGAAATCAAAAGTTATGGTCCTGGTGCATGGATATGTCGGCCGCCCGCACCAACACTGGACTCCCTGAACTGAAAGACACACTTAGTACCCTTAACACTATTGCTTCATAGAAAAGAAATATCAGATTCTCGTGTTCTACAGAAGAACCGAATAATTTGATACCAAATTGTCACAACTCATCCTCCGGGACCCGTGTCATAACTACCCCAAGCCCACCTTCCATTGGACATGGGCTGGAGACTAGCACCAAAGGAATATATCTCTAAACTGGGAAGCCATTTCCTTTATAACTATAAACAAAAACAGCAGAGTACACAAATGGAAACATAGAAAGATGTAAAAATTGAATACAAATAGTGTGCTGGAAATTAAAAGGGGCCATAAATACAAGCCCAACTGTAATGTACAAGTAAAACTCAAAAAGGGACAAATAACAAAAATGTAAAGAGATGCTCCTGGATCATCCTCTGTGGTTCCTACCTGAAGGGTAGGTACAGATGGCCACCTCATCACTCCATGTCTGTCAGACTCCTATGTCTACTGACACGTCATATGGTCCACCTCCAGGTATCGTCCAGTCCTGGAACTCTCGGCCTCTGTCAGCGTTGTCCGTTGTATGCTTCCAACACAATGAAGTACGTGCATAGTCCGTGCAGGGGTGAGTATAACGATACTCATTAGGGACCTCGAGACCCTCAGGGTCTCACAAAAAAATACAACAAGGATAAACCACAAAGTATGATGTCAAAAGATAACCATTACTCAGGTATATGCCCATACATATACCTATGTTATCAAGTAACCTATATCAATCATGAGAAAAACACAAAAGTTACTGACTCAGCTCAAACCCGGATTTTTATTCACGATGTCAAAACCACAGCTACTGGAGAACACCTAATCTGTCGAGTACAGTAGGCCTACCACTACAAACAAGCACTTCCCACTAACCTTGGTCTGCTGATGTACTCCACCTGTTGAGTACTGAGGGTCTGCCGTGCTCACACAGAGGTTCTCCCCACTATGGGTCTATCGTTACAACCAATCGCTCCCTCTCATAGCCTACAGAGGTACTCCTTCTTTAGACTACTGTGGGTCTGCCGCTTAAACCATGTGCTTCTCCACCGTGGGTATACTACTAAAACCAAGCACTCCCCCCTGGTCCATCCTAAACACTCTGAGTCAATCGGTCAGCAGTCGACAAGGGTTATCCAGCTACTAGGTCTCTGCAATTTGCTCGCTCGTCATCGAGAGGGTCTGATCCATGAGCTACAAGTCGATTCTCAAAAATTCACAAAGTCTCAAATAGTAGTTTCACAAAGGACCACCACATCATAGTGGTATCAACGCAATAGACAGCGCATCAATCAGACACCTGGTCTGTGAGTTATTAGCCTTTTTGTACTAGGGGCCTGGGTGGATTCGTGTACGAACCAACCCGACTGTATCTAAACTATACCCCAATGTCCAGTGGAGTATAGTAAAAGGGACTGTCTCTCATCGATATTACCAGAACCACTGACGGCTCATCAATCAGGAGTTCGGTGCCGCAAATATGGCCAAAGTAAGCAAAGGGGTCGATAGTGGGTCCGGGTACGGTCCGACCGGGTTGAACCGACTCGGTCCAACCTCATTTGGGCCGACCCAGCCTAGGTCAACCTGATCAGACTTGTGGGGTCTAACCCAGACCATTGGGTGGTTCAACCAATTATGTTATGCCCAGTCCGTTGGGCCGGGCCCATCAGACTGCATGGGCGGTTCGGCCCGGATACTACCACGTAGGCAGCTCGGCCCGAAGGCCAGGGCCGGTTCAGCCAGCGCTGTCAGGGACGTGGATTGGGTGTTTGGTGGCCAGGAGATCAGCGGCCATGTTTTGTAGGGTGTGAGTAGGCCGTCTGTATGCCAGGTAGGTCGCTGGTGCGCCGGGCGGGGTGCCAGGGCGACGGGCAGCGTGCCGGGGCGCAGGTAGCCCGCTAGGGCGCAGGCAGCACGACGGGGTGCGGCGGTGCGCGGGCAGGCAGTGCGGGGGTGCGAGGCAGGACGCAGGCGGGGCCATGAGGGCAACGTGATCCACAGAGTCCGTGGGTAGCACGGCCTTTGTTCTCCATCTACGTCGTCGTGTTGCCGCATTGAAGAAAACCACAAAGAAATCGACAGAGGGTGTCGGGCCATGTGAGGTTGGCCCGAACCCTTTGTGTTTATGGTGACAACAGTTAGTTCATCAATGTAACACCCGAGATTTCTATGAGTAATATTTTGTTTTTATATATCATCAAAGGAATCTTTCACAACATACTAGCTTGGCTTACTTTACACAAAATCGCGACATTCCTCGATAGCTTGCGTCGTACGCAATACCGAGTTTCACTAAACAACGATATGCTATTAAAATATTATTAAAATTAGCCGTTATGAATAGTAATAACCACTTTTTGAAATTTTATACATTTTATTTTTCAAAATAGACATCATTTTTGTATTCGGAATACCGAAATTAGCCTAGGGTAAAATTTTGGTATTCTTCTGAAAACTTTCAATTTTTGATGAATAGTGAAACCACTAAGTGGTAGGTTAAAAACTGAATTTTGCATAAAACTTAATTTTACCGCTTCTGTGAATGGAATTTTGAAAATCCGACAGACACGGTTGATATCAGTAAGTAAAATGTGGTTCAATAAGATAAAAATAATTTTTTTGGTGAATAGTAACTTTTTACTTTTTTTACCGCGGTTAATAGTAAATAGGGTAACTAAGGGTAAATATGATATTACTATTACCCAAACACATGTCCTAATTCTATTGGATATGTTTAATTCGACCAAAAACAAACTTAGGAATAAAATATGACCATTTAGGCCCACGTGGGTTAGATTAGGACATTTATTATTAATTTATTTAAAGAAGGGTTAAAATAGTTAAAATCAATGTTTAATAAGTAAATCATTTTTAATATGGGGTTATACATAAGAAAAATTCGACTATAAATATTCCTTAGAAAGATAAAAAGATTTCCTACATAATGGTATTTTATTTATAATTTTTAGACATTAAATAATTTAATTTAATTATGACACAACGATGATGCAGTAATTATCTTATTTATGAAATATTGACATAATTGATGTTATAAACACCAAAATAAATGTAATTTGAAACTTTTTATGAATTAAACTAATTTTCTAGGTTACTATGATTTATTAGTGTTGATTTAATCAACTTTTTTTGAACATATAATTCTGTTATGACTTTCACAAAAATCATATATCAAATAGTGTCAAAATAGACACAAAATAGTTTTTAAATCAAATATTATATTATTAATTGTCATTTTATTCCTAAAAAACTAAGGATCGGCCAAATGACTTAGATAAGGATATATATATTAATAATAAACAATTTGGGGTTCGTTTGGCATGTTATAGTAAGTGTTTTAACCATATAGTGAAAGAAAACAAAAAGACACGGTAAAAGTTAAATTATTTAACTTAGAGTTAAATCTAATTGATAAGGTTAAAATAATACCATATACTTGTCTACATCCTATTGGTTGATAGGATTTCGACCCATACCCACTTTAGCTTCGAAATAATACCCTTTGGAACCATTATAAACTGATTTTGACTTTAATATAAAATAATATTTTGAGATATTCCTAAGGTGCCCCTCTCCTCCCTTATAAAAGGGCACCTCTTCCCCTCCTCCTCACACCAATTTGAGCACTCAATCTCGGCCAAACCCTACATTTTTCTCCTCTACACTTCCCTAGAATAATTCTAGTGGTCCTGGTCTTCTTCAAAGACCAATCTTAGTTCCCTAAGTGGAGGATTCAAAGAGGTATTCCAAAGAAGAGGTAATATCCATTACCGATCTTTTCAATTTCTCTCTACTTCAACTTCTTCTTCTTTAGTTGTTTCATGATAAAGTAATAAAATCAGTATTACTTAAATACTGATATGTTATTATAAATATGAAACAACCCTAATTCGCCTTCTATCCATCCTACGGAAAAATGAAATCACCGCGCGTGCGTACGTACGGAATACCGTCTCCACGCCGTGGTGTAATCTATTTTCCACCATCACCTTACATGGATGGGTATAATGGTGTAATGAGTAACTATTTATGATTATTATAAATTAATATTGATACTGAAATAATATATATATACTCCAATAAAATTCCACGATCATAGGAACGATATCATCACTCGTGTGTACGTACGGAATACCGTCTCCACGATGTGATGCGACTCGTTCTACATGATCATCATTACATAGTGATTATATAAATGAATTGAATGAATAAATATGATATATTTTACACTAATACCATTCTGGATATAAGGTATCTATAACCTTAAAAGAAGAATAAGAATTTATTCGGCAAAACACGCATAAGAACAAAAGGCAATAAGGACCCGAGTAACAAGTAACAATGAAATATTACTAATAAGAATCTAATAATATGACCATATATGATATCATATCAATATGTATGATTCTGTAGTAAGTCAATAACATTATTTAAACCATTATACAGGAGCTTCAGACACATACAAATCAAATCAGACCTAAGGTAAGGGAAATATCACAATCTCATTTTTATCCGAGATTGTTTATTCATAAGTATTTACTGGGGTGTATTTTATCATCCACATCCATGTTTCATCAATATTTAATATTATTTCCATCCACCTAAAATTGTTTAATTCCATTTTTACCCTTCGGTGAGTTTTTAGTAATATGTATGAAAGGAATATTTTGTCGTTTTTCGTACGAGGTACTTTTTGAGTTTTCCAACAAAAGTACGAAGAATGTTTTTTTAACTTATACGGCATGAATGGATTTTTAAAACATTATTTCCAAGAAACTTCCTTTACATGTTTTCAAGTTTATATTTAATCAACTTCTTTTATTTTAAAGTCGAATGACATGTTATGAAAGCAAAAATGTTTTTGAAGTAGAAAGGATATTTTTTTCAAGAATGGAGTTCAAGTATTTTAACAAAATTATTTTCCATCTAAGATAATAAAAGGGTTCTGTTTTTATCCCTATTATTACATTGGTTTGATTATGTTGTGATGGAAATATTTTTATGAATTCCTTTATCTTATATGAATTGTTTTATGATGTCATGTTGTTTAAGAAACCCATTTTTATTACACGGGTTACGCTATAATGTATGGTTTATGATTATGTGGCACACATAAGAAAGGATTCATTATAAGATGGGTGGGACCTATATCTCCCTCCAATGCATTGGGTAACGATTTTATATTTCATGAGATAGACATTGCTGGAACGGTAGGTTATACAGGTTCAGTGAAACAGGACTGGAACGAGGGTGACTCGGTTCAGAAAGGGACTTTGTCCACTAAGATAGTCTTGGAAATGAGTCATGACTAAAAAGAAATTATTTTCCATGATTATGTGTGCATGCCACAAAGTTTCAAGTTTCATGTTATGATTATGGGGATCTCATTTTCATTTCTATGATTTATTCCATGTTAAGATATTATGATCACTTTTGCAGGTTATGATTTTCAAAAAGATATGATATGATTTTTATTTCCTTTATTTTCCATTTCTGGGCATTTGAGCTCACCGTTTTATGTTTTCTTTTCCCCAGGTCAGGAAGATGGATATTAAGTAGAATATGCTAAAAGGGACCCTAGATATGATGAAATAAATGGGAGACACTGTAGAAGATTTATGAACCAGTTTTTTATGTTTCCCAGTTTCTAAAGACACTATACCTATACGGTTCATTGTGGTTTTGTCATATGCTGTAATAAGTGTGCTTCAATTTTGACGTATTAACAATGTATGTAAAGTATGGGTCATTATAGTTGATTTCAAAGGAAGGGTATAGTCAAACTTTGGAAACTAGGATGTGAAAGCCTTAGTAAGAACCCTAAGGATAAGTCTAAGCATATAACACAATCTTAGTGTTTTAGAAATGGCCATGAATAACCTAGGATAAGACCTTAAGCATGCAAATTTTATTCTTGAATTATGTGGTTTTCCTATTATAATTAGTGTTTCTCACACTATTCTTCTTGGTTTTAGTCAATGGCTGGAACCCGAAGGAACCGTGTTAATGCGGAATGCGATGGGAAATGCAATGATTGTCCCCCTGAGCAACCAAACGATATGGGAGCTGGAATGCAAAATCTTGTAGCCATGCTCACACAAATTTCTCAAGCTATGAATCATGCAGGACTTCCAAACGAGCAAAGGAAGGAGCAACATTCTGTTGAATCCTTCATGAGGCAGCGTCCACCTTCTTTCAGCGGGTCTACTGATCCATTAGTTGCTGAACAATGGATTAGTACTACTAAAAAGATATTTTCAGTTCATCAATGTTCTGAACATGATAAAGTCATCCTAGCAGTGTATCGTTTGGAAGGATATGCTGATCAATGGTGGAATCTTATTAAGAATATGAGGCAAAGGGATGAAATTTAGTCCATGGAATGGGACGAGTTCAAGAACTTATTTTTCAATAAGTACATGCCTCGTATTCTCTGAACAAAGATGGAGAAAGAGTTTCTTGAACTGAAGAAAAGGGATGATGAATCTGTTGGTACCTATGAAGCAAATTTTACAAGACTTGTAAGGTACGCTTCTGGTATTATTATCCAACCTGAGAGTAAGATCGATCGATTCATTAGTGGCTTAAAACCAAGTATTCGAAGGGCGTTAGCCATATGGGACTTCAATAGCTACGAGGAAATTGTTCGATGTGCTCTCAAAGTCAAGATGGAGATTGGAGTAACCCATCAGTCACATGGGTTTGATAAGAAGAGGAAGATGGAATTCAAAGGAAAATATAAAGAGCACACTGAAATGAAGATGAGCTTTCCCTTATGCTCAAAGTGTGGAAAGAAACATGGAGGGAGTTGTCTTAAAGGGACAAGTAAATGTTTCAAATGTGGAAAGGAAGGTCATCGGGCATTTGAATGTCGCGATAATGGGAAAAAGATGTCTAATGATGCAATCAAAGGAAGGGATACACAGAATGATCCTACTACACTTCAATGTTTCAAGTGCAAGGAGATGGGGAATTATTCCAATCAATGCCCAAATCCAAGGGTTGATGATGATGGTCGACGTCAACAAAATCTTAAGGCTAAAGACAAAGGAAAGTCACATGCAATTTCTATCAGCGATGTGGAGTACGATAACGAAGTGGTGAAAGGTACAATTACCATCCACTCTAAAGTAGAAAATGTTTTATTTGATTCTGGATCCACCCACTCTTTCATTTCTGAAACTTTTTCTAAGGGTATCACCGTATTACCTCAACAATTAGATGTTGAGTCAGCTGTGACAACACCTAATGGCACAACAGTCGCATCAAAAGTTTATAATTCTTCTCCGATCGAAGTTTGTGGGAAAGTGCTTCCTGCAAATCGTGTGATCCTTCCTTTAGTGGAATTTTATGTGATTCTTGGCATGGATTGGCATTCTCTACATGGAGCTCATATCAATTGCCAAATAAGGGAAGTCACATTTCATATTCCAGATCAATCTACGATCGTCTATCGATGCAAGGATGAATATAACCTTCCAGTGGAAATTCCTTCCATCTTATGGGTCATGATTCCACTAAATGAAGGTTATTTATCTCAAATGGTTGGTGAGAAACTTACGATTAAGAATATGCCCATTGTATGGGAGTTTGATGATGTCTTTTCGGAGGAATTACCGGGTCTTCCACCAAATTGTGAAGTTGAGTTTTCAATAGAACTCGTACTGGGTGCTTTGCCTATTTTAAAGACACCTTATAGAATGGCCCCAATTGAGTTGCAGGAATTGAAGAAGCAACTCCAAGAGAATCTTGATAAGGGATTCATACGCCCTAGTGCGTCACCTTGGGGATCACCTGTTCTATTTGTTAAGAAGAAAGATGGATCAATGAGACTCTGCATTGATTATCGAGAACTTAACAAGATCACTATCAAGAAAAAATATCCTCTCCCATGCATTGATGACTTATTTGACCAACTACGCGGAGCTCAATAATTTTCCAAGATTGATCTTCGTTCAGGGTATCATCAATTAAGGGTCAAAAGGGAGGATACACCAAAGACGACTTTCCGTACAAGGTATGGACACTATGAATTTATAGTGATGCCATTTGGTCTTACTAATGCCCCTGTTATCTTCATGGATCTAATGAATAGAGTCTTTATAGACTGTCTTGATCAATTTGTGGTAGTCTTTATAGACGATATTCATGTCTATTCAAAGAGCAAGGAAGAGCATGAAGATCACTTGAGAATTATATTGAAGACCCTGAGAAAGGAGAAGAATTATTCCAAATTTACCAAGTGTGAATTTTGGATTCAAAAAGTTGCATTTTTGGGGAACATAATCTCAAAATAGGGGATATCTGTGGATCCAGCAAAAACAGAGGTTATCGAAAGATGGTCGAGACCAAAAACAGTAACTGAGATCCGAAGTTTTCTTGGTTTTGCTGGATATTATCGACGTTTTGTAAATGATTTTTCACTATTATCTAATCCACTCACCAAGTTGACTCGGAAAGGAGTTAAGTTTTTTTGGACAGAGGAATGTGAAGAGAATTTCAAGGAGTTGAAAAGAAGGTTATCCAGTGCACCTGTTCTCACACTGCCTTGTAGTGGAGAAAGGTTTGTGATCTACAGTGAAGCATCCAAGAAGGGATTGGGGTGTGTTCTTATGCAAAATGATATGGTGATAGCTTATGCCTCACGACAGTTGAAAATCCATGAGCAAAATTACCCAACACATGATTTCGAGTTGGTTGCGGTGATATTTGCATTAAAGATTTGGAGGCATTACCTTTATGGTGAAAGGTGTGAAATTTTTACTGATCATAAAAGTTTAAAGTATATTTTCACACAAAAGGAGCTGAATATGGGTCAAAGAAGATGGTTGGAGCTGATTAAGGATTATGACTGCTCAATCCATTACCACCCTGGGAAAGAAAACAAGGTGGAAGATGCATTAAGTCGACAAGACCATGCTAGTTTATCCATGATGAGGATCACAAAAGATCCAATATTTATGGATTTACAAAGGATGGATCATGGAATTATAATGGAAGGGAAAAAAGATTATCTTTATCAAATGAATGTTCAACCATCTATACACGTGAAGATTAAAGAGGCATAGAAAGAATATGTTGAGTTACAAAAGATGGTGAGAAATGTTCCTGAATTCAACCTTGATTGTGATGGGATAATAATGTTCAGGAATCGGGTTTGTGTTCCTCCCATCCCCGAATTAAAGAAGGAGCTGCTGGATGAGGCTCATAGTTCTTCATTCTCTATTCATCCTAGTAGAACGAAGATGTATAGGGACCTGAAAGAGTACTTCTGGTGGGATGGCATGAACAGAGATGTTGCTGAATATGTCTCTCGATGCTTGGTTTGTCAACAAGGTAAAGCTGAGAGACAAAAGTCTAAGGGGATGTTACAACCATTACCCATACCCGAATGGAAATGGGAAAACATCACTATGGACTTTGTCACAGGACTTCCTAAAACATCCAAAGGCAATAATTCTATTTGGGTCATAGTTGATCGTCTTACAAAGCCAGCACACTTCATTGCTATTAGAGAGGATTTCTCTCTAGATCAGCTTTCCAGGATATATGTAAAGGAAGTGGTAAGATTGCATGGAGTACCACTTTCTTTTATATCTGATCGGGATCTGAGATTTACCTCGAAGATCTGGCGAAGTCTTCACCATACTCTGGATAGAAAGTTGAGTTTCAGCACTACTTATCATCCCCAGACAGATGGTCAGTCTGAGAGAACAATTCATACCCTAGAAGATATGTTGAGAGCTTGCTCTATGAATTTCAAAGGAGGTTGGGATCAACAGCTAGCTTTGGTGGAATTTTCTTATAATAACAGCTTTCACTCCAGTATTCAGATTGATCCTTATGAAGCTCTCTATGGAAAGAAATGCAGGACTCCAACTTGCTGGGATGAAGTTGGGGAAAGAAAGCTATTAGGACCTGATCTCGTTGATGAAATGGAAGAAAAGGTCAGATCAATTCAACAACACATAAGAGCAGCTCAGAGTCGATAGAAAAGTTATGCCGACAACTGACGAAAAGACCTAGAGTTTGAAGTGGGCGATAAAGTGTTCTTACAAATATCTCCCTGGAATAGGGTTATGAGATTTGGAAAGAAGGGGAAGTTGAGCCCTAGATATATAGGTCCTTTCGAAATACTGGATCATGTTGGAAGGGTAGCTTACCGATTGGCGCTTCCACCGAATCTCTCTCAAGTTCACGATGTGTTCCATGTATCTCTCCTGAGAAAGTACGTACCTGATCCTTCACATGTACTCAGCTCAGAAGTTGTACCGCAGGAGCAAGATCTTTCTTATGAAGAACAACCGATAGAGATTCTGGATCATAGTGAAAAAGTCCTACGAAACAAGACCACTCGATTGGTGAAAGCTTTATGGAGGAACCACCAATTAGAAGAAGCTACATGGGAGCTTGAGGATATGATGAGGAAGAAGTATCCTCATCTGTTTGTTACAAAGTGACGAATTTCAAGGGCGAAATTCTTTTTAAGGGGGGTAGAATGTAACACCCGAGATTTCTATGAGTAATATTTTTTTTCATATATCATCAAAGGAATCTTTCACTACATACTACCTTGGCTTACTTTACACGAAATCACGACCTTCCTCGATAGCTTGCGTCGTACGCAATACCGAGTTTCACTAAACAACAATATGCTATTAAATATTATTAAAATTAGCCGTTATGAATAGTAATAACAACTTTTTAAAATTTTATAAATTTTATTTTTCAAAATGGACTTCATTTTTGGATTCGGAATACCGAAATTAGCCTAGGGTGAAATTTTGGTATTTTTCTGAAAACTTTCAATTTTTGATGAATAGTGAAACCACTAAATGGTAGGTTAAAAACTGAATTTTGCATAAAACTTAAGTTTACCGCTTCTCTGAATGGAATTTCGAAAATCCGACAGACACGGTTGATATCAGTAAGTAAAATGTGGTTCAATGAGATAAAAATAATTTTTTGGTGAATAGTAACTTTTTACTTTTTTTACCGCGGTTAATAGTAAATAGGGTAACTAAGGGTAAATATTATATTACTATTACCCTAACACATGTCCTAATTCTATTGGATAAGTTTAATTCGACAAAAAAGAAACTTAGGAATAAAGTATGACCATTTAGGCCCACTTGGGTTAGATTAGGACATTTATTATTAATTTATTTAAAGAAGGGTTAAAATAGTTAAAATCAAAGGTTAATAAGTAAATCATTTTTAATATGGGGTTATACATAAGATAAATTCTACTATAAATATTCATTAGAAAGATAAAAGGATTTCCTACATAATGGTATTTTATTTATAATTTTTAGACATTAAATAATTTAATTTAATTATGACACAACGATGATGCAGTAATTATCTTATTTATGAAATATTGACATAATTGTTGTTATAAACACCACAATAAATGTAATTTGAGGCTTTTTATGAATTACACTAATTTTATAGGTTACTATTATTTATTAGTGTTGATTTAATCAACTTTTTTCGAACATATAATTTTGTTATGACTTTCACAAAAATCATATATCAAATAGTGTCAAAATTGACAAAAAATAGTTTTTAAATCTTATATTATATTATTAATTGTTATTTTATTCTTAAAAATATAAGGATAGGCCAAATGAATTAGATAAGGATATATATATTAAAATTAAACAATTTGGGGTTCGTTTGACATGTTATAGTATGTGTATTAACCATATAGTGAAAGAAAACAAAAAGACACGGTAAAAGTTAAATTATTTAACTTAGAGTTAAATCTAATTGATAAGGTTAAAATAATACCCTAAACTTGTCTAAATCCTATTGGTTGATAGGATTTCGACCCATCCCCACTTTAGCTCCGAAATAATACCCTTTGGAACCATTATAAACCGATTTTGACTTTAATATAAAATAATTTTTTGAGATATTCCTAAGGTGCCCCTCTCCTCCCTTATAAAAGGGCACCTCCTCCCCCTCCTCCTCACACAAATTTGAGCACTCATGCTCTGCCAACCCCTGCCATTTTCTCCTATCCACTTCCCTAGAATAATCCTAGAGGTCCTGGTCTTCTTCAAAGACCAATCTTAGTTCCCTAAGTAGAGGATTCAAAGAGGCGTTCCAAAGAAGAGGTAATATCCATTACCGATCTTTTCAATTTCTTTCTTCTTCAACTTCTTCTTCTTTAGTTGTTTCATGATAAAGTAATAACATAAGTATTACTTACATACTGATATGTTATTATAAATATGAAACAACCCTAATTCACCTTCTATCCATCCTACAGAAAAATTAAATCACCGCGCGTGCGTACGTACGGAATACCGTCTCCACGCCGTGGTGTAATCTATTTTCCACCATCACCTTACAAGGATGGGTATAATGGTGTAATGAGTAACTATTTATGATTATTATAAAGTAATATTGATACTGAAATAATATATCTATACTCCAATACAATTCCACGATCATAGGAACGATATCATCACTCGTGCTTACGTACGGAATACCGTCTCCACGATGTGATGCGACTCGTTCTACATGATCATCATTACATAGTAATTATATAAATTAATTGAATGAATAAATATGATATATGTTACACTAATACCATTATGGATATAAGGTATCTATATCCTTAAAAGAAGAATAAGAATTTATTCGGCAAAACACGCATAAGAACAAAAGGCAATAAAGACCCGAGTAACAAGTAACAATGAAATATTACTAATAAGAAGCTAATAATATGACCATATATCATATCATATCAATATTTATGATTCTGGAATAAGTAAATTACATTATTTAAACCATTATACAGGAGCTTCTGACACGTACAAAGAAAATCGGACCTAAGGTAAGGGAAATATCACAATCTCATTTTTATCCGAGATTGTTTATTCGTAAGTATTTACTGGGGTGTATTTTATCATCCAAATCCATGTTTCATCAATATGTAATATTATTTACATCCACCTACAATTTTTTAAATCCATTTTTACCCTTCGGTGAGTTTTTAGTAAAATGTATCAAAGGAATCTTTTGTCGTTTTTCGTACGAGGTACTTTTTGACTTTTCTGACAAAAGTACGAAGAATGTTTTTTTAACTTATACGGCATGAATGGATTTTTAAAACATTATTTCCAAGAAACATCCTTTACAAGTTTTCAAGTTTATTTTTAATCAACTTATTTTATTTTAAAGTCGTATGACATGTTATGAAAGGAAAAATGTTTTTGAAGTAGAAGGGATATTTTCCTCAAGAATGGAGTTCACGTATTTTATCAAAATTATTTTCCATCTAAGATAATAAAAGGGTTCTTTTTTCTTATCCCTATTATTACATTGTTTTGATTATGTTGTGACGGAAATATTTTTATGAATTCCTTTATCTTATATGAATTGTTTTATTATGTCATGTTGTTTAAGAATCCCATTTTTATGACATGGGTTACGCTATGATGTATGGTTTATGATTATGTGGAAAACATAAGAAATGATTCATTATAAGATGGGTGGGACCTATATCTCCCTCCAATGCATTGGGTAATGATTTTATATCTCATGATATAGACATGGCTGGAACGGTAGGATATACCGGTTCAGTGAAACAGGACTAGAACAAGGGTGACTCGGTTCAGAAAGGGACTTTGTCCACTAAGATAGTCTTGGAAATGAGTCATGACTAACAAGAAATGATTTTCCATGATTATGTTTGCATGCCACAAAGTTTCAAGTTTCATGTAATGATTATGGGGATCTCATTTTCACTTCTATGATTTATTCCATGTTATGATATTATGATCTCTTTTGCAGGTTATGATTTTCAAAAAGATATGATATGATTTTTATTTCCTTTATTTGCCCTTGCTGAGCATTTGAGCTCACCCTTTTATGTTTTCCTTTCCCCAGGTCAGGAATATGGATATTAAGTAGAATATGCTAAAAGGGACCCTAGATATGATGAAATAAATGGGAGACACTGTAGAAGATTTATGAACCAGTTGTTTATGCTTCCCAGTTTCTAAAGACACTATACCTATACGGTCCTTTGTGGTTTTGTCATATGTTGTAAAAAGTGTGATTCAATTTTGAAGTATTAACAATGTATGTAAAGTATGGGTCGTTATAATCAAAGGTATGATGATCAAAAATTTAATAACAGAACCTCGCAAAAATTCCATCCAAAATAACATGATAAACGAAAAGGAAAACTTCTTAAGGTAAACCCCCTACCTTTTGATTCTTCAGTCATTGAACGACGTTCGTTGACGTTGTTGCGAAAAGAAGACAATGACGTTTGTTGATCTCCACGTTCCTCACGCACTCCCAATCCAAGAATGTGTGTTGGTTCGTTGACGATGATGAGGAGGGAAGTCGTTCATTGTTGAAAAGTGGTCGGGGTAGAAGACCGAGGAAGAAGTGTCACAGACGTTCTTCGCGTTCTTCGTGTTCTTCGTTGGGATAATGGTTCTCCCTAGCTCTCCTCTTCATCCATTCTGCCAAAAGAGAATTCCAACCAAATAATAATAATAGATGTCTATTATTGTGTTGTTGGAAGGAAATTCAAATGGATAAAGAAAATCCCCTTAATAAATTCACATGCGTTGGTGCAGTTAATTAAAACACGTGTGGGAACAATTAATTGGCATGTGCGTTAGCATAATTCATTGGAATGGGCATTGGAACAATTAATTGCGCAGAGGAGTTCAAGAGCCCCCCCCCCTGATTAATGAGGGGGAGTGGAGAGGTTTAATCCTCCATCATCAATAGGGGTCGGGTGGTCCCCACCCCTATCATTAAAAGGTAGGTTATGCTCGGGTGGTCCCCACCACAATAACCTCTCATGGGAGGATTGGGTGTGGTGGGACCACCACCAACTCCAAAGGGTTGGTTTCAAAAAACACACTAAACACAAGGTAGCTCAAAAATAAAAAAAGGGTTGTACTTTATTTTATTATTTTTTTATAAAAATTTAAATATTATCTTTTATTCCCAACTCAATGTCGTCGAAGTGAAAGTCTTCATAAGCGAATACTCACTCTATGAATTCAACGGTGCCCTTGGATATCATTTCTGATAACCGGCTCAAAAGTTATAAAAACACGCTCGTACATTTACTGAACGTACCAGAACAAAACTTCAAAAATTGATTCCTGGCACAACGGGGCTCGGAATCAAGGGCCGTAAATTTTCACAGACTCATAAAAATCCCATGTATTTAAAAACAATTCCACAGAATTTTCCGTACTTTGAATAAAAATAAAAAATAATAATTATGAATTTATAATCAATAACATTAAATCATAGAAGAACTACCATATGTAATGATAAAAATTTCCCCAAACCGGTTAATAAAAAACAAACTAGGGAAATAATAAAAATAGTATCATTACAACATATATCGATTAGATCCAAACAGAAATAGATGGTTCTTATCATGGATAAATTAAAATAAAATCAATATATATTAAAAAATATTAATTTTCGTAATATACATTTCAAAATGAAATATAAATATATAAAAAGAAATATTTACCCAATATCTGTAAAAACTATTCAATATAATGATAGAAAATTATAAATAAGGATTCATTGAATTGAGAAAACATGATGGTGAAAAATTATATTCATGTTGTGTATGTTAAAATAATGATTTCATTGATATTTTTTAGTAAACATTCAAAAAATTATAATTTAGAAAATGATAAAAATATTACATAGTTTTATTTTTATAAAAAATTAAACACTAATAACTTGACAAAAAAATCATATCCTAATATATAAATAATTTTGAAAATATATTAATGAATATATTAATTGGTTATAAAAATAATATTGATGAAATAAAATAATAATATCATTTTTAATGGGAACATCTTTTTGGTCACTTGAGTTCATTCGGTGAAAACAATAGTGGGAAACACTTGTTTTCTAGAAATAATTTCTCAGTCGAAAACTAATGGATGTTATCAGATTTGAAGAATATTATTTTCCATAAATAAAATTAAAACATTAATAACTGTAATTGAAAAGTGATTGAAACATAAATCCCTAACCTATTTGTATACATTTGAATCATAATGACCATAATGAATTATATAAAATTAACAATTAAATATAATTATAAATATAATCATCATTATTTGACCAATCAATGGGAATGCATAGACTCCTTATAAAAGAATATAGGTTCATAACCAAACATATTTCATTAAGATAACTCTTTTAAATGATATAGAATTTCAAAAAAATTATCATTGAATTGTGAATTAATAAATGAAGTTTTTATGTGTAAAAATATTAAATAAAAAAATAATAATATAGAATAACAAAATAATATTTATGTTCACACACAATCATGACAGAATGTAGTTTTTGTAGTAGAAGCATAACACAGCTGATAAAAATTGGGTTTCAAGAGACCATAAAACCATATAACAATAATGTAAAATCCCTTTAGGAGGTAATAATTATAGATTTACCATAAAACAACAAAATTTATGTAGTATTAAAATATATAAGATAAATAAGTGAAAAAATATATTATATTTTAAGAAAAATATTTCATAACAATAAAATATGAATCATTGAAGACAGATTGAGATGAAATCATGTACCTCACTCTTCTACATTATTTAATTTTTATTAAACTCTACGAACTAGTATTATAATTTTTAAAAAGTTTACTATTAGTAATTTAATTACTAATAATGCCATTTATGTTCCACTTATAACAATAAAAAAATCCATTTAACTATAATCCATTAATAAAATCATTTGATTTGATCATTAATTTACATTGTTTTATTATTTTATGTTATAGTAGTTTGGGATCATACATCAATGTCATGGTTGAAATATTTATATAATATTAATAATCATAAAAATATAATATATTATAATTATACACATATTTGGATTAATATTTTTTTGATAAAGATAGAAATTAAATTACATTATTCATGGAGAGGATAGACCATACGTACACATGAATGTTATTTTAAGGATCTAATATAAGAAATTTAAATAAAATTTAACAATTATAGATTAATTATTATTTCATTTATATCACATATATTTATTTAATATTTCCTCATTATCATCTTATAAAATATGAATATAATATTGAACGACATTGCTTCATGGAAGTGTTAGTCCACTAGTATGCATGAGTTGTATTATTATTCTCATATGGATGGAATGTTAATAAGGTAAATTTATTATAATAATTATGGAGCCATTAATATATCATTAAAACTAGTATAAAAATTTGCACCTTCATTAGGAATATCCTACTAAAATGATTTTGAAAAATGAATTAAACCATTTTAATTAGAAGGTAAGCCTTACTTATGCACATGAAATGTCTAATATTTTCATAGGATGCAAAATTGGAAGGAAATAGTTATTCAATAATGATAATGATAAATAACTAGATTTAAGATAAATAATTTATAAATTTATAATTGTTACTGTTAACTTCTATGATTTCAAACAAAAAATTAAATTTAAAATAACTAGTTTAGTGTTAAACTCAATCATTAAGAAACCTTTATCCACTAACACATTAAGCAAGGACAAGATTTACTTATATAAATAAAAAATATTGGGTCTGGTATAGGATGATATTGTTATATTATGATATCCATTTTTATTATAGATACCTCAAAATATATGATGAAGAGAATAGAATGTGTTCCCTTTTATAACCGAGGTGTGTGGAACACATATAATTTTTCATGTATTTATAAAATTATTAATTAGCATTATATGAAAAATAAATATAAAAAATTACTCACGCTTAGTGGTGATAATGGAAAGGTAGAAATACAATGATAAAATTGTTTTTATGAATGTTTTTTTATTTTATCTCATATTTATTTATATTAACCCACATTACAAGTTTTTTTATATTTACCCGAGGTATGGAAATTTTTATAATTAAATTGATGTCAATTTAATTTTACATTAAATATGTGCATACATAAGGGAAAAAGAATGCAATTATAGACCAATTATCTCTTTAAATGGATCATTTAATTATATTAATTCTGTATGATTTATTTTTTAAAATATTATATTTCATAAAATATAAATGACGTCATTTTTATTCTATTAAGTTGAGTTGACATTAAATATGTCTCAAAAAATATTTATTTCAAATATATATCATTCTAACCAACAAGATATGTTATATGATCATATAAAATTAATGGAAAATAATAATTTATCAAATATCAATCCCTTTAGATATTTTTAAAATATATTATCTTATTT
Source organism: Viscum album (assembly GCA_963277665.1). NCBI lineage: Eukaryota > Viridiplantae > Streptophyta > Magnoliopsida > Santalales > Viscaceae > Viscum > Viscum album. The sequence goes on from OY728163.1 coordinate 2,117,725,552, forward strand.
CTCAATATATTGAGCATGTATTGTGTCATAATAGATATGAATTTAAAATTAATTTTGGTACCAATATAAATTTAAAATAATTAAAATCATAAAAAATAATTACATATTAAATATTGAAATTTGATATTAATACTTTTGGAATTTAATCCTTATGGAAATAAATATAGATATTAGGTCAAGAGTGTGACATTTTGTTATTATTAATTTCATAACATAGTATAACATATTATTTCAAAGAAAATTGTAACCGTATGGCTATATTTTAGTGACACAAGTGGAAATAGATTAATTCCACTAATCCAATAGGATAATGTAAAGTATTTTACATATTCAAATACCTTATTCACAATTTTTTATCTTATTTTACCTAGATTAACCTTATCGAGGTGAAAAAATATTGCTGTTATTATTATTTATATTGAAAAAGGGGATCATTTTCCCCATACTTATAAATATAGAATCATTTTTTCATGATTGAATTCATATAAGTAACATAACTTTTAAAACAAATTCCACTTATAGAAAATAATGAAATGATATAATATAGAAGGAAATTTTTTGGTGAAGTATAATAGTTTTCATTCCTAAATAGGACATAATATTTCCCAATGACCTTAATTAGATTATTAAAAAGATAAATGTTTTTGACTTACCATTAAAACAATTTATAATAAAAAAGAAAATTTAAATTGATTTAAACGAAATTCTGATAATTTTTTTAAATATGTTTTTTCTTAATCATCTTAATAAAACTCTTTTTACAAAACTATAAAAAATTATATATTGTTTAATTATTATTTTATTATTTCCAAATGTAATTTAATTATCATGAATACATTTTTTATAAGTTGTAGAAATTATTTTATATTTTTTTCAACATAATAAATAAAAGTCCATTTTTATGAAGAATTAATTTCTGAATACTATATACTATTTAAAAAAATTATTATTAATTTCTAAATATATTATTATTATCTAAATCCATGATACAGAATTTCGAAAATATGGTTATTCCTCTTCATTCTATCAATTTTACATCTAGTTTTTAATAACTAAATTAAAATAATAATAATTTTAATATTATATGACAATTTCAATAATATATTCTTTCATTGGTTCTAAAAATAATCAATACTGTTATTATATTGAACTAAATTTTTTTGATGTTATAATGAAAAAATGGGAATAATAAATAATATTATTTTTTTCCACATAAAGTATATGATATTATTCTTCAAGAAACAACATGTGATAATGAATGGAAGTCGATCAATGGTTCATGATCCACTACTATTTTTTTATGAAGGACCATTAGAGAATGCATGAAATGGATTAATGTTAGCTTAAATAGTATATCCCTAAAATATGTGAATTATTTCTAATCAAAAAATAAATTAATATAAATAATATATATATTTATATAATATTAAAATATATATTATATTATTTATACTTTTTTCATTGTTATTCACTTCCTTTATAACACAATATTGAGTAACATATCATAAGTACCCTCCAAAAAGGGAAGATGATTTTGTCTGGTGGTTACACTCTATTTATGAAATTAGGAGTCCATATATTGATTATTTTATATATCCATTTATCAAAGTGGAAAAAACACATTCTACAATCACAAAAATTTAATCCAATCAAATTAGAAATCATAAATACATATTAGAAGAAAATAATTATAATATTTCATTATATAATATGTTCTGTAGAATTATTGAAATCTATTCATATAAAAATTAATATGATCATGAAATATCTTTTAATAGTTTATAATATTAGACATAAAATCGCAAAATCAATATACAACTTATTCTCCATTGAAATGAAAATCACGTCTAACATATCCATTAATGAAACAAGACTCCCCTAAAATAAATACAATCTTCATATTTATGTAATCATAGATCGATGAAATATTCATAGCTACAAAATTGTTTATATGAGTATTTTTATAACCTATTTATCCCACAAAATTGGTTCCCCTAAACTAGTGTAGTACAATCCTGTGAATATATATTTTTATATAATAATAAATTATATAGCTCTCTATGGTTTTCATAATAAACATTTCACAACCATTATATCAAACCACAACATGGGCGTGTCATTAACAATAGAAAATAATGTTGGGGGAAACATGAAACATATCAAAATATATAAAAATCTCATGTAAGGTGCATTAACATGTTTATAATTTATCAAAAATACATATATATTGTAGTGTTATGATATATATAAATGTATAAATGTGTACCCTACATATATGATTTCATCAACATAACATTCCAATTCCATAAGAAATTAGTTTATTAATATTTTTATTGAAATATTTGTTTATAAGGATCACAACCTAATGGTATATTGATCATAATAAAAATTTAAACGAATATAGGGCGAAATATCCTTGGTATATGTTCTATCAACCAATGTGAATTTCAAAACTAAAACGTAACCATAATGTAAGAAGGATTGGAATCAAATCTGATGGAGTGGGACTTGAAAATTATGTGTTTAAATGTATACACAACATTAACTACATTATATTGAATATCATATTATATTCATGTTATACCTATCCTTTATATAGATAGTATTTTTATATTGCATAAAATTAAATCAGATAGATCATATTTTTCATTAAAATTTCAAACCAATAGTGGTACGATAAGTTAATTCAATACTATAACTCATATAATATTGTTTCTTGAATGAATTCGTCTCTTAGTAAATTTATCATTCATTAATTTTTATAATTATATGTGATAGTTGTTATTTATTGGTTATCTTTAAGTAATGTTTTCTAATAATTATCACTATTAGGTAGTCAATATTTTTAATTCATGATATCCAAATATCATATATTGATGAAATTAATTCCATGACCACTATATATAAATTTATTTGATTATATATATCTGAATAAAATAAATAAATAATGTTTTGTTCTAATATTGGGTAAAAATTAAGTACTAGGGATGGACGCAACATCTCTTTACTAGTTTTTTGGTTATTTTGAGGATTTTTTATTCCCCTTTGTATGGATCATTGTTTGAGTTTATATTGGAGGAATATGAAATATGTTTTGGTTTATAGGTATGAAGACGGTTGGCACTTGGATATTAAAACACCATAAGGAATTACCCAAAAAAACATGAACAATTTTGTTAGATATATAGAAGAGGGAATATGATAGGAAGATGGTTTGTCAAACTACATTTCCAAACAAGGCACCCTCTTCTAGTATTAATGTAGAAGGCGCACATTTGGTGTAGGGTATGTCAAACCACGATTCCAAATTATATAGCACATCTAGTTGGGTTATTTTGGACTCATGATTATGTGAAAAAATAGAAATAATTATGCATCCTACCAAACAAACCATGTGAAAATGTTTTTATTTATCCAAAAAATAAATATTTAAATCCTCAGAACCCCTCAATACCCCAAGCACCTCCTAATAAAAAAAATTATTCTTTTTGATTTTTTAGGCCCTATAGTGTTGTTAGCCTATCCCAACAAACTTTCTTGGTTGGTTAATGTGTTTAATAAATTGGTGATCCTATTATAATAAATTCTACTAATGTCATCCTTCAACATCTCTCCATAATTGTATTCCTTATTCCTAATGGTTATGATGGACTTATGTTTCATTGGATCATTGTTTATTATGAGTAATATTCAATTTACAATAGTTTTCTCAATTATATATATATATATATATCATTCGTGATCTATTGATCTCTACTGGAAGAGGAATATCTCATATCATGTATGTTAGTATACTATATTTTCTATATAGGGGTTTCAGGTGGTTTCCAATTTTCATAAATAAAATTTTCTTGATAATTAACACATATCTTCCTCATTCTAACACATGTTTGTTAATGGATAATGAAGAATTTCTTTTCAAAATTCACATAAATCTTGTTTTAAATAAATTGATTATAGAAGGGGATCCTTATATTGGGTTTATAAATTAATGACTGAGATGATTATTTGTATTCCCATTGAAAGAGTTTTTCTTGGATATTGTCATGAGGGTGAAGTAATTGTCCTAGTTATGATTTAAAACGTTTAATGTAGTGTATTTTTTTAAATGGTATAATATATTTTTCACCTTCCGTAGAATTTAGAATGCATGAATTTTCAAAATAACTAGAAACTGATTTTTAATAATGTTACCTTAATATTTAAATCATCATTGATCATAAATTTAAAATGATTAATTTAATCACACTGAATGATTGTGTAAACACATTTTTCAATTTATAGTATGTTTCTACATTATGAATATACCTTTGAAAGAAAAAATTTATTTAATAGTCAATTATTTCTTTTATAAGGACATATAAAAGGATGTGGGTATAATTAAACATTTCTATTTTGATTTTAAAGAAGGGTTTTTCATGGAAATATATGATGATTAGTGACCCAATTAGAAAATATTAATAAATATATCATTTTATAATACATTAATATGTCTTACTATATTATTATAATTCTCATACTTGTGTATTTGAAATTCATTATACACCTTTTGGACTTCAATGGTGAATGTGAGATTTGATTTGAGTGTGTGAAAACATGATTAAAAATTTTAGGGCATGATAAAAATATTGATTTTGATAATGATCCACATTATGATCAATGTATTTTTAGTATCCCACTTACCTATTTATAATAGACATGTGAAATTTATTAGTTAGAATATATTACCTATATAAAATCATTTATTGTGGACTTTGACCTTATTTAATAGATATCTATTGAACTAGAATGGGTCGGGCTACAGACGTGAATCCACGAAAGATGGTGGTTATTGACAAACAATTAATTACACATATGTGACTAGATGTATACTTGACATCCAGTCAGGATATATTATGATAAGATATAATATAGTGTACTAAAAATTATATCTATGTTGTACTGATGAAATCCCTATGTATGATACATCGTATATGATATCATTCATTTTCACAACTTGGAAGAAGCATTTATTTTTTGATTTATTCAGTCACTGGATTGATACATTTTGCGATATGATGAAACTGTATTCTATTATATTGAATTTTATACCACCCATAACATTATTTTCATGTTCATACTATTATAGGTTGATTTTATTATTTCATGTGGAATGGTTTTCATATATTTTTTTTAAAAAAAATTCAATAATAAATTTGATGGTTTCCCAAATTGTTTTTGTAAATGATTTTATAATGTTTAAATGTATATTTTAAACCGAAATTAATATTAAAAATGATTTTTATTTGTTTATTTATACATTATAAAATTTAAATAATTGTAGTTACATTATTTTACTCATTTATTTCCATATTTAGATTACCTTATAATGTAACATCATAGAGTATTTTGTGAAATCCTATTGGAATGTATTTCTCACACCCTTATGATTCTTTTTTTGATTGTAGTTTTTAATTATCTAATAGAATTATGTTTTTTTATTCTTCCATTGTGGGTTTTTGTTTTCGTGATAGAGGGATGGTGACTTGGGAAAATGTGGGTGGTTGTGGAAAACTAGGAGATGAGTTATGGGTGTTATTTTTCCACATTCTGTTTTCAATGCATCTATTTTTTTACTCAGTTATAGATATATTAATTCATTTACCTACCTTTTTTACTATGTGTGCATTCATTATTATTTTCTCTTGTGGTCAAAATAATTCATAGTTGCTTTTTTGGATATCTAAGAAGTTGTCACTAAATTATAGTGATCAGAAAGGATCTTTATGTTAGTAGCAAAATTACACAAATTTTAGTTTTGATGGTATTCTGGGATGGTTCATATAAAATGATATCTAATAAATTATGTTTATACAAGAAATACGTTTTTACTCCATGGAATGCATTGTGTTATTTTTTGAGATTCATAGTGGGAAAGAGTTTAACGATATATCACAAATCATGTAGTACTTTTAAATGGGTGATTTATCACCACATATTTATGATGTAGTGTGAGTTATAATTAATGTGGGGTATTGAGTATTTATTTTTTAATATTGTCTTGATGACGAAGAATTATATTTAGATACACAATGAAATTATCATTGATAATGGGAGTCTATTATGAATTTTTTTAATCAATATTTAATGATGGAAACACATTCCCCATATCCCCACTGTCGAGTAGAATATGTGGATTTTTTTTTACTAATCCAGATATCCACTCAGGAATAGATGTGAAGTTATTTTTTATTTTCCATCCCATAAGACAAATCCATGCATATTTCTATCTAGTTTCAAAACATTGAACCAAATATGTTTTCTTCCAAGTGACATTAGTTGTATTGTGTTACTTAAGTGGGTCTTAGAAGTGGTTTACCTCATAATCTAGGGTGTTCATTTTAGCATAAATCCGTCATTGTTGATTTTAACTATCACCCTATAGGAAAATTTGGCAAATAACCAAATTTGATTAAGTTATCATTGAAGTAATTTCTAACACAAAATAGTGTGTTTTATGAAATATTTGGATTCTATAACATGTTTAAAATTTAGTTTTATTATATTTTAAAGAAACTATATAATACAAAATTTGGTTGGTACTGAGTTCGAAATAAAACTGGGTTTTATATTTGTAAAACATGTTTTTTAATTTTGAAACCATGGACCAATTTCCATTATGTTGTAAAATAAATTTTTAAAAATGTGATTTGTTTTTATCAATGTCACGACCCAACCCCTGGGGCCCGTATCGTGAATACCCCAAGCCCTCCTTCCATAGGACTGGGGTTGGCGACTAGCACCAAAGACGTAAATCCCTAAACTGGGAAGGCATTTCCTTTATAACTATAAACAAACACATCATATAACACTACTGGAATCTAAACAATAAGTAAAATTGTATAAAACGAAGTGTTGGATAGTAAAAGGGGCCAGAAATAAAAGCCCAATAGGAAAGTACCTATAAAACTGAAAGAAAGTACAACCGAAGAAATGTGAAGCAGCTACTGGGTCATCCTCCGGGGTTCCTACCTGAAGGGTAGGTACAGATGTCCTCCTCAGCACTCTCGTATGTCTGTCTCCTCCATGTATCATCACACAGAGTGGTCCACCTACGGGTACCATCCAATCCTACTACTCTCTTCCTCAGTCAGCGCAGTCCATCGTTTGCAACCAACACAACGAGGTGAAAGCATGGCCCATGAATGGGTGAGTATAATGATACTCAGTAGGGACCTATAGACCCTCAATGTCTCACAAAATCCAACAAGGATAAACCATAAATTATGAAATCAACTTATATCCATAAATTAGGGATATTCCCATACATATACCTAAGTTATCTAGTAAACCATCTCAATCATGAGAAAAACACAAAAGTTATTGACTCAGCTCAAACATGGATTTTTGTTAATCTGAACCTTTGGCTGTTGTTGATCTCCTCCTCTATCGAGTACAGTGGGCCTACTACATCACAGAGAGGCTCCTCCCACTAACATGGACTATTGAGGTACTCCTCCTGCTGAGTACTGCGGATCTGCTGCGCTCACACTGAGGAACTCTCTACCGTGGGACTATTATGCTCCACAGAGGTGCTCCCATGGTATCCTAATGAGGTACACCACGTTTCAAGTAATATGGGTTTGTCACGCTCACACAGAGGCGCTCCCCACTGGGCTAGTCAAATCACTCCGAGTCGAATCGGTTAGCAGTCATCAAGCCTCAACCAGCTACGAGGTTCCCGCACAAATTCATGCTTGCCTCTGGAAGATCTACTCTAAAAGCTACTCTTCGATACTCCAAATATCACAATGTCCCATGAAGAATTATCAAAACAATCATCCACATCATTCGGGTCTCAACGCAATAGACGACGCGTCAATCGGACACCCGGTTTGTTAGTTATTAGCCTTTTGGTACCGGGGCCCTGTTGGATTCGTGTACGATCAACCCTGACCATATATCAACTATACCCTGAACTCCATTAGGGTATTATCAAAGGGACATATTCGCTCCAAGAATATTGGCGACGCTTACGGTTCGTCAAACGGAAGTCAGGTGCCAAAGATATGGCCAAAATAAAGTACAGGGGTCGGTAGTGGGCCTGGGTCTGGTCCGACCCAGTCAAACCGGCTCGGCCCAAACCAGTCTGGGTAGACCCAGTCGGACACGTTGGGTCTGACCTGACCTTTTGGGCGGGTCATCCGACTAAGTTTTGGCCCGGTTCACTGGGCCCGACCCTACAGAATGTGAGGGGGGTTCGATCCAGAGGTCGCCACATTGGTGGCTCGACTCGACGGTCAGGGCTGGTTTGGCCAACACCACGAGGTGCGAGACTTAGGCGACTAGGCCCGGGAGGTCGGTCCCGTCAGGAGACAAGCGGGTAGGTCGTGTGGAGTACGAGGTAGTCGCGGGTGCGCCATGGAGGGCGCTGTAGGGGCCGGGCAGGCTGCAGGGGCGCCGGTAGAGAGCTGGTAAAACCGCGGGGGGCACCGGGTCGAGCACGGATGCGGCCGGGCAGGGCGTGGGGGCACGGGCAGGCCGTGGGTGCACCCGAAGGGCACCGAGCGTGGCTCGACAGTTGATGGACAGGCCGCGGGGGTGTCGAATGGGCGATGGGTTGGGTGCGGGGGTCGTAGTCTTGCGAAACACACAGTGGGCAGGGCACCGGGAGGGTGTGGGCAGGCGGCCCGCACACCAGGCGGGGCCATAGGAGGTTGCAGGAAGGCGGGCCGCCCGCCGTCCAGGGTGGCATGAGGCCGCGGGTGCACCGGCAGGGCTCTGCTCGGGCTGAGGGTGTTCGAATGGATGCTTCGCTACGCCGTGGGGGAGCTGCGTGATTTGCAGTAGCCGCGGGTAGCGCAACCTTAATCGTTTCTGCCTTCGTCACCGTCTCCTCATCTCCTTGTCGTAGAGACATCACAAAAGATCGGTGGAGGGAGTCAGGCCATGTTATTTTGGCCCGTACCCTCCACGTTTAGAGGTGATAGCAACTGGTTCGTATGTATAAATCCCAAAAATTCTTCTTTATTCATTTTTTAGAGAATGGAAGAACATAGATAAAGATCATACTTAGTCAAAAGTAAACCTCTAACTTTCATGTAGTTGGTTGACATTGGCACAAAAAGACGGATGTCATTCGTTGATGTAGTCGCAGAAGAAGACGTAGAGGATCATCGTTCGCCGAATCTGCCAAGCACTTCTAATCCCGAGATACATCGGCTCGATGACGACTCTCCACGTCGGTAGGTGTTTGAGTAAAAATTCAATGATGTTTGGTGTTCTTCATTCTTCGTTGGAGAAGGCATAATCCTGTAGGTGTTGGGCGTCGCGTCACTTTTCCAGTGTTTTTTCGCTAGGTGAAGCCGTCCCAAATCCTCCTCCCAATATCTCTATATATAGGAGATGGGGAGAGGTATGTAACCATCATGTAATTTATGATGGTTCATTTATTATTAACCTTCCTAAATTCCAACAATGCGTTTACATTATTTAAAAAACATGGGCCATGGGCATATAATAGCGTAGGCGCAATTTTAATGGTGTGTTGGCTTAATTATTGGGAGGATTCCAAGAGGCTTCCTCCACATAGGCTGCATCAAAAAAAATAAATGATAGAATTTAATTTTATGTTGACACATAAAATTAATTGATAGCATTTAATTTTTTTTGACACATAAAATTAAATTAAGAGAATTAAATTTTACGTTGAAACATGAAATTAATTAAGGGAGTTGAGAGGTTTTGATCTCGGGTGGTCCCCACGTCGTAACCTCTCACGGGAGGTTATGTTCGGGTGGGCCCCACCACCATATCATCTCATGGGAGGTTAGGTTGTGGCGGTCCCACCTCCAACTCCCATGTGGAGGTTTTAACCAACAATCACTCACACGAAAGCTAAAAATAAAATAAAGTGTTGTACTCATTATTTTATTATTTTTTATAAAAATCCAAAAACTAACTTGTATTCTCGACCAAATGCCATCGAGGTAAAAGTCATCTTAAGCAAATATTGGTGCTGCAATTTCAACGGTGCCCTCAGATTTCAATTCCGAGCATCGATTCAAAAGTTACTAATCACCGCTCATGCATTTACTGAACATACACAAAAATATTTCGGAAAATTATTATCAGTCAACATCAACTCACGCCGGTCGAGGTTAGGCTATTTCTAGGTGAAAAACACCCCAACGAACCCAACGGTACTCTCGGATTTTCTATCCGAGTTACTATTTAGATGTTATGAAATTTACAATAAAATAACTTTCACATAATTATTTTATTTACGGCCAAAAACTCATTTTCTCTGGTTTCCCTTGCTGGCCAAAGTTAGTATCTTCATAAAAAATGTATACACACACATGTTCAACGGTGGTCTCGGATTTTTAATGTGAGTTAACATTTGTGAGTTATAAGAATTTGAAATATAAAATAATTTATTTAATTATTTTATTTACAATTATTTAATTTTTGGGTTTTCGCACAGGAGGCCTGCACCGACTAATCTTAAGTCGTGCAAAGGGTTGACCCACCATCATGTGTTCAACAGAGCGCTTGAATTTGTAATTCGAATTACCATTTAATAGTTATTCTAATTTTTCAGGAAAACTGCTTACACATGTTAACTTAAGATTATAAAAATTCGACGGATCATTACAGGCACTCCAGGCCTCGGAATCACACGACGTCAAATTTTGTGAACCCGTAAAATTCCCATTTAATTAAAATAAATTACATGGAAATTTCTGGTCATTACATTCTCCCCACATCAGGGCTCTATGTCCCCGTAAGCCACAACTCACAACTAAGGTAACAAGTGGGGGTACTGAGCACGCTTCTGAGCCTCCTGCTCCCCATGTGTTCTCCTGGAGGTTACCATTCATCCAATGAATGTACACTAGTGGTATCAACCGTCCATGAAGGACTATATCCTTTCAATCCTCAATCTCTACTGGAACCTCTTTAAAAGTCACCCCATCGTTAATGTCCAGGTCCCCATGGTCGATGATGTGGGAATGGTCATGCACGTATCTCCTCAGAGAGGATACGAGGAAGATGTTGGGCAGCTAGTGGAAATGAGGTGGAAGAGTTAAGCGGTATGTCACCTTGCCAACATTGTTGACGGCCTAAAAAGTTCTGATGAATCTCAGAGATAACATTCCTCCTCGGCCAAATCTCCATAGACCTATCGAGGTGAGACCCATAGAAAGACGGGGACACCATCCTCAAACTCCAAAGGTCTCCGTCTCTTATCAGCATATGACTTCTACCTACTCTATGCAGTCTTCATCCACACCTTGATGATTTCTACATTCTCTGTGGTTGCACGTACCATCTCTGGTCAGTAGAATGTGGGACGACTTGGTTACTCGGTCGACAATCACCCAAATAGAGTCATGTCCCTTGGACGTACGTGGATGATGTGTCACAAAGTCCATGAATATCTAATCCCTCTTCCACTCTGGGACCTCTATAGGCTGATCCAATAATAATGGTACCTGATGCTCCACATTTACTTGCTGACAAGTGAGGCATCGAACGAAAAACTCCACTACTCCCTTCATCATACCTGGCCACCAGTGCTGTCGTTGATGGTCTTGGAACATCTTCGCCACTCCTGGATATACCGCTAGAGGGGATGTGAGAAACTCCCTCAACACTTCCTCCTGAAGTGACACTGGCACCATATTACATCCTCTAAAGAGGATGACCTTCTCCCCACCTTCAAAAAATCAATAAAGTTCCTCACCTGTGGATATTTGAGCATGTCGTGTCTCGAAGTCAGCAACCCCACACTACGCCTCCCTGACTCACTGAAGAAGTGGGGGGAGTGATTGTATGATACTGAAGGAAGGATGCTCCATCTCTATCCACAAAAGATCTCTGTAAAGAGACTAGCTACTCTGTCACCTCACCTAGCAGTGGTATACCATATCTCCAACTGAGTGCATCTGCTACAATGTTCCCCTTTATAGGGGTATAAACAATCTCGAAATAATAGTATGGGAGGAACTCAAGCCATCATTGTTGTCTCAGGTTCAGGTCCTTCTAATAGAAGATATACCTGAGACTCTTATGATCAGAAAACACGGTATAATTCTCACCTATCAGATATTGTCACCGCAAATTCAAGGTGAAGACCACTGCTGCTAACTCTAGGTCATGAGTTGCGTAGTTCTGATCATGATGTCTCAGCTACTGAGAAACATACGTGATCACTTCAAGCTCCTACATCAGGACACACCCGAGTCTGGTCCCTGATGCGTTGTAGTAAAAAATGTACCCTACGCCCTCCTCCAGAAGACTCAAGACGAGGGAAGTATTCATCCTCTACCTCTTCTTCTGAAATCTATAATGGCTTATCTTCGACCACAAGAAGGTTTTCCCCATCATTGTCAAGGATGATAGGGGTGATGTAACTCTAGGGATGTCTAGAATGAACCTCCGGTAGTATCCAGCCAAAGAAGACGTCCCTCCACCTTTGGGGGTTAATCCTCGAAACATCTTTTGTAAAGATGGCCCAATTTTATGTCACTCATGTTTGGAACTGAAAACTCAAAACTCTTGCTGCCCCGAGGGTATGGTTGGCTGACTCATTAGTGATCAGCTGCACCCTCTTATGCATTATTTTAACATGTTCTTCCTGGGTTTATTTTTCACCGACCAAGGAAAACAGCTACCTATGGTTGTCGATAAACCACAATATCTTTGTCTAATACAATCAATATGAGTGTTAACATTGGATTCCAATTCCAAACCCAAACTAAGTTCGTAATTCCTCGATGCTGCCACCAAGATGTTCTAACTGAAACTCTCACCTCAAGGGTCAGATCACACATTTGGCATAAGTGTGATTATCAAGTATCAAACATAAGTTATCTCCAGGGGTGAGGGTCTAGTCAACAGTTTAACCGGAAACACTATGTCTTGGAAAATATTTGTGTAAGGAAGGAATGATTGGTACCTATGTCTGTTGTTATGGTAGATAGTAGTAGACACAACCCGTACCTCGAATCATTCCCAGAGCCTTTTGGTCACACTCTTTGACCCCATGCAGCTACTCTCTTCCCCTGCCCTCAAGCTCCCAGAGCCTGGCTGGTTCCACATATGGGGGAGGTTGTAACATATCGAAATTCACACCACTTCATGCTTCTCTACTAGACCTCATTCCACGACTACTGTCCTGTAGATTCATATATCCTTAACGCTTCCTCTTCCCAAAAAATATTTTACATGCACAAGTCTCTGAGACATGGGCCAGTTTCCTTCTTTCCCACTACTAACATTCACTAGCTGTATCTGTTCATCCAAAAAACATTCAACCACCATGGTTCTCTCTAGAAATCGCCTCCAACCAGTCCTCTACTGCTTGCGAATCTATCTTGCCGCATAACCTCGGAGGCCTCTCCTGCTGGAACTCATGAAACATGCTCAATCAGTGTGCACCGTCCTCCAGTGCAGCTAGTGGAATCTGCTACTCAATAGGTGGTGGTGCTGCTGGTACACCACCCGAAGGAGCCAACATAGCAATAGGGCCCTGCACTAGAGCCTCGTTGCTTGGTGGTCGTTATCGTGTACTCTATTGGAACTCTAACTAGATGTCTGCGTGGAGGAATCCGAAACAGATGCGACATGGTAAAAAGTTATACTTGGTGAGCTGACCTGGTTGAACTGCCGTAAAGAAAACATTTGAGAACACACACACAATTATTGTTTTCGTGCACTGAGTTGGAGATCAGTAGTCAGGGTCCTGGTGTATGGATATGTCAACTGTCGCACCAACACTGGACTCCCTGAACTGAGAACCACAGTTACTACCCTTAATAATATTGCTTCATAGAAAATAAAGATCAGATTCCTAAGTTCTGTGGTAGAACTCTCTCCTCTGATATCATTTTTTGTCATGACCCGCCTCCCCAGGCTATGAACATTATCATCTTACCCCATGGGTCTCCTGTAATACCTTGGTTGCCTTCGCATCACACTATAGACTATTACTCACTATGGTTGCTTATCAGACTAATGATTGTCCCCACATGCCAACACAAGTTCTTTCAGTGTGTTTTTTTCTTCACTCACACACACCCTGAGAAACATCCCAGAACGTCACCCATCCTGATTACTACTCCAGGGAAAGCATGATTAACTATGGAGTTCTAATAAGGTAGGCTCTCGAAAAGTAAGGTCCACCTTGTTGACATGGGTAATACCATTTATCCCTTTTATGTCTCACTTTTCCAGGGGTGTCACATTATCCACGCAGTTAAAACACAACACCCTCGTTGTGGACCCCAAGCCTCAACAATATCGGAATTTTCATCAAATGGTCTAGTCCATAGGGTAGTTTATAATGTTTCCCACAATTAAAATCTAATTTTAATGAATCTACCAAATCTATTAATCATTTTTTAAATCCATATACATTTCATACCTTGGAAACTATCATTGATTTATTGAAATTCTGACTATAGTTTTATAGGGGGTATTCTGGTTTATACTAAATAATTGAATTTTCATGAATAATTTGAAGTTATATTTTATTCCATAAAGTGTCTTGATTCTTTAAATGTAAATTCATGAAGTTTTTATTTTAGGGAACATTATAAGAGTGGTGGGAATTTGTGATTCCCATTCATTTTCATGACATAATTTCATTGGAATTCATTATGTTAGTCCACATTATGTGGATATATCATTAGAATATTATGATGGAAAATGATTTATATTTTTTAAGTATTATTAAAAATGAGATATTAGTTGTGGGTCATTCCATGGAATGATCATGTTTTGTATGAATATCGCATATGTTTTTTATAAATAAATCTATAAGGATATAAATTACAGAAGGATACCTCATCCTTATCTATTTACTTCTATTTTCATGGTCTAGTTGAACACCTATCTAGAGATACATGAAAGGTCCTTCTCTATTGAATCAATGAAATAAAAATGACTTGATGGGCTTTATTCTACATTCATGGTCCAGGAATGAGACTATTCTATATGACATGATTGGTATGTCATGTTTTAAAATTGTGTATCACATAGTAATTATAAGATATTTTTTTTAAATCTCTATGAGTTTGTAAAAGGTGAGGTCATTTAGGCCCCCTTAAGAGGTTAAATCATTTGGGTGACCTGAACATGAAATTTCCCACATGGATCATCATCTCTTCAGTATAGGAATGTAGATGCTTCATGCAAATAAAACTCCATCCATATAGAATATAGTTAATGTTTTCACATAGTAGGTGAATTTCATGTGATAGTTGATGATGATCCATCATGTTGATTATGAAATCATATTTTAAAATTATAGAGTTTTTCCATTTTCTATCTATTCTTTTTAAAGAATAAAATTTTAGATATCTTAGTAGATTATATTTAGTTATATTTGGATGAACCAATTTTACATTGGTTGTGTTCATGTATAATGTTTCATTTTCATTAGTCTTTTTTGGTAATTGTTTTTGAAGTGAACTCTTGAATTCATACACTTCCTTTTTTGGAATAAATTTTTTTCTTTAATGTTATCTTTTATTCCAATGATGAAATATAATATTAATCAATCGAAAATCAAGTATTTTTTTTTGTTTTTTCATTAAAATATCCTTTTTCTTCTTTAATATATGGGTTCCTATGGTTATTGACAAATACTATTATATTTAATATTATCATTTTTATTATCTCGTGTTTCCTTAATGGTTAGAGATAAATTTTTATGTGATACTGATCTCCCTTGTTAGAGTGTAGTTTTCTATTGTGAACTATACATAGTTTGGGATCTCATTAAATATTTTCTTGGATACTATTAGGAAATTTATATTACTAAAAATAACGATTTCATGTCATGATGGAATAGACTGTTGAAGGTGCCAGAGGTTTATTTGCATAGTTTTTTTAAGGGGGGAGTCTTGATGTTGAATGTACCAAGTTAATATTTGGTACATACATAGGGTTTAAATGCATGAAAGATATATTCTATTATGTCCGATGTATGATTGATCATATAAATTTATATATTCTTCCCTTTTGGAATCATTTAAGTGTTCAATTGTGTAGTATCATTGAGTGTTTGGTTTTGGATCATATAATTCTCCTCATGGTAAGTGGTTTAATATTTAATTTGGGGTGGAAGTAATGTATATCTATAAAATTAACCCATCATTTAATTCAATAAAAATATGATATACCTATGCTTGGAATCCAATATTTATTCAATTTGAATGACTTGGATAACCTTGGTATATCGATATTGTTGTTGTGTGTGATGTCATCCATTGTGTGAGAGTATTATATTGACTAACAACATTATTCCTCACAATGATTGGGGAAGTATTTCTAAATGTTTCATAAATTTATATCATTTGTAATAGAATATTACTTTTGATAGAATGATTTTTCGGTTAGGGGAATGTATCTTCACATTTTCATAATTCATGTTCTTTTGGACAATTATTTTAATTCCATTTTGTTTGTATATTATTCCATATTTATATTGGTCTTGGACTCAATGTTGTTCTTTTCTGGAGATGGATTATGGTTTTTGATTGTTGTCAATCAAAAATGGGTTGACCAAGGGGTTATCGTGGTATAGATGTTTCTCATGTAGGTTGATAACAGTGTTGAAGGTGGCGTAGTTTACCAATATTTGCCAAATTTTTGGATGTCAAAATTAGTCGTTTATTATTTGGGAAAAAGAAATTTTTATTAAAAGGAGTAAATCACTCACGGTTCGAATACTAAAAATTACAGTTTGCAGAAAACATAGGATGTATGCAGGTCAGTGAGGAAAAATTAAAAAGGGAAGATTTATGCATTGTGTAATTATGTCGCTGTGAAGCACGGTACACGGACCGTGAATGAAAAATGGTTTTTAGGATGAATATAGTTCATGGGATGGTTTATAGTACATTAATGTAAAATTGTTCATGGGATTTATTTTCATTGGGGTAATCCAGGAAGAGATCAGTACGTGGAATAGTTCAACTGGCAGGAAGGAAGAGTTAAGATTTTTATACCGCATATGGGAAATGGTTCATGAGAGATGTATGTTATCCTATAAAGGAAGTTTCATATCACAGATTTAGTAAATATAGGTTTATTGTATTGTATGAGTATATTCACCTATATAAGGTTTTTTAATCCCTTTATTAGGGCTCCATTCCAAGGTTAAAAAATCAGGAGGAATTCAATAATGTGTAGAGTGGTTCACGGAAGACATCCCTATGAATGATATTCAAATTATAAAATTTAAGGATATCAGTGATGATTGAAGTGGTGTGTGGGAAGAAATTTCCATATATGATTGGAAATAAGTGGAGGAATCTCATACATCGCTTGAAAGAGAGGTGGTTTACAGAGGATAAATATGTCTGTGAATCAGGATAATACACAGAATGATAGGAGTTTCATAGAACACTCATTGTATATGGTTCAATGCGACACACTGAGAAAGAAGACCAATTCAGGGATGAAATGTTCATGAATGAACAATATATAGAAAAACATATTACATCTACCATGAAAAAAATGACTTTAACCACGAATCTATCTATATTTGAGAATTCTTGATTTAATACCAACCCATTGAATTGATATTCAAGATGATAAAATGAGATCAAATTCATTACAATGCATTGAGAAAGAGGGAGTCGACGTAAGTGTTCTAAGGGATTAAGTTATCTATCACTACAACCAAGTAATGGTAGTTCACCTAGAAAAGTGTCTATATGATAAAAAAAAATTAATCCACAACTAGTAAAGAAAAGTAGACATTGGTACGACCAAAAACCATTCAATGTATGCACCATGGACTAGCCCTTAGTAGAGAATCATGAAAAAATGTTGTGTGTTACTTGTGTTTTTGAATGATAAAATTATTTCACCTTACAAATAGACACAATAAAAATTTGCGTACCAAATTTGGTATAGGATCCATCACATTAATATAAAAAATGACACCTTGATTCACCTATCATCTATTTGGGTGTTATGGGGTCCTTCAAGTGGTATCAGGGCATACAGGTCGCTAATGCTAAATCTGTGCATGATTGCTTCAATGGAGAACTCAATAAATTTCATGGTTTCCCCTATCATTGAAGGAATAAACATCCATATTTGGGAAGAATAGAATTATATATTTTCTTTGATCTCCTGTAATGGAATTCCTTATGCAACTTCAAAAGTAATACATTTCATGGATCTAATAGTGTTGTCTATGAAGGATACATATTAAAAAATTCTCGATAATGATTCCTTACCAAACAGTTCCTTCATTGTATCTATTTTTGACATATATATTTAATGATGATATGTTTTATGTCATAAATGAATGTTTGGGGAAAACTGGTAAATGTTTATGAAGGTGACAACAGTGTGAATGAGGACAAAATACTCTTTTTCACAATTGGATTTATTACCTGATTATGGATCCAAATAAAAATGTATTTAACTATTTCAATTGAATTAATAATGTTGTCATAGTTCTACGAAGACATGGGGAATAAATAAAAGATTCTGATATTGTAATTAAATTCCTGTTATTACTTCCATGTGAATACAAATAAATAATGTCATCCAATGAAAAAAGGGATCCTTCCAATCATTATCTACATGATCTATTGAGTATCTTAGGGGAATATGATATGAAATTCAAACAAGAAGATGAAACCACTCGAGTAATCAATGAAATTTCCTTAAAATACATGGATTATATCAAAATTTCAGGAGGTAATATTGATAAAGATAACGATGAAAAAAAATTCTTGCTCCCATTTCAGTGAAATTTATGAAGGGAAATGAGAAATTAGATGGTATATTACTTTCATTATTTTTTCTTTGTGTCTGAGTTGGGAACATTCCCTCTTGAAGCACAAGATTGTTCGATGATGAAGAAAGTGAAATCAGAGACATGAAGAGGCATCAGAAATGGTTTTAAAAAAAGATTCATTGTCTAGAAATAAATTATATAGAATTAATTTTTAGGTGATGAAGAAGATGATGTTGGTGAATTATCTCAGGTAGACACCATAATTTAAATCTAGAACCCATGCATCAATGATATCTAGTATTTAAATATTTGAACGATCAGGTAATAAATATAGAGATAATTAGTTTACACTTATGTCAATCTCAAATTGTGAGAAAAGTAATATTTGGTGAAGCATTAAAATCAATGAATGAGTTGAAAAATGTAGAGAAAAATTGTTGATGTGTATTTATAATATGTTTATAAACTATAAGATGAAATTGATCAACTTGAGGATAAAGTAATAGAATATTCAACAATATTTGAAATCCAAGATTATATTGTTTAACTAAATCACACAATTGAAGAACATGAAAAGGTCATTAATAACCATAGATATACACTATAGGATAATTCCAAAACAATTAAGGGACATGAAAATATGTTATTACTCGAAGTATTATAGTTTAAAATGGATAACCTATGAATGAAATAATGATGAAATATTATCTTGGAAAATTCTAAAATACATAGCTACTAAAGAGAGATAAGAGTGGATATGATGGGGCGGAAATTTTTCTGAAAGATCCTTGACCATCATGAATGTGAAACATAAGAATTAGTTGGGAATATGAAACAAAAAATATTTTATGTAAAATGAGACAAAATAAAGGCAACCTAAAGGTCAAACATATCACAAAGAAACTTATATACCAAACAATGATGGTCTCAAATCAGACTGAATGGACAGCTGAATACATTCATTGTGTTATAGATATGATAGATAGTCAATCTATCCTCCTAAATAAGTTGACATAAGAATTAATAGAAGTGAGAAGTAATTTTCATTTATGAAATGACATTTATATGACTATCATGGGTATACCATGACATAATGTGAATAGGAAAGGAGTTATTTCAAAGAGAAAGATCTAGGAATCCAACAAAGGATAAAAAATTCCAATCAAAATTCTCATAGAAGAAAAAATATCGATGGATATTGTTTTAATTATTATAACCTTTTCTGTAATGATGTTAATACTAGTTAGAGGAATGATAGGAACATTTTGAATAGAACTCAGAGAAAAGTCAATACTTTCCCACCCGGCGGTGTTTTTTATACATAAGTTTTCTCTCCTCTGTAAAAACAGTGTGAGTATGATGAACCTATGCACGTGTAAAAGTGATTTAGAAATCAATCTTTATCATTCTTTTAAAAATGTATTTCAAGGATAAAAAATATAAAAATAAAAAAATCCAACCATATTGAAGTAGTTCTAAAATTACCAAGAACATGCACACATGGATTCATAATAGTTTATTTTCATTCCATATGATGAGAAATGAAGACATATTAACAAATTTCATGAATAAGGTCTATGTAATAGTTAGTTTTGGTAATTATGGTTCCTTGGCAATCAAAGCCAGTGGATGTATGGAACATCCAAATTGAAAGATGAGGAAAAACAAAGTTATCTATGTGGACTGGTTACCACACAATCTCTCGAGTTTTAGACAAATATGTAACTCAGGACTCATATTGACATTCAATCAGAATGGGTGCACTATAAAATTAAAAATATGGAATTATCATATTAAGCGATGTAGAACAAATGGAATCTTATATCAAGTTGATAGTAAATATAAAATTTGTTACATTATTTTTTATGAAGAGAACACCATGTGGAAGAAGTGGATGGGTCCCATAAATCAACAAAATATTGAATGTATATCAAAATTAGAGATTGGAATAGATATCTAAAATCTGATGCATGAACAAGAGAAGCCTTCTTTATATCATTCATTTATATTAATGTTGTACGATAAATATTTATACAATATATGGGGAAAGGTACATCATACTTATCATTTATTATTATAGTAGAATATCTTAGGGTGTGGTCATACATAGTAAATTTAAAAGTTCTTGATTGCATGGAAATGTATCTTGGAATATCCAGGAATGATACTGGATTGACATTCAATGGTCTTCGGTCTAGAAATGTAGTGGAATACACATCCATTTAATTTAAAAATTAACTAAATAAAAATGAAATATAACATGTGGTAGATACTGAGAGAAGTCCACGTAAAAATGGTGTTTTTGGGGACTAGAATCTATAGGTGAATAATATAGATGAACAATGACTCATGAGAGTCTTATTTCTCGCCATTATTTGAAATATGATTCTTAATATGTAGTCTATATACAAAACTGAACAGTTCATTATATGGTGGAAATCAAGACACCCTATATGTTATGGCTTGGATTTAATCCATCAATGATGCATTTTCCTATTTTTGGAAGTATATTATTTATTCAAATCAAAGTAGGACTTAAAGTTAATTATGAAGATGCTGAAGATAATGGAACATTCCTCATATATTCAACAAATTGAAAATCAAAAAAAAAATTTAATAAATGAAATTAAAAATTGTGGAATGATGTGTTGTTAAGATCATTGAAGATAAAACCCTAAATTACACAAGGAATTTTTCTACTGGTGTGATAGAAGATGAGGAAGAATGTGTAATAGAACAAATCCAAATATAGAATTAGTTGACAGTGTGATAATAAAAACTCAGGAATCTCTTCATTATGGGGACTCAGAATGAGAATGAGAATAGAAAACAAGGGATAAAAAAATTCCTCTATATATCAAAAGAGAAATTGAATAGAATTAATTAATCAATTGGACATTATTAGCTATTATAATGATCCCATAAGATCAATGAGAATGAGTAATAATGAACAATATGCATTACAATCAGTTGTGGAACCATCCTCGTTTGAAAAATCAAAAAAGGTTGCATCTTGGTTTAAGGCAATAATTTAAGAGATGGATCCAATTGATAAGAACCAAAAATGTTATTTGATTAAGATACCTGATTACAACAATGATATTGTTACAAAGTATATATTTTAAAATAAATATATTTACATGGAAATGTAATCCAAAATAAGGTGCTCATAGTGTGTAGAGGGTTTTCACAGATTAAAGGGGATTATGATGAAGAAAAATTCTCTCAGTTTTCTAGACTAGATTCAATAAGAAATTATGTTTCCATGAAAATTAAAATATGATACAAAGTGTATCAAAAAAGATGTCAAAATATATTTCATAAATTTTGTTTTTTTAAAATAAGTCCATATAGAACAACAATTATGTTTTCTACTTAGTAATGATGAAATGAGGTTATGTATATTGAATAAATCTCTCAATAAATTGAAGAAGGAACTAAAACCATGGTATTTTTGAGTGGATTCATATATAAGTAAGCTAGAATTTAAGAGTAATACTGTATCACAATCTCTATGTGAAGAATTCTCATAATGATTAGTTTATTGTACTCATGTAGTTATATGATATAATATTTAATTGA
The DNA here is from genome assembly GCA_963277665.1 of Viscum album. NCBI lineage: Eukaryota > Viridiplantae > Streptophyta > Magnoliopsida > Santalales > Viscaceae > Viscum > Viscum album. The sequence continues at coordinate 2,117,747,885 of OY728163.1, forward strand.
AAGAGGAAGGTATCAATGGATGAATTTTCAAATCAAAAGAAAACCAGAATTTGAAATTTCTATGATTTGAGAACTCTCATACTTTATAGGTAATGATGTGATACTGAGGAAAGAATATACATTAATATTCCATGAAATGTATTCTAAAGATTTGATAAATATTTTCACTGTGCATGAATCCAAAATAATTTCTACTCAAATTGTGATTGTTACTAAACATGGAAATGATGAAAATGGGACATCTACATATCCCTCAATGTAGTAGAGAATAATTAGAATCATTCATCACTTTTCTTCAATAGGACTATTTATTGAATTTGAACCATTATTAGTATCTCTCTTTCACATTAATATGGAGGAATAACATATGAATATAGTTTAAAAATAATTAGGTACATTCAAGGTACTCAGAAGTATGTATTATACTTTTCTGCATGAAATGATAATTATCTATCAACATTTTGTGATATAAACTTAGCTAGAGGAGTGGGGGATTGAAAATTCACAAGTGGTGGACCATTATTTATTGGAAATAAATTTTTGAGTTGGTGAAGTAGAAATAGGAAATCATTTATCTCAGTACTGTTGAAGGTATTAATATCTATGCTACAATGGATTGCACTCAACTACTTTCGATGAAGAAACAATTTACAGATATTTTTGACAAGGTGAATATCCCCAATTATGGTTTTCTATGATAACATGAGTGATTTTGATCTTACAATGAATCCTAAATAGAATCCTCATACGAAACCAATTAATAACAGATATCACTTAATCATGGAAGAGGTGGAAGAAGGAAGGATTAAAAAATATCATGTTTGAAATAATAATCATGTGGATGAAAAAATGAATAATCCATTATCAGTACATGTGTTTGAGAAACATCGGTTGAGCCTTGGTGTTAAACCACCTCCCAAAGCATGAGGTAGTTTCAGTTTTCCCCCTCTCCCCAGTTGTGTTTTTTTAAAAATTTTGTGAAATGATGCAATTTTATGGGGGAGATATAAAAAAGGGTATTGTGTTTTGAGCTCCACACATTAACTAACAGGTTTATTGGTTTTGTTTTCCATGGTGTATATGATTGTAACAATTCAATTCATTGATTTTCAGTGAGAAATGAGAAGGTAGAAGAGATTTCACAAAAATGGTGAGAATAGAAAAATATGGTTTACTGGTTGTAGGTTTTTGACAATTATATTGGACATCATTAATCACTTTAGAGCCAGGAGAACTCAATTCATGCAAACCTTTTTTTTCTACATGGATAACTGCATACAAAGACTTAGAATTTTTACCAAATTGTTTCTTGCGTATTAGGTTCTAATGGTTGTAGGTGACTTAATGAATTTATCTGCAGATTGACACCAAAACCAAAGGGGTGGATAATTGGACCCAAAGGTGTATATTTCTATTATTGGAGTATTGATAGGGTTTTTAATCTATAGTGGTTATATCAATGGGGTTTGAAGAAAAATATTCTTATAGTACATGATGAACCTTGTGTTTAAGGTGGAATTGTTTCCCATTATTTTCCAAATCATTGGGCCTCAAAATTGTTATTTTATTATTGTGGAAAAGGAAGGTTTTGGTCAAACGAGTCACCCAATGTTGGTTCATAGACCGTGAAAGATAGTTTTCAGACTACATAAAAGGTACATGGAATGGAAAGGACAAATGAAAAAGGATGGATTTCTGCGTAGCGGTGTTGTACGACCATAAGGGGTAGTACATAGATTGTGAATGAAAAATGGTTCACAGGAAAAATATGGTTCATAGTAAGGATCATAGTATGTGAAAGGAAAAAAATTAATGGGACTTATTATCATTGGAAAAAATGAGGCATTGAAATTTTCTGAGAAGAGTTCAGCTGCCATGAAGGAAGAGTGGCGACACACTAACCACATAAGGAAAATGCTTCGTTGGAGATGTACAGTACACGGTAAATGGGTTTTCATTCGATGATTTGGTAAATCATAGTTTAGAGTATTATGAATATATATTTTCTTATATGAAGATCATCAATCTGTTTATTTGGTCGCTACACTATGAGAATAAATATGGGAGCAATTCGGTCATGACTCGTGTGGTTCGTTGGAAGACGTTCTTGAAAATTATATTTTGATAAGAAATTATGGGAAACTAAGTAAATATTGAATTGTTTGGAAAGAAGACATGTATGCATAAGATATGAGGTATGTGAACTATGCTCTTGATGTTTTTGAATGTTAAGTTGTTCATAGAGGAAGAATCACTCTTTGAAGAAGGATGGTTTGAAGATAGAGAGGTGGTTCGTGAAGCAATAATAGTACACGGTGTAGTGTGGTATATGGAGGAAGAATGCTCATTATAGGAGGAAAGGTTCATGAATAAATAGTACTCAGAGAAAAAGATTAAATATACATGGTAAAATGGAAATTCAATGGACCATCTATCTTTAATTTTGGTTGCATTATTTAAGGCCAACCCATTAAAACAACCTTAATGTAGATATACTGGTTTTAGATTCTTCCCAACCCAGTGAGAAAAGGGGAGTCAATAGATGTGATCTGAGGGATGCAGTTTGATTTCACTAATATATTGTATAGGAATTGGACATGGAATAGGGTGATTGTGCTAAACATCTGTAATCCATAGCTTGTGAAGATTATTGGACTTTTGTACTACTGACAACCAGTCGGTGTATTCGCATTTTTCTAACCCTTAGTGGTAATCCATGTAAAATTTTGTGTGGTCCTTCTGTGTGGGAAATTTTAAATTATGGAACATTAAAAAGAGAAATATTTACCATGTTTTTACTAACATGGGAACACAATTTGTTACAATAAAATATAATTTTGACACCCTGATTCACCGCACCCAACTCAAGGTGTTCCAGGGTACTTCAATTAAAAGATAAAGGACATTTAATACTCGTTAATCAGATTTATTGTGATTATTTTGAGATTAGTGAAAACCATATAACCATTCATAGGAACTTTTTCTCTTTTATGGGTATCTATAGGTGGTCTTATTGTTGGAAAAAAATTTGAAACTACGTATCCATACAGTGCAATATCTTTTAGTAGTCTATGTGGGGGTTCATGGTTTATACCTGATTTTTCAAATGAGGACTATATATCATGAATATATTCTAGTGTGTTTTTATAGGATAAACCATTAGCCAACCAATTAGTACTAATTGGGTGACCTTCCTAGGGCGTTGTATGATCAGGTTATTAATCACCAAAAAATATTAATTAAATTGACGAGTTTGTCCTAATTAACACAAAACACATCCTAATTTATTCTAATTAAATCCATTGGATTTTCAGAGCCCTCTAGAGGTTTTTTATCCCTAAAAAATTCCAATATTTTAGTATTTTTCTTCAAATATAAGGATTAATCCTCTCTATGTTAATTAATATCTACTAAGAGATTGGACTATCTTTTTCTTTGGATCATTAATCCTAGAGGTTATAATCGCCTAATATGAAATTTCATATTTAATGGTTGAGGGAGAATTTTTAATTTAGGATCTTGTAAAACTTTTATCAAGATCCCCTTCCATGATTTAGCAATCACTATAAGTGGTTACACATCAAAGATCTTATAATGTTGGAATGAAAAATTTTCCCACTAGGTATTTCTATGATATTCATTTATATTTTTATTTTTTTATTGACCATTTATATATATTTTACATAGAAAATAATATGATATATAATATTGTATCATTAATTCCCTTGTGATATCCTATTGGATATTCATTTAAATAAATTGGGAATGGTATGTGTTCATTTTCATGGATTTATAAATTGAAAAATTCTATATTGATTTTAATTCACATTCAAATATTTTTTCATGGTGATCGCATGTAATGTGATGTATTAAGACTGATTTTTTTCTTGTAATGATAAATTATTTGACTTTTATGAATTGGGATACAATATTTTATTCTTTCGAGATAGTTTCAAATTCTCGTATTTATGAAATGTACAAAGATCCCCCATTGAATGATGTTACATATATTTAGAAATTTGAATTAATTTGTTGTTTTAAAATAGTAATTTATTCATATGGATAGTGGGTGTAAACACATGTTTTGAAATTTTCCTTATGTGTTTTTAATTTCCAAATATTCATTTGAATGAAATGAATGGTCTAATATCACTTTTAGCATTTGATAATGACTTTTGAGAGGAATTGGGCAATATTAACCATTTTAATTGTGTTTGAAATAGATACTGATGATGTTTTAAAAACCCAATTCCACTTTATAAATATCATATATTATGATAATCCATTTATGTGTGTTACATTATTATTATGATTCCTATTTTTTAGTGTTGAATAGTGATAATTAACCTGATGGAGTACATTGGTGAAAGGTAGATGTGATTAGAGGGTATGATACCATGATTTAAATAATGAGTTAAATAGATCTTTATTCATAAAAATAAGGAACCTCATTGTCAACCTTGTTACATGATTATCTATTGGGCAAAAATCCCTCAAGGTAACTTTGCAGTATTTTTGGGTTGATTGTGTTTGTTCACAAAGCAGGTTTTCATGGATATTTGTCGAGTTCCCATGAAGATGTTGAAAATCCTTGTTGACAATGAACGCTGACAAAGGAAAGGACGATCTGGAGGCGGTACAAAAGGCCAGAAAAATGGAGGCGATGATGCTTTGCGATTATGTCAAAGCTTCGCAAACGGCAGAGTTGAAGCACATAGCGGCGGTGAAGGGATTTGCGAGGGAGCTTTGCGGCGAAGGCGCGAAGGAATGTTGACGGTAATACATCGCGGCTACGTCAAGCTCCGCGAACGGAAACTTGCCGTGGTGCTTCACGATTTGGACAGAATTCCAGCTGAAACTTTGGAGCTTCGCGATTTGAGATGACGTAGCGTTGACTTCGCGTGGAAGGGACGAGGGTCGGTGGAATCGCCTATAAATAGGGGCCGACCCCCTCGAGGGAAGTAGAGAGATTTCTCAGAGAAGATCCTTTGCTCTCGATTTGCGAAGGTGGTTTGCAGAGCCAGTGTGCTTCACGAAAGAGGAGCTTCACGGCGGCTATTGTAGCTTCGCGAAACCTGCGAGCTCCGCGTTGGTTTATTAAGCTTCGCGAGGGACGTTGATTTGCGACGGCTTGAGCTTCGCGGTAGTACTTCGCGAATGTGCTTTGCGAAAAGGCAGAAGCTTCTCAAAGGCTTGTTTGAGCTTCGCGAAATTGGGAGCTTCACGAAGTAGGGTGCTTTGCGAAGGTGTTTCCAAAAGGACTTTCCCAATGTTCAGAGGCAAAGAGGTATTCATTAGTGGATGAAATTTGGACATTAATAGAGCATCCATCATCAGTTAAGGATGTGTGCATTCATTCAAATGAAGAGACCTACAAGTCTATAAATTGTGAGTGAATCCCTTCAAAGAGCAATGAGCTTAGGAAGAGGAAGAAGGTGATCCTCTCCACCGGCAGAGAGCCAGAGAGAGAAATAGGGAGCGACCCTTGGGAAAGCAGTGAGATAACCCTAAACATTATAAAGGCAATGATCCTGGGCATAGAAGTGATCTAGCCCGAACTTTGTACCCACAACTAGTGAAGTTTAGTGGAATTGTTACGACCGGAAACTTATCGGCGTATGCTCCTTGGACGTAGCCCTTTGCGGTGAACCAAGTAAAATTGGTGTGTCCTGTGCATGCTTTACTTTCTGTTTACATTGTGAAACAGGAAAGAGATAGAAGAGTGTTTTGCTTAACAGCGAAAAAAGATCAGAATGGGCGTTAATTTTAAATTAGTCATACCCTGATTCACCCCCCCCCCCTCTCAGGATATTTAGCCTTGTGGACCTAACAATTGGTATCAGAGGGAAGGGTTGATAGTTGTTATTCTCTCAAATGGAGGTCACTAATCATAGAGGGATTCTAATCTTCGACGGATGTAATTTTTAGATATGGAAGAATCGAATAAAACACTATTTCCAATCTTTGGGAATGGATGTGTTTTCAGTAGCTATGCATGGTATCATAGTTGATATTACTAGTGGTGCATTATAAGAAGCTGAGCATAAAGAGTTGGATACTGATTCCAAAGCAATCAATCCCTTAGGGGGATCCCTTTCCAATCCCATATATACCACGGTGATGTAAGGAAAAACATCACATGCCATGTGGGAAAAGCTCTTGAATATTTATGAAGGGGATACAAAAGTTAGAGAGGCCAAGCTGCAAGTGTTGTGGAACAAGTATGAAGATCTAAGAATGAACCCGAATGAGTCTGTTGATTCATTCTTTGACAGGGTAAATTTTGTGGTAGAAGATATGTGGGTTCTTGGAGAAATTATCGAAGATATAAAAATTGTGAAGCGCATATTGAGAAAACTTCCACCTCGGTTCAATCCGAAAGTTTCTGTTTTGGAAGATAAAGACCCAAAAGAACTGACATTGGATAACCTGCACAACACTCTTGTTGCATATGAAATGAGAAACGATGATAACAAGACTGTGGAAAAGGGTAAATCCAAAGAGGTGTCATTCAAGGCCATGAAGAAACTCACCATTGAAAATTCTAATGAAGAAGAAGAGACAGATGAGGTGATGTCGTTCCTTTCTTGAAATCTGCAAAGAGGAAGATGAAAGTTTAAAGGTAAACTTCCACTAGCATGCTTTCGATGTGGAAAGGTTGGTCCTCTTGCGGCAAGATGCCCCAAGAAATTTCAAGATAACGATGATGATGATGATGATGAAGTTGAAATTCCCAAGAAGAAATCTTCAGCCTATGTGAAAGGGAAGAAGCAGTTCAAGATAAATTTCTCACATAGAAGAATCTTCTTTCACAAGAAATAGACAGTTCAGATGAGTCTAAGGATGAAGAGGTTGAGGAGTTTGAAAATTGTAAAGATCATAGACAAATTGTTATTGTAGCGGTCATCGGTAGTTCTCCGGAAAAGGAAGAAAGTGACGTTGGAGAAGAGGAAAAATAAGTTGAAGGAAGAGCTGATATGGAAGCTGATTTAGAAGAATCTCTTGAAGAAATATATGTTTGGAAGCTAAAATTAAGAAAGCCAATAAAGTGGTTCATGATGACAAACTTTATATGCAACAACAGGATGAAGAAAAGTCAGAATTGTTAGAAGAAATTGAAAGACTAAAATCCTCAACACTAGAGAGCTCAGAAAATATTGTTGAGAATAAGCTTATAATTGAGGAACAAAAGAAGGAAATTGATTGTTTGACCAACAGAAGAAAGGGGAAGGTCAGACGTATCAAAGATCTTGAAGAAGAAGTGGTCAGTCTACGACGAAAAATGAAGGATCAATAAAAACTCTTGACCCCCAATGTGATATCAGAAAAGATGGCCATTCAGAAGAAAAAGAAGACGAAAGAGGAAGCTTGTAGTTCAGCAGGAGTGAAGCAAAAAGAATTCTGAAATGCTAAGGTTTATTCAGGGCTTGATAAGAAACAGAAATTGGTGGTAGTTAATGTCAGACCACAAGCACCCGTCCCAAAATTGATGGTTGATTTGGGCACAAAACAGAATCAGAATATTCATAGATCCCAAAGGGAAAATCATAGAGCTGAAGTATCATGAAGGAATGTATCCTATATCAGGTGATATTGCTGTGGGAAAATGGGACATTCACAGTATGTGTGTTCCATAGCCAAGAGATATAGAAGGGAACAAGAACAGAGATGGCATCCAAACAGAGAATGGATTTCCAGATCATATTTTGAAGGACACTGTTTTTTGTGCGGAGGATTTGGGCACATGGCTAGGCACTCTACTTCAACCATTCAGAGAAATGTTCCAATGCAGAATCAAATCGTTCGCAAGCAGCAGGTCAATAAAACAATAGATGAGTTGAAAACACAGAATAGATTTGCGGCTTTGCAAGATGAGCCTGGTCCATCATACTCTGGGAAAGAACAGAAGTCTCAATCCATGCCGAGAGTGAAAGAAAAAGTATGGACCAAAAAGAAGAAAAATGAGAAGGCTGTGGTGGTAGAGATTTCCCTTAAAGCATCAGATCGATCTGGTGTTTGGATCCTTGACAGTGGTTTCACATCCCACATGACGGGTAATAAGGATCTTGATACAAGCATCAAATATGACAAAGAAGGAGTTGTAAAATTTGAAAATGATGAAGGATTAAAGATAGTTGGCTCCGGGAAAGCCATGTTTGGGGGCAAAGAGATGAGATGTGCTGATGTCTTGGTAGTAGAGGGTCTCAGTCATAACTTACTCAGTGTCAGGGAACTATGTGACTCTGGGCACTCTATCCGATTTACTGAGAAGATGTGTGTTGTGAAAGGAAAAGATGGAGCAACTGTTCTATAGGGAAAAAGGTCAAAGGGAAATCTCTACCTTGTAGGTGAGGAAGAAGATACATGTCTTTTATCCAGAGAGGAAGAAAACCAGTTGTGGCATAAGCGACTTGGTCATCTATGCCAACCATCTAAGGAGGATCTCATAAAGTGTGATGATGCTAGAGACCTTCCTAAGCTATCACATGATCACACTCATATGTGTGATGTTTTCCAATAGGGGAAGATCATCAGAAAGACATACATGCCAATGGAACAGAAATCAACTAGAGTGCTCAAACTGGTTCATGCTGATGTATGTGGACCTATCTCACCACGAGCTATAAATGGGAAAAGGTACTATGTCCTTTTCATTGATGACTATAAAAGAATGTCCTGGGTATTCATCATTACCCATAAGACAGAGGTGTTCAGTTGCATAAAGCAGTATAGGAGGGAATCAGAAAAGATGCTTGAGAAGAAAATTCTGATGTTTCGTACTGATAACGGTACAAAATTCACAAACAGTCAAGTTGAAAACTATCTCGAGAAACATGGGATAAGGCATCAAGTTTCATCGGTAAGAACTCCCCAACAGAATGGAGTGGTTGAAAGGAGAAATCAGATCATCAACAACATGGCTTGAACAATGCTTATTGATAAAGACCTGCCAGAGAAATTTTGGAAGGAAGCATTTTTGGCATCGGTCTATGTTTCGAACAGGTATCTGTTGTGTCCGAAGCAAGGGAAGACTCCATATGAACATAGGTATGGAAAGAAGCCAACACTAAAAACCTTTCAAATCCTTGGAAGTAAGTGTTTCATTCTCAACAAAGAAAATCAAAGGAAGTTTGAGGCACGAGGAGATGAGGGGATATTCCTTGGCTACTCAGGGAAAAGCAAATCATATAAATGTTTCAACAAAAGGCTGGGAAAAATCATTGAGAGCAATGATGTCCCTATAGTTGAAAATGAATAGAATATTCAACGATCCAGTGAACAGTTCCTGGATGAATGTGATGATGAGGTAAGCAACCCTGGGGGAGCAGAAGTGGCAGAAGCTGACTCAGAAAAAGATACTGATGATGATGAAGAAAGTGTCAAGCCTGTGTCTGCGAGGAAACCAAAGAGTAGAAATGAAATTGATAGGTAGAATATCATTGGTGATCAAATAGCTCCAGTTCAGACTCGAAGAATGGAATCATTACAGCAAACATCGTTTTTGTCTCAAGTGGAGCCGAAATTTTTTTCCGATGTAGCTGAAGATGATAACTGGGTTCAGGCTATGAACGAAGAGCTTGATCAGATTGAGATGAACTAGACATGGGTGATTGTTTCGAGGCCAGTAGACAAGAATGTCATTGGGACTAAATGGGGTTTTCTCAACAATATGAATGAAGATGGAATAGTGATTCGGAACAAAGCACTACTAGTGTGCAAGGGATACTCTCAGATAGTGGGAATAGATGTTGATGAGACATTTGCACCGGTTTCAAGGCTGGAGACAATCAGATTATTTTTGGCCATAGTAGTGCAAAGAAAGTTCAAAGTGTTCCAGATAGATGTCAAATCTGCATTCGTGAATGGTGTTCTGGAAGAGGAGGTGTATATTGAGCATCCAGATGGTTTTTTTCATTCATGAGGATGAGAACAATGTTTGAAGGCTGAAGAAGGCATTGTATGGGCTGAAACAAGCACCAAGGGCATGGTACTCATGGCTTGATCAGTACCTGAAGAATCTTGGTTTCCAGCGTGGAGGAGTTTATAACAATATCTATTTCAGTAATGAAAGTAATCAAAGGATGATGGTGTTGGTTTATGTCGATGAAATAATATTTGGCGGATCAGATGAAGCTCAGTGCAGACAGTTTTCCGAATTCATGAAAAATGAGTCTGAAATGTCAATGATTGGAGAGCTAACATTTTTCTTTGGTCTACAGGTGACACAAACAAAGAATGGAACATTCATTTCTCAATCTAAATATGCCAAGGAGGTCCTAAGAAGGTTTGGAATGGAAAATTCCAAGGAGATGAAGACTCTGGTTGCCACCCGGATGAAATTATCAAAAGATGAAGATGACAAGGCAGTTAATATCACAGAATACAGGAAAATTATTGGAAGTTTGTTGTACTTGACTGCAACAAGGCCTGATATTGTTTTCGCCACATGCCAAGCATCGATATATTAGTGAAATCCCAAGGAAATCCAAATGCTTGTAGTGAAAATAATACTTCGGTATATCTAGGGCACAGTGGATTTCGGCTAGACATATACTGATAAATCTCAGACAGAGTTATTCGGCTATACTGATGCAGACTGGTCCGGTTCAGCGGATGATAGGAAATCAACATCAGGTGGTGCTTTCTATCTTGGTTGATTTTGTATATCATGGCTAAGAAAGAAGGAAGATTGCATTTCATTGAGCACCACAGAAGTTAAGTATATTGCGGCCACTCAAGCATGCACACAGTTATTGTGGATGAAGCAGCAGCTTGAAGATATGGGAGTTGAAGTGAAGTCTCCGATCGGAATCAAGTGCGACAACTCAAGTGCTATAAATCTTATCAAAAATCTCATCCATCATTCAAGGACAAAGCACATTGTGATTAAGTATCATTTTATCAAGGAGAAGGTTGAGTAGGGAATCGTGAAGTTTGAGTACGTGCCTACAGAGCTACAGGTTGCAGACATTCTGACAAAGGCCTTACCCAAGGAAGCTTTTGATAGGCATCGACTGGCTATGGGAGTTCAGTCGATTCCCCGAACATGAAATAGTGTGGATGTGGGACCCCCCTCTCCCCAAGGTATGATGTGTTTTCCCCTAATGTGCTGATATGTGTTCTCTACTATGTTACAGACTACAAAGGCGTGACCTTTGGGTTTGTTGACAAAGGGGGAGAAAATATTGATTGTTCAAGGGGGAGACATTGTGGCTATTTGAGAAATCATGACAGATACGGGGAGAAGTAGACCAGTGGAGCAGCCAGATAGGGGGTGAAATGAGAAAGAGGGAGATTTTTAATATCTGACGATGCTAGAAGTGATCGATTAAAGCATAGATATCACGACAGCTGAGGATCGTGATAAAAGTAGAACAGTGATGTTGGAATGGTGTGAAAAGGTGTCCAGCTATCACCAATTGTGATCAGTGTGGTTCAACAATTAATATCAATTCAAGAATTGGTATCATGTTGGAATCGACAATTGGTGTTTGACATGAAGTGATTCATTGATATACTTTTCATACTACTCTTGTTTCTCACGCCGAGCATTGCTCATGTGGGCTTAGAGTACGTGTTAAGTGAATCCTTGAATGCTATGAGAATCGCAAGAGGCGAATGGTGGTAGTAACTGGAAGAAGACTCTGTGAGGTATCAACATGCAGAAAATCATTCTGAGAAGAGTTATAAAGAATTGTCAACAAACCCAAATGGGGAGATTTTTGGGGAAAAATCCCTCATGGTAACTTTGCAGTATTTTTGGGATGATTGTGTTTTTTGCAAAGTAGGTTGTCATGGATATTTGTCGAGTTCCCAAGAAGTTGTTGACAATCCTTGTTGACAAAGAATGATGACAATGGAAAGGATGATATGGAGGCGGTACAAAAGAGCTGTACAAGGTGGCGTCGTTTTCCATTGTTTGCCAAATTTTTGGGGTCCAAAATTTGGAGTTTGGTGAGTATCGCGAAAATAGGATTTCCATGAAGAGCATAATTTAATATGGAAAAGGCATGAATTTCGTGAAGATAGGATGTATGGATTGAATTTTGTGAAGGCCAAAAAAATGGAGGTGGTGATGCTTCGCGATTACTTCAAAGCTTCGTGAACGACAGAGTTGAAGTGCATAGCGGCGGTGAAGGGATTTACGAGGGAGCTTCGTGGTGAAGGCGCGAAGGAATGTTGATGGTAATGCTTTGTGAATATGTCATGCTCCGTGAATGGAAAATTTCTGTGGTGCTTCGCGATTTGGACAGAATTCTGGCTGAAACTTTGGAGATTTGCGATTTGAGATGACGTGGCGTTGACTTCGCGCAGAAGGGATGATGGTCGGTGGAATTTCCTATAAATAGAGGCCGACCCCCTCGAGAGAAGTAGAGAGATTTTTCAGAGAAGATCCTTTTCTCTCGATTTGCGATGGTGGTTCGAGGAGCCAGTGTGCTTCGCGAAATAGGAGCTTCATGGCGGCTATAGTAGCTTCGTGAAACCTACTAGCTCCGCGTTGGCTTATTAAGCTTCGCGAGGGACGTTGCTTTGTGACGGATTGAGCTTCGCGGTAGTGCTTCACGAAAGTGCTTCGCGAAAGTGCTTCGCGAAAAGGCAGGAGCTTCGCAAAGGCTTGTTTGAGCTTCGCGAAATTAGGAGGTTTGCGAAGTAGGGTGCTTTGCGAAGGTGTTTCTAAAAGGACTTTCCCAGTGTTCAGAGGCAAAGAGGTATTCATTAGAAGATGAAATTTGGAAATTAACAGAGCATCCATTATCAATCAAGGATGCGTGCATTCATTCAAATGAATAGACCTACAGGTCTATAAACTGTGAGTGAATCCCTTCACAGAGCAGTGAGCTTAGGAAGAGGAAGAAGGTGATCCTCTCCACCAGCAGTGAGCCAGAGAGAGAGAAACAGGGAGTGACCTTTGGGAAAGCAGTGAGATGACCCTAAACATTTTAAAGGCAGTGAGCCTGGGCACATAAGTGATGTAGCCCAAAAATTTTATCCACAGCTAGTGAAGTTTAGTTGAATTGGAATGACCGACAACTTGTCGGTGTATGCTCCTTGGACGTAGCCCTTTGCGGTGAACAAAGTAAAATTGGTGTGTCCTGTGCATGCTTTACTTTCTGTTTACTTTGTGCAAAAGGAAAGGGAGAGAAGAGTGTTTTTCTTAACAGTGAAACAAGATCAGAATGGGCGTTAATTTTAAATTAGTCATACCCTGATTCACCCCCCTCTCAGGGTATTCGGCCTTGTGGACCTAACATTATCTCACTCACAACTTTTTAATGGTCATTGGAACACATGAATAAAGAAGAGATAACCAAGAGATATATTTTTCTAGATGAATCACACATTGTCTAGTGGATTCATGGAAAACCTGAATGTTTCCATCTATTGACATGTGGTTACTATTGTGGGTGTGTATAAAACTGGTTTTCTTGTGATTGGTGAGGCTATATTTATGCCTGATGCCTTATCATGTTGTATTTTTTTATCTGTAATATGGTGGACTCTCTATTATATAATGGTTTTTACCATGAAATCAAATATTTTATATTTAAAACATGATATGGTTCTTGTTAACTACTTGGTACCATATTTTATATTATTTATATATTCTACCATTTTATTTGTTTTCGTATTGATTTGATTCACATCAAATCTACTGTATTTGATTTCATAAAACCCAAGATTCCAGGTGATTTTTGTTAATTTATATGTATTCTATTACTCTAGAATGTGAACTGGTATTCATATACATTCATGAAACGTTATGTTTTTAAATAATGAAAATTTTTCCATCAATTTTTGGGTAGATCATTAAAAATCATTTTATAATCTAGTCCATTATAAAATTATTTATATTTATTTATTTTACCATTCTATAATAGAAACAATTTTTTTATCATTAGTGTACTCCACTTTAATCTTATTTGAATCACTTTATGAAGTAACTCGGTAGCCACTTTGGTGAAACCCAATTAGACTATGTATCTCGTAGTATTCCTGAATGATTTTCTAATTTTAGTCTTTATGAATGTATAGAAGTTCTTGTGATACAATATTAAAAAATGGGTTCATGATTAGGAAAAATGGTGGAATGAATCGTATATGGGGTTGTCATTGACCAGAATGTTATGGGATTTGGTATTTATTTTTCTTCTTTTAGTATTTATAGAATCACATAATACATTGAGATAGATTTATTTATTTGTTTTCCTGATGTAGTTTAAATAGTTTAATTTAATTTTTTCCCATGTGATTGAAATAATTTATAAAATATTATTCTAGACTTATAGGTGATTTTATTCTTCCCATTGAGATTTAGTGTAGATTAGGATTTGTGTAAAATTCAATTTGAGATTATTTTTGATGTTTTTCATGGTTGGTTCATTTTCATTCACGGTTTTTTTGAGGATATGTTTATATAATTTTAGAATATCATATGATTTTCCACCAATACAATGAGGTCATATATCCCATAGATATAACTTATCTTGATATGACTATATTCAAAATTAATTATAATGTGACATAGATTATATTGGGGGAATTGAATAAGAAACGCAAAGTGATTCTTCAAAAAAATATTTATACTCCTTGGTGATTCTGCATGGGGTGAAATATTTATCATTAATAAGATGACATATAGATAACCTAAAAACATATTTTGTGACAATGTTTAATATTAAATCATGTTCTTGATGATAATTCATATGTAACATATTTTTTATTTATTAGATCAGCTTCATGGAGAATATGTGACTTGTGGATGGGATGTCCATCCACGTGTGTAATATTGCTTAGTGAGGAATGGTGTAAGTCAGTTCAAAGGTATTATAGACCAACTAAAATCTAAATATAGGGTTGAAGATGCTAGTTTTCAATATTTACTTGCGAACTCTATATCCTACAAGATAGTAATCAGTGGATGAATAGTTAAAATTACACTGTTTAATGTCATGTGAAATGACCATACCATGTGGTTTAATATGATGTGATAAGGGTTTTTGATGTGGTTTTAAGTCAATTGAATAATACATTTCCTAGGTTGTTATTCATTGGGTTTTAATGATATCTATGTGGTAATGATACATAAAATAAAAAATTGAATCGATATTACTTCTATGGGTTTAGCTTGGGTGAAAATTCCTGACTCATTATTGATATATCCAATTGAAAAAAATATTGGGAAATATACTTAAATATGTATCTAATCCTCTTATATTACAGACAATAGGTTTGTGGGGAGGTATAATGGGTTCAATATCCATGATAGGGTAATGAAAGGGAATATATAGGTATAACAACTATTTTTTATTCCTGCCTTAATGAATTACATTGGTCACACACTTTTCCAACATACAAAATTGATTTGGTCTAGGATCGGTCAGATTATGAACCATTGACTAAATATGTTCTCAGTAATGACACTATTATGCATTTCTTTTTTATTAAATGTATTCATGATTGAAAATTCCATAATTTCACTATTAGTTAGGGTGTAAAATTGAGAGATGTATATTATTCAGGGAATGCAGGATAGATTGAGATGGATAATGGAATGGGGTAAATATATATTATAAAATTTTAATGGTCTTCTAAGTTGAATTATATTATAATTTCATGGGTTTTCAATGTTATTGGTTTCCATGGGTGGATTAAATATTCCATTATTAAGAATCTATTGAATAAATTGATGGGAAGAACCAATAGGATTGTCATCCTTATTATTAGTATGCATGAGAAAACAATTCTTCCTAGTAGTTTACCGATGTAATATAATTTATAAATCATGTATGTTTGAGGTGTATAAATATTTATAATCCTTATTAAATATGTTATTATATCCTATGGATGCAACATAAATACATTATTTTAGTTATGTATCCATACGGTAGGTTTACTGGCATAGTGACATGTCACTAGATCTCGATATTCATAGTTAGATCACAAAGGAGGGATAATAACTTATTGAGAAACACCTAAAAAATTTCTCATTGATTTAGGTAGGAGGGTTATATTTTTTTTGTTAATTCAGCCGTTTTGGAGTTGTGATAATGAGAACAGTCATAATATGGGTAGTCTAAACATAATATATTTTGGGTTAAGAGAAATGTATTGTCACCATGTCGGAGCAAACATACATAGTTTATTCCCTAAAGAGTATTATTAGACAAGGGATTTTAAGATCTAGTAGTAAACATATTAGGGAACTGTGCACCCTACTCTTGAAGGCAAGCTATCAGGGATGGGCCAAGAAGGAAATATAATCTTCAAACTAATATCGATTCAATACTTATATTTAGAGTAATTACATTTTATCATTTTCCTTCAGTTATCCATTTACTTTCTAGTATAGTAACCATGGTACTAATAGTCATGCTTATGAAAAATGAGTTTCCAAAATAATAAGTCACCCAATATGGACAGTGCGACCATGGGATTCCATTAGTAGGACTACATAGGAATGAATATTCTTGATTTTAAATGAATCAACTTGTAAAAGTCATTTCATTGTCACATAATATTTGGTTGTCTGATAGGGTTACTGTTTGAGTGTCGCTCATGATCGATGTACCGAACAATAGAATATATATCATGTTTCTCCACTATTATCATTATATTTGGTGGCTAGTGAAAATTCATTTTAACTTGTATATTTCTATAACTTTTTGTGAGAGATTTATAGAATCCAGTAGATATTAATTATATTAGATTCATCAACATTGATTGATTTATGAATTTTATTTCCTTTTAGTTAACATACCCCAACTACTGTATTCATTCCAACATGAATATCATTTTAATTTAGTGATGTTATTAACATCCATGTTGTTTTTTACTGTGCAGTCACTTTTAAATATCATTTTACAAATACAATGGTGCATGTATCAATATTATGTTACATGATGGGATTCCACTTGGTAAGGTATAGATACAAATGTTGGAGACTAATAAATCAACAATAATCTCATTCATATGAATAATGTGGGTAAAATTTATCCTTATGGATTTTATATTGGAATATGTACGAGAAAACTGAACATTAGCGTGAAATTTAGTATCTAATGTAACACAAATCAAATGGTTGTTTATATTGATTTGATATCACATTAAAATAGTAGATAAAAACCATGACTGATAATTAATGAATAATTTAATGAATTTGAAACTCAAGGATGTAAATTAATAACTAATATATGGATATTAGGTATTTATATTGAGCTACCAAGAATGATAGAAATTACCATTTATGGAAGTATACTAATTGACTTTATGTGGACACTACCCTTTGGTTAGTGAGGTTTTGTGCAATATTTTTAGGCTGGTTGTTATTTCATATTATAGATGTCGGCTTTGGTGTTATGGTAAATACCATAGTAATTGAATCCCCATTTTCACAGAGTCAACTAATCAAAAAAGATATTACTGATGATTCTCAAATCTGATATATGTGAATCATATATTAGAATGTATAATATCATACTATATCTCTAGTTTATCAATTTTTTGTTGGGTCCCACAAAATTATCACTATTATGATTATTGGTGATGTTTAATAGTTTCCCAATCTAGAATTATAATAACAATTATCAAAATGATGGTTTTAATTCAATGCCTGTAAAAAATATCAAAGACAACATTATACTAAGGAATTAACCAAATTTTATCACTATATCTAATGTGAAATGAATTTTGGAAAATTTTCTAACAATAGATACATCACCAAAGATGAAAAACATTCAACATTACATTTTTGAAAAGAGATATAGTGTATTTCATTGATGTACCTAAATATTTCGAGACATATTTCCCTCATACATTGGAATTCCAAAATAGTTGCTGATTGAGAGCATCTACAATACATTTTTTGTTTTGGAGTGAGTGAAAAATTTTCACCATCATCCAAATTTTTATAATTATAACATGAGAGGAATAAAATTAGTAATTTAGGATACCTAAAAATAATTTTCTGAATCAATTCTATGATATCTCTGGTTAATTACCATGATTATATTTTTATAAATAAATTTCATTATGTGAGAAAACTTCATTATAATTTGTGTTATTTTTTTTAAAATCCCTTCCGAAAAGATAAATATTGTTGAGATCCATGTAACTAGTACCTATAAAATTTATCCAGAATCACCATTGTGGTAACCCATTCAAATTGGAAGTTTTATATATCCACACTCAGTGATTGGGTTATTATAAATCATACAACATCACTTCTAAGAGGGGTACCATTGGGAAACACCAATATAAAACCAGTACCAGTCCCAGAATTTTGAATCAGTTCACCAATAAAGGACCATATGCATGATTCTATAACTGTAAGGGAGGAACTACATATTGAATCCCATCACTTATATCTATTTTGGATCATTCAAAAATTGGGAGTATCCCAATGTATATTATTGTATTTTTGAACATCAATTAGATTTGATTAATGTTAAAATAGTGGGTCTTTTATAAATGACAATTGATTTGGTGTAGAATGTATCATATATTAGAACATTTATATCACCATTCTTAGTGTCTTAGCCTCTAGAAGGAATCTATCATCCATAGAATGTGACCCATAATTATTTGATCATTCCAACCATCAAGTGTAAAATATAAATGGTGATAATAAGTATTCAAATAATTTATTTACCATAGGGTCATGGATTTTTTATTGGATGTATATGAAAAATCAATAATTATGGGTATATAAAGGTCATTTTGAAATATAAAAATGGGTATTTATATATATTACTATAAATATTGAGGCATTTGAAATAATGTGTTGATATTTTTATTTCACATATTGAATACACATTTCAACTATTTGACTATAGATCTATCACGTATTCTAGAATATAGTGGTCCATTAATTAATCTTAATTAGAAGTATCTAGATTGACATATATGAGCGAATATATTCAATTTTATGATCATTATTTTTCTTCCAATTTCATGTAACAATAAGAAAATATTCTTTTTTATATGTGGTCAAATTACCCATTTTTCAAGGAATAATTTTTTTATCATTAATTATTTTTCAATTATTCAATAGGTATTTTTATTTGTTTTGTAAATAATTTATGATTAAGAATATTCATAAGTGTAATACCCTAATTTCATGAACCAATTATGACAATGAAATGGAATTAAAAAAGATATTCATTACTCCTATAAACATGATTCTGAATGTTCTACTCTTTGGTGAGGCTCATCAATAGTTATAGTCAATAATATTATCATTGTAATGAAGTGTTGGTCAATTTAGATGAATGATAAACTCCTTGGTGTTCCTCAGTTATAGTAATGAGAAAAACATACACAATATTTGGACCAATTATATGATTGATCTCGTCATAGAAAATTATTGAGGGAAATATATTCAAAAATACTACCAATATATAGAAGTGAGGGTTATATTGGGATGAATTATATATTAAAATGTGTGGTTCATGGATTGGTATAAAAAAATATAATCACTATAAACTAAATGTGGTCAAAATTTTTGGATCTCCATCTACTGTTGGCTCACTTCTAGATATATTGAAAATTTTCATCACCGTAATATAGAATTGTTACATTTTGACAATTATCTACTCCCCAGAAAGGTTTAATAGTAAGTGTAGGTTGAAATTTGGTAAATTAATGTGGTTATATATTTTTGGTAATGGATCTCATATAGTTATAGGAAGAATTATTTTCACCATGTACTACAGTTTTTGTATTTATATAATTAATGAGACAACACAATTTGGTTAGGTTCTGAAAAGGGAAATTTAAAATGAGAAAATAAATGTTAATGAGGGTTAACCCATCCTTAAATTACTCTTTTATTCATTTCTTGGGGATCTGAATGATTGATATTCAATGGATAATGGAATAGAGAAGAAATAAAATTCCCCTTATTCTAGAGGAATAGAATGAATTTCATGACCTTGAAAGACATCAAAATGTTAGACATAGATGATTTATTGATTTTATTTTATATTTAAAAAAATATACAGATCATTATATTGGTCAAATATTTGAAAAATAAAATTTATTATTTTAGAAATAATTTATGTGTTTTCTACAATACATGTTCTCAAAATATTTAATATCCAATGAAAAATTATTCCATGATAGGGATTGTCCCTTATTTTGCACTTCATGACCAGATATATTCTCAGCCCATTTATAATAGGTTATGAACAAGTAACATTATGATTATTTGTGAAAAATAGTATCAAATTAGGGACCAATAAAAATAATAGTACTTTAGATAGGTGGAATGATATCACCACAGATCAATCCAAATTCAATAGTGGAGTTGAATGAAACATTGTTTATATTGTATAAAGCATTATAATTTATTTCACAATGATTTTTTCTAATATAAAATATTAAATTAAATATGTTTCGTAAGAAGATGTTGAATTATCCCAATAGAAAAAACATATATATTTGGAAACTATATGTGAAAAAAAACTCGAATACAAAAATTTGGATCCCCTATCTTGTATAATCTAGATCAGGTTGTGTAACTATTTGGGGTCTATGGAACCCATCTCCTTACATTACCCATAATATCTATAAATTGATCATCACCCATATATTTGGGTGGATAGAACACATGATATCAAAGACCCATGGTATCATCTAATGAAAATATCCCAAGGAAGACTTACACAACAAGATACTTTGATATATTCACATATCTAGGAGACATGCACAGAACCAATTAGATGAATCATAAATAACCAAGGATTGTTTATTATTATAATTCAATAATCCCCATATTTATAACATGAGATAAAACCTATATGTCAATAAATTGAGTAACACCATGACTAATTCAATACAAAAAGAAACACAAAACTATGATTCAAAAATTCAAGCCCCACCCTTATGCTTAAGACAATGGTTAACGAAACTACAATTCATCATGTATAATTAAATCTGTGTGAAAAAAAACATTTAACCCTCTTATTCATACATCCTTCCACAACAAAATTGGGGAAATGTGGTTATGTTTTGAGGGTAAAAATACCCATTAGACGTTTTTCACTAATAAAAAATATTTCGGAATAATATATATCATGGAAAATCATTCCCATTCTAACTAATCTATGAATGGTCATGGAATCCTCTTTCAATTATACTCTATATCATAGCCTCCATAATGTCATGATATTGGCATACAACCAAAACTAATAATGGCCAATGTGATGATTTCTATCCAAAATCTCTCATTCAATAAATATGAATCTAAAGCATTAAATTTTATATTATTATAAACCAACATTAATATTTTTTTAAATTGATATATTAAATAAGAAACCATCGCAGCCGGTAATAAGACATCACTTTGGATTTTTTATTTCAATCATGATTTTTGATAAATTTGATTTTTAAATATTTTGTATATGTTTATAAAAACTGAATTTATTTATAATAAAAGTTAAAAATAAGCATAAAAACAATTTTGGAACTCACAAAATTAGAATGTAATGGAATTTTCATGAAATTCATAAGGATTATTCAACATTCATCATTTGTGTAGAAAATCACATTTTTTTTATTATTTTAATAGATATATTCAAATATCGAATTATGAATTTCATTTAACTTATTATATAAAGTTTATTAAAAAAGATCTCATTTCATGTTATCCATGTAGTATGAGTTGATTAATTTAATCAAATACCAGCATGTAAAATTATGTTATCCAATCACTCTATACTCAGAGAATTTAATCTAAGATATTGAATCATAAACCAATTGGATTAAATTAAAATATATACTAAAATTAAAACTAAAATATATATAAAATAATAGATATAGTTCAATCAAAAACATTACACTTTTATAATTTATGGGAAGGATTGATGATGTGAAAAAAAGTTATAAAAATATTAAATAATAATGTTACAATTTATAGTAATCAAAGGAGAATTTTAATTTTTAAATTCAAAATATTAAAACTTATTATTACATCACCATTTGAAACCAATATCTTCATCCCAAATAAACCATTCTAAACCTAATTGAGCTGTAGTTTTGAACGACACTCATCATCATAATTGATAATAGAAATAGAAAATCTTCTCTTGAATATCCAGAACCCCAAATCATCTCATGATTATTATATCCAATGACTTATTATTCTCTATCCTCCCATGAAAATACCATAACTACACTATTACTCAATTAAAAATATACTTCATTATCTAACTCATGAAATATCTCACAACCCCTTATTTCTATGTGGTTGCTGTAGTGGTATTATAACATTAGTTTATCTTAAAATCTAGTGATAATGACATTCCAATTTAATAAATAATTACTATTCACAAGAATATATCTATTCACTAATTAAATTAATAACTAGGTAATACTAATTTAGTCTAGGTGGACATTAATATACTTGAGTTCAAGTCAGTGGAAATCCCTGACATCATCTATCTTTCATTGATAACAATTATCTTTTATCTAATATTTTAATCAGAATCCCATGAATTTTATTCCAGTAACCAATTTCCACCCTTAAAATAAATATAAATATATTCATGACTATTGTCTTAAATTTAAAAACTTTAACACATGTTATAATAATTTTTCCCCTAATTTTTACACATAGTGGGATCCATCACATTGCAACTGTTATTGTTGATGAATTTTCCTTTACATCACCATCAACGCACATTGATAATATCCACAGTTTTCATCCTTCATAATGAAAACTAGCCCCATCCAACTCAACTCTTCTATTTTTTGATCCCAATAACCTCAACATTCATGCATGTACAGAATCCTTTTATGTGACCCTGAATCTACCTCTGATAGTATATCTATCACTTTTAATCCATTATCTAAACATTCAAAATGATTATCACCTTCTTTGTAAAACTTTTCATCATCAACTTCATATCTATGATTGAGATATATGAAACATGTTATCACTTTATTCTTTAGGATACCTAGATAACATCATCCCAAAGTTCTTAATTTTCAAATATGTATTTATTTCATACGTAGAGAATCTGTTTGTATAGTAATGATTATCCTTGATAATTCATAGTCGATAGAAATGCTAGTTGATAATTAGTTCCTTCTTCTCACCAATTGTTATCTGTTTGGATGGTTAAATCATCTATTTGGTAATGTTTAGACAAATATCAAATAATTAAATCCATTCATCACGCATGGTAGAATTTAGTATACTAAAGGCCTATGATCAACCATCCTGCTTAGGAAAAATGAGTAATTCATTAGTGGGATTCAAATATCTATTAAAACTACCTTCTTAAGGACCATAAAATTCACTCAACATCTTGCTCCTCAAAGAAAATATTCTAGAATGATATCATTAAAAAATTATTTTACATGAATCATCATCCCCATTATCATCCTCAATCAGATCTATGTATTCATGATCAAACAAACATGATCTCATAATGCATTCCAATTCTTCATTTTAAAATTCCTTTAGAATAAACTAAATTTACCACTATCCCCAACATATGGATACTTAATGAATAAATATTTAAGCATATTTTAACTCGATCATTATATGATAATTTGTGGGTAGGATATCCTCGACATAGATATTGGTTGTTACCAAACTCAATGTTTCATTATTCACATTCCATGAATTGTCCTCATATCATATTGATTCTTCAATCATCAAAGCTCTTAGATTAATAATCCATATTTTCTTTGGGTGAATCATTTTATTTGAATATATATGAATAAGATAATCTAATCAGACAAAAAAATTGTATCCAAACCATCTAAATTTCTCTTATATCATTGGATAGTGTAATTGTATTTTTGTTGCCTCCAATGGGAAATTATATTATAGAATATAATTTCTTACACAAGAATCCAAAATTTATTTGACACCCAATACAAAAATTTACATTGTCAAAACCTAATCCTATCTTACATGGAATAAAAATATACTAATAAAATATTATCAAATTCATTTATGAGGATGTTATGAGAATTACTCCAATAATAAATTTTGAAATTATCATACACAACTATCCATTAATGTATTAAAGACTACAATAAAGTTTAATTTAAAAATAAGAAAAAATATATTAAAATTTATTCAAAATTAAAATATAAACAATAAAACCAATAATTTTAAAAATATAATTGAATTAATAAATTGTTCCATGAATATATAAGTTAAACCAATAAATATGTAGCTTGTAAATTACAAGGTATCGACATTTGTACTTCTTGTAAATTTTAATTAACTCATATGAATATGAAAACTCATTCTATCAATATATTTTTTTAATCAACGAGGGAATTTATAAATATGTATTTGAAAATAAATTAACATATTTTTAAGTAATTTATAAAATAAAATAAAAAAATTTAAATTTAAATTATTTTATAATTACATAGAAATAAATATCATTAATTGTTCATTTTAAGTGAAAGTAAAATTCAATAATAATATTTCAATTTATTAATAACCCTCCATTGTGTGTACAATTTTATCATTAAAAATAATTATCACAGACCTGTTGTTGTGGAAAACATGAAACAAATATGACCACATCATCTTCCCCATCACAAAAAAATTTCTTCCCTCATGAAATAACCCACACAAACATAATAGAAGAAAATGCATCATTATAATAAAAATTGATATTCCTTTAGGAGTTTATTTTCCTAGATACTTTTTATCATTGATTGCCTCATGTGGAAAATATGAATTCCTTCTCCAAATTCATTCTCTACATGAAAAATTGATTATTGTTTTTCAAAAATTGTAAATTGGAAATCTAAATGAGACTTTAATCAACATTTATATGAATACAAATAATTGTTAAATCATATATTTACCCACTATATAAAGTCAAACATAATTAAAAAAATTTATATAAAATTGAAACAAATTATAATGTGGTGAAGATTAAATTTATTTTTAGAATATATAAATCATCGAATAGATTTTGAATATTGAAATAATATATAATGAATAAGAAGATCAATCATGATCAGGTTTTTTAATTCATATATAATTTAGATGAATATGTTATGAGTTGAACGAAAATAAAAAAATATAAATAAAATAATTATTATATAAACTTTTTATGAATTATAGTAGAATATAAATTTTTCAAGTTGCAGGGAAAAAATATTGTTCTAATTATTTATATTGGGTAATAAAGTTGAATATTCATAACCTCTAATCCACACTATCAATTAGATGAAATAGTCCCCTCTTTAAATAACATATAATTGATAATTTAAAACTATAAATATTAAAAATAAATAACTATATTTTATTTTAATAACATTTTAATATCTTTTAGCATATTAAAATAACATTTAACCCATAATAAATCTCAACATTGTCCATAATATTGAATAAAAATGAAGATATAGTTTTAAATAATCTATAGTTCATTTTTATTATGATGTTTAGTAGATTAGAAATAAGATTCAAAAATCAAACAAAATATCATGAAATTTGTTCCACAAAAAGTGAAAAATAAAAACTCATATCTTGTAAAAAAACTTCTACTGGTTAATATTTTGATAAATAATTTCAAAATTGATATTTTTATATTTGTGGATATTCATGTATTTTTTAAAATGAATGAAAAATATTAAAATTATATCTATTATAGAAGGAAAATAGAAGACACATTAAAAAAACAATGATAATATAAGTGTCTAGAAATTTTCATTAGTAAAAGCCGCATATAAAATCAAATTAATATATTTATTCCATTTCATTTCCAAAAGTACAAGTAATAATGAGTTGGGTTTAAAGGATTTAAAAATATAATATTATAAACAATTACGTTTAATAATTATAATATAAATAATAATTGAAATCTTCTATTATAAACCACTTCATCACATTAATAATTCCATATAGGTTGATCATATACAATCTCATTATGAATACTAAAATTGAACCTTAAAT
Source organism: Viscum album (assembly GCA_963277665.1). Classification (NCBI taxonomy): domain Eukaryota; kingdom Viridiplantae; phylum Streptophyta; class Magnoliopsida; order Santalales; family Viscaceae; genus Viscum; species Viscum album. Next base: position 2,117,773,818 of record OY728163.1, read on the forward strand.
TCCTGAAATTCTAAGTAATGTAAAATGTTATATTATTCTAGTAAAAAATAGTATGTGATTCAATATTCATAACCTTGTATCTCTTCCTGATCAACAATTAATTTAATATATTTACTTTGTTGGTTAAAGAAAACCCCTAGTTATTTTGTTATAATGAAAAATGGGAACAAAATCATTCTATCGTGATAACATTATTTTTTATAAATAATCACTTTGAAATGGAATGAAAAAATTAACAATATAAAATTTTAATACAACCCCATCCCACATTTTATATAAAAAAACAATAATGGGATATTGAACATGAATTATTCTTTGTTACAAATATTATAAGAGATAGTAAGCCCTCCATCTAGGATTCCATAGTCTTTTGTTTAAATAGATGTAGAATATTTCCTTTTGTAATTAATAGGGTTTCGTTACCATGAGTGATTCTGTAAAGATAACTAAAAGAGAGTTCAAAAAATATTATAAAACTAATGACACAATTTTAATGAAATTTACTTTAGAAGCGATTATTTCTAGAGTTTAATAGATGTATTGAAATATAAGTTTTCAATTACATACTCTAAATAAAAATTTCATAAATAGTTTTTGTTTTATCATAAATAATTTTTTGATTTTCATAATAATAATGGTTATTTATCCATGCACATAGATAAAATATTCTAATAATTTATTTCATTAAATAGATATTAATATCCTGAAATGATGTCTAATAGGTTTTATGCTCTATTGTTATAAGAAATTTTCAATTTTGTAACAAAACAATTCAAAAAGGTGAAAGGCCATTAAAAATATTAAGGGTTATACTCTACAACAAAAAATCAACATCTATCCTTAAGATTCCTTCATACCTATTAGTTGAAATTTTTTCTCATTTATATGATTAATCTCTCTATTTCATAATTAGACCATCCCAGTTTTTAGAATGAAATTTTGTAGACAAATTATGATTAATCCTATTTCTTTTAATGTATACACAAAATATATAATTAATGAAATCTGTTAATTTTTCATAATGAATGATAATTTTTATCCCAAATCATCAAATCATATTAAAATTAAAAAACTAGTACACGACTCTATGATCATCATATCAATTTGGAGCATATTCAATCTATATATACACATTGTCTTTGAAAAACTGAGTTGTTAGGTCCAATATGTCGAATACCTTAAGTGGGTGTGGGGGGGTGATTCAGGGTATGACAAGTGAAAACAACCTCCCATTTGGATCATGTTTCATTTTAAAAAAACTCAATTATCTATTCCTACCATATCTATATATAATAGATATAAAATAATACACACAACATAACGATTTTTACTTGGTTCACCCTCACTAGACTACGCCTAAGGAACATATAACAACAATGTACCGATGTACCAAATCCACTAAGGCTCACTTATAATAATAAATTCAATGTACTGGCTAGAAAATTTATGTCTAGGCTCACTGCCTTTAAATGATTAGGGTCTGCTCACTGCATTCACAAGGGTCACTCCCTATGCCTCATTCTCTGGCTCACTACCGGTGGAATGGGTCATTGTCTTCCTCTTCCATCACTCACAACTCCAAGAATGGAATCCACACACGTTTAGTCGACTTCTGGGTCAAAAATATTTTATGGAAATGTATGTCCCTTCATTTTCATGAATTCATGGATCTTAAACTATTGGTAGATTCTCTAATGATGTCCCCCTTTAACCCGTAGATGAAGTCCACCATCTCGAATAATTCTAGGTACCAGAATTTCCTTTTTTATAATAATTTCAAGATTCTGACGTATTCATTTTGAAAATCAAGAACCACTTTTCTCCCACGCGCCTAGAATATCGGGTTTAGTATGCTAACCACATGATGCACATATTACTGCCTATTCTGCAAACATCCTTTGCTCGCAGACTGCTTCTTCGTTCATTGTCGTGTACCATTTTCGTTTACTGACTCCACGAACCTCCTCAAAAAACTTCCCTCTATCAGTGAATTATTATTTATTCACAAAATTCCTTTGAAAACTTCTATCACATAACACTTCTTCTTCTACCACACAATGTGCCTTCTTTTTTCTGTTTACTGTGCCTTATTCTTCCATGTACCACATCCTTTGCGCATTCTCAAGAAAAACTCTCAGAAGATTCTCTCCTATGTAAACGAGTTCAGTCCTCGAGAACCCCCCATCGCAAAAATTATTTGGTATTTAAAAAAATCTTGGACCAAAAAGATGTTCTCTTATGATATTCTATTTAATTGTAATTGGCGGTATTAGAGATTTTTATATAGGAAATGATACCCACAAATTATGTTAAACTACGATTTACCAAATCATCAATTCAACCTTCACCACACACAGATCCTTCATCAACTATGAACCACATGCCACCCACAAACCATTTTTCATATTCAGTCTTCAAACTATCTACGTTCCTATGTGATTGACCTCCCCCACAAATATCAAGCCATCCATGTACTAGACATCCTTCTATCGCGTACCATTATTGGTTTCACTAACTGCTCTGGCATGCCGTTCCCACCACTCTCCATACCATTTTCGGATCATTGTATGTGGCCAATTAATTATTGTACGTGGTTCTCATACATTGAAGATATTCTACAATGTTCTTCATACAGTTCAATTTTATGAAGAAATACTCCCTTTTCCAACATCAAACACCAAATTTTGAGGCCCAAAAACCTGGAAAACACTATGAAACAATACCTCATTAAAAACATGTTTTTATCAAACACCATCCATAATCATTTGTGATCATATAGATTTATCAAGAAACACAATCATGCCCAAAACAATCCTAGTAGACACCTTGAGGGATTTTCTCCCAACAGTATCCCCCTTTGGTTTTTTGGGCAACTCTTCTCATAAAATATCATTTCATTTTGATCTCTTATTGAATCCCCTTCCATATTTAACCATTATTCACTTCATGCATTTAATATATCGATCAAGGATTTACTCAACACATACTCAAAGCCCATAATATCAATCCTTGATGTAATGAAAAAGTGTGTAATGAAATTTTAATCAAAGAATCACTTCATTGAAAAACACCAATTGCTGATACAGTAATACCAATTAATTTTTTATCATGAAATTCAGTCATCGTGATATCTAATCATTGGGTGATCACTTCTAGCATCATCAAAATTTATACTCCCCACATGTTACAGATCCTCCAATAGCTTTAGCTCAGATTCAACACCCCTATCTCTCTAATATGCTTATTAGATTTTCGTAGTGTCTTTTCATCCATCGAAATAGTCACACATTATCTCCCATTGTAAATGAACAAAACGAGCACCTCATAGTTGTCTGCAATAGGGTAAAGAACAAATACCAACGCAATAGGGATTGACAGATGATACCTTGGGAAGATGGGGGCCCACGCCTACACTTTTTCAAATGTTGTATGTCTACAGGACTCCATAGCCAGACGATTCCTTTCAAATGATTCATTGGGTAAGGCCTTTGTACGAATATCTACAACCTTAAATTCTATAGGCACATTCTCTAATTTTACAAGACCTTACTCCATCATATCCTTGAAAATTTGATATTTTATTTCAATGTTTTTGTCATAGACAAATGGACTAGATTTTTTCTTAGACATAGAGCACATTAATTATCACAATATATTTCGATCAGATATTTCAATTCCATTTCCATATCATGAAGTTGTTTCTTCATCAACAATATCATTGTTCAAGCTTTAGTAGTCACAATGTAATCATCATCTGTGGTGCTCAATGTAATACAATAATTTTTCTTGCTTAAAGAAGAAATACACAACCCTCTATAAAAAAATTACCTCATAATGTAGATTTCCTATTATTTGAAAATCCAGCAAAATTTGAATCTATATAACCCAAAAATTATGGCTGAGTTTTTCCATTATTCATTAATCTAAAATCCATTTTCCTCTTTATATTCAAAACTATTATTTTTTTTAAAAATAATGTGTCTCCCCTTTGAATTTTTTGATACCTTGTTTCTTGGAATATGGAAAATAAAATATTAGGCCTTGTTTCTATCAAGTTCAATAGACACCCAATGATTTCCCAATATTCTGTGGTATTGAATGCCTTGCCTTTTTCTTATCGTGACAGATTTAATCGAGTAGCTACCAGATTCATCATTTCATTTGATTTATCAATTCCAATCATTTTAAAAACCTCTTTGGAATATTTATATTGAGAAATAAATGTGATATTTTTCCTTGTGTGACTTGTATGCCAAGGAAAAATATCAACTCACCAATCATTGACATTTCAAACACACTTTCCATATATTCATAAAAATATCTGCATTATGCTTTATCTGATCCCCCAAAGATTATATCATCTACATAAACCAAAACCATCATTCATTTATTGTTCTCATTATTGTAGTACAAATTATAATATACTCCACCCTACTAAAAATAGAGCTTCATTATAAATATATCAAGCCATGAATAACTTTCTCTTAGTTATTTCATCAATCCATATAAAACCATCTTTAGTGGATAAACTCTGTTCTAATATTCATGAATGAAAAAAAACATCCAGTTTCTGAATGTAGACTTATTCTTCCCAAACTCAATTTAGAAATGTTGACTTGACATCCTTCTGGAAATTTTAAAACATTCATTGCACTACCATGGATATGAATAATTAGATTGTCTCCAGCCTTATAACAGGTTAAAATGTCTCATAAACATCAATAACCTCTATTTGATAGAATTACATTCACACCAAGAATTCTATGATTCTAATCATTACACTATATTCATTCATTTTATTATGAAAGACCCATTTATTTCATATGAAATTATTGTATGATGGTCATGAAACAATCTCCCATGTTGGATTCTTCTCATTTTTGCAAGGCTCTTCATTCATGTCTTGAACCCTGTTATCATCTCTAGAAGCGGCATCAAAAAGTTTTTGTTCCACCTGTGCGACATGTGATTCTTTGTATACATTCATCATCATCCTTATCCATACCTAGCCTTGATAATTGTATTTTAATTGAATGTGTTGAAGCATGTAGTTGCAGAGTTCGTGTCTCGATGTTTGGTATACCAGAAGGTGAAGGATGATCACCATGTCCCCATTGGTTTTCTACAGCCATTATATTTTCATCAGTGGAAGTGGGAGGACATCTCAATGGATTTTGATTTTAAATTACCTTGAGAAAAGGGAGTCGATGATGATATATGGATCATTTGATGAAATCATCCTAATTCGTAGAGATCAATGAGTCGAGCTCAGTGGATGTTTTTTCAGAGAAATATCTTGAAGAGGTGGAGAGACTTCATGGATTCCCATTGACAATCATTTCGGATAGAGATCCTCATTTTACATCTAAGGTACGGAGAGGTCTCCAGCATGCCTTTAGTTCTCATTTATTCTTTAGAAATACTTTTCAACTGTAGACTAATTTTTAGACATAACAGACCATCCAGACATTTGAATACATGTTGTGCTCTTGTGTCATGTGTTTTGGAGGTTCTTGGTATAGGAACATACCCTTGGTGTAGTGTGACTACAACAGTAGTTTCCACTCCACCATCGTTATGGATCAATTTTAATCCTTGCATGGTAGGATATTCCATTCAACATTGAGTGGGAATGAGGTCCGAGGGTCAGAAATTCTTTGGTTGAAACTGGGGTAGAATACGATAGAGATGGTTTATGTGATTCATGAGAGGATGAAGGCAGTACACGATTATCAGCTATCCCTAATATTTAGGCCATTCAAGGTGTTGGCTTGTGTTGGAGCTATCGTGTATCGTGTAGCGCTTCCCTCAAATATGAGCTGAATACATTATTTTTTTCTTATGTCACTACTCTTTTGTTATCTTCACTGCGACCATCACATCATCTATTGAGGAGATATCGATGTCGATGATGATAAAACCATTAGGGAGAGGCTTATAGAGAGCTAGGACTGCAAGGAGAATGTGTTACATGGGCATACTATTCCCTTGGTTCGTGTCTTTGGAGACATCATGGCCTCGAGGAGTGTACCATAGAACACGATTCGTAGATACATGCTCAACACACTTAGTTGTTTGGCATTTATCTCTTACATTGTAACATTGTTTGGTTTGTGTTTGTAGACATTTCATATCTATGAGGTGGATTTCTTTTGTTGCTTATTTTAGTTTTATCTCTCTGAGAAGTATCTCACCTAGGAGAGTATTTATGAGATTTTTTGGTTTTTACGAGGTATCATGTTGTTATTTTGATGTGGTTGAGTTCATGTGGTGGAGATATACTCCAAAGGTATATCATAAGGTGGTTGTTTAGACAACCCATTTTTTGTTTTCTCTTTTTGTTGGTTTTTGATTCCCGATAATGAGAATGTTTTTAGAGGTATCTGATGTAAAGTCTCATATCTGCATGGATCCAACATTTGTATGTCTTCAAAGACTACGGTGCTTGGGGTAGGATTGTAGGATGTCTTAAGGAATTCATTCATGAGAATCTGGAAATAGGGGGATACATGACGTGACCATGTGGGACACGATGTATACAATTAGGGACTCATAAAAATAAAATAGTGTGTTGAGGCGACACATTTTCTGACATTAGTATTCCTTGAGGTGGTATGAGACGTGATTAGGAGGTACACATTGTAAATTAACCCACTATTGGGTATTTTTAATACAGCCAACTGCCTCGGGTTTTTCAATCCCTATTGACTGAGTGCACCGCTCTCTACCCCAGATGACCCGGATTCCACCCATTTGATTTTTTTGTATTCCTTATTCAGGGATTAGTTCCCACATCCTTTATTGATCCATCGTCAATTGTATGTAATATCTACCTATATTGGTGTTATTTTATCCGTTGTCTCCCATTTATATTTTCCATGATATTTTGTTTGATCTCTATAATTCTAACGGAGTTTGTTTGTGTTTTTTGAAGCATTTGTGCAACGACATCCTCTGGTAGAAGTTGTTGTGGCAGGGATGGTGATCATGATCCGTGTATTGACCCATTCTCAAGGGAATTACGTATGAAACCATTTGAAGTAAGGGATTCATTACTTCTATAATTATTTATTGGAAATCATAGAGATATCATGATTTATAACATTGGATTGCAATTGAATTGGCCTAATTAAATACTAGACTAGATTTAAATTATTTGTCTGATCACATGTTGTTTCATTTCACTATGATAATGGTTCTCCTTTTGATTTCATATATAACTTGATATCAATTATTTTCTTGTATTCAAGTCATTCATAATGGAATTTTTAAAGTACGTAAATCAGAAATTAATTGATTATTATATGGAAAATGATTAAGAGAATTGTAGATCAATCTGGGTTTTTTTTGTAATTTTATGTTAATCAAATTGATATAGAAAGACTGATTAATTATTTGTGATAGCTATGATATCATTCTAGCTAGGTTTCCCATAGATGGATCCGACTAATAATGAATTAGATAATTCAATATGGATTAAATAACTAGTTTTCTGATAATATATAATTCCTCTTTGGGTTCTATGTTACCCACTTTCTTATAATGGCCACGAGCCTTATTATTAGAGGTATGAGTGCTCATAGCATGTGATGGTAGAATTCTTTATTTATGGATAAGAGCCCAGTTTCATTAATAATTCTTGCTAAATTTTTTGGGTTCTGAACCTAGATGGATGTTGTGAGATGTGGGGGTAGGGTGGCCCATTGGTTGTGGAAGTAGTTGATGTCTAGAGTGGCAAGATGCATCAATTTATGGATGTTGGTGTCGGGGAGGGTTCCATAGGTGATGAAATGGGTTCCATTTCAATGATTGGATGCTTGCTGAATATTGTTGGATTATTATGTGCTTTACATTCCCCACTTCTTGTTTTAGATGGTATTTCTTACCCTCTTTCCAAAAACAGGTGATGAATGAATGGGCATGCCACACGATTTACATGTTTATATTCTAATGGAAGGATGGGTCTTCGATCTTGCTATGGGTGGATAAGACTTGTTGCATAGTTCCTCTACTCACATTATTGATCCCCCATGTATTTGTTAACATTGAATGTTTTTAAAGAATTATTGGGTGTATGCGAATGTAAAATTCTTATTAATAAATGAGTTAGTGAATGATCATAACCCATGGTGTTGGATTTTGGAGTAATTCAATGATGATGTTACAATTTAAAGGAACTATGGTTCTTTGTTGGAATGATAAATAAATATAATGTGTAATTAATAAAAGTTAATTAGTGGTTAAATAATTTATTAATATATTTTGAATTTGATAAAAAAATGGATAACGTAATATAATGTAACTCATTAAATGGTTGTGTAGTTATAGGATACTTAGTCATAGTAGGGGCAGCCTTTATTCTAAGAGACGTTCGGTGCAGTTGAGTCTAAGACTAGGTTATCCCCATAGAGTGTTTTTGAGCTATAGTATATTTTGTAATTTTGGTGTTTCTATATGATAATCCACCATGTTAGTTAGTGAAACTGACACCTTGGGGATTCTGATCCATGGGAGTATATTCCTCAAAATTGATCTTGGAGGATAGATGGATGACAACCCCGTTTGGCCCTGCTCTCTTATCTTGGTGGTTACATGTGCTGGTAAGCACTATGTTTGGATTACCAAAGATATGTGTGTAGAGGGATGTAATGGATTGTGGTTATTCACACACATTTATTCTAGATATAGTTTATATGGACTACTATAGGTGTAATGTGTATAGGCTTTGATGGCTTAATGATCCATACACAGTGTAGGGGCTGTAATGTCTTGAGGTATAATGGTGGATGCATGATGCATATTATGTAAGCTGTGCTGCCTCCCAAAAATTCCTAGTTACATTAGTTATGTGTATTTAGAGGTTGTGTTGCACGTGATTCATGTTTTGTTCATATTCCAATGGGTCTATGGGCATGCCTTTTTTGAGAGAGACGCTTATGACCTATAGTGTTGGGAAAAAGTGGAAAACTAGGGGGAAGTAGTAGTGTGGTACCCTTGGTTTTCATTATAATATTATATAATATTGTATGAACACCATGGGGAGAGAATCCATGGTGGGGCGTAGAACCTATTATACCAGTTTAGGTGATGAGTTCATTTCACTTGTTATTCACTGTGCTCTATAATGATTTCATTAAATTACCATGAGAGGATCTATGTAGGATCCTACTACGTATACCATTTTACTCACCCTATATATATATATAAACAATTTTTTCAGGTCACTAGGAGCAGGTTATAGATCAGGCTAGTTACAACTAGCTTGGGTTGTTGGAACTATTCGGGCTTCATTGTCTCCACATTTTTTAAATTACTTTGGTACATGCAGTTTTATGTTTCATTTGAAGTAGTAATACATGAAATTACATATGTGTATATGGGATTTCATTTATATTGAAGTCTGAGTTGGTTTTGGTTGGTGTCTATCTTATTTGTCTCTTTTTCATGTGATCTCTTAGATGGTAATCACTCTTATTTGAGTGTTTATTATACCGTCGATTCTAGTTGCCATCCTGGGGCCTACATGAGGCAGGACTCGGGGGCTACTATCTCCCTTCTCACATTTTCGACCTAGACGGGGTACACTTTGTGGGGATGAGGGTCGTGACAAATAAAAATTTTAATATATCTGATAAAATCCATTTCCAGAGTATTACTTAAATCATAATACATAAACTAGTATAATGGTAGCAAATAAAATTGAGAAATTAAATCATGGAATTGACAATCGTTACTATTCCTACAAAAATTATGAGAATATATTAAGTTAAAAATTCAAAATAATCCTATATATGAAAATATTATAGTTAGTCAATGAATATATATGTGGCCTACATAACTCAAAATTTGTAAGAAGTTATTCACAAGGTAAAAATAATAAATTTGGATAAAATTACACACACTTCAATAAGATACCAAATTCCACATGAATAGATCATCACATACAAATTTCCAAGACTCATATATAAACATTTTATCATAATGTTTTCAAAACCAATGAGGATTAATATTCAAGGCTACAAAATTCACTATGTCTGAAAATGAAGGAATACATTCAACATTAATAGAATATAATCTCTCACTTTGTATGAACAATCTAATGAGTTCAATAGATGAATCCAATATTCAAATAATAGAAGGTATACTATTTGAATTATCATCCAATGCGTTCTCAGTTCCTTTTCAATTTTTGATCACTATGATAAATTCTATTTGAAACATTATCTATCTAAAAATAATTTGTCTTATTATATTTCTTCCTTAGATATCAAATATAAAAATATTATGTGAAAACTACTATATTAGACATCAAAATGGAATCTAAAAAAAACATAGAGAAAAATAATGACTAACAATTATGTTATCTTTATAAAGAAATTGAATTGGAAAATATCTAGAGTCCTATAAGAATAATAAATGAAATATTATTTATTATTTTAATTTCATCCCAATAACAGACCCTATTGGGAAACATGAAGCATAGCTGATCATCTCAAATGGAATGTCATAATTATTTTATATGACTATTAATGGGGAAACAATATTAATTAAAATTTTAATATAATATTTATGACACATCTCATCAAACCGAAATATAATATCATTCTATATGAAAATTTTTAAATGAAAATAAATCATGGAAAAAAATTCCTCCAATAGATCCCATTATTAACCGTAAAATATCTCATATCAATCAAAACACATGGAAAATGTGTTGATGAGATAATATAAACCATATGATTATCCACTTTAATTTTAATTGTAGAAGCTTCATTCCCAAGAAAAATTCCACTTTTTTCCATAAAGTTGAATTTTTTACAGTCCAAAATAAGGTTATATTCAATTATAACATTATTCAAATCCCAAAAATTATCAAAAGTTAATTAATATATATTCCATGTAATATAAAATCATACATTTATTGCTCAATAATGGTATCCAAATATTTTCAAATAATTAAAAAATGAATATTTCAATACTTGATGGTGAAGAATGTAGTCTAAAGGGATTTATACAATAAGAAACAATAGTAAAATAATATATAATGTTTTTATGATATTCGTAAATTTTGAGAAATATGGATTTGAATGAATCGATAAGATCAGTTAAAATGTAACAATTAAATTTTCTAGCTATTATTTCAATTATTTATTTATGAAAATAAATGTGAATACATCCTTCATTTTTGAATATGATTATCCTATAATAATTAATACGTACCCTCAGAATATAGGTAAACATATCACAACGTAATTCTAGAAATATATTCTAGACAACATTGATTATTATATTTAGTAAATAATAAAATTTTTGATAACCATTTACTACAATAAATTGTGTATATAATACTGACATCTTCTAAAGTACCCACCTTTTTAACAACATAAAAATATAACGTTTCAAACTTATAGGGAATTTTATTATTGGAATGAAAGTATCTAGTTAATACAAATTAAAGGTAGAATTCTTAGTAAGTCATCTAAACCCAATTAGAGTCCCTACATAATATTCATAAGAATATATAATATATTTTTTTTTCTGTCCACTATAAAATCCACCTGAAATTATATTGTTTATTTTTTTCATCTAAGTATGAATTCAATAAATTCTATGGGAAGTAAATATGTTCATTAATGGATAGGTTTCCCTCCGAATAATACATGTTTTATTAGTTATTTAAGTTACTTTTTATCTAATAAATCATTTTCTATAATATATGAATGGCTAACTTCTTGGACAATAGATTATTTTTTTAAAAACATATGTGTCTTCATCAAAGTAAATTTTTGATAAAATATCAAAAACACGATGATACATTATAAAAATATTTTGATGTGTCTGTATCTTCTACCCTATTTCATTAAGCAATGTTATATTATAGTTATAAATTAAATTTGAATAAATTTCATGTAAAATGGAATGTAATTTCATTATAATAATATCATGTTCATTTTAAAAGATTAAATATGAATTTTATATAATAATTAATGTTCCAATATCATTTGAGAAATTCTCATATATCTCAACATTATTTCCAAAAAAATATATTTGATAATGTGTTCAAGAATATCAAAAAGGTTTTTTTTCAAAAATACAATTACTGTCAAAATCATTTCATCATTTTTTAGTGATTATAGTTCCAAAAATGTGATTATTATAAAATGTTTCTTTTATCAAGGAAAGGTATAGTTGTTTATCTTGAATAGATTTATTAAATGAATATTTTTAAAATATTTTTATTCACATTAATCTTTTTTGGATATTTATCTTCAATATTTATATCCATTAATAAAATGAAATTATAATTAATCATATTACCTTCAAACCATAATGAAAATGTCACTATCTTCAAATTAATAATTTCTTCATTATTTTCCAAGAAATATCCCTTAAAAATAATGGATGTATATTCTATAATCATTACTTCTTCCAAGTTTAACATATAAAAATAAAAAGGGAATACAATATCATTTACTCTTAACAAAACATAATCAACGACATTAGCTGGAATAGATGAATTTCATTTAGAAATTTGTAAAATAATACCAGTTTTCTGGATCTGTCCATGCTATAGAGATTAAAATAATGAATAAGGAATACAATTTATGGAGGCACCTCAATTTAATATAGAATAATATAATTATTATTTATAATTTATTCGGTAATATTATTCATATATGTGACCTTTCATTTAATGTGGAAGGAATATTAGATCATCAAAGAAGCATATCATCCAAAATTAACATTTTTACCTCCCCAGAACAAACCTTTTTGAGTACATATTTCTGTAATGAGTTTTTAATAGCTAAAGATTTTTTTAATGTGTGCAACAAGGGAAATCTGACATCACCTATGATAAATGTTTTGATATCTTACTTATCAATTTTAGTTTTCACTACATGACTAATAAAATAAAATCCCATTTTCTTATGGAGTGGTTCTTTACATATTTCCCAGTCATCATCAATATAATATTCCCATTATTAGATCTTATAATTTTTATTAGATCCATATAGTATTTATCAATAAATATATAATTTTTTAATTATAATTTTGACATTCAATAAGTTTTCTATAGACATTAATTTACACATTAATGGAGTATACTAAAATTAATTATGTTATTTTAAAACTAATTCATGTTGTTATTAATTTATTTTAAATGTTGAAATACCCAATTTATAATATATCTCATTAAAATCATCTTGTGGGATTTGAATTTTAGTTCCTCTTATAAAAATAGTGTTTATACAATCCCCCACCCTAATTAGGTTAACATTTCCATGTTATTGAAAAATAACAATTCTTTGATTTTACATCCACTAAATATAGTTTTCATTTTTCCAATTTGGGTAAACATTTTCTGTTACAACAGTTTTTGTTTTTTGTGAAATTTATTCTTTTTTTAGCCATATCCCCATGGTATGTATAATTTATTTGTTTTCATAATGGTTTTTTATATCAATGATTCATAATGTTTTGGAATATAACCTCAACAATGGTTACTAATTGATATTTAAATTATAAGGGATATTATTAAATTTTTATGTTTATAAATTTTTATTGGGTTGATAATTAAGCAGAAAAATATTTTTATCTTTTTAATAACATTTTTTGTTGATATTTTAGTTGTTTTGAAAATGGATATAATGGATTTTTTAATTTGAATTGGAAAATATGGGTTGGTCTATAAATGCATTGTAGGGATTATCCCACAAAAATATTTAACTGCGTCTAAAAATGATGAAATTGATCATTGAAATGATCAATAGCTAAGAAAATGTCATAATGAATCTCCATGATAACCTCTTGTTGAAATTTAATTTGTGATTGGAAGTTGTTTGATAATATTTGACTCATTATGTTGTCATTATCACGTTATATATATTTAATTTGGGAAAATTCATAATGGGAATTAGAAATATAAATATCCATATTCACATGGATCAAACCATTTATAACAATTTATTTTGATTTTTTGTTATATTAGAGTAGATATTTATAGTAACAATGGGAGTCTTATCTACTAACACTCAACTATTAACATCATCAATCATTCTTCTATCCCATAATTCCAATACATTGAAAACATATTGGTTTAAAAGATAATTTAGAACCATATTTTGTGTTATGTTGGAACATAGTTTCATAATATAATCTAAATAACCATCAATATTATCACCTTACAATTGAAAAACGTTTACTATTTAATTATTATGATAAAAAATCCACGTGTATGGGATATTAATTTCAATAAATTAGTTTTATGTTATGTAAAATCCCTTGAGAAGTTTATTGGTAGTTGTAAAACTACTCTTTAGGCACCCCATAATGTAAAATGTCAAAGAACCTCATATTTTTTTTATATATTTTCATATCACGTATGGTTTCAATGTGATGGAAAACCTATGAAAATATTACATGATCTAATTGGGGTCCCCACCTATAATCCCTTGGTATTTATTAAATTGATTTACTCACTTAGATCTAATTTCATAACATGGGTCTATGTTATGATATTATATAATATTTTTGGTTTTTAAAATCTAGTATACTAATCCTCTAAAAAATTATTTTTTCATTTGTATTTTATTAATGAATCAATTTTCAATTTTTATGAATTTTAGTATTAAATATTATTTGTGAGAAGAATGAATTTATTGTATATTTTTATATTAAAAATGATTTTAATTTATTTTTCTCTAGTAATATACTTTTTATATTATAATAATTACATTCATTAATAATTTCAATGTTATTATTTCTCATAAATTTTTATTTTTATTCCAAATAAAAGTACTCCATAGAATTGTTTTATTGAAATAAAAATTTGATTTTTTTTTATATCTGATAGAAATTCTTGGAAGATTCCATAAAAAACACTCATTTATGTGTTCATCTTATATTAATTATAAAAAACCTAAAAATTTTCCATAAAAAATAATTCATGAAATACCCATGTTTATCTCCAATGAGACCTCTAATTAAGAGTTTATTTCATTTGTGATTTTTTTATATTTATTTTTTATAAATACTTTCTGGAAATTGTTTCAAAAGTACTATTCTAAATAATATAAATAGAAAAAAAATAAAAATGAATAACTAAGAATGATGAAACATTAAACATTTTTAACAATTCATATAGATCAATCATGATTCCTTAATTTTAAATAAAAAATATAACTCTCTCAATGAATAGTATTAAATATCAAATTCGATTTCTTATTTAGTATAAATAATATAGAAAAAAATAAAATCTCAACCATTGGTCTCTTTTCTAGATGTTTGAATAAATCTACATAATTATCACTCAGTATAATGACATTGTCAAATTCCTCTTTAATCACAATCATTGGTTAGGAATTGATAAATAACACAAATATGATTAGCGTTATTTTCAAACTCAGAATATATCTAAAAGTAAAATTAAGTGATCATAACACTCCAATCAGTAATTATCCTCTCTCAAAATTGACTATAAGAATTATCAATGTGACAAATGATTTAATAATCAACCAGTGGCCACAATTTGTTGTAAAATAGTGTTGATATAATTATATTTGTGAAATAAACTAGATTTGAACAAATAATGATATGATTATGGGAATCATCTTGCTCTATCCACTAGAAATCAAAATGGAATCATTGATGTTCTGGGGAGAACACAACACATTCTCTTTAACAATAAAATTAGTAGGCACTCTTCCCTAAAATTCCTTGAAGTATATCTCATCTTCTACTCCACATATAAGATTCCTCAGTGTTTTCTAATTTTCCATGAAAATTTATTGAGACCAACATATTCAGTGAAAATATATATGCAATTCATTTTTCCATTATCACCAAGAATACTACATTAGATGTTCATTCTAGTTGGAACCACCAAGTTGTCATATAACATTTTTAAATGAGAGTCGAGTGGATATATCTTCTCTACTCGGACTACAGTTCCCATTCAAACGACTTCATTTTCTCTCTAATTTGATATCTCAATATATAATTTTTATTGTTTTTAAATGGAAACTATCTATAATATAGTTAATATCATTTGAAATTTGTTCTATCAATCATGTAAAACATTATATCAATAAATTTACATTTATGGCTTCATTAGATAACTTTTCCTTAAACTTTTATCATCAAAATCCTAATAAATTAAAAAATATATTACATAATACATTTCATTTTTCTAATACCCTACCACTTATGCATAATCTAAATTATTTTTCAATCTATTTTTTGAGAGATGTGGGAGCCTTGGAATTGAAGCCATGATTATTATTTAAATACAAATGACATTGAAAATAAAATTCCTGTAAAATATATATAGATTTTAGCCTTCATAATAGGATGGTATAACACTAAAATTAGATTCATATATCCTCTTTATCCTGCATACATATTCTTGGATTAATTTCAAATCTCCACTACTAAATGTTTAATATCAACGTTGAATAGAAAAACATTATTATTAATACTATCCATAGAAATTAAAAAATCAAAACCCATGTTGTGTGTGTCCATGAATTATCACAAGCATATCCAAGTGTAGTGTTTAGGATCCAATACATATTATTTAAAATTAACATACAGAGAGATCAATATCTAATATTTCATCAATTTAAAAAAGGAAATTGGTGTTTAATATAGAGCCCATGTTTTGGTTATCCAGGGCGGTAATTATTTTTGCGCAAGGCTCATCATTTGTCATCCATTTCATGTAAATCATGATAACTATCATCCCAATTCATCTCATGGATCAAAAAACGTTGTGTATTCTCATTATTCCCACTCAAAAAAATTCATTCCTATTACCAAATACCATTTCTACCACCATAAAAATTTATTTGACCCATATCATCATCCAATATCCAATGAATATCTACATCCAAGGATTAATTTATAAATGAGGTTTATTTCCTAATTAATTTTATATCTACTGGTTAATCTTATTCTGGATGCAAGTAATGTAAAACCCATCATCATAATATAAAATTTATCAGATGATACGGTTCATCCTCAATGATCTATATCATGAAACTATTTGAACAATCCTGGTCATACTTATTTATGACTGAAGGGAAACCAGATGGCATTTTATTCTTCAAAAGCCTTGAATCAAGGTCATGTCAGCCTTAGTGTAGCATTAGTCGAAGATCATATCTCAAATTTAATTCTTTATTTTGGAGTTAATCTCATATTTGGGTGGTATATATATATGACAAATTTTCATACATAAAATTTCTCATATGAACATAATTCTAGATACAATAAAGTGGATTGATAAGAAAATTACATATTTGTTACTTCATATGGGAAATTTATTTTCAGGAATAATTATGATATTTGAGACAAAAAAATTTATCTCATGATCAATAATTTTATATCAAATATAGATCTTGTAAATTCTCATAATGAGACGTAGAAACTATCTTTTTCCAAAATGATCAAATTGTTTTTCATAAACATAATTAGAATTCCTTCTGTAAGAAATTTGAAAATCTATGTTTTACAGAAAACCATTATGTTACTTTAATACGAAAGTAATTAAAATATTAGATTGAATTTAATTATTAAAATTGAATTAAAAACTACATTAATATATCAGTTAAATAAACATAAATTCTAAAGTCAAATGGAATTAAACATTTCCCTCATATAATCATATTTTAAAATTCTCTATATGGAATAGTGAAATTAAATTAACATTATCTGTGTAATTTCAAAATTAATCTATTAACGCATTTGAAGGGGTTAAATTCGATTCTGATAAAATAATCATATCATCCTCATTGGAAAAAACCACCTTTTGAAACAAAATATACAATATTATATGTATAAATTTCAATAAGTAAAAAACATAAAAAATTATATTCAATTATTTACTTATTAAAAAGTGGGAATAAAATTACATTGAATAATGAATACTCAATTGAATTCCAATTGTAAAATTAATTTTCCAAATATTATACTATATTATTATATATCCATATATTCACCATAAAAATATGTTATAACAACATATTTTATGTTAAAATCACGATAGAAAAACAACACCATCAGTAATCTCAAACAAAGAAAACATTGACAGAAACTAGCCAATGTTCACCTTATTGGGTATATGATGAATCGTTGGATCATTATATCCTCCCATCCTATATGAAAATGTGAATATTTATGCATAATCCCCAATAAATTTTAAATTAAATTCTTCAATTTATCAATTGAAATGTATTTTTCAAATGATGGGGAAAGACATTAAATTACTCAAAATGTAGCGTACTAAACAATAGCCATCCCCAATGTGTAGATTTTACAAGTTACCTCAAAAGAAGAAGCATCATATGAATCCAAATATCATAATAGATAGTTTTATCCACTACCCCATTGTATCCCTTGTTGTTTCATACATTATGATGTTTAGTGGATTAATACATGTCATTGAAATGAATTTTATGGTAGCATATCATAACACTAAATTTTGTAATCAACCTTGGAATATTTTGTTCCATATTTCTAATTGTATAAATTAGACAAGACTCTTTGGATCAATAGACATATCAAAACATCCTTGAATCCCTCTTGTGGGTGGATAGTGATGGGTGAATTCTCCATCTTTATAACAAGGATCACATCACTATCTCATGACCCCTATGTAACAAGTAACATGGAATCCAAATTATAATTCAACAGTAAAATATTCGTATTAGAATTTCAAAACCCACCCTATATTTTTATATCATGAATATATTATAATATATTAAAAAAATCATGATATGCATTTTTGGGAATAACTTCCCACTAGATGTAGAACATTCAACACCATCACTCAGATGGGAATTTTGTTTTATCAAAATTCATTTTAATCATATATGGAGTAGAACC
This sequence comes from Viscum album, assembly GCA_963277665.1. Lineage (NCBI taxonomy): Eukaryota > Viridiplantae > Streptophyta > Magnoliopsida > Santalales > Viscaceae > Viscum > Viscum album. The sequence goes on from OY728163.1 coordinate 2,117,792,703, forward strand.
CCATTTTACATTAATCCATGAGTTCATTCACTCAACCATAAACATATGAAATCAATTGATGCATCCATATCCCATCATTATTTGATTAGTCATGGGCATCATTTGTTCAAGAATAAGAAAAATATGTAATGATAAATCAGTATCTTCTTCCTTCCAACATGATGGCCAATATATTATACCTCATATGATAAAATTAGACATCAATATACAATATAAATAAGTATCATATGTGGTTATCATTTGATATGTTCTTCTCAGGATTGATGATGAGCTATAGATTCTATCACATTTTACATTAATGATATCCTATATATAATGACTATAAAGAATCCTTTTTTGGGAATCACATATTTATTCTGTTACTATTGTATATGAGTGTATGTCTCTATCTACTAGGATTAAAATAATATACACATGGTGATGATCTTATGAATCATTATGTGACAAGAATAATTTTCCTAGTTTGATGGGTTCTCAATAATTTAATGGACCTCATTGATATGACTTCTATAATGATCAAATGATTAATAATTTGGAAGTATTTTTATTCCTTAACTATACTGTTTAAGTGACCACATTTAAGTCATGTATTCATCTTGTTTTTCATTACATATTCCTTATTTCATGAGACTATGAAACCATCAAAAACTCAGTGGAGGATGAATTTTATATATACCCAAAATGTACAATGTTACCAACAAATCGACCCAATTTTTTCTCCTTGTCCTAGGAAAATAGAGAGTAATTAACTGTTTCCGACGGGAATATGATACTAGCAAAATTTTAAATGATAATGTATGAGATCTATAAGGGACACCCAAACTAGTCGATGAAATAAAAGGGTGAATCCATGGAAATATGATAAGAATTACCACATACATAGTCTGATATATTTTAAAAAATTATCATCAAAATGTAATTGGTGACCCTCTTATGAAATATATAATGTGGTATTTTATATATATAAACAAATCCATTAACATATATCATATCATGAAATCATGAAAAAAAATCCCCATTAAACATTATGGTAAATTTTATGTCAAATTAATTTCCTTGAATGGTTATTAGATTATAAATTCTTGACATATCATATTCTATGAATCGTTGGAATCAAGACTTTTTAATAATAACTATGAACCTATAATGAATCACATCTCATTCAACATTGAGAGGATGATGCCCATAAGGTCTCCTCAGTTCTGGAATTTATTGACATGAATAATTTCAACTACACAGTAGTGTGGATGAGTTTTGTCATGAATGTTATACCACACCATTATTTTAAATGTAATAATTATTGTCTCCATATTTAACATGATACACTAGCTACAATAAATACTTGAAAAACAACATCCATGTGGCATGGGGTAAGAAATCCTAATTGTGTTCCAACAATATAAATTTGCAGTTCTTCAACAATTACCATATCTTATATGGGTACAGCGAACCGGATCCCAACATATTTATTAAATATCTTCTAGTAGAGACTTATTACTGTAATGTTTTACAACTATAACTAGTAATGATGGTTTCCCACTTAGGAGATGGCTATAGGAAATTTTAATTGGGGAGTGTTTCACCCCACTGCCATATTAATGAAATGTGTTTGGTAAAATTCTATTCCATTTCAACATAGATAATTATTATGTTAATATTAATGGAATTATGTAAATATTATATCCCAAATAATGTGATGTTGGTTAGTTTTGGAGAAAAAATTTATGTTCTCAACCCCAAAGTCACTAATTTTGTTTCGTATCACTTGAAATCACCTAAATCCTATGATGATTTCACATATGAACTTTTATGTTTTTTTAATCCCTATTCATCCTACCGTAGTCCAATATTCATTTAAATGATCTATGTATAAGGGTTATAACTATTTTAGATGGTGAATCTCATTATTTACTCTTATGTCCAAAATAGTAATGATTCTTACCCTTCCATTCCGATCAATTTGAAATTCCACATCCTCCATAGGTTATTAACGAATCCCCAAATACAAACTAGAGAGTATGGGTCAACCATCTTTTCCATGGAAACAATTATCCACCATGATGATGGTAATACCCCTAATAATAAAACATTCATTGAATGAACAATAAATGATTTCATCAATAGATATGTACTCCTTCCTCATGTGTGAATATCCAAATTTTCTATATGTCATCTCATTAGAGAATGAATACATTTCAATCATGGGGGCCCTACCCATGATGTCACATGTAATGTACATTGAGCACATTTATCTACAACTTAGAGGATAGCTCATGGGAATCTGTCACATTATTTATAATATTATTATGTAATCATCTCCAAGTCACCCATTAACTTTTATATTTAGTGGATATTTTAGTAATAATATAAATTCTTTTTCCTACAATACTAGTAAAGGGTATTGATCATGCTAGTTAAGGATTATAGACCCATTGTGTAAGATATATAGTTTCCCCAAAACTCTTACCATGTACCTAAATATGGAAGATGTGAATGATTCTAATTAGAAACACTCTATCAATACATCTATGAAAACATTAGTATCCTTCACTATACCTCTACAATAGTAATATGGGAGATGTTTATGTTTTCTCGATGTCCTCCTCTAAATGATCTCAAACGATATACCCTCTATTTCTCAATGGATATCCCAATAATTTTTTTTGATTTAAACCCAATATTACATGATAAAATCCTAATGATTGATCCGTCTATAAAAAAATATTTTAGATAATCCTTTCTACTTTGAAGCCTCCTCTACCTAAATTTCATTCAAAAATACTATCTTCCATAATTCATCCTTACTCCTCCTAAGTCTCACAGATAATGGAATGTGGAGAAAAAATAAAGGAATATCCTTCAAAAAAGGATAATGAGGTGGAATTTTTGTGGGAGATTCTGGACACTGACCAATTACTTGCAATGTTATAACATACGGTAACCCCAAACATCATAGTCGTGAAACTCTATTCTATGGATCACAAAGAATTCCATAACTATATCATATGGTAAACATTCAACCACATTTCCAAATTTTAATTACCCAACAAATATTCAATGAACACTTTTTGGACCTCCACCAATATATCTAGATATTTGAGAATAAAAATTTATAAATAATCTCAACATGCTGATTCATATAGGTACCAACATAGATTTGAGTTATATTATGTTTGGATCCTCACAGTGCATTATTTTATAATGGATCAGGTATATACTAATGTATAGATCTAGGGTATGGAACAGTATAATAACCATTTATTGAGTCCACCCAAAAAATGACCACTTTTCTATTTTAATTAATATATTATTTCATAATGTCTCACACCCACTATTGACATTGTAAATGTATTCCTAGTCTATCCCCTATATTATATAGATGATGTTTAGGGTGGTCTAGGGAAAGATAATTTATAACACCATGAGGAATGAATTTGAATGAAATAAAATATCTTGTTTGTTTCCACACTAATAAATAAATAAATATATTTGGTATATGTATTCCAATCAATGTTCATTCTCCAATTCAATAACTTCTCAGTTAAGGAATGTGGATAATTGAACCGATATTTATATATATGATTTCTAATGATACCATTATATATGACATAATTGATTCATTAGTTTAGGTAAATGAATATATCAAGTAGATCAAAATATATATTCTTGGGGAGAAACAACATTAACATGAGAATGTCAGAATGTATCACATAATTACAATAGTAAAAGCACATAAACTATTTATTCTTTGTTTTTCATCCTGATCCAAAGGGGTTAGTTTCTCGAATCTAATTCAAATAAACTCTGAATCTTCTACATATTAGAGAATTCTTAGTCCTCTACATAACTTTTTCCCATATATATTGATTCTTATTCAATCTAATATATCTTGGTATATGGGCTTCACATGTTAACATTCTACCATGAGGTAAGAATCATACTAATCCTTTTGTTGATGATGTAGTATGTTCTCTTCACACACATAATGAAGTCATTACATCCTCCCAATCCACCATCTAGCCAATGATAATCTCTATCTAGTTTTTTCTATTATAGTAATCTAACCCCTAATTTCAAAAACCCAATATTTTTAATATATACTAGTATAAGTGTCTTTGATCATTGTCTAACACACTTGACCACATATTGTAAACCATTGATGTAAACCATAGAAAATAAGTATGCATCTATAATTTAATTATTATTCATGAAATTGGGTTCCCCTTAATTTTTATACTGTATTATATTGTCCTTTGGTTCCATCACAAGTTGGGAATACCACAACATCATGTTCCATTACTAATATATCATAATATTTCATAATAATCACCTTTATTTCCTATTAAAATTCATGGAACGGGATAATTATTATCTAACATATAACATCATCTGATCTAAGTGACTCATATATTCCCCCAATTTCCACATTCCTAAGAAACTACTATTGTTATAATATATGAATAATTATCATCATTATATCTTCTCTATCAAATTATCTATAAAGAATAACAATGGGCTATGATAATATTTTGAGAGATATTTGTTCATTTAAGAATGGATGAAATATACCATGAAGGTTCTCCCCTCCTAATAACATTATATTGAGTAATTGGTACTATCAATGTAGATACATTCATATATGTTAAGACTCAGACACATCCTATACTTAATCATTTTGATCCCCCTCATACAATACATTCCCAAGGAAAATCGTGATACGAAATCTCTATATATGTCCCACATCCTAACTAGGGAGACATGATTCTTTTTACATATTTATTTAATATGGTATACTCATTTCGGGTAGAACAATCCTATGGATTCAATTTTTTATCCATGAATAAATATTTATTTATGATTCAAAAAACCAAATTGATCCTAGAGGAATGAATAATAAATGTGAATGGATATTTTCTCTACCATGTGACCCTTGGTTAAAACAATAAATCATGTTTTGTATTCAATTAATATATCTTGGACAATTTAAATTGCTGAAAAGTTATTTACATACCTCAACCAACAATATATATGTTGATGATGATGTTTTCTATGAATTTATCTAGGTCTGTTTATGTGTTGTAATGTTAATCACTAATTTACTAGCTCCAATACTATTATCCCACAACAAATAAATTATCCATGCTAAATTAAACATATTGGTACATTCAACGATAACTATGTTTTTAACATATGGAACACAATTATCTTCCAAAAGTGAAAAAATACATCTAAAATATTTTTTATTTTATCCCACTAGAATTTAGAGATGTCAATAGAATCAATTGTCTCATGGAATGCTCCAGTGAGGGCATGGAATTTTTTTTTCTGTTGACCATGTTAACAATTTTTATTGTTGTTTTTAGTATAGGGGTGGAGTGTGTCACCCCTCCACCCACATTTCACACGTTGATAACCTTGTTTTAATGCCAATGATAGAAGGGAATTCACCACTCTAACATAATGGATATTCATATTTGTATCCTTGAAATTAATGTTCATGATAGTTAGAATATACAATATTCATTACTAAGGATTCTGTAAGGTAATATATTCCAAGTAGTATCATAATTAATACACTAATGAAATATCTGGATTTTTAATTATATTTTTCATCATCAATATATTTGGGATTTTCTATAGTTATTAAATTTTCAACCGTATCCACACAAATCATAGCCATATCCCCCTAAATAATGATAGAACTGTGTGTTAAAATTTTAGTCTGGTCAACACTTCCGACTGCACCCATAATATATTATGTCAGAGAGTGTCCTTTTATAAATTTAGAAACTACACCCATATTGAAAATATATATTATTAATGAGTCATTATAGAATACTATCAGAATGATTGATCTCTTATATTTTCTTTTTATAAATATAGTTGTGTGAATTTTTCATTGATACTGTAAATATCATATATTTTTTGTGATACAAATATTTTCATTTAAATTTACAACCTAGAAGAAGACATGGAATAAGTTTTCCAACAAATTATATACATTGATTTGGATAATGAGGTTTCCATCATTTAGGGGTACATATTCCCACTTTATTTTAGAGTAATGTTTAGTGGTGTTGAATTCCATAAGTGCTAGGTAGGAATTGGATATTGGATATTTCTCAAAAAAAATAGAATAGTCCTTAGATTGACATACACCAAGGATGAATTAACAGCATACAGTATGAGAATAAACAGATGCGAAATCAATTATAATAATCTATGTTATAATATTCAATAGAAGATATATTTTTGAAAATTTATTGAAAACCCCATGTATAATGATGTTTCATAAGATAATACCTATAATGACTTAATGTAATTGTCATGTATCCACTTGTATATGATAGATTCCTATATCAAATAATTAGTTCTATTATTTCATCCTCATTAGATGAGTAGGTAATATACATCGTGATGTATCAATCATAGACTCTTATGGGTCATATTATTTTGAAGTTGGGTATAACAAAAATTTTAGTAACAGGATCTATATTTATTTGATGGATAACTTCAATACCTCATCATATTGAATGAAACAAAAAAAACCTAGGAGGATTTTAATGAGGAAATTCTACTTTCAATCCACTTAATATAATAATTCACATCATATCATGATAAGTCTTTCCTTTTCTCATGAAAAAGTAATAATGACAAATCACCATGTATTCCAACAATAGTCGTACTACATTAAATCCAAAATGACCTCGTCCTACTACATTTCATAAGGTTAATCCCCTTGTCACTATCCCAAGACCACATTGTATGATTTAATGGAATTAATTTTGCATTTGTAAATTGTCCAATCATCTTTTATTCATCATAAATGGTATTCCATGACATTAGAAAATGGACGATATTAGGTCATTAACTTCATTTTTTATTGAATTAAATAATCTAGGTGAATATGACTCTAATATTGAAAATTTTAATCCTATAGAGATATAATATAATACAATCTCACAACCTCTAGTAACTTGATAGTCATTTTAATTCAATGATCATCATTTTTTCTGGTGGTAAATAGGATTTTGATGAATGATTTTTTTCCTTTTAGAATTGTGTTTTCACTTCTTTAGATGAATGTAAACAATTAAATATCACCACTATGGAAAATATGGGGCTAATGCTATTAATAGAAGTATATTATCCTAAAAAGAAGAAAAATATGTAAAATTATTGAAGCCAAATTTTGGTTTTTTTGGAGCTATAAAAAATTCAATGTCATTAACCATGGGTTTATATCCACCTACAAGGTATACATATTTTCTATAGTGGGTTTAAAATATCTCATGGGATGATTTTTTTATCCAATTAGTCCAAATTAAATACTAATGTGCATAATTATTTAAATTTCAAAATCATCCATGATGTAAACATCCCCATGCATAAGGACAATACTGTCCAAATCATGAAGAGAATTAGTATACTCAAGTCATCAACTACTTTAAGGAACTCAAAAAACATTTTAGATATGAGGATATCCAAATAATTCTAGTCAATCATAAATTTAATGTCACTTTTTCGATATAGTAATAATACATCATTGATTGTTATTATAGTTATAATCAAATTATGTTAAACCTTGATAATAGTGAATAAACTACCATTAGGTAATCTCATATAACATTAGGTTACAATGCGATTCCCTTGGTATAGTAGATATTTGGATAAACTTACCATCATTACATACTATTCATATACATGGAAATATTCAAAATATATATGGAATGGAATAATTATGAATTTCGGCTACATCCCATATTCAAGAAGAATATATCAAGGACATTGTAATTGTTTTTGATATAATTAGTTCACATATCCCCGAGATGAAACCCATGATGTCTTAATTTGGGGTTAACTATGTGATTATTCTTAGAATTTATGTTAGGTATATAGGTATTGATATTGGTCCTTATAAAATTAATTTAATTATCATAATACCTCATTGTGAAATATGAGATCAGTTTAGGTAATAAAGGCCATCAGGACTATATTTGGGTGTTTTTTGACCATCCTGCTTGAAAAATGTATTCATATCTTCAATATCCTGAATGATGCTCTATCTTATCGATGTGATGATGAATATCCTTATTCATTCATTGAATTCATGTTATTATTTCTAAAGCATTTCGTTCTCATTCACTTATCAAATGGACGCCACTTTTCTATTATTTGACCATGCTAGAATGATCCATCAGTTCTCTCATGGACTATAGTTATGAAATATGAATATGAAATAATATATACTATCTTAGATTCATGGTCCTTTATGATGATTCAAAATATTATTATATTCTGAATAGTTTACGTTATTTTCTTTTTCATGGATCATAAGGTGGGGAAATGCCTAAATGATTAAGATATTTTGTGGTGATATTATTTTGACATATAAAATTACACGATAAACCATTAAATGATGACTATATTATTGGAATATTGGAATAAAATACATACATTGTTCAACATCTTGATCATAAACTAGATGAAAATGATGGTCTTGGAATTACATTATTTCAATGTAACTTATCTACCATCTCAATAGATTATTTTGGATATCAATTTCCTTCATAAACTCATACTATCTATCAATAATATAATTTCATTTTATAGTATTTACATTGAGGGTTATTTCTAGTTGCTAAAATGGTGATGAATTAATGACCCATTGATGAACACAAAAATCAAGTGAGTTATTTTTTCACACCAATTTAGTTCATCATTCCTTAATCATTTCATCATTCATAAGGCATTATCGAGAAATAACTTTTGTACCATTCAATCAATATAATCCTTTACATATCCCCTGATATCAATGTTATTTCATTGAATCATAATTTAATCATTGTGTTGTTAATAAACCAAATATATGGTGAGTAAACTACCATTATTCTGGCACACCCATGATATAATGTATTTGTTTCCTTCAAAGATAATGCATTATCATAACAAAAATATCATAATTTCTAGGAAAATTCTTCTATAATTCAATAACTAGAAAATTCATATAATGATATGGTAGAGAAAATCATCCAAATTTTATATGAGAGGGTATTTCCCTTACTCACAATCATGTTGGTAAAATATTATGTTATTTATGTAGTTATTAATTCCACTTTGATTAATCCATTAATATCACCTAAGAAGGAATAATAATATAATTGGGTAGTACAAATGATTTATTACATTAAAAAAGGAATGAAACAGATAGATCATGCAATGTGTGATCAACCCATCCAATACACAACTCACATTTTCCTCTAGGATGATTAAAACATTTTGAACATCATTCAAACGATATTAGTTTATGAAATTTTAATTCTTAGTGTTTTTGGAATACATATTCCATATATTTGATAAGAGTTTATGTTAGGTTTTACAGGGTATATCATGTACTATTGACACTCTCTAATAAGATCTAATGATAAGGGTAACATCCCCCAACCTTGGATCATAAATTCGTGGAATTAAATAAGGTGTTACATTGATTATAGGTAAAATAAGACATTGTGAATCAACCACATAAATATCCGTGATAAATCCAGGTACCCTTAACCCATTGAATCATGGGCTCATAATGATCCAGGACAATATATTACAGTGATAAATCAACACTATAAATACATTATTACCACTAACAAATTCTACTTGATGATGGTGGTAGCCATTGTTATAATGGTCGTAAAAAACATTTTCTATTCTTGTTTATGAAATTTCATATTATATACTTATTTGAGGCCACTCAAACAATTCTCAATATTAATGGAGAAAAAATTTGGGTCACTTACAAAAATAATGTATATTTCTTATACAACATCATAATTATTCGTACATCCATCTTCCATGGAAGGTTTACTGGATAAATTAAAGAATCTATCAAAACCCTATTTATAATTATAAATAATATGGTGGGAAAAATATGATGATATGGCCCAATAATATCTCTAAATCCTTCTGGGAATATGAGATGAAGTCATTGAATTTCTCAGAGGAAACCCATTACTACCTAGAATATGTGGAAAATGATGTATAACGATTTTATGGTCCTCTAACATCACTCTATATATCCCTTTACAATAAGTAGGTTCCATACAATCTTGGATAGATATACTAGACCAAATATGGATCAGTCAATGATAGTAACCTCAAGGGGAAAAATATAATTGAAGTATATATGAACTAGGTATCACGTACATTCAACAAAAACATTTCCTCCTATTTTTCAGCCAATGTGACATTGTAAAATAATTGAGAAAAAAATTTTACAAAAATTAAATCCATAAAATATAGATTTTATTTTTTATGTCCCTTTCATTATATCTATAATTTAATATAATAGTTCACTTTCATTAATCACCATTTTTGGGGTGTGAATCAAACCTCCTGCAAAATAAATGATCCCAATATGTAAATTTTAATGGAATTTATCTAATCAATTTCAAGGTATCAGGATGCAATGAAGCATAGTGTGGATCTACCAATATGAACATAAACTAATTACAGATCAGTTCATGGTCATAAGAATTAAATCTCTACCACATGATCTAAGTCATAAGACATAAATTAATAAAATTCATGTCATTGTCACATGATGCGATATTAAAAAACAATATATAAATTTTTTGAAAATATTATATATATATATATATATATCATTGCTATACCATGTTTCTATACAATAAGACATACATTCTTAGCATATGATGTTCAACTGCATTCCAAACATCCTTACAACATGATGGTAAACTATATGATTATTTTCCCCACCAGTAATGTTTGATGGTTCATATATTAGTTATTTATTAAAATTTAAACTAACAAGGATATTTCCTATTAAAAAAGAAACCAATCTTTATGATACAATACCCCTCACATTAGTTGACCATCCTTTAAGGTTCTCGTAATGGCAACAACACTATACAAAACACTATGGGGTCTGATTCTGATTTCATTGAATATATATAGATAAAAAAAATAATTCTATTGGAATAGTCGTTAACTTAACAAGATGCTCCCATTGATTATTATTTTTTAATATTTATCGCCAACTAAAAAAATACAAGTGAATTTATTCATGACGGTGCCCCACCTATAGTATTGAACTACCTAGAAACATCTATTAATGGTCACCATCACACTTTTACTCTACCATGTTGTGGATCATAATTATCCCATGTCTATAAATTGTATTCCATATAGTGATGTGGTATAAATATTTTTTATCACCTCTAATATTGGGAACAAAACGTGATAGAATTTTAGAAACAATATGATGTGTCTTGTTTCTCAAAAAAGTGATATTGGTTAAACCTATATTTTTCTCCCATCAATGATTGTAGTTATGGATCACATTTTTCAAACAATGTTTGTTCCATCCTTCAATACATTATCACATAATTTTTGATTCAGATCCCCAATTTACAAATTTAATTCCTATTAAACATTCGACTATTATTGTAGTGTTTTAAAACGACGGTGTATCAACATTATGATGATTCATAACTTACATAATCTATATACTTTTACTAAAAACTTAAAAACAGGGAATGATATTTCATATATCATGTGATATCATGTGGAATTAGAGGTGTCCGGCCACTACTTATTTCTCACATCAAGTATGAATTCCATGCGGTTAGGATTCATGGTGTATTTCTCATAACATTATCAAGACTCATAAATTCTTCCAATTAATGAAACCAAAGATGGTCCAAAAATATTGTCCTTAAAATGAATGACAGTAATTCAAAATATTATATTTCCATATATGGTCACCATTTCATTTTCATTAACATTAATTTTATGAAATCCTTCATGCCATGCAGTCTTCCCCAGAACACTATATAGTGAATCAAAAATTGTTTTAAACTAGTATGAAACATGTGGTCTTTATATCATGATATTAAATAATTTTCAATGTTCTTACATTGTGACACTATAATGTGTTCTCCTCCCTCTATGTGATGTCCAATATCAATAAAGAAAATGTGGGTCCCCTTTACCATCAATTCATATAGGGTTATATATGATCTATATTAATAATCCAACTCAATATATTGGGCCATGTTCCATGAAATAAATATAGAATCATATAATTTTAAAACAATTATGAACATACATTTCTTAAATACTATTCATAAACCAAAATTCTATTCTGATTACATTCACGCCTAATTTTTTATAGCACTATGTCCCATAGAAGTTCATTTATGTTCTGTTTTGTTAAATATATTACTATGAACAAAAATTTACAAGATCTAAAATTATTAAAAATGATTTTAATCTACATGACATAGTCTCCATCAAATGAAAATAAAAATGTTTATACCTTGTGAATATATTAATACAATTACCAGATGAAAAAATTCGGTATCTTATAATGCCACCTTTTAGAAAAACATTTGTATTTATGTTAATTTTCAAGGAAATATTAGGATATATGGACCCACTATAATTGGTATACTAGTAGGATCCAAATAATTCCATACATAATTTAAAACTATAATTTTGGAACTTGTTCATTCATAACTAATTTCACACTACTATGGTGTGTTTCTCAGATGAAATTGGTAAAATCCAAACATCCATATAATGTTCGTGACATTTTAATACTCATGATCAAAAAATTATAGCATAGTGTCTTTCAAAGTAGTATAAACATACATTGTGGACATCAATTTTCAAATGATTATAATGATAAAATACTCATGTAATGTTTCAAATCTAACTATCTGGTTGGAAACATACAAATAGAATGTTCCAAAAAGGTTATGCATCTACTAAAAAATGTACCCTAACAATATTTTTAATACTTATTTGAAAATATGGGAGATTTAAAAAACAATTGTTGTGTTATAATCACTAATTACTAATATCAAAACATTAATTTCTGACACCTTTTATTTAGGAAACAATTTAAATGATCACTCTCCAATATTTCTCTATACAATGGTCCTTTATGAATAAATTCCCTCTATGATTCAATATAAATAAATGTTATATTTTTTAGTGTGATATTGTATTATAGATTACACACAAACGGTTCCAAAATTTTATATCATTTCCTTATAGAATTATGTATAATGTTCATCCCAACCTATTTTATATTGTAACAATCATCATTTGTTTGTGAGGAACCTACCAGATCCTAATGATTCTCACTAAAACATTAATTTATAGGGCCTCGTGATCTTTGGGTCTTGGATTAAGTAAATGAATGATAGGAACCATACATCCAATGGACATATGGTTTCCCAATATGACATGTTATATTATTTTTACGGTCCATAATATCCATCTAACATGATTTTAAAATATAACACACTTTTCTATGTCATATAATTATTAATTCTATAAAACTGTTCCAAGTTCCATGAAGTTAAATAGTCTGAAACTCACCCTAGTCACTTAAAATTAAACAATATAAAACTATTATAATAGATAATATAATATTTTACTAGTTTTTTCTTATTCTATATGATCTTAAACTACATGAAAAATATCGTGGATATAAGGCTGTAACAAAAAAATTTAATCATTGGAATTAGATATATGATTCTAAATTTATAGCTAATATCTTCCAGTAGAATGTTTTATACAATATAATTATATCATCATATCAGGATAGTACATCTTCTCCGTAATGCCTTTCCTCATAGGTACCACAACACAGAATCACATTTACTTTTACTGACATACCTTATCATATGAGTTGATTCTTAGAACACATATATTTTATCATACCTTGGTAAAAATATCTATTTTCATATTAAATAACTCACTTTAACTTGGTAAAAAATACCCTTCTATTTGGTTCCATTCATTATCCGGAAAATATGCATATCTTTCCACCTAAGAGTTGAGGTTTAACCAATACTATGATTCTTTTAATATTTAATTTCCTCAAATTCCTAGTGGATTGATAAATAATATTCTCATGTGAATAAAAAAACATATATAATTCACTATAAAATATTTTTCCTTCCATGATTTGGACTATAATTATCCCATACAGTGATGGTTATTGTCCAAAATAGGATTCCATTTAATCCAGGGCACAATGCAAGGAGGACATCCAGCTACAAAATTTTGTATCCCATGTTTTGATTTTATGGATAGAGGTTAACAATAATTCTATTTCCCAAATGCATGTTAATATGGTTGTTGAACCTTCATTTCAAATGTGGAAAACATCCATCCTCAATGTGAACATCTAATTATATTTTAATTCCATGTATATGATGTGTCCAAATATGTACTCATGTAAGACGATTATTGGTATAATTCATGACCATTTACAATATAAAACTAGTGATTTATCGCACATAAGTATAAAAATTAAGCTTTATAGATCTCACCTAGACCGGTCACCTTAATCTTTGGATGCTCCAATTATTAAGTATATAATGTTGACCTTATCCCTTTCACATATACCACTCACTCTTTAGTTCCATGTGTATTCATATTCTTCTCCATGTTTCCACATCATTTGTGGGTCATGTGGTATTAGGATTTTTGATGAACTATTTTCATACATGATTATGCATCCATATATATAAGAGATATCCCTTATTATTCTCATTGTATAACATTAAAAAATATATCATTTATTTTCCACAAATCATAGAAATTAATTATTCAAATATCCATTTCATGATATGTTATAATTTATTATCATTCATTTTAGGACACATTAATCTCTTCAATGGAGTCAATATGGAAATGTTCAAGCCTGATAGAATATATGACCAACCAGGTCAAAGCATTCTAGATTTTATCTAAGGGAATGGAAGATATTTTGTAATCTAATCTATGTAATGTAAACCATCCCCATTATTAATTTTCTCCCACATATTTTATAAGAGCTATTTTATTCATTATTAAATAAATGAAAACTACATTACACCCTGATTTCTCACATCTGTTGATATTTTTGGTCATATAACATGAAAACATAAATGATTGTATCTTCCTTGATTCCTATGAAACATGATACATAGGGATACCCATATTTGTTTCTCATTATCAATCACATACCTGATTAATGTATCACTTAATTTACACTTGAATCGCTTTTTCTGAGTTTCACAACCCCATTCTTCTTTGGTTTCATTTTTTAGAGTTGTGTGGATGTTATACATCGTGAAAAAAGTCTAGTAACCATCCATCACATAATAATTGTAAAATTAAATCATTTTTAACCTGTTAATGGAATTTTTGTGTGGAAAATGGCCTCTTCATCCAATATATCACGTCATATTATTGATAGCAATATCTAACTCGTGAAAATTTCATTTTTACATTCTCATTGCCTACAGACTAGTATAACATAATTATAAAATCTAAAGGTGAATGAAAAATCATATATTTTTACCTATTTCTAGAAATTATTGTGACCGGTGTGGGCATAGCGAGATGTAGTTAATTGTATTTTAGGTATCATAGATATGAATATATTAACATTAGAAATATAGATTGATTTCTATTTATTCTTGGTGAATAAAATGTGGGGTAGTTAAACCACATATCAGACTACTTACCTCATTATAAACATCAGTATAACCCTACATCTGAGCTCGGGAAATGGAACAATCTGGCTTGACCATCCTTTATCGGTATACCTAAAGTATCGAACACCAAAAGTATATCTCTATCATAAATTCTTCATACAAAGGAGAATACCTGTTTCATGGGTCCAAAAACAAACATTATTCTATTTACAACCCACTACAAATGATCCCCACGTAGCCTCCAAATTGCTCAATACAAGTCGTTCTGTTAGTTAGTAGATGGTTTTATCCTTCAACTTGATCATAACATCATGATGGTGGACCTTCCCTTATAGTCAGTTGAGATCAGGTTTGACCACATGAGGAACATTGATATAATTTATTGTTTGATATTATCAGGTGACATCAAACAAATACCACCCCATACATTCTTTCTTGGGTAGTAACTCCCAGGCATGTATGTGGAGTGGTGGTGGTTGGAATTTTCAGTCTGTAGTTTCACCAGCCAGTGATTATGTCGCCCATAAGGCCCCATTGATTATCAAATTTGTATTGGGTAATAAAAACATGTTTAATCAAATATTCGTTATAAGTGGTAAACTTGTTTTTCAAGGAAATTTATGGCCTAGTTTACTCAACATCATTGAGTCGTATGAGTTGGAATGGAGGGAATGAAATAAGTATCTTTATTCTTGGGTATAATTTGGAATTCTCCCCCAATGAATTGAAACCATGTTATCAATAATACTATCATTTAATGATCCCTCTCCAATGGATAACTCTTCACAAACATGATTCCCGACTAGATCTTCACTTAATTCAATTATGGTCACGATATTCAACTCCAGCAATGATGCTAGCGCCCCCATATAATTAATTCATAATGAAATACTCTACCACGAGAATAATGGGATATGAATAAGAACTCCATCACCTATTGGAAATCTTATCCCCATTAATGATAAATCCTTATACACTACTTAAAATAAATTGTTGCAATCTGATCATTCGATTAAAAAATTGATAATTTTATCCATTGAGTTGAAATATGTACATGACGAAAAGGATAATATTATTCCCATAAAACCACCACTATGAAAAATACATTATTGATTTAAAATTCCCCATAAAAAATTTATTCATGGATCAATGATATAAGACCCCAACCTTATACATTAAATAATGTTGAGTTATGTCAATAATTCACAGTGAGGATCATTTCAGGTTGAGAGTTTTAGAGAATTAGTAAATAAAAATTACATTACTTCTCAAATATTACAATGTAGACACATCTATTCTTCCAAATTATTTTCACAGTAATTAATCTTCTTAAATAAAAACAATAAGTATTTTATTGATAAAAATATTATGAAATTATTCCTTTCTTTTACCATTACTTATACCCTCTAAAAATAATTTATAAAACATGGGATGGTCATAAAAATCTCAGTAAGGCTTTTAAAATAAAGATATAAAACATTAATCCTTTAATACATAATAAATCAATGAAATCATACTTTTCACTCATTAAACATAATTTAATTATCATACCTCATGACAATAATAAGACCTATGAATAAATCCTAAAAATCTTAAACCGTAAAGGTATCTTGTGGAAACTCTGAGATACTTACATTGTAGCTTTCACAGCTATATACGGATTTATGTCTGGAATTCACATCAAAATATATTCCCAAAATCTATACGTAGAATCATTAATGATTAATCCATCACATTCCACAAGGAAATAGAGATTTACCTCGAGCTCACCTGCACTCATATTATCACAAAACTGTACTTATAGGTAAAAAGTCCCCAATAAGGATAACATAATAATAATACATAAAACAATAATAAAGGAAATATAACATTCTCACTTTAAAATCACACAATATCATTTCAATATATTGACATAGTATGTTATATCACAAAACCATTTTCAATTCCAAAATACATAAAAATTTTATATGGTATTTATGTTCTATTTAAAAATATTATTTCTTGTTATTTAATCCAAGTATCGAATAATACTCGTGGAAGTGGAATGTTTGATGTCACCGCATACGTTAAAAATAAACAATCTTTTTCACATTTATTAAAATACTTCATAAAAAAATTATATTTAATTTTTTTTGTATTTTAAAGAAAAATGGTATAATTATACATTGTATAAAATAATTTCTTGTATATGTCTAAATTTTCCTCAATGAATGAAGATTGAGACCAAGTCCCTTAACTTGAGTCAGACTTGCCTCGTTCGTTATTTATATTCTTGAATAATAGACATTGGTTAATTTTTAATTTATTTAGATCATTTCTCAACATTATTATTTATTTTATATTTCTAATCATCCTTTTATAATAATTCAATAATTATTTATTTTAATATCGTTCTTTTGTCTATATTTGGTACTTGTGTAAAAAATGAACATGTTTGATTTAAATTGTCCATGTGGTCAAAATTCTATCATCACCAAATTATTATTCTTGAATTAGATATATTTTAATTATAAAAAATATCTAGTATATACATATTCATAACAGTACATAAAATTTGAAAATAAGAAATGAAATGCATCGTTCATAAATAAGGTAAGCCGTATGTAATCATGTACGCTACTTTCATTTCTTTAACATATTTAAAAGAATGGAAAATAAATGATAAATTGGTATTTAATAGTTTTAGTATAATATATTTTTTTATACATTACATAATTTTATTAATGTAATACTTTATATGTTCCATGTATTGAAAGAACAAGTCATATCACTTGGAGGGGTGGTAGTCCACACTTCCTCAAATGAAATTATCATATTTCCACATTATGGAAACCCTAAAGGTATGTTGTAAATAAAAAATACAGGAAAATATAGAAAATATAAATATATTATATATCATATATAATAATTGTTCCATCATGATATCCACCATGAGAGGACGTAGGGGATAATTGTACAATGATCGTTTTGTGGGGAATTTCTTCATCATCCACAGAAACAGTATGTTCATATCCATTAGATGGATGAGTGTGTATGTTTAGTAAATATCATTCCCATAAAAACATTATTGTATATTTAGGATACTGGTTTTTTATTAAATCAAATAATAATCAGAACATAGGTAGTGTAGAAGGAAAATAATAGAAAAGAACATGAGGGAAGACATTACCTCTAAATTGGGTAACTTCGTTTGATTTGAGACGAAAATCTATCTTGAACTGTGTTTTGAAAATGGTAAGTCTTATATGATTATGTGAGTTATTTTTGGATATTATTTTAGAATGATTTTGAGGAGACAAGTTGATTTATATGTGTGAGTTAATTGGTAGAGATGGTGGCTTTTTATGAAAGGTATGAGGGGCACTTTTGAAATATCATTGAATATAAGTTATTATAAAATGATTATCAATTTGAAATGGTCCCGAACTATTTTATTTAAAATATAATCTCATTATGGGTATAAACCCTCATTGTAAATAGGTTTTATACATGTTTATGTCACAAAATGAACATTATCTTTTGGCTTTATCCCATTGATAAAATCATTAACTCTTACCAGTTCCTCTCGAAGTTTCATAATATATGGTAACTATATTTAATAATAAATTACATGAGAACCATAGGTAGATAATTAATGAAATTTTAAACATTATATAAGTTGGTAGGATTAATCCAAGATTCTTTTTACTAGTATATCATTTAATACGATATTATTTGTTTTAAAAACTCATTTATGTCAAATTTGACAATATAAAGTAATTGATTTTTTCTAAAGCCATAAAAAATTAATTCATTCGAATGAAAGACATTATATACAAAATTATATGTAAATTGAATCCATTTAATTCGTTTACATTATAAATGAATTTAGATTAAATTTATTTTAATATTTATAATATCATTTATTTGAATCCTTTATTAATGAACCGATCATTTCATCATCATTATGTCACATTTAAATTTTTTAATAAAATGTCTAAAAATTATAAATATAATTTCATAATGATGGAAATCATATAATATTTCTAATTACTATTTATCAAAGAAGATATCAATTATATAACCCCATATAAAAAATTTTCTATTAAAAGGTACATGTTTATGTAATATTTCACGTTACATTAAATTAATTATTATAAACTGACATTTTTACACACATGTGGATCCATAGGGCCCAAAAATAAACTAATATATTACCATGGTCAGTATTATCTCATAATATTGTATTATGAAATGTGTTAGGGTATTTTAAAATTATTATATTATTATTTTTTACCGTTGTTTTCTAGATTTATCCTTTAATAATGGAAAATAAAATAATTACTGATGTTACTATCCATAACGTCCAAAAATAAAAGGTACATATTCACACTCTTTGGAACATCTTTTTACAAATATGGAATCCATTTTTTCCAAACTCGAAACACATAAGTTGAAATATTTAATTTAAAATTAATTATCCTTGTCAAAAGCAAAGAAGAAGATTTTTAAGAAATAATAACTATCAGAACATTGACATGTGTTTATGTCCTTTTTCAAAGTAAAATTACATTCAATGTCCAAAATAATATTAAATGATAAAAATATAATCCATTTTTTCTATAAAACTATTATTTAAGTTTTTAACCATATAAATTATTTATTTGTATTTATTTGTTTTCAATTAAAATTTATCATATTTTTACTATTCATGAAAACATGATAGTTATGAGAAAAATATCAAAATTACATCCAATGTAAATTGAGATGTCCCTATTCTAATAAAGAAGTTTATTTTTTAAAATAGAACATATAATGTTCTCAAACATTGAATTTTAAATGGGTACTCTAGTAAAAGGTGGAAAGAATGCATTTTTTGAAAAAAATTCTTCTTTTATCCAAAAAAGTTAATTTGTTCGTATAGAAAATATTGAATAAATATAAGATGAATTTAAAACATTACATTTAATATATAACATATAGTTTTCATTAAATAAAAATACATAAAGAGTAATATGATTTTATAAACACAATTATTCTATTTTAAATATGATTTCATAAAGAACACATCATTTATATTAATTTGTTTTGTATTTCTATTTCTAATAAATTTGGTAACCAATTATTCATTATTTAAACCTATATAAACCATAATTCAAAATTCATTTGATACTATTCTTTCAAGCTAATACAACAGCTAGGAATTATAAACTCTTTAATATAACATTATTATTATTGTATTATATTTGAGTATACTTCAATGTTGTGTGAAATGTAAGGTTTCGAAAAAACAGGTTGTTACTTTTCGAGTACGCGATTAACAAAAGTTTCCCCTTTAACAGAAAATTAATATCTTATTCATCAATATTAATTGATATGAAAACTTATTATTTTATAAATACCAGGTTTGTTACATCATTCCCCCATTTTGGAAATTATGTCCTCAGAATTTTAAAATTGGGAATGGAAAATTCATTTAAAATACCACATTGGAAAAATAGTAAATAAAGTTATCACATTAAAAAGAAATAAAAAGAAGTCCATAGGTCACCCAAGATAACACATACTAGGAATCCTTGTAGTAAATCATCGAAATGGAAGAGAAACTAACCATCAGGTTATGATGGGGTGTGATAGAAAACATGATCATGCGAATGTTAACTACCCATAAACTGTAAAATTATGATTGGTAAATGGTCTTTGATCACCAGTATGAAATTAAAAGGGAATATTTTTTTATTTTAAATAACTATTCAAAATGTGGATGAATTATTTTACATTTTTGAATAACAACATGAGGAATCATACTTACATGTAATGTAGAGTTTCATTCTTTAATAAATATCTACTAAAACTATAATTTTATCCAAACAATGTCTACTCAAAATGACTTGGTCACACCTGAAGCACTAGAATCATCTTTTAGAAAAATTACTATTTCCTCAAATTATTTACTATTTATTCTTCATGTCTTGTAACATTATCCAAAACCAAAATGGTTAGTACATGTTCTGATAATCCCCAAAAGGAATAATCCTTTAAAAAATAAATACTACTCTTAATCTCCAAAAAATCCAAAAAAAATTCCCAATGTTCAACAATGATCATTAAATACAAATTTTACTT
The DNA here is from genome assembly GCA_963277665.1 of Viscum album. Classification (NCBI taxonomy): domain Eukaryota; kingdom Viridiplantae; phylum Streptophyta; class Magnoliopsida; order Santalales; family Viscaceae; genus Viscum; species Viscum album. Next base: position 2,117,814,317 of record OY728163.1, read on the forward strand.
TAAAATTCATCAAAATAATTCAAACTATGATTGATACCCAAAATTTATAAGGATTTGATCACATAGTCTTCCATGATAAAATTTGTCTCCAAATAACCTTAAATACTCATAATGTATCATACATAATAGTAATTAAACTAATAACAAGTTCTACATGATAGATTAATACTTTCAAAAAAATATCTCAAATCACTATTTTTTCATACTAAAAACATAAATTCTACCTAAAATAAATTCAACTAATTTTCTTCATATAAAATCCCATAGTATTTTATTTTTCATTATGCATATAATTTTCTCAAAAGAATCAATTTCTTCAAAAATAAAATTTATGACATAATCACAAAATCTTTTTCCTATAATAAGGATATCCATTTGATAATACATATGTTCCAAAAAAACTTATTCATAATCCATAAAATTGTTTAACTAAAAAATTCATCCAAACAATGGACTTCATGCAGGTTAGTGGTATTCGATAAATCCCCTTCGCACGTTGGTTGTCGGTTTGATTCGTACAGCTTTGTTTAACGTGATAAGTTGTCACACTATATTTGTATTTTCCTTTTTCAAAATAAATAAAATTTTAAAACAATCCAAAAAATTAGTTAAATTCCTCAATATAACCATAACATATTTTAATCTGAATGGTTATCTCATAAATATCATTTTTTCAACCCAACAAACAATAACCCTTAATTTCAAAAAAATTCAATGATCATATAAACCCTAACGGTTATTTATCAATATCTCCACAACAGAAAAAATAATTCTTCCTCAAATAAAGATACTAAAGGGTTACAAATTCTATAAGTATTATAATGAAATATTTTCATCTATACATTTAAACATATCACCATCCATATATCAAACATAACTCTTTAATTATTAAAATTTATACATATTAATCATCCAAATTTCTCCATGATACTTTATCCAAGTTTATATATTTTATTCATTTACAGGAAATTCCATGAAAATCATCCATAATGTCCTAAGATACAATTAATTCTAGAACATGATCTGTGAAATAATTTATAACTTTCATAGGGGATTTTTGTGTTTTAAAATCATAAATGTTAAGGTAATTTGGTATTGTTAATCATATATTTGTATGGACATTCAGATCCCATTACCAAACTATCTTCTTAGGTCATCTATTTTTGTAATGATCATGTACACCACAATTAAAACATTCAATTGATCCCTCGAAAAAAACATCATTTCATTTCCAGATGTCACCACAATGCTTCATTTTTTCCATGATATGTTAATGATTTATGAACATAATTACCATGTATATATCATTTTCCCATCCATTTAAATCATTTTTCTAGGTGTTCTTTCCACATACATAACACATAGGTTTGTTAATATACATACATTTATGATTATTACATCAAATTCCATAGGGATTCATTCTTACATATATGATACGATAGAAAAATCAACAAGTTTAAACATGTCAACCATTACTCAAGATAGTTGGCTAAGAATTACCACAATAGTTTTCATTTGAGGTCGCATTTCATTCAATTTCTTATTCAGAAAACTACCACATTTTCCATTACATCCATTATTACATTAGTTCATACTAGACCAAGTCATTTACTAAAACCAAAAGGGTCAGTGTGAGTATATTTTTATTAAAATCATCATATAAAATCATACGAGGAGGTTAAACAATAATATATACATATTCATGTTATCAGAAAATTATTCAATTTATCTAAAATAATTATGACTCTTTCTAATATGCTAACCGCTTTTGTAATATAAAACATGTCACTTATGATTAAATAACACCCTAACCACAAAAGTTATCCAATCTTGACCTCTGATACCAACTATAATTCTCGAACCATAAACATTAATTAATCTTGATATAATTCAAGAATTCACATTGAGACTCTTTTTAGGATTTTTTTTAGAGAATTAGACCATAACTATTACATTACATCTCAAATATTACAAACAAGACACATATACTATATCTATTTTTTTCAAAAATTTTAAACTCCTTAAATATATAAAAGAATTTATTTCTTGATAAAAATATTATTCATTTTTTTCTTTCTCTTACCCTTCCTCATATCATGTGAAATACATTTCAATAACAAGAGATAATTATAAAATTCTCAATAAGGGTTATAAAATAAGGATAGAAGACATTAGTCCATGAATACATTCAAATAAATGAAATCATACTTTTCAATTATAAAATACAATACCATTAAAAACCACATTAAAATATTTTGATTTATGAATAACACATAGAAATCATAAACCATAAAGAAAAATTGTGGCATCCATAACAAACCTACATTATGGATTTCGCATATAAATTGGGATTTATGTTTGGAATACACATCAAAGTATATTCCCTAAATCTCTTAGGAGAAACATTAATGTTTTTTCTTTTATGTTAACCAATTCATTGTAGAGGTATCTCAGAATCACATGCCTCTATTTCCTCACAGAACCACACATATACATAAACAATGCCAAATAACAATAACATAATCATAATACACAGAACAAGCATATGAGAATGATAACATTTCCACACTACAATCACAATATATCATTTCAAAATATTGACATAATAAACACTTTCACAAAAACATTTTCAAAACAGAAATACATTAAAATTTTATATGGTATTTAATATCTCTTTAAAAACATTATGGATTATTATGGAATCCAAATATCATATTATACTCACAGCAGCATAAAGTTCATTATCACCATGTACGTTAAAAAGAAATATTATATTTTTCATTTAGTGAAATGGTTTGTAAAAAATGATTCCATTAGATAAATGTTGAATGAAATTAAAAGAAAAAGGGTATAATTATACAATAAATACAATAATGTCCTATATTAACCAAAATATGCCTTAATGAAAGGATATTTAGATGAAGTCCCTTACCTAGAGTCTAACTATCCTCATTCATTATTTATATTCCTAAATATTAAATATAAGATAATTTCATATTTCTTTAGAACATTTTATTATTATTAATCATTTTATTTTAATTATCATCATGTGATAAAAAATCCATTAATATTTATGTTCTTATCGGTCATTTGGTTTATATTCGGTACACGAGTCAAAAATGAACTTGTTTGATGCAAATTACCCATGGGGATAAAATTCCATATCTAAAATAATATTCTTGATTTAAATAATATATATCATATAAATCCTATAAACAAGTATTTATAATTGTCAATAAAATTTGGATATAACAAATGAAATGCACCGTTCATTGAGACGGTAAGCCATACATACACAAAACGCCACGTTCAGTTCTTTTTTATAAGTCAATGAATGAAAAATAAATTAGACATATGTTTAAAATAATTACAGTATAATATTTTTTATTATACAATACATATGTTCATTAACTCCATCCTTTATACATATCATTTATGACATGAACGAGTCATACCACTTTGAGGGGGAGGTAGTCCGCACTTCCTCAATCAAAATTACTGTATTTTAAAATTATGGGAAGCATAAATGTATGATGTAAATAAAAAATACATAAGATTAGAAACAATATAAATATAAAATATATCATATATAAATATATTTACATCATAATGGAAACCAAGAGTTGTGGGATGGGAAAATTGAACAATCTTTATTTTTTAAGGCAGTAGTTCACCATCCACAGAAACATTATGTTCATATATATTAGATGGAGGTGTGAGTATGTTTTGTTTGAAAATACTTATCATTAAAACATCAAATTATATTTAGGATTATGGTGTTGTTATGTAATAAATGAATAAGAATATCATAAGTAGTGGAGAAAGAAAATAAAAGAGAAGAACATTAGAGAAGACTCTACGTTTAAATCCGGAATCATCTTTTGATTTGGGGCAGAAATAATTATTTATTTGACTTATGCGCATGGTAAGGCCTATAAAATGAAGGAAGGGGTCTTGGGAGAATATTTGATCAGATTTTGGTTAATACAAAGTGAATGACAGGTGTGAGTAAATTTTTAGAGGTGGTGGCCTTTTATAAGTTGGGGGAGGGTAATATAGGAATATCATGAAATAATATTTTATTATAAAATGATTTTATTTTTTGAAATAAACCCATGCACCTTTATTTCAAATATAATATGATTTTGGTTATAAATACATTCAATCAATAGGTTTTAGATAAGTTTAGGACACAAAATTAACCTTATCTTTTATCTTTGACCCTTAGTTAAAAACATTAACTTAGATCATTTCTTGTTGAATTTTCAAAATATATTTTAACTATTAATACTAATAACATTCCAATAGAACCATAAGAGTATAAGTAATGAAATTTATAATATTATAATTGTCTATTAGCCAAATATTATGTTTTTAAGACTATTATATCATTTAATAAAACAGTGTTGGTTTTAAAAACTCATTTATGTCAATTTTGACACTATAAAGTAATTTATTTTTCTAAGTCATAATAACTACATTCCTCAGAAAAAATTACATTAAATCAAAAAAATGTCATTATCTTCCAGGAAATTTTTTTCTAGAATAAAAATTTTCAAATATAATTTATTTTAATATTTATAATATCATTTAGTTGAATACATTATTAGTGAACCAATCATTCCATCAACACTGGGTCATAATTAAATTTATTTATCTAATATCTAAATATTATAAATAAAATACCATAATGTAGTACAGATTGTTATCTTTATAATTTAAATTTATAGACGAAGAGATAAATTATATAACCCTATATAAATATTGTTTTAGTTAAAGATACATGTTTATGTTACATTTCTATCACTTTAAATTAATTCTTATTAAATGTTATTTTTTTATCCATGTCACTCCATGGGTCCAAAAATCGACCCAAGGATGACCACTGTCGGATATATATCATCCAATATAATTATGACATGTGTGGGTGTATTTTAATGTTATTGTAATGATATTTTTTAAACTTATTTTTCAAATTTATCCTTTAACCATGGTAATTAAAATTATTAATGAAGTTAATATTAATAATGTCCAAATATGAAATGTAATTATACAACAATTTTGGACTGTATTATTCCAAATATGGAATCTATTTTTCTGAATTCGAAACATATAAATTTCAATAATTAAATTAAAATTAATTCATGTTGTCAAAACTAAAAACATGGTTTTAAGAAGTAATAATTATCAAAATATTGATATGTTTTTATGTCCAATTTCAATGTTAGATTAGTAACAACGACCAACACTATATTAAATGATAAAAAATATTCCACTTATACATTAAATCCATTAAATTATATTATTTATCAATATAAATTATCTCAATGTAAATTTTTTTTCAATTAAAATTTATCATATTTTACTATTCATGAAAACAAGATATTTATTCCAAAAATATAAAACAATTCATCCCATGTAAATGTTTCTGTCCCTATTATAAAGAACAAATGTATTTTTTCAAATAGAACAAATAATGGTGTTAAAAAATAAATTTAAAAACTATTATATATCAAGAGGAAGTAGAACTACATTTTTATAAAACCTTACTTCTTTTCTCTAAAAAATTAAATTTGTTATTTTATCATATCTAGAAAACATAAAAGGAGAATTTAAACCTTTTAATTCATTATATAAAGTAGATATTTTATTAAATAGAATTCTATAAATAATGATATGATTTCATACACACAAATATTCTCTTTTAAATAAGTTATCATAAAAAACATCCTTTATATTCAATTGGTTTTGATTTTAATTTATAATGAATTTTGTAACAAATTAATCATTATTAACACATTTTAAAAACATACTTAAAAATATAATTTATACTATTCATTATACCCAATCCAACATCTTGGTGTTAAAAACCATTCATAATTATATTATTATTATTATATTTTGTTTTAGTATAACTCAATGTTGTGTGAAATATATGATTTCAGGTAAACATATTATTGTGTATAGAGTACGATATCAGAAAAAGAGTCCCTATTAATATAAAATTAATATCTTATTTATAAATAACAATAGAAATTGAAATTTATTATTCTATAAATACATGGGTCATTATAATTAGTGGTGAAATAGACAACTAAATATACATCCATGCATGTAGCCACTCCCACTACCACTAGTAGAAACTCAAATGTTGTGGGTCATGTATGCATACAATGGAAGATGAGAGTGTATATTTAAAATGGAAAATATAGACTACGTTATTGGAAAAATAAATATAAATGTATTAAAATTTTACCTCATATATTTTAAAGGTCCTTATATATTCAATAATCTATATGTTCTTTACCATTGTTAGATATATGCATTGTCAAGACACCAGGTAGGGTCCCCTAGTAAATGAACTATGGATGGGGGTTTTGGTGGCCTCTAATCTAGTATTCCATGTATTTTCACCCACATGAGTATCAGGGTTCTGTTTTATGACAGAACCAATAATCTTTTTTGAATCATTTCCACCTATTCTCAATGTTTCTTTGGAATCTCTCAAATTTAATGATCCATTATTATTATTATTATTATTATATAATATAAATCAAATTTTATATATTTATTCAGATGTATTGCAACATTATTTGAAATTTTACCCTAAAAGATACGAAGTAATATTACAATATTGTATTAATTTAGATATTTTACATGACCATAATAGAAGAGAAAACATATTTTTTTCACACTACATACTATTATTTACCGTATATGAATTATGTACATTAAAATTCAATTAATCATTAGATTAAAATACAAAAAATTAAAAAAAATCACAACTAAGAAATTCCTTATACCATTTTCGTCATTCAAGGTCTACAATGAAAACAATAAATATGGTTTTAGTTCACCATGAAAGGAAAAATAATTATGAAAACTATTTAATAATAAATAATAACAATGAATTTTGAAGTAATAGTGGAATAAATAAATGATTTATTAATTATTAAAATATATTTTAATTAAATATATTCATTGAAAATATGGTTTTTTTGAATTTGATTTTTTATAATATGGTTATTGGTCAAAATTCATGTTGGATAAATGAGGTATTATATTGATAAGTATTAAATTTAAAACAATATATGATATAATCAAATGAATATATTATATTAAAAATTATAATTTATATAAATATATGGGTCACAATTAGGTTTTAATGATATAATTAAAATATGACATGATAAAATTAATATAAATATACAAATATCGACAGAGTCGTTGAAATAAATTATATATTAAAAAAAGTAATTTTAATGATATGTGTTGAATAATATTATGTGTAAATTTAATACAGATTGCGTTTTATTTGTTTTTTGTTAATTATTACCTATTTTATCCTTACAAAATATCTTTGATAATTTTTTGTTTTTATTATATATGAATTAATATATTAACGTCCCTCAATTTAGAAATTGAAATGAAATAATATTTTGAACACATAATGTTAAAGACAACAATTTTCAATAAAAGTATCTTTTCTAGATATTATTAATAAATTATTTTAATGTAAAATTAAAAATTGTTATTATATTTATTATATTTACATAAATAAAAATATATATTTATATTTTTTATTTATAATAACATGAAATTTATATATTTTTTAGAAACAATTGATTTTTAGGGAAATAGTAAAAAATATATTTTTTAAAAATTACCTGAAATATATTATATTATTAATATATTCTATTAAATTGGAATTTTGTGGAAGCATTTTATATAATGGAATATGTGTTTTAGAATTTTAAATGATTGTGATTTCTAACACACAATATTGAAGATATGTAACATATATCTAATAAAAATGAAGATTCCCTAAAAAATTAACTTAATATAATGTTATATATATAAAATTATTCATAAATATATGATTATGATATTTATTTTGGTTACATAGGATATTCTATTGTGTTTGATTAGAACGGTAAGCAAGTTAAGTGGCTCTTTGCCTCATTTTATTTTCGTAAAATTTACTTCTTCTTCTAAAAAATTATACAATTATTTTTGTTTTATGAGTGAATTATGAATATAGTTTACAAGTATAATTTATTTTTATAGGAAATATCATTTACCATACCTAAATAGTCATCAATTCAACTGATACCCATCCTGATGTCGGTTTTGGACAACTTTTTACTCAACATAGAAGGGTTATGTGGAAAATAATTCTTCAAAATATTTTTTTTAAAGATAAACAAACTGAGAAATTTTAATTCATTATTGAAAATACTAATACACCCATTTCATGGTTGTGTAGGGTTTATTTATTCATTTTATATTACATTTATCCTCCATTCCTACATGATGAATTTTTTTCTTTTTTGTGGAATCACCCTTGTATCTTATTTTTTCTTAACAACCCCCATTTTACACAAAATAGTTCCTTTAAATAAAATTACCATCTTTTTGAAATACATTACAATTTAAATAATTTTTTTCAAAAATTTTAATTGATTTTCTATAGGTATTTTTCGTTAAAAATTTAATGAAATACTTTTTTAACACAATTGTTGTGAAAAACACTTCAACCATAATTGATATTCATTATGATACATTCCTTATAGTGATTATTTTTATAAAATTAGAATTTACATCACTTTTGGTATAATATATGTATATTTTCAACAATGATTGTGGTTTTTTCATGTTTCTAATGAAGTCATTCATAACATTTTTCCATGAATTTTTTTCATATATTTAAGTGTAAATTATGTTTTATCAAGGATATTCTTCCGATATAAGCATATTTATTTACTAGGTGAATTAAAAACGGAATTTTTATACATTTTGGATGAATCATTAATAAATCCCTTTATGTTTCTAAAACAACCACTATGGATGTTTTAGAATTTTCTCAAAAATTCCATTCATTTTTAATGCACTATATTTTATTCATTTTATATAAGGTTTTTCACCGTGGTTAAAATTATAAATTTGTTTTTTGTAATTAAATGACAAAATTATATAGCCTTTAAAAATATTTTGTGATTATTATATCGTTCATTTTATTTATTTCATATTATTTTTTAGAGTTTTAATTTTCTTCAATGGATTGCAATTTATTTTATCTAGTTTTATCAAGTTATTAATAGTTATTGAATTAATAATTATTCTCTTTGGTGGGATAATATGGAAACCATTTTTTCCATCGAGATCATTAAGTTAAAAAAAATGAATCATATATCCTATTTATAGGATATTTTATCAATAAAATATATTATGTAATGTCTGTATTCATATATAAATACAATATATTAATGGAATATATAGTTGAAGAAAACAAAAAATAGGGATAATCTTATTTAGTGTTATGATATAGTCTTACCAAATTTTTATAGAGGACATCAATCACGAAATTATAAATGGTGGTCAATCAATAATTTAGATTACCACTAATTTTTGTATTGATATATGATACTTAAAATTGAAAGGAAATATTAATTTATGTTGGAGAATTTATCACTTTGGGTTTTAGAATTTATTATTATTATTATTTATTTTTATATTATAATGATATATTTTCATTTCATTCAAAACTATTGAAACACGAATATATACTTTTCTCTATAATATATGAACTAGTCCAATTTGACTTTATAAAATTATATGTTGGACATAAATAAACTATGTATTACATAAAATTTATTCTTTCCTCACAAATAATGATAAACGTCAATTATAAGTGAATAATTTAGTTAGGGATGACATAAATAAAAGAATAAAATCTTCATGAATGAAAATTCCCATGAATCATATCTATCAATAAGGATCAAAAATATTAAAATAGTACATAAAATTGACTGTGCCCACCTGAAATGATATAACATTTGAAAAAGATAATTAATCAAATAATAAACCATCCTTTTGATGTTAGAGTGGAATGAAAAAATGATTTAATAATTGTTTATATATTTAGGTACAATCTCTGGTCGTTGTAGACATGGTTTCTTTAAATATTATAAGATAAAATATGGTCATTCTTCATATATCAAATTGGTATCGTAAATTAGGGTATTGATATATATAATATTTAATATTATATAACCAACATGAAAATTAAAATTTGATATTAAAATATTCATACTTTGTATATTTTTCTATTTCTAATTTAATTTAACAATATAACTTAAATATAAAATGATAAATTATTGATAAATAGTTTAATATCAATATTGTTGTTAATATAATTTGGTGGATATTAGTTTGATAATTTTTATAGTATTTTTTTAATTTATATATATTATACAACTAATATATCAGTATTTTCAAAGAAGAATTTAATTATGTATTTAAAATTACAATCAAATAGTTTAAATTAAACAATTTTAAAATAATATATTTAGTGGTGAAATATATTTTCATCTCCATAATTATAAATTGATGGGACAAAATAGTAAAATCATATGATATTAGAAGATGTCAATTCATAATAAAATTTGTTTTCCTTTAATGTATTTATTTTTCTTTTAAAATTTAGATTTATAAATTTTAGAATCTGAATAAGAAAAATATATAGTAATTTTTGAAATATAATTTCAAAATGAGATTCTGATGAAATATTTAAATTTTATAAGAAATATTAAAGTGATTAGATAAATATATATTTTTAACAATCATCTGAATTTTATAAAATTATAAATGTATAACTATATAAAAAAATTATGAATTAATTTTCAAAGTGCAAATAATTATCTGAAATATATTATTTTATTTTATTAACCAATATTTGAAATTTTAGAGTCTATGTTAGATTTTTAAATAATTATTTATAATTAATATACATTTTAAATACAAAAATTTATATTTATCACTTTTAAAAATTATATGAAAAAAATTATTTCAAATATTGAATCATTTTCAAAAAAATATATTATACTTTCTATATTATTGTTGGCATAGAGGACAAATTACATTTTTATGAAAACATTGTTAATGTGGATAAAATGGGTGAACTGATTAACCTACAATTTTAAAGAACACACCATTTTAAAAAAACATTTCATTGTGTGATTGTGGTGTCGATCAAAAATATATCATCTCATTTCCATTATTTCTGAATTTCGGTACCACGTTCCATTAGTGTAATTTTCCATTACTGATCTTTTTTAAGTACTTAATGAAATATAGCTCATTTTCATATATAAATAGGGATCTACTCTCAACATATAACGTCAACGAAAACTATTTTTTTAATAACACTACAAAATCATCCACTATGAAGTTGTAGCCCTAGTATAGTTTTTGTGGAATTCTATAATAGAAAATAAATGGAATTTCCATCCCTTTTTAATGAAGATAACACAAGAGTGAGATGTTGAACATTAACTAGAATATCCAATTTTCTTTTTTTATTATGTTAATGGATTCTTTAAAAAATATAACTTAAATTAAACAATTTAATCAAACTAATCTCTTTATAATAACTTTTTTATTATTATTATTCACGAACTAACAACTCTACCCTGTCGTTATGAAAATGAAATCACAATTTTTTTTTAAATGGACATCCATCATTAATTAATGTAATTTTTTTCCTTAATATTTATACATGGTTGGTTTGTATTATTAATCATGGTAAGGATAAACCTATTAAAAGTGTGTTAAAAATGTAGTTTATGGATTTAAAGTCTCTAAATATTTCTAGTATCTAATGGGATTTTTGGTTTTCTGTCAAATATATTTATATATAATTATCTTATTTTTATTAGATTATTTTAATTTTTGAAACAATTCAATACTTTTATTAACAACAAGTATTTTTAATCCACATTAAAACCAATATTGAGTTATTTCATATAACTATACTGTAGGAAGTTTCCATTTAGATAATTTTTTATTCAAATGAAAAAAATTCCTCCATTAATTAAAAATAAAATTAAATGCTTTGAAATAAATTTCTCATTATATTTCTACTCGAAATGATATAGACACATAATTGGTCCATTTATAAAAAACTCTTTTCCATTTGCTTTGGGTAATTGTTGAAAATTTAGTTTATTCCACCTATTGAATATGAATCTGATAAAATGTTTTAAAAATCATTAATTATATTGTCTATTTTTTTAGAAATCTCATTTTTCATTTCAATATATAATTATTTTATGGTCATGAAATGGTAATTAATCTTAATTTAATTGAAATTTGGTATATATTTAGTTTAATTTTGTGATTTTCATATAATATAGAGTCTCATTTTTTCTTTGTAATACTTTGAAATATTTATACATGAGTTTTTTGATCTTTTTAGATTCTTGACATGTGATTAAGAGGCCTATCATGGACATAATTAATTTTTTAAAAATTTTAATTATATATTATATCATCAATTTGTGCCTTCTTAAATAAAATACAATAAAATGTAAATAGAATCTTATATCAGATATCTAAGACCATGGATTAGTCTCGATGACAATGTTTAACTAAGGTATAGCCTAAAATGTATTTTTTGGGTGTTCATAATTACTTTTAATTGGGAAAACATTTGTTTTATTAATTTAATTATTAATTTAATAAATTAATTAATTTAACCAAATGGTATTTCCTAAAATAAATTACATGTTCTAGAAGATTGATAGGGTCAACCACATAACCCTAGATTCACGAAGATAATCATCCTACCAAAACAAATTGGAGAATTGAAATAATATAATGGTGAAACTCTAGATCATTGAGAATGAAGATGCTCTAAACACAGTAGAAATTCCACCTTCATTGGTGAGTGTGTTCCTCATCAATGAAAGATCCAATCCCATTGTAAGGATTATGGAATGTGGATTGTATCTCCATTTTTTTGTTCATCCTGAATATTGTGATAGAGTTTATGATTACAACATGTATCATATGATTTGATCGATACAAATATGTTTTCTATTTTTCTCCTTTGATATCTTTTGGTAGTAATAAACATTTTAAACCTTAACACATTCATTATAATTTCTAAAATTTATAATTAATTTAATCTTTAATATTTAATCTTTAATATATTTATCCATACCATTATTTTATGTATATATTTATATATATAAATGTTTACATATATTGTGCTTCTTCATTCATACAGGCTAGGAAAAGGCCATACATCCATGTCATTGTTGGTGATGTCAAAGGGTAGTAGATCCGGGTGAGCAGAAGAGCTTTGATGTTTAAGGGTGTTCATAATGGTAATGGAATAAGTTGTGGGTGTTATAGTTGGATTTTATAAAATGATGTAATGGGTATCACATGCTCAATCATGAGAGGTCGATGGTAGATGTCATAGGATATGAAGGCTCTTGATTGATAGTGAGAGGTGTATTCTAGACTATGGTGGTCCATGGGTCTGTGTGAGGTAAAATGCAATAGTAGGTTGCATGGGTTTCAGGTACCTGTGTGCAAGGAGGATATATAAAGGTGATCTACATGGAATTTGGGGATTCATGTGTGAAACCCATAGAATAAAAATTTATTGAAAAATATATATATATAAAATGAATAAAGGTGAATATCTTATGGAGTATGAGAATGAAAAAATGGGGCCAACATGCCTTATCCTTAAAAATAATATTAATAAGAAAATAACAATAAAATTAATACTAATAATATAAAAACAAAGGATTAGCCATCACTCATCAATATGTTGATGGATTGATGATCCATATATGGAAGCATGAGCCCAACTATGCGATGTCTGTTTCATGACCAATGTTGGATACATAAATTGAACTCATGGATTGGGTGAATGAAATTCCTTTGAATATTAATTAGATTGTTCATTTTTTTGGAATATCATATATTACATATCATCTTTGTTTGATGTTTTAAATATGAACCGTGTTTGGAATAATTACAAGTATATTAAAGAATATGTTTTGGAAAAAATATCTCATATTTTATTTGGAATCATGGGTTGGGACCACGAAGTGCGTAATGTGTATTATATGGTGAAATGTGTGTTTCTCACAGGCCATCAGGTTTTTAAAATTAAATAGCCTATCCCAAGTGCTTTCATATGTAAAACACAATGGATGCCTCTGTAGTTCCCTTTTAGATACAAAGTGTTATGTTTTGGGTGTGATTTTACTTTAGGCATTGCTGGATGATGGTTGTGATTTGGTCGGATCATCATAGTTCATATAGAGGTGGTGATACCCTATAACACTAGGGTTCGGGTCCTTGATATATGGATATTGTAATCCCACATTGTACTATGCAGTGCATCCAATTTTTCTAAAAAATAAAAACACAGTTCTATGCTATCATAACATCCAGTAGTCCCCCCATTAAATATGATAGTACTCTACTATCATATCATCATGTACGAACTATGTATATCATATCATGGAGATGGTACTCTATTTTCGTATCAAATTAAGCGTCTTCAATACATCATATCATGGAGAAAAAACACCTCAATACTACAAGGGATCAAGACTCCATACTCATGTTGATTATTGAGATATTAATCTTCTATGGAATTAAGGAAGTAGACCATTATCCGTGGTTATGGTACTCCAAAATTAAACTAGGGTGTGGGTCCGCTATATGACTTCTTCATAACAATTTACGATATCCATGATATATTTTTTTGACTTTTAGAATAATGGAAAATATTTTCCTAAGCTGGGCTATGAGATAGATATCCAATTCTCTCCCATTTTGTATTATTTAGAATGAGAGTATATTTGTGTGTGTGTGTATTTATGATTAATCTATTTACTTGAGTTGACCAATTTACTATCTATATATTCTTATTTTGTATCATACATCTCCCCCTTTATTTTCGGGGAATCCTAATTGGTATGTATACACTCACCACTAAATGGGTTATTCCCACATTTGTCATGTCTTATATAGATAATGGACAATATGATATTGACTATAGAGGTTCATAGGGATACTCAGTGCATCAGATTGTGTATAATGGTTGGAGATTACAGATCTAGCGTTGCAATCCATTTTCACTTATACATCATTGTTTTTTCAGGTTGGGACATATTTATATTTGGGATTATATTTTTTCCCATTTACTTTTCATTATACATGGTTGATCTCTTATACACCCTATACGGTTTTCATGATTTATTTACATTATAGAGGTTTATTTATTATTATTATTATTCATCAGTAGTATTAATTTGATATGGTTGGGTGTGTTCGTACATGTACATAATTTAAAGTCCTCCCAATGTTAAATACACTACTCATTACCTCTTTCCATCCATGAGCCTATAGAGGTACGTTCTGGGTAGTCTGGCCTCGAACCCCACTTGGTTTCGTCCTGAAAATTTATGTTTGTACAAGATATTATCCTACTTATGGGTTGACCATTACTTTTGAATCCTGTTGTGGTTTATGGTTTATATCATTATTGTGGAGTGGGCTGTAGGAGAAATTCTAGACCTAAATGAGGATGATTACAACATTCCACCCATAGATTGTTAGGTAGAGTAATTGCAAAATCTAAGTGCCAGAAGAAATGATGAGATATTGGATGTAAGAATTTAGCAAGAGAAACTAGTATCAAATAACAATGATAGTGTCCACGTACAGTAATGTCTAAAACTATACTACCATCATGGAATAATTTGATACCATGTACGGTATACCATACATGTCATCCTTATGCTAGAAATATTCAGTGAACTGTCTCAGGTGGGTCGAGAGTTGGTGTAGATGATGATAGGGAAGATCTAGGAAATCAATGAGTGAATGAGGAAGGCCTATACCAAGTATAAATCTTATAAAAATATTCTTCACAAGCCCCTATAGTTTTTATAGGGATACATCATTTTCATGAATGTTACACCACAATGAGTATTGAAGAGGTTCAGATATGGAGGTAAGCTATTACTGAGCTATATTAGGCCATTATAGATATTGGATAGTGGTTTGATGATTCATAACACCTCTAATAACTCCCATTGATTGAGAGGGTTAAAGACGTCACACATGTGTTGCAACTGTGGAGATATTTCCATGACCTCACACTTGCTATACACTGTAGAGAGCTAGACATTAAGGATGAGTCCACTTCAGTAGGGAACCAGATGGTGATGGAGGATATATATGAGAGGACTCATCAAGGATGGACCATCCCCATGGTTCATGTGTGGTTAGAGAACACTAACATTGTAGAGATCACTTGGGGGAAGAAGATCCACATGTGGGCTCAGAAACACGAGTGGAATTTGTAGTTTCGCTTTTATGGGATGAAAATATTCAATAATGCTAAATTTTTCTAGACACTATTTTTTTGATAAACACATTTAATTATTTATACACATAATTTTAGATATATGCATTGAGACAACACAGGATGATAAGGCTTGGTATACCCCAAAATAAATTTTATAAAAATATGAAATATATATAATATCACTAGTGTATGGTTTCTTATAGGAAAATTTATTCCTCTTTAACATAATATCATATTAGAATTCTGAGACCACAATTTTTATTTTAATACATGTTTTACCATTGTAATGAACTAAAATTGGTATGTTTATAGAGTTCATAAATATAGGCAGTTGGTGGGATGTTTAGGGGATTAAATAAATTACTAACCTAGTTATTTAATAACATTAAAATAATGGTTTTTATCTACAATTATGACTACTTTGGTGGATCTACACGAGTTTCCACATGACCCTAGGATCTTTGATAGTATTATCCTTTTCCATATCACTAGTGATTTGAATACAGATATTGATGAAATACCAAACCCATGAGAATCAATATGATGAAATTCATCAAAACATCATACATTGTTTGTGACCATGTTCTTCATTAGTGAACTATCAAATAATATGGAATTGAATATTATTTGAAGAATTTATCTCCACATGTTTGGTTCCTAATGAATTCACTAATGGGTGTGTTATTTCAATATATATCTCAAGATATTATTGATACATATTCAATTGTCACTTTTCTCATCTGATCACCACTTCGATTAATTGAGTCATTGAAGCATAACCTTTCCTTTTGGATAGTGAAATTTTACAGTAGAAGTACTCATTAATATTTTATCATCATTAGGTTTATCCATAAATTTCATGTGTGTGTGTGTGTAAATATATATAGATTGTGTTTCATCCTTCATCTTGGTCATGTATAGGCCGACCAACCACGCAATTGTAGGAGACATCAAAGGGATATAGATATGATTGAGCAGATAATATTTGAAAAGACTAGTTATAAAGAATGGTGATGGAATGTGTTTGGGGAATGAGAAATTGACATCATAAAATGGATAATAGGGAAGCACTTTACTGATCATAAGCAATGTCCAACAGATATGAGAGGAGAGGGAAGCACTCGACTGATCGTGAGCATTGGATGTTGGACGAAGATTGTCCATGGGTCTCTGTGATCAGCATATCAATAATAAATGTTGAGATTTATGGGAAATATCTTGCATGGATGATCTGTTTAGGTGATCAACACTCATTCTAGGGTTTCTTTTATGAATCCCATTGAAGAAGATGATATAGGGAAAGATATAAAAAAATTGAAACAAATAAGAAAAATCATCAGCAGTTGGGAGTTAAATACATGGATTCTACCAAGACTTATCCATTCCTTAAAAATAATAGTTATAAAATAATAAATATAATAATAATAATATTGTAATAAATAAAAATATTTAGTAAAAAATAATCATATAATTAATGATTTAATATTCATCTACAACAACATGACACTAACATTATGACATTAATTTTAATACAAAAGTACGATACTTAATTTAAAATTATATATCTAATCTTGGAAAATCATAAATTTTCAACTATAGTATTATTATTATCATTATTGTATATTTTTTCTGACATATATTATTCGTATTATGTTTGAAAAAAGATGGTTTGTTGAATTGGGACCCTGATTTGGAGGTGGGATCATTAGAGACTAGATGTAGGTAGTTATCCTTTATGGAACTAGGTAGTGAGTCCTCTATGTAAGAAGATTATTCCCCCATATCGTACCCGAGTGTGGATTCTCCATATGTGTTATAAAAATATAGATATAGAAATCCACTATCATAATAATGAGTATTCCATCTATTAATTGATATTTTACTACAATATCATATAAACATGTTCTTCCACTATATATCATATAAATGATATGGTGAAAATATTTTGTATCAGCATTACAGTACCCTCTAATTCTATTCATGGAAGAACTACTCCAATTTCATAACAAGTCTTAGGTCATCTATACTCATTCTGTCAATAGAAATGCTACTCCCCTATGGAATCATGACGTGTGCCCTTTATCCATATAGATGCTACTATACTATTTTACCATGGTGTAGGATGTTCACATGACTTTTTGAATTACATGATTGAGATTTTTCCAGAATTTGTGGACTTTTGGAAGTGACGGACACTGATTTTTGGCCATTCTAGTGAAATATAGATCATTTTATCTCTTATCTGTGTTCTTTTTGTCTTTAGAATATATATATCTATGAGTATGTGTGTGTATAGTGACTCTATTACATTGGTTTTAGCTATTTTCTACCAATTAATTTATATTTTTGTCTCTTATTACACCCCCCATCATCATTTGGGGTGTCCTAATGGATATTTATTTACTCACCCCATCATGGGTTTTTCGTACACATGTCATGTCTTATGCAGTTGATGAACAGTTTATTGGTCACAAAACAGTATATTAGGTATACTAAGTGTATTGAAATTCACATGGTGCTCAGAGATTGCAGATCATTATATGGGATCTATAAACACAATTAATTTACATTTTTATCAGGATGGTACAACACTTTGGATGTGTGTGTATTTTAACTCTTTATTTTTTAGCTTTCCCTATCATATCTTTGTACGCTGTTGAGGTTTTGTATGCTTGGTTTCAAATATTTATATTGAATTTTGTTATTATTAAGCATCACCACATCTCCTTGGACATAGTCTGGAGTGTGATTACATTTACCGAAGGTAAAATCTTCACTAAGTAATATATTCTTTTCTGTTTGTGGTAAGCCTGAGGCCAAAGGATACAAGAATGGGGTAGTTGGGTCTTGATCCCCCTTGTGTCAGGTGAAGACTTTTAATTTCGTAAAAACAAGTTTAAGGTGACATGATGAGTTTTCTAACCCTATAGAATATTTTATATGAATTTGGGTGTTTTTATTTCCCTACTAAATTATTATTATATATATTACATTGAAATGTTGTATGTAATTATATATATGTCCTTACTATCAAACATAATAGGGGTCAACTTCTGCCACCGTATTCACAAAAATTGATCAATATATCTCAACCAATACGAAAAAAATTCTATATTACATAAAAATATCATAGATCTTATTTTATCCTCCTATAACCATCCTATTGAAGATTAAAGTTCATGAAAATGGAGGTCTCAAAAAAAAAGGTAATATTTTTCCCCAACACCATCAAATATTAATTCATGTTATTTGTCCTATAAATTTAATATAAATAATAAAAACCTATTTTTATAGTATCATAAATATAGTAATATCTTACTGTTGTTATGGGGTATTTTTTTCACCTCATATCCATTAAATCAAAAATGGATGTAGCGGTCATTCATATGTGTGGACTACCACCTCCAAATATAGAGATGGTTTATATCTGAGAACCATTATTCATGTTTTTTTATTACAATATATTTAATTTTTTCATATGATTTTTATGGATTTATTTGTGACTTTATAATTATAATATATTATATATCATCGATCGATCCAAGATGATAGAAAATGATAATGACACCAATAACTACGTGTGGACTTGAACAGACACAAAGTGATGTGATTAATTTTATATCTATTATTACCAAGAATATCATAATAATATATTAAATTAATATAGAAAATATTTATTAAATATTAAAGATCATTTAATTATTAATAAATATTTACCATTGATGTGTTTCATTCACTGATATCTGTAAATTGAACTCATATATATATACCGAGTAATGGCTCCATTAAGTGATGTAATTAATTTATCATATATATTATATTAAAAGTAGTAAATATGTATAGAATGATTAAATATGATTCATTGATTCATGTTTATAATTAAATATGTGAAGTAACCAAAATTGAATTTCATGGAATGGAATTAGTGTTAGGAAATAAATCATGGGGAATAAAAAAAATTCCCCCAACATGGAAATTTTAAAAATGAATTAATACCTAACTGGTGAAAGATTTTTTAAATAAACAATAATTTGTATTTTATTTATTAATATTATTGTTTAAAATTTTCGTAATATATATATATATATATGAGTTTTTAAAACATTAAAATTAAGAAGTCACTGGAGGTAATGGATTCTTATCTATGTTTTAATTATGTGAAACCTATTCCATATTATACAGTAGTTTTGTTTTTTAGTGTATATTGATAAAAAAAATGAGATCATGAAGTATTTTATAAATTTTTCTTTTATTTTCAATAAATATCAGAATATAACATTTATATGTCTTTAATCATAGACTTCCAAAACATTAAGTGTTTCTTGTCAATAAATTTCATCTTTGGGAAATATATTTTGGTATGAATCATTATTGATTAATGTGGTGGATAAACATCCAATATGAAATTTTATATGATGATACCCTATTAAATAATATATTTAATATTAATTTTTTTTATTTCATCCAAAGTTGAATGATTCAAATTTTTGAAAAATAGTAATGTATTAATATTATATGTCATTAATCAGGTGATTTTGAAATAAATTTCAACTAAAAAATATTATGATCCTTATCCTATACACCCCATATATTTTTCTATATTTATGATTTTACATTAATTATAATGCACGAATAAAATAATCCTCTATTTTCTCTAAAATATGATCAATAAAATATTTATAAGAATTATTTATCAATTTTTATCATTGGAGGATGAAAGTTTGATACCATGTCATGTTATTTAATATATTTTCAAAACATTTGTTTAATATGATCCATTGTATTTTAATTTTAATTTTGAATAATATTTTATATTATTATAAAAGTTTTATGAATGGTTTTTTATTTTTTTTCTCAAACAATATTATTTATGATTTTTTATAAAATAATGTTACTAGAATCAATGTCTTACTACATAGTAAATGAATATATTTTCCATTCATTTGGACCAATCATTTCATTATGATATAACGTACTATTATTAGTTGTTATATTGAAAGAAAATATTATTCACAGTATTTTATGATTTTTTTAAATAATAAAAGAATAATTGTATTTTTTAAGATGTTTTTAAATAAATTATTGAGTGATCATATAAATAGATTGTGTATCTATTATAATGTACTCAAAGAGTTGTTAATCATTATTAGGAATATGCACTTCTGAAATTATTCAAATTTTCTCTATGAACAATGATGATCATTATTCATTGATTATTTGTTGAAACCCATTTATTTACCATTGGTTATGCAATGATGGAATAAAATCCCTTTCTTTTAGGCATGTTATGAAACGATGAAATCATTAATTTTTTTATGATCATGTGTAATGCTTTTTGTTTTATGTCATATGAAAATATTTTTTTTCATATACCATTTATCAATTTGGTAAATATGGATTAGTCTTGATATAACTATATTTTATGTGGAAATTAATTCATGTTCACTAAATTATGGATTAAATTTGTTTTATAACTATGTATTTTTTTATGAACAAGTAATCATATCCATTACATTTTTATTATACCTGGTTTCATGTCCATAATTATTTTCTGGTACTCAATTATATATATGTAACATAATTAAAAAACCTGTAACAATTTATATTGGTTCAAAATGATATTGTATTCTTATTGTACCATATTTATGTGTTTCGGGTTTTTTATCATGTATAATGACTAATTATTGATAATTATTACCTCTAATGAAATTATTCCCTTTTATGAAACATTCATAGTCTATAGACCATGGGTAATTATATCCAATTAAATATGTAATTATTTCATATATTATTTCCTTTTTTTCATACTCATATTCTAACTTATGATCATTTATTGATATCTCACATGTTTACCCATATATATAATATATGCTCCCCCTTTCATATGTTTAGATTTTCCCAATGATATAATGAATGGGTACAATACTCTTTTTGTTTTATTATATTATATTATGATGTTACATAATCATAATTCCATATACTAAGATATTTCCAAAATAATTTTACTATAACATTCAATAGAGGATTTTTATGATTTCATGGAGTACTGCATTTTTCATATTTGATCATGATTCATGGTTTACATCAATTGAAAATATATTTTTTCAATAATATCTCTATAAATAGATTTTTTTTATTTTTTTATCATTTGTAGATAGATTAACAGTTATATTGGTCTGTTAATACCCTCTATGATATGTTTCGGTAATATTTTATAGATTTAAATTGTGGTTTGGATAAATATGTTCTTCTTTTTGATATTTCATTCAATAATATCATTCTGTAGAGGAGTCATGGTAATCTATATGAATCAATGTATGGTAAGGTGGAAATAAAATATTATAGTATGTAGTTGGAGAAATAATAATATCAGTACATAAGGCATCTAATGAAATGGATGAGAAGGTGGAATATATTCAACAATAGAACATGACTGAAAATTAACTTCTTTTTATAAAATTATTTTCATAGGAAATGTGATAAACCATATAACATAACAAAATATGACACTAAAAGAAACTATAGAATAATTTATGGAATCTTTAACCTATTTGGAATCATTTTCCTTAAAATATTTCCATGGAAAATAAGCTATTTGTTTTCTTGAATCATCCTTTAAAAGTAATTCGAAATGATTCACCCAATAGTCCCCAGATTGAATATATTCCCCTTTATAGATATTCTACATGTTTAATATTCTTATCTATATATATAGTCCTTATCAACAATAAAAGAACATTTCTCCCTCGTAGTTTCCACTCAGAAAAATCATTCCATAATTTTTTCAACATCCACCTTTGGGGCATTAATCATCACATGTCCACCACCATTTCTTCACCTACATGTATTATAATTTCATGATTATGCTCTGTAACCATGAATGTATCTCACTTAGAACCATAAATATAGTCCCATTGAATGAAAATACCGTATATGGTATAGCCTCTACTTAGGAACGGGATCCCAAAACCTTCAGATTATCTATCATATCATTATAATTCATCCGTTTGTCAGATATTTTCTCCATTGGGTCAGGGAAAATAGGAATAATCCTTCTGACACTTTATTTTTCCTCTACATCCCTTCCTCCTTCTCTAATTGAGGATATCATCACCTAGAAGTTATTTTTTAATTTCACTATTGGGCATGATGGAGGTACTTTGGTCTGCACCATTCAGTGGATGGTTGAAATGCAACACAGATAGTGCCTCAAGGGGAAATCTGAGACCATGGGGATTTAGAGCTATCTTCCAAGACCAGTTGGGAGAAGTGTTAGAATGCATTTATGGATCTTTTATTCACACCACTACACTATAATCCGAAATGATGGCGATTATTAATGAAGAAGATAATGGTTATCATATTCGTTGGAAGAATATATGGCATGAGTGTTACTCAAATGCGGTTGTGCATGCCATATGTGTAGGCCAAAAACACTTCTAATAGAAAGTGGTGGGTAAATGGGTTAATTTAATTGAAAGGATCTCCTCTTTGAACCACATTGTTACACACATGTTACAGGAAGCTAACTATATTGAGGATGAACTTTCCAACAACTATGTCTTGGAAGTGGGTAGCATAAGCCTGAAAAATGTGCCTGATGAAATGATACCTCTAATCGTGCAAGAAAATGTAAAACTCCCTCCTTCCACATTGTATAACTCTTTTGTTTTTGTTCAATATATGATACATTGTTCTCACTCTTATCAAATAAAAATATCCAAATATTTGACTAGATTGATCATCAATTGATACATCTCTAAGGTCCCACTTATCTACATTTGGATAATAAAGTCAGACTACTTCAAATTCCTAGTTCATCATATCATCCAAACCCTAAATGTTGGTATAAGTCTTTAGGATTAGAGAATCATTTCTCATCCATGGACCCCTTATTGCATTTGGTTCATGTTCTAGTCACTTATTCTCCTATAATTTTTCACATGCAATAAAGAAACGATGAACATATAGCATTTATATAGAATGCAGCCATGGGAATCCATGACCCTCCATAATCGGCCATATTGGACACCACTTAAATAATGTTTCAACTTTTAGATCTAATACCCCCTCCAGGGAGTCTATTATTGATTTACTTGGGGAAGAATCTTGTAAGTTTACTATAAAAACCCATCCATGCTTATTGGACCTGGATGAACTAATGTAGATGGAATGTGATCATACATACCATTAATCGACTTCTGGAAGAAATCACATACACACATATAAGATCCCTAAGCCTCAAGTTGAACATAATTGAAATAGTATTTTTTTAATATAAGTGGTATACTAACTCTTTCCCATCGTCCCATCATAAACACACAACTCTTTGATGTTGGAGTTACCACATGATACCAAAATATATTTTTATCACAGCCTATAGATCCTCACCTATAGGCATGCATTGACTGACCAAACTTCTTACTAGATGAACAATAATCGACCAACCATTCACAACACACAACATGGTTTTGTTTCAATTATTCTTCAACTATGATTCAAATATAATCCATAAGAAACATAAATACGTAATATTACATGATAATTAGAGGATATATATGGTGATAAAATAAAATAGTTATACCTCCCTGGTATTATTAACAACTAACCAAATTTCAAAACATTAACATAATCACTAGATTTTGAAAAGGTATAGAGATCACAGGGTAATTACATGAAATCACTATTATTTGGATTTCAAGATTTTTATGAGAGAAATATGACAACCTAAATATGTAGAACAGTGAGCCTTTTTTGATTTTGGGGAAAACAGATCAAGCTCCGACCTTGTATTCCTCAAAAGAATACTAGATCATTATGTGCCACTTGTAAAGAAATCGGACATTCCCTTTTCATAGACTCTCCAAATCTCAGAGATAAATGTAGAAAGGGATTTGGATAGGGTGATAAAATACTTAATCCAATTAATCAAGGATAGATTTAGAATATTTGGGTTCATCATCAACTCTGAAATCAAGATAAAATGTTATAGAAAAACCTTGAACAGATTTGGGACATTTTGGATGAGTGAGATTTGACGAAATGTAGGAAGACATTCTATGTTGGAGAAAGATGAGAAGGAATGATTTGTACCCTCACGGGAAGCGGGAGGTACCGACCCCATTATGGAAGGAGGGAATCAAAAATCAAATATCCCCGTCATGGTGGGGTAGTGGAGCTCTAACTAGATTGATTCCCCCTTCTATTCAACAAAAAATTATGGAATCTCATAATTTAAAAAAAAATACATAAAATTAGAATAAACATATCATATTACATTTTTATGAAATGTTTATAATTTAAATATCATTGTGTATAAATATTTCGATGTTTGATAATAATGGATTATTTTTACCAATATATATTTCTCTCTTCTGATTCTTGATCTAATCCACAAAAATTTACTTTCAATTGGAACACCAACCAAACCATTACCATTTTCATGATGAATTACATGTATTTCTTATAAAAAGTAAATATAAGATATGGAAATTGTAATTTATTCAATAGTACCACTATAAGAAACTGATTTTTTTTTGAATAAAGACTAGTGGATAATCTAGATTCAAAAAATGATGATAAATGGAAATTGACTTATCACATAACTTTTTTTTGAAATAATCAATTTTTTAAAGAGACATACACTATGGGAAATTTTATCTTTACAAACTATTTAAAATTATTGGTATAAACAATACCAACTATTGTCCACACCAAAGAATCTTGAGTCGTATGGATAGACATATCCCAACGGTTCAATGAGAACCGTTGGGATATGTCTACAAAATTCATTATATACCAACAGTTTCAAAAATTCATTCAAATACATGTTTTTACAAAAATTTAAACCATGGTTTATTGCAATAATTCATTCTATCCTAACGGTTTACAAAACTATTGGTATAAACTTTTACCAACAGTTTTAAAAAAACCAATGGTAAATATCATGTAAATTTATTTATGCAAATGGTTTACAGGTCATTGGAATTTACCTATACTAATGGTTTAAAAAATCTTTGGTATAAGTTCTAGTTTTACACATATGCCAATGGTTGTAAACTGTTGGCATATCCTTTTTGTACCCATAGTAGCAACCATGTTTGTAGGCCTCCCCTGTGCAGCTGTATAAATTCAACCAGGAGGCCTGCAAAATTCATACACAACATAATACCTTCATAATACAAACACATACAACATGTAACACAAAACACCATTTACAATTATTCCTGCATAATACATACAGAATTCTGTATGAATCCATACAGATTTCATACGAAAAATATTTCTTACAGAATCTAAATACCTCCAATTTTGTATTTAATTACCCTCTACAAACATAGATAAATAAAACATAATTATTAAGATAATTAACAAAAGTATACACATACAAAAAGTATACCCATACACCATTAACACATAATTCATATTTTAATAAAATACATAAATATTTAAATTCAAAAATCAGGGGGTTGGGGCTCTTCTCGGGTTCGGGGTGGCTGTCCAAGGGGGGTGGGAGAGTCAAGGGTCTTGGGGGAGTCTGGGGGATGGGGGTGTCCAGGAGGTGGGGGTGTCCATTGGGGTGTACAGGGGGTGGGGTGGCCAAGGGGGTGGGGGTGGAAAGGGGGTGGGGTTTTGTCCAGGGGTTGGTGCGGCTTTCTTGGTGGTAGGGGGTATCCAGGTGGGTGGGGGTGTCCAAGGGGTTTCTAGGGGTGTGGTGGTGTTCAATGGGGGTCCAGGGGGTTGGGGGCAATCCAAGGGGGTGGGTGGTGTCCAGGTGGTGGGGTGGTGGTCCATGGGGGTGGGGTGGTCCAGGGGGTGGGGTGTCCAGGTGGTGGGGTTGTGTCTAGGATTAGTGGGGGTGTCAGGGGGAGTTGGGGGTGTCAATGGAGATGGTGGTGTCAAGGAATTTGGGGGGAGGGGGGTTGTCCATGGGGGGTGGGGCTGTGTCCGGGGGGTGGTGTCTAGGTGGATGGGGTGCTTTCCAGGCGTGCGACTGTCAAGGGGGTGGGGTGGTGTCCATGGTGGGGGTCTAGGGGTTTTGGGGCTATCCAAGGGTGAGGGGTGGTGTCCAGGGGTGGGGTGGATATCCATTGGGGTGGGGGTGTCTATGTGGTGTCGTTTAGTCTAAGAGGGGGGGGGGGAGTCCAGGGGATGGTGGCCATCCAGGGGGTTAGGGTGTGTCCAAGGGGGGTAGTCCAAGTGGTGGTGGTGGGAGGGGGGCTGTTCATAAGAGTCTACAGGGGGTGGGGTGGAGTGTAGGGGGTTGGATAGCTTTCTAGGGTTTGGGGGTGTCCAGGGGGTGGGGTGTCCAAGGGGTGGGGTGGTGTCTAAGAGGGGTTGGGGAGGTCCTAGTGGTTGGGGGGTGGCCCAAGGGGGGCAGGGTGGTGACAATGGGGTGGGGGTGGCTTTCCATGGGGTGGGGGTTTCAAAGTGGGGTGGGGGTGTCCAGGTGGTGTGTTGGTGTCTAGGAGGGGTTGGGGTCATCATGGGTGTGGGGGTGTCCCGGGGGGCTATCCAGTGTGGGGGTGTCCAGGGGGTGGGGTGGTGTCTAGGGTGTGGGGGGATTTAATGGTTTTAATGGAATTAATTTCATGGATTTATGATCATTGGTATTTTTAAAATTGTTTTGGAATAATGTTTATTTCAATAGTATGTGTTTCATTAGGAAAAAATTAATGCTTTGGAGAATATGGTAGGAAGGAGGATTTGTTTTTTAGAAAATGGATTACATTTTCCTTGTGGGGAAAAAATACAATATGATTTTTGAAATGAAGCATTAAAGAGGATATCTGAGGTAGTCATTCGTGTGATCCAGCAATTGTATTCATAGTCTTGGTCTCTACTCAAACTCTTGTGGAAGTTGAATAGCCATGTTTTTCTCAGATCATTTATTATGCATGTGAGCTTCTAAAATACCATCCTATATTTTTTATTGGTGACCAACGATCTCAGGAGGCAACGAAGTGGGATTCCATGATTAATGGGATATTCAAGTTTTTAGAAATCCTATAATACATAGGGGTGGAGCTGTTTAGGGGGTGGGGGATTCCCACATAGGTTGTGGGGCTGTCCAGGGGGTAGGGGTGTCCAGGGGGTGGGTGAGGATATCTAAGGGGTACGAGGTGTCTCGGTGGATTGGAGGACTGTCCACGGGGGTGGAAAGGCTATCTAGGGGGTGTCTGGGGGGTGGGTGGTCTATCCATGGGTGTGGGGGCTGTCCACATGGGGAGGGGGTGTCCAGTGGGTGGGCAGGTTATCCACGGGTGTGGAGGGGTAGCCGGGGGGAGTTGGGGGTGTCTAGGGGATTGAGCGGCCTTTGCACGGGGTGGGTGGTCTATCCACAAGGGGGTATCTAGGGGGTATGTGGTGTTCAGTTGGGTGGGTGGGCTATCAATGAGGGTAGCAGGGCTGTCCACGGTTGTATATGGTATCTAGGGGGGGCTGTCCACAGGGGTGAGGGGGTGTCCAGGTGGGTACGAGTTGTCAAGCGGGTAGGGGCTATCCACATGGGAGTTGGGGCTGTCCAAAGGGTAGGGGTGTCAAGGGGGTGGGTGGGGATATCCACGGGGGTGGGAGGCTATATAGGGTGTACGGGGTGGCACGTGGGGGGGGGGCTCTCTAGTGGGTATCGGGAGGGGGGCTGTACATGGTGGTGACAGGGCTGCCAGGGGGGGTCGGCGTGTCCAGGGGGAGGGTGTGTTATCCAGGGGGAGGGTGTGTTATCCATAGGGGGAGGAGTTTTCCAGGGGTGGAAAGGCAGTCCACGAGGGTGGAGGGACTATCATGGGGGTCCAAGGGAGGGAATGATGTCCACAGGGGTGGGTCGGCTGTCCATGGGGGTTGGGGGAGGGGGATGTCTAGGGGTATGGGTTGTGAAGGGGTGGGTGGGCTATTCATGAGGGTGGTGTGGCTGTCCAGGGGGGGACGTGGTGTCCAAGGGGGAAGGCGGGCTATCCACAGGGGTGGGCGGGCTATCAACGGGGGTGGGGGGGAGGCCATGGGGGTATGCGTGGTTGTCCAGGGGGTACGAGGTGTCCACGGGTGGAGGGCTATCCAGGGGGTGGGTGGGATGTCCAAGGGGTGGGCCCCAGGGGGTACAAGGTGTCCAGGGGGTGGGTGTGGCTGCCCAGCTGGTACGAGGTGTCCATGGGGTGGGCGAGCTGTCCACAAGGGGGGGTTGTCCACAAGGGGAGTGTTGGCCCCAGGGGTGGGGGATATCCACAGGGTCGGGCGGGCAGACCACATGGATGGGTGGGCTATCCAGGGGGTATGAGGTGTCCAAGGGTGTGGGTGGGCTGTCCATGAAGGTGGAAGGGATATCCAAGGGGTACAAAATGTCCATGGGGGAGGGCGGGTAGTCCACGGGGTTGGCCGGGTTGTCCATGGGGGTGGGGAAGGGGCTATCAAGGGGGCATAGGGAGTCCATGGGGTGGGTAGGGTTGTCCAAGAGGTACGGGGTGTCCACGGGGGGAGGGGATGTACAGGGGAGTGGGCGGGCTATCTAGGGGAGAGGGCGAGGCTGTTTAGTGGGTATGGGTTGTCCAGGGGATGGACATGGCTGTCTAGGGGGTAAGGGGTGTCTGGGGGGTGGATGGGTTGTCCACGGGTGGGGGGGGGGGGTTCAAAGGGGGAGGGGTTGTCCAAGGGGTTGGGGGATTTTTATAAGGGTAGGTGTTATCCAGGGGGTGGGGGTATTCCACAGGGGGGGAGGGAGGGCTGTCGAGGGGGGTAGGGGTGTCCTTGTGGGTGGGAGGCCTGTCACCGGTTGTGGGTAGGATTTCCATGGCGGTGGGGGGTGTCCAGGGGTGTTTGGGTGTCCGGGGGGTGGGTGGGCTGTCCATGAGGGTGGTGGGGCTGTCAATGGGGGTACGAGGTGTCCAAGGGGGTGGGTGGGCGGTCCAATGGGGAGGGTGGGTGGGCCATAGGGGTGGGCGGGGCATCCACGAGGGTGGGGGATGTCCTGGTGGGCCCGGGTTGTCCATGGTGGTGGTACGTGATGTACAGGGGGGAAAGATGTGTCCACGGGGTGGGGGCTATCCAGGGGGTAGGTCAGAATGTCCATTGGGGTGTCTTGTGGGGTGAGCGGGGCTCTCCAGGGGGGTACGTGGTGTCATGGGGGTGGGCGTGGATGTCCTGGGGTACGGGTTGACCAGGGGGTGGTCGGGCTGTCCAAGGGGTGGGGGTGCCTGCCCACAGGTGGGAGCATCTATCCACAGTGGTTATCAGGGCTATCCCAATGGGGTACGGGGTGTTCATGGGGGTGGTTGTGGCTGTCCATGGGGTATGGGGTGTCTAGGGGGGTGGGCGGGGAGTCCACGAGGGTGGGGGGGCTGTCCACAGGGGGAGGGGATGTCCATGGGGTGGGGGTTATCCCAAGGTGGAGTGGCACCCCAGGGAGTGGGTGGATCTCCAAAGGTGTGGTTGGGCTATCAAGGGGGTAGGGGTGTCTAGTGGGATGGAAAGGCTATCCACGGGGGTGGGTGGGCTGTCTATGGGGGTGGGTGGGCGGTCCATGGGGTGGAGGGGGGCTGTTCAGGGGGGAAGGGGTGTCCAGGTGGGTGGGTAGGTGATCTACATGGGTGGGAGGGCTATCTAGGGGGTAAGGGGTGTCCAAGGGGGTGGGTGGGCTCTCCACAAGGGTGGTCGGGCTGTCCATGGTGGGTGGGGATATGCATGGGGGCACGAGGTGTCCTTGGGGGTGGGGGTGCTATCGTGGGGTGTACGGTGTGTCCACATGGGGGTGGGGATGTCCAGGGCGGTGGGCGGGCTTTCCAGGGGTGGGAGGGGCTATCGACGGGGGTGGTAGGTCAGTCCACTGTAGTGGTGGTGGGAGGGATGTCCACAGGGGGCGGGGCTATCCAGAGGGGTGGGGCTGTCCACAAGGGGAGGGGTTTTCCAGGGGGTGGGTGGGCTTTCGACGGGGGTGGCGGGGCAGTCCAGGGGGTACAGGGTGTCTAGGGGTGTGGGAGGGATATCCACTGGGGGTAGGGGGTTGTCTAGGGGAGGGTTGAATCACTCAAAAAAAAATCATGAAGACATGTTTTATTAATTATATTTATATATATAAATAATGACAATGTGACCTACTTAATCACATATATATTCAGGCACAACAAATTAATAAACATCAATGGTTGGTAATATCAATCTAAAATGTAATAGATCAATCTATCCCTCATCACCATCACTATCATCACCATCATATTCAGCCTCACCCATGTCCTTATAGATGTTCTCATCATCGTCCCCCTCCCTCCTCAACACCCTCGTCCTCACCCTCCTACTAAGACTCATCCTCCTTATCACCCTCCTACTTTTCCTCGACCTCCTCATAGGCATCCTCCTCCTCCACCTCAGCCTCCTCCTTGCCATCGTCTCAACCAATAGTTGAAATGTCACCTATTAAAACATATATAAAATTAATTGTTGACCTATATTCATCACACACTGTTCTGGCCTCTTGTGGTATTGTTGGATGTAAAACATCCATCATTTTCATAAATGCAGTGTTTTCCCTTGAAGGCTATTCTGCCATCTCTGTGGACCTTTTTATAGCATGTTTTTCCTGTTCCATAACCTGTTCGAACTTGGTCGCACTACAACTTATACCTGAGGAGGGATAATACCTCATCAGAATGGTACACTTCCTAGGTCGATAGCATACTCTACTAGGGTGCTCATCTCCCAACACCTGATGTAAGTGATCATTAGGCCCACAATTTTTACCTTCCTCATCCTCAAGGGACCCTAAAGAAGTCTTTCACAAATATAAATAGATTATTAAGTTACAAAATAGAGATTAAAATTTTAAATATATATAGTGAAATGTACAATCTGCTGCTGAGTCGGTTCATTAACCGCACATCCATCTTTCTTCCATATACTTGATGGAAACCATTTTTCTCAATCTAGACATCCTTATATATTAAATTTCTTATCTAAAATAACAATTAATGTATTAAATGATAATTAAAAATAATATACCAATAATTAATTGCATAAAAAATTCTATAATAACTTTAGCGACTGAATAAATTATGGAGGAAGTAATAAAAAGTGAAATTTGTAAAGAAAATTTATGAAATGTCATACCTACTGCCTGTCATGATCTAGAATCTTATTAAATCCCAATGTGTGGATGTATTATGTACCATCGAGGATTTTTTATTTCTTCAAGATGAATCCAAAATAAAATTGAATAATTATTATTAACGAAATACATAGAAATTTTCATTTAAATACCTCTAATGTGATTAAAACCTTAAATTGGCTAGTAGTAAAATGAGTAATCATCTGTCAATACTATTATAACAGACAATCATCCACGATAGGGACCACCTCTAACTCTATGCCCACTCTACTATAACATCCAATGTGCAACTTGTGCACGAAATCTCTTAATGTGTCACCCAAATCCATTATATGTGTTTGTCATGCACCCTCACCATCGTGGAAATTAAACCGTAGTGGACAAAAAAATATTAATTCCTATAAATAAAAAATATAATATATTGAAATAAATACAATAGGGTTTTTAACACATTATATCTACCCAAGCTTTATACCTGACTTCATTTGGAAGTTTTCTTCACGAGAGCGGGCTGACAGGAATGATGTCAGAGTATTTGGAATGTGACTCCAAAAAACTCGGACATTGCTTCCCTAGTATTTCAATCATTTGACTATATTCATTATTGTCAACCATCAATTGTGTGCAGTACTTCCATAGCACATGCAAGCATGTACACCCCCTCCCCAGCTTCCTATCAGTAGATGTATCTATTTTTAATGAAAGACAAATATGTTATCAATATATGTTATAATGAAAATAAATAACGTTGTAAAAAAGTTATGGTTGTATAAGTATACCTGCGGTAGTCTGGTCAATGGGAGCCGATGGATCTGTGGAAACATAAGGAACACCCTGTATGGATGGAGTGGGTCCCAATGTATACTCTACTAGGAATGATTTTGGTAGAGCAAGAGTCAAAGAAGATTGAATATAAACACCCATAGAGAAGGAAGAAGGAGTTAGAGAAGATGATATGGATGGCTGGCTGAATGCTGGATGGGGAGTGTGAATCATCATCGGATATGGTAGAGATGGGTGAGGAGGCTTAGATGTAAAGTTTTGTGAAAACATGGGAGGCCTAAATATCCCATGTGTCCCTAACGACACACTAGGATTATAATGTGGGATGGATGGTATGTGATTGGGAGGGGCAGTGTCTAATCGGGTATTCCAACCAGATCATCTAGATCTCGTACCACCCCCTCATACGAACACCCTGAGTATTGGGACCACTAATAGACTTCTCGTCAAATAAATATCGCCTAATAAATAGATCCTACAAAAATGTTTAAAAAAGATGATCACATGAAGTTATATGTTATTTAAATATATATATATATATATATATTAAAAAAAATTCTCACTACAGGCGCTAGTGGTGGAATGCCCAGCTCAGTCATGTAATGATTGTTTTACATAATTTTTTTTTCCACTTCCCTTCAATTGGTTTCATTTCCCTATCAATTATTCAAATGGATCCATATGAAGCTCGGTATGGTAATATTTGTTTAATTCAAACTTGTTTCAATAATGTTTGGAATGAAATATACTTTTAATTGGTCATGATGAAGTCATAATAGAGATTTTTTGTTCTATGTAACAAATAATAAAATATTTATTAAATTTTTATAAGAGATATAGAGACAATAGAAGAAGGGACATGGAGTTTGATATTAGAGGCAATTTTACCATCTAATATCACCATAGAAGAGAGTTTTGAGTTTATATAATAAGTGGAAGAATAGACATAGGAACATTGAACCCTTATATATCCTTTATATCATAGGAGAAGTTCTCTATCGACCTTTATGTCCACTTAATATGTCATGTGTTAATGATGTGTTCCACGAATCTCTCATTATGAATTACACACATAATCACTAACATGTACTTAGTACGGAGGTGGACCAACTAGAAAATTTCATATCTTATAAATAATGACATAATATTTTTATGTAGAGAAAAATATTATTCAACATGAAAGGACTCACCTTGTCAACTTGTTGTTGATGAACCACAAGAATGAATAGATGACATGGGAAAAAGAAGTAAAAAGAACAAAAAATACCCTCATCTATTATAATATGATAATATTAGTTGAAATTTTAGGTATGAAATTTCTAAAGGGATAATAATTTAATTAACCAAATGTTATAATTTTTTTTCATTCATGAAATAATTTTGTTTTAAGTTATATTATATAGTAATTTAAATGTAAAAACATTTAGAAACTGACAAAAACATAGTACATTATTTAAAATAGTAACACTATTCAATGAATAATCATATAAAAATTAGATATTTTCCAATGGTAAATATAATATAAAAATACTACAATGGGAAAATATTGTTCACCTCGATCGGTTAGAATATTCATGCCCACAAGAAACTATATGTAAAAGAAACAATTTATAGTAAAAAAATCAACATTATGAAAAATTGAAATATATGACCTTCATAATAATTGCATTGAAAAATAATGACAGGCCATTGAGTTAATAATATCAGTTAACGTGACCACTATAATAATAATGAGATATTTTTAATTTTAACATTTTCATTTGGAATAATAACCAAACTATTGGAATAACAACATGACTGTTATAATAGTCATTTAATCTAAAAATAATTAATTATGACATAAGTAATATTTTTCATGATTAATTTGAGTATATATAAATATTATAATTCCAAAAAATAAATAGAAATGATTAAATATCAATTAAAATATAAGAACATTTTTAATAAAAAATATTTTACTGTATTTTCTAAAAATTATTATTATTATATTAAAAGTTAATTTTATTTTGGATAATTTTTTATAATAAAATGTATTTAATTTTTTTTAATATTATTGTGTAAATGTTCCATGGTTTTTGTTCAATTATTTTTTTATATAATAAATTTTTTTCACAATACAAAATATAAAATGTTTAACATTACAAGTGTATTTTTACATGAATCATTAATGATATGATAATTAGATAATAATTTGCACCACCTGATCTTCATGGAAGATATGTAGAATTTAATAAATGATTTATTATTATAATTATTTCATAAATTCCAAACCGTAAAATCATTTTCCCAAGTAAAAAAGATAAAAATGTTCTCTTAAAATAATAATTTATCTATTTTACAAAGTTCCATTTTATTAAACTAAATAATTCAAATTATAATGGGTTTTGAAATCTTATAAACACTCTATTACATATTTAATTTATTTAAAATTTAAAAAAATTATATTATATGATTTACCTTGTATATTATATTTTATTCAATATTTTATTCTATAAATACCCATTTTCTCACGACTTAAATAACCCACTACCTCTCATTGGAAAAGAACTCGTACCAAAATTAAAAATACTAAGAAAACAAATAATCTCTCTATAGAATTTTATTATACCTTGCTATATTCTGGATCTATTAATATTTATTGATCAACTGATTATAGTGATGAAGAAATTAAACATTATTGAGACGAGAGAATGATCTCATCAGTTCCCCCTCTCAATAATCCATCCACATTAAAATTTTCTCTACCCATTCAAATACCTAATAATAATATAATAATTAATTAGTATGATATAATTATATCAACTATGTTAACCTACTTGATATGTAATATTTACAACATATAAAATTCTCATACATGTCGTTCTTTCCCTTGTCACAATGTCCCATTATTGGTTGACAAACATGCAATGTGGAAACAATCAATTCATTTATTATCACCAACTGAATGGCTGGTTATAATAAATTATTTAATATATATAACAAAATAATTTATACTTATTAAATGTTTATTAAAAAAATTTAATTTATTCATAAATTTCATAAATCAATATTTCAAAATCAATGAAAAATATTGTATTTTTAATAAATACATGATATCGAAATGATTACCCTTTTACCATGAAAATATATATAATTTTATTTAATTATTTCAATTGGCATATAAATAAAAAATGAAAATAATTCACTTTTTTGTTATTTTATTTATAATAATGGGTTAATTATTTTGGAGGGGTGAATGCGATGAATTAATGTGGTATTTAAGGTTTGAAGAATCTACAACCAAATTCATTTTAATTAGGTTATCACATTTTACAAGAATATTTTGTTTTGATATTATTCTAATGTTTTATAAAAATTTACACTAATTTTAGCTTTTCATTTTGACGATATTCATTTATCCCCCATGGTTTTAAAAATATGTGAATATATTTTACAAAATGAATTTTCCTTAAAAAACACATCTATGACACTTCTTGAGTTTTTTCATATCTTCTGACGAATTGTGATATTTATACCAAATATGATTACCTTATCAATTTAGGAACCCAAAGGTTTATTAATTGGTATATTATTTATTAAATCGTTATGAATACCATTTGATTCCATGGATTCATTCATAACCATTATTGTAAAAAATTCTCTATGGCACCAATGATTATGAGAATATTAGGTTGTTATAGGTTAGCTGAGTAGAATATAACCCTCTAATGCATTGGGTAAAAACCTGTGTCTCAATAGGTAATCTGTATTATGTGTGAAAATTATTTTATATTTTTTCATAATGATGATTTTATGAGTATGCACATGTGTTTTATGTGAACATTATTCTTTCTTTGTTAATAACTATGTGTGGTATTTGACCACTACGATATGTTTTTAAATTTTATTCCCTACTAACGTATCAATTTTTTTTAAATTTCTTCCCAATGATAGTTATGATTAAAATATACGTATGTTTTTTTCCCTCACTGATATACTATATATTCAGGTATCTTAGGTTTGTTATTTTATCTTTCCCCTTACGGGGAATTTATCTCTCCCTTTTTGTTGATATGTATCCTAATCTGGAAATATTCACTAAAGATAAGGTGATAGGGTTTGTGGTTAAATAGGAAGGATATTAAAATTTTTATGCCTTATTATGTATAAGAGATGTATGATCCTAATTATTGTAGGGTAGTTAACCATATAACACTTGAATGTATGATTATAGTGTTACTGGTCTTTAAAACAAGGTAATATGCATCTAAATATGAAGAGTCATTATAGTTAATATAATTATATTATTTCACTCATAGATTCAATCCTTCTATTTATTAATGGTTTTGTTCAAGAAGGATCTAGATTGTGTCTACGTTACATCCATGAGCCACACACTATTAAGGACAACACATTAGAAAATGGACAGTATTTTATTCGACAAGAATCCATGTTGCAATATTTTTTGGCTTGATATATTGGTTTAGTAATTGACTCTTCCTATGAGGATTATCATTCATATTATATTGAAATAATTTCAACTAATTTTAACTGATTTATTTTATGTTTATAAGATGATCATGGAACATGGAATGAGAAAATCCCATTTTATAATTACATTCCTCAAAGACCTTGATAATTATAACGTTGAATAAAAAGTAATGTTCTCCATAATTTCACTAACCTATGATACGTCGATTAGATGAAGTGTTGGTGATCAAGAAATTTATTTTTCTTATATAACTATAGACTCACCATTACTAGACTCAACTATATCTTCCTAACATCAGATACCACATAAATAAAAATAGAATGAAATCTATTCGACGATAGAGACATAATATTTCATTGGTAATATTTTCATATTACACAAATGTACTTGTGGTATTTTTATAATTAATAATATTCTACTAATGATTCATATTGATAATGTTTTTACATTACTTTATTAAATTATATATAAAGTCATACTAATAGAAAAATATAGGAAATAAATTTAACAAAATATATTATTTATATAAAAACGTGCTCATAATGATGGTGTTGTCATAATTTTCTATGGGAAATACATTTAACCTCTATGACCAAAGAAACAAATTCCTAACTTCATTTTCAATATCAGAAAGATGAGTTGGAAATATCTAAAAAATATCAGAATATGGTTAATATGAACATAGTAAAACAAAAAAAATAATTCTTCAAACCATCATCAATTTGAGAGGGAATATCACTCAAATGATATGATGTTACTGGGGTTTCTAACATTAGACTTTTGAACATTAATTGAATTGTGTTCCTTATAAAAGTATCATTATCAAGGGGAAGATATTTATATCAATAATAAATTTCATTGTGTATTTGATCTTCAAAAAATACTCTATAATTTCGATGATTCACATTATATCTCAACATCCATCTCCATGGATGATTCCTAAATCATGATCCATTGGGTGGAGAATCAGCATAGATAGTACATTATTTAGAATGGGGTGGCCTTTATCATATTTGGATATTCCTTCAATGTGGCGGATTTTCATTGATATAAACCTTAAAAGAGTTCCAATGAATGATTTCAATATTTTCATTGGGGTGGGAAATCATGGTGGACACTATATAGATGATATCCATAACTACAAGTAATAGTATTATATGGACTTCCATAAAACAATAGTTGTTTTATTTTTATTATGAGTATGTAAGTTAATAATAAACTATAAAAATGTATTATATGGAATGAATAAACACCTTATTTATTAGGTCTAATAAATGATCATACTCATGTACATAGGAACATCACCTAAAGAGGATAACCCATGGAAGTTATCTTATTGTATGTTGGAGTCATGTGTCGTGAATTACATCTTTCAGATATTAGAAAACACTTAGTGTAATCACATGTTATCATCAGAATATTACTATTTGTTTATTAGAATGAATATATTCCTTCCCAAAATTGGTAGTTAATGTGGTAAATTTATCATTTGTAAATATGAAAAAGTTGTGGAAATTTTGTTTATCATTGTACACAATAACATAAAAATTAATATCTTAAATGAGAGTAATTATATTTTCTTTATCATTAGTTTACCTTAAAACCTGTTGATGAGATTCTCTAGTTTACTATTCATTGGTATGATCATGTATATTATTGAATAATTGTATATTCTTACAATGGACTTTAACCAATGATTACAAAACATAATGAGAGTCTCAAAAGGATTGTGTAGGGATATAATCCTATACATGAATTTTTATTTAAATATTTGGGATAGATTCATTAATGGGAAAGATAATATATTTCAATTATTCAATGGGAATGTGGTAATAAGTATACATCTATCATCCATCGTTCGTTAAGATATAATTAAAGACCCCATGTGAAATAATTTTAATATATATCCAAATCCTTATTACTAATTTTAAATATTGGAACACTATATAAAATAATTACATAGATTAATAGAGTTACCAATTAGAATGAATGAGTATTAATTATCCAAACCTATATAGGATGTTGGGAAATTCCCACATGGTTCATTTGGTGTTTCAAGGGAATTTTAGTAGACCTGGTTGGTTTGTTCTAGGATATGAGCCTTCTATTCATTTTTAATTAGATAATTGTGATGATTATAATAAATGGACATGCTTATAGGATCCAACTCATTGAGATATATAGATCACCGCATTTTGCATGTTTTTTCATATACTATTGTCTATGTTACCATATCCAGGATCTTTCCGAATGTAGTATTTAATATATTGTTATGACTTTGAGACTTCATGAATGTAATTATGTTCATAGTCAATTAGAGTACTCCTAGGTTAATTTTGATTAGATGTGAGGGAATAATTGTCCAAATGATCTTCTCTTCTATTAATAGGCAACTAGTTTTGTTGTTCTATGTGAGAGACTCCTGATTCAACGTAAAATTTTGATAGGTTTCCACCAAATTCATCATCAATATATAATATTAAACAATATTTTTGGGTTAATTCCATTCAATTTTGGATTAATATTTTTTCAGAAATGTTATGATGGATTGTAATTATACATTACTAAGATGTAAATCTATTTGTGACATATAATTTCAGTTTAATCTTTTGAGATATTTTCTTCTAGTTTGATGGGTAACTACCTTTTTCTATAGTTAAGGTATATTTTTTATGGAGAATACTTCATAATAAATAAGGGGGAATTTTATTTTTTCTAATAGTAAGAAAATTAAGAACATTAAACCCCATAAATATTGATTTAAAAGTAAAATATTATGATCAAATAATCACATTCACTGAGAACGGATTGAGATCATGTTAAATATTTT
The DNA here is from genome assembly GCA_963277665.1 of Viscum album. Taxonomy (NCBI): domain Eukaryota; kingdom Viridiplantae; phylum Streptophyta; class Magnoliopsida; order Santalales; family Viscaceae; genus Viscum; species Viscum album. The sequence continues at coordinate 2,117,854,674 of OY728163.1, forward strand.
TTCCAATGGAACCATATAACATATGGTCACACCCGAGTCATTCTGAGATGAGGTAGATAGTCATTATAATGGAAATTGGTCACTATGTATTTATTCATATCATTAGTTCATATTGATTGGTCTGGGTGTCTGGAAAATCACATGTTTTATAGATTATTTCCCTGTCATGGAATCAATAATAGATTTAATTTATATGAATGAATCATTTAAAAATTATAGTGTTGGAATAGTTATCTAAATACCAGTGGGGTTTCATTAATAATTACTGATGTTAGTATATATATGTAATAATTTAATAAAATTAATTATTTATAATTTTATTTTTCTAAATTTTATTGAAATATGAATTAATTTCAAACACACTGCTACTATATAGAATATTTCTATTGATTGATTGATTTTGTGTTAGTGGTGTGAGGATGTGATAGTTCAAATAAATTTGAATGTATCATTTTGAAAATAATATGAACTACTGATGTTTGATGTCACATAATGATACATGACTCTCCTTTTAAGTCATTATGATAGGGAAATGTATGTATAGTATAATTTATTGTAGTAGGTATTATTAATAAAATGGATCTTAATGGTGGATGGTGTGACACTACCAAATAAGTTACCATTTATTTTTACCTTAAAGTTGTTATAACATAATGAGGTTTAATATTCATCAAAATAAAAAGTATGGAAACCAGATTATAATATGGTTTTAGGGATATCACCTAATGAAGTAAATGTGGATATACCTATTCAAAATATGACTCATCAAATGGGGATTTATTCTGTTAGAGTATGATACAAATGGATGACTACAAAGGAAATATTGTTCTAGTGTTTCATGACCCGACCCTACCCAGACTCGAGCCGCAACTACCCCAAGCATGCCTCCATAGGCAAGGGGCTGGAGACCATGTCCAAAGGCACAACAACATGGGGAGGCCTTTTCCTAAGTACCTCTACACACACACGCAGCCCACTCCATGCATATGTGCAGAGTAAAAAAGAAAAGTACTGTACAAACTGCTATAAAAACCATAAAAGTGCATCTAACTCTTAACAGTACAAAGAAAAAGTCGAAGGTAAACTCAAAAGAAAAAGGAAAAAACACACACCCAACCCGAAAAGTGCCACAACCTAGCAACAGATAAACAAATGTAAATAGTTGGGAGAGTCCCACAATTGGAACCCGACTATAACCACTTCACGCGGTCTAATCTCCCGAACTCCTAAGCTCCACTTAAGTCACGACCAACCTGTACTTCGTCTTCAAGGGAACACCAAGTGCGGCCAAAGAAAAAGAAGATGTGAGTATAAAAATACTCAGCAGGATACCCCGAAGGATTGAGGGAGCAAAAAAGGAGGTACCGAAGGGTGAGTAGTAGATCTAACAGGGGAAAGTAAAAGAGTACAACTGAAACTGCAGTAAAGAGTACAATAAGGAGTGAAGTATAGTAACAATAGAAATTCCAGCTCAACCCAACAAGAGAAAGTAGGTAGACTCATCTAGACACAAGGATATAGAAACAATGAAAAGATGAACTCCTCGTCGAGTCTTTGCAACCTATATCTTGAGAGAAGACTCATCCAACCACGAGAAGCTAGACACGGAAAGCATGTGGCATACCCCGCACATCTTCGCCTCTCCTGTAAGGAGAGAAACCATAACCCTAGAAGTGGGTATTGGAATAAGTAATATACATATATATATTCTCTATCAAGAAACCTGAACAATATAGTAAGGGGATCTCAGTCTCGTAGCTCATCCCAAGAAAGTGAGTAGCCAACAGTCCCAAAAGTAAACACCATTGAATCCCAACATCTCGCACGTCTACCCCAACATGAATGTAAATGGGCTCAAATCACCACACCTTCACACTATCCGCTTTGGGCGACGCTGACTCACCCACACAGTTTTAGGACGCTTCTCAAGGAAGCATCTCGGTGGGGAAAGAGCTCCTCATACTTGAGAGTTCTAGGGAACGTTATTCCACAACTCGTCACTTCCCTACAGTCTAGAGGTCTCCTCAAAGTCGATAGGTGACTCCCTACCCAGCCCCGCTAGAGGGTAATCCCTGTAAGTTGACAGGGTTCCCACTAGAGGGAGACCCGAAAAAAAGTCAACGGGTGCCACACTGTACAATCCCGTAAAAGCGTAATCCACTGGAGGGAGACCCGGCTAAAGTTGTTGACGATTCCCAATGCCCAGTCTTGTAATAGTGTACTCCACTAGAGGGAGGCTCGGAACCATCATCAGGGACCACTTCCCAGCCTAGATGTAGGTAAACCCAACATAGGGGACCACTTCCTAGCCCCGCTAGAGGTAAACCTGGAACCGCTCAGGCCATCCCTGGTGGATGGTACTGCTCGGTGAACACTGCTGTACTGGCCATCCCTGCAGGATGGTAGCTCATGGGCCATCCCTGATGGATGGTACCCACTGGCCATCCCTGCTGGATGGTACTGCACTGGCCACCCCTGCTAGATGGTACCTCACCTGCCAGCCTTGTTGGAAACAACCTCTTATCCACCCTGCTCTAAACAACCTCCTGGCCAGTCCTTATGGAAACAACCTACATGCCAGCCCTGGTGGAAAAAACCTCCTGGGTAGAGGATCGGTGACCGTGTAACGTGTTAGTCACACCGAATCAACAAGAACTCTACCAGGTAACATGAAGCAGCTCTACCATCTTATCCATCGAGTACAGAACTAGGGGGAAACCACTCAAACCTATTGGTCAAACAAATGAGAACAAAACCAGGGGGGAAGCTCAACCCTGCTTGTCAAAAAAACTAGAACAGAACCAGGGAAAACTCATCCCTTCTGGTCAAACCAATGAGAACATAACTAGGGGAAACTCAACCCTGCTAGTCAAAAAACTGAGAACATAACTCGGCGGAAACTCATCAATGTTGGTCAGACAAACGAGAGAAAAACTAGGGGGACACTTAACCCTTATGGTCAAACAAATGAGAACAGAACCAGGGGGAAACTCATCCCAGCTGGTCAAACAAACGAGAAATGAACCAGGGGAAACTCAACCCAACTAGTCAAAAAAATGAAAACAGAGGGACCCTCTACATCGCGAGAGGTCAAGGTTACGCAAAGCAGAACATGGCACACACATGGGGCCCACACGACGTGTGGCCCCAAGTCAACTCCAATCAAGCGCAAAGACGTTCTCAGGTAAAAACAACCACATTTACCTCCAAGAGTTCTCGTATAAACTCAGAGTATACTACGTTTCCAGCCCAAAGGATATCGTGCACACGGCACCCAATGTCAACGTGAAGGGCATAAATGTTACAACTCCAAATTTCCACCTCATCAGCCCAGGCATGGCCAACTACATCTCTTCAAATATTTACTTCACTCACACGGGAGTGAACTTGATCACATGCCAAGGGTTCTCTGCAAAAACTGTGGAAGGGACCACCATCGGTACACCTTTCATTCTTCAACATTTACAAGAGATCTCGAATGAGACTTCGCACATACAAATGGATTGAACTGTTGCAATCCTCACGGAAAAAATCGGAGATATACTATTTGCTCACCTCAAATGGATATCCGACGGAAAAGCTATCTGGCACCACTTTATGGCTGAACATCGTCCTCTGGTCCTGAGCTTCATCCCTGAAAACAGTCGGGCGCATCGCACCACTGCGATCTCCTCAGAACGGAATTTCAAATGGACTACTCACTTGAGAGCATCAGATATCCAGAGAAAAAGATATATTTCTCTGTACGGAACATGAGCATTGCTTCATGGGACATGCATCCCGGTCCTGAAGTGCTGCCAACGGATCGCACCATTGAGATCCTCTCAGAAAAGTACACAAGATGGACTATTCATTTGTTCAAAATGGAATCCCAGTGATAAAGCTAGAAATCACCGCCAACACCCAAAATGGCCTTCATGGGGACCGCACCATCGTGTCGAATTAAAGAGGGTAGATTACCCCACTACAATGCCCTCCAAAAATAATCCAAGATCGACTACTCGAACGCCCCGAACAGACGTATGATGAAAAAGTTTAAAGCATTGCACACAGCTCGAAAGACGAGCAGTGGGGCCCAGGCCTCAACTCTGGTTTCAATGCCCGAAACCACACTGGAAAACTCTAGATTAATGTCAGGGTCGCAACGCCACTAACATCGCTCAATTCAGAAATCAGATGTTTCCACACTGTCCAAAATAATAACCCCCCTGAGAAAAATGCATGCCCACATAACGTCGCATCGTGGCACCAAGCCCCTCATCTCAGGAATTAAAAATTATCGAGACCATCTCAAAAAGCTTGTCTTGATTCCAGGAAGTCACTACAGTAGAAGACACACAAACAGACAACTGCATTTAAAATTATAGGCGTCTGAAGAGGGGATGAATCCCCTTGGGCTGCATCGGCCCATGTTGGGCCGCGGCTAAGCCGCATGGCCTAGCCGTGGACCCTGGGTCCACTCAGCACTGACCGGTCACACAGGCCAGTCGATGTCTTCCACGGACACCCGCTGAGTGCTGGTCTCTATCCCTGTGTGGGGGTCACGTGTCGCGACCCCGTGGTCATCGCGCCCCAATGGCTCATCCTCGCCGCCTGGAGCCGCCGCCTCGCTACGCGCCACCTCCTCCAACTGAAGACTATCACCCACATGAGGAACCCCACCATGTCGCCATCAGGAAACCGCCACTGAGTCCCACCACCGCCTGTCACCTTCCCGGTTCGCCAGAAACCCGCCGGACCACCATTGAACTGCCAGAAAAAGAGGAAGTGGGCTGGGAAACTTCATGGGGCTACAACAGATGCCCCAGGACTTGGAATTCCGATCCGAAAGGATTGTTGGGAAGGTAATTTCAATACCTATGATACTAGGGGATTAGCTCGACAATAAAACAGCATTACGATTCAAGGAATTAAATTTAAATTTTTTTCAGGAATTAAAAACGCTAAAATGTGAGCCTACCTCGATGTGCGTTGCCCAATGATTCACCGAAAATCCAATGGACGCGTCAACACCATGCCAGGGGATGGAGGAGAGGAGAGGAGTTCCTCCATCGCCGTTGGGAGAGCGTTCTAGGTTTGAAGAGGGAAAGAAGAAGGGTCGGGTTTGTGTTTATATAGAAAAATCTGAAACCCCTGCCAGCTGGTCCCGTACCCGAACCCTCAGCAGGGTAGGGGTTAAGCCTCCTCTAGGGTAAACACCTCATCCTAAGCACAATGGAAGTATCATAATTTTAATCCGACCTCTGCTCAAAAGTTAAAAAATCTAATGATCGATGCCGCTAAATTACGAAAACCCCCATAGGACCATTTTTCACAGAAGGCCTGCACCCGTGAAGGGTAGACCCCTACTAGAGTAAAAGGTAGGCTCTTGAAACAACGGTGCCCTCAGTTTTCCAATCGGAGCCACCGATTAAGAGATACTTTAGTTTAACCCTTAAAATAATAAATTAATTATTTTAATTATCCATTTAACGTTCCGTTAACATATGAGGGGTCCCAAAGTCCCTCGCCAAAATGTTTTATGTCGTTCCTAGCACAAAACCCCCATTTAGGACCCATCCATGCATTCAGATTCTTGATCTGGATCACCGTTTAGAAGTTATCCCATTTATTTGGCGCACCTAGTGTGAATGTAATGAAAATTTAATTCTGGCCACACCTGGGCTCGGAATCGCACGCCGTCACAAAGCGCTGCTCTGGAATAACATCAAGAATAATCAAAAGTATTTTATAGCAAAAACAGGGTTCTTACATCATTCCCTCCTTCAATATTTTTTCCCCGAAAATAAATACCAGGGAACAACTTAGGGTACTAAGTGCACACCTGGCTCTCCCATACCCAGAATAACTCTTGCACAGTCCCATGTCACCGCTCACAAACTAATGGTTTTGATCTATTCAAGTGAGGTCTTCCCTTGCCGATGAAATTCATAGGATCACGCACACATCTCCTCAAGTGAGCCACGTGGGAAACACCATGCACCCACTACAGTCCTTGGGGGGTTAAGAAAAGGCGCTAGAGAACCTCGCCATCCCTTCGAACGGTCTCAAACGGCCCCAAGGCCTTTGGGGGTATCCCACCTCCCGGATAGAACCTTTACGTCGCACGACGCATCTGGAATAACCATTTTTACTTGGGACAAAGCACGATGATCCCCTCTTTTAGAATATACATATGATGAAACACTGAAGGATATCTGGTCACGCAAGGTTTCAAAGTCAATGTCCCACAACCCAAACTCTCTTACACACTCGGAGAGCGAAGGAGTCAACACTATAGACTAAAGAAAAATGTTCTACGCCTTTTACCTTACCAACATAAGGTTACACCAACGCCCTGCCCCACCCTGGTAACACCTCATGAAAGGAGTGGTGAGAAAATCATTTCACACACAGAGTCTATCAATTATACTGCAAAAAGTAGAAGAGCTACAGAGGATACCTCTTGTCACCTCATGCTCTGCAGGATCGTAGACATCCAATGCTCATGGCTATCAGTGGTCCCAACTGTCAGATCCCGGAGCCTGACAAGAAGCGCCTGGTGGCGATGGGAAGACCTTGTAAGTTTTTCCTCTACTTCCAGCTCCTCTCGCTTATCTACAAGAACCACCTCTCTAGACGCTACTCTGATCACGATGCTGCCTCTATCGTGGTGGTGCACCTAGTGCCTTCCCGATATTCTCTGCGTGCTTGGTCGGGCAGTCCCGCGCCATGTGACCTCGCCTATCGCAAGTATAACACCCCCTCTCTCCGGTCTATACTGGTGACCTCCAGTGCCACTGTGGTGTATTACCACGCCCTTATGTCCGATTTTCATAAAGACGCATGTGTCGAGGCTCAGCTTGCTGACACCCGCTAGTTGCAGAAGACGTCTTGGCTCCATCGTGTCTGCTGCCACCACCAACTATAGAACATGACAGGAAGCATTATTTCACCAGCACCTACTCTATCACCCCAGAATAAGTGGGAATTCCCAAGGGTACAATGATAGTATGAATCTCTCGGCATAGACCCTTCTCAAACATTCGTGCTCGGAAGTTTCCATCATGGACCATGTCCGGGTAAAAGCGTACAAGGTCTACAAAACTAGCCGCATACACGGACACTATCATCCATCCATATTAAAACTACATGATCTCCTTAATCTGAACAGAGCATAAGCAGGAGGGAAAAAACTCCTCATGAAACAAAAACTGAATGTCGCAACATGAAAGCGACTACTCGTCAAGAAACTGAGTCACCAGACTCCACCAACTCCAAGATAATCTGATGAAAAATTTGGCGGCCTAAGCCACCATAAGACTTGTCGATGTCTGCACAAGACTGAAAAGGCAAACCACTGTCTTGAGCCAAACCTCTACTGCCTGAGGGTCTGGCTCACCACTGAACCTCAATGGTCTCTGTTGCTGCAACTCGCGGAGTGCACTCAACCTGCAATAAAGCTCAGTCTTCTCTTCTGAAGCTGTCTGCTGCTTACCATGTGGGGGTCCTGCTACTGCCCCACTCAGAGAATGGGACTCACATGACGGGTCCTGGACTGAGTCCTCGTAGCTCACATGGTCATCGTCATCCACCAAATCTAGTATCCTGGATGGTTGTCTTCCCGGAGACATCCTGAATGTTATCAAGGGGTTCCACGGTCAGATGAGAATATATGTATATAACAGTGACAATAATGGGGAGCTTGATTCATGAAGGAAAGTCAAAGACTCAATCCTATTTGATGGCCAAACCAATTTTCCCTGAAACGAGTGACTCTGCATGCCGAGTCGACAAGATGGTTATCAGGGTCCTGGTGAATGAATACGTCGGTTGCCGCACCATCACTGGACTCCCTGGACTGAGAGACACTCTCGATACACATTAACATTGTTTCCCTAAATCCCAACCAATTACATTATAGGGATTTCCAAACAATGTCCCAAGGAACGAACCACCTCTGGTACCACTTTGTCATGACCCGATCCTACCAGGCCTCGAGCCACAACTACCCCAAGCCTGCCTCCATAGGCCAGGGGCTAGCGACTAGCGCTGAAGGCACAACAACTCGGGGAGGTCTTTTCCTAAGTATCTGTACACACACACGTATCCCAATAAATGCAGAAGCGCAGAGTAAAAAGAAAAGTAAAGTAATAACTGCTATAAACAACCACGAAAGTACATCGACCTCTAATCAGTAAAAATCTAAAGCTGAATGTAAACTGAAAATAAAAAGGACAAAATACGTTCCCAAATAGAAAAGTTCCACAACCCGGAAACAGTTATATAAAATTAAACAGCTGGGAGTGTCCCACAAATGGAACCCGACTATAACCACCGCATGCGGTCCAAGCTCCTGAACTCCTAAGCTCCACTGATATCACGACCAACATGTCCGTCTTCTTCAAGGGCACACCAAGTGCGAGGAAATCCAAAGCAGGGGTGAGTATAAAAATACTCAGCAGGATACCCTGAAGGCTCGAGAGAGCAATAAAGAAGGTACCAAAGGGTGAGCAGTAGATCGAACAGGGGAAAGTAATGGAGTACAACCGAGAGTGTAGTAAAGAGTAAAATAAGGTGTGCAGTATAGTACAGTAGAGAGTCCATCTCAACCCAACAAGAGAAAGGAGGTAGACTCGTCTAGACACATAGATCAAGAAATGGTGAGAAGATGGACTTCTCATCGAGTCTTCGCTACCTATAGTAGGAGAGTAGACTCGTCCAACCTCAAGAAGAAAGACACAGTATGAATGTGGAATACCACGCGCGTCTTCACCTCTCTTGGATGGAGAGTAACCAAAACCCAAGAAGGGGGTATTGGAACAAGGTATATACACATATATATGATCTGTCAAGAGACCTGAACAAGATTGTAAGGGGATCTCCGTCCCATTGCTCAACCCAAGAAAGTGAGTAGCCAACAGTCCGAAAAGTAAACACCATCGATGCCCAACATCCCACATGTCTTCCCTGAACTGTATGTCAAGAGGCTCAAATCACCACACCTTGACACTATCTGCTTTGGGCAGCACTAACTCTCCCACATGGTTTTAGATCGCGTCTCAAGGATGAGTCTCGGTGGGAAAAATCACCCCTCATACTTGAGAGTTCCGGGGATCTTCAATACACACCTCATCACTGCCCTACAGTCAAGAGGTCTCCTCAAAGTCGACAGGTGACCCCCAGCCTAGCCCCGCTGGAGGGTAATACCTAGATTTCAATGGGTTCCCACGGGAGGGAGACCCGGAAATTGTCGACGGGTGCCACATTGGCCAGTCCCATAAAATGGTAATCCATCAGAGGGAGACCCAGCTAAAGTCATTAATGAGTCCTAATGACATGTCCTATAAAAGAGTACTCTATTGGAAGGAGGCTCAGAACTATCATTGGGTACCACTTCCCAGCCCAGCTAGAGGTAAACCAAGCATTGGTGACCACTTCCCAGCCACGCTGGAGGTAAAAACAGAACTGCTCTAGCCATCCCTGCTAGATGGTACTGCTCAGTAAACAATGTTGTACTAGTCATACCTGCTGGATGGTAGCGCACTGGCCATCCCTGCTAGATGGTACCCACTGGCTATCCCTTTTGGATGGTACTGCACTGACCACCGCTACTAGATGGTACCTCACCGGCCAGCCCTATTGGAAACAACCTCCTGGCTGGCCCTGCTGGAAACAACCTCTGGGGCCGCCCTGCTGGAAACAACCTCCTGGCCAGCCATATTGGAATCAACCTCTTGGCCAGCCCTGCTGGAAACAAGCTCCTGGCCAGCCCTTCTGGAAACAACCTCCTGGGTAGAGGATCAGTGCCCACGTAATTTTTTGGTCACACCGAATCCATAAGAACTCTACCAGGGAACATGAAGCAACTCTGTCGGCGAAACCATCGAGAACAGAACTATGGGAAAACCACTCAACCCTTCTGGTCAAAAAAATGAGAACAGAAATAGGGGGAAACTAAACCCTGCTGGTCAAATAGACAAGAACAGAACCAGAGGGAAACTCATCCCTACTAGTCAAACAAATGAGAAAAGAACCACGGGGAACTCAACCATGATGGTCAAACAAATGAGAATAGAACCATAAGGAAAATCATCCATGTAGTTCAATCAAACGAGAATAGTACCAGGGGGAAACTCAATCCTGTTTGTCAAACAAATGAGAAAGGAACCAGGGGAAAACTCATCCCTGCTGGTCAAACAAACGAGAACAAACCCAGGGGAAACTCAACCATGATGGTCAAAAAAACGAGAACCGAGGGACCCTTTACGTCACAAGTGGTCAAGGGTATGCAAATCAGAATACGGTTCGCACATGGGTCCCACACATCATGTGGCCCCAAGTCAACTTCAACCAACCGCACAAACGTTCTTAGGTACAGACAACCACATGTACCTCCAAGAAATCTCGTATACTCCCAGAGTATACCACGTTTCTAGCCCAAAGGCTATCGTTCCCACAAAACCCAATGTCATCACAAAGGGTGTAAACGTAACAACTCCAACTTGACACATAATCGGTCCAGGCACAACCAACTACATCTCTTCAAACATTTACTTCACTCACACGAGAGTGCACATGATAACACGCCAAGGGTTCTCTATAATCACCACGGAAGGGACCACCACCGGTAAACCTTTCATACTTCCACATTTACAAGATATCTAGAAAGAGACTCCGCACATCCATACGAATCGTACCATAGTAATCCTCGCAAAAAAACCTGCGAGATAGACTATTTACTCACCTCAAATGGACATCTGACGGAAATGTTGTCTGACACCGCTTTAAACCCGAACGATGTCCCGTGGTCCCTATCCTTGGCCCCGAAAATAGTCGTGCGCATCGCACCATTGCGTTCTCCTCAGAATGACACGTCAAAATGACTGCTCACTTGAGAGAAACAAATATCCAAAAAAATGATGCATTTCGCCGTACAACGCACGAGCGGTGCTCTTGGGACCCACATCTTGTTCTCGAAGCACTGCCAACAGATTGCACTGTTGTGATCCAATCGGAAAAGTACACCAGATGGACTATTCACTTGTCCAAAACAGACACCCGGTGATAAAGCTGGAAATCACCACCAACTCCCAAAATGGCCCTCATGGGCCCTCAACATCGTGCAGAATTAAAACAGGCAGATTTCACCTATGTAATGCACTCGGAAAAACACCCATCATTGACTACTCGCACGCCCCGAACAGACGTCTGATGAAAAAGTTGTAAAGCGTTGCACGTAGCTCGAAAGATGGGTCGCGGGGCCCATGCCTCAACTCTGGTTTCAATGCCTGAAACCACACTAGAAACCTCAGTCTCAAAACCAGGGTCGCAACGCCACTGACGACTCTTAATTCGGACATCGGATGTGTCTGCGACGTACAAAACTAGAACCCCGAGAGAAAAAACGCCAGTCCACTTAATGTCGCATCGTGGCACCGAGCCCCTCATCTATGGAATTAAAAATTCCCAAAACCATCTCAAAATGATCATCTTGACTCTAGGAAGGAACTGACAAAGACAAAACACATAATGGACACTCAAATTTAATATTACGAGCGTCTGAAGAGGGGACGAATCCCCTTGGGCAGGACCGGCCTGGGCCGGCCCGACTCGCTGCGTCGGGCCGCGGCTCAGCCACGTGGCCCCGCCGTGGTCCCCAGGTCCACTCAGAACCGACCAGCCATGCGGTCTAGTCGCTATCTTCCGCGGAGACCCACTGAGTGCGGGTCTTTGTCCCCGCGCGGGGGGTCGCGCGCCACGACCACGCGGTCGTTGCACCCCGGCGGCTCGGCCTTGTCGCCGCGTCGCTCCGCGCTGCCGCCTCCTACTGAAGATCGCCACCCTACTGAGGAATCCCACCATGCCGCCATCTGGAAACAACCGTCGATGCCCACCACCACCTGCAGTTGTCCCGGTTCGTTAGAAACCTGCCGGACCACCCTAGAACCGCAGAAAAAAGAGGAAGTCGGCCGGGAAATTTCACGGGGCCACCAAAGACGCCCTGGGACATGGAATTCCAATCTGAAAGGATTGTTGGGAAGGTAATTTCATTCCCTACACAACAAGGGGATTCTCTCAAAAATCAGACATCATTACAATGCAATGTATTCAATTATAGAGGATTGAAGGAATTAAAAATGATAAAACGTGAGCCTACCATGATGGGCGTTGCCCGACGCTTCACCGACGATCTGTTGGAGCCGTCTCCACCTTGACGGATGGATTAATGATAGGAGAGGAGTTAATCCTTCGCCATTGGGAGAGATTTCCAGGGAAGAATGGGGAAAGAAGAAGGGTGGGGTGGTGTTTATATAGAAAACACTTAAACCCCCGCCTGTTGGTCCCGTACCCGAGCCCTCAGCAGGGTCGGGGTTAAGACTCTCCAAGGGTAAACACCTCCTCTCGAGCACAATGGCGGTCTCAGAATTTTAATACGAGCATCCATTCAAGTGTTATAAAATTTAACGACCAAGGCCACTAAATTATGAAAACGCCCCTGGTGGCATTTTTCACAGAAGGCCCGCGTCCGTGAATGTTACAACCCTCCTAGGCTAAAAGGAACGCTCCAAACTCAATGGTCACTTTGTTTTCTAATATGAGCCACCGTTTAAGAGATACATTAGATTAACCCTTAAATTAATAAATTAATTATTTTAATTATCTGTTTAACGTTCTGTTAACAGGTGAGGGGTACCAACGTCCCACGACGACATGTTTTATGTCGTTCCTAGGGTAAACACCCCATTTTGGACTCATCCGTGCATTCAAATTCATGTTCCGGATCACCATCTAGGAGATATCCAGTTTATTTTGGCTCGCGCAGTGTGAACACAATAAAAATTTAATTCCATCAACACCAGGGCTCGGAATCGTACACCTTCTGAAAGCGCTGCTCCGGAATAACATCAAGAATATTGCAATGTCTTTTATAGCAAGAACCGAGTTCTTACATAGTGGAATAAATATCTAAGATTATATAGACTATATCCCAATTAGGATGGACATTTGTGTATTCATTTGTAATATAACATAGTGAGGATGACAATGAACGGTTAATGATATTGTGTGTAATACTATCAATGATTTTATATATAAACCAATAAATTGGAGTTAATTAAAATAATTTTAATGTTTATATTATTTATGGTTTTTTATAGGATCATATAATGTTCCTTAAATTTAGGATGTAAGAAAATTGATAAGAAATTTTATGCCAAGTGAATATGATGTTGGACATAATATCACGAACGAAAATGGGTCGACCCAGAACCGGTCACCAGAGCTAGCCCGCAACATGGCCTGAGGAGCATTTTTGATCCGTACAGTCAGGCAACTAGTGTTGGGCATAAAATCTAAACTATTGGGAATTATTTGGCCCATAAATAAAACACAAATAAATAAACAAAAACTGAAAAGTGGAAACAAAAACTAGGAGTGGAGAGTAAATTTTTTTGTACATACCTCTATGTGACCCTATGGGCCACCACGAACCTCAATCCAATGTCACACTATGTAGACTGAATCCATGCAAGGTGCAACACCACATGCTAAAAACAAAGGTAAAATTATAGGCGTGATTACTAAAACTTAGTAGACCTGCCCAAACAATCTATACTCATATTCATTTAAATAAAATAAATGATCCATCAATTTCGTGTTTGAAATACAATATATAGAACAAGTTTTTTACATATTGACATCATTAAAAGAAAATCATGATCCATTTCCCTTAATAATTTAATCTATGTTTTTTTCCATAGATTAAGCTTCAAACTTTTTAGAGAAATAGGGATAGAAAGGTGTAGACAATTTTAAAAACCTTTTCCCACAAACATCTAAGATCATTTTTATCCCCATTAACAAAGATATGCATGATTAAAGAAGGAAAAAAAATAATCACACAAGGGAAATGGAAATTAACAAGAAAGAGTGACCAACCAAACAAAGCACCTCAATCATCCGCCGAAAGTAACTAAGTGCCTATATACATGGGAAAACTTGGAGCTTGTGAATAGTCAATAATGTAATATACATGTGTCTCATCCCTAAGACATGACAACTCTCAATGACATCATAACAACCATATTCCCTATGATTTTCTACCTGGCATAATCAATGGGCCCAATCCCTTAACAGATAAATTCTTGTACTAAGGGCCACTAGCCAGTGCGTAGTCTAATCTAGTGCAGCAATCCTTCACTGAAAATTTTCTCGCTATTCTAGGTTCTCAGGTTTAGACTAAAAAGGGGGTGATGCTATAATATCAAACAACTATGATGTTGGACTCACCTATTTTGATAATACCAAATCATGTTTCCTTTATCTGAGAATCATGTTTCTATTATATTATAATCTAATTTCATTACTATTCCTAGTTTCTATCATGTAATAACTATGTATCTTTAATCACACTATTCTATTGATTAAGTTTACAGTGAAAAATTTACCTAAGCGAAAGGTCACTGATAGAAGGTTACCAATAAAGGTTATCGATAGAAGGTCACTGATGAAGGTCACTGATAAAAGTTCAGTGACAGAAGGTTACCAATGAAGGTCATCGATATAAGGTCACCGACGAAGGTTACCGATGACGGTTATCGATAGAATTTCACCGATGAAGGTCACCAATAAAATGTCACTGATAGAAGGTTACCAATGAAGGTCGCTGATTGAATGTCATGGATCGAAGGCTACTGATAATGGTCACTAATAGAAGGATACTGATAAAGGTCACCAATAGAAGGATACTGATGGAGACAACTGATGGAGGCTACAAATGAAGGCTACCAATGTAGTCTACTGATGAATCCTAATGTGGAATCCTACTATTGAGAAAGCTACCACTACCAGTCAACTGGTTCTCTCTCTTCAACTCCATACATTGTCAAATTATTGATATTATTCTAATGGTAATATTTGCTAAATTTAATGCTTATAATATTAATTAATACTGAATATAAACATATCAAGGGACCATATTTGGGGACAATATGAGGTATGATGAAGAATGTACTTATATTACTTATTCTTATTTTCGGATCTCAAATATAATATAGATGAACAAGTAAAGGGAAGAAAGGGATAGAGGACACTAGAGATGAATGCATGAGAATGAGCTTACTCACTAGATCAAATTGACCAAGGATGAACCATTAAGCACTTACATTGTGAACCAAAGAGCAACAAGAAGATCATTTTGGAGAACAAATTCATGCATGCCTTCTGTGATTCTTCAATTAACTATCAATACCTGAAGTAGAACCCCTCCTTACTTGTAATCTAGAACATGGAGTTGCGACACTCTGTTCTAAGGGCATCTTCTGGAGAAAGACTTGGAATAAAATTTCATCACTCCAAGGAGTCAAGAGTTGAACTAAAAAAACATAGAGCTTTATAAACTCAATATTATAACATTTGCTATATTGTGATATTTTATTTTAAATTTCTAACAAGTTTGTGTTTTTCAGTTACACACACTATATCCTGTGCTTGAACTGGAAGATACTGAAAATACAATCTCAAAACATCACTTACTCCTTATTTCCCATGTGTAACTGTGGAAGAGACCTTGTGTGGTCTAGTTTTTTTGTTTTCCCCATGAAGAACTGTGGTTGAGGGTTTGATCCATGGATAGTTTGTGAAAACTGATGTAATACCCGATAAAGGTTGTGTATCATGTTCATTGTTAATATAAACATCATGGTGGAATGTGATCACCATGTGTAGAGGATTAAGTATCTTCTTGATACTAAACCTATATTTTATCTTAGTTGTGTTCTATGTTTTTTTAATACTCTATCTTTCTAATTTCTACTTCTTATAATTTCAAAAACAGAATACTTTTTTACATTAACTCTGATAGTTAGTTATGGTTAGTGTGTGTATGTGTTTAATATAGTAAACCTGTTTCAAAAGTTGAATATGTATTTTACAATGACTCATCTGAGGACTAATCACCATTTGATAAACTCCTTGACCAACTAAAAATTTATATCTCTACATACTTAATTAACTAGGCAGTTTCAACATTGGGGGATCTTTATCATATTTTTTAACGAAAATATTAAGTAGAAACTCAATTCACATCCCTTTTTGAGTTTTCACTCTAACAAAATTTGGTATCAGAGGTTGAAATAGTTTATTTATACCATATGACCTGTTGTACATGTTTTCAAATTCATTTAAACAATGATTTTAGTTGTATCATAAATATCATAAAATTTCTGTCATTTCTAAATATTCAGTTCATTAAAATTCTAATTTACAATTGATAAAATAGATGAGGTTAGTCCTACAAAAATGCCACCGTTCATTAATTGTTACAACTATGCTTAATGGAAATTAAAATTAAAATGTATATAGAGATCATGGAGCCTGAAATATGGGACACAATTGATGAACAACATGCCTTGCCTGTTACTACTTGGGACACATGGTCTCAGTTGAAAAAACTAAATATAACAATAATTGTTAATCAATTAATTCATTGTACTGTTCTCTAGGTGATAAAGAATTCAATGGAATTTCTACCTATAAAACTACGAATGAAATTTGGGTATCATTGGTTGTTTCTTTTGAAGGAACATAAAATGCTAATGAAACGATTTTAAATACTTATACTACTAAATATAATAATTTTAAAATATAGCCTGATGAACATATATCAGAAATGAATCTCATCTTAAATGAAATAGTAAAAACTTTGAGTCTGCATGGAAAACTAGTGGAATGCACATATCAGATTACGAGGTTGCTTACATGTCTACCTGACATATGGAGAGGAACATCTATTTCTATTTGAGAATAATGTGATATAAGCAAGCTACTAGTGAAGGATCTAATTGAAAAACCTATGATCTACGAAGATGTGCCTAAGGTTAATCATGAAGCAGATGAGTAACCAAGAAGTAAATCATTAGCATTCAAGACTTCTACCTCAATGTGAATCGATTATGAAAACATTTCAACCTCTTGTAGGCAGTTCCACCAGTGATGACTCATCTTCTGACAGTAATGATGAGATGGCTCATCATTCATTGGGATTCAATACGTTCTACCCTAAGAAGATGTTCTTTAGAAAATAAAACTATAAAGGATGGTATGATAGTAATGAAAAGTGAAAAAATGGAATGAAAATGGAATGAAAACACTAATAAGATAGCCTACTATGAGTGTAAAAAATCAATTATAAAGGCTGATTTCCCCATGCTAATATTACAGAAGAAATATTATGAAAAGGGAAAGGGATATAAAATGTCTATGAGAGATATGAGGAGTGCTTCATTAGATATCTCTAGAGGATATGACACTTATGATATTGAAAAGAACAAACATTCAAACCTGTATTTCATGACATAATGATCTGAGGTAACACTAAATTCTTCTCTACATAATGATTACACTTCGGGGAATGAATATAAATCAATTAAAGGTAAAAATATGACTAAGGATAAACCATTTTAATACTCTATAATGCTTTATGATAACATTAATGAACTAAAGGATATATATATATTATTAAATATGAAAACATGCTTTAAAAGATAATTATAATTATAATATAGATATTGAGAGAGAAAAATGTTCCCAAATATTAAAAGAAAATACTGAAAAATAAATTATCTAATTTGAAATTAAGGAAGATATCTTGAGAAGTTTACTGTAGGTAGAGTTACCTTATCTTAATTTCTAGGGAAAAAATTACTCCAAAATAAGAAACTATTCTAGGATATCAATCAAGGAAGAGAAGGACTATTAAAAATAAATTTGATCCAAAATCTAGATAGTTCACTGCATGTTTATGTTTTGGACTATCTTTTTAAATTTAATTTTATAATGGACCTAACATAGTATTCATGTCTCAAAACATTTATATTGATCATAGAAAACCTATAAGACAATTATGGGATCCAAAAGCATTGCTTTTTTACCTCTCTGGTCCCAAGAAAATATGGGTACAAGTGTAAACCTACACCTAATATATTTTGCATGAAAATTATCTAAAGTGGTCCTGTAAGGCCCTATGGTACATGGACAGTGGATGTTCAAGACATATAAAAAGTGAATATTCATGCTTCAAGAGCCTAATTAATATCTATTATTGAAATGAAAAATTCAGTGATAATTAAAAAAGGTAGATCGTTGGATTAAGCCAAATTGGTAACCATAATAATATATTAATTTCAAAAGTAATTTTTGTTGATGGGTTAAAATATAGTCTACATATTATCTCTCTATTGTCTGACGATGGTTTTAATGTCACATTTGAAAATGAATCATGAAATGTTTTTAAATATAAACATGATTTAACATTCACTTATCTGAGAAATGAAAATGAAAATGTTGTTGATTTAAACTATTTAGCTAAGAAAAATGTTTCTTATTTAATTGCTTTTCATAAGGAATCCTGGTTATGGAATAGATGATTAGGACACTGCAATGTGCACTGACTTTGGAAACTAATTAGTAAATGGTTTAGTTAGAGACATACCTAAATTGGAATTTCCACATAATAATTTTTGTAATTTTTTCCAAATGGGAAAACAACACAAAGATTCTTTCAATCCAAATATTGATGTTTCCACTTCTCAACCACGTGAGTTGGTTCACATGTATTTGTTTGGACCTTCAAGAGTTACATGTTTAAATGGTAAGAACTATTTTTTTGTTCTGGTTGATGATTTTCCTCGATATACTTGGGTATAGTTTCTAGCTAACAAAAGTGAAGCATGTTCTTATATCCTTAACTATTAGATGTCTGTAGAAAATCATAGTGGGCATAAAATTAGGACATAGGGAAGTGATCATGGAAGTGAGTTTGAAAATCATGAGTTTGATTTTTTTTCCTAAAAAAAGTGCTATAATCACAATTTCTCTTATCCTAGAACAACTCAACAAAATGGACTCGTAGAAAGAATAAATAGGACACTACAAGAGATTTCCCAGACTATTCTAAATGAGTATAACTTGCCTATCAATTTTTGGGATCAAGATTTTAATATAGCTTATTACATCATCAATAAAGACTTAATTAGACCTATTCATAAGAAAAAACCTTATGAGCTCTGGAATAATTGAAATTCTATGGTTAATTAAATTAGCGTGTTTGGTTACAAAGAATTTATTATTCACACTATGGGTAATCTTGACATGTTTTCTTCAAAGAGTGATGAAGTAATTTTCCTAGGTTACTCAACCTCTAATAAAGCGTATATATTATTAAATAAAAGAACCAATGTTTAGAAGAATCAGTTCTTGTAATATTTGATGATGCAGATCCACATGAACCCAAAACTTATGTTGAACATCTTGAGGAAGACATGTCAATTCTAGACCTTAATGATAAAGACAATGAACCCTTACTCAGAATAACTTGTTCTATAATTTTTCCAGAATCCATTCATGGTGAATTTGAACCTATATACAACCATGATATGTCTAGTTCAACTCTTTCTAGCAGTATTAGAAACCTCCAAAATCATCCTTAAGTTTCTTTAGTAGGTGATCTAAATAGAGGAACAAAAACAAGAGCATCTCTATGAAACTGGGTTGAATATCAAGCTATTCATTCCCCCCATGAACCCAAAAATATTAATTATTCAATCAATGATAAATTTGGGTAATAGCTATGCAATATGAATTAAATCAGTTTTAGAGAAAAAAATGTTTGAAAATTAGTAGAAATACCTTAATACACATTGATAATAGGCACTAAATGGGTGTTTAGTAATAAAGTTGATGAATCAAGAAACAAAATAAGAACCAAGGCTAAAATAGTTTCTCAGGGATCTATTCAAGAAGAAGGAATAAAATATGAGGAAAACATTGCGCCAATAGCTAGACTAGAGCCCATTAGAATATTACTTTCTTATGCTGCTCATCTGAATATCAAATTTTTTCAAATGGATGACAAAAGTGATTTTCTAAATGGGTACAATATTAAGGCTGTATTTGTTGAACAACCCCCTAGTTTTAAAAATCCCCATTTTTCAAATAATTTCCTAAAACATTATATTTCTTTTTATGGTCTGAAACAATCTACAAGAGCTTCATATGATAGACTTAGTTCTTTTCTTATTTCAAATGGTTTTACTATATGAATAGCTGATACTAATCATGTGTTTAAAGGATTTCAATATATCTTTTAATATTAATAATTTATTTAGATGAAATTATTTTTGGTTACCCTTAATAATTCATTATGTACTGATGTCTCAAAAATGATTCAAGATAAATTTGAAATGAGTTTAATGGGGGAACTAAAATTTTTCCCTGGATTACAAATTTTTCAAAATAAAAATGGTATTGTTTTATATTAAAGTAAATACACTAAGGATATTTTTTTATCTTTTTGGGTTTGATATTAATAAAGGTAGTGATACACCTATGAGTACCCCTTGTATGATAGATACTGATGAAACTTGTAAACAACTGGATCAAATCAAATAAAGAGGTATTATTAAGAGTCTTCTCTATCTTACATCTAGCCAACATGATATTATGTTCAGTGTATGCATGTGTTCTCATTTTCAAAACAAATCCAAATAGTCTTATTTAACTGCTATTAATAGGATATATAAATATCTCATGTATACTACAAACATAATACAATTTTAACCAAAAGGGAAATAATTTTATTTAATAAGATATTCAGATGCTGACTTTGTTGGTTTCCTGTTAAATAGATAGAGCACCTCTAGAACATGTCAAATTTTGTGCGAATAACTAGTATCATGGTGTCGTATGAAATAGAATTATTCTGCATTATCCACTTATGATGTTGAATATATAGCTTCTAGTAGTTGTTTTGATCAAATTCTTGGGATGAAACACACATTACTAGACTATGGATATAAATTCAAACATGTCCCTATAAAATTTGATATTACAAGAACTATTAGCACCTATAAAAATCCAGTATCTCATTCTAGGTTAAAGCATGTTGATGTGAGACATCACTTCTTGAGAGGTCATTATCAAATAAGAGATATCGTTGTTAAATTCATTGGAACAAATACCAATTGGATGATATATTCACAAAGACTTTGAGTTCTAAGAGGTTAAATTTTTCAAACATGAGTTAGGAATGATGAACTGTTAAGGACGGACCGCATCGTTAAGACCTCACCATTTGGACCACACCATTGGCCCTCACTATTGAACCACACCTTTAACACCTCACTATTGGATCTCACTGATGGACATCACCATTGAACATCACCTTTAGGGACTCATCATTAGACCACACTATTTGGAACTCATCATGGGACCTCACCATTAAACCGCACTGTTAAACCTCGTAGTTAGGGTCGTACCATTGGAAGTCTCTATTAGGACATCATAGTTGTACCTCACTGTTATACCTCACTGTTAGACCTCACCGTTGGACCTAACCGTTGAAACCTTACCGATAAATAAAATTTTTG
Source organism: Viscum album (assembly GCA_963277665.1). Classification (NCBI taxonomy): domain Eukaryota; kingdom Viridiplantae; phylum Streptophyta; class Magnoliopsida; order Santalales; family Viscaceae; genus Viscum; species Viscum album. The sequence goes on from OY728163.1 coordinate 2,117,876,081, forward strand.
GTACTTATCATTTTACTTCTACAATTTGATACATTTTTAGTATTACTTATTTCTCTTATTTGATTTGTTTTTCTATCCCTAAATGATAAAAATAAAGTAAAAACCACATTACAATCCACTTCAATCCTCTCTCGAACCTCTTTCTCCAAAACCATCGAAGCTAACCCTTAGCTGAAACCCTCGAACAACTCCACATTGAAATGGAATGATTGAAAAGACCAATAGTTTATGATTAAGGAGTTGCACTAACCCCTAAGATACCTCGAGCTGGGTCTAGTAGTGGAATTAACATAGTGGAAAATCTGATCAATCCACATTTGACGAATAAGGAAATCAAGGTTGAGATGGAATTACATTAGGAATGGTTGCAATCAAGGAAGTTTATGGTGCTTAAGGCACTCAAAGCATAAGATTGGGCAGAAAGATTTGAAGATAATAATGGTCTTTGTTACCTAAAGCTAATGAAGGAATTTTATGAGTCTTTGAATTCGATAAGTCTTAGAATGAGAACCAAATGTATTTAATGGTAAATTGAGTAAGTGTGAGCTTATTTTATATTTAATGGGATTAATATTTAAGAGATACACGTGAAGGGATTTTTTATTTCTAATATAGTGGGTTGCCTACCAATATTGTGTTCATCTATTATGAAGAATATTTGGCTGAACTAACGGGGAATAGAAACCCTAGTAAGGTGATTGCTGCTGAAATTGAATAAAAAGACATGTTGGTTTTTAGGTTTTTTCATCATGTTTTGAGTCCCAAGAGAGGTAAATTTTCAAACTTGATGTATCATGACATGTTTTTTATATATATTGAATCATGGATAAAATATAAATCATTGTAGGTTGCTGATAATTCAGTTAGAGGATATAAAAACTATGAGTTCCAAGTCAAATGCATCATTTCTTGCCAGGTTAATATCCATGATGTTGAAAGCGAATGGAGTTGTTAGAAATAAAAAGGAAAAAACAGTTGTAAAGGACAACTTCTGCATTACCAAAATGATTTGACTATTTATTAAGACAAGATGGAACCCTTTGAAAAAAAATATTGAATGATGAGTCTATGGTATATAAGGACTTCAATCCTGTTACCCATCCTACTAGGAACAATAATAAAATAGATATAGTTCTAAAGACTAATGATGTGGAGCCAGTAAACTCAGATAAAGAAGGAGAGGCTAATGTAATGCAAGTTAGAGAGGATTCTCTTATAGATGATCAGAGTGATCATGGCCTTCCCTCATGTCCTCATTCCAATGTTGTATCCTTTGGTGAGCCTATCCCACCAGAGAGATATACTAAAAGAGAGACTGTCCTAAGAGACATTGATTATGTGGAAACTAATGATGAAGGAGAAGAAAATGTATTAAGAGACATTAGAGACACCTCAGAGGAGGAAGATTAATCTAAATCTAGTCTTTATGACTTTGATACAGCTGATGATGAATGTGATGAGTAATTTTTAATTCTTAGTCCTTTGATATGATATACAAAAATGGTAGAGATTTTAGATGAAGAGGTTGCTTTATTTGTTGATGTTGTACGTGCAATTGTATTGGTTGAAGATTCTATAGAAGAAGTGGAATTGGACTCTCTAGTTGATGATTTTGATCAATGAGGAATAGAAGAGATGAATTTAATTGATCATGATAATTCTCTAAGAGAGGGGGAGAAACCAGTTGCCACAAATTTATTTGTTTTTGCTCATGTAATAGAAGAATGATTAAAAGTCCATAGATTCATGGTCCTGGGATTAGACTATGGATACAATGAATATGAAAATCCTAAAAAAAATCCTCCAATTTTTTTTGTTTCAAAGACCACTATTATATAGCCGGTAATGCTTTTACCTCGTTACTATTTGAATAAGGATAATTTTAAATCCTTAAAATCGGATTTGAAGAGACACTTTGATGATATATCTATTGATATTGAGAGAACAATGGATCCTAATAAAGAAGTCGCAGAATCTTCCATTGAATGAGTAATTTATACCTCTCACTCATATTCTCTACATGAAGTGAAGGATTGTCGGAATCATGTCAGAACCTAGAACGAATCTATGGAATCTTTGAAACAATCAATTGTGAGTTTAAACTCTAATATGTCATCAAGTGTTCAAGTGGACAAATACCTTTAGTTTTCTAAGAGTGTTGTTCAGAAGAATGTCACTATGTTGGAGGTCTTTAATAAGTCTATGGGGGACATGTGAGTAGACTATATGATGATGTGTCACGATTAATCAGTGGTCTGACGATGTTTTTTAAGGAGACAGTGGCTTTTATAATGGATCCATTGTGTGAATCTGCTTCCACATTAGCCTCCCATCTTGTTTATCTAGAATATTTCTTGTTGATTGTTAGATAAGAAGTGGGAATGTTATCTGGTGAAAGTACCTCATACCCTGAGGCTATGACTTATGTCATTTCCACTACCAGAGACACTCATAATATTGTGGGATATTATTTAAGAGAGTGTTCTCATGATCATAACACCATAAAAAAGATGATTTCTATTTCAAAAGGGTGTACACTAAGAATCATATTGAATGACACTTCATGCTGCTGTTGGAAAACTTGTGGACCCACCCCTGTGTATTGATCTTTTAAGGATCAAGTTAGCAGTCTTAGAGAACTGAATCTTTCCTAAAACAAATTCAAGAATAATAAGGATGATTTTATCTCATCTATGGAAAGAGGTGGAAGTATTAATATGGATTTGAAAAATCTCCTTTTATAATTTCTCCATGTGAACTGCACTCCTATTATTGTTCCTCCAATTTTACCTTCTTCCTCAGCTTCCTCATGCTCTAACAATGCTACCCCATGGATGAGTCATGCACATTTCATCATAAGCTTTACCCCTATGATTCCTTATAGATCAACTCACTATCGGTATACTGATGCTTCTGTAGCAGCTCCTCCTACCTTGCTGACTACCATACCTTAGACTATCCCTCTATATTTTGGACCTTCCTCCACATCTTTCGAAGACAAATCTCTCTTGGACATATCTGATGTGGATTTAATGTGTTATGACATAGTTGATAGATATATTAATAATCTTTTTGTATATTTTACACTTTCATAATTAATAACAAAATCCATTTTTGTGTCTTTTGGTTTTACATTATTTTTGTAAATCACAAAGGGTGTGTAGTTTTATGTTCCCTAGAGTCTTGGCATATATACTCTGATCTGTATATTCCACAATAATCATGGTTCAATTTTTATTATACATTATATATGTATGCTAACTCCAATATTGAAATTTTAAAATTTTATTTACTTGATTCAATAATACCTAAATCTAAAATTTCACAAACATTATTTCTGATTATAAAAAACAGGGAGATTTTGGACTCATCTATTATGAAAAACCCAATTCAAGTTTCATTTATGTGATAATAGTGTTTGTGTTATAATATAATAGTGTTTCATTAATATTCTTAGATTCTATCCAGTAATAATTATGTATCATTAATATCACTATTCTATAGATTAAGTTTACAATGATAAATGTATCTATGTGAAAGGTCACTGATAGAAGGCTACTGATGAAGGTAACTGATAGAAGTTCGCTAGTAGAAGGTCACTGATGAAAGTAGCCATTATAAGGTCCACGATAAAAGGTTACCGAAGAAGGTCAACGATAGAAGGTCACCGATGAAGGTGACTGACAAAGGTGACCGACGAATGTCTCTGATAGAAGGTCACTGATGAAGGTCACCGATATATTGTCACCGATATATGGTTATCGATGATGGTCATAGATAGAATTTCACAGATATAAGGCTACTGATATAGGTAACCAATATAGGGATACCAAAAAAGGTCAACGATTAAAAGCTACCAATGAAGGCTACTGATGAAGGCAACTGATGAAGGCAATCGATGCAGTTTACTGATGAAGCCAGCTGTTGAATCCAACTGTTGGGAAAGCTACCACTACCAGTCTATTGATGCTCACTCTTCTACTCTATATGATTTCAAATTCATAACATTTTTCTAATTGTCAAATTTGGTAAATTTAAGGCTTCTGACATTAATTAATATTGATTGTATATATTTCAATAGACCATATCTGGGGACAGTACGAGGTACGAGGAAGACCGGAAAGGGTTTAATTATTCCTATTTTCATATCTGAAATATAAAATAGAAGACCAATTAAAGAGAATAATGGGATAGAGGACACTAGAGAGGAATTCATGAGGAAGAGAATACACTTTAGATCACATTGAACAAGAAAGAAACATCTAGCACTTATATTGTGAAACCAAGAGCATCCTAAATATCAATTTGGGGAATAAATTCACTTCTAGAATATATGATTTTTATTGTATCTATCAAACCAAGAAGCAGAACCCTTATGTACATGGAAGCTAGAACCTTGAGTAGTGACACTCTGTTGGGAGGACAACTTCTAGAGAAATAATCGAACTGCAATTTCATTACTCTAAGGATCCAAGAGAGGAACTGAAAACACATGTATGTTTCTAAACTCAATATTATAATATTACCCATATTGTGTTCATTTCATTTACATTTTTGAGAAGTGTGTATTTTTCTGTTACACACACTGTCTCCTATACTTGAATTGGAGGATACTGAAAATATACACTTCAATAATCACTTACACCTAGTTTCCCACATGTAAATGTGGAAGAGACCGTCTGTGGTCTGGTTTGTTTGTTTTTCCCACAAAGAACTATGATTGAGGGTGGGAGCCCATGATATTTTGTGAAAACTATTGTAAGGCCTGATACGGTCTGTGTATCAAGTTCATTGTTAATAAAATTTCTTGGTGGCAGGAAATCACCATGTGGAGAGGATTAAGTCTCAACTTGATACTGAACTTCATTGTTAAACTCTATTGTATCCTATATGTTTCTAATACTTTGTTTTTCTATTTTCCGCTGGTTATAATTTCAAAAAAAAAAAACAGTTTTACATTACCTCTAATAGTCAGTGCTAGTTAGTGTGTGTCTGTGTTTAATTCAGTAAAACTTTTTCAAAAGTAAAAAAAATGTTATAAAGTGAATCAACTAAAAACTAATCATCCTTTGAGAAAACTATTGAAAAACTAAGCATTTATACCTCTACTATATTAATAAACTATATTGATTCCAAATTGGGGGATCATTATCAAAATGTATTTAACATAAATTTTATGTAGGAACTCAATTCACCCAACCTCTTGAGTTTCAACTCTGACCAACATATGCAGACACAAGTGAATTCCTCACACACAGTCTACACACACAACAAAGTCACCCCCTGAGTCACCCCAAGGGATATGTCCCTCACCATTCAACCATTTTGTAATAGGAATGTCCTACCCGACAGCCCTCCCATAACATATAACTCAATCAATGAAAGGGGACCACATCCAAGGAGTGTTTTTTTTGAGATATATAGTTTTATATATGTTCCAACCGGGCCTCACATAAATTTCGCATGCCAAACAATTTCTTAAGAATCAAACATACACCACTTTGAATACTAGAAATACACATCGAAGCCCATTTAAGAAAAACAAATCATCATTTTAATTCTAAAGCACAATCACAAATTCCAAAAGGAATTTTCATCAGGAAATAGATGTGAAAACACAATCAAACCATTTATTGCAACACATTACAAGAAAAAAACAACTCCATTTTAAGACATATCATTTTACTAACATTTCTATATCAATAATTAATATTAAAACTAGGTGGTAAATTCAAAAATAAAATTATTATTAAATTTATCATTTAATGCATTGATATCATACCTCACAGAGACAAGCTGACCAAGCTGATACACTTCAGCTCATGAAGCATCCAACGAAAAACACCCACACTAGCACACACATATATTACGATATATATATATATATAATGTTAATCCATTTAACATATTCCATGTTCCATGAGGTAATATGTGCAAGGAAGATTTATATATAAATATATATACATATACACATACATACCTTTGTATGTGTGTCTTCGCACCACCAAATAGCCACCCGAGCTCTAATTAATTAACCTAGAGGAACAAAAATCATTTGAGAGACATGAACCATTTAAGAAAAGATGTTTTCAAGGAAACACCAATTTAAAGCATTACATTCTTTTGATGAAACACCCGTGTGTGGACTTCATGCACGCATGGGCGTGTCAACATATAGTGTCACACCATACATTCCAAGAGACACAAAAACAATTTCTGAAATGAATTTACCATTAATTAATCAATTCATGAAACCCCTTTGTAAAAACCCACTATCAATGCATGTGCTTCTCAAGTGCATTTGAAAACACATTTCACACATTATTCAAAATCCTAAAAACACTTCCAATAAGTACTCTAACAACGAACACATGACAACACAACCAAATATTTTAGAAAATCCCTTTTCACTATATACTCATTTCAAAACACTTTTGAAATATATTTCTCACTAAAGAAAACATCTAATTTCACCATTTAAAATCCAAATTTCATTTATTAAAAATTGACACCCGCGTATATAAGCATAATTAAATATACATTTAGAAATATATTTTTAACTATTTATAATCTCATGAAAACACCACAATAAATTAATTAAGTTATTAAAACAAAATAAGGCATTAAAACACATAAAAAAACAAGGAACACTTAAAAAACAATTTTTAATGTTGTATAATAATCTATAAATATCATATTGTTTTAATTAGCCATATCATTAATCGTCAAATCAAGTAAAAATAATATTTGATGCAACAGAAGATCAAAAATATTGCATCTGAAGAAGAAAAAAATTGGGCCCATCTACTAGTGGGGGAAGAGGGGAGGTCAGACACACTACGGGGAGGGACTACTTCCATAGGGGTTGCGCGCTGAATAGGAGTTTGGATGGGGAGGTTTTGTCTTGCGAGGGAGGCACCACACCAGGGGGTTAGACCAGAGTTGCATGCCAGAGAATGGTGTACGCAAGGGGGTCGGGCCGCTGGTAGAGGGAGGCTGGACGGAGATGACGGTTGTGCGTTTAGGAGGGGAGGTCCAGCCATAGGGCATCATCGAAACAATGGGAAGAAGGGTCTGGGGATGGTCACACATAGGTCGAGCATGCGGTAGAGAATATGTGCCGGTGAAAGAATCTCGGACATCAGAGAGGGTCGTGCGAGCAGTGTGGGGTGAGGCTGGGATCCAGGAAGATGGCTAGAAGCCACTTGGCCTGAGCGGCCTAGTGCATTGGGGGAGGAACGTTCCGCGATGTAGGGGAGAAGGAAAATTGGGGGGGGGGTTACCCCCAGGGGTTCAAACCCCCTTTTTTAAATATTACACTAATAATAATAATATAATAATAATAATTATAACATCCAAAATATTTTTAATATTATTATTAAAACATTAATATTTTTTATTTTTTTATGCTTCAAAATTACTTCTAAAACTCTATTTTTTAAAATATATATTTTACTTCATTTCATTCCACTTATCCTTTAATTATTTAATTTAATTTTTTGGATGTCGGGAAGATACACGGCTCGTGTGCCATCAAGTGCACAGTCGAGCAACCATCGCTCGAACTGTTCCACACAACACTAATTGCCTATAAAGTCCAATTTTTTGTTGTCGCATAGTTTTATAACTCACGTGCAAGTCACACGTCAAACTTGGTTGTAGTGTGACAATTCTCCACACCGCAGACTCTTTCTGCCCCCATAATGATTCCATGCCAATATATAACCAATGATTGAGTATGTTCCTGAGCAGAGCCAAAAGAAAAATCAAGAACCTCGGGTTAATGATTTACTCCATAAGTCACCCTCATCCAGTCCAGAATTATCCTTGATATAATATGTGGGGAGAGCACTATAGGGTTCTCCCCACCGCAGGAACTCGACTAACATACAAAAATTAAAACCCATGCACACCTACCTGATGAGGGGCTAACGTGGGAACTCACCACTAGAACCTACTGACTTCTCCACCTGAATTGAATGGGACTATTGATATTTTAACTCGAAAAAACATCAAGGACAGCTAGAATACTGTGGCACCGGAACAAGGAACTCTCAATAACAACACCACTGGAACAATGAATCCATGACACCGATCTAAAAATCCAAACACATCCAAATCCCTCAGTATGATCGAGACAATGATTTTACTAAAACCTTAAACACTCCACACAAGCCAGAAACACCCAACTATAAAATCTCTAATCAATAACTAATAAAATAAGGACCAAGACACAGAAGGTCCAAATACAATTTTAATGGGAATAACAATTCTAGAGGACACATTCAGAAGAACAAAGCTACTATGGTGAAGAAACATTATGTTCTTCATAGTATCACCACATTGGATGAAGATTAAACATAAGGAAAAAATAACAGGGAAAACTTGAATGTCTCCATTCCATGACAAAAGATAAAGAACCAAATAAAGGTCTCACAAGTCTCTATCAACCTGACAGTGTTCATGTTTCAACCCAAGACCTGAGGCTGGGGATCTGAGGGATAAATCATTTTATGCCTCACAGTCAGAGATTAGCATCCCCAGATCAAAACTTCATCCTCTAATGGAGTTTCTTACAGAATTTTCCCTGCTAACCTGAATGGCCAGAAAGATAGTGGGGCTTCCTAGGGATGTGACAAGGTGTCTTGGAATGCTTAAACCGGCCATACTGATGGAATATCAGAATGTGGTATGAATAACTCAATGTCTACATCGATGAATGGGATTAATTATAATAGAGTACCTCTTGTACACCCCCTCAATAAAAGGGGAATCTTTACGGATGATGAGAGGCACCATATTTACCAAGAACTTGTGCTCCAGATGACGAAACATTAATGAAGACGACACATGAATTCACCAACAAAAAGCATTGTTAACTACATGTGGGATCTTTCCTCTTTTCACATTCACCTCCTCAGGTATGATCTATTGGATGAAGATAGACTTTAACACCTACCATGTCATCCCAACTCCAACAATGACGAGACATCCACCTCCACTGGTCCAAGGATAGACCATCTACTAAATGCAATACAGTACAAACTCTAACATACTCTGGATTCCCCAACCACACGAAGACATGTTTCTCTCCTAGAAAACACCTTCACTACCCCTAATGGACACCTAATGCGTTGAAATAACAGAAAAACTCAATAGAAACCATAATTTGGAATAACACATTAACATCTTCTGAGGTCATTTCTGGGTGGCATATTTCGAACAACATGGAAATAAAAAATCAAAAAAGGAATCAATCCAAAACATAATAAAAACAAAATCCCTGAGCCAATACAATCAGCCCAGAATCCCATACAATATTAAAAACAACAACAAAAAAATTCCAATCCAAGAGTAACAGGCTCATTAATCAAACATATAAAAAAAGAAGAAAATATCACTTTTCAAGAAAACCCATGTCTGGAAATTTAATTTTCATTCAAGTCTATTTTAGAAGAAAATCATTCCAAGAATTAATTACCATGACACCACTCAAGGAATCCTTTGAACCGCCGCATTGGACATCATCCTTTTCTCACTCAAATCACCCGTACATATGTTCCAATATGCACATCATGTGTTTACACACATTTATGCAGATGATACTAAGAAATACGAATTGTGTTACTTTCCATTACATTACCAAACACAAACATAATCCCAAATTTTCTAATTAGAACAGATACTCTTTTAAAAATACACTTGACCAATTTCATAACAACATGAATAAAATCCCCATTTTACGAGTTTTAAAACCATTAGAGAATGAACACTTTCAATTCAAAACCACCTTCATTTACAAAAACATTCTTAGACCAACCAAAATCCAGACAAATCACAATGAAAAATGGACAACCGGAATGAGGAACTACTGCTTATGCCCAACATGGTGACATGGTAGTGAGCCACACCCCAAGTATGACATCACACCAGAGGACCTTGAATTGGGTAACTAGGCTCCACATGGGTCACTACTCCTTGTGGGGTCATAGCGTTACACTGAGTCACCTCTATTGTCAATCCTCAATCCAAAACAAAGACAAAATACTCAAAACCTAGACTACCCCAGGTAGCTCAGGTCTCGTCACGAGTGGTGGTGATCAAGAACCGACCCACAACCAACCTCCTTAGCCTGGACAATTCCAATATCTATCAACTAGACACCTCAAATAACAAGGGACTCCCCTCAGATACCATTGTTGATGCTCCTTTCATCACAGAATCTAAAAATCAGAAAAGGGGAATATCTTAGATCAAAGTGATTCAACCGTTGAAGATAATATCAAAAATCGAAAAAGGCATGAACAAAGGATCAAAAGCAACTTCACCGCGCAAGTTATATCATTGTCGCGCAGGTCCACTTGCGCGACACCCTTATGGTCACGCAAGTGACTTGCACAACCTAATTGATAACCTCCCGGTAACCGCCTGGGGTCTTCTCCTGCCTATAAATAGACCCTGTGGGCCCCACATTCGAGTGGATCTTTTTTTAGAAACTCGAATTTAAGCTTCCGACGCCCATGTCTCTTCTCAATGCTTCCGGAACACTTCTAAGGTAATTTCTTTCCTAGAATGGAAGATCTAAAGAGAGGGAGGATGGCCTGAGTGTTGAAACTCATCAACACTTGAACGCCTGAGTGGCCAACCCTTAAGGGGAGTGGTCACACATGGGCGTCGCCTTACTCCTTCGATAGAACTTGCACGTCCCTTTTCTGGAAGAACATCAAGAGGATTCTAAAGGCTTTAATAAAGAGTTGCTCAAGTATTTCAATGCTGGTTGACCATCGTGCAAGTACACCATATGTCGCGCAGGTATACCAGCACGACCAATACTTGCGCGCCCCCGCAATACTTGCGCGCCTTCTATGATTTGCGCGCCCCTTCATTTTTGGGTGCCTTTCTTGCCCATTTCACCCTCTTAAGCCATTACACCTTTCCTTTTCAAGATTCAGTCTTCAAGACACTCTTCAAAGCCATTTATGGCATGATTTCTTGATTGGACTTCCTTATCTAAAAGGAATTCGGCGGAATATCTCTCAAAACCTAGTGATTTAAATATATTTTTGTCACTAAATATGGAGAGTTCATTCATTCAACCTCATCCTTTAAGGTGATAGAATCCTTAACCTGGGTCTCCTTTTCAGGAATAAGTCCCAGTCATAAATTTTGGGCATCCTCTTTAGGAGTAATCCCCAAATCCTCTAATTTGGGCTTCCTTTTTTGGAGTAATCCCCAGTCTCAAATATGGGCATCCTCCTCAGGAGTAAGCCCCAATCCTTAATCCTTAACCTGGGCTTCCTTTTCAGGAATAAATCCCAGTCATAAATCCTTTAACCGGGGCCTCCTTTTCAAGAGTAAGTCCCAATAATAATATTGGGCTTCCTTTTCAGGAGTAAGCCCCAAGTTAGAGTATTCAAATCTCCATAAAACACATATACCTTTATGGACCCTGTTCCTGGATTTTCTCCCTAAAGAAAATCCTAAACTTCATTTATCTGGGCAGTCATACATACATAATCCCCACATTATTTTTTATGATTGTATATTTCATGGCACAATTGTCTAATTTTTACTACTACATCTTGTTTCTCACACCGAGCATGACTCACGTGAGCTTAGAGTGTAAAAGTAATTGTGACATCCTTATTTGAGCCATCAATCATAAACATCATACTCCCTTACTCTAACTACGTGGGTTGTGATTTATTTTTTCAAAACAAAGCATACTTAGGTAGCCCATCTATGGGTTCGATCCCAACTCTGAAATAATTCATTATCCTTCTTATTGACAATAAACTTCAAGTGCCCCACTGAGTGGCTTTAAAACCAGCCTTTTCATCATAATGACCAAGAGACATTTATATAAATTTTTTGAAGGTTATCATTGACCAAGAATCTCTAAATAGATATAGATGATTCTCTATTGATGAATAACCTCGAATACATATAAAAGATTCTCTAAATTTCATATATATTTAATCATTGATTGTCAAAACTAAAGGAAAATCTCATTTTATACTTGGTAATGTAATAAGGATTCACGAACATAACTTAAATCTATAAAGAGAGTCCCATAATAGACAATAATTCCCCTCAAAAAGGTGTGATGAGTCCGACCTCCCATCCTCTCGACCAATGCAAATTACTAAGCCTCATTAGTTCGCAAGCTAATGAGCGCCCACCTTTGGAAAGTAGGTCCAAATGGATATGGAATCATTAGATGTTTCCGGTTCTACGAACAAACCCGTTTGAAACTGATCGGAATGTTTGAATCTCCCATCCAGGAGGTCATCTCCGAATTCCGATAGAAACAAAAAATGGTGAACCCGACGTGAATCCTTAACCAAGTTAAAATCATGTTTTACCTATTTGTTAATCCCCTATTTTAAGAGGGCTAACAAAAACAATCATTGACATGTGTGCTCATCCAAAAGATGAAGTGGATGAATTTTATCTTGATTACGTCTATTATATCAAACAGGCACTCTTTTACATGATCTTCTGTATTTCCATAATGGCTGCTCTCAAATTCACATTTGTGAATACTGCTACTACAAATACCACTGCTGATATTCCTACTAGATCGTCATCCGCTCTGAGAATGACATCACCTACTCAGCATCTTCAACGATGGGTATCAAATGCGCTGGTTAAGGAGTACCGTCAACACGGTACCATCCCAACTCTGGAGGCTTCCCGACAGGCCCTCCAAGTGAACAACTCACACCGGTCGTCCGGACAACGACGACCAGTGATCAAGAGGCAGGCGGTGCTGACTACCGTCTCCAACCATTTCCGGTCGTTATCCCCAGAACGTAATTCCCATTCACTCCCTTACTCTGAGGAAGTGAATGAGTAGGTCCCTCAGGGCATTAATTCAAAAAGACAGAAGTCCTTCTCGAGGGATCCCATCAACAATCGCCACCAGACTCGTGCAGCAGTACGCCCTCAACATGATGAGGGTACCGACTCCAGGAATTCAGCTCAGGTTCCTCGAACCCGAGCAGGCAAGACGAACCGCCAGAGACGGAATCCGATTAACAATGGGAAGGTTTTCATTCCTGTCATCTCCGGAGAAGTCCACCAACCTAACTTTATGGCGAACAACGAACAGGCACACACACCTGTGCATTTTAATTCCGCTATCCAGCAGACTCGTCTGGCAACATCAAGCCAATCCCTCCAGGCAATTCCGGCAGAGTACTATAAGCAGGAACATACACCTTCTTATACATCATCAGTTAGTCAGCAGGCTCGCCTGTCTACATATGATGGATCTCATCAATAGCGTTTGGCGAAGTGTGATCAGCAGGCACATACACCTGCTAGTACTAATCAAGCCTACCAACAGTCTCGCTTGGTAGCTCACGGTGAAGTTAGTCGGAAAGCTCTGACGACAAACAGTAGGCAGACTCAACTCTCTACCTCCACACTTGAGTACTGTCAGGATTCACTGACAGGAAAAGGAGGACAGGAGCAGGCACATACACCTACTCCAAGCCCGGAATGGACGTATATCCCCATTCCGACAGCTGAAGTCACCAAACATATTTTGTCAATGGGGAAAGAGAAAAAGAAAATTCCTGCTCATATTCTGGATGCTTTCCAGGATATCATAACAGCTTCAGCATCATCTCAGGGAAAGACACAGAAATCTATCCATAGCAGTGGAGTGACACATCAACGATTCACTCTGGAACAGACACACACATCTGTTCCAGTCCAAGAGTGTCATGGGTCATACTCCCCCATATCATATGGACAACCATGTCAGGCACATACACCTGATTTGAGTGGAGATCGTTAGCCTAACCTGACCATCTTTCCTGATCAGGCACATACACCTGCTCAGAGCAATCACATTCGTCATCAAGTGTTTTCTAAAGCGAGTAAGAAGGCATCTAAGAAAAAGATACACCCAGCACAGTCAGGAGATCAAAGGCTAATCTGTAACCAAGCCTTGCTCAATGCTAGAGTTCTTGAAGCCCTTTGAAATTTATCTGTAAGAATTCAAGATTCTACTCCCTCAGTTCCCAATAACGGGAACATTAATTATGAAGGTCATCAACAAACACTTCTTCATGAAGGCTTTCTTTGTGACAATTTGGTAAATCTTGAAGTTTTATCTTCAGATGAGAGCCACAAGAACCCTCTGTGTGGTCAGAAGACCAAGGAGCAAGAGATATCTTCTTTTGTTGTAACCCATTATGGTGGTCCTCCCCATGATGATGAATTTCGCTGCGAAAGTCCTCTCCGCAGTAGTGATTCACATTGCCTGGAAAATACTCCAGTGGACATTGTAGTGCCGAGAAAGCCCTCTTATCATGAGGCACTTTCAAATGCGAAACCAATCATGTCTGATGCTTTATTTCTAGCAAGTGAAATACTTTCTCAATCAGAAGATAGCCCAGGGTGTAGGTCATTCTCCGAACCACCCCTAAGTCATGCATCTTCTAGTTTGATCAATGATATCTCTACCAATCTTTTTGAATCCGATGAAGCAACAAGGAAAAACCAACTCTGGTCAAAACAGGTAAAAGAATCTTCATTTAATGTTAAAGAGGAAATGCTGAACATGAGGAAAAAACTGGCGAAAAGTGAGGTACCAATCATGTTTTGGCCTTTGGCTGACTCCCAGTATGACATTCCAAAGATGTTGACGGAACGTGGAGTCCATGATATTCGTCTCAACATATGGAAAACTCTTTTCAATTAAAGAAGAAGGTATTATCTTATGATGAATATGAAAATCATCTTAAGATAATAGAAGGGCTACAACGTCAGATTGATTTGGCATCTCTATCAGTCTCTCGGTATCCGAAGGCTAAAAAGCAATAGAGAATCCTTCAACGTTCATGCCTTGGCGCACTATGAAAATTGCGTCAATTAATTGCCAATGCTCCATCTAGTGTTCATATCAGAGGATGGGGTGTTCACGGAGCACTACATTTCACAGTGCTTTCCAGTTAGCAAAGCCCACCGAAAATGGTCTCATGCAATGTTATTGCCCATGGCCGGCCACAGTCAATGTGCTTTGTTCATAATCAAAATCTTGCTCAAGAACAGGCTTCAACAAGTTCCTCTCAAAATCAAGCATATAGAGAACAAGTTGTTGAATTTATCCTACATCAAGTAGGAGATAATATTGCACAAGCCTCTCGTATGGAGCAAACACATCATAAAATGATTGAAGTCTCGGAAATCATCCAACGGTCTGTTGAACCAGGTGATAAAAGTGGATACAGGTTAATGCATCTAGCTAATTTCCGAACTAAGATTCGCAAGATCAAGAGAGATTTTAAGAAAGTCTCAGACATAGCATGTCATGAGCCACCCCCTCTTGTCAGACTGGGGACTCCATTAACCCAACCCTCAGAGTCAACAAATGGGATTCGAGGAGTTGAGTGAAAGCAGCATGAACATCCCCAGTTCTCAAGACTGGGGACTCTTTCAAATCATCAATCCCCTTCTCAGAGAATATCGGTCTTTTCTCTATTAGGGAAGAAGCCCCAAGAGGAACGAAGAGACAAATTATCAGGAGATTCCCTCCAAGTTATAGCTCTTCAAGAAGTTCCTAAAAGATTAAATCAACAAAAGGCAATGTCTCATCAAAGACATGAAAGAATACAATACCACAGAAATATTGATAGAAGGGATGCGATGCATTATACATCAATCAATGTCATCAATTCCGTTGTTTCTAATCCACCAGAAGAGACTCACTCAGGGGACTCAGATGAAGAGTGTCCTGCTTAAGAAAATGTATGTGCCGATACAAATGAAGAAGGTGTGCGTACACAAAGTAAAAGGATTACTCAGAACCAAGGTAATCCACTTCCCTCTCTCCAAAAAGTATCCAAAAAAGGGAGGGGAACGAATCATGTTACATATCCTTCCTCTGGAAAAGTTCAATCTCTCTCATTAGAGCAATGGTTTTCACAACAGGAGGAAGAAATGAAAGAATTAAGAAGGTTGAATGCAGAACTACTTCAGATTAGTCTTCTTCTTAAGAAGGCTGAAGACCAATAGCCGAAGGAATTTGTTGCAACTACTGATATGGATCAGGAATATCCTCCTTTATCAGTACACCCTCAGAGGTCTAATCCTACAGGTCAAACGCAACAATGGTTGGTAGTGCTACCATCAGTTGCAGCACCAACCACCACATCTTTCCAAACTCCATTCATTGCACCTACTCAAAACCAAATACAACTGGATGTTTTTCAAAAGTTAATAACTACTATTGAGTCATTAACAACTCGGTTAGAAACTATGGAGGGGAAACAGGTGCAAGTTCAACTAGAAAAGAATGTTTACCCTGAATGGGTAGATTCAATTTCTCCTCCATCCAGTTTTGGAAACCCTATTTTTCCTACTTTCAATGGATCAGGTGACCCTGAAAAACATTTGACATATTATGTGTCTTCTTGTGATCCTATGATGGGTACTCTAGAGCAGCAAGAAGCAGTGAAACTCAGATGCTTCATGCGAACCTTGCAAGGACCAGCTTTTGTCTGGTATACAAGCTTGCAATCCCGGTCAATCATCGGATGGGAGGATCTTCACCAAAAATTCCTTCTTCATTTCAGCTCAACTTTTCCAAAAACGACAGTTTTCGATCTTACAAACTGCAAGCAAAGGGAGAATGAAAGAGTCTCTAATTTCATTGCTCACTGGAAGGGGTTAACATATTCCCTGAGTTTAGCACTCCCTTAGGAGGAGCTGTTGCCAATCAGTGTGGAAAATCTGCGTGACGAATTACACACGCCATTGATCCCTGTGAAATACACAGGAGGGTTTCGAGACCTTACATCAATCGCTCAGCAGATTGAAGATTCCCTTATACAGGCTAAGGTTAAATCTCATGTAATTCGATCAGCACCAGGATGAAGAATGGGTAAAGAAGAAACTACTACAGTTATGCTTTAACAAGCACATGTACCTATTTCTACTTCAAAACCTTCATCTTCTCGAAGGGCTCCACCTCCTGAACGCCAACAACAAAGGCCATTTCGTCCAAATGATCAAATAGATCAACAACAAAATCAATTTGAGGATATGAAGAGTAAAACATACTCTTTCCGAAATGAGAAAGTTCCTAGTTACTTCATTTCAGCTCTGGAAAATAATTTGGTTCAATTAACAGTGCCCAAGAGGCCAAACAAAGAAGGAGATGAAGACTGTCCCAATTATTGTCCCTTTCATCAAATGTTAGGGCATCCCATCCTGGAGTGTTTTGTTTTCAAAGACCTCCTGCAAAAGATGATCGACTTGGGACAAGTCATGTTGAAAGGTTCTTCGACTCAGGTAGCATGTGTTACTGCTACAGTTCCAGAGGAGGAAGGTGAATAGCAAGAAGTCAAAAGCAGAAATGCACAGAAGTATGATGATTGGATGGTCAGAAAGACAATCAATCAGACTCATGCCATTTTTCGAACACAATTAAAGAAACAAATTGTGTCTTCTGCCATGAATATTGTGGTAAAACTCTCTTCGTCAGAGGGAAAGTCCTCAAAGAAACGGTTTGTTTCAAAGAAGAAAAAAGAATCGGAAGAAGATGAGTATGTGTCAAAGCCTAAATTGTCTTTGACTCTGGAAGACTTTATGCCATCAACTTCAAAAAAACGTGCACCACCCCATCAAACAGCACAGCCTAAACAGGATAGTCAGGCAGAGTCTTTTTCAGACGAAGTGTTAATCTTCGGTTCTGTTAATATGATTCAATTAACAGATCCGTATTCTAGTCATAATTTCAATTTTAATGAGTCTGAATTCCCTGTATCAAATAAGAGAATCCGAGGAAGTTCCAGTGGTTCAGGATACAGGGGAAGACGTGGATCTTTCTGACTCCACTACTCCAATTCTACCCCTGCTAGCACTGTGTATGCAGCAGAAACTCATGGTAGAGCCCTTCAGCGAGCTCAAAAAAAACAAGCAATTTCTTCTGCCAATAGTCAACTTAGTCTTGGCATAGTTATTTTGGAAGACCGATTGAAAATTCCAACTTCTTTATCTCAGCAAGTAAATGGATCTAATCGGTCTAATCTTCCAAAACCAAGGATTTTGCCAACTTCTATCCCAATACAAGATGCATCAGCTTCCAAAGCATCTGCTTCCAAGGTACCTGCTAAACCGCATATTCCTGTTGGGAAACGCAGACCATTAGATCAAAAGTATGATATATTGAAACACTTGGCCCAAGTACCATACAAGTAATCAATTTTGGATGCTTTGAATATGTCAAAAGATCTTCGGGAGGCACTCATCGAAGCTTTGTCAAGTCCTCAGGAGTTTGAAGCTGAAATTGCTGCAGCTGAAGTCTATCACATAGAGAATAATCCTGCAGAATGCCATACAGTGATAACTTTTACTGATAAAGATGAAGATGATTTTGTGCATGGGCACATAAAACCTCTGTACTTATCTGGAAAGTCAATGGTGTAGATATCCGAAGAGCTTTCATTGATAATGGTTCAGGAGTCAACCTCATGCCCATTCGTACACTTCGTCGATTGGGCCTCACAAAATCTGATTTATCACCTTCTACCATGATGTTACAAGGATATGATAAAAATGAACAAGAACCATTGGGAAAATTTACACTCAAAACTCAGTTTGGAGATCTTGTATCCAATTCGGATTTCATGATTGTTGATCAAGACTTAGCTTTCAACGTCTTGTTTGGAAGACCCTGGCTACATCAGCATGCAGCCATACCTTTATCATACCATCAATGTCTCAAATACTATTTCAATGGTCAAGTTGGAACATTGTATGGTGATAAGGCCCTGTTCAAGACATGTGAGTCTCCATACATTGAGGCAGAATGTTATCAAATGAAGGGAAGAGAAAAATCTACAATGAAGGAAATTACCAAAGTTAATGCTCCATATGGTTTGGAGAAAATTCCAATAAATCCATTTATACATGTGATTACAGATTATGTGTTACCTATCAGTCAAATTGACAAAATAGGCCAAAATCAAAATACTCTTATGGAAAGATCCATAATGTCAATTACGGCAGTTGAGCCAGACAACATGGGATAAATTGGTAACCTACCAAACAGTGATGAAAGCACAAGTGCTGACGTCTTTATTTCATCTGCTGAAATCCAACAGGTCTATACATCGCCAATCTGGCTAGAAGAAGATATAGAAACATTGGAGGTGAATAATGATGTCAATTCTCAATCCATCATCTCCTCTTTATTTCCCAAAGAAGGCCCTTTATCATTAATAAGGTCAGAAATAGAAGCTTCTTCTTCAAAATGTGAAAATTTTGACATCTCTTCTGATCATGAAAATTTCGTTTTGTCATCTACTATGCAAGTAGAAACGGAAGAAATAGCACATGATGAAGAGGAAGAGGAAGATCTTAGAGATGCTCCTCCATCATTTGAAGAGGGTTTCTCTACCACTGTGGATGAACTCAGAGAAATAAATCTGGGTACAGAGAAATATCCACACCCCAATTTAATTAGTGCGGCCATGACCCTTGAAGATCAAGAGATGTATATTTCTTTTCTAAAGAAAAATAAAGGTATTTTCTCTTGGAACTATACAGAAATGCCTGGGCTTGATCCTGATATTACTACTCATCATTTGGGTTTACCAAAAGAACATCGAGGATTTAAGCATGCCGCGAGAAGAACACACCCAACTTATGCTTCCAAAATTAAAGCTGAAGTGGATAAGCTGATCAAAGCTAACTTCTTCAGAGAAGTTCAATATCCCATGTGGTTGGCTAATATTGTCCCTGTAAAGAAGAAGAACAGACAAATTAGGGTTTGCATCGATTTTAGATATCTTAATCGGTATTGTCCTAAAGATGATTTCCCAATTCCGATTACAGAACTCTTAATTGATGCGATGACTTGCTATGAAGTACTTTCCTTCATGGATGGATATTCCGGATATAATCAGATCCAAATGGCCCCAGAATATTAGGAATCTATTTCCTTCAGAGCCCCTCAAGGTGTGTTTTGTTACCGGGTGATGCCCTTTGTTTAAAGAATGCAGGTGCAACATATCAACGCGCCATGCATCGTATCTTCAAACCATTATTAGGGAAGTTTGTTGAATTCTATGTAGACGATTTGGTGGTTAAATCCAAACAACATTCTAATCACTTGGATGATTTGGAAGTCATATTCCACAAGCTTCGATAACATAATTTGAAGATGAACCCCTTAAAATGTGCTTTTGGGGTAACCTCAGGAAAATTCCTCCGCTTTGTTGTACGCCATCATGGTATTGAAGCCGATCCTGAGAAGACCAAATCAATCTTTGGTATGTCACCTCCTCATAATTTGAAAGAATTAAGAGGACTTCAAGTACACTTAGCCTATATTTGGTGTTTCATCGCCAATTGGGCAGGAAAAAGTTTACCCATTACCAAATTATTGAAAAAAGGAGTCACTTACCAGTGGACTGAAGAATGTCAAGAAGCGTTTGATGTTCTCAAGAAATACCTCTTGAGTCCACCAGTACTCATGCCACCTGTTGAAGGTAGAACACTTATCCTCTATGTGACAGCTCTAGAGCGATCATTGGGTGCCTTTCTCTCTCAAAAGAATGATGCTGGGAATGAAAATAGCCTCTACTATCTCAGTAGAACTATGCTTGAAGCAGAAACTCGATATTCAAGTATTGAGAAGTACTGCCTGGCATTAATCTTTACAGTTCAGAAACTAAGACAACACCTGCAAAATCACGAGGTCTAATTGGTATCTCGCAATAATCCGCCCAAATTCATCCTTAGTCGTCCAATGCTTACAGGACGTCTAGCAAGGTGGGCAGTTATTTTTCAGCAGTTCGACATTCAGTATGTATCTCAAAAGGCAATAATGGGCCAAGCTCTGGCTGATTTCCTGGCTGAACATCCTTCAGTGGAAGACACGTCTTCAGATATTGAACTCCCTGATGAGGAAGTTTTTTCTATTCATGAGTGTCCTCAAACATGGGAAATGTATTTTGATGGTGCTTCCAGAAGTCCAATAGGGAAGAAAATGGAAAATCCCAAATTCAACAAAGTTGGTTTAGGAATTGTACTCATTTCTCCAGATAAGGCATTGTTGCCTTATTCCTTTTTATTGTGGGAAGGTGGTACTAATAATGAATCCAAATACCAAGCGCTTATCACATGCTTGGAGTTAGCACTTCAAGAACAAGTGAATCACTTAAAGGTGAAAGGTGATTTAGACCTGGTAATAAAACAATTCAATGGGGATTATGCCATCAGAAAAGAATAATTAATCCCTTTGTATGATTACGTCAGAAAGTTAATGTCGGAATTCCCTTCAGAACCGACATTTTCTTATGTCCCAAGATCACAAAATGCTCAACCTGATGCACTGGCTAATATAGCCACAACTCTAGCAGATCCAAATCGGGACGAGACAACCATCAGTATAGCTCACCGTCGTGCAATTTCACCTTATGTTCAAGCCAGAACCGAGGAAATTAATAAAATTAGTCCCATTCCTGAACCGTATGGTCATACTACAGGATGGATGTCACCTATCAGGGAATACCTTCAAAATGGAACACTTCCACCTCATAGAGCCGAGAAAGAACAAATCCAGCGTCATGTGGTCAATTTTACTCTTTATGATGACCCAACCCACCTAGATAAAATTCTCTAAAAACGTGGTTTTGATGGAGTTCTCTTCAGATGGATTGATGGTGAAGAGACAATGGCTGTCATGAAAGAAGTACATGCAGGAGTCTGTGGTGCCCACCAGTCTGGACATAGATTGTCTGATCAAATTTGAAGGCTTTGATACTTTTGTCCTTCAATGATACAAGATTGTGTTGATTTCACAAAGAAATGTCATTCATGCCAAGTACATGCCAACTTCATTCATCATCCTCCAGAGTTTCTTCATACATCTAAATACTCATGTCCATTTTCCACATGGGGAATGGATGTGGTGGGACCTTACCCTTCAGCTACGGCCCAGCAGTTTAAGTACATTCTTACTGCTACTAATTTCTTTTCCAAATGGGCAGAGACAGTATCTCTCAAAGAAGTCAGTTCTAAATGCATTGTTAGCTTCATCAAGTCTAACATCATTACTAGATTTGGTGTCCCTCATACCATATTGACGGACAATGGCACCAACTTCTGTTCTTCTGAGGTGATGAAATTGTATAAAGAATACAACATTAAATCCAACCATTAATCTCGGTATCATGTGGCATCCAATGGACAAAAAAAGCCTTTAATAAGACTCTTTCAAATATACTGCAAAATATGGTGGATAAAGATAAGAGGTCATGGACTGATAAACTCTTTCATGCTTTATGGCCTTATCGGACTACCACCCGCAATGCAACGTGGTCAACTCTATATTCGTTGGTATATGGAACAGAAGCAGTCTTTCCAGTTGAAGTTCAATTTCCCTCACTCAGAGTAGCCATTTGTGATCAGTTATCTACAAATGAGCAATCCCAAAAGCGATTGAATGAGTTGGAACCGTTAGATGAGAAAATATTGTGCACTTTGCACCACTTGGAAATCTATCAGAATCGAATAGCACGAGCTTTTAACAAAAAAGTTCATCTCCGTTCATTCATTAAGAGAGAATTGGTATTAGTTCTCAGAACTCCAATGATACCAGGAATGAAACCTCCCAAGCTTGAGCCAAAATGGGAAGGACCGTATTCAATACATAGGGTCCACTCCAATGGAACTTATTCATTAATCTTGATGGATGGAGAACTCATTACTACTCCAACTAATGCCAGATTTTTGAAGAAATATTTTGTATAAATACAAAGTATTTATCTAATGTCCCCGCAACATGACACTAAACTGTGCAACACTAGTTCCTTCTTGCTATATGATGTTAAACTATGCAGAAACGGTCTAAGCATATGACCCTAAACTATTTTCACATACGTCCAACATGACGTTAAACTGTGTCACCTTAAATGTCCCTACAACATGACACTAAACTGTGCAGCACCAGTTCGTCCTTTCTATATGACGTTAAACTATACAACAACTGTCTAAGCATATGACCCTAAACTATTTTCGCATACGTCCAACATGATGTTAAACTGTGTCACCTTAAATTTCCCCACAACGTGACACTAAACTGTGCAGCACCAGTTCTTCCTTGCTATATGACGTTAAACTATACAGCAACGGTCTAAGAAAATTACCCTAAACTATTTTCACATACGTCCAACATGACGTTAAACTGTTTCACCTTAAATGTCCCCACAACTTGACACTAAACTGTGCAGCACAAGTTCGTCCTTGCTATATGATGTTAAACTATACAGCAACGGTCTAAGCATATGACCCTAAACTATTTGCACATACGTCCAACATGATGTTAAATTGTGTCGCCTTAAATGTCCCTGCAACATGACACTAAACTGTGAGCACCAGTTCGTCCTTTCTATATGACGTTAAACTATACAGCAACGGTCTAAGAAAATGACCCTAAACTATTTGCACATACATCCAACATGTTGTTAAACTGTGTCACCTTAAATCTCCCCGCAACATGACACTAAACTATGCAGCACCAATTCGTCCTTGCTATATGACGTTAAACTATACAGCAACAGTCTAAGCATATGACGCTAAACTATTTGCACATACGTCCAACATGACGTTAAAATGTGTAACCTTAAATGTCCCCGCAACATGACACTAAACAGTGCAGCACCAGTTCGTCCTTGCTATATGACGTTAAACTATACAGCAACGGTCTAAGCATATGACCCTAAACTATTTGCACATACGTCCAACATGACTTTAAACTGTGTCACATTAAATGTCCCCGCACTATGACACTAAACTGTGCATCACCAGTTCGTCCTTGCTATATGACGTTAAACTATACAGCAACGGTCTAAGCATATGATCCTAATCTGTTTGCACATACGTCCAACATGACGTTAAACTGTGTCACCTTAAATGTCCCTGCAACATGACACTAAACTGTGCAGCACCAGTTCGTCCTTGCTCTATGACGTTAAACTATACAACAACGGTCTAAGCATATGACCCTAAACTATTTGCACATACGTCTAACATGACGTTAAACTGTGTCACCTTAAATGTCCCCGCAACATGACACTAAACTGTGCAGCACCAGTTCGTCCTTGCTATATGACGTTAAACTATACAACAACGGTCTAAGCATATGAACCTAAACTATTTGCACATACGTCCAACATGACGTTAAACTGTGTCACCTTAAATGTCCCCGCAACATGACACTAAACTATGCAGCACCAGTTCGTCCTTGCTATATGACGTTAAATGATACAGCAACGGTCTAAGCATATGACCCTAAACTATTTGCACATACGTCCAACATGACTTTAAACTGTGTCACCTTAAATGTCCCCGCAACATGACACTAAACTGTGCAGCACCAGTTCGTCCTTGTTATATGACGTTAAACTATACATCAACGGTCTAAGCATATGACCCTAAAATATTTGCACATACATCCAATATGACGTTAAACTGTGTCACCTTAAATGTCCCCGCAACATGACACTAAACTGTGCAGCACCAATTCATCATAGCTATATGACGTTAAACTATACAATAACGGTCTAAGAATATGACCCTAAACAATTTGAACATACGTCCAACATGACGTTAAACTGTGTCACATTAAATGTCCCCGCAACAAGACACTAAACTGTGCAGCACCAGTTCGTCCTTGCTATATGACGTTAAACTATACAACAATGGTCCTGTATGACCTTAAACTGCAACTTCATCCCACATGACGTTAAATTGTAAAAAAAGTTCCATAAATGGTCCAGTATGACCTTAGACTACAACTAGGTCCTGTATAACCTTAAACTGCATCATCAACGGTCCATGCATATGACCCTATACTATTTGCAAGTCCCTTACGTCCAGCAAGATGTTAAATTATGGCGTCCTAACTACATGATGCTAAACTGTATAAAAGTCCCTTGTGTCCGGAAAGACGTTAAACTATATAATCATCAAAGGTCCTGTATGACCTTAAACTACACCATCGTCCAGCATGATATTAAACTGCACCATCCACGGTCCATGCATATGACCTTAAACTATTCACACTTTCGTCCAACATGACATTAAACTGTGAAAAAATCCCCAATGTGTCCAACATGACGTTAAAATAGTGCACTCTTTTGTCCTCACTGCATGAAATTAAACTACACAGTTCCCCCCTTTCGTCCAACATGACGTTAAACTCTATTGTTACCATCGTCCTAACTACATGATGCTAAACTGTATAGAAAGTTCATAATACGTCCTACATGACATTAAACTGTATTTTGTCCCTGCTACATGAAACAAAACTGCGCAGCACCAATAATCCTAACTGCAAGACTTTAAACTCCATAGTCCCTTTATATGTTCTACCTGACATTAAACTATCCATTGTTAAGGTTGTTGTTACCTCTTGTTTCTCACACCGAGTATGACTCACGTGAGCATAGAGAAAACCTCAACCATAACACTCTCTTTGGGCTACTAACCATGTATAAGTCCCAACAACATTTTTTTTATTTTATTAAATCGTTGTCCCCAAGAACAACGTGATCATTATTTCATTCTTTAATTGAACTACACAGACTTTGATCCTTGCCCTCCAGGCTGGGTATGTAGGCAACCTCCCCAGGTTCAAGCCCAAAAACAATCTCTTCACATTAGTTCACCACCATCTCATATGATGTTGATTCGTGAAACCACCCCTAGAATCAATATATTTACATTGATTCACTTTCGTCCTTGTTATATGACGTTAAACTATGCAACACTTTTGTCTGGTACGACAATAAAATACAACACTCTTTGATTTCCTCATTTGAGAGAGAACTATTATTGACATTGATTTTTCAATCATGTTTCATTTCAAAAGACTACGTGCATACATGGTAATACTTAAACTTTTTATCTCAGGTTAAACCATCATTTCACTAAAGTCCCCTTTCACCCGTACGAACCAAATTTGTACAAAGGGTAGTTCTAGAACTACGTGGGCTTGATTCCCATCCTTATGGGATACGTAGGAACATTCGAGTGTCCCTTGAATCCATTCCCAAGTCTTTTGTCCCTAACCCCAAATGTCACTTTCAGTCCCTTGGCTGAAAATTCTTCATGAAAACACACACTGTGTATTGATTATTATGGTCCGAACTCTATGACCCTAAACTAAGATCTCTCATACTTTCATCCTGCACGACGTTAAACTACATTTTAAGAACTACGTATGGCTTGATTCTCATTCTTATGAGATATGTAGTGAAGTCCAAAATTTCAATTCAGGACCCAACCACAACATGATTATGGTTATCATTGACCTATGTATCTCTATATACATTGGAAAATACCCATATTTATGTGTTATAATCTTAACCTTAAATATTTTTATATCTTCATAACCATTTTGATGACTTCTAGTCACAGAAATGTCAAACTTCTGAGAATTCTTTTTCCTGACTATGCAGTACGTGCCCATAGGTGGCCTTGCATAAACAATCCACATAACAGACTTGTCAGTCGAAAGATACTATTTATTTGACTATACAGACAGTGCCCTTAGGTGGCCCTGCATAATTCAACCCCCTAACGGGTTTGTTGGATTATGGTACCTTCATTCTTGGGAAGAATGACTCTTTTTTCCTTATTTGACTTAAACGACAGTATGTAGGGATCCGCAAAAAATATCCATCCTTAACATATTTGTCCCATATCCTTTTTTCATGATATGAAAGTATTCAAGTCTATGGTTTATTCTTCTTCCCTACGTTTGGGTCAGACCTTCGTAGGAGTGATATTCATCCAGTTATTTGATAATATTGTCTGGAAATATCTTCTCCATATTCAAGTACCTCTTTCCATACAGCAAAATCTATACTTTAGAAAATTTGAATCTCCATAAACTTTCACTGGCTTTTAGCACTAGGAAAGTAATTTTCTGAGAGTTCTTTTTTCCTGACTATGCAGCACGTGCCTATAGGTGGCCTTGCATAAACAGTCTACATAAAAGACTTGTTAGCCAAAAGATACTATTTTATTTAACTACGCAGCCAATGCCCTTAGGTGGCCCTGCATAATTCATCCCCCTAACGGGTTTGTTAAATAATGGTAACTTCATTCTTGGAAACTACTTCTTCTAATGCCTTTTAGATCTTTTTCATACCATTCCTCACATTCAAATATTCTTAAGTCATAGCTTACATATTTTTCCCTCATACTTTAGTATGGTAATATATTTTCAGATAAATTGTCAAGGAATTGAATCAATTTTTAATCCATTTTGGTCAAAGATATTTCGAACATAAACATTAGACCCTTTATGTCCGACATGCATGACATTAAACATCCCACAAAAGACAAAGGAACTCTGAATAAAAGTCAAGTTCCAGCTCACTAAATATACATTTTTTGTATGATTTAGGTAATATTGAGCAATTAAATGGTTCAAAGTTTGTAGGGTTATTTTTAAGTATCCTAGTAAAAATCAAACTATGCTTACTAAGCCCATTGTCTTATGTAAATTTGAAGTAGGTAGTGAAAGAATTAAAGTACAAATGGTTGAAGATGAAAGTGTTTTTCATTGATACACAATAGTTAGAAGAACATCCACAGACTGGAGTCTCTTCTCTTTTTCATGAATTACGGGAGGCTTTCAACATAACTCTTCATTTGATTTACGGCATCCTGAGATTTATCAGTAGTTACTTGATGCTCGTGCACTTGACCAGCTTCACTCTTTTCAGCTTGATTAAGTGCCTTCTTAGCATATGTGATGGATTTCATGCCATTCATATGAGTTTCATCCAATGATTTATTAAGCTGATCAAGTTCCCCAATAACCGCATCTAACTGTTGATGGAGTTGCACCTGCTGGACAACTTTTTCTTTAATTTTATGCTTCAGCTCCTTCATCTTGGCAGCATAATCAGCTTCAGCTTGGGATACCACAGCCTCAAATTCGCCTATGTTGACTGACAGTTTCACTCTGATTAAATCTTCGTGACTTTTTTGAGCCTATTCCCTCCAGAAAGTGATTTGTTTCACCGTGGCGTGGATCGTATCATATCCAAAACCACCAAGTTCTAGTATAACAAATTGGGATGACAATCGAGGAATTTTCGATGGAAGCTCTTCTAAAGGCACCCCATATATGATGTTCCATATGTTGTTCCATGCCTTACGTCGTGAAAAGATGAATGATTTAAGCATCTCTGGATCTGATTCAACATCATCATCAGAGGGGGAATCCTGGTTAGTCTCACCCGTGGGAGCATTTGCTACATCTTCTTGCCGACGTATGTCCTGCAACCCCTGACCCTGGACAGCATCTTCAGAAGTAGGAGGGATACTGGGAATAGATGCTAGCTCTTCTCCAAGAGCAACCAAGTCAACTTGGGTCTATGATTGTTATACAACACCCTCCACAGCCTTTGAAGGAGGGTCAGTCCCTTCCCTCAAGGGGGAAATTGAAGAAGCCCCTGGAATCCTCAGAAATATGAGTAACCATGTGATTATGAGTATAAACTCATGATTATTCGAAGGGATTACTGCTACTAATAAAGAGTTTATCTATGGATTTCCTCCTTTGTTGCCTTTGCTTCTTTTGTTTTTTCAGAGTATCAGTAGTCTCCCATATTGGCACTTGGATTGGAGAATGGAAGGCTATGTCCAGCGCTTCATTCATGGCCTGCTGGCATGGAGATATCTCGCCTGGTTCACTAGGAGAATCAGCAGAAGCCCAGATAGCTGTACCACCAGGGCTATACTGTGGCGAAGGAACCCCAGTTCCTTTCTTTTCAAGCTGCGAGATGAAGAAAATAACTTCCTTAAGTAACCAAGATTCAACTGATATCAAGTTGCAAAGAAAATAAGGAAATAAAACTTACATCTTCAGGATCCACGTACTCTTTCCATTCCTCGTCTCTAGAACCACCAGCCCCCTCAGTGGCGCCATGATCAATCATTTCCTTCACCCGCCTGGTGATAGGAATCGAGTAATCAGTGGCATATATGAGCATTTCCAGCTCTCTGATGTAAGCTCGCACTTTATTGGGGTTATCTTCGTATTGAAGATTTTTAGAAGCTATATGATTTCCTATTCCAGGAAGTTGTAGGCCCTCACACAAATCCAGCCAGGCAGTCTCAATACCATAGTATATGCTCTGCCATAGCTGAACAGCCTCTGGTCTTATATATGAAGGCTGTGAGGAAGGTCCTACAATTTTTGATTTTAATTTCTTCCCAGCTCCTGCAGCTACAGATAGAGAATAAGAAAGTTAGACTTGTTACATTATAAAGTAGCAGTGATTGAAATTACTACAATGAAACAACTCACCAGGAGTTGATGGAGTGGGTCTTTTGATTTTTGCCGGAGGATTATATCGGGCACGAAACCGCTTTGCTGCCGGTTGTGCCTCATCATCCCCATCATGATAATCCGATGAATCAGTTCTAGAAGTGTAGTCTATTGCACCTATTTTAGGTGGGGAAGCGTCACCTTCATGAGGAAGGGTTTCTTTCTCTACAGTCCTATTCCTCTTTCCCACTTGATATACTGGGTGATTCAATATCCCTTTGGGGTATGATTCTATCCAGTTTTCGGCATAATATGTAGTCAAATTATGTGCCGCTTTTTCAACTGGTAGATCAAATACTGCCCCAGTCTTCTCTCTTGATGTCAACAACCATAGTTTCCGAGCAACCATCGGATGTTGATCTAACCTGACATGTACCAGAGGGGATACAACAATCTGTTGCAGACATTTGAATTGGCGTGCAAATCTATATGGAGCATAGGCCTCACATATGATCTCTCCATCAATCCTGGCTACTAACACACCATCCCTGCAAGCTAGAATGTATGCCCTCAAATCCAAATGGGATGTCCCATCATCAACAAGCCGCCCGGATGGCGGACTTCCATAGGAAAAGAAGTTGAATTCCTTAAACATGCTCAGCCTCACTTTAATGTCATAACCATTAACATCTAATGGAGCAATTCCAGAGTATGCTTGCACTAACGGTCTGAAAGAGCTTCCAGGAATTTGTAATCCATTTTTTACATTGTAAGTCCTGAAGTGAGTGGCGATCCATCCCCACAAAACCTGGAATGGTCCCACTATTATTAAAGTAGATTTACCCAGGATGACATGAAGTAAACTCCTGTGAATCTTTTCTAAAATGGGGGTATCTAACCCAACGATTTTTCCCTCAGCCAACTTTTCCACAATGATGAAGGTCCCTGGCCTAACACCTCCCTTCGAATCCCTGACCGGAAATAGATAAACACTGAGCCACATTTCCAAGAAACCCGCCAGACGAGTTTCTTTGGAATTCTTTGATTCACTTCATATCCCCACTTTTCAAACTCTCCTGCTTCTAGAGTTGGCCAGAATGTGCCAGGAGCTCCTCTCTTCTCAGGTTTTGGACAGGTGGTAGGATGTTTGGGCCTGGTATCCTTGGATTTCTTCTTCTTGGATCCTTTTTCTTTTGGATCCATCCCTTTATTCTCAATAAGAAACACATTCATCCATTCTTCCGGATGAATATCTTTTCTAAAATGATTTAATGAGGTATCTAAACTCTTGAGCTTGTGGAAGATCTTAAATAATTCTCGAGCTAAAGCATGAGTCTTCTCTGAATCATTCCAAGTCACCTTGGGAGGAATTAATTCATCATATATATCGCCCAAAATTGGAGCCCTTGAGATCTTGTGGACATCCCACAAACTGATACCTACTTCTCCATTATTCAAATGGAAAGAATTAGTTGCTGGGCTCCAATGGCTGAGTATCTCTGGCATGAATTTATCATGTCTATAAACATATGATTTCCCAACCCAGACAGCCTCATATATTGCATCTCTCTTCAGATCCTTGATAAACTCTGCGCAGGTCTGTCGCACCCAGTATGCCCACATCCATGTTGTCTTCACACCTCCCCCAGGACGGAAGTCACAACTTTTCTTCCAGCCTTTGGATTGATCCATCTGAGCATTTCGGAAGATCGAAGGATGACAATGTGGTTGAAGATCAGGTGTATGTTTTTTAAGATCTGGTCTGCAAGGGCTATGATGCATCATATAGGCCTTCTCCACTGTTCCAGCAGTTAGAAATACTCCTCCACCTGAGATATTTGCTGAAGCAAAGTTGGTATTATTCTGAGACCACGAAAATGGAAGATAATTCTTTACTTCTGGAATAATGAATTCTTGTAGATGACCATAGCCATACAAAGGTAGATAAGTGCTTTGAGGAAAGTTGAGATGATATTTCTTCAGATACTTATCCAAATTTGGAAGAGTACTATCTTTGACAGTATAATAATCATGGCTAATGATGTTCATCATATCATCTATCTGCTTGCTAGCCAGTTCATCAATTAACCCGGGTCTAAGAACCATTAATTCTGCACACAGAGTTGAATAAGTTAATTCATAAATAAATTAATTTTTCACAAACATTGGGAATGAAATCAAAAAAATGGCTAAGTCATTAAGGCGCGCAAGTATAGAGATGTCGCGCAGGTGTTACATGTGCCGCGCAAGTGTTTGTCGCGCATGTTTCACCGCGCAAGCCCTATTACCTTGAGAGTAGCGCGGCAGCGAGGAAACAGTGGAAAAATAGACTTGCGCAGCGAAGATTGCTTGCGTGGTGAGAGATCGAGAAATTTGGGATCAGATGCTATACACGGCCAAAAGCTGTGTATTTATAGGCCAAGAAGCCTATCTGCGTGTCGTACCCAGTGCGGTTAAGGCCTACGCGGAGAGAACTTGTGGAACGCCCTCTGTGCCATCAAGACTTGAGCGCCCCCTTTTCCTTTGGATGTATTTGATTTTCTCAGAGTCAAATCCTCATTTCTCTCCAGATCCAACTCTGAGGGGGGACTTTTGTTGACGCTCCTTTCGTCACAGAATATAAAAATCGGAAAAGGGGAATATCTGAGCTCAAAGTGATTCATCCTTTGAAGAAAATATCAAAAATCGACCAAGGCATGAACAAAGGATCAAACGCAACTTGACCGCGCAAGTTATATCATTGTCGCACAGGTCCACTTGCGCGACGCCCTTATGGTCGCGCTAGTGACTTGCGCGACCTAATTGATAACCTCCCGATAACTTCCTGGGGTCTTCTCCTACCTACAAATAGACCCTGTGGGCCCCCCATTCGAGAGGATCTTTTTTTAGAAACTCTGATTGAAGCTCCCGACGCCCAAGTCTCTTCTCAACACTTCCGGAACAGTTCTAAGGTAATTTCTTACCTAGAACGGAAGATCTAAAGAGAGGGAGGAAGGTCTGAGTGTTGAAAATCATCAACACTTGCGCGCCTGAGTGGCCATCCCTTAAGGGATATGGCCACACTTGCGCGTCGCCTTAGTCCTTCGATAGAACTTGTGCGTCCCTTTTCTAGAAGAACCTCAAGAGGATTCTAAAGGCTTTAATAAAGATTTTATCAAGTATTTCAATGGTGGTTGACCATCGCGCAAGTAATCCATATGTCACGCAGGTATACCTGCGCGACCAATACTTGCGCGCCCCCACAATACTTGCCCTCCTTCCATGATTTGCGTGCCCCTTCCTTTTTGGGATCCTTTCTTGCCCATTTCACCCCCCTTAAGCCATTACACCTTTCATGTAACACCCTGATATTTTATGAAAAATATTCTTTTAATTTCATTAATTTCTTGTGTTGTATTCTACACCAAGATTACCTTGCGCTATACGCAACACCGTATTAGCTTGCAGTATACGCAACACTATTCTTGGATCGTGTTACACACAATTTTGATAATAGTTATTCTACAAAACATTGAGTATATATATATATTCAATGAATAAATGAAATATGGTTGAATTCTGTTATACGAAACAATGAAGGAATATTTCACAACACGCAACCCTGACATGGCTTGCATTACACGCAATCGCGACCTTCCTCGATAGCGTGTGTTGTACGCAATACCGGGTTTTACTAAACAACGATATATTATTATAATATTATTATGAACTAGCTGTTATGAATACTATTAACTATATTTTGATTTTTATAACATTATTATTCATCTTATACATTTTCTAGAACATGGTATAAGAACAAAATCAATTTTTCGGGTAAAATAAGTATTTTTAAAAAAATGCAGTTTTGCCTCCTTTTGATGGAGCACCCACTTTAAATCTAGTTTTGACATGTTTATAAGTTCAATTTGAAAAAATAAATTTCTTCTTTGTAATCAAGAAATAAAAATTTACTTTGGATAAAATTTTTATATTATTCTGGAATCATTCACATTTTAATGAATAGTAAAAACACGCTATATTTTAATTAAAAACAACTTTTTTCATTGTAATATATTATGTGGTTAAATTATAATATTTAATTGTTTTAAAGTATAAATAGAATATATTTTTACCATTTAAAATAATTTATGTCATTAGCATTGATTTTACCTTGAATTCGTAGGATAAATCAATTCAATATTTTGCAATGTTTTAAACAAAAACCGGTTTTCATTCGACAATGAGATTAATTTTAATTTAATTTCTGCAACATCTGTGTATTGAATTTGAAAAAATGGATTCCATATTTGGAATCAGTGGGTCCAAATTATGTTAATAGGCTACTTTTTATTTTTGGGAATTATGAATAGTAACTACGGTAAATTTTATTTACCATAGTTAAAGGTAAATCGGGTAATTAAGGGTAAATATAATATTATAAAATTACCCTAACACATGCCAAAATTCTATTTGATGGCTAAAAGTAAACCCATATCAACTAAGGGTCGGATTAGATTCATTTTATGGACTTTTGACCATGAAAATAGTTTAATTATTATTAAAACCAAAGAAAGTGACAACATGTTACTCTCTTAAATATTATAAGTATAATAATTTTAACTTAGTGATAAACATCATAAAACATAGAACATGAATAGTCTCCAGAAAGCTAAAAATATTATCTACATCATTAGAATTTATTTATAATTTTTTGGGATTAAATAATTATCATTAATAGTGACACAATAGTGATGAAGAAATTATTTATCTAGTGAAAAATCAAGAATATAGTTTTTATTAAACTAATAGAAACCATAAAAGGTACAAAACCCTGACCAAAACTTATTGGTCATGTAAATTTAAATTATAATCATCCAATTGTCGAATATTTGACCATTTGGAGTCTTATACAAGCAATTATGACACTTATATTATTTTATTTTAAATGATGCCAAAGTTGTCACCTTCATAATTTAATAAATATAACAATTTAAATATTGTGATTTTAGGATGATAAATTCGAGTAAAAGTATTATTGTGAAAGGTAATATAATTAACTTCATCATAGGATATTATTTTAAATTTTTATGGAACAAATAAGTATATTAAATAATTATACAAAAATGTTGTAGTAATTATTTTATAAACAGATAAATGAAATAAATGGTTTTAAAAATAATAAAATAAATAGTATATGAACTATTTAATGTGATACAATAATTTTATAGATACATATGACCTTTTATTAATATATTAATTCCATTAGTTTGAACATATCTTCAGTATATATTTTATTTACATTCAAATAAATGAATAGTGTCAAAATTGACACTATTGTTATTTTATAAAAATAACATATTATAAAATTGTTTAAAAATCCCAAAAATATTTAAAAATTATAAATTTATATTTATATGGTCTATAATGTTATAATGTAAACAATTATGGAATATTCAAAACAAATAAGTAATTATTTGTTATAATTTAAAATTTATAATTTTATTACCACAAATAAACTTAAATAGATTGAATAAGGATAAATCAAAATGATAAGGTTTAAAATAAGATCCAAACATGTCTAAATTTTATTGGTTGATGAGATTACAACCCTATATCATCTAATATTCGAATATGAGTCTTTTTTGGAGGTTTTTAAGTGGGGTTAGATTTATTATAAATTAATATTTTTAAGAATTCCAAAGGTGCCCCTCTCCTCCCTTATAAAAAGGGCACCTCCTCTCTCTCTTCCTCACACAACTTTGAGCATTAAATCTCGGACAAAACCTGCCAAATTCTATTCTCCACTTTCCTAGAAACATCCTAGAGGTTATGGTTTTCCTCAAAGTCCAATTTTAGTGCCCTAAGAGGAGGTATCAAAGAGGCGCTTCAAAGAAGAGGTAATTTCTGTTACCAATTCTTTCACCTTTATTTCTTCTTCCACATCTTCTTCTTAGGTTGTTTAATTATGAAGTAATAACATCAGTATCACTCATATACTGATATGTTATTATAAGTATGAAACAATCCTAATTCACCATCTATCCATCCTACGGAAAATAAAATCACTGCGAGTGCGTACGTACGGAATACCGTCTCCACGCCGTGGTGTAATCTGTTTTTCCACCAACACCTTACATGGATGGGTATTAATGTGTAAAGAATAACTATGCATAGTTATTATAACATCATAATGATTCTGATATATTGTATCATCCACTCCAATTCAATTCAATAATTATGGAAATGATATCATCACTCGTGCGTACGTACGGACTACCGTCTCCACGACGCGATGAGATTCATTCTCCATGTTAACCATTTAAGAATGATTATAAAGTATATATAAGTAATAATAATGAAATATATGACATTATAAAGCTACTGGATTTATGTATATATTTATGTCATCAACTTACTTCCATTCAAGACAATAAGGAAAGGAAAGCAACATTCATGCGTACGTACGACCTACCGTCTCCATGAACGGTGTATTTCTTTCCATTTATCGATCCATTATA
This sequence comes from Viscum album, assembly GCA_963277665.1. Classification (NCBI taxonomy): domain Eukaryota; kingdom Viridiplantae; phylum Streptophyta; class Magnoliopsida; order Santalales; family Viscaceae; genus Viscum; species Viscum album. The sequence goes on from OY728163.1 coordinate 2,117,911,892, forward strand.
TATATGTATATTATGAATATATATTATATATAAATCATGATTTATATTCTATAATTAAGTAATAATTATCTAATTAATCATATGAATAATTACAAGTTAAAACACGAACGACAAATGAGACGATTTTACCCAAAACGCTACTTTAACTTGAATTTACAAAAGAAAGGGTAATATAAAGTCATAAGTGAACCATATATGATATAATAGAAATGAATATGATTCTTTAATAAGTCAATGACATTATTTAAATCATTATACAGGAGGTCCGGACACTTACGAAGCAAATCGGACCTAAGGTAAGGGAAATATCACAATCTCATTTTTATCCGAGATTGTTTATACTTTGGTATTTACTGGGGTGTATTTTATCATCGACATCAATGTTTCCTCAATATGTAATATTATTTCCATCCACCTAAAATTGTCTAAATCCAATTTTTCCCATTTGGTGAGTTTTTAGTAAAGGATATGAAAGGAATCTTGTGTCGTTTTTCGTACGAGGTACTTTTTGACTTTTCCGACAAAGGTACGAGAAGAATGTTTTTTTAACTTATACGGCATGAATGGATTTTTAAAACATTAATTCCAAGAAGCATCCTTTACATGTTTTCAGGTTTATTTTTAATCAACTTCTTTTAGTTTATAATATTATGACATGTTATGAAAGGAAAAGTGTTTTTGAAGTAGAAAGGATTTTTAAAACATTAATTCCAAGAAGTTTCTTTTACAAGTTTTCATGTTTATTTTTAATCAACTTCTTTTAGTTTATAATTTTATGACATGTTAAGAAAGGAATAGTGTTTTTTAAGTAGAAAGGATATTTTCCTCAATAATGGAGTTCAAGTGTTTTATCAAAATTATTTTCCATCTAAGATAATATAGGGTTCTGTTTATATCCCTATTATGGCATTGATTTGATTATGTTGTGATGGAATTATTTTTTATTAATTCCTTTATCTTATATGAATTGTTTGATGATGTCACGATGTTTAAGATTTCCATTTTTATTACATGGGTTATGCAATAATGTATGATTTAAGATTTTGTTGCACACATAAGAATGATATCATTATGAGATGGGTGGGACCTATATCTCCCTCCAATGCATTGGGTAATGATTTTATATCTCATGAGATAGACATGGCTGAAATGGTAGGTTATTCCAGTTCAGTAAAACAGGACTGAAACGAGGGTGACTCGGTTCGGAAAGGGACTTTGTCCACTAAGATAGTCTTGGAAATGAGTCTTGAATAAAAAAAATGATTCTCTATGATTATGTGTGTATGAGACAAAGTTTAATGTTTTAAGTTATGATTATTGTGATTACATTTCAGTGCCATGAGTTATCCCAGGTTATGAAATTATGATCTCTTTTACAGGTTAATATTTCCAAAAGTTATGTGCTTATGTATATGATGTGATTGATATTTCTTTTTTTTACCTTTACTGAGCAATTGAGCTTACCCTTTTATGTTTTCTTTTCCCCAGGATATAAAGAATGGTTTTAGGTATAAAAAAAACGAAGATCTTTATGGGAGATGTTGAAGATATTTCACCAGGATTAGAAGATTATATTCTGAGTTTCCAAAGACACTAAACTATTACGATCCATGTGTGTGTGTTTTTGTTATGTACTAAATATTGCGCAAATGTAATGTAATGTCCATGTACGTCAGGCTTTGGGTCTCTACAGTTGGTATCAGAGGAAAGGTTTAGTCAACCTTTGGAAACTAGGATGAGAAATCGTTAGTGAGATCCCTAGAGATATTTCTATGGTATGTCTAGGGATGTCCCTAAGGATAAGTATACGTATAGTATATAGTCTTAGAACTATGGTAACGATATTAGATTAAACCAAAATGATAGATATTGAAGTTACTCCCCCTTTATTATGATTTTTTTCCTCTCACACTATTCTTTTTGGGTTTTAGAAAATGGCTGGAAACAAGATGATTCACGATAATGGAGGATATTATGGAAAATGGAATGATATTCTTCATGAGAAACAAAATTAAATGGGATTTGGAAGTCCAAAAATCATTATTATGCCGAATCAGAAATCTCATAATATGATCAATAAAGTAAAATTTGGTAAGTTTCCTAACTCGGCTAATAACAGAAAGATGGAGTTTCATGATGATAATAGAGGAAAGAAAGTTCAATTTACCCTATGTAAATCATGTGGGAAGAGGCATCAAGGAGAATGTTTCAAAGGAACTGGAAGATGCTTTGGGAGTGGGAAAGAAGGACACAAAGCCAGTAAGTGCAAAGGAAAAGGTTCAGTTAACACTAGGGATAAGGATAATGGTATTGCTACAACATCAATAATGGTTAAATGTTTTAAATGTGGAATATACGGGCATTATGGAAACCAATGCCCTAAGGGAAAGTCTCATGAAGAGAATCAGTATGGTCGTATGGGTAGTATTTATGTTGATGATGATGTTGAGACTACAAATGATATGTGAGATGAAAGAATTGTTGAAGCTCGGTCAATGGTTTAAGAATGTAGTGGAATGATTACATGTTTATCAAGTGTAATGTTGTATAAGTAATCTCATGGTACTATGGAATAAAGAGACATCTAAGGATTGTTACACTATTGTCTTTCCTTAAGTTTTGAAAGTATGTGATGAATGGTACCAGTATTTTTGGAAAGTAGATGATATGCGCATAATGAAGGGATAAGGAGAAAATTAAATGTTTGATAGTATTCATGAGCTCATGACTGATATAAGGAGAAGGTTATATCATGGTTTGACTATATAGAATTATTGGATTTTGGTATGTGGAAAGTGTTAACTTTTGACAGCATTCATGTTTTCACTAAGGTTTAATTTGTATTCATTTTTCAAGAGAATACATGATTACGGTATTCACATGATTGGAATGTAACCAATAAGATAATGGGAGATAAATGATGGTTGGTTGATGAAATTTCAAGTAATCATTTTCTTTATACTATGAGCTTGGACCGAATTATTTTAGATAAGCCTAAAGATTGGAATGGATTATGTTGGAAATAAGTTAGGATATAACTTTTTTCGATATTATTGATGGGATGTTTTAGTAATATAGCTTTCGAAAAAGGACAACATGCAGGACGGGCGACAGCCCATTGCGTCGGACAAGGCTGTGGGAATCGAACCCACAACCGAAGTGCGACTGGCCTTTATCGCCTACCACTGGCCTACAGGAAGTCCCTGTTTAGTAGAAACTAGTTTTACTTTATTATGCGGTATGATATATGAAGTATAGGTTCATTCTTGGAATCGTATACGATTAACCTCACTATAGATGGACTTATGTATATTTGATAACTTTTTCTAACCTTTTGTTTGAAATAGATGGAATGACCCATCATTCTATCACATGATCATGTAACACTTCATGAATAACAAATTCAACTTCATTTATTTAAGAGATGAAGTGGAAATTGTTCAAAGTACGAACAACAGTGAGATTGTACCAAAATAAAGTAAGTATTTATTCTAATTCAAAGTCTTCAACTTTAGGGAAACGATCTTGAAAACCAAAAATGTTGTCCTAGTGCTCTTATATCTGATTAATCAGATGATACCTTAGATCGTCACAAATTCATGGATTTGTGATTATTGGCTTTTCCATAGCCATGTACTCTACCACTCTCCATCAGAACATGATGGTTAGATTTCACTTCTATATCCATATTTTCACCTATGTTCTCCTATGTGGATACCCAGTGATTAGTTAACATGGGTAACCATTACGTTTTATACTTTAGTTTTTAAAGATATGTTTTGGTATTCCTTTTTACGATGGGGGTTTCTATTAAAGAAACTTTCGAATAGTAAACCATTTATAACCTCGACAAATTTTGAGGGCGAAATTCATTTTAAGGGGGGTAGAATGTAACACCCTGAGATTTTATGAAAAATATTCTTTTAATTTCATTAATGTCTTGTGTTGTATTCTACACCAAGATTACCTTGCGCTATACGCAACACCGTATTAGCTTGCAGTATACGCAACACTATTCTTGGATCGTGTTACACACAATTTTGATAATAGTTATTCTACGCAACATTGAGTATATATATATATTCAATGAATAAATGAAATATGGTTGGATTATGTTATACAAAACAACGAAGGATTATTTCACAACACGCAACCCTGACTTGGCTTGCATTACACGCAATCGCGACCTTCCTCGATAGCGTGTGTTGTACGCAATACCGAGTTTTACTAAACAACGATATATTATTATTATATTATTATGAACTAGATATTATGAATAATATTAAATAAATTTTTAATTTTATAACATTATTATTCATCTTACACATTTTCTAGAACATGTTATAAGAACAAAATCAATTTTTCGGGTAAAATAAGTATTTTTAAAAAAATGCAGTTTTGCCGCCTTTTGATGGCACACCCACATTAAATCTAGTTTTTGACATGTTTATAAGTTCAATTTGACAAATTAAAATTCTTCTTTGGAATATAGAAATAAAAATTTACTTTGGATATAATTTTCATATTATTCTGGAAACTTGCACATTTTAATGAATAGTAAAAACACGCTATATTTTAATTAAAAACAACTTTTTTCATCGTAATATCTTATGTGGTTAAATTATAATATTGAATGATTTTAAAGTATAAATAGAATATATTTTTACCATTTAATTTAATTTATGTCATTAGCATTGATTTTACCTTGAATTCGTCGGTTAAATCAATTCAATCTTTTGTAATGTTTTAAACAAAAACCCGTTTTCATTCGACAACAGGATTAATTTTAATTTAATTTCTACAACTTCTGTGTATTGAATTTGAAAAAATGGATTCCATATTTGGAATCAGTGGGTCCATATTATGTTAATAGGCTACTTTTTATTTTTGGGAATTATGAATAGTAACTACGGTAAATTTTATTTACCATAGTTAAAGGTAAATCGGGTAATTAAGGGTAAATATAATATTATAAAATTACCCTAACACATTCCAAAATTCTATTTTATGGCTAAATGTAAACCCATATCAACTAAGGTTCAGATTAGATTCATTTTATGGACTTTGGACCATGAAAATAATTTAATTATTATTAAATCAAAGAAAGTGACAACATGTCACTCTCTTAAATATTATAAGTATAATAATTTTAACATAGTGATAAACATCATAAAACATCAAACATGAATAGTCTCCAGAAAGATAACAAAATTATCTACATCATTAGAATTTATTTAGAATTTTTTGGGATTAAATAATTTTCATTAATTGTGACACAATAGTGAGGGAGAAATTATTTATCTAGTGAAATATCAAGAATATAGTTTTTATTAAACTAATTGTAACCATAAAAGGTACCAAAACCTGACCAAAACTTATTCGTCATGTAAATTTAAATTATAGTCATCCAATGGTCTAATATTTGACCATTTGGAGTCTTATAAAATCAATTATGACACTTATATTATTTTATTTTAAATGATGCCAAAGTTGTCACCTTCATAATTTAATAAAGATAAAAATTTAAATATTGTGATTTTAAGATGATAAATTCAATTAAAAGTATTATTGTGAAAGGTAATATAATTATATTCATCATAGGATATTATTTTAAATTTTTATGCAACAAATAAGTATATTAAATAATTATACAAAAATGTTGTAGTAATTATTTTATTAAGAGATAAACCAAATAAATGGTTTTAAAAATAATAAAATAAATATTATATTAACTATTTAATGTGATCCACTAATTTCATAGATACATATAAACTTTTATTAATATATTAATTCTGTTAGTTTTAACATATATTGTGTATATATTTTATTTAAATTCAAATAAATTAAGAGTGTCAAAATTGACACTATTGTTAGTTTATAAAAATAACAAATTATAAAATTGTTTAAAAATCACAAAAATATTTAAAAATTATAAATTTATATTTATATGGTCTATAATGTTATAAAGTAAAAAATTATGGAAAATTCACAACAAATAAGTAATTATTTGTTATAATTTAAAATTTAGAATTTTATTACCACAAATAAACTTAAATAGATTAAATAAGGATAAATCAAAATGATAAGGTTTAAAATAAGATCCAAACATGTATAAATTTAATTTTTTGATGCGATTACAAACCTATATCATCTAATCTTAGAATATGAGTTTTTTTGGAGGTTTTTAAGTGGGGTTAGATTTATTATAAATAAATATTTTTAAGAATTCTAAAGGTGCCCCTCTCCTCCATTATAAAAAGGGCACCTCCTCCCTCTCTTCCTCACACAACATTGAGCCTTCAAGATCGGCAAACCCCTGCCAAATTCTCTTCTATACTTCCCTAGAAACATCCTAGAGGTTCTGGTCTTCCTCAAAGACCAATTTTAGTGCCCTAAGAGGAGGTCTCAAAGAGGCGCTTCAAAGAAGAGGTAATTTCCGTTACCAATTCTTTCACCTTTATTTCTTATTATACTTCTTCTTCATAGGTTGTTTCATTATGAAATAATAACATCAGTATCACTCATATACTGATATGTTATTATAAGTATGAAAAAATCCTAATTCACCATCTATCCATCCTACGGAAAACAAAATCACCGCGCGTGCGTACGTACGGAATACCGTCTCCACGCCGTGGTGTAATCTGTTTTCCACCAACACCTTACATGGATGGGTATTATGGTGTAAATAATAACAATAAATAGTTATTATAACATCATAATGATTTTGATATATTGTATCATCCACTCCAATTCAATTCAATAATTATGGAAATGATATCATCGCTCGTGCGTACGTACGGACTACCGTCTCCACGACGCGATGAGATTCATTCTCCATGTTAACCATTTAAGAATGATTATAAAGTATATATAAGTAATAATAATGAAATATATGACATTATGAAGATACTGGATTTATGTATATATGTATTTCATCCACTTACTTCCATTCAAGACAATAAGGAAAGGAAAACATCATTCTTGCGTACGTACGGCCTACCGTCTCCATGAACGGTGTATTTCTTTCAATTTATCGATCCATTATATATATGTATATTCTGAATATATATTATATATAAATCATGTTTTATATTCTATAATTAAGTAATAATGATCTACGTAATCATATGAATAATTACAAGTAAAACACGAACGACAAATGAGATGATTTTACCCAAAACGCTACTTTAACATGAATTTACAAAAGAACGGGTAATATAAAGTCATAAGTGAACCATATATGATATAATAACAATGAATATGATTCTGTAATAATTCAATGACATTATTTAAATCATTATACAGGAGGTCCGGACACTTATGAAGCAAATCAGACCAAAGGTAAGGGAAATATCACAATCTCATTTTTATCCGAGATTGTTTATACTTTGGTATTTACTGGGGTGTATTTTATCATACACATCCATGTTTCCTCAATATGTAATATTATTTCCATCCACCTACAATTGTTTAAATCCAATTTTACCCTTCGGTGAGTTTTTAGTAAAGGATATGAAAGGAATCTTGTGTCGTTTTTCGTACGATGTACTTTTTGACTTTTCCGACAAAGGTACGAGAAGAATGTTTTTTTAACTTATACGGCATGAATGGATTTTTAAAACATTAATTCCAAGAAGCTTACTTTACAAGTTTTCATGTTTATTTTTAATAAACTTCTTTTAGTTTATAATTTTATGACATGTTAATAATGGAAAAGTGTTTTTGAAGTAGAAAGAATTTTTAAAACATTAATTCCAAGAGGCTTCCTTTACAAGTTTTCATGTTTATTTTTAATCAACTTCTTTTAGTTTATAATTTTATGACATGTTAAGAAAGGTTAAGTGTTTTTGAAGTAGAAAGGATATTTTCCTCAAGAATGGAGTTCAAGTGTTTTATCAAAATTATTTTCCATCTAAGATAATATAGGGTTCTGTTTATATCACTATTATGGCATTGATTTGATTATGTTGTGATGGAATTATTTTTTATGAATTCCTTTATCTTATATGAATTGTTTGATGATGTCACGATGTTTAAGATTTCCATTTTTATTACATGGGTTATGCAATAATGTATGATTTAAGATTTTGTGGCACACATAAGAATGGTATCATTATGAGATGGGTGGGACCTATATCTCCCTCCAATGCATTGGGTAAAGATTTTATATTTCATGAGATAGACATGGATGAAATGGTAGGTTATACCGGTTCAGTGAAACAGGACTGAAACGAGGGTGACTCGGTTCCGAAATGGACTTTGTCCACTAAGATAGTCTTGGAAATGAGTCTTGACTAACAAGAAATGATTCTCTATGATTATGTGTGTATGCCACAATGTTTAATGTTTTATGTTATGATTATTGTGATTACATTTCACTGCCATGAGTTATCCCAGGTTATGAAATTATGATCTTTTTTACAGGTTAATATTTCCAAAAGTTATGTGCTTATGTATATGATGTGATTGATATTTCTTTTGTTTACCCTTACTGAGCATTTGAGCTCACCCTTTTATGTTTTCTTTTCCTCAGGATATAAAGAAAGGTTTTAGGTATAAAAAAAGGAAGATCTTTATGGGAGATGTTGAAGATCTTTCACCAGGATTAGAAGATTATATTCCGAGTTTCCAAAGACACTAAACTATTACGATCCTTGTGTGTGTGTTTTTGTTATGTAATAAGTATTCTGCAAATGTAATGTAATGTCCATGTACGTCAGGCTTTGGGTATCTACATTTCCTTTTCAAGATTCAGTTTTCAAGACACTCTTCAAAGCCATTTATGGCATGATTTCTTGATTTGACTTCCTTTTCTGAATGGAATTCGTCGGAATATCTCTCAGAACCTAGTGATTTAAATATCTTTTTGTCACTAAATATGGAGAGTTCATTCATTCAACCTTATATTTTAAGATGATAGAATGCTTAACCTAGGTCTCCTTTTCAGGAATAAGTCCCAGTCATAAATTTTGGGCATCCTCTTTAGGAGTAAGCCCCAGATCCTCTAATTTGGGCTTCCTTTTTAGGAGTAAGACCTGTCTCAAATATGGGTATCCTCCTCAGGAGTAAGCCCCAAACCTTAATCCTTAATCTGGGCTTCCTTTTCAGGAATAAATCCAAGTCATAAATCCCTTAACATGGGCCTCCGTTTCAAGAGTAAGTCCCAATCATAATCTTGGGCTTCCTTTTCAGGAGTAAGCCCCAAGTTAGAGTATTCAAATCTCCATAAAACACATATACCTTTATGGACCATGTTCCTAGATTTTCTTCGTAAAGTAAATCCTAAACTTCATTTATCTGGGCAGTCATACATACATAAGCCCCACATTATTTATTATGATTGTATCTTTCATGGCACAATTGTCTAATTTTTACTACTACCTCCTGTTTCTCACACCGAGCATGACTCACGTGAGCTTAGAGTGTAAAAGTAATTGTGACATCCTTCTTTGAGCCATCAATCATAAACAGCATACTCCCTTACTCATACTACGTGGGTTCTGATTCCTTTTCCAAATCAATGGATACGTAGGTAGCCCATCTATGGTTTTGATCCTAACTCTGAAATAATTCATTGTCCTTCTGAATGACAATAAACTTCATGTGCCCCACTGAGTGGCTTTAAAACCAGCCTGGTCATCATAATGAACAAGAGACTTTTATGTAAATTATTTGATGGTTACCATTGACCAAGAATCTCTAAATAGATATAGATGATTCTCTATTGATGAAGAACCTCAAATACATATAAAATATTCTCTAAATTTCTTACATATTTAATCATTGATTGTCAAAACTAAAGGAAAAGCTCATTTTATACTTGGTAATGTAATAAGGATTCACGAACATAACTTAAATCTATAAAGAGAGTCCCAGAATAGACAATAATTCCCCTCAAAAAGGTGTGATGAGTCCGACCTCCCATCCTCTCGACCAATGCAAATTCCTAAGCCTCATCAGTTCACAAGCTAATGAGCGCCCACCTTTGGAAAGTAGGTCCAAATGGATATGGAATCATTGGATGCTTCCAGTTCTACGAACAAACCCGTTAGAAACCGATCAGAATGTTTGAATCTCCCATCCAGGAGGTCATCCCTGAATTCCGAGAGAAACAACCATTTTGACATGAACCAACCTAGGTCATTGCTGAACCGATCACCGGATATAGCCCGCGATGTGGCCCAAGGGGCGTTCTCGATCCCCATAGGATGGAAACTAGTGGCACACATCAAAACTAAACATGTGGGAATGATTTGGCCCATAAATGAAAGAAAAAAAAACATAACTGTGAAAAAAAACTATGAGTGGCGATAAAACAAAGTTATACATACTTCCATGTGAACCTATGAGTCAGCTCCATCCTCAATATAACATCGTGCTATCATGACCTAATCCTAGAAAGGCACAAACCCCAATGATAAAAAAAGGTAAAACTATAGGCATGAGTATGAAACCTTAGTAGGCATGCCCAAATAGTCTATTCTCATATGAATTTCCTTTAAATAAATGATCAAACAATTTCATGTTTAAAATAAAATTTATAAAACTAGGTTTTTTCACATTTTCTTCATTAAAAGAAATTATGAGCCATTGCCCTTCATAATTTAATCTATGTCCTTTTCCAAGGATGAAGAATTAACCTTTTTAGAGAAATATGGATAGTAAAGTGTAAAAAAAAAGTTAAAAATCATTTTCCAAAAACTTTTGATGATCATTTTGATCCCCTTTAACAAAGTGACACAACATTCACAAATGAAAAGTTAGTAATCACAGAAGGGAAATGAAAAATAAAAATCAAGAGTAACCAACCAAACAAAGAACCTCAATCCTCAATCATAGATAATTGAGTACTGATATACATTAGAAAACCTATGAGCTCATGAATAGTCTAAAAAATACTATACATGTGACTCACCATGAAGCCATGCCTACCCTAGATGACTTCACAATTCCCAAACCCTGCGGGTTTCCTTACATGACCTAGAGGAGTGTTCCAATCCCCTAGTAGAGAAATGTCCATAGTAAGATCCACAAGCCAGTGCGTAGTCTAAACTAGTGCAGTAATCGTTCACTAAAAATTCACTCCCTATGAAAGGTTCCCATGATCAGACTAAAAAATGGGGTGATCCAACAATGTCAATCAAGAATGCAGTCACAAGTACATTCCTCACACACAGTCAACACACACAACAATGTCAACCCCGAGTCACCCCAAGGAATACGTCCCTCACCTTTCAACCATTTGATCATTGGGAAGTCCTACTTGTTGGACCTATCAACACATTTCACTAAACCAAAGAAAGGGAACCACATCTATGTAGAGTTTTCTTATGATAACTAGTATTTGAAATTATCCAAATGGCCCTCACATAATTTTTGAATTCCAAAACATATATTAATAATCACATGTACATCACTTTGAATAACAGAAATACAATTAGAAACCCATTTACGGTTCCCAAACCATCATTTTAAATATATTGCACACTCACAAAGGCCAAAGGTGAATTTCATCAGAAAATTGATGTGAAAACACAATCAAACCATTTATTGAATCCCATTACAATAAATAAACCACTCTAATTCAGGACATACCATTTTACTAATAGTTCTATATGAATAATTAATATTAAAACTAGGTGTGAAAGGAATTTAATAAATGATTATTAAATTTAATGGTTAATTCATAGAGACTCTTCCTTAGAGAACGATGTGGACCAAGCTGAGACTCTTCATCTCTTGAATCTTACGACAAAAAACACCCACAATAGAACAAACATACATTCTCATATATATATATATACCCTTAATCCATTGAAAATATTCCATGTTCCATGAGAGAATATGTGCATTGAAGATATATATATATATATATATATACATATAAACATACGTACACATGTATGTGTGTGTGTGCCCCACAAAGGAGCCACACAAGCTCTAATTAATAAATATAGAGGAACCAACATCATTTCAAAAACAAGAACCATTTCGGAAAACATGTTTTCAAGGAAACAGAAAATTAAATAATCATGTTACTTTGATGAAACCCTCATGTCTGCACATGGTGCACACATGGGTGTGTCAACATCTAGTGACACACCAAACATTCCAAGATACACCAATCCAATTTTTCAAATGCATTTACCATTAATTAATAAATTCATGATACCCCTTGGAAAAAACCCACTATCAATGAACTCTCATATCAAGTGCCTTTGAAAACACATTTCACACAATTTTCAAAATCCTAAAAATAATTCGAAGATGTACTATAATAAAGAACACATAAAAATACTTACATATTATTTAGAAAATCATTTTTAACTATATAAAAATGTCAAAACACTTTAGATATATAATTTTCGCCACAAAAAACATCTAATTTCACCATTTAAAACCCTAAATGACATTAAAAAAATTGACTCTCGCATACATAGGAATAATTGACGATTCATTTATAAATATATTGTTATCAAATTATACTCCAATGAAAACACCACAATAAATCCACCAAGTAATTAAAAAAAATTGGGCATTACCATTCATAAAAATAAATGAGAGACACTTAAAAAACTATTTATAACATGTTATAATAATCCATATACATCATAATGGTATAATTAGTCATAGAATTAAACAGATAATCATGTAAAAATAATATGTGATGCCACACATGAACCAATAAATCTTTCTAGAAGTGGAAACTATATGAATTCATCTACCTCAAAGATGTATGATTTTTATGAATCCCTCAATGAAGGAAGAGTATACCTCGATGGACCATTCACACCCCCAAGAATCCATGGAAAATGAACCGAACACAAACTCAATCCATTTGGATTCGACCAAATATTCGAACCCCATAAGAAGAATCCCAAAAGAAGTTGAATACATACAAGTGGGGGAAGAGGGGAGGTCAGAAGAACTGCAAGGAGGGATGGCTGGTGGATGTGTTGTGCGCGGAAGAGGAGTCTCGTCGGGGAGGTATCTGCTAGCGAAGGAGGCGCTAGATAAGGTGGTTCCACTAGAGCTCTGCATTATATCAGGGTGTACACAAGGGGGTTGGGACGCCATGAGAGGGAGGCTAGCTAGAGAAGACCATTTCATGTGTAGTAAGGGAGGTCTGGCCTTAGGGCATCGCCAACACAAAGGGAAGAAGGGGAAGGGGATGGCCAGGTGTAGGTCGAGCATGCAGGGGGAGAGGATACACCAGTGCAAGAAGTTCAGCCACCGGAGAGGGTCACGCGAGTAGTTTGGGGTGTGTCTGGGATCCGGGAAGAGCATCAGAGGTGGATTCACATGAGCTTCCATGTGCGTGGCAGCAAGTACATGCCGCAGAGTAGGGGAGAAGGAAAAGGGGGTGGGGTTTCGAGACCACCCCCTCCCTAGAGTTCCAAATCCCTTGTTTTTCTAAATATCATACTATTAATAATACAACAACAATAATAAGAATAATCATAAAAACCAAAATAATAATAATATTTTTATTTAAACTATATTATTATTTTTATTATTTTATACACAATAATTTTTTTCTCAAACTCTATGTTATAAATTATTTATATTACTTCATTTAATTTCACTTATAGTTTAATTAATTAATTTACTTATTTAGGAGGTTTGGAAACCACATGGCTCACGTTATGTCTAGTACGCGGTCAACCAATCTGCGCTCGAACAATTCCACCAAGCACTGACAGCCTACAAAGTCAAACTATGTCTTTCCACACAGTTTTATAACTTGCACACAAGTCGCGTGCCAAACTCGATCGGGGTGTGACACATGATGTTTAGGATCCTATTACAGTCACTTCAATATCATCAAAATGGTGATCATTTTGGAATATATGGGGGGTATTCAATGCATTTACCATGTGATATTATAATTATCTCGTTTCAAATATCAATATTGTGAAACATCATTGGTGTTAAATATAATAAGGAATCCCATCATATAATATTCAGTCATTTTTGTTGGAGGAAATAAATTAAGGATGCCTAAACCAATATTGGGAACTTGGTTGGTTTATAAATAACATGGAAATGATTTTCCAAACTCTCATACCAATTGGAATCAAGTTTCCACCATGAGAGTAATTAAATAAGATTTGATCCAAGATTTTATGAAATATGTTTCATTTACTTGTGAAGGTATGAAAAATAAATCTAAGATGGGATCCATTTTTTCTAATAGATTCAATGAATGCATATTTATTTTGGACCCTATTATATAATTATGAAAAATAGGTTACTCTATATATCATTGTAATTCATGACCAATGTCAGGGAACTATTTCATTCCAATGATCATGATGGCTAATAAATGGTCATTTTATAAAAATCCTCACATCACCCCCAGATATGTGGAACTATTTAAGGTAATATATGTTTTGTTTTTTAAATTATTTTTTAATTTGGATAGATTAGTTTTTATTTTTAGTGGATGTAGGAGGTAACTGGCGAGCTGGTGGAGAGAACCGACTAATTAAGGAATGTTTTCAAAATAGTAAAGCATAATCAGTTCCACTGGTCAACTAATGGGTATCCATCAGCCATCTAGTGTTTGGAATATTGTAGTTATAAGTTTTCATGAAAAAACAAGCTAACCATTTGGACCAATCTAATAGGTGGTGATGAAACTTGATGTCCATTTAATTTAGTGTTAAAATGCCCCTTTCATCCAAATGATTGTTCAGTCCACTTGAATTCAAACGCAATATTCCATCCAGGATTTTTCATACATTATATGATCCTATTTAAAATTTATGCATTTTTAATTCTACCCACGGGGAAATCTTAATTCAAATTGAATTATGCATATTTGTTGATTATTATCGGTTGAATTACACGTATTTAATTTTTTTGGGTATAATTATTATCATTTCAATAAATTCTATATGGTGACATATAATTGTATATATAATATACATGGAGAACTAAAATTTATTTAATTAAATCTGCATTCATTAAAAATTGAACTCTTTTTATTCAATCAACATTATGGAAGGAAATGAGGTTTTCTTCAAGTTAGATATATGTTTATGTATCCTAAGATCAATACCTTATCATTACAATTTTCTTTTTATTCATTCAGTTGATTATACTTATCTAATTGGTTATTAAATATTTATTTTCCTTTGAGGTATATAGTTATTTTTTCAAAATGTTTTTTTTTCTATGGGAACCATTTGAGATACATGATGTGCTTTTAAATTCTACATAAATAATTTTTCAAAAACTGAAATATTTTATAAATCATAGATGTATAATTATTCCTCGTATATTTTTTGTAATGAAAATTATTTTAATAATTATAAAAGAATATATCATGGAATTTTTTTGAAAAAAAATTCTATTTTCTATGATGTGATTTATAATATAATGTCACATTTTGGATCTATTTTATAGGGAAATATAAAAATGATGAATCCCTAATAGATTAATATGTCACTATGAGAGGTACCCTTGATGCTATATAATTTGGGGGTATCATTTAATGTGAATTATTTCCCGAGGGTATAACATTCACTTATGTTGGGTTATATAATTTAGCATGCCATTATTGTTAGGTTGTGCACACACTCATTCAATTGGTGAACCTTATATGGTTTTATTGATATTAAATTATGTGAATTATTATTTAATATGCCTATTTTCATTATTTATCTTTGTAATTGTATTGAATCTTTAAAAAAAATTAAATGTCTATTTTTTCAAATTTTTATGTGATATGTTTTTTATTCCATTTATTTAAATATATATTTTCTTTCAAATTGAATCGAATGTTTTTAAAAAAAATTCAGAAAAATTATTTTTATAAAATTATTTATTTATTAAAAATTTTTCATTAAAATAAGTTAATTATTAAAACAGTCAATTCATTTGGTAGGAAATTTTATAGATTCATGGCTATAGCCTTCTGGTCACATATGCCCACACCCTACATTTTTTTATTTAGGTTTTTGTAGTGTTGGTTTTATATGATGCATGAAAAGGTAATAGTTCTATATAAAGGTTCAGTCTCATTATTTGTGTTTCATTTATAGTAGTTTATGACGGTAGTGATGTGTGGTCACATTGAAATTGACCCATGGGATATTTTGGTTCTCTATGATGATGTCCGATCAATTTCTTGGTGATAGATTTTTATATAGATGTTAGATGTTACATTTTATTATATGATAATTATTGTTTTCTATATGATATTTTGTTTGATATTATAATAGAATATGTCTATTGAGGTATAAATAGTTCAAATATTCACATTGTATGATACCAAAGACCATATTTCCATCATATGGAAAACATGAAAACACATTGGGACTTATTGAAAACTGATTTGAGTAACCTTATATGTTAAACTACGATATTGTTTTATACATTTGTATTAGAGACTCAACTTCTTTTAGTCCATAATATAATTATTTTATATCATCTTATTGTTCATGAGTGTTGTATTTATATTTCAGATAGGCCATTCAAAACATAACCAGTAGTGAGGGAAGATGCCTAGCTAACTCACTTTGATCACAACACTCATGTTACCATGGGATGTCTAGTTTTTTCTAATTTTATTTTATAAGTACAATAAATTTATTTTTCGATTTTATAAATTTATGTTTTGATAAAGGAATAAAATTATGTTCTAAAAAGAATTATTTCTCTTGGATTAATTTTTGGATTATTCATGATTCATGTAAGGCCCGAGCCATAAACATTATATAATCATTAGACGAGTCAAGAATTTAGGCTGAGGATCATTTCATGATAATATTTTTTTATAATTACGCCATAATTATTACTCAATCACTCAAATATTACAAAGTAGTCACATTTAATCACTATCAATTTTATACAAAATGAAACTATTTAAAATAAAACATGATTTATTATCATTGTAAAAATGATCCTAACATTTATCTTGATTTTTTCATTCATGGTACACATCCTTATACCTTGTGTAATTTTTTTAAAAAAACATGGGGTGAGAAGAACAAGAACAGTAAGGGATATTAAAAAAAAGAAAATAAAACGTTATCTTGTTACAATTTTAACATCATTGAAAACATTTTCAAAAAATCATACTTTTCACCCTGAGATCAAAAACATTAAAATATACCTCATGAAATCATATGATTACTGAAAAACAACATAATAATCATAAATCATAAAAAAATAAGAATTTGAACCAACAACATCCATATTATACTTACATTTTGCTTTCATAGATACATAGAGAGTAACCTTCATGGTTACATTTGGAATATGCATCAAATTATATCCCCTAAATATCATAGATGGAATCACATCGTTTACAATTACCATATAAACCAATTCCTTGGAGAGATATCATGGAATCAACAACCCTTCATTTATCATGGAACAACCCATTTAAAAAATCAATTCCCAAGATCAATAACATAATCATATCACATGAACCAGAATAATCAAAAAAATTACATTTCCATATTTTAATCATAAAACATCATTTCAAGATTTTGATATGATAAATAAATTCTCAACCCCATTTTTAATACCAAATACATAAAAAAGTATTATTTTATTTAGTTTTATATTTAGAAAAATTATATCTCGTAGGGAAATGAAAATATAAAATAATGCTCACAATGGTGGAAAGGTCATTGTCTCTACGTATGTAAAAAACATTATTTTTAATGTTTAGTAAACCGCTACATAAAATATATTCCCTTTTGAAAATTGTTTAATGAAATTAAAGGTCATAGGGACTGATTATACCCCATATAATAGAACGTCACGTATAAAAAAAATTCCACAATGAATGAAGATTGACATGAAGTACCTTACCAAGATCATGTCATTAGATTAAGGTTAAACAAGTGACATAAATATGTGTGACAAATATAAATATTCCCAATATATGTGGACAATCAGTGTAAGACAATAATAGATCATTCATACATAATGTTGGAAAAAAAACTAATTACATGGATATTTAAGTCAATATATAAATATTGAGTTATGATTTCACTTACCTTGAGTCAAATTGCACTCGTTCATTTTTTAATTCCCTCTTAATTGGGTAACTTCTTTTGTTTTGTGCAAAAATGATTTCTTGAATAGTCATCAACCCAAGTTAAGGAATATATGTGGAATTTTTGGGGTTTTGTGAGATTATTGGATAATAGTGTTGATAACAAAATGGAATTTAGATGTGTGAGTAAGTGAGTAGTGGTGGTGGCCCTTTATTAGAGGGAGGAGGGGCACGTTAGGAATGTCTTTAAATATCTTTATCATAGAATGATTTTAAAATTATAATAGTTCCAAAGACATTAATTTCGAGGATATGTTGCTTATGGGTTGAAATCCTCTCAACTAATAGGTTTTAGACATGTTTAGGTCACTAATGTAACCTAAACTTTTTTTTTCATTAACCCTTATTTAAAAACATTAACTCCAATAATGTTTTCTTGTATTTTCATAATAAATGGTTTCTATGGTTACTATAAAATTTCATGAGGACAAAAATTGGATTATTATTGAAATATTTAATATTATAGAAGTTATTTGGGCTAATATTATCTTTTTAGGACAACTATATCATTTAATAAAATATTATTTGTTTTAAAAACTTATTTATGTTTACTTTGGTCCTATTGAGTTTTCAATTTATGTTAATGTCATAAAAAAAGATTCCTTCTAATAGAAATCATTAAATCAATGATAATATGTCATAATATTATATAAAAATCGATGATTTCCTAAAAATGTTAAAATTAAATTATTCTAATATATATAATATCATTTATTTGAATCATTCATTAATTAGCCCTTCACTAGATCATCATTATGTCTCAAATAAAATTATTTATTTAATGTCTGCAAATAATAATTAAAGTAACATGATTTATGATTTTTTTAATGACGATTTATAGTCAATGATATCATTTATAAAACCCTATATGTAAATTTCTTTTTTAAAAGATACATATTTAAGTTATATTAACCTGTTCATTAAATTAAATATTATAAAATGTCATTTTCACACCCAAGTCGCTCTCAATGCCAAAATATGGCTTATGGATGATACTGGTTGGATATATCTAATACAATTGGATTATAAAAAAATTTAGTTTAGTTTTATATTACTATAATATTTGTTTTTACCCTTATTTACCTGATTTACCATTTATCCTTGTTAAATAAACATAATTACCAAAGTTAATATTTATAATGGTAGAAAATAAAACATTCATATTTACACAATTTAGACCTTCTGATTCCAAATATAGAATAGATTTTTCTAAATTCAACACATAGATATTTTATTAAAAAATTTAATATTAATTCACTTCGTCAAAACTTGGAATGGGGTATTTAAGAATTAAAACTAACAAAAGATTTGAATAAGTTTATATCCAATTAAGATGTGAAATTAAATCAAATTAAAATAATTATATTAAATGATAAAAACATAATACATATACACTTTAAATCCAATTAAAAGAAAAATCTAACTATATAAAAAAATTAGATGAAAAACTATATTTTATTTAAAATACAATATATTTAACTATTTATTAAAAAATTAATCTTATAAAAAAAAGTACCAAAAGTAAATTTTTAGGTACCGCTTGTAAATAAGTAATTTATTTTCTCAATTATAAAATATTAAAGTGAAAAAAATATTTTTAAAATTATTTCTCCGTCAAAAGGTTGTAAGACAACCATTTAGAATTAATAGAGTATTTTATGCTTAAATTTTGAATTATTCTCATTTTATGATACTAAAATTTATTGGATAAATGTATAATCATTTTAAAAATATATAAAATCATAATATAGATAATTCTTTTCATCCCCTCAAAAAAAATATATAGACATTAAAAAACATTTATAATAATAATATTAGTGTTGTGTTATTATTTTTATATAACTCATTGTTGTGTGCAATGTACGATTTCTAAGAAACCCATGTTGTGTGCTAGCTACGCTATTGTACATAGTGTCCCCATTAACAAATTAATATTAACTTAAAAAATAATAATAGATATGAAAATGTATTATTCTCTAAATACCTAGAAAGATACATCATTCCCACTTTTGGTAATTGTCTCCCCCCATTTCTAAAATTGGGCTAAAAAACATCATTAAAAATCTCCCATTAGAAAAGGATTTAATAAAATGTACAGTTTGAATGAAAGAAAGAGACGTACACCGGTCACCCGATATAACACAAAGTTGTATTCCATTTAAAAAAACATGGATGAGGATGAAAAACTAACCATATTTTTTTATGAATATTGATAGATAATATGATCAATAAAAATTTAACAACTAGAAATCAATAAACATGTGATGGGTTAAATGATATTTTATTTCCATATTGGAAAAGTATAATGAAACCGTTTTTGTTCTAATATCTAATTCTTAATGTTGATTAATTTTTTTATGAGATTGAATAAGAACCTGAGGGAACATACTTACTTGTAATGTATAGTTTAATTCTTTTATAAATACCTTCCTCAATCTCAAATTTTCTCCAAACGAGGAGTTTCCATGATGAATTGACCACAACTGATTCAATAGAATAAACGTCAATAGAATCAAATAATCCAAGAATAATTTTATATCTATCCATACTATCGCGAAACATTAACAGGAATCAAAATTTTAAGCATAAGATAAGACAATTCTTCCAAAAGAATAATAATTTTCAAAAAAACACTACTTTTAATCTCAAAAATTTAACAGTAATACCAAAAGTCCATCATAGTCCATTGAAAAAATAATTGTCCATAAAATTTCTCAAAATAATACAACCAATGATTGAAATAAAAAACCAAATGTATTTATCCACATAATCGTCTCATATAAGCAATAACATTTGTCTCCAAATAATATATATCACAATAAATGTATAACACTAAAAAGTAATTAACCTAATCACATATTCTACAAGATAGGTTAACCATCTCCTTAAATACATTAATTCCCCATTAGTCCACAATTATGAACATTGTTTATTCCCAAAATATAATCGAAACAATATTCATCAAATAAATCCCACAATATTCTATTTTCTATAGGCATATTGTGTTCCCAAAATAATGAACGTCTTCCGAAATAACATTTATCATATAATCAGAAAATCATATTCTTATACTAAGGATATAAATTTTATAAAACATAAGTTACCAAAATAAAATTATTCTTTATCCATAAAATCATTTTACTAAAAAACAATTTATAATAGTCAGAGACTTCATGTAGGCTAGTGGTAAGCAATACACCATTATCACACTTTAGTTGTGGGTTCAATTCCCACAACCTTTTCGGACACAATGGGATTTCATGATCATGTGGGTTCACCTTTTTTATAAAACTCAAATATATCCCTAACATATTTTAACCTCAATTATAGTCTTATACCTATCATTTTCATCCCAACTAATAATGGCATCAACATCTTAATTCATGAAGTCTTATGTATATTGACCTTTTTTTATTTTACCTCTATATGATAAAATTAATCTATTTCCAATTGAAATAAAATCATACCCCGTTTATGGTGTCCACCTAACTTCATCTTTGTCTTGTTCCCATAGATAAAATGTACATACATTGCAAGAATAATTTAATGATTCGTCAAAACAATTTTATTCCTTTATCGTAATACACCTTGTACAACATGGGTCATATCTTTGTTCATAGAAATATAGTTATGAAAAATAATCATGTATGACATATAATTTCAAATCATGTGATAGTAAATGACCTGTATTAAAAATTTGTACCGAGTTTGAGATTAATTTTTAAATCAGTGGTCCTTTTAAAATACCATAATTATGTGATATTAGAACATATTTTAAAAGGTAATATAAATAGGTTGTGCATGGGTTTCTTTATATAGCACCTTTTCATAAATCATAATATGCTTCAAAATCATCTGATAAGGTAAAATAATTTAAAATTACTCTCTAATATTTTAAATTCATAAAAATATGAGAATATTTAGAAAATATTATTTGATTAAATACAACCTCGGACCCATGATATTATCAAGGGATATCATAGGTATTTAATATCTAAATCAACCTCTTGGATGTGAGTTGAATGTTAGAATATTTTTAGCAATCATCCTTCATGACATGGAAATAATTATTACAATGAATAAATGAGAAAGAGATATGTTTGTTGTTCGAGATCTTCATACTTCCATTTATAAACAAAATTCCTTAACCTGAAAATGTTATAAAACAATTATTTCACTGAAATAATACACATAGAAACACACCATGTGTTAATCCAAAACACATAATCCCTATAACTTTATAAAGCTTTTCTCTAATAACAATTGTAAGGACCTAGCCATAATCAATAAATAATCATCAGTAAAGTCCATAATTCACATTAAGGATCTTATCATGATTATATTTTTATAGAATTAGGCCATAACTATTACACAAGAACTCCAAATTAAAATGTTGTCACTTCAACACAATACTGATTTTTTACAAAATGAAACTGCTTAAAATAAAAAATGATTAATTTTCTTATTAAAATTCATCAAAACATTCTTCTTGATTTCATTCCTTCCACTTACCCATCCTTATACCGTGTGTAAAAAATTTTAAAACAAGGTATTAGAACAACAAGATTAGTATACGATATAAAATAACAAACCAAAATTTTATCCCCTAAATATTTTAATATCATCGAAAACATTTTCATAAAATCATACATTTCACCCTTATAAAATAATGTAATAAACATACCTCATTAAATAATATTATTATTTAAAAACATATTAGTATCCTAAATCATAAATCTTAAATTAAAATGGTAACTTTTGGCATCCATATCATACTTAAATTGTAGATTTTATGTCTATATAGGGAGTAACTTTCATGGTTACATTTGGAATTCACATCACAAAATATTGCTTAAATATCTAAGAATAAGCCTTATCGTTTACCTCCATCATGTTAACCAATGCATTGGAGAGCTATCAAGGGCTCAATTGTCCTTGTTTTTTCACCAAACCATCTGTATAGATAAGAAAGTACCATGAACCGTAACATAATCATAACACATAAACAATAATAAAGGAAAATTATCATTTCCACATTGTAATGGGTAGGAGTCATTTCAAGATTTTGATATAATATATATTTTCTAAAAAACATTATAATCATAAAAATACAAAAAATAAATATAGAATTTACTTTTTAAAAAAAATTATGTCTTATACAGAAATCTGAATATAAAATAATGCTTGTGATGGTAGAAATGTCTTTGTCATTGCGTATGTTGAAAAGAAACATTACATTTTATCATTAAGTAAAATGATTATTAAAAATGCATTCCCTTTTAAAACCCATTGAATGAAATTAATATTCTAATGCCTTAATTATAAATCATATAAAATAAGGTCTTATATACACCCAAATGTGCCTCAATGTTATAAGATTGAGACAAAGTCCATACAAATATCATGTCATTAGAATAAGGATAAATAAATGACATAAATATGTGTAACAAAAAATATACACCCAATATATATTGATATTCAGTGTAAAACAATAAGAGTACATTCATACATATAAGTGGAATAAAAAAACTAATGACATGAATGGTTAACTCAATGAATGAATATTGAGTTACGATTTAACATACCATGAGTCTGACTTGTATCGTTCTTTCATTAATTTTTTATATATTTGGTAACTTCTTTTGATTTGAACAAAAATACTTTCTTGATTTTCTTACCGCATAAGTTAAGGAATATTGGAGGAATGGTGGTATTTTGGGAGATTATTTGAGAAGAAATTTTATGTGCCAAAGGGCTTGAGATGTGCGAGTAATTGGGTAGAAGTGGTGGACTTTTATAAAAGGGATGCAGAGACATTTAGGAATGTTTTTAAATATTATTTTATTATAAAATTATTTTCAAATTATTATAGTTCCAATGTGATAAATTTATATGATAATATGAAGATGGTTCAAAATCCATTAAACCAATAGGTTTTAGACATGTTTAGGTAAAAAAATCAATTTTATATTTTATCTTTAACCCTTAATTAAAAACAATAACTATTACCATGTCTTCTTGTTTTTTCATAATATATTGTTACTATGGTAACTATAGAATTCCAATTGGATAACTTGTGATGTAATTTGTAACATTATATAAATTATTTTTCCTAATCATAGACTTTTAGGACTTTTATATCATTTAATAATATATTTTTCATTATTCAACTCATCTATGTCAATTTCGACACTATTTGCTAATTGATTTTTTTTAAAGTCATAAAAACTTGATTTATTCCAAAAAAATCAATAAAAAATATATAATATATCATTATATTCATAAAAAATCATGAATTGACTCAAAATTTGAATATTACATTTATTTTAATATCTAAAATATATTTTATTTTAATCATTAATCTATATGGTATTTATTGTATCATTATTCTGTCAGAAAAACATTTATATATTTAATGTCTAAAATTCATAAGTAATAAAGTATGATGTAGGAAATATTTTTATATTTATAATTATTATTTATATTCAAATAGATCATCTATATAACTATATCTTAAAATTGTTTTAGTAAAAGATACAATTTTATGTTATATTTCTCTTTTCATTAAATTAAATATTATATAATGTCATTTTCATACCCATGTGGCTACAAAATGAAATGTGTTCACCCTAAAGATGATCATGGTCAGAAATATCTCATACAATAGGATTGGGACACGTTTTAGGGTAGTTTTATATTATTATAATATTATTTTTTACCATTATATTTCTTATTTTCCCTTCAAACATGGTAAAAAAAATAATTACCTAAATTACTATTTATAATGTCCAAAAAATAAAAGGTTCTTATTTACAAAATTTCAAACTCGTGATTTTAAATATAGAATCCATTTTTCTAAATTCTAAACACATAAATTTTAGTAACTAATTAAAATTAATTCCCATTGTCCAAACAAGAAAACTAGTGTGTAAAAAAAACTACCAAAATATTTACATGTGCTTGTATCCAATTAAAATGTAAAATTGCATCCAATGACCATAATTTTACTAAATTATAAAAAATTATCCATTTAAACATTAAAATTAATTAAAATGACAATCTAACTATATGAACAGATTAAATGAAATGAAAGTATGAAATATCAATCCAGTATTTTTTAAAATTATTTAAAAATTAATTATATCAGTAAAATAGAAAAATTATATTTTGATATCCCTCTTCTAAACAAGAAGAAAATTTTATAAAATAGAACATATAAAACTGAAAAAAACTATTTTAAAAAAGGAATCATAATAAAAAAGTTGTAAAACATCCTTTTAAAAATATTAGAGTATTTTATTCTTAAAATTTTATTCATTGTCATTTTAAACATCTAAAATCCATTAGATTAATGTAAAGTCATTTTAAAAAATATTTAAAACCATAATATTATTAATTATGTCCATTACAGCCAATAAAAAAGATAGGCGTTAACAAGAATTTAAAAAAATACTATTATTGTATTATTTTTCGATATAACTAGGTGTTGTGTGTAATGTATGATTTCAAAAAAACCCATTGTTGCATATCATGTACTCTATTTTACAAAGTGTCCCATTTAAACTATAATTCATTTTAAATGACAAACTATTAATAGTTATGAATATTCAGTATTCTCTAAATGCCATGGATGTTACAATGAATTTCTCGGAATTATAGACGTAATTATATTAACCATGCTTCAATGATAAATCTACTTATTAAATCATTATTTGTAGAAACTAAAATCCAAAAAATTCAGTATTAGGGATAAGTAGTCAATTTTGAAGTCAAATGAATTGTGGATAATACTTTATAATTCACCAATTTTTACCCAATGTTCTTTTATATTGAAAATGGTCTAAAGGTTTTATTTAAATGGATCAAATTAATTCATAGTATTTTAAACATTATGAAATCTCTAGTTGAACCCATTGTTTTATTCTCCAAATATATTCTTTAATGGATATGAATGAAGTGGTTTGTATCTATCTTGAATGTCATATTTCACAAATCCCTCTCCTTGAAAACATTCCTGACAGAACTTATAAATTATTTTTATAATTAATGAGGAAATATTCAATGGTTCTCTAGTTATTTACATTTTATATGTGATATTGTTATGATTGGGAGTACACTACATGGTTATTTGAGTTGGGGAACTTGTGTTGAAGAGTTTTCTTAAAAATATTATATGAATTCTTGAGGGAGAAAAAAATAATAGTATATATTCAATTTCTGTTGATTCTTATGTATATACCCATCTATATAGAGGTTTTATAAAAATAAATTACAGCATATGAATGAATAATTAGGATTTCAAGATATGTGGGGCATCAATGATAGCCTAGAATTGACCCTTCAAGAAATAACATTTAAATGGTAAATAAATTATGACTTTGATGTAGATTAATGTGGCCAATTTTTTACCATCCAGACCAGTCAACATCATAATGAAATATTGGAAGATTTACCTAACCATAGAACATTTAGGATTACAGTTTTAGAGAATTTGGGAATTCTGATATAAACAAGTATTGAAAAACATATTGTTCATAAAGATTAACATAATCTACCATTGCACCAAAATGTTATTATTTCACACTAGGTCATCAACATCATAAACATGAAATCCCTTCTAGAAATAATTAATTCAACCTAGATCATTATAACATTAGAAAAAAGTAACAAAAAAGGGATATGTCAAATGATTAATTAGGTTAGATGTTATCATTATTAATGGAATTTAATCAAAGTGAATAAGAAGTTCATAGGGGGTATGATGACATAATCTAAGTACATTAGTGAATTGTTAAATAACTCATACCCTTCAACACATGGATAATAATGTATTTAATCAAGTAAAAATAAAAAGTCATAGTCATCGATAAATCTAATCCACATGATATCAATATTTATCCTCATGATCATTATAAACCCATAACTATAAATTATTACCCTATTTTAGTAACATGGAGTTAAATATTCATAAAACTATTTTAATTTTAATAAACATTCAACAAAATTCTTATTTAATTGTTAGCCAAAATTAGAGAACTATATAGGAAAACCCATTATATAAGAAATAGTTGGACCACTTAGTTCAATATATTCCACAATATCATATATGTTATAACGGTCTCCCTCGATATAATCTGCAACACTGTATTGTATATGACATAACAATATCACTTGAAGCAATATGGGCCACCCCATCATGTAATATTTCAAAGAACAACAACATGGATAATTTTGATAGAGAATTCATTTTAATAATCCTAGAAAAAAAATCCAAATTACTTTTATAAAATTACGATCTCAATGGAAAAAATAGTTTCATGTAAATCTCATTGAAAGTAATTACACTTTTAAAAGGACATGCATTCGATAACAATATCATTGAAACACGATTAACCCATGGAAAGGAAACCAGTTCCATAATAATATATTTGATATAATATTAATCAATATTGAGTAAGAATAATGATTATATAATTACAAAATAACTCCATTAGATCATAAGTAAAAACAGGGGTTATTGACATTGTCAATTAGAAATACCATTAAAAGGTATTTAAAATTCTTCTTGATTAGAATATTATTTATGGATTGAAAATAAAATTTTAAAAAATACAATTTTTGAAAATCCTTTTCATTGAAAATAACATTTAAAAAACTAGAACATATAGAAAATTAAGAACCGTATTCATTAAAAATTGTCTTATAAAAATTTATATGAATTTAAAAATAAATGATTACCATGTCCATGGGTAATTCTATACATTTCTTAAAGAACACTGTTTTTAGGGTAAAAATGATCGATACATTTATTTTTTGGAAATAGAAAATAAGATGAACTTTTTTTTATAAAAATACGTTTTTCAAAGAAAAACAATAGTCGACTATATAGAGAAATAATGTCATCATTAATTAAGATAATTATCCCTATAATTTTATGTAGCAAAGAGTGTAAAAAAATACTATTTCTTATACATATAATCAATAACTAAATTATATGAAAATGCATGAGTATTTTAGAGATAGATCATATGATCCCATCATTGGAATCATAATAATACAGAATCATGATAAAGGAATAGATTAGAATATAAAACATCTAAAATTTTGGTATATATGAATTTTACAGAACATGAAATTATTATATTAAATTAAAAGTAATTACCATGAGAATACTTAAATTTATGATATTACATATCAAATAGTATGTTTATCCACCTCATAAAATTATATATTTGCATAACACGACATAATTCTCAATGATATAAATTGTTTATGAATACCCCTTACCACATTGTTAGTTTTGAAACTGAAAACCCCATAAATGAGATATCATTAAATTGATATGTAAATCCGCACAAATTTTTGTAAAATAAGCATAAAATAATTTCATGATTATTATATACAGTATACAAGAAAATAGGATGTTAATATTCCATATATATGTCAAACATATAAGTTATATTATAAGAACAATTACATTGAGTGAGACTCGTGAAACTTGTTATTTATATTATCAAACAATAAAATGTGGATAATTATTTACATTTATTATTAACACATTAATTTTTACTATTAATTTTAATTCACTATTTGAAACATTATATTAAATTAATTAATCAATTGGATTTATGTTAGATATTTTGACCATACTCAACTTATGTGTCAAATATGACTTTTGTATGTGGATTATGGTCAAAGAGGATTTTATCAAAAAATGTCCTTAATTAAAATCCTGATGTTATTATCATATTTAAATATTAATTATAATTTTAAAACTAATCAAAAATATTCTTATTAATAATGAACCAATAATATGATAATCGGGGATGATATGTTGTATACAGACTGGAGTAAAGATTCCATTTTTCAGTGATCATATGGGAAAGAAAGAATGTAATATTTCACCCTCCTAGTATGATAATTATATCATGAATACCTTTATAATTAATTATATATACTTAAATATATCATTTTTTTATTTTTTGATGAAAACAAGAATCAGATTTCCTTGGGGAGTAGGTCGTCCACATGTACACAAATGATGGTATCACTTTTTTAGTGTGTCAGATGGTAAGAATGAAAATGATATATTTTATTTTCAATAAAAATAAGTTATTTCACTAATAAGAAAATAATTTAATTTATATCATTTATATTAATTTTAAACATTAATTACCTTCCATGTAACATGTTATTGAATAATGCATCACATCTATTCGCGAGGTGGTAGTAAGTCGTACACTTGAGCGATTTATGTGTAATGCTTAAGAGTGCGTTATTATATTAGTATATATGATATGATGAATTTACCGATATAATAACGTTATATATATAATTTATAATTCATATATCTATCATTATTTCCATCCTTGATAGGTTCAAATGGAATGAAGAATGACATCAGTTCACGGGGTGTAGTCCTTCATACATACGAATGATAATTTCATATATCGTTTATGGAAATGTTTTTGGTTTTTTAAATAATATTTAAATTAATAAATCTTAGGTTATTTAGTAATATTTATTCATTATATCAAAATGGTATAATATTAATGAACTCATTGAATAATATTACCTCTTCTTCGTATACCCTCCTTAGGTATTCATAAAATACTTCAATGGATTGATATAAAAAAATTAACGATTATATTGTAAGTGTAATTATGTTTTTAAAATATTTGGGATGATGTTGGATGAGACAAATTTCTTGAGATTTGATATGAAGTGAGGGGAGTGAGTGATTTTTTATTGTAGAGGATGAGTGTTTTTCCTATAAATACTGAAAATGATTTATTATTTCAAGGAAAAAATTTCATAATGATTCTAGAAATTTAAAAATAATGGTTTATATAGATTATAGGATCTTTTATAACCTCCACCATGTAGTAAAAAAAAATTAAACATTTTTTTCTTTAAATCATAAATCTCATTTCTCTCGTTTCTTTATTATGGTTACTACTATTATAACCTTAATAACTTTTCCATAAAGAGTAAATTAATTTTATAAATATTTTAAAATTTTGACCCAATAACTCTAGATTTTAAATTAAAATTATAAAATAAAAAATCACATGTTTTTTTTTTGAAATTAACTTTCATCGGATCACATCTAATGCACAAAAAACACTACTTTAACCCTGATGGTGATAATTTTTTTAATAATTATAGGTAAATATGATCATTATAAAATATCAATTGGTCCATGAATGGAAATTATTTATTATTAATTACCTATTAATAATAATGCAGAAGATGTAATTATTTGTATTTGATTTATTTTTTTAAAATATCATTTATTATGAAATTCAGATCAATTTTTGGGATTATTTATTAAATAGTAATTTATAAATATCCATACAAATTGGAAATTTGAATATATTCATGAAAACCTTTATAAAATGATATATTCATGTTAAAAATTAATTAATTTAATTAATTCATCCAATTTAAGCCACTTTTAATACTATTAGTATCATTTATTTTAGATAACAATTAACTAAATTATTCATATTTTTTCATTAATTAATAATATGAAGTAGTTATTTGATCTCTAATAATTAATCATAAATTAAAATTATTAAAATGATCATATCTCTTTCAAAAATGTATTTATATCTGAACATATTTTTTCCCTGTCCCATAACAATATAGAAATTGAATGAAAAAGTGTTTTTTGTAATTTTTATTACATAACATATTATATATGTCAATTTCCTATAAAAATGTCCAAAAAATCTTGAAAACATTTACTAATATCATAATTATTAAAATATTTCTAGAAACCAAATGTTGGAAAAAAATTTAGAAAGCAGACTAGAATCCACAATGAACGATTTACCGCTAAAATAATAGAGATTTCATTTCTGGATTTGATCGCAATAATTGTGAAAATTGATGTATCATCAAGACAGAAAATGAAAAAAAAATATTGGATCACTTATGTACCAAAGTATCATTTCTGTTTTGAGTTATTGATATTTATGAAAAACTCTTAAATATTCTATATAAATAAAGAGCTGGTGTATAAATAGATATATTATCTCAAAAAATGTCTCCACATTTTTCACCCATCAATGATATACCCTACCTAAACCATTTTTTATGACTTTTGGAAGGAAACATTTGAATGTGTGACATCAAATGATCATTATGGGTATGAATATGACATATCATAACATGATTATCTGTAATCTTATGATAATAATAAAATTATGTGATCATTAACATAATTTATGATGTTCATAACAAACCATTCATAGATTAAAAAATGATTCATGTTATAAATATAATCATTTTCAAAAACATTAATGATATAAGTGAGAATAAATTATAAATTAATAATGAATAAAATAAAAATGTCATAAATTTTTGGAACCATCAAAAGTATTTAAAAATATTTCATATTTCATAGTTAACTATCTAGACCATCAACAGAGGGGTTTCGGAATCACATGTTTATCATAGTTGGTTCCTCTAGTGAATCAAGAATGTGGAATTTTACCGAGTGACCATATCATGATATATAGATAGTTCACCAATTAAATAGAGTAAAATACAGGTCCCAACCATCAGATAATGAAATCTATATTTATGTGGTCCTCATATGGATAAATCATTCATCATATCATAGTCTTAGAAAAGAATCATCATTCATAAATATCACCCCACCAAAAATAAAAATCAATCTATGAAAGAATAATGAAAATATCCATACATAATAACACTACTACATCCTATATAACATCAAAAAAATTATTATTATATGGAAAATTATTTTTAAATTACACCTTATAAAAAAATTGATGATAATATATTTATCATTATCAAACCGATTTTTTTAATCCTTGAACTTTGAATGGGAAATTTTTTATTTGAAAATTACCACTTAATATTATAAAGGAAGCATATGAAGAATAATTATTCATGAAATTGGGAATAAACTTTTTCTCTATTTTAGTTAGGAAAATTCCTTCTGTATATTTTTATCCAAAAATCCAGAATTAGCCTTGTTTGGAAAACAATAAATATCTTCATTTCATATAATTTTGTAGAATTTGAAAATGGAAAAAATGGACATTAAAAATTAATAGTATAATATAAAAAACCCTTTTGAATAAATTTTTACAAAACATGTATATGGATGATGAATGTTTCCCAGTATAGACTTGAAAATAATCAATCTCGAATAAAATTTAGATTGTGACATGAACCCTTAAAAATATCATATAATTGAATTGATAAATAATAAAATGAATGGATTTTTTATATTAAATGAAAATAAATATAATTCAATTTTAAATATAACTTAATAATATAAAAATTCATTACACACATAATCTCAGAGTGACATAATCATTGATATATTAGTTTGTCCTTGATGAATTGAAATTGAGTTCATAATTCCCTATATTAAAAAATATATAATAATTATTTATATTGAAACATAATATATAATAAAAATCAATTTTCTATAATATAATTCTATATATATATATATATATCACCAAAAATTCTTTATTTATAACTTCTTATAACCAACATATTAATAATATGTCATTAAAACCACTTTTTTATGTGACAACTACTTCAAATTTCAAGGATGGTTTTTTTCAGAATTATTAGTCCTTATACATTTATTTTATAATCATATCTAGATTTTTAATAATTGAAAAAAATTAGTTACATTATATATATATTTATATTCTTTCACAGTAGTTATAAATATAAAACTAATTACAATGTTCATTAACATGGATGGTTTTATTAACGCGTAAACACTCTTTTCATTTAATTCAATAATTGAATGAGATAAAGCTAAATAATATTCAATATTTACATTATTATTATTATAGAATATACAGAAGATATATTTATTAGAAAAATCAAATCACCAACCAAATAAAATTGGGAATGAATAAATAATTGAATAGCTATCTAGAGACAGAAAGACATGGGTACGCCCGAGCAATATCTTAAATTCTTATATGATGGAAATGTGGGTGGATAATATATTTTTCATAATAATTATTGCATTAAATTATATAGGTTTAATGAAGATATTATTTTATTATAAATATCATATATTTAGATTAGGTATGTATGTGTAGAAAAAGGATGTGATTAGTTAGAGCGATTAACTCATTATTGAAACGACTCCATCACATAACTTCTAAAGGGCTCTATGGGTGGTATCATGAGAAGTAAAACACTTATAGAATGTGTGAATTGATACTTACAAGAATTATTTCTAGGGGAAAGTTAAGGAATAATGGTAAATTTTATTTAATAAATTGAGAGAGGAGGTATCCTTTTATAATTTTAGTGATGACCTTTTTTATATTTCCCAAAACATTAAATAATAATAAATTATTTTAATATCCAAATAAACCTAAATGGACATTTAATTTATGATAAGATATAATAATAATTATATTTCATAAAAAATATGTTTTAGATATGCTTTTTTATTGTTTTAAATGTTATCATTTTGATTGACACTTAATTAATCAGTTTTAATTTAAACTATGATAAAAATTTTGATAATATTACTGGATTGTAAATTAATTACTTATGTTTTTTAAATTTCATATAAATGGCCAATTAATGAATCTTTAGACGTTATCATAATCACTTTGTATTTTTAAAATATTTTAATTATATTTAAATAAATAATAAAATATTATTTTTATAAATTATTACTAATGTCAATTGGGATACTATTAATATATATTGGCTTCCAATAAATATAGAAAATATAAAATTAGAATATAATGGTTCTATAAGTCTCTAATATGTAATATAGATCTATAAAAAACTTCTCACACGTTAAATCATTCACCCTACACTAAAATTAATATTTTAAAACAAATATATATTTTATTTAGTTAATTAGATAAATATTGTGTTATTATTTCAAAAGAATTTAATGTAATTATAAATTATAAAAAATTAAAAATAAATTTCTATTAATTAATTAATTATATTAAGTTAAAATTTTTTCCCTTAATTGTTTACATCTTTTTTTTCCTCTATGGGGACATATAATTGACATTAGTTAAAAAGATTGACATTTTTTAAATATCTATGTCTTAAATAATATATGAGAAATTTTCATTAAAAAAGTGTCCATTAAATAAATAAAATTTTAGAATTAGGATATAAGGGTTATATAACATTCATTTAGAGACTATGGGAAATTTTATAACTGGGTAAAACATTATCTTTTGGTTTTAACTAATATTTAATCTTTTTAACCCTTTCCGTGATAAATTTTTTCTTTCTTTTTTCAGGTTCATATAATTACAAAGAAATGTTGAAGAAACCATAAATGGGTCAATGATAAAATTTTAAAAAATTACAACTAATTACACTTAATTTAATATATTTTATAATTTTATATCATTTATATATTTCTTATTTACTATTAAATATTCATAATGTCAATTTTGAAGACTATTCATTACGTTGAGTTTAAAAATATCTAGATAAAACATGGAATTTAAACCATTAATATTATTATATCCCTATCAGATGAGGGTCTGTGATAAAATTGCTGTATGTAATTAGTTATCAAAAATTTTATTTTATATATTATTTTGAAAACCATTTATTTCATATTTAAATTAATAAAATAATTTCATCATCTTTTCTATATTAAATTTTACAATAAAAATTTCCTCATATGAAATTAAATTTAAATTACCATAATATAGATAAATATTTTACTTAGAAAATCAATATTAATAGAAAAAATAAAGATTTCATATTTCTCTATATAAAAAATATTATACTTTTTAAAAATATTGATATGAAAATTTTAACTTTTCTTTAAATAAATTAATATAAATGAAGTTATTTCACCCAAATGCATCATAATGGTCATAATTTACACTACTAGATGATATGTTCAATGATATATAATCCAATAAAAATGGTAAAAGTTTTTTTGGAATTTTAATGTTATTATCATTTTATTTTTACACTTAATTCCTTGATTTACCCATTTCCATAGTTATAATAATTACCAATGTTACTATTCATATTGCACAAAAATAAATTAGGCTATATATTAAATCTTGAAATCAGAATTCCAAATATAGAATTAACATTTGATTATTCAAATCATTGATTTTAAAATTTTAATTTTATGTTTATCATGTGAAACACAATGAAAAACAACATTTAAGAAAAATACCATTTCAAATCATAAATTTTTTTATAATAAATTAATGAATAAAATGTATTATAGAAATATTAATTAGATTATTTTAAATTAAAATTAACTAATTAAATTTAAAACTAATCTAAACATAATTTTATCTGGTAAATAGTTGATTAATATAATTCATAATAAAAATCGGCATTTTCACTATTCATTGCCAAATCAAACATTTCGGAAAATTATCAAATTTTCTCCTTACGTTGTTTTTTATGTAATAATTTCAAATATTAAAATAAAATTATCCAATAAATTTTATTAACTATCTCTATTTAAATAATATAAATTAATAAATAATTTTTTGAATAAAAATTGTTTTGATGAATAAATAGATATTACAAAAAATCTTGTGCTTTTTTCATGGAATTCATTAATAAATTATAAATGAGTGTGACCAATATATTTTTAATACATCCCTGAAAAATCATCATTAATACAATTTTTTTCGATATTATAATAGTAACATATTAATTATTAATTATTTTTCTAGCTTAGCCTTTTGTATCTCATATATTATCAAACATAGTCATTCTCTTTCAATTTTTGGGGTATTACATTATCCCCCATATTAATAAATTTTACCATTGAAATATATAACATGATCTTAGAATCAAAAGAATTAAATTTCATGATACGTAATTGAATTCTCACATCAGAAGAATGATCAATAAATATTGAAGATGAAACTAACTATCATGTTTTAATGGACAATTATATGGAAAACCATTATTATAAAGTTAACAATCACAATATCATAAATCAATTATGGGTTTAAATTCCATTGAATAATCTATAATAAAAGTAAATGTGTGACATTTTTATTCCAAAATAATATTCATGGATCTGAGTAATTATTTAACCTCCTATTGTAAGAACATAAGGTTATATACTTAAATGAAAATTAGTGTTTTTTCTGTTCAATACATTTCATCCACAAAGTCATATTTATCACTAATGATGAGTATTACATATGAATTATTTTATGAATAAAGCTTTATAATCAAATTTTAATGATTCTTATTAACCAAAATTTTTACCTATATATTTATCATATCATAAAACACTAACAAAAACCATGATCGTTAGTAAAAGATAAGATAATTATCAAAATATAAAAAAATATCATCAATTATCAATGTTCAACTTATATCATTCAATAAATAACTACCCTAAAAAATATTCTAAAATATTCCCCAATAATCATAATTGTTTAATCCTATCATCTAAAAATATTAATATTAACATTTATCACTCAAAAAATAAATTTTTCATAATTTATAATATTAAAAAGTTATTTCCTTAATAATCACCATGGCATGCTATCCATTTCAAAAAAATGGCATGAATTACAATAAGTCCTCATTAAAATCATTTATTCGTCAAAAATAATATTTTACTTTAATTACTATAATATAATTATACAATAATATTTTAAACATAATCATATTGGTTTACCAAAATAACGAAGTTATTCATAAATAAAAGAAATCACAGAACACCAAATAAAAGTATAATCCCACTATTATCTATATGATTTTCCAAATATAATAAAAATCATTATCTATCATGTAATTTAACTGAAAAATAAATAATAACTTGTTCTAGATATAGTTAGTAGGAAGAAAATCACCCTTATCAACCTTTGTTTGTGGATTTATCCAGCATCGCTCTTCTGGATGCGACATGCTTCCATATAATCTATAAGTTGTCCATTTTTTAATATTTTATTTATATAACCATTATAAAACATTATGAAATGTGAGAAAAAACTTGAAAGATATCTATATTATGTTTTATCCTCTCATTTGATCTCATACATATCATCTTTTATACCAAAAACATATAACCAATAAATAACTCACACATAAATGACTCCAAAATATCATTATCCAACTTCAAATTTCATAACCCAATGCATCAAAAGAGTGTTTCTAATAAACTAAATATATTATAAATATTTAAAAAATAAAACCATAATTATATCTATAACACTTATGAAAAAATCCTAGTTCCAATGTCTTAAAACTCCTACTCTAATAGAAATTGAAAAATTCATGAATCAATACTTCAACAATCAGTTCTATAAATATAAAGACTGCATTACTAGATTTGATGCCTATAATTATAACCATATTTTCACTATTAAGTATTACATCATCAAAATTAAATACTATATATATTACATACCAATGGACCTTTTATTTGTATAGTGTTTTATTATTATATCTAAATCATACATATATTATAAAATGAAACTTCATTCCCAAAATAATCAATAATATCATTGATAATTTATTCAAGTATAACACCCTCTTAAGGATACAGTACCTAAACTTTTCTTCATCTCCTGTGGATGGAAACATAAGATATAGTGAGTTTAAATTCACATTCAGGGTTATAATATGATATTTAAATCCATTATAATATGATATCATAAGATATGAATAATGTTATTTTATATTGAACATAATTTTTGATGTTCATATTGATCATATCATAGATCATAACCATTATTCATGGAATAAACATTATCTTTTTGGAAAACATGAACTAAAAGAGTTATAAATACTCAAAACATATTTAGAAAACATATTCAAATTTTTATAAATGTGTGGTGCCATCATAAATATAGAAATGATTTAACATGTTAAGGCTCACTACCAAGACAGTCAACATAGATGATTAGGACACACTTCATTCAAATAGTAGATAAGGACACACTTGTAACCCAAAATAATTCATGATGCACACGTTTCCCATAGCAGATCAATACTATTAGATTTTTTTTATTTCCTTATCATGAGATATAAATATTTTCCCAATGTATTAAACGGAAGTATATTTACCATCTATAACATAATGAAAAACAAATTTATATATGTAACATGATCATACATTATCCATCATCTAATATCTAAGGAAATGAAATGAGTTTCCAAAATATCATACAATCATAAATATAAACCCACTATATAATGAATGGGGATATAATCTTTATATCATATCATGATAAAAGTATATGTTACATCAATTATTGTAATCATATTTGGTAAATGATTATGAAAGATCATTGTAACTAATTCATGGAAATAAAATAATTTACATTATGATTCATTAAAAATCAACAAGATTACCAAGGAAAACATTTCCATTTAACATATACATATAATATTTTTAAATTTTATTGATGACATTAATATTTAATGAAAGACAGAGAATTTGCTTATTTCTTTACAAGAAAAAAACTTTTATTTGGTATATATTTGTCCGAATATTCAAAAAATACCCCATTTAGAAAATGAAAAACAATATTATTTTTAATCTATTTTGTAAAAATTATAAAATGGGTAAAAAAATTGAAATATTCTTACGAGGCTTTTAAAAAATTGATTTTTATAACATTTTCACAGAAAAGAAAAAAAATTATTTACAGAGATATAATCATAAACAATCTAAAGTAAAAATTATATTATGATATGAACCCTTATAAATATATTTTCATTGAAGTTATAACAAATTAAATAAATTATTTATGTGTATTATATATAAAAACTCATAACACTAGTTTAAATATAGAATTATCTAATCAAAATTCATTTCATTGATAGTAATAGAATGACTTAACCAAAAAAATATTATTTTAACCCAATGAATGAAATTGGGTTATGAATCCCCTTACAATATGTATCTGAATTATTTTTTCACATTTAAACCACCATTATAATAAATATTGGTTTATTAAAAACATTTTAAATAACTATATAAATATCATACATTTTTGTATTTATTTATAACTTCTTCTCTCCTACATGTTAATTTTTTTCAAATTTTAATGTAGTTTATTATTTGAGACAAATCATGGGGAGACACTCGAGAGATCTTCTATCAGGAGTGCCCTATATTTTTTCCATCATTGCGGGCATCTATTTTTAGAGGAATATATGTGGACAACACAGTTTCCCAATGAGGTGGTGGGTTCAACGGTGGCGAAGCTTCTAGGATTTGTCTTTGACAACTTCTCTTCGGCGACAATTCTCTTTTTAACACAGCAGCTTCTCCTTTCATGACTTTGCTTGGGTGTTTAGGAAACAATACCCTTTAAC
Organism: Viscum album; assembly: GCA_963277665.1. NCBI lineage: Eukaryota > Viridiplantae > Streptophyta > Magnoliopsida > Santalales > Viscaceae > Viscum > Viscum album. Next base: position 2,117,951,292 of record OY728163.1, read on the forward strand.
TACGGTATTGTTGTTTCTTTTTTTGGATTCCGGCTTTCAGTGGTGGTGGTGATGGTGGTTCTCAGCATCAAGCTTTCAACGGTGGCATGGATGGAAATTTCAGCTTGGCTTTTGTCTTTGTGCGACGACATGTTCATTTCATCAACAAAGTGAAAATCTCTTCTTCTTACATGAATTTTCTTTGACCTAGTTATCATTGATTTGGACCTGGTTTAATATTTGAGTTATTTATCCATGGGTGTTAAAAAATTAATTTTCTCCTTAAAATCAATTTTTGGGTGATAACTAATTTTTTTCGAATCGTGATTCAGTTCGATAGTCTTTTTCCATATCATTTTATCTGTGTTATAATAATTTTAAAAATTTAATTCATGGTAAAAAATCATATATAATTATTATATTCACAATTTTCATTCAAATAAGAAATATGAAAAAAAAACATTAAATTGTCATATATATTATATATACTAATGAAACCCATAATAATACCCATTCATAAAATATAGTAGTGAAAATTGAATTGTATTGCTATGTTGGGATGGTAATCTATATGTATACACAGGGGATCATATCAATTTCTTTTTGATGTGTAATATGGGTTATAATTGTTTTCTCAGAATAATAATAACGAGTAATCCTATTTGGGTACATAAATTATTTTTTTCTGATAAATTATATGTATATATAGGTGTAATGTAATAGTAGAAAATGAAGTAATTGGTTAGAGAGATTAAATCATGATAAAATGTATCATTGGTATCCTTTCTAAAGGGCCTTGGGGTTGGGCTTTTGAGAATACATGAACCACTACAATGTGTATGTGGGTGTTTATAAGATAAGTTTGTATGTATTGTATCAAATATAAATTTTAATGTGATATATATAATTTAGGGAGTGGTTTATCTTTTATAATTTAGGTGATGGTAATTTTTTAAATTTCTAAACTATTAAATTATACTAATTAATTTTCTATTCAAAAACAAAAAAATGATTTAGATTATAATATAATATAATTTCTCATTTTATCTCATCATGAAATATATATTAAAAATACTATTTATTATTTTAATCCTTTTTATTTTTATTAAAACATCATTAAACCATTTTTATTTCTACTATTGTAACAAATATTTTGAAATTTTAATTGATTATAAATAGTTATTTATGTGGTGATTGTTTTTAATAACTTTCAAATTTTTGAAACGTTTCAAAATATCATAATCAATACTTTTTTTATTTTTTTTATCTCAATGTTATTCAATGAAATATTAATTTGATAAATTAAAATTACAATAAATTCTGTTGATAATATTTTGCATTGAATTAAAATAAAAATAAACAAAGTGTATATTTTACTATATTTCCTTGAAAACATTATAAATTGTTATATAGTACTATAAAAATCATTCCACAGATATACTCATTTAGATTATTTCCAAATAAATATTTTTAAAATATTTTTATTTATTTTATTGTTTATTAAAAAAATGTGTGATTAACAATTAATAAGAATAAAAATAAATTATTAATTTTTTAATAATTACAAATAAATTTATATAAATAAAATGAATACATTCTTATCAATATAGATATTATTTTTTGTTCACATGAATATTTTTTCTCTATGTAGAGATATAAAATATTTTAATTAAAAATAGTGTTACATTATGTAACTATCTTTGATTTAAATAATATATAATTTATTTTCATGGAGAAATGTCTATTAAACAAATAAAATTAATGAAAATTTTGATAATGGTATAATTATGTTCATTTAATAAATTTTTGTTCAAATTGATGTTGTTTTTATAACACTATCTTATCACTTTATCCTTTATTTGTATCCTTTAAATCTTACTATCACTCCATATATTTATTCTCATTGAAGGTTCATATATTAATTATAAAATTTAATAAGAATAATAAATGAATCATTAATGACATGTTCGACCGTATTACAATTAGTTTGCCAAATTTAAATTTTTTATTAATAGTATATCATTTAAAGTAAAATTGATAACCAATAAAAAATTAGTAATGTAAATTTAGAACCAAATATTTTATTATATGCTTATAATGTTAATTTAATCAATAAAATTCATTGATGACATTAATTAAATCGTATTATATTTTTACTAATATGCCTAATATCAGTTGTTTGATATTTTTTATTAAAATAATTACTACATTAGCATTGTGTGAGAATATTATGAAATTATGTTTTCATCACTTGAAATAATAATTAAATTACAATGATATAGATAATAATATTATCATTCAATTAAATATTTTTTGTATGGAACCCTCTATTTTAAATTTTAATATTATTAAAAATATGAATGTGACATCTTTGACTTTTCAATATATAAAATATTATAAATTACATAATCTAATTCAAATAGATCAAAATGATTATAATTTGAACTATTGGAAGACTACGGTTGGAAATAAATCATCCCAAAACACTAGGAAACGTTTTAGGGTCATTTTCTAGTTCTATAATATTTTAAACCCTAATCACAGGATATACCCTATAACATGGTAATAAAAATTAACTAAGTAACTATTAATATTGAATAAAAATTAGTGTTGTCTAATTATTAAATAAGAAAATTCTGTTTTAAAATATGGGTTAACTATTACAAAATTAATATTATATAAGTTTCATTATTAATTTTAAAAATATAGGCCTAAAAATAAATAAGAAACAATTTCTCAGAAAAATTCCCATTTTAGACATAAAATGTTTCCATAATTCAAGTACAAAATCCATTTAAAATCCACAATTGGATTATATTAATTTAAAAAGAACTAATGAAATTTAAGCAAAAATGAATACATAATTTAAATTGTCAATAATTGAAAAATATAATTTTTTATGGAAAATTTATAAATTCACGGTATATTAAAATATATAGTTTTCGTAAATTATAAAAATTTTACTCTACGAATGTTTTGATATGAGGTTTAGTAAAAGTATCTTAATTTTAGGAAATAAATTTTATAAATGCTTGAAATTGTTTTTATAATGTGATATAAATTTCGATTTTTGGGTAAATATGATTCATATTAAAAAATGAATATAATTAAAATCTAGGATTTCATTAAAAATTATTAATTATTTAATTATCAATGAGTTTGAAAATTATATTTTTCTCATAAACCAATTAATATTATTCTTTACCACCGTATTAGTGGCTAGGTTATAATTGTCATATAATATATTTTTTATTCATGCATAATGTTTTGTATCTCACACTCAATAAAACATATTCTACCCTGGTAAAATCTTAGTATATTACATGGTAGGTCATTTTAACATGTAATCTTATCTAATAATTCGACAATAAACTCATTTCTCAATTTATCATTGTGATTATTTCTAAACATGTTATATAATCATGCTGGTAAAAGTTATATTGACAATATTGTATATTTAAAATAGTGAGTATTCAAAATTAAAAATATATTTTTTCATAATTAAAATTATTTAATTCAGTGAAATTAAATAATAACTAAACTCACATCTATGGAGGGGAATCATGTTTTTAATGTGAATATATACAATAGTTTATATTGTTATTATATAAAAAAATGAGATTAATTACATCGACCTATTTTTTTAATATGTATATATACTTTACAATATTGGAAATTAATATCAACTATGTATATAATTTATCATTGTAAATTATTAAAATGAAATTGCATATTTCAACAATTTTTTTATTTTTAAATATTTATCAAGATATGAATAATTTCAGAAAAATCCATGAAATTAACCATAGTAGAATTTTGGTATTCCTATTTCAAAAATTATATTTATTTTTTTCTTTTAAATTATATTATTGGGTTAAAAATAATTTTATGTTATATGCTCTAGGAATGATTGAAAAATGATGTAGAAAAAAATTTGTTTAATAAAAAAGATTCTTTTTCATTTTATTGATTTTTATTTATTTTATAATCAATAGAGGTATAATAAAAATATTTAGAATATATATTTTCATTTTTTAATTAATTATATTATTACCCACAAAGTTAATTAATATATTATAACTATAATATGAATTAATTAAATTATTGTCCAGTAAAACTCAGTCTTGTGTGTAATTTAAGATTTCAATGAAACTTGTTTGTTACATATAATAAAATATAAATTCATTTTTTCATGAAATAGAAAATAAAAATAACATTTCATTTAATTTATTTAATCTAATATATGATTATTTTTCTATAATATAGTGGTGTTATCTCCTCCACAATTTAATAAATTATATACATGTAATTTTAATTTTTTTCATTAATCAATGGACGGTCATTTGAAAATACGTTTTTTTGAACATTAATTATAAAATGGTTAAGAAAACATCACCATAATAGTAGAGAATATGATGTATGAGGCTAATAACACATACCATTTTTCGAAATATGAGAACAACAGTTATTAGTGGATATTTAGACATGAAAGAAAAACATAATTTTCAAATAAGGATATAGAGTTACATCAACCATTGGTCCCCACCAATTTAATGGTCAATAGAATGTTTAGGGAATCAAAACAATAAAATATTCATGATAAAAATTGATTATTTCATCATAATTGAAGGTTCTAGGATAATGATGATGATGTGTGTAGGTACTAGGATAATAAAGTTTATCCAAGAACCATTTCAAAGAGTTGGGACCATATTCTAAATTCTAAACCAAGAGAATATGGAAATCTACATACCCAATGACTATAATTTAATTACATAATATATTTCAACCATACTAATAACTTTCTCACAAAAATATTTGTATTAATAATTAATTTTTTATTTTAGAATCCTAAAAATAAATTTTTTAAGACTTCATATCTATAAAGTGGAAAACCAGCTATTCCTATAGTTGTTAGTCATTAAATAGTAAAAAATGGTTAAAAAGGGCTAGATAATTTCAAAATAGAATAAAAATTCATATTATAAATTTATCATAAAATAAAAACTATAACTCCCACAGTTAAAACCAAATCACTCCATGAATATATATACATAAAATTGATCAATCAATTTTGATTAATTTTGAATGCTATGTATTAGAAAGATCAGATCATAAATTCATCAATGATTAGTCAAGAGTCATTTTGTGTATAAAATATTATATTTTTTTGAAATAATCTTAATAATTTAATAGAAAATTTATTACTAAAGTATATATCACATAGTCCAATCATAGTCGGTACTCCCTTGTCTCCCTTTGGTTATGGGTTCAAGCTATGTAGCCTTGCCAAATGAAAGAAATATTCAATTAGAATTCATGTATTCCATTATTAATTATAAATTATAAGATAATTCCTCCATAAATAATTGATTATGATTATAGTAGGGGTTATAAAGAAAACCAAAAAGATAATATATCCAAAAAAAATTATCAATAACCACTTTAACATCTCATCATTTAAAACCCCAATGGTGTTTCTAAGACATTTAATGTAGGATGAACCTTATCTGTTATATACCGAGGAATGTATCCATAACTCATAATATAACCTATATTGAGGATATCTTAACTCCATATTTATCTAAAAAATTCTCTAATACAAACCATCTATGCCAAAAACTGACACATTTTGATTCAATTCTCAAATAATAATAATTAAATTTCAAGAATATATGAGAATAATTGTGAACCAGTTATTTCGATCCAAACCTTTCGCCAAAAAAACATTATATCATATAAATAACATTATATATTTTAGTTATAATGCCTTATAGAATTATGTCCAACTAAAATCCACTTGGATTAATAATCCCTATTTTCATAAAGGTGGAAATCTTCCCTAGTTACACCCATTTTTTAATATTACAGGTTATATCATCAACATTATACAATATAAATTCATTTTATAAATATTTAATTATATATAATTCCTTATAACATATGGAAAAGGAAACATTGGAAGGATTTACTCAAATATTCAATATGTGTAGACAAAAGCATTAGTAATCTAATTACAGTAATCATCATAGATAATTTATAATTTTACGATGACATAATCTGAGTACATGATTTAATCATAAAATAACTCATACCATCAAAACCTGGATCATCAAATATGAAAACCATAAAAAGGAATGATTTATCAGAATCAATAATCATTAAAAAAGTGTTATCAATTGTGATCACAAGAGACATTATAAACCCATTTCAATAATTTTAAAAAAATAGGTAACATAGAGCATCAAATACATAAAACACATTAAGAGATCTTTTATTTGGAATTACTATATAGTGAACATCCAACATAATAATCTCACAATGCATTGTAGTATCATTTGTTCACAAACATTGTATAAACGATACATGATCAACAGTAACTTTTTGTGACACCACATCATATATGATTTTCACGAACAAAAACATGAATACTTTATATAGATATTTAATCAGAAAACTCATATAATTAATATTTATTCATTTTATAAACAGATTAACTATGGTCTGTAAATGGTTTATTTCAATATAATTTAAATATAAATACCCCTTTTAAAATAAATGGGTTATTAAAAACCTAATTGAAATATGATTAACCCATGTAAACAAAATGGGTTCCATGCCAATCGTTTTGAAAAAATTATTAATATATCCATATAAATAGTGAGGATGCCATCATTTGAATATATATGCAATGTATAATAATTAGAAATATGTTCTATCGACATTATTGAATGGAAATAAAATTAAATAATCATGAAAATATTTTTTAGGAAAATATTACTTTCATTTTTAAAATCATGTTTAAAAAACTCAATCATTTTGAAAAGACTTTTTTATTGAAAATATTACATAAAAACAAATAATTCAAAAATATATAAAAAATCATATTCATTTAAAATGCTCATGTAATGATATAAAAGAATATTTAAATAAAGTATTGCCTTGTCCATGGGTAATTTCATAGATATCATAATGAAAGTTTTGTTCTAATGGAAGAAAGAATGGAAAATTTTATTATTATAAAAATATATTAAAAGATTAATTTAAATTTATTTTTTATAAAAAAATACATTATTGTTAAAAAAATATTTATTATATAATTTTTATAATGCAAAAAATATTTTCAATAACATTTTTATAAAACTAGTATTTGGGAAAAAATTGATTTTTGACTAAAGAGTGGAATGAATTAACATTATCACAAAAACAATTTCTTGAGAATTATACTGAAAAAAAACAGGTGAAGAAGGAAATATTAATTATAAATATAATGAATAACTTTATTATATAATAATTCAATAGTTTCATGATAGAAAAATCATCATACCTCATAATTGGAAGACCCTTGAAAGGAATACATTTTATGAAACATAAATTATAGTAATAATGAATTAAATCATTATATAACATGTTCGTGGAGATGTATATAAACCATCTAATAAAATATTAGTGCATAATAGGATATATGTCACAAAGAAAGGAAATTGTTGAAAAATCTATTATGGCAGTGGTAACATTTAATAATTAATTCTCTTAAAGAGATAACATAAAATAGATATGTAAATCACAATAAATATATTCACATTAAACATAAAATAAAATCATTGATAGTATATAGATCACATAATAAAAATTAGTGGTGAATATGAACTATATCTGAATGAAATTAATGTGTGATGAGAAAAACCCTTACACCAAGTTAACTCCAATGCATGTTCCTAATAATCCTGAATAACATGCATATGATAATTTTTTAATTTCATGATTCCACTTTTGAATTTTATTATTACTTTTATTTCAATTATTATCATTTCAGATAGAATTTCATAATCATTTAAAATTACAAAAGAAGTTTTAAACATATTCATCTTTAGTGTGAAAAATGGAATTGGATGGATGGAACAGGTCCAAGTAATCATCATTTAAAAATACATAAAATAGTAATAATTACATAATTATCATAGTTAATTATAAATTATAATTTTAAAACTAATATTGAATGATGGTTTTGAAAAAGGAATCAATGATACAATAATGAAGATATAAGGATATAAATATGCATGAAAAAGAATATATTTTTCAATTATCATTAAAAAAGAATTATTGAATTCTTTTACCCTTATTAATTGTTAATTATATATTTTATATCATAATATTTAATTATATTTACATTTATTTGTCAATTTCATTTTGAAATGATGAAAAAAATAATCACATCACATCGAGAATAAAGTATTCTAGACATTCATGAATGATGTTATCAATTTTTCAGTGTATGAAAATATTGTAAAGAAAATAATATATTCTATTAAATAAAGATAAATGTATTTTTTAAATCATATTTATATAATTTATATGATATATATTAGTAAATGTTTCCCTTATTACCTTCCATGATACATGTTATTAAAATATTATTCACATCTCTTAATGAGGTGGTAGTACACCGTACACATTTGGGAAATTATGATATACCTTATGTAAAATCATATCAAAATGTATTATATATATATAATTGTATTGAAGGGTATAAAAATTTTATAAATCTCATTTTTCTATAAATTATATCTATTATTATTACAAACCTTTACAAATTGTAACTGAGAAACCAACAATATTGGTTCGTGAGGCAGTAGTCCTATGTAAAAATGAAAAATAATTTGGAACCCATTTGATGAATTTTTTTGTGTTTTATGCAGAAAAAAAAACATAAAAAATATATTTATATTACGAATACCTGGGTTATTGTAACATCCCAAGTAAGTAATGAATAATATATATTTTTATCTATGTATATTAATGAATTAAATAGAGTTTTATATGCTTAAAATGAAAATAAATCCAATCTTAAGCATGGAATACACTAATATTCTTAAAAGATTGTTTTACTGCCTTTGAATGGAAAACCATTTTTAAATCTATATTTTGACAATTTTATAAGCTATGTTTGTCAAAATAAACTTATTCTTTATTATTGGGAAATAAAAATTTACTTTGTGTGAATTTTTTGTATTTTTCCGATAAAGTTCATTTTTTAATGAATAGTAAAAAATGTTGTATTTTACTTCAAAACGACTTTTTAATATAATTTATTTATATTACTAGATTATCTTTTGAATTGGTTTTAAAGTGAAATTAGAATATATTTTTACCATTTAATCTGATAGTTGTCGCTGGAATTAATTTCACTTCGAAATTGGACTTAAACTAGTGTCAATCTTTTGATACTTTTTGTTTCATAAAAACACAATATTTGCTATGACAACGAGAATTAATTATTAAATTAATTAACATAACTTATGTGTTTTGAATTTTTTAAAATAGACATCATTTTTGGATTCAGAATATCAAATATAGCTTAGGGTGAAGTATTTGTATTTTTCTGAAAAACTTCAATTTTTGATGAATAGTGGAACCACTAAGTGGTACTTAAGAAACTGATTTTTCGGTTAAATGAAATTTTACCACCTCTGTGTTTTGAATTTCAAAAATCCAACATACATGGTTTTCATTAATAAGTAAAATGTGGTTCAATGGGATTAAAATAATTTTTTTTGTGAATAGTAACTTGTAGGTTTTTAATCGCGTTTAGAGGTAATTAGTGTAGTTTAAGGTAAAAAAATGTTTTAATAATATGAGATGTGCTTGAAAGATGTCCTACCATAATTGGATGTGTCATGGCCGACCAAAAAAATCCATGGGTCAACTTGGGGACCCCATGGAGCCACTTTGGTTGGGAAATGACATAAATAACTTTTTATTTAATCTAAAAGTAAAAATGACACAAACATGAGATGTTTTACTAAAACAATTTTACATGGAGTTATACAAGTGTTATTTTTTACTATAAATATTAATTAGAAAGATAAAAAGATTTCCTATATCATAGTATTTTTTTTATAATTTTAAGACTTTAAATAATTTAAATTAATTATGACATCATGATGATCCAACGATTACCTCATTAATAAAGGATTTAAATAAAATGAAATGATAATGTAAAATCTATGACCTAAACATGTCCAAAACCTATTGGATGGGTGGATTTAGAACCCTTTTCAAATTACCCTCTAATTATATCAGTTTGGGACCTTTTGAATCTGAAACTCATTTTAAAATAAAGGAACATTTCTTTACATTCCAAGAGTGCCCCTCCTCTCCTCTTATAAAAGGCCCCCACCTCTACCTCCTTACCCACACTTCCAAAGGCTTTGGATCAGCCAAACCCTTACCATTTTGTCTATCCACATCCCTATATTACTCCTTTAAGCCTCACTTTGGGTAGAAGTCTTCCCAAGGAAGCCTTTGAGCTCAATCTAAAGGGAGTTACCCGATTTTATGGTAATGTCTTCACTTGAGTCCTTTTGTTTTATTTTACTTCTCCAACCCCCTAAACTATTTTTATTCATTTATTTTGTAACAACTAAAGTATTTTAAATATACTAGTATGTTTTTATAAGAATTATTTGAGCTACACTGACACACACCATCATCTAATGGTTAAAGAACATATTGTTTCCGTGGATGGCGAATTTCGGCCTCCCGAAACGATGATTGTTCAACATTATTTTAAAAGCTTAAACGGTGGCCATTAAGATGACACTATATTTATATATGATATTTAATATGTTTATGTTTTCGTTAAACTTCTGTATTTTTCATTTTGGGCATACCTTTAGGGTTTCCATTATGGGTAAACGCGATATCTTCATTTAAGGAAGTGGGGACTACCGCCCCCTCAAAGTGATTTGATTCATTAATACCATATGTGGGGTGTATAAAGGATGGATTTATGATATTATATATGATATTATACTGGAATTATATTATACCTTTATTTCATTATGATTCCATTCTATAAAATACGAAATAGAAATGAAAGTAGCATTCATGCGTACGTACAGCTTACCGTCTCCATGAACGATGAATTTCATTTCTTACCTCTAAATGATTATGTAATATTATAAATGCATGTATATAATGGATATATATGATATATATGATATATACATCATGATTATAATTCAGGATATAATGGATACATGAACAACTTGTAATTATAAATGGTTTATTTTTGACTCAAGTACCAATGATCGTTAAAACGACCGTTATTAACTTAAATAATTACACAGTGTTCATGGAATGGAAATAAGTGATATAAAAAGAATAATGAACTTGAAAAGGGTTTATAAACAAGTAGAAATTAACTCAAGTTAATTATTCAGGAGATTAAAGAACGACCGAGTCAAGTCGGACCCGAGGTATGGGACTTCATCTCAATCTCCTTTCATTGAGGCATATTTTGTTTTATACACAACCTTATTTTATACGGTGTATAAACCCCTTTGAATTTTACATTTATCCAAAAGGAATATTTTTTATACGAAGCGTTTTACTAAACGACAAAAGGGAATGTTTTCGTCGTACGTATGCGGCGGCAACGACTTCTCTGCCACCGTGACCATTATTTGAGTTTCGGCTTCCTCTACAAGCCATAACTTTTTTTAAAATAAAAATAAATAACATTTTTTACTTTTCTTTTGTTTTGGTATTGAAAATTGTTTTTATAATGATTTTATATCAATGTGTTTTATTGATATCTTGTGATTGAAAGATGGAAATGTTATGTTTCCTATATGCATGTTTTATGTGATACGATTATGTTGAGGTTCATAGGCATTATTATGAATACGTGTGGTTCCGTGATAGACTAATGGCGGGTGACCCCGATATAGCTCTCAAATGCATTGGGTAATGTGAAGGAGTGAAACTTTATGGATTCTCCGAACAGATTTAGGGAATATACTATGATGGGTATTCCAAACATAACCAAGAGGGTTACTCCCTATGTAAGAATGTTATGAATGCCTCCAGTTACCTTTATGTCTTATGATTTCTATGATTTATTCATGATTTGATGAGGTATGCTAAAGTGCTTATGTTTTATGGGAAAAGTATGATTTCATTTTTTTGTATATTTGAACTCATGTTTCCTTTCCATATTTTTATAACCCATACTGAGATTTTTATGCTCATCCCATGTTTTTTGAAATGTTTTTAACATGTCAAGGGAAAGGTACATGATATGATGATAGTGTCAAGGAAGTGTCAAGAATGAATCCATGTTTTATTTTATATATGTTTTCGTTGATGGAAAAATATGAATACTATCTTTATGTAACCACTTTGTTTAAATGTGGAATGTAATGCAAGTTTTATGTTCTAATTCTCTAAAACTCTAAACCTGAAAAGATCCTCAATGTGTAATCTTGTAATAACTCAAGATTAAGTAAGGTTTAAGGTCGTGGCCTAATAGTTGCTATTAGAGGTCGGTTTAGATAACTTTAGGAGTTAGAATTATATTAAATGATTATCCAAAACTATTTTTTTATGGTCAAATTGAAATTACATAACATTTGAAGAATACCATGTTGCTTCATCAAAGACATGTTTGTTCAGAATGGTTTTCCGCAAAGGAAATAGGGAATCAGTGATATGAAGGCATACAAAAGGAAATAACCTTCTGAATCAACATCCTGAGATGGTCAGAATTGGAACTGAACAGTATGTTGCAGTAATGGCGCAGTTGACTAAAGCGATAAATGGTGGTGGTATCTATGCACGAGATCAGCCAGATCAACCGCATAGGAACATGTCAGTGGTGGAAAATTTCATGAGGCAACATCCCCCATCATTTATAGGATAATCCGACCCTGTGTTAGCTGAAGGGTGCATTAAAGCACTAGAAAGATTTTCGATGTCATTGGGTGTTCAGACAATCAAAAGGTTAGTCTTGCAATTTACGGTTTGGAGGGTGAAGCAGATCAGTGGTGGTCGATGGTTAAAAATATCAGGGACGCTGATGAGATTGATGCTCTCGACTGGGATGAATTCAAAGGTATGTTTCTTGAGAAGTATTTTCTATGGCTGTTCGACTTAGGATGGAAAAACAATTCTTTGAATTGAGGCAAGAGGAAGACTCAGTGGCTACCTATGAAGATAGGTTCACTCGATTGGCAAGGTATGCTCCAAATTTAGTTTGAGACCTTGATAGTAAAATCAATCGTTTTTACTCAGGATTAAAGCCAAAATATTGAAGGGAATTAGCTTCTCGTGAGTTTCAAAGTTATGAAAAGCTTGTTCGATGTGTTGAGAAGGTGGAAATGGAGTTTACCGATGATCAAGTGTTCTATAACAACCAACAGAAGAAGAGACCGAGGTGGAAGGAGAAAGGGAAGAATTCTTCAAAAAATTATGATGGTAAGAAAACTATGTTTCCAGTATGTGATCAATGTGGAAAAAGGCAAGCTGGGGAATGTTTTATGAATTATGGAAAGTGCTACCGATGTGGTAATATGCGACATAAGGATCGTGATTGCACTGAAAAAAAGCAGGGTGATGGTAAGACCAAATTTGATTTACAGTTAGTGAAATGTTTTAAGTGCAATGAGATGGGTCACTATGAAAACGAGTGTCCGAAAAAGAGCTTGAGTGATGGGAAGCAGTTAGACTATAATAAAAAAGGTGTGGTGAAATACTTTGCAACTACTTCAGCAGATGTCGGGCCATCAAATGAAGTTGTATCAGGTACTCTGTTTATTTTTCTAGATTATGCCAGTGTGTTGTTTGATTCGGGGTCTACACATTCTTTCATCTCTGAAAACTTTTCTACTAAAATGGGAATACAATCTCAATAAATGACTCCTGAACTTGTGGTAAAAACACCTGGGGGAAATGTTGAGGCAAAACAAATTTATAAGAATCTTCCTATCCTTATCTGTGGAATGAACATATTGCAAACCTTATTGTTCTACCTCTAGTAGAGTTTGATGTTATCCTGGGTATGGATTGGCTCTCTATTTACCATGCTAAGATTTACTGTAGAGATGAAGAAGTTTCTTTTTAGAAAGACTTTCAGTTTGTGTACAATAATGAACCCTTACTGTTGATAACATATCAAGAGGCCGAGAAACTTGTAAAATATGGAAATTAATGTTACCTTGCACATATTGTTGAAAACAAGGGAACTGTTCAGATTAATGATGTGCCAGTGGTAAATGAGTATCCTGATGTTTTTCCTGATGAGTTTCCTGAAATAATACCAGATCGGGAAGTTGAATTTACTGTTGACATAGTTCCTGATTCTAAGCCAATTTCAAAACCCCCTTATCGAATGGCTCAAATTGAACTGTTAGAGTTGAAGGAGCAATTGCAATATTTATTAGAAAAAGGTTTCATTCGACCTAGCACGTCACCATGGGGTGATCCTATTTTATTTGTTAAAAAGAAATATGGTTCTATGAGACTTTGAATTGATTATAGAGCCTTGAATAACATCACTGTTAAGAACAAGTATCCTTTTCCTCATATCGATGATTTTGTTGATCAGCTACAGGGAGCTCAGTGTTTTTCAAAGATTGACCAGAGATCAGGGTACCATCAGCTGAAGGTAAAGGAAGCAGATGTTCTGAAGACTGCATTTCGTACAAGATATGGTCATTATGAATTTGGAGTAATGCCTTTTGGGATAACTAATGCACCTACTGTATTCATGGACTTAATGAATTGAATTTTCCATGAGTTCTTGGATATGTTTGTGGTGGTTTTCATTGATGATATATTTTTGTTTTCTAAAAGTAAAGAGGAGCATGAAAGAAATTTAAGGGTTATTTTGCAAAACTTAAAAGAAAACAAATTGTATGGGAAATTCAGCAAGTGTGAGTTTTGGTTGCAACAGATTTCTTTCCCGGGTCACATTGTTTCTAAAGATGGGATAACTGTTGATCCTGCAAAAACAAATGTTGTTGAAGAATGGCCAAGACCCACAAATGTAAAAGAGATTCGTAGTTTCCTTGGTTTGGAAGGCTATTACCGAAGGTTTGTTAGAAATTTTTCACGGTTATCTAGTCCAATGACTAAGCTAACTTAGAAGGGTGTTATGTTTATCTGGACAAAAGAATGTGATTATTGTTTTCAAGAATTGAAACGAATATTGGTGAATGCTCCAGTTTTGGCACTTCCTTCCAGGAATGGTGAGTTTGTTATATACAGTGATGCTTCATTGAAAGGACTTGGTTGCGTCCTAATGTAGAATGATCAGGTAATTTCTTATGCTTCACGATAGTTGAAAACTCATGATGTAAATTACCCTACACATTATATGGAATTAGCTACTATAGTTTTTGCTTTAAAAATTTGGAGGCATCATTTGTATGGAGTAAAGTGTGAAATATATACTTATCAAAAAAGTTTACAGTATATATTCAATCAAAAAGAGTTAAACATGAGACAGAGGAGATGGATGGAATTAATCAATGATTATGATTGTACAATTCATTACCATCCAGGAAAAGAAAATAAAGTGGCTAATGCTTTAAGTCGAAAAAGTAATGCTTCATTAGAAATGTTGTGTTTGGAATGTGATCCTTCGGTTAAGGATTTGATGAACTTTGGAATAGAAGTTGTTGGTGCAGGATTTTCTTCTGTTTTGTTTCAGGTATCAGTGAAATCTTCTCTATCAGACAAAATCAAGAAAGCACAGAAGCAAGACAGTGAGTTGTAGAAAAAGGTAGAGCTGGTTCAGAAAGGTAATTTGCCTGAATTAAACATTGATAATGATTGTGTTTTTAGATTTGGGAAGAGATTGTGTGTGCCTTGTGATTCACAGTTGAAGAGAGAGTTGTTATGTGAAGCTCATAGTTCTCCGTTTACAGTTCATCCTGGCAGTACTAAGATGTACAGAGATCTGCGGGAGTATTACTAGTGGGATGGAATGAAAAGAGATATTGCTGATTTTACTGTGAGGTGTTTGACATGACAACAGGTTAAAGGAGAGCGGCATTTATGGAAAGGGATGCTTCAGCCTTTACCAGTGCCAGAGTGGAAATGGGAGAATATATCCATGGACTTCCTTATGGGATTGCCGATGACCCTTTGAGGTAATAATGCAATCTGGGTTATTGTTGATCTCTTGACTAAATATTCTCATTTCCTTTCTATATGAGATAATTTTTTCCTAGATCAACATTCCCATTTGTATCTTAAAGATATAGTCAGGTTACATGGAGTTCATCTCTCCATTGTATCTGAACGTGATCCCAGGTTTACTTCCAACATTTGGAAGGGCCTTCAGAAGTCGTTGGGTACTGAATTTAATTTTAGTACATCATTTCATCCTCAATCAGATGGGTAGTCGGAACGAACAATTCAGACATTGGAGGATATGCTACGTTCTTTCACTATGGATTGTTAGGGATGTTGGGACCAACATCATTCTTTGGTTGAAATTTCATATAATAAAAGTTTTCATTCCAGTATACAGATGGCACCATTTGAGGCGTTATATGGGAAGCGGTGTCGAACTCCATCTTTCTGGGATGAAGTGGGTGAAAGAAATTTGATGGGACCAGAATTGGTAGAAGAGATGGCAGAAAAAGATCAGCTGATTCAGAAACACATAAGAATAGCTCAGAGTAGGCAGAAGAGTTATGCGGACAATAGGATGAAGGATCTATCTTTTGAGGTAGGTGACCATGTTTTTTCTGAAAGTATCACCATGGAAAAGTTTGATGCGATTTGGTAAGAAAGGAAAGATGATTCCAAGGATCATTGGACCATATGAAATTCTAGAGAGAGTTGGATCAGTTGCATACCGGGTGGCTTTACCTCCGAGTTTATCTCAGGTACATAATGTTTTTCATGTTTCAATGCTGATAATGTACATGCCAGATCCATCTCATGTTTTGAGTCCAGAGGTAGTTCAGTTGGAAGAGAACCTATCTTATGAGGAACAACCAGTCCAGATTCTTTACCATAGGGATCAAGTGTTTTGTAATAATGTGATTAATCAGGTAAAGGTTTTGTGGAAAAACCACATTATGGAAGAGGCAACATGGGAATCTGAAAATGCAATGGGGGATAAGTACCCCCATTTATTCGATAAGTAAATAACTTATGGGGACACAATTTTCTAAAGGGGGGAAGGATGTAACATCCCAAGTAAGTAATGACTAATATATATTTTTATCTATGTCTATTAATTAATTATATTGAGTTTTAGATGCTTAAAATGAAAATAAATCCAATCTTAAGCATGGAATACGCTAATATTTTTAAAAGATTATTTTACTACATTCTAATGGAAAACCATTTTTTAATCTATCTTTAGAAAATTATATAAGCTATGTTTGTCAAAATAAACTTATTCTTTATGATTGGGACATCAAAATTTACTTTGTGTGAACTTTTGGTATTTTTCCGATAAAGATCCTTTTTTAATGAATAGTGAAAAATGTTGTATTTTAATTCAAAACCACTTTTTAATCTAATTTATTTTTATGACTAGATTATCTTTTGAATTGGTTTTAAAGTGAAATTAGAATATATTTTTACCATTTATTACGATAGTGGTCGCTGAAATTAATTTCACTTTGAAATTAGACTTAAACTAGTGTCAATATTTTGATACTTTTTGTTTCATAAAAACACGCTATTTGCTATGACAGCGGGAATTAATTATTAAATTAATTAATGTAACTTATATGTTTTGAATTTTTTAAAATAGACATCATTTTTGAATTCGGAATATCAAATATAGCTCAGGGTGAAGTTTTGGTATTTTTCTGAAAAACATCAATTTTTTGATGAATAGTGAAACCACTAAGTGGTACTTAAGAAACTGATTTTTCGGTTAAATGAAATTTTACCACCTCTGTGTTTTGAATTTCAAAAATCCGACAAACATGGTTGTCATTAAGAAGTAAAATTTTGTTCAATGGGATTAAAATAATTTTTTTTGTGAATAGTAACTTTTATGTTTTTAATCGCGATTAGAGGTAATTAGGGTAGTTTAAGGTAAAAATAATGTTTTTATAATATGAGATTAGATTGAAACATGTCCTACCCTAATTGGATGTGTCATGGGCGACCACGAAAATCTATGGGTCAACTTGGGGAGCCCATGTATCCACTTTGGTTGGGAAATGACATAAATAACATTTTATATAATCTAAAAGTAAAAATACACAAACATGAGATGTTTTAAAAAAAAATATTTACATGGGGTTATACAAGTCATATTTTTTACTATTAATATTCATTAGAAAGATAAAAAGATTTCATACATCATAGTATTTTTTTTATAATTTTTATACTTTAAATAAATTAAATTATTTATGACATCATGATGATGCAATGATTACCTCATTAATAATTGATTTAAATAAAATGAAATGATAATGTAAAATCTATGAACTACACATGTCCAAAACCTATTGGATGGGTGGATTTCAAACCCCTATCACATTACCCTCGAATTACATCAATGTGGGGCCTTTTGAATCCGAAACTCATTTTAATATAAAGGAACGTTTCTTTACTTTCCAAGAGTACCCCTCCTCTCCTCTTATAAAAGGCCCCCGCCTCTACCTCCTTACCCACACTTCCAAACCCTTTGGCTCGGCCAAACCCTGACCATTTTGTCTCTCCACATCCCTTTATTACTCCTTGAAGCCTCACTTTGGGCTGAAGTCTTCCCAAAGAATCCTTTGAGCTCAAACCAAAGGGAGTTACCCGATTTTAAGATAATGTCTTCACTTGAGTCCTTTTGTTTTATTTTACTTCTCCAACTCCGTAAACTCTTTTTATTATTTTATTATGTAAAAACTCCAGTATCTTCAATATACTAGGATGTTGTTATAAGAAGTATTCGAGCTACACTTACACACACCTACATCTAATGGTTAATGAACATACTGTTTCTGTGGATGGCGAATTTCGGCCTCCCGAAACGATGATTGTTCAACATTCTTTTAACACCTTCAAAGGTGTCCATTAAGATGAAGCTATATTTATATATGATATATAATATTTTTATGTTTTCCTTAAGCTTATGTATTTTTAATTTTGGGCATACCTTTATGGTTTCCATTATGGGTAAACGTGATATCTTCATTTAAGGAAGTGCGGACTACCGCCCCCTCAAAGTGATTTGATTCGTTAATACCATATGTGGGACGTATAAAGGATCGAGTTATGATATTATATATGATATTATACTGGAATTATAATATACCTTTATATCATTATGATTCCATTCTATAAAATACGAAATAGAAATGAAAGTAGCGTTCATGCGTACGTACGGCTTACCGTCTCCATGAACGGTGGATTTCATTTCATACCTCTAAATGATTATGGAATATTATAAATGCATGTATATACTGAATATATATGATATATATGATATATACATCCTGATTATAATTATGGATATAATGGATACATGAACAACTTGTAATTATAAACGGTTTATTTGTGACTCAAGTACCAATGATTGTTAAAAATACAGTTATTAACTTAAATAATTACATAGTGTTCATGGCATGGCCATAAGTGATATAAAAGGAATAATGAACTTGAAAGAGGTTATTAAACAAGTATAAATTAACTCAAGTTTATTATTTAGGAGATTAAAGAATGACCGAGTCAAGTCGGACCCGAGGTATGGGACTTCGTATGAATCTCCTTTCATTGAGGCATATTTTGTTTTACAAACAACCTTCTTTTATACGGTGTATAAACCCCTTTGACTTTTACATTTATCCAAAAGGAATCTATTCTATATGTAGTGTTTTACTAAACAAAAAAGGGAATGTTTTTGTCGTACGTATGTGGCGAAAACGACTTCTCTGCCGCCGTGACCATTATTTGAGTTTCGGCTACCTCTACAAGCCATACCTTTTTTTTAATGAAAAAAAATACCATGTTTTACTTTTCTTTTGTTTTTGAATTGAAAATGGATTTCATAATGTTTTTATATCAATGTGTTGTATTTATATATTGTTATTGAATGGTGGAAACGTTATATTTCCTATATGCATGTTTTATGTGATACGATTATGTTGGGGTTCTTGGGCATTATTATGAAGACGGGTGGTTCCGTGATAAACTAAGGGCGGGTGAGCCCGATATAGCTCTCCAATGAATTGGGTAACGCGAAGGAGTGAAATGTTAAGTTTTCTCCGAAGAGATTTAGGGAATATACTATAATGGGTATTCCAAACGTAACCAAGAGGTTTACTCCCTACGTAAGACTGTTATGAATGCCTCAAGTTACCTTTATGTCTTATGATTTCTATGATTTATTCATGATTTGATGAGGTATGTTAAGGTGATTATGTTTTATGGGTAAAGAATGATTTCATTCATATGTATATATGAACTAATATTTCCTTTCCATATTTTTATAACCCATACTGAGCTTTCTATGGCCATCCCATGTTTTTTTAAATGTTTTTCACAGGTCAAGGGAAAGGTACATGATATGATGATTGTGTCAAGGAAGTGTCAAGAATGAATCCATGTTTTATTTTAAATATTTTTCCGTTGATGGAAAAAATGAATACTATATTTATGTAACCAATTTGTTTAAATGTGGAATGTAATGCAAGTTTTATGATCTAATTCTCTAAAACTCTGAACCTGAAAAGATTCTCAATGAGTAATCATATAATAACTAAAGATTAATTAATGTTTAAGGCCAGAGCCTTATAGTTATTATATCAATATCGTATAAGAATAATTGAAGGAGTTTTAAAAGGATGTAAAAGTAAGACGCTCGTTAAACACCATTACTTGTACTTCTGGTACCCCCTTAGTGTTTGTAAAAAATAAATGAAATTTTGGATCTATTCCGAACATGTGGAATCTATTATTGGGTTTTGGATGTTGTTAACTGACATGGGAAGAGGTTATATGATATAAAAAATATTTAGAGGTGTAATGAAGTGAGGGGAGTGAGCTTCCTTTTATTATTGATGAGTAGTGGAGTTCATGTAAATACTAAATAAAATATAGTATTGGGAGGTTCAAATTATAGAAAGTGTCTCCAAAATGATAATTAATGGTTTTTAGGGATTATTTGGTAGATAAAAAACATCCTTAACATAATGATTCACATATTTTAAACATTTGTTTCTTTAACTATTGTGTTTCATTATTTTTACCATTTCTGTAATTTATTGAGGAAAATAGTATTGAGGAATAAATAACTGATCCATTACGAAATGATTATAGTGAGAATAAATTTAAATCATAATAAAAATTATTATAAATAAGAAATCCAAATTATTGAATAAAATGTACTTTAGGGTTTGAAATTTATTTTAATAGTCGCATATATAACATGGAAAAATAACCACATTAACCAAAACCATGACAAAAAAAATAATATTATTAATGATATAATATGATCAATTTAAAGGATAAATTGTTCAATTGATGGATCAATTATTTTATTAATTATCATATAGAAATAACATTGTATAGATATGAATTTTAGTAATTTAAAATCATTTGTAGAAATATAATTTATTAAAACATTAATGTCAATTTTCATAATTATTTATTTAATATTAATTTTATAATATCAAGAAAATGATTACATTTTAATCAATAATGTTATAAAATGTATAACATGATATATTCCTCTTAAAAATTAATGGAAGATAACTATTTACTCAATATATTTTAATATTAATAATGTTGGTATCATTTATTTAAGTTAATTATAAACTAAATAATTACAGCATTGGCATTTCTTAATCATTTCATGTAATTAGCTCATTTTTAAAAATTAAAAATAAATTATCATGAATAAATACACATATTTATTTAAAAAAATTAAATCTAACTAAACATATTATTCTTTTCCATATCCAAATGCTTCATAAAAAAATACTATGGAGAAATGAGTTTCTAATTTGTCTTTTTCATAATGTAAGTTATTATATAAGTCACATTTAGGGTAATGTGTCTGAGAAACCGAAATTTTTTTATAAAAATAGCCAAAGAGAGGTAGTATGGCCAAAAAACGTGTTTTAGAAAAACTGCTATGTCATTTTAACCCTTCTTATAAATGTTAAATCTCATTGTAAACTCGTATTTTCCATAATAATTTTATTTAATTTTATATTTTTTTACTAATAAAAATTATACATAAATATTTCTCTAATTTTATAAATTATTTACTTGGATTATTCAAAATATTGGAATCCATTTTTTAAAATTTAAATCATAAAAGTAAACTTATTAAATTTAAAATTAATCGCACATATTTGGTAATATAATAGAGTTATAATTTTAAAATGGTCAAAAGATTACAATTTTTTAAAATTGAAATAAAATAAAGATAATGATAGAATTAAATAAAATGTACATATATATATATATAATTAATCCATTTTTACATTAACAATCCCAAATATATTTAACCATTAATTTTTTTAAATGATATGGAATTTATAAATTAAAATTTAGTATTTTTCAATATTCATAAAAAAATGAATCATTTTAGATAAACCCCAAAAATTATCCCTATATTAGTTTTTAATTATGTTATTATTACATATGGTTACTTTTTCATATAAATTTTCCAAATTTATTAAATAAATGTTTTAAATTTTGATCCCATTGGATGATTAAAACTTCATTTGACAAAATAATGTTTTCATGAAAATATTTGTTTTTATTTTAAATGATTATAATTTTGTTTATGAAAATAAATAGGTAATATTTGTGCCTATAATAAATTTTTTAATAAAAAATATATTCTTATTATTAAAAATTATTTATTTGACTACGATATTACTAGTATATTAAATATTTATATTACTATCTAATAAAAGATTGTATTTATTGTAATTCATGTTTTCGAGGAATCTTTTTATTACATGTAACATAACAAAATTAATGTTTTTATTGTAAACAATGATATAATAATTTTTGTGTATGCTTTACTCTATCAAATATAATTTTGTTATTTAAAAACCACAAGGTGTTTCCACAGAAATGAAATCATGAGGTAGAAAGTGTTCTCTTTCAACTCAAAAAATAATCCAGGATGATCAATAGTTATGAGGTGGAAGGAATACCAAATGGAAATAGGTTAGTTTTAAAGTATTCAATTAAATGTTTGGAAATGTGGTACATCTCAAAATTTATTTGATGAATTAATTATGTGATTATCAGACATGTATGAAATCAGGTCATCACAAATATTTTTATGGGAAATAACCAAATGTTTGTAGAGTTTAAAACACTTTTATTAAGGTATAATATTATTTAAATTATGAAAAAATGATATGAGAGATGAAAATTTTGAAAATAATCCCTAATAAATAAACAAATAACAAGAAAGATGATTTTTGGCATCAGTATGCAGTGGATTGTATACCAAATGTGAAATAAGGAAGACAAACTATCTTGGGTGGTAATGTGTTTAATTCATTTTCCATATTTAGGTATTTTTTAATACATGCATAAATCATTCCTTCATATAAAAACATATCTAATTCAAAAAAATCACGCATAATAAAATAATCAATTGATATAAAAATATATTCTAAAAAAATTACAACCCAAATACAGAAAGTTTTAGTATGTGGTAGTTTAGCTATACAACCATACTAATTTACTAAATTTTCAATCATTTTCACGAAAATCATGATCCTATAGCCCCATTTTTTCATTTCACACATGATATATTTATCATCATTACCTATGTAATGGAAAAATGGATTAGATAATATTTTTCATGAGGGAAGCGGACATATCATAAATGGAGAGATCAAATTTCCTATAGATAACATTAATAAGACATAAATATCATAAATTGGGATCATTAAATTATTCATTACTACCATAAAACAAGATAATTTATTATAATAGTAAATAAATAACATCAACTATGGGTAAAATATATTACTTTTCTTGATAAAATATATCAATTATATAACAAACCCATTCTTTTTATTATATTCATATATGATTTAATTACCTAATATTATAGTTTATACAACCCAAAGGATTATGATTTCTAGTATATTTTGGAATTAGTTACATTACATATCAACATAAAACATGAAATACTAGATCATTATTGAAAAAATCCATTAGGGGGAAAACATTCCTTCATTCTAAACAATACCTGGGATTACCTAAGTACATACATAAGAATGGGGTGAGATATAAATTCCAGTAATGGTAATACACATGGAATAACAAGAGTAAGAAAATACTTGTTAGACAATATCAATATCAAGGGATTATAAATGAATCATGAACATAAAAGCAGATATATCATGATAATCATAACATATAAAAGTGGAAACATGTTAAAACATTACATCATAGGTAAATGATAAAATTCCAAGACATCATTAACAAAAATGTCCCATAAACTAATCAGGTAATCTCTTACCCCAACATGACATATCATGATTCTAAAAATTTCCAAATTAATTGGAGCTCTATATAATATTAGTCACACCCATCACATTCTTCTCATTATCATTCTTAAGAGTGCCACGATGATCAGAAATCATGGATTCATTTATCAGAATAACGTATTCCATAATCAAGGGGAGTGGAATACATACATTTCAGTCCTCAATAAAAATTTATATGTTCATTAAATCAAACACCCTTGATAGGGAATGGGTATCGTTTTCACTACACAATTATTTTGGGATGGAAAATCAAAGTGTAATTTTGACTGCCTGAAAACATGAAATAAAAATTCATAAAAAGGGTTGATGAGGGAATATGGGGTATCTCATCATATATACATGAAATGGAAAGTATGAGAGTCATATAAATAAATTTCCGAACATAATAAGGGATGTATGTGGGATGTTCAAAAACAAACCACAACATTATTAAATAAATATAAAATGGTGTAAAAATATAAGTAAAGATGGATTAAAATGAGAATATAAGGAACCCTTACATTAATGTGTGACTTAAAAATGCGAAGACAGGCTTCATTTTAGATTTGGGTTCCATGGTAGGATTATATAGAGGGTGTAAAAATTTTTATGTTCTCCATGTATTATGTGGGATTAGAAGTTGGATCCTTGGTGATTTTATATAAGTAATGAGAGGGGAATTATTTAATATCTCACAATCATAGGTTTTTGAATCTATATAATTATATATTCAAAACCACAACCCTTACCATGAAGTTTCCCATGGTTTAGGCAAAATTTGAGTGGAAAATTTAATTTATTAGTCATAAGAATAATATATTAAAATATTATACTTTCGTTTTTGTAGGTGAGTCACATTATTTAATAAATGAACATAAAATCATAAAATATATTATACATTTTGGTATATTAAATAATGACTAATAAAATAATTCAAAAAATATAAATTCACATAATATAGTTTTAAAACTATTATTTGGATAATTCTCCCTTTTATAGTGTTTATTACATCACTATTGGCCCATTATGATGTCATAAAATACATTATATATTTATATGGAATTTACGTTTTACCTATATAATTTATTTCCTCATAAAATTAAAAAAAACATCATTGGATAATTTTAATATCCTGATTCCAAATATAATATTAATTCTATCCAAAAAAATTAGATAATACTTTTTTCTTGTTTAAAATAAAGGCCAAAATTATAATTAAAATTGATGGGATTTGACAAAAATAGTTTTTAAAGCATAATAAAAATTACAATCGGTCTCCTAAAAATTATATGCTCATTTTTAATTAATAATATTAATTAAATACAAATATTTTAATAAATTATTATTTATTAATTCATTAAAATTGATTTATTAATCCAATATGAATATTAATGAAAAATTCACTTGATGTTTTAAAAACAATAATAAAATGATAGTATATTAATTATTCAATAAAGTGATAATGTAACTTTTAATAATGATAGGGTCTTGATACATATCCCTTTATTACATCGGTATACTTTCTAATATTATTATGTGTATTTGTGTTTCTTTCATTGGTCAATTAGGTGAACATGGTTTGGGTTATGATCTCGATGACCTTGAACTTCTATATTAAATGGTTTATCCCAAGCTTAATTATTTAGATCTCAGCATGTGCTTGGTCTAGATAAATATCCTTAAATTCTATCTCCCTTGGAAGCTATGATAAATGGACTTCATAGGGAACATTTCTACTAGGTGAGGCCATCACCTCCTTTTTTCTAGGTCGAAACGAGTTGTTAAAACCCTATATTTATACTAATCTTGTGATCATTTTTCAACAACTATATTATCAATGTCAATCTTACAAATTTTCATTTAAATATATTTGTATTTAAGAAATAAAAATGATTCATGTGTTCTCTACATGATTTTAACAAAATAAGACATTTAATTAAATCAAATTTGAAATTTCAATTATAATAGTTTTGGCATTACAATCATCCCTACACAAAAAAAAATTATCAATAAAAATTATCACTTCACACATTAAAAAAGATGAGGGTAACTCTATTTTTTAGTTCCTCTAATTCCCACATTGCCTCTTCAGGGTTTTGGATTCTCTATTACACATTAACCAGGTTAATTGACATACTTCATAGTACATTTTCTCTGTAATCTAAGACTGTCACCAGATTTTCCTCATAATATAGTTCATTCTCTAATGGAACCACCTCTGGATTATGTACATGATAATGGTATTGTATGTACATTCTCAAAATGGATACATGAAATACATCATGTACTTGAGATAGGTTAGGTTGGAGTGGTCGTCAGTAAGCCAATGATCTGATGTCATCATGGTTATAAAAGGGGCATATGTATATTAGATTAAGATTTCCCATCCTCCAAAATATCATCAAGTTATTCCATAGAGATATGTTGATTAAGACCATGTCTTTAAAATCAAACTCTAGGTCTCACAGATGATAGTCATCATAGCTTTTCTGTACACTCTAAGCATACTTCTTATGCTGCAGATTGTTCTTAACCTTCTACACCATTTCCTCAAACAATTCATGACCTAGTAATTTTCGTTTCCCAGCTTCATCCCAGCCTGTAGTTATTCCAAACCTATTCCCATAAAGGTAATCGTAAGGAGATGTGTGGATGCTTCAATTGAAACAATTTCTGAAAGAGAATTCAACCAGGGGAAGATGTTGATCTTATCCCTCTTTAAAGTCTATGGAGAATGCACTCAATATTTCATCAAGATTTTAGATAGTCCTCTCAAATTGGCCATCAGTTTGAGGGTGATTGGTCACGCTAATGTTTAACTAGGTATTCAGTTAATGTGGGAGACTCTTCTATATAGCATTGTTTTCTTTATATTTTTTAGTAATCCCGATGACAATGTCAATGGCGATGTTTTCCAATTTACATGTAGTTATGTGAAACGGTTACATCATCCCCTTATATGTTTTCCTTTTCGCCTTTAAATTTTGACATACAAGACTTCTGGATGTATATTTTTCAATCTCTTTTTTCATACTGTCTCAATAATAGTGTTCTGGGAGATCTCATTACATCATTGTGCTTCCCGGTTGGATTGTGAAGGTTGATAATTGTGCATCATCCAACAGATCCTTCATTAGCTTAGGATTTGACAGTGCACATATTCCTGACCCAAATATTAAAACACCTTCTTTATTAACATATAATTTATAGGAAATATATTTTGTAATAGTTTTCACTTTCATCTTAATTCCCATATCATATCACTGAGAATCCCTTAACCTCTTCCGATTAGATGGTGGAGAAAGAATTTGTGAAAGGAGTGATGGTGTTGCTTCCTTTATGATTACAATATCCATACTCTTTATCTTTAAGAATATTGGATCCTTCTCAATTATTATCAATGAAAGAGTTGTTGGATCATTTCTACTTAAAGATTATTCCACATAATTTTTTCCAACGTGGTAGTGACATGAGCAATTATAGTCCATGATGAGATCTAACTATATTCTTTGTCCCTTATTCAACTCTTCATATCTGAATATATTTTTGAGGATTTTTTAATCGATATATATTTCACCCTTCTCCCCAAATTGTTAATGTAACCAAAATTTCAGATCAAATATCAATATAACTAACTCCAGATCATTTGTTGGATAATTCTACTCATTAAAATTAAACGGAATTGAAGCATAGGAAATGTATTTTTCATTTTGTATCAACACATAGCCATGGCCCTTATTCAATGAATCAATGAACACCATAAAATTATATACACTTGTGTATTGTGTGAGCATGAAAAAAAATGATATTCCTCCTTTTCATCTCCTTGATTCCATCATCCCAATAATATTTCCAAGAAATCATGACACCCTTAGGAGTTATCATGGTTAGGGGGTTTGACAATTTTGATAAATATCTCAGAAATCAACAATAATACGAATATAATCAATGGAAACTATAGATATTTGTCACATATGTTTTCCTTATCCATCCATAAATTACCTGAATCTTTGAAGAGACAACAAATATCCAATTGATTGTGATGATATTCCCCATGGAAGAGACTTCATTCAACAAAAACTTATATTTGATGTTGTTTTCATATTGGTTTTCCTTTTTCAAGAACTTTAGCACAGTATATAAATTATCATCATGGACCTTCTTAATTTTGGAGTATATTAATGACTACAAAAAATTTGTCACGGTAATCTCTATAATCTATATTTATGAAATACATGAATATTACTAGAGAATTAGTGAGTCTGAAAGTAATTACTATGATTTCATAGTTCCCGTACAATGTAAAAAATCACTCCTAGGGATATCATTCTTCTTCACCATTACATGGTAATATCCCGACCATAGATCTGACATGGAGAAGTATTTTTATCCACATAGTTAATCAAAATAGTCATCAATTCATGTAAATTGATACTTTTTCTTTATAGTTATTTTATTTATCATAGGATGATCAATAAAGAGACACGTTGAGCTATCATTCATTATGATGAAGAGGACTGATGAACACAATGGTGAAACACTTAGGTGTATAAAACCATTATCCAGATTCTCATGTAGTTGTTTCTTTTGATATTCATGATACACAACAATCATTCTATAAGATGTATCAGATATAGGTAATTCCCACATTATGAGATCAATCTAGAATTCAACTTGTATTCTTGGAGGAAGACCATGAAATCATTTTGGAAACACATAATGGAATTCTCTCAAAATAGGAATGTCTTGAAGGATGGATCCTTCCTTATACTCAATAATATGATGAAGATAATAATTCTTATATTGTAGTAATATAAATGATTGTGATTATGGTGCTAAAGAAGATTCATCCTCCTCCTTACACTAATATATAATCAGGAGTTGATTTTCTATATGGAGAGGGATTTCTCTCTTAGGGATATTTATGATGGGTCAATATAGGGAACGAAAATATCTTCCAATAATTGCATAAAATTAAACTATGGGAAGTATTGTGAAGTTCATAGGGAAGTTCAAACCACAAATTTTTATATGGGAGGAGTTATATTCATGTGATGTAATAATTTCACCATTTATCCTTTTAACTGACATCCATACTTCAATGAATTTTGGTGGTGTCTGGATTGTACTTTATATATTTAAAAATAATAAATAATTCTTAGAACCCGAATAAAAAAGCACGTTATCTATTCTTTTTTGAATAACTAGCATGCCAGTCACCACATCATTGACGGTATTAACTTTGGTGGTAGTGATGGAAGAAACTCACCCTTTCATCCTTGGATGTTGTTGGTTTCCTTAGAAAACTATTGTCATTGTGAATTGGATTGAGAAATTCATTAGTGTTTTATAGTTGTTGAAATTAACAATGCAATGAGGGTTTATCGATGCATTCTTTTCCTTCATCACCATAGAGGGTTTCTCTTCCAACAATCATTTTCTAGCTACCCTTCCTACACCTAAATAATTTCAATGTCCCTTTTTGGAAAATTCCAGGGTTGTTTTTTCCACACTTTTGGAATGTGGGGTGTAAAAATTATTTAGCACCACTAGATATCTCTATCAGAACACTAAAATTTGACTTAAAGATCCACGTCATATCCGTATGATCACCTAAGATTCAGAAATCTCAATTTAGACTTTCAGGGAACATCAGACAATTCTTCATAGCTATCAGATTCCTGGATCTCCATGGATTTTTGTAGGTTTGGATTTTTTTCCACAAAATAAGCAGTCAAACATCCATTCAAGGGTAACAAAAAATATAGAGTCATATCAAACATGCATTATGATGTTTTCATCGTACGCTATGATGGATTTTTTTTC
Organism: Viscum album; assembly: GCA_963277665.1. NCBI lineage: Eukaryota > Viridiplantae > Streptophyta > Magnoliopsida > Santalales > Viscaceae > Viscum > Viscum album. The sequence continues at coordinate 2,117,981,363 of OY728163.1, forward strand.
TTTTTTTTAGGAAATGGATGTTCATATCCATCTTATGTCAGAAGGTGCGAGGAAAATATTTATCAGAAAACATTCTCTTTTAATACTTCCATACCATCACCCAGATCAATTCCTTATGATTTATATTTTTTATAAATGTACACCATTTATACCTTTCACCATCCATAGGATAATCATCTAGAAGAACCTTCTCTAGTTCGTAGCATTGATAGATGTGTAAGATCTTCTCAATTTAGTTGATCCATTTATTGGAGATTGAGGGATCATATTATTCATTAAAAGTATGAGTCCTTTGTCTCATGAAATATATATTGGGACCTGTTCATTCAGGGGGGGAAGAAATCCCTCTTGATCCATTTTTATTATTCAAAACATTAGTCAACTGATACAATATCCTGAAAATGCTTATGATTCTCGACCACTTTGGATTACAAATATCATTTTTGCAGTCAATACATTGATCTTCGCATCGGTTTTATCCAGATTCCTACTATTAGCTTCCATTGGATAGAATAAAAAAAAGTTATGGGTAATTATTATGAACTATTAAGAACATAAAGGTTAATATTATGATATTAATGGGATAACAGATAAATTTCATATATGTCCATAACTAATGAATTTTTAGGATTTGATTTAAGTTATCCATGATCTAATTCCTAACATATATTATTATATGGACATTTTTGGTATTATTAAATGTTTGTACTACTATTTTGACAGTACCAAAGAATATCATATGGGAGTGTCGAAACAAGAGTTATGAAACTGAAATTTTCATGACCCAGTCCACATTCAAGTCTAGAACAATGTGGTGTTTTAAGGTTTTACACGTAGATAAATATGTTTCAAAGCAACTAGTACTTGTTAATATCCCTACATGGATGTATTTTATTTTTAAACCACATTATATACTCCCTAAAATTTAGGGTTATTTTTTTTATGTATTCTTATCTTTTTGGATTTCACTAGATATTTCTAATCTTAAAACCAAAAATAATTAACTGTTCCTCTAATACAAACTATGACAACACTATTTATTTATTAAATCCATACATGATTTAATAACATAATATAACACTTAATACAACCTGAAAGATAGATATGTCTATATTAATTTGGAATTAGGTACATTATATATCATCTTAAAACAAGAAATGCTAAATCTTTATTGAAAACATACTTTTAATGATCACAACATTCATTAATAATTAACATTGCATGGGATGACCTATAGACATACCTATGAAAAGGGTGTGCTATATATATCCTATTAAGGGAATAAAAATGGAATAACTTGTGGAAGAAAATACATCTTAAAAGATAGGAATATCAATTTATCATAAAAAAATTATGAACACAGTGGCATGATATAGCATGATAATCATAACAAATAAATGTGGAAAAAACATAAAACATAGCATCATAGGTCAAGGATAAACAACCAAGACATCATAGAGAACAATATACCATAAAGGAATTAGGTAAACCTCTATACCGACATGAAGTATCGTGATATTAAACATTTCTAATTCATAGGAGTGCTAAAATAATTCCCAAAGTACCTGTCATATTTATTTCATTCTCAAGCTTAGGTGTTCCAAATATATCATAAAACATTGATTCATTAATCATCATAATTTATTCCACAATCAAGGGGTATGGAATAAATACATGTAATTACTAAATAAAAAAGTTATATTTGAAAAAAATGAACACCCTTGATAGAGAATGGGTTGGGAATTCACTACACAATTGTGTTTGAATTGGAATTCATGGTGCAATTTCGACAGCCTAATGGCATGAAATAAAAGTTCATAAAATGGGTCTATATGAATTAATGGGGTATCTCATAATATATATGAAATGTAAAGTAAGATGATTATATAAATACACGTCCCAACATAAGAAATTTGGATGTAGAGGGTGTAACATAATAAAGAAACCTGAAGAAAGTGGATAAATGGAATAAATATTACAAAATTTGGGCATAGTAATGGGTTTTCATAACAGGTATTAATGAGAGATAAAGAGGCCACTCATCATTCAAACATAATAAGGGATGTATCGGGAGGTTTGAAAACATATCTCATCATTTTTAAATGAATGTATAAGGGTAAAAAAATATGGAACCTTAGAAAAAAAGGAGAATATATGGAACCCTTACTTGAGTGTGTGACTTAAAATGCATTAAGAGGGGCTTCATGAGAGATTGGGGAACCTTGGGAGGATTCTAGAGAGGGGGTGATAGAATATGGATATGCTCCATGGATTTTAAGGGAAGATAAGTGGAAGATTTGGTGAGTATATGTAAGAAATGATATGTGGATCCTTTTATATTGTTTATTACATCACTATTGGGCCATTGTGATGTTATAAAATATGCTACATATTTATATGCAATTTAACTTTTACCCAATAATTTGAATATATTAGATATTTATGAAATATTCACCATTGGATAATTTTGACATCATGATTCCAAAAATAGTATTCATTTTGTCCAAATAATTTCATAAATAATTCAATTTTAAATTTTAATATATTTATAAAGAGTTAATGAATATTGATGGGATGTGACAAAAACAGTTTGTAAACAATAATAAAAAATAAATTTCACATCATAAAAATTATATAATCATTTAAATTAAAAAATATAATTTAATAATAATATTTTAGTAAAATATTATTTTTCTTAATTCATCAAAAAAGAATTCAAAATTCAATACGAATATTAACCAAAAATATTATTTGTACTTTGAAACCCATAATAAAAATAATGCATATTCATTTTTATATAATTTACATAATAATAATTAAAGGGTCATCATACAAACATTTTTATTACACTAACATACTCCCTGAGAGTAAGGTGTGTGATTGTGGGGCTTTTATTGTGCCATTTTGTAAACATTGTTATGGTTGTGATCTTGATGATCTTGAACATCTCTTGTAAACAGTTTCTATCATGAAATAGTTTTTAGATATCACTGCAGGTGTCGTTATGAGAAAATACTAGAAATTCCATATCCATTGGAAGCTTTGATAAATGGGCTTCATATGGAATGATCCTACAAATTAAGGCCATAACCTCCCTTATCTGTGTCGAATGGATTTTTTAATACCCAATATTTATACTAATAATTTGATCATTGTTCAATGACTTTATTATCAATGCTAATGATACATAATGTAAAATTAAAATCCAATTGGATATAATAAAACAAAAAGAGTGATTGTGTCTTCAATATAAATTTTACAAAATAATAAATTTAATTAAATCAAAAGGAAAATTTCACTTATAATAGCTTGGGTCATTGCACATAATTATTAACATGTATGGTCGATATTAATGTTTGGATACTTTAGAAAAATTTGGAATAATAAAAAAAAGATATTATCACATGATAAAAAACATTAAAATGTGGCACAATCACTAATATATGAATAAAAATAACTATGAAACTGCCTTCATACTAACTATTTCATATGAAAAGTTTTTATTACAGATTAATAACATTTTTGAAACATATTCTAAGACAATATAGCAACTAACATGTTCATATGTATAATATTATGTAGAGAATAATACAATCTCAATCACGATTTTTGAACCAATTTACCTTCAAACCAAATTTCACATAATTTTTTGAGTAGATATTAACACCATTATACGAAACATTTTTTATCCTATAGACTCACTATCATGTATAGACAATATATTTTGAGATAACAATAATTCCTTCACAGTCAGCCTCTGTGAACCACGATACTCACTAACATTTTCACATGTTAAATTTTCAGAAGGGAATAATTATGTTAAGATCAAACATTATTAACCTAGTGGTGCGAGAATATGTTCACACATAAACATTGTGTTGAAAATAATTATATAACCCAAATCCTTTGTAAACCAAGGTATTTTCTCACATATTCACATTTAGAGGTATTTGTTGATCTGAACACTGTCACAAATACAAATTTTTAAACTAAATCAATGATAACATGTTAACATTTACGTTTTTCAGTAGATTATAACTCCATCACCCCCGACCTTATTGATTATATCAACTAATTTAAAATGTTATATAAGATGTTCTAATATAATAAAAATATTGTATAAAAGGCATTGGAGGTATATATAGACTAATCCATCTCATAATACATAAATTTCATTACACATAATAATAAAACATACATCATCTCATAATTAACCCTTGAATAAATTATTGTGTTTCTTAAAATATCATGTAATTTATTTTATTTTGATGAATTATTTTTGGATATTATATGGAATATTTTTTAGACCAAGAGCATAGAAAACATGTGATTCAATGTATCAATAATTACAGAATTATAATTTGAAATATATTAAATACATTAACATCAATAGAATGACGTTTTCCTAAAAAATTTGTAATAACTACCCAATGGGGGCTGAGATTATAAATTTAATGGTACTATTGGGTTCAGAACATAATATTTAACCTTTTTTTGACATAAAAATTGTCGGAGTGAGGAATTTGTAAAAAAATTCCACCATACACAAATGAATGAAAAAATTAATTATTTTATTTTATTCTATTAACGTAGGAACAAATATCTTATAAAATATGTGATTATATAGAATTATTGTGATTTTTCACTAAACTATGGGTACATAGATGACCATTGTGGAGAGTTCATCATAGGAATCATCAGTCAGGTTAGGATTGAGACCATTTTCCATTTAAGTTAAAATATCTCTATAATGAAGACAATGTAGCATAATTCATCATTAATGATCAATCAAAACTCTAGGTAGGATGTAAATTAGTGATTTCCATTCCATTAATAAATCTTATCTGAATGTGGAAAAATTCCAACAATGAGAATAGAGTTGTTCATCCAAGGTAGAAATAAATTGATGAACTTATTTTTTTCTATATATACCCTATTAATTTTTCAATTTACATGAAAATGGATTAAGGATGAATGAACATGGGAAAAATTTTAATTACACTCTTTTTATGAATTAGGTATTTGTCCACGGTTTATGTAACACCCGAGATTTCTATGAGTAATATTTTGTTTTTATATATCATCAAAGGAATCATTCACTACATACTATCTTGGCTTACTTTACACAAAATCGCGACCGTCCTCAATAGCTTGCGTCGTACGCAACACCGAGTTTCACTAAACAACGATATGCTATTAAAATATTATTATAATTAGCCGTTATGAATAGTAATAACCACTTTTTGAAATTTTATAAATTTTATTTTTCAAAATGGACTTAATATTTGGATTCGGAATACCAAAATTAGCCTAGGGTGAAATTTTGGTATTTTTCTGAAAACTTTCAATTTTTGATGAATAGTGAAACCACTAAGTGGTAGGTTAAAAACTGAATTTTGCATAAAACTTAATTTTACCGCTTCTGTGAATGTAATTTCGAAAATCTGACACACATGGTTGATATCAGTAAGTAATATGTGGTTCAATGAGATAAAAATAATTTTTTGGTGAATAGTAACTTTTTACTTTTTTTACCGCGGTTAATAGTAAATAGGGTAACTAAGGGTTAATATGATATTACTATTACCCTAACACATGTCATAATTCTATTAGATAAGTTTAATTAGACCAAAAACAAACTTAGGAATAAAATATGACCATTTAGGCCCACTTGGGTTAGATTAGGACATTTATTATTAATTTATTTAAAGAAGGGTTAAAATAGTTAAAATCAAAGTTTAATAAGTAAATCATTTTTAATATGGGGTTATACATAATATAAATTCGACTATAAATATTCATTAGAAAGCTAAAAATATTTCCTACATAATGGTATTTTATTTATAATTTTTTAGACAATAAATAATTTAATTTAATTATGACACAACGATGATGCAGTAATTATCTTATTTATGAATTATTGACATAATTGATGTTATAAACACCAAAATAAATGTAATTTGAGACTTTTTATGAATTAAACTAATTTTATAGGTTACTATGATTTATTATTGTTGATTTAATCAACTTGGTTCGAACATATAATTCTGTTATGACTTTGAAAAAAATCATATATCAAATAGTGTCAAAATTGACACAAAATAGTTTTTAAATAAAATATTATATTATTAATTGTTATTTTATTCCTAAAAATCTAAGGTTCGGCCAAATGAATTAGATAAGGATATATATATATTAATAATAAACAATTTGGGGTTATTTTGGCATGTTATAGTAAGTTTATTAACCATATAGTGAAAGAAAACAAAAAGACACGGTAAAAGTTAAATTATTTAACTTAGAGTTAAATCTAATTGATAAGGTTAAAATAATACCCTAAACTTTTCTAAATCCTATTGGTTGATATGATTTCAACCCATACCCACTTTAGATTCGAAATAATACCCTTTGGAACCATTATAAACCGATTTTGACTTTAATATAAAATAATATTTTGAGATATTCCTCAGGTGCCCCTCTCCTCCCTTATAAAAGGGCACCTCCTCCCCCTCCTCCTCACACCAATTTGAGCACTAAAGCTCGGCCAAACCCTTCCATTTTATCCTCTAAACTTCCCTAGAATAATCCTAGAGGTCATGGTCTTCTTAAAAGACCAATCTTAGTTCCCTAAGTGGAGGATTCAAAGAGGCGTTCCAAAGAAGAGGTAATATCCATTACCGATCTTTTCAATTTCTTTCTTCTTCAATTTCTTCTTCTTTAGTTGATTCATGATAAAGTAATAACATCAGTATTACTTACATACTGATATGTTATTATAAATATTAAACAACCCTAATTCACCTTCTATCCATCCTACGGAACAATGAAATCACCGCGCGTGCGTACGTACAGAATACCGTTCCACGTCGTGGTGTAATCTATTTTCCACCATCACCTTACAAGGATGGGTATAATGGTGTAATGAGTAACTATTTATGATTATTATAAAGTGATATTGATACTGAAATAATATATATATACTCCAATACAATTCCACGATCATAGGAATGATATCATCACTCGTGCGTACGTACGGAATACCGTCTCCACGATGTGATGCGACTCGTTCTACATGATCATCATTACATAGTAATTATATAAATGAATTGAATGAATAAATATTATATATGGTACACTAATACCATTCTGGATATAAGGTATCTATAACCTTAAAAGAAGAATAAAAATTTATTCGGCAAAACACGCATAAGAACAAAAGGCAATAAAGACCCGAGTAACAAGTAACAATGAAATATTACTAATAAGAAGCTAATAATATGACCATATATGATATCATATAAAAATGTATGATTTTTAATAAGTCAATAACATTATTTAAACCATTATACAGGAGCTTCGAACACGTACAAAGAAAATCAGACCTAAGGTAAGGGAAATATCACAATCTCATTTTTATCCGAGATTGTTTATTTGTAAGTATTTACTGGGGTGTATTTTATCATCCACATCCATGTTTCATCAATATGTAATATTATTTCCATCCACCTACAATTTTTAAATCCATTTTTACCCTTTGGTGAGTTTTTAGTAATATGTATGAAAGGAATCTTTTGTCGTTTTTCGTACGAGGTACTTTTTGACTTTTCCGACAAAAGTACGAAAAATGTTTTTTTAACTTATACGTCATGAATGGATTTTTAAAAAATTATTTCCAAGAAACTTCCATTACAAGTTTTCAAGATTACTTTTAATCAACTTCTTTTATTTTAAAGTCTAATGACATGTTATGAAAGGAAAAATGTTTTTGATGTAGAAAGGATATTTTCCTCATGAATGGAGTTCAAGTATTTTATCAAAATTATTTTCCATCTAAGATAACAAAAGGGTTCTATTTTTATCCCTATTATTACATTGGTTTGATTATGTTGTGATGAAAATATTTTTATGAATTCCTTTATCTTATATGAATTGTTTTATGATGTCATGTTGTTTAAGAATCCCATTTTTATTACATGGGTTACGCTATGATGTATGGTTTATGATTATGTGGCACACATAAGAAAGGATTCATATAAGATGGGTGGGACCTATATCTCTCTCCAATGCATTGGGTAAAGATTTTATATCTCATGAGATAGACATGGCTGGAACGGTAGGTTATACCGGTTCAATGAAACAGGACTGGAACGAGGGTGACTCGGTTCAGAAAGGGAATTTCTCCACTAAGATAGTCTTGGCAATGAGTCATGACTAACAAGAAATGATTTTCCATGATTATATGTGCATTCCACACAGTTTCATGTTTCATGTTATGATTATGGGGATCTCATTTTCACTTCTATGATTTATTACATGTAAAGATATTATGATCTCTTTTGCAGGTTATGATTTTCAAAAAGATATGATATGATTTTTATTTCCTTTATTTGCCCTTGATTAGCATTTGAGATCACCCTTTTATGTTTTATTTTCCCCAGGTCAGGAAGATGGATATTAAGTAGAATATGCTAAAAGGGACCCTAGATATGATGAAATAAATGGGAGACACTGTAGAAGATTTATGAACCAGTTGTTTATGTTTCTCAGTTTCTAAAGACACTATACATATACAGTCCTTTGTGGTTTTTTCATATGTTGTAATAAGTGTGCTTCAATTTTGAAGTATTAACAATGTATGTAAAGTATGGGTCATTATAGTTGGTATCATAGGAAAGGTATAGTCAACCTTTGGAAACTAGGATGTGAAAGCCTTAGTAGGAACCCTAAGGATAAGTCTAAGCATAGAACACAATATTAGTGTTTTAGAAATGGCCATGAATAACCTAGGATAAGACCTTAAGCATGAAAATTTTATTATTGAATTATGTGGTTTTCCAATTATAATTAGTGTTGCTCACACTATTCGTTTTGGTTTTAGTCAATGGCTGGAACCCGAAGGAACCGTGTTAATGCGGAATGCGATGGGCAATGCAATGATTGTCCCCCTGAGCAACCAAATGATATGGGAGCTGGAATTCAAAATCTTGTAGCCATTCTCACACAAATTTCTCAAGCTATGAATCATTCAGGACTTCCAAACGAGCAAAGGAAGGAGAAACATTCTGTTGAATCCTTCATGAGGCAGCGTCCACCTTCTTTCAACGGGTCTACTGATCCATTAGTTGCTGAACAATGGATTAGTACTTCTGAAAAGATATTTTCAGTTCTTCAATGTTCTGAACATGATAAAGTCATCCTAGCAGTGTATCGTTTGGAAGGAGATGTTGATCAATGGTGGAATATTATTAAGAATACGAGGCAAAGGGATGAAATTGAGTCCATGGAATGGGACGAGTTCAAGAACTTATTTTTCAATAAGTACTTCCCTCGTATTCTCCGAACAAAGATGGAGAAATAGTTTCTTGAACTGAAGCAATGGGATGATGAACCTGTTGGTACCTATGAAGAAAATTTTACAAGACTTGCAAGGTACGCTTCTGGTATTATTATGCAACCTGAGAGTAAGATCGATCGATTCTTTAGTGGCTTAGAACCAAGTCTTCGAAGGGCGTTAGCCATAAGGGACTTCAATAGCTTCGAGGAAATCGTTTGATGTGCTCTCAAAGTCGAGATGGAGATTGGAGTAACCCATCAGTCACATGGGTTTGATAAGAAGAGGAAGATGGAATTCAAAGGAAAATCTAAAGAGCACACTGAAAAGAAGATGAGCTTTCCCTTATGCTCAAAGTGTGGAATGAAACATGGAGGGAGTTGTCTTAAAGGGACAAGTAAATGTTTCAAATGTGGAAAGGAAGGTCATCGGGCATTTGAATGCCGCGATAATGGGAAGAAGATGTCTAATGATGCAAACAAAGGAAGGGATACACAGAATGATCCTACTACACTTCAATGTTTCAAGTGCAAGGAGATGGGGCATTATGCCAATCAATGCCCAAATCCAAGGGTTGATGATGATGGTCGACGTCAACAAAATCTTAAGGCTAAAGACAAAGGAAATTCACATGCAATTTCTATCAGCGATGTGGAGTACGATAACGAAGTGGTGAAAGGTACACTTACCATACACTATAAAGTAGAAAATGTTTTATTTGATTCTGGATCCACCCACTCTTTCAATTCTGAAAAATGTTCTAAGGGTATCACCATATTACCTCAACAATTAGAAGTTGAGTTAGCTGTGACAACACCTAATGGAACAACAGTCGCATCAAAAGTTTATAATTCTTCTCCGATCGAAGTTTGTGGGAAAGTGCTTCCTGCAAATCTTGTGATCCTTCCTTTAGTGGAATTTGATGTGATTCTTAGCATGGATTGGCTTTCTCTACATGGAGCTCATATGAATTTCCAAAGAAGGGAAGTCACATTTCATATTCCAGATCAATCTACGATCGTCTATCAATGCACGGATGAATATAACCTTCCAGTGGAAATTCCTTCCATCGTATGGGCCATGATTCCACTAAATGAAAGTTATTTATCTCAAATGGTTGGTGAGAAACATATGATTAAGAATATTCCCATCGTACGGGAGTTTGATGATGTCTTTCCAGAGGAATTACCGGGTCTTCCACCAAATCGTGAAGTTGAGTTTTCAATAGAACTCGTACCGGGTGCTTTGCCTATTTCAAAGACACCTTATAGAATGGCCCCAATTGAGTTGCAGGAATTGAAGAAGCAACTCCAAGAGAATATTGATAAGGGATTCATACGCCCTAGTGAGTCACCTTGGGGAGCACCTGTTCTATTTGTCAAGAAGAAAGATGGATCAATGAGACTCTGCATTGATTATCGAGAACTTAACAAGATCATTATCAAGAACAAATATCCTCTCCCACGCATTGATGACTTATTTGACCAACTACGCGGAGCTCAATACTTTTCCAAGATTGATCTTCATTCAGGGTATCATCAATTAAGGGTCAAAAGGGAGGATATACCAAAGACGGCTTTCCGTACAAGGTATGGACACTATGAAAATATAGTGATGCCATTTGGTGTTACTAATGCCCCTGCTATCTTCATGGATCTAATTAATAGAGTCTTTAGAGACGATCTTGATCAATTTGTGGTAGTCTTTATAGACGATATTCTTGTCTATTCAAAGAGCAAGGAAGAGCATGAAGATCACTTGAGAATTATATTGAAGACCCTGAGAAAGGAGAAGCTTTATGCCAAATTTACCAAGTTCGAATTTTGGCTTCAAAAAGTTTCATTTTTGGGTCACATAATCTCAAAAGAGGGGATATCTATGGATCCAGCAAAAACAGAGGTTATCGAAAGATTGTCCAGTACAACAACAGTAACTGAGATCTGAAGTTTTCTTGGTTTGGCTGGATATTATCAACGTTTTGTAAAAGATTTTTAACGATTATCTAATCCACTCACCAAGTTGACTCGGAAAGGAGTTAAGTTTGTTTGGATAGAGAAATGTGAATAGAATTTCAATGAGTTGAAAATAAGGTTATCCAGTGCACCTGTTCTCACACTGCCTTGTAGTGGAGAAATGTTTGTGATCTACAGTGATGCATCCAAGAAGGGATTGGGGTGTGTTCTTTTACAAAATGATATGGTGATAGCTTATGCCTCACGACAGTTGAAAATCCATGAGCAAAATTACCCAACCCATGATTTGAAGTGGGCTGCGGTAATCTTTGCATTAAAGATTTGGAGGAATTACCTTTATGGTGAAAGGTGTGATATTTATACTGATCATAAAAGTTTAAAGTATATTTTCACACAAAAGGAGCTGAATATGCGTCAAAGAAGATGGTTGGAGCTGATTAAGGATTATGACTGCTCAATCCATTACCACCCTGGGAAAGAAAACAAGGTGGCAGATGCATTAAGTCGACAAGACCATGCTAGTTTATCCATGATGAGGATCACAAAAGATCCAATATTTATGGATTTACAAAGGATGGATCTTGGAATTATAATGGAAGGGAAAAAATCTTATCTTTCTCAAATGAATGTTCAACCATCTATACACGTGAAGATTAAAGAGGCACAGAAAGAATATGTCGAGTTACAAAAGAAGGTGAGAAATGTTCCTGAATTCAACTTTGATTGTGATGGAATAATAAATTTTAGGAATCGGGTTTGTGTTCCTCCCATCCCCGAATTAAAGAAGGAGCTGCTGGATGAGGCTCATAGTTCTTCATTCTCTATTCATCCTTGAAGAACGAAGATGTATAGGGACCTGAAAGAGTACATCTAGTGGGATGGCATGAAAAGAGATGTTGCTGAATATGTCTCTCGATGCTTGGTTTGTCAACAAGTTAAACCTGATAGACAAAAGTCTAAGGGGATGTTACAAACATTACCCATACCCGAATGGAAATGGGAAAACATCACTATGGACTTTGTCACCGGACTTCCTAAAACATCCAAAGGCAATAATGCTATATGGGTCATAGTTGATCATCTTACAAAGTCAGCACACTTCATTGCTATTAGAGAGGAATTCTCTCTAGATCATCTTCCCATGATATATGTAAAGGAAGTGGTAAGATTGAATGGATTACCACTTTCTATTATATCTGATCGGGATCCGAGATTTACCTCGAAGTTCTGGCGAAGTCTTCATCATACTCTGGATACAGAGTTGAGTTTCAGCACTGCTTATCATCCCCAGACAGACGGTCAGTCTGAGAGAACAATTCAAACCCTAGAAGATATGTTGAGATCTTGCACTATGGATTTCAAATGAGGTTGGGTTCAACACCTACCTTTGGTGGAATTTTCTTATAATAATAGCTTTCACTCCAGTATTCAGATGGTTCCTTATAAAGCTCTCTATGGAATGCAATGCAGGACTCCTACTTGCTGGGATGATGTTTGGGAAAGAAAGCTATTAGGACCTGATCTCGTTGATGAAATGGCAGAAAAGGTCAGATCTATTCAACAACACATAAGAGCAGCTCAGAGTCGACAGAAAAGTTATGCCGACAACCGAAGAAAAGACCTGGAGTTTGAAGTGGGTGATAAAGTGTTCTTACGAATATCTCCCTGGAAGAGGGTTATGAGATTTGGAAAGAAGGGGAAGTTGAGCCCTAGATATATTGGTCCTTTCGAAATACTGGATCGTGTTGGAAGGGTAGCTTACCGATTGGCGCTTCCACCGAATCTCTCTTAAGTTCACGATGTGTTCCATGTATCTCTCCTGAGAAAGTACATACCTGATACTTCACATTTACTCAGCTCAGAAGTTGTACCGCTGGAGCAAGATCTTTCTTATGAAGAACAACCGATAGAGATTCTGGATCGTAGTGAAAAATTCCTATGAAAAAAGACCACTCGATTGGTGAAAGCTTTATGGAGGAACCACCAATTACAAGAAGCTACATGGGAGCTTGAGGATATGATGAGGGAGAAGTATCCTCATCTGTTTGTTACAAAGTGACGAATTTCGAGGGCAAAATTCTTTTTAAGGGGGGTAGAATGTAACACCCGAGATTTCTATGAGTAATATTTTGTTTTTATATATCATCAAATAAATCTTTCACTACATACTAGCTTGGCTTACTTTACACGAAATCGCGACCTTCCTCGATAGCTTGCGTCGTACGCAATACCGAGTTTCACTAAACAACGATATGCTATTAAAATATTATTAAAATTAGCCGTTTTGAATAGTAATAACCACTTTTTGAAATTTTATAAATTTTATTTTTCAAAATGGACTTCATTTTTGGATTCGTAATACCGAAATTATCCTAGGGTGAAATTTTGGTATTTTTCTGAAAACTTTCAATTTTTGATGAATAGTGAAACCACTAAGTGGTAGGTTAAAAACTGAATTTTGCATAAAACTTAATTTTACCGCTTCTGTGAATGGAATTTCGAAAATCCGACAGACACGGTTGATATCAGTAAGTAAAATGTGGTTCAATGAGATAAAAATAATTTTTTGGTGAATAGTAACTTTTTACTTTTTTTACCGCGGTTAATAGTAAATAGGGTAACTAAGGGTAAATATGATATTACTATTACCCTAACACATGTCCTAATTCTATTTGATAAGTTTAATTCGACCAAAAAAAACATAGGAATAAAATATGACTATTTAGGCCCACCTGGGTTAGATTAGGACATTTATTATTAATTTATTTAAAGAAGGGTTAAAATAGTTAAAATCAAAGTTTAATAAGTAAATCATTTTTAATATGGGGTTATACATAAGATAAATTCTACTATAAATATTCATTATAAATATAAAGAGATTTCCTACATAATGGTATATTATTTATAATTTTTTGGACATTAAATAATTTAATTTAATTATGACACAACGATGATGCAGTAATTATCTTATTTATGAAATATTGACATAATTGATGTTATAAACACCAAAATAAATGTAATTTGAGACTTTTTATAAATTACACTAATTTTATAGGTTACTATGATTTATTAGTGTTGATTTAGTCAACTTGGTTTGAACATATAATTCTGTTATGACTTTCACAAAAATCAAATATCAAATAGTGTCAAAATTGACACAAAATAGTTTTTAAATCAAATATTATATTATTAATTGTTATTTTATTCCTAAAAATCTAACGTTTGGAAAAATAACTTAGATAAGGATATATATATTTATAATAAAAAATTTGGGGTTCATTTGGCATGTTATAGTAAGTGTATTAACCATATAGTGAAAGAAAACAAAAAGACACGGTAAAAGATAAATTATTTAACTTAGAGTTAAATCTAATTGATAAGGTTAAAATAATACCCTGAACTTGTCCAAATCCTATTGGTTGATAGGATTTCGACCCATCCCCACTTTAGATTCGAAATAATACCCTTTGGAACCATTATAAACCGATTTTGACTTCAATATAAAATAATATTTTGAGATATTCCTAAGGTGCCCCTCTCCTCCCTTATAAAAGGGCACCTCCTCCCCCTCCTCCTCACACCAATTTGGGCACTCAAGCTCGGCCAACCCCTGCCATTTTCTCCTCTCCACTTCCCTAGAATAATCCTAGAGGTCCTGGTCTTCTTCAAATACCAATCTTAGTTCCCTAAGTGGAGGATTCAAAGAGGCGTTCCAAAGAAGAGGTAATATCCATTACCGATCTTTTCAATTTCGTTCTTCTTCAACTTCTTCTTCATTAGTTGTTTCATGATCAAGTAATAACATCAGTATTACTTACATACTGATATTTTATTATAAATATGAAACAAACCTAATTCACCTTCTATCCATCCTACGGAAAAATGAAATCACCGCGCGTGCGTACGAACGGAATACCGTCTCCACGCCGTGGTGTAATCTATTTTCCACCATCACCTTACAAGGACTGGTATAATGGTGTAATGAGTAACTATTTATGATTATTATAAAGTAATATTGATACTGAAATAATATATATATACTCCAATACAATTCCACGATCATAGGAACAATATCATCACTCGTGCGTACGTACGGAATACTGTCTCCACGATGTGATGCGACTCGTTCTACATGATCATCATTACATAATAATTATATAAATGAATTGAATGAATAAATATGATATATGTTTCACTAATATCATTCTGGATATAAGGTATCTATAATCTTAAAAGAAGAATAAGAATTTATTCGGCAAAACACACATAAGAACAAAAGGCAATAAAGACCCGAGTAACAAGTAACAATGAAATATTACTAATAAGAAGATAATAATATGACCATATATGATATCATATCAATATGTATTATTCTGGAATAAGTCAATAACATTATTTAAACCATTATACAGGAGCTTCAGACACGTACAATGCAAATCGGACCTAAGGTAAGGGAAATATCACAATCTCATTTTTATCCGAGATTGTTTATTCGTAAGTATTTACTGGGGTGTATTTTATCATCCACATCCATGTTTCATCAATATGTAATATTATTTCCATCCACCTACAATTGTTTAAACCCATTTTTACCCTTCGGTGAGTTTTTAGTAATATGTATGAAAGGAATCTTTTGTCGTTTTTCGTACGAGGTACTTTTTGACTTTTCCGACAAAAGTACGAAAAATGTTTTTTTTAACTTATACGGCATGAATGGATTTTTAAAAAAATATTTCCAAGAAACTTACATTACAAGTTTTCAAGTTTATTTTTAATCAACATCTTTTATTTTAAAGTCGTATGACATGTTATGAAAGGAAAAATGTTTTTTGAAGTAGAAAGGATATTTTCCTCAAGAATGGAGTTCAAGTATTTTATCAAAATTATTTTCCATCTAAGATAATAAAAGGGTTCTGTTTTTATCCCTATTATTACATTGGTTTTATTATGTTGTGATGGAAATATTTTTATGAATTCCTTTATCTTATATGAATTGTTTTATGATGTCATGTTGTTTAATAATCCCATTTTTATTACATGGGTTACGCTATGATGTATGGTTTATTATTATGTGGAACACATAAGAAAGGATTCATTATAAGTTGGGTGGGACCTATATCTCTCTCCAATGCATTGGGTAAAGATTTTATATCTCATGAGATAGACATGGATGGAACGGTAGGTTATACCAGTTCAGTGAAACAGGACTGGAACGAGGGTGACTCGGTTCAGAAAGGGACTTTGTCCACTAAGATAGTCTTGGAAATGAGTCATGACTAACAAGAAATGATTTTCCATGATTATGTGTGCATGCCACAAAGTTTAAAGTTTCATTTTATGATTATGGGGATATCATTTTCACTTCTATGATTTATTCCATGTTAAGATATTATGATCTCATTTGCAGGTTATGATTTTCAAAAAGATATGATATGATTTTTATTTCCTTTATTTTCCCTTGCTGAGCATTTGAGCTCACCATTTTATGTTTTCTTTTCCCCAGGTCAGGAAGATGGATATTAAGTAGAATATGCTAAAAGGGACCCTAGATATGATGAAATAAATGGGAGACACTGTAGAAGATTTATGAACCAGTTGTTTATGTTTCCCAGTTTCTAAAGACATTATACCTATACGGTCCTTTGTGGTTTTTTCATATGTTGTAATAAGTGTGCTTCAATTTTGAAGTATTAACAATGTATGTAAAGTATGGTTCGTTATAGTTTAATTACATTATCATCAAGGAAAAATTATATTTCTCATAGTTTCATGAATACCCAGTGTAAAATCCTTAAAAATCTATTAATTAGTGTAATTAATTGATATAATAGGTGTATTTCCTGATGAATGGTACGTTAATAGAGATTTGACAATACAAGAAAATTGGAGGCTGAAAATATGGATTTATGGTTCCCATTATTTCTGATTTTGATGGTTCATTTACAGATGATTGGTGTGGGAATATCCAGAGGTTATATGAAGCACTGAATCTTAATCATTGGTGATGGGAAGGTCTGTGGACCCCAAATATTTGTTTTACAAATATATAAGTGGTTATAGTGGCCATGAGTAAAATATGGAAGAGATAGTGACAGTTCTAGGAAACATTGGGTTACAACCTGTGGAACCCGACATTACCTACCCAGTGGGTCCCACTATATGATTTGAGGGTTTATACGGTGTGACAAATATCACATGTCCGGAGACCCTTTAACTCAATGTGAGGATTATGTTACACTATATGCATCTATATCATGGGGATTCATGTACATGGGAAGGCTAAGTACAATGACATGAACATGTCTATACAGGATGAACCATGTTTGTAAAGGATGGTACATTGCATGACTAGAAATATGCGGTTATGGGTAGTGGGATTTAGAATGGTTCATGGTGTTATATATACACCATGTAAAACTACAACTATCAATTTATATATATATTTACATTTCATGTGATGATTCACCACATTATAAAGATAAAGGTTGGATGGGAATGTTGTGTACCACCCAATACTAGTTCTGCACCCCCATTGAGGATGTTATAATCCTTAATTTTTTTAATATGTTCGACATTTGAGAAACATATCAACGGAAATTCCTATCTTATAATAATTTTTTATAGTATAGAACACATAAAACTACATTGAAAATATAATAAAAAAGTTATCAACTATGAATGAATTATATATGAGGTATTTGTAGTAATTTGGGAACCTATACAAATGGAATAATTGCATGACCTTTTTAATAGTAATTTGAGAATTAAGTATATTAATAAATAAATTATATTAGAAACCTCACCTATTAATATATAAATAATTTTTAGGAAACATTTATAAGAATATATAATTTAATTATATCATTGAATAAGAAGATAAATGTTTTAAATATGATAAATTAAGTATTGGTAATTTTGTGAAACAAAATTGTTAATTTAATTATTTTAATTATTATATGGATTTAAAATAAATACTATTTTCATCAAATATGGTCAAAATTTAATATATATATTTCTTATTATTATAGGATAATTTTATGAAACCTTAAAAAGAATTATTGTTGGTACGAATTCTGTTATAATTTTTGTATCGATATTTATCAAATAAAAGATTATTTTATTTAGAAAACAAATTCATCATATCTAAAAAATAAATTTCATAATTGGATGTTTTATTTTTAATTATACATATTGATAAATTTGTAAGATATTGTTTTTATATTTTTCTACAAAAATTGAAAATTTTTTCAATAGTGAAATACATGAATTTATGGTATATATATTTTTTAGTTCAACATAGTATTCCGTGATTCATTGCTGATGTAGGAATATAATATCAAAATCTCATTATTTATTTGATATATTTAGTTATATGGTTCTATGGTATTTATATTGTTGTGAAAAATAATAATATAAAGTAATTTAATAATAAAAAATGCCCCTCTCCTACCCTACAAATACCACCCCTCACCACCATTTATCTTTATGCCATAGAAGCCATGAAGATTTTCTATATTCTCCAAAATACTCATCCAAATTCCCTCACCCACTTTTGAAATAATTTCTTCTCAAAAAAGAACAAATCTTACTTCTTTAAGGAAGTTCTCAAGGAGAAGACATTCATGATGTAAAATGCTCTTTTGTTTTCATTTAATATAATTTAAATTTATTTTCATTCTTTTATCCTATCATATCCTACCGATCAAAAATATGAATTATAACTATATAAAATTCTATATTATTTTATTTTATTTTATTATTTTACAAATCAATAATAAAAAATGTTCTCTTCACACTTATATTCTAAAAATTAATACATCACCTTTGATATGTTGATTTGTTGGATTTGAGGGTGAAAAAATTTTATTTTATATTTACACATTAATAAATTTTCATAAAACCATAATAATTTTTGAAAATATTATTAAAATATTATTTTTCTTTTATGTTCTGGTTATGACATATATACATAATAATAAACATCAAAATAAAAATATTTCTTGATGATCGAAAAACAGCAAATTTAATCTAAATAATTATCATTAAAATTTTATATAATAAATAAACATAATATATGGATGTAATTTTATATAAAATATCATTTAATAATATGTACTTTTATTAATTACATATAATTGAAATTTTGGAAAATTATTTCTCTTTTAAATGTATATCCTTAATTGTATAAAATCATAGTGATCATGAAAACCCATGAAATGATGCCTCTCAAAATGGGAGAATTGAATTCAATAACTTCAAATAATGGCCATTATAATATAAAAAATTATTAATAGATCAAATAATTTCAGAATAGGTTCATTCTAAATTATTTAATGGATTTTGATTTGATTATCCAGAATATTAATTACAAGTACAGAACACATTGTAATATACGTTAATGGATTATATCTAATCCTCCTTTTTTCATGTTATATTTTCTCTCTCATTACCACAATTATATTTTTAATTACTCTAATATACTACTCCTAAATTATATGTTTATGATTCATGAATATGTCCCTATCAAAATTATTCATTCATTGATGAAGAAATTCATGTTTTTATAAGGTTCGTCTATCAGTTCCTCCCGATAAGTAAGTCAAATTAGAGGGAAATTCCCAATTTCATTTCCATTTTCATGTAACCTACATATTCTATTTTTAGAACCCATTATTATAATAAAATAAATAAATGCATTAGTAAGGTATATCTTTTTTCATTTCTGTTTTTAAATTGATGAATATGCTTTTTCCTCGTTATTTGTCTTTAATATTTTCATTAAACAATAGTAAAATGTTTCATTATAAATGATTCATATACAATCATTTTACATGTTTTCACATTACATTGAAATAATTTTGCATTAATTTTGAATATTATTCCCTAATGAGTGTCCATGTATGATTTAAATCCATTCATTCCTCGATGCCATTATGATAACGCCTATTGGTATGAACAATAACCGGATTAAGATACCCAATTATTTCCATGTGTAACCATTATGTTTTATTCTTAGCATGGAAAAAATATAAATGCACATGATATTAAGGGAGCCCCCAGACATCGATCTAATGCATTGGGTAATATTTAGTATACTGAGATGTCATTATGGGAAATGTAGTGAACCTAATTTATTTATGAGAGTTTGTCTTCCAAATAAAGTGGTGTTGGAAGATATCCTTGACTCACAGTTATTTCATGTTGTATTTTTTTTCTTCATATTCCTATGTTTTTATGATTACAAGATCCCATGTTCTATATGTTATGATAACATATATCTATTAATTTTCCCTAACTTTTTATATCATCATGTTGTGCCTTCTTAGCCATGTGATATGCTTTCTACCAACATTTATTTTCTTATTAGGATTTTATTATCACCACTTTTGTCTATGTTTACCTAGCTTATGCTATAAAAATGTAGCAGCTCAATGGATGTTTAGAACACTTGATGGATGATTAATATAATTATGTTTTATACTAGTTTAATGTTTTTTATTTTGATTTATAAACATCCAAAGACACTAGCCTTTATGATCCTTGGTTTGTATTTGGACGATAAATATTGAAAAATAATATAATAATATGTGCAATAAAATAGGGTCATTGTAGTTTGTATCAAATAATGGTCTAGTTATTTTGAATATTATGACTAGAAAACATTATTTAGAATAATAGGTATAAATATATTTACATGGAAAATTATATTGAATCATAGGGATTAATAAGATATGATATACATCCCTTTTAAAATCCTTCCCTTCCATGTTCAATGTTTTTTTATTCTAGATAACTTATATTGAATCCCCCTAATAGTGACTTTATTTTTCTTAATTAATTGATTTATATTATATAACCTATTCCAAAAATCACTGTTATAGGAAATGTGATGATTTCTGAAATAAAATTCAAAATTATATAGGGAAGGGTTCTTCAAAAAATCATGACAGAAATAAAAAAACTATCTCAAGATATAAATAATAACATGATTAGTGTGGGACTACCTACATTTATAATGAAATATAATATTGTGGTCTATTCATTTATGTGAAAAATACCTATAATTTGTAGTGGATTATCTTATCCACTCATTACATAATAATGTATTAAATCGATTGAAAAGTTTGTATCTGTCACCCATTGTTCATAAGAAGAGATATTTGTGTTGGAAATCAATCATATTAATGGAGAAGATAATCATTATAGGACACTGATTAAGGAAACGAAGTACAAGGAGGAGATTTATTCAATGGAAACGGAAGATTTTATAAAAAATACATCTTTTTCCTTAGACTTTCTGTCTAATGATGGAGATGGATTTCCTTAGATTTTAGAAAAAATGAAGACTGTATCAGCACATATGAAGATGAAATAACATTATATAAAAGATATTAATTTAGATTTTCCATGAACATAGAATGCAAGATTGATCACTTCTTTAGTAGGCTAATGCCGAATCTATATAAAATATTGGGGATTCACTACTTTAAAATCTATGAGGTCATTTTTTGTTGTTCGGTTACGGTTGAAAAGTAGATCGAAGACTCTAAAGGGCATTTTGGGACTGTAAAAATAATGTGAAATTGGATTTTATCATTGAAGTACCAAAATATAAATACCAAGATGGAAATAAAATCCAACATCCCCTATGTAAACATTATGGGTTAAATCATCAGGAGAAATAACTAAAAGTAACCAAGAGATTCTTCATATGTGGAAGACTATGGAATCCATGTAGCAATTTCTAAATTTATATGAAAAATGTGAAATACATCGAACTAAAATGGAAATTTTAGATTAACAGTCAACTTGTATTTTAGAGTTTCAACTTTAATAAACATGGGAGTTATTAAATCCATTTACCTAAGCCATGGGTTGTTGGAAAAATACTCAAAAAGCATTCAATAGAGCCAGAAATGGTATATGATTTCACTTATACTTAGGTGGAACCCAACAATGATGTGGTGATAGATACTCTGGTTATTAATAGTGAACTACCACAAAACAAGCCATTAGAAACGCTGGAAGAAAACACTGATAAATAAAAAATTGATCAACTCTAAATAAACTGTTCATAAATATAACAATTTATTAGAACTTTTAATTTAGTGTCGATAAAGAAATTGTTTATCAACACATTAATTTCAACTCTCGTAAAGGGTATCCTTTATTTGTGCATTGTTTTTTTCAATGATAAAAGGTACTCTTTTTTAGTACTTTATGTTTACCACTGAAAAACATTTCATTCATAAAAATATTATTGACACCAATAAATTGAAATAATTAAAATAATAATAAATAAATAATTTTTTATTGAAAAATATTAAAATATATATTCATCAAATAATTATTGAATAAATTAAATTGATTGATTAAAAATTATTAAATTTTATACATTTTATTCATGATATAATTATGATAAATAATTTAATTAAATTATATATATTGAATATATATATATATATTAATTTATATAAATATGATTATATATTAAAAAATATTTATGATCATTACATTATATTTTGATATTTTTATTGAATAATGTATATAATTAAACTTTACTCTGAATTAAAAATATTTACTAATTGGATAGTACTCGACGTATATATAAATATATTTCATTCGACTTTTGAAATTAATATATATGAGATGTGCATAATATTTATTTCACATATACCTATAATTTATGCATATTTATATACATTATGCACACCAAAAGAACATATACATGCTTTCAATATTATTAGTGCAACTATATATTGTTAATTTATTCAATTTCGGTCATTTTTTTCATATATGCTATCACACAAAATTAGATATTAATTAAAAATTGATAAAAATATATTTTTTTTAAAAATATATATAAAACCATTTATAAATGTACATTCACTATATTTAAACAAATATAAATTTATAATTAAGAAAAAGAAATAAAAATTTAATTTATTTATAAAATTACAAATTAGTAATTATGTATATTTAAATAATTATTAGATTTGAAATAAATATAAATAAATAAAGAATATATTTAAAATGTTTATATGTTCATATAATTTTTAAATATTTATATGTATAATTATAAAAATATATATAATGATATAACCAATATAATTTTTATAATATTTATATTATTATAAATAAATAGTTATAAAATTATTATATATATATTTAAAAATGAATATATTTACTATATTTAAAGTCGTATATATTTACTGCATGTTTATAAATATTTACAATTTTTTTAAATATATTTATAAATCATTCTACATCACTTCAGTAATAAGTGCTGATAAAATAATCTTTATCAGTGCATTTTTATCATTGATAATGATGATAATTTATCAGGCCTATAAGTTCATAACTAATAAAGAGGGATATTTATTATTGATTCTTAGTAAGAGCTAATATTGGTGTCCCAATATATTTTAAAACCCCCCAACATTAGTGAACCCATCATGATATAGAAGCTTACTGTGGAAGCCACCAACTATCAATGCTCCTCCATGGAGAATTGAAGGATGGATCACACCACTCGACTGCCTTTGAAAATCTCCTTTTACATCTGAATAGCTTCTCAGATTTTATTTATCCTAGTTATGTATACCTTTCAATTTTCTTGGTGTATATTATATTTCATTTTTTACTTCTTAATCTACAGCTTTTTACGAATCATTGATTATCATTTTTATGTGACCCTTATTTTATGGAATTATTTGTGGTCCATTTTTTATATACTACTAATATATGTTTTGTTGGTTTATATCTGAAACATAACCTTGGACTTATTCATTGTTTCTTAATAGCTAGGTTTTATATATTATTACTAAATGACTTTAAACTCTATTTTTTATATGTATCAAATGATCTTATTTCACCTAGAAATCACTGTGGTCTATATTTTTCATTTAATGAATATTACAAGGGTCCACCCCCATTAAATCACAAGAGGTTTTATCTCATAAAGCCATTAGTTTTTGAATAATTACGATGACTTTAGATTAAGAAAGGCTGTAATGTTTTGTTTTTGTATATTTTATATTTCATATAAAATATAATTTAGTGTGTTTTTATACTGGTGTGACATGTATGTGTTTCTATATAGCTATATTATCATGTATATCCACATTTTTTTATTTATTAGGTATGATTATATCTGGTAATGATGATTTTGGGAATGCATGTCCATTGACTCCAAGAGACATGCTATATTTTTTGACCTCTGGTCTAACAGATTTTATTTGGGGGTGGGGAGAACCTTCCATTTATGTTTTTTACACCCGATGTTTAGTCCATAAATTAGTGACATTGAGATGTGTTCGAGTTCATAAGATGATTTGACGGGATGTTGTTTCGGTATTTCATGAAAGTGTAATTACATTATCCTTCTTACGATATAAAAATATAATGTTTTGTGATAATATGATTTATTTTCTACCTATATCTCCCTCTATTTTTTCAAATTACAAAAGACCTTATAATTGGATATAGAATATGTAGTCTCTCAGATACTCTATTTGAAATGATCCATATTTTTCTTATTATAATTTTCTATAACATTAACATTTGATAATGAATATCATATGTCTATTTTATTATATATTATAAAAAATTAATCTTTTATGAACCCAATAAGATGAATATGAACTAAAAATGGAAGCATGTTAATCTTTTGATAGAAGAATATGAAGATGGTAATAAAGATTTTATATTGTATGCAATAGATAATGGATATGACCCTTCTAAAATCTTTTCACCATATTTAAATTGTTGTTAATAAACAAATATTAGTCAGGATGAGTTTAAAGAACATTAGATTCTTCACAGAATTGATCAAGGCTATAAATACTGGACTAATCACACAGAAAAACAGAATGTGGATATCGATTGGGATGATATTTTTGTTTATGAATCATTCTATATGAATACATTTTTAAAATATGATGGAGATCCCCTGGATGAAATGAAAATGACAATTGAAGATGACCGTCACAATTTTCTAAAGTTTTTTGAGGAGTTAACTAGTTGTTCCAAGACACCATTTTATATCGGTTGTACTAAATTAATAATATTTTCAGTTGTATTGATGTTAACTAATTTTAAAGATACCAATGAATGGAGTTACACAAGATTTCCATGAATAATTTTTATTATAAAAGATATACTACTAGAAAAAAATGAACTACCATAAAGAAAATATGAAACTAAATGAATGTTTCGTTAAATGGTCATGAAATTTAAAATATACAAGCTTGTTTAAATGATTGAATATTGGTTCACATGAAACGTGAATCACTCATCAAATACCATATGTGTGGCATAGTGAGATATAATAAAAATTAATTAGGTCCTTCGAAATGTGTACGGTACATTGCAATCATTTAACAATTTAGAGGACTTATATAGATGTCTAGAAACTGAAAGACAATTATCATGGAATTAATGTACATGAATTAATGGTGGGAAGCCGTATCATTCCGAAATTTCTCCTCACTGGTTGAAAATTTATTAATTTTTTCCTAAATTTGGAGATAATTGTAAAACATTTTTTATGAGTTATCTATTGTTGTTTTAAATACTTCTGGTGTATAAAGTAGTACTCATAGTACATGGCCCGTGATATTGGTAAATTATAAATTTCTTCCATGGTTATTTATGAAGTGGAAATACATTAGATTGTCTATGCTTATATATATACCATAGAAATCTTGTAATGATATTGATGTCAATTTTTTCCCATTGATCGACAATCTGAAATTGATGTGGGGTACATGTATTATAATGTATTATTATCATATGAGTGATAAATTCACATTAGGTCCCTTTTGTATGGAATGATAAATGAATTTCCCAATTATGAAAATTTCTCAGGATATATAATTAACATCATGTTGGGGTATCCAATTTATAAAAAAATTACATACCTAGTTCAGTTGAATAATTCTTCTAATACTGTGATTTTAGAAGATTGAAATATTTTACCTCGACAACATAAATAATGAGCCTAGATGACATGATTTTATGGAAATATTGAAAAGGGTACAACACTATCTCCAATAATGGGTGATAAACTATAAAATAACGTAAAAAAGATTTGACACTATTTATGATATACTATTTTAGAAATACCGTACAAAACCAGGCTCGATGAATACGTCATTTGTCAATGAATTACCATATTCGAATTGTTTGTATGTTAGACATTTTCTTGATATCAGACATGTAAATAATATATTTGATAATGTCATTGGATCATTATTAATTTTTCTCAAAAATTAAAGATATAATTAAGGCAAGGTTGAACTTGATTGAAATTGCCATAAGGGAAGGGTTGGAATTGATGAAGGGTAAAGGAGTACTTTACATCCTCCAGCAGCTTTCATAATATCCATATAAAAAAATTTAAAATTTTCTTTTCCTTAGGAGTGTAAAATTTCCATATGGGAATTCATCAGATATTGATAATGTCATGTAAATGATTACTTTTTTGTAACAAGGACTAAAATCAAACGACATTCATGTTTTGATACAATATTTAATTCATATTCATTTCTTTTCATTCTACCTTAAAATATATGACATATAAAAACTAGACTCTATGTCTTTTTTAAAGACATATGTAGTAAATATGTAGACCTGGTAAATATTCCCATAATGAATAAAAATATTTCAATCATATAATGTGAATTAGAAATGTTGTTCATACAAAAATTATTTTATTTAAAGCTCAACATGATAGTTAACTTAGTAATAGAGCTTCAATTATGTGGTAAAATCCATAACATATAGATGTACCCCATTGAATGGTATATGATGATTTTAAAAGGGTGTGTCATGAATTGAATTTGACATAAGGTTGTATTGTAGAATGATATATTACTGAATAAGCTAATGAATATTTTACCATTTACCAATCATATTTTGGAAGGATCAGTCTCTCAATGTATCATCACAGTGAATAACATACGGGCGAAGGGATTTAAGGTATAGATGTTGTTACAATTACATTGATATAGTTAGAGCAATAACATATTTACAATTTACATAATATTGAATATGTTGATCCATACATTTAATCATTCATAGATATTTGAATCCATTATGGAATGAATGATAGATAATAGATACACATAATCAATTTTTTTATAGTATGGATTACTGATAAAATTTATAAGGTGTTTACTGAAAATATGAATTCAATTTCCAAAAATCATTTATGGCTAGGAAGAGTTCAAAACACAAATTTTATATCTTATACAAGTTTTTAATCCATGGTAATACATTCCTTAAAAAGGACATGATGGATTTTGTACAATAAAAAATAGTGGTGTTATGCTTGTGGCTAATGCAATGCATGTATTTGTTTCCAATGATAGAAATCCAATTTATGATAATATTTTATATTTTGGAATTATCAAACCAAATATAAAATTTGGATTATATAACATTCCATGTTCTGTTTTTTCATTAAACATTTGTTGAATATATCAATGGTGTGATTTTAATTATTTGGGATTTGTGAAGGTGATTGGTATTATAGATACGAAAAATAATTATCATTTTTAATGGCATCACACATAGTGTATGTTTTTTTGTCTCTGATCCAACAAAGAATAATTGGTCGATTGTCTTGTTAGAAAGTAAAACAAATGTTCAGTCAGATGGAAATTCATTCGAGGATGACCATTTCCTTGGGACATCACAAATAGTTCATGTCAGAACCATTGTAGACAATGTATTGTATGATAGTGGAGAAAAAAAGAGGGGACTTGGATTCTCTAAAGAGTAACCAATTACATGAAAACATAAAAAATATTAATGACAGTTCTCTGAGAAGGTAAATGTGTTTTTTATTATATTATTTTTTCCTCATCATATTATATGTTCTCTACTGTATTTAAATAATATTTATTAAATTATTGACTACTCATATAGACAATGAATTTTTCACATGATGATGTTACCAATACCTCATATGATAAAACTATAATGTATGAAACCATTTGGATAGATGCCATGTTAATGTTATGATAAACATTCACTATTATACTAAAAAAATAAAATTGAATGTTGAATTAAAATTCATTATTTGTTAGAGATTTCATTTATTTTAGACGATTTATGTCAAAGTGTCATGCCATTGCTGGAAGAGGAAGGACATTTTCACCGATCAATAAAATAGGTATTCTTGATGTCTGATCTAAAAATTCATTGTCCATAAAATTAATGTATTGTTTAATAATTTGGTTTAATATTTTTATTTTTAGTTTTCATCATACTATAATTGTTTTCTTATACATATGTATTCTTTTGTTCTTGTTAGGTTTGTTATATCTAGATGTCATCTTCCTTCCCCAAAAAAGCATTTTTACCCTTACAATGGTGGATTTATCACTTACTTTCATGTTACCTCTACTACAACTTTATGAATAGAAACGACGCTGCCTCAAATCAATTACATAGGTAATCTTTCTATTTGCACAATAAAATAATTATACATTTCATTGAAATATTATTTCATATTTATGTCTAATTTTTTTTCTTTGTAGTATTATTCACATAATAATTATTTTCATATACAGTTGAATTATTTTGTTTGACTTGGGGGAGATTTTTGAAACATTCATGTTCCTTATCTTTTAAAGCCTTTTCACACGTGAAGTGGTGAATTTCTCACCTTTTTTCTAGTTACATCCAATACCTTTGTAGGAAGAGAAATTATGCTTACACCACACAATTACAGAGTTAATCTTAATTTTTTCACAATAAAATCATTTTTCAAGGAATTAATTAATTTTTTATATGTATACTTAATTTATTTTTTTATTGTATTAATAACATAATAAATATATTATTATATAGGTGGATTACTTTGTTCTAATTTTTGTATTCTCATTCCAATATAATTCCTCATTTTCCCTTAATACCATAAAACCCCTTCTATTGTGCAATTATCACTTCATATAATGTTACCCCCACTACCATTTCTGGAAGAGAAAATATTACACCTATGCTAAATTATAGATGTAATATTGATTCTTGAATAATAAATTAATTTTCCAAAGAATTAATGATTTTTATATAGGTTTGATTAATTTATTTCTTTTATGTATTTCTCGCAGAATAAATATTTTCTCATACAAGTGGATTATTTTGTTTTAGTTGGGGGTTCTCTTCCCAACAAGAATTTCTCTTGTCCATTAAAACCTTTTCCACCCATCAAAACTGCATTTATCACATTCTATCATGTCACCTCCACTAGATTTTCAGAAATACAAATGATGCTTCCTCTACAAAATTATAGAGGTAATATTGACATATAAATAGTAAAATCATTATCAATATAACTAATGTATTTTTTCATATGCATTCATAATTTATTTATTTTATTTATTACTCATATAATCATTGTTTTCTTATACAGTAGGATTTTTTTATCATGTTTGGGTGCTCTGTCCATCCAACATCTATTTATACACAAAAACATTCATAGGAATCTTATAACACAAAACCTTTCACTCATGTGGTGTTGACATTTATTACATTATTTCGGGTTCCCTATAATTCCCAATCACCTTGGTAATATTGATATTTTCAGGGTAAAATCATTTTCCATATAATTAATGTAGTATTTCATATTATTGTTAAATTTATTTCATTTTCAAATAACATATAATAATTGTTTTCTTGTACAATTGGATTGTTTTTTCATGTTGAGGAGGTTTATTCCTATCTACTCGTGAAATGTTGGTAGTTCGACAATGAATGTTAATGAATATCGTGGAAACATTGATATTTTAGAATGTTTTTTATGTATATACTACTTTGTATTTTTGTAATTATATAAAACAGTGTTTTAAAGGTCTATAATTGGGTTGTAATTGTATTTTTGTTGTAAATTTTATTTCATTTAAATTATGTTTTGGGACATTTTTTATTGATATTTGGCGTCTTTCAGGTGTGTTTCTAGTGCTTTATTGTGCAGTTACAACACACTGCAGTGGCATTTCGGTGTGCTCTAACAACATAAAACAGTATGGTTCTTTATTATCGCTTTTAAAAGAGTTGATAAATATGACCTTTAGTAGTTCTTGTAAAAGCACCGACAAAAGTCCTTATCATCCCTTTTATAAGAACTGATAAAATTCCAGGTCTTTTAACATTTCGAATGTTTTCAGCGCTTCTCTAACACAGATAGATGGAATTTTAGGAAAAATTAATGTCTACTGTTGTATTAGGGGTGAATGTAATATTTGATTCAAGTTTTATGCGTTCTTTCATACTTTTTATGATTAATAGAACAATTCAAACACCACCTCAAAATATTGACGCTTTGTTGTCTATGATAATAGAAAGTAATGAAACTATTGAATCAATTTTATTTAAATCATCTTCGTTTAATGTTTTTTGACTGAACCTTTGGTCGAGTTTGTCTAAATTCTATTGGTGGTGTTTTATTTAGATTTTATAGGGATTGGATATCATTATAAAAATACAACAACATTTTTCGGGAATGGTATAACACTCTTCATATCTAGAAGCATACTCAAATTTTATAGAAGTGTAATGAGGAGGATGAATATCCCTAAAAATATAAATCTCAATTATACAAATTATTTTTATATTTGAAATAATATATACATCAAATAATTGAGAAAGAGGAAAATACCATGCTTGAAGACATTGCCATTATGTTGTACTACACTGATGTGTTTCTAATAGAAAATCCAAGAATTCATCCGACTCGATAGTTCGATTTAATGATTGAAATTATTACAACATCTCTACTAATATAGAATACTCCATGATAAAGGTAATTGTTGGGATTGAGGAAGTAAAGGAGAAATTAAAGGGCTAACTAGAAAGGGTTTAATATGATTGAGTGATTCACCATGGGTAAAACCAGTCCTCATCATTGAGAAGAATGATGGGTCAATGCACCAATGCATTGATTATTGATAGCTCAAAAATCCATTATCGAGAACATGTATCCAATACGATCTATATATTATATAATTGATCAATAAAAAAGCTCTATAAATTTCTCTCAAGTGGAACTTTTGTCTTGTTACGAACAAATAATTTTGAATAAGGAATACATTCTCAAGACATCCATTCAAATGATATATGAACACTATGAGTTCATAATGATTCTCATTAGACTCACTATTTCCAAAAAAAGTTCATTTAATTAATCAAAAGACGAATTAGATATTTCCTTGACAAATTTGTAGTACTCATTATTGATGAAATTTTGATACTCTCCAAGAGAAAGGAGGAACATGAGGAGCATTTGAATATTGTGATAATGTATTTTAGAAGATAGAGACTATAGGTAAATTATAGTAACTATGAGTTTCGGATGGAGGAAGAATCATTCTGGGGGAATTTTATCACTAGAAAATGGGTATATGCCATATCTACGAAGAAAAATGAGATAAAAGTGTTTCCTAGGACAACATCTAAAATAGGGATCAATACATGCACTCTTCTAGCTATGTATTACCAATGATTTGTGAATAAAATCACACAGTTCTAAAACCCATTAACCAAGATGACTCCGAAGGGATTTTTTTCGACTAGTGATTCTGATGGATACTTCAAATAGTGGATAAAGGGGCTTATCATTGCCATTATACACACACTACCAATATGTTGGGAACTTATTATGGTATAAATAGATTCATCAAAAAGGGGATGACTCTATTTACTAATGAAAAATGATAAATTGATTTCATATTCCACATGTAAGATGTAAATTCATGATAAAAACTATACCAAACATGTTCTGGAGTGGGAATTCATTATAATTACATTAAATATCTTGCAGAATTATCTCTATGGGGATTAGTATGAAATTTATTATGATTAAAAAGAATAAAATATATATTCACACATAATGATGTTTATAGATGCTAGTGAGAATGATTATATCTCATCATGGATTATAATGATCTATAAACTAATACCATTTAAAAAAAGTGGAATATTATCTGAGTAGAAAGGATTGTGAAAATTTATCATGGATGATAAATGTGAAGGATTGAATCTTCACATATTTGTAGAGTAATGACATAGGAATCATTAATTAATAAACATTATAAATCATTCATCAATCTATTATTAACCATACCTTTTAGAGTAAATACCAGATGCTCAATGAAATCATGACTAAATTCAGATGAAGGTGAAGGATATCATAAATGGAAAATCTTTAGAGTTTAAAATTGATGACGAAAGATTCAGAAGATTTGGGTCATAAATATGCATACCATACAATAGATACATTATAGAAGATAATATAAATTACACACATATATCAAAAATATATATTCACCCAATAATCATAAATATGTATCGATAGATCTGAATGCACTATTTGTTGGAAAACACGAAGAAGGATATTGTTTAAGATACATTAATGTTCCAGGTATTTCAACATGTGAATTTTGAAAAGAAAATTTCTATGGGGATGATGAAACCATTAACAATACCAACATGTATCTGGGAAAACATCACCATGGTCTTTTTCACTGGACATCCAAAATGCATCCAAAACAAAATAATGTTATATGGGTCATTTCGGATTTTATTACAAATAAATAACACATTATCACAATTCAATGGGACTTTTCACTCAATAAACATGAACATATACACATTATAGAGGTGGTGAGGTTTTTTATTGTTCCATTATCAATTTTATATAAGTAATATCATAAATTTACCTCCATGTATTGGAAAATTCAACAACATGTCTTAAAAACTATGTTGAACATAATTATGGATTATCATCCCGTTATTGATGGAAGATTTTTTTGAAGTATTAAAACATTAGATAACATTTTGAGAACCTGTTCTATGTAATTCATGGTAGGATGAAAAAAATATAACTGAATTTGAGCTCTTTTAAAAAAAGTTCCTAATCAGGCATCTAAATGGCTGTATATGAATCCATTTATGTGAAAATATGTATAACATCAAAACACATGTAAATAATCATTGAACATAAGATGATAGGACCTTAAATGGTCAATGAACTGGTTGAAAAGGTAAATACCATTCCACATCACATTACGGAAGGCCAAAGATAATAGAAAATCTTTGAAACCAATCGTCTATGGGACCTAGTGTTTGAGCTTATAGACTTATTATTCCACCACATAATTCCATGGTATAAGATCATGTTATTTGGGGAAAGTGGAAAACTACGTTCCAAGTACATCTTCACCTTCTATATTCTTTGTCATGTCATGGATGTGTCCTATCTACTATCAATTACACCAACCACGTCGATTGTACATGTTGTATTACACATATCCCTATTGATAAAGTACATACTATAAAAATCACATTAACTGAATTCATAGGTGGTATAGTTGGAAAATGATATCTCATACAAGATGTAGATAAGGAAGATCATTGACCATATAGATAATGTTCTGCACAACCTGACTACTCATATGGTCAGAGTACTACAGAGGAACCAAACGTACGATGTGTCAACATGGGAACAAAAGGAATAAATAATGTAGATGTACCCATACATTTTTCACCTCATGATTTAAAAGGAAATTTCAGTGCTAAAGTTCTATAAGTGGTATTTCTAGAAATTCAAATCATATAATTTATTTCATATAGTATTAACATTATAAAAAAATTGATACCACTATTTAAATATTATAAATTAAGAATGAATTAAATAAGTGGTAATCATGATATTAAGGAACCTATACCTATGGAAGAGTAACTTGATGATTGTAATGGTAATGTGAAAATTAAAAATAGAAAACAATAATATAAACTAGTTAACCAAACAATTATAGTATAAATAAAATTTATGAATCATATAAATGAGAATAATATATAATTATACCAGAGTATAAGAAAGATAAATATTTTAAATATGCTAAATTAAGTATTGGTATTTTTTGAAATAGATATGTTTATTTAAAATTCTATAATTAATATAATGATTTGATAGTAAATTTACATTCCCAAAAATTTAAAAAATCAATAATTTTCCATTCTTATTAGTATATAATGTTATAATTGAATAATGATGTTTTCAAAGTGTTATAATGTCATTAATTTTTTTGAAATATATATTTTTCTAATAAAATATTATTTTAATTTAAAATTAAATTTCATATAATTTTAAAATTACATTTCCAAAAATTAATTTATTTTTTAATTATAAACATTGAAAATTCGTTGGGTATAATTAATAAAATTTTTCTTAAATAATTTAAAATTTATTTAATATTGATATACCAAAATTTATGATATTTTATGTTAAATACTATATTTAATGAGTCATTGATGATATAAGAACTGTAATCTCCAAAAACCATTCTTCATTTAATATATATATTGATATGCTTCTACAATATTAATACTCTTGATAAAAAATAATTAAATAATTATTGTGTTAATAAAAAAAAACCACTCTCTTCACCTATTAATACCACCCCTCACCACAACATCTCCTCACAACTTCAATGACTTGAATCATGTAAAAATTATAACCAATCCTCTTAAGAAGTCCCTACCCTATTTGTATGATCATTTTTTTCAACCGAATACAAAAACAATTTACCTATGGATTTTTGCGAGGAGAATATATTCATGAGATAAAAACATCTCTTATTTTCATTGAATTTCATTTAAATTTATTTTATTTTCTTCTCCTCTCCTCAACACCATTCACTAATGTGGCATGATATGACTTTTAAATTTTATAGACATGAATGTTATTATATTAATTTAATTATCCAATATCAAACATATTCTCATCACCCTTTAATTCTAATAATGAAAACATTGTCTGTGAGAGGTTGATATATCACCTTCGAGGGAGAAAACATTTCACATTCCATTATCGATATCATGTTTGGTCATAAGACAATAATAATGATTTAAATTCATTTTAATGTTTATTTTATAACCTTTTTCTAGAAATGCATATAAATATATACATAATATTAAATAAAAAAACTAGTTCACGATGAATGAAACACCAAAAAATTAATCCAAACGATTATCATTAACATTGTATATATCAAATCAACCAAAAATCTGGAAACTAGAAAAAATATCATTGAAAATTGTGTATGTTCATTAAATTAATATAATTTAAATTATATATAATAATTAAAAATTTACAATAAACATCCATTCAGGTATACAAGAAAACTTATCATAAAATAACATTAAATTAATTCTCCCCGAAATAACAGAATTGAACTCTATAACTCATTATAATGTCCATAAAAAAATAAAAAATTATCATACATCATGTACTTGTTGAATTTGTTCAATTTTATCTAAATAATTAATTTTCTTTATCATCTAAAATTTTAATCACATGTGAAAAACAATTTAATACATAAGTTAATGGATTCTCATTGAAACACCAATTTTCGTCGGGATACACTTTATATCCATTTACGAAATTTATTTTTTAATTTTTATTTTTTACTTTTCTAAATATAGTGTTTATGTTCCGGGAATATTATCATAGGTCAATTCTTATTTCATTGCGGGGGAAATAGATTTTTTTATAAGGTATCCTCTTTAATTCCTCCCAATAAGAAATCCTGGTTAAATAGAATATCCCAATTTCATTCCCATTTCATTATATAAAACACAATCACTTTTTATCTAAAATTATTTTATTAAAATTCTTCATTTTTTCATGAAATTATAATTTTTCTCATTATTGTTTTTATAAAAAATATTAAGAAT
Organism: Viscum album; assembly: GCA_963277665.1. Taxonomy (NCBI): domain Eukaryota; kingdom Viridiplantae; phylum Streptophyta; class Magnoliopsida; order Santalales; family Viscaceae; genus Viscum; species Viscum album. Next base: position 2,118,017,411 of record OY728163.1, read on the forward strand.
CTTCTTCTTTAAATGATCATTAATATGTACCTCCAACTACAATAAAATTTTCCATTTTAAAAGTATCTTAAAAAATCATTCAACATATTTATCACATAACTTGTGACATAAAATATTAGTATTTATTCCTATTTTCCTTAGGAGAGTCCTTGTAGGATTAATATTCATTCTCTCATCTATACAATTATGATATTCCCTTTTTTCCCTTGTGACATGATTATGATACCCAATTATTTTCATGGGTAACCATTATGTTTGATTCTTCGTATGGCACACATATGCCTGAAAATGTTATGATTTGTTCACCAAAATAGTTATCCAATGCATTTTGTATTTTTTAGACATGTGAGACATCATATTTGGATGTGGAGTGAACCTCATTTTTTGGGACTTTGTGTTTCAGGTAAAATGATCTTGGTAGTTAGCATCAACTCCAACATATGACAGGATCTATGTTGTGTAAGAATTAAAATGATTCCATGATTACATGATGTCATATTTCATATTTTATTATTCCATTTTTCTATTCTTCTTTCGTTATTTTTTATATCATATTTTTTTACATCTAACCCATGATATATGATTCATTTTAAAGTTTGTTCCCTTACTAGGCTTTTTAGAACACACCATTTTGTTTATGTATTTTAATGTTTATCCAATATAGATTTTATAACTCAAATAAGTATGGATATCTTTTTTCATTATTAATATAATTTTTTTAATAATTCTACATTTTTAGATTTATGTATATAATCTTCTAAAGAGACTATAATTTATGATCATTGGATTGAATTTATGGGAAATAATGATTACCGTCATTATATAATATGTGTAAAACGTTAGGGTCATAACAATATGGAATATATTATTTTTATTTTGGTCACTGGATTCTTTCACTAGAGGTTTATAGTGTGGTATTATGCCCATCTACTAGGATCATGATCCCATTTTGGGGATTAGTATCTTATATAGTAAGTGGTGTCCCTCTATGATATTAGAGTGTGATCATATATCATATTTTATCATTGTTGGGGGTTAGGGAATTAGAAATACGACTTTGATTAGAAAATTGATCATCCAAATTACATTTCATATCATTAGTGTTTATGGTATCATTGGAAAAATATTTCATACGAATGAGATTGATGATTATTGGGTATGTGGTGTCCCTTAGTGTTCTTGGGCTTGATCACCTATCATAGTATTTGGTTTTTCTGAGACCAATGACTGATATTGGATAGTACCTAAGGATATTAACCTCTTGGTGGAGTGTCTGTTGTGATTGAATTGATTATTTTTTGGATTCTAATAAAAAGAGTGTTTCTTCAAGTAGAATCTTATGGCTTGTAGTTGGTTGCGACTGGCTTGACATGTGGTGTCCTTATTAACTATATCACAGATTTCATATTTCTATTCAATTAATAATTAAGGTAATGATATTACTATTCCCAATTATTCATATTTAGTTTTTTGGTGTTTCCATCTATGTATTAGTATACGCACTACTACATCGAGTCTTCCCAATTGTGTTGGGCTTCATGAGGATGATAGTTCATTTTGATTGTGTCTTGAGAGGACAAGGGTAATGTATTTTGTAGCATGGGATTAAAATACCATTGTATTTTCCACATGCTTTTATTTTATTATGTTATTCAACATTAGAGATTGTTTTAATATATAATGTTTTTGGATGGGCTTGTATTTGGACCATTTTCACTTTTTGTATTATATTAGTAGAACACTATTTATGGGGTTATAGAATATTGAATGCATTAGTTTTAGTTTTAATAGATTTAAAAAATTTATGTTGTTGAATATGAGTGCATGAATACTGGTGACTAAGGCTAATGACACCCATTTCTGGTATATGCTAAGACGAAACTGGACACCAACCCCTATCCTAATGGAGGAAGTAACATGTATGACAGGGGGAATACCTCGATGGGTCGTGTTGTGACAGAGGGGTCCTCGAGGAGTTTTTTCTACATTAGGATTGGATTTGTTGAGATTTTTAGGGGGGAAATGATATGGGTTTTGAGTACAAAAGGTCTCTGATCAACAACCATTGGACATGGTATACTTATATGTTGATTGTGGGAATAACATTGGTAGATAAATCATATTGGAATTGGTTATTATTTCTATATCCTTCATGATACATCTCCATAGATATACTCTTTTAATTTGGTAGTTCTTGTTTATTATATGATTTCTCCCTGAATAAGATAGGTATAACACCTTGTGATTGTGAGGTTGAGATGTTGTATGATGAGGTTTCAAAAATGGGGAATATATCAGGGATATTTCCTAGGGGTAGATTGTAAGATTTACCACCACTATTTGATCCACAACTAGCTCTTGTAGGTCTAATTAAGGATGCTCACATTCTATGTAAACTATGAGGGTCCCAAAGGATTTTAACTCCATCGTTTTGGGGTGATACATACCCACACGTATAAATATATTCTTTAGAATTGGTATTTAGATATCTATATATAAAGAACTTATTTAAAAAACAAATAAAGTGTTTTCAGACTGTTTTTTGAAAAAAAAATTCCAAAACAAGTTTGACACAAGCTTTGGTGTCAATTTTCTAAAAAATTGTTGTTGAATCATAGGGGAAATATTTTTTGCATGGTTTTTCAAGAAAATCAATTCTAAAAAAATAAACCAAATGTTTTTTGGAGTCAGTTCTCTTCAATACCAATGTCATAAATATAAATCAAAAAACAATTTGGATCTATTTTCAATGAAATTAATGGAACAAATATTGTTTACTGTGCTAGATTTATGAAAAATTGATGAAAGAATGTTTTTTAAAATAAATTGGGATCTTGAATAATGAAATTTATTTCACTCTAAACCTTTCCTCTCTCAAACAGTGATGTCTATGAACAAACTCAATGACCATTCTCCACCCTCAATGACCTCGATTAATAGTTGTAATCAGACATTGTCTATAATTTATTATTCCTAATCATAAATATAACATCCATTATAAAAAAAATTTCTAAACGATAAGCTTTTTATTCTAATCCATAATATATATTATAGTTTTTTAATACATGATTGCACTTGTTTTTCTGGAATCCTGCGGGGTTCGCTGTATTTCCACAAGATTTAATTGAGTTTCATTGAATTTTGGATACATTTTTAATTATGAAACTCTAATTTTTTAATGGTTTTCAATATAATTTATATATAATTGTTTATTATGATGATAGATTATTAATTAATTTTTTCACTACATTTAAGATACATTATACAGTTATTTTTTATTCATGATAAATTTTTCATTTTTTAACATAATTTTTTTATTGAGGATAAATTTTCAATTATTTAGAATACAATTTTCTGTCAATTAATTATTGCAGCTTTTTTTATTGTTAATTCATTCATTGAATTTGTCTTTTGAACTATAAATTAGGATATATTTTTCATTATTCCTGAAAATAGATTTTTATTTATTTTTTATTAAATCGTGGAGTGTTCGCTCTATTGCACCAAACATTTTGCATTATTCAACTCCAACAAATTATATATAATTTACAATGATTTTTGTATGTTTTTAGTATATATTATTTTTAAAATAATTTAGGTATAATAGTTCTTATGTTATTTTATGTTATTATGTTTAACTATATATTTGATGTAATTTTTATTATGATTGTTTATGTTATATTTGGTTAAATATATTTTTTATAATTTTTTGTAATGTTATTCTGAATTAGAGTTGTTTTTTTTTTCATAATTGATTTCATGTAATTTTTTTTAGGTTTAATTGTTGTGATGATTTTTTAGTTGTTTTATGTTATTAATGTTATATAGTTTATGTATAAGTTTATGAGCTATTTTTTAATATATGAAGTAAAATTATGAACAATTTTTAATATAATTTATGTGTAGTTTTTTTACATATTATGATATATAATGTATAATATGATTTAATCAATATATATAATTATTTGTTAGAATTGATATCATTATTTGTTTGTTTAAAATGTTATAAAATTTGATGGAAAAATATTTTCTTTAAATTTGTTTATGTTTAACATTTAAAATTTTATATATTTTCTAAAATGTTATATTTTTTAATATATTCCACAATAATGTTGCAATATCAATTATTGAATAGATCGTAATTATATATATTTATGATGAACCACTATAGAATATGAAAAAGGAGTTGATAAATTCTTTAATTTTTTTAAATGAAATTGTTAAAACATAGATTTGTTTTTCTACCGATCTGTGAATTATTGGAATACGAAAATGTTAAACTCCAATAAAACAAAGGTTCTTCTTATTTTTTATGGTTTTAGAATTAATTATAATATTTGTTTATAGCGTGGTAAAAGAAATGAAAATTCAGCATCCAATATTGATGCAAATATTCATAATGTGGTATTGGATCATATTGAAGTATTTATTCATGTTATCACTATACAAAAAATAAAATATTGATTTTTTTTAAAGACTATATGATGATTCAGAGAACTCATTATTCCCATGTTGTTGTAAATAAATAGTTATGTCAGTAGTTTTGAGATTAGTTAACATGAATGTAGGAAATGGGTGGAGTGATAAAAGTTTATCAAACATCTTTTCTATTTTAAAAGAGATACTTTTAGAAGGAAATAGACTTCATGATTCCAATTATGAGGTGATTAAAAAATATTCCCAATGTAATTTGTGTATAAAAAGATACATTCTTACCCCAATGATTGTATTTTGTATAGGACTGTATATTAATATTTATCAAGCATCCCTACATGTGTGACATAATGCTATAAGATTGATGAAAAATTCAACTTAGAATCATTATTAGGAACTAACACCTATTGTCATCTGAAAATTAATTGTTTTTATTTATAATGATATGATTCAATAAATCATCAATATGATTTTTTTTATTTCTATTATGATTCAATCTTAGGTACCAGAATCATAGTTCCATCTAATGCAATTTGGTACCTTCTAATTAATCAATGTTTGAAATATCTATTTTCACGTTATATTTACTCAAAAAGGTTAAGATGAAATTCAAATGAGGTCATATATGATGTAAAATTATTACACAATGGTATCCACTGAATGGCCTGAAAGCCTGGATTTTTTATTATTTTTGATAATCCACCTTTTAAGGGGTTAGGTAGAACCCTTACATGACCCAAAATCTTAGAGATAATTACCTGATCTGTTGGTCTTAAAGGGAAACACCCAGATGAGAAAACATGGATCTTATCCTCTCCATCATATGTCATGTTATCAACACTCCACCTTCACAATGCTAGTTCGCTATCATTCTTGGGAGAGCTTCGCATGCCTTGTACAGAAGTCAATGCCATACCATATCATTCTTCCAATTCTAGTTAGCTCATCTATAGTGAATTCACCTATAGTGAATCGTTATATGGGGCCTTATCACTTGTAGTTAGATGGGTAAATCTGCAATATCATGCGCCTTTAAATACTTTTGGTCGCCCGAAGGTGTTGAGGGGGCCTGAAGGCTTTGAGAGTCAACTGGACCGATGGTCTTGGGTGGCCTAAAAGCCTTTTGAGTCGTGAGGACAAAACCAATGGCCCAAAGGCCTATATGGGTGAATAGATCTGACTGTTATAGTACTGAACATTTCATGTTATTGTTCCTGTTATATTTATGCCAACAATGCATTATACAACACTTCTATTGTATCCTAGAAATATATATCCACCCAAATTTGATCTCAGTTCTCTTGGATTCACGTGTTGAGTCCTAACCAACCAGGCTGAGGATCATATGCAATTATGTTACCCTAGTGACTCATCACAATGTAAGTGATTTAATAAACAATTTATTTATTTCAAATTTTATGTTATAAATCTCATTATGGAAGTGTGCATAGATGAAATGGATCCATATCGAATCCTATATAGCCAACATAATTCATGACATGTTTTTTTGGTAGTTTATAACATATTCCCATAGATATGTATGAAGAAAAAATAATTTATAATGAGGTCGATGATTTCTAGACTAGAACAACGGGGAAACAATATTGATGTGTATATTTCACCAATGATTGTTGTTTTGAAACTTCTATGAGAAACATGATTTAATGTTTCTTATGCATAAAAATGTGTATTTTCATTTCTCTAATGTGATAATGTTCTGTATAAAAACTATCTTGAATATGGAAACTTATATGGATATAATGTTAAGGTACATAAAGAATGTCCAATTTCTGATGATCTAACTTCGTATTATCAATTTTCTATTGGAACAAAAATAGTGTACATGGGACATAAAATATTTTTTCGAATTGATCAAACTTATCGTAGATCGAAAATAGAATTTATCATTTTATATGAATACAATATTCCCCCACAACCATTTTTAGTTGACGAATATTATGAAAAATGTGGAAAGTATTCATTCAACAATTGAAAAATTGTAGTTATAGTCATCAATTATATGTGGAAGAGGATATCAATATATTTGAATTACCTTATTGGAAATTTATAGAAATACACCATAAAATTGATGTTATTATTTTTGTGAAAAATATATGAGACAGTTAGATTGGAAATTCCTTAGTCATAAAATGAAATAAAAAATATATATTGAATAATAGATTGGACATGATAGTAATGTGAATATATTTGATGTTATCCCCCACTAAAAATGAAAATATAACATATTTAACTATGGATGGTCACACATTATGCAAGGATGAGATGTTGAATATCTATTACTGTATGGTTTGAATAAATACATCCCATGAATATTCTTCAAATGAGATGATTTTTTCAGTGAAGGGTTTCAATTTAATAGTTATAAAATATCATGACCTTAATATATTAAGGAAATAATTGCTACTGGTCACACGGTGTGGTATATTTTCTTCATCTGTCAAAAAGAAATTCATATGTTAATGTAATTATTTCAAATCTAGTTTTATGATAGTTGTTGAACAAAATTTGTTAGATGGGTTGGAGAATGAAGAAACTATTATACATTGTCAACTAAAATGTATTTTCCCCTTAAATTTATTGATATAATGTGTTATCTTGTGATTCATCTAGTGTGTGAGACAAGAATATGTGGGCCAATTTATTTATGTTGGATGTATCCTTTTGAAAAGGAATTTAAAAAAATATAAATGATATGTTAAACATCCTTATCGACCAGAGGCCTCTATTGTTCAAAAATATGTATCGAAATAGTTGATTGTTTTTTATAATGATTATTCGAATGAAGTGTATTATATTTGTCTCCATATATCTCAATAAATGATAGTTTAAAGTGAAGGTAGAGGTATTTATTATTTATAAGTAATGTTCATTCCACATGATGAAGTGATGTAGGAACATTTATTCATTTTAAACAACATATATAATGTTCTATCATATATATCATCACATATTAATAAATTAAATATACGATATCCAAAAAGAAAAAAAAAATTGGTTGATAATAGAACATAACAATACATTTGATTCATGGTTTAAAAAGAAAGTGAGAAACTATATATCTGCATCTGAAACATAGAAATGGTTGTAAGGGTTTAAATCTATTAATGTGATGACATTGACTTGTTCTAATATAAATTTTTACTCATTTTATGAAATAATTTTTAATAGAAAGAGTAATGTTCTAAATAATTGTGTGATGGTTATCATTGAAGCTGTTCATTTTTAAAGTGCATATGATAAAACACCAATAAATTTTTCGTCGATATATTTTGAATTTATTGATGATATATATGAAATGGATTATAAAAAATTTCAAGACATTATTTTTATGTGTAAAAGGTTTCATAGCAATAATAGTGTGAAATATTATGATTGGGGATTTACACGGGTTTATATGAAATGATTTAATTACAATGAATAAATATTTATCATGGCGACCAATGAATAGTATATATTTTGTGACATTATTCCATCGAATGATCAATTGACCATGATTTTTTCCGGATAAAGAAACCACTGGGGTGAAGAGGATGATGCTAATGATGATATTGATTTACATGAGTCTTATTGAACGATTACATGATTTTCAATTGATTAATATGCTTATAAGGAATATATAGTGCATTTGGTATGTAATGATCACGATGATGGAATATGGGAAACCACTAAATTTAGATCCTAATTTCACTAGTATTTATTTATTTGTTTTGTTTATTGATACTTTAATATGCATGACTATTTTTTTACTTACATGTTTTTTGTCATCCTTGATTCTAAATTATCAATTTTATAATGATATTAATGTAATAAAAATATCATTACACATTCATGTATCAATGGAATATATATAGTGAGAGGAGCAGGATCTGAGGTATATCTATTTTTTAATATTATTAAATATTCCATAATATATTTATTTAATGAAATAAAACATTAAATTTTTAAAAATATTAATTGGACTATTGATACATCATGAGAAGATGATACATATCCTGTTACTATAGAGAAATATAGTTATCAATTTTTTAATGGTGGTATTACACATTTACCAATACTTTCACTTTCACGTGGAGAGAAGATATAACATATTAATTTTGACATTAATTATAAAGAAATTATCCAAAATGACGTTCAATTTATTAGTTATATATCAATCTAGAGAAACTATAGTAATATAATTTTATATCATGATTGGATGTCTGTGGATAGGATGGTGACACCACAGCTTTGGGAGATCGTGATGGTAAAATATTTCAATTGATTTATTTTATCTAATTTTTGGATATTAAATACTTTAAATTAAATCTTTAATTTATAAAATAAAATATGAAATTCCATTCTGATGAAATAGAAAAAAATTAATGAAAGAAATATCTCTTTAGGGGATTCTCGATTGAGAGATTTAAATACGATACTGGGAAAAATTATGTTTCTTGGAAAGAAAATGTTTCAAAACACATACATAATGTATCGTTTTATATATAAAGAATCATGAAAGAAATTTATTGATAGAAATCTTGATAAAAAATTTCAAGTATGATAATTATTTTATATTATAAAAATTATTATATAGTTATCTAATTACTTATGAGTATATTTTTATATAACTGGATTCTAAGAGAACTGCTAAATATATCTAGTTGAAAAATGAATATCATAATATGATATCATGTGGATGGTATCTGTTATTAGAGGAAAAAATTATTGAATAAAAATTTGAAGCATTTCGATCTTGATCTAATAGTGGTCATAACTGGTCTAGTTTTGTCCTCTGCCTCCTCCTACTCACTATTAAAAACGGAAATGAATAGGAATAATGAAAAATGAAAAGTATCTTGTAGAAGAAAATAGGGAAGTAGCTGATAAAATTGTATGTAAGTATTATTAATTTATTAATATGTTTTTTATTTTATATATTGTAAACAAAAATATAAATTTATCACTTTTCATTTCATGATGAAATTGGAGAGAAAGAACTAAGGTATCTTTTATCCCTAAAGGTATGATATACATCATATCTACTTAGTTAGGAATGTCATAACACCATGGTCATGTTAAGGGTGTCAGGTGGGTGTTATTATTATTATTTTTTTCTATCACTCTATAGACCAGTAAATTAAATCCTTAAAAGCTAAGATGACTGACATGAAACTGTCTATGGGTGAAAAAATTCAAGTAGTCATGCCAAAGGAATTGTTATAAAAAATGACAATATAGTCATAGTATGTGCAGCCTTCCTAGACTCCCCAACAAGTTTTTCAATCTCTATAGCCATCCCAACTACGCTACCCTACCCAACATGCCAACTTTTATCCTCCACCTCCTCGATTGGACCAAACTATGTATTGTGTGTTGTTTGTTGTAGATCCTCACTTACATATTGTTGTGTTATGACTCATAAATATTTTGGGGGACTCTATACATTACCATCCAATGGACATGGGTCATGTTAGTGCATTGGTACACGATATAATTGGTCTAAATGCACACCTACCATTTTCCACTAAGGAGATTACCAGAGATGGGGATTTCCTGTGTCATTAATTACATTAGAAAATTAGTCCATTTCATTATATTTTCTATAGGTTGTATATTTTTTAAATTATTAATTACATATTACTGAAAATATATTTTAATTATTACAAAAATTTAACATATTTAGGGTTATATGAAAAAAAATGAAATTGCATAATCGAAACCAAATGTTCTGGGACAATAAACTGTAGATACATTAGATATTTCATAAGGGATACCATGCTTATCTCTGGCTTATTCTTCCTTGAATAAAATCAATTAATTTTAGATGGTTTGGGATATTAACTAAAGATATTATCTATTGAGATTAATCAAAGATTATATCATGGATCTAGTTGATTCTGGGGAGCTCAGTCTGAATGTGATGTAGTTCTTTTCCATGTATGTAAAATAGAGTTTGATTTTTTTTTCTATAATAAAATAGTGCTTAAATTGACTAACTATATTTTGTTTTTAAATTAGGTATATACACATGTCCCTTATAAAAAATTACAGTAGAATAAATTACTATTTTATTGATCAAATACATTTTTATGGAAGTGCAACATGTGATGAATACTAAAAATGTTTCATATATATGTGAGATAATATCGTAAAAAGTGATTGAATGTTGTTCTTTTCCATTTACTGATAATAATGAATAGAAAAATAATTATGAACTAATGATAATTATAAGGTAATTAAATTTGAATTTATTATTATAGGGGTAATTGGATGTTAAGTATATTTTTCCGATGTGAATTCAGCTTATATTGGGGTTTCTCTTTATCAAGGAGTTCTCGTAAATGATTTTCAATCTTACTAGAAGGGTATTCTATTTAGTTCTTCATAAGATAATTATTATTAATTCTCATTTTTTATACATGAAAAGTTGGTTCATATAAATGAAAAATAAGTTCATGTAAAAAATTTAACAAAGAACATATGTCGATAACGAAATAAAATTAAATCCAATATGTGGTTGTAAATGTAATTATTTAGATATCATTATTATTTATTGATATATATATATATGTATATTGGTTTTTATTATCCAATTAATGTTCTATAACCACAGTTTATCTACTATAATGATATGTTGAATGTTGTAATTATGTTCTATGATTAATTATGAGATAATTGCAATAAGGGTAACTACTTAATTTGATAAGGTTAGTTACAGTAATTTTTTTATCAATTATTTTATAGTATCCTGATTTGTAATATCATATCATTCCATAATATTATATACATTCAATGATGACCGATATTATACCCAAACTGAAGATACCCATATTCAATCCTTTATTATGAATGATTTGGTAAGTCTGATTATGATTTGAGTTATATATACTCTACTATTAATAAACAATATTGCATTTTTATAATAAAATGTGTTCAAAAAACTAATTCATTTGTTATAATATGTGATTTAACCAAATGATATCAAATGAACGTTAAAACAATAACCAAAAATGATAATTTTGTAAATTTCATGTATGTGTGTTTTAAATATACAATATAATATAAATGCATATATATTTTTTGGACTATGTAGAAAAAACCATGAATTTTTATAGAGTTTTTGTCAATGGTAAATTCTATTTGATTCCATAATAATGGGTTTTTATTATAACGAGTTTCATTATTCTGGATCTGTAATATTCAAAATTTTCTAAAAAAATATCTTTCATCATCAGTTATCCTAAAACTAATGCGAGAGCATTGTTTTAAAAATACTAGATGTTTAGTGTCATTTTATTTAATTAATATATGTGGAAAACTGAATCCATTGTTGTTTTCTACAATGGTGTATAATAAACTGATGCGAAAACAACCATGTGATCAATTTTTAGTGCCGGTTTCCAAAAATCCAATGATGATAATCGGGTTTTAGGGTCAGTTTATTTTGTTAAAATAATGAAGAAAACTAAGTCCAACATCATTTTCAACGTCAGATTATGACAACTGATTTCAAAAAGAATATTTTTTACATCTCTTTTAAAGATGTTGTTTAAAAATAGATTTCAAAATTAATAAACCCAACATTTAATACTATTTTTTCACTTGTAATGCCATATGAATTAGGTCTGGATAGAGTTAAAAACTCATGATTCATACCTCATGAGGATTCATTCTAGAAAATATTGCTCCTCAAAGTGAGCCATTTTCATTAATCATTGGGGAGTTGGTGGAGTTTAGTGGCTCATTCAGGCAATTATGAAAAACGATCACTGTTATACTTTGAAAATCTCATTAGGGAAAAGTTTTATTCTTCCACATTGCAATTAGTGAATGTTAATGAACTTGTTTATATGGATTAGGTTAGTTTGACCATTGTATAATATTCAGAAAGGTTTACTGATCAATCAAGAAACTCCATGGATATAGTTCATGGACTGTTTTCTCTTGAACACACATAGAAGTAGGTATTACCCCAGATATATGGGCTTCAGTGGTATCCCTCTTTCATCCTAACTATTTAATTCTACTTGAGTTTTTCTTATAGGTGGTTATCTTCTTACCCTTAGAATGCCAATATTTTGGGTGTTGGTTGTGGGTACATAAGATCTGATACCTAAATTTAAAATTGGTTATGGTATTTGTAGGGATATATTAATGTCATATTCTTTAGAAGATAATCCCATGACACATGACACATTTTACATGTATTTTCTAAATTCTACATTCATTTGAGGAAGGGGTCATATTTATCCTATTATAATCAAGGAAATCTAGCTAGGTATTGTCTAATCTATATTACATTTGATTTAGAGATGTACATGGATCTACTCTGGGTGGGAAAAAGGATGGAGCAGTGTGGTTCATAGGGAAGAGAATGTAGAAGAGGGGAATGTATAGTAGAAATAGGTTGTTAGGGATTTGAATTATTAAAATTACCATCCATAGGAGGTCCATGATAGGTATAGGAAGATGGTGGTTAGGGAGATGACTATATTCAATCTCTATAGGATATTTCCTCAAGGATACAATAATGATATTAGATAGGATATGTATCTTTTCTACCATATATGAATTACTAATACAGAAATGTGTGAGTCACGAATTTCATTTTACTTATTTAGTTTGATTTTTAGAGCTTCTGGTAGAGCCTTTTTCATTACCATTTACATTGGATACTTTAACAAGCGATGAATCATTAATTGATGATTTATTCTGATAGTATGAGATGACTCATTGAGGTGAGATTATTTAGGATCTCTTTATAATTTCACCACGGCCCTATGGTGACTTTTTAGGAATGGACAGGATATCAATATTTCATTTCAATATTATCTATTTTAGGAAGAGGATGTGGTGTTTCTGTAGTTATGGGTCGAGGTTATCCATATTTGGTGAAATGAAAACATTGGTGGAGACATATGATCTGATGTATAAATGGTTTCATCGATTTCTCGCTATTAATCACGGACGAATCTTGGGGAAGTTGATTTTATACAATTCCAATTCACATTAATGGTGGTTGATAGCATGAAATTCATTCTTAAAGATGTTACAGGCTTATATCCATGATGAGATCTGTAATTATGAATTGAATTACACTGTGGTATTACCTGATATTTGTACCAGTATATCAGATATTTTCCATAGAGCATCATGATCTAATGGTGATGTTAGAGGACATAAAAGAGATGGTATCTATGGTACCTAGTTTTTCCCCATGGGAATCTCCAGTGTTTTTCTCCATGATGATAAAGGAGAGAATGATTTTGTCTGTAGACTACTAGAATATGTTCAAGGGGACCTTGATGAATATGTATTCACTATATAGGATCTTATATTATTAGATCATTTTAATAAGGATTAGTGGTTCTTGAATATTGAACCTAGATTATTCTATCCCCAACTACATGTTTGGTAATTTGATATAATGAAGACATCATTTATATTTCATTATGTTGATTGTGAGTACATTGTGTTTGTTGTTAGCAATAAAAATAGCCCCACAGTGATCATGTGACTCATGAACTAGATCATTCATCCTTTCCTAGACTGTTTCATGATGTTACTCATCGAAGATATCATAGTGAATTATGAGTTTGAGTAGGAGAAGTAAATACACATGAGGATGGTCTTAGACACACTCCTAGATAGGAACTATATGTGATGCAACAAAATATTCATCTTCAAATTCGGGAGGTCCACATCCTGGGAAAAGTCATCCCAGTGGATGTAGTGCCAGTAGACTCGTAAAAGGTTAATGAAGAAAATTATTGGGAGCGACCATGTTTTTTACCAGGGTGTAGAGTTTCCTTTGGATGGATGGGTATTATTGGAAGTTTTTAACTGATTTCTCAATAGTGGAATCACCCTTGATATATTTATCCTATATGTGGTATCCATTCTTATGGGTGTAACAGTACCTCTAGAGCTTTCATGGTTTGAGGAAGAGAATGATCAGTACTCATATATTGGGGTTCCTCGTGGAGAGTGTCAATTATGTAGTGTTCTATGATTAATATATAACCTAGAACTGTTGTGTTACGCTTTGGGAAATAAGAGGTAATTGAAATTTTTCATTTTAGTAGACACCACACTAGATGAACAATGTTACACATGATATTGAGTATGTAGTCATAGTATTCAAACTGAAGACGTGGAGACACTATCCAATGGGATGACATCTAATAATCTCCTCAGACCACATGTGTCTCATACATATCTTCTATCAAAAGAATCAATTCATGAAGTAATGGTGGTGGATATTGATTCCCTATTATTATGTCTTTATGATTTTATATACTCTTTTAAATGTGAATGTGGTGAAATATTCTCTCAGTAGGATACCTAGTTATCAAATGTTGAATGGGGAATCAGTGAAGTTATCTATGTTGTAGTGGAATATAGGGGATAGGGTTTCTGATTTATATCTAAAATATAATATTATTACCCGAAATATTTTATAGCGTGTGAGAGATTCTCAATGTCAATATACTTTTGTGAGACATTTATTTACCATATATCAACTAGAAATACATCTGATAGATATTTAGAAGGTGTAGAGAATCTTCTCATTTCAAATGGATGGATTATTGCGCCATTGAAATTGTGGGAGGAGGTGATGAGGGAGTGCCATACATCCAATCTGGAATTACATATTGTTGTGTAAAAGTTATATTAGGTCCTCTAATATAATATTTGGTGTCTATACCTTTAGATTTTTGTTGTAGAGTTTTTTTGATGGCTCAGTTAGTATCAACTGAAATCTATACAATAGGATCTAGAGGGTTCAGATCAACCCCTTAATGTTCTAGAGTTGATGTGGTATGTTATATCCAAGGACTCCATGATGGGGTCACTATGTATTTCCAGGTTAAATGATACTATATGGGTGGTCATGGACTAACTCACCATGTCGGCCCACTTCATATCTATTCAATAGAATAGTTTTTTTGGGTTTATATTATATGTTTATGTACATGAGATATTCTAAATAAATGAATTTCCCTCTATGTCTATTTTAGACCCTGATGCTTGTGTCACATCACGATTATGTGTGGGGGGGGGTTGTAGGGGTCCATTATGTACAAATTACATATTCACAAAAACATTTCCCTCCCAGAAAAATTTCTAGAATGAGAGAACCATTCAGGTTTTGGAGGTTATACTAAACAAATTCATGTTGGAAATTTTCCATATTTGGGAGGCTCATCTACACATGATTTAGTTTTTATAAAATAACAACAAGCATTCCAACATTGTCATGTAAGCATTCAAGGCCTTGTATTGGAAAACATTCATGTAACCACTTTGTTGTATTGAACATAGAGATTCTTCTCTCATGGGACTAAATATGGTGGGAGATATTATACTAAATTTTCTAATCATCTATGAGGTGATTAGGAATTCACATATTCATAACATGTTTTAAGAAAACTATTGATAGATAGTTATGGTGTTCGTGTGGGGATACCATTTTTTCCTCTAGGCCTCAGCTTGATGTGGATTGTGGATACATGGATGTGGATGAATGTAATATAAATGATTCATTTTCCATTTGAACATATTGTATATACTTAGTGAGGTGGAATGCCTCCAATCCCTTCCATAGATTTTGGATAGAGTACATGATATATTTCATGTGTCATAGCTGTAGAGGTACATGTATGTCATGTATCATGTTATCAA
The DNA here is from genome assembly GCA_963277665.1 of Viscum album. Taxonomy (NCBI): domain Eukaryota; kingdom Viridiplantae; phylum Streptophyta; class Magnoliopsida; order Santalales; family Viscaceae; genus Viscum; species Viscum album. The sequence goes on from OY728163.1 coordinate 2,118,033,530, forward strand.
TTTGGGTGAGATGGAAATAAATGATGGAGATATATTTCCTCAGTACCTTGTGGAGATAGACGATCAGCATGAGAGGATCCTTAGTGGGTGGTCAATTCCCCTATAACATGTTTGCGGGCTATATGGGGATCTTTCGGAGAATTCGTGGGAGATAGGGATCTAGAATCGATTCCAGTACCCAAATTTTGTTGAACTTTTTTAGGAGTAATATCCCTATGGTGGGGATAATTTAATGAGTCTAATTTTACATTTATTTTTTTGGATATAATATGGAATATATTTGACACTAGGTTGTTATTTTGATAACTGGTGATCCCATAATAAAAGTGTGAAACATATTAAATATGATTACATCACACTCATTCCAATTTCATGAAAATGTTTTATAACTCCGGAATAGTGGCGTAGATTAAAAATATGAGGGTGTGGTTTATTTTATAATATTTATTCTATTGAAGTAGTTAAAAAACATTATTTGGCTTAATGAATTTTTTTGAATGTTGTCATGTGTGAAAATTAAGAAAATATATAAATAATTTTATTAATTTATTTACACCACAACAAAGATCTTCTACCAAAATGATGCTATATATATTTCTCATGGAATGACAATGGATAATGGAGACCATGATGATCATTGGAGAGTGATCTTGGTAGATGAAAATTGATGAGATCATGATAAGGGATCATTATGCCATTTGAGTTCATGGATAATTCCAACTATAGATGTAAATGACCATAATTTTTCAAAGATTGATCTAAAAAATATGTAAGATGTTGATTTTTTTATTTCCATCTCATTATTTAATCTCTATTTAACAAGGATCAATTACATGAACATGAAATGATCCAAAATTTGTTGATAGATTTATATTGATGTATTTTTTTGATTGTTTTAATTTGGCCTTCATAATTCAAAAAATAATTATACAATATATCAAATATAACTGGAAAAAGATTTAGTTTAACTCCTCAAATTTTATAGATTTTGTAATTCTCCCCCATTTTTTCACATGGTAGTAACAAGTAACTTATTTGGAATGTTTTTCAATGAATAACTGATATTTGGTTGTTTCATTATTGTTATTCGATGAAATTAATTAATAACATAGGTGAGGTTCATGATAAAGATTATTATTGAGGTGTGAAGATGATGAAGGATGATCCAAGAATTATTAGAGAACATTTATTATTATTTTTCATTCTAGTTTCAATGGTTTATCTATAGAATACATGTCTGGTAAATTCCCGAGTTAAATAGGATGGCCTAAATCTTAATCACCAACAATAGGAAGGTTGGAAAACCAAATATTTCTATTATATATATATATATAATATGAGATGGTGACCAAGAGAATAATACAGAATGGGTGCCAATGGATCTACCAATTCCTAAAATACACAATATTTAATTCAGAATTATGTGACATGTGTGACTGCTTATGCAGTTATATGGTGTCATTTGTGAGTTAAATATAACTTTTTTTGTGAATTTTTCATCTGATGTGTTACACATGTTGGAGGCCCTATGTTTATATCATGGGGATACTCAAAAAGGAGAATGATATGTAAATATACTTTAAATAGTTACACAGGCACAACCTATTGTACAAGAGATGGTACACTGACATTGTTATTGGTACAAGGGTACTTGGGAACATCAGAGTACAAGTTCTTGTTGATCCCAAATTCCATGTACTACTCCTATACACTGCTTATATTAGGTATTATATTCCATGTGAGTCATGAACACATGAGTTGTAAAATGGTTATTTCCATATTAATTGTACCCCCACCCCTCCATAAACACCATGTACCCCATATGAGGGGTTTCAGAACTCATAATTTTTTAATTTTGGAAAATTATTTGTTTAGTGTGTTACATTGGTCCCTTCCCAAGATGGTATAGTGGAATAGTATATTTATATCTCAGGATTGTGAACCCCTATTGAGTATGAGTCTTAGATAGTGTTCGTGGTGTACTTCCATGATACTACAGGTGATCCCCTATAATTTTAATAACATTAGAAGTTTTTTTGGAATCATAATGGTCTTATGTGTGATCGCCTCTCTGAGTATCATGGTCTTAGAAGACTAGTGATATTTACTGAGAGGGTCCCAATGATATTCAAATCTTGGGTGTGTGTCTTTAATAATATTTTGGATTTTGGAGTTGATTATCTATGAATGAGTGTTGAATTGAGAATAATCTTATGGCTAGTAGTTGGTTGTGACAACATGGTGGTGTGATGACCTTTTTGAGTATATCTAGGTTTTATTATTTCTATTATTTATAATTTTACTATTATGAGATAACTATTAATGATGATTCGGTTTTACTGTCTTTGGGGTTTTTATTAGGTATTGTTATACTCACACCTTCATGGGTTTTGCCGATAAGTGAAATGTATTATGAAAATGATGAACCTCTTTAGATAGTTTCATTGGAACGCCTGGATTTGGATAACCCTAGATTGAGTTTTAATGACCGATGTTTTTTCCATGTGATTTCATTTGATCATAATACCCACCCCCATGGATAAGGTTGTATCTCTAAAGGTTTTAGTGGGAATGTCATTGACCTATTTTTCTATTTCAATACTTTAATATGGTACTTTTTTTCTGATCGTAGATGCATACAAGCATTTTTTTCATTTGGGTTACATTTCTCAATGTTTGGTCATCATTATTTGTTCATGAATACATATATATTAGAATTATGCCTTCCAATTTTTGGATATATTTTAAATTTTTCTATTCACTAGACAAAAGCATATTAGAGGTGTGGGTTATTTCATGAAACATTAATAACACATAATATGAACCTAACAAAGAATATAATATAAAAACTCTCTTTTCCATATAACAAAAAATCATAATGACATATTATCATTGATAAACCATCACATAATTTAACATAAACCATGAATGCTATATATAAGTGATATTTGAAAGGTTTTACCAAATCCTTTTAAATCATTGATGTACATATTATATTTATAAATAAATTTTTTTAATGGGAATTAGAAAACAAATAAATTAATAGAATGAATTCAAAATAAAGAATTCTTGATAATAAGTATTTTTTCAATAAAATATCTGAAAATTAATTTAAAATATTTAACTTAAAAATAAAAATTAATAACATATAATTTATAATGAGATAAATTTTTCAAAAGTATAGTTAAAAAACATTCAAATGTATTTACTTTGAAAGGAATAATTTATAATAGAAATAGGAAAAATATATATTATTTTCAATTAGGTAAATAAAATTTCATATACAAATATTAATTTAATATTAATCACTTCAAATATATCCTTGAAAAAAGAAAACAAAATTGAAAAAAATTGTTTAGTTGTTTATAACACTTTTAATTTTGCAAAGTTGGAATAAACATTTGATCGTTTTTTAATAAATTAGTTAGTAACACACATTAATAAATATAATGTGACCCCATTATTTAAAATTTAATTATTTTGTATAAGATGATCATTTTCGAAAAAATTATTTTCAGTTTTTTCTACGGGAAAGAAAACATTTTTGGAATATAAACAGATGGACATGGAAAAATATCGTATTTAAAGAACTGAAAATTACTCTTTAAAAAACAATGATTCTTATAGAATATATTTATATATAATAGTGTTATAATTTTTTATAAAACATAAATTCCATAGAAAACTATATCAATGATAAATATGACATCATAATATGGTAGAAAAGATCAAATTATAATTTTAAATGGAAAAGTGTGATTCTAACTGAAGGATAATATTTGTGTCATAAAAACTCATAAAACAATTGAAACATTTTAATTAAAACCCCATGATAGATATAATCATATAAATAGATATCCTAAAATATAATATAATCTATATATATATAATGAAAATACTTAATTATTTACGCTATATAAAATAAAATTTTCTCTATAGCTTAACCATGTCTCAAGGTATTCATATTTACAAAAATGAAACTGATAACAATATATCAATCATTAATGTAATGATCAATTGGAAATGAAATAATTGGATGAACAATAACTAGAAAACATATTATTACTAGAATAGTATTTTATATGATAATAGTATACAATAATTTTTCAAATATTAAATGTGTTCAAGAATAAATATTAATACCCATTAAAAGTAAAATGTGTTGTAAAAAACAGTTATATTTTTTCCTTCCTTAGTACATCATAATATAACATCTTATTTGTCCCAGATAACAATCATAATAAATTATGTCTGAATTTTTATCATAATTAATACCATTTTAAAACACCTATTATAGTTATTTATTCTGTGTAAATTAATTAGTTATAGAGATATTTCAACATTGCGTCATATGAATTTTACCTATTTTTGGTATTTTTAAAAATGTTGATCCCAATACCCAATTTTCCATAATCTATTAATTATTTATACATAATTTTTTATTATTTAATAAATAATATATATTGAATTACCATTTTATTTTTTCATTCAATATGTGTTTCAATTATGTTATTTGAAAACTAAATTGACAACCACTTTTTCTGTAATTGTTGAAAAATAGTTATAATTTAATAATAAGATAATAATTAAATTAGTAATCATAGATTAATATTAAAAAATTTATATGATATTTTATAATGGAAATATCATCTATCATTTTTTTCATATTCATACATGTTTTTATAATAAATCATCATTCTTGATGGTTTTAAAACGGGCCCAATGTAGAACACATGCTAACTCATTAGTTCAGTATAGTAAAGGTGGTGTTTATATATATATATATATATATTATTAATGAAAAAATAATACCTAAATTATATTTTAGTTACATAATGGTGAAATCACATTACTATGTTTGGTTAAATAATACTAAAGAAAAAAAAAATGAAAAAATTGTTTCTCGTGGAGGCAGTAGTTAGTTTAAATGTATGATTGATGTTACATTATTTATCAAGGTCCCTATAAATTAAAAAATGAATTTTTTCCATTAATAAAAATATATATTATTATAATAATTATACTCTAATAATAATATTGTTATATTGTTATGTTATTTTGAAGAGTAAGATTTAGAATAAGAGAATAAAAATGTGATTCTACGTGGAATGTGGATTTGATTTTCCCTTTTATTATAGTTATATTTATTCAGATAAATATTTTAGAAAATTGGATTATGTTTTTTGGATAGGTTTATATGTATATTAAATGTAAATTTTTTTCGGACTGGATCTACCTGTTTCGACCCTTTGCATGTTTTTAAAGACCAAAGTGCTGAGAAGAAGATCAATGGAGGTCTGGAGGGACATTGTTGATATAATATGGAAGTTTAGAGACATAAATTGGTGGTATGATATTACACGATCTGATTGTGGGTTTGAATATGTGTATTATATTGGTTTTTGAAAAATAAATAATGTTTTTTGGTTACAGTAATTCCAGTTTAACCTGAAACTGGGGCATTAGATGACATGAAATAGGATTTCACATCGAGTAATCCCCCACTTTGGTGCATTTTAAAACATTTCATCCCCTGGGGATTTAAAATCATAAATCTGAATATCCACCCCCTCATGACTCTAAAAGGCATGGTTTTCCCTTCTCTTCAACATTTTAGGATTACATCATCTCAGATCTATTCCATGCTCCTCTCCTTTGATCCATCATTGATTTAATATCTGATATACCTATGTATTATGGTTTAATCAATCTGTTTCCTCCCATTTATATTTTCATGTTATGTAATGTAATGTTAATATTTCTAATGAATTATCTTTCAGTTGATGTTGGTGTAGTGGTATCGTGGCATCCTCCGGTGGATGCATTTGGGGAAGGAGACGTGATCAATATCCATTGCATTGATTCAATCATGTGCGGAAAATGTCAACTACCATTTAATATATGGTTTTCATTGATTATATTTATATTTATATGGAATGGTAGAGTTATCAAGTCATTTCCATTGGATCACAATGAAATTATCGTAATAATTAGTAGAACTATATTAATGTAAATTCTATCGAATGCCTGATGATGATGTTTCTTTATACCATGATAACAATTTTCCCCAGGATTTTCACGATACTGTGATATTTATGCATGAATTGTTATGCCTGTTCCGGATGGAATTTTTAAATAAAATAAAGATGGAAGTAATTGATACTTTATAATATAAAAGTATTAAATAATAATTAATGCTGAATCTGGTTGTTGTTTAAGTAATTTGGCGAGAATAAAATTGATTCATGTAAGTAAGTTTTACTAAATTGTTTGATGAAAATGATACATGTTTATTCTTGTTGATAAATGAACTAAATTCATGTTAAATTAAATGTTTAATTAATTTGGGATATATTGTGATATCTTTTTTCATAGTGTTCTCATATTTGGAACCTGCAAATAATGAATCAGTTAATTCACGATGGAATAAGAAATCAGATGTGTGATAAATAAAATTCCATTGTTGGGTCTAAGTCACCCACATTATTAAAATGGAAAAGTTAATTTTTCATTAGAGTCTCGGGGATCATTGGGTGTGAATTGTGAATGGATGTTTTATGGCCAATAGCCCAAATTCATTGTTTTTTTCATGCTCTATATGATTTGATGTAAGCCTGATATTATTGTTGTGGTTGTGGGGGTAGAGATTCCTTGATTTGACGTGAGCCAGGGGTGGATGAACATGGATGGGAGTTGTGGTATGTGGGGATAAGGAGCCCAGTGGTTCCGGTTTTAGTTGATATAAATAGTAAAAAGATGAATCATTTTTGGAAAATGGGTGTTGGGGAGAAAAATATAATGATGGAATGCAAATGGAATGTGATGATGAAAATGAAAATGAATAATTAATCGATAAATAACTAATTAACATAAATTGTAACAGAAAAGGTAAAAAGTCAATTTAATATATCTATTTAAATGATTGTGTTCTTATATGATATTTGGTCATAACAGTTGTTTCATAGTGTCTGATAGAAATTATCTGTAGTGGTGTCTGAGACTCGGTTTTTCCCATATGGTGGTTGTGAGATAAATAGTATTGTACAATTTGTTCTATACACTACTCTAACATGTTTTTTAGATACACTTACCCCTATGGGATTCTCATCGATTGGTGGTTCTTTCCCCAACATTCTAGTAGCATGATGGATGGATGACTACCCCCTTTGGCCCGACACTCTACTGTTATTAATTAATTCTTCTTGTATTCACAATGGTTATTTTTCAACATATATGTGTGTATAGTTTTGTAAGGGAATGCAGTAATTTAACACACATGTATTATGGATTTATTTTTATATAGACTACTATATGAATGACCTATATAGATTGTGATTACTTAATGATCCTTACATAGTGTATTGTTTTTGACTATTTTATGTATAATACCTAATGTATGATACATGTTATATGGGTTATGATGGATCATATGAAATACATGGTTACATTTGTCTATGATGATGTGGTGGTTGTGTTCCACAAGGTGCATGTTTTGCTACTTCACCCTGGTGTCTTCAGGCTAGCCTTTTTGGAGAGATATTCTTAGGATGTGTGGCATTAGGAAAAAGTGGTAATCCATTAGGGAAGTAGTATAGGGGTATGTTTGATATTATTTATAATATTATATTCTCTTATATGACATACATGGTAATAGTAGAAATGGCTGGGAACATAGTATACAGGATTATGTGATGAGATAGTGTCACTTGTTTTTCAATGTGTATTAAAATTCTTTTATTATATTTACATGACATTCTCAAGGGTGGATCCTCACGAATATACTGTTATACTCAACATATGTATATAAACTATTTATCTACTCAGTTGGACCACGATGCAGATCAAAGTAGTTACTACTAGCATGGGGTTTTGGATGATCTATTTGGGCTTCATGGTCTCTATTATTTTACTTTATTTTTGTACTCACAGTTTACCTTTTTAAATTTTAGAAGTTCTTTCATAACATTATATATGTGAACATGGGTTTAATTCACTATTTTTGTATGATAAGGAGTTAGTTAGTGTCTATCTTATCTCTCTCATTTTCATGTGTTCTCTTAGAGGGTAATTCCTACCATCAGTGGGTTTATTATACCCTCAGTGGTAGTCGGCCACTGAGGGCCTACCAGAGACAAGACTCATGGTTCATTATCCCACTCCTCCCATTACCATCCCAGGAGGGGTACACATTGTTTTTAGGGGTCATGATAGTATTTTATGAAAGGTATGGTTGAGTGATAATATTTTATTTTTTGTTAGGAAGAGGTGTGTTTGCATGGTTGTGTAGGGATATAGTGTCATCTACGATTAGTAAGGGATATTAACAGGGGAGACTAATTGAGATGTGAATTTTTAGGTCCCCATGTGATCTGTTACACAATCCATTAAACTTACAACGGCTACTAAAGTAGGTGATAATGGTGGAAAGGTAGTGACATAGAAAATGATCGTGTATCATTATTCTTTGATAATGGGTTTAAATGGGAAGAATTATTGATTTTCTAAAATAAAATGAATACAGGAAAACTATTAATTAATTTTAAAGTATTCAATATTCATGGTTTCAGATCTCTAACTATTATTATTTGAACAGGTATGGCTCCATGTTGACATCCTCATCTGGATCATGCAAATGATGTCCACCAGGTTGCACTAGTATATTGCAATAGAGTAGAGGTGGGAGATGAATACACTTGGAAGATCTCTATTGAGAGTTCCAGTTTCACTGTCTTCATAAGAGCTAGGGGTCATTTTTAGATGTACTAATAGAAGACAGTTTGGAGGAGGTTCATATAGCTTTCAGTTCGATCCATTATTGGAAGGAGTATTGTATTTCATCGGTTGGAACAATTCTGCATGTCGAATGAGGTTGTGGTAGTTCTTTTTACTTGGAGATTTCAAGTAGTTTCATGTATCATAGGAGATGTTCAATGTACAATTCAAATTTGAGTTTCTTTCTTTAACCATGAAGGTATAAAGTCTCTAGTAGCAACTAACCCTTTGGTAGGGGAGCTTTAGTGTGCAAGAGTTTGAGATCCATTTCAGGGACTTTATATGATATATTCTTTGAACTTATTACACAATATGGAGGGCATGAAGAGGAATTTCTAGGAGGCCTCGTATCTAGTGATCGAGTGTCATGTTACACCATTTATACTAAAGAAATATCATTAAGATATGGGTGGCATACAGATCTCAAGAAGATGTTAGGTAAAATAGTATTTTGATGAGAATGGAATCATCCCAATTTGTCACAAATAGGTCTTTGGTCCGGGGATCCCATTTATTTGGGAAGAAGAGTTTTTGTTCACATTTTTTTAGGTAATAGCCCTCAATGTCTCATTTATCTAGGGGGAGCATCTCTCAATCTTATGCTAGGGGATCAGGAAAATACTTTTCGTATCGAGGCTATGGTCATCAGTTTAATGAGATACCAAAAATTCAAAGAGGTTAGTGTGCACCAGTTGTTCATTTTTTAGGTTCCTATATTGGGGAAATTCTAGTGATGCCATTGATAGTGAGTTACACCTACAGTGGATCAACAATGATTTCAGTGGGGTGGAAGAGGATTGCCTCGATAGGCTTCACATACTAATAGGGAATTGTGTGTCGATGGAGGTAGTAATTAGAGGGGTCATATAGGATTTATATGACGTCATAGTCAGCATGTTGATTCAGTGTTACCATCTCCAGGTGATCCAGAAGATGTTCGAGATACACTTTTTCTTGTTTTCAACTTTGTTTCATGATTTGATTATTTCAGGAAAGAAAAAATCCATCATATCACTTACCATTTTCCATGCATTGGGACTTGAGTTAGAGAGTCTTCCAGTGCCCTAGTAATTGACTACAACAGTTGGGGATTGAGATGACTTTGTTGAAGTATTTATAGGACACAAGCTAGTTATTGGGTAGCAGTGCTCTTGGGGAGATTTATTATATTTATGATTACAATCACATGATGACATTCTCAACAATGAGTGGTTGTATTCAATGTAGGATATTATGGAATTATTTTGTGGGAATGTGGTGTTATTCGATGATCTTGGAGATACAATAGTGTTTTTTGTGATAATGTCTCTCAGATGGGTCCGAGGTGTGATCCATCATTGTCATCCTTGATGGATGAGATGATGTTTATTTTTTATAGATTCAGTAATTAGTGCTTCATTGGGTCATGGAAGAGTACCCAAGTGTATTTCTAGAAGAAGATTCACATTATCCCCTCAACGATAGATTGATATAGGGATCATGCTATAGCTAGGCATGCATCCTATCATTATTTCATTATATAATATATTTATTTATGTGTTGTGAGATATATATATACAACTAGACTATCATTTGCGGTGATGTTTTGTCTGGCCAAGAATATCACCGTAGGGTGCACCAGTTTTGTTCATGATGAAATATTAACAACATTTTGTGATTTTGTGTCGATTATTGTCTCTTGAACCTAGTGATAATGAAGAACCATTATCATCTTCAATAGATTGATTTATTCAACAATAAAATTAATGGTGTAATTTTGTTCTATAATATAGATTTTGGGTTAGGAAATCCTAAGATGTATGTGAATGATGTGGATCTCCTGAATACATCTTTCTGTTGTCTCCATGGATATTATATGTTTTTTGTGGCACCGTTCACTGTGAATAATTATCCCTCAATGTATATGGTGTTAATGAACCCTTTGTTTTTTTGATTTACTAGATAAGATAATGGTGTGTTTCATTGATTAAATCCTTGGGTAATCCACTTCTGAGGGGGAGCATGAAGTACATCAACATGCTTTTTTGGGAGTTCTTAACCATGATAAGTTGTTTGGGAAGTGGATGTTGTTTTAGTTTCAGGCACAATATGTTCATTTAAATGGATATGTTGTCTCCTAATATGGAGTAGCAATGGATCTATCAACAATATAAGTAGTTGTGTCTCTAGATTCTTCCAATACAATTGAAGAGAGGTGAAGTTTACTTCATATCTAAGGATATAACAAGAAATTAATAGCTAATTTCTATCCTATTGTGACTCCTCTAACATAATTGAACATATATGATCTGGTATTCGGGTGGAATGATCAGTGATAGAGTATCTAAAGGAGAAGCTGGTAAGTTCTCTAGTTATTTTTCCTACCAATAGAAGGAGCTCCATTTGAGGGTTTTTAAGAAGATTCATATTTCGGGTTAGGTTGTGACTTTCTACTGTAGAGATTGGTCATTTCATTAGGTGTCTCAATAGTTGTGTCCCCACTAATGTGACTATGAAACCCATAATCATGTGATGGTGGAAATAGTGTTTTACTAGAAATTGTGGATAAATTACCTCATTGATGAGAATTTTTTTTTGTCTTCAAAGAGCATAAGATCATGATGTACAATTTCTCCCACTGTGACTTCAACTTAAAGTAGTGTTGGTTGATGGATTTCGTAATGGATTATGTTGTAAAATTATCTTATACACCTAAAAAGGGGAATTCAGAGGCTGATTAATTATTAAAGACAGTGGGTAGTAGTGTAATGCATGAATCACATAATTCATGGAGGGTGATAGATGAGCTTCTAGTATTACATCAGGATATGGGAGATAATGGTGGGGGAGGTTGTCTTTTTTAGATGATGGTGTAGTAATATTTGGTGTAGTATGTAGAAGAGTCCTAGGTGGGGAATCTTGAGGTGGAGGTCTGGAGAGATCCGGTTATTTTTTGTGAGGCCCCAAATAGTTGGTCTGAACATGAACAACATGGGGTACAATTTTAGGGAAAGCATTTTATTCCATTGGCGATGGGTTAGATGGTTCTTAGAGAGTTCTGCAGTTCAACCTTAGTAGTACATCATCCCATGTGAATTATGTAGCAAGTATCAAGGATTCAATTTTGGTGGAATGGGATGAAGCGTGTTATTGTTGAGTTCTTGTCATGATGTTTGGATTTCTAGAAGTTTAAGGTTGAGCACATCATTCCTATTGGTTTCTTCCAGCAGTGATATGTAACTCATTTGATGTGGGTAGTCATCTCGATTGAATTTTTAACCGATTTACTGATATATTTAGTAGATTATTATGATATATTTGTAGTATTGGATCACATGTTCAAATCATCCCACATTGTAGAAATCAAGGTGTCATGGTCAGTGGAGGTTTCTTCAAGGAAATACTTGGAGAAGTTGGTGAGACTCTATATATTCCTATGGAATATATTTTCTAATCAAGATCAACATTTTACCTCCCAGGTGTGGAGGGGTCTCTAGAAAGATTTTGGTTCTGAGCAATGCCATAACACTAGTTTTATCGTCAGATGGATGGATAGGCAGAGCATATGATCCAGACTATTGAAGACATGTTTACCCTTCTATCCTATATTTTGAAGGTTTGTTAATGAGAAACCTACCCTTGGTAGAGTTCTCATCCAATAATAGTTTTCACACCACCATTGGTATCGTGCTATTTGAATCCATTAATGTTTGGCCTTTTCATTCTCCTTGGTGTTGGAATGGGGATGGAGAGTCAAGAATTCGTAGGATAGAACTGGAGAAAGATATGAAAAATATGATTTACATGTTTTTTGATAGGATGAAGGTAGTAAAGGATATTAACAAATACTATTCCAATCATATGAGGTGACTGATGGTTTTCAACAATCAATGTCATGTGTTTTTGATGGTGACTCCCTATCGAGGGATGTAGTGGTTTGGCCATTATTGTATTCATTATCTAAATTTTATTGGGGCTTCTGTCGTGTTGGCTCATGTTGGATATATGGTGTATCAGGTACCTCATACCATGGAGATGATCTAGATACACATTTTTTTACATGTGTTTCATCTCTGATGTTACCATCTTGATGACCCCATCATCATTGATTTGGGTGAGATCGATGATGAGGATTATGAAACCTTTGAGGAGTGTCCTTTATATATTCAATATGACCATGAGAAGTTGTTCAGTGGGTGTTATATCCCCTTTTTTCATGTCTTATGGGAGAATGGTGGTGTGGAGGATAGTACCTGAGAGTGTGAGTCATACATACATGCTCATTACCCTGATATATTTTATGTTCATCTCTTCTTATGTAACATTGTTCGGTAGATGGATATAAAAAATTTCAATTAATGAGATTGGTTTTTCTTGTTACTTGTTCTAGAATTCTCTATTTTGAGTGGTATCTCCCATAATAGAGTGTTTATGAAATGTTTCTGGTTTTTGTGAGGTTTTTCAATTTTCATCTATTAAGGGGTTGACATCCTATGGTAGCACGAGCCCTGAGATGTATATTGTGGGGTGGCTGTTTGGATGAACCGTTTCATGTTTCCTCTCTTGGTAGGTTTGGGATTCTTGAGGATATTAATTTTTTAAGAGGTATATGATGCAAGGGGCCAAATCTACATGGATTCACCCTTTGTCTAGTTCTGAAGACTGAAGTTCTCAGAGGAGGTCTGAAGGGATGTTGTTTTTAGAAGTTGGAAGTAAGGATATTTCACATCATGAGATGATTTTACACCAACTTAATGGGGGAATCATAACATGTAGTATTTCAGGCTTCAAAAAATAATAATGCGTCTAGGAGAAAATTTTTCAATATAACCCAACCCTGATGCATTACAAAACCTAAAAGGGGATTTCATGTAGTTTATTCTCCCACTACTGTGCTTTTTAAAAAAAATTCAGCTGCCCAGGTTTTCACACCCTACGACTACATCTCCACTCACTCTTGACTCCAAATGACTTGGAACCCCCCCCCCCCTTAGTGTGTGAGGATTCCTTCATCTGATATTTATTCTATGCTCCCCTCCTTCAATCCATCATTGATATAAGGTATGGTCTAACTCCACATTATATTTTCATTAATCCATTTTCATAATTCTTTCTATTTCACATCTGATGAAGTGGGATCTCTATTCTTCTAATTGTGTTTCTCTCTATTGATGTTGGCACGGTTGTGACATGGTGTCCTTGGGTGGATGCAGTTGTTGTGGGAGAGGTGATTGAGATCCATTGTGTAGGTCCATTCTCATGTGAATAACATTGAAAAAATTGTGGTAGGGGATTCAATTATTATCGTCATATTTATGTAAAATCATGTAGTTATCATAATTTACCCATTGTATAATATTTAAATTGGCCTAATAATTACATAAAAAGATTAATGAAATTGGTATTGATCACATGGAAATGTCAATTCTTTGTACCATGTTAATGAGTTTCCTCTTGGTCATCTAGATAGTGAGATATCTATTATTGATTTTTTTAGAATGTTATTCATGGAATTTCTAAAGATCCAATTGTTGTAATAAATTAATAATTAATAGGATATAGTAATAAAGAGGCATGAATAATGAATATGGTTATTGTTGTTGTAATATGATGATAATAAAATTAATGCAAGTAAGTATGTTTAATTAAATATGTTAATAAACCTGAATCTTATGGATACTTGTTAATAATTGAAATAAAGGCATGTAAAATTAATTTTTTAATTATTAATTTGTTTTTTGATTGATTTTGATAACTTCTTTATTAGATTTCTCTTAGTTTGAACCATTGAATAATGAATATGTTTATTAAATATGGAATGATGAATCAGTTTTGTTATAAGTAAAATTCCTTCATAGTGAATGACTAATGAACCATCACGTATATTCCAAACACAATTTGTTTTAGAGTTGGGGGTCACTTTTTGTGTGAATAATGAATGCCTTATTTATGTCCAAGAGAAATGTTACTTTTTTAGTTTCTTACTACTTGTGAAATGATGTGATCCAGGTATAGATGATCTTGGATGGCTATTATGGTTGTGTGGAAAGGATGGCCCATATGCGACATGATTATGGGATAGATGATTCTGGAATGGTGTTGTGGTATGTTGGGGTCGAGAGTCTCATTAGTTGTGGTATCATTTGATGTCTAGAGTGGCGATATGCATCAGTTTATTCACGTGGGTATCTAGGAGGATACAAGAGATGATGAAATGGGATAAATAAAGTCTTAACTATTGATATGAAGGTTGTTTCTATTAAATATGTGGTTTGTTTATCTTCAATACATTCCATATTACTTGTGGAAGTTTTTTTATTACACTAATTTTTTATTACACTGTTTGTTTAGTAGAGGTGAAGACACATGTGGTATAAAACATGATGGCCATGTTTAGCTTCTAAATGATTGATGGGTGTATGCTCCCTCTATTGATGGAAAAGATTCAACAGGCAGCTCATCTACTCATCATGTTGATCCCCTTGTGTCTAGTAGCATAGAATGTTTTGTTAGGTAACATGGAATTATGTAAATTAGATATTTAATTAATAAAATAATGAATAAATGCTTAACCCATGGGATTGGAACATGCTATCATGTAATGCATAAGTGGTATTTTTCAAAAGTCATGGACTCTGATTACTTGTGCATTATGGGAATGGATCATTAATGGAATGATAAAGTAATGTAATGTGGAAAATGGTAATGGTTAATTAATGGTAAATTAGTTATTTAATGTAAATGTGACTGGTTGAAAAGGATAAAGATAATTTAATATATCTCTTTAAATGGTTGTGTGATTATATGATATATGGGCATAGTAGTGGATGTCGAGAGTATGTGAGTCGTTATCTATAGTGTTTTATGATACTAGGTTATTCCAATAGTGTATTATTGAGCTATATTATCTTGTAATTTTTATGTTTCTATAAACTACCCCATCTATGGTTATGTAAAATGAATCCTCGTTGTTTTTGATTCCTTGGGATGTTTTCCCCAACATTCCAGCGATATGAAAAAAGGATTACAACACCATTTGTACCTTCTTTATTCTCTTATTTTTTACACGGTCTAGTATGGAAAATTGTTATTTAGTCCCATATATGTCTGTCGAAAAATGTAATTTATTGTTTTTATTACACACACATATGTTTCTGATATAGTTTAATATGGAAAACTATAGGTATGACATGGATATGATGTGACAGATTGATGATCCTTATCTGTTGTATGTGCTGTGATGGATTGAGGTATAATACCTGACATATGATATACGTTATATGAGTTTTAGTGTCTCCAGGAAAATAATTGCTTATATTTGGCTATGAAAATGTGGTGGTTGTGTTCTATGAGGTGATTTTTTTGTTCACGTAGATTTATTAAAGATATAAATTTTAGAGATACTTTCTCAAGAAGTGCGACATTGGGGAAATGCAAAAAACCATTGGGGAAGTCATAGAGAGGTACCCATAATTTTCTTTATTATATAATTTACTCTGGTATGTCATTAATAGTGATAATATCCTTTCTTATTATGGGAACAATGACACCTGTTTAGGTGACAAGTTAGTCTCAATTGTTGTTAATTATGCTTTAGAATTTTTTGTTACTTATTTATGAGAGGCTCTAAGGAGGATCCTGTTGAGTATACAGTTATAGTCACCCTATATATATAAGTTGTTTTTAGGTCAGTTGGTGAAGGTTTTCGATTAGTTTGTTTACTAATAGTTTGTGGTTTTTCAAGAGATGCTATAGCATCATGGTCATTGGCATTTCACATTTTTTTAGTACATTTATTTTTCTTTTTCTTTTTTTGTTTTAGTTCTTTCGTGATATTACATTTGTGAACTTGGGTTTCTTTTACTGTTGTGGTCTAAGCAGAAGTTAGTTGGTGTCTTTCTTATCTTTCTCATTCTAATGTGTTCTCTTATAGGGTAATTACACCCATCAATATGTATATTAAACACTCATTGGTATTATCCAAATTGGGGCCTATTTGAGGTGGGGATCGGGGGGCCACTATCACTCTCATCCAATTTATAGCTGAGTTGGTGTAAACAAGGTGAGAATGGGGTCATAAAAAATATTAATAGTGCAATTAAAATTAGACTATTATTTTTGAGTGGTTATCTGTCTTACAATTTGATTATAAAATAAAATAGAACTTTTAGAAGCATACTTTATATATTAATAATTCCCTTAAAAAATAGATTTTTGGTGGATCAAATGTTTCAAAATTATTGATTTTGTTGTGACTTTATTTTTATAATGACTCTAATATGTGATTCGACACATGTTTTAAACATCTTATTGGGTTTTTAGGGTAGTGTTTTAAAAATTATTCCTTTATGATTATATCAAGTGTGTTGTTTTTAACTATGTTATATTAGGTTTTATTAAAAAAACACATACAACAATGCATTATTATAAAATATTTAAATTTACCCTCTATTTACACAATTTAAATATCTATATACTATAAAACTACCTTTTTTATTAGAACTAATGATTTTCATAAATAGAATTTATTAGAATAATGACATAGATTATTAATCCTATATAATACGTATTAAAAATTAATATAATGTTAAATAATTGAATTACATGTTTAAAAATTGTATTATATTAAATATATAAATGACGATAAAATAATTTATTCATTATAAATTTCATTATATTAAAACATAATAATTATATAACAATTAATTCATCATTGGAATAGAAATTTTAATAATAAATATTTCACAAATTTTTATTACTAAAAATTTATCTTAATATATTATGTAATATTAAAATTATTATCTCAAATATATGAATCATTTTGGAAAATTAAATTTCTATATTTGTGAAAATTAATTATAACATTATGGCTTGTAACGCATAAAAATATTTTTATAATTAATTTTTTATATAACCTATGTCTATCAACAAATGTTACGTTTTTATTATAGTTATATTATTAATATTATTATTTTTTAGTTATTTTATAATTTAAATTGGAACATATCTAAAACAAAATTTGACTATATGTATATTTAATTAATGTAATTAATGGAAAATAGAATTCAAAATTTAATAATTGATTTTATAAAATGATATTCATCATTTATATATAAATAAAATAAATAATTATAATTAGTAAAATTTATTACAAATATAAGATTAATATAAAACAATTCTTACAAAGACATAAAAGTCATTTAAATAAGATGTTATTATTAAAATATTTTTTTTTCATTAGTCACAAAAATAAATGATTATTTTAGAACAACCCAATAAATAAATCCCAAGGTTATAATTTTTATATGAAATTAAAAATTAATGTAATATTAAAAAATTTAAATAATAAATTTTTAAAATTTATCTTTCGAAAATATAATTGGATTTAATCAACTTTTATAGAATTTTTTTTTTCAAAGTTATATCATATTAATTATTTTCAATCAAAAAGTAATGATTATTAACAGTTTTCCAGCATATGTTATGTAATAGATTTATTTATAATTTCATCTTTAGATATTTGTGTTTTTAAAGGATAGTTTTATAATGTGATATATTTTATAAAACCCAATATGCATATTAATGGATCCAAAATATCTGGTCCCCACACAAATCAATAATAAATGAATTTCATTTATTAAAATTATATTATAACATAAAAAGGATGAATATTATAGGTTCCAAAAAATAAAACAAATATATTCTACTAATATATTCACCATATAATTCTTGGAATGACTAGGAAACTAAATATCACAAATACACCTCTTAGAAGATCATTGAGTCATACCATTCACAGGTTCATTTCATTTATCATGATTTAAACAAATAATATTTCCAAAATGTTTAGGATAATAAGAAAGAAATTATATTATATAAATGAGAAGTCACAATAATAATATTCCTTTTCCATATAAATAATCATTTAAAACTATTATAGTTTCATTTCAACTATTTCACACTTTTGTAATCATTTAACTTTCTTGGTTATATCAATGTTACATGATTTTGTATGAAATAATTCTTCTAATCCTAATTACACAATGTAACAATGAAATAAAAACATCTAATTGGTTCATAATGTGTATTTTATCAGCTGTATCATATCCCATAGGTGTGTCGAACAATGTGTGCAGTATTATGACCACTCATCATAGACCAAAGTAATGATCAAGTCATTTCGAGACCAACCCATTCCTTTTTTGCCACACTTATGTTAGTTTGATACATTGACACATACATTTGTGCATCCCATAAAGGGATATTAATCTTATGAAAATTATTTATATAGTAATTTACCTGTATTTCATGATATAATTCAATTTTTTGGACTCATATATAGGATTCTCAATAATGTTCTCTAACCCAAACACCGAATGTTGTTAAACCATTTTCAAAGTATATATAGTCTAATCACCAAAATAACTAATCCCATATACCATAACATGTAAAGAGACCAAAAATAAAAATGAAATAAATAATAAAGTATTCTAATTATATAATAACATATCTCTAAAAAAGACGCACAACCAGAAGTATGAAATGTTTAGTTTCTAAGAGATAAGATACTTGGACATCCTAAATTAGTAAACCTGTGAATGTTTCTTTATAATTATAACCTTATTGATATATTACTCCATATATCACATGATATAATTATATTTGGAAACTCAGAAATGGAAACATAATAATGGGGTGAGTTTATATGATCAATACAGGAAACAGTATATTATAAAGGTCCACATCATGATAGTAAAGGATAACAAGAATAATAATTTAATATAATAATAATAGACCATATGGACATGTATGAAAAACATAGAACATGATAATGTAATATAATATTACAAATTATTGTTTAGTCTGTTTAAAGGTTATAACATTTCCAACAATAAATATGATAAAAATGATTCTTGTGACTTTAATTGAAATCATAAAATATTTTTAAAATATTCAAAATAAATAAAAAATCAAAAAAGTTGATAAAATTCATTAAAATAAGACAAAATCATTAATATAGTTTTTCTTATTATTTTGGACCTGGATATTCTCCAAACAATCAAAACACTAATTTTTTGGTGGAGAAAAATTCCACCAAACTCATAATTTGTGAAGTTATACACTCTCTGAAATGTTGACGAGTCAAATTTTGATTAGGTATTTACTTCGTCTCACCCGGCCTTACTGATCATAGTTACTCAGCAAGATGTTCACACCAAACATTATAAGTATGGATTCATTCTCTCTCACCCACCCTTTAGGATCCTAGGGACTTGTTATCTTATTTACTTATAAATTTTTTGCCAGAAATAAATGCCACCACACTCACCCATTATGAACCCTATTACTAGATAACAAAGTCCCATTCGAAATTGTGGTTTTTAATTAATGAAATCACACTCTTCATTTATTTATTATAGTTACTAACTAATTTGTTCTGATGTAAAATTGTGGGTAGTGCATAGTTCAATTAGACATAACCTTAGTAAAACTATATACTAGGTATCAAATTCACATTATATTTCTATATCCTGAAATATAATACATTACAATGTTTATTTTATGAAGATATAGGTTCCACCCAAATCCTAATCCCCTCTATTTTATGACATGTTAAAAATCAAACAGTCATTATCTTATAACGAACCCCAGCAAAGACAGGTTTCAGAAAACATCATAATACATCAAAAAATATGAACTTATTAAATTATTAAATAAAAAATAACTCAACAGAAAAATAAAATCATTTCATAATATTATTAAATGGTGATGTGAAAATGAATATTTGAATAAATATATAATGGTGATCAAACCCTAATGGATAATATGAATTGAAATAAAAGTGGATGTGAAAATGATTTTAAAAATATTAATTTTTATAGTTTTATTCTATAATGGAAACTATGAATTTAAATAATATTTCCATAATATTATGAGAATATAAATTTTACACTATTTAATTTAAAAATAAAACTTAATATTGAATATTTGAATAAATATATAATGGTGATCAAACCCAAATGTAAAATTGATTTTACTTTTAATAAAAAATGATGTTTATAAAATTTTCCAATAATGAAGTCTAAGTGAATACTAATTACTAAAAATGGGTATAAATTGTTTTCAAAAATATAAATATGTTTAATTTAAAAATTCGAGTTATAAAATTATAGTTTCAATAAGGAAAATGAAGTCATTTCCACAATGTAAAAACACTTCCATGGATGAGATCCATTAAAATAAATTTTAAATATTAATATAAAAAAATTATTTTAACATAACAACATAATAATAATGGGTGAATAAATTTTGATAAAAAATTATTACCTATAAATATTAGGTGGAAATAAAACATGATATCATCAAAGGGTATCATTGGAACTCCCAAATATTTTATGATATATATTATTATAATTTCGTTGATGACTTTTGTTGTACGATACAACAAGATTAGATTTTTATATGTCCAACTCCGTATTAGCTTGCCGTAAATGCCACCTTATTCATGGCTTGTATTGAAAAAAAATTCAAGTTAATTTGATAGAATTAATTTCATGCAACGCTGAGTATAGATTTTTTTTATTTATAAATGATGTGAGTTTTAATTATGTTATATTCAACATTAATGTAATCTTGCACTATACGCAACACTCAGTTGGCTTCTGTTACATGGAAGAGTGACGTTCCTCGATAGCTTGTATTGTATTCAATACCAGGTACCACTGAACGAAGATTGATTATTATAATATTTTATTACTAGTCTTTATGGATATTAATAACTAAATTTTTAATTTTATATTACATTATTATTCATCATAGCCATTTTCAAAAACATAATATGGTAACAAAATTAATTTTTCGGATCAAAGATGTATTTTTTAGAAATGCAGTTTTACTAACTTTTGATGCAGCGCCATTTTAAATATTGTTATTTTACAGTTTAATAATTTAAATTTAAAAAAGTGAAAATCCTTTTTGGAAGAGGGATATAGAAATTTAATTTTTTTTATTTATGGTATTATTCTAATAAAATTAAATTTTAATGAATAGTGAAACATACTGCATTTTAACACGAAACTACCTTTTTTATATAGTGGTATCATCTTTTTAATTGATTATATATCATAATTAGATTAAATTTTTATCATTTAATCCTATTTATTTCATTGGAAGTAAATTCTATTTTAAATTGGACATAAACACATATCAATCTTTTGATAGTTAATATTTCCTTAAAATATAATTATTAGTATTGCCAACAGGAATTAATTTTAAATTAATAACTAATACTTTTTTGTTTCGAATTTTGAACAATGGATTATATATTTTGAATTAAAAGGTTCAATTTTTTTTAAATAGGTAGCTTTTATTTTTAGAGATTATGAATTGTAACTTCAGTAATTATTTTATTTACTATGGTTAAAATGATGAATCTGGTAAATATGTGTAAAAAATATTATAATAATATTTAACTACCCTAACACATGTCATACTATAGTTTGATGATATACGTTTGACCATAGGAATTTGTGGGGCTATTTTGGGACCCCCATGGTTTCACATGGATGTGAAAATGGCATTTTATAAGAATTAATTTAATGTTGAGCTAATTATTACCTTAACATAAATCTTTTACTAAATTAATTTTAATATAGGGTTATATAACTGATCTATATGTCGATATATATTTATTATAAAGATGAATATATTTCTTACATCATGGTATTTTATTTATTATTTTTATACATTAGATAAATAAATTTATTCATGATACAATTATGATGTATTGATTACCACATCAGTATAATATTCAAATAAATGAATTTATAAATATTAAAATGAATTTGATTTGAACATTTTGTTTCCATAAACGAATTTTCTAGATGAAATTGACATATTAGGGACGATTTAATGTCTTTAATTTGAATTTATCTTGTTGGTATGTATTTTTAACAAAATTTTAGTATGAATAATGTCTAAAATTTAAATATTCATAACTAAAAACATTAACTAGATTATTAAATGATATTAAATTAAAAAAAATGATTCATCCCATTGGTTAATATAAGTCCAAATATTTCATAAATATCTTTTTTTGGTCCATTTGACTTTACATGGTAATTACAATTACCCACAATGTTTAAATAACATGGTATCTGGGTAAGATTAAAAAGGGTAAAATGAGGGTTAAACCAAAACAATAAGGATATTTAAATATTCAAAACATGTATAAAAATTTGTAGATGATTGGTACTAGAACCTTAATCAACATATATTCTAAATAAAAATAGTTTGGACAATTTTTAATTGAAATTGAATTTATAATAAATTAAATTTTTATGTTTCTTAAAGTGCCCATCTCCTCTCTTATAAAAGGGAACCTTCTAACTCTCTTTTTCACTCCATTTTGAACCTTTAATCTCATCCAAACACATCCCATATCTCTTTTCAACTTCCCAATTTAAATTATAATGGTGATGGTATTCTCAAAAGACCAACTCTAGTACCCTGAGTGGATATTTAAAGTAGGCTTGTCGAGGAAGAGTTAATCTCTTCTACTAATTATTTCAAATTTCATTCCTCTTATACTTACTCATCATTATTTGTTTAATTATAAAGAAATAAAATCATTATCAATCATATAATTAAAAGGTGTAAAATAAGGGTCAAATCAAAATGATATGGATTTAAAAATATTAAAAACATGTTAAAAAAATTATGGATTATGGGTATTAGAACCAAAATAATCTTATATTCTATTTAGAAAATATTTGGATCATTTTTAATCAAAATGGAATTTATAATAAATTAATATTTTGAGAGTTTCTTAAAGTGACCCTCTCCTCTCTTATAAAAGGGAAGTTTCTACCTCTCCTTTTAAATCCATTTTGATCCTTCAATTTCAGCCAAAACCTTCACTTATCTCTTGTAAACTTCCCTATTTACATTATAGATATTCTTCTCTTCTTAAAAGGCTAGTTCTAGTACCCTAAATGTAAATTTAAATGAGGCACGTCGCAGAACATGTGATCTCTTCTATCGATTCATACAAATTTCATTCTTCTTATACATTCTCTTCATTAGTTGTTTAATTATAAATTAATAACATATTTATCCCTCATATAAATATATTTTATTATAAATATGAAAAACAATATTTCATTTTCTATCCATCCTTTGTAAAACGAAATCACCGTTGGTGCGTATGTAAGACTTACCGTCTCCACACCGCGTTGCAATCTGTTTTCCACCTCCACATTTTTTTTGGATTGGTATAATAGTGGAAATAAGAAATATATATAAATAATATAACCTGATACTAATTATGAGATTTTATACACCATCCAATTTATTACCATTCTCCAGTTATGGGATTGATATCGTCAATCGTGCGTACGTACAGTTGACCCTCTCCACAGTGCGATGTGATTTGTTTTACAAAATATGAATTAAATACTGTTTATATAAATTAATTAAATTAATAGAAATGATATATATTATACTAATACTATGATTTAGATGACTTTCCTATAACCTAAAAATATCAATAAAAACTTATCCTACAAAACATGCACAATAATATAAAGTAGTTAATACCTGTATAACGAGTAACAATGAAATGTTACATACAAAAAGATGAAAATACGATCATAAATGTAACTATAAAAATGATTATGATTTTCAAATAAATCAGTAACACTATTAAAATCATCATATTGGATGATCAGATACAAACTAAGTATATTGGACATATGGTTAGTGATTATTTCTCCTCAATTTATATCTATGGGACATATGCCTTACACAGCACCTATTACTTTTTTTTGCTATTTATGCTTCCCAAGAACATTTTATGATTTTTATTATGAATGTTATGATATTTACATATGCACGTAACATTATTTATTTTATGTGGAATAATATTCTAATGATTATAATTGGAATGAGATAATATTTTAATATCAATTTTATCTAAGATTGCTTATACGTAAGTATTTATTGGGGTTATATTTATCATCCATATCTATGATCTCTAAAAAAGTATTCCTAAAATTTTTACTATTCATACATGTATTATGAATGTAAATTTTTCCCATTTTAGACTTTTATTAAATGGTATGGAAATAATCTTTATCTTTTTACCATAAGAGGTACTTTTTTGACATTTTTAGCAGAAGTACAAGGATATTATTTTTACTTATATGACATGAATGGATTTTTTATGGTATCATGAGGCATTATATCTCGGAAACATAATCTATAAGATTTCATTATTTTTTTCAACTAATCTCATCTATTTTAAATTTGTAAATAATTTTGAAAAAATATAATGTTTTAGAAGAAGAAATGATATTTTCTTCAAGAATTAATTACGGGTGTTTTATCAAAATTATTTTCGATCTAAGATGATTGTATATAAATATGGTATTTTTTCTTTCCCTATTATTAATATGATTATATTTTTTTTAATTTCTGAAATATTATTTTATAACGATTATTTAATGATGGTATTATATTTAAGATACCGATTTTATTTTAATGGGCTATGCTATATAAATTTTTTAGTTGTTTCTATGGAACATGTCAGAATGGTTTCATTATGAGTTAGGTGGGACCTATATATCCCTTAAAATAATTGGGTAATTATTTATATCACATTATATATACATTATTTTAATTTAATGTAAATATCATTTAGTAATTCATGGATAAAATCCCAATTAAATATGGAACAACAATACATGTCTAGAACACCATTTAATCTATGTTCAGTAATGGTCTATGTCTAATATGATGGTATTGGAAGAAATTTCTTGGCTACTAAGGAAATCATATAATGTGTATATTAGTTTTCAACAATTAAATGTTTTATACCAATTCTATATTATTATGTTTAATGTTATTTTATGTTTCATGATTACATACTTCAAGGATTTATTTCATATATCATGATTTTGATTTTTATGTCATGTTTTTACATTCAATTGTTTTTGGTTTTTTTATGTTCTCTTTGTGTAACCATTATATGAATATGAGCACACTCTTTCTATGTTTTGTTTTCCACATGATATAATGAATGGTTTTAAGTAGGAAAACAAAATTGGAATATCTTTATTTTTGATGTTGAAAATCTTTCACCATGATTAGAATATGTTTTTTTACTTTCAAAAGACACTAAACTAATACAATATTTGGCAGTCTATTTGTGTCATGAATTAATTATTCCTCAAAAGAAATTTAATTTCTATGTATGTCAAGATTGGGTGTGACAACTGGGTCCTGATAATAGCACAATCACCCGGCCTTAACATGGTCGTCAGGTCCTGGCCGACCAGAAACCACCCGTTGCCCCCGCAAACACGTGGGGCCCACCCCAGGGTCCACCCACATGCTTGAACGGGTAATCTGACTAATAAAAGTCCCCATAGGCCAACACATGTCCTTTCCAGTGTGCTTTTTCCCCACTCGCACACACCCTAGAAACTTTCTAGAAGGTCACCCATCCTGATCACTACTCCAGGCCATGCATTCTTAACTATGGAGTTCTAATCAGACAAGCTCTTGAAAAGGAAGGTGCACCTTGTTGACATGAGTAATATCATTTACTCATTTAACCCTTTATCATTTGGGGATATTACAATCACCTCTTCTATAGAGCACAAGGCCCTCGTTGTTGGCCCTACATATCAATCCCGGTAGTGCACCGGGATGGGTACCATCTCTTATAAAAAATGTGACAATTGGGTCCCTGTGATAGCACAATCACCCCGCCTTAACATGGCCATCGGGTCCTGGCCAACCAGGTACCACCAATTGCCCCGCAGACATGTGGGGCCCACCCCATGGTCCACCCACATGTCTGAACGGGTTATCTGACTAATGACAGTCCCCACATGCCAACACATGTCCTTTCCAGTGTGCTTTGTCCTCATCACACACGCCCTGGAAAATTTCCAGAAGGTCACCCATCCCGATCACTACTCCAGTCCAAGAATGGTCAACTGTGGAGTTTTAATCAAATAAGTTGCCGAAATGGATGGTTCAACTTGTTGACATCAGTCATATCATTTTTTCATTTAACCCTTTATCATTTGGGGATGTTACATTAGGTCTCTATAGATGGTATCAGAATGAAGGCTTAGTCATCCTTTGGATACGTGGATGTGAAAACTTTAGTTAGATCCCTAGTGATATTTTATGGATATTTCTCATAATGCCCTAAGGATAAGTAAAGTATAGGTTCAAACATATGTTTTTTTACTAACTAACCTACGGTTAAACCAAAGTTATAATATATTGTAATATTATATATAATTTACCTTACATATGTGTTTCTAGTGTCTGATACATATTTCCCACAGTTTTCGTTCTCATCTTAATCAATATCCAGAAATACATAGAACATTGTTAACAATTGAATATTTTTTATTTGGAATTTATTATAATTAAGAAGATTGATTTCCTAAGTGGAAATATCATGAAGATAATCATGATGAGGTTACAATTATTGGTCATATTGCTAAGGATAAAGAGAATTTTAATTATTTGAGATAGTCATGTAATGTTCTTCCAATATTGTATAGATTAAACCAAAGAATATTGATGCAGAGAAATTAAATAATATGATTTATATCTTATGAAATATGAAGATAAAGGATCACGAGTAATAGTATAAGAATTAATAAGATTGATTGAGGCTGATATGTTTCAGAATTCAGATATTATGTAATCTGAATCATAAAAAAGGTGTATTCAGTATATAGATTGGAATGTATATGATTAATAGTTCTATGGAGATAGAAACTTGATTTAAGGGTAAGGTGATATAGTTGGAGAATACATGATTAAGTCAGATATTGTAACACCCCGAGATTTTATGAAAAATATTATTTTAATTTCATTAATGTCTTATGTTGTATTCTACAACAAGATTACCTTGCGCTATACGCAACACCGTATTAGCTTGCAGTATACGCAACACTATTCTTGGACCGTGTTACACACAATTTTGATAATAGTTATTCTACGCAACATTGAGTATACATACATATATATATATATATATATATATATTAAATGTATAAATGAAATATGGTTGGAATCTGTTATACGAAACAATGAAGGATTCTTTCACAACACGCAACCCTGACTTGGCTTGCATTACACGCAATCGCGACCTTTCTCGATAGCGTGTGTTGTACACAATACCGGGTTTTAATAAACAATGTTATATTATTATAATATTGTCATGAACTAGCTGTTATGAATAGTATTAACTAAATTTTTAATTTTATAACATTATTATTCATCTTACACATTTTTAGAACATGGTATAAGAACAAAATAAATTTTTTCGGGTAAAATAAGTATTTTTAAAAAAAATGCAGTTTTGCCGCTTTTTGATGGCGCACCCACTATAAATCTATTTTTTGACATGTTTATAAGTTCAATTTGACAAAATAAAATTCTTCTTTGGAATCAAGAAATAAAAATTTACTTTGGATAAATTTTTCATATTATTCTGGTAACTTTCACATTTTAATGAATAGTAAAAACACGCTATATTTTAATTAAAAACAACTTTTTTCATCGTAATATCTTATGTGGTTAAATTAAAATATTGAATGGTTTTAAAGTATAAATATAATATATTTTTACCATTTAATATAATGTATGTCATTAGCATTGATTTTACCTTGAATTCGTATGTTAAAACAATTCAATCTTTTGCAAAGTTTTAAACAAAAACCCGTTTTTATTCGACAACGAGATTAATTTTAATTTAATTTCTGCAACTTCTGTGTATGGAATTTTAAAAAATGGATTCCATATTTGGAATCAATGGGTCCAAATTATATTAATAAGCTACTTTTTATTTTTGGGAATTATGAATAGTAACTACGGTAAATTTTATTTACCATAGTTAATGGTAAATCCGGTAATTAAGCGTAAATATAATATTTTAAAATTACCCTAACAAATGTCAAAATCCTATGGGATGACTAAAAGTCGACCCATGCCACCTAAGGGTCGGATTAGAATCATTTAATGAACATTTTTCTATGAAAATAACTTAATTATTATTAAAACCAAAGAAAGTGACAACATGTCACTCTCTTAAATTTTATAAGTATATTAATTTTAATTTAGTGATAAACTTCATGAAACTTCGAACATGAATAGTCTACAGAAATCTAATGATATTATCTACATCATAAAAATTTATTTATAATTTTTAGGGATTAAATAATTATCATTAATTATGACACAATAGTGATGCAGAAATTGTTTATCTAGTGAAAAATCAAGAATAATGTTTTTTTTAAACTAATAGTGACCATAAAATGCACAAATACCTAACCAAAACTTATTGGACATGTAAATGTAAACCATAATCATCCAATGGTCGAATATGTGACTATTTGGATCCTTATAAAAGCGATTATGACACTTATATTATTTTATTTTAAATGATGCCAAAGTTGTCAGCTTCATAATTTAATAAATATAACAATTTAAATATTGTGATTTTAAGATGATAAATTCGAGTAAAAGTATTATTGTGCAATGTAATATATTTATATTCATCATAGAATTTTATTTTAAATTTTTATACAACAAATAAGTATATTAAATAATTATACAAAAATGATGTAGTAATTATTTTATTAAGAGATAAACCAAATAAATTGTTTTAAAAATAATAAAATAAATATTATATGAACTATTTAATGTGATACACTAATTTTATAGATACATATGACCTTTTATTAATATATTAAAGCTTTTATTTCGAACATATCTTCTGTATATATTTTATTTAAATTCAAATAATTGAATAGTGTCAAAATTGACACTATTGTTATTTTACAAATATAACATATTATAAAATTGTTTAAAAACCACAAAAATATTTAAAAATTATAAATTTATATTTATATGGTCTATAATGTTATAAAGTAAACATTTATGGAAAATTCACAACAAATAAGTAATTATTTGTTATAATTTAAAATTTAGAATTTTATTACCACAAATAAACTTAAATAGATTAAATAAGGATAAATCAAAATGATAAGGTTTAAAATAAGATCCAAACATGTCTAAATTTGATTGGTTGATGAGATTAAAACCCTATCTCATCTAATATTCTAATATGAGTCATTTTTGGAGGTTTTTATGTGGGGTTAGATTTATTATAAATTTATATTTTTAAGAATTCCTAAGGTGCCCCTCTCCTCCCTTATAAAAGGGCACCTCCTCCCCCTCCTCCTCACACCAAATTGAGCACTCAAGCTCGGCCAACCCCTGCAAAAATCCCTTCTACACTTCCCTAGAATAATCCTAGAGGTCCTGGTCTTCTTCAAAGACCAATTTTAGTTCCCTAAGTGGAGGATTCAAAGAGGCGTTTCAAAGAAGAGGTAATATCCATTACCGATCTTTTCAATATCTTTCTTCTTAAACTTCTTCTTCTTTAGTTGTTTCATGAAAAAGTAATAACATCAGTATTAATTACATACTTATATGTTATTATAAATATGAAACAACCCTAATCCACCTTCTATCCATCCTATGGAAAAAATGAAATCACCGCGCGTGCGTACGTACGGAATACCGTCTCCACGCCGTGGTGTAATCTATTTTCCACCACCACCTTAATAGGATGGGTATAATGGTGTAATTAGTAACTATATATTATTATTATAAAGTGATATTGATACTGAAATAGTCTACATACACTTCAACAAAATTCCACGACCATGGGAACGATATCATCGCTCGTGCGTACGTACGGACTACCGTCTCCACGACGCGATGAGATTCATTCTCCACTTTAAACCATTCATGAATGATTATAAAGTATATATAATAAGTAATAATTAAATATATTACATAACAATGATACTGGATTTATGTGTATATATATGAATGTCATCTACTTAATTCCATTCAATTCAATAAGGAAACGAAAACAGCGTTCATGCGTACGTACGGACTACCGTCTCCATGAACGGTGTATTTCTTTCCCGTTAATAATTTATTATATATATGTATATCTTGAATATATATATATATATATAAATCATGTTTTATGTTCTGGAATTAAGTAATCATGATCTAAGTAATCATATGAATAATTACAAGTCAAAACACGGATGACAAATGAAACAATTTTACCCAAAACGCTCTTTATCATGGAATTTACAAAAGAACGGGTAATATAAATTCATAAGTGAACCATATATGATATCATAACAATGAATATGATTCTGTAATAAGTAAATGACATTATTTAAATCATTATACAGGAGGTTCGGACACTTACGAAGCAAATCGGACCTAAGGTAAGGGAAATATCACAATCTCATTTTTATCCGAGATTGTTTATTCGTAAGTATTTACTGGGGTGTATTTTATCATCCACATCCATGTTTACTCAATATGTAATATTATTTCCATTCACCTACAATTGTTTAAATCCTATTCTACCCTTTGGGGAGTTTTTAGTAAAAGATATGAAAGGAATCTTTTGTCGTTTTTCGTACGAGGTACATTTTGACTTTTTCGACAAAAGTACAAAGAATGTTTTTTTAACTTATACGGCACGAGCGGATTTCTACTGTTTTATAAAGCCTTATTTTCATGAAGCTTCCTCTAAAAGATTTCATGACTATTTTCAATAAAATCTCTTTCTTTTAAAATTTAATGATGTTTTGTGAAAAGAAATTGATTTTGAAGAAGAAAGGATATTTTCCTCAAGAATTCAATTCAAGTGTTTTATCAAAATTATTTTCCATCTAAGATAATAAAGGGCTCTGTTTTTATCCCTATTATTACATTGATTTGATAATGTTGTGATGGAATTATTTTTATGAATTCCATTATCTTATATGAATTGATTTATGATGTCATGATGTTTCAAGAATCCCATTTTTGTTACATGTGTTATGCGATGATGTATGTTTTATGATTATGTGGTACACATAAGAAAGGATTCATTATAAGATGGGTGGGACCTATATCTCCCTCCAATGCATTGGGTAAATATTTTATATCTCATGAGATAGACATGGCTGGAATGGTAGGTTATACCGGTTCAGTGAAACAGGACTGAAACGAGGGATACTCGATTCAGAAAGGGACTTTGTCCACTAAGATAGTCTTGACAATGAGTCTTGACTAACAAGAAATGATTCTCTATGATTATGTGTGAATGCCACAAAGTTCTATGTTTTATGTTATGATTATTGTGATTACATTTCACTTCCATGATTTATCCCATGTTATGAAATTATGCTCTCTTTTGCAGGTTAAGATTTCCAAAATTTATGTTCTTATGAATATGATGTGATTGATTTTTCTTTTGTATAACCTTACTGAGCATTTGAGCTCACCCTTTTATGTTTTCTTTTCCCCAGGATATAAAGAAATGTTTTAGGTAAAAAAAAGGGAAGATCTTTATGGGAGATATTGAAGATCTTTCACCACAATTAGAAGATTACGTTCCGAGTTTCCAAAGACACTAAACTATTACGATCCTTGTGTGTGTGTTTTTGTTATGTACTAAGTATTCCGCAAATGTAATGTAAGGTCAATGTATGCCAGGCTTCGGGTCTCTACAGTTGGTATCAGAGGAAAGGTTTAGTCAACCTTTGGAAACTAGGATGCGAAAACGTTAGGGAGATCCCTAGAGATATTTCTACGGTATGTCTAGGGATGTCCCTAAGGTTAAGTAGACGTATAAGTTATAGTACTAGAACTACGCTAACGATCATAGAATTAAACCTAAGATGTTAGATATTGAAGGTACTCCCCCTTTATTATGTTGTTTTCCCTAGCATGATTTTTGCCTCTCACACTATTCATTTTGGGTTTTAGAAAATGGCTGGAAACAAGATGATTCATGATAATGGAGGATATTATGGACAATGGAATGATATTCTTAATGAGCAACCAAATGAAATGGGATTTGGAAGTCCAAAGATCACTATTATGCCGAATCAGCAATCTCATAATATGATCAATAAAGTAAAATTTGGTAAGTTTCCTGACTCGGCTAATAAGAGAAAGATGGAGTTTCATGATAATCATAGAGGAAAGAAAGTTCAATTTCCCCTATGTAAATCATGTGGGAAGAGGCATCAAGGAGAATGTTTCAAAGGAACTGGAAGATGCTTTGGGTGTGGAAAAGAAGGACACAAAGCCAGTAAGTGCAAAGGAAAAGGTTCAGTTAACACCAGGGATGAAGATAATGGTATTGCTATGACATCAAAAATGGTTAAGTGTCTTAAATGTGGAATGTATGGGCATTATGCAAACAAATGCCCTAAGGGAAAGACTCATGAAGAGAATCAGTATGGTCATATGGGTAGTATTTATGTGGATGATGATGAAGAGACTACAAATGATATGTGAGATGAAAGAATTGTTGAAGCTCGGTCAATGGTTTAAGAATGTAGTGGAATGATTACATGTTTATCATGTGTAATGTTGTATAAGTAATATCATGGCACTATGGAATAAAGAGACATGTAAGGATTGTTACATTGTTGTCTGATTAATGTTACCAGTATCCATGAAAGGATATTCAGATATTTTTGGAATGTAGATGATATGCGCATAATGAAGGGATAAGGAGAAAATAAAATGTTTGATAGTATTCATGAGCTCATGACTGATATAAGGAGAAGGTTATATCATGGTTTGAGTATATTGAATTTTTGGATTTTGGTATGTGGAAAGAGTTAACTTTTGACAGCATTCATGTTTTCACTAAGGTTTAATGGGTATTCATATTTTTTCAAGAGAATACATCATTAAAGTATTCACATGATTGGAATGTGACCAACAAGATATATGGGGGATAAATGATGGTATTCACATGCTTGGTTGGCGACATTTCAAGTAATCATTTTCTTTATACTATGAGCTTGGACCGAAGTATTTTAGATAATCCTAAAGATTGTAATGGATTATGTTAACCATAAGTTAGTATTGTTTAAGTATAGAACTTTTTTTTGATATTATTTATGTGATGTTATAGTAATGTAGTTTTAGAAAAAGGACAACCTGCAGGACGGGCGACAGCCCATCGCTTCGGACAAGGCTGTGGGAATCGAACCCACAACCGAAGTGCGACTGGCCTTTATCGCCTACCACTGGCCTACAGGAAGTCCCTGTTTAGTAGAAACTAGTTTTATTATATTAAGAAGTATGATATATGAAGTATAAGTCCATTTTAGGAACCATATATGATTAATCTCACTATAGATCGACTTATGTATATAATTTTTGGTAACCTTTTGTTTGAGACAGATGGAATGACCCGTCATTCTATCACATGATCTGCTAACACTTCACGAATAACAAATTCAACTTCATTTATTTAAGAGATGAAGTGGAAATTGTTCAAGGCATGAACAACAGTGAGATTATACCAAAATAAAGTAAGTATTTATTCTAATTCAAACTATTCAACTTTAGGGAAACGATATTGAAAACCAAAAATGTTGTCCTAGTGCCCTTATATCCGATGTATCAGATGGTACCCTAGATCGTCACAAATTTATGGATTTGTGATTTCTGGATTTTCCATAGCCATGTTCTCTACCACTCTCCATCAGAACATGATGGTTAGATTTCTCTTCCATATCCATATTTTCACCTATGTGGAAACCCAGTGATTAGTTTATTTGGGTAATCGTTACATTTCATACTTTAGTTTTTAAAGCCAAGTTTTGGTATTCATTTTTACGATGTAGGTTTCTATTAAAGAAACTTTCGAATAGTAAACCATTTATAACCCCGACGAATTTCGAGGGCGAAATTCATTTTAAGGGGGGTAGAATGTAACACCCCGAGATTTTATGAAAAATATTATTTTAATTTCATTAATGTCTTATGTTGTATTCTACACCAAGATTACCTTGCGCTATATGCAACACCGTATTAGCTTGCAGTATACGCAACACTATTCTTGGACCGTGTTACACACAATTTTGATAATAGTTATTCTACGCAACATTGAGTATATATATATATATATATATATATATATATTAAATGTATAAATGAAATATGGTTGGAATCTGTTATACGAAACAATTAAGGATTCTTTCACAACACGCAACCCTGACTTGGCTTGCATTACACGCAATCACGACCTTCCTCGATAGCGTGTGTTGTACACAATACCGGGTTTTAATAAACAATGTTATATTATTATAATATATTCATGAACTAGCTTTTATGAATAGTATTAACTAAATTTTGAATTTTATAACATTATTATTCATCTTAAACATTTCTAGAACATGGTATAAGAACAAAATAAATTTTTCGGGTAAAATAAGTATTTTTCAAAAAAATGCAGTTTTGCCGCTTTTTGATGGCGCACCCACTTTAAATCTATTTTTTGACATGTTTATAAGTTCAATTTGACAAAATAAAATTCTTCTTTGGAATCAAGAAATAAAAATTTACTTTGGATAAATTTTTCATATTATTCTGGTAACTTTCACATTTTAATGAATAGTAAAAACACGCTATATTTTAATTAAAAACAACTTTTTTCATCGTAATATCTTATGTGGTTAAATTATAATATTGAATGGTTTTAAAGTATAAATAGAATATATTTTTACCATTTAATATAATGTATGTCATTAGCATTGATTTTACCTTGAATTCGTATGTTAAAACAATTCAATCTTTTGCAATGTTTTAAACAAAAACCCGTTTTTATTCGACAACGGGATTAATTTTAATTTAATTTCTGCAACTTCTGTGTATGGAATTTTAAAAAATTGATTCCATATTTGGAATCAGTGGGTCCAAATTATATTAATAAGCTACTTTTTATTTTTGGGAATTATGAATAGTAACTACGGTAAATTTTATTTACCATAGTTAAAGGTAAATCGGGTAATTAATCGTAAATATAATATTTTAAAATTACCCTAACAAATGTCAAAATCCTATGGGATGACTAAAAGTCGACCCATGTCACCTAAGGGTCGGATTAGAATCATTTAATGAACATTTGTCTATGAAAATAACTTAATTATTATTAAAACCAAAGAAAGTGACAACATGTCACTCTCTTAAATTTTATAAGTATATTAATTTTAATTTAGTGATAAACTTAATGAAACTTCGAACATGAATAGTCTACAGAAAGCTAATGAAATTATCTACATCATATAAATTTATTTATGATTTTTAGGGATTAAATAATTATCATTAATTATGACACAATAGTGATGCAGAAATTGTTTATCTAGTGAAAAATCAAGAATAATGTTTTTTTTAACTAATAGTGACCATAAAATGCACAAATACCTAACCAAAACTTATTGGAAATGTAAATGTAAACCATAATCATCCAATGGTCTAATATTTGACCATTTGGAGCCTTATAAAAGCGATTATGACACTTATATTATTTTATTTTAAATGATGCCAAAGTTGTCACCTTCATAATTTAATAAATATAACAATTTAAATATTGTGATTTTAAGATGATAAATTCGAGTAAAAGTATTATTGTGCAAGGTAATATATTTATATTCATCATAGAATTTTATTTTATATTTTTATACAACATATAAGTATATTAAATAATTATACAAAAATAATGTAGTAATTATTTTATTAAGAGATAAACCAAATAAATTGTTTTAAAAATAATAAAATAAATATTATATGAACTATTTAATGTGATACACTAATTTTATAGATACATATGACCTTTTATTAATATATTAAAGCTTTTATTTCGAACATATCTTCTTTATATATTTTATTTAAATTCAAATAAATGAATAGTGTCAAAATTGACACTATTGTTATTTTACAAATATAACATATTATAAAATTGTTTAAAAACCACAAAAATATTTAAAAATTATAAATTTATATTTATATGGTCTATAATGTTATAAAGTAAACATTTATGGAAAATTCACAACAAATAAGTAATTATTTGTTATAATTTAAAATTTAGAATTTTATTACCACAAATAAACTTAAATAGATTAAATAAAGATAAATCAAAATGATAAGGTTTAAAATAAGATCCAAACATGTCTAAATTTAATTGGTTGATGAGATTAAAACCCTATCTCATCTAATATTCGAATATGAGTCATTTTTTGAGGTTTTTATGTGGGGTTAGATTTATTATAAATTAATATTTTTAAGAATTCCTAAGGTGCCCCTCTCCTCCCTTATAAAAGGGAACCTCCTCCCCCTCCTCCTCACACCAAATTGAGCACTCAAGCTCGGCCAAACCCTGCAAAAATCCCTTCTCCAATTCCCTAGAATAATCCTAGAGGTCCTGGTCTTCTTCAAAGACCAATTTTAGTTCCCTAAGTGGAGGATTCAAAGAGGCGTTTCAAAGAAGAGGTAATATCCATTACCGATCTTTTCAATTTCTTTCTTCTTAAACTTCTTCTTCTATAGTTGTTTCATGAAAAAGTAATAACATCAGTATTACTTACATACTGATATGTTATTATAAATATGAAACAACCCTAATCCACCTTCTATCCATCCTACGGAAAAAATGAAATCACCGCGCGTGCGTACGTACGGAATACCGTCTCCACGCCGTGGTGTAATCTATTTTCCACCACCACATTAATAGGATGGGTATAATGGTGTAATGAGTAACTATATATGATTATTATAAAGTGATATTGATACTGAAATAGTCTACATACACTTCAACACAATTCCACGACCATGGGAACGATATCATCGCTCGTGCGTACGTACGGACTACCGTCTCCACGACGCGATGAGATTCATTCTCCACTTTAAACCATTCATGAATGATTATAAAGTATATATAATAAGTAATAATTAAATATATTACATAACAATGATACTGTATTTATGTGTATTTACATGAATGTCATCTACTTAATTCCATTCAATTCAATAAGGAAACGAAAACAGCGTTCATGCGTACGTACGGACTACCGTCTCCATGAACGGTGTATTTCTTTCCCGTTAATAATTTATTATATATATGTATATCCTGAAAATATATATATATATATAAATCATGTTTTATGTTCTGGAATTAAGTAATCATGATCTAAGTAATCATATGAATAATTACAAGTCAAAACACGGATGACAAATGAAACAATTTTACCCAAAACGCTCTTTATCATGGAATTTACAAAAGAACGGGTAATATAAATTCATAAGTGAACCATATATGATATAGTAACAATGAATATGATTCTGTAATAAGTAAATGACATTATTTAAATCATTATACAGGAGGTTCGGACACTTACGAAGCAAATCGGACCTAAGGTAAGGGAAATATCACAATCTCATTTTTATCCGAGATTGTTTATTCGTAAGTATTTACTGGGGTGTATTTTATCATC
Source organism: Viscum album (assembly GCA_963277665.1). Classification (NCBI taxonomy): domain Eukaryota; kingdom Viridiplantae; phylum Streptophyta; class Magnoliopsida; order Santalales; family Viscaceae; genus Viscum; species Viscum album. The sequence continues at coordinate 2,118,071,689 of OY728163.1, forward strand.
CACATCCATGTTTACTCAATATGTAATATTATTTCCATTCACCTACAACTGTTTAAATCCTATTCTACCTTTTGGTGAGTTTTTAGTAAATGATATGAAAGGAATCTTTTGCCGTTTTTCGTACGAGGTACATTTTGACTTTTTCGACAAAAGTACAAAGAATGTTTTTTTTAACTTATACGGCACGAACGGATTTATACTGTTTTATAAAGCCTTATTTTCATGAAGCTTCCTCTAAATGATTTCATGACTATTTTCAATAAAATCTCTTTCTTTTAAAATTTCATGATGTTTTGTGAAAAGAAATTGATTTTGAAGAAGAAAGGATATTTTCCTCAAGAATTCAATTCAAGTGTTTTATCAAAATTATTTTCCATCTAAGATAATAAAGTGCTCTGTTTTTATCCCTATTATTACATTGATTTGATAATGTTGTGATGGAATTATTTTTATGAATTCCATTATCTTATATGAATTGATTTATGATGTCATGATGTTTCAAGAATCCCATTTTTGTTACATGTGTTATGCGATGATGTATGTTTTATGATTATGTGGTACACATAAGAAAGGATTCATTATAAGATGGGTGGGACCTATATCTCCCTCCAATGCATTGGGTAAAGATATTATATCTCATGAGATAGACATGGCTGGAATGGTAGGTTATACCGGTTCAGTGAAACAGGACTGAAACGAGGGTTACTCGATTCAGAAAGGGACTTTGTCCACTAAGATAGTCTTGACAATGAGTCTTGACTAACAAGAAATGATTCTCTATGATTATGTGTGAATGCCACAATGTTCCATGTTTTATGTTATGATTATTGTGATTACATTTCACTGCCATGATTTATCCCATGTTATGAAATTATGCTCTCTTTTGCAGGTTAAGATTTCCAAAATTTATGTTCTTATGAATATGATGTGATTGATTTTTCTTTTGTATAACCTTACTGAGCATTTGAGCTCACCATTTTATGTTTTATTTTCCCCAGGATATAAAGAAAGGTTTTAGGTAAAAAAAAGGGAAGATCTTTATGGGAGATATTGAAGATCTTTCACCGCGATTAGAAGATTACGTTCCGAGTTTCCAAAGACACTAAACTATTACGATCCTTGTGTGTGTGTTTTTGTTATGTACTAAGTATTCCGCAAATGTAATGTAAGGTCAATGTACGCCAGGCTTCGGGTCTCTACAGATATAACCCTAAATAAGTCCCTTATGTGAAGATAAAGAAGTTTTGATAATGATATGAGGGATTTGAATAAGTAAATTTGATGATTCGTATTTCTTGAAATCTAATTATGCAGTTATGGGGAAGAGGGTTATGCTATCATGGATGATGTATTCAATTTATCTGGAATAAAGGAATATATCCATTACATTTTGGAATAAAAATACATGCATGTTTTCAATAAGGATATCAAATAATTCATGTTAATATTGTGACATAAGAGAATACATGAAAAAGGTATTCAGAAGTTTGGAATGTAAATACCAAGAACTACATTTTGAGAAAAGTGAGATAAAGGATATTTCAATTTAGTTTACCTCTTTCTAATGTTTTATATTTTAAATTTTTTGTGGTATTGTAATGTTATTCATTATGGATATTATATGTTATTTTATATTTTAGGTATGCTATATTAATGTATCATCTCAACATAGGTGGGGTCCTTCTTATTTGATAACCCAATATGACCATTTTTTGAGACAGATGGAATAACCTATCATTTTATCTCATGATCGGCTAACACTTCCTAAATGAAAAATTCATCTTCATTTCATTTAGAGATGAATTGGAAATAGTTTAGTGCACGAACACTGGTGAGATTTTACCAAAATAATGTTTATTTATTCTCATGAAAAATTATTCAACATTAGGAAGAGGATGTGGGAAAACAAAAATTTCATCTAAGTACCTTCTTATCTAATTAATCATATGGTCCCTAAAATAATTGTAGATTTATGGCATTCTAGTAGTTAAATTTCTCCAAAGCATATTCTCTATCACTATCCATTGGAACATGATGGTTAGATTTCTATTCCATATCAAGGATTCCACATCCTACCTATGATCTACTATGTGGAAAACCAATGAATATTTAATGTGGGTAACTGTTATGTTTCTAAAATTCCTTTTAAATTGATGTTTTAGTATCACTTTTTACGATGAGGGTTTCAATGAAAGAAACACTCCAGTAGAAACCCGTTTATAACCCATATTAATTTCGAGGGTGAAATTAATTTTAAGGGGGTAGAATGTAAAACCACAAGATTCTATGATATAGATTATTTTAATGTCTTTTATGACTTCTATTGTACGTTAGACCAAGATTGTCTTGGTCTATACACATCACCATATTAGCTTGCAGTATACACACCACTATTCTTAGCATGTGTTGCACACAATATCAAGTTCCTTTGATTGAATTTATTTCATGAAACACTGAGTATAAATTATTTTCAATGTATAAATGAACTAAGTATTTATTATGTTATATGAAGCACCAAAGTAGTCTTTCACTACACACAACACCGACTTGTCTTGCATTATACACATGGGTGACCTTCCTCGATAGTTTGTGTTGTACGAAATACTGAGTTTCACTTAACAATGAATGATTATTAAAATGTCATATAACATTAACTTATTCATAGTAATAAACACATTTTGAAATTAATATAACATTATCATTAAACTTACATGTTTTATAGAATATAATATGGTGACAAAATATATTTTCAGATAAAAGAAGTACTTCAAAAAATGTTATTTTACGCCTTTTGATGGTACACCTATTTTAAATATATTTTTGATACTCTTATAAGATAAACATGTAAAAATAAACATATAAATTGATTGAGGGATCTAATTTTTTTTTTGAATTTTTGGTATCGTTTGAATAATATTTAAATTTTAATGAATATTGAAATATAAAGCATTTTAACTCAAAACTGACTTTTTGTGTAATTTATATATATTGTTAGATTACCTTTTTAAATGGTTTTTAAGTGTAAATACATTATATTTTTATCATTTAATTTTTTTTGTAATTTTATGTAATTTCAATTTTACATTCGATATAAACTCATGTCAATATTTTGATAGTTATTATTTTTAAAAACCCTCTTTTTGGATTTGACAACAAGAATTAATTTTAAATTAATTAACACAACATTTAGGTTTTGTATTTAGAAAAACTCATTCCATATTTGGAATCATATGGTTAAAATTGTTTAAATAGGTACCATTTATTTTTTGACATTAGGAATAGTAACATCAGTACTTATTTTATTTACCATGGTTAAAAGGGTAAAATATGGAAAATAATTGTAAAAAATAATATAATAATAATATTAATATACCCTAACACATGTCCTAATACTATTATATGATATATTTCTGACCATGGACACCACTACGTCGATTTTGGGACACCGTGGACCCACTTGAATAAAAAAATGAATTTTTATAAGAATTAATTTAAAGTGAAGATAATTATAACCTAAACATATATCTTTTAGAAAATCGTTTTCAATATAGGGAAATATAACTGATCTATTTGTATATAGATAGTAATTAAAAATATAAACTATTTCCTTACATCATGGTATTTTATTTATTATTTTTAGACATTATAAAAATATATTTATTTATGGCACAATTATGATGTACTGATTAACTCATTAATGAAAGATTGAAATAAATGAATTTATAAATATTAAAATAAATTTAATTTGAATATTTTAATGTCATACAAGTATTTTCTGAATGATATAGAAATATAAGGGATTATTTAATTCCTTTTTCTTGAAAGAATCTTGTTGATATGAATTTTTTAAAAAAAACTCATGTATGAATAGTTTCCAAAATGGACATAATTAATATCTTAAAAAATAGTTTATTAAATGATACTAAATTAATAATAATATAATAATCAGTAAAATAGTTAATATAAGTCCAAATATGTTATAAATATCCTTTTTGGGTCTTCTGACATGATATGGTAATAACATTAACCCACCATGTGTATATTACAAGATATAATAGTAAGATTAAAAATGTTAAAAATAAGGGTTAATCCAAAACTATAAGGATAAAAAAATAATAATAACATGTCTAAAAATTATTTAATGATGTTCATTAAAACCAATATCATCTTATATATTATTTGAATAATTTTTAGACCATTTTTAATGAAATTTATTTTATAATAAATAAATATTTTGATAGTTTCCTAAATTGCCCCTCTCATATCTTATTAATGGGAACATCATACATCTCATCTTCACTCCATTTTAAGCCTTCATGATTTGCCAAACCTAGCCCATTACTTTTATCATATTCCTCAGTTATATTATATAGGATTTTTTCATCTCATAAGACAAAATCTAGTGCCCTGAGAATAAATTTAAAGGTGGCACATTCAGGAAGATGTAATATGCTCTAACGATTCTTTCAAATTTATTTCTTCTTATACTTCCTTTTCATTAGATGTTTGATTATAAATTTATAACATCATAATCAGTCATATAATCATATTTTATTATAAATATGAAGCAAAACAATTTTACTTTCCATCCATCATATGAAAAATGAAATCACCGCGCGTGTGTATGTACGGCTAACCGTTACCACGTCGTGGAGTAATATGTTATTCACCACCACATTACATGGATGGGAATAATCATATAAATAATAAATATATATGATTAATATAAAATTATACTTATTCTGAGATATTATAAAAACATACACTTAAATACCATTCATCAATTATCAGAACAATATCGTCGCTCGTGTGTACGTATGACTTAACATTTCCACGATGCGATGTGATTTATCCTATATAATAATTATTAAATTATGATTATATAAATTAATTAAATTAATAAATATGATATATATTAGAATAATTCCATTCTTTAAATTTTATAACTATAAAATAAAAATTAAAATATGACCTTTTCTGAGAAAACATGCCTTAGAACATAAAGTAGTTAATAGCTGAATAATGAGTAACAATGAAATGTTAATAACAAACAGATAAAAATATGATCATAAATGTTATAAAAAATGATTATGAATCTAGAATAATTCTGTAGTATTATTCAAATCAACATATAGTTGTTTCGTATACATATGAAGTATATGATAACTAAGGTAAGGGATTATTTCGTCTCACATTTATTTCTGTGGGACATATGCCTTAAACACCACCAATTTAATTTGTGTGGTGTTTATATTTCCCATGAATGTTTTATGATTTTTATTATTAAGGTTATATTATTTACGTTTGCATGTAATTTTTTTTATTTTATGAGGCATATGATTCTGCTGATTCTAATTTATAAGGATATTTTTTAAATCTTACTTCTATATAAGATTCCTTATACGTAAGTATATACTGGGGTTATATTTATTATCCATATTCATGTTTTATAAATATGTTTTCATAATTTTTTTTTTATTATTTCATGTAAATTTACAGTCATTTTTATAAATTTTTTATTATACTACTTGGTATGTAAGGAATCATTCTTGTTTTTACCATCGGAAGTACTTTTTTTACTTTTCTGGGAAAAGTACAAGGAGAATGTTTTTTAACATGAATTGATTGAATGAATATTTCTGGTTTCATGACACCTTATTTCTATAAAGCATCCTATAAAATATTTCAATATTTTTTACAACTAAATTATTATCTTTTAAAATTTCAGGGCATTTTCAGAAAGGAACATGTTTTTGAAGAAGAAATGATATTTTACTCAATAATTAATTTCAAGTGTTTTATCAAAATTATTTTCCAACTAAGATGATTCCCTTTAAACATGGTTATTCAAATATTTATATTATTAATATTATTTGATTTTTTTAATTATGGAATGATATTTTATTTGGATTATGTTATGATGGAATGATGTTTAAGAAACCCATTTTATTTCATGGGTTATGTTATATCAAATGTTTTTATGTTTTTATGGCACATGTAAGAATGGTATCATTAAGAGATGTGTGGGACCTATATCTCACTATAATTCATTTGGAAAAGATTTTTATCTCATGAGATATACTATACATAAACTATAAATGTGTTTCGTTCAGTAATGCATGGCTAGAATTTCAGGTAAATCGTATTCAGTAATACATGGATGGAACGGAAAGTAAACCAAATTTAGTAATTGATTATTTCCACTATGATGGTCTTGGAAGTAAATACATGGCTTGTATTGAAACACTATAATGATCTTATTACATTGTAATAATTACATGAGTTGTGCCAATAATATTATATCATGGTTAATTTTCCTTTGTAAATCATGCCATTCTTACTTCCAATATTTATTTCAGGACTCAGGATTGGGATTTTTAATTTTCATGTTTTTACGTTCAAATGTTTATTGTTGGTTTTATGTTCTCCATGTTTAACCGTAATGAGCATTTGAGCTCACCCATTATATGTTTTCTTTTCCCGAGGATATAAATAATGGTTTTTTGTAGTGAAAAATGGAATATCTTTATTGGAGGTGTTGAAGATATTTTACCAGGATTAGACGATTTTGTTCCGACCTTTCAAAGACACAAAACAAACACAATCTATGGGAATCTGTTAGATTCATGTATTATGTATTCCTCAATAGAAATTTAATTTCAAAGTATGTAAATCTTGGGTTTCTACTATCATAGATCAATCATGTAAGATAATTTTCATAGAAGAGTGATTATATCTCAAGGATGATATTTGAGTTATAAAATAACATAAAATAATTATATCATTTTAATTGAAATCCAATGAGTGGTATAACATTAATAAAAAATTTAATATACTGAAATTTAATAGAAATATTATACAAATTTTAAAAAACGAAATAATTTACAGAATTGAATGTGACTTATTATTTATATCTTAAAAAATTCGTAATATATTAATATTAGATATTAAAAAACCCTTATAAATATCAAAATATTTTTCTTCGATCCATGGTAATGGATTTATAGGAAATAAATATAATTATAGAGAAATGAAATTAAGATTACAATTTAATACAATAAAATTAACAAATAATACAAAATAAAATATTGAATTTATAGAATTAACATTATTATAAAATAAATGGAAATGATTTATGAAATAAAACGTTACTATATCCCAATTTCTAGTAGTCCACACTATGGCATACTATAAAAAATATAAAAAAATTATATTTTATTTATGAGATTTTATCATACATAAATCCATTTTAGTACCCTTATTTAAATATTTTTATCATGAGTACATTAATTAGTCATATAATATTATGAAAATTAGCTGTTAGTAACTAGAAATTCAATGTTAATGTATAATAATTTTGATGTAATGACCCATAATTTTGATATTATTTATTATGTTTTTGTTATGATATATAAATACCAAATTTATAAAGGATCATTTCACGATCTTTAACAAATGATAATAAAACATCACTAATTAGATAAATAAACAATTTATTACTTTTAAAAAAATTAAAATAGTTTTTTGATTATTATTTAATAATAATATGAGTTTTTTCAATCAATAATCATAAAAAAAATGATTTTATATAAAATTTAATTTATGTAGTTATTCTGACCCAAACAAGAACAAGTTGTTTTATTTAGAAATGGTTAATGAGTAGATTATTCTGATTTAATATACCTATGAATGAATCATAATGATATTATAATGATTTTTATATTATGTTAAACCAGTATGTTTGATGATGGGGTTAAAGATTAAAATCTAGAATCTTTTTTTACAGAGGCAGTAGTCAATGCACATGAATGATTGATGTTCGATTGTTTTTATATTTGTATTGAATTGTATAATTAGGGGTTTGAATATTTCTTAAAAAAATTATATAATAATGATAATTTCTTTTCATATTATTAGGGTAACATCATATTTGAATGATTAATATGAAGAGAAATACATAAGAATGAGATAATACTCTTGCTGGATACTTGATTTTCACTAAAATGTTCCCTTGAATTTGGATTGATTAAAATAATCATCAGAGGCCAGGAGAATAAGAATCTTGGAGTTGGTTATAGGTAGGTAAAAATATAATATTATATGGGTTGTGTTTGAAGGATATGTTTTTCTATCGGGGCAATAGCAGGACTTTAGTAGGCAATGTAGCTGGTACTGTAATAGGAAATATTTGGCACTCTAGAAGATGGGACTATTCTCTTGTTTGGGCCTTCGGGCCACTGATTTTGTCCACAATTCCTTTAATTACTTCGAGCCTCGCATGCCTTCAGGTTAGTAAGTAATTTGGGCCACCTCAAGGCCTTCAGGCCTCCTTATGTGTAGATGAAAACCATACAACCTACAAGGAATAAGCTCTAGAAGGAGGATGAGCAAGGAGATATCATCATAATAGAAGCTAAACAGATTGCAAGAATGAGAGGGTATGGAACCTGCCATCGAGACCATCCTATGAATGCATGGGAAATCCTAGAAGAAAAACCATGTGAAGGTAGAGAGTTGATTTCATGATGAAAATGCTAGGGAGGAGCAGTTCCGAGTAGTTATTCTGGGTTGTATGTATTGTTTGAAGCCTACGAGAAATGAATTATAGTAAGGCCTGTGTGACATGTAATACTTATGCCTATGGTCCTTGTAAGGGTTCCACCTCACCCCTTGAAAAGTGGATTATCAAAATCTATAAAAAATGAAGGACATCGGGCCATTGGAGGTAGATGGTACTTTTGGTCATAGAAACTATATTTTAGTTTTTTCAGAAAACATTTCAAAGTTAATTAACTAAATTAATAAAAGATAATATTTTGTAGGGATAGAATGGGTTCATAAAGGGTAATTATTAGGTCTATAAATAAGCTATAGGGTGTATACCATGGGGTTTATTTATTTATAGTCTTTTACATTCAAACTAAGAAACTTGTATTTTAAATAAAATAATTTTTGTTTTATTAAAAATTAAAAATTAACCGTATAATAAAATAAGTATTTTATAAAATTAAAGTTATCTATTATTTGAAGAAATTATTGTTCCTAAATATATTATTATCATTAAAATTAAAAAAGTTAATTTTATAAAAAACAACATTAATTAGAAATAGTCATTTTTAACTTTATGGATTATTAATCATATATTTAATGGATTACCAACTAATTGTGTGTTGATAAGTTAAAATATGTTCTTATAAATCATATTGTGTTAAATATTTATTGTATTTAAATTTAATTGATTCTTTATAAGTTTCTTGATTTGAATATATGAAAATATTATAATAATTATTTCCCCATTATCAATGTAATAAATATTAATAATAAAAAAACAAAATTTTATAACTACGAATAAATTTCCTATTTTAAATTATATGAAATTAATTAACTCAAGTACAATAATTATTTAATATAATTAAAATTATATGAGTTTGTAAATTAATATTATGTTAGGTTATGAATCACCTAAAATCCAATTTTTAGAAAAGATTTATTATAAAGCATAGAGTTTTTGTAAATAAGAATGTTATCAATTTTATTAATTCTAATTATGTTAATGATATTATATTTTTTAATTATGAGTTATGTGATAATGAAATTAATCCAATATGTTGTTTCACATTGTGTCAATTTTGTTTATGATGTGAGTGAGATATATTTTTCAACAAATAATAATTGATTTTATAAAATGATATTCATGGGTTTTACATATATAAAATAGTAATTATATGTTAATAATTTTATTATTAATATATATATATATATGATTTATAAAAAATATTTTGAGAACATCATTTTAATAAAAATGTATGAAAATTTCTAAAATCGATACTCCTTCATAGTCCACCTAAACATAAAGTAATTTATAAAAACAAATAAAATATATCATAATTTATTTTTATTGAAGTATTCAAAAATATGTTTGGCATTATAAAATCAAAATTATATAATTTAAAAATGTATCAATTTGAAAATTAATATATTGAAAACATAATTTAATGTAAATATCCATTTTTATATAAATTTTCACATATTATTTTCTATCTAATGATAATAACTATAAATATTTTAACATTTAATTAATTATTATAGATTTATTAACAATATAATATTTATAAATAGTTTTTCAACAATTTGTGTTTCTTGTGACATGTGTAAAATAACATAGTATGTATTTTAAATGATCCTAAATAGTTGGCATTTATAATATCATATAATGATAAAAATAAAATATTCTCTTATTTAGATTTTATTCATGTCATGAGGATCATTACACTCCGCTATGAAATAATGTAGTTTTAGTATTTATGATTCTATATTGTTGACAGCTGATTTCCAAAGATGAAAATGTGTAGTATTTTTATTCTCTTGAGTTTTCCATTATTAATATCTTCATAATAATACAATGGATGATTTTTTACAAAGCCTCTGTTGTCTACAATAATCATCAGGTATACTTTCGTTATTATAATGTTTTCAGTAATTTCATATAGGGTGGATAAATTTTGATATTGGGAAAACATCAGTTGGGGTTCCCAGAAGAATACATTAATAAATCGGATTTAAGGAGTATTTATATTATTTTTTTGTTTAATTTTTAACATTCATCATTAACAATGATCATAATTTATTTATATAATGGATGAATGGAAATTTCCATTACATATTAGATTCTACCATATAGATTAACATGGCGGATATTGTTGTTTTTTAATGATTGAGGAATGTTCATGAAGAGAATTTCAGTATTATCCTTATAATCATTATAGAATATTATCAGTATGGAATGTTATTTAAATTAATGTTCTCGATTCAACATGAAAAATAAATGGGCGAAACGATTTTTAATAAGATTATCTAGTGTATAATAATAGGATTTATATGGTGGTTTAATATTAAAAGGCAATAAATGTGAGTGGGATCGGGAGATTCATTGGATTATCAACTTATTTCTATTTCTCTAATCAATATTTCTAAACTATAGTGACCCATTCAACTTATAAATTTATTTTACATCATAATATATGAATACTAATTAGATAACCTTATGATACCCTATAGAATCATATAATCATCGTATCATTTGAAAAATGCATACATAAACAACTAGATCCAAAAAGATCTACATCATCTCCTACTATATTCATCAAAACATTCAACCTTATTAAAAATATAATACTTATAATAATTTTCCATTTCACATGGAATGAATGATATTAAAGGGTGGTATCATATTCCAAATAAGGGAAATAAATTGATATATGAATGCGTATATTAATATAACATTATAATAACTACATAAAAATTTGTGATTAACATTTGAATATCATAACCATATCATTATAGATCATAATAATGAATCATATAATAAGTCTTTATAATTCAAAATATATGAAAAAAATGGCATTAAATAAAAATATCCGGAAGATCATAACATTAGAATAAGAAATTAGATGGGTTTTTACAGAAAAATGTAGAATTTTGTCTTTCAGTAGTCATGGATAACTAAAAAGACTACTATATTATATTTGATACATTATTAATTATATTATATTAGATAACATTAAAAACCATTAATATCATTTTGTAGAATATTATTTACTGATATGGGATCACACCAACTTATGGTCCTCATTATCACAGAAGGTATCTATATTTTCCCAAATTATTTGTCATCCATATATTTCTCATCCCACCAAAATATTATCAAAATCAAACAAATTTTATTCTTAAAATAATTTAATCAAATCATTACCCATTTAAAGGAAACATGTTTTATAAAAATATAATAATTTCATCATATCATAACTCATTTCTAATAATTTTCATTCATACACATCACTGCATCATTGTCATAAAATATAATAATGATGAATAATTATGGTATAATTAAATATACCTAAACGTAAAATAATTATCAACCTTAAGGGAAATCATTTCAATGTAAAGTTTCTTTAAAAGATCACTTGGTTGATTTATTGATGAAAATACACATTAAGCATTAATGACACTTATTTAAACATACAAGGTGATAATATTATAGAAAATATTTTCATTTATATTAAATTTATAATCACCTATAATATTCATTCATGATTTAGGAATTCATGATTGTGTGTGATTACTTTAATTTAATATAAGTTAAATAAGTATTACTTATAAATATTTTGTAAAAATTCATAGGAGTGTCATTTTTAAAATGATAAGAATATTCAATTGAGATCAATCATATAAAAAATATAATGAGTCAAAACCAAATTAAATTTTTTTATGTGAATAGTAAGAACATTCATTATTTTTTTAGAAGTTCTCAGTATGGAATAAATGTGATTTTAAACTAACTAGAGGAATAAAGTAAATTTTAATTTAGAAAAATCATTTTATCTCTAGAGTTATCAATATGGATTATATGAATTGAAGTGATTTTATTATAAAATAATATCCATTTAAAAATAAAATTAATTCAATTTTGGATTGATATATCATGAAATTTTATCATTGTAAATATAATCATAAACAATGACACTAAATAATGAAATTGTAACATGAAACCCTTACCTAAATTTTTAATTTCTTCAAAAGTGATTGATCCGCATATATAATACATTTAAATTTTGTATAATACTATACCACAATAAAATAAATTCTTATAATATCTATTATTAACAACTTATAACACTTTTCCAAGAATTTATTAATAGTTCATATTTAAAATAATTGTTTCGTAGAGTTAACTATTACATTTTCAATGGAATTTCATTTTATGAGCTCTATAACATGTTCCTTGATCTATGGATTAATTATTTCCATAATATAAATAATATTGTTAATATTATATATATTATTAATATATATATTTATAGTCATTCATAATTGTTAGTGACATATAAATCAATTACATCATTCATTGGGATGGTTGGTTTTATGTACACATAAATGTTGTTTTCAGTTTTTGATGGATTGATTTAAATTAAGGTAATCAATAACTCCAAATTCAAAAATAATTTTTATATCATTTATGTCATACATATTCATTAAATTCAAATTATTACTGTTTATGTAAAATTAATGTGACAAATCTATCACTTCACTTTGAAGATGTGTTTGTTCGCACATATAAGCAACTGACGTAATTAATTTTCAATGGATGTAAATAATGTTATTATTGGATGTAAAAATATAATAATAAATATTAATTATTTATTAAATATTTAAAACAATTATTTTAAAAACATTGTGATTCATTTTGAGGGCTTCGAAAGAAAAATGAAATTGAAAATGGTACATTATGAGTTGTAACTTTTCACGACCCTCATTCACCAAAAAGGAGGGAAGGGTCAGCAGATTGCCAGGACCTTCCTTCTTTAAGTTGAAGGAGAAATAATGACCCCTGAAACCCACATTCAATAGGTCCCGGAGTGGAGACTAGCACCAAGGGTATAGAAATTTCTCACAAATGGAAGGAATTACCCTTTTTATTTTATAGGATCGAGAGATAAGGAGGAGAAAACCCAAAAATACCAAGGTATAAGGAAAAGTAAATCCAAAATTAAACCATTCCCACATGCAAGTTCGAAAAGTAAAAGCCACAAACTACAAAAGGTGACTACAAGGTAAGTACCAAAGGAAAAAAGAAAATAACAACTGCAACTGCTCCAAAGGTCCGAGCTAGTAAGGTCCTGCGTGATCCCTGAAGTCCTCTTGGAAACCTGAAAGCAGTTTTATATACGTAGGGTGATCATACAAGCTCACTCAGTAGGGAAAACCAAGACTCTCACGCACAAGTGGGGGAACATACTAAAGTCCCGTGAGAAAAAGAGTAAACCAAACACCTAACAAGGAAAACTATCCACCTCAGGCCTCACCACGGCTCACTCCCCAAATAACGCAAGTCAAGTAATATATATATTAAGATCAAATCTGTAACGCCCCGACCCCAGCTGCCCAGAGTCGGTGCATTATTACATAACATTGGCATGATCACAAGAAAGATCAAATCTCGAAAACCGATTGGTTTAGTAGCCTTGGAAACACTACATATATTCATAAGTTTTACATTACATCATAAAATAAAAAACTACTACAACAACATAATGTCTCCATAATCCACACTACTATCCCCTCATAATATCCCTGCAGGTCATTCATAATTTACTTCTTCACATCCTGGGGAAAAATAAAACATAGAAAAGGGGTGAGCTCAAATGCCCAGTAAGGATAACAATATAGCGGAAACTTTCATAAATAAGAATAAACATTTAAGGCAATGCATTACTAAAACAAAAGCCTTTTAAAATTGAACTTCAACATGGTATGGCAAAAGTAAAATGAAATAATGCCATTTACTTATTCACATGGATATTCTACTAATCGAATAATCACATGCAAAAATCAATAACCACTTTCATAATGTTGGAATTCATAATGCCAGACTATCATAACCACATAGCCAAGGCCTCGTGCCAAGACTACAAATAAGATTTTGTCAAGGCCTTGTGCCAAGACACTAGTTTGTCTCATGAGACCTATCGATGCATCGAGGAGCTATAGCGGGCTCCACCCGTCACTTATTAAGTCCAATGCATTCCCATATGAAAAGGTTTAAACATAACATAAACATTCGTATTAAAACTAGCATACGAAATGTCAATACTTTCACAATAAACTATGAATGGTATAAAAATAGCACATCCACAGTCAAACATATCACAAAACATTCAATACAATATAGAAGTTTTGTATCATAATAAATCAACTTCAAATAATCTTAAAATCCATCAAAGGATGTTGACATAGATGAAATCAAAATTATTTTAAAAGAAATATCTCCTTTTATTTTGAAATCATTTAAGATCCATATAAAATAAAACATTTTCTTTGAAAATATTCTTATAAGCTTGTAATGGAAGCTTTGAAGATTTTATAACGGCGTAAAATAACCGCACCCGCCGTACAAGTTAAAAAAAACATTCTTACCTCAATTCTGTCGAAAAGGTTAAAAAGGACATTGTTTTGAAAACGACGGAAAGATTCCTTTATAAAACTCTTATGAAAAGTCAAACAAGGGTATAAATGACTTTAACCCATATTCTTGTAAATAGTAAAAATGTTTTGAAATACATTTTTAAGAAACATGGATGTGGATGATAAAGATATCCCAGTAGATTATTACGTATAAACAACCTCGGATAATGAAGAGATTGTGAAACAACCCTTACCTTGTACTTTTCCTTCGTTGGGGTAGGTTAACCTCCTGTATAATGGTGAAATAATTGTTATTAAATTATACAAGAATCATATATATTAATATGATATCATATATGATCTTTTAATATTGGTATCTTAGTATTATCGTTGTTTCGGGTGTTAACTTACTTGTTTTGTTTCATATGTTTTGTTACGTAAGACATGTTTGTAAAGGATAGGTTGTATATTATTCATATCCAGAATGATATCAAGTCCTTAAACATCATTTTTAAATCATCAAATGATAATTATACTTTAATGGTTACGATGGAGAATGAATCTCATCGCGTTCGTGGAGACGGTAGTCCGTACGTACGCACGAGCGACAATATCATTCTTTTGATATTAAAATAATATATAAATGGATGGTATATCATATATACATAATCATTAACATGTTATATTTATTATTTACATGAGTTACACATCATTATTATACCCATCCAAATAATATTATATTGAATAACAATTACACCACGACGTGGAGACGGTAAGCCGTACGTACGCACGTATGGTGACATGTTATTCAACGGGTGGATAGAATACTGAATATGATTGTACCATATTTATAATAACATCACAGTATATGTGAGATACTGGAGTTATTATTTCAGAATGGTAAGAACAAAGGAAGAAGAAGTGGAAGAAGAAATGAACTTAGAAAAGGGTGGTGAGATCATTACCTCTTCTTCGGGTTCTTCCTTTTGATTTGATCAAAAGGGCTCCTTAGGTTGGCTTTCTGATCAAACTAAGGCCTCTAGGTTGTATTGAGGGATGTTGGGAGAGTATTTGGGCAGAGTTTGGCCGAACCAAAAGGCTTTAGAGGTGTGAAGAAATGAGAAGGAGGAGTGCCCTTTTATAAGAGGGGTGAGGGGCACCTTTGGAAAAGCTAGAAATATTAATTTATAATAAATTCATATTCGGTTTCTAAAGGCTCCAAAGTTGACTATTCAAAGTATGAGGTGGGGATAGGTCGAAAACAACTCATCCAATAGAATTTATACAGGTTTGGGTACTTATATTAACCTTATCTTTAAGTATTAACTCTAAGTTAATTAGTTTCACTTTTACAATGTCTCTTTGTATTTTTATATAATATGGTTAATAAACTTACTATATACATCCAAGCGACCCCCAAGTGGTCCATTAATGAGGAACCTATAATAATATAAGTCCCTTGGCCGATCCTTAGATTTTTAGGAATTTAATATCAATTAATAATATAATATTTGTTTTAAGAACTCTTTTATGTCAATTTTGACACTATTCAATAGTTGATTTTTTTGAAACTCCTAACAGATTGATTACTTCTAACAAAGTCAATTAAATCAATCCTAATATATCATATTATCATATAAAATTAGTTTAATTCATTAAAAGTTTCATATTATATTTATTTGGGTATTTATAATATCAATTATTTTAATTTTTCACTATTATAGTAATTACTGCATCATCATTGTGTCATAAATAAAATAAATTATTCAATGTCTAAAAATTATAAATAAAATATCATTATGTAGGAAATCTTTTTAACTTTCTAATGAATATTTATAATCTAAAATCCAACATATATAACCCTATGTAAAAATTGTTCTTCTAAAAGATATATGCTTGTGTCATTTTTGTATTCATTTTAACTTAATTAAAATAAAGTGTCATTATCACTTACAAGTGGATCCATGGGGTCCCAAAATTGACACAAAGATGCCCATGGTCGACCATGTATCAACCAATAGGGTTAAGACACGTTTTAGGGTAATTTAGTATTATTATAATATTATTTTTTAACCCTTATTTACCGGATTTACCCTTAACCATGGTAAATAAAATATTTACCGCAGTAATTATTCAAAATGTCTAAAAATAAAAGTTACCTATTTACACAATTTGAACATCCTGACTCCAAATATGGAATCCATTTTCCTAAATTCAAAACACAGAAGTGGCAGAAATTAATTTAAAATTAATTCCCGCTGTCAAAACAAAAATCGTGTTTTTAAGAGATAATAACTATCAAAAGATTGACACTTGTTTATGTTCGGTTTAATTGTAAAATTATGTCCAATGACCAACATTATATTAAATGGTAAAAATATATTCTAAATATACTTTAAAACCACTCAAATTCACAATTTATCACTATTAATTATTTTGATTAAAAAAGTTGTTTTTAATTAAAATTTAGTAATTTTCACTATTCATCAAAATATGAAAGTTATCCGAAATGTACCAAATTTTCACCCTAGGCTAATTTTGATATTCCGAATCCAAAAATGAAGTCCATTTTGAAATATAGAATATATATGATTTCAAAAAGTAGGTATTACTATTCACAACGGCTAGTTTAATTAGTTGTGGTGTGTGTTAGAACTCGAGGTTGCGTACAACACACGCTATCGCATTATTCGAAGGGAAACGTACCATAGAAGCTTGGGGTGTTACATTCTCCCCTCCTTCAAATAATTGCGTCCTCGCAATTTCTAGGGTATTACTGCATAAAAAGACTCGGGTGGTTCTTCATCATAAGTTCCTCGGGTTCCCACGTTGCCTCTTCCATCTTATGATTTCTCCACAAATCTTTTACCAGACGCGTCGTCCGGTTTCTCAGCACTTGTTCTCTCGTATCAAGAATCCTGCCGGGCTCTTCGCAATAAGACAGATCGGGTTCCAGTTCTAATTCCTCATAGGCGAGTACATGCGTTGGGTCAGGCATGTATTTTCTCAACAGAGATACGTGGAATACATCGTGAACTTTGGAGAGCATTGGCGGCATTGCCAATCGGTAAGCTACAACCCCAATTCGTTCTAGAATTTCGAAAGGTCCGATGTACCTGGGACTCAATTTACCTTTCTTACCAAAACGTATGACTCCCTTCCACGGAGATACCTTCAGGAAAACATGATCACCGACTTGAAATTCCAAATCCTTCCTTCGATTATCGGCATAGCTCTTCTGCCTACATTGAGCTGCTTTAATGTGATTTTGGATTACCTTCACCTTTTCCACCGTTTCCTCCACCAGTTCTGGGCCTACAAGTTTTCTTTCACCAACGTCATCCCAACAGGTTGGTGTACGACATCTCTTTCCGTATAACGCTTCATATGGTGCCATCTGAATACTCGAATGGAAGCTATTGTTATAGGAAAATTCTACTAGTGGTAAATATTGATCCCACATACCCTGAAAATCAAGTGAGCAAGATCTCAACATGTCTTCTAAGGTTTTAATAGTCCGTTCTGATTGTCCGTCTGTCTGAGGGTGGTAAGCAGTGCTCAAATGAAGTTCAGTATCCAGGGATTTCTGAAGACTTTTCCAAAATCTTGAAGTAAAATGGGGATCACGATCAGAAACAATCGATAGGGGAACTCCATGAAGTCTCACAACTTCATTAATGTATAGTCTTGCTAGACGTTCTAGGGGTAGATCTTCTCTTATAGAAAGAAAATGTGCTGACTTGGTAAGACGATCAACAATAACCCATATTGCATCGTTCCTTCTAGGAGTCTTTGGTAGCCCCATGACAAAGTCCATCGTAATATTGTCCCATTTCCACTCCGGTATGGGAAGAGGTTGCATGACTCCTCCAGGCTGTTGCCTTCCAGCTTTCACTTGTTGACAAACCATACATCTTGACACAAAATCAGCAATCTCCCTCTTCATGTTGTCCCACGAAAAATGTTCCTTCAAATCTCTATACATTTTGGTGCTCCCAGGGTGTATAGAGAAATTGGAACTATGAGCATCATCCAGCAATTCCCTTTTTAGATCAGGTATATTGGGAACACAAAGTCTCTTCCCGAATTTCAAAATTCCACCTTCATACGCAAAGTCTCTCAATCTCCCATCATTCACAGCTTTAATCTTCTTCTGAAATTCTTCATCATCGGTCTGAGAACTCTTAATCCTTTCTAGTAAAGATGGTTTGGCAACCATTTGAAAAAGCATTGATGTTTCACCTTCCCTGGTTATTCCCATGTCCATCTTCACTAGATCCATGAAAATTGGATCCCTTTCAATTCTCATCATGTTCAGAACTCCATGGTCTTTTCTACTCAAAGCATCTGCCACCTTGTTTGCCTTCCCCGGGTGATAGTGTATCGTACAATCATAATCCTTGAGTAATTCAAGCCATCTCCTTTGCCTCATGTTGAGTTCTTTTTGTAAGAAAATATACTTCAAACTCTTGTGATCAGTATAAATCTCACATTTTTCACCATAGAGGTAGTGCCTCCATATCTTCAAAGCAAAGATCACAGCTGCTAACTCAAGATCATGAGTAGGATAGTTTTGTTCATGAATTTTCAACTGTCGTGATGCATAGGCAATAACTCTATCATTCTGCATAAGGACACAGCCAAGTCCTTTCTTCGATGCATCACTATAAATAACGAACCCATCATTCCCCGATGGTAGAGTCAATATAGAAGCATTGACTAATCTTCTCTTCAGTTCTTCGAAACATTCTTCACACTCTTTTGTCCAAACAAATTTAACCCCTTTACGTGTGAGCTTCGTTAATGGGTTAGCCAATCGGGCAAAATTCTGGACGAAACGTCGATAATAACCTGCCAAACCAATAAAACTACGTACCTCAGTTATATTCGTAGGTTCTGGCCATTCTTGGATTGCCTTGGTCTTAGAAGGATCAACAGAGATTCCATCTTTAGAGACAATATGGCCAAGAAAAGAAATCTCCTGAAGCCAGAATTCACACTTGCTAAACTTTCCATATAATTCATGCCTCCTCAGAGTCTTCAAGATAATGCGCAAGTGATTTTCATGATCTTTGTAGGTTTTGGAGTATACCAAGATATCATCAATAAATACCACCACAAATTCATCGAGATACTCCTTGAAAACTCTATTCATCAGATCCATGAATACAGAGGGTGCATTAGTCAATCCAAACGGCATTACAGTAAACTCGTAATGCCCGTACCTGGTTCGAAATGCTGTCTTCGGAATGTCTTCCTTCTTCACACACAACTGATGGTATCCAGATCGAAGGTCAATCTTTGAAAAGTATTGAGCTCCATGCAGTTGGTCAAATAAATCATCAATACGAGGTAGGGGATACTTGTTCTTTATCGTTATAGCATTGATCTCCCTGTAGTCGATACATAACCTCATAGATCCATCTTTCTTTTTAACAAAAAGAACAGGGGCTCCCCATGGAGAAACACTAGGGCGAATAAATCCCTTATTACTCAATTCCTCTAGTTGTTTCTTTAGTTCGACTAGCTCTACAGTGGCCATTCTATAAGGGGTCTTCGATATAGGCCTTGATCCAGGAATTAAATCAATGGAAAACTCTACTTCTCGTTCTGGAGGATGTCCAGGTAAATCTTCCGGAAATACATCTACAAACTCTTTCACAATAGGTACATCCTCTATTTGAACATTTCTTTCCTCACCGACAGTTATTTCATTCTCTTCCTCCCCGATAATTGAATTAAGTTGAGCTACTGGGGGTGGGTCTAAATAAGAATTAGGTGGTGACGATTCTGCTCTAAAAATAAGGTGTTCCTTATCATTATCATCGAGAATCGTAATTTCTTTCTTCTTACAATAAATCTTCGCATCATAGTCCGAAAGCCAGTCCATACCGAGGATTATATCAAACTCAATCATAGGTATGACGATGAGATCAGCTGATAAAGAAAATTTATGTGCTCTAATGGGGACTGATTCACAAAACTTTGTTGCAGTGATACTTCCCTTAGGATTTTTAACTGACAACTCCCTTATTAAATCAAATTGGAAATATCTAATTTTCTTAGCAAACTGGGAAGATATGAAACAATGCGATGATCCAGAATCAAATAATGCATTTGCTAAACTTGAGGAAACCATTAAATTACCTGCCACCACGTCTTTCGGAGCTTCTACCTCAGCAGTAGTGATAGCATAAGCCTGTCCTTGATCCATTGGCCTTTTCTGAGGTAAGTTCTCCTGACGCTTAGGACATGCATTTGCATAATGCCCCATCTCCCTGCAATTGTAGCACTGAACGTTGGTAGCTTCCTTCTTCCCCTTGCAATCATGAGCTTGGTGGCCTTTTTCACCACACTTGTAACAGACTCCCATTCCCTTCAGGCAAGCACCGGGGTGTTTCTTCCCGCACTTACCACAAGATGGATATTCAACCGTTCCCTTCTTCCCCTTATTTCCATTCCCAGATTGATCAGCAGGTCTCTTCTTCTCTTGCTTTGCTTTAAAGTCATAAGACTTAGAGAATTCCTTTTCGGTCTTTATAGCACATGAGACAATGTCTTCGTACGATGAAAAGGATTGTGAGACTAATGCTCGACGGAGAAATGGTTTTAACCCATCAAAGAAACGATCAATCTTACTTCTTGGGTTGCGAATATAATCTCCAGCATACCTCGCTAACCTTGTAAAGTTAGCCTCATACTTTGTGACATTATCATCCTCCTTTTGTCTCAGACTCAGAAATTGTCTTTCCATATCTGCTCGATGGTCGCGAGGAAAGTATTTTTCTAAAAACAGATCTTTGAACTCCCTCCATTCCATATTTGATACTTCATCATCTTCCTTCGTATTTTGAATCAATGACCACCATTGATCAGCATCTCCAGTGAGGCGGTAAACTGCCATGATAACTTTTTCCCTTTCACTACTCCCCAAAGCCTGAAATATTTTCTCTAGGGAAAATATCCATTGCTCAGCTACTAAGGGATTTGTACTCCCATTGAACGTTGGTGGTTGTTGCCTCATGAATCGATCTAACATTGATCCTCCATGCTGCGGATCAGGGTGCTCCATACGGGTAAGGTTATTATTCATAACCTGAGTAAGTTTTCCCAGTACGGTGATTAGCTGATCAGCACCAGTTGCATCACCAGCCCCACTATAATTATCTTGAGCAGGAGGGCAATCCCTACATGGAGTGCGTGCCTTGATATGGTTTCCATTTCTTCCACTAGGTGCCATTTCTAAACAATGGCATAAACTAGATCAGTTTATGAATCAAAATACATAATCCCATACTTATAAAACACTTAACATAAATTGAACTATTTATGGATATAATCCATAATCATAAAAATGTTTTCTTTGAGGAAGTATATACTCATAAACCCTTCATAATGATTTGTAAAGATAATGAGAGTTATCCTAAGCATATCCCCCGGGAGTGTCGTAACCAAGAGTGCAGCAAGGCCCGTTGTCGTGCACCAGTTCCCGTTCGAGTCTAGCTCAAAGCGGTGTTTTCGGGTTTTACCCCTAGGTACATCTGTGCCAGAGCCGCCTCTACCTGCTCGTATCCAGACATGGATGTATTGCTCGGAAAACTCACAAAATCTCTACAATACCAAAATTCTAGGAAGTTCTTCTATACTAATCCTCAAAGTTCATCTTAGGTCTACGTGCTCTAATCAGAGTTTATCTAAATCTAGTTTCCAAGGTTTGTACTAAACTTTCTCTGATACCAACTGTAACGCCCCGACCCCAGCTGCCCAGAGTCGGTGCATTATTACATAACATTGGCATGATCACAAGAAAGATCAAATCTCGAAAGACCGATTGGTTTAGTAGCCTTGGAAACACTAGATATATTCATAAGTTTTACATTACATCATAAAATGAAAAACTACTACAACAACATAATGTCTCCATAATCCACACTACTATCCCCTCATAATATCCCTGCAGGTCATTCATAATTTACTTCTTCACATCCTGGGGAAAAATAAAACATAGAAAAGGGGTGAGCTCAAATGCCCAGTAAGGATAACAATATAGCGGAAACTTTCATAAATAAGAATAAACATTTAAGGCAATGCATTACTAAAACAAAAGCCTTTTAAAATTGAACTTCAACATGGTATGGCAAAAGTAAAATGAAATAATGCCATTTACTTATTCACATGGATATTCTACTAATCGAATAATCACATGCAAAAATCAATAACCACTTTCATAATGTTGGAATGCATAATGCCAGACTATCATAACCACATAGCCAAGGCCTCGTGCCAAGACTACAAATAAGATTTTGTCAAGGCCTTGTGCCAAGACACTAGTTTGTCTCATGAGACCTACCGATGCATCGAGGAGCTATAGCGGGCTCCACCCGTCACTTATTAAGTCCAATGCATTCCCATATGAAAAGGTTTAAACATAACATAAACATTCGTATTAAAACTAGCATACGAAATGTCAATACTTTCACAATAAACTATGAATGGTATAAAAATAGCACATCCACAGTCAAACATATCACAAAACATTCAATACAATATAGAAGTTTTGTATCATAATAAATCAACTTCAAATAATCTTAAAATCCATCAAAGGATGTTGACATAGATGAAATCAAAATTCTTTTAAAAGAAATATCTCATTTTATTTTGAAATCATTTAAGATCCATATAAAATAAAACATTTTCTTTGAAAATATTCTTATAAGCTTGTAATGGAAGCTTTGAAGATTTTATAACGGCGTAAAATAACCGCACCCGCCGTACAAGTTAAAAAAAACATTCTTACCTCAATTCTGTCGAAAAGGTTAAAAAGGACATTGTTTTGAAAACGACGGAAAGATTCCTTTATAAAACTCTTATAAAAAGTCAAACAAGGGTATAAATGACTTTAACCCATATTCTTGTAAATAGAAAAAATGTTTTGAAATTCATTTTTAAGAAACATGGATGTGGATGATAAAGATATCCCAGTAGATTATTACGTATAAACAACCTCGGATAATGAAGAGATTGTGAAACAACCCTTACCTTGTACTTTTCCTTCGTTGGGGTAGGTTAACCTCCTGTATAATGGTGAAATAATTGTTATTAAATTATACAAGAATCATATATATTAATATGATATCATATATGATCTTTTAATATTGGTATCTTAGTATTATCGTTGTTTCGGGTGTTAACTTACTTGTTTTCTTTCATATGTCTTGTTACGTAAGACATGTTTGTAAAGAATAGGTTGTATATTATTCATATCCAGAATGATATCAAGTCCTTAAACATCATTTTTAAATCATCAAATGATAATTATACTTTAATGGTTACGATGGAGAATGAATCTCATCGCGTTCGTGGAGACGGTAGTCCGTACGTACGCACGAGCGACAATATCATTCTTTTGATATTAAAATAATATATAAATGGATGGTATATCATATATACAGAATCATTAACATGTTATATTTATTATTTACATGAGTTACACATCATTATTATACCCATCCAAATAATATTATATTGAATAACAATTACACCACGACGTGGAGACGGTAAGCCGTACGTACGCACGTATGGTGACATGTTATTCAAAGGGTGGATAGAATACTGAATATGATTGTACCATATTTATAATAACATCACAGTATATGTGAGATACTGGAGTTATTATTTCAGAATGGTAAGAACAAAGGAAGAAGAAGTGGAAGAAGAAATGAACTTAGAAAAGGGTGGTGAGATCATTACCTCTTCTTCGGGTTCTTCCTTTTGATTTGATCAAAAGGGCTCCATAGGTTGGCTTTCTGATCAAACTAAGGCCTCTAGGTTGTATTGAGGGATGTTGGGAGAGTATTTGGGCAGATTTTGGCCGAACCAAAAGGCTTTAGAGGTGTGAAGAAATGAGAAGGAGGAGTGCCCTTTTATAAGAGGGGTGAGGGGCACCTTTGGAAAAGCTAGAAATATTAATTTATAATAAATTCATATTCGGTTTCTAAAGGCTCCAAAGTTGACTATTCAAAGTATGAGGTGGGGATAGGTCGAAAACAACTCATCCAATAGAATTTAGACAGGTTTGGGTACTTATATTAACCTTATCTTTAAGTATTAACTCTAAGTTAATTAGTTTCACTTTTACAATGTCTCTTTGTATTTTTATATAATATGGTTAATAAACTTACTATATACATCCAAGTGACCCCCAAGTGGTCCATTAATGAGGAACCTATAATAATATAAGTCCCTTGGCCGATCCTTAGATTTTTAGGAATTTAATATCAATTAATAATATAATATTTGTTTTAAGAACTCTTTTATGTCAATTTTGACACTATTCAATAGTTGATTTTTTTGAAACTCTTAACAGATTGATTACTTCGAACAAAGTCAATTAAATCAATCCTAATATATCATATTATCATATAAAATTAGTTTAATTCATTAAAAGTTTCATATTATATTTATTTGGGTATTTATAATATCAATTATTTTAATTTTTCACTATTATAGTAATTACTGCATCATCATTGTGTCATAAATAAAATAAATTATTCAATGTCTAAAAATTATAAATAAAATATCATTATGTAGGAAATCTTTTTAGCTTTCTAATGAATATTTATAATCTAAAATCCAACATATATAACCCTATGTAAAAATTGTTCTTCTAAAAGATATATGCTTGTGTCATTTTTGTATTCATTTTAACTTAATTAAAATAAAGTGTCATTATCACTTACAAGTGGATCCATGGGGTCCCAAAATTGACACAAAGATGCCCATGGTCGACCATGTATCAACCAATAGGGTTAAGACACGTTTTAGGGTAATTTAGTATTATTATAATATTATTTTTTAACCCTTATTTACCGGATTTACCCTTAACCATGGTAAATAAAATATTTACCGCAGTAATTATTCAAAATGTCTAAAAATAAAAGTTACCTATTTACACAATTTGAACATCCTGACTCCAAATATGGAATCCATTTTCCTAAATTCAAAACACAGAAGTGGCAGAAATTAATTTAAAATTAATTCCCGCTGTCAAAACAAAAAGCGTGTTTTTAAGAGATAATAACTATCAAAAGATTGACACTTGTTTATGTTCGGTTTAATTGTATAATTATGTCCAATGACCAACATTATATTAAATGGTAAAAATATATTCTAAATATACTTTAAAACCACTCAAATTCACAATTTATCACTATTAATTATTTTGATTAAAAAAGTTGTTTTTAATTAAAATTTAGTAATTTTCACTATTCATCAAAATATGAAAGTTATCCGAAATGTACCAAATTTTCACCCTAGGCTAATTTTGATATTCCGAATCCAAAAATGAAGTCCATTTTGAAATATAGAATATATATGATTTCAAAAAGTAGGTATTACTATTCACAACGGCTAGTTTAATTAGTTGTGGTGTGTGTTAGAACTCGAGGTTGCGTACAACACACGCTATCGCATTATTCGAAGGGAAACGTACCATAGAAGCTTGGGGTGTTACATTCTCCCCTCCTTCAAATAATTGCGTCCTCGCAATTTCTAGGATATTACTGCATAAAAAGACTCGGGTGGTTCTTCATCATAAGTTCCTCGGGTTCCCACGTTGCCTCTTCCATCTTATGATTTCTCCACAAAACTTTTACCAGACGCGTCGTCCGGTTTCTCAGCACTTGTTCTCTCGTATCAAGAATCCTGACGGGGTCTTCGCAATAAGACAGATCAGGTTCCAGTTCTAATTCCTCATAGGTGAGTACATGCGTTGGGTCAGGCATGTATTTTCTCAACAGAGATACGTGGAATACATCGTGAGCTTTGGAGAGACTTGGCGGCATTGCCAATCGGTAAGCTACAACCCCAATTCGTTCTAGAATTTCGAAAGGTCCGATGTACCTGGGACTCAATTTACCTTTCTTACCAAAACGTATGACTCCCTTCCACGGAGATACCTTCAGAATAACATGATCACCGACTTGAAATTCCAAATCCTTCCTTCGATTATCGGCATAGCTCTTCTGCCTACTTTGAGCTGCTTTAATGTGATTTTGGATTACCTTCACCTTTTCCACCGTTTCCTCCACCAGTTCTGGGCCTACAAGTTTTCTTTCACCAACGTCATCCCAACAGGTTGGTGTACGACATCTCTTTCCATATAACGCTTCATATGGTGCCATCTGAATACTCGAATGGAAGCTATTGTTATAGGAAAATTCTACTAGTGGTAAATATTGATCCCACATACCCTGAAAGTCAAGTGAGCAAGATCTCAACATGTCTTCTAAGGTCTGAATAGTCCGTTCTGATTGTCCGTCTGTCTGAGGGTGGTAAGCAGTGCTCAAATGAAGTTCAGTATCCAGGGATTTCTGAAGACTTTTCCAAAATCTTGAAGTAAAACGGGGATCACGATCAGAAACAATCGATAGGGGTACTCCATGAAGTCTCACAACTTCATTAATATATAGTCTTGCTAGACGTTCCAGGTGTAGATCTTCTCTTATAGCAAGAAAATGTGCTGACTTGGTAAGACGATCAACAATAACCCATATTTCATCGTTCCTTCTAGGAGTCTTTGGTAGCCCCATGACAAAGTCCATCGTAATAATGTCCCATTTCCACTCCGGTATGGGAAGAGGTTGCATGACTCCTCCATGCTGTTGCCTTCCAGCTTTCACTTGTTGACAAACCATACATCTTGACACAAAATCAGCAATCTCCCTCTTCATGTTGTCCCACCAAAAATGTTCCTTCAAATCTCTATACATTTTGGTGCTCCCAGGGTGTATAGAGAAATTGGAACTATGAGCATCATCCAGCAATTCCCTTTTTAGATCAGGTATATTGGGAACACAAAGTCTCTTCCCGAATTTCAAAATTCCACCTTCATACGCAAAGTCTCTCAATCTCCCATCATTCACAGCTTTAATCTTCTTCTGAAATTCTTCATCATCGGTCTGAGAACTCTTAATCCTTTCTAGTAAAGATGGTTTGACAACCATTTGAAAAAGCATTGATGTTTCACCTTCCCTGGTTATTCCAATGTCCATCTTCACTAGATCCATGAAAATTGGATCCCTTTCAATTCTCATCATGTTCAGAACTCCATGGTCTTTTCTGCTCAAAGCATCTGCCACCTTGTTTGCCTTCCCCGGGTGGTAGTGTATCGTACAATCATAATCCTTGAGTAATTCAAGCCATCTCCTTTGCCTCATGTTGAGTTCTTTTTGTGAGAAAATATACTTCAAACTCTTGTGATCAGTATAAATCTCACATTTTTCACCATAGAGGTAGTGCCTCCATATCTTCAAAGCAAAGATCACAGCTGCTAACTCAAGATCATGAGTAGGATAGTTTTGTTCATGAATTTTCAACTGTCGTGATGCATAGGCAATAACTCTATCATTCTGCATAAGGACACAGCCAAGTCCTTTCTTCGATGCATCACTATAAATAACGAACCCATCATTCCCCGATGGTAGAGTCAATATAGGAGCATTGACTAATCTTCTCTTCAGTTCTTCGAAACATTCTTCACACTCTTTTGTCCAAACAAATTTAACCCCTTTACGTGTGAGCTTCGTTAATGGGTTAGCCAATCGGGCAAAATTCTGGACGAAACGTCGATAATAACCTGCCAAACCAATAAAACTACGTACCTCAGTTATATTCGTAGGTGCTGGCCATTCTTGGATTGCCTTGGTCTTAGAAGGATCAACAGAGATTCCATCTTTAGAGACAATATGGCCAAGAAAAGAAATCTCCTGAAGCCAGAATTCACACTTGCTTAACTTTCCATATAATTCATGCCTCCTCAGAGTCTTCAAGATAATGCGCAAGTGATTTTCATGATCTTTGTAGGTTTTGGAGTATACCAAGATATCATCAATAAATACCACCACAAATTCATCGAGATACTCCTTGAAAACTCTATTCATCAGATCCATGAATACAGAGGGTGCATTAGTCAATCCAAATGGCATTACAGTAAACTCGTAATGCCCGTACCTGGTTCGAAATGCTGTCTTCGGAATGTCTTCCTTCTTCACACACAACTGATGGTATCCAGATCGAAGGTCAATCTTTGAAAAGTATTGAGCTCCATGCAGTTGGTCAAATAAATCATCAATACGAGGTAGGGGATACTTGTTCTTTATCGTTATAGCATTGATCTCCCTGTAGTCGATACATAACCTCATAGATCCATCTTTCTTTTTAACAAAAAGAACAGGGGCTCCCCATGGAGAAACACTAGGGCGAATAAATCCCTTATTACTCAATTCCTCTAGTTGTTTCTTTAGTTCGACTAGCTCTACAGTGGCCATTCTATAAGGGGTCTTCGATATAGGCCTTGATCCAGGAATTAAATCAATGGAAAACTCTACTTCTCGTTCTGGAGGATGTCCAGGTAAATCTTCCGGAAATACATCTACAAACTCTTTCACAATAGGTACATCCTCTATTTGAACATTTCTTTCCTCACCGACAGTTATTTCATTCTCTTCCTCCCCGATAATTGAATTAAGTTGAGCTACAGGGGGTGGATCTAAATAAGAATTAGGTGGTGACGATTCTGCTCTAAAAATAAGGTGCTCCTTATCATTATCATCAAGAATCGTAACCTCTTTCTTCTTACAATAAATCTTCGCATCATAGTCCGAAAGCCAGTCCATACCGAGGATTATATCAAACTCAATCATAGGTATGACGATGAAATCAGCAGATAAAGAAAATTTATGTGCTCTAATGGGGACTGATTCACAAAACTTTGTTGCAACGATACTTCCCTTAGGAGTTTTAACTGACAACTCCCTTATTAAATCAAATTGGAAATATCTAATTTTCTTAGCAAACTGGGAAGATATGAAACAATGCGATGATCCAGAATCAAATAATGCATTTGCTAAACTTGAGGAAACCATTAAATTACCTGCCACCACGTCTTTCGGAGCTTCTACCTCAGCAGTAGTGATAGCATAAGCCTGGCCTTGATCCCTTGGCCTTTTCTGAGGTAAGTTCTCCTGACGCTTAGGACATGCATTTGCATAATGCCCCATCTCCCTGCAATTGTAGCACTGAACGTTGGTAGCTTCCTTCTTCCCCTTGCAATCATGAGCTTGGTGGCCTTTTTCACCACACTTGTAACAGACTCCCATTCCCTTCAGGCAAGCACCGGGGTGTTTCTTCCCGCACTTACCACAAGATGGATATTCAACCTTTCCCTTCTTCCCCTTATTTCCATTCCCAGATTGATCAGCAGGTCTCTTCTTCTCTTGCTTTGCTTTAAAGTCATAAGACTTAGGGAATTCCTTTTCGGTCTTTATAGCACATGAGACAATGTCTTCGTACGATGAAAAGGATTGTGAGACTAATGCTCGACGGAGAAATGGTTTTAACCCATCAAAGAAACGATCAATCTTACTTCTTGGGTTGCGAATATAATCTCCAGCATACCTCGCTAACCTTGTAAAGTTAGCCTCATACTTTGTGACATTATCATCCTCCTTTTGTCTCAGACTCAGAAATTGTCTTTCCATATCTGCTCGATGGTCGCGAGGAAAGTATTTTTCTAAAAACAGATCTTTGAACTCCCTCCATTCCATATTTGATACTTCATCATCTTCCTTCGTATTTTGAATCAATGACCACCATTGATCAGAATCTCCAGTGAGGCGGTAAACTGCCATGATAACTTTTTCCCTTTCACTACTCCCCAAAGCCTGAAATATTTTCTCTAGGGAAAATATCCATTGCTCAGCTACTAAGGGATTTGTACTCCCATTGAACGTTGGTGGTTGTTGCCTCATGAATCGATCTAACATTGATCCTCCACGCTGCGGATCAGGGTGCTCCATACGGGTAAGGTTATTATTCATAACCTGAGTAAGTTTTCCCAGTACGGTGATTAGCTGATCAGCACCAGTTGCATCACCATCCCCACTATAATTATCTTGAGCAGGAGGGAAATCCCTACATGGAGTGCGTGCATTGATACGGTTTCCATTTCTTCCACTAGGCGCCATTTCTAAACAATGGCATAAACTAGATCAGTTTATGAATCAAAATACATAATCCCATACTTATAAAACACTTAACATAAATTGAACTATTTATGGATATAATCCATAATCATAAAAATGTTTTCTTTGAGGAAGTATATACTCATAAACCCTTCATAATGATTTGTAAAGATAATGAGAGTTATCCTAAGCATATCCCCCGGG
The DNA here is from genome assembly GCA_963277665.1 of Viscum album. NCBI lineage: Eukaryota > Viridiplantae > Streptophyta > Magnoliopsida > Santalales > Viscaceae > Viscum > Viscum album. Next base: position 2,118,102,876 of record OY728163.1, read on the forward strand.
AGTGTCGTAACCAAGAGTGCAGCAAGGCCCGTTGTCGTGCACCAGTTCCCGTTCGAGTCTAGCTCAAAGCGGTGTTTTCGGGTTTTACCCCTAGGTACATCTGTGCCAGAGCCGCCTCTACCTGCTCATATCCAGACAGGGATGTATTGCTCGGAAAACTCACAAAATCTCTACAATACCAAAATTCTAGGAAGTTCTTCTATACTAATCCTCAAAGTTCATCTTAGGTCTACGTGCTCTAATCAGAGTTTATCTAAATCTAGTTTCCAAGGTTTGTACTAAACTTCCTCTGATACCAACTGTAACGCCCCGACCCCAGCTGCCCAGAGTCGGTGCATTATTACATAACATTGGCATGATCACAAGAAAGATCAAATCTCGAAAGACCGATTGGTTTAGTAGCCTTGGAAACACAAGATATATTCATAAGTTTTACATTACATCATAAAATGAAAAACTACTACAACAATATAATGTCTACATAATCCACACTACTATCCCCTCATAATATCCCTGCAGGTCATTCATAATTTACTTATTCACATCCTGGGGAAAAATAAAACATAGAAAAGGGGTGAGCTCAAATGCCCAGTAAGGATAACAATATAGCGGAAACTTTCATAAATAAGAATAAACATTTAAGGCAATGCATTACTAAAACAAAAGCCTTATAAAATTGAACTTCAACATGGTATGACAAAAGTATAATGAAATAATGCCATTTACTTATTCACATGGATATTCTACTAATCGAATAATCACATGCAAAAATCAGTAACCACTTTCATAATGTTGGAATGCATAATGCCAGACTATCATAACCACATAGCCAAGGCCTCATGCCAAGACTACAAATAAGATTTTGTCAAGGCCTTGTGCCAAGACACTAGTTTGTCTCATGAGACCTACCGATGCATCGAGGAGCTATAGCGGGCTCCACCCGTCACTTATTAAGTCCAATGCATTCCCATATGAAAAGGTTTAAACATAACATAAACATTCTTATTAAAACTAGCATACGAAATGTCAATACTTTCACAATAAACTATGAATGGTATAAAAATAGCACATCCACAGTCAAACATATCACAAAACATTCAATACAATATAGAAGTTTTGTATCATAATAAATCAACTTCAAATAATCTTAAAATCCATCAAAGGATGTTGACATAGATGAAATCAAAATTCTTTTAAAAGAAATATCTCCTTTTATTTTGAAATCATTTAAGATCCATATAAAATAAAACATTTTCTTTGAAAATATTATTATAAGCTTGTATTGTAAGCTTTGAAGATTTTATAACGGCGTAAAATAACCGCACCCGCCGTACAAGTTAAAAAAAACATTCTTACCTCAATTCTGTCGAAAAGGTTAAAAAGGACATTGTTTTGAAAACGACGGAAAGATTCCTTTATAAAACTCTTATAAAAAGTCAAACAAGGGTATAAATGACTTTAACCCATATTCTTGTAAATAGTAAAAATGTTTTGAAATACATTTTTAAGAAACATGGATGTGGATGATAAAGATATCCCAGTAGATTATTACGTATAAACAACCTCGGATAATGAAGAGATTGTGAAACAACCCTTACCTTGTACTTTTCCTTCGTTGGGGTAGGTTAACCTCCTGTATAATGGTGAAATAATTGTTATTAAATTATACAAGAATCATATATATTAATATGATATCATATATGATCTTTTAATATTGGTATCTTAGTATTATCGTTGTTTCGGGTATTAACTTACTTGTTTTCTTTCATATGTTTTGTTACGTAAGACATGTTTGTAAAGGATAGGTTGTATATTATTCATATCCAGAATGATATCAAGTCCTTAAACATCATTTTTAAATCATCAAATGATAATTATACTTTAATGGTTACGATGGAGAATGAATCTCATCGCGTTCGTGGAGACGGTAGTCCGTACGTACGCACGAGCGACAATATCATTCTTTTGATATTAAAATAATATATAAATGGATGGTATATCATATATACAGAATCATTAACATGTTATATTTATTATTTACATGAGTTACACATCATTATTATACCCATCCAAATAATATTATATTGAATAACAATTACACCACGACGTGGAGACGGTAAGCCGTACGTACGCACGTATGGTGACATGTTATTCAAAGGGTGGATAGAATACTGAATATGATTGTACCATATTTATAATAACATCACAGTATATGTGAGATACTGGAGTTATTATTTCAGAATGGTAAGAACAAAGGAAGAAGAAGTGGAAGAAGAAATGAACTTAGAAAAGGGTGGTGAGATCATTACCTCTTCTTCGGGTTCTTCCTTTTGATTTGATCAAAAGGGCTCCTTAGGTTGGCTTTCTGATCAAACTAAGGCCTCTAGGTTGTATTGAGGGATGTTGGGAGAGTATTTGGGCAGAGTTTGGCCGAACCAAAAGGCTTTAGAGGTGTGAAGAAATGAGAAGGAGGAGTGCCCTTTTATAAGAGGGGAGAGGGGCACCTTTGGAAAAGCTAGAAATATTAATTTATAATAAATTCATATTCGGTTTCTAAAGGCTCCAAAGTTGACTATTCAAAGGATGAGGTGGGGATAGGTCGAAAACAACTCATACAATAGAATTTAGACAGGTTTGGGTACTTATATTAACCTTATCTTTAAGTATTAACTCTAAGTTAATTAGTTTCACTTTTACAATGTCTCTTTGTATTTTTATATAATATGGTTAATAAACTTACTATATACATCCAAGAGACCCCCAAGTGGTCCATTAATGAGGAACCTATAATAATATAAGTCCCTTGGCCGATCCATATATTTTTAGGAATTTAATATCAATTAATAATATAATATTTGTTTTAAGAACTCTTTTATGTCAATTTTGACACTATTCAATAGTTGATTTTTTTGAAACTCCTAACAGATTGATTACTTCGAACAAAGTCATTTAAATCAATCCTAATATATCATATTATCATATAAAATTAGTTTAATTCATTAAAAGTTTCATATTATATTTATTTGGGTATTTATAATATCAATTATTTTAATTTTTCACTATTATAGTAATTACTGCATCATCATTGTGTCATAAATAAAATAAATTATTCAATGTCTACAAATTATAAATAAAATATCATTATGTAGGAAATCTTTTTAGCTTTCTAATGAATATTTATAATCTAAAATCCAACATATATAACCCTATGTAAAAATTGTTCTTCTAAAAGATATATGCTTGTGTCATTTTTGTATTCATTTTAACTTAATTAAAATAAAGTGTCATTATCACTTACAAGTGGATCCATGGGGTCCCAAAATTGACACAAAGATGCCCATGGTCGACCATGTATCAACCAATAGGGTTAAGACACGTTTTAGGGTAATTTAGTATTATTATAATATTATTTTTTAACCCTTATTTACCGGATTTACCCTTAACCATGGTAAATAAAATATTTACCGCAGTAATTATTCAAAATGTCTAAAAATAAAAGTTACCTATTTACACAATTTGAACATCCTGACTCCAAATATGGAATCCATTTTCCTAAATTCAAAACACAGAAGTGGCAGAAATTAATTTAAAATTAATTCCCGCTGTCAAAACAAAAAGCGTGTTTTTAAGAGATAATAACTATCAAAAGATTGACACTTGTTTATGTTCGGTTTAATTGTATAATTATGTCCAATGACCAACATTATATTAAATGGTAAAAATATATTCTAAATATACTTTAAAACCACTCAAATTCACAATTTATCACTATTAATTATTTTGATTAAAAAAGTTGTTTTTAATTAAAATTTAGTAATTTTCACTATTCATCAAAATATGAAAGTTATCTGAAATGTACCAAATTTTCACCCTAGGCTAATTTTGATATTCCGAATCCAAAAATGAAGTCCATTTTGAAATATAGAATATATATGATTTCAAAAAGTAGGTATTACTATTCACAACGGCTAGTTTAATTAGTTGTGGTGTGTGTTAGAACTCGAGGTTGCGTACAACACACGCTATCGCATTATTCGAAGGGAAACGTACCATAGAAGCTTGGGGTGTTACATTCTACCCTCCTTCAAATAATTGCGTCCTCGCAATTTCTAGGGTATTACTGCATAAAAAGACTCGGGTGGTTCTTCATCATAAGTTCCTCAGGTTCCCACGTTGCCTCTTCCATCTTATGATTTCTCCACAAAACTTTTACCAGACGCGTCGTCCGGTTTCTCAGCACTTGTTCTCTCGTATCAAGAATCCTGACGGGGTCTTCGCAATAAGACAGATCGGGTTCCAGTTCTAATTCCTCATAGGTGAGTACATGCGTTGGGTCAGGCATGTATTTTCTCAACAGAGATACGTGGAATACATCGTGAACTTTGGAGAGACTTGGCGGCATTGCCAATCGGTAAGCTACAACCCCAATTCGTTCTAGAATTTCGAAAGGTCCGATGTACCTGGGACTCAATTTACCTTTCTTACCAAAACGTATGACTCCCTTCCACGGAGATACCTTCAGGAAAACATGATCACCGACTTGAAATTCCAAATCCTTCCTTCGATTATCGGCATAGCTCTTCTGCCTACTTTGAGCTGCTTTAATGTGATTTTGGATTACCTTCACCTTTTCCACCGTTTCCTCCACCAGTTCTGGGCCTACAAGTTTTCTTTCACCAACGTCATCCCAACAGGTTGGTGTACGACATCTCTTTCCGTATAACGCTTCATATGGTGCCATCTGAATACTCGAATGGAAGCTATTGTTATAGGAAAATTCTACTAGTGGTAAATATTGATCCCACATACCCTGAAAGTCAAGTGAGCAAGATCTCAACATGTCTTCTAAGGTCTGAATAGTCCGTTCTGATTGTCCGTCTGTCTGAGGGTGGTAAGCAGTGCTCAAATGAAGTTCAGTATCCAGGGATTTCTGAAGACTTTTCCAAAATCTTGAAGTAAAACGGGGATCACGATCAGAAACAATCGATAGGGGTACTCCATGAAGTCTCACAACTTCATTAATATATAGTCTTGCTAGACGTTCCAGGGGTAGATCTTCTCTTATAGCAAGAAAATGTGCTGACTTGGTAAGACGATCAACAATAACCAATATTGCATCGTTCCTTCTAGGAGTCTTTGGTAGCCCCATGACAAAGTCCATCGTAATATTGTCCCATTTCCACTCCGGTATGGGAAGAGGTTGCATGACTCCTCCAGGCTGTTGCCTTCCAGCTTTCACTTGTTGACAAACCATACATCTTGACACAAAATCAGCAATCTCCCTCTTCATGTTGTCCCACCAAAAATGTTCCTTCAAATCTCTATACATTTTGGTGCTCCCAGGGTGTATAGAGAAATTGGAACTATGAGCATCATCCAGCAATTCCCTTTTTAGATCAGGTATATTGGGAACACAAAGTCTCTTCCTGAATTTCAAAATTCCACCTTCATACGCAAAGTCTCTCAATCTCCCATCATTCACAGCTTTAATCTTCTTCTGAAATTCTTCATCATCGGTCTGAGAACTATTAATCCTTTCTAGTAAAGATGGTTTGGCAACCATTTGAAAAAGCATTGATGTTTCACCTTCCCTGGTTATTCCCATGTCCATCTTCACTAGATCCATGAAAATTGGATCCCTTTCAATTCTCATCATGTTCAGAACTCCATGGTCTTTTCTGCTCAAAGCATCTGCCACCATGTTTGCCTTCCCCGGGTGGTAGTGTATCGTACAATCATAATCCTTGAGTAATTCAAGCCATCTCCTTTGCCTCATGTTGAGTTCTTTTTGTGAGAAAATATACTTCAAACTCTTGTGATCAGTATAAATCTCACATTTTTCACCATAGAGGTAGTGCCTCCATATCTTCAAAGCAAAGATCACAGCTGCTAACTCAAGATCATGAGTAGGATAGTTTTGTTCATGAATTTTCAACTGTCGTGATGCATAGGCAATAACTCTATCATTCTGCATAAGGACACAGCCAAGTCCTTTCTTCGATGCATCACTATAAATAACGAACCCATCATTCCCCGATGGTAGAGTCAATATAGGAGCATTGACTAATCTTCTCTTCAGTTCTTCAAAACATTCTTCACACTCTTTTGTCCAAACAAATTTAACCCCTTTACGTGTGAGCTTCGTTAATGGGTTAGCCAATCGGGCAAAATTCTGGACGAAACGTCGATAATAACCTGCCAAACCAATAAAACTACGTACCTCAGTTATATTCGTAGGTGCTGGCCATTCTTGGATTGCCTTGGTCTTAAAAGGATCAACAGAGATTCCATCTTTAGAGACAATATGGCCAAGAAAAGAAATCTCCTGAAGCCAGAATTCACACTTGCTAAACTTTCCATATAATTCATGCCTCCTCAGAGTCTTCAAGATAATGCGCAAGTGATTTTCATGATATTTGTAGGTTTTGGAGTATACCAAGATATCATCAATAAATACCACCACAAATTCATCGAGATACTCCTTGAAAACTCTATTCATCAGATCCATGAATACAGAGGGTGCATTAGTCAATCCAAACGGCATTACAGTAAACTCGTAATGCCCGTACCTGGTTCGAAATGCTGTCTTCGGAATGTCTTCCTTCTTCACACACAACTGATGGTATCCAGATCGATGGTCAATCTTTGAAAAGTATTGAGCTCCATGCAGTTGGTCAAATAAATCATCAATACGAGGTAGGGGATACTTGTTCTTTATCGTTATAGCATTGATCTCCCTGTAGTCGATACATAACCTCATAGATCCATCTTTCTTTTTAACAAAAAGAACAGGGGCTCCCCATGGAGAAACACTAGGGCGAATAAATCCCTTATTACTCAATTCCTCTAGTTGTTTCTTTAGTTCGACTAGCTCTACAGTGGCCATTCTATAAGGGGTCTTCGATATAGGCCTTGATCCAGGAATTAAATCAATGGAAAACTCTACTTCTCGTTCTGGAGGATGTCCAGGTAAATCTTCCGGAAATACATCTACAAACTCTTTCACAATAGGTACATCCTCTATTTGAACATTTCTTTCCTCACCGACAGTTATTTCATTCTCTTCCTCCCCGATAATTGAATTAAGTTGAGCTACAGGGGGTGGATCTAAATAAGAATTAGGTGGTGACGATTCTGCTCTAAAAATAAGGTGCTCCTTATCATTATCATCAAGAATCGTAACCTCTTTCTTCTTACAATAAATCTTCGCATCATAGTCCGAAAGCCAGTCCATACCGAGGATTATATCAAACTCAATCATAGGTATGACGATGAAATCAGCAGATAAAGAAAATTTATGTGCTCTAATGGGGACTGATTCACAAAACTTTGTTGCAACGATACTTCCCTTAGGAGTTTTAACTGACAACTCCCTTATTAAATCAAATTGGAAATATCTAATTTTCTTAGCAAACTGGGAAGATATTAAACAATGCGATGATCCAGAATCAAATAATGCATTTGCTAAACTTGAGGAAACCATTAAATTACCTGCCACCACGTCTTTCGGAGCTTCTACCTCAGCAGTAGTGATAGCATAAGCCTGGCCTTGATCCCTTGGCCTTTTCTGAGGTAAGTTCTCCTGACGCTTAGGACATGCATTTGCATAATGCCCCATCTCCCTGCAAAAGTAGCACTGAACGTTGGTAGCTTCCTTCTTCCCCTTGCAATCATGAGCTTGGTGGCCTTTTTCACCACACTTGTAACAGACTCCCATTCCCTTCAGGCAAGAACCGGGGTGTTTCTTCCCGCACTTACCACAAGATGGATATTCAACCTTTCCCTTCTTCCCCTTATTTCCATTCCCAGATTGATCAGCAGGTCTCTTCTTCTCTTGCTTTGCTTTAAAGTCATAAGACTTAGAGAATTCCTTTTCGGTCTTTATAGCACATGAGACAATGTCTTCGTACGATGAAAAGGATTGTGAGACTAATGCTCGACGGAGAAATGGTTTTAACCCATCAAAGAAACGATCAATCTTACTTCTTGGGTTGCGAATATAATCTCCAGCATACCTCGCTAACCTTGTAAAGTTAGCCTCATACTTTGTGACATTATCATCCTCCTTTTGTCTCAGACTCAGAAATTGTCTTTCCATATCTGCTCGATGGTCGCGAGGAAAGTATTTTTCTAAAAACAGATCTTTGAACTCCCTCCATTCCATATTTGATACTTCAGCATCTTCCTTCGTATTTTGAATCAATGACCACCATTGATCAGCATCTCCAGTGAGGCGGTAAACTGCCGTGATAACTTTTCCCTTTCACTACTCCCCAAAGCCTGAAATATTTTCTCTAGGGAAAATATCCATTGCTCAGCTACTAAGGGATTTGTACTCCCATTGAACGTTGGTGGTTGTTGCCTCATGAATCGATCTAACATTGATCCTCCATGCTGCGGATCAGGGTGCTCCATACGGGTAAGGTTATTATTCATAACCTGAGTAAGTTTTCCCAGTACGGTGATTAGCTGATCAGCACCAGTTGCATCACCAGCCCCACTATAATTATCTTGAGCAGGAGGGCAATCCCTACATGGAGTGCGTGCATTGATACAGTTTCCATTTCTTCCACTAGGCGCCATTTCTAAACAATGGCATAAACTAGATCAGTTTATGAATCAAAATACATAATCCCATACTTATAAAACACTTAACATAAATTGAACTATTTATGGATATAATCCATAATCATAAAAATGTTTTCTTTGAGGAAGTATATACTCATAAACCCTTCATAATGATTTGTAAAGATAATGAGAGTTATCCTAAGCATATCCCCCGGGAGTGTCGTAACCAAGAGTGCAGCAAGGCCCGTTGTCGTGCACCAGTTCCCGTTCGAGTCTAGCTCAAAGCGGTGTTTTCGGGTTTTACCCCTAGGTACATCTGTGCCAGAGCCGCCTCTACCTGCTCGTATCCAGGCAGGGATGTATTGCTCGGAAAACTCACAAAATCTCTACAATACCAAAATTCTAGGAAGTTCTTCTATACTAATCCTCAAAGTTCATCTTAGGTCTACGTGCTCTAATCAGAGTTTATCTAAATCTAGTTTCAAAGGTTTGTACTAAACTTCCTCTAATACCAACTGTAACGCCCCGACTCCAGCTGCCCAGAGTCGGTGCATTATTACATAACATTGGCATGATCACAAGAAAGATCAAATCTCGAAAGACCGATTGGTTTAGTAGCCTTGGAAACACTAGATATATTTATAAGTTTTACATTACATCATAAAATGAAAAACTACTACAACAACATAATGTCTCCATAATCCACACTACTATACCCTCATAATATCCCTGCAGGTCATTCATAATTTACTTCTTCACATCCTGGGGAAAAATAAAACATAGAAAAGGGGTGAGCTCAAATGCCCAGTAAGGATAACAATATAGCGGAAACTTTCATAAATAAGAATAAACATTTAAGGCAATGCATTACTAAAACAAAAGCCTTTTAAAATTGAACTTCAACATGGTATGGAAAAAGTAAAATGAAATAATGCCATTTACTTATTCACATGGATATTCTACTAATCGAATAATCACATGCAAAAATCAATAACCACTTTCATAATGTTGGAATGCATAATGCCAGACTATCATAACCACATAGCCAAGGCCTCGTGCCAAGACTACAAATAAGATTTTGTCAAGGCCTTGTGCCAAGACACTAGTTTGTCTCATGAGACCTACCGATGCATCGAGGAGCTATAGCGGGCTCCACCCGTCACTTATTAAGTCCAATGCATTCCCATATGAAAAAGGTTTAAACATAACATAAACATTCGTATTAAAACTAGCATACGAAATGTCAATACTTTCACAATAAACTATGAATGTTATAAAAATAGCACATCCACAGTCAAACATATCACAAAACATTCAATACAATATAGAAGTTTTGTATCATAATAAATCAACCTCAAATAATCTTAAAATCCATCAAAGGATGTTGACATAGATGAAATCAAAATTCTTTTAAAAGAAATATCTCCTTTTATTTTGAAATCATTTAAGATCCATATAAAATAAAACATTTTCTTTGAAAATATTCTTATAAGCTTGTAATGGAAGCTTTGAAGATTTTATAACGGCGTAAAATAACCGCACCCGCCGTACAAGTTAAAAAAAACATTCTTACCTCAATTCTGTCGAAAAGGTTAAAAAGGACATTGTTTTGAAAACGACGGAAAGATTCCTTTATAAAACTCTTATAAAAAGTCAAACAAGGGTATAAATGACTTTAACCCATATTCTTGTAAATAGTAAAAATGTTTTGAAATACATTTTTAAGAAACATGGATGTGGATGATAAAGATATCCCAGTAGATTATTACGTATAAACAACCTCGGATAATGAAGAGATTGTGAAACAACCCTTACCTTGTACTTTTCCTTCATTGGGGTAGGTTAACCTCCTGTATAATGGTGAAATAATTGTTATTAAATTATACAAGAATCATATATATTAATATGATATCATATATGATCTTTTAATATTGGTATCTTAGTATTATCGTTGTTTCGGGTGTTAACTTACTTGTTTTCTTTCATATGTTTTGTTACGAAAGACATGTTTGTAAAGGATAGGTTGTATATTATTCATATCCAGAATTATATCAAGTCCTTAAACATCATTTTTAAATCATCAAATGATAATTATACTTTAATGGTTACGATGGAGAATGAATCTCATCGCGTTCGTGGAGACGGTAGTCCGTACGTACGCACGAGCGACAATATCATTCTTTTGATATTAAAATAATATATAAATGGATGGTATATCATATATACAGAATCATTAACATGTTATATTTATTATTTACATGAGTTACACATCATTATTATACCCATCCAAATAATATTATATTGAATAACAATTACACCACGACGTGGAGACGGTAAGCCGTACGTACGCACGTATGGTGACATGTTATTCAAAGGGTGGATAGAATACTGAATATGATTGTACAATATTTATAATAACATCACAGTATATGTGAGATACTGGAGTTATTATTTCAGAATGGTAAGAACAAAGGAAGAAGAAGTGGAAGAAGAAATGAACTTAGAAAAGGGTGGTGAGATCATTACCTCTTCTTCGGGTTCTTCCTTTTGATTTGATCAAAAGGGCTCCTTAGGTTGGCTTTCTGATCAAACTAAGGCCACTAGGATGTATTGAGGGATGTTGGGAGAGTATTTGGGCAGAGTTTGGCCGAACCAAAAGGCTTTAGAGGTGTGAAGAAATGAGAAGGAGGAGTGCCCTTTTATAAGAGGGGTGAGGGGCACCTTTGGAAAAGCTAGAAATATTAATTTATAATAAATTCATATTCGGTTTCTAAAGGCTCCAAAGTTGACTATTCAAAGGATGAGGTGGGGATAGGTCCAAAACAACTCATCCAATAGAATTTAGGCAGGTTTGGGAACTTATATTAACCTTATCTTTAAGTATTAACTATAAGTTAATTAGTTTCACTTTTACAATGTCTCTTTGTATTTTTATATAATATGGTTAATAAACTTACTATATACATCCAAGCGACCCCCAAGTGGTCCATTAATGAGGAACCTATAATAATATAAGTCCCTTGGCCGATCCTTAGATTTTTAGGAATTTAATATCAATTAATAATATAATATTTGTTTTAAGAACTCTTTTATGTCAATTTTGACACTATTCAATAGTTGATTTTTTTGAAACTCCTAACAGATTGATTACTTCGAACAAAGTCAATTAAATAAATCCTAATATATCATATTATCATATAAAATTAGTTTAATTCATTAAAAGGTTCATATTATATTTATTTGGGTATTTATAATATCAATTATTTTAATTTTTCACTATTATAGTAATTACTGCATCATCATTGTGTCATAAATAAAATAAATTATTCAATGTCTAAAAATTATAAATAAAATATCATTATGTAGGAAATCTTTTTAGCTTTCTAATGAATATTTATAATCTAAAATCCAACATATATAACCCTATGTAAAAATTGTTCTTCTAAAAGATATATGCTTGGGTCATTTTTGTATTCATTTTAACTTAATTAAAATAAAGTGTCATTATCACTTACAAGTGGATCCATGGGGTCCCAAAATTGACACAAAGATGCCCATGGTCGACCATGTATCAACCAATAGGGTTAAGACACGTTTTAGGGTAATTTAGTATTATTATAATATTATTTTTTAACCCTTATTTACCGGATTTACCCTTAACCATGGTAAATAAAATATTTACCGCAGTAATTATTCAAAATGTCTAAAAATAAAAGTTACCTATTTACACAATTTGAACATCCTGACTCCAAATATGGAATCCATTTTCCTAAATTCAAAACACAGAAGTGGCAGAAATTAATTTAAAATTAATTCCCGCTGTCAAAACAAAAAAGCGTGTTTTTAAGAGATAATAACTATCAAAAGATTGACACTTGTTTATGTTCGGTTTAATTGTATAATTATGTCCAATGACCAACATTATATTAAATGGTAAAAATATATTCTAAATATACTTTAAAACCACTCAAATTCACAATTTATCACTATTAATTATTTTGATTAAAAAAGTTGTTTTTAATTAAAATTTAGTAATTTTCACTATTCATCAAAATATGAAAGTTATCCGAAATGTACCAAATTTTCACCCTAGGCTAATTTTGATATTCCGAATCCAAAAATGAAGTCCATTTTGAAATATAGAATATATATGATTTCAAAAATTAGGTATTACTATTCACAACGGCTAGTTTAATTAGTTGTGGTGTGTGTTAGAACTCGAGGTTGCGTACAACACACGCTATCGCATTATTCGAAGGGAAACGTACCATAGAAGCTTGGGGTGTTACATTCTCCCCTCCTTCAAATAATTGCGTCCTCGCAATTTCTAGGGTATTACTGCATAAAAAGACTCGGGTGGTTCTTCATCATAAGTTCCTCGGGTTCCCACGTTGCCTCTTCCATCTTATGATTTCTCCACAAAACTTTTACCAGACGCGTCGTTCGGTTTCTCAGCACTTGTTCTCTCGTATCAAGAATCCTGACGGGCTCTTCGCAATAAGACAGATCGGGTTCCAGTTCTAATTCCTCATAGGTGAGTACATGCGTTGGGTCAGGCATGTATTTTCTCAACAGAGATACGTGGAATACATCGTGAACTTTGGAGAGACTTGGCGGCATTGCCAATCGGTAAGCTACAACCCCAATTCGTTCTAGAATTTCGAAAGGTCCGATGTACCTGGGACTCAATTTACCTTTCTTACCAAAATGTATGACTCCCTTCCACGGAGATACCTTCAGGAAAACATGATCACCGACTTGAAATTCCAAATCCTTCCTTCGATTATCGGCATAGCTCTTCTGCCTACTTTGAGCTGCTTTAATGTGATTTTGGATTACCTTCACCTTTTCCACCGTTTCCTCCACCAGTTCTGGGCCTACAAGTTTTCTTTCACCAACGTCATCCCAACAGGTTGGTGTATGACATCTCTTTCCGTATAACGCTTCATATGGTGCCATCTGAATACTCGAATGGAAGCTATTGTTATAGGAAAATTCTACTAGTGGTAAATATTGATCCCACATACCCTGAAAGTCAAGTGAGCAAGATCTCAACATGTCTTCTAAGGTCTGAATAGTCCGTTCTGATTGTCCGTCTGTCTGAGGGTGGTAAGCAGTGCTCAAATGAAGTTCAGTATCCAGGGATTTCTGAAGACTTTTCCAAAATCTTGAAGTAAAACGGGGATCACGATCAGAAACAATCGATAGGGGTACTCCATGAAGTCTCACAACTTCATTAATATATAGTCTTGCTAGACGTTCCAGGGGTAGATCTTCTCTTATAGCAAGAAAATGTGCTGACTTGGTAAGACGATCAACAATAACCCATATTGCATCGTTCCTTCTAGGAGTCTTTGGTAGCCCCATGACAAAGTCCATCGTAATATTGTCCCATTTCCACTCCGGTATGGGAAGAGGTTGCATGACTCCTCCAGGCTGTTGCCTTCCAGCTTTCACTTGTTGACAAACCATACATCTTGACACAAAATCAGCAATCTCCCTCTTCATGTTGTCCCACCAAAAATGTTCCTTCAAATCTCTATACATTTTGGTGCTCCCAGGGTGTATAGAGAAATTGGAACTATGAGCATCATCCAGCAATTCCCTTTTTAGATCAGGTATATTGGGAACACAAAGTCTCTTCCCGAATTTCAAATTTCCACCTTCATACGCAAAGTCTCTCAATCTCCCATCATTCACAGCTTTAATCTTCTTCTGAAATTCTTCATCATCGGTCTGAGAACTCTTAATCCTTTCTAGTAAAGATGGTTTGGCAACCATTTGAAAAAGCATTGATGTTTCACCTTCCCTGGTTATTCCCATGTCCATCTTCACTAGATCCATGAAAATTGGATCCCTTTCAATTCTCATCATGTTCAGAACTCCATGGTCTTTTCTGCTCAAAGCATCTGCCACCTTGTTTTCCTTCCCCGGGTGGTAGTGTATCGTACAATCATAATCCTTGAGTAATTCAAGCCATCTCCTTTGCCTCATGTTGAGTTCTTTTTGTGAGAAAATATACTTCAAACTCTTGTGATCAGTATAAATCTCACATTTTTCACCATAGAGGTAGTGCCTCCATATCTTCAAAGCAAAGATCACAGCTGCTAACTCAAGATCATGAGTAGGATAGTTTTGTTCATGAATTTTCAACTGTCGTGATGCATAGGCAATAACTCTATCATTCTGCATAAGGACACAGCCAAGTCCTTTCTTCGATGCATCACTATAAATAACGAACCCATCATTCCCCGATGGTAGAGTCAATATAGGAGCATTGACTAATCTTCTCTTCAGTTCTTCGAAACATTCTTCACACTCTTTTGTCCAAACAAATTTAACCCCTTTACGTGTGAGCTTCGTTAATGGGTTAGCCAATCGGGCAAAATTCTGGACGAAACGTCGATAATAACCTGCCAAACCAATAAAACTACGTACCTCAGTTATATTCGTAGGTGCTGGCCATTCTTGGATTGCCTTGGTCTTAGAAGGATCAACAGAGATTCCATCTTTAGAGACAATATGGCCAAGAAAAGAAATCTCCTGAAGCCAGAATTCACACTTGCTAAACTTTCCATATAATTCATGCCTCCTCAGAGTCTTCAAGATAATGCGCAAGTGATTTTCATGATCTTTGTAGGTTTTGGAGTATACCAAGATATCATCAATAAATACCACCACAAATTCATCGAGATACTCCTTGAAAACTCTATTCATCAGATCCATGAATACAGAGGGTGCATTAGTCAATCCAAACGGCATTACAGTAAACTCGTAATGCCCGTACCTGGTTCGAAATGCTGTCTTCGGAATGTCTTCCTTCTTCACACACAACTGATGGTATCCAGATCGAAGGTCAATCTTTGAAAAGTATTGAGCTCCATGCAGTTGGTCAAATAAATCATCAATACGATGTAGGGGATACTTGTTCTTTATCGTTATAGCATTGATCTCCCTGTAGTCGATACATAACCTCATAGATCCATCTTTCTTTTTAACAAAAAGAACAGGGGCTCCCCATGGAGAAACACTAGGGCGAATAAATCCCTTATTACTCAATTCCTCTAGTTGTTTCTTTAGTTCGACTAGCTCTACAGTGGCCATTCTATAAGGGGTCTTCGATATAGGCCTTGATCCAGGAATTAAATCAATGGAAAACTCTACTTCTCGTTCTGGAGGATGTCCAGGTAAATCTTCCGGAAATACATCTACAAACTCTTTCACAATAGGTACATCCTCTATTTGAACATTTCTTTCCTCACCGACAGTTATTTCATTCTCTTCCTCCCCGATAATTGAATTAAGTTGAGCTACTGGGGGTGGATCTAAATAAGAATTAGGTGGTGACGATTCTTCTCTAAAAATAAGGTGCTCCTTATCATTATCATCAAGAATCGTAACCTCTTTCTTCTTACAATAAATCTTCGCATCATAGTCCGAAAGCCAGTCCATACCGAGGATTATATCAAACTCAATCATAGGTATGACGATGAAATCAGCAGATAAAGAAAATTTATGTGCTCTAATGGGGACTGATTCACAAAACTTTGTTGCAACGATACTTCCCTTAGGAGTTTTAACTGACAACTCCCTTATTAAATCAAATTGGAAATATCTAATTTTCTTAGCAAACTGGGAAGATATGAAACAATGCGATGATCCAGAATCAAATAATGCATTTGCTAAACTTGAGGAAACCATTAAATTACCTGCCACCACGTCTTTCGGAGCTTCTACCTCAGCAGTAGTGATAGCATAAGCCTGGCCTTGATCCCTTGGCCTTTTCTGAGGTAAGTTCTCCTGACGCTTAGGACATGCATTTGCATAATGCCCCATCTCCCTGCAATTGTAGCACTGAACGTTGGTAGCTTCCTTCTTCCCCTTGCAATCATGAGCTTGGTGGCCTTTTTCACCACACTTGTAACAGACTCTCATTCCCTTCAGGCAAGCACCGGGGTGTTTCTTCCCGCACTTACCACAAGATGGATATTCAACCTTTCCCTTCTTCCCCTTATTTCCATTCCCAGATTGATCAGCAGGTCTCTTCTTCTCTTGCTTTGCTTTAAAGTCATAAGACTTAGAGAATTCCTTTTCGGTCTTTATAGCACATGAGACAATGTCTTCGTACGATGAAAAGGATTGTGAGACTAATTCTCGACGGAGAAATGGTTTTAACCCATCAAAGAAACGATCAATCTTACTTCTTGGGTTGAGAATATAATCTCCAGCATACCTCGCTAACCTTGTAAAGTTAGCCTCATACTTTGTGACATTATCATCCTCCTTTTGTCTCAGACTCAGAAATTGTCTTTCCATATCTGCTCGATGGTCGCGAGGAAAGTATTTTTCTAAAAGCATATCTTTGAACTCCCTCCATTCCATATTTGATACATCATCATCTTCCTTCATATTTTGAATCAATGACCACCATTGATCAGCATCTCCAGTGAGGCGGTAAACTGCCATGATAACTTTTTCCCTTTCACTACTCCCCAAAGCCTGAAATATTTTCTCTAGGGAAAATATCCATTGCTCAGCTACTAAGGGATTTGTACTCCCATTTAACGTTGGTGGTTGTTGCCTCATGAATCGATCTAACATTGATCCTCCACGCTGCGGATCAGGGTGCTCCATACGGGTAAGGTTATTATTCATAACCTGAGTAAGTTTTCCCAGTACGGTGATTAGCTGATCAGCACCAGTTGCATCACCAGCCCCACTATAATTATCTTGAGCAGGAGGGCAATCCCTACATGGAGTGCGTGCATTGATACGGTTTCCATTTCTTCCACTAGGTGCCATTTCTAAACAATGGCATAAACTAGATCAGTTTATGAATCAAAATACATAATCCCATACTTATAAAACACTTAACATAAATTGAACTATTTATGGATATAATCCATAATCATAAAAATGTTTTCTTTGAGGAATTATATACTCATAAACCCTTCATAATGATTTGTAAAGATAATGAGAGTTATCCTAAGCATATCCCCCGGGAGTGTCGTAACCAAGAGTGCAGCAAGCCCCGTTGTCGTGCACCAGTTCCCGTTCGAGTCTAGCTCAAAGCGGTGTTTTCGGGTTTTACCCCTAGGTACATCTGTGCCAGAGCCGCCTCTACCTGCTCATATCCAGACAGGGATGTATTGCTCGGAAAACTCACAAAATCTCTACAATACCAAAATTCTAGGAAGTTCTTCTATACTAATCCTCAAAGTTCATCTTAGGTCCACGTGCTCTAATCAGAGTTTATCTAAATCTAGTTTCCAAGGTTTGTACTAAACTTCCTCTGATACCAACTGTAACGCCCCGACCCCAGCTGCCCAGAGTCGGTGCATTATTACATAACATTGGCATGATCACAAGAAAGATCAAATCTCGAAAGACCGATTGGTTTAGTAGCCTTGGAAACACTAGATATATTCATAAGTTTTACATTACATCATAAAATGAAAAACTACTACAACAACATAATGTCTCCATAATCCACACTACTATCCCCTCATAATATCCCTCCAGGTCATTCATAATTTACTTCTTCACATCCTGGGGAAAAATAAAACATAGAAAAGGGGTGAGCTCAAATGCCCAGTAAGGATAACAATATAGCGGAAACTTTCATAAATAAGAATAAACATTTAAGGCAATGCATTACTAAAACAAAAGCCTTTTAAAATTGAACTTCAACATGGTATGGCAAAAGTAAAATGAAATAATGCCATTTACTTATTCACATGGATATTCTACTAATCGAATAATCACATGCAAAAATCAATAACCACTTTCATAATGTTGGAATGCATAATGCCAGACTATCATAACCACATAGCCAAGGCCTCGTGCCAAGACTACAAATAAGATTTTGTCAAGGCCTTGTGCCAAGACACTAGTTTGTCTCATGAGACCTACCGATGCATCGAGGAGCTATAGCGGGCTCCACCCGTCACTTATTAAGTCCAATGCATTCCCATATGAAAAGGTTTAAACATAACATAAACATTCGTATTAAAACTAGCATACGAAATGTCAATACTTTCACAATAAACTATGAATGGTATAAAAATAGCACATCCACAGTCAAACATATCACAAAACATTCAATACAATATAGAAGTTTTGTATCATAATAAATCAACTTCAAATAATCTTAAAATCCATCAAAGGATGTTGACATAGATGAAATCAAAATTCTTTTAAAAGAAATATCTCCTTTTATTTTGAAATCATTTAAGATCCATATAAAATAAAACATTTTCATTGAAAATATTCTTATAAGCTTGTAATGGAAGCTTTGAAGATTTTATAACGGCGTAAAATAACCGCACCCGCCGTACAAGTTAAAAAAAACATTCTTACCTCAATTCTGTCGAAAAGGTTAAAAAGGACATTGTTTTGAATACGACGGAAAGATTCCTTTATAAAACTCTTATAAAAAGTCAAACAAGGGTATAAATGACTTTAACCCATATTCTTGTAAATAGTAAAAATGTTTTGAAATACATTTTTAAGAAACATGGATGTGGATGATAAAGATATCCCAGTAGATTATTACGTATAAACAACCTCGGATAATGAAGAGATTGTGAAACAACCCTTACCTTGTACTTTTCCTTCGTTGGGGTAGGTTAACCTCCTGTATAATGGTGAAATAATTGTTATTAAATTATACAAGAATCATATATATTAATATGATATCTTATATGATCTTTTAATATTGGTATCTTAGTATTATCGTTGTTTCGGGTGTTAACTTACTTGTTTTCTTTCATATGTTTTGTTACGTAAGACATGTTTGTAAAGGATAGGTTGTATATTATTCATATCCAGAATGATATCAAGTCCTTAAACATCATTTTTAAATCATCAAATGATAATTATACTTTAATGGTTACGATGGAGAATGAATCTCATCGCGTTCGTGGAGACGGTAGTCCGTACGTACGCACGAGCGACAATATCATTCTTTTGATATTAAAATAATATATAAATGGATGGTATATCATATATACAGAATCATTAACATGTTATATTTATTATTTACATGAGTTACACATCATTATTATACCCATCCAAATAATATTATATTGAATAACAATTACACCACGACGTGGAGACGGTAAGCCGTACGTACGCACGTATGGTGACATGTTATTCAAAGGGTGGATAGAATACTGAATATGATTGTACCATATTTATAATAACATCACAGTATATGTGAGATACTGGAGTTATTATTTCAGAATGGTAAGAACAAAGGAAGAAGAAGTGGAAGAAGAAATGAACTTAGAAAAGGGTGGTGAGATCATTACCTCTTCTTCGGGTTCTTCCTTTTGATTTGATCAAAAGGGCTCCTTAGGTTGGCTTTCTGATCAAACTAAGGCCTCTAGGTTGTATTGAGGGATGTTGGGAGAGTATTTGGGCAGAGTTTGGCCGAACCAAAAGGCTTTAGAGGTGTGAAGAAATGAGAAGGAGGAGTGCCCTTTTATAAGAGGGGTGAGGGGCACCTTTGGAAAAGCTAGAAATATTAATTTATAATAAATTCATATTCGGTTTCTAAAGGCTCAAAAGTTGACTATTCAAAGGATGAGGTGGGGATAGGTCGAAAACAACTCATCCAATAGAATTTAGACAGGTTTGGGTACTTATATTAACCTTATCTTTAAGTATTAACTCTAAGTTAATTAGTTTCACTTTTACAATGTCTCTTTGTATTTTTATATAATATGGTTAATAAACTTACTATATACATCCAAGCGACCCCCAAGTGGTCCATTAATGAGGAACCTATAATAATATAAGTCCCTTGGCTGATCCTTAGATTTTTAGGAATTTAATATCAATTAATAATATAATATTTGTTTTAAGAACTCTTTTATGTCAATTTTGACACTATTCAATAGTTGATTTTTTTGAAACTCCTAACAGATTGATTACTTCGAAAAAAGTCAATTAAATCAATCCTAATATATCATATTATCATATAAAATTAGTTTAATTCATTAAAAGTTTCATATTATATTTATTTGGGTATTTATAATATCAATTATTTTAATTTTTCACTATTATAGTAATTACTGCATCATCATTGTGTCATAAATAAAATAAATTATTCAATGTCTAAAAATTATAAATAAAATATTATTATGTAGGAAATCGTTTTAGCTTTCTAATGAATATTTATAATCTAAAATCCAACGTATATAACCCTATGTAAAAATTGTTCTTCTAAAAGATATATGCTTGTGTCATTTTTGTATTCATTTTAACTTAATTAAAATAAAGTGTCATTATCACTTACAAGTGGATCCATGGGGTCCCAAAATTGACAAAAAGATGCCCATGGTCGACCATGTATCAACCAATAGGGTTAAGACACGTTTTAGGGTAATTTAGTATTATTATAATATTATTTTTTAACCCTTATTTACCGGATTTACCCTTAACCATGGTAAATAAAATATTTACCGCAGTAATTATTCAAAATGTCTAAAAATAAAAGTTACCTATTTACACAATTTGAACATCCTGACTCCAAATATGGAATCAATTTTCCTAAATTCAAAACACAGAAGTGGCAGAAATTAATTTAAAATTAATTCCCGCTGTCAAAACAAAAAGCGTGTTTTTAAGAGATAATAACTATCAAAAGATTGACACTTGTTTATTTCGGTTTAATTGTATAATTATGTCCAATGACCAACATTATATTAAATGGTAAAAATATATTCTAAATATACTTTAAAACCACTCAAATTCACAATTTATCACTATTAATTATTTTGATTAAAAAAGTTGTTTTTAATTAAAATTTAGTAATTTTCACTATTCATCAAAATATGAAAGTTATCCGAAATGTACCAAATTTTCACCCTAGGCTATTTTTGATATTCCGAATCCAAAAATGAAGTCCATTTTGAAATATAGAATATATATGATTTCAAAAATTAGGTATTACTATTCACAACGGCTAGTTTAATTAGTTGTGGTGTGTGTTAGAACTCGAGGTTGCGTACAACACACGCTATCGCATTATTCGAAGGGAAACGTACCATAGAAGCTTGGGGTGTTACATTCTCCCCTCCTTCAAATAATTGCGTCCTCGCAATTTCTAGGGTATTACTGCATAAAAAGACTCGGGTGGTTCTTCATCATAAGTTCCTCGGGTTCCCACGTTGCCTCTTCCATCTTATGATTTCTCCACAAAACTTTTACCAGACGCGTCGTCCGGTTTCTCAGCACTTGTTCTCTCGTATCAAGAATCCTGACGGGCTCTTCGCAATAAGACAGATCGGGTTCCAGTTCTAATTCCTCATAGGTGAGTACATGCGTTGGGTCAGGCATGTATTTTCTCAACAGAGATACGTGGAATACATCGTGAACTTTGGAGAGACTTGGCGGCATTGCCAATCGGTAAGCTACAACCCCAATTCGTTCTAGAATTTCGAAAGGTCCGATGTACCTGGGACTCAATTTACCTTTCTTACCAAAACGTATGACTCCCTTCCACGGAGATACCTTCAGGAATACATGATCACCGACTTGAAATTCCAAATCCTTCCTTCGATTATCGGCATAGCTCTTCTGCCTACTTTGAGCTGCTTTAATGTGATTTTGGATTACCTTCACCTTTTCCACCATTTCCTCCACTAGTTCTGGGCCTACAAGTTTTCTTTCACCAACGTCATCCCAACAGGTTGGTGTACGACATCTCTTTCCGTATAACGCTTCATATGGTGCCATCTGAATACTCGAACAGAAGCTATTGTTATAGGAAAATTCTACTAGTGGTAAATATTGATCCCACATACCCTGAAAGTCAAGTGAGCAAGATCTCAACATGTCTTCTAAGGTCTGAATAGTCCGTTCTGATTGTCCGTCTGTCTGAGGGTGGTAAGCAGTGCTCAAATGAAGTTCAGTATCCAGGGATTTCTGAAGACTTTTCCAAAATCTTGAAGTAAAACGGGGATCACGATCAGAAACAATCGATAGGGGTACTCCATGAAGTCTCACAACTTCATTAATATATAGTCTTTCTAGACGTTCCAGGGGTAGATCTTCTCTTATAGCAAGAAAATGTGCTGACTTGGTAAGACGATCAACAATAACCCATATTGCATCATTCCTTCTAGGAGTCTTTGGTAGCCCCATGACAAAGTCCATCGTAATATTGTCCCATTTCCACTCCGGTATGGGAAGAGGTTGCATGACTCCTCCAGGCTGTTGCCTTCCAGCTTTCACTTGTTGACAAACCATACATCTTGACACAAAATCAGCAATCTCCCTCTTCATGTTGTCCCACCAAAAATGTTCCTTCAAATCTCTATACATTTTGGTGCTCCCAGGGTGTATAGAGAAATTGGAACTATGAGCATCATCCAGCAATTCCCTTTTTAGATCAGGTATATTGGGAACACAAAGTCTCTTCCCGAATTTCAAAATTCCACCTTCATACGCAAAGTCTCTCAATCTCCCATCATTCACAGCTTTAATCTTCTTCTGAAATTCTTCATCATCGGTCTGAGAACTCTTAATCCTTTCTAGTAAAGATGGTTTGGCAACCATTTGAAAAAGCATTGATGTTTCACCTTCCCTGGTTATTCCCATGTCCATCTTCACTAGATCCATGAAAATTGGATCCCTTTCAATTCTCATCATGTTCAGAACTCCATGGTCTTTTCTGCTCAAAGCATCTGCCACCTTGTTTGCCTTCCCCGGGTGGTAGTGTATCGTACAATCATAATCCTTGAGTAATTCAAGCCATCTCCTTTGCCTCATGTTGAGTTCTTTTTGTGAGAAAATATACTTCAAACTCTTGTGATCAGTATAAATCTCACATTTTTCACCATAGAGGTAGTGCCTCCATATCTTCAAAGCAAAGATCATAGCTGCTAACTCAAGATCATGAGTAGGATAGTTTTGTTCATGAATTTTCAACTGTCGTGATGCATAAGCAATAACTCTATCATTCTGCATAAGGACACAGCCAAGTCCTTTCTTCGATGCATCACTATAAATAACGAACCCATCATTCCCCGATGGTAGAGTCAATATAGGAGCATTGACTAATCTTCTCTTCAGTTCTTCGAAACATTCTTCACACTCTTTTTTCCAAACAAATTTAACCCCTTTACGTGTGAGCTTCGTTAATGGGTTAGCCAATCGGGCAAAATTCTGGACGAAACGTCGATAATAACCTGCCAGACCAATAAAACTACGTACCTCAGTTATATTCGTAGGTGCTGGCCATTCTTGGATTGCCTTGGTCTTAGAAGGATCAACAGAGATTCCATCTTTAGAGACAATATGGCCAAGAAAAGAAATCTCCTGAAGCCAGAATTCACACTTGCTAAACTTTCCATATAATTCATGCCTCCTCAGAGTCTTCAAGATAATGCGCAAGTGATTTTCATGATCTTTGTAGGTTTTGGAGTATACCAAGATATCATCAATAAATACCACCACAAATTCATCGAGATACTCCTTGAAAACTCTATTCATCAGATCCATGAATACAGAGGGTGCATTAGTCAATCCAAACGGCATTACAGTAAACTCGTAATGCCCGTACCTGGTTCGAAATGCTGTCTTCGGAATGTCTTCCTTCTTCACACACAACTGATGGTATCCAGATCGAAGGTCAATCTTTGAAAAGTATTGAGCTCCATGCAGTTGGTCAAATAAATCATCAATACGAGGTAGGGGATACTTGTTCTTTATCGTTATAGCATTGATCTCCCTGTAGTCGATACATAACCTCATAGATCCATCTTTCTTTTTAACAAAAAGAACAGGGGCTCCCCATGGAGAAACACTAGGGCGAATAAATCCCTTATTACTCAATTCCTCTAGTTGTTTCTTTAGTTCGACTAGCTCTACAGTGGACATTCTATAAGGGGTCTTCGATATAGGCCTTGATCCAGGAATTAAATCAATGGAAAACTCTACTTCTCGTTCTGGAGGATGTCCAGGTAAATCTTCCGGAAATACATCTACAAACTCTTTCACAATAGGTACATCCTCTATTTGAACATTTCTTTCCTCACTGACAGTTATTTCATTCTCTTCCTCCCCGATAATTGAATTAAGTTGAGCTACAGGGGGTGGATCTAAATAAGAATTAGGAGGTGACGATTCTGCTCTAAAAATAAGGTGCTCCTTATCATTATCATCAAGAATCGTAACCTCTTTCTTCTTACAATAAATCTTCACATCATAGTCCGAAAGCCAGTCCATACCGAGGATTATATCAAACTCAATCATAGGTATGACGATGAAATCAGTAGATAAAGAAAATTTATGTGCTCTAATGGGGACTGATTCACAAAACTTTGTTGCAACGATACTTCCCTTAGGAGTTTTAACTGACAACTCCCTTATTAAATCAAATTGGAAATATCTAATTTTCTTAGCAAACTGGGAAGATATGAAACAATGCGATGATCCAGAATCAAATAATGCATTTGCTAAACTTGAGGAAACCATTAAATTACCTGCCACCACGTCTTTCGGAGCTTCTACCTCAGCAGTAGTGATAGCATAAGCCTGGCCTTGATCCCTTGGCCTTTTCTGAGGTAAGTTCTCCTGACGCTTAGGACATGCATTTGCATAATGCCCCATCTCCCTGCAATTGTAGCACTGAACGTTGGTAGCTTCCTTCTTCCCCTTGCAATCATGAGCTTGGTGGCCTTTTTCACCACACTTGTAACAGACTCCCATTCCCTTCAGGCAAGCACCGGGGTGTTTCTTCCCACACTTACCACAAGATGGATATTCAACCTTTCCCTTCTTCCCCTTATTTCCATTCCCAGATTGATCAGCAGGTCTCTTCTTCTCTTGCTTTGCTTTAAAGTCATAAGACTTAGAGAATTCCTTTTCGGTCTTTATAGCACATGAGACAATGTCTTCGTACGATGAAAAGGATTGTGAGACTAATGCTCGACAGAGAAATGGTTTTAACCCATCAAAGAAACGATCAATCTTACTTCTTGGGTTGCGAATATAATCTCCAGCATACCTCGCTAACCTTGTAAAGATAGCCTCATACTTTGTGACATTATCATCCTCCTTTTGTCTCAGACTCAGAAATTGTCTTTCCATATCTGCTCGATGGTCGCGATGAAAGTATTTTTCTAAAAACAGATCTTTGAACTCCCTCCATTCCATATTTGATACTTCATCATCTTCCTTCGTATTTTGAATCAATGACCACCATTGATCAGCATCTCCAGTGAGGCGGTAAACTGCCATGATAACTTTTTCCCTTTCACTACTCCCCAAAGCCTGAAATATTTTCTCTAGGGAAAATATCCATTGCTCAGCTACTAAGTGATTTGTACTCCCATTGAACGTTGGTGGTTGTTGCCTCATGAATCGATCTAACATTGATCCTCCACGCTGCGGATCAGGGTGCTCCATACGGGTAAGGTTATTATTCATAACCTGAGTAAGTTTTCCCAGTACGGTGATTAGCTGATCAGCACCAATTGCATCACCAGCCCCACTATAATTATCTTGAGCAGGAGGGAAATCCCTACATGGAGTGCGTGCATTGATACGGTTTCCATTTCTTCCACTAGGCGCCATTTCTAAACAATGGCATAAACTAGATCAGTTTATGAATCAAAATACATAATCCCATACTTATAAAACACTTAACATAAATTGAACTATTTATGGATATAATCCATAATCATAAAAATGTTTTCTTTGAGGAAGTATATACTCATAAACCCTTCATAATGATTTGTAAAGATAATGAGAGTTATCCTAAGCATATCCCCCGGGAGTGTCGTAACCAAGAGTGCAGCAAGGCCCGTTGTCGTGCACCAGTTCCCGTTCGAGTCTAGCTCAAAGCGGTGTTTTCGGGTTTTACCCCTAGGTACATCTGTGCCAGAGCCGCCTCTACCTGCTCGTATCCAGACAGGGATGTATTGCTCGGAAAACTCACAAAATCTCTACAATACCAAAATTCTAGGAAGTTCTTCTATACTAATCCTCAAAGTTCATCTTAGGTCTACGTGCTCTAATCAGAGTTTATCTAAATCTAGTTTCCAAGGTTTGTACTAAACTTCCTCTGATACCAACTGTAACGCCCCGACCCGAGCTGCCCAGAGTCGGTGCATTATTACATAACATTGGCATGATCACAAGAAAGATCAAATCTCGAAAGACCGATTGGTTTAGTAGCCTTGGAAACACTAGATATATTCATAAGTTTTACATTACATCATAAAATGAAAAACTACTACAACAACATAATGTCTCCATAATCCACACTACTATCCCCTCATAATATCCCTGCAGGTCATTCATAATTTACTTCTTCACATCCTGGGGAAAAATAAAACATAGAAAAGGGGTGAGCTCAAATGCCCAGTAAGGATAACAATATAGCGGAAACTTTCATAAATAAGAATAAACATTTAAGGCAATGCATTACTAAAACAAAAGCCTTTTAAAATTGAACTTCAACATGGTATGGCAAAAGTAAAATGAAATAATGCCATTTACTTATTCACATGGATATTCTACTAATCGAATAATCACATGCAAAAATCAATAACCACTTTCATAATGTTGGAATGCATAATGCCAGACTATCATAACCACATAGCCAAGGCCTCGTGCCAAGACTAAAAATAAGATTTTGTCAAGGCCTTGTGCCAAGACACTAGTTTGTCTCATGAGACCTACCGATGCATCGAGGAGCTATAGCGGGCTCCACCCGTCACTTATTAAGTCCAATGCATTCCCATATGAAAAGGTTTAAACATAACATAAACATTCGTATTAAAACTAGCATACGAAATGTCAATACTTTCACAATAAACTATGAATGGTATAAAAATAGCACATCCACAGTCAAACATATCACAAAACATTCAATACAATATAGAAGTTTTGTATCATAATAAATCAACTTCAAATAATCTTAAAATCCATCAAAGGATGTTGACATAGATGAAATCAAAATTCTTTTAAAAGAAATATCTCCTTTAATTTTGAAATCATTTAAGATCCATATAAAATAAAACATTTTCTTTGAAAATATTCTTATAAGCTTGTAATGGAAGCTTTGAAGATTTTATAACGGCGTAAAATAACCGCACCCGCCGTACAAGTTAAAAAAAAACATTCTTACCTCAATTCTGTCGAAAAGGTTAAAAAGGACATTGTTTTGAAAACGACGGAAAGATTCCTTTATAAAACTCTTATAAAAAGTCAAACAAGGGTATAAATGACTTTAACCCATATTCTTGTAAATAGTAAAAATGTTTTGAAATACATTTTTAAGAAACATGGATGTGGATGATAAAGATATCCCAGTAGATTATTACGTATAAACAACCTCGGATAATGAAGAGATTGTGAAACAACCCTTACCTTGTACTTTTCCTTCGTTGGGGTAGGTTAACCTCCTGTATAATGGTGAAATAATTGTTATTAAATTATACAAGAATCATATATATTAATATGATATCATATATGATCTTTTAATATTGGTATCTTAGTATTATCGTTGTTTCGGGTGTTAACTTACTTGTTTTCTTTCATATGTTTTGTTACGTAAGACATGTTTGTAAAGGATAGGTTGTATATTATTAATATCCAGAATGATATCAAGTCCATAAACATCATTTTTAAATCATCAAATGATAATTATACTTTAATGGTTACGATGGAGAATGAATCTCATCGCGTTCGTGGAGACGGTAGTCCGTACGTACGCACGAGCGACAATATCATTCTTTTGATATTAAAATAATATATAAATGGATGGTATATCATATATACAGAATCATTAACATGTTATATTTATTATTTACATGAGTTACACATCATTATTATACCCATCCAAATAATATTATATTGAATAACAATTACACCACGACGTGGAGACGGTAAGCCGTACGTACGCACGTATGGTGACATGTTATTCAAAGGGTGGATAGAATACTGAATATGATTGTACCATATTTATAATAACATCACAGTATATGTGAGATACTGGAGTTATTATTTCAGAATGGTAAGAACAAAGGAAGAAGAAGTGGAAGAAGAAATGAACTTAGAAAAGGGTGGTGAGATCATTACCTCTTCTTCGGGTTCTTCCTTTTGATTTGATCAAAAGGGCTCCTTAGGTTGGATTTCTGATCAAACTAAGGCCTCTAGGTTGTATTGAGGGATGTTGGGAGAGTATTTGGGCAGAGTTTGGCCGAACCAAAAGGCTTTAGAGGTGTGAAGAAATGAGAAGGAGGAGTGCCCTTTTATAAGAGGGGTGAGGGGCACCTTTGGAAAAGCTAGAAATATTAATTTATAATAAATTCATATTCGGTTTCCAAAGGCTCCAAAGTTGACTATTCAAAGGATGAGGTGGGGATAGGTCGAAAACAACTCATCCAATAGAATTTAGACAGGTTTGGGTACTTATATTAACCTTATCTTTAAGTATTAACTCTAAGTTAATTAGTTTCACTTTTACAATGTCTCTTTGTATTTTTATATAATATGGTTAATAAACTTACTATATACATCCAAGCGACCCCCAAGTGGTCCATTAATGAGAAACCTATAATAATATAAGTCCCTTGGCCGATCCTTAGATTTTTAGGAATTTAATATCAATTAATAATATAATATTTGTTTTAAGAACTCTTTTATGTCAATTTTGACACTATTCAATAGTTGATTTTTTTGAAACTCCTAACAGATTGATTACTTCGAACAAAGTCAATTAAATCAATCCTAATATATCATATTATCATATAAAATTAGTTTAATTCATTAAAAGTTTCATATTATATTTATTTGGGTATTTATAATATCAATTATTTTAATTTTTCACTATTATAGTAATTACTGCATCATCATTGTGTCAAAAATAAAATAAATTATTCAATGTCTAAAAATTATAAATAAAATATCATTATGTAGGAAATCTTTTTATCTTTCTAATGAATATTTATAATATAAAATCCAACATATATAACCCTATGTAAAAATTGTTCTTCTAAAAGATATATGTTTGTGTCATTTTTGTATTCATTTTAACTTAATTAAAATAAAGTGTCATTATCACTTACAAGTGGATCCATGGGGTCCCAAAATTGACACAAAGATGCCCATGGTCGACCATGTATCAACCAATAGGGTTAAGACACGTTTTAGGGCAATTTAGTATTATTATAATATTATTTTTTAACCCTTATTTACCGGATTTACCCTTAACCATGGTAAATAAAATATTTACCGCAGTAATTATTCAAAATGTCTAAAAATAAAAGTTACCTATTTACAAAATTTGAACATCCTGACTCCCAATATGGAATCCATTTTCCTAAATTCAAAACACAGAAGTGGCAGAAATTAATTTAAAATTAATTCCCGCTGTCAAAACAAAAAGCGTGTTTTTAAGAGATAATAACTATCAAAAGATTGACACTTGTTTATGTTCGGTTTAATTGTATAATTATGTCCAATGACCAACATTATATTAAATGGTAAAAATATATTCTAAATATACTTTAAAACCACTCAAATTCACAATTTATCACTATTAATTATTTTGATTAAAAAAGTTGTTTTTAATTAAAATTTAGTAATTTTCACTATTCATCAAAATATGAAAGTTATCCGAAATGTACCAAATTTTCACCCTAGGCTAATTTTGATATTCCAAATCCAAAAATGAAGTCCATTTTGAAATATAGAATATATATGATTTCAAAAAGTAGGTATTACTATTCACAACGGCTAGTTTAATTAGTTGTGGTGTGTGTTAGAAATCGAGGTTGCGTACAACACACGCTATCGCATTATTCGAAGGGAAACGTACCATAGAAGCTTGGGGTGTTACATTCTCCCCTCCTTCAAATAATTGCGTCCTCGCAATTTCTAGGGTATTACTGCATAAAAAGACTCGGGTGGTTCTTCATCATAAGTTCCTCGGGTTCCCACGTTGCCTCTTCCATCTTATGATTTCTCCACAAAACTTTTACCAGACGCGTCGTCCGGTTTCTCAGCACTTGTTCTCTCGTATCAAGAATCCTGACGGGCTCTTCGCAATAAGACAGATCGGGTTCCAGTTCTAATTCCTCATAGGTGAGTACATGCGTTGGGTCAGGCATGTATTTTCTCAACAGAGATACGTGGAATACATCGTGAACTTTGGAGAGACTTGGCGGCATTGCCAATCGGTAAGCTACAACCCCAATTCGTTCTAGAATTTCGAAAGGTCCGATGTACCTGGGACTCAATTTACCTTTCTTACCAAAACGTATGACTCCCTTCCACGGAGATACCTTTAGGAAAACATGATCACCGACTTGAAATTCCAAATCCTTCCTTCGATTATCGGCATAGCTCTTCTGCCTACTTTGAGTTGCTTTAATGTGATTTTGGATTACATTCACCTTTTCCACCGTTTCCTCCACCAGTTCTGGGCCTACAAGTTTTCTTTCACCAACGTCATCCCAACAGGTTGGTGTACGACATCTCTTTCCGTATAACGCTTCATATGGTGCCATCTGAATACTCGAATGGAAGCTATTGTTATAGGAAAATTCTACTAGTGGTAAATATTGATCCCACATACCCTGAAAGTCAAGTGAGCAAGATCTCAACATGTCTTCTAAGGTCTGAATAGTCCGTTCTGATTGTCCGTCTGTCTGAGGGTGGTAAGCAGTGCTCAAATGAAGTTCAGTATCCAAGGATTTCTGAAGACTTTTCCAAAATCTTGAAGTAAAACGGGGATCACGATCAGAAACAATCGATAGGGGTACTCCATGAAGTCTCACAACTTCATTAATATATAGTCTTGCTAGACGTTCCAGGGGTAGATCTTCTCTTATAGCAAGAAAATGTGCTGACTTGGTAAGACGATCAACAATAACCCATATTGCATCGTTCCTTCTAGGAGTCTTTGGTAGCCCCATGACAAAGTCCATCGTAATATTGTCCCATTTCCACTCCGGTATGGGAAGAGGTTGCATGACTCCTCCAGGCTGTTGCCTTCCAGCTTTCACTTGTTGACAAACCATACATCTTGACACAAAATCAGCAATCTCCCTCTTCATGTTGTCCCACCAAAAATGTTCCTTCAAATCTCTATACATTTTGGTGCTCCCAGGGTGTATAGAGAAATTGGAACTATGAGCATCATCCAGCAATTCCCTTTTTAGATCAGGTATATTGGGAACACAAAGTCTCTTCCCGAATTTCAAAATTCCACCTTCATACGCAAAGTCTCTCAATCTCCCATCATTCACAGCTTTAATGTTCTTCTGAAATTCTTCATCATCGGTCTGAGAACTCTTAATCCTTTCTAGTAAAGATGGTTTGGCAACCATTTGAAAAAGCATTGATGTTTCACCTTCCCTGGTTATTCCCATGTCCATCTTCACTAGATCCATGAAAATTGGATCCCTTTCAATTCTCATCATGTTCAGAACTCCATGGTCTTTTCTGCTCAAAGCATCTGCCACCTTGTTTGCCTTCCCCGTGTGGTAGTGTATCGTACAATCATAATCCTTGAGTAATTCAAGCCATCTCCTTTGCCTCATGTTGAGTTCTTTTTGTGAGAAAATATACTTCAAACTCTTGTGATCAGTATAAATCTCACATTTTTCACCATAGAGGTAGTGCCTCCATATCTTCAAAGCAAAGATCACAGCTGCTAACTCAAGATCATGAGTAGGATAGTTTTGTTCATGAATTTTCAACTGTCGTGATGCATAGGCAATAACTCTATCATTCTGCATAAGGACACAGCCAAGTCCTTTCTTCGATGCATCACTATAAATAACGAACCCATCATTCCCCGATGGTAGAGTCAATATAGGAGCATTGACTAATCTTCTCTTCAGTTCTTCGAAACATTCTTCACACTCTTTTGTCCAAACAAATTTAACCCCTTTACGTGTGAGCTTCGTTAATGGGTTAGCCAATCGGGCAAAATTCTGGACGAAACGTCGATAATAACCTGCCAAACCAATAAAACTACGTACCTCAGTTATATTCGTAGGTGCTGGCCATTCTTGGATTGCCTTGGTCTTAGAAGGATCAACAGAGATTCCATCTTTAGAGACAATATGGCCAAGAAAAGAAATCTCTTGAAGCCAGAATTCACACTTGCTAAACTTTCCATATAATTCATGCCTCCTCAGAGTCTTCAAGATAATGCGCAAGTGATTTTCATGATCTTTGTAGGTTTTGGAGTATACCAAGATATCATCAATAAATACCACAACAAATTCATCGAGATACTCCTTGAAAACTCTATTCATCAGATCCATGAATACAGGGGGTGCATTAGTCAATCCAAACGGCATTACAGTAAACTCGTAATGCCCGTACCTGGTTCGAAATGCTGTCTTCGGAATTTCTTCCTTCTTCACACACAACTGATGGTATCCAGATCGAAGGTCAATCTTTGAAAAGTATTGAGCTCCATGCAGTTGGTCAAATAAATCATCAATACGAGGTAGGGGATACTTGTTCTTTATCGTTATAGCATTGATCTCCCTGTAGTCGATACATAACCTCATAGATCCATCTTTCTTTTTAACAAAAAGAACAGGGGCTCCCCATGGAGAAACACTAGGGCGAATAAATCCCTTATTACTCAATTCCTCTAGTTGTTTCTTTAGTTCGACTAGCTCTACAGTGGCCATTCTATAAGGGGTCTTCAATATAGGCCTTGATCCAGGAATTAAATCAATGGAAAACTCTACTTCTCGTTCTGGAGGATGTCCAGGTAAATCTTCCGGAAATACATCTACAAACTCTTTCACAATAGGTACATCCTCTATTTGAACATTTCTTTCCTCACCAACAGTTATTTCATTCTCTTCCTCCCCGATAATTGAATTAAGTTGAGCTACAGGGGGTGGATCTAAATAAGAATTAGGTGGTGACGATTCTGCTCTAAAAATAAGGTGCTCCTTATCATTATCATCAAGAATCGTAACCTCTTTCTTCTTACAATAAATCATCGCATCATAGTCCGAAAGCTAGTCCATACCGAGGATTATATCAAACTCAATCATAGGTATGACGATGAAATCAGCAGATAAAGAAAATTTATGTGCTCTAATGGGGACTGATTCACAAAACTTTGTTGCAATGATACTTCCCTTAGGAGATTTAACTGACAACTCCCTTATTAAATAAAATTGGAAATATCTAATTTTCTTAGCAAACTGGGAAGATATGAAACAATGCGATGATCCAGAATCAAATAATGCATTTTCTAAACTTGAGGAAACCATTAAATTACCTGCCACCACGTCTTTCGGAGCTTCTACCTCAGCAGTAGTGATAGCATAAGCTTGGCCTTGATCCCTTGGCCTTTTCTGAGGTAAGTTCTCCTGACGCTTAGGACATGCATTTGCATAATGCCCCATCTCCCTGCAATTGTAGCACTGAACGTTGGTAGCTTCCTTCTTCCCCTTGCAATCATGAGCTTGGTGGCCTTTTTCACCACACTTGTAACAGACTCCCATTCCCTTCAGGCAAGCACCGGGGTGTTTCTTCCCGCACTTACCACAAGATGGATATTCAACCTTTCCCTTCTTCCCCTTATTTCCATTCCCAGATTGATCAGCAGGTCTCTTCTTCTCTTGCTTTGCTTTAAAGTCATAAGACTTAGAGAATTCCTTTTCGGTCTTTATAGCACATGAGACAATGTCTTCGTACGATGAAAAGGATTGTGAGACTAATGCTCGACGGAGAAATGGTTTTAACCCATCAAAGAAACGATCAATCATACTTCTTGGGTTGCGAATATAATCTCCAGCATACCTCGCTAACCTTGTAAAGTTAGCCTCATACTTTGTGACATTATCATCCTCCTTTTGTCTCAGACTCAGAAATTGTCTTTCCATATCTGCTCGATGGTCGCGAGGAAAGTATTTTTCTAAAAACAGATCTTTGAACTCCCTCCATTCCATATTTGATACTTCATCATCTTCCTTCGTATTTTGAATCAATGACCACCATTGATCAGCATCTCCAGTGAGGCGGTAAACTGCCATGATAACTTTTTCCCTTTCACTACTTCCCAAAGCCTGAAATATTTTCTCTAGGGAAAATATCCATTGCTCAGCTACTAAGGGATTTATACTCCCATTGAACTTTGGTGGTTGTTGCCTCATGAATCGATCTAACATTGATCCTCCACGCTGCGGATCAGGGTGCTCCATACGGGTAAGGTTATTATTCATAACCTGAGTAAGTTTTCCTAGTACGGTGATTAGCTGATCAGCACCAGTTGCATCACCAGCCCCACTATAATTATCTTGAGCAGGAGGGCAATCCCTACATGGAGTGCGTGCATTGATACGGTTTCCATTTCTTCCACTAGGCGCCATTTCTAAACAATGGCATAAACTAGATCAGTTTATGAATCAAAATACATAATCCCATACTTATAAAACACTTAACATAAATTGAACTATTTATGGATATAATCCATAATCATAAAAATGTTTTCTTTGAGTAAGTATATACTCATAAACCCTTCATAATGATTTGTAAAGATAATGAGAGTTATCCTAAGCATATCCCCCGGGAGTGTCGTAACCAAGAGTGCAGCAAGGCCCGTTGTCGTGCACCAGTTCCCGTTCGAGTCTAGCTCAAAGCGGTGTTTTCGGGTTTTACCCCTAGGTACATCTGTGCTAGAGCCGCCTCTACCTGCTCGTATCCAGACAGGGATGTATTGCTCGGAAAACTCACAAAATCTCTACAATACCAAAATTCTAGGATGTTCTTCTATACTAATCCTCAAAGTTCATCTTAGGTCTACGTGCTCTAATCAGAGTTTATCTAAATCTAGTTTCCAAGGTTTGTACTAAACTTCCTCTGATACCAACTGTAACGCCCCGACCCCAGCTGCCCAGAGTCGGTGCATTATTACATAACATTGGCATGATCACAAGAAAGATCAAATCTCGAAAGACCGATGGGTTTAGTTGCCTTGGAAACACTAGATATATTCATAAGTTTTACATTACATCATAAAATGAAAAACTACTACAACAACATAATGTCTCCATAATCCACTCTACTACCCCCTCATAATATCCCTGCAGGTCATTCATAATTTACTTCTTCACATCCTGGGGAAAAATAAAACATAGAAAAGGGGTGAGCTCAAATGCCCAGTAAGGATAACAATATAGCGGAAACTTTCATAAATAAGAATTAACATTTAAGGCAATGCATTAATAAACAAAAGCCTTTTAAAATTGAACTTCAACATGGTATGGCAAAAGTAAAATGAAATAATGCCATTTACTTATTCACATGGATATTCTACTAATCGAATAATCACATGCAAAAATCAATAACCACTTTCATAATGTTGGAATGCATAATGCCAGACTATCATAACCACATAGCCAAGGCCTCGTGCCAAGACTACAAATAAGATTTTGTCAAGGCCTTGTGCCAAGACACTAGTTTGTCTCATGAGACCTACCGATGCATCGAGGAGCTATAGCGGGCTCCACCCGTCACTTATTAAGTCCAATGCATTCCCATATGAAAAGGTTTAAACATAACATAAACATTCGTATTAAAACTAGCATACGAAATGTCAATACTTTCACAATAAACTATGAATGGTATAAAAATAGCACATCCACAGTCAAACATATCACAAAACATTCAATACAATATAGAAGTTTTGTATCATAATAAATCAACTTCAAATAATCTTAAAATCCATCAAAGGATGTTGACATAGATGAAATCAAAATTCTTTTAAAAGAAATATCTCCTTTTATTTTGAAATCATTTAAGATCCATATAAAATAAAACATTTTCTTTGAAAATATTCTTATAAGCTTGTAATGGAAGCTTTGAAGATTTTATAACGGCGTAAAATAACCGCACCCGCCGTACAAGTTAAAAAAAACATTCTTACCTCAATTCTGTCGAAAAGGTTAAAAAGGACATTGTTTTGAAAACGACGGAAGGATTCCTTTATAAAACTCTTATAAAAAGTCAAACAAGGGTATAAATGACTTTAACCCATATTCTTGTAAATAGTAAAAATGTTTTGAACTACATTTTTAAGAAACATGGATGTGGATGATAAAGATATCCCAGTAGATTATTACGTATAAACAACCTCGGATAATGAAGAGATTGTGAAACAACCCTTACCTTGTACTTTTCCTTCGTTGGGGTAGGTTAACCTCCTGTATAATGGTGAAATAATTGTTATTAAATTATACAAGAATCATATATATTAATATGATATCATATATGATCTTTTAATATTGGTATCTTAGTATTATCGTTGTTTCGGGTGTTAACTTACTTGTTTTCTTTCATATGTTTTGTTACGTAAGACATGTTTGTAAAGGATAGGTTGTATATTATTCATATCCAGAATGATATCAAGTCCTTAAACATCATTTTTAAATCATCAAATGATAATTATACTTTAATGGTTACGATGGAGAATGAATCTCATCGCGTTCGTGGAGACGGTAGTCCGTACGTACGCACGAGCGACAATATCATTCTTTTGATATTAAAATAATATATAAATGGATGGTATATCATATATACAGAATCATTAACATGTTATATTTATTATTTACATGAGTTACACATCATTATTATACCCATCCAAATAATATTATATTGAATAACAATTACACCACGACGTGGAGACGGTAAGCCGTACGTACGCACGTATGGTGACATGTTATTCAAAGGGTGGATAGAATACTGAATATGATTGTACCATATTTATAATAACATCACAGTATATGTGAGATACTGGAGTTATTATTTCAGAATGGTAAGAACAAAGGAAGAAGAAGTGGAAGAAGAAATGAACTTAGAAAAGGGTGGTGAGATCATTACCTCTTCTTCGGGTTCTTCCTTTTGATTTGATCAAAAGGGCTCATTAGGTTGGGTTTCTGATCAAACTAAGGCCTCTAGGTTGTATTGAGGGATGTTGGGAGAGTATTTGGGCAGAGTTTGGCCGAACCAAAAGGCTTTAGAGGTGTGAAGAAATGAGAAGGAGGAGTGCCCTTTTATAAGAGGGGTGAGGGGCACCTTTGGAAAAGCTAGAAATATTAATTTATAATAAATTCATATTCGGTTTCTAAAGGCTCCAAAGTTGACTATTCAAAGGATGAGGTGGGGATAGGTCGAAAACAACTCATCCAATAGAATTTAGACAGGTTTGGGTACTTATATTAACCTTATCTTTAAGTATTAACTCTAAGTTAATTAGTTTCACTTTTACAATGTCTCTTTTTATTTTTATATAATATGGTTAATAAACTTACTATATACATACAAGCGACCCCCAAGTGGTCCATTAATGAGGAACCTATAATAATATAAGTCCCTTGGCCGATCCTTAGATTTTTAGGAATTTAATATCAATTAATAATATAATATTTGTTTTAAGAACTCTTTTATGTCAATTTTGACACTATTCAATAGTTGATTTTTTTGAAACTCCTAAAAGATTGATTACTTCGAAAAAAGTCAATTAAATCAATCCTAATATATCATATTATCATATAAAATTAGTTTAATTCATTAAAAGTTTCATATTATATTTATTTGGGTATTTATAATATCAATTATTTTAATTTTTCACTATTATAGTAATTACTGCATCATCATTGTGTCATAAATAAAATAAATTATTCAATGTCTAAAAATTATAAATAAAATATCATTATGTGGGAAATCTTTTTAGCTTTCTAATGAATATTTATAATCTAAAATACAACATATATAACCCTATGTAAAAATTGTGCTTCTAAAAGATATATGCTTGTGTCATTTTTGTATTCATTTTAACTTAATTAAAATAAAGTGTCATTATCACTTACAAGTGGATCCATGGGGTCCCAAAATTGACACAAAGATGCCCATGGTCGACCATGTATCAACCAATAGGGTTAAGACACGTTTTAGGGTAATTTAGTATTATTATAATATTATTTTTTAACCCTTATTTACCGGATTTACCCTTAACCATGGTAAATAAAATATTTACCGCAGTAATTATTCAAAATGTCTAAAAATAAAAGTTACCTATTTACACAATTTGAACATCCTGACTCCAAATATGGAATCAATTTTCCTAAATTCAAAACACAGAAGTGGCAGAAATTAATTTAAAATTAATTCCCGCTGTCAAAACAAAAAGCGTGTTTTTAAGAGATAATAACTATCAAAAGATTGACACTTGTTTATTTCGGTTTAATTGTATAATTATGTCCAATGACCAACATTATATTAAATGGTAAAAATATATTCTAAATATACTTTAAAACCACTCAAATTCACAATTTATCACTATTAATTATTTTGA
Source organism: Viscum album (assembly GCA_963277665.1). Lineage (NCBI taxonomy): Eukaryota > Viridiplantae > Streptophyta > Magnoliopsida > Santalales > Viscaceae > Viscum > Viscum album. The sequence goes on from OY728163.1 coordinate 2,118,141,799, forward strand.
TTAAAAAAGTTGTTTTTAATTAAAATTTAGTAATTTTCACTATTCATCAAAATATGAAAGTTATCCGAAATGTACCAAATTTTCACCCTAGGCTATTTTTGATATTCCGAATCCAAAAATGAAGTCCATTTTGAAATATAGAATATATATGATTTCAAAAATTAGGTATTACTATTCACAACGGCTAGTTTAATTAGTTGTGGTGTGTGTTAGAACTCGAGGTTGCGTACAACACACGCTATCGCATTATTCGAAGGGAAACGTACCATAGAAGCTTGGGGTGTTACATTCTCCCCTCCTTCAAATAATTGCGTCCTCGCAATTTCTAGGGTATTACTGCATAAAAAGACTCGGGTGGTTCTTCATCATAAGTTCCTCGGGTTCCCACGTTGCCTCTTCCATCTTATGATTTCTCCACAAAACTTTTACCAGACGCGTCGTCCGGTTTCTCAGCACTTGTTCTCTCGTATCAAGAATCCTGACGGGCTCTTCGCAATAAGACAGATCGGGTTCCAGTTCTAATTCCTCATAGGTGAGTACATGCGTTGGGTCAGGCATGTATTTTCTCAACAGAGATACGTGGAATACATCGTGAACTTTGGAGAGACTTGGCGGCATTGCCAATCGGTAAGCAACAACCCCAATTCGTTCTAGAATTTCGAAAGGTCCGATGTACCTGGGACTCAATTTACCTTTCTTACCAAAACGTATGACTCCCTTCCACGGAGATACCTTCAGGAAAACATGATCACCGACTTGAAATTCCAAATCCTTCCTTCGATTATCGGCATAGCTCTTCTGCCTACTTTGAGCTGCTTTAATGTGATTTTGGATTACCTTCACCTTTTCCACCGTTTCCTCCACCAGTTCTGGGCCTACAAGTTTTCTTTCACCAACGTCATCCCAACAGGTTGGTGTACGACATCTCTTTCCGTATAACGCTTCATATGGTGCCATCTGAATACTCGAATGGAAGCTATTGTTATAGGAAAATTCTACTAGTGGTAAATATTGATCCCACATACCCTGAAAGTCAAGTGAGCAAGATCTCAACATGTCTTCTAAGGTCTGAATAGTCCGTTCTGATTGTCCGTCTGTCTGAGGGTGGTAAGCAGTGCTCAAATGAAGTTCAGTATCCAGGGATTTCTGAAGACTTTTCCAAAATCTTGAAGTAAAACGGGGATCACGATCAGAAACAATCGATAGGGGTACTCCATGAAGTCTCACAACTTCATTAATATATAGTCTTGCTAGACGTTCCAGGGGTAGATCTTCTCTTATAGCAAGAAAATGTGCTGACTTGGTAAGACGATCAACAATAACCCATATTGCATCGTTCCTTCTAGGAGTCTTTGGTAGCCCCCTGACAAAGTCCATCGTAATATTGTCCCATTTCCACTCCGGTATGGGAAGAGGTTGCATGACTCCTCCAGGCTGTTGCCTTCCAGCTTTCACTTGTTGACAAACCATACATCTTGACACAAAATCAGCAATCTCCCTCTTCATGTTGTCCCACCAAAAATGTTCCTTCAAATCTCTATACATTTTGGTGCTCCCAGGGTGTATAGAGAAATTGGAACTATGAGCATCATCCAGCAATTCCCTTTTTAGATCAGGTATATTGGGAACACAAAGTCTCTTCCCGAATTTCAAAATTCCACCTTCATACGCAAAGTCTCTCAATCTCCCATCATTCACAGCTTTAATCTTCTTCTGAAATTCTTCATCATCGGTCTGAGAACTCTTAATCCTTTCTAGTAAAGATGGTTTGGCAACCATTTGAAAAAGCATTGATGTTTCACCTTCCCTGGTTATTCCCATGTCCATCTTCACTAGATCCATGAAAATTGGATCCCTTTCAATTCTCATCATGTTCAGAACTCCATGGTCTTTTCTGCTCAAAGCATCTGCCACCTTGTTTGCCTTCCCCGGGTGGTAGTGTATCGTACAATCATAATCCTTGAGTAATTCAAGCCATCTCCTTTGCCTCATGTTGAGTTCTTTTTGTGAGAAAATATACTTCAAACTCTTGTGATCAGTATAAATCTCACATTTTTCACCATAGAGGTAGTGCCTCCATATCTTCAAAGCAAAGATCACAGCTGCTAACTCAAGATCATGAGTAGGATAGTTTTGTTCATGAATTTTCAACTGTCGTGATGCATAGGCAATAACTCTATCATTCTGCATAAGGACACAGCCAAGTCCTTTCTTCGATGCATCACTGTAAATAACGAACCCATCATTCCCCGATGGTAGAGTCAATATAGGAGCATTGACTAATCTTCTCTTCAGTTCTTCGAAACATTCTTCACACTCTTTTGTCCAAACAAATTTAACCCCTTTACGTGTGAGCTTCGTTAATGGGTTAGCCAATCGGGCAAAATTCTGGACGAAACGTCGATAATAACCTGCCAAACCAATAAAACTACGTACCTCAGTTATATTCGTAGGTGCTGGCCATTCTTGGATTGCCTTGGTCTTAGAAGGATCAACAGAGATTCCATCTTTAGAGACAATATGGCCAAGAAAAGAAATCTCCTGAAGCCAGAATTCACACTTGCTAAACTTTCCATATAATTCATGCCTCCTCAGAGTCTTCAAGATAATGCGCAAGTGATTTTCATGATCTTTGTAGGTTTTGGAGTATACCAAGATATCATCAATAAATACCACCACAAATTCATCGAGATACTCCTTGAAAACTCTATTCATCAGATCCATGAATACAGAGGGTGCATTAGTCAATCCAAACGACATTACAGTAAACTCGTAATGCCCGTACCTGGTTCGAAATGCTGTCTTCGGAATGTCTTCCTTCTTCACACACAACTGATGGTATCCAGATCGAAGGTCAATCTTTGAAAAGTATTGAGCTCCATGCAGTTGGTCAAATAAATCATCAATACGAGGTAGGGGATACTTGTTCTTTATCGTTATAGCATTGATCTCCCTGTAGTCGATACATAACCTCATAGATCCATCTTTCTTTTTAACAAAAAGAACAGGGGCTCCCCATGGAGAAACACTAGGGCGAATAAATCCCTTATTACTCAATTCCTCTAGTTGTTTCTTTAGTTCGACTAGCTCTACAGTGGCCATTCTATAAGGGGTCTTTGATATAGGCCTTGATCCAGGAATTAAATCAATGGAAAACTCTACTTCTCGTTCTGGAGGATGTCCAGGTAAATATTCCGGAAATACATCTACAAACTCTTTCACAATAGGTACATCCTCTATTTGAACATTTCTTTCCTCACCGACAGTTATTTCATTCTCTTCCTCCCCGATAATTGAATTAAGTTGAGCTACAGGGGGTGGATCTAAATAAGAATTAGGTGGTGACGATTCTGCTCTAAAAATAAGGTGCTCCTTATCATTATCATCAAGAATCGTAACCTCTTTCTTCTTACAATAAATCTTCGCATCATAGTCCGAAAGCCAGTCCATACCGAGGATTATATCAAACTCAATCATAGGTATGACGATGAAATCAGCAGATAAAGAAAATTTATGTGCTCTAATGGGGACTGATTCACAAAACTTTGTTGCAACGATACTTCCCTTAGGAGTTTTAACTGACAACTCCCTTATTAAATCAAATTGGAAATATCTAATTTTCTTAGCAAACTGGGAAGATATGAAACAATGCGATGATCCAGAATCAAATAATGCATTTGCTAAACTTGAGGAAACCATTAAATTACCTGCCACCACGTCTTTCGGAGCTTCTACCTCAGCAGTAGTGATAGCATAAGCCTGGCCTTGATCCCTTGGACTTTTCTGAGGTAAGTTCTCCTGACGCTTAGGACATGCATTTGCATAATGCCCCATCTCCCTGCAATTGTAGCACTGAACGTTGGTAGCTTCCTTCTTCCCCTTGCAATCATGAGCTTGGTGGCCTTTTTCACCACACTTGTAACAGACTCCCATTCCCTTCAGGCAAGCACCGGGGTGTTTCTTCCCGCACTTACCACAAGGTGGATATTCAACCTTTCCCTTCTTCCCCTTATTTCCATTCCCAGATTGATCAGCAGGTCTCTTCTTCTCTTGCTTTGCTTTAAAGTCATAAGACTTAGAGAATTCCTGTTCGGTCTTTATAGCACATGAGACAATGTCTTCGTACGATGAAAAGGATTGTGAGACTAATGCTCGACGGAGAAATGGTTTTAACCCATCAAAGAAACGATCAATCTTACTTCTTGGGTTGCGAATATAATCTCCAGCATACCTCGCTAACCTTGTAAAGTTAGCCTCATACTTTGTGACATTATCATCCTCCTTTTGTCTCAGACTCAGAAATTGTCTTTCCATATCTGCTCGATGGTCGCGAGGAAAGTATTTTTCTAAAAACAGATCTTTGAACTCCCTCCATTCCATATTTGATACTTCATCATCTTCCTTCGTATTTTGAATCAATGACCACCATTGATCAGCATCTCCAGTGAGGCGGTAAACAGCCATGATAACTTTTTCCCTTTCACTACTCCCCAAAGCCTGAAATATTTTCTCTAGGGAAAATATCCATTGCTCAGCTACTAAGGGATTTGTACTCCCATTGAACGTTGGTGGTTGTTGCCTCATGAATCGATCTAACATTGATCCTCCACGCTGCGGATCAGGGTGCTCCATACGGGTAAGGTTATTATTCATAACCTGAGTAAGTTTTCCCAGTACGGTGATTAGCTGATCAGCACCAGTTGCATCACCAGCCCCACTATAATTATCTTGAGCAGGAGGGCAATCCCTACATGGAGTGCGTGCATTGATACGGTTTCCATTTCTTCCACTAGGCGCCATTTCTAAACAATGGCATAAACTAGATCAGTTTATGAATCAAAATACATAATCCCATACTTATAAAACACTTAACATAAATTGAACTATTTATGGATATAATCCATAATCATAAAAATGTTTTCTTTGAGGAAGTATATACTCATAAACCCTTCATAATGATTTGTAAAGATAATGAGAGTTATCCTAAGCATATCCCCCGGGAGTGTAGTAACCAAGAGTGCAGCAAGGCCCGTTGTCGTGCACCAGTTCCCATTCGAGTCTAGCTCAAAGCGGTGTTTTCGGGTTTTACCCCTAGGTACATCTGTGCCAGAGCCGCCTCTACCTGCTCGTATCCAGACAGGGATGTATTGCTCGGAAAACTCACAAAATCTCTACAATACCAAAATTCTAGGAAGTTCTTCTATACTAATCCTCAAAGTTCATCTTAGGTCTACGTGCTCTAATCAGAGTTTATCTAAATCTAGTTTCCAAGGTTTGTACTAAACTTCCTCTGATACCAACTGTAACGCCCCGACCCCAGCTGCCCAGAGTCGGTGCATTATTACATAACATTGGCATGATCAAAAGAAAGATCAAATCTCGAAAGACCGATTGGTTTAGTAGCCTTGGAAACACTAGATATATTCATAAGTTTTACATTACATCATAAAATGAAAAACTACTACAACGACATAATGTCTCCATAATCCACACTACTATCCCCTCATAATATCCCTGCAGGTCATTCATAATTTACTTCTTCACATCCTGGGGAAAAATAAAACATAGAAAAGGGGTGAGCTCAAATGCCCAGTAAGGATAACAATATAGCGGAAACTTTCATAAATAAGAATAAAAATTTAAGGCAATGCATTACTAAAACAAAAGCCTTTTAAAATTGAACTTCAACATGGTATGGCAAAAGTAAAATGAAATAATGCCATTTACTTATTCACATGGATATTCTACTAATCGAATAATCACATGCAAAAATCAATAACCACTTTCATAATGTTGGAATGCATAATGCCAGACTATCATAACCACATAGCCAAGGCCTCGTGCCAAGACTACAAATAAGATTTTGTCAAGGCCTTGTGCCAAGACACTAGTTTGTCTCATGAGACCTACCGATGCATCGAGGAGCTATAGCGGGCTCCACCCGTCACTTATTAAGTCCAATGCATTCCCATATGAAAAGGTTTAAACATAACATAAACATTCGTATTAAAACTAGCATACGAAATGTCAATACTTTCACAATAAACTATGAATGGTATAAAAATAGCACATCCACAGTCAAACATATCACAAAACATTCAATACAATATAGAAGTTTTGTATCATAATAAATCAACTTCAAATAATCTTAAAATCCATCAAAGGATGTTGACATAGATGAAATCAAAATTCTTTTAAAAGAAATATCTCCTTTTATTTTGAAATCATTTAAGATCCATATAAAATAAAACATTTTCTTTGAAAATATTCTTATAAGCTTGTAATGGAAGCTTTGAAGATTTTATAACGGCGTAAAATAACCGCACCCGCCGTACAAGTTAAAAAAAACATTCTTACCTCAATTCTGTCGAAAAGGTTAAAAAGGACATTGTTTTGAAAACGACGGAAAGATTCCTTTATAAAACTCTTATAAAAAGTCAAACAAGGGTATAAATGACTTTAACCCATATTCTTGTAAATAGTAAAAATGTTTTGAAATACATTTTTAAGAAACATGGATGTGGATGATAAAGATATCCCAGTAGATTATTACGTATAAACAACCTCGGATAATGAAGAGATTGTGAAACAACCCTTACCTTGTACTTTTCCTTCGTTGGGGTAGGTTAACCTCCTGTATAATGGTGAAATAATTGTTATTAAATTATACATGAATCATATATATTAATATGATATCATATATGATCTTTTAATATTGGTATCTTAGTATTATCGTTGTTTCGGGTGTTAACTTACTTGTTTTCTTTCATATGTTTTGTTACGTAAGACATGTTTGTAAAGGATAGGTTGTATATTATTCATATCCAGAATGATATCAAGTCCTTAAACATCATTTTTAAATCATCAAATGATAATTATACTTTAATGGTTACGATGGAGAATGAATCTCATCGCGTTCGTGGAGACGGTAGTCCGTACGTACGCATGAGCGACAATATCATTCTTTTGATATTAAAATAATATATAAATGGATGGTATATCATATATACAGAATCATTAACATGTTATATTTATTATTTACATGAGTTACACATCATTATTATACCCATCCAAATAATATTATATTGAATAACAATTACACCACGACGTGGAGACGGTAAGCCGTACGTACGCACGTATGGTGACATGTTATTCAAAGGGTGGATAGAATACTGAATATGATTGTACCATATTTATAATAACATCACAGTATATGTGAGATACTGGAGTTATTATTTCAGAATGGTAAGAACAAAGGAAGAAGAAGTGGAAGAAGAAATGAACCTAGAAAAGGGTGGTGAGATCATTACCTCTTCTTCGGGTTCTTCCTTTTGATTTGATCAAAAGGGCTCCTTAGGTTGGCTTTCTGATCAAACTAAGGCCTCTAGGTTGTATTGAGGGATGTTGGGAGAGTATTTGGGCAGAGTTTGGCCGAACCAAAAGGCTTTATAGGTGTGAAGAAATGAGAAGGAGGAGTGCCCTTTTATAAGAGAGGTGAGGGGCACCTTTGGAAAAGCTAGAAATATTAATTTATAATAAATTCATATTCGGTTTCTAAAGGCTCCAAAGTTGACTATTCAAAGGATGAGGTGGGGATAGGTCGAAAACAACTCATCCAATAGAATTTAGACAGGTTTGGGTACTTATATTAACCTTATCTTTAAGTATTAACTCTAAGTTAATTAGTTTCACTTTTACAATGTCTCTTTGTATTTTTATATAATATGGTTAATAATCTTACTATATACATCCAAGCGACCCCCAAGTGGTCCATTAATGAGGAACCTATAATAATATAAGTCCCTTGGCCGATCCTTAGATTTTTAGGAATTTAATATCAATTAATAATATAATATTTGTTTTAAGAACTCTTTTATGTCAATTTTGACACTATTCAATAGTTGATTTTTTTGAAACTCCTAACAGATTGATTACTTCGAACAAAGTCAATTAAATCAATCCTAATATATCATATTATCATATAAAATTAGTTTAATTCATTAAAAGTTTCATATTATATTTATTTGGGTATTTATAATATCAATTATTTTAATTTTTCACTATTATAGTAATTACTGCATCATCATTGTGTCATAAATAAAATAAATTATTCAATGTCTAAAAATTATAAATAAAATATCATTATGTAGGAAATCTTTTTAGCTTTCTAATGAATATTTATAATCTAAAGTCCAACATATATAACCCTATGTAAAAATTGTTCTTCTAAAAGATATATGCTTGTGTCATTTTTGTATTCATTTTAACTTAATTAAAATAAAGTGTCATTATCACTTACAAGTGGATCCATGGGGTCCCAAAATTGACACAAAGATGCCCATGGTCGACCATGTATCAATCAATAGGGTTAAGACACGATTTAGGGTAATTTAGTATTATTATAATATTATTTTTTAACCCTTATTTACCGGATTTACCCTTAACCATGGTAAATAAAATATTTACCGCAGTAATTATTCAAAATGTCTAAAAATAAAAGTTACCTATTTACACAATTTGAACATTCTGACTCCAAATATGGAATACATTTTCCTAAATTCAAAACACAGAAGTGGCAGAAATTAATTTAAAATTAATTCCCGCTGTCAAAACAAAAAGCGTGTTTTTAAGAGATAATAACTATCAAAAGATTGACACTTGTTTATGTTCGGTTTAATTGTATAATTATGTCCAATGACCAACATTATATTAAATGGTAAAAATATATTCTAAATATACTTTAAAACCACTCAAATTCACAATTTATCACTATTAATTATTTTGATTAAAAAAGTTGTTTTTAATTAAAATTTAGTAATTTTCACTATTCATCAAAATATGAAAGTTATCCGAAATGTACCAAATTTTCACCCTAGGATAATTTTGATATTCCGAATCCAAAAATGAAGTCCATTTTGAAATATAGAATATATATGATTTCAAAAATTAGGTATTACTATTCACAACGGCTAGTTTAATTAGTTGTGGTGTGTGTTAGAACTCGAGGTTGCGTACAACACACGCTATCGCATTATTCGAAGGGAAACGTACCATAGAAGCTTGGGGTGTTACAACATCGATGTTTGGGTACCCCGCGCCACTTTCCCACTGGTTATTGAGACATCCTATGCATCAAACAAATCCTTCCATTCTCACCGCAGTCCCACTGCCACACCCGCCCACACACACCTGGGCCACAACCACACGCAGTCCCACTGCCAAAATCCCGCCCGCACACACCTGGGCCTCAACCGCACGCAGTCCCACTGGTGAATCCCGCCCGCACACACCTGGGCCACAACTGTCACATGTAACAATGCCGGAAAACACCTAGGCCAGAACAACCACCACCACGGCCGAAGACACCTTGGCTAAAGGATCCACTGCCACGCCCGAGGACTCCTGGGCCTCATCCCGGAGACGCTTGGGAAACCACCTGCCGCACACACCTGGACAACCACCACACTACCCCGCCCGAAGGTTCTTGGGATAATAATGGACCTTAGGCCATCACAGCCTTCCCAAAGACACTTCGGATATCTGGGAAAGGGAGCAGAAAATGAGCTAATAACCAGCCACTATGAATTGTGTTGGGAAAAACACCCTCCCCCATGAAATGGGGGTGTTCGGCACTAAGTTCTCAACTTGGGTGGGGTGCAAATAAGAAACACAAAGCTACAAGTATATATATATAGGGTAACAAGAACTCACCCAAGCTAGGGTTTTCTTCAGACAGCCAACAGATCACAACAGCACTCAAGTCCGAGTCACGACTCACGCTAAAAACCCATTTGTCCCCTTTCTTATTTCATGTTCAGTAATAATGTTTTCGTTTAAGCACTACTTGGCAACTAGTAGGCATAGGCATAAGTCCAGGAAAGTAAACAGTCAAGCATCAGCCAAGACGCCCACACCTGGTTCTCAATAACAGAGGATTTCACCCCATTTCGTGATATAAACAAGTAACCACCCGGATTTAAAACTCACAACCACCGAATCCATACCAACAGGAGATCCCATCCCCAAATTCACACTACCACCGAGAGTATAAAAGAACTGGGGATCCCATCCCCTCCCACATCTCCAGCAATCGGCCCGAAAGGAAAACAACCAACTACCACCATCAACACAAGGAGGGCCTTGCAGGTATTTTCATATTTAAACGACTTAACACACTCCATGATTCAAATTTCTGTGTGTCCTAACCGGGAGTTATCACAGAAGGGTTGATCCTGGAACTTTCAATTATTCATCCGGATATACGTGATTAACCGATTCACTTTTCACAGCATGAGTTTACAACCACAAACAAGCCATTTAAAACATCATCAGGGTTCATTAGTGCACAAACAACGTCCACCAACGACCTCGATTTTCAGGAGGCATAAGCCAGCACAACTCAACAAGATGTTCATAGAAGAAACAACATCAACAATCACATACCCCCTCTCTTCTTTCATTATAAAATTCATTCATTATCTTTAATTAGGTCTAGTTTACCAAAATCTATAGGATCAAAAGAACACCCACCCTGCATGATACACAAAAGAGAGATACGAAGGAGAAATTTCCAACTTGTTGATAGATGATCGACGTTTAGGCCAGGGGCGCGGAACTTTACGGATAACGATGCACCCGATGCACCAGAAGCTGTTTGTGAAAAGCCACGATCGAGGATAGGAGAAACCATGGCTAACCCTTTGTTTATAAGAGCTGGGGACGGTTGAGGTGAAAACGCGAAACCGCTTAAGGCGCGGGGGGTCGTGGGTTGACCACGCGGCTCCACTCGTCACAAAAAGGAGGTCGGGTGTTTCAAGCTGACTCATGAATTGATGAAGTATTTAATTAAAACACTTATGGGCGTTACGGGTCTTAAAAACACACATAAACGAGTCAGAATAGGGTTTAAAACCCTATTTACGCAAAGGATCTCTACTGGAAACAACTTGACAAGGTCGGGCGACGCCGATCGGTCTCACCGGTCAGTCACGCCGATCGGTCTCCCAGATCGGTCTCACCGATCAGTCTCACCGATCGGTCTCACCGATGGGTATCACCGATCGGTCTCACTGATGGGTCTCACCGATCGGTCTCGCCGATCGGTCTAGCCAATCGGTCTCGCCGATCGGCCTCGCCGATCGGTCGCGTCGATCGGTCTCACCGATCGGTCTCGCCCATCGGTATCACCGATCGGTCTCGCCCATCGGTCTCGCTGATCGGTCTCATCGAGACGCAACTCCTTTAGAACCCGGATTTTGGCAAAGGGAAGGACCAAGAGCGTCTGGGTCATCACATAACTTTTTGTTGGGAGATCATATTTGGATGACATGATAAGCCATGAAAGGATAGTTTATCCACTATTCCCAAATATATATAATGTTTTATTTGAATTTATTAAGAAATCATTCTTAATATAGGATAATATAGAATGATCAATTGTTCTGGGGAATAGTGGATAATATGTCCCCTTTAATATTGAGGGGAGGGAACTCTTTGAATTTCATAATGTATTAAATTAGTATAAAATAATATTCTTATTGAAATATATCCCAATTGATATAAATAAATTATATTTGTTTGTAAATTATATAAAAATCTAATTATATGATCCTACATTATGTACCATCCCACATCAGTAATGAAAGGATAATGGTGAACTAAATGCCTCATCTAATAACCACTTCATATTATATTGTATAGATGTGACACATACAAATTTCATGAAAAATATAGTTCAATGAAAATCAAAGATGGAAGTAATAATTTTTTTACCTTCTTCAGTGGATCCACATCATGAATTAATTCATCTTTAATCCTTGCATTGATATATATTTTTTCACTCATTGGATCAGGAAAATATTTTCCTCGTGCTTCGTGATTCATAAATACATCCATTAAAAATAATAATTAATTAATTATTTTTTGATATTCATCCATGAAAAGCTACCATGATACATTCAAATCAATTCATCTTCCACATTGTCCAGTTTTTGAATCCATTAATGTATTGAGAAATCATAATCTTTAATTGATGTCTTCCCTTTTCCATGGTTCAATTTTATCTCTTTTTTATGGAATATGAACTTTAATTTCTTTATCAATATATTTTTCACACCATTAACCATAAATATAATTTCATCACATCATTAATGGAAATATTACCACATATTTCCCTAAATAACAAGTTGGATAATTTTTCTAACAAACATCCAATTATCATAATTCATAATAAATAGAAATCTAATTATTCTTAAGGAATCATCCACGTCCCTTCATAGATGCATAACTATAGATTTCATACCCTTCTATATTGTTCGGTACTATAAGAAAATATATATTGGGTAACATTGTCTCATGGTCTGTTGTTTTCATCACAATGATTTATCCAAAGGTCATGGATACCTTTAGAAATATCATTTTTATTAGTAATTCATGATAAATTTTACCAGATATATATTCTAATATCATGAAGAAATAATATATTTATCTTAGTTGCCAATGTTATTTTATTGAAATTTTTAATAATATATATCACAAATTGATCCCATGATATACCCTCTACTAATAATATATGTCCCAAAAATCATTTTTCACAATATATCATACATGATAAATTTTTCTTATTGTATATAATTCCATATGGTTTTCATAAAAATAATCAAGTTATATTAATACTCTTTATTTATCATTGAATACTTAAAAATCTAATTTATCAATATTTCAAAAAATTTAATATGTAATATAAAATGGCACATAACAATAAATCCATGATGATAGAATAGAAAATTAGTAAAAGCAACTGGAATAACTATAAATTCATTGTATAGATACCTCATATGAAATTTTGTATTGGGTTTGTCACCCTTCATAAAAATTAGGATATTTGTAACGAAAATCATCATTAATTATTTCTTAGATTTGTGTAATTGATTAGATAATTCATAAATACAGGGAAGATATTTTTTATTTTTTTGTTTTATATGGATTAGTACCAAACAATCAATATTGTGTCACATTGATCCATATTTCTTATTATAAAAAGAATAGATGAAACACATGGTGAGGCACATGTCAAATTTAATCCCATATCGATATTTTATTGTAGTTTTTTCATAAATTACGGAAACATAATAGGGGGAATTATATATTGTTCTATATAAAATGATGTGAAAATTTATATGAATTATATGAAAAAATCTACATTAGGATTTGTTTTAGGACTATGAAAATATTATATAAATAAAATAAAAATATATACACTATAAGGATATATCAGATATAAAGAACCTTTTTTATCGAAACAATTTCCTATATTATTTATTGATGTTATGCTAAAAATATATATTTTTCACCACACATATTGATGATCAGTGGTCGGATAAAAATATTAATTCAGGCATCCATTCCTTAGATATCTATGTTATCATTATATAATCAAACCCAATACATGAAATATATAACATCATATTCAACAAGATGGAAAATAACCATATTTTCATGATGAAAATTCCCATAGAAATTATTATATGAATATTCATATACATGAGATGTTATTATCATATCATTAAGTGCTTTTACAAATAATTCAACATTTTACCACTGGTTTTGTATTGTGACATGCTATGAAATGAAATAGAAATATATTAGTGGGTATAAAAATAATAAAATAAGTTGTTATTAATAGTAGAATGGATGGAAGGTGTATCATAAACTATGTCATTATCATACCCTAAATTATCAATATTGATATCAAGATATCTCCCTTATGAATTAAAATTACGATGTTTCTGAAAATGAGTATCATCACTAAGATTTTTATTTAGATCAGTTTTCCATAATTCCTATAACACATTATAAGAATCACTAAAGTATGGGTGGTGAATTTGGTGATGATTTTTCTCAACAATTACCTAACATATTATTTCCATTAGGTTAATTGTTTTATGTCATGATGGGATTCTATTCCACAAATAAAACATGTACTTATTCCCTTGAAATAACATCCCCCAGGTTTCAATCAACACATTGAGAATAGAGGAAAGATAGTAATCATATTTCATTGTGTTTTTAATTTGGATGGAATTAATTCAATCATTACTTACAAAAACAGTGAAATTTATTGTTATCCCCAATCAAAATTTCCACATTGATCATATCTAAAAATTTCTTCTTAAATGCCAATGTCTCATATGGAAAACTAAATTCAATGACAATGTATTAAGCCATTTATATATTGTTTATTCATACATTTTTTTGGATAATAATACATGATTGGTCCCTCACATGTCTTATAAAATTTTCTTCAGAGGAATAAATAGATTTATTATTGTTACGATTTATATTAAAAAATCCATATTTTATTTTATTAAATAATATGAGGAATTTATATATTTAAAATTATATTTTGAAATCATTATACACTATAGATTAAATTTCATCAATGTTCATCGTGTCCTTGATAAGATCCAACCATTTATCTACATCAATATCTGTAAAATAACATCTTAAATAAGGTTTTCTTCTTCAAAACATTGGAGAATGGAAAATATCATTTCAATGGTACTAATCCATTAATCAACTATCAATGGATATTAATACCCATTAATGGATATTGGATGATTTCATATGAGATAATCAAAATATTTATTTTCCCTATATATATCATCTGTAGTCAAAGAATGATTTATTGAATGATAACATTGAATGTGAATAGTGAAAAGATTTTAACATCTACCCTGTAGAATTTTTTTCTCGAGTGGAATGTCATTTATTTTTCCATGAAATTATTAATTAAAAAAATTTCATATTTTTCAATCAACAAAATAAATGAATTTTTTTTCATGAGAAATATTAAATGTTGTGGAAAATAACATTATCTTAGGATTAATAAATGAAGGGACAATATTTTCATTATATTACATAATAGTATAATCCTTGATCAATAATGGTCATCATATATTAAAATCATTGATTCTCTCTCATAATGAAATTGTGATGTAACCAATGATTATGACCTAAGAGTGTGAAAATATTTGTGTAGTGAGGTTACAATAGCTATTCAACAGAATGAGGATTTAGTTACAGTTGGAAAACTCTTATAAAAGATATTTCTCCGAGATTCATCAATTCTAACAACACATAAAATTATATTGTCCAAAAAATATTTTTTTTAAAACCCCACACTCTAATATGTATCATAAATTAGGATTTTCACCTACTTATATTATTATTCAAAGGGTTATCCATATGGTTTTATAATATTAAATATATATTGTATCTAAACTAGTCACATATACCAGTTATATAGACCAATAATGTTCCCTTATAAATATCACAACATACTAGATAGATATTCATCATATAACGTTAAAATCTATTCCATATTTGTACTGTTTTGGCATAATTATAAACTATGATACCGAAAAACATCTTCATAATTGATCAATATCATATCCCAATATGTCCATCATTAAAATAATTTTTAGGCGATAAATTAATTAATTTGTTAACTTAAAAAAATCTTCAGGATTATGGGGACATTATTTGAGAAAATATAATGGAAAACATTTACTATCTATAAATAAATAGACAATAATAAAATTATTGGTATTATTGTGGTATATATGAAGATATTTCATCATTATAAATTTAATCATATATATTCCTAATATATAATGATTTTTTAGCATAAAATTCTATCCTCGAACAATCTGTAATTTATTTGGGCCATGTTAGAGTCCAGAACATCCTAAAAGGGATATAAAGGCTAATTCCCTAATGGGTTTCACTAATCAAACCATTCATATTTAAAATTCAAACAATTGGGTCTTGAAGTAGGATTCTAGAACTACATGGGTATTTAGATCAATAATCTCAACATAATAACTCAGTGATCAAATGTATATATAAAAATATTTCGGGCCTGGAGTGGAATTCTAGAACCTCCATGGTAATTAGAGTTACATTCCATTTCACACAACACAATTATAGATAGCACGCCCCTTGGTTCCAATTTTTCAGCCACTTATCATCAATTTACATAATTAATTATTCAACCCATTTCAAAATTTCATTTATCATGGAATTAAAAATCAAATATCATCATTTTAATATCATCATTACACCTCAAGGTTCTCAAATTGGAGAGGAAGAATCAATACAAAAAATTCAAGTAAGATCTAGGATAAAAACCTATATTGAAGAGACAAATGATTAAGATCCATCAAAACCAATAGATTATTGAATTATAAACAGAACATTTTTTTGGATTTAAAACCCACAAAACTAGTTTCCTATATAGGAAAATATGGTTTTCCAACCTTTGTACCATGGCATAGGTTTCAAACAACTTCTACTATGTAGCGTTGGGCTTGTCAAACCATGCACCAACATTTAAACTTGCCTTTTCCTTGGGTTTCGTTGTTTATGGATGATGGATGCATGATAGATCCACACCATGCACCAAAATTCGGCTTCATCATACCCCTAAAAAATAGGGCACATAGTATCCAAAACCTAACGACATGGTTTTTCATAATAATCCACCATTCATCGAAATCCCCTTTGGATATTAATATTATCCAATTTCACCTAAAACACCCCAATAGTAAAACCCAACAATGAAATAACCAAATTATGGTAATGAACTACCTAACAATTAGCTTGTTTCATCACCATAAATCGCAAGATCTTCAAATATATGCACTTTATAACAGAACATACTTGAGTCATACTCTCATGCTTCTATATGACTCAGAGGTAAAAATATTTTGTGATAGAACCCACATATCTATTTTTCTCTCCCACATTCCCTCTTACACATGGAAATATTACAACAATACTTATACTATAGGTATGGTATTTCCCCAAAACACCTTCTCAATCTGATCCATACCACGAATTGGATGATACTCAATGGATGCATTGTCCTCAAACTCAACATCATATATATCAATTAGATGACAATGATCTAAGTGATACCTCTTAAGCGGTGAAAAATGAAATATGTTGTGTATAGAACTATACCCTTGTTGAAGACAAAATCATTATAAATCTCTTCTAATCCTCTCCACAATCTAAAATGTTTTGAAAAACTATGGTCTTTACAATCCCTATCTCTCGAACCAATGGGGGCATAATATATGGGACACCCAAAGGAAAACATTTTCACCCACTAAAAACTCAAGAGTTTATTAACCTTGAAAATCATTAATATTTATACTACTATTATATGCGACCATATGTTTTTAAATAAATTAAAGCTTCTGCAATTTCTCAAGAACAAGACTCACTCCCACACACTCTAACTCACCTTCCCCCATCAGACATATGGGTGATATATATGGTCTATAATAATCTTTTTAATACAGTTCAATCTAAATATTTCCGTGGATACAATTGTTATTGAAAATCCAATTGAGTGATCCATTATTCTACCAAGACCCACTGAAATAGACAATGGGTGGATATAACTTATCCTCTGATACATATATATTATTATATGGATTCACATCTATATGTGGGTGAAAATTTGTACTATTTAATACCCATATACAAATATCATTCTACAATCCGATCCAAAATCATGAGTTGAAACATGATTCATTGTCTAAATTCATGATCCAATGATCCCCAATTAGATTCAATATCCCCTTGATATACATGTACCCCAACTTATCAACTGATAATTTCACTATAATAGGCATGAAATGTGTTACCATTACCAATCAGTACACAACCACCAAAATGAAATCATTCTTCTAAGGATTCCATAAAAGAGTTAGTATGAAATATATGGTAACTTCATTCTCCATCCATTATATACTATGAAACTACTATAGTTAACCACCATTTAATTTATTCTCGGTCCTCATCTATTTTTAAGTCTTTCATTATGTAATTATTCATGTAATTTAATTTCTAATTTTAGAACACTAACCTTTAAATATATATTATTATACATAACATTCAATCCTAGATCAAACTAAACAACTCGAGGTATAAAACTCACACATTATTCTTTATTTATATCATTATGCACAAAATTTAGTTTTGATCATTGACGAACAAATCCTCATTTATCATCCAATCTGATGGTGACTCCACACCTCTAAGTATTTTACACATTTAAAAACACTATTAATACTTATACAACGACTAACCGGTTTGGATAAAAGGTGATTACTCCACTGATACTTATATGTGAATTATATTCTCCAATGCTGTTGGTTCCACAATAAGAGTATTATCTAAAAATATCATTATTTTCCACTTATAAAAATACTCCTAGACTTATTGATTTTTTGTTTTCTTACACAATGAATCAGAAAAACTATTTCCCTTCCTGGGATTATATTCTAGCTCAAAATCATAGGACTGAATATTCTAAAACCATATCTACTTCTAGATATTGAAATAGCATTGAAGTAATACATACTCAAATATTTGGGGATCATGTTACATATTAAAAATTTCTGAAAACATAAAAATCTACCACAGATTAAAATTAAAAACCATTAAAGAAAACAAGAGAACACAAAAGGGTAATTTTGTTCATGTGGAATCCAATATCATTGCCCATAACCTGCAACCCAATGTCTTGACAACAATATATCTCCATTTCCAATCCTCAATACATTAAAAATTTATAATCCTTGCCTAACTCGAGTAGGATCAAGATCTGCATGACAGACAAATGCTTCTTCATTACTCAGAAATCATTATTACAAGGCCAAGTCCATTGAAAATTAATTATTAATAGAAAAAATTATGCATTTTTAGATTCGGTTACCAAAAAATTAATATTACATTAATGGATTTCATGTCAAAAATTGTGACATAGTTTTTTTAATCAATTCACCCAACATCAAAAGAAAATATTAGATCACTTAAATAACCATAGACTATTTAGGATCACTGTTTCATATAATTAGAAGAATATTTTAAATATATATTAATAATTAATATAAGATTCCTAAAAACATATCTTATATATATATAAATATCATCATTTCTATAACCTTTCTTACACATATCCTACCTAGACATTTGATCATCACGTAGGAAAAAACATAGGAAATGTTTGTCTCATATGCATAGTATGTGTATTAATATAGATACAAATCCATGATCATTTGAAAAAATTATAAATGAATCAATATAAGTGTTATTGAACAAAATTTATGATGTTAATATAAAACCTATCAAAGATATATACATGAAACTCCACATAAAAATTATAATCTCATAAAAATGCACCATGTGAGTGAGAAATAATCATAAATTAATCATAATCCATATGACCATGACATAAATTTGTAAAACCAACATAAATATAGTGAAATATTTCATATTTCATGGTTATATTCATATATCAAAAATATAGTAGATCGGTACACACATCTTTACCTTGGTAGATTAGGACACAGATGTATCCCATATTAGATCATGATAACCCTATTTTCAATAGTAGATCCATCTCATCGACTAGTTTTATGTTGATATCTGTTGAGATATTAATCTATAAACAATTTAATGAAGGGTGATATATTTACCAAACATCACATAATGAATCCAATAATTATTTTTTCCACATAATCATACTCATTCATTGTATTTAAACTCTTTAAAAAGAATGGGTACCATAAATATCTTTCCACAAGAAAATAAAAAATTAATAAAAGGAAAATAGAAATTATCCTTGAATCATAATCCCATTCAATTATATGTATCATTTAATACTATTATATTATATGGGATATGAATTTGAAATATCATAGTAATTTATTCTTGAAAAAAATATCATTCAAAATTTCAAAACATTTTTTCAATGTCGCGAAATTACAAAGGAACTCATTTTCATTGAAAAGAAACATGTACTATTATAAAAGGATCTTCCTTAAATTAAGGGTTCTAGAAAAGTGGATATATTATATTCTTATGGGTTTTTAAAAAAACAATCATTTGGTATTTTGTTTTTAAATTTCACAATGATCCTTGAATAGAAAATGTAAACAATATTATTTTCAATCCATTTTTAAAAAACAGTAAAAAATGGGTAAAATTGAATTTTAAAATTATTAGTAGTGAAAACAAAACATTTTTGGAATTTATAATAGGAAATTATTATATTTAAAATAAATATTTCATGGAAGAGACGTAAAACATAAAAAATATTGAATAAAAATTAGATTATGACATTAAACCATACAAATATAAAATAATTTAAAAAATAATTATTAAAATGAATTGATTATACACATTTAATAAAAATAAATATAAAAATTTTATGTAAAATATGAGATAATGGGATATAATTTCAAACATATTCACATAATGACATAATCAATTAAATATTATTTTAACACAGTGAATGTAGGCTAAGTTAATAATTCCCTTAAATAAAGTATCCACTCTATTTTCTCACATTAAAAAATGTATAATATCAATATGGATTTAATATATATTATTTAAATAACCACACATCTATAATACAATTTATTGTTATTTAATAATATCTTATCTCTCACTAATTAATAATTTTTTAGTAACATCACTATTATGGGTGACAAGTGCTTCATTTTCCATGTATATTTTTGATAGTTAGTCTTGGCCCCTATGCATTGATAATTTTTCTCATAACATACATAATGTTAGTCATGTTATAAAAATAATATATAATAATTATTTCCATATTTATATTCATTCAAATGAATTTCAAATAAAAAATTAATGACAACATTTATAGAGGCAGTTGGCAATATATTTTCATGAACGATGATTTCTTTTTTTAAATTAAAGGACTGAGAGAATGGTATATAATAATTATCATATCCATAATTTTTGTTATATAATATATATTATATGTCTTCATCAAAACCATAATAATACCCAACCATAAAATATGGTGGTGAAAAATGAATGGTATCAAAGTGCGGGGTTGGTATGTCATATGTATGCAAGAGAATTACATTCACTTCTTTTTTGATAGGAAATAATTTTTATCATCGTGTTTTAATAATCATAATAACTGTTAATAATGTTGGAGGAAGATATATTTGTAATTTATTATTATTATGTATATTTATAAGAGGAAATTAAGTACAGAACAAGGAAGTGATTGGTTAAAGAGATTACTTATTCTTCGAAACATCTTTTTTGGTTTTTTTAAATGGATCTAAGGTTTGTATTTGGAGGATAAAATCACCTCTCGAATGTGGATATATATTTTTATAATATAAATAATAAATATATTATCATGACTTAATTATCAATGTGATATAATTATGTGTGTGTGGAGGTGCATAGTTATAATTGATTTGAGGGAAATTTCTGAAATTTCTCAAATGATTAAATTATAATAAATTATTTTTATTGAAAAATACCACCAAATGGATATATATTATAATATAATATGATTTTTGTTTTTATTATTATCATATAATTCATTTTATACGTGTTTTGTTTTTATTTTGAGCCTTATCATTTTGATCAACACTTAATGAACCCATTTTAATGTTAACTACGGTAAAAAAAATTAATATTAAATTATTAAAAAATTTACTTATATGCAGTGAATTTTACATAAGTTGTAGATATATGAAATTTTAGACCTTATTATAATCAATTTTAATTATTTTAATCATTATAGGAGTTTGAAAAAAGTTAATATATTATTATTTGGATAAATTAACACTAATGGTAATTTAGATACTATTAATTTACTTTTG
The DNA here is from genome assembly GCA_963277665.1 of Viscum album. Taxonomy (NCBI): domain Eukaryota; kingdom Viridiplantae; phylum Streptophyta; class Magnoliopsida; order Santalales; family Viscaceae; genus Viscum; species Viscum album. The sequence continues at coordinate 2,118,163,527 of OY728163.1, forward strand.
ACATAAAATTATTATCTATATTATAGGAAAATTAGAATAATATGAAATAAAAACTATTTTATTGTTAATACATATCTATACGATTAATTTCAAAGATTAACGAATTCAAATTATTCCTTAAAAATATTATATTCAATGTAATTTATTTTAAATTTTTGTTAATTATATAAATATTGCATTAGCATTTCACAAGAATTTTTTGTTCTTATATAATTAATAAAAATTAATAATAAATTTTTACAATGAAAATAATAACATTAATATCAATATAGGCATTATTTTTTGTTCAAATATTTATTTTTTTATATGTGGATACGTAAACCATATTAACTACAATGAATGTGACATTTTTTCACTATCTATGATCTAAATAATATATAGTTTAATTTTCTTGTAAAAGTGTCTATTTGTATAAAAGCAATTATCTTAATGTAATTAGAGTAAAATAATACTCATTTAATAGTTTTTTGATTAATTTAGGTCTTTGTGATGAATTTATCTTTATCATTTGAGAATTATTTAATCCCTTTAACTCTTACCATGATAACATGAAATTTTACTCTTTGTAGATTCTTATATTTACTTTTAAATGGAATAAAATACATAAATGGATAAATTTTTACATTTTTAACCGTATAAAAAATAAATTGATTAATATGAAATGTTAAGGAATTTTATATAATTCAGTAAAATAATTTTTAGTATTACATATTCACAATGTCAATTTTATGGACTATTAATTACAATGAATATCATTATATCACGATAACACATTCATATCTAAAAAACAATTTAATTATATACTAAACCATTCATGTTAATCCATAAAATTAAATTATGATATTAATTATATCAAACTAAATTTATTTTAATATTCATAATATCATAATTTTGATATCACCAATAAAAAAGTAAATATTGCATAAACATTGTGTAAGAATTAAATATAATCAGTTCTTCACAAATAATTAAAATTATAATACTATAATGTACAAAAATATTTTTTCTTTAAAATAATAATTTAGAGATAATGATAAATTATTGATATCACAACATTAAATGTTTAATAGATATTGTAAATTTGAATATGATATATTTGACTTTTGTTTAAATAAAATATTATAAATGTCATTACCTCTTCCATGTTTCTCAAAATTGGTATAACATCGACCATTGATTTATAAAGTTATAATATATAAAATCCAATATAACTAGAGAATGTGTTATGGTAATTATCAATAACTTATCATTTGATTTTTTGCCTTAATTATATGGATTACCATTTATCGTGTCAAAGAAATAAATATGGTTACCATTAATATTGAAAAAATATTAAATTGATATATTTAATAATTTTAGAGACAATGATTCTAAATATGGAATATATATTTAAAAATTTAAATCACATATTGATTGTAATATATTATAAAATTAAATCGGTATAACTAACCAAAATCAATTTCTAAGAAAAATGAAATTTTTAAACAAAATTTTTTTATTAATAAATTAATGTTCAAAAACCATAATTGTATTATTTCTAATTATTACGAACATATTAAACTTATTAATAATACAAAACAAATGTTTACCTTATAAATAATTTGTGAGTAATTTTTATATTTAAAATTTTGTATTTTCATTTTTTATTAAGAGCATCAAAATTTTAGGAAAACATCAATCATTAATCGTAAGAAAACTAGGATATTATGATATCAAAAATGAATATTATTTGTTAGATATATATTATGACAATAATATTAATAAAATATAATAAATAAAAAACACTTTTAATAGATATATTTTTTTGCAGGAATATATGATTTTAATAAAAATTTAGTACTTAACAATATAGAATTAATTAATAAATAATATATTATTTTCCCCAATATATATTTCATAAAACCATAAATATTATTCATTCCCTCCAATTTAGAGAATATGTTATAATGTTCACATAAGGATATTTCATTATTTCCTTAATCTTTCTATTGCATATCTCACACTCTATTGAACGAGGGGATTCCTTTAAAAATATTAGGATATTACATTATGAGACCAATAATAAATTGAACCCTCAAAATTTGAAAATTATCTTCTGAATTGAAGGATTAATTTTAATAGAACCATATTTTGAATAACACATTGGAAAACGGTCACATAAATAGTTATTTCAAAATTATACAATGCGAAGTAAGAGGGTCTCCCATGGAAATAAATTGTACGATTCTCTGTAGGAAAACCTAGAAATGAAAAGGACAAAAACTACCATATTCTTCTGGGGAGTTAAATAGAACATGGTCATTATAAATGTAATAAAAAATATCATAAATTTTTTTATAGATTAACGACCATTGATTCTTCTGTAAGAAAATTAACTAGATAATGTTACTAGTCCAGAATTCTTTTTATAATGTTTAGGAATAATTATATGAGATAGATTATGGAAAAAGGAAGCGTACTCAAATTAAATGTAGTGTTTTTTTGTTTAATAAATTTTATACACATAATCATTATTTAACTAATGATGAGTATTCAAGATGATTCTTTAATCTCAATGCACTAGAATAAACATTTAATTAATCCCATAATCTAAAAAAGTTCATCTATCAATTTCTCATGACATTGAGATTAACCCAAACAAAAATTGTAAGAACATGATATGATAAATATCAAATAAAATTTAAAAAATATTTTTTTAATACTCAATGTTCAACATAGATCATTCATTATATAACCAAACTAATAAAATTATAATTTATAATCCCTAATAATTATAAGGATTTTACCCCATCATCATCAAAGATAAATTTTAACATTTATCTCTAAATAAAGTGTATCATTCTTTATATACCATACAAAAAAGAGATTTACCTAATAAACTTCATGATATGGTATCCATTTCCAATAATTACATGAATAACCATAAGTCCCCAATAGAATCATATATTCATCAAAAATATATTATATCTTATACTAATAAAATAAATTTCAATAATATTACCTTTAATATAATCCTATATGGTTCTTAAAATAGTGAATGCCTTTTTTAAATAATTCTTACCATGACTTCTTGTATTACATTGGTAGGATATGCACTCTTGTAACAAATATGATGTTGGTTCAATCACTACAGCTATACTAGAAGCAATTATTTTCCACCTAATCTACAGGTTTCCAATTTTTTAATATGTAGAAAAATCTATATAAAAATCCCAAATATGTGATAAAATTCCGAAACAATAATGTTATTATGTATTAAACTCTCAGGATTTCTAATATCATTCATCTGACATATCTAAATGAAATATCAAATAATTAACTAAAAAATAAATGTATATAAAATACCATTAGTCACCTTAAAATTACATAAAATAAATATTCAAAATGGTGTTTATAAGACACTGAATTTATAATAATACTAAAATTATAAACCCATGATGTTTTTAATTACTATTATTAAAAAATCATAATATCAACATTTTCATAAACCTTTCTCTGATACCTAATGTGATATCCTAGAATATGAAAATCGACATATGCACAAAAAAACATAAAATTTAATTCCAGGATTTGATACTGATAACTGTGACTTACTTTTTTCAATCAAGACTTAAAACATAAAACTGAATTATTTAATCATATATATATCCAAAGGCATTTGGTTTTTAATGTAATATATAATTAGGATAAAATATTATAAATTATATAATTTTAAAAACCCAAACCATATAATTCTATGTTATCTCATATAATTTCTTTACATTTATGAAACATTTTATGAAGAACATATTAAAACATTTTTCATCACATGGAGAAGAAAACAAGTGAAAGGGTGGGCTTAGATTCTTAGAAAGGTTAAGAATAATAGATATCAATCAATTATCATATGAATGAATATGATAAGAATAATTTAATGTGATTTGGAAAATAATTTATGAAGATCATTAAAATGATCTAATAGATCCTAAACATGATTCTTAGCATAAAAATTATTTTAGAATACTTAAACAATATGAGTGATAAATAGTTTAAAATTAATAATGCATCATAATATCATGTTACAAAACAATGCTACCATAATCAATATAAAAATAAGATGTCAAGGTAAACTACCCAGACCATCAAATGAGTTGATCATGACACACATGTTACCAAGAGTAGATAAAGACACACTTGTTTCCTATAAAAGATTAGGTTCCATTTTTCCCATAGAGGATAAATACAATTACATTTTTTCTCATTGATATGTCATTAGATATAAATCATTTCCCCGTGCATTTTATGGATTTATTGGTCCCACCAATTACATAATGAAAACCATATTTATGTGGGCCACATGAACAAATAGCATTCATCATATCATAACCCATGAAAGAAATGGGTTTCATATATATCATTGCCTTATAATTCCAAATAAATCATATAACTAATAAGGATAATATCCCGAATAAAATCTTTACTAAATCATATTATACATCAATTATTGTTATCTTAAATAGAAAATTATTTTTAAATACAAGATTAAATAATTGTTTATGAAAATATTGTTTCCATTTTCAAATCATATTATTCAAAATCAACATGATACAAAATTAATTTTCATTTAAGGGAAACTTTTAAGATACTAAAGGAATATTTAAGATATTATAAAGTCATCAAATATAGAATATATGATTATTTTTTATAATTTAAAAAATATTTATTTACTTATAAATAATGTTTTAAAAGTGACTTTTATATAAAAAAATATTCTTTTTGAAAAAGTTTGTAAAATGTGAAAAATGGTTAATATGAGTTAAAAATTTATTATGACAATAGTAAAATCTATACTAACTTTTATGAAAATTTTTACATGTAAGAGAAATATTTCATGTGGAAATGTAAAACTGAATAGTGATGAATAAAAATTAGATTTTGACATGAACCCTTACAAACATAATATCATTGAAGTAAAAATTATTAATAGTAATTGATTATTTGTATTCACTATAATTAAACATTAAAAATTGGAAATAAAATATAATGTTATAAAAACAAATAACAAAGATAATCATAGATCTACATAATTAATGAAATAGAAGTTTAACACAATGAATGGAAATTTAGTTATGCATTCCCTTACCTCATGTATTGACAGTAATAGTTAGCAATGGTAAATATCATGTAATTAATATATTTTTATTGCAAATATATTATATAAAAATATATCAATCATACCTTTTATGATATATTTATAACACATTCTCCACCAATTATAAATAAATTGTTGTTCATTTCACACTTCTAGGTGATGGATTTTTTGTAATCAAATCATGTTTCAGTTCAGTTGTTATGGTCTATATACACTGATAAATATTATTATCCTTCCAAAAATGTTAATAATATTACAAAAATAATATAAAATAACTATATCCTTACTTATAATCATTAGTTTAATATAGAAATATTATATCAATTAATCTATTCTTGGAGACGGTAGGCCATACATATGCATTGAAATTAAATTCATTGTATCGATTAATGGAATTAAATAAAGGTAAATAATAATTCATGTTTAACTTATAATGATTATATAATATATAAAATATATATTCATTAAAACTATTATAATAAATATCCATAAAATATTCTGATGGAAAATAAATTGTAAAACTATGTGAAAATTGAAAGTTGTACGTACGCACCATCGATACATTAACTTTTGTTTGATGGGAATGTGAGTGTATAATATTTTTTTCAAAATAAAAATAAATTTTCATCATATCAGGTACATAAAATTTATTATTTTGGGATAAATAACATATATTTAGATTATGTAAGTGTGATGATAAATATGGCATGATTGGTTAGAGAGGTTACATCTTCATCGAAGTGTCATTTTTGGGATCATTTCTAAAGGGATCTGGGGTTGATCTTTTGATAAGACCATAACATCTATAATGGGTATATGGAGTATTTTGAATGAAATTTTATTGGTATATATGATATATAAGGCTCAATGTTACATAAATAGGTGTAAGAGCTTGTTCCCTTTTATAATTAAGGGGAGATAATTTTTTTATCTTTTTTAAGTGACTAAATTATAATATATTAATTTTATATCAAAATACAACCAAATGGCCATGTATTATAAGATAATATATTATATGTTTTTCATATAATAAGAAAATATATTTTTGATATTTTTGGTTTTATTTTAATCCTTATCATTTTGTAACACATAATCAATCCATTTTAATTTTAAATACAAGACTTTTATTGAAATAATAAAATATTTTTATTTTATAATAATTGTTGTAAATATTCCATAAATGATAAATTTATTTAATTTTAAAACATATCATAGTAATTTTTTAATTCATTAAATATTTTATTCCTTTATAAATATTTTAATAAGATAGAATTGTTGAAAATTATCATTAATATCAATTTCAATAGTATTCAATTCTGTTAACTTCGATAAGATATATAAAGGGTAATTTGGAATATAATAATTCAGAAATATAAATAGGTAACAAATATATATTGAAAACATTCCACATATTATAATTTTCAATTTATAAAAAAATTATATTTTTAATGTACTTTATTTGCATTTTTATTCAATACATAAATATTATGATATCATTTGACATGAAATTATGGTAATTATATAATATTTATTGATCACATATATATATATATATATATTGAAAATAGTTACAGGTTTATCAACGTATACATTATTTTTTCATTTAGATATTAGTTTTTTCATATGTAGACACATAAAAGATATTATATACAAAGATTCCATCATTTTGTAAATATGATTTGATTTAAAAAAAATTATTCCATTTTAACGTAAATGGGTCTTGTAAGAAACCCCAATTAAAGAATAATTTCATAATGGTAAAATCGTTTTCATATAAGAATTTTCTAAAAAACATTTCAGGTGTATACCCTTATCATTTGGTTTAAACCATTATTTAATCTCTTTAACTCTTACCATGAAAACATGGATTATTACACTCTCAAGGCTAATTTATTAACTATAAAATGAAATCAGTTCCATAAATGGACCATTGAAGACATTTCAAACCATGTACCAATACATTTCTTGAATATAAAAGTTTTAGGAACATTATATCATTTATTGAAATGTTATTTACTATTAAATATTCATAAAGTGAATTGTAAGGACTAATGGATACATTAGCATTAATTATATCAAGATAACAAGTATAATTATGAAAAAGTATTATTTATATATCCTAATCATATCATTTTAATATATAAAATTTGACTGAAATAAAATATCTAATATTTTATTATTTTAATATTTATAATTTCATTTATCTGATATTTCTATTAATAAAATAATTATAGCATTACTACTATGTGACCATTTAGTATAATTAATTATTCACTAAAAATTAAAATTAAAACTCTATGATGTAGATATATATTATATTATTAAAATTACTATTTAGAGTCGAATATATGTTTGGGATAAAAAATTTTAAAATTTTTTATTTATAAAAAATATGAGTATAACATCATTGAAATTTCCTTTAATACAATATTATAAATGTCATAATCTCATAAAAATGTCTCTACATTATATTAATTTCTTTATTTTCAGCACTAGGATAAAAAATAACTCATCCAATAAAATTGATCCACCATTAATGTTAATTTGCTAGTCCATGTAATTTTTTTACTCTAAATTGCCCAATTTAGCCTTTATTTTTGCAATTAAAAATATGATGGTTAATAATAATGTTGAAAAAAAATAAAAGTAGATAATTTAATAAATTTTGGAATTGTGATTCCAAATTTGGAAACCATTTTTCAACATTTGAATCAAATAATTTTAATATATTAAATTAATATTGTATAGGAAAAAAAAAACGAAAATAGTTATTTTGGAAAAAATAGATTTTTTTAAACCATAACTATTTTAATAAAATATTCAAGAATATAATCCAATAAAAAACATAATTGGATTGTTTTAAATGAAAATGAACAAATTAATGTAAATAATAATAATATAAATAATTTTTCTTATTAAATACATAATAATATAAATTATATTCAAATTTGGTATTTTTGTTATTCTTTAAAAAATACTACACGTTATAAAATTATATATATTTCACCATAATTTTTTTCTGATATGATGATTCCAAAAATTAAGTATATTTTATAAAATGAAATTTCTAAAATCTCCCTAAATTAATTATAAAATGAAATAATAAACAATTTTTTCAAAACTATTTTTTTCATGTGAAAAATAACAAATAAAAATTTAGAACTTATTTATAAGGAATTAATTAAGATACTACGAATGAGTGTGAAAATTATATATTTAATAAATCCATTAGTACTATTAATTTCCACCAATTTAATTAAATTTTTATAATGGACAGAAAATAATATTTATTTGTTTGTTTAATATTGTTGTTGTGTATGTCTCACAATATCAAACATTTACTTTATCGACATTCAAAAAATTGAGCCCTCTAAATTTTATCACTTTTTTCTAACTATCGTTTCACTTTTAATGATACCATTATTGAAACCCCACATGAGAGAAATTTTTGATTAAACACTCTTTTAAAAATGGAGAATGGAATTGACAAAGGCTGAGTATGATAATACATACTAGGATTTCATGTAGGAAAACCTTAACATGGAATATAAAACTAACTATCACATTTTGATAGGGAGTGATTGAAAACACAATCATTATATATTTAACCTTACCAAAACATAATATCATTGATGGGTAAAAAACATTGATTTCTTGATATGTAAAGACAATGGATATATTTTTATTCCAAAATGCATTTAGAAAAGTTGATGAATTGAATTACAACATATAATAAGAACATAAACAAATATATCTACTTGAAAAGTAGTGTTTTATAGTTCAATAAATTTTATCCATACACTCATTTGTTCCTCCAATAAGAAATATTCCAGATGATTTTTTAAATGGGGATCTATAATCAACTTCTAATTAATCTCACTATACAAAATTGATTATGTGTATATTTTTCATGTGTTGAAACATTAACTAAAACCAAAATGGTTTTATAAGATATGATAATTTTACATAAATAATAAGTATTTATATTAATAATACTCAATTCTCTCCCTAAAACATTATTTAAATAACTACCCTCATTATTATTCAATAATATTCCCCAATAATTAGAATTCTTCTATCCCATCATTATCTAAAATAAATTTAAAAATTTATCTCCAAATAAAATCAATCATTCAAAATTTATTATAATAATTTGACTCACTAAATGTTTTCATGATACACCAACCATTTCCAAAAAACCCAAAATCACCATTACTCCAAATAAACAATAAATTCATTAAAAATTAAATAAATCCTATAATCCTCAATTAAAATTCCATAATATTATGTCTACTATAATCATATATAGTTTCTAAAATATTGAACATCAATCTAAGTAACATTAACTAGTTATCACAAAATTAATTCCAATTACAATGGTTATCTATATTGTATTATCAAAATAAACATAAAATTATTTAATAAGGTCTTTTAGCTAAATATATAATTAAATATTAACTAAGAATACATGTAGGTCAGTGGTAGGTGATTCACCCCTTTCAATTTGGTTGTTGCTTTAACATTTGTGTCCGTTCTTGTTATAATTGGTTTCATTATTATGTATAGGTATCCCATATTTTAATTATATATTGATATATTCCTTTGAAAAAAAACAAATTTGAGAAAATTCCTCAAAATATCCTTCATAAATTTAAACCACTCAGTTTATCTCTTCCTTTTAAATTAGTATTCCACATTTAATAACCCATAATTAACTCAAAAAAGAAATTCTCTAAAATACTTGTACTCACCTAAAAATTTCATTACATAATTCCTCAAAAGGGGTAACTATTACTCTGAACATATAATAAACCATAAATTTTTAAACCCATGATGATATTCACAACATTATGACCCTCTATTTTTAAACATTATCATTACATAACATTTTTGGAATACTTAAAACATTTTACAAATAGACGCCCAAAGTGCATATTAGTCGTGTGCCTTTGGAAAGAAGGAAACATAAACATCATTACATTAGTGAGCTACATTCTCTCCAACTATATTCTTCATGACTAGAAACCATATTATACAAATCATACTTAATACATATCATCTTATCATTTGGAAGGAAATATCAAAATGGGTGATCTCAAATGCTCAATTAGAGTTTATAAGGGATACAAGTAATAATAAGCGAGAAAATAATTGTAGGAGAACATGATCATAACATTAAAATATCATACCCTTAATATCATAATATCAAACACATGAATCATGGAATAATGATAATATGTTCATAATACATGAATCATATGGAAATAAAAAACATAATACATTAAATTATAACATAGGAATAAAACGTGGAATTGTGGAAGACACCAAAACATATATAATGATTTCAGTAGTAGTCATGGAATCACATCCAAAAAAATCTTTGTGGAAAACATCCTTTACTAATCTAGATTCACACCCCAAACTAGGCCTTTATTTCTAAACTATGTTCACAACTCATTCAAATAGTTTAATACTGAACAAATTTCATTTTCTATTTTAGACCTATAATATTGAACAGACTTGATTTCCAATTCCATTCATATCTGTATCAAGAGATGTAAATATTTCCCCAATACAATGTAGAGATATATGGATCTCACCAATATCATAATAATATAAAACATACATATTTCACAAATTCATAAACAATCATATAATTACCCCTTAAATAAAATGGGTGTCATAAACAAGTAATCATATCTTAACCTGTAGAAAATGACAAGTTCTCTAATCATTCATCAGAGAATAACCCATGAAATGAAGAATTTTTAAATTTTATATTACCTATTCAAGATAAATGTGTGTCATTAGATTCATTACATTATAACATAAAGTGGTCAAATAGGAATGAAACCTTTCGATCATTTCATAAAATGGCATGAGAAAAATAAAAAGTTGTCATTTTAGATGAGAAATAACATGTAATGTTATTTTTAAAAAAATTCATGAAGAAAATATCATTTAGTGATTGAAAAAAATTATGTTTGAAACATAAAAACATATTGAAATCTATTTTCAGGAAATTACACATAAAATATTATAAATTTATATTTAAATTCATTTGAGGACCCTCTTAATTTGAACACATATAGAAATATTGTGAAATCATTTTGAAAACCATTTTCTGTAAATACAATCAATATAACATGGAAACCTTAAGAAAAAAAATTCCCTTAAAAACATTGAAATTTGGCTAGAAACTATTTTTGAAACAACATTCAATGAAAACATTTTAAAGATGCATAAAAAATGGAATACAATTTTACATGAATATATATAAAGGATTCCTTGAAAAAAATTATAAAATAAATTTCCATAGAATTGTATGAAATAAAATTAAATTTTTTTTAAAACATTATCCCTGAAAAATAATTTGAAACCATATAATGAAATCAATAAAATGTTTTGAAACCCATTTGATTTAAAATTAATTTAAAATCATTTTATTTAAAATTAACATTTAAATCATGGAATTGAATTGTCTTTGAAATGATGGATGGTTAGTACATTAATTGCGTATATAGAAAAATTAAACTTCCTTCCTTATCATAAAAATGTTAAAAAAATTCTATCTTAGAAAGAGATCAGAAGAATCCTTTTAAATAATTGGTAAAGGAGAATAAATTGTTAATAGACAAAAACTAACTTACCCATTTGGTAACTTTGGAAACATACACCATAAAAATAGGTGGTCATAAAATTGTTAAGAAATTATCCATAAATTTATGAATGATAGAAATATAATAAGTTTAGGGTTAGTATATACACCATGAAAAAGAAAATACGGATGAATGTGGCATATATCACATGAAAATAAAAACTACGATTAAATCCCTTTATCATTTATTGTGGCTCTCTTTGTTCTCGTAAAATCATCTTCTATAAAAAATATAATATGATTATATATTTCACAAAGAAATATTATTATATATACTACATTAAATATTTTTATTATTCCTACATACTACCCACATGTTAACAATTCTATCTTAAGGTTTCACATAGGGTAATATCCTCTTAGTTCATTTCATGTGACTTAATATTTTATATATTTGGTCCATATACGTATATATTGATTCTGATTGTGTAAAAAATAATAAAACTATCATTTATATTTATTATATATATATGATTACAATGTATAGAATATATATGTATGAAATGGAATACACTATTCATGGGGATGGTAGGTTGTACGTACGTATTAATACTTTTTCCATTTAATAATCGTATTGAATGAAAGTATGTAAATGATATATATGTGTTTATATATAAATTTATATATCATAATAGTATTAGGATGATTATATAATATAATTTCAAAAAAACCATCTATAATCCATTCCATGTAGTGTCTAAATGAATCACATCACTTTGGGGGGGTAATCCACACTTCCCCAATCAATATTACCATATTTACAGAAAATGGAAAGTATAAATAAATGTATTGTAAAATAATTAAATAATATTGAATAAATAATAAATATAATATATAACATTAATAAGAGGTATTATCTTAACTTCCACCATGATAGGAGGTAAATGTAATGTGAACAATCATCATTTCGTGAGGTCGTAGATCGTCGTACACGTAAGCATTAAGTTTTTTACTCGTTAGATTGAAAGGTAGATAACTAAAAATTAAACCTTTATCATAAAAACCACATGTAATATTGAGTATATTGGTGTTTTTATATAACCATGGAATATAAACTATTTTTTGGTGGATAATTTAAATAAAATTACTGATCTTGAGTAAGAATGTTTCCTCTTATTCAGGTAACTCCTTTTTGTTTTCACAAAAGGTCTTCCATGGAATTATATATTTCCAAGAGAAGTATTTTATGAAGAGTTTATTTATGTTTTGGTGTAATTTGGTAAGATTATAATTGAACCATAGAGTACATATAGGTGTGAGTATGTGGGAAGAAAAGAGGACTTCTTATAGTGTAGGAGGAGTAACTCTCTTGTAAATTTTTATTAATGGAATTCCACCCACATAATTACTTTACCAAGTGGATCCAACAATGGAAACAATTATATATATGGAACTATAGTGTCTATATATATATATTGAATCTTGGAAAAATGTTGAGGTCGTTTGGGTCCAAAAGAATAATGATTTCTCCATTATTAAGTATAATTTTACCATAATCGTTGTAATTTATTTTCATTACATTCAAGAATATTTCTCGTAAAAAAATTTGTTAACAAAATTATAAATTATAAATAATTATTCTTATTATTATGGATTCCACTTTTCTTAATTCAAATCCCAAAAGTGGTAGAATTTATTTTAATTATAATCCCACATTTAGGTTGACAATGTGATGTTTTAAAATAAAAATGTTCAAAAGATTACAGTATTTTTTTTATCCAATTTCATTTTTAAATTGAATCAAATGTAATAAAAAATTAAATGATAAAAAAAATATAGTAAAAATTCGAAACCAAATTATAATATAATTTAACCATATAATTTATTTAGACAACACTGTAGTTTGGAATTAAAATCTGCTATTTTTTCAACAATCAAAAAAGAGAAGCTTCTAAAAAAAATCCCAAATATTATGTAAGCTAATTTAGAAATTATAAATTTAATAATTAATATTATTTTATCTGATAAATTTATTAAATGTTTCTATTTTTTTTTTATTTTCCATAGAGGAACATAAAAAAATTAATTGATAAAAATAGCATCTCTAAAAAATAAGGACTTTATCAAAAACAATATCAATCATTTTCAATATGATTTATTTATATAAATCAATTATAAAAAAAATTAAAATAATTATTACTATTCATATTACATTTTCTTTTAAATACGGTATAATTATCTCATTTTTAATAATTATAAGTATGCAATGACGTTACATAGAAAATCAGTGTTGTGTGTAACGTACGCCAAGTCAATTTTGTGTGTAATTTATGCCTCATTGGTGTTTCCAATTTACATACTCTATGAAGGTGTTTCATATAAGATACACCAATCCGGGGTCATATTTATGCATTGTTTTTCTTTATTATTTATCATAGAAAACTATTTTCCATGTTAAGTGGGATACAAAATGTCAAACCTCTAAATAATTTCATAAAAAAATCTTGAAATCTCGGGTGTTCTATTTTACCCCCTTATAATTAATTTATTCATATAAATTCATCTCTATAATAAATATTTTAAAACATAAAATATTATTTCAATGAATCCCACATCTAACAAACTGTATAGTAAATCTTCCTTTAAAATGGGAATGTTGGAACGATAACAGCTACCCAAAGTAAAATATAAATAGCATTTCAAATAGGATAACATCGGTCAAGGGTGAAGATTGTAAATGGAGGAAAAGAGTAAATATTTATTCTAAGTGACTAAGGTTATCAATCACAAACAAGTGAATGTTCAGAGAAATGTTTGGGTTTTAAAATTCATAAATATGAGATTATTTAAAAAGGATTCAGTTCATCAAAAATTAATGTGTTAGGAAAACACACTTTCATTTTTCATTATTATCCTATTTTTGATTAATTACTAAGAATATATTGAAATATTATTACATTATATATTTATATAAACAATATTACAGTCTTTGGTTGAGATTTTAACTATTCTTAATTCATCGATTACTCTATGAAAAGTATTTCCAAGAATTATCATTGATACTCGAAGTACTAAAATAAAATTTTATTTGGACTTTAAGACCCAAAATTATTGAAAAGTAAAAATATTTTTCAATAACTATTATTCAAAATAAATTTGGATAGTACATTACTATCTAATAAATAAAAGTAACACTACTATATAATCATAAATATGTTTTACTAAAAAATAATTTTATAATAACCAGAACATCGCATATGCAAGGGGTAGGCCTAAAACACTTACCATCATTTTTTAATTGATTGAAGACCCGCATCCTTGCATGAAATGATCAGTTGTCACCCGACTATATGATGTCATTTTCCAAAATCACACTATTAGAATTTCCAAAATAAATATAATGGACAACCATGAAATTACGCTAATCTCAAAATATCCTTTTAACCATTGTTTTCAATACAATCTCGATAAATAAAAAATACACCAAAAGGTTAACATAAACATTCCATAAATGTTTAAACATATATCCCATCCCATTTATTAAAATCCAAAACATTATAATGAAAATCCATAAATAATAATTGCATTGATCCCCTGTATATCAGAAGGTAGATCTTGGTTTTTACATTAAAAACATCTGAATACTTTAATAATATATTCTCTAGAAAAATGGTAATGAGGGAAATTATAATAAATACATAGGGAAAACATGAATTCTTCCTTATTCCATAAATTAATGTATATGTTCTATAAATCCGTGAATTTTAAACATCATCCTTGATGGCATGAAGTACTTGAAAAAATTCCATAATTAGTTCTCATGTAATTAGTATTATACAATTTACTTATATCAAATATATCATTATTCAAAAACCATTATCATATCATAATTAATATATTAAGGGTTACACTTCCCTTAATAATTTGTTTTATATAGATACCACATTACCTCTAAATCACTTTTCTGTACCATTAGATCCATTCAATGGGAATTCTTTTAGGGGAATTGAGTCCCATAATGTCTATTTATTCCACACATAAAATACTTAACCATATGTGATTCCTTATAAAGGACAATCTTCTATTCCATTTCATTACTCAAACACATCATTTTAACCTTTAAGTCACTTTATTTGTGTATTTATTTTCAATAGTCATAACATATTCTTGTTCCTCTAATGCATTAACATAGGTCATTGCTTCGACATTCATGAAACTAATAAAATTAAATATTATTATATCCTTGTTCTCCATTACACAATCTCTCAACTTACTCCATTATTCTCATCCACAATGACTCTGACAGTTGGTTAAAGATCAAATTATTAATTATGTTTTATGAAAATTGATTAGGAATCATCACTACATCATTCACTCATGTTATCATCCCACTTCACTTCTCCCCAGAATATCATCCATCAAATTCAATTTTCATCTAATTCCATACAGTTCCCTCCATAGATGTTACTTCAAGGTACTTATGTGCCATATCCATATACAATTGTATTATCGAGAAAGGATTTATTTCTATGACTGCACTCACAATAAACATTACAAAAAATACATGTAATTTCTCTATTCATTTTCTTTATCCGTAGACATATCATTAGACATGTCCATAGGGTTTTCACTGAGGATTACTCATACCAGGTTTGAATGGCTATCTAAATATTTTCTCTGATACTAACAGTAGATACCTATCTTTTCATACATTAAACTTACAGAACTTTTTTGGAGTATTAAAATCATTATTCAAAATGATACTCTTAGACTGCATTAGTCAGATGCCATTGGAAACATAGAATCATAAAAATTGGTTTATAAGTGAGATTCATTTTCTCCCACTATGATCTTCATTAATATCACCCTTCTTAGACACATCATACATAAGACGTATGTTCTTATCCTAGGGAAAGAATCATTAAAATGAGTGAGGTTAAATGATCTCTAATGGAAATCACGAGATAAATGTATTCTTAACCATTACCATAAGTGTATGAGAATATGATCTTAACATTATAAGATAATAAAATACATATCATAATATCTTAAAAATGAATCATGGAATAATTATTGGTAGATCATAAGACATGATTCATATGAAAAGAAAGAAAATAAGTCAATAATCATAACATAGTAATATAACATGGAATTGTGGTAGAAATTTAATTATATATAATGATTTAAAATGTATTTAATGAATAATATCCAAGTCCATCTTAGAGGACAATTTCATTTATAGAATAGGGTTTACACCCCATTTCATACATTTATTAATTATATTAGTTCACTCCTCATCCAAAACATATAATATGGAAATGAGTTAATTTCTCATTCCATCACTTTAATACTCAACCAATTTCATTTATTATTATATACATGGTTTTATCAAGAGATATAAGTCTTCACCTAATGTATTGGAGAGAGATATATGTCGCATCCATATTATAATTATACTAAACAATAATTCTAAAAAAAATTAATAATCAATCATATCCTATCCTATGAAATGATAAGGGTTTCATAAAAATGTAATAATATTTTATCCTTTACTAAAATATTGGTTCAATATTTATTCCATAAAAGAATAACCTTTGAAATGATGTAGGTATCCAAAACATATTACATATGAAATGGAAACAATTTTCATAAGCATCACTCCATAAAAAGATAAGTAATTAAAATATTAATGGAACCAAAGGATTATTTTCTAAAAGGAAAAGAATAACATCAACAAATATCAGCATAGATAGAAAATAACGAGGAAGGATATGTCGAAAATATTTCATTGGGAAAATGTCCTTTTTTAATTGATAAAAATGATCTTTAAAACATAAAATCATTTTGAAAATTTTTTCACGAATATAATCATGGAATATTACAAATAAAATTTTTAAATTTTGAAAGAGATATTTTTATTCGAAAAAAATTAAGAAGAACTTCAAAATGTTTTGAAAACTATTTAACATGAATACGTATAAAATAATTTCGATAAATATTTTTAAAAAATTATTTCGTGAAAAATTATAAGAGAATAATGAATAATTTTTCTATATAAAATTCCCTAAAAAAAAATTAAGCCGAAAACACACTTTGAAAACCATTTCACATAAATGACCCATAAAATAATTTTAAAACCCTTTTGAAAAACAGATTCCATGAAAAATAATTTGAAAATATATAAAGAAATCATGAAATATTTTTGAAAACCATTTCATTGAAAATATATTTAAAAATTATATTCTAAAAAATTAATCTTTTATATATTTATATGAAGATATACTGAAATGGTTGGCGGTATATTTTTAAATGTTGCACTCATTAAAAAAACATTATTTTTCAAAAAAATATTAACTTAAAAATAATGGTAAAAGATAGAAAGGGAAAATATCATTTAAATATTATAAGATAATATTACAATATTCATGGAAAACCATTTTATAAAACATGGTTTTTATGTAACATAGATTTTTTGACTAAGGGGGGGGGGAATAGTATGGTTTTCTTAAAAACACATCCTTCAATATATTGCATACCAAAATGTGGAAAAATAGTACCAATACAATAGTATATCATGAATAACCAATGTATATGGAATACTTATGATTTTAACATTATATGGATTATAATATTTCAACAAAGGAACCATAATCATAAATAATCTAAAAAAGGGATGAGACTGTTTCAAAAAACTCATTCACATTGTACTATTGAACCATACACCCCAGGTAAGAAAACTTAATTACCAAAAGATTAAAATATTATGAAGTTAATGAGATTCATTATATAATGTTTCAAAGGTATTATGTGCACTGCATATAAAAATATAGGTGAATAACATGTCATGTGTCTCAAAGAAGATAAATAAAATCAAAATTATTTTAAGGATTTGGTAAATTGTGATACAAAATTATCATGGAAGGATCATCATATAGTGGATAAGTAAATAAAAATAAATATAATAATAATAATAATATAATGAATTAATGTGTTGTATATACACCTTGTAATGTGAAAGAGTTGTGAACTTGGCATGTATCTCACGGAAATAAAAATTGAGATATAATCGCTTTACCTTATGTCATGAATCTCATTGTACTCTTACTAACCTCATGTGTAATAAATATTAGTTTATTATAAATCAATTAAATTACAATATTATTATCTCTAATACCGCATATTTTGTTTGGACTTTATATTACCAGCTGTTAGATAATTATATGTTATGGTTTTACTTTGGGTAGTGTACACATTATTATTTACATGATCCATAATTTATTATAATAGTGTACTTATAATTATATCAGGATTTCACAAAAGTATTAAATTATATAAAGATAATTTATATTCATTTGATATTAATTATAATAGACTACAAAAATTTGAATTATGAAAAGTAATACAATTATTATAGAGACGGTAGGTCTTATGTACACAAGAATGTTATTTTTGTTTAAAAGTTGAAATGAATGAAAATAGGAAAATGAAATATACTTATTTGTAGATATATATATATATATATAATTACTAAATTATAATGATTACATCATATATATCATAAAATTTGAATAAATCTATCCTTAATACATTCTATATTGTGTGTGAACGAATCACGTCCCTTTTGAGGGGGTTGTAGTCCACATTTCCTCATTCAAAATAATCATATTTACAAAAATGAAAGGTATAATGATTTGAGTTGAAATACAGTTAACAAATATACAATGCATAATAAATATAATATATAAAATATAAAAAAATAGATTCTTTAACAATGTTCTCCATTAATGGGGGTAAAGGATAAATGGAAATTCATTATTTCCTGGTGCAATAGTTTAAAATAAATGTAAACAGAATATTTTTTACCCATTAGATTAATGTTTGGGTATTTTTATATCATAAAACCATTAGAAAAAAATCCTTATATATTTATTATATTGGTTTTATTACACAATAATGGAATAATAAGTATTTAAGGGGATGATAATTGAAATAAAATAAAATATCTTTTGGAAGAATATAACCTCTTATTCGGGAAACTCAATTTTGTTTTCACCAAAGGGAATCCTTGGATTTCATTCATCCCAAATAGAGGATTAATAGATTATATGAGGTATTTTAATCCATTATTTTTTCATATATTTTTTAATCCAAATTTTCATGACATGTGTTGGGAAGTGTGTGGAGATGAGGCCTTTTTATAGTGGAGGAGTGGCACTTTTGTAAATTTTGGGAAAAATAATTTCACCCATCTTTTTACCATGTCATATGGATCCAATAATGGATAACATTCGACAAAACATAGTATATCGTTAAAATATGGCCATCCAATGACTCTTGGTCATGTTTTTAGGACTTTTGGGCTGTTATGTTTAGTATTTAGTCCCTTATTAAAATTAATTTTACCTTAATCATTGTAACTAATTTTATTTACATTCACTAATTAATTTTATAGAAAAATAACCTAAACATATTATACATTATAAATTATTTTATTCTTTATATGGAATGGATTTTCCCATATTCAAATTAAGTATTGGATGAAATAAATTTATATTTAATCCCACAATCGGGTAGAAAATGTAGGGTTTTAATGTAAATATGTTAAAATGTTTTATTTTTTATTATATAAAATTTCATTTGTAAGTAAAATAAAATGACCTAAATTGCATTATTTGATAAAAAAATAATTTAATTATTCATTTTAAAAAAATTAAAATATAATGTTACCATATAAATAGTTTTTATGAAACTATATTTTTGAATTAAATTCTATTCTTAAAACTATTAATGATAAAATGATGTTTCTCAGAAAAATGAAATAAAATTAATTTTAAGATAATCAAAATATTAAATGTTAAAAATGATTATTATTTTTTCAAACTCATTTTCTAAATTTGTCTAAAATTAATTATTATATTTTTTCATGATGGGCATTAACAGAATTTCATTTTAGAAAATATAACTTATAAACATATGAGGAATTTTCCAAGAACTATATCCTCCCATATTAATATTTTTTATTTATATAAACCATTATAAATAATATTTTCAAAGTAGTTAATATATTTATATTACTATGTTTAATGGTTTTTAATTACAATATTCTCATTAATAATTATATTAATTAAATTATGTTTCGTAGAAACATAGTGCTGCGTGTAATGTAATTCATATCGGTGTTGCATGTAACATATGTCCAATCTGTGTTGTGTGTATCATACAACATGTTAGTGTTTCTTTTAACATTTTCCAATACAACTCCATGTAAAATGAATGTATAATAATTTTTATTTATTATAAAAACTATTTATAGAGTTGTATTAAATGGAAAATGGAAAATTGTTAAATTAATTCGAACCATAATAATTTACTTAATTGTGGAGTGTTAGTATACCTCTTAATAAAAAATTATAGTCCCCAGCTTTTCTAATCAATTTTATGATGTAAAACATAAAAACCCAGTATCCGAACTTCTGGAATCTATGTTAAAAATATTAACAATGTACTTCTATATTTGATATCGATCATTATGAACAAAATATTTTCTATCAATAAATAAAAATATCAAAATGTAATATTACATCACATACATACCAAATTACCTTTCAGGATAATATATTTAGATAATTTGGAATATATATATCATATAATTGAATAAAAAATAGGTACACCTTAAAAATATAAATTATCTCTCAAAATTTCATCACCTATAATACCCTTCTAAGGTATACCCCACCTAAATATTTTTCCTCAGCTTGGGAAGTGAACAAAAGTAATAATGATCACATATAATTTTCAAGGTTATTAATAGGATATATAAATCCATTATTATATTATATCATACTATATGTATAATGTTATTTGATCATTGGCATTATTTATGTTGTTTATATCAAACATGCCATATATCATAATCATGATTCATGGAATAAGCACAATCATTTAAAAAACATAATTCATAAGTTGAGAAATCATCATAAATTAATAATAGACCATAATATCATGTTATAATATAGTTTAAACATCATAAATATATAAAACCAATTCATATGGTAGGGCTACCTACCAATATTGTCAACAAAGTGGATCATGACACACTTGTTTTGTATAGTATATCCAGAAGCACTCATCTCCAATAGTAGATCTTCACAACTTTTTCCTATAGTGTGTTTATCCTATAGAATTTTTTCCAATATATATATCTTATGATATAAATCATTACAAAATGAATTTTAGGGGAAAATACGTATAACAGTTCACATGAAAAAAACCATATTTGTGAGTTTCACTTGAACAAAAAATACGGCATATCATAATAGATGATAAGAAATGGGTTTCTTTAAAATCAATCTATTATAAACATTACTAAACAATATATTGAATGAGGATACTGTCATTGAATAATAACCCCATTAATTAATATTTATTAGAAAATAATTTTATCGTATATGGAAAATTATTTTTTTAAGACAAAATTAACTAATACATGATGAAAATATATTTCTTTTTTCTAATTAATATTTAAAATCCAAATAATTATCAAGGATATAATATTCATTAAAATGAATAGTTTATGATTATAAATAAATCATCAAGTTTACAAATCATTAGGAATGTTGTAAAATCTATTTATTCCAAATATGATAAAAAATCATTCCATTTTTATATTTATGTCGTAAAGGTCAAAAAGAGTTATAATTAGAAAAAGAAAAATAATATTTTATTTCAACAGATTTTTAAAAATTAAAAATTTAGTCAAAGAAAATTTAATAATTTATCTGAAAACATTAAACACATTATAGATAATATTTTTATATAATTAGGTGAGGTATGAGAAAAATGACCTAATAGAGACTTATCCATAAATAAACTTGAGTAAAAATTAAATCGTGAGATGAACTAATATAAATATAATATCATTGATTTGAGAAGTAATAAAATGAATTGATTATGTTTAGTAACTATGAATATACATATAAAATGGGAAAAAAATAATAAAATAAAAATAAATTTATCTCATAATCATATAATGAATTAATCAAAGAAATAATAGTTTAATATAGTGAACGAACATTGGGATAAGAATTACATTACCTCAATTCGTAACATTATTTTATGAAAATGGAAACCATATATATAATAAATATTTATTTTTATATACATATTAAATAATAATACAACTATCATAAATTTATTAATTTATTTATAACATCTTATTAGTTTCTTATAATTGTTTTATTAAAATATTTGGTCTGTGAATTAACGACTTAGTTTTTCAAGAATATTTCAGTTTAGTAGTCCTAGTCCATTTAATTTGATCATTATTATCATAATATAAATACATATAATCATTGTAAAAATCATACAAAATAATTATATATATATAGTGATTATTTAATAAAAATTAAAAAATGAAATTTAATTACACTATTTATGATGGTGTTAGGCTGTACTTACACATGAACTCTATTTTTATTTTTTTTGATTTATACAATGCGAGAAAGATAAATAATAATTAATATTTTTATAATCATTACTATATCATATATACCATATGTATACATTAAACCCATCACAAAACCCATCCAAAAACCATGGTTATGAAAAATTAAGAGCATACATACATGGAGATAGTTAGTTGTTTGTAAGAACAAGTGACACCATCACCTCATGTTTGATGGGAAGGATGGTGTTAAATGGTGTTTAAATAATAATCATAAACTCTCAAAATTTTGGTCATACTGATTTTATTAAGTTATGAATAACATCTTAGATTTAGTTGGGGCATGTAACAGTCGGGAATGGAACATATTGTTTAGAACAATTACATATTCTTCAAATAGTGCCTATTTGATATTCTATAAGAAGATATAGGTAGTGTAAATAAAGAATATCACAATCTTTATATGTGTATATGGATGTTTATAAGAGATATTTTTGGGTATTGGGGATCTAGGAGGCTAAATGTAATGTAATGAATTGAGGGAGGAGATTCACATTTAAAATAAGGTGAGCAGAATTTGTAAAATTTATTAGAGGATGAAACTCCAAAAAATATATAATCTATAGAAATTAATTGAAATTAAAATTAATTCTAATATAATATAATATAATGTTTAATCAAATCAACAAATTGGCTATAGACACAATTTTTTAATATTTTAAGCCACATAATTTTGATAAACCATTTGTTAACAAATTCTCATTTTAGCTATGAAAAACACTTTATTAAAGGATTTTAAATTATTAATTATATGATTTAGAACATCCATACATCATAAATAAATGATATTTTCAACCCTATAATAATAAGTTATAATTTTGTAAAAATATTATTAGTATTTTTTTATTCTTTAATGAAATATTATTTTTACAATTTATCATTAATTATAATTTTGATACAATTCATTTACATTCACTTAAAAAAATATAAAATTATAAATTACAATATAATATTTTTAAAAACATTAATAAGTCGCACAGATATATTTATATGATTTTACTCATTAAATCATTCATATTATACCAAAATAATTTTTTTAATAGAATTTATTATATGTTTATATTAATTAAATAAATAGTTTATTACCTTCTCACAAGCATTTAAGATAATTACATAAATTCCAATTATTTTTAATGAAATCTATATTGAATCTAAATAAAATAACATCAGTATAGAAATTTTGTATTATAAATATCTAAATGTTTTCCAATTGTGGATACCTAATGGATATAAAATACAATATTAATTACCTTTTTTAACTCTATATGATATAAAGAATATATAATTCATTTTCATGGAAATGTGTTCATTAAACCACTAAATTTAGAGTTTATGCTGATATGGGTAAAATATGATTATATTAATAATTTGGTGAAAAAATTAATGTCATGGTTATACCATTAACTTTTTGTTGTATATATTTTTTAATATCTTTAATAGTTACCTTGACAACCTATATTTCAACTCATTGAGGGTTGATATAATTACTATATAATTCCAAAATACCATTAAGTAAATAATTTAGAAAATTTTAAACAATATAAAAATAATTTTTCAAATTTAATAATTTTTTGTAATTTAATATCTTTTAGTAAAATATTTTTTATTATTAAGTAATCATAATATCAAATTTTAGTAATATTTATAACTCCAACTTTAATAATATGAATATAACATATATAATTTCAAACGACTATTTTTTGTTTCTCTATCTTTATATATTATTCAATAATGTTGTGGATGAAAATAATTCTATAAAATTATATTTAATTTATTATTTTATATATCATTTATTTTATATTTTCATTATTTAAGTAATTAGTTCATTTCCATTATGTGGTCATTTATGGAAAATAGTTTTTCAATAAAATTAATATTAAATTATAAAAATGAAGATAAATATATTATCTTTTGTATTAATTTTAATAGTCAAAGATTAATCTATTTTTATTCTATATTAAAAAAAAAGATATCAAAAATATATGTATGAAATCATGGATTGTTCTTTAAATAAAATAATTTAGTTTTTATAGTCTTCTCAAAATAGCTCACAATTGTTATAGTTATTAAAATTTTAATTTTTTGGGATTATTTAACTAATAATATAAAATTGAGTAATGTATTATGTTCAGTTTCTAGTCTTTATCATTCTAGGTTTTCCCTTTATTGCACAATTTACCCTTTGTCCTGTTATTAAATAAAATTCAAGGTTACTATTCATATTGACCACAAATAAAAGGGTATATTTTTTAAATTTGAAAATAATGATTCCAAATATGTAATTTATTTTCAAAAATTAAAATCAAATATTATTCAGAATTTAATTTAAAATCAATCAAGAAAAACCCAATGAAAAACAATTTTTTCAGAAAAATACCATTTTTAAAATAATTTTTTTTAATAAATTCTTGAATCAAATCTATTTAAAAAATTTAATATATTATTTTAAATTAAAATAGACTAATTAATTTTAAGACTAATCCAAAACACAATTCATACTTTTAAAAAACATGAATTATGATAATTTCAAAAATGAAATTGATTTTATCAAAATAATTTCTAAAATACAGGGATATTGATTATAAAAATCATTAAAAATAATTTTTAACAAATATATGTACTTTATGAACAAAATGATTTTACATAATCGAGTACTACATTATAAAACATTCTTAATGCATAAAGAATGTGTATGACCATTATAAATGTCAAAAATATGTATTTAACATTCATTTAGAGAAATTAAGATGCTATAGAATAATGGACATATAATAATATTTCATTCACTGATTAAGATCACTTAGAATATGTCGCACACTGTCTGACATAAATATCCTTCTAAAATATCCTAATATTACATAATTCATATAATGATAATGACATAAAGGGCTGTATCCATACTGTATTAGTCTCGGATGAACCTATTCTTATATGTCATTATATTGAGAAATATGTGGATATAAAATTATTTCTTCTAATACTCCCATGAAGAAAGTTCCTACAACTTCAATATGTCAACGAACACACCTTACATGGATATTATAGGACCCGTGAAAAATATCTAATTGATCAATGATTATAATGTAAAATTATGGGTGTATAATCAGTTCTATATTTTTATAATTTGGATGATATCTGGATTTTGGGAATGATCATCATGAATAATAATGTACACTGAGATGTCAAACATCCACAAAATAATCTACTTATGTGTGGAAGATTCGGTACATTAATTCCATAAACGCAGTAATAGTGTTTTTCTCCCAAAATGATTCATAATTAATTCATAAAGGATAGACATGATTCTAATAATATTTCATCATGTACCAAGTAGTCAAACAATCGACCAATGACACACTTCTCTCATTTAAATCATAAATAACACATATGTTATGCTCAACTGCTCAACGAAATATTTTTTACATGGAAGAGGACATAGTTCATCACATTCATCTAGTTCATCTTCTATTAATGAATGCATAGGAAAAATATCCCTCCATCCATCTTAACAAATAGAACTAGGGAACCCAATGGAGAATAAATTGGAGGGATAAATCCAATATATATCATCTTCGTGAATTAAGTATTAAGCTTTTAAGAATTTTGAGTGAAAGTATATAAGGTCGAATAGAAACTAGAACAACTTCATACATGAGTGTCATCATAATCTAAACATCCCTATAAGGTGGAATATTTTAGAATTCCTCATGAAACCCATCTTGGAACTAGCACACTATGGGTGGAATGAAACAATGCTTCACACCCTTTTTGACCAATAACACACTTGAAACATAGGTGGAGGGATCCCCTAATTGTTGTTGAACTGGCTTGGGATGGCCTACTTGAATATATAAGTATCCATCAAGAAAATAACTATTACCCTCATGAAATGTAAAGGTCACTATACAATGGTAAAAATCAATTTTTGACCTATAATATATTAACCAAACCATTACAAAATTTTATTCAATGCATCACATATCATTTAGGTAGATATATAAATTAAGATGATACTCCCCAACATCTATAGAACACCCAATATATAAGTTTCTGTCAATGTACATCACAATTAATAATGTTTTAATATTCATAACACTAATCAAAGACTCAACTAGCAGATGTAAACCACACACATGTTTTGTAGATATAACATAATGAGAGGTTAATGTATCAAATATGTCACTAGAATGTGTATAATCATTATGAATTGTATTTCTAATTGTAAATGGCACAACCTTACTATCCAGAAGTAATGGTTAAACTAAATTCATCCATAATATCCCTCTACCCAATGTTTTAGAATGATTTCCCTTATCTTATCCACTGTTTTGAAATGAACTCTCTTTCTGTGAGGCACCATGTCCACTAAAAAAACCACTACGGCTATTAGAACTCCATCATACAAATTGATATGAGGTAGAAGTCCCACTACTAATGTTTTGGATCTTCATTGATCCTTCTTCATTGAATATAGGTTGATTGTTTTCCTCAAAAACTTTTTAATTGAAACATTAATCCACAAGCATCTCACTTCACTGGTTGTCACGTACATTGGATATGAATGTGTTCGGACGTACCACACTAGTGGATGTATATATGGATAATGCTCTGAGTAATAGATATATCTACTTACCGAGTGCAGTTTCTACTTCCCTAGTATATATTTTCATAGATATTCTTCCTAATCATGGAATATATAAGCCATGTTCATCCAATAGAAACCACATGCATTCCACTAGAATCATCCTTCAGCTAAACCATTAGAAATGATTGAATGACTCCCCACTTCTAAAAACATATTCATTGTAATGATGATTAATTGGGAATTAATATCTGATTTAATCCCATTATAAAAAAATTTCATTGTATTTCACTTATCTTAAGCAAATTATTGAATAATTTTCTTCAAACCAATGAAGTGGTCAGAATATTCCATAATATACGTACACCCCTGGGTCTCCCGCATGAAATTAACACCCCTCTCATGATAATGAATTTCACGGTAATAGTGCTACAAGAACTTCTCATGGATGTCCCCCCACTCAATATTCGTTATTATCCATTCCAATATTATATATATGTGCAACTATTTTTATTAAATGTATCATATAGTCCACGGAATTTACCCTCTTCACAACAGGGATCTCTAAATCGAAATTGATTTTCTATGTAGAATAAATTTAGAACAATTCATCCTCATGTAAATACTATCCAATAATTGTTATAGAGTGATATAACAAGAAATATTATTTCATATAGGATATATATTTCACAAACATCCCTAGGTATCTTTCAATATGTTTTATAAAGATATCCATGTTCTCAACGAACTTCTCTCTATATATGTCAGCTGAATCCATTAGAGCTTTGAGTTCTACTATTGGAGGATCATTTCCAACCATGACCTATTTCCATCATATCAACAATTATTTATGTGGAGGAATGTATGTAAAATTTTAATCATAAGTATTAGGACACATAAAAAATAATTATCAATATTTAATTAGAGGGATGTAAAAAAATACATAATAATTAATCCCTCAAATCTCACCACCTAGTCAAAACTGAGGCACTAACACTATGATCAATTTTCCCTTATATGGGTCATATGATACAAAGGAAATAATAATTTATTTATTCAAAGATTTCATTATTCACCCATTTATCCAATTCAATTTACAATTTGTTGAATCATTTATGAGTTTAATTTCAGATTTGGATCATATTTCATTAAAATTTTAAAAGTAAGGAAAGTAATATTCAGTTAAAAATATCACCAATAACATGATTTTATGCTCTTTAATAAAATGATCCATTCCAAAATAAATACATTGATCCTAGAATGTACAATTTATACAGATCTATCATTCCATATTGATTCATGATTAAAATATTTGAAAGCAATGACATCACCAAATAGATGCATCACCCAAGGTGGTATAAAACAATATGATAATAAAAAACATTATTAAAAACAATTCAACCCTCAGTATTTTGGGTTTTCTCCCATACATGGGTTAACTACTCATATCAATGATTTCATTACCAATTTTTGAAACAACATAATGTTTTATTTACCTTTCCCAAATAGTAATACATAGAAATAAAAAAACATTACATCCCTTTGATACCACCTTGTGATGTCCTATGCTAGGTGCCATGTTTCGGTGCCCCAATCTTGTTTGTTATAAGAACTAAGTTGAACCTAACCATTAATCATATGTTTCCAACTATTAGTGAGGTTCTATTATATATAATGGGTGACTATACGATATGTATTAGTATACCAAAAAATCAAAATAATTAGTCAATATCAAAATGAAAATTCATAATAACTCTTATAATATTGTAATCATATTTAGAAATATAATAAGGTAATCCAAAATAAGAATACATTTCCAAACCATATCAATTGATATGGCATTCCATACATTTTTCATATTTCAAATGAAAAAATAATCACTGATAATTTAAATATGGTTGCAACATTGGGTATTATTCCCCCATCCATGCTGCATCCCAACTCATCCATCTAACAAAGGGATCATTCACTTACCTTATCCTTCAAAAATGATATCTATTCATGTACATATGAGGTATACCATGAAGGTTTGAGTATAACATAGTATACCACCACCAAAAGTGTTAAAAAAATATATAATACATAATAATGTATTCATTTATATAAAATATATAAAAGCAATGAATGTATCATGTTTCCACAACACATTATTATCTAATTAACAAAACAATTTCCCATTTTTAATGTGACTCACAAACTATCAATATTGTTATTGACCAATGATGGATTCTAAACTATCCCTGAAGGGATATCCCATTTTTTCATTAATCAAATCATTCTAATTTCACATTCACAAAAATGGGGTCCTATAGAAGCTGTTTGGAAACCCATGGTTATTTTGAGTAGTATTCCCTATCCTACAACTCAGTGACCACATGTTGACAAAAATTTATTGGTGTCTTGGAGTTGCAGTCAAGAACCATCTGTGTTTTTTTTAGTAGCAATCCTTGTCCCACAAATAAATCACAAATATAAAATCTCATTGTCCATATTTTATACAATTTACCAGCAATTACCGAAAAACATTTTTCAATCCATTTCAGAATTTCACTTATCAATAATATAAAATTTAAAAATCATCGTTGTCATCTTATAAACACCAATCATGGGTTGTGATAAATTTTATTGATATTTTTACACCCCATGGGTGAATCACTATATTATAAATGATTAATGAATCTACTTTATTATCTAATTTTATAACAATTTCAATATCACATAATCAATCAATTCTATAATCTCATTGGAAAATAAATTAATAAATGAAATAATTTTATTATGAGATCTTCAAACATTGAAATTTAAATTTCACCATTATATACACTCATTTATAAATAATAATATGTTATTTAAAAAATCGGGATCATATAGGAAGGTCTCGGTTTGATGTTCTATAACCCCAAATCCTTAAATTTACATGGGAATATTAAAACAACAATTGTGATGAAGATATTGCATCAAAACCTATGATCATGATCCTAAGGAATAATATCCATCAAAACCTAAATATCAACCACCAAAATGGAGGAAAACACATCGGTATTTTTTGTTAAATTGTTGTGGGAGAGACAGATATAGATAACTAATTGCAGAAGAAAACAAATACATTAGAGTTGTCGATCCTTCAATTGAATATTTGATTCATCGAGAAGGGGGTTCTAGGAGCTTTGGTATCCCCCCTAGATCATCAAAAAAGAACAAATCAGGTTATGGCCAATTAGATTTGAATTATATTTAATAAAAAAGGTTCATCGAATTGTAAATAAAATTTTAAAAGATTGAAAACTAGAGAGATTTGTTTCCTAGTAATGGGAACACAATTTTGAAAATTTTCAAACTTAATTGATAACCAAACTTTAGGGGTTGAATGATTTTTATTATGTTTGGAACAATTTTGAAAACTCTTCCAAAACCATAAAAATACTATATTAATTAGGTTTCAAAGTAAATATAGGATGGATACTAAGGTTATACAATCTTCAATCCAACCATGCATCACCTATTATCATTTTAATATAGGGTGCACATTTTTAGATCCCAAATTACACATTTTTCCCTATCAGTGCGTCAACCATGTGATGAACCTACAGCTTCCAAAATTCTTCAATTTAACCCGAAACATCCCCAATGTATATATCAAATAGGAAATAATCAATATAAGGAAAAATATTACATAAAACAATCATAATACATATCTAGAATGGTTGATATATTAAACATGGGTTAGCTACTCCCATGAACAAGTACAATTTCATGTCCTCAAACATCATAGTCTCCATTATACCTTCCATAACTAGTAAATTAAAAAAAATAGCATCCTCTTAAAAAAAATATGTTGACATCCTAACCCATTTTTCACTCACATGATCGATATTTATTATCTACATGACATCTATCCCACATCCCCATATGTAAGAGGTTGTCGACAAGTAATGATGGTTTCCAAAATATTTTTTGGAGACAATACCCCTTATTAAAGAGATACAATGACATAAAAATTGATGTAAATAAAAAATTAATATACATAAGTGGAATATGAAAAAAAAATAAACAATCTATATATAAAAATAAATATATAATTATAGGATGAGATAAAACTAAAATATGAGATGATCTTTTATAAGTGAATAAAAAATATATTAGTATAGTGGACCCCAAAAACCCTCTATATAAATCGCCATGTTTGTCCCATCGCCATATTCTAACCATTTGATAATGGAATGAAAAAATAGGGAAAAAATGTTTTTTTCAAACAATTCATTCAAAAAATGTGATCATGTATCCTGTCGAGGAAAAAAACAATGTGTGAGGATAACTCAGTGGGTCAACCTGACCATGCCTAAAGATGACTTCTATAATTATATAGTTCCTGAAATAAATTCATAAATAGATGAGATAATAAAATAAATTAATATTTTACATACTATTGACATGATTACCCTTGAGTTACATGTTTTGAATCTAGGCTATCCAAACCTACATCGGTTTTATGATGAATTTCTCTAAATAATTGATGATCCTACTCAATCAGTTCAGATGAACTATATCACTTCTCTTGTAAATCAATTTCACTCCATGTGAATTATTATACTGGATATTTTAATGTATTACCATGTTTCATATCATCATGGGTAATGAAACCATCTTATACTGACTCCATATGAATTAACATTCTCTTACTGCTTATATCTAGTTTGGGTGCACGTCACTATAGGTAATAATATCCAATAAAAATGTTATGGATTATATTTCATTAGGATGAATCACTATTTCCGCATATAAGGATATATTATATTTATGCATCAAGAATCCTATAAATAATTAAGAATACAATAAATAAATTATTACCATTTATCAAAATTAGTATATCTTAAAAAATTTGTTAATTTTTCCATTCTTAATTAATAGTGATTGCATTCTCAATTTATAGATTCTCTCAAAAAAGAATGAACCGTTTTATATATATAATTAAATGATATCATTTATCATCAGTATTTGTTCTGTTATTAACTAGTAGGATAACCTCTTGGGTGGACACATGCTCTGTCAAAATTCCAATAGACCCGATGAGATCCAAAAGAGCCAAAAACAATATGATTATTATAAAAATGTTATTTTGTTAATTTAGGAAGGTCATATTCAGAGTATATTGAGTTTATTTAAGTATGTTATGATTATAAGATAGAAAAAAAGGTATAGTATATTTTTTATAGACAACCCACCTTCATACATAAAAGACATTATAAAATCTCATCGTCTAATTTGTAATTTATTTATTACATATATTAAACTCAGGGATAATAACACAATGATGAATCTCCTCACGATTAAAGAGGATTTACATAGGATACCGCTGAAATGATTGAATCACAATTGATCATTGTTTTGAGTGAGTGTTTAAAATCCAATAATCTATGGATTTAAAATCCATAGAATGAATTTTGTTTTGAAAAATTATCATTTAGATTAGATATAAGAGAAATGGGGTGGGAACATTCAGGTGAATTTATGGATGTCTTGTAAAATCGAATTCCATGGTGCAGCCCACTAGTCCATGTCCAAGAACAACCTGACATATGGTACAATATGCTGAAAACCATGGACCACACCAAATCATATCACGTTATAGATCAAGAAAAAAATTTATACTATATATTCTATAAAACTAAGGATATAGTACATCATAATATTTACCAATTACCCAAACAATACACTCAAGATACTATGTCATAAATGAATACAAAAAACCATATAGCTCCACTATCATGAAAATGGCTATACTTCCAAACACCACTATTTGATAGATATGACTCCAAAAAATCAATATATAAATTTACACACTTGTTCTTGCTACAAAATAAACTATTCTTCTACTTAATAATTCCCATGATTCGGGTTCATCCCTTGGATCCAAATCATTGAATGCTCTGCATTATTTGTCTCATCCTATGATCAATATAAAATGACCCATTCGTATTGTGGCCCAATAACAATGGTTTAAACCAAAAAATCTCAGTGAAGATAAAAAGATCATAAATATATTTGTATATAGAAAAATATGGGATATCAAACATCCTCAAGGGAAATTTATTATTACACGGCCTTTTTTCCAATCATGGAAAAATTATCCTCAAAGTGAACATAACTACAACATTATGATGTTATTATATATTTCAAGATGAAGTTACTTAATTTTAAACACACAATTTAAATTGCTATATTTTTAACACATTATTAAAGACATATCAAATTTGTCACAAATTTGTGAAATCGATGTTTCATATGGAATCGGCTACTCAATAATTTTTATTTAATGAAAAAATAATATAAATATGGATTGTTAACTTATACCCCATTGGAAATAATTACTTGGTATAAATTAAAAAACTTATTATTTTGAATGTGAGGGAACTCTTGTTCCATCATAATAATTGATTATTATATTGTTTCCCAGAACATATCCTTTGTCAAAAAAAAATTTATGGTAGGTGTTCCTAATAAAATTATATTTATCATTATAATCAGGGATTTATATATGTTTTTCTTATATCTGTGATACTATTAATATATCAATGCTTTTGAGTTCTGTTCATGTGGTGGAACTAGTTATTACTTCCAAAAAAGAGATCCACGGAAAATGTAATGAACTTTTTTACAATGTAGATTTATTATTATTCAATAAGCTATATTAATGATGTGGTGATGAATTTTAAAGGTAATAATGTAAATTAGGTGTATCATCCCATTATTTCCAAATTCCATAAATGGATTCCAATGAAATTTAAGAATAAATCCCTCTCAAAAAATAGTAATATCAAGATCTCAACAATGATTATCTGCATAGATCATAAATAATTTTTATTCTATTTCAATTTTCTTATGAATGCAATGAAACTTATTAATTAATAAATATAGAAGATCCCTTCATAATAGTTTTTTATCACTATCACATTCCCTATATTTATTTGTTCAACATCTATTTTTACTTATATTTTTATCTAGATTCATTGCTCAATTATGGGAAAATTATATTATATAAAGGCTATAATAAATGAGGATGTTCTAATCCAGATCAAATAAAGTCCCTTTATATTATAATAATATATACACTAATGTTATAATTTTATAATTAGATTGAACATTGATTCAACAGTGATAAGTTATGATGATGTTTATCTCAGAATATAGTTCATGTTTTAAAATACAATAATATTTTTTTAAAAATAATTTAACCAGATAAAATAATATTAAAATTAGTATTTTATAAGTACATAAAACTTCATTTTTGTATAATATTTAATTTTAACCTATTGAGATATCCTTTAATCAAATCTTAGATGGTGTTTATAAATATAATATTGAAACAATTATAACCAACTTTTTTAGTGCATGATTAACACTTTTTATATGACTCATTATGGAAAGATCCCCTTTTCAATATATATATCACATATTTCACTATTTAGATAATCTCTATAAACCATAATTACACTGTTAAATAAAACCTGATATATACCATGCATAATTAATTTTTTCTCATTTGAATTTAATTAATGTCAAGCATATGCTATTATCAATAAATTTTATATGTGAATGATTCTCAATCCACTAATTGATACGCCATGGTATATTTCATAACCTTCCACAAAACATTTTTATATAAGTCTATGGGAAGCATCTAACCAATACAAGATCACCATTATACATTATTCACATTTAAAAATCTAGTGGATTATTAATACAAACCATAATAGCATGTGTATTTAATTAGATATTTGTGAAAAAATTATCTCCATGAATTTATAGTATCCTAAAATAACAATAAAAATATCAATCTTGGTACCATGTTCAATTTAGTCAATTTTCAATGAAACAAATTCTTTATTGGATAGAACAATATTCCCTCACTTATTGTGGCATTAACCATGAATTAAACATTATAACACTAAATTTGACACTTGATGGAATAATATAATAATTTATACTACCTCATGGTTTGAAAATTGATCCTTAAATGATATTAATATAGTTCTACAATATTTTTATGTATTATTTTATTTTTTGTTTGATGAATTAATCTAAAACATGTATTGAATGTTTTTAATAATTCACAGAAATATATATAGTTAATTTCTGCATGTTATTCATAAGCATGTAATTAAAATTTATTAAAAAATTATTTATTATAAGAGTTTACGTAATATTAAATTATATACTATTTACCACTAAATGTAATGTAATAATTAAAATATATAGTTTTTATATAAGTAATCAGAACCCATAGAATAATATTTTTTATCTAGTGATATTTTATAAAGATAATGACATTAAAAGTAAATATTTTACATAACTAAATAATTAATAAATCATTCATTTAGTTTATATAATAAAATATGAAGCGTTAAATATGATTCCTAAAATGTTTTATTTGTTAATTATAATGGAATCCTCTTTATTTTGAATCATCAATATGATTTATTTCCCAATTTTCATGCATTTTGGTTGGGGAAAATAAATGGAGAATAATATTTTTATAAAATCCCCAAAAACTCAAGAATCACATTTTCTATTTTGGTATCATACACATAATGATGTTGAACAGTTTATTATTCAAAAATTCTAACTAATTAATGGATAAAACATCCTTTTCATTCATTGATTACATTTTAGTAATTAACTGTTTTGTTTGGGATGAAAATATTGTTCTTGTTATTATTCATTACTTTATATTGATTATTCATAATTTCCCCAAGGCTTTTCAATCAATAATACATACTTTTTTTACTATGGGGGTTGTCACATATTTATCAGTCACACAAATTTTCTATCAGGTTTATCCTTATTCAATCTATTTACATAATATTATCTGATTAACATGAGAAACTGAAAAAAATATTTTCTCAAAATTAGAGTGGAAAATTCTATATAATTGAATAGTAATTTGTAAAATTATATTTCTCAATTAATAAATTATTATAGAATAGGGTTCATTTAATTTAATTTTGCATCATTATGTAACACATTTAATATTAAATTGGTGTCTTTCGATGGTGTTCACTTTCAGTAATTATTTTAATCTATATAAGTAACAAATCAATTCAATGATATATACATAGGTGACACAAGATGAAAACACTAATTTCATCCATTTCATTTTTATTATAATTTAATATTATAACAATAAAAAACATGTTAACATAAACAATCAATTAATTTTGACAGTTTTAGTAATACCACATGTTAATTATTTTTTATATAATTAATGTTATTATCGGGTGATTTACATTAATATTTTTTTAATACATGTTTTTAAATTTTCATGAGTTTTTTATTGTTTAAATTTTATCAGATAGACACTTCAGTTTTTTTACATAAAATATATGATCATTAGACTATTTCTTTATCCAAATATGAATATTAAACATTATTTACTACAATCCTTGTAGGTAGAATTACACAAATGTTTTTCAATTCAATACATTATTTTCATTATTTAGTGTTACATGTGGTAAATAGTTAAGGGAAAAAGTGGTATATCATTAGAGACCATCTATGGGATATGTACATATAGATTATTTATGTCATTAAATTATTATTGTGGTGTAAACAATTGTTAATGCATATGAGTTGACAGATAGTTTAGATTAAGTTCTTTTATTTATTTTATAGACCAGTAAATAGTATGGACCAACCATGTTATTATATTGTGGTTATTTATTAGAGAGAACAAATTTGGAACATTGTTTAAAAAATTAAGGGGTTATAACCATACAAACTACACAGGTTTTTAAAAATATTGGATTCCATGATCTTTATTCTATAATTGATGTGTTCACTACATCATTCATCACCCTGTTCATTTGATTAGGCGATGCTTAAATAATTATAGATCTACCTTAAATAATCCCTATTCAATTAACATCCAATCATTGATTCCATGTGTATTTCTTTTAGGAACCCAATTAGTTCACATTCCTTTATTAAATTCCCCATTGCTAATTTATTTAAATATGTATTGAAAACTCTATGAGATGTGATTATCTGAATATAGACTATGGATGTGACTAAATTGTAGAATTTTATATGAAGAGATTAGGTTTATTGTATTGTTATTTTATATTTCATTCACCTCTATTGGAAAATAATTCTGTATTTTGATTACCTAGTTCCATCAAAATCGAGCTTGGTGATTTTTATCTTCATTAATTTTACAATACATTATGTTACTCAGTATTTTAATTTTTCTATTTACTAATCTATAACTAATGGTGATAAAATTAAATGATTATAAACTCATTCAATGTTATTACACACATGAGGTAATACGAATTTAATGTTTTATCGTATTTTAATTGGATTATTTAAGTGTCATATAAATTTTTTAATGCTTGGTCAATATGAGATTTGTTTTCTAAATATATTTCACGCCATTTGTGACATCATAAAACTTTTAAATATAAATGATCTCTATATGATATATTATATAAATTAATTTTTATGTAATGAAATGAATCTATATCCCATTTATTCCATAATAAACATATATATTCTATTATTATGGTAATTAAAATATTTGGTTTCATAGCGCCTCATTATCCTACTTTTATTGTTTCCCCCATATATATTATAATACCCCAAGATTTTAAAATATAATTCACATTAATATGTTTTTATTACTTTATAGATTCATTTACCTATCGAAAAAGAACATTTGTGATTAATGAAATGAAATTTTAAAATAAATCACTCTATATGGTTATAAAATAAAATACAAATATCTAAAATAATTTCTGATTTTAATAGAAAATAATATAAATCATAAAGAGTTGTTTTGAAATAATTTTATTGTAAAAATTTTATAATCATTTGTTGTTTATTTAAATTACATTTAGTTTAATAAGTAAATTAATTATGAATATAAAAATGTGGAATAATAATATTCAATTTGGTAAAAAATGAATAATTTTTTTATCAAATAATTAAAATGAAAATATAACCATTTGAAATGAAAGGGTTATTTTTTGTAATACTATTTTCATGTGTACACAATAAAATTTTTACATAATAAATTAATAAATAAATATTAATTGATTATTTTAATTAAATTTATATAATTTATGTGAAATATAGTGGAATTTGTATATCAATTTTACAAAACATTAAATGACCATAATCACAATTTTATTCTTAATATAATTTTTTATATAAATTGAATTTATTCTGTTTTTTACACTAAAATTAAAATTAAATTGGTAATATTATTAAAAGTAAAATATTTATATTATATTACTTATTTAGATCATAATAACAATATTATTTTTACATGTTCATCTAAATTTTTGGTTATAATGACTAGTAAAAACATAAAAATTATCTTACAATTTTTTTGATTAAACTGAGATTTTGTAGAT
The DNA here is from genome assembly GCA_963277665.1 of Viscum album. Lineage (NCBI taxonomy): Eukaryota > Viridiplantae > Streptophyta > Magnoliopsida > Santalales > Viscaceae > Viscum > Viscum album. The sequence continues at coordinate 2,118,202,752 of OY728163.1, forward strand.
TGGGTAATTAAAATAATAAATCAGCATAAAATTTAATATTAACATGAATAATTATTATTGTTTAATGATAAGTAGTTTTTATTATATAATTTATTTTAATTAAGGTAAATTACTTTCCAGTTTCACATGATTGTAAACATAATTTATAATAAAAAATTAAATAACTATAGTTTTGTCCCTCCCAAAACATGTAATGAGAACAGAATGTTAGAAAATATAAAAATATATTATTCTTATAGATTTTTCATGACCTAACAAAAATCCTTCCATCATTTTTTAATTTCATTGTTCATCTTATTTTTTTTCTATACAAACATCCTATGAATGATTAATATGTGTGTCAAAAGTGGTCTCTCAAGGAATATGTATACATATAATCTGAAACCTTAAATATTTATTTAATTTTATTCATCAATTAAATAAGTCCTATACACCCTAATTTAATTAACCATGTATCATTAATATTATTATCTATTTCTCTAATTAATACAAAATAAATTTCATCTATATTTTCATGAAATGCATAATGAGTCTATCGCTTGTGCGTATGTTTTTACTACATCATATATATAATTATATGATACATTATTAAATTAAAATAATTATGTATTTTTTATTATGATTAATTTAATTTTTATACAACATATTTAAGAAATAATGTTTCATTGGGAACTATAGTATCATGTAAACATTCTTACCTTACCATTCATTTGAAAATGATAGCATCCCTCACAAGTAAGTGTGAACAACCACATATACAAGGAAATGTAATCCATTTTTTATTTTATATTATTATTGAGAGTAAAAATGTCATATTTAGTGTAGATATATTATATTTATAATTTAATAAATATTATTTATGTTTGAATTATTGTTTTTATTTCATTTATTACATCCTCTAAAATCTAGAAATATTACTCATGTGTACGGAAGAACTACAATCTCCAAAAATATATTGATATCATTTGCAATCAACACCTTAAATAAATTTAAATAAATTTATATATATTTAATATATATTATAATCATTTGGTCATTAATGTTATATAAGGGGTTAATTAACCACAAAGTTTGATATAAGAAAACTATAAAAATGAAAAATGTATTGAAAATGAACCAGTTTTTACATGAATGTTTATTTTATTAAATAAATTTCCAACAATTTAACAACATAAAATTATTTTGTAATGATATATATATATATATCTAATTACTTATGAATATTATTATGAAATATTATTATAATAATAAATTGTTTATTTAATTTGACGCCCCAATGTATTTTATGAACAATAAAACATGAGGTACATTTTCATATTACAATAAAATTTAATTTCCGCATTGTAATTGATAATTTTCCATTGAAGAAAATAAAATGGATCATATTATATTACCCTCATATATTTTTATCATCTATTTAATCTAAAAAAATATCGATTTTTATATTTTTATCTCACATGTATTAAAAATATTAGGATCATGTTTCTATTAAAAAATGGTATAATTTTTACGATCCATACTATAAAATGAAATATAGATTCATATTATTTATTTTTTAATATACTAAATTTTACCATATAGAAATTCATATTGAGTATATAGAGGAAACAAGGGTGTTTAGGGCTTTTTTAAATCCAATAACTCCTATTTTTGAGGTAAAAAAGTTGTGTTTCTTGGTTAGTAGATGCACACAGCCCAATAGACTTGGTAAGAGTAAAACATGTTGGTTTATAAGTATGAAATATTGGGGGCATGGTTTTATTTAACTGTTAGACAAATTCCCCATGATAATACATTAAATTTATATTTTTCGACCTATATAAATTGAATAGTCATTTTTATTTTTTGATTAACAATGAACCATGAATGTTTTAGTTGGTTATTGAGAATGTGTTAGGTGAACAATTTGGAGAGTCATGCATACAATCCTTGAGAACCAGTTTTAAAGGTGAAGTGATGTTTTCTCTATTATAGAATTATTTTTTCAAACCCAAATTCTTCTCTTATTTTCTCTTCCATATAAAACCCTTTTCTCACATTGCATCTCCCATTTAATCATAACCAAGGATTTTCCATATCTCTATGATTATGAAACCAATAAAATTTTCTTATTTCTCATTGGATTCCCACATCAATTTATTCATTCCATATTCTGATTTAATCATTTTTCTTCCTCTCTATTGAGTTATTTTGGTGGAAGAAGTTATTCCCTAATTTTAGTATGTTAATCTATTCTTCCATTTTCTTTTAATATAAACCAAATTTGAGGGTAATATTTGATATTTACTCTTATATGACCATATGTTGGGTGGTATACACCTTTTTCCAAAATCATATTTTTTATAGATTATTCTCCTTTTGATTCATATTGGATATTTCATAAAATATTCCAAAATTTGTTAAACCTAGTGTAAAATTATAAATTTATGGAGATTATAGATGGTTACACCACTATATAATTATGGGGATATTGAATTAATCCTTATGTCACAATGATTTGGGTTCTAAATTTTTATCAGAATTATGCCACCAATTGGGGAAATAAGATCACATAGTATAAGTCAGAATTGATTGTGGTAACTAATATAATAGTTACATTTTTAAAAACCATTAAATTTTTAGATGAAATGTATTATATGGTTAGAACCATAGTTTGTTTATGATTGTGAAGGGATTATTGAAATAATGAACTGAATGTTTTGGTTATTATTATAATAGAATGTTTTTAGTTCAACACTAACAAACCACATGGATTTCATGAACATCTATACATCAGGGATCATGTTGACATGGTTTCCTTGGACATTTCTACTCCCTGGATCCAATAAATTATTATTCCTCAGAAATTCATACTACACGGATACAATATTATATATTTTTAGGACATTCTAGGATGCCATATATTTTTATACCCCCCGAATCCTCTTTATATATATTACTTAGATTAAATATAAATTCATACTCATAGGATCCAATTACAATCATTGTTGGAATTTATAAATTTCCTCAAAAAATTTGACTCATAGGTTTTAATTACCATATTAGGATTTCATGGACAATTCAACTCCTTGGATCATACGATTGTATTATGATTCCTTAGAATCATACCCTCCTTGTATTGTGTTTAGAAGATTTACATAGCCTACATGGTTACCTTGGGAATTTATAATCATTGCATTTGAATTAATTGGTTTACATAACCAAACTAAATTAGGTTATTTATCTATTAATTTTATTGATAAACTCAACATTTAGGATATTACTATTTTATGATTGATTGATGGTGTCTTCCCAAAGGCCATTCTAGTCATCGCAAAAATCATTTGGTTCATTGGTCAATATAACTCATTTAACGACCCAAAATTTTGAATAAAATTTTGTTTTCTAATTTATTTTGTCATTTTAGTTTATACTCAACAAAAAAATTCCTTAATTATTGATGTTAGTATAATTGAAATGAGACTGTTGGGTTTCGACTGTTATATGACCATTGGTCAATATGACTGTTGGAATGTAAATGTTGCGATTGTTGTCTCTAAAAACATATGATCTTGGTTAATTAATTCAAAAAGAAGATTTGATAGTCTCATCCGGTAGTCTCGGGCCGATCAAATCCCATCGATGAAACATGGGAAGGAGGTAGCACCATTTGGCTTTGCTCTGGACCAAACTCAAGCCGAACATCATCGTGTGAGGCTTGAGAGAAATCGCTTTTGAGAGAAGTTCAAGTTTATAGAAATCACTACTCGGGAAATTTTGGCTGAGCCACCCTCATATTCTATCTCCTTATCCCACATTACCCTTAGGTCCTATGCTGGGGTTATAAGGGGTTACGTAATGAGACCATAACTACTTTGTGTAATCCTTTCAGATAAATAATGTCGTGATTTCTTCCTATGGTAAAGTTTGTGTTTTTTCCAGATATTCGAATAAATATAAGATGTATATTAATGCATTTTGGAAAAGGGGATATATTTAAATATTTATGTAATCCTTAAATAATTTTATATGTGTAATGATTTTTAAAAAATGGTCTTCTGGAAATGTGTTCAGTACGAAATTTAGAATCTAATAAGAAAATCTTATTTTTTGTGAATAGTACATTATGAATAGTGATTTTACGCTTAGGATTAGTAATGTGACCAAATGGATTAGAAATCTCACTTCAATAATGTATTAATATAATTTAGGCACCTTGATTAATTAATGTGATTCGTTAAAATAGGTAAATAACTATTTTAGAAATTATTAGTCATGTATTAGTTTTTTTGAGTGAATAGTGATTTTAATGAAAAATTAAATTAAAATTATTTAGAAAATTATTTTTATAAAATAGAGTCCATTTTTTATTTTAGTGAATCAATATTAGGTTAAGGTTATTTTTGAGGGTTTTTCTACATAAAATGAATTTTTGGTGAATAGTGAAAATACAGTTTTTATTTTCGGGTGAATAATAACATTATTAAGTATTTAATAATTATGTAATCTTTCAGGTCAATATATGAATAGTAAGATAAGGTATGAGGTGTCCCAAGTGTCAAATACCATGGATTGTCATGTTTTCATTTTTGGATTGTCATGTTTTCATTTTTAATGTATGGTCTGATAGATAGATGATTATGAATATCATGTGGAATGAATAGATTTATTTTTTATTTGATCTATATAAAAATAAATAATGATGAAACCAATTTTTTCATAAGTTATTGCAATTTTATTCTAGTTTTTATTGATTTTTATATAGTGTTAAAGATATTTTGGATCCCTATTTCTTACAAATAAAATGTTTGGGGTCTTCAAATATTTATTAGGTGGAGATGGAGTAGAAAATAGATTTTAATGGTTACCATCACACTACGTATCAATCAATGTGTACTAGGTGAAGAAGTGTTCCCTATGTATAATATATCGTTTTCACTACTTCAACATGGTTCTGATTCCCACATAGGTGATCCTTGAAAAACCTACATTCTTATCATAATAATATTTTATTTATTTTTTTATCCAAAACGAGACTATTAGTGTTTACAATAAATATTAAGAAATTTAATGATGTTTTAGTGTAAAAATTATGTTTTTTAAATCTAGATATGATAATTGTATATTATTTTAAATTTTTAAGGACCATTTAATGGATGGTTTAATGTTGTTAAAACAAGTTCTATGATGAATGAAGGTGATCTTTTTGTTTTAGACAATTATTACATCAGGGTTTATGAAATATTTTCAATTTGAAGAGTTTTATTTTCTCAATGAAATATATAATTTTAATTTATAACTATATTTTTCCTATTAATGGTGGGAGGTTCTCAATTAGAAGCGAGATTTTTATGAGGGGGTTTATTTTCGAATAATAGGCTTGTGGAGGATTACTGAAATCCATTTGGAATTATTTTTGTAGGGTTCCAATTTAAAAGGGAAATATTTATGGAGTGATGTATAGGGTAATATATTCTGAACTTTTTTTTTATTTGGAATTATTCAATACGAAATTTCAATGAGTGTTTATTATGTAATTTTTTCATTTCATAGAGTATTACTCCATGGGAATATTCATTGAATATTTTAAAATATATTCACTATTATGATTATAAATATAGTTCTCATCAAATACGAGTGGGTATAGTTAACCAGGATCAGTTATCTTAGGTGAATGATACTAGTGAGAATGCATTATTTTATTATGGGAAATAGTTTTATATTCCAAATATAGAGGGGATAGTTAACCAGCTTTAGTTATCATGGGTAAAGAATATTCTACTCATGTTATTCTAGTATGGAACATTGAATATTGAATATTTTATTATTCTCATTCCAAAAAGTTATTTTCTTATTATGGCCCCATGGGCGGTAAAAAAATAACCATAAAATTAATCAATTGTGACAGGAGATTTTGGGTTGATTTTCCAATTTTTTATAATTCATCGGTTGTTCATTTTAGAGGAATTTGAGTTCTGTTTTCTTTTTTACATTTCTATTATATATATCTTGGTTTTTAAATGATCAATTTTGTGTTATAATTGTTTTGTTGAGCCATGATTACCCCTTCTTTAATTGGTTTTGGTTTCATATATATTTATTATTATAAAATGTGGTATGATGTGAATTTTACTTTTCTATGTTTCTTGATGTTATTTTGTTTGTAATCTTATGTTTATTGATTTCTTATGGTTTAGATATATCGATGATGATTTCATGGTTAATTAATCATCGGTACACCCTTTTTTAAAAGCATTAAATTTCATAAAAAATCATTATTCTTGTCCAATTTTGAAACTAATGGTGTTCATTTAAACAAATGACATTTTCATGGGGTGGTGGTCTAATTTGAATTCATGTCATAACTTCTATGTTTATAACCAATGGTATTCTATATTCACATATACATTGTATTATATTTAATTTATTAATTTTCTTATAGATAGTCAATGATTATTTATAATTGGATGTCATTTTATATTTCATTAATGATTAATTTATATTTAGTTCAATTATAGACTTTTATGATGCATTGATTTTTTTTGTTTCTCATTAGGATATTGCTAATTTATATGAATTATATAATTTCGGGGATAAAAATTCAAATTACTCATTCCAATTATGATTTATCTTGGTGGTTCAATTGTGCCATCACATTATTTCGGACTTACTATTGTTATTTCACATACCCACAATACTATATGTTCATTTGATATATTTTTAATGAATTCTTAAAATTCATAATTTTCTATTGTTTTTCTGGGAAAAAAATGTTAAATGGATGTTGATATATAATTACATACATTGCTATTTATTTATTTATTTAATATTAATTTTTGGTTATATAAAAAATCAAATGATTAATGATTTTTTTGTTTTTTGTTTTTTCTTATGCTACATGGTAATTAGAAATCGCTACATAAATTGGTAATCCGAAATAGTATATTTGTTAATAATTAGAGATAATTTTCTAAAAGTTTAGGTAAAACCCTTATCATAACAACATACTAATATATTGAGTATATCTTATTGTTATACAACAATATAATAGGGAGTGTTCTTGGGTTGGAGAATGGAAATAAAACAAAAAATCATAAAAAATGATTTACCTATTAATTGAGTATCTCGTATTGATTTAAACCAAAATCATCCATGGATTACATTCATCCAAAAAAGGGGAATCTAGTATGGGAGAAGGATGTTAAAAATCTATTTGGGAAGATTCTTATTAGACAAAGTGTCTTGGGAGGTGAGCATTGGGAAGAGATGAGCTCCTTCTATAGTTGAGGATGAGTGGAACTCTTGTAATATTTTTACAATAGAATTCCATGCATGTTTTTCACTTTTCATGTGATTTAATAAATCAACACAATTCAAGAGAAACTGATTATAGGGTTGAAATATGGTAAGATAATGGCTCTTGGACAGTTTTCATGGCAACTTTTCCAATTAATAATAAGGGTTCTTCCTTTATTATGCATAATAGAAGCTAAATTGTTATAATTAATTTTAATCAATTTCAAGAATAATTTTTTTCAATAAAAATTCCTTTTTTAGAAATTATAAATTATAGTGATCCCAAATAAAGACTCCATTTTTTCAAATTCCAATCATATTTTTTAAAGAAATTATTTTTAATTTAATCCCGCAGACTGAAGGACAATGCATCTTTTACAAGTAAAAATGTTCATTGATTGATACATTTTTGTATTTGATATCAATGTGAAATTTATTTTAATGACCTATATTGTATAATTTGTTAAAAAAAATTACCAATTTAAACATTAAATCCAATTAATATTATAATTATTCCTTATAAATAAATTTTCTGAAAAAAGTAGATTTGTACTATAATACAGTATTTTTTTACCATTCCTTAAAAGAACAAACATAATTGAAAATTAAAAATAATTCCTCTAAACCAAATTTTTAAGTTTATATTTCACATATTGTGTTTATTTTAACATATTATAAATATTATTGTTTCAACATTAATATTTAAAATTGATTCCCCATTAAATGTTGGTAAAATTTCCATTATAAAAATATAGGGTTATATGTGTAAAATAGGGGTTGTTCTTATCTTATGGATACATAACCTTATTACTTATTATAAAAAAATATTTTACGGAATATATAACATATATATTTCAAAAAAATAACTATCTAATTGTAATTAACTTTTATTAGTAAGACATCACTCTTTTGAAATCATTAAAATGATAATTTATTTATATCCCATTGGTTCTTATTTATGTTTATAGTTAATTGGTAACCTAATAATTAAATGTCTATATTTAAAACAATATATTTTAATAAAATAGTAAATTATATTCAAAACCACTAATATAACTACTATGATATATTCTATTATATTAAATAAATAATTTTTAATAATACATTTTTATTTCATGATACTCAGTAATATGTGTAATGTAATATATTGTTAAATTTCTCTCTTTCATGAGAAGAAGGAAACCATAGTGTTTTGTAAATTAAAATCTATTTCATGTATCGATTTTATATAAAATATGAAATATATATTATGTTCTCAACATAATATATTCCCTAATGGGCCTAGTGATGGTTGGAAAACACTCTTTGGAATACAATGTTGTACTCTAATATTTTATAGTGTTACATTATCCCCACCTTAATTAAATTATGTCTCCATAATTTAGACATTCTCTTGGTAATATATGTTTTTATATTTTTTATTTTTAAATCCCACATCAAGGGGAATATATTTAAAACATCATCTATAAAATGAGAATTGGAAGTACCAAGGTCCAATGAACTACCATATAACTAGGTCTCTCGGTATGATAAAATTTTTGGCTAGTAAAAATATGTACATTGATGAAATGATTAAGTATTTATAAATGTGATTGAGATCAACAAACATAAACAACTAAATGATCAAAAGAATGTTTTGGGACTCAAATCCACAAATTTTTTCTATTTTTTGAGGCCATGAGTTCAATAAAAATTATTGTATTGGGATAAAAATTATTTTTTAATATACATTATCTAATGTTGGGGAATTCATATACTACATATTTATATTTAAATAATATATATATATATATTTACACAGAATTTCACCATTTTATGGTGAATGGATATATTTTGAAATTTGTTAATAAAATTACTACTGATGCATGAAGAACAAATCTACGTTTCTAATGGATATTAAGGCTTATAAAAGTGTTACTTGAAAAAAAATTTAGAATTTATTATCTTATAAAACCATTTTGGTTAAAATATTAATTTCAACTCCTCAAATATCCTATTACTAGATCTTCATTAATATTTATTCATACAATTTTTTAATAGGAAAAAATTCAAATTAACCAGGATAGTGTGTTTGTGAGTGGTGGGTGTGAATCCCTTATCATCCATTAGTTATGGGTTTAAAACCCATGACCTTGTAGGATTTTTTTGGTTGTCTCCCAGCATATATGTTTTCCTTTTCTAAAACCATATTAATATAATTTAAAAAATAAATCAAATATACATCCAAAAAAATTTAATCATGAAATAGACACTTAACTATAGTTTTCAATACATCATTAATACATACATACTTTATCCATTTTATTTTGACATGGGTCCTTCATTGGTCAATTTTTTATCAATAATACCATTTCTAGGATATCTACATCATGACCCCATTTCATCAATATAATGCTCCTTAGGAAAATCAATGTTTATTCATTGTCAAAAAAACCATATTGGTCTATAAATAAAATGTAAATTAACCTAGGCATATGCCCTGGGGATTTCAAACTAGGAATACAGTAAAACCATTTGCCTTGTGCCAGGTTAACCTAGGTTAGGCTCGGAACACCATGTTAGAGTTATTAATCCAAGGTATATCTATTACATAACCACATCCACATATTGTACCCATATAAAGATGTTTTTCATGGAATACACTAATAATATCTCCCATAAAAATTCTATTATTTTCATCTATACATATCCTCATATTCAAACATGGGGATAAGTTATATAATACACTTTTTCATAAATCTAGGTACAAAATATATTGACACAGGCCCATGATATATCAAAGCCAGTGCCTCTTATAAATTATGATGGGTTTATTAAATGGATTAAAACCCTAAAGGAATGCAGTGTTTAGTATTCTTGGTAAACCAGATACAGAAATGAGTATTGTGTTTCAAATGATTACATTAATTAAAAAATCATTTTTTATTCAAAATTAATAAATAACATTGAGGATTACTTTATTCAATCTAGTATATCCCTGAATATCATTAATAGTATACTTTTAGTATTCCTAGGTATAATAAACATAATAAAGGAAAGCTCAAATAGTCAGTTAGAGTAATATGTAGATAAAAAATAATGAATCAATGAGATTAATAAATATAGAATGGAAAATAATATATCATGCATTCTATATAATCAAATAATTGAGAAGTAATTAAATAGAATATATTTCAAGGTAAAAAATGAAAAATCATTCCATTCAAATAACTAGAGAAAGAAAAAATCATTATGGAAATGTAAGATACTGAAAACATTTCATTTAATAAATTAATTAAATATTAAATATATCCATAGATATGTTAATTCAAGATTTCATATTGTAATAATAGCTACAAATAAATGAGGCAGATTCTTAATTTTTAAGGGAAATGTTTATTAGGTGCATGGAACCATTACCTTCATGAAATGGTTTACCTATTCCAATTTTCACAACTAATTCTTCCCATGATATTATTGGTGCAACATGTGTCTTTAATTAATTAGTCTCCAACATGTTGTTAATACCGTAATGGATCTCCAACCCATGTATTACATGTCTAAAACATTCCACATATCGAATAAACAATATGCATTATCAAATATCAATAATGGATAAAGAATATTGGTTTATCAATATTTCCCCAAATTTAGTAAATATGTTTTAAAGAAAAAACCATATGAAAATTATATATTTTTTATGTAGTAATAACGTCCATTATAAATGAATTATATAATTTAATGGAAATTCAATGTTCATTATAAATAAGAGATTCAATATTTCAAGGGGACTGAAAAATAAATCAAGGGTGTAAATATGAATACTATCCTTGGATAAATCAGTATTAAACCATTATGAGTAAAATTAAGGATTGTATAAATACAACACATCCCATGTGGTGTAAAAATAACTGTGGTTGTTATTGAAGAACAAAAATACAATAAAACTATCCTTTGGAATAATGTTTTAGCAAAATATATATTCGATATTAAAAAATATTTGAAGAAAAACATTTAATATAACTTTGGAAAATATCATATTTTTAATATATCGTTTTAGAAATCATATGTAGGCTTCAATAAAATGATTTTGGGTGAATCCGTACAAGAAATATATTTTAAAAATTATATTCTTTTTTCATGAATAGTGGTTAGAAAAATTCAAATTTCCGGAATAAATAAAGGGATTATTTAAAAAATACTAGTAATAGAAATAATTAGTAAAATTACCTTTACCAAATCATATTAATAACATATTATTGAAACATGGTTTTTAGAAGAAAATATATTATCCGATAAATTGGTGAAACAAAGTCTTGTTTTTTCAAAAAATATTTCTTATATCATTTGTATTTATAAATAGTGGAAAATGGTACTAATACATGAATATGGTCGTGAATGACCAAATTAGAGATATTTAATTGTTTTGTTGTCACGACCCACCTTCACCAAAAGGAGGGAAGGTTCAGCTGATTGCCAGGCCCTTCCTTATTTAAGTTCAAGGAGAGATAATGACCCCCGAAACCCGCCTTCAATAGGTCCCGGAGTGGCGACTAGCACCAAGGGTAGAGAAAATTCTCGCAAATGGAAGGCATTACCCTTTTTATTTTATAGGATCGAGAGATAAGGAGAATAAAAACCCAACAACACCAAGGTAGAAAGAAAAGTAAAGCCAAAAGTAAACCATTCCCACATGCATGTTTCAAAAGTAAAAGCCAGAAAGTGCAAAAGGTAACTACAAGGTAAGTACCAAAAAGAAAAACAACAACTGCAACTGCTCCAAAAGTCCGAGCTAGTAAGGTCCTGTGTGATCCCCGAAGTCCTCCTGGAAACCTGAAAGCAGTTTTGTACACGTAGGGTGAGCATACATTTACATTCAGTAGGGAATACCAAGACTCTCGTGCACTAGTGGGGGAATGTACTAAAGTCTCGTGAGAAAAAGAGTAAACAAAACACCTAACAAGGCGAACAATCCATCCCAGACCTCACCAAGGCTCACACCCCAAATAATGAAAGTCAAGTAATATATATAATAAGAGAACATAGATGTTTGGGTACCCCGCTCCACTTTCCCACTGGTTATTGAGACATCCTACGCATCGGACCAATCCTGCCATTCTCACCGCAGTCCCACTGCCACACCCGCCCACACACACCTGGGCTACAACCACACGCAGTCCCACTGCCGAAATCCTGCCTGCTCACACCTGGGCCTCAACTGCACACAGTTCCCACTGTTGAATCCCGCCCGCACACACCTGGGCCACAACTGTCACATGTAACCATGCTTGCAAACACCTAGGCCAGAACAACCACCACCACGCCCGAAGACACCTGGGCTAAAGGATCCACTGCCATGCCCGAAGACACCTGGGCCTCATCCCAAAGATACTTGGGAAACCACCTACCGCACACACCTGGCCAACCACCACACCACCCTTCCCGAAGGTTCATGGGCTAATAATGGACTTCAAGCGATCACAGCCTGCCTGAAGATAATTGGGCTATCTGGGAATGGGAGCAGAAAAGGAGCTAATAACCAGCCACTAAGAATAGTGTTGGGAAAAACACCCTCCCCCATGAAATGGGGGTGTTCGGCACTAAGTGCTCAACTTGGGTGGGGCGTGAATAAGAAACACAAAGCTACAGATATATATATATCAATATATAACAAGCACTCACCGAAAGCTAGTTTCTTTTCTTCATACAGCCTACAGATCACAACGACACTCAAGTCTGAGTCACGACTCATGCCAACAACCCATGTGTCCCCTTTCTTATTTCACATTCAGTAACAATGTTTATGTTTAAGCACTAAGAGGCAACTAGTAGGCATAGGCATAATTCCAAGAAAGTAAATAGTCAAACATCAAACAAAATGTCCACACCTGGTTCTCAACAACAGAGGATTCCACCCCAATTTGTGATATAAACAAGTAACCACCCGGATTTAAAATTCACAAACACTGAAACCATACCAAAAGGAGATCACATCCCCCAAATTCACACAACCACGGAGAGTACAAAATAAAAGGGATCTCATCCCCTCTCACATTTCTAGCAATCGGCCCAAAAGGAAAACAACCAACTACCACCACCAACACAAGACAAGTATTTTCAGATTTAAACGACTTAACACACTCCATGATTTCAAATTCCGTGTGTTCTAATCGGGAGTTATCACAGAGGGGTTGATCCTGGTGCTTTCAATTATTCAGCCGGATATACGTGATTAACCGATTCACTTTTCACAGCAGGAGTTTACAACCACAACCAAGCCATTTAAAACATCAGCATGGTTTATTAGTGCACAAACAACGACCACCAACGGCCTCAATTTTCAGGAGGCATAAGCCAGCACAACTCAACAAGATGGTCATAGAAGAAACAAAATCAAAATATAAAACACCATCAACGATCACAGCCCCCCTTCTTCTTTCTTTATAGAATTCGTTCTTTATATTTAATTAGGTCTGGTTCACCCAATTCTACAAGACCAAAAGCACGCCCACCCCGCATGATACACAAAAGAGAGAGATGAAGGAGAAATTACCTACTTGTTGATAGATGATCGACATTTAGGCCAGGGGTGTGGAACTTTACGGATAACGATGCGGCGGGCCCGATGCACCAGAAGCTGTTTGTGAAAAGTCACGATCGAGTAAAGGAGAAACCACGACTAACCCTTAGTTTATAAGAGATGGGGATGGTTGACGTGAAAACGCAAAAGCGCGTAAGGCGCGGGGGTAATGGGTTGATCACGCGGCTCCACTCGTCACAAAAAGGGGGTCGGGTGGTTTAAGCTGACTCATGAATTGATGAAGCATTTAATTAAAACTTTTATGGGCGTTACGGGTCTTAAAAACACGGTTAAACGAGTCATAATATGGCCAAAAACCCTATTTACGCAAAGGAGCACTACTGGAAACAACTTGACAAGGCCGGGTGACGCCAATCGGTCTCACCGATCAGTCTCGCCGATCGGTCTCACTGAGACGCCACTCCTTTAGAACCCAGATTTTTGCAAAGGGAAGGACCAAGAGATTCTGGGTCATCACATCAGATACCTCTCAAACTATTCTTGTCCCCGAGAATTTAGATAACCCAGAAGGGAAGGGCGGGTCCGAACAACCACCCCAAAAGATACCTCTCAAGAGTGAACCTCATCGCTAACTAAGAACATCTTCCTGTCACGAACCAAGCATCATACCATGCCAAACTGCCCGGGCACGTGGGTTGGGGAGACTCTTCCCCCATGTCATGATATTATCCGCTTTGGGCGGCACTGACTCACCCGCACGGGTTTAATCGCATCTACCTTAATGCGTCTTGATTAGGGGTCGGGTTCTCTCCTTCCCTATAGCCGGGGGTTTTCACACACAAGCAGAGGAAGAAAACCAGTACATTTCATAGACAAAGGACAAAACGTTCTATCACAACAGGTACAAAAAGGAACAAAACTCAAAACAACTCTGGGTACTGGGTATGCATTTGTGCTTCCCTCTCCCATGTACTCTCCTCAAGCCCACCATGTCTCCACAAAACGCAAACCAAGGGAATGGTTCGCCCACGAAGCACCTTCTCCTTGGGATCCTCGATCATCACTTGTCTCTCCACAAAGGTCACATCGTCCTCGATGTCCAGTTCGCCCTAATCAAGGATAAGCGAATCGTCGTGTAGATACCGACGGAGATGGGACACATGAAAGACATCATGTATCCTTAGTAGCAGCGGTGGAAACACTAGCTGGTAAGCCACTTCGTCGACCCGCCGCAACACATGGAAGGGCCCGATGAACCTATGGGAAATCTTACTCCCCTTGCCGAACCTCCACTTCCCACGCCGAGGGGAGACCTTCAAGAACACTTGGTCCCCAACCTCAAACTCCAAGGGCCTCCTCCTGGTATCAGTATACGACTTATGTCGGTCCTGGGCTGCCTTCATCCTTTCCCGTATGAGCGGAACCTTCTCTGTCATGTTCTGCACCACCTATGGACCAAGGATGCCTGCCTCTCCTACTTCGGTCCAACACACAGGCGAACGGCATGGCCTCCCGTAAAAAGCCTCAAACGGGGCCATGCCAATGGTAGAGTGGTAGCTATTATTGTAGGAAAACTCTACCAGAGGCAAGTATTGCACCCATGACCCTCCTGAGTCCAGAACAAATGCTCGCAGCATATCCTCCAAGGTCTGGATGGTGCGCTCTGTTTGTCCATCTTTCTTGGGATGGAAAGCAGTGCTAAGGCGTAACTGGGTGCCAAACACATGCTGCAATCCTCTCCAAACCCGCGAGGTAAACCACGCATCCCTATCTGAGACTATAGACCTCATAACTCCATGCAACCGCACCACTTCATCCACGTACTTTCGTGCCAAAGCATCCACAGCACTCGACTCCCTGATCGCCAAAAAGTGAGCCGATTTCGTCAACCTGTCCACTACCACCCAGATGGCGTCATACCCTCCTTGGGCCTTGGGTAGTCCCGTGACGAAATCCATTGAGATGTCATCCCACTTACACTCGGGGACACCTAGGGGCTATAGTAGGCCGTCTGGAACTCGGTGTTGAGCCTTCACCTGCTGACACACTAGGCACTTGGCCACAAACTCTGCCACCACTCGCTTAACTCCGGGCCACCAAAATTGCCTCTTCAAACCCTGGTACATCTTGGATACTCTGGGGTGTACCGCCATGGGTGAGTTGTGGAACTCACTGATAGCCCTGTCGTGCATCGTCTCTAGGACAAACAACCTTCCCTGGAAAAGCATCCGGTTCTGACCATCCTCGGTCCATCCTTCCGGAGCAGTTCCCTAGTCAACTTGGCCATGCATCACTTCGCACTCTAGGTCTCCCCACGGAGACTCTTCCACCTGCTGAAACAGGGATGACTACACTGTCATCTGATATAGGCAGCCTCTGCCGCTATCCATCGTCGCATCCAGGTGTAAGGCAGCCAACTCTTCCATTGCCTTCTAGGCATCTGCCGACTCTCGGACCGCATCCTTCTGCGTCCTCCTGCTCAAAGCATCAGCCACCACATTTCCCTTTCCCTCAGTATAAGAGATCTCGAGGTCGTAATCCTGGAGGAACTCCACCCATCTCCACTGTCGCAAGTTTAAGTCCCACTGGGAGAAGATATACCTCAATCTTTTGTGATCCGTGAAGACCACAAAGCGTTCCCTGATGAGGTAGTGCCACCATAACTTTAGCGCAAAAATGACCGATGCATGCTCTATGTCATGGGTGGCGTAATTACACTCATGGGAATGCAGCTGCCTGGACCCATAAGAGATCACCCCTCGTCACTGCATCAACACGCATCCCAGGCCCTGTCCTGAAGCATCGTAGAATACCTCCTAGGCCACCCCTTCTTCTGGTAATCTCAGCACTGGGGCACTGACCAACTTCTCTTTCAGATAGCTGAAGGCTGACTGGCACTGCTCAATCCATATGAAAGCCTGGTCCTTCTTGGTTAGAGCCGTCAAAGGGGCTTCTACTCAAAAGAAGTTGGGTACGAATCTCCGGTAGTAACCCGCTAGCCCATGGAAACTTCGGACTTCTGCCACATTCTTGGGTGCTGCCCAAGAAACAACTGCCTCAACCTTTGAGGGGTCGACCGCTACCCCC
Source organism: Viscum album (assembly GCA_963277665.1). NCBI lineage: Eukaryota > Viridiplantae > Streptophyta > Magnoliopsida > Santalales > Viscaceae > Viscum > Viscum album. The sequence continues at coordinate 2,118,219,634 of OY728163.1, forward strand.
TGATCAGACACTATGTGCCCGAGTAAGTGCACTTCTTATGTCCAAAACATGCATTTTGACAACTTCCCATAGAGCTGGTGCTGTTGGAGGACCTCCAAAATTTTCCTCACGTGCCCTGCATGGTCCTCCTCTGATCTAGAGTAGGCCAGGATGTCGTCGATGAACACAACCACGAACCGATCCAGGTACTCCCAAAACATGGAGTTCATAAGCCCCATGAACACAGTTGGGGCGTTCGTAACACTGAAGGGCATGACTACGAACTCGAAGTGTCCATACCTGCACCTGAACGCTGTCTTCGGGATGTCGCTCTCTTTCACCCTCAACTGGTGGTACCCAGACCGCAGGTCGATCTTCGAGAACCATCCTGCCCCTTTCAGCTGGTCAAAAAGATCATCTATCCTTGGGAGAGGGTAGTGATTCTTGATCTTCACCTGATTCAACCTCCTGTAGTCTATGCACAGCCTAAGACCTCCATCTTCCTTCTTTGAAAACAAGACCAGAGCGCCCCACGGTGACACACTCAGATGAACATAACCCCTCTTCATCAGATCGTCAATCTGTATCCGCAACTCCCGTAGCTCTGAAGGTTCCATCCGGTAAGGAGCCATCGAGATTGGGCGAGCGACGGGATGTAGGTCTATCCTGAACTCGATATCACATTGAGGGGGTAGATTCGTCACCTCACCAGGAAGGATGTCCATAATCTCTCGGACGATCTCTGGAACTTCCACCATTTCCGCATCTACTGATTCTACCGTCAGCTCGGTCAACATGGAGAGGAGAGGTTCCTCTCTCCTGTTTCCCTTCGGACTGCTCCGCTCGCCGGTGAAGGTAACACGCCGGCTGTCCAAGTCTGAGAACACAACCCTCCTTCGAAAACAGTCGATGATGGGGCACACAGAAAATAGCCATTCGTTTCCTAGGTTGACATCATATGGCTTAATCTGTAGCAGAAGAAGATCCCGAACCGACTGATGTGGCCCTATCATCAGTCTACATCCCCGACAAACGAACAACAAGACAGTCTGACCTCCAACTGGTGTGCTTAACCCCAGGGGCACTAGAAGTATCTCGGCATCTAGACCCAAGGCACGGGGTAGACTGGGTGAAACGAAGGAGTGCGAACCTCTGGTATCGAACAACGCATAATCAAGAGTGCTGAACAGACTGATTGTACCTTGAACAACCTCTGGCCCTACTGGGACTACAGCCTCTACAGCGTGCAACTATCCACGCCCAGCTCCCCTAACCCTCGGCTATCGGCCTCCTCCCCAACCATGCCCTGGTCGAGGTCCCTATGCAGCACCCTGAGGTTGGCCTCCTCCTACGTCTGCCCTCGGAGGAGCGGGAGCTCGTTGTCCCTGCTGCTGCTGCTGGAAAGGTCTGGCAGGTAGCTGCTGCTGGGGCGGGTGCTGGGACTGACTGCCACTACTGTACTACACCCGGTCTGGGCACTGACTCCGGAGATGCCCAGGGCTCCCACAGATGAAGCACCGTGGTCCCGGGCCCGTAGGAAAAGGGCGAGGACCAGGGGACCGAAACTGAAACTGCTGTGGCCTGCTCCCTGTGGGTCGGAACCTAGAGGGTCCTGACGCTGGAGGCCCGGTGCTGATGGCTTTCCCCTTTGATGGTCCCAGCTGGATCCCTTCTCGCGACACTCCCCCTGGAGCATGAATCCGCTCCACCACTTCGGCCTTCTTCTGGACCTCTAAGTACGTCAGTAGGGTAAAGGGGGTAACAGAATACTGGAGGGAGGGTGGGAGTGCCTCCTCCAAACGTCATTCCCGATACTCCTCGTCGGGAAAGAGGTCTAGAGAAAAACGTAGGAGGTCCTTGAACTTGATCCCTAGCTCCCTCACAAACTTACTCCCCTGCTGGAGGGAGAGTAGTTCCTGCCTCTTTTCTGCCTTCATCGTCGAGGAGATGAATTCTGCCCGGAAATCCTTCTCGAAATCCACCCAAGCCACCTCAGACTCTCTCCTCTCCCCCAGGTAAAGCATCCACCACTGACGTGCCACTCCCCATATTTGGCTAACGGCCAGGGGAACCCAGTACTCGGTCGGGGCCCGAATCAGGCCGAAGGCTATAACTAGCTCCTCCAGTCAGCATTCTGTCATCATATCGGAGGTGCTGCCCTCATACTTCTCTAGGGCCTATCGCTGGAAGGCTCGAAGAGTCTTCTTCCACTGGTCAACCTCTTCCTCTTGATCAGCTATCTGCCGATTGGCCAAAGTAGTCTCAGGGTCCACGATCTCCTGTACCACACGTGGTCGTCTTCCAGGTTCCATAGCTATAAGGTAAACAAGGAATGCCTAAGCCCAAGTAGTGCGTGATATTGTTCTTAAAACTTCTTAAGATTTAATTTATTCTTAATTCCAAAGACATCCCAGAAACACAAGAACACAAGTCATTATGATGCATGTACCATTCCTAGGTTCTCTACCCTACAATCAGTGTGGCCTCACATGGTCGTTTGGTAGGTCCAGAGTCCTTGCATCGGATCACGGGGGGCCCTAAAATTCCGTGTCCTAGCCGGTCTTCCCTGGCCTAATTCACGCTCCAAGGTCACCCAACACCATTGTCTTACCATCCAATGCAATCCCAATTGTGCCTAACTCCAGACTCCGTCCTATCTCTCAACCATCACCTCTGATACCATTCTGTCACGACCCGCCTTCACCAAAAGGAGGGAAGGGTCAGCTGATTCCCAGGACCTTCCTTCTTTAAGTTGAAGGAGAGATAATGACCCCCGAAACCCACCTTCAATAGGTCCCAGAGTGACGACTAGCAGCAAGGGTATAAAAAATTCTCACAAATGGAAGGTATTACCCTTTTTATTTTATAGGATCGAGAGATAAGGAGAAGAAAACCCAACAACACCAAGGTATAAAGAAAAGTAAATCCAAAAGTAAACCATTCCCACATGCATGTTTCAAAAGTAAAAGCCACAAAGTGCAAAATGTGACTACAAGGTAAGTACCAAAATGAAAGACAACAACTGTAACTGCTCTAAATGTCCGAGCTAGTAAGGTCTTGCGTGATCCCCAAAGTCCTCCTGGAAACCTGAAAGCAGTTTTGTACACATAGGGTGAGCATACAGTACACTCAGTAGGGAAAACCAAGACTCTCGTGCAAAAGTGGGGCAACGTACTAATGTCCCGTGAGAAAAAGAGTAAACCAAACACCTAACAAGGAGAACTATCCATCCTAGGCCTCACGAAGGCTCACTCCCCAAATAACGCAAGTCAAGTAATATATATAATAAGAGAACATCGATGTTTGGTTACCCCGTGCCACTTTACCACTGGTTATTGAGACATACTACGCATCGGACCAATCCCGCCATTCTTACCGCAGTCCCACTGCCACACCCACCCGCACACACCAGGGCCACAACCACAAGCAGTCCCACTACCGAAATCCCGCCTGCACACACTTGGGCCTCAACCGCACGCAGTCCCACTGCTGAATCCCTCCCGTACACACCTGGGCCACAACTGTCACATGTAACCATGCTTGAAAACACCTAGGCCAGAACAACCACCACCATGCCCGAAGACACCTGGGCTAAAGGATCCACTGCCACACCATAAGACACCTTGGCCTCATCCCGAAGAAACATGGGAAACCACCTGCCGCACACACCTGGCCAACCACCACACCACCCCTGCCCGAAGGTTCTTGGGCTAATAATGGACTTCAGGCCATCACAGCCTACCTGAAGATACTTGGGCTATCCGGGAAAGGGAGTATAAAAGGATCTAATAACCAGCCACTAAGAATAGTGTTGGGAAAAACAACCTCCCCCATGAAATGGGGGTGTTCAGCACTAAGTTCTCAACATTGGTGGGGCGCGAATAAGAAACAAAAAGCTACCGATATATATATCTATATATAAAAAGCACTCACCCAAATATAGTTTCTTTTCTTCAGACAGCCTACAGATCACAACGACACACAATTTCGAGTCACGACTCACGCCAACAACCCATGTGTCCCCTTTCTTATTTCACATTCAATAACAATGTTTATGTTTAAGCACAACTAGGAAAAGAACAACCACGGAGAGTATAAAAGAACAAGGGATCTCATCCCCTCCCACATTTCCAGCAATCAGCCCGAAAGGAAAACAACCAACTACCACCACCAACACAAGACATGGATTTTTAGATTTAAACGACTTAACACACTCCATGATTTCAAATTCCATTTGTTCTAACCGGGATTTATCACAGAGGGGTTGATCCTGGTGCTTTCAATTATTCAGCCGGATATAGGTGATTAACCGATTCACTTTTCACAGCAGGAGTTTACAACCACTACCAAGCCATTTAAAACATCGTCAGGGTTTATTAGTGCACAAACAACGACCACCAACAACCTCAATTTTCAGGAGGCATAAGACAACACAACTCAAAAAGATGGTAATAGAAGAAACAACATCAAAATATAAAACTCCATCAATGATCACAGCCCCCCCCCTCTTCTTTATTTATAGAATTCGTTCTTTTTCTTTAATTAGGTCTGGTTCACCCAATTCTACAGGACCAAAATCACGCCCACCCCGCATGATACACAAAAGAGAGAGACGAAGGAGAAATTCCCTACTTGTTGATAGATGATCGACGTTTAGGTCGGGGGCGCGAAACTTTACGGATAACGATGTGGTAGGCCCGATGCAGCAGAAGCTGTTTGTGAAAAGTCACGATCGAGTAAAGGAGAAACCACGGCTAACCCTTAGTTTATAAGAGCCAGGGACGGTTGAGTTGAAAATGAAAAACCGCGTAAGGCGCGGGGGTTGTGGGTTGATCACGCGGCTCCACTCGTCACAAAAAGGGGGTCGGGTGGTTTAAGATGACTCATTAATTGATGAAGTATTTAATTAAAACTCTTATGGGAGTTACGTGTCTTAAAACACGGTTAAATGAGTCAGAATAGGTCTTAAAACCCTATTTACGCAAAGGAGCGCTACTGGAAACAACTTGACAAGGCTGGGTGACGCCGATCGGTCTCGCCGATCGGTCTCACCGAGACGCCACTCCTTTAGAACCCAAATTTTGGCAAAGGGAAGGACCAAGAGAGTCTGGGTCATCACATTTGTTAACAATGGTCATATATATATTCCACTAACGGAAATACCATTTAAATATCATTAAAGATATTATTGAGGTAAATATTATTAAAACATTTAAAAGTGTCGCATACCACATTCAAACCTATTAAATAATATTCATCATGATGATATAAAATTAAATGAATGTTTTAATAAAAATAAGATAACGAGAATAATTATTTAATATGAAAAATGATCCAGTAGATACAGTTCCCAAAATATGTAAGTGGTGAACAAGGAATTTATCTTACGGATGTACCAATTGAAATGAGAATCTCTTACCTTGAATTTACTTTCGACTGAAAATCCATTTAATTTCTATATAATAAACATATGTTAATTTTCCATATTATTAATATCCTTTTTTTATAAGAACATTTGTTTCATGTAATACAATGTTGTATACAACTACTTAATCATTAATGTTTACGTTGGGTTTTATAAAAACTTCAGTTTACATGTCAAAAACAAATCTGGTAGTTAAACTATGATCAATATGGTTTTTATAAAATATATTCATAATAATAGTAATGATATAATTATCATATTTTTATAAAAATCATACTGTAAAGTGGAATCATTAGTTATTGTAATGAAAAATGAATCAATGTTGCAGTCATAGAGATGGTAGACCATACGAACACATTAGTAACGTACTTATTTTTAAATGATTGTTATGGAGAGAAACAAAGTAACACCATATCTTTATAGAATGATAATTATTTTATTAATAACATATTAAAACCCATATACACTTGTATACAATGTTCTTGTGATGAAAAAGGAATCACATTATGACTTGGAGGTAGTAGTCCACAAGTCATTGAAGAATGTTATGACTTTTTAAGTGTGTGAGAGGGTAATAAAGAAAATGAAATATATTATATTTATATAAACCTAATTATTTAATAAATATAATATATATTTTTTATGTAATATATATTTAATTAATACTATTCATTATATTTTTCTGTGTATAGTGTGATTGAATAACATCGCTTTGAGTGGGAAACCATCCTCAATTCCTCAATTGACATTTCCATTTTTATATACAATTTAATGTTTAAATATTTGTATTATAATAAAATAAAAAAATTTAAATACATTTTAAATATTATATATAACATCTATAAACATAGTTTCTATCTTAATGGAAACCATTAATGGTTGTTAATGAAAAAATGAACAATCATCATTATGTGAGGCATCAGTTCTCTATATAAAGAAATAGTATGTTGGTTACCCTTTAGATGGATGTGTGTGTAATTTTAGGTATAAACCATACCATAAAAACATACTAATATATTTGGGATATGGTTTTTTATAAAATAATATTCTAATAAGTGTTGTGGGTTTGGATAATGGAAATAAAACTATAAATTTAAAGGAAATATGATGCCTCTTAATTTGGAAACTCCTTTTGGTTTCAACGAAAATTATCCATGGATTACAATAATCCCATGAGAAGGATTACCAAATGAGGGAGGGAATTTTAGATTAAATTTGGGAGGATATAGGTCAATATTAAATTAATTGAGAGGTTTCAAGATGTGCTAGAAGAGGAGGTATTTTTTATAGAGGTGCAGTGGCATTCTTATAATTTTTTTAAAATGGATTTCCATGCATTCACATTTAATGTGGATTCAATAGTGTAAAATTTGAAGATATGTTATGATTGGGTTTATATATTGCGATGAAATGCCTCTTGGAACTGATTCAAAGTCATTTGGTACCTTAAATTAACATTTAATCAATTATTAAGATTATTTTACCTTTAATGGTTGTAATTAATTTTCAATCACATTAAGTAATATTTTTGGTAATGACCAATGTTGGAATTATTAAAAATTACAATTTATTATTACTCTAATTATGAAATTATTTTTTCTAAATTTCAATCATTTTAGTTGAAGAAATTAAATTAAATTAAATACCCTAGATAGAATTATGATATAGTTTTGTATAGTCAAACGTCCAAATGTTATGAAACATTTTATATATAATTTCAATTTAAATTTAATTAAAATTACCTAAATTTTATTATTTTATAAAAATATTATCAAATTAATCTATTAATCCAATAGAAATTATAATTATCATTATAATTAAATTTGATGAAAAACGTTATGAAGTAAAATTAAGTAATCTTAAAATTTCATTAGAATATTAAACATCATAAAAATATTAAAAATAATACCAAATAACATAATTTTTATAATTATATTTCATCGAATAATTTCATATTTACATATTAAATCAATTAATGTGTCAGAATTTATATTTACAATGGTTTGTTTTTAAATTTTTGTTAAATTTTTCATTATAATAATATAGGTCTTATGGGTAAAAAAAGAGTTGCTTCTTATCATATGCATATATAACAAAACAAATGAATATAAAAATTATTTTAATGAATATATAACATATATATTTCATTAAAAACATTTCCTCAAATTAATTAATTATATTTATTAATAAATATTTGATATTTATTTTTTCTAAAAAAATGGTTCTTAATTATGTTTAGAATTAATTGGTAACCGATGATTACATTTTATATTTATATAAATCATAAATTTGTATAAGTTAGTTAGGTATATTAATATCTGATAACATAATGGATAGTTTATATTTTATTAAATTAAATAATAATATTTTAATAATGCATTTTTTTTTGTGAAACTCAGTCCTTCATGTATGTAAGATACCATTGAAGGTTGTTTTTGAGTGTGATGAAAGATAACCAAGTGATACATGCATTGCATGTTATATATTTTATTGTATTTATTTAAATTATTAAATATATAGTCGATTCTTGCAATTCGAGGTGTTGCATTCTGTCCACCAGAAATAAATTTCATCCTAGCAATATTAACTTGATCTCAGTAATATAGAGTTCAATATTTCCTCTTTTTAAACTGCACATCATTATAAGGGTTCATAAAACAACATCTTGATAATATGAATTGGAAGTAAAAAATGTCACCTGGACAACCATTTAACTAGGTCTCTAAGTAGGATAAAATTAGTAGAATGTGAAAATACATAATGGGGGGAAAATAATAAATATTTATATGGGTGATTGTGGTCATAAATCACAAATTGGTGAATCATCAATAGAATATTCAGCTTATCAACTCCATAAATCATTGATGATTTAGTAGATCATTAGATCAATATAAATTAAATTATTAGGACAACATTTTCTCTTAAAGGTAAATATTATAATGTTGAGGAATTATTATACTACCTACATATACAAACATGATATATTTTTATAATTTTAATTTCATAATTTGGTTGTTCATCAATCCATTTTACAATTCTTTAAAAAAAATTGGTTCACGTCACAAAAAATATATTTCTAAAGGATCTTAATGGTCATAAAATAGTGAAAAGTGAAACTATTTTCACCTAACTAAATTCCACTAGAAATATGGTTAATTAATTAATAAATAATCCTAAAAAATGATACTATTCATTTATAATTTATATTTATTAATCAAATTATTTATATAGAACGAATAAAAATTTAAGCATTAAAATGTGTAGGTCTTTTTTATGAGTGAAACCATTATTTTCCATCCGTATTGTGTTCACGACCCATGACCATTAAGTACTTCATTGGTTTTCAACAGGCTTATATGTTTTCATTTCATTAATAAAAATAATTATAATTGAAAAAATAAATCTAATGGACTTAAATGAATTTTAATCATTTAATTGACTCTTAACCATGGTTTTCAAGAAATCCAAAATGAATAAATACTTCATCAATTTTATTTTAACATAGGTCAATCCTTGTTATAATATTTTTCAATAATATCATTTATATTATTTCATAACCATGAAATCTTATCATCAATATAATGGTTCATAGGTTTAATATAGTTTATTCTTTTTCAAAAACAATCATAGAGTTTAGTATGGAAATTTTGATTTGTACTAGGATTATCCCATAGGATTGTTAAACTAGTTGTGTAGTAAGCACTGTTTTGATGTACCAGATTAACATGAGTAAAGCACAAAACAATATGTAAGACTTATTACTCCTAGAGTCATCTGATCTCGAACTATATCCAATTATAGTATCTAGATGAAGATTAATTGTGATGAATAACATCATAATCTATACCATAAAAAATCTCTAAGATGTTGTTCTATACCTATACTCAAAATTTATCATAGAGTTATGTTATTTAATCATTTTATCTTAAATCTAGTTCCCAAGGCTTTCACCAAACATAATATTATACTAACTATAGTTACCAAACCCCATATATCCTGAAGTTAATATGTACTATCAATTACATTGGAATGATTTCAAGGAATTAAATCCTGAAGGACTATTGAGTTTGATAGTCTTGGAAAACTAGATACATAAATGTGTCTTATATTAAAAATGAATACAATAATTTCAACATAATTTATTCTTTAATGTAAATAAATAATATTGAGTATATTTTTATTCAATCTAGTAAATCACTTAATATAATTAATAGTCCACTTATTTCTTTATTAGGTAATGGAAACATAATATGGTTCATCTTAAATTCTCATTAATGGTAAAGTATAAAATAAGAAATAATGAATCAAATAGATGAATAATTATGGAATGGTAAATAATATATCACACATACCATATATTCAAAAAACAGGGAAGGAAGTGAATAAACAATATTTAAAGGTAAGAAATGGAAACACATTCCATTTAAGTAACTACATATAAAAAATTCAGTATAGACATGTAAGAAACTGAAACACAACCAATTTAATCGATGAAATAAAAATTAAATGTATCTATAAATATATTGATACAACATCTCATTAATGAATAAAAAATAAAAATAAATGGTAGAAATTCATAATTATTTGATGCCATGTTTCATAGTTACCTGGCACCAATACTCCCATCAGACAGTTTAATTATTCTAATGTTTTCAACTAATTCATCTTGTCTGTCGACTATTGCATCGAGGAGACTTTATTAACAAGTCCACAACCAATAGAGCTTGCCTAAAGTGGTCCCCAACCAGTGTATGGCATGTACATAACCTTCCACCTACCAAATAAACAATAATCCTTATCAACATTACATAATGAATAAATAATATGTGTTTATCATTATTTACAGAATATAATAAATTACCATTAAAAGTTAACACCTTATCAAAAATGGTATAAATTATAGACAATATTAAAATTAATGATAATTAAAAGTGATAATTTAGGGGATATTAAATGGTCACTGATCATAATAGATTTAATATTTAAATGGGACTGACAATTTAATCATGGGAGTAAATGTGAATATTATCCTTGGCCAAATCAATTATAAAACGTATAGGGAAAGATTATGGATGTTATCAATAGACCATATCCCAAGTGGAGTAGAAATAAGGGTTATTGTCATTAATGAATAGAAACAATATAAAATAATATTTTAAAAGTACTCATGAGGAAAATATAGTTTTATTGTGATTTTTTTAATCCCAATTCCTTGAATATAAGTTTTGAAAATTTTTCTTTATAAAGTAACCTCAAAAATATTCATAAAAAGCTTCACATAAAAAAAGAATGTAAATCTTTAAAATCTATAAGAGATAAAAATAACAATCTTTTTGAATAATTAATGGAACTAAAAGTGAATTTTTTAGATTGTAAAAATAAAATTTCGTCAGATAAAATTACTATATGAGGAACAGGTAAAAAAATTCATTAAAAAATAATATTAATATTTTTAGTGAAACGTGGTTTTTAAAAGAAAACAGGTTCTCCGACTAAAGAGTGAATCCAAGTAGTGTTTTCGAAAAAATAATTTCTAAACCATTTTGAGTTCTACTATGTAGATAAATGGAATTAATAAACCAAAATTAACATAAATATCAAGAGGATAGAATAATAATGATCATATATATAAATGGTAATATAATTTCCTTGAATGAAAATACCATTGAAATGTCATTAATGATATTGTTGAGGTAAATAATCTATAAAAATTCATATGTGTCCCAAACCACATTAAAATATTTTAAATCACTATCCTCATGGAGGAATAACATTATATAAAAATTTTAAATATAATGAATATAAACGGACTAACGATGTAATATTAGAAATGTGTAGTAGAGACACCACACAAAAGATATATGTGTTGAACATGATATTTATCTAATAAATGTAAAAATGATAGATGAGAATACCTTAACATGAATTTCCTTTCCAATGATATTATATTAATGTTCAATATAATAAAAATAAGTCAATTATCTAATTTATTAAAAACAATTTTATTTTTTATCAGTGATTCTATATAACATTCTATGTCATTGTTTAAACCTAACTAATCCATTATGTTTATATTGGGTTTTTTTACTAAATTCAGTTTATGTGTCCACAAAAACATTGGTAGGTCAATTATTGTCCGAGGGATCATTATATAAAAAAATTTACAATTATAATATGGATATAGTTATAATATATATAAATCATTATACATTTTAAAATAAATCATTACATAAGGTTGTGAAAATTGAACAAACGTTAGAATCATAGAGGTATTAGGTCATACATCTCCATTTGTAACGTTCTTATTTTCTAATGATCATTATTGAATGAAGGTAAGTAACACAATACCAATCCATAATCATAATTATATAATAATTAGAAAATTATTTAACCATAAATACATATATATTGAAATATTGTGATGAAAATGAATCACATTATGTCATGGATAAGGTTGTCCAAACGTTTATGAATAACATTATCACATTCTACATGTGTGAAAGTGTAATAAAGAAAATGATAAATATTATATGTTTATAATTTTCATTATGTCCATAATATATTATAGTGTTTTTTATAAAATTTTTTATTAATTATAAAAATCCTTTATATTTTCCATGAATATTTTGAATGAATCAAACCGTTTTGATGGTGTGGTAGTCCAGATTTCCTCAAATGATGCAATCATTTTTAGATAAAATGAATATAATAAAGAAATGTGTTAAAAACGAAGTGAATATTTATAAATACATTATAAATATAATATATAAGTTATATAAGGATATTTTACATTATAATGCCCACTATGAGAGGATTTAATGTAAAAAATAAAAATCCTTTGTGAGGTATTAGTTTTCATTATAGAGAAACAATATGTTAGTCACCCGTTAGATGTAAGTGTGTGTAATTGTAGATATAAAACATATAATAAAAACATACTAGTATATATTGAATACTATTTTTTTATAAAGTCATTGATTAAGATTTTTTTTGGGGTTGGATAATGGAAATAATACTATAAGGCTTAAAGAATGATGTTACCTCTTAACCAGGTAACTCCCTTTTGTTTGATCCAAAATCCTTGTTGGATTAATTTCACATCAGCAGGAGGAATATATTATGGGATGTGGTATTTTAAGTGGATTTTTGGGAAGCTATTTTTCATGTCTTTAGGGATAGAGAGGTGTTAGTAAGTGGGAGGTGAGGAGGTAAATTTATTGTGGATGAATAATTTCAATATTGTAATATTGTTATAATATAATTCCAAGCATGTTTTTCACATTGAGAATATAGAGACCCCACATTTTCATACATTACTATTACATTATTTTAAAGAACAAGAAACACAATATTATTACACATATATGATCTAATGTTTTAGTGTCTTGGGAAAACTTGGACCATACATAACAATTACAACATCATGCATAAACATTTATTTAATTTCTTGTTCTCTAGATTTTTATTGGCACATGACCTATCCTAGTACATGTAGTTATCTAAGGATATACATAAAAATGGGTGAGTTAAAATCCCATCAATAAGATAGATAATAACCATATAACATTATTTGCGGAAAACTATAACATAAACAAAGGATCATGAACATGATATGAAGCATTAATAAGAGACTTGAAATCTTGAAATGCATAAAAAAGAAACATCATGTATTAGTGGTTAACTACCACAATTACTTGTTAACAAAGATATAATCTTGTTAAGAAATAATTTAACATTAACTTGTTAGATTTATGACTTTACTCAATGAATGGGAGTGTTGTATAATTCTAGTTGCACCCGTCACAATGAAACATTAATATTGCACTATATAATTTTGTGTGCACCTGTCACATCATATCATTGTTATTATCATGATTTCCACAATGAAAATTTATAAAAAAATTACATAACTAACCCATGTAATGTAATGGGTTTCATATCATATTAAATCATTAAAAAACATTGGGTTCCCAAAATAAATTTGGAATAACATACTTGATACGATAATCATCAACCTTGACTGACAAGTAAATGGTGTCATTTTGAAAGGAGAGTTATTTTGAGAAAAATTTGATTTACATAAATTTTAGTAAAAAAAAAATATCCTTTATAATATAATATAATTATGAAAATATTATTTTTATGGAGTGACCATATCAAAAATGGAGTGAAAGAGGAAGAACGTGAAGAAAGAAAGTTGGGTTATAGATTTTCTTGTTAACTTGTATCTGAAAGATTTATTCACGTTAATGTCTTGTGTAACCACATTGTATTCAATAATTTAAAATTAAAAAGAAACTTTTTTACATTAATAATGTTCATTCTGATTTCATTAATTTATTTTATGGTCCTTTTAATGAGTTATAGAGTTTAAAAACATTGTTTGGGAATGTTAATTTTTTTTGTTTCCTTAAGCGGCTCACTTGTACTCAAATAAGGATGTTCGTGTAGACCATGGGTAAACATAAAGAACTGATACTTCATATTATTAATTATATTACATAATATAAAATGATATTATAATTAATTCTATTATATACCTTGTGTATTAATCATTCAAAAACAATTAAATGATGATTGTTTGCGTTAATTTAGGCAGGTTTTTTGCCACAACAAACTTGTTTTTATTATTAATTTAGTAATATGTACATAAGTTAGTTAAAGAACTTAAAATAAGTCATAATACATATAAAATAATCTATTTAATCCATAATAATGGTTTCATTATTAGATCATAAGGTACAAATGGAAAAAGAAAACATGTTGTTCTTGAAGGTGATAGATTAACACATCACAAACAACGTTTTATTTTATAAAATAAAAGGAAGAGGAGAAGGAGGATAGTTTTTATAATATAAAATTAGTATCATAAAATTACATTATAAGTATTATACTAGTGTTACCATACCATTTTAACAATGATAGGTGGGGATAGAATAAGAAAATACTTGAAATTGAAGGGATATTAAAGGAATAGAGAGGGAGAGGAATTACCTCTTGAATCCTCCTCTGGAGATCCCCTTTAAGGGGATGATGCTTTGTATTTTAATGATACCAGAAGCACATAAACGTGGGTTAGGGGCTATAGATGATTCTTGAATTGTGTTTAAACATGGATTCAAGCTTCAGAGGTGTGAGGAAATAAGTGTGTGATGGGTAGTATTTTTAGTGGAGGGGAGAGGGGGTTTTCAATGTAAAATAACTTAATTTATAATTTCTCCACAAGACAGGGAATAATGAGTCTCCCATGACCAAGAATAGTAATTTAATTATGTGAACCTGAACCAAATGGGCTTAAATCAGTAGAACATCATTATGACTCTATAATTAGCTTATTTAGCTTATTTTGTAAATTATGGTATTTCACTATTCATAAAAAATTCATGTATTTCAAAAAAATCCCAAAATTCACCCCAACCATTTTTCAATGTGTAGAAACTCAAAATGATGTCTATTTTTAAAAAATAATTTTCCAAATATTATTATTTTAATATTTAATTAAATTCATAATTTATTACAAAAACCAATTTTAAAACATTCATTAACTTATTCTAAAATATCGGTACATCATACTTTAAATTTAAAATTATCTTTATACTATTACATGTAAGGTTACTATTAATTAGTTTATATCACTATTCATAAGGTTATGTTACTATTAATAATGTTAGGTTACTATTCACAAGATATTTGGTTTTCTTATCAGACTCAAAATAACATACTGATCACATCCATGTAGGTCAGATTTTGAAAATTCAAACCATAGATGTGGATAAATTATGTTTAATTGTCACATAGTATTTAGTATCATATTATGTCATTATTCTTCCTAATTTAATTATAGTATAAGTAATAATTATAAGAATTAAATTCCACTGATAGTACATTGTGTCGTTTCATTCCTCCCTCCTTATGAAATTTCTCCCTCAAAATTTTCACTTTACACAAACAGGTGAGGGTAATTCTCCTTCATAACCTCATATAGTTTCCAAGAAGCTTCATTAAACAATTATTTCCCCAACAACACTTTTACATGGTCGGTTGTCTTGTTGCATTGAACATTATCTCATCTGTCCAGAATCATCACTAGTTGCTCCTTATAAGAGAGATCATCTTCCAATGGCACCACTTCCGAGTTCAGTACATGTGAGGTATTAGGTATGTACTTCCTCGGGAGTGATACATGAAACACATCATGAACTCGAGCCATTTTTTTCAGATGTTCAATGTTAAAGGCCATGAATCTTATGTGGTTGAAGATATAAAAGGGTCCAATGTACCTTAGTCTTCAATTCCCTTTCATTCCAAACTCCAAGACTCACTTCAATGGTGATATTTTATGTGAGGCTTAATCTCCAACTATAATCTCCAAGTCCATTTGATGGTTGTCAGTATAGCTCTTTTTCCAACTATAATCTACTTTGATGTGTTTCTATATGACCTGAGCCTTCTCTAACATCTCTTTCCCATGAACGAGTCCATGTTACTTTATTTCTCTAACTTCATCCAAACATGTTGGATTTCAACATCACATTCCATATAGTGATTCATATAGAGCCATTTGAATACTCGAGTTGAAGCTATTGTTGTATGATAACTGAACCAATGGGAGATTCTAATCCCATCAAACTTTGAATTCTAGAGACCATGCTCTCAAAAGTTCTTCAAGCATTTGAATAGTCCATGCAGATTGGCCATCAGTTTGGGGGTGACAGGTCGTGCTAAAATTTAATTCAGTACCCAATGCATGTTGAAGAGTCCGACATAATTTTTATGTGAACCTTAGATCATGATTAAAGAAAATCACATGTGGAACACCATGTTTTCTCACCACTTACTTCACATATAACATTTCTTGTTGTTCAAGCAAGTGGTCTTCCCAAATAGTTTTAAAATGGGTAGTCTTGGGGAGTTGGACAACCACAACCCATATCACATTATTTCTCTTCGACATATTTGGAATACCCATGAAGAAGTCCATAGTTACATTCTCCAATTTTCACATGGGTATAGGCAATGAATTCATCATCCATTTGGACTTCTTTCACTCTGCTTTTACATGCTGCCATACCAAGCACCATTATATATATTCTGAAATCTTCTTCTTCATGTTTTCCCAATAGAATTGTTCTCATAGATCACAGTACATCTTGGTACTCCCATGATGGATAGAGAATGTCGAGATATGTGCATTTTCTAATAGATCATTTATTATCCTAGGTGATTAAGGAACACAATGTTTCATTCTAAACATAATCACACCATCATCATCGATATATTTCTCTTGAACCTTCAATTCCTTCACTACATTCACCCTCTTTTGTATATCCACATCATCCATTTGATATTCCCTAGCCTTTTCTTGGATGTATGGTCGCGCAATAATTTGGGAAAGGTAGGATGTATCCCATTCCCTTATGATATCTAAATCCATCCTTTTCATATCCATGAAGATATGGTCTTTCTAAATCTATCACTTGGATAGAGTATCTTGTTATTTTATGCTTAGAGCATCAGCTACCTTTTTCTCCTTTCCTGGATGATAGGGAATATAGTAATCATAATCCTTTAATTGCTTTAACTATCTTTATTGAGGAATGTTGAGGTCCGTTTGTATGAATATATACTTTAGTCTCCTATGGTCGGTGTATATTTCGAACCTCTCTCCATAAATGTAGTGCTACTGGATTTTCAAGGAAAAAATCATAGCTTCCTGCTCTAGATCATGCGTCGGTTAGTACTTCTCATCGATCATTAACTGCCGTGAGGCGTAGGCTACCACATTGCCATTTTTCATGAGTACCCTACCTAATACATTTTTATGAATAATATCTATATATCACAAAACATTCACCAATTTTCTACAGTGTTAGTATAATTTCAATTTTAAGCCTTCTCATTAGCTCCTTGATGTTTCCCTCACATTCTTTCGTCTAGACATACTTTACAACTGTCCTTATTATCTTGGTTAGAGGGCTTGACAATAGTGAGAAATTTATCACAAAATGTCAGTAGTACACATGTAATCCTGGAAAACTACAAATTTCTGTGTCACTAGAGGGTTTGGGCCCTTCCTCAATCTCATTTTTTTTAAAGGGTCCATAGAAATTCCCTCGCTTGTGATCACATGTCCCATGAACGTGACTTGCTTCATCCAAAACTCACACTTGCTAAACTTGTTGTACAAATTCTAATTTCTCAGTGTCACCAACACAAGTATTAGATGTTCTTCATGTTCATCCTTTCTCTTGGAGTAGATGAGAATATCATTAATACAAACTTCTACAAATATGTCGAGGTAATGTCTAATGATTATTTTCATCAAATCCATGATGATTGTATTGGCATTAGTAAGTCTGAAGGTCATCACCAGAAACTCATAGTGCCAATAAATTGTACGGAAGGTAGTCTTCTAATAATCGTTCTTCTTCACCATTAGCTGATAATATCTAGAACTAATATCCACCTTTTACTTGTATTGATCTCCTCGGAACTGATTGAAAATGTCATCAATCCTGGGTAGAGTATACTTGTTCTTTATGGTTATCATGTTGAGTTCATGATAATCTATAAAAAACAACATAGTTTCATCCTTCTTCATCACAACGAGTACTGGCACACCCCAATGTGATGAACTTGGGCATATGAACCCTTTTTCTAGATGCTCTGGAAGGTGCTTCTTTAACTCCTCTAGTTTGATAGGAGTCATCCTATAGGGAATCTTTAAAATAAGAGTAGCTTCAGTATGAGTTCTATTGAGAACTCTACCTCATGACATGGAAAAATTCTTGTTAACTCTTCTAGAAATACATCACTATATTCACTCGTGATGTGAATTCCAACATGGATGGTACTATCCATTGACTCAACCATTTGGTCTAGGTGTGATTCTTTATAGGGAATCAACACCCACACCATTAGATGATTTATCAATGTAGATTCTTGATATTCCTTGAATATGTAGAGGAGCATGGAGTGGTTCAGAATCTGAAAAGATAATTCCTTTTCTTGGTAGTTGATTAATGCTCTATATAACAAGATTTAATTCATTCCCATTATAGCATCAAATTCCACCAAGAGAAGTATTACGAGATTCACTGGAAGAATCTTTCCACATTCACCAATAGGATAAGATTCAATCACATGGGTTTCAATGAATGCACCACTAGGTTTTTTTATAGATATCTCTACATCAACGTTCCCATGATTTGATTCTATAGTTCTAGAAAATTGGAAAGATATAAAGGAATGCAAATAACGAGAATCATATTTGAATTTTTCCATTTATGAGTGAATAGGAAGCGTACCTTTTATGAA
Organism: Viscum album; assembly: GCA_963277665.1. Taxonomy (NCBI): domain Eukaryota; kingdom Viridiplantae; phylum Streptophyta; class Magnoliopsida; order Santalales; family Viscaceae; genus Viscum; species Viscum album. The sequence continues at coordinate 2,118,238,355 of OY728163.1, forward strand.
TTATTTATCTTTCTCCTCTTCTGTAGTTGTGATGGAATATTCCTTTCATTGTTTATTTGTCTATGGTGGCTAATAATTCTGATTACCCACAAGAACTCAAGGTTTTGTCCACTAGCTTCTATAGTGACCTAGAGTCCTTCAGTTATAGCATTGAACCATGGGTGGTTCTCTCCTATCTTCCACCACATCCTCTTTCCTTTTAATGTCTTTTTGACACTCTTGAGAATAGATTCCATATTTCTCACACATGAATCACTTCTCCATCCCTTTTAGGCAGTTCCAATGTTGCATCATACCACATTTTTTCATGTGGTTCGTTGATTTTTCTTCCCACCATTGTCATTAGATCCACCAACTTGAAACACCATCTTTCATCTCTAATCACCATAGCCATTGGACCATTCTCCAAACTCCATATCCACATTGAGATCACATCGAACAACATCTTCATAACTAACAATGACTCTAATTGAAATATCCTTTCAAAGGGGTGGTTTTAGTCCACAAAAGAATCTATCAATTTTGTTGTCATTGTTGATAACATACCCCAAAGCGTACCTAAAAATCAATGTGAAATTTGATACGTAGGCTGTGAGAAATTATCCTTATTTTTTCTTGAGCTCTATGAACTATCTCTCCGTATCAATGCAAATTTTTATTGGTAAATAATTGTTATGAAACATTATCTTAAATTCATCATATTCCATCTCTTCAATTTCCTCCCTTGGATTGGTGTTCTTAATCAAAGCCCAAAATTGATCGGCCTCTCCATATAAACTATAAATGGATAGTGTCACCTTCTCCATCTCCTAACAGGGACAAACAAGAAATATATCTTCTCCATGGAGACGACTCATTGCTCTTCAACTAGTGTATTATAAGATCCACTGAACGTTGGTGGTCGTTGTCGCATAAAACATTTGATAGCTAGTTTCTCCCTCTTTGGTGAAAGAGGATGTTCCCATTATTTTGGTTATTTTTCATTACCTGATATAGTTGTGTAAGTATCACCATGTATTCTTGAACTCCAACTCCCAAATAAATGGATGTGTCATTTGGGAAATCATTGCATTTGCCCTCGCATGAGTTGTTGGCCTGGTGTCTCCTGCTTCCCACAATTTTGTAAAATAGAAAATGTTAGATAAAAACATATTTCAACAAGTCATGAATTAATTATTAATTTGTACAATTTAGACTAAAATAATAACATATGGGATCCCTATGTAATTATTCTTGAGTTCATATTGGTACTCAGTCTCATTCTAGAGGTTATCTCTAGGGTTCAATAATCCTAATTCCCAATTTACCTAAACCATGACACTGATACCAACAATAGAGACACAGAAATTTCTTACATTACTATAACATCATTTTAAATATAACAAACAAAATATTATTACACATAGATGATCCAAATTTTTAGTGTCTTGGTAAAAATATGACCATGCATAACAACTACAACATCAAACATAATCATTTATTTAATTCATTTTTCTCTAGGTTATTATTGGTACTTGACCTCTCCTTAGTAATAGTAATCACCATAGGATGTACATCAAAAGGGGTGAGCTAAAATCCTATTAAGATGTTAGATAAGAAAAATATAACAATGGGTGGGAAAACCATATCATAGTTAAAGGATCACAAACCTGATATGATTCATTAAGAAGAGAGGTTAATTTTGCAATGCATAAAATTGAAACATCACGCCTTAATGCTTAAGTACAACACATACTTGTGAACAAAGCTAGCATCCTGTTCAAGAATCATTTCACATTAATTCATAAGATTCTTCACATTACACAATCCATTGGAGTGCTGTATAATTTGGGGCGCACATGCCGCATTGAATCATTCATATTTCCCTATTTATTTCTAGGTGCACCTGTCATATCATAACATTATCATTATCATTCATGCAACAATTAACATATTTAAAAAATGAAAATAAATATTACATGGAAATGAATGGGTTTCATCTTATAATAAAACATTCAAAAACAATGGGTTCCCAAAATAACGTGGGAATCTCAAACTTGATAGAAACACCATCAACATTGAGTCAGAAGTAAAAGGTGTGTTTTTCGAAGAAGAGTCCTTTTGGAAAACGTTTGTTTCACCTAAACATATATATAAAAAATTTATATCCCAAAAATATATGATAATGATGAAAAAATAATTTTTATGGACTAACTATAAAAAAAGTTTTGTGAAATAGGGTGAACCAGATGAAAGAATGTTGGGATTGAGATTTTCCCCTTACCTTGAATCTAAATGACTTCTTCACTTTAATGTCTTTTATAACAACATTATATTAATTAATTGAAAATTTCAAAACCTTTTTTACATTAATAGGTTTATTTATAGTATCATTAAATTATTTTATGGGCCTTTAGATGAGTTATAGATTTTAAAAAAATTCAAGAATTTTAGATTTTACGGTTTTCATAAGCGGTTCACATGTATTCATAAATGGATGTTCGTGTAGAACATGGGTAAACATACAGAACTGATCATTCATGGTATTACTTATATTAAATAAGTTAATATGATCTTATAATAAATTATATTTTATACCTTTTGGATGAATCATTAGAAAAGAATTAAATTATGATTGTTGGGGTTAATTTAGGCTGTTTTCCGACCACACCGAACTTTTTTTGTTTAATAAATTAGTAATATGTACATAAGTTAGTTCTAGGACATCAAATAAGAACTAATAAATTTAATATATTCTATTTAAACCATAAAATTGTTTCATGACATGATCTGAAGGTATAAATGGAAAAAAAACATGTCATTCTTGAAGGTGAAGGAATAACACCTCACGAACAACGTTTTCTTTTATAAAATAAAACATAGAGGAAAAGGTTGTTGGATGGTATAATATCTCATTAGTATCATAAAATTCTGGTATATGTATGATAATAGAGTTACCATTCCATTTGGATAGATATGGTTGGGGAGAGAATAAGAATATAACTTGAAATTGAAAAGAAATTAAAGGAAAAGAGAGAGAGAGAGGAATTATCTCTTGATTCCTCCTCTTGAGATCCTCCTTAAGGGGCCTAGTCTTGGACATTTGATGATACCAGAAGCTCTGGAACGTGTGGATGGGGCTATGTAATATTATATGGTAGAGTTTATAAAATAATTGATGCTTTACAAGTGCGAATAAATGAGGGTGTGATGGGTGGTATTTATAGTGGAGGGAGATGGGATTTCGCAACATAAAAATCATTAATTTATTATTTCCCCAAAAGACAAGTAATAGAGAGAATTCCATGACCAATAGTAGTAATTGTATCATGTGAACCTGAACCAATTGGTATCACATTTTTAGAACATCATTAATGACACTATAATTATCATATTTAGCTTATTTGGTAAATTATGGTATTTCACTATTCATCTAAAAATCAATTATTTCATAAAAAATCCAAAAAATTCACACCAACCATTTTTCTATTTTTAGAATTAAAAATTTAAGTCTATTTTTTAAAGAAAATATAAATATAAATATTTTAATATTTAATTAAACTCATATTTTATTAAAAAAACTATTTTCAAGACATTGATTATCTTATTCTAAAATATATTTACATCATAATTCCACTTGAATATTATCTTTATAATATTATATGTTATTTTAATATTAATTAGGGTATATAACTATTCATAATATTATGTTACTATTAATAAGGGTAGGTTACAATTGTCCTAAAAATTTTTTTTATCGGACTCCAAATAACTTACTGACCGCAACTGTGTATGTCAGATTTTCAAAATTCAAACCATAGAAGTGGAAAAATTATGTTTAATGGTCATATAGTATTTATTATCATAATATTCCATTATTATTCATAAAGGTATTATACTATAAGGTAAAATTATAAGAAGTGAATTCCACTTATAAAACATTGGGTCGTTACAGAGAATGTCTCTGATAATAGCTCATATTTGATAAAAGTGAATAATGGGTTGAAATATATCCATAAAATATATCTTGGGAATGATTCTAGGTCATTTGGGCCCATATTTATGTTTATTCCATTATAAAGCTTAATTTAACCTTAATCATTGTAATTAATTTTATTCACATTCTCTAATAATTTTTGAATAATACAGTGTTGGTATTATTAATATTATAAGTTAATTTAATTCCATATATAGAATCCATGTTTCAAAATTATTATCATAGTAGAGGAAGAATATAATTTAAATTTAATCCCATAGAAGAAACCACAAGGTTGTTATTAATGTAAAGGGGACCTAATATTTGATAAATGTTTTTATTCAATATCAATGTGAAATTGATTTTAAGGACTTAATTGTATTAATTTATAATAATATGATATAATGAATAATGAAAAATAGTTAACGTTATAAAATATCTTCGTAATTAAAATCGAGGAAAAGGTCGGGTTGAACTAAATATATGTATTTTTAACTATTCATTAAAAAAATTGAAACATCATAGAAAAGTAAAAAAAATTACTTCCTAACCTATACCTCATGTTTATATTTCTATGAATAAGTTTATTTTGAGATATAAAATAAATTAAAATTTAACTATTCTAATTTAAAATAGGTTCTCCACTAAATGATGGTAAAATTACATTTATCAAAATATTTATTTTTATGTATCAAATAGGGATTTATATTATCTTATGTATATCTAACCTAATGGATTAATATTAAAAATATTATATTGAATACATAAAATATATATTTCATTATTATCATTATCTAATTCTAGTAACTTATTTCCATTGAGGATAAACTCCTTTAGAAGCATAAAAATAAAAATATTTATTTTTTATATCCAATTGGTTTGTATTTTCACCTCTAGTTAAATGGTGTCCTAGGTATTCATTATATATATAACCCAAAAATTCTCCAATGTTTGTTAATATTATTCGTAACCACTAACATAACATCTATGTTATATCATATTTTATTACATAATAATATTTTAATAATACATTCTTATTTTGTGAAACTCATTCCTGTGAATAACGCAAAATATCATAGAAGGTCACTCTTGCATTTGATGCTCTCTAACTAAATGATTTTTGAATTAGATGATATATCATGTTATTAATTTATCTAAAATTATATATATATATATAGTATCAGGATATTTTATTCCCTTACACTCTTGGTTATGAATGTCATACACATTATCAAATACAATGTTGTACTCTAGAATCTTGGGGTGTTATAGATCAATGATGTTTACAACAAGGAAATATCCCAAATTCTTAAAAAAATTAAAAATGGTGGGAAAAGAACTCTCTGGTTATTCCTATCCAAAGCGGAAAATAATAAATGTGGTTAAAGATGTAGAAATTCATTCTTTATTAGATATTTATTGCTCTTATCCTTAAACAATCATACATAAGTGGAGAATTTCTCATATGGAAGTTAATTAATAGAATGTGAAAGAATGACTTAATATATTTAGATACACAATCATAATGTCTATCTCAATAGTAAAATGATAGAAACTATAGAAATATAGATAAATTAATAGATGTATTGAACATTTATAGGGATTTTAAGAATTGAAAATGGTTAAAATTCAATGGGGATTCTACCATATGGTCATCCATTATGCGGAGTTAAAATAATGATCACGGAGTATGTGATCTTTTTCTCTCTAAATCATAGATTCATACTAATCAAATAATTGGAATTCAATTTTTATCCTAATAATGTATGGAAAAGACATACACATGTATGGATTCGAATCTATAAGTTAATTGGAATTTTTGGCCTCCACATATATTTTGGGACACTGAATCCTCTATAGGTAACCACATTTGGATAGAAAAATATGATAGAAAACACTTGAATAAGAAACTAAGTCATGATCCTGGTGTGGGATTATATTTTAGACACTTTGGTAGATGAGGTGATGTTAACTACAAGGGATGATAGTATCAAACATGAAATTCTATAACAATTAAATCTTATGTTTTTCCAAGCCATCAAGTTTTTTATTAATTTGATCTGAAAATATAATTGTAATGAAATCAATTATTTCCTATAAATATTCCATGATGATTCCATGTGTATAAGGGGGGTTTCATGGATATATTTCATCCAATAAATCATATGGATGAATTTTGGGTCTTCCAATGAGGGTGAGGAGAAATTGGATAGATCTATACATAAGAAACATATTCTAGGGATGGGACTCTACAAACCATCCAAATATAATACATTTACCCCTAGGCCTCATATTCATGAGACGGAAAAGGATGAGGTACCTCACACTAATTAAGATTATAAGGCTTCTAAATCAATCTATGTATGGCACTATTTGTAGAAAAATGTTGATTTGTTAGTACATCAGACAGTTTAGGAGGTCAATAATCTCATATAAACCTACATAATGACTATAGGTTTGATGTGAATAGATGATTTCTACATAATAATGGTGATTATATTCCAAATGTGATCTCTGAAAGATATCAACATGTTGTTCAATTTGAATAATTAACACCTAACCAATCATATATGGTGAAGAATAATGAAGAACTCATTTATTATGTGTCTAACGAGCATTGTGAATGGATATATGGGACATTAAAATTAATGTTGGAGAATTATTTATATGTAAATTGAATGAACACCCCCCCCCCCCCCCGATACTAAATGGTGAGAAATAGTATAGTATACATTTTCCTGATCAAATATTTCTTGACTATCCATTTTCACAAGTAACCTCTCCCACAGTTTCCATAAATAAGGCCTTTTTTCGTAGGTTCCATTACTTTTTTATGTCCCATAATAAATTTACATCTCTTAGTTTTGATTTTTGGTATAATGATGGTGAATACTCAATGGCACCTGAGCAGAATGAGATCACTCAAAATAATAATAATTTTATGAAATGTCGAACTTATGGATGTATAGTTAATAATGAGATAATGGGAAAGGAATATAAATTAAGAATGGTTAAAACTTCAAATGATTGAAATAAAAATGGAAACATAGGGAGAAATAAGGCCGTGACAATGTTATTTATAAATAATGGTCAATTAAAAGGGTGAAATCCCTCCATCAATGAAACCATTTAATAGAAATTTCATGGTCTAGGGAACTCCACAATTTCCAAAGACCATAAATATTACATTTTAGAATACCAACCAATGATAATTTATATTTCTAAACAAAAAATGTTCTCTAAGATCTGTAAATAACTCAATTTTGAAACACACTGAGTACACATTTGATTCTCAAAATCTAGATTCCCCTCTAATGGTCCATTTATGGATACTTAAGCAAAGAAATCATCAAATTATGACATGAAGTAATATAACCTTGAAATTTCCATTCTCATTCACGATATGAGTATGAAATTATTCTAATTTTTTTTTAAATTCATCTATGTCATACATAAACATAAGGTATTTATGGAAAGTGATTGTGTAAGAATAATTAGTTATTATCAATAATTAGATGATTAGGGGGTACATGAAAGCTGTATTAATTCCTAAAGAAAAGACCACATCCATTTTAAATATAGAAGCCTCCTTGGAATTCTTATCATGTATTGTCCAATGTGACCAAACTGAATTAGTAATTTATGGAGATGAATTTACATGGATAAAGTACAGACTAAATAAAATAAATTAAAATAAGTTGGATAGATTCATTGGACAAATGGATTATAAATGTCTTCATACTTGAGTCTCAGGTAACATATTTTCTAAGAATCACTAAATTCACAAAACCTTAAAAATTTATATTTAATTTATTATAATAGGGTAAGTGACTAAAAATTATAGATTCAATAATGGGTGGCTTGTTTCTCCAAGATAAAGGAAATTATTTATAGAGGATTGGAGAATGTAATTCCTTGGTAGCTCGTATAATGTTATTTCTGTAAAATTAATGGATGAGAAAAAACATATATAGAAATAAAGTAGAAAATCATATTCTATTATTGTTATTAACGCTACGAATGTTGAAGTAAATCATTAAACATAAAAAATAAAAAATCATCACAATAATACTTTGTCTGTAGAGTAATTTCAATCCATATCCATGATTATTGTCTTATTAACTATCAATGAATGGTCAGATTGTAACAAACTAAATGTTTAGTAGTTTAATAATGATAATATTCAATAAAATATATTTTATACAATACTTAGGTAAAAAAGGGTGAGAGTAGGGAAAAATGAAATTAGCCTCAATGAATTTATTTACATATATGAAAATGATATCTCAAATGTAGTGATGGAACAGTGCAATGGCTTATATTCTAATGATTCCATGGAAAAAACATAAAAAAATGTTTCAAACTTTCCCTAATTCATTAATTAACACTAAAATTGAGCTATGATTATAGATCCTTTGAATCAGTATTTTTAATATGCCCCTTTTTCCCTTCATAATAATGTGTTCATGGCATGGTTATATTTAACAAAAAATTCCTATTGTCTCATTTTTATATTATATAAGATGATTCTAAAAATTATATCAAGGAATTCTACATTCATAAATCTAGGAATTATATAATGAACAACAATTTTATTTATCTGATATCTAAGAAAAAAAATTCATTAACATTATGAATGATTGGCTCATTGAATGTGGGAACATTATTCCAAAAATCATAATTATGATTATTATGATTAGGATGAGAGGAATTATTAAATAGAACATAACCCTGAAGCAATTTGGTTCTTTTCATATAAGAAAAATTCAAGAATTCTTATTCACATCATTAGAATCTATTAATATTATAAGAATGAAAATAAAGGAATTGAACTTTTCTATCAAAATTGATATCTTGATAGATATTGATATAATAAAATAAATATTTATCATTACAGTTATCTTGAGATATGGATTCTAATTTTTATTTATCAGTATAATTGACCTTCTATTATTCTACATAAGTTTTTTTATCCTTATAAATGGATACCTGAGAGGATTTATCCAATGAACAAGGGGTGTTAGACAACGATTCCCTCTCCCATGACATCTATTTTATATTGTGGAAGCTTATATGAGTATATAGATTAATGATATTTCATAGTATGTAATTTTTTATAAAATAAAAGATGTTATAGAAGATATCACCCAATCAGTCATATTATATTCTAATGATATCCCTATCCTTGAATAACCATCATGGGATATCATTATTGATATTAAATCTCTCGGTTCACATTATAATGATGTGGTTGGGTAGACAATAAATTATGTTAAATAATTTACGGTTATTGGTGATTTTTTACTTATTCGGAGATAATGAAATAATCACTATAACTATTGGTGAGAAATACTAATCTCTCCAATTTAATTATCTTCGGGTCCTCTTATTTGGTCGAAAAGTACAAATCCATGACCTAAAAAAAATTCCCTTAGCATCATCAATGACTTTGATGATTTTAAATAAAAATCATTGACCCATGATGGAATGGTTTTCCTTCTCAACTAGGTGATTACATACACATTATTTATTGTTTTTTTCTTTTAATGTGGATGAGAATACACAATTGTGAGCTTCAGTGTAGGATCAGGAACTTCATATGGATTGTTTCTGTATAAGAATAGAAAATTGGAATTGTTTCATAGAAGAATTGTATGAAACCTGTTGATATGAGGGGGTTCATTTCATCTGGTATATGAGGGTCTTTAATTATATTCTCATTAGAAAACATACATAGAATCTTATTACCACTGATAAATATTCCTTTCCGTTTTTATAATTTTTGTTTGGAAGGAGGTTGGTGAGTGTGAATATGTAACATATTAAATCATTTGTACCTCATTTTCTGAACAATATTTTTTTGATTTAATGAATTACTCCAAATAGATTGTTATTATACCATCAAACCACAAATTTTGGGAAAAAAATAGTATTACAACTCTTAAAACAAACCCTAAATATATATCTACTCATTATAAAAATGAAATTTTTGAACTGACACCTTGTAGGGACAAATTAGATGATATTTTGTCCTCCCAAAATGATCTAGACATTTTATGTATACAATCAAGGGTGATTATATTATAAATTGGATAACTAATTGAAATTAACATTTTAGTGTTAAAATTAATATAAAATAGAATTTGATGGTTTTACTCAGTCATGACCATGTATTATGATATTCAATGAACATTTCATAAATACTATAAGATTTAATTTATTTCTGAGGATGTTAAAAAAATAATTACCCACCCCTGAAAAGATGAAGAAGGATAGTAAATAAATTGTTTGATCATGTCACTTATGCTTAAGATCTAAAGACAATACACAACACCCTTTCAGGGGTTGTGAATATTCAATAGAGCTATGGAAATATAAAGGTACATAATTTAAATTTACAATATGTATAGAAGGATACCAATAAGTTATAATGAAAGTCATCGTAAAATATATACAAATTAAGAATCTTCAAAATCCCATATTGGAAGAAATATCCATATTCAATGAATCTATAAGGATTGTAATAAAAACCATAATGATTGACAACCAAACTTGCACTGAACATACATGAACAGTAACCATACAACGAGAGTCCTAAAATTCCTCATAAATTAAATTGGGGGTATGCATGAAAACATTCATGGCCACAAAATATTTATACTCTAAGTTATTTTTGGAGGATCTGAATAATATTTCGTACTAAAATATGTAAATTGGATACATCAAAGGTATTCATGGATAAATATGATTTTTGATGGCATAACCATTGGTACGCCTAGACCCCTGGTGTGTTTAGGAGAAAACTTTAATTTTTCATATTTGTGAAAATATAGTTTCATCACTATATCAACAATCGAATTAATTATGAAGCTGAATTATTGGAAATGATATATGTTGTTAGTCATGATGTCCATCAAAATTGGAAATCCATTTCGACTGAATATAACTCTGTACATGGAATTAATTCAATAAATTATAGAAGTAGAAATGTCACATTGAGTATTAAAACTCATTGGAATGAATGTATTGATCATAAAAATCATCCTAACCTTATTTTTAATCATAGATAGTGATAATATAACAATGTAATGGATGACTTTTCAATGATATTTTTCATTAAAATGAGCATGATGTGGTCCTTTAGAGCTCCTAACAATTATACACCATTGGTCGATGAAGACATGTGTGGGGTGATCCATTTAAATTTCTGTAAAACCCCATCAAATTGATAGTCTTCATTTTACTTTTTCATTAATAAATTTTTACGAATGGCAGTGTGTAAATATTGAAATTTCTGGGTCCATATTAAAAACATCCTAAATATTATTTTCAATTTATCATAATTGAAGTAAAAGTTGATTTATTATTATCTTAACAATAAAATTATATATAGAGACTATAATTAATGAAATAAATTAATAAATATTTATATAGAATAAAAAAATTATTTTTAAATAAAGAGTAATAAAAACATTTTATTAAATGGTTTAAAATAAATCCCCTTAAGATATTTAATGTCACGATTATTCGACCAATATATATATAAATATATTTTTTGAAAAAAATGTGTATAAATTTATTTAATTTATAACATTAAATTGAGGTAATATATACCCATATCATGGAATATAGGTTCATAATATGAATATTTTTTCAGCAATATAATGATTAGATGGAAAACACAAACCATTGACTTACACAGAGGAATACATGATTTAACATGATTTTATATTAACTTAATAATTTATTTATCACTCTATTGAGAACCATATTTGTAATTATATTTCATTATTTCAAAAATCTATTATTTAATATTATTCACTCATTAAAATTTATTTATTAAAATTGGAATTAATATGTTATGTAATGTATTTCCCTTACCTGATCTAGTTTTCTGGATATAGACATTGAGTATTGATCCTGGATTTATCATCCATAAGATTTTCATGGAAATGAAATATATTTATATATTGTTATGGTGTTACGTACCCATTTCATTGATTTTATGTTGTCGGTATGCATAAAACTTTGAAAATTTTCACTTTTCATCTGTTATTTTATAAACAAACAAAATAACATTTTTTGTAATGATATATTTCAATATTATAGGACTAGGAGTTTAAATAATCATAAATTAATCATTATAAGAACGTATTGTCTATATTTATGACATGTTATCCATTAATGAGATACTTATTATTATTATGTTCATTTTGATGTTAATTACAACCATTATAATAACATGTTATAAATGATGAATGAGTTTGAACATGTTCATTTGTTGTAAAAATATAAATTATATAAAATATAAATTATTTAAATTATTAGTTTCTATTATTGGTACACATTATATAAGAATAATTTGTTAAAACATATGTAAATAATAATAAAGAAAAATAAATGAATTACAAGGGAGCATTAATCTTCTCTTAGAGGACCAGTTGTAAAATAGAGGAAGAGATCTTATTAGTGGAATGAATATCGTCTATATGTGGGATATCCATATGAAGGAGGGATATAAATCCGATTAATTTGCAGGGTTTAAATTTATGGTTTTTATTTTATTGATTCTAGGAGGGAAACTCTTATATGTTCTTAGAGAAGAATATTTTTAATATACATTTTTAATAGAAAATTGGGAATCCCTAATCATGGGATGTGGATCCAAAATTGATAAAAGATTACATGTAATTTAGGTAATGAAGTAAAATACTAAATTATATCATATTTATATAATATTTTGTAATATTGAAAGGATTTTTCCCTTTTTGATACTTTTCCTTATACTATAATTTATTTGTGTTAACTAACTCATAACAAGGAATTTTTTTTGCAACAAAATTTGAAATTTAATTCATTACATAATTAAAATATTATTAATGATAATTTCATATATAGTTTTTATTATTAAAATTTTATATGATTTAAAAATATAGTTTTTAAGGAAAATTCTTCTTGGTGAAAATTGTTATTTTTTAAAATGAAAATTTTACATATACATGATTTTATAAAAAATATTAGGAATATTTTTTATTATAGTGATATTTATTTGTTCATGATGAAATAATAATTATTTATTACTTAAAATGAAATGAAACAATTAATCCATCATTTATACACTTCGTAAAATAAAAAAAACAAACACATTATTATTTAAATATTTTATAACATAGGTACAAAAAAAATTCAAAAATACATTTTCAAACTAAGAAAATAATTATAAATAAATTATTATACTGTATAAATTCATTTTTCTATATAATTATGATTTATATATTTTCTCATATATCAAAATTTATAATGATGTCACTTAAGTAATATTATCTTAAAAAACATATTTTTACTAATCATTTAAAAAAATCCATTTTTTAAAAATACAATAAATTCATTATAATTAAAATTTTATCACCATTATCCCTAAAAGGTAACATTTTACCAAATTAAAATTCACATATTAATTAAAATAATATAAATATAGAAACACGAAATATTTAATTTTTTTATAAAATGAGTATTTATTCATAAAACAAAAAATATTAAATATTGAAAATCAGAATATATTAAATTAATAAATTTTTATTTATATAATCATATACTCTTTGTAAAAAAACCCTAATACCTCCACATATTATCAATTTATATGATATTTATTACTTTCTATTTAGGTTGGTGTTTATGGATGCATTGATTATGTAGTGATGTACATGAACATGAACATTTATTGCTGGTGATTCCTCAAAAGACTTAACTAATATCATTTATCTAAGGCATGGTATAATGTATTTACCCAAGACACAATATCATTTTATAGTGTATAATGATGATCTTCATAACAAATAATTTTTTCTATTGATCTCAATTTCATATATTTTATAATGTTGTGGATTCTATTTCTTCACACTAATTCATGGATACATAATATAAATCAAATTTGAGGATTATAATTTAATTATATATTTATTTTGAATAGTGGTGCAGTTTAATAAATATATGAAACAATAATAATTTATTAAATTTTTACTAAAAACCTATGTTTTTATATATAGAGATATATTAATATCATCACCTATAAACTATTATAGTCAGTATTTTCAAACACCATGAAAATTAACATTATATTATCACAATTTATGATTCTTAGAAATCAGTGTAATAAAATTAATATGGGAATACTATTATATTTAAAATAAAAAATAACGAAAATATATATAATGAATTATATATTTTACCTTGTATACGACATGCATATTTCGGTGAACGGCCTATAAGAACACTTAGTTATGAAATTTCATTTACTACCTCCACTAACTCATAAGAATAATGCTAAAAATGGGTTTCATGTATAGTAAATGGTATTTAAAATAAATTATGCTTAATATAATATACTCTAGATACATGTGGGGTTTTTTGTAATATTATACACGTAGTCCATTTTTAGTACATGGTGTGTGGGTTTTACATGGCCACTATGAATTTATGATTTCAAACATATGATATTTTATCATTAAGATATATGTTATTTGTGTATGTGCAAACAAAATTTTATTCTAAAAATAAAATATTTGTTTACAAAGGGTTCCCAATTTAGGGAATTATCTCTAATTTCAACAATTGGACTCAAATTTAAACTATGTAAAGTATTAGTATTGACATGATTACTTAATTTGAGTTATAGGCTGAGTTACACAATATTTATCTATAATATACATATACCCAGAAAGTATTTTTCTGTGGAAATATGATGAATGATACAAAAAAAATTTGGTTTCTATAAACTATATGTCATTTATTAATAGAAAAATCACCCTGAAAAAACATCCCCCAAATGAACACTTAATAAACACTCCCATCTTTTCTCACCCCACAACTTTCTAATCCCTATTTCCACTCATTTTTGTCCATTATAGATTTGGCATACTGAAAAACATGTCTATCAATCAATTAATAATTTTGGAGAGGTATAAAATTTAATTAATTTAATATATTTATGAATTAATTAATAATGGTAACTAATATTAAAATAAATAACCAACATGAACAATTTCCATTATGAGAAATAAACTAGTTGTAGTCTATAATATTAATCTCTATATAAATATATAAGCATCATACCCATCATTACAACATTATATAAATGAAATATAGACTAAAATAAATTTATTCAAAATAAAATTGGAAGAAATATTGAATATCATACAGAAATGTAAACATGATTGATTTTCATGAAATAATGATTAATCCAAAAGAAGATGAATTTATCCAGAATAATTATCCTATTAATAAATAAATTATTATTATTTTTATTATATAAAAAATAAAAAATTAACTTATAAGAAATAAAATATTTTATGTTATATATCATTTCATCATATAACTATAAATGAAAAAAATTTAATAAATTGATTCTATAAATTATCCTTCATAAATATTTAATAAAACATCAACAGAACACATTCTACTTTTTTACTAAAAAGTATATAATTTTCTTTGACACTCAAAAAAAATGATGAATAACAAAAATAAATTATACATACGATATGTGTTGAGACTAAATGTTCAAAAAAATTATCGCTTAACAAGTATTTTTATAACAATATGAAAAACTAAATTATATTTAGTAATCACACTCATTTTTTTATAATTAATTAATGGGGAAATAATATCTAAATGAACATCACATAAATATTTATATACCCAATTTAATATTCAACAACATAAAAAAATATAATTAAAAATATTATATATTCATATCAAATATTTTAAAAAAAACTGTTGATAAATTACTATGAATATCATTTTGGGAATTTTTTTGACGATTTAGTATCATAATTTTAGTCTATATTTTACTATATATAAATTTTTTAACTAATATATAGCGGTCGATGGTAGGGTTAAAGGATGAAAATTCAATAAAAGATATGAATTATATACCTCAGGTAATATTTTTCATTTATTGACATTTGATTATCATTATCCCTCTATGTAATAATAATTTACCTATTGATCATCCATTATGGAATGTCACTCTAACCATAAAGAACAAAAATATTGATAATAATGCGTGATTCATCATAAAGGATGATTGAGAGGGATTTGTTTTTCTATGATAAGTAAATCCAAGGAAATGAGGATTATAAAAGTCTAATAAAATTAATTAGAAAAAATAAAATTAATTGCGGAAATTTTCATTGAATTATTCATGCCATCAACCAATCATCACATACAAATAAATATTATAGGAAATCAACCATTATCATTAGATACGATCCTTCTAATATGGGGAAGTCAACTGTCAAAAAATATCATTAACTAAAATCTATAGTAAAAATTTCATGTTATAAATTTTAGAAGTTGATGTTAATTAATTTATATTTATATATAATAGTGATTTAATATAATGACATAAATATGATAAATATATGACATGAAAAAATATCTCATAATTTATTTAATGATAATGAAAAAAACTATTATAAACACAAATTTGGGTTCATAATTCTAAAATTATTCTATTTTTTGATATATATATATATAGTTCTTTATTTGCCTAAAAATAAAATTTATGATATTAATTTATATTAAATAATATATTAAATTAATTTAAATAAAAAATTTATAAAATTTTAATTTTATTTTAAATATGATGTATCAATATCAACAGAAAACTATGGTGTTTTATTATTGTTTAATGCAGTGATTTTTTTATTTTCCATTTTTTGGGTGCTAGTACAATAGTACACAAAAATAAGCAATATTTTTAGTCAGAAAATATATTAGTCACTAAATCTAAGAAAACCCTTGTAGTTACTACACATTAATTCATGATTTATTACATAAGAATACACAATATACAAACAAATTGATTGATATATATAATGTATTTGGGTGATTGGATATATTAAATTAAGTCATAAACTATGTGGTACATATAAATTTTTGATAACATCCTTAACATGGTCATAATTTTCCATTAATTCATAATACATATTGGTAAAACCATGGGAAATACTTGTAATAACCCATATTTTCTCTATCCCTTCATTTCTGAAAATCCATCGTTGAGGAGTTCTAGGAGGTTTCAGTGGCTTATTTCAAGATTTTTCATAAAACTCAGCCCCACAAAACAATTGAAACGAAATGTTATCACTGTTTTGGTGGAACCGGTTATGGTTACGATGTGGATTGATAAATACCATATCTTCATGGGTATTCATGTGATGTATTTGAAAATCATAATTACAAGGAATATATCTGACCTTTTCGAAATGAGTACCCAGCAATTTTTCCAAGATATAGTTATTGATGAACAATTTCATGATCTATAGTTACAAAAGATTGTGAGTACAGTGAAGGAAGGGAAGCTGGATGCTTTCCATATTGACAATGATGGTGTGATATGGTTTAGAATGTCGCTTTGTTTACCTTCATCACATGGGACAAAGAAGGATTTATTGGATAAGGTATTTATCTCACCATTCTCTATTATCCTAGTACCACTAGTATTTTTTGTGATCTATGAGAATACATCATTTGGGGAAACCAAAAATAGGGTATTTCTGAGTATCTCTCAAGGTGATTGATATTTTAGTAAGTTAAAGTACAGTGAAATAAGTCCAATGGGATGATGCAACCATTTACTATACCCACATGGAAATGGGAGAATATCACTCTTGGATGTTTCAGGGGTCTCCCAAATACATATAAAGGAAATATTATGAAATGATTTGTGGTGGATCGAACCACCATGAATTCCAACTTTGTTGTCATTTATGAAGATATATTTGTTGAACATCATGAAAAGATAAATGTGACGAATTTAGTGAGATTTCAGGGGGTTCCACAATCGAATGTGTTTGATCATGATCCTAGGTTCACATCCAAATTCTAAAGGAGTCTTCAATATTCCTTGTGTAATGAATTGAATTTCATCATGGCCTATCACCCCCAAACTGATGGCCAATATTAAAGAACAATTCAAATGCATGAAGATATAATAAGAGAATTCTATTTATAATTCCATGGTGGATAAGATCATCATCTCCCTTGGGATGATTTATCATATAGAAATAGTTTGCACTCGATTATTCACATGGAACCATATGAAGCTATATGTGTAATGTGATGTAGAACTCCATCCTATTGGGATACAGTTAGAGAATGAATGCTACTTGGTCTTGATCTTGTACAATAGATTACTGAGATGGTTTAAACCGTAGAACAAAATATAATATTGTCTCATAGATAGAATATTTTAATACATACAACCATCGATGGTACATGGAGATTGACATTAGAGGTAATATCTTCCTTTGAATATCACCATTGAATTGGGTCATTTGGTTTGGAATTAAAGGGATGCTATGACCAAGGTACATTGGACCCTTTGAGATCATTTACTACATTGGGGCTACGGCCTATCGACTGGTGATTCCACTGAATATGACGCATGTTCATGATTTTCATAACATATCACTCCCAAGTAAGTATATAGGAGAACCCTCACATATACTGAACTCATAGGTGGTATAGCTGGAAGATGACGTCTCTTATGTGGATAATCCCATAAAGATTCTGGACTAGAAATATAAAGTTATACACAACAAGGAAACTTACCTTGTCGTTGTTTTTTGGAGGCACCATAAGTATGATAAAGATGTTTGGGAACCAGAGGAATCGATAAAGGAGAATTACCCTCACTTATTATTTGTAAAATGAATCTTTGAGTGTGAAATTTCAAAATGGGGGAATAATGTAATTACCCACACATTTATCAATGCAATTTATCCCTTCATATAGTAATATAATATAGTATAATCACATTATATAACATTAGGAAACACAATTACACATCATGATTAAATGAACCACTAATTTATATGTGACCTTTAAACATATTGTTTCCACTTCTGGGATTTGAGTTATCAATATCTAACATACATGGTTGTGATCAGTAAGACGTTCGGAGTCTGATTGGGAAAACATAAATTTTTGTGAAAAGTAACATACCCTTTTGAATAGTAATGGTATCTTTATGAATAGTTATATCCCCATATGAATAGTATATTGGAAACAACAATGTGAACCTTACCAACGATAGTACAAAAACATTATCCATCCTCTAAGCAACAATATGATATAATTATATTATAGTGTTGTTATTTTTTTAATTCATAAATAAATTATGATTAATTTAACAATATAAAAGAAATTTATTTTACTAAAATGTATTCATAAAATGATATTTTGATGACATATTATTATATAATAATTTAATATTTCCTTAACTAATTTTTATAACTGATAGAAAAGCAGTTTTAATTTAAAAATATTTATTTTTCATGTAATCTATTATTTTCATTTAAAAATTATATTACTAATAATTTGAAAATTAGTTTCTCAAAATATAGTTTATTTAAGCATTATACATATCATAAAAAAAATTGGTAAATTTTTTTTATTTTTTGGAAATATATTAATTTTTAACGAATAGTGGAATTTTATAATTTACCAAATATGCTAATTATATGAAATTTTGCATCATTCATGAGTTATGGAAGATTTAGATGGCCATCATTTTGAACTCACATGCGAAATTGACATTATTTATTAATAGAATAATCACTGTTTCTTTTATTTGGGGAAATTAATAAACTAATGAATAAAATATTAAGAAAACACTCCTCCCCTCAACTACAAATACCATCTCTCACAACCTCATTTCCACATATCTATCAAGCTTAAACCCTAGTAAAATTTCATCAAAAATCTCTTCCTTATCCTTGTTGTGACACCCTAGATCTCTTGGTCTAATCCAATGTCAAATCCTAGTTTCCTTTAAGAGGATCTCAAGAGGAGAATTGAGAGGTTATTTCACTGCCATTTCTTTCATATTCCTTTAAAATTTAATTCATTTTCTCCTGCTATCATCAATATCACTTATATAAATTTCATGATAACTCTAGTATGATTGATGTGTTAAAATTAAATTGTCGCATGAAATTGTCAAATGTGATATGTTAAATTGCCTACATGTGGGAAATGAACATTCATTTTTATTTAAAACATTCAAGGATTTAAATAAAAACATTAATTGGTTGAAAAAATATTGTAATAAGTATTTTTTTAACCGCTTTTATGTTCAATATGCAACTATTATACATAATTCTAAATTATATAACAAAACAAGTTCATTGGGACTAAAAGTTGTCCAACATAACCTAAAACGATCAGGATTAAATTTTTACTAATGAATAACCCTCATGGTATATAAAAATCATTATAATATTATTTTAATATATAGAAGATAAAAAATAGCATGGAATAGTAACTCTGGATGTTTATCCCATTTCTACATGAAATTCATGTCATGTGTACAAGTGAATTGTTCATGAAAATGAAGAAAAAGATCACTCCTGAACTATTAATTTAAACACTACAACTCATCCAATGGCCCATATAAGAACTCAACTAAACCATAATGTTTCACTTAAACATATAAAAGGTTTTATATGTTTTAATTAATTTATATAACATGATCATATAGGTCATTAATGTTAAGAAATAATTCTGAATCTAGGAAGGGGGATTTCTCAAAGAAAACGTTCATACCTAAGGTTTTCCCTCATTCACTCTATTTTCAGTATGGTTATTCCATAAATATAATTTCATTATTATTACCTTATGTTTTTAGCGTTATATTTTTTTCACTAGAGTCTATCTTAAACACAAATTTTTTCCAAAATAACCCTTCATCAAAAAATAAACCTTTTACTTCCCATTCAAGGTTGATGGTTCTTATAATATGTATGTTATTCCCACTTTTATTTGGAAAACCAATGTTTATGAATGTATGATTTAATAAATGAAACCAATTACTTTTCCTAGGTTATTTATGTCCAAGATTGATATATGATCTATATTTTATGCATGATAATGTTAATTTTATGATGTGATGTGTGCACCCAGGTTTATATAGCGCACTGGTGATGTTATGATGTGACCCATGCAGACTAAATTATACACTTCTCTAACGCATTGGGTAATGATATGAATATCAGGAGTTAATGTTAAATATTATAGAACATGATTCTATATTTGTTCACAACTATTTGAGTTAGTTAGCCACTATTATATAAGGTTTCATTTTTTAACATTTCCACTTTTCATGCATTTTTTAAAACTATTCTTAACATGTTTATGAGCTTATTCTTATGTTATTATTATGCTCACCCCATATTGTATTGTCTCATTTTCTTGTCCAATTACTGGGATTTAATCTCAACCCTTTTTTGTGTATATCCTCAGGTGACTATGTATAGTAATGAGAACTCAATGGCTAATATGAAGCTAGAAAAGAAGGAATTGAATAAATGTTTATATTTTATGTTGTAAAATATAATTATGGTATTAGATTCCCCAAGACACTAAACATTTAGATCCTCATAGTGTAATTTGTTGTTATCATTATAACTATGCATATGTAATGAAATAAAAATATGGTCGATATATAAATATTCAATATTTTAATGTATCTATTTTTCCTATTTGAATTATTATTATTATACACCCTTAATAAAAAATTTGTTACTGTGGTTATAAATATTTACTATGTTAATAAATCATATTATAAAAAATTAATTTGACCTCATTAACAATTTATAATTAAGATTTTTATAAATATAGAATAAATTTTATAAAAACAAATTAAAATTGGATGAATAATTTAAATTTTTATTAAACGCATATGCTTGATAGAAATAAATTTTATGAAAATATTTTCTTCAAGTAAAATATAATTCTAAGTTAAATAAATAACTAATTATGTAAATTATATGAAAATTAATTCAATAAGATAGATTTATAATATAAAAATTGAATTTTAGTCTTTGTTCATTATGGTTAATTTTAAATATTAAAAATTTATAATTTTTAGACACTTTAAAATAGCTTTTATAAAATATTGTTTCATAAAAAAGAAAATTAAATATAAAATCCATTATAAAGATTATTTAAATGTAATTAATTGGATTAAATATGACTACAATAATTAGTTTACAGTTAAATAATCGAAAAAAATTAATTTTGTTTTTAATTTACATTATTTTATGAGATTAATGTTGGTTTTACAAAATAAATAAGTATGTTTAAACTATTCAGGGAACAATCATTATTATTAGAAAAATTATAAAATTTCACCATATTTTAATTATAATGTTATGATATAAAAATGATCATAATTTTATCAAATACCACTAATAAATATTATATAAACTAATTAAAATATTTTTTCACAAAAATAAATAATTTTTTTTAGAAGAAATCATATTATTATAAAACAAATGAAATTAAAAAATATATTTTTTATTTTCTAAGTGCTTATTGATACATTATAGTTGAGTAGAATGTATATGTTAATTTATTTCATTAATTAGTTATTATTATTTTTTCACAAAAATCTAATGGCTATGTTATAATGTTTTAATTTTAAATGTCATTGTTTGTTTGGGTTAATTATTCCATATTGCATAAAGAATCCAACATATTTTTCCCTTTTAGAAACTCTAAGAATTACATTACCCCTTCATTTAAAAACATTCATCATCAAAAATTGATCATGATCATGGTGATCATAGATAGTACACAAGAAAATATATTTATTTATTACACATATCCAAAAATTGTTAATAAAAATTACACTTATAATGTGAGAAATAGTAATATGATGGTCATCACATTACTTTGTTTCCATATAGGAAAACACTAATAGAATTTTAAAATAAATAAATAGAAGAATGAAATTACACATAATAACTATTATTATTAGGTATATAACATGTTATTGAGAAATTAAAACATTCAAAACCATTGATTTGTGATCTCAAGAAGACCATAAATTCATCCAAAACCCCATAAAAAATAATTTTATTTCAAGACTCTTTTTTGAGAGTTAATGAATTCATTTAACATCATTAATTGAATAATAAATAAATTTAATTTATTTAAAATTATAATTTTGTTGATTAATTAATTTATACATAAAGATCATCTTTTTCACCAAATTAGGTAAACTCAAGATGAATATTTATTTCATGAGGAACTAAAATATGATCCTATCATATCTCATAATCCTCTAACGTTAGAAATATATTCATCCTATCATTAATAATTCCAAAATGGTTTCAATTAATTAACATAATTTAGAAAATGAATAAACCTTAATTAAATAATCTCTAAAATTACACTTATAAATTCAATGGGATTAACATATATCATTCCATAAATTAATACCCCAATATCCTAAATAAGACAAGTAAACCCAACATTAAATAATATTTTCTCCTAAAAGTGTGTATCATATTCCTCAACATACACCTCCTGAAATATAATAGATTTATTCTAAAATGATCTTGTATATTTACCCTAATAGGTATATATATGTCAACATGATGAAACATCTTAAAAAATATTAGTAATCACCTAAAAAAGAAAAAACATTCTATCTTATAATTTGATTCCCAAAATATACTCCATGATGATAAAATTCCATCACACAAATATTAAAAAAAAATCAATGATATTAATCATAATATTATACATATAAATATCATCCAAATACTATTTATATTTGATCAAATAATATATTTTGTTTCATTAATATATCTATAATGTCACTGATATATGATTTATACAATAAAATTCTCATATTTTAATAAATAACCACTTCAATCCTTATAAATCAATGATTTCCATGGCATAAGAAAATTAATTATACTAAGATATAACCCATGGATTGTGAAATTGAATTATATCTTTTGACTATTTTCCACATATAATAAATTTTAAAAAAATTTGTTTTGTATGATGTAATTTGATCCCATAGATCATACACTTTAATTTTTACAAAAACTATATAATTTGTACCATATTTTTTCTTACATAAAAATTCATTGTGTCCCTTTGTGTCATTTTCTATAGTGATAGTTTCAACATTTTTTGACATGAAGGAACTTGAATCAAGATACCCTCAACACCTATATCAGATGAAATTCTTTGAGACATCATCCTCCTCATCTTTGATATCTATATATATTTAATTATGTTCAATTTTTTATTTGCAATTTTTCAAGGATCGTTTTGTATAACAGAAATATTACATACATCATCTCTCATATTATTAGGTATGTTATTGGGGATGTGATCATTACAATAGTTTTTGAATAAGTTCCTCCTTTTTCTATCAAGTAACTAAAATAAATTTTAAATTATGGATGGGAAAATTTTAATATACTAAAAACATAATCATGAATCAAATATCATTGAAGAGAGAACATATAAATGAATGTATTGATTGTATTAATTATTTTATAGGAACAAATCTATTTTTCCCATGATTTATTTAATTACAAATAATAGAATATAAATTTTCTCCCTTAATAATGAATCATAATGATCTTATGAATTTATCAAAGAAAACCCATTAGGAGAGTCATACTGGGTGTTTATTAATCGTCATTATCATGAACTAGTTCTTGATTAATTATAACCAAATTTTGTGTTTTGGGGGTTTTCACACTAATGTATTAATGTTCTAGTTACACATCCACAAATATAATATATAAAAGAATGTAATTTACTAAAAGAAATTAAAATCTATACATTTCCAAATGATAATGATGTTTGGTTATACATAGTATTATCGTTATGTTCTTTGGATAGTTTTATATTTTTAATCCCAAAAATTAGTAGACATTCCTCTCATACAAACTATGAAAAACAATTTATTTATTACATCTTATTTTATGATTTATTATATATAAATATATATAATATAACCCATATGACTTATATCTATTTAATCTCTTGGTAATTAGGTAAATTTTATGACAATTTAAAATAAGTGGTTCATCATCATTATTTTAATCTTCTCTACATGCTCATAATTTTACATCATTCATAAAGAAATATTTGATAACCAATGGACATATATAATAAAGGTATTCTCAATAATGAAAATTAATGGAATGAAAAAGACATAACATGATGAAGGTATCAATTGTTAGGAAATATAAATTTATATGGATCATAAAAGAGGTGAGAATAATAAATATGAATATTAATGAATGATATATCAATGTAACATAAATGACACATGAGACATTTGGAAACAAAGTGAAACATTACATCACTTAAACATGAAAATGATTACAACCAAGACATTATAACAAGGTGAAAAAATGACCAATGTGTGTTAGTTTTCCTTCCGAATCCCATACATGACTACTCGTGTGACTAAAACATTACACAATGGTTTGAAGCTCATTATATTTTTGGGTTCACCCATGGATTTCATATCATGTAAATTCATATATGTCCCACATAGATCATATACCATAAGAACATATTTCTTTAAGTTATATACCATGATTTATTATTATGAGTTACATCCATATATTTCCCTAATAAATGAATTATATATAAAACTATGTGAATAATTTTGAGTGGAAATGGTTATGTGTGTAAATATTATATGTTTTTCAAATGATAAACCATATGTAAATTTCGACAGAATAACGATAGTCAATTAAGATTCATAAGATTGTTTAGTTAGATATAAAAGGTTCTATAATCACATAGAATAAAAATATATAATGTATTTTATATGTAAGAACATAAAAATTTCTAATTTCAAAGGCAAAAAGAATAGATGGTTCTTGGATAAAATTTTGGAATAGGAAATTGTCATTATAATTTTAGCAACAAAATGAGGGTACAAAATGAATCATGGGGGTCCTAATGAGAGGGAAAATGTAGAACCCTTATTTTAATTATGTAATCTTTTATTATGAATTTTCTATATGTATATTATATTGGTGAATTTTGGAAGTTTTTGGAAGATAATTGAAATGTTTTTTGGTTCTTCTATAAATCTATATAGTTAGTTGACTGTTTTTGTAAATCCTGAAAATCATAAAATTATACATAAACTATGTTATATGGGATTTGGGGAAGTTGAATGGGTAGGTTAACAATTTTTCCAAAAAATGGTTTCCTCGTAGGTTAAACTATGAAATGTTATACCTTGGTTTTTTGATTGGTTGGTGGATTATTTACCTAACCACACGAGCAATCCTTTTGACCCCCCCCCCCCCCTTCAGGCAACAACTAGTGCATTGTTAGTGCACTATTTTCTTAATTGTGTGACTGAACATTCCCAGATTAAAAAATAGATCCTTATATTGTTTATCTTTGATGATATTAATAATAAAAACCTCAATTTTTTTAGAAAAATGGAAAAAACATGATATTTGATCCTTTTAATGTACTTGGAGGCTTCTTTGATGTATTCAGAGGTGATATGAAAGAATTTCCTAGTGATCTGAAGGCAGATTCAAATAGCAAGTCATGTTTTATTGTTGTTTTCCTTGGTTTTCCATATAAATTTTTTATCTCTATCATTTTCTTAAATCTATCCATTTTGGGATTGGTATAAGTTATTTTATGCCAATATTGGTTTTATTTAGATTTTTTTATAATATGGGAAGAGATTTAAGGTGGTTTTTTGAGTTTCAACCCAGTTTCATTACTATTTTAGTGTAGTTCTTAATTTTCACCATAAATCCCAAGGAATGTGGCTTCACCCTAAACTACTATATTTAAAACAAGATGGATTTGTTTTAAATTTATTTTTATTATTGTTATTTTTAAAATTGTTTTAAATTTTACATTTGAAACCCTATTTGTTTTTTATTTAGAGAATAGTGGAAATTGGGAATTTTTGTGTAATGTGAAATTGGTGATTTGATTTCTAAATGATTATTTTAAAATGATTTCATGGTATTGATGAATGGACAACCACTTTTAAGAAATGGGTTTGTTTTATTTAAAATTATTGTTTAAATGGTTTTCAATGGATGTATTTTTTTTAATGGTTGAAATGGTTTTTAGGCATTGGTTTTGGGAATAATGGTTGTATATATTAATATAATTTCAGGGTGGATAAGGGTATGAAGTCACCCCCATCATTACTAGTATGGATAAGGGTCAAGAATTCAACCATTTAAAATGGATCATTTTGTGATGGATCGGTAAAGATAGACTCTCCACACATGAGTATAGGGATTTATTTTGTTTCATGTATGTTTGAATGTGTGGATTTGTGGAATGAGATAGAATATTCAAAAAATGGAAACTTTGAAAAGGTTTTAGATCATTTTTTGGTTTCGTTCGCAAGAGACATGTTTAGTATAGAAAACTAATTTAATTATTTAACTGTTTGATCTTTTTATAAATTGTTTCAATTGTTTTATATATAATATTTTATAATAATTTAAAATCATTTTCTATCCTTATGGTGTGATTAGGGAAGCCATTTGGCAAAATCCTGCTTAGTTTCAATACTATTCCCTTCATTGAGACATTGTTGCTTCTAGAAATTTTTATAAAAATGATATGTTGAAGATAAAGTGTCACTCTTATTTAGTGGTTAATAGTAATACATGGGATGTATTTTTGTGTTTGGAATGGAGAATGGTGTTTTTATTTAGAATATTTTGGTTTTTTTAATTTTGTTACCCGTTTTTTACTTTGATATTATATAATCATTTATAAATGTTATAATAATATGGTTAAATGTTATTTAATATGTAGTAAAACAATTAGATTGTATAGGTATATTTATAATTTCATGAAAACATTAATTATTCAGATTCAAATTGATATAAATAATAAGGTTCATGAATGGATAATATGATAGATCGGTCCCTCGGTAAATTTCATCACAATAACTGCATAAAAACATTCTTTAATGAGAAGTGATGAATGATTTATAATTTTTATTAAATATATTATTAATCAAATATACATTTATAAGATCATTTTAAAAACATGAATTGATATTTAGAGAAAAATTATAATGATAGTTTTGGAATATAATCCATGGGGCATAGGTCACTAACTAAATTTCATCATATTAACACCTTACATAAATTTTTAATTTGGTGAATTAAATGATATTTAATTATAAGAAAATAAATTATTTTCAATCAGTTTTTATTATGTTGTGTAAACATAACCATTTGATATTAAAAAGGAAAATACATTGAAGGTGCTTGAATTCAAATGAAGAGAGTGGGGTACCTTAGTGAATAACAGCATAGTTACAACATAGATAAATGATACCTTGATAGTGGATAAATGATCTATAATATTTGGTTTATATGTTTTCCATTATAGAGATCATAATATATCCATTAAAATATAATCCAAAGATATTCTAAAGGCTAAATGAAAAAAGTTCTTAACTTAATAAATAGATAAAGAGGTCCCTGACCATCTAAGGGTGATTCAAAATACTTGGGAGGTGTTCTTGAGAACTCATGGAAGACTTAGGAGGACACTATAGAGGATAAGGAAGTTAGTAGACATTATACATGGTTCTTTAGAGAATTTTAATGGGCCACTGAATGGGTTTATAGAGAAAAAGAGATGGGAGTTCTGTATTACTTCCCAAACATTGATTTTGGAATGTACAAAATTAATTATTAAAAACCACAATTATTCCCTTTCTTTTTTCCATGTCATTTGAAAAATATGTTTGGATTAATTATTTTATATGGGAAAGATCTTAACAAATTAATATAATACCATTTGTGATACGGTACTGAGTCATGTTCATAAGTAAATGATTTTAAAATCATAAAATAATATATTCGTTAAATAGGATTCATAAAAGCATTATTAAATTTCTACAATAAATTTAAATTAAATTTTTCTTAGGGAAAACAAATATTTTGTTTTGTATAAAATTTATAGCAAGTAATACATCACTATTGGGTCATTATGTTGTCATAACAGACACTAAATATTTATACCGTGTTGTATTTTTACATAAAAATTTTAGAATGTTATAAAATTGTGAAACATTTATTTCTGGAAAATTTTGACATTCTTTTTATAAAATTTTTTTTATATTAATATAATTTTTAAAATATGTTAATTTTATATATTTAAACAATAATATAAATATATTGAGAATTTTGTTTTGTTAAAAATTATTTTCGAACACTTATAGCAATTAATTTTTACTTAATGAAGATTATAATATCAATTATTATTAGTAAAAATTAATAAATTGTATTATTTCAATAAAATTTACTTTATTTTTTGGTAATTCTAGAATTCATAAAAAAGAAATTTTAAAAGAAATTTTTTATTATATAAAAATATAAATTCAAATGAGTTTATTAATAACTAATTATTATAAAACACATTACATAGAATTTTTTAATATAACCAATGGAATAAATATTTTTTTATATAATTGTAAATTAAAATACATGACCACGCAGTTAGGGTGACCCATTAATAGCTTGATAAATTATTACAATTTTTATTATTCACCTTAAATTATCATATTTTACATTTACTATAGTAATATATATTTGCTACAATTTTTATTCATATGTTCGAAAAAATAAATTGGCCATATTATAAAATGTAAATTATTTTTATTGAAAATATGGAATTTGTTTTATCCAAACTAATTCATATAGGAAGTGGAATTCAATTTAATATAATAAAAACAATCCCGATGGAAAGCAGTTTTTTTAAAATGAATTTTTTTCTCAGAAAATATTATTTTACATTAACTCTATAACTAGTAATCCTCATTATAGAAATTTTAATTCATATATATATATATATAATCAAAAAATCAAAAAAACATTCAATATTAGTGTAAATTTAAATTAATTATAATATAAAAAATTTATTTATTTAGAAATAGTTGTCACAAATTTGATTTTATGCATAAAAATAAAAATAATATAAAATCATGTATAAAGATGATTTAAAAAATTGTAATAAATATCCCCAATAAATAAATTATTTTTAAATAATTCATTTAACAATAAAAATATTAAATTATATAATTCAACAATATAAATTATGATTTTAAAAAACAAAAGTAATTCTCAATGATTCATTAAATAAATAAATAATTTTTATTAATAAAAAAATTAAACCTATATCAATTGGTAAATGAAAATATTATAATTGGTTATAATTCTATGAATTCAATATTATAAATATTATATAAATTAATTACTATATTTTTCTAGAAAAATATATAAAAAACAATTGAGATTAATGAATATTAGAAAGAACATAAGACATTACAAACAATGATGGATTATTTCATAATAATTTATTGATATATTTTTGTTTATAATGATATAAATAATTACATATTTCATAAATAATTCAATAATATTAATACAAAATATTATAATGTATAAGATATTATGGTTATATTTTAATATTCATTATATGGTTGGGATCAGTGTAATGTGTTATATACGCTATCAAACATAATTTTCACATTTAATAACTTTAGTAAGTTCAAAATTCATCCCCAAAAACCTTAAAATAATTCATTGGATATTAGAAATTTATTTTGAAATTCACATTGAGAAAATCATAAATTTAAATTTTCTTGAAATGAAATCCTATCATCTAATGCATAAAACCATCCTTTGGTGATTCCGGATATAATTTAACCATATACACAACCATATTGAATAATGATAATGTCATTCACTATACACGCCTAAACATTATTGACCATCATTCAACTATATCAATAGAAAAATGGAATATAGATTCTCATAAACACAAACATTATTAGAATAATTGGATCTTTCAACATTAGTCTCCTCACCCTTAACAATAATTAATAATTATAGGCACACAGGTTGTTCAAATATAAGGGAATAAATATATCCATAACCCATTGTTACTAATTACCAAATAATTCATCTATATAGAGATAATCAGATGAAGAATTACACTCTCATTATTGATCTTCTATTTTACAACAATTTAACTATATGACGAAATTTTTTTATTCCTTATCATTGATTGACATAAATATTATATAAAAACAAATATATAGGTACTATGTACCCTGTCATATAAGGTATTCTCCATAATTTTTATCCACCAACTTTCTTTTCGTACATAGTCTATTTCTATTTAATGAAACATGGTGTTAATCACCATTCATGAAAAATGAATTCCCAAAATAATATTTGCATATTCACCTATACAAATTATCCTCAAAACATTATTGTATTCTCATGTATGAATATATTCTTATATTATGACTATCGCTTATAAAATATACATAAAATCACATCAGGGATCAACACATTGATACTTAAAAAAATGAACTACTGGGACCATTTGGTGTATAAGTTGTATTGATTCTCAACATGTGTCAATAATGGTAAAAATGAAAAGGGAACTCTTAAGTAAGTTCATATTCGTTGAAGTGAAGATTCTTGTAGAATAATTATAGATTTGTAACATTAGAATGCATGCATGGGAAATTTTCCATACTGTTATAAATCAAAGGATTGATACAGTGATCTTGAAAGTTCAAAGAACATGTTTCATGTGTTATACAAGGTTTACAACATTCAAGTAGAATCCTTTGAAGGATTATTGAGTTACATTGGATTTGATAATCTAAAAAATAAATGATGAATAAGGGGTTTTTGAAATTGAAGAGTCCATGATCATATTTTAATATGGCCATACATTTCATTTTGAAGTTTTATTTCTTGGATTTAATAAAATTAGTCCAAATATGGAACTAGCTACCATGCCGCAACTCGAGGAACATGCAAGATGACATGGTCGACCATGCCCACGAGTAAGCCAGGAAGAGCTGGCCCAAGAGTGGCAAAGTGGACACATAGCTCATCTACAAATCATAGGTGAAAAGAACTCATGTAGGGAGCAGAGGTTGGGAACAAAGTGCGACTATAGGGAAAATAGTACAGGGTGATACCATGGAGGGAAGAAGAGAATTCTGACCATTTGTTGGGGGAGTTGATTGATATATTTATGATTTCTCGGGTTTCTGTTTCAATGTTGAACTAGAATTTTTACACCATGAACAAATCCCATCAGTCCATTTTATCATGCTTCTTTCTTGACCGTCTTATCAACTTCTACATCCAATCATCCAATCCTTGTCGCTTATCTAATATCACGCCCTGTGCATTTCAAACTGAGTTGTCTGATGCTCTCATAGCCTTTTCATCTTCTTCCTCCCACCACTGCATGTCATCATCGCTACCTCTCACCTGAGATGAAGATGGAACACCATGGCTGATTCCTATCCATTGAAGAAGTTTCTAGTGATTTTATTGATACTATTCATGCAATTTCCTTCTTTTATGGATGAGAATATTTCAAAATAGTCCAAATAAAATAGAGTTTCATGGCCATGACATTCATCCAATATTCATGTATGATTGATGCATGATTTAAAAACAAGATACATAAAAATATCAAATGAATTCATGAGATCATAAAGAAGAATGAATTTGAAAAGAAAACACACTTAGGATATCTTATAATCTAATCCATGTGTTTGAAGAATTTTAAATCCCCCAAAATCCCATGAATTAAAACTGCGATCCCCACTGATTTTCACAAAGATTGTGGATGCGGAAGAGGAGGTCCTCTCACCTAAAAAAAGGATCCCAAGATGATAAGAGTTACTTCCACCCACATATTTAAGAGATCTTGTTTTGATAAACATGTCATCACTTTGAGAACCATTTCATGAAGGATAAACCTGATCACTGCGATCCATATTCTCTATGAAGAATAGTTCCCGAGAGTTGTTGATAAGTGATTTTCCCTATCAGTCCACTTCGAGAAGAACCTGTTTCTTAGAACATGTGATAGGTTTTCTAAAACCCTCATTGTTCTTTTTTAAGGTCATTCCATCATGAGATAGTGCTAAAGATTCACCCTCACAGAGCATTGTGAAGAGGAAAATATGTACACATCATACACAAATAAGAACCGTTCATCCATGCGTGAAAAACATGACCAATGGAAACCATGGTTTCATGAGTAGAATAATGAACTACACATTGGTTTTCAGGTTTATAATCTACTGCTTACGTGGGTCTGTGTATTGGTGATGAAGGTGAGTGCAAGAGATGGCCAGCGCATATGCATGCACGCATGAGTTTTTCCTGAGTTTGTGATTTGAGTGTTTGAAGAAGGACATCACATAATACAATGGTTTCACCCATTCGGATTTGAAAAATCACACATATAGACTTATTGAAACACCCTATCTTAGTGAAAGAGATGCAAATAAGAGGAAGATAAGAATATGTTGAGTGTGTTTGTTCTTAAATAAAATCAACCATTCATGTTTAAAGGATCTCACAAGATAAATAAAATAGGAGTTCATGGAACCATACCCATTATAGTTATCACACACACAAAAATTAATAAGAGAGTGCATGATTTCATGCAAGAACATGCACATGTGAATCACATAAATATAGAACCAAAACAAGTGTGGTCACGTGTGTAAAGAAGAAGAAGAAATAATGGGAAGAGAATGTCCAACCTATACGTCATATACATGATCACATGAATTTATGAACCAATGATTGACTCTGATGATTCTAAGTTAAGAAATCTTCAATATTTGTATAGACACATTGGTATATGTGATTTTTGAAAAAAATATTAAGAAGGATTGTGCATTTGGTTATGGACCTAATAGAGATGAATAAAGAAGTGGTGTAGTGCGGTTGGATTTGCACTATAACAAAAGGTGATATTTATGTGCCTATTGGATTTCAACTAATCAAGTGAAGATCTCTTAAGGAGATCAAGAGTACAACCTAAATCTTGGAAGAAGGAAAAATATTGTCCTTATAGGCAGTATAAATAACCATCAAGGAAGCAACATGTTTGGGCTAGGCTATGACCAGTCCAGTGAAAAGGATTGTTTACCACCCCCATACAATAATTCAAGACCCACACTGACTTGATGATTGTTTTCCAAGTCAACCCATTGAAACAACATATTTTATTATATTGGAGAATCTATTCAATGGCTGTTACCATGTATGGAAACGGTGTAGATGCTCTTACTGAGTGGCGAACCTCGTAAATTTATCATGTGCATGTTTTTACAGACATCTATTATTTCTTGATATATGGAAAAGAGAATAAGAGAATCAAGACCCTAATTGTTCAGGAGGTATAGGGATAAAAATATGGAATTTGTTTAAAACATCCCCAAAACTGATTGAACCCCCACTCAGTGTTAGGTATATCCTAAACTGGTCATATCAATTGGTATCAAAGGGTAAGGTTCACGTCTTTTGGATTCTCTACTGTTAATATATTTTATTATGAAGACCAAAGTTTCTTTCCTAAGTTATTAATGAGGTGTAATTTCAATGAAGATTCAGTATTCTCTTAACAGAATTCTTTATCACCCCATTCCATGATGAACAGAATATATAAGGGGACGAGAAAGATGAAAAATAAGTCTCTTCTTTCTAAAGAAGAGGAAGCATCATGTTCTCCATATGTCATTTATCTGATATCACGCCCTGTGCATTTCAAACTGAGATGTCTGATGCTCTCATAGCCTTTTCATCTTCTTCCTCCCACCACTGCATGTCATCATCGCTACCTCTCACCTGAGATGAAGATGGACCACCATGGCTGATTCCTATCCAATGAAGAAGTTTCTAGTGATTTGATTGATACTATTCATGCAATTTTCTTCGTTTATGGATGAGAATGTTTCAAAATAGTCCAAATAAAACAGAGTTTCATGGCCATGACATTCATCGAATATTCATGTATGATCCATGCATGATTTAAAAACAAGATAGATGAAAATCTCAAATGAATTCATGAGATCAGAATGAAGAATGCATTTGAAAAGAAAACACACTTAGGGTATCTTATAATCTAATCCATGTGTTTGAAGAATATTAATGCCCCCGAAATCCCATGAATTAAAACTGTGATCCCCTCAGATTTTCACAAAGATTTTGGATGCGGAAGAGGAGCTCCTCTCACCTAAAAAAAGGATCTCAAGATGAGAATAGTTACTACCACCCACATATTTAAGAGATCATCTTTTGATAAACATATCATCACTTTGAGATCCATTTCATTAAGGATAAACCCGATCACTGCGAGTCATATTATCTATGAAGAATAGTTCCTGGGAGTTGTTGATAAGTGCTTTTCCCTATCAGTCCACTTCAAGAAGAACCTGTTTCTTAGAACATGTGATAGGTTTTCTAAAACCCTCATTGTTCTTTTTTAAGGTCATTCCATCATGAGCTAGTGCTAAATATTCACCCTCACAGAGCATTGTGAAGAAGAAAATATTTACCCATCATACACAAATAAGAACCGTTCATCCATGCGTGAAAAATGTGACCAATGGAAACCATGGTTTCATGAGGAGAATAAAGAACTCCAGTTTGGTTTTCATGTTTATAATCTACTGTTTACATGGGTCTGTGTATTGGTGATAAAGGTGAGTGCATGATATGGCCAACGCATATGCATGCACGCATGAGTTTTTCCTGAGTTCATGATTTGAGTGTTTGAAGAAGGACATCATAGAATACAAAGGTTTCCCCCATTCGAGTTTGAAAAATCACACATATAGACTTACTGAAACACCATATCTTAGTGAAAGAGATGAAAATAAGAGGAAGAGAAGAATATGTTGAGTGTGTTTGTTCTTAAATAAAATCACCCATTCAAGTTTAAAGAATCTCACAAGATAATGTAAATAAGAGTTCATGGAACCATTCCCATTATAGTTATCACACACACAAAAATTAATAAGAGAGTGCATGATTTCATGAAAGAACATGCACATGTGAATCACATAAATATAGAACCAAAACAAGTGTGCTCACGTGTGTAAAGAAGAAGAAGAAATAATGGGAAGTGAATGTCCAACCTATATGTCATATACATGATCACAAGAATTTATGAACCAATGATTGACTCTGATGATTCTAAGTTAAGAAATCTTAAATGTTTGTATAGACACATTGGTATATGTGATTTTAGAAAAATAATTAAGAAGGATTGTGCATTTGGTTATGGACCTAATAGAGATGAATAAAGAAGTGGTGTAGTGCGGTTGGATTTTCACTATAACAAAAGGAGATATTTTTGTGCCTATTGGTTTTCAACTAATCAATTGAAGATATCTTAAAGAGATCAAGAGTACAACCTACCTCTTGGAAGAAGGAAAAATATTGTCTCTACAGGAAGTATAAAGAACTATCAATGAAGCAACATGTTTGGGCTAGGCTATGACCAGTCTAGAGAAAAGGATTGTTTACCACCCCCATGCAATGATTCAAGACCCACAATGACTTGATGATTGTTTTCCTAGTCAACCCATTGAAGCAACATATTTCATTATAGTGGAGAATCTATTCAATGGTTGTTACCATGTATGGGAAGGTTGTAGATGCTCTTACTGAGTGGCTAACTTCGTAAAATTATCATGTGCATGTTTTTACAGACATCTATTATTTCTTGATACATGGAAAAGAGAATAAGAGAATTAAGATCCTAATTTGTCAGGAGGTATTGGGATAAAAATATGGAATTGGTTTAAAACATCCCCAAAACTGATTGAACCCCCTCTCAGTGTTCGGTATATCCTAAACTGGTCCTCTCAATTGGTATCAAAGGGTAAGGTTCACGTCTTTTGGATTCTCTATTGTTAATATATTTTATTTTGAAGACCAAAGTTTCTTTCCTATGTTATTAATGAGTTGTACATTCAGTGAAGATTAAGTTTTCTCTTCACAGAAGTATTTATCTCCCCAGTCCACGATGAACAAAATAAATAAGGGGACGAGAAAGATGAAAAATAAGTCTCTCCTATCTAAAGATGAGGAAGCATCATGTTCTCCATATTTGACTGACATTAAAGACACACGAGACATGTAATTTAATGAGGAGGTGTCTCAAGTTCCCTCCAATAATATGTACAACCTTCCAATCTTAACTGATCACGAGGTATATATTAGAAAATTTTGAAATTATTCTACTAATGAAAATGATGGTATATATGGGGATGATCAATCTTCAACATCACAAGAAATGTCAGTTGATTGATTAATAATAATTATTCATCGTATTCATGTAGAATGTACATCCCTGTATTGTGCAGTATTTCAATGTATGTAGGAAAATATCACTCAACTAGAAGAATAAACTAATGTTTTTGAGAAAGTCTTGCCAGAAAAAATTGTTGAATGTTTAAAGCTCTTCATATTGGTTGGAGCCTTTCAATCAAAAAAGAGGGGATTTGAAGTATTTTATTCAAAGTGGATCAATTATGTGGAATAAAAGGATAGAGTCAACAATAATCTTGGGGAGAATATCCCTGAACATGAAGACAAGAAAAAACATGGAAATGATGTCAGTGGGCTATATTTGAAAAAATACTCCAAGAAAATCAAATAACATGACTAATTGTTACAAAATAATGTAATGATGCATAAAGATGAAGTTTAAGGATTAAAGAATTATTGTAAACAGAATATTAAATTTATTGAAGACCATAATGTTATATTCAATATTTGAGGTCTAGAATTAGAAGATGATTTGAGTAATCTTGGGAAAAAACATATTGGGTCTCCACAAAAGAAGGAAACAGTAGCAACTAAAAGTCAATGTTTACTCGTATATTCTACTATCTAAAGCCCTCCAACATGTGTTAAGAATATAATTTTTTCAAACATTTACCTATCATAAGTAGCTGAGAAATTGAATGTAACATCCATAAAACCTTTTACTAATGTTTCTAAAATGGGTTCTATAAAAAGTGTAGGTTGTATGAAAATTTATAATCATGTATGGGTGAATAAAAGAGAGAAGAAACCTACCAACATTGATAGGGTGGATAGAGAAAATAGTTTGGAAGATAGCTCCCCAAAAAATCACAACATTCCAAGAAGAAGACTCAGTAACCTTACATAGATGATGGAAGGAAGTCATGTTTTTAAGGTCAGTGGTAGTGCTATAATAGATTTGGTAAATTTGCACTGGATTTTTGGTACAATACCTTAAAAGTAAAACCCTAGAAAAATCACATCTCAAGGGGGAAAAAGACATAGAAGAAGAAGAATCATCCACAGATCCATATGAATCTGTATACTGTATATAAATTTGGAATGTTAGATAACATATGTGATGTATGAAATAGATATGGTCAGATGAATGGTGCATGTTCATTTCATGAGGAACCCAATGTAGATAAGAAAAGCAGATCAGAAAAGCTGTCTAAAATGGATAAGCTGAAGAGTTGTTGGATTTTTTGCCCAATAAGGTGAAGGGAGGGGCATCCAAAAGAACAACTAGGAAGGATGCCACTCAAAAGAAGCCATGTTAATGATCCAAACATGACGTCTCACTTCCTAATGACATATTGGTGGTTTGTCCAAAATATATGGAATGAATGGGGAAAATATAATATTCATAGGCTAAGTCTATTGTTAATAAAATAAGATTCTACTAGAAGACAAATAAATTCTATGTGTGAGATGCTAAAATGATGGACACACTATTAGAAGATTCATTGAATTTACTGTATCCCAACAAGAGTTCCCCAAGAAGATGAAAGATGATCTAGGATATTCTAGTTCATTTGAAGCCCATGAAGAAAGAAGATCCAAAAACAATGGGATGGAAGAAATATATAGAATCACACAATCACAATTAGTATTGAATATCAGTTCTGAAAGTGTTAAGAATGGATCATCTTGATTGAGGATATCATCTCAACCTTTTCGTTCACATTGATGGTGCAATGAGAATCCACATTATTACCATATATCATTGAGTATTTTATTTGTTCATATCATACATTGAATTAATGGTCAAGAAAGATCTCTGGGGGGAATTTTATATTCAGAGATTATATGGATCCCCTTGAGGGGGAGGCATAAGAAAAGGCTAATAGAGTCATTGTCTCAATCAGTATCAACATCGGTTTGTATAAAATTCAATTACTCTAAATATTTTCTAAAGATACTATCATTTGTAAAGGTATGTTATTTATTAATCTCTCATACTTTGTTACTCAATATTAAGATCATTTTATAAAGGGGCGTAACAAAGTTAATTAGTGACTTATGAAGAGTGGAAGTTCCCAAAGGCCACTTATCCAACCAATTGCACCTAAATTTTTTTGAAACATTGGTTGAAGAGAGTGCATGAGTTTCATGTTTATTATTTCATATCACACATAGTATCCTAATCCAAGAATGAAAGTGGAAATCCTATAAAGTGAATATACATGAGTTATCATCTCAGGAGGTGTCATATTCTGTGGATAATGGATAATTTTTTTGACTAAATAAAATTCTCTTGTTTTCTACACGGAGCATTGATCAAGTAGACTCCTAGTAAAACAATTGAAGGAAAATTTCTTATGTATGTAATGATCCCCTATCTACCATGAACATTGTATTTAATGGTAATAAGGGGGAGAGAAGTGAAAAGATTTTTTGGGGGGGAGAAGATTACCATTTCTACATTGCCACAATCATTTCAATATAATATTTATGTTATTGAAAAAAATAAAAAGTGAGAGATTGTTGGTACCACTTTGAGTATAAGTTATATTTTTTTTCAATAGGTGTCAATAATGCTCAAAATAATGAAGGAATTATAGAGTGAATATAGATTGGTTGATTTGATTATTCATGTATAATTGTTATGGATTCGTACCATTAGATGCCATGCTTGGGAAATTCAATGTATTTTTACAAATCAGATGATTGATGCACTAATCATGAAAGATTAGAGAACTTGTATCATGTGGGGTATAACATTTATAACATTAATATAGAATCCTTTTAATGAGGAATGAAGTACTTTGGGTTTGATAATCAAAAATGGAAAGGTGGAAGAATGGTTTTTTTGACCATGAGGATTCCATGCACATATTTTAATATGTCCATGCATTTCACATAAAATGTTTATTTTTTGGCATATAGAATATTGGTCCAAATCTTGAGTTAGCTACCCAGCCTCAACCCTAGGCACATACAGTACCACTAGGGTCAAACGTGTCTATGGAAAATCTTGGAAGATCCATACTGAGAGTATCACAGTGGACGCATAGAGTGCCTGCAATACAAGGGTGCAGAATGCACCCACATGGAGCCTAGGTTGGGTGAAAAGCATGCCCGTAGTGAACACAGTATGGGGCGGTACCTTAGAGGGAGGAATATAATTCTGACGGGTTACTGGGTGAGTATATTGAAAAACTACAGAATTCCCTCATTAACATTTCTATGTGGGAAGACAATCTTAATACAAATAAAAAATCTAAGTCATCAATCACATATCCTATCTCTCTTGATATTTCAATCATCCGTAGTATATGATCATCCATTCTATGTTTCTTATCTTATCTTTCACTATGTGCATTTCAAACTAAGTCGTTCAATGATCCCATGTTTGAGTCATTGTCTTCCTCCTACCACCGAATTTCACCGCTACTTCCTCTAACCCAAAAAGAATAATGACCAAAGTGGTTGTTCCCTAGCCATAGAATAAGTGTCTCTTGATTGAACTGAGACCGTGAATGCATTCTACATCTTGCATGGTTGTGAATATCTCAATGTAGGCCAAAAGAAAACGAAGTTGCGAGGCCTTAAATTTATTTTGAAATTCATGGATTATTCATGCCTAATTTATGAATGACATAGATATAAATATAAAATTCATGCACGAGATTTGGATGAATCCCATGTTCAAAAATAAAACATCCTCGGGATCTTGGATAGTCATATCCATTGGATTGAAGAATTTCAAGGCCCCGAAAATCCAGAGCATTCAAAATAGGATCCCCACGGCTTCTCACAAGGGTTGCAGATGTGGAAGAGGAGATCTTTTCACCTATAAAAGGATTTTCCTGAGAAGAGAATAGATGATTCCTCCCACATATTTGAAAGCTATTGTTTTTTTAAAGATAATATCATTGAGCTTCTCCTTCATAAAAGAGAAACCCGAGCACCACGAGCCTTCTGATATGTGATAAAGAGTTTCATGTTAGTGCTTTATAATAGTTTTCCACACTTAATCCACTTCTCAAAGAATTGGTTCCTATGAACAAGTGAAAGGTTTCATAAAACCCTCATTATTATTTCAAAATTTTCACCATCATCAACCAATTCTTGAGATTTACTCTCCTTGAGAATTACAAAAAGGATAATCTATGCATGACATGCACAATGCATAACCACGCATCCTTACATGTAGAATGTGAACTCATGCACCCCCTAGACTCATAGGTATTTTACGTAACTGATTGTGGTTTGCATGTTTATACTCTTCTATTTATAGGGGTTTGTGTGTTCATGATGATGGTACCTACTACAGAATTCCATGGCACATGCATGCCCGCATGATTTTTTCCCGAGGCAATGTTTTGAGTGTTTGATGTAGGAGTTCACATGAGAAAAAGGTTTATAATTTTTGGGATTTCTAAATTACACCTATAAACCTAAAATACACCCCAACTAACTAGAATACAACAATATAAGAGGAAGCGATGAAGAGGCCGAGTGTGTGTGTGTGCTTAAACAAAATACACCCATTCAGGTTTAATTAATCACACAATATAGAGAGAAGAGGAGGTCATTTGTGGGTTCATGGAACCATACCCATTAGGTTCTCACCCAAAAAGAAGAATATAATAGTTCATTATTTATTTCGTTCACATGCACATGTGAAGTAACTTAAATATAGAACCAAACCATTTGTTTTCCCTTATGTAAAAAAGAAGGAGAATTAAAGGTTAGAGAATATCCAACATATATTCCATATTCATGGTCACATTCCTTTATGAACAAGTGATTGACTCTTATGATTCCATGTGAACTGGTCCCCAATGTTTGTATTGTCATAATGGTATATGTGGGTTTATAAAAATAAAGAAGATGGTTAGTGAATTCAATTACTGCACGAATGGAGAATAAGAATGAAGATGTGTATTGTAGTTGGTTTTTCACTTGAAATAAAGAATAAATTTACATGCCTACTTCTTTACAGGTAATCAAGTGAAGAGAACTTAAGGAGATCAAGAGAAGGACCTTCCTTTTTTAAGAAGTAATAGTATTTCTCCTTAGGCTATATAATGAACCTGCAATGAAGCTTCAAGTTGGATTATGCTATCACCAGTCTAGGGAAGAGGATTGTTCCATTCCACTCCAATGTTTAAGGACCCACACTGACTATGGGATTGTTTTCCTAGTCAACCCATTATAACATCATATTTCATTATAGTGGAGAGTCCAATAACTGGTCATTCCCATGTATGGAAGGCACGTAGCTGCTATTATTGAGTGGTGAACATTGAAAAAATATCATGTGCATGTTTTTAATGCATTCTATTATTGCATGCTATAGGTAAAAGAGATTAAGAGAATCAAGATCCTAATAGATTAGGAGGAATAGGGATATGAAGTTTTAATTGGTTTAAATAGTCCCAAACACGAATCCACCCCCTATTGTTAGGTATGCCAAAAACTATTCCTCTCACCAACCACATGATACAGATCATCTAGGTCCCATTTTTAATTAATTTATAGTTGATAGAGTTGACCAATTAAATATATTAATCGACTATCTACATACATTAATATGATGATAGAATAATTAGTCATAATACAACTAAAAATATTATGAAACAACTTATCTTATAACATAATTACTAGCCATTGGTATCTCTAAAAAATATTTTGGGATTATTATGTGAATAACCTTTTTCTACATTGGTGGATATGGTAGAAGATGAATTTTCAATTTAGTTCTGATTTTTTTTTGTTAAAAAATCATCAACATTGATATGTGTATGAATTTTTTCTATCAATATAGAATATAAATTATGATAAAATTTTATGCAATATTAGGTTTGGGCGAACCACATACTTATTACGCAATCATTTGTGGAATTTTTATTATTGTGTTCTAATAAAAATATTTCTCAATTAAAAAATTCTTAATGAATAATTTTTACTGATGAATCTTTTATGTATTATATTTTCTATAATTTAATATAATGAAAATTATTATAATAAATCAATGTAAACATATATAATTTCTAGTTTTGAGTGTAATTTGACTTCATATATTAGTGAATCACTTTTTTTAGGGTTTAAGGAAGATGATCCACTAGATTGTATAACACCACATGACATGTTATCATGTGAATAGTTTTCATGCGTTTCTATAAGAAAAATAACTCAAATAATTAAGGACATGAATCAAACTTGTTGCTACACATAATATAATATATTCATATAAATTTATTGCATACATAAAAAATTTATATTTTCAATCATGTCATATAAAATAAAAAGTGTTATATAATGATGTATTTGGTGACAATGGATACAAATATAATCCACTACAGGATTCTCATATTTTTTATCCTTTCTACAAAAATACTTTTATTATATTAGTCACTACCCCAAAA
The DNA here is from genome assembly GCA_963277665.1 of Viscum album. NCBI lineage: Eukaryota > Viridiplantae > Streptophyta > Magnoliopsida > Santalales > Viscaceae > Viscum > Viscum album. The sequence goes on from OY728163.1 coordinate 2,118,281,686, forward strand.
AATAATGGTTCTCTTATCATACATAAATATTATGATAACTATTTGCAGAGGGAACCTTTTCTATTAAACTACAGTTCATTTTTGTTGGATTCTTTAACATCCTAATAATTTATGTTTTTTAATTTTCAAATAAATTAAATTTATTTTTATTTTGCGTAATATGAAACACAGAGTTAAAAAATATAGTGATATAACTATAAAAATTGTAATATTTATGGTGATAATTATAGTATAACAATTGAATTTAAAGGTTAAATAAATAGTAACTACATTATGATAAATTTATGGTTACATATGTATAAAATAATTATATTTCTTCAATTATTTATAAATTAAATTTGAAATTATGTTAAAGAAAAAAAATTGTGAAAAATAATTTTTATTCCCACACTATATATTTTATTTATAAAATAATATAACCATATTTAGATTATTTTTTTATGAAACATATATTATATATTAAAAAAAATGTTGTAACAATCATTTTCTATTTTTCTATTCATGGGATAAGAATAAATAAAGATTTATGCATAAAACGATGTTTTTAGAAAAAAGATATTTCCATCACATTTTCTATGCATAATTTAATATTTGTATCATCTTCTTATATGTATATAAATGATAAAATTTAATCCATATTTGGGATTAATAGGTTCATATTTCATAAATATACCCATTTTGTTATTTATCGATTCGAATAGTAACATTGGTTAAATTTATCAACTTAGTAAAGGATAAATCAGGTTAATATATGTAAGAAATAATTGATAAATACTTAATTATTAATCATTGTTATTATTGAATGAAGGTAATTATACCATTTTAACATTATTCATGAATTTGAGTGTCTAATGGACATCTTTTAACAAAAATTTCCTATATAATATTTAAATCATGGAAAGTTAGAAAATGTCACATTCATAATCTTACATATATATTCTGTGTTTATATAGAATCAAAATAATCTTATGAATTAATATATGTACTAATATTTACATTAATGAAATTATTTTCATTATAGAAACGTATTTCTAATTATTAAAAATTATATAATGACTATAAATTATTATGCATGTGTAATGTTGTATGTAGCTAATTAATAAGAAAATATAGTGAATGTACAAAATAATATTAAATGTAATATAATTAGAGTGATAAAATGATTATAATAAAGATGTAAAATTAATAATAGAGAATAATTTTATTTTATATAATTAGATTTGAATTTTAAATTTTTTATCACTTTTACGTCAAATTAAATGAATAATTTCAAAATATGAAATAGTGCTAATTTTTCAATTAAATTAAGTATTAGATTTCATAAAAGAAATTAAAATATAATAAGTGTATAGTGAAGATATTTTATGTTAAATAATTTTCTTTATTTCTCATTTGTATTCTATATGGAAATATTTTTCTTGAGAATGACTTTAATCAATTATAACACTTCAAGAAATTCGATGGTTGACCCTCCCCTATATTATAAAAGGGAACCCCTTCATTCCCTATATCATACCAAAATTTCCCATATATATCCACCAACATCTCCCATGTTCCCCTAACCACACAAATTTTCACATTCTAGATGTTCTTTTCTAACAAAATTATCTTCTCAATATTTCGTATGAGGATATAAAAAAGCGTTATTTGTAAACAAGAGGAAATATTTTATACTAATCACTTTATTTTAAATTATTCCTTAACTCCTATTAATATATTATAATATTAATAAAATAATAACGTTTTTCATTAAAACTGAAATTTTATTACGATTATGAATCCCCCTTTAGTAGCCCACATTCCATCAAATGGTGTGTCAAAAATCCATCATGTCTACGTAATACTTAGTATCTCCACAAAACTATACAATTAATTTCTCATAAACAAATTTTATGAATTTGAATTATGATGGTATTGATTCTTATATATTATTTTTATCATTTCATAATATATATATAATTATAATATAATATATACCTTCTTACCATCCAAACCATTAAAAAACAATATTTTGTTCTTACGTATGTGTGTTCCACCACATCCATGAAGTGATGTTAGTGGATCTAATTTTATTTTCATGATAATAAAGTTGAATTTGAAAAATTTGTATTATATATATCATATAATAATAATTTTGGAATTTTTAGTTGTCATATACCTTATATTCTGACCACCCACTAATAAATGAAAATATTGTTCATTCGTACATATGATCTACTATCTCCATGAACTGTGTAATTAAATTTTATAAAAATAGCTTAAATGATTTATTATTGTTATATATATGTAATAGATATATATGATAATATATATTCTCATTATTTTGATATATATTTATAATAAGATAATATTTATTATAAATGATGTTAGCATGGTTTCGATTTTGATAATGCCAACACCATTGGTAAAGTGATTTTGTTCACATATACATTGTTAATGAAATGACGAACTCATTAAGTGAATGAATCAATTCATGAGTGGTTTTTTTATAATAATTTTTCATGCAATGTTCATGGTTAATGTTTGAGAAAAAATATAGGTATTATTAGCTTATACTGAGATAGAACAGTGAATGGTTGATCATAATTAACACAAAAAACCTGAGGATGAAGTTCTTAAGAAATTTATCTAGAATATTTATTATGTGGAGACCTATGGTGTGTTGTATCATCTACTGATGTCTTATTTAACATATGAAGATGAAGGGTTTTCATGATAAACTTTATGTAATATTTTAAGGGATGATTCTAACTGATTGTCCAGGTTTGTGCACCATAGATCTACCAAGTTGTACTATGAAATGACATAATATTGTTGTTAAATTAGAATGATATGATCGATTATTGGTTTCATATCCTTGTTCCTTACATATCATAATTTAAATGTGATCATTTTAGGCATTCATATTTTCTACAATATTTACAAGAACATTATCAAATTTGGCTGAAATATCCATTGGATTTGATATAAGGTTACCAACGAATAGTAATGGTAATGATGATATTTGGAAGATTATTTATTGATTCCGTAAATTATTGAATTTAAAATATAAAATGTAGTTGAGGATGGAAAAATATCATGGGATCAAGCATAGGATATTGGATGGAAGACTTCATGGTTTATTGCCGAAGATCACATCAAATAAAGATTCATTCAATACATCATTGTTCTGTAGTTTATTTTATACAATTATGTGTTTTTAGTAAATGTTGATTAAAACATATAATATATAGACTATTAGATAGATAGAGAAAAAAAATTAAAACTCATTAGTAAATTATTCATTTATTTAAATCATTATTTCAAATTATAATAATTTAATCTTATTTTATTAGTATATTAGTTTACAATCATTTTTAATAGGCTTCAATATGGGGGAAAACATTTGAAGAATTATATGAGTGGACTCTTCACTAACATCTCTTGTGGAAGATAAAGTAAAATATTCTGTGTTTGGGGTGACCATTTTTAAGGATAAAATAGATATCATGAAATATATTATCATTATATTAGTGATAGAATAGACCGGCCACAAATCATATGTCGAACTGTGTCAATGTCTGTTGCACATTTATATAGGTAATCTGAGAATCCAATGTGTTTGAAATTTTATAGGGAATATATGATTTATAATAAAATATATGTCAATTAAATATAATGTAATCCTATTTTATATTTTCAAAAAACTATGGAATTTGGATAAATATTTGGATATAACATCTTAGTTAATTTCTATACACTATGAGGTTGTAATACACCAAAAATATAAAGTAAGAATGTTTTATTCTATAGTGTATACGAAACACAACAAAAATAACATAAGGGAATATAATATAAAGTGATTTTTTAATTTATTTATAATTCTAAAAAATAAATATTTTTTTCAGATTTAATGTCATGTGACATTGTGTTAGTGTATGTCACTTAGGACAATGACTTACTTCGATGACTAGTGTTACACCCATGATTTAGTTATACCAAATAATAATATACTATAAAAATATTATTATTTATTATATGATATAAACAATGAATTTTGAATATAATTAACTAAAAAATGTAAAGACATGTTTTACAAAAATATGAAATTAATTCATTGGTTACAAATTAATTACAAATTAATATTAGAAAAAAATGAGTATGGAAATAATATTTTTATAGACAACTATTTTTGTACTCAAAAATATGTTTTATCCTAATAAGTAAAATTCATTACAATTTGTGGTTTATATTAATACAATACATATAATAGTCAATGAAAGATTGTGATAATCATCTAATATACGAGATATAAATTATATATCAACAAACATTATTTTACTCGTAAAATATAATATTTTTTAAGAACATTTCTCATCATTTAATAGAGAACCTATTTTAAATCCAAATTTTTACATTTATAAATATTATATATCAAACATAAAATATTTTTTTAATGGAATCCTAAAAATTTGGTTCGGATGAATTTTAGGTATTTATCTATGATGTTTCATTTTTTATTAAATAATGAAAAATAATGAATTTTAAGTAAAAAGTGTTTTCAATCTAATTTACATATAAGGATAAATTGTACATTTAATTTTGTTGAATGATTAATTATATTAAATTATATCAAACAATAAAATTTAGTACATTCAAATCAATTTCACTATGAAATTCAATATAAAAACCTAGCAATCATTTGAATGTTTTTACATAAAAAACTAGTATTATCTTCCAGTCAACAATACTAAATTTAATTTAATTGCATCCACATATTTTATTGGAATTTGATAAAAGGGATTACATATTTTTAATCATAATAATTAATGACTTCTAAAATTATAAACATATTTTTAGAAAAAAAATAAGTGAAAGAAGTAAAAATTAATAGCAACACTTGAAGTGGAATTAAACTAAACATGGGACTAAACCTGAATATTAAGGGCCAAAATGACATTTAATCTTCTAAAAAATCCATTTTATGGACATATTTTGATCCAATAGTCCCATATATATATTTTGTACCATTATTGTATCGATATTTAGTGAGGGTAACTTGGGTGGAAGTCTCATTCCATAAGTTTTCAAGAGGGCCACTCCTCCACTAGTATTAAAATGGATTATTCTCATCCCACTTCATCACACCAGTTAATCCAAACAAGATCTACGAATATTGTCCAAAATAACACCTAATAGTTCCTACCATCATCTTATAATCCTACTGTTGGGAAGAGGTCCATAAAATTAATCCTTTTGGTGTAAACCATAATTTGTTACCCAAAAAATAGTTAACATCTTATGTCAATATAATTAGTTTTATTCCATTATAAACTACATAAAATATTTTCCTTCCACGATAATAAAACAAAAAAAGTATCCTAAATATACTATTATTTATTATTCTATGGTTTAGACAAATAATTACAATGAACTCCATCTTATGGGTAATTTACTTATAATATTTGTGTATGGAAAATTACCACCTCACAAAATGAAGTTGTTTATTTTTCCTTTTCCTCCTTTCATGGTTGGGAATTATGATGGACACTAAATTTATATATTATATATATTATTTATGTAATTTATTTATTATTATTTAAATATTTTATACCTAAATCCTCAGTTATTCAATTTTTTTGTAAATATGATAAAGACATTTGCAGAAGATTGGACTACCGCCTCCTAAAAGTGATGTGATTCATTCACATGATACATATAATGCATTAAAAGAGAGATTATAATTAAGCATATGAGACCTAAAAACATATATATGTTACTCAATAAATTAAAAAATGTCGGGGAATAATATTTATATTTATATATATATCATTTTATTTATTACCCTTTCACATACATAAAAAATGATAATAATGTTCGAAGATGTGGGGACTACCGCCTCCTCAACACGATGTGATTCCTTTTACATCAAAAAAATTGTATATATAATTATATGATAAAATAAAATGGTATTTATGATATAATGATCATTCTTAGATTATATATATGGCATATTGTCTCTATTATTGTTAACTTGAAAAATATTTCATAACCATGTTTAACTATAAGTTTTTAAAGTGTATTTGAGGTATAAATATGATAATTTTTTCATTTTAAGTATTATTGAGATGTTATATAATGACCCCATTGACCATAGATGTCCAATTAAAGTAGTTTTTGACACATAAACATAATTTAGTGATAAACACATAAAAACGTAATTGATTGATTAATTGTATAAAATATGGTCATGCGTGAATAAAAGTTTTGATAAAAATGAAAATGGTTATATATAATGTAAATAATTTACATGTGTTATTATTATAAAAATAATGACACATGATAGAAATCAGGTGCACGGTATAGAATAATCATCTATCTTTTTACGTATACGAGACAAATTCCATATTCACCATTTACTTTATTTCTATTTTGTATATATTTACACTTTTTATGTATTATATATTTAATATAATCATATTAATTGTGTTTTAATATTTCAATTAACATTATTCTTTCATTAAGAAAATGATTTAAAATATTTCAATGTGTTATATGACACTTTGGAATACATAAGGATTATTTTATTCAAAGATAGTTATAATGATTAATCATTTATATTAATGTAAATTATATGACCATTTTCAATGGTCCCTTTATGTTTACTCTCATGTGGTTATTCATTACCATTCTCAAGTAATATTACCATTTATACACTCTTTAGACCTCAAAATGTTTTTGAATTTTTTTACGAAAACCAGACATCATTTTTTTCATTATTCGCAGAACACATATTTTTAAACCTATTTTCTAAAAATAAATTCAAAGATGTTATTGAGAATTATAAAATTATTAATTAATGAAATTTTTACCAATTTCTTATTTACGAATTTTATCAATATAATATTCTTGTTTCTTTACAAACAAGAAATTTTTCTTACATTTATACCATGAAAGATGAATGATCATTTTACCATGTATAGAATGAAGGGATTTATGCATCATTATTTACTCAAATATTCATTTTTATATTTTAATTCATAATTTTGAATAATATGTTTTCATAGAGAATAAGAAAAATATTTTCAAAAGTTATTTCAAAATATAAGGTTATTTTCCACAAGCATGTTTTTAAAAGAACTTGTAATAGTATTTCTATTAATTTAACACAACAACACTTTATTTTACTCGACATGGTATTTGTTATATTGATAACATCGTTATTCATACTCTAGATGGTTTTTTATTTATTCATCCTTGGATTTTATTAAAATTCATTTAAATGATTCATTAGGATTCCCATTGAAATATTCAATTTTATGTGATCAATTAACATTGAATTTAACCTATGTCTCTCTATCAGGTTTCCTAAATATGATTGTTTCTGGAACATGGAAAACATTTTTCATAAGGTGTTTACATTGAATTTAACATTATCATTTGAGGAAATTTTGATAAAACTATATTCATTATTCTATATGATATTTTATGAGGCTTATCGTTCATTAATTAAATTGATTACTAAATATGAAAAATTATATGGACATGCAATGATGGGTGGAGCATAGACCTTATAGATAACCTTGATGCACTGATATATTCTAATGAGAAAAAATTGTTCTGAAAATTATATAATTTTTTTCCTTTTCTTTTAAAATATCTATAAGATGGAACATGACATTTTAGGTTATCATATACCTCGGACCTGGCATCCAATACATAAGAACTTCCAATATTTTGGTTATTTTATTATTCAAAAAATGAATAAAAAATGAAATATATATGGATAAATTACATTTTTTGTTCATTTTTTAAATGTTATGTGTATATATTTCTTACATTTTCGTATTTATTTTTACTTATCTAGTAATATGTATGGAATTCATATAAATTTATTACCTTTATATATTTTATATATGCTTCCCACTCATTTTTGTGATTATATTGTATTTTTTTGAAATTTTTACCATTCCATAATTATTTTTCTCATTGATTAATTATTGTGTGTATTTTATTTTCCCTTTAATGTGCATCTGATCTCACCAAAACATTGTTTCCATTCCCCGTGAATCTAAGAAGCGTACTATAAATGGTTTGTAGTAGTATAACAAATATAATATAGTCACCCTCGATGTTATATAGAATGAAAATTATGTTTTAATAAGTGAATTAATTTGTAATAGAAGACTATTGTATATATCAGGTTGAGAAATACAACTAAACTCTCTGTCCCTCTATATTTGATTCATTAAAAATATTTTAATGTAATGTTAATAGTCATTGGCTCCGAGATTTCAATATTCAGGTCACTATAGTGTGTACTAGAGTAACCTTAATTGCAAACATGGGAACTACATTTAGGAAAATAGAAATTAGAGAACATAATATTGGGTTATGCATTGATTATTTGTGTATAAGAACACCCTAAAATATGGGTACATTATATATTATGTGGGTATTCATTGAAATAAATTCATTTCTAGACACAAAAATTGAATTTTGTTCATTCACATGTGTACCAAGGGGTAAATACTATGACATGGTGTTTCATTACTGACTCGGTGTAACATGGTACATTATAATGGGATTTACTGGAAACATGGTCTGAAAAATTTTGGCGATATATTGAGGAATGTTTACATTTCGATTTCAAACCTTTATGAATTATTTTTATAGATAATAAACTAGGTTAATCCAATAATATTGTAGAATAAATATATTGTATATTGTTTTAGAAATCATATAAATGATATTATGTATAAACCATAGACCATGGAAGGAACTATGTTTAAATAAAACATATGATGTATATATGTGTTGAGGTTGTGTTGAAAACCTCTGTTAAATAGCTATCTAGTGATTAACCTTATTTCTAGTATTTCTAATATATTTATTTTCCAAATTAAATAAATAATTTTATAAAAAATCAATACATGTATAGCTATAGAAAACTCATCAAATACATCAATGCCTTGGGACCTGAAACCATGATTGTAGTATGATAAGTGTTAGATTCTAACCGCTAACAAATGCAATATCCTAGAAAATATTTAATTGTTTTAGTTAAAAATCCTTACCTAACAATATAAATGTCGAACATGTGGTGTATCTATTGTTTATTAGATATTAATGTATTAACTATATTAGTTCAGGAAAATATATTGAAATAAATAGATATACTTATCACTCTTTTATAGTTATTAAGAATTTCTAAGAATTTATTTTAGTGATTTATGAATCAAATTTATTTTTTTGGAGACGAATTTATTGAATTAATTTATAAATTTTAATTTGATCAGATAAAAACTAAAATATTGAATTATTCAAATGAAATTTTAAAATATTATATAATTAAAATTATTTATATTTATATGTAGAAATGTTAATTTTCATATTTTTGAAGGTTGATTCAACAAAAAAAATATTTTCCTAATACCATAAATTCTGTTTTGTCGATGGTTTTCTAAATCATCAAATATTTATGGCTTCGACGTCCCCAACATTTTATTTATAATTTTTTATTTTTAACTAATGAAAATAATTAATCCCTATAAATATTTTCCACTTTCTTCTGATTACATATCATTACATTCCACTAATGTTCTCTTGCATGGAGACATAGATATATGTTATTCCATTTGACCTTTTAATTCACATTATCTATTTTCTAGTTGAATTCATGTAAACCATTCTCATTATTTATGATTTTAATCATAAGAAATATCAATGAATATATCCCTAATATAGAGTTTAAATTGTGAGGATGTAGTTTTTTAAGGTGTTCAAAATGTGATGCCCCATTAATCTAATGTAGGAACATTGTATTGGATATCAAGTATGACATGAAACACAAAAAATAAAAAAAAATATAATTTCCTAATTAATTATAATATATTTTCCATTTAAAATTAATTCAATATATTTTATATCTTTCAATGCATTAAACACTATGTTAGCATACATCGCATGTTACAATGAGTTTTTTGATGGATTGTGTTACACACATTACTAATTTAAACAAAATTAAATAATATTTTTATTTAATATAATAAGTAATAATCGAGCCTTTATGAGTTGTACTAACTAAATTATGAAAATAAATGGTTTAAAAAAATATGAAATGAATTCATTAGTTATTAATTAATTATAAATGAATATAAGGACTAATTGAATATGAAAAGAATATTTTTATATAAAATTATTTTTCTGCCAATAAAGTAGTTTTATCATAATAAATTAAGTTACTTATATTCAATTAGTTATATTAGTAATATATATATATATGACATATTAAATAAAATAATTTTTATTTTCATACAATTTATTTGAAAGAAATATTATAAGAAAAAATGCAATTTTAAGCATAAAATAGTATATTTTTATTAAGGTGATTCTACTGCATTTTAATAGAGAACTAATTTTAAATATAGTCATTTGAAATTTTATAAATATTATTTTTAAAAATAAATGTATTTATTGATATAGTTACATAAAAATTAGTTTAGGGTATATTTTTTGATATTTTAATGTTAATTTTATGGTTTCAGTTAATAATGACTTACACTGAAATTAAATTCAGAACTGTTTTTTCATCAAAATTATTTTAGAAAGTGAAATTGTAATATTAAATATGATTTTTCTTTAATTAGAATAAATTTTTATCAATTAATCTTATTATTTCGTTGGAATCATTTTCACTTCAAAATTAAATAAAAAATCATATATATACTTTGGGATGATTTTAATTTAAAACCCAAATAGTTTTCTAGTATATAATATTAAATTGAAGATAATTTCTTCAAATAATGCTATTTAAATTTAAAAAAATGGATTAAATATTTTAAATAAATAATAATTTATTTTTTCTAATAATTTAATCATTTTTTTCTAAAAATAATAGTGAAATTTAGTAACATTAATTAAAACTATAATGGTGAAATTAGGTTTAACATAAAACTAAACCTTAAAATTAAGGTAGTAAATGACCAATGAAATTGCAGAAAACCAATTTCATGACCATATTTAGATCCAACACTTCATTTTATAAAATTTTTAATATTATTGAATCATATTTCAATGGGAAAAACGTGGTTGTAATTCCCTTTCACAAATTTTATGTGAGTGCCACTCCTCTGCCACTATAAAAATAACTTCTCTCCTTCCACTTTATGAAACCTTGTTTCCCTCGAAATCTGGGGATGACCGCCTTGATGGGAGGTTCAAACGTTCCAATTGGTTTCTAACGGGTTTCGTCGTAGAACTATAAACATCCAATGATCCCACATCCATTCGGACCTACATTCCAAAGGTAGGTGCTCATTAGTTTGTGGACTGATGAGGCTTAGGAATTTGCATTGTTCGAGAGGATGGGAGTTCGGACTCATCACACCTTTTTTAGGGAATTATTGGCTACTCCGGGACACTCTTTGTAGATTTAAGTTTTGTTCATGAATCCTTATTACATTACCAAGTATAAAATGAGCTTTCCTTCAGATCTGACAATCAATGATTATATATGTAGGAAATTTAGAGAATCTTTTGTATGTATTCGAGGTTCTTCATTGATAGAGAATCATATGTATTTATTAGAGATTCTTGGTCAATGGTACCATTCGACACATTTATACAGAAGTCTCTTAGTTATTATGATGACCATGCTGGTTTTAAAGACACTCAGTGGGACACTTGATGTTTATTGTCATTCAGAAGGACATGGATTATTTTAGAGTTGGGATCGAACCCGTAGACGGGCTACCTACATATCCTTTGTTTAAAAAAGGAATCAGAACCCACGTAGTTTGAGTAAGGGATTATGATGTTTATGATTGACGGCTCAAAGAAGAATGTCACAATTACCTTTACACTCTAAGCTTACGTGAGTCATGATCGGTGTAAGAAACAAGAGGTATTGGTAAAAAAATAGACAGTTGTGCCATGAAATATGCAATCATAAAAAATAATGTGGGGCTTATGTATGTATGACTGCCAAGATAAATGAAGGTTTGGGATTTCCATTAGAGAAGAGATCCAGGAACATGGTCAATAAAGGTATATGTGCTTCATGGAGATTTTGAATACTCTAACTTGGGGCTTACTCCTGAAAAGGAGGCCCAAATTAGGAGAAGACTTATGATTGAGTTTTACTCTTGAAAATGAATCCCAGATCAAAGGTAAATTAGGACTGGTTTAGTGGATTATGACTGGGGCTTATTCCTGAAAAGGAGGCCCAGGTTAAGGGATTATGACTGGGACTTACTCCTGAAAAGGTGGCCCATGTTAAGGATTAATTTTTTGGGGCTTACTCATGAGGAGGACGCCAAAAAATTGAGGGACTTGGGGCATACTCCTAAAGAGGATGCCCCGATTTGGGAACTTTAAGAATTTGGGCTTACTCTTAAGAGGATGCCCATATTTGAGACTGGGGCTTACTCATGAAAAGGAAGCGCATGTTAGGGGATCTAGGGCTTACTCCTAAGAGGATGCCCAGAATTGATACTAGGGCTTACTCCTGAAAAGGAAGCCCAGGTTAGGGGATCTAGGGCTTACTCCTAAAGGGATGCCCAAATTAGAGGACTTATGACCGAGGATTATTCCTGAAAAGGAGACCCAGGTTAATGATTCTCTAATCTTAAAGGATGAGTTTGAATGATTGAACTCTCAATCATTTAGTGATATAAAGATATGTAAATCACTAGGTTTTGAGAGATATTCCACAGAATTCCATTCAGATAGTGAAGTCAAATCAAGAAATCATGCCATTAATGGCTATCAAGAGTGTCTGGAAGATTGAATCTTGAATAGGAAAGGTGTAATGGCTTAAGAGGGGTGAAATGGGCAAAAAGGAACCCAAAAAGGTAGGGGCGCGCATGTCCTGGCTGGCGCGCAAGTACTACGTGGGCGCGCAAGTCCTGGTCGCGTAAGTCCTGATCGCGCAGATAAGCCTGAGCGAGACATGGTGTACTTGCTCGATGGTTAACCAGTAGGGTAATACTTGAGCGACTCTTCATTAAAGCATTTATAATCCTCTTGAGGTTCTTCCAAAAGAAGGACGCGCAAGATCTATTGATGGAGTAAGGAGGCGTGCAAGTGTTGTCCTTCTCCCTTAAGGGCTGGCCACTCAGGCGTGCAAGTTTCGATGAGTTTCAACACATAGGTCTTCATAACCCTCTTTAGATCTTCCGTTCTAGATCAGAAATGACCTTAGAAGTGTTTCAGAAGCTTTGAGAAGAGACTAGGGCGCCGGGAGCTCAAATCTGTGTTTCTGGAAAAAAAATCATCCTCAAATGGGGGGCCCACAGGGTCTATTTATAGGTAGAAGAAGACCCCAGGCAGTTACCGGGTGATTATCACTTAGGTCGCGCAAGTTACTTGCGCGACCATAAGGCGTCGCGCAAGTGGACTTGCGCGACAGTGATAGAACAAGCACGACACAGGTGCTTTTGATCCCTTGTTCATGCCTTTGTCAATTTTTGATATTTTCTTCAAAGTTTGAATCAATTTGAGCTCAGATATTCCCCTTTTCTGATCTTTAGATTCTGTGATGAAAGGAGTGTCAAAAAATAGTCCCCCCTCAGAGTTGGATCCAAAAGAAATGAGGATTTGACTCTGAGGAAATCAAAGACATCCAAATGAAAGATGGCGCGTAGGTCACCTTAGCCGCGCAGGTTGCTCTATTTTCCAGTGTTTTCCTTGATGTTGCGCTACTGTTAAGGTATTTGTACTTGCACGGTTTATACTTGCGCATCAAAAACTAGTGCGGAACTTGAACACTTGTGCGTCATGTTTTGAATTGCGCGACTATATTCCTTAGCTATTTTTTTGAATTATTTCACAAATTTTATGAAAAATAAACCCATTTAAGAGTTTAATTTATTCAACTTTTGTGAAGATTCAATGGCTCCTAAGGGAATTAAAAAGTATGATGAACTGGCTAGTAGGAGGATTGATGACATGATGAACATCATTGGCCATGATTACTATGATATCTACGACAGCACTCTCCCAGATTTGGCTAAGTACTTAAAGAAATATCATCTTAATTTCCCACAGAGAATCTACCTGCCTCTATATGGTCATGGTCATCTGCAAGGAGTCAATGTTCCAGATGCAAAGAACTATACACCTGAAATGCATCTGTGCTGCTACTCTTTTATTTGGGTTATGTTGTGCATTAAGAGCAACAACGATGGTGTGAACTTTCAAATTCTTCCTCCATGTAATTTCATTGCAGATATGAAAATATCAAACCCATGGGCTGAAATGCTTTCCACTACCGGTTGGTGGAGAGGAGAAAAAATGGTATTAGAGAAATATCTGAAAAGAGTACTCTCTCCAAATGGCTCTTTACTTCCAATGCTCCATTCTCAAATCCATGTATCCATCTTCCAAGTCTCTTGGACAGAAACAGAGTCACTATTTGATTAGCAGAAAATTTCCTCAAACCGCACACAAGAACATCCTTTTACAATTGTTCCAAGAAGAGCTGGTATCACTGCATCTCTTATTGTGTCCAGTTGAATGAATGAATTCCAGGTGGTTGCTGATGAAGCTCGGGATTCCTTAAATCAAATTAAGTGTTATGTTGAAAGCCTCTTGTAATTATTTAAAAAAGAGAAGAGACTCCAGTATGTGGTTTTCCTTTTAACTCTTATGTACCATTGAAAAACACATTCACCTTCACCCATTTGTACCTGCATTTTATTTTACTAAATGCTTTAGATTTTACCTAAGCCAATGGGCCTAGTAAGCATAGTTTTATTTTTACTAGGATTAATGTAAATAATCCTACAAACTTCGAACCTTTTAATTGCTCAATGTTACCTAAATAATACAGAAATGTATGTTTAGTGAGCTGGGAACTTGACTTTTATTCAACGTTCCCCTTCCTTCTGTGGGAAGTTTAAAGTCATGCAAGTCGGACATACAAAGGCTAATGTTTAAGGTAGAAATAGCTTTGACCAAAATGGATTAGAATTGACTCAATTCCTTTGCAAATCATCTGAAAACATAGTACCATACTCAAGTATGATGGAATATATGTAAGCTATGACTTAAGAATATTTGAATCTGAGGAATGATATGAAAAAGAGCTAAATTGCATTAGAAGAAGTAGTTCCCACGAATGAAGTTACCATTATTTAACAAACCCGTTAGGGGGTTGAATTAATCAGGGCCACCTAAGGGCATTGGCTGCATTGTTAAATAAAATTGTATCTTTTGGCTAACAAGTCTGTTATTTAGACTGTTTATGCAAGGCCACCTATGGGCACGTGCTGCACTGTCAGGCAAAAGGACTCTCAGAAATTTACTTTCTTAGTGCTAAAAGCCAGTGAATGTTTATGGAGATTCAAATCTTCCAAAGTATAGACTTTTCTGTATGGAAGGAGGTATTTGAATATGGAGAAGATATTTCCAAACAAGATTATCGAAGAACAGGATGAATATCACTCCTACGAAGGTCTGACCCAAATGTAGGGAAGGAGAATATAGACTATAGACTTGAATACTTTCAGATCGTGAAAAAGGATATGGGACAAATATGTTAAGGATGGCTATTTTTTTGGATCCCTACATAATGTTATTTAAGACAAATAAGGACAAAAGGGGCATTCTTCCCATGAATGAAGTTACCACTATCCGACAAACCCGTTAGGGGGTTGAATTATGTAGGGCCACCTAAAGGCATTGGCTTCATAGTCAAATAATAGTATCTTTTGGCTAACATGTATGTTATGTAGACTGTTTATGTAAGGCCGCCTATGGGCACGTGCTGCATAGTCAGGAAAAATAACTCTCAGAATTTTGACATTTTTGTGACTAGAAGTCATGAAAAGGGTTATGAGGATCTGGAAATATTTAAGGTTAGGATTATGACACCTAAATATGGGTATTGTTCAATGTATACAGAGATATATAGATCAATGATAACTATAATCATGTTGTGGTTGGGTCCTGAATTGAAATGTTGGACTTCACTACGTATCCCATAAGGATGAGAATCAAGCCATACGTAGTTCTTAAACTACAGATTAACGTCGTGTGCGACAAAAGGATTAGAGATCTTAGTTTAGGGACATAGAGCTTGGACCATTGTAAGAAATACACAGTGTGTGTTTTCAAGGGGACTTTTCAGCGAAGGAAATCAAAGTTGAATTTGGGGTTTAGGCCCAAAGACTTGGGGCTGGATTCGAGGGATACTGGAACGTTCCTATGTATCCCATAAGGATGGGAATCAATCCCACATAGTTCTAGAAATACCCTTTGTAAAAATTTGGTTCGTACATATGAAGGGTGAAAGGGGACATTGGTACAATGATGGTTTAACCCAAGATAAAAGTTTGGGGCGTTGCCCTGTATGCATGTAGTCTTTGAGATGAAACATGATTGAAAAATCAATGTAAATAATGGTTCCCTCCCAGGTGAGGGTATAAAAGACTATTGTAGTTTATTATCATACTGGAAAAAAGTGTTGTATAGTTTAACATTGTATAACAAGGACGAATGTGACCCAATGTAAAGATATTGATTCTAGGGGCCGTTTCACGAATCAACATCGTTTGAGATGGAGGTGAACCGATGTGAAGAGATTGGTTTTGGGATTGAACCATGGGAGGTTTCCTATATACCCAGCTTAGAAGGAAAGGATCAAAGTCCGTGTAGTTCAATTAAAGAATGAATTAATGATCAAGTTGTTCTTGGGGACAATGACCTAATAAAAAAATGTTTTTAGGACTTACACATGGTTAGCAGCCCAGAGAGAGTGTTATGGTTGAGGTTTGCTCTAAGATCACGTGAGTGATACTCGGTGTGAGAAACAAGAGGTAACAACAACCTTAAAGATGCATAGTTTAATGTCATGTAGGACACATAAAGGGACTATACCGTTTAAAGTCTTGCAGTTAGGACTATTGGTGCTGCACAGTTTACTGTCATGTAACAGGGACAAAATACAGTTTAATGTCATGTAGGACGTATCACGAACTTTCTGTATAGTTTAGCAACATGTAGTTAGGAAGATGGGGAAAATAGAGTTTAACGTCAAGTTGGAAAAATGGGGGGGGGACTGTGCAGTTTAATGTCATGCAGTGAGGAAAAAAGAGTGCACCATTTTAACGTCATGTTGGACGCATTGGGGATTTTTTCCACAGTTTAACGTCATGTTGGACGAAAAAGGGACGATACAGTTTAGCGTCATGTTGGACAAATGTGCGAATAGTTTATGGTCATATGCATAGACCGTGGATGGTGCAGTTTAATGTCATGTTGGACGGTGGTGTAGTTTAAGGTCATACAGGACCTTTGATGACTATGTAGTTTAATGTCTTTCCGAACGTAAGGGAATTTTATACAGTTTAGCATCATGTAGTTATGACGTCACAATTTAACGTCTTGTTGGACATATGGGACCTGCAAAAAGTTTAGGGTCATATGCATGGACTATTGATGATGCAGTTTAAGGTCATACAGGACCTAGTTGTAGTTTTTTAAGGTCATACTGGACCATTTAGGGAACTTTTTTCACAGTTTAACGTCATGTGGGACGAGGTTGCAGTATAAGGTCATACTGGACCATTACTGTATAGTTTTAACGTCATATAACAAGGATGAACTGGTGCCGCACAGTTTAGTGTCATGATTCATGGACATAATACAGACTTTGCCGTTTATAAAAAATACTTCATCAAAAATTTGGCATTGGTTGGAGAAGTGATGAGTTCTCCATCCATTGAGATTAATAAATAAGATTTATTGGAGTATACCCTATGTATTGAATAAGGTCCTTTCCATTTTGGCTCAAGCTTGGGAGGTTTCTTTCCTGGTATCATTGGAGTTCTGAGAACTAATACCAATTCTCCCCGAGTGAATGAACGAAGACGAACTTTTTTGTTAATAGCTCGTGCTATTCGATTCTGATAGACTTCCAAGTGGGGAAAAGTGCACAATATTTTCTCATCTAACCATTCCAATTCATTCAATCACTTTTGATATTGTTCATTTGTAGATGATTGATCACAAATGGAAACTCTGAGCAAGGGTAGTTGAACATCAATGGGAAAGACGGCTTCTGTTCCATATACCAATGAATATGGAGTTGACCGAGTTGTAGTGTGGGTGGTAGTCCGATAATCCCATAAAGCATGAAAGAGTTTATCAGGCCATGACCTCTTATCCTTATCAACCATTTTTTTGCAGTATATTTGAAAGAGTCTTGTTAAAGGCTTCTATCTGGAAGTTGGCCACTGCATGATATCAAGATTAATGGTTGGATTTGATGTTGTATTCTTGATACAACTTCTTCATCTCAGATGAACAAAAATTGGTGCCATTGTCCATCAATTTGGTATGAGGGACACCAAATCTGGTAATGATGTTAGACTTGATGAAGCTAAAAATGCATTTAGAAATGACTTCCTTCAGAGGTATTTCCTCTGCCCATTTGGAAAAGAAGTCAGTAGCAGTAAGAATATACTTAAACTACTTATTTGTAGCTGAAGGGTAAGGTCCCACCACATCCATTCCCCATGTGGCAAATGGCCATGAGTATTTAGTTATATGAAGCAAATCCGGAGGCTGATGAATGAAGTTGGCATGTACTTGGCATGAATGAAACTTCTTTGTGAAATCAACACAATTTCGTATCATTGAAGGCCAAAAGTATCCAAGCCTTCGAACATGATCAGATAGTCTATGTCCAGACTGGTGGGCACCACAGACTCCTGCGTGCACTTCTTTCATGACAGCCATTGTCTCTTCAACATCAATGCATCTGAAGAGAACTCCATCAAAACCATGTTTGTAGAGAATTTTCTCTAGGTGATCTGGGCTATCATAAAGAGAAAATTGACCAGACGTCTCCGGATTTGTTCTTTCTCGGCTTTATCAGGTGGAAGTGTTCCATTTTTAATATATTCCCTTATAGGTGACCCCCATCCTATAGTATGACAATACGGTTCAAAAATGGGACTAATTTCATTAATTTCCTCTATTATGATTCGAACATAAGGAGAAATTGCATGAGGGTGGGTAATATTGATGGTTTTCTCCTCCCAATTTGGATCTTTCAGAGTTGTGGCTATATTAGCCAGTGCATCAGCTTGAGCATTTTGTGATCTTGGGACATAAGAAACTATCGGTTCCATAGGGAATTCCGCCATTAACTCTGTAACAGCCCAAGATTTTATAAAAAATATTTTTTTTAATTTTATTAAAGTCTTGTGTTGTACGCTACACCAAAAGGAGCTTGCACAACACGCATCCTTGACTTGCCTTGCATTACACGCAATCACGACCTTCCTCGACAGCGTGTGTAATACGCAATACTGAGTTTCACTAAACAACGATATGCTATTAAAATATTATTAAAACTAGCCGTTATGAATAGTAATAACCACTTTTTAAAACTATGTAAATCTTATTTTTCAAAATGAACTTCATTTTTGGATTCGGAGTATCGAATTTAGCCTAAGGTGAAATTTTGGTACTTTTCGGATAGCTTTCATATTCTGATGAATAGTGAAAATTACTAAATTATAATTAAAAACAACTTTTTTAATCGAAATAATTAATAGTGATAAATTATTAATTTGAGTGGTTTTAAAGTATATTTAGAATATATTTTTACAATTTAATACAATGTTGGTCATTGGATGTAATTTCACATTTAAACCAGACATAATCAAGTGTCAATCTTTTGATAGATATTGTTTCTTAAAAAAAACGATATTTGTTTTAACAGCGGGATTTAATTATAAAATTAATTAATGAAAATTCTATGATATGAATTTGGTAAAATAGAATTCATTTTTGAATTCAGAATATGAAATATAGCTTAGGATGAAATTTTGGCATTGTTCTGAAAAACATCAATTTTTGATGAATAGTGAAACTACTAAGTGGTAGTTAAAAAAATTAATTTCTTCATAAATCTTAATTTTACCGCTTCTGTGAATGGAATTTCAAAAATCCGAGAGACACGGTTGATGTCAGTAAGTAAAATGTGGTTCAATGAGATGAAAATAATTTTTGATGAATAGTAACTTTTTGCTTTTTTTTACCACGTTTAATAGTAAATAGGGTAACTAAGGGTAAATATGATATTACTATTACCCTAACACATGTCCTAATTCTATTGGATAAGTGTAATTCGACCAAAACAACCTTATGAATATAATAGGACCATTTAGGTCCACTTGGATTAGATTATGACATTTAATATTATATTATTTAATGAATAGTTAAAATAGTTAAAATCAATGTTTAATATCTAAAACATTTTTAATATGGGGTTATACATAAGATAAATTCAACTATAAATATTCATTAGAAATCTAAAAAGATTTCCTACATAATTATATTTTATTTATAATTTTTATACATTAAATAAATTAATTTATTTATGACACAACGATGATGCAGTAATTACCCTTTTAAGAAATATTAACATAATTGATGTTATAAATGATCAAATGAATGTATTTTGAGACTTTTTATGACTTAAACTAATTTTCTAGGTTACTATGACATATTAGTGTTGATGTAATCAAATTGGTTCGAACATATAATTCTGTTATGACTTTCACAAAAATCATATATCAAATAGTGTCAAAATTGACACAAAATAGTTTTTAAATCAAATATTATATTATTAATTGTTATTTTATTCCTAAAAATCTAAGGTTCGGCCAAATGACTTAGATAAGGATATATTTATTAATAATATACAATTTGGGGTTCGTTTGGCATGTTATAGTAAGTATATTAACCATATAGTGAAAGAAAACAAAAAGACACGGTAAAAGTTAAATTATTTAACTTAGAGTTAAATCTAATTCATAAGGTTAAAATAATAACCTAAACTTGTCTAAATCCTATTGGTTGATAGGATTTCGACCCATCCCCACTTTATCTTCGAAATAAGACCCTTTGGAACCATTATAAACCGATTTTGACTTTAATATAAAATAATATTTTGAGATATTCCTAAGGTGCCCCTCTCCTCCCTTATAAAAGGACACCTACTCCCCCTCCTCCTCACACCAATTTGAGCACTCAAGCTCGGCCAACCCCTGCCATTTTCTCCTCTCCACTTCCCTAGAATAATCCTAGAGGTCCTGGTCTTCTCCAAAGACCAATCTTATTTCCTTAAGTGGAGGATTCAAAGATGCGTTCCAAAGAAGAGGTAATATCCATTACCGATCTTTTCAATTTCTTTCTTCTTCAACATCTTCTTCTTTAGTTGTTTCATGATAAAGTAATAACATAAGTATTACTTACATACTGATATGTTATTATAAATATGAAACAACCCTAATTCACCTTCTATCCATCCTACGGAAAAATGAAATCACCGCGCGTGCGTACGTACGGAATACCGTCTCCACGCCGTGGTGTAATCTATTTTCCACCACCACCTTACATGGATGGGTATAATGGTGTAAATAATAACTATACATAGTTATTACAACATCATATTGATTCTGATATATTGTATAATCCACTCTGATTCAATTCAATATTTATGAAAATGATATCATCGCTCGTGCGTACGTACGGACTACCGTCTCCACGACGCGATGAGATTCATTCTCCATGTTAACCATTTAAGAATGATTATAAAGTATATATAAGAAATAATAATGAAATATATGACATTATAAAGCTACTGGATTATGTATATATATATATATATGTATGTATGTCATCTACTTACTTCCATTTCAAGACAATAAGGAATGGAAAACAGCGTTCATGCGTACGTACGGACTACCGTCTCCATGAACGGTGTTTTTCATTTTATTTATCTATCTATTATATATATATATATACTGAATATATATGATATATAAATAAAATTTTATATTCTGGAAGTAAGTAAATCATGATATAAGTAATAATGATGTCAAGAACAACAAGTCAAAACACCTACGATAAATGAAACGATTTTACCCAAAATGCTTCTTTAACATGGAATTTACAAAAGAACGGGTAATATAATGTCATAAGTGAACCATATATGATATCATAACAATGAATATGATTCTGGAATAAGTCAATAACATGATTTAAATCATTATACAGGAGGTTCGGACACTTACAAAGAAAGTCGGACATAAGGTAAGGGAAATATCACAATCTCATTTTTATCCGAGATTGTTTATTCGTAAGTATTTACTGGGGTGTATTTTATCATCCACATCCTTGTTTCATAAATATGTAATATTATTTCCATCCAACTACAATTGTTTAAATCCAATTTTACCCTTTGTTGAGTTTTTAGTAAAATAAATGAAAGGAATCTTTTGTCGTTTTCCGTACGAGGTACTTTTTGACTTTTCCGACCAAAGAACGAGAAGAATGTTTTTTTTAACTTATACGGCATGAATGGATTTTTAAAACATTATTTCCAAGAAGCTTCCTTTACAAGTTTTCAAGTTTATTTTTAATCAACTTCTTTTATTTTAAAGTTGTATGACATGTTATGAAAGGAAAAATGTTTTTGAAGAAGAAAGGATATTTTCCTCAAGAATGGAGTTCAAGTGATTTTCAAAATTATTTTCCATCTAAGATAATAAAAGGGTTATGTTTTTATCCCTATTGTTACATGGATATTGATTATGTTGTGATGGAAACATTTTTATGAATTCCTTTATCTTATATGAATTGTTTTATGATGTCATGTTGTTTAAGAATCCCATTTTTATTACATGGGTTATGAGATGAATTATGATTTATGATTATGTGGCACACATAAGAAAGGATTCATTATAAGATGGGTGGGACCTATATCTCCCTCCAATGCATTGGGTAAAGATTTTATATCTCATGAGATAGACATGGCTGAAATGGTAGGTTATACCGGTTCAGTGAAACAGGACTGAAACGAGGGTTACTCGATTCAGAAAGGGACTTTGTCCACTAAGATAGTCTTGTCAATTAGTCTTGACTAACAAGAAATGATTCTCTATGATTATGTGTGTATGCCAAAAAGTTTCATGTTTTAAGTTATGATTATTGGGATTACTTTTTCACTGCCATGATTTATCCCATGATTATGAAATTATGCTCTCTTTTGCAGGTTATGATTTCCAAAATGTTATGTTCTTATGAATATGATGTGATTGATATTTATTTTGTTTACCCTTACTGAGCATTTGAGCTCACCCTTTTATGTTTTCTTTTCCCCAGGATATAAAGAAAGGTTTTAGGTAAAAAAAGGAAGATCTTTATGGGAGATTTTGAAGATCTTTCACCACGATTAGAAGATTATAGTCCGAGTTTCCAAAGACACTAAACTATTACGGTCCTTGTGTGTGTGTTTTTGTAATGTACTAAGTATTCTGCAAAAGTAATGTAATGTCAATATACGTCAAGATACGGGTCTCTACAGTTGGTATCAGAGGAAAGGTTTAGTCAACCTTTGGAAACTAGGATGCGAAAACGTTAGTGAGATCCCTAGAGATATTTCTAAGGTATGTCTAGGGATGTCCCTAGGGATAAGTATACGTATAGGTTATAGTAATAGAATTACGCTGACGATCATAGAATTAAACCTAAGATGTTGGATATTGAAGGTAATCCCCCTTTATTATGTTGTTTTCCCTAGCATGATTTTTGCCTCTCACACTATTCTTTTTGGGTTTTAGACGATGGCTGGAACCCGAAGGAACCGTGTTGATCAATGCAATGGACAATGCAATGATTGCCCTCCTGAACAAACAAATGTTATGGGAGATGGAGTGCAAAATCTTATTGCTATACTTACACAAGCTATGAATCATTATGGACTTCCAAATGAGCAGAGAAGGGAACAATATTCTATTGAGTCCTTCATGAGGCAACGTCCACCTTCTTTCAGTGGGTCTTCTGATCCACTTGTGGCTGAACAATGGATCAGTACTACTGAAAAGATATTTTCAGTTCTTCAATGTTCTGATCATGATAAAGTCATCCTAGCAGTATATCGTTTGGAAGGTGAAGCTGATCAATGGTGGAATCTTATCAAGAATACGAGGATAAGAGATGAAATTGAGTCCATGGAATGGGACGAGTTCAAGAACTTGTTTTTCAGTAAGTACTTCCCTCGTATTCTTCGAACGAAGATGGAGAAGGAGTTTCTTGAACTAAAGCAAAAGGATGATGAATCTGTTGGTATATACGAAGCGAATTTTACAAGACTTTCAAGGTATGCATCTGGCATTATCATCCAACCTGAAAGTAAAGTTGATCGATTTTTCAGTGGCTTAAAACCAAGTCTTTGAAGGGCATTAGCTATAAGAGACTTCAGTAGCTATGAAGAAATTGTGCGTTGTGCTATCAAGGTAGAAATGGAAGTTGGTGTAACATATCCATCTCATGGTTTTGACAAGAAACGAAAGATGGAGTTCAAGGAGAAATCTCAGAATAATGGTGAAAAGAAGATGAATGTTTCCTTATTCACAAAGTGTGGAAAAAAGCATGGTGGAGATTGTCTTTTAGGGACTAGAAAATGTTTTAAGTATGGAAAAGAAGGTCATCGAGCAGCTGAGTGTCGAAGTAATGGAAAAAGGGTTTCTAATGATGTGAATAAAGCAAACACTGCAGAGAACGCACCGCCAACACTTCAATGCTTCAAGTTCAAGGAAATGGGGCATTATGATAATAATTGCCCTAATCCAAGGGTTAGTGATGATCAACATGAGCAACCACTGAAGGCAAAGGGCAAAGGGAAATCACATGCGATCACTATTGGCAATGTTGAATATGACAACGATGTGGTGGAATGATTAAGTGTTTATGTAATGGGATTCCAAAATAATGTTGTATCATTGAGTATTGCAATATTTATTGATGTGGTATTCAAAGTGATTGAGATATTTTTTGGAAATAAGATGATATGCGCATAATGAAGATGAGAAAATGAAATGTTTAATAATATTCATGAGCTCATGATTGATATAAGGACTAAGTGATATCATGGTTTGAGTATATAGAATTTTGAGGATTTTGGTATGTGGAAAGTGTTAACTTTTAACTGCACTCATGTTTTCACTAAGGTATTCAAGAGAATACACGATTAATGACTTTGAATGTTTGGAATGTGACCAACAAGACATATCTTGTGATATGTGGGGATCAACGACAGTATTAAATCTCTGGTAATCGTTGTTACTATATTATGAGAGTGGACTGCAGTATTATGTATAAGCCTAAAGATTAGACTGGATTATGTTGGACATAAGTTAGTATTGTTTAAGGATAGAAGATTTTCGATATTATTGATGGGATGTTATAGTAACGTAGTTTTAGAAAAAGGACAACCTGCAGGACGGGCAACAGCCCATCGCTTCGGACAAGGCTGTAGGAATCGAACCCACAACCGAAGTGCGACTGGCCTTTATCGCCTACCACTGACCTACAGGAAGTCCCTGTTTAGTAGAAACTAGTTTTATTATATTAAGCAGTATGATATATAAGTCCATTTTAGGAACTATATATGATTAATCTCACTATAGATCGACTTATGTATATAATTTTTGCTAACCTTTTGTTTGAGACAGATGGAATGACCCATCATTCTATCACATGATCTGCTAACACGTCACGAATAACAAATTCAACTTCATTTATTTAAGAGATGATGTGGAAATTGTTCTAGGCACGAACAATAGTGAGATTGTACCAAAATAAAGTAAGTATTTATTCTAAATCAAATTTTCAACTTTAGAGAAATGATCTTGAAAACCAAAAATGTTGTCCTAGTGATCTTATACCTGATGAATCAGATGGTACCTTATATCATCACAAATCTATGGATTTGTGATTACTGGCTTTTCCATAGCCATGTTCTCTACCACTCTCCATCAAAACATGATGGTTAGATTTCTCTTCCATATCCATATTTTCACCTATGTGGAAACCCAATGATTAGTTTATTTGGGTAACCGTTACATTTCATACTTTTGTTTTTAAAGATTGGTTTTGATATTCCTTTTTACGATGTGGGTTTCTATTAAAGAAACTTTCGAATAGTAAACCATTTATAACCCCGACGAATTTCGAGGGCGAAATTCATTTTAAGGGGGGTAGAATGTAACAGCCCATGATTTTATAAAAAATATTCTTTTTAATTTTATTAAAGTCTTGTGTTGTACGCTACACCAAAAGGAGCTTGCACAACACGCATCCTTGACTTGCCTTGCATTACACGCAATCACGACCTTCCTCGATAGCGTGTGTAATACGCAATACCGAGTTTTACTAAACAAAGATATGCTATTAAAATATTATTAAAACTAGCCGTTATAAATAGTAATAAGCATTTTTTAAAACTCTGTAAATCTTATTTTTCAAAATGAACTTCATTTTTGGATTCAGAGTATCGAATTTAGCCTAAGGTGAAATTTTGGTACTTTTCGGATAACTTTCATATTCTGATGAATAGTGAATATTACTAAATTATAATTAAAAACAACTTTTTTAATCGAAATAATTAATAGTGATAAATTATTAATTTGAGTGGTTTTAAAGTATATTTAGAATATATTTTTACAATTTAATACAATGTTGGTCATTGGATGTAATTTCACATTTAAACCAGACATAATCAAGTGTCAATCTTTTGATAGATATTGTTTCTTAAAAAACGCTATTTGTTTTAACAGTGGGATTTAATTATAAAATTAATTAATGAAAATTCTATGATATGAATATGGTAAAATAGAATTCATTTTTGAATTCGGAATATGAAATATAGCTTAGGATGATATTTTGGCATTGTTCTGAAAAACATCCATTTTTGATGAATAGTGAAACTACTAAGTGGTTGTTAAAAAAATTAATTTCTTCATAAATCTTAATTTTACCGCTTCTGAGAATGGAATTTCAAAAATCCGAGAGACATGGTTGATGTCAGTAAGTAAAATGTGGTTCAATGAGATGAAAATAATTTTTTGTGAATAGTAACTTTTTACTTTTTTTTACCACGGTTAATAGTAAATAGGGTAACTAAGGGTAAATATGATATTACTATTACCCTAACACATGTCCTAATTCTATTGGATAAGTGTAATTCGACCAAAAACAACCTTATGAATATAATATGACCATTTAGGTCCACATGGATTAGATTATGACATTTAATATTATATTATTTAATGAATAGTTAAAATAGTTAAAATCAATGTTTAATAACTAAAACATTTTTAATATGGGGTTATACATAAGATAAATTCGGATATAAATATTAATTAGAAAGATAAAAAGATTTCCTACATAATGATATTTTATTTATAATTTTTAGACTTTAAATAAATTAATTTATTTATGACACAACGATGATGCAGTAATTACCCTTTTAAGGAAATATTAACATAATTGATGTTATAAATGCTCAAATGAATGTAATTTGAGACTTTTTATGACTTAAACTAATTTTCTAGGTTACTATGATATATTAGTGTTGATGTAATCAACTTGGTTCGAACATATAATTCTGATATGACTTTCACAAAAATCATATATCAAATAGTGTCAAAATTGACACAAAATAGTTTTTAAATCAAATATTATATTATTAATTGTTATTTTATTCCTAAAAATCTAAGGTTCGGCCAAATGACTTAGATAAGGATATATTTATTAATAATATACAATTTGGGGTTCGTTTGGCATGTTATAGTAAGTATATTAACCATATAGTGAAAGAAAACAAAAAGACACGGTAAAAGTTAAATTATTTAACTTAGAGTTAAATCTAAATGATAAGGTTAAAATAATAACTTAAACTTGTCTAAATACTTTTGGTTGATAGTATTTCGACCCATCCCCACTTTAGCTTTGAAATAAGACCCTTTGGAACCATTATAAACCGATTTTGACTTTAATATAAAATAATATTTTGAGATATTCCTAAGGTGCCCCTCTCCTCCCTTATAAAAGGACACCTCCTCCCCCTCCTCCTCACACCAATTTGAGCACTCAAGCTCGGCCAACCCCTGCCATTTTCTCCTCTCCACTTCCCTATAATAATCCTAGAGGTCCTGGTCTTCTCCAAAGACCAATCTTAGTTCCTTAAGTGGAGGATTCAAAGAGGCGTTCCAAAGAAGAGGTAATATCCATTACCGATCTTTTCAATTTCTTTCTTCTTCAACTTCTTCTTCTTTTGTTTTTTCATGATAAAGTAATAACATCAGTATTACTTACATACTGATATGTTATTATAAATATGAAACAACCCTAATTCACCTTCTATCCATCCTACGGAAAAATGAAATCACCGCGCGTGCGTACGTACGGAATACCGTCTCCACACCGTGGTGTAATCTATTTTCCACCACCACCTTACATGGATGGGTATAATGGTGTAAAGAATAACTATAAATAGTTATTAAAACATCATATTGATTCTGATATATTGTATAATCCACTCTGATTCAATACAATATTTATGAAAATGATATCATCGCTTGTGCGTACGTACGGACTACCGTCTCCACGACGCGATGAGATTTATTCTCCATGTTAACCATTTAAGAATGATTATAAAGTATATATAAGAAATAATGATGAAATATATGACATTATAAAGCTACTGTATTATGTATATATATATATATGTATGTCATCTACTTACTTCCATTTCAAGACAATAAGGAATGAAAAACAGCGTTCATGCGTACGTACGGACTACCGTCTCCATGAACGGTGTTTTTCCTTTTATTTATCTATCTATTATATATATATATATACTGAATATATATGATATATAAATCAAATTTTATATTCTGGAAGTAAGTAAATCATGATATAAGTAATAATGATGTCAAGAACAACAAGTCAAAACACCTACGATAAATGAAACGATTTTACCCAAAACGCTTCTTTAACATGGAATTTACAAAAGAACGGGTAATATAATGTCATAAGTGAAGAATATATGATATCATAACAATGAATATGATTCTGGAATAAGTCAATAACATGATTTAAATCATTATACAGGAGGTTCGGACACTTACAAAGCAAGTCGGACATAAGGTAAGGGAAATATCACAATCTCATTTTTATCCGAGATTGTTTATTCGTAAGTATTTACTGGGGTGTATTTTATCATCCACATCCTTGTTTCATAAATATGTAATATTATTTCCATCCAACTACAATTGTTTAAATCCAATTTTACACTTTGTTGAGTTTTTAGTAAAATAAATGAAAGGAATCTTTTGTCGTTTTCCGTAAGAGGTACTTTTTGACTTTTCCGACAAAAGAACGAGAAGAATGTTTTTTTTAACTTATACGGCATGAATGGATTTTTAAAACATTATTTCCAAGAAGATTCCTTTACAAGTTTTCAAGTTTATTTTTAATCAACTTCTTTTATTTTAAAGTTGTATGACATGTTATGAAACGAAAAATGTTTTTGAAGAAGAAAGGATATTTTCCTCAAGAATGGAGTTCAAGTGATTTTCAAAATTATTTTCCATCTAAGATAATCAAAGGGTTATGTTTTTATCCCTATTGTTACATGGATATTGATTATGTTGTGATGGAAACATTTTTATGAATTCCTTTATCTTATATGAATTGTTTTATGATGTCATGTTGTTTAAGAATCCCATTTTTATTACATGGGTTAAGCGATGAATTATGATTTATGATTATGTGGCACACATAAGAAAGGATTAATTATAAGATGGGTGGGACCTATATCTCCCTCCAATTCATTGGGTAAAGATTTTATATCTCATGAGATAGACATGGATGAAATGGTAGGTTATACCGGTTCAGTGAAACATGACTGAAACGAGGGTTACTCGATTCAGAAAGGGACTTTGTCCACTAAGATAGTCTTGGCAATTAGTCTTGACTAAAAAGAAATGATTCTCTATGATTATGTGTGCATGCCACAAAGTTTCATGTTTTAAGTTATGATTATTGGGATTACTTTTTCACTGCCATGATTTATCCCATGATTATGAAATTATGCTCTCTTTTGCAGGTTATGATTTCCAAAATGTTATGTTCTTATGAATATGATGTGATTGATATTTATTTTGTTTACCCTTACTGATCATTTCAGCTCACCCTTTTATGTTTTCTTTTCCCCAGGATATAAAGAAAGGTTTTAGGTAAAAAAAGGAAGATCTTTATGGGAGATTTTGAAGATCTTTCACCACGATTAGAAGATTATAGTCCGAGTTTCCAAAGACACTAAACTATTACGGTCCTTGTGTGTGTGTTTTTGTAATGTACTAAGTATTCCGCAAAAGTAATGTAATGTCAATGTACGTCAAGATACGGGTCTCTACAAACTCTCTGACGTAATCATACAAAGGGATCGGTTCTTCTTTTCTGATGGCATAATCCCCATTGACTTGTTTTATTACCAGGTCTGAATCACCCTTCACCTTTAAGTGATTCACTTTTGCTTGATGCGCTAATTCCAAGCCTGCGATAAGAGCTTGGTATTCATCTTCATTATTGGTACCACCTTCCCACAATAATAAGGAATATGGTAACACAGCCTTTTCTAGAGAAATGAGTACAATTCCTAATCCAACTTTATTGAATTTAGGATTTTCCATTTTCTTCCCTGTTGGACTTCTGGAAGCACCATCAAAATACATTTCCCATGCTTGAGGACTTTCTTTAATAGAGAAGACTTCCTCATTAGGGAGTTCAATATTTGAAGATGTGTCTTCCACTGAAGGGTGTTCAGCCAGGAAATCAGCCAGATCTTGGCCCTTTATCGCCTTTTGAGACACATACTGAATGTCGAATTGCTGAAAAATAACTGCCCACCTTACTAGACGTTCTGTAAGCATTGGACGACTAAGGATAAATTTGAGCGGGTTATTCTGAGATACCAATTGGACCTCATGATGTTGTAGGTAATGTCTCAACTTCTGAACTTCAAATATTAATGCCAGGCAGCACTTCTCAATACTTGAATACTGGGTTTCTGCTGCAAGCATAGTTATACTGAGATAGTAGAGGCTATTTTCATTCCCAGCATCATTTTTTTGAGCAATAAAGGAACCCAATGATCACTCTAGAGCTGTCACGTAGAGGATAAGTGGTCTTCCTTCAATAGGTGGCATGAGTACTAGTGGAATCAAGAGGTATTTCTTGAAAATATTGAATGCTTCTTGACATTCTTCAGTCCACTAGTATGTGACTCCCTTCTTCATCAATTTGGTAAAGGGTAATCTTTTGCCTACCAAATTGGCGATTAAACGCCGAATATAGGCTAAGTGTCCTTGAACTCCTCTTAATTCATTCAAATTTTGAGGAGGTGACATACCAAGGATTGACTTGGTCTTCTCAGGATCGACTTCAATACCACGATTTCGTACAACAAAGCCGAGAAATTTTCCTGAGGATACACCAAAAGCACATTTTAAGGGGTTTATCTTCAAATTATGTTGTCGAAGCTTGCAGAATATGACTTCCAAATCAGCCAAGTGATTATAATTTTTTTTGGATTCAACCACCAATTCATCTACATAGCATTCAAGAAATTTCACTAAGAAGGGTTTGAAGATACGATGCATAGCACGATGATATGTTTCACCTGCATTCTTTAAGCCAAAGGGCATTACCCGGTAACAAAACACACCCTGATGGGCTCTGATGGCTGTGAATTCCTCATCTTCTGGGGCCATTCGGATCTGATTATATCCAAAATATCCATCCATGAAGGAAAGTGCTTCATAGACAGTTTTTGCATCAATTAGAAGTTCTGTAATCGGAACTGGGAAATCATCCATAGGACAATGCCAATTAAGATCTCTGAAATCGATGCAGACTCTAATTTGTCTATTCTTCTTCTTTACAGGGACAATATTAGCCAACCACTTGGGATACTGAACTTCTCTGACGAAGTTAGCTTTGATAATCTTATCCACTTCAGCTTCAATTTTAGAAGCATAAGTTGGGTGTGTTCTTATCACGGGTTGCTTAAATCCTCGATGTTATTCCAGTAAACCCAAATGATTAGTAGCAACATCAGGATCAAGCCCGGGAATTTCTGTATAGTTCCAGGAAAAAATAAATCAATTTCTCTTTAGAAAAGAAATATACATCTCTTGCTCTTCAAGGGTCATGGCCGCACTGATTAAAGTGGGGCGTGGATCTTCCTTTGTACTCAGATTTATTTCTCTGAGTTCATCCACAGTGGTAGAGATACCCTCTTCAAATGCTGGAGGACCATCTCTGAGATCTTCCTCTTCTTAGTCATCATGTGTAATTTCTTCCATTTCTACTTGCATAGTAGATGACAAAGCAGAATTTTCATGATCAGGAGAGATGTCAAAATTTGCACATTTTGAAGAAGAAGCTTCCATTTCCAACCCGATTGATGATGAAGGGTCTTCTTTGGGTAATAAAGAGTAAATTATGGATTGAGAATCGACATCATTGTTCGCCTTTGATGTTGCTATAATTTATTCTGGCCTAATTGGTGAAACATAGACTTGTTAGATATCAGCAGATGAAATGAAGACGTCACCGTTTGTGTTTTCATCACTGCTTGGTAGATTACTAATTTATCCCATGTTGTCTGGCTCGATTTCTATAATTGACATTATGGATCTTTCCATAAGAGTATTTTGATTTGGGTCTATCTTGTCAATTTTACTGATAGGCAACACATAATCTGTACTCACATGTGTAAATGGATTTACTGGAATTTTTTCCTAACCATATGGACAATTAACTTTGGTAATCTCCTTTGTTATGGATTTCTCCCTTTGCTTCATGTGATATAATTCTTCCTCAATATATTGAGACTCACATGTCATGAACGGGGACTTATCAACATAAAACATCCCAACTTGACCATCGAAACAATATTTGAGACATTGATGGTATGAAGAAGGGATAGCCGCATGTTGATGTAACCAGGGTCTTCCAATCAATATTTTGAAGGCTGAGTCTTGATCAACAACCATGAAATCTGAAATGGATACAAGATCTCCAAACTGAGTTCTGAGTGTAACTTCACCCAGTGGTTCTTGTTCATTTTTATCATATCCCTGTAGCATCATGGTGGAGGGAGATAAATAAGATTCTGTGAGGCCCAATCAATGAAGTGTACGAATGGGCATGAGGTTGACTAATGAACCATTGTCAATGAAAACTCTTCGAACATCCACGCCATTGACTTTGCTAGACAAGTACAATGGTCTAATATGTACATGCACAACATCTTATTCATCTTCATTAGTAAAGGATATTATTTCATGGCATTATGAAGGATTATTCTCTATGTGATAGACTTCAGCTACAACAATTTTAGTTTCAAACTCCTGAGGACTTGACAAAGCCTCGATGAGTGCTTCCCCAAGATCATTTGACAGATTCAAAGCATCCATAATTGATAACTTGGATGGTACTTGGGCTAGGTGTTTCAATATATCATACTTTTGATCCACAGGTCTACGTTCCCCAATAGAAATATTTTGTTTAGCAGGTACCTTGGAAGAAGATGCTTTGGAAGTTGATGCATCTTGTATAAGAGTTGGCAATATTCCTGTTTTGGATGATTAGACCGATTAGATTCATTTACTTGCTGAGAGGGAGAAGATAGAAACTTCAACCGGTCTTCCAAAATAACTGTGCCAGGACTAAATTTTCTATTGGTAGAAGAACTTGCTTGTTCATGTTGAGCTAGCTGAAGGACTGTACCACGAGTTTCTTCTGTGTACACAGTTCTAGTAGGGGTAGAATTGGAATAGTGGCTTCTGAAAGATCCACGTCTTCCCCTGTATCCTGAGCCCCTGGAACTTCCTCTGATTCCTTTGTTGGATACTAGGAATTCAGGCTCATAAAAATTGAAATTGTGACTGGAATATGGATCTGTTAATTGAATCATATTCACAGAACCGAAGATTAACTCTTCGTCTGATGAAGATTCTACATGATTAGCCTATTTAGGCTGTGCCGTTTGGTGGGGCGGTGCCCGTGTCTTTGAAGTAGATGGCATGATGTCCGCCAAAGTCAATGACAACATAGGATTTGACACATACTCATCTTCTTCTGATTGTTTTTCTTTCTTTGAATAATGCCATTTCTTTGAGGACTTTCCCTCTGACGAAGAGGTTTTTTCCGCAACATTCATGGCAGAAGACCCAATTAGTTTCCTTAATTGTGTTCGCAAAATAGCATGAGTTCGATTGATTGTCTTTACGACCATCCAATCATTATACTTTTGTGTATTTTTTCTTTTGACTTCCTACCATTCATCTTCCTCCTCTGGAATTGTAGCAGGGACATATGCTTCCTAGGCTGAGGGGCCTTTCAATGTGACCTGTTTCGAGTCGACCATCTTTTGCTGGAGTTCATTGAAGACAAAACACTCTTGGATGGGATTCCCCAACATTTGATGAAAAGGGAAATAATTAGGATGATCTTCATCTCCTTTCTTGTTTGGCCTCTTGGGTATTGGCAATTGAATCAAATTGTTTTCTAGAGCTGAAATGAAATAACAAGGAACTTGTTCATTTCGGAAATAGTATTTTTTCTCTTCAAATCCTCAAATTGTTTTTGTCTTTGATCTTTTTGATCGTCTGGATGAAAAGGCCTTTGTTGTTGGTGCTCAGAAGGTGGAGCCGTTCGAGAAGATGAAGGTTTTGAGGTAGAAATTGGTACAGGTGCTTGTTTAAGCATAACTGTAGCAGTTTCTGCTTTACCCATTCTCCTTCATGGAGATGATGGAATTATACGAGATTTAGCCTTAGCCTGTATAAGGGAATCTTCAATCTACTGAGCGATTGAAGTAAGGTCTCGAAACCCTCCTGTGTATTTCACAGGAATTAATGGCGTGCGTAATTCGTCACGCAGATTTTCCACACATATTGGAAACAATTCTTCTTGAGGGAGTGCTAAACTCAAGGAATATGTTAATCCCTTCCATCGAGCAATGAAATCAGAGACCCTTTAATTATCCCTTTGCTTATAGTTTGTATGATCGAAAACTGTTGTCTTTGGAAAAGTTGAGCTAAACTAAAGGAATAATTTTTGGCAAAGATCCTCCCATCTGGTAATTGACTGGGATTGCAAGCTTGTATACCAAACAAAAGCTGGTCCTTGCAAGGTTCACACGAAGAATCTATGTTTCATAGCTTCTTGCTGCTACGGAGATCCCATCATAGGATCGCAACAAGACACGTAATGCATAAAATATTGTTCTGGATCACCTGATCCATTAAAAATAGGGAAGATAGGGTTCCCAAAACTGGATGGAGGAGAAATTGAATCTACCCATTCAGGGTAAACATTCTTTTATGGTTGAACTTGCACACTCTTACCTTCCATAGTTTCTAACCGAGCTGTTAATGACTCAATAGTAGTTATTAACTTTTGAGAAACATCCAGTTGAACTTGGACATGGGTAGGTGCAATGACTAGAGCTTGGACAGATGTGGCGATTGGAGCTGCAACTGATGGTTGCACTGCCAACTATTGTTGCACTTGACCCTTAGGATTAGACCTATGAGGGTGTACTAATAGAGGAGGATATTCATGATCCATCTCAGTAGCTGCAACAAATTGTTTTGGCTGATTGACTACAGCATGATTAAGAAAAAGACTACTCTAAAATAGTTCTACATTCAACCTTCTTAATTCCTTCATTTATTCCTCCTATTGAGCAAACCTATGCTCTAGTGAGAGCGATTGAACTTCTCCAGAGGAATGATATGTAACCTGGTTCTTTCCCTTCCCTTTGTTGGATCATTTTCGGAGAGGGGGATGTGGGTTACTCGAAGGATTACATACGTATTGAGTAATCCATTGACTTCGTGTATGCACACCTTCTTCATTTGTGTCGGTGCGTACATCGTCTTGAGTAGGAACCTCTTCATTTGTGTCCCCTGAGTTAGCCTCATCTGGTGGATCAAAAACAACGGAATTGATGACATTAATCGATGCATAACTCATTTCATCCCTTCTATCAGCATTTCTGTGATATTGTCTTCTTCCATGTCTTTGATAAGACATTTCCTTTTGTTGATTCAATCCCTTAGGAACTTTTTGATGAATCGTAATTTGAAGGAAATCTCCTGATAATTTGGCTCTTCGTTCCTCTTGAGGTTTCTTCCCCAATCGAGAAAAGACCGACTTTCTCTGAGGAGGGGATTGATGATTTGAAAAAGTCCCCAGTCCAGTGGACTGGGGCTGTTCCTGTTGTTCCCTCTCAACTCCTTGGAACCTATTTCTTGATTCCAAGGGTTGGTTTAAAAGAGTCCCCAGTCTGGCGAGCTGGGGTGGTTCTCAACATGCTATTTCCGAAACATTCTTGAAAGTCCTCCTGTTCTTGCGAGTCTGAAAATTAGCTGGATGCATTAATCTGTATCCGCTTTTATCACCCGGTTCAAAAGACCGTTGGATGATTTCTGATACATCTGTAATTTTGTGACATGCTTGCTACAAACGAGAGGCCTGTTCAATATTCTCATTTTCCTGATGCAAGAGTAATTCAACAACATGTTATCTGTATTCTTGATTTTTATAGGAACTAATTGAATCCTGTTCTTGGGAAATCTTTTGAATACAAACAAATCCCATTGACTGTGGCCGGCCATGGGAAATAACATTTCATGAGACAATTTTTGGCAGGCTTTGCTGAATGGAGAGCACCGTGAAATGCAATGCTCCATGAGCACCCCATCATCTGACACGAATAACAGATGGGGCATTGGTACTTAACTGACGCAATCTTCTTAGTGCGTCAAAGCATGAACGTTGAAGGGCTCTCTGCTTCTTTTCAGCCTTCGTACATCGAGATACTGATAGAGACGCCAAATCAATCTGATGTTGTAACCCTTCTATTATATTAAGATTATTTTCATATTCATCATAATATAATACTTTATTTTTCATCTGACAAATAGTTTTCTATATGTTGATACGAATATCATGAATTTCATCTTCCGTCAACATTTCTGGAATATTATACTGAGAGTCAGCCAGAGGCCAGAACATAACTGGAACCTCACCTTTCGCCAGTTGTTTTCTAATGTTCATCATTTCCTTTTTATCATTTGATGAAGATTTTTCTACCTGATTTGACCAGAGTTGGTGTTTCCTTGTTTCTTCATTGGATTCAACAGGATTGGTAGAGAAATCATTGATCAAACTAGAATATGAATGACTTAGGGGTGGTTCGGAGAATGACCTACACCCTGGGCTATCTTCTGATTGAGAAAGTATTTCACCTGCTAGCGATGAAGCTTTAGACATGACTCGTTTTGCACTTGAAAGTGCTTCAAGATTAGAGGGCTTTTTCGGCACTACATTGTCCACTGGAGCATTTTTCGGGCAATGTGCATCACTACTGCGGAGAGGACTTTCACAGCGAAATTCATCATCATGGGGCAGACCACCATAATGGGTTACAGAAAAAGATGAGATCTCTTTCTCCTTGGTCTTCGGACCACACAAAGGGTTCCTGTGGCTCTCATCTGAAGATGAATCTTCGAGATCGACCGAATTGTCATGAAGCAAGCCTTCATGAGGAAGTTTCTATTGAAGACCTTCGGAATTAATGTTCCCACTATTTGGAACTAAGGGAGTATAATCTTGAATTACAACATATAATTGTCTGAGGGCTTCAGGAACTCCATCATAGAGCAAGTCCTTGTTACAGATTGGAACTTGATCTCCTGACTGTACTGGGCAGGTCTTTTTCTTAGATGCCTTCTTACTCGCCTTGGAAACCACTTGTTGATGAAGGTGGCTACTCTATGCAGGTGTATGTCCCTGATCAGGAAAGATGGTTAGGTTAGGCTGATTATCTCCTCTCAAATCATGTGTATGTGCCTGACTTGGTTGTCCATATGATATGGGGGAGTATGCCCCACAACCCTCTTGGACTGGAACAGATGTGTGTGTCTGTTCCGGAGTGAATTGTTTATGTATCACTCCACTGGTAGGGATAGATTTATGTGTCTTTCCTTAAGATGCCATTGAAGTTGTTATAATATCCTGGTAGGCATCCAGAATATGAGCACGGATTTGCTTCTACTCTTTAACCATTGATAGAATATGCTTGGTGACTTCAACTGCCGGAACGGGAATATATGTCCATTCCGGGCTTAGAGCAGGTGTATGTGCTGGCTCTTGTCCTCCTTTTCCTGTCAGTAAATCCTGACAGTACTCAAGTGTGGTGGCAGAGAGTTGAGTCTACCTCCTATTTGTTATCGGGGCTTTCCGACTAACTTCTCTGAATTCTACCAAGTGATACTGTTGGTAGGCTTGATTAATACTAGCAGGTGTATGCGCCTGCTGATTACACTTCTCCAAACGTGGTTGACGAGATCCATCATATGTAGTCGGACGAGCCTGCTGACTAGCTGATGGTGTATAAACAGGTGTATGATCCTGCCTATAGTACTCTACCGGAATTGCCTGGCGGGATTGGTGTGATGCTGCCAGACGAGTCTGCTGGACAGCAGAATTAAAACGGTCTGTTGTATGTGTCTGCTCATTTCTTGCCACCAAGTTAGGTTGGTGGACTTATCCGGAGATGGCAGAGTTGAGGACCTGCTCATTGTTGACCAGATTCTGCCTCTAGCGGTTCGTCTTGCTTGCTCGAGTTCGAGGAACCTGAGCCAAACGCCTGGAGTCAGTACCCTCATCATGTTGAGGGCGCACTGTCGTACGAGTCTGGAGGCGATTGTTGGAGGGAGCCCTCAGGAAGGACTCATGTCTGTTTGAATTAAGGTCCTGAGGGACCTGCTCATTCCCCTCCATGGAATAAGGGAGTGAATGGTGATTGGGTTCTGGGGATAACGACCCGAAATGGTTGGAGACGGTAGTCAGCACTGCCTACTTCTTGATCACTGGTCTTCATTGACTGGAAAATCGATGTGAGTTATTTACTTGGAGGGCTTGTTGGGCAGCCTTCTGAGTTGGGATGGTACTGTGTTGACGGTACTCCTTAACCAGTGCGTTTGATACCCAACGTTGGAGACGCTGAGTAGGTGATGTCATCCTATGAGCGGACGACGATCCAGCAGGAGTAGCAGCAGTGGCATTTGCAGCAGTAGTATTCACAGGTGTGAATTTGAGGGCGGCCATTATGGAAATGCAGAAGATCTTGGAAATGAGTTCATGTTTGATATAACAGACATAATCAAGATAAATTCAGATACTACATCTTTTGGATGGGCACATATGGTATTGACTGTCTTGTTGGCCCTCTAATTGAGTTTAATTAGGGGCCTAACAAATAGGTAAAACATTATTTTTAATTTGGTTAAGGATTCACGTCGGGTTCACCATTTTTTGTTTCCCTCGGAATCCGGGGATGACAGCCTTGATGGGAGGATCAAACGTTCTGATCAGTTTCTAATGGGTTTCATTGAAAAACCGGAAACATCCAATGATTCCACATCCATTCGGACCTACTTTCCAAAGGTAGGTGCTCATTAGTTTGTGGACTGATGAAGGTTAAGAATTTTCATTGGTCGAGAGGATGGGAGGTCGGACTCATCACAGCTTTTTGAGGGGAATTATTGTCTACTCGAGGACTCTCTTTTTAGATTTAAGTTATGTTCGTGAATTCTTATTACATTACCAAGTTTAAAATGATCTTTCCTTCAGATCTGACAATCAACATTAAATATGTAGGATATTTAGAGAATCATTTGTATGTATTCGAGTTTCTTCATTAATAGAGTATCATCTATATTTACTAGAGATTCTTGGTCAATGGTACCCTTTGACACATTTATACAGAAGTCTCCTGGTCATTATGATGACCATGATGGTTTTAAAGCCACTCAGTGGGGCACTTGAAGTTTATTGTCATTCAGAAGGACATGGATTATTTTAGAGCTGGGATCGAACCCGTAGATGGGCTACCTACGTATCCTTTGTTTAAAAAAGGATTCAGAACCCACATAGTTCGAGTAAGGGAGTATGATGTTTATGAATGATGGCTCAAAGAAAAATGTCATAATTACCTTTACACTCTAAGCTTACGTGAGTCATGCTCGGTGTAAGAAAAAAGAGGTATTGGTAAAAAAAATAGACAATTGTGCCATGAAATATGCAATCATAAGAAATAATGTAGGGATTATGTATGTATGACTTCCCAGATAAATGATGGTTTAGGATTTACTTTAGAGATGAAATCTAGGAATAGGGTCCATAAAGGTATATGTGCTTCATGGAGATTTTGAATAATCTAACTAGGGGATTACTCTTGAAAAGGATGCCCAAATTAGGAGAAGACTTATGATTGGGTTTTACTCCTAAAAAGGAATCCCAGATCAAAGGTAA
Source organism: Viscum album (assembly GCA_963277665.1). Lineage (NCBI taxonomy): Eukaryota > Viridiplantae > Streptophyta > Magnoliopsida > Santalales > Viscaceae > Viscum > Viscum album. The sequence continues at coordinate 2,118,321,928 of OY728163.1, forward strand.
ATTAGGACTGGATAAGAGGATTATGACTGGAGATTATTCCTGAAAAGGAGGCCCATGTTAAGGGATTGTGACTGGGACTTACACCTCAAAAGGAGGCCCAGGTTAAGGATTAAGGTTTTGGGGCTTACTCCTGAGTAGGATTCCCAAAAATTGAGGGACTTGGGGTTTCCTTTTAAATAGGATTCCCTGATTTGGGAACTTTAAGAATTTTGGGTTACTCCAAAGAGGATGCCCATATTTGAGACTGGGGATTACTCCTGAAAAGGAAGCCCAGGTTAGGGGATCTGGGGCTTATCCTAAGAGGATTCCCATTTTTGAGACTGGGGCTTACTCTTGAAAAGGAAGCCCAGGTTAGGGGATCTGGGTATTACTCCTAAGAGGATTCCCAAAGTAGAGGACTTATGACCGGGAATTATTCCTGAAAAGGAGACCCAGGTTAAGGATTCTCTCATATTAAAGGATGAGGTAGAATGAATGAGCTCTCAATATATTAGTGATATAAAGATATGTAAATCACTAGGTTTTGAGAGATGTTCCACAGAATTCCTATCAGATAAGGAAGTCAAATCATGAAATCATGCCATAAATGGATTTGAAGAGTGTCTTGAAGACTGAATCTTGAATAGAAAAGGTGTAATGGAATTAGAGGGGTGAAATGGGAAAGAAAGGCACCCAAAAAGTCAAGGCGTGCAAGTCCTGGTAGGCGGGCAGGTACTTCGTGGAAGTGCAAGTCCTGGTCGCCCAGGTCCTGGTCACGCAGATATGCATGTGCGACACATGGTGTACTTGCGCGATGGTTAACCAGCAGGGTAATACTTGAGAGAATCTTCATTAAAGCCTTTATAATCCTCTTGTGGTTCTTCATAAGAAGGGCTCTCATGATCTATTGAAGGAGTAAGGCGGCGTGCAAGTGTGGTCCTTTTCCCTTACGGGCTGGCCACTCAGGCACGCAAGTGATGATGAGTTTCAACACTTAGGCCTTCCTCCCCCACTTTAGATCTTCCGTTCTAGGTAAGAAATTACCTTAGAAGTGTTTTGGAATCTTTTAGAAGAGACTAGGGCACCGGGAGATCAAATATGTGTTTCCGGAAAAAATCCTCCTCGGATGGGGGGCCCACAGGGTCTATTTATATGCAGGAGAAGACCTCGGGTGGTTACCGGGCGGTTATCACTTAGGTCACGCAAGTGGACTTGCGTGACAGTGATAGAATTTGTGCGGCACAGGTGCTTTTCATCCCTTATTCATGCCTTTGTCGATTTTTGATATTTTATTCAAAGGTTGAATCACTTTGAGCTAAGATATTCCCCTTTTTCGATCTTTAGATTCTGTGACGAAAGGAGCGTCAACAAACCTGTGAAACCACAATGGATAGGAAATGATATGACCAAATAGATCCTCAAAATACAACCCTTATTCCTTGAGTCCTACCCTTTGGAATTAGTCTATCCACGAAATCCCTTTGAAGAAAACCGGATAGAGTTTCCCAAAGAAGTGGTATCATCTTTTCCCAGACTTTATCTTTTTATTCATTTCCACACACCATAACCTCTTATTATTCCATTATAGTACACAAAAATAAGTTTTCAAAATATAATACGATTTTCAATGTGAATGGTTATACTTGTACCTATACACACCTCCACATAATTGGTAACTAACTTACTATTTATGTGTATCAAAAGATGCTACCTCTGAAAATTAATTTTCTGTTTATCCTATAAATCATTTCATGGTTGGAAATTATGATGTGAAATCTATTTAAATATTATATATAGAATATATATAATATTATTATGAATATTTAGCTATTTTATAACACATTCCTCCATTCTATAAATTTTTTGAAAATATGATAACAAAGTTTGAAGAATTGTGGACTTCTCTCTCTTAAAAGTGATGTTATCCATTCCCACAGTGAATGGAATATATAAATTGTTATTATAAATAAACATATGATACCTAATAATATATACAATATTCAAAACATTAATACATTTTTGGAAATATAATAGGTATATTCTTTTCATTATTACCCTTTCAAAAACATAAAAAGGACAACATCATTCATGGACGTGTGGACTACCACCTCCTTAACATGATATGATTCATCTTAAATAACATGAATCATATATAAAAGTATATATAAGTAAATAAAATTTAATTAATGATGTGATTATTATTCTGTAATTATATAGTGTTTCTTACCTTCTATCTATAATGATCATAAAAAATGGGAATGTTACTCGTGCATACGTACAACCTACTGCCTCCATGAATGCAATGTCGGTTCATTTTTCATAACATTATTTAATTATTGGTTTTGAAAATATCATTTAATTGTTAATATTATTCTTAATTAATTTTTATTATTCTATATAAGTTATATAATGACCACTTTGAGAATTCCTGACATGCAGATGTTATTTTTTAAACATAAACCAAACTAATGAAAAAGTACTCAAGATAAACTAAATTGATTAAGTAATATTATACACCATTATAATTAATAAAATAAATGTTATCGTAAAAATTAATAAGTATCTCATGAAATTATATAATTAACATAAGTTTTATATTCAGTAAAATAAAGGCAACTGAGACAAATAAGATTTTAGGTAAGGTATTTTCATATAACATTTTTCACCAATGAGATAAATGTCATATTCAACACATAATTCTATTTTTGATCTTCCTAATTACCCTTTTTATATATTATATCATTATTATTTTTATATGAAGGTTTTTTAAATCATTAAATTATTTTTTTCCCTCATGAGATCATTTATTTAATATATTTCAATTTGTTATCGGATACTTTAGAGTGTTTAAATATTATTTTCCTAAAGAATAATTTAAATGATCATTAATTTTCATTTGACAAAATATATAACCATTTTCCAATCAAACTATTCAATTTAATATCCCCTAGTTAATCCTAACCATTCTCTAGTAACAATACTTTTTACGTTTTTGTTACTCAAAAGGATTTAAAAAATATTTTTATGTAAACCACACTTCATTACTGACAATAATAATAGAACAAGTTTTCTTCTAGAACCCTAGTTTTATTAAAAGGAAATAAAAATGTCTTCATATTTTAAAATATTACTTATGAATTAAATTTAAACACTTTTGTTTTATAGGAATATTTTCAAAGGAATATTCTTGTAATTTTATGAGAAAGTTGTTTTTATAACATTTTTATTTGGAAAAAGGAACGTTCTATTTAGCTCGTATGACATATACTAATTTACATGTTGTTATTTCATTTAAGATTCTTTTATATGATTAAAAAATTTATTTTTTACAAATATTTTTTCAAAGGTTATTTTCAAAGGTATTTTTTCAAAAGGTATTTTAAAAAGGAATATTTTCCTCATAAATGATTATAAACTATATTTTTTATGGTATTTATATTAACCAATGAAAACATGCCTTTATATTATTCTATATGGGCTACTTAGGATTGATATTATTCCAATTGTTCCGATAGATTGTTATTCATTTATTTATAAAATGATATTATGGAAAATAACGTCCTTGATTTCTTAGTAGTCCCCTTGATGTATTATGTTTTCTACAATCAAGTAACATTTAATACATATATTTGATATGTAATATTTTGTATTAATTAATTTGATTACTCAATATAGATAATTGATTGGACATTCAATAATGGATGGATCTTAGACATTATTTCACTTCTAGATGCATCGATAGGTTCTCATGGTGAAAATTAGTAGAGAAAACTTAACGGATTTCGACTTGTTGTTTTAAAATTTATGGATGATAGTTCATGATAGTGTAGGTTTTCTTGTTCCATAGGTTTGATATTAAATAATTAATCCTTTACTTAATTTTGGTTCATTTATTATTCATTCATGAGGTTATTCATCAATATATCTATGGATTCATTTCATTTATAGTTCATTTATTAAATGACATGTGTTTGAGTTTCCTACCTTTCCATATTTATTTTTCACCATCTTGTTTTTTAGTATGAAATTTGTTTCCATGTATTACCATCCAATGTCTTTTATCCATTTACATATCATTTTTTTTATTACATTGTATGTGTGTATAATTTTTTACCATTCCATAATTATTATTCTCATTGATTAAGTATTTCTTCTAACTTATTTTGTCCATAAAATATCATTTAAGTCTCCCATAATATTTTTCCATTCCCCATGAATCAAATAATAATACTATTAAATATATGTTGTGATATACATGGTGGAATAAGTTTTACAATAAATTTTATAAAATATATATTAAAATTTGTGTATAAGTTTTTAATTCAATACTCATGTATGTATATAGTTTAGAATAATTACTGGTCTCTTAGTTCCTTGGTATTTGATTCCTTGAAATCATTACAATGTAATGGTAGTAGAGCCCAACTCTGGTCTTTTTAGGATAAGGTTTATAAAAATAATATGTATTACTGTTAAATATTTTTAAACAAATCCATCCCACAATATTTTGTTTGATTATTTTATGGTTAATCCTAACACCTTAGTGGTTCAAAGGATGTATATATAGTAAAATTGCATGATAATGTTAAATTAAGAAAGGGGGTCCCATTGGTTTGATATAGATTTCCATGTGTCACTAAAAAATATGACACATTGTTGGTAATGGAATTGATGATATAATATTGTATTATATTTTCTAGGATTTTTTGCAATAATTTAGATGGAATATTTTTATATTTTCCATAATTTTCAAAACAAATTATGTTGAAGAAATCTTGGAGATATCGTCATTATTTCCATTTTGTGCATAAAATTACTTATATAAGGGATTGATTTTTTTGTGTCTGTATTATTCTAGAAATGAGATAATTGATGAATCCTACTAAATAGTGGTTGTTGGAATGACCTTTGCACCACAGAAGCTAAGACTGGTGAGCTAGTGGGAATCTACAGGCCCACTAGTGATGTCGAGGAGTGTATATTTTATCAATGGTGATAAATTTATTTCTTATTGAAATGTTTTTTATTCTACCCTCTATAGACCCCAACAATAACATATTTCTATTCATAATTTATAGGCTCTTAAGTGGAATTCTTGGTTATCTCATTCACATTAATAGAAAATTGTCATTAATATTTAATATTGGGATATGACTGATCGTAATCTGATGAGTTGAACCATTTAATTATATTACACCACCTATTGTACATTATTTTTATTACTTATGAAAATATATCATTAAATTTCTCATATAAGTGAATCATTTACTATTATTTAATAATATATAGTTTCATGATAATTTGATCTATTCCTCTCTATTCACTAATCTATATGAAAATGTTGTTGTTATCATGTTATTCTCATGTTTATAAAATATTTTGTCAATCCATTTCAATGACTTATGTTATTTTGATTATTTACATTGATTTTGATTATGAAATAGATATTGGTAATTTCTCATCCTATTATCGTTATGGAAATGATTTCAAAAGGGTTTATTTTGATGGAAATAGTTTCAAACAATTGATATATTTTTCTAGATTTTTTGTAAGGTTGTTTATAAAAGGGAAAAGGGTTTTTTAACATAAATTTTGTATGTATGGTTATAAATTTATTTATAATAAATTTGAATAGAATTTTATATTTATTTATCATTTATTTTTTAAAATGGTTTTCTCTATATATGTACTAATGCAGTGTTACCATATTTTTTATTCGAATAAGTAAAATGTAAAACTAATCTAGTACAAACCAATGTGGATTTAGTTGTCACTACGGAAGGATATAATCATTCCATGTTTTCTATGGACGATATCTTCTACGGTAATTAGTTTCCAATACATTAAGAGTCAAATAAGCCAATTTGTGTTCCTTTGTATGTATTAGTTGTTTTGTTGTGTTCACCCATGCTTCAAGAAATATTTTTCATTATTTTCATTATGATAACATTCCATTCATGATAAATGAATATTTTCATTTTCAAAAAAATTACGTCATATGGATATTGATTCTTGAAAAAGTTGTGCCTTAATGTTTAGGACATTGGTTATTTGCTATATTATATTTCTCCATTTATTTGGAATTTTCATTGTTATAAAAGAAATGACATTTATTTGGAATGAAAACTAAGATATGAATTATATTATTAAAATTTAATATTTTAAATGTTTCCTGTAGTCTATTTATAAATTAAGAAATAAATTCATCTAGTATTAGATTTAATAGATTATTGGTTGTATTGAACGTGTCTCTTAATCGAAAGATGTATGTTTTCAATTAGCATTTTTAGTATTTATTTTAAAATTATATAATTTAATGGAATATATTTATGTATAGGATATGATTCAATACATTTGTTCATTTATAGTGGGTTAGGGATGTGGATTGAATGATGGGCTCTTTAGGTTCCATATATTTATGGACCCTCAATTGTACATTGTGACTTAGTTGTCTAGATGTTTTATGTGACCTCATTAGTATTTGTTTTGAAATATAATATTTTATGGTTATTAGATTTCATCTATTATTGGACTACATATTATCACTTTTATATTGACTGTGATATAATCAACATCATCAATTCTTATGAAGCAGTATTTCTTAAATTAATCCTATGGAGATTTTAATCTTTCTTAAGGCCTCCTAGTGTGCTGATTTCAGTAGAATTATGGGTTCACATGTGTTGATAAATTACATATTATAATGTTAATTTCATGGTTTCCCATGTGAAAGGTTGAAATTGGATGATTCAATCCCCAGAACAATATAAATTATGGGAAATGCGGTTTAAATACCCAATAAATATAATGATATATACACTAATTACAATATGGAATTCTCCCTTTAACTGCAGGTGTGTAATATAATCTTATCCTTGTTGTATTTAGTCATATATGGGTGACTGAGGTAGATTCATTATGAATAAAGATGATCATTTGACGGGATGCACTAATGAGTATTCATGTGTTGTAGTTTGGTGTCCATGAGGCTATATTACATATTGACCTCACATGGAAGGAAAATAAATATTTTATCTTATGAAGGAGGGATAATTATTCTAATAGATTAATATATAAAATTGGATCAACATTTTAGGATTCCTTGCACATTATTTATAATATTTGATTCTACGTTGGATGAAACCCAATCTAAACGATTCATGAAGAGGTAGATATTCAAATAAGAGGTATATAGTGAAATAGACCCTAATGGAAACTGAGTGGGTGTAAGATATTGGAATTGAATCTTCATATAAGATTATTGTATATTGGATTATAGTTTCATGGGTTCATATATGGATAAATTTTCACCCAAGAATGATGAAATGGCCATTACATGGTAATCATTATTTAAAAAGGTAATCACATGATTTTTTTAATTAATGATTGAAATTTTTTATTTACATAATTCAATCATTTTCATTACCATGGATACCCACAATCCCATTTCAACAATAAATGTATTTATTACCATACCAAGGATTAACCACATTCCTGAACAAGTGGTCACATAATTTGAAGTTTAGGACCATGGTATGAATTCTCCATGTTTCTACATAAGATAATTTCTATATATGAGATATTTTATATGATGAATTTATAATATATTGACACATTATAAATTTTTTATATAGGGATATATCATTTTTGAGTGTCACGTGTTTTACATGGAAAAAAGTGGGATGAAGTTGAAAAAATTATTGCATTATTGTTCATTGTGGGATGTTAGTGATCACCAAGTTTCAACATCATTTCTTATAGAAGGTGTTTGATTGAGTGGTTTCTTCATACATTGATGTTATTAATTTTTGTGACATTGAATGATTCATAATTTTTTTGGGTTCAAATAACAACCATATCCATGAGGAGTATTTATGGAGAACCAATAGTCATTAATTTCTAATAGATGGAAAATGAATTTAAATGGATGTAAATTAATACTATATTTATCAAATGAATAAAAAACATACATCAAGGAAATCTTAATCATTGAATAGATGTGGTATGTGTAGATATAGAATAAGACATGAAAATTTTTTATGTTCTACATGAACATTAAATATAATATATTTTATGTGGAATAGATATTTTTTCCATAATTATGATAATTGGGAATAGATCTATTAGATGATAACAGTATGTAATAATTGAATACCTATATATATATCAACAATTGATAAAAAAACTCTCCAACAATTATTAGTGGATGAAGACGATGTATTATATTACGGATTCTTCATTTTGGTTATTACTATGGAAGTGTTAATAGAATAAATGATAAAAGTCTATAATTATAGTGAAAAAAAATACAAATATGTGAATGGGCATGAGAGATAATTAAAATATTTATAAAGTCATAGAATTATAAATTGGTATATATACTATAATTTCATTCTGGAGGCAGTTTACCAAAATAAAAAGATATCATGTTTCATTTGTATTCAAAAATATTTTTCCTTGTAGTAGTATTATATGATATATATATATATATGAAGGATTAAGGAAATGTGGAGTACAAAAATCAGTTTTTCTGAATGTGTTATTATGATTTTCACGATGTTCTGGAGATATATTAAACATATAATTGAATCATAGATGAGCTTAAACACTACATATCCTTCTAAAAGAGACGATCTATCTAAAAGTTAAATTCACACTCTACAATATAATCTTCAATCTAATTAAATTTATTTAATTGTACTTTCACATAAATAGTATCATTTAGTATAGTATAAATATAATAGTAACATTCATTGTAATATTAAAATGGAACAATTTGATTCACTATATGGTAAGAAGTGCATAACAAGGCTAATTTTGAATAATATTAGAGCTAATTATATATCTGGACTATAATGTAATGAAAATAAAAAATATGAGTCAAACCATATAAATTCACATTAAAATATACCATTTTCAATAAAATAGAAACATTGAAAATAGTCGATGTGATCATTATTTCAATGTTTGAGAGCATACATTTCATTTAATATCATAATGGATGAGGGTAAAAAGGTAGAGTATAATTAAATTTGAGACCTATATATATTTTCTTATTTGATATTATTGACCATGTTTTTGATTGTATAATATCATATTATAGTTTTTTTATCCTCTATCATGTACATGATGTGTTTCATTAGTGAATTTTTTGTAACTACATACCAACACATTAAAATAATGTGATAAAAATTTAATTTCTAGTTCATGATCTTTCATACATTCATAAACATATATAAATCATTGATAATAGATAACCATTATTATTAAAAAATAAAATCAACTAGATTATTGTTTATTGAGTAATAATTAGTTTATGGAAGTTTTATAGTAACCTAAAAATTTAATGAGGTATAAGTACTATCAGTTTTTTGCATCTGAGTGATGTAATGTTTATAGTGAAACATTTTTTAGTGTTCTAGAATGTAACATAACATTAATTTGTAACATATTATTTAATTAAATAAAATATTATATTTGAAAACATTTGTCACATCACATAAAAAACGAAAATTAACACCGTTAGATTTTTTTAAAAGAAAATAATAATATTTTAGTTAAATATGAATACATTTTTAAATATAGAATGAAAACAGAATTTGAAAAATAAGACATGAATAAATCCAAATTGTTTTTAAAAAATTAAAACATAAGACATTTTCCACATGTACTGTCATGAGATGAAGACATTGATTGTAACTATTAATGTAACATCCATATAAAATTAGAAATAATATATTTTTTTATTATAAATTAAATAAATAAAAATAAATTTATATTTTAAGGTTAAGATTAAATATTTTTAATAAAATTGAAATTTAAACTGTAGAAATAAAATTAATTTGTATTATTTTACAAAAATATAATTTAACTGTATTACAAATATAATTATTTAATTAGTTTTATATTTAAATTAAATTTTTATATCATGGATTTATAAAATTATTGTTATATACATTTAAAACCCAAAGAAGTAATATATCAATTTTGAGATTAAATTGATTAATAATGTTGTGCTAACTTATTATTGTATAAAATAATATTATGTTTTAATATGTAATATATGGGAATTATAATTTAGAACATTATATGATAGATAAATTAATTAAATTTTTGTAAAAATAGTGTAAATTATGAAATAATAAATATAAGTTCAGAAAATTTAAAAACAAATATTTGAAATTATAAACAACGTCAATCAAATTAAGAATTAATGAAATTATGAATTATATTTAATAAATAATTAATTAAAAGTGTTTAAAATTCAATTAAATTAATAATAATAATTTAATAAAGTTATCTTTATTTAAACAATAATTTTTATAAATTTAATTTAATTTAATGAATTTTTTAGATTAAATATCAAAATTAAGAGATCACAAATTTTTTTAACTATTTATAGAATCTAACTAAAATATAAAACAATATTATTATATATTTTATATTAAATATGTTAATAATAAACAATGAAAATAAAAAACTAAAAAACATAATGAAATAAAAAATGAAATAGATATACGATGAGAAATGAGGATTCATCCTCATTTGAGGGGAATCAATGGTGAAGTCTTAGAAGAGATTGACTTACTAAAGAGGAGTGAGTCAAGAATGTCGAAGCCGAAAGATAAAAGAAGATTCGATCCAGAAGTACAACAATAGTTGAAGGATCGAACATAGATCACGGACGAAACCGTGTCTTCCAATTGTTTAGGTAGAGCGTGTAGGAGGTGGATTCAAGACTGAGGATTTACATTTGGATTTTTGAGTGACATAAAATTTTCAATGAGGTTTTTAAGGTTAGATATGAATATGATATGGGTTTTGATCATGAATTGACTTCTTCCCCTTATTTGGTCTTATAAAAAACCTTAATGTCTATGCAATTTTAACTTTATGGTGTCCAGAACCTTGAAATATTTCAGTATATTAAATTACATTTTCATCATTGATCTAAATTTCCCTATTTAACAGTTTCTTTTAATTGATAATATTTAATAAAAATATATGTTGTCAATATTTTTTTATTTGATTATCATGAATTCTTCTACATCTTTTCTTCATTAAACATATATGCATTTTAATTTGTGTTAAGTGTGGGGTTTAAGTCAAATAAACTTTTTTCAAACATCTAGTTTTGTATTATAAAGATTACCAATTTACTCATTAATTAATTAAACTAGAAAAGCATCTCCATTAATGATTAAATGCATTGTTTTCCTCTAACCTACCATTTATTCTTTTTTAAATTATACGTCCACTAGATATCCTTGAAAAAGATGTAGATGTGAACTGAAAAGATTTTCTATAACTGGATTTGACTTCTAAAAAATAAGATAGTTTTTGATTAGTTAATTAGTTCCTCCAATTTCATTAGTTATATTAATGTATCAGGTCTGTCGAAAAGTTAATACATTTAATCCTCATCATGATTCAACTCTTATAACTATAAATAAAAACTTTCATTCCATATTTTATGAGGGTTTTTATAAGTGATTGTGGCTAGTAGGGAGGAAGAGGAAAGGTAGTCCAGTAACACTAGGATGGAATTCTCCTTATATTATGAAATTTCCATTATGGGGAAGTAAAATATATTCATATAAATCAATTTTGTAAGAGAGTTTAATTTTTTTTCAAATATTTTTTTTTAAAATCATATGTCATTACAATTGTACTTTTATAAGGGACTATTTAAAATAAAAATTCAATTTTTTTGATATTTTGATTGTATGGGAAATTATTTATTTTTATCAATGTATTTTAGAATTACTACTATTATATAACAAAAATATATTTAAGTACAGAATTTTATTATTTATATATTTATGGAATATTATTTTGACCAATGGTAATGGGATTATAAAAATTATACGTATAGATGTCTATTGAATTTTATGATAATATTTTCTTATATAAGAATGTAATTAAAATTGTTTCAATTAATTTATTTTCAAACTTATGTAATTTGATTTTATTTACAATTTTTATGTTTTAAATGAGTTATTTTATCAGAGAATAATTTTTAAGATAATTAATTCTTGAATATCATTTTATGTGTTCATATAATATATGCATTCATGGATTTTGTTTAGATATTTAAGATATGGATATTTTCTGAATTTTGTGAAATTTCATCATGAAATAATTTAATATTTGTTATGTAATTTAATATTTATAACTACGTCATGAACAATTTATTCCTTTATAGTATATAATTTTTCAATGAAATTTTATTAGTTTAATGAATTCATGAAGGTTAATTTTATTAACATTTCATGTTTTTAATTAATTTATGAGGGATTTGAGGCACATTTTCTTCAATAATTCTTATACAATTATATATATAAATATATATACATGTAATTTAATGTAAATATATTCTTTATGTTTAATGTATAAAATATAGTGAAATTATATTTATAAATATAATTATAGAAATATTAAAATATTTTAATAAAACATTTCACATAAACATTGAAAATATGGTATGGAATTAGAGAGTGAACCCATCCTTTAGAATGTGGGTAGGCCCAAGATAGCACTGAATTTCTCATGTGGCATTAATTGTTTTTATAATATTTCATAATGTTTTTAGAATAATTTTTGCATTATTTTAAATCAATTTTTGAGGGTATGTATTTTCAAAGTGTTATAATATTTTAATGTATTAATTATTTACAATGATATTTTCAAATGGTATTTACAAAGGTATTTTAAAAAAATATATATAAATAATGGTCAAGCATATTTTTTCATGTTATTTTAAAAGGATATTTCATGAAATGTTTTTTATTGATTTTAAATCCCTTTAATGGGAAATTTAATGCATATCCCATGTTAAAAAAGGATTGTCACAGTTATATTATTAGTTTTAGAATAGATGTATTCACTTTTGGAGTTTTCTCATGGGGATGAATTGTAGGCATATTGTTTTATTTAAAATATTATAAATCATAAATTGTAGTGAAATTATCCAAAACCTAGAAAAGAAAATGTCCTCTACTATAACAAGAGTCGTGTATTTTTTCAGTTATCTTTTATGAAATAATACACTGCATTTATTTATGCATTGAATCTAGTAGTGTGGTATCATGGAATTGTAATTTGTAATAGTGGAATATTTTAGAAAAAATCAAAGATTATATGTTGTATTTTGAGAAAACAAATATATATGATAAATTTTCTTTAGAAAATTAACATTCCTTGGAAATTCTTTTTTTCCCTAATTCTGAAGGCTGAAATTCTAAATTTTCTAATGTCTGGTGAACAAATTATGAAGGTCCAATTTATTTGTGGGAGGGAGGATAATGTAAAAACAGAAAATTTTGATTACTAATAAGTACCTTGTCTTGTAAATTAAATAAAATAAGATAAATTTTTAATTAAATGTTATGATTAAATATGTTGAATTAAATAATAATATTTAAACATTAATATTAATATTAAAATTTATTTGTTTTGTTTTGAATAAGAATATATTAATTTTATTATAAATACAATTATTCAATTTTTTGATAAAAATTTAAATTTTTTTGGAAGGGATTATGAAATTATTAATATATTACATAAAAACCATAGATATTGAAAATAATTTTTGATATTAGAATGAATTATAATGTATTGTTAACAAATAATTGTATAAAAGAATATTATAATTAAATAAACAAATTATGGTAATTTTAATTTAGAATATAAAATTATACATAATTTATTTAAGGCTAAAAATATTATAAATTACAAAATGATAAAAATAAATTCTGTAAAAAATAAAATTATTTTTGGAAATTATAAAGTATGTTTATAAAAAATTTAATTAATCAAATTATGAATACATAATTTAACATGTGAAAAATATTATTACATAAATAATAATAATTAAATGAAATACCTTTTTTTAAAAAAATTATAATTATTTTCAATGTAATATATTTTACTGAATTTTTCATAGAATATATAAAAATAATAAAATTATAAAATCCTGTTAACTATTAATAGAAATGACAAAAAATATTAATATAAATTTTATTAAAAGTTTTATATTAAATATGATTAAAATAATTGATTAAAATGAAAATGAAAAATCATTAAATAAAGAAAAAAATTCTATAAGTAGATAAAAGGTATCCATCCACATTTTCAATAAATCTATGGTGAATTCACAAGAATGTTTTACCCATAAAAGAGGATCGAGTCGAGCATGTCAAAGATGAACGATGTAGTTGAACTTTCGATCTTGAACTGTGACTATAGTTAATGATTCGAACGAAGATATCAGGTGATTTCTAGGGTTCATATCATTTTTTCAAATCACGTTGGAGGTGGTTCCGAATATGAGGTTTCACTCCATGATTTCCATGTGATGTTTAATATCCAGTGAAATGTTTAAGGCAAGATTTGGAGTCTATAATGGATTTAATCATGAATCACTTTCCTCCCCTGGTTTTGGTTTCCAGATCTTATCAAGGTATACATCTTTTTAATTTTTTGATGTCTTTATCATTTATCATTTTAAGTATATTAATATAAAAATTCATTGTGAATATAAATTTCCTTGTTTAATAGTTTCAATTCAATGTACATGTTTAGTTTGTATCAAGTTTTCAACATTATAGGTTGTATTTGGATTATCATGAATTATTATGCATCATTTTTCATACTACATTAACCCATTTGTATTTATTTTGTATGATGGTTTTAAGTTGAATAATATTTTTTTAAAAAAATTATTCTATTATATATTGATTAATTCATTATTTATTGATGAATAAAATAAATAAAAACCACCATTAATATTGTGAAATTTGTTTTCTTCTAAACTGCCCTTTTTTCTTTGATAAATTATACTTCTACTTAATATTGTTTGGATGAGATGTGGACATGAATGGATTGGTGTTTCCATCACTAGTTTTTGTCTTAACAAATAAAGATGGTGTTTGATCAGTTCTACAACACCTCTTATTTCAAAATGTATGTTAATGTATATAATTTTTTTAAAATTAAAAAAGTTGAAATACATTTGGTTCAAATCTTATATCTATAAATAATAAAATTCATCATATATTTTATGAAGGAAATGTATGAGTCCATGATGCTAATAGAGATATAGAGGTAGGGTTGTCTAGAAAGGTAGGGTTAAACATATCCTTTGTTATTAACTTTCCAATGTGTGGATGTAAAATATCTGTCAGAAAATCCATTTCTTATTTGAGCTAAATTTATTTTTTATTTGATTAATTTTTCTTTCCAAAATCAAATAGCATTAAAATTAAGCTTTATTATGGATCTATTTTAAATAAAAATATGATTTCTTAGATTTTTTTTTGTATGAGAATTTATTCATTTTTATCAATGTGTTTCGGAAGTAATATTTTTATTAAAGGTAACAATAATTTTATGTACTCAATTATTCTATCTATATTTCAATAAAAAATTAATTTTCTGTAAGGGTTTTGGATTATAATTTTTTTAATTATATATGTCTATATAGGTTTATGATAAAATATTCATTCTTATATATTTAAATAAATTATGGTTATTCAATTTAAGAATATATTTATATAAAGAGTTTTTATTTTCATTGATTATGTAATAAATGAGTTATTATATTGTAAACTAATTTTTAAGTGAAATAATTTGTTACTCTCATTTTATGTGTTAAAATAATTTTTGAATACTTTAATGCCATATAAAAATACAAGAGATGACAATTATCTAGAATTTATTTTATTTCATGCATGTAACAATTTAATATTTTTTATATATATTAATTTACGTTCAAATGTAGTGATCAATTAATTTCATTAAGGAATATTATTTTTTAGTGAAATATTATGAATTTTATAAATTTATGAATGTCAATTACATTAATATTTCATGTATGAAACTAATTACTGAAGTAGTTTAGGTTCATCTACATGAAGAATAATTTTAAATTTATATATATATATATATACTTACAAATGAATGTATATATGTAACTATTTTTTAAAATCATAAATTCTAATAAACATATATATATATATATAAGTATATAAAACTTAAATATTTTTTGAAAAATTGGAACATGGACATTGTAAATATGTTAGGGAATTGGGGATGGAACGCATCCCTCAGTAAGTGGATGGGCCCAAGATAGTGTTCAATGTTTTTGGTGGCCTCATTTTTTCATTTTTAAAAAAATTCATGTTGTTTTCACAAAAATCACTACAGTATTTTTAAAACAATCGATCAATATAATTATATTCATGTCATTGTAAAATATTCATGGCGTAATTAATTTCAACAATATTTTCAATTGTTATTTTTAATGGTATTTTCAAAATTATTATCTAATGAATATTAAAAATTATTTTCAAAATTTATTCTCAATGTTTATTTCTTGAAATTATTTTTACTAATTTTTAAACCAGTTTTTGGGAAATTTAAATATCAACTTTTTTAAATAAAATTCATAGGTATCATTGATTTTTTAGAATTTATATCGTCACTTTTGAATTTACAATGCACAGAATCATAGTTGGCATCTAATTTTATTTAAACTATGATAAATTGTAATATGTATTCTAATTTTAAATAACCTAGATCGGAAAATGTCCTCTATTTGATTAGGAGATGTGTGTTGTTTCAGTTGTCATTAATAAAAACATACACAACATATATTTAAGCATTGAACCCGGCAGCATGGGTTCGAGGAATTATATTGAATATTTGAAAGAATATATTAATATATTAGATATGTATACTGGAAATTAAATGAATAGAATGAATGAATTTGCTTATGTAGATAGGGAAATATAATGGAATAAACATTGGCATATATATTATTTTCTTATGAAATATAGTTATTTGATATATTTATATCCATTGAAAATAATCTTATTCGGCATATAGATACTGGGAGTATCCAAATTTAAAATAATGTAAATGATCATAATATATTTTAAATATAATAAAAAATTCTGTAATGAAATATGAAAATATTTAATTAGTATGTATTTTTGTTATAAATATATATTTACATACATTACTCATTATTTTTTTAATTAATTATTATGTTTAATTATAATTATTTTGATAATGATACAAATAAAAATTTATTGGTAATATGATATGGATATAGTTTGAATAATTAATTTTAATATGATATTATGAGAATAATTTAATGGTTAAAATATTAACATTATTTGAACTATGTTTTAAATTAATAAGAATTATTAAAAAATTATATTTACATATATATTAATGAATCAATAGTTTCTATTCAACATAAAAACCAATATATTATTACTCTTCTGACTAGAAAATAATATCATGTCTCATTAGGTTTACGTACTGTATAAAATTTCATTTCTCTATATAGTTTAGGTTTTTACTCAATAACCCAAATTCCTATATCTTTAAATTTAATTAGTATAAATGGGCTCCAAATTTTTTATAAGAATATTATAGTTAATAATGTGTATAATTTAATTGAATGAATATAAATAATTTAATGATGTAAAAAAGTTTGTGTAAGCATGGTAAAAGAAGATTTTATTATAAAGGATAAAAATATGTGGTAAAGGAGCTAAATATCAAAAAAAATGACTTAAATATGTTTGTATGATGGATATATCAAATAAATTATATCCCACATCTGTTATTTTTTCCCATTGTATCCACTAAACTTTAATAATTATATTCTTACACAACAGGGAATTTTAATTTTTTCACATTTCATTCAAAACATAGCTAAAAGGGTATCTTTAACATTGCATCTGCAACACTAAAAAATTAATACCAATAAAATATTTTACGAATTTTTTTCTCTGTATTCTATCATAGATGTATGGTAGCATTTTGATCTTAAAAAGAATCCAAAATATATTATTCTTATGAAACATATTTAAATAATTAGATAATTCATCAAACTAGTTATCTATTTATTTATAGTTTTTTTCATTTTCCATATCACCACTTCACCCTCAAAATTAATTTATAATGTATAATTATTTTTAAATTAATTAATTATCATTCTTTATAAATTACTCTACTATTATATAAATCTATATGTATATTTATTATATTATATGATATGTTCTTTTTTTTGACTTATTGAATAAATAATTTATCATAATAAAAACATCTTGAACATAAACATGGTCATTGTGTAACATCCTTGACCATGTTATCCCCCATGTCCCTAGGTTGGTATGGATACATGAACTCATGAATTCCTCTCCATATTATTGATTCTTCCAATAAGTTATGAGGGTGTAACTAATTTACTAAAAGACTATGCCCATAGGTGATGAGTTGAAATGAAACTTCATATAATGTAAATATAGATATAAGAAACACATACAGTATGTGAAAAAACTGAATAATCCAACTAAAAACTGAATAATGATATTGATTGATGAAATGATTCAAAAAATGAGTTTTAATTTATAAAAATGAATGAAAATTTGGAAAAGAAAAAATAATATCATGTCACTTGTCCCAATCCTAATATTGGTCACATCTCATGACTCAAATGAATCAAGAAATAAATAATAAAAAATAAGGCTCATTTCCATTATCCAAACCTATATCCATGAAATAGTTCTTCATATACAATAATGACATTAATAGGTTTTGAGTAAAACTAAATAGGTTGAAACCATCATACATAAATAAATCAAATCAAAGTATATATTATATGTATTAAAATTATAAACTGGTTGATTTTTAAATTAATTAATACTTCAATTATATTAAATACACTGACTCACTTTTCTAGGTTTTCATTTTTGTATAGTTGAACATACATAAATTTCGTGCTGATGATTTTTATAAATGATTATTATTTTTGAATTCAGACAGAATCTTATACAATGTCTCATGTAATCAAACTGGGACCCATGAAATTTCCAATGAATGAGTCTCAATCATATTCCTAGGGTGCACGTCACCAAGCAGAAATAGTAAATCTCATTAAAATAACCATTAGAATTACATTGAGGGATTTATTTATGTATTCCATGGTATATTGTGACCTACGGGAAAAATTTTCATTAAATTTTGTTCAATTCAATCACATTATGAGGAATCCTTAGTACCCGATACCAATAGAGAGATGATCAATCCCTTAGAAATCACTTCAAAAATAACACATACAAAAAATACATATATACAATTTATCAATATTCATTGGTACTGATAAATTTTTTTATTAATCCCATAGTAAAATATAGAGTAATAATTTCACAATTTGTAGATTATCATGAATCTAAAATAATCCATAATGATAAACCATTAATTCTTAAACATTATATCATCTAACATTCAGTGTTTCATTAAACCAATTTCCCAATTCATATTATTAAAAAATTCATAATTTATCATGTCGTCCTATTCTAATATTCAGGGTTAGACTATCCTTTCTATTTCCTATAAGTCTGATCCCAATGAAACTAGAGAAAAATGGATCCATGGGATGTATCAATAATGATATTTTCATAAAAAATCATTCACATATATTGGTTGTTCTCATTGAATTATGGTGTGATCAAACTTATTTCACATAGTAGTAATGAAAAAAAGATAATAGTGATTATTGTCTAGGCCACCATCCTAATATAGATGTTAAAAAATATTAGTATCTCATGATGTTTTTGGTTCCTCCTTTGATCATATTATTGGCTCATAAAACCATTTCATCTTGGATTGTGGTTGATGTGGTTGCTCAGTGATCATAACTAGAATTAATTGGTCGTAATAGTTTGATTCATATTATGATAGGGTTTAATCATATGAATAATTGAAGCTAAGACATATAAAAAATTATCTAGGTTGGAAAAAAATTGATGAGGGTTGATACAAAACATGTTCTAAGGATTTATGGGTATTTATAGAAATAAAATAAAACAAATGGACGTGATGCATCCCATTACCCCACACCATAGAGACTCTTTAAATATGTTACACAACATTTTAGGTGGAGGGAAAATTCCAAAACCTCACTTGGTCAAAGATCATTTGCGTTAAATGGTAGATACTACATCATATATCCTATAAAAAATAATGATATACTATGGTATAGATGAAAAAAACTCCCAAAAGTTCCCACATCTAATAGAAAAATGGGGGCAATGGAACTACATTACCGTTGGTATTTAGCTTCCATGATATTGGGTGAAACACTAACTATTCATTCTTCCATCGCCATCCACTCCATTCCAAAGAGCTCAACTAACCTATAAATGGGCATGCTACAACTTATCACAATACCACAGCTATTCCTGAAAATTCTGTGTCTCTCGATTTCATATCTCAATCATCATATTCCACATCTTATGATTCATGGCCACATTAAAAATGTTCATGATGAAACTCACATCTTAATGAAAAATGTTATAATAATTCTACTAACCCTTCATCCTATATATAAATAGCATACCATACATTCTACTTCCCATGAACCATAGGTCAACCCAAAATCAACATCTCAATGAGTTTAACTAAAACAAAATCATGGAATACCATGTTAAAGACTATTTCATATAGCCACCCCAACATATAATTTCACTTCCCCAAGATGAGATAAAAATATTCTATGTGGGTATTAGAGAAATATTTTTCCCACTATATCTATATATAAGACTCCCTATTACAATTGTCTACTTTTATACAACCGTGTTGCAAAAAACAGTCACAGTAGATGTATTCTCTTCCACAGGATAATGATCTCACTATTATTAACTATAAATATCAAATTATCATCAAATGAAACATAAATATATATATCATTTTCATAAACATATATGAATTTAGAGGCCTAATAATTATATATATGATGCAATGAAAACTGAAATAAGTAATTCATGGAATTGTAGTTTCTTGTAAGAATAATTGATATTTCATTGGAAAATGTTTTTCAACATTCCATAATGGACTGAAAAATTAGGTGCTAGCTTAACTTTTTACCTAATATAGAATTTTGGATGCCTAGGAAACACGAGAATGAAATGGTGATGAACATCATCAGACACAATTGGTAATATATAATAATAAAAATATGATTTTTAATTCCTTTGGGTGACCGTCAATAACATTCTGATCTGCTGAACCTACTCACATGTTTCTTACATGAGGCTTGGTCTAAAAAGTTTTTACACCCAAAAATTTAACTGTAAAATAAGGGAATGAAACATATTTCTACAATATAACTCAATAAAAATCATTTAGATTGATTTTAGTATATTACAACCTGTCCCCCAGGGCCTATGTCGTTACTACCCCATGCCCGCCTTCCATAGGCCATAGGCTGGCGACTAGCACCAGAAAGGAATATTCCATTAAACGGGAAGAAATTTCTTTTAAACCGACAAACACACAGTCTAAGCACACAACATGATGAAAACTACAATGTAAAACTATATATTAAAACAGTTTGTACTGTTAGTAAAGAGGGCTTGAATACAAGCCCAACAAAAAAGTGCAAAAGAAATAGAAAAACAGATCATGTGTTCATCCGCCAAGGAACCTTCCTGAAGGGTATGTACAACTCACAATCATTATTCACTACAACACATCACGTCAAATGGTACACCTATGAGCATCGTCCAGTCCTGGCTCCCCCAGCCTCGATCAACATTGTTCGACATCTACATAATACACAATGAGATGTAGGCATAGCCTATGCAGGGGGGAATATAACAATAATAAGTAGGTACCCTAAGACCATTGAAGGTCTCCCGGAGATACAAAAATGAAAAAGAAGAAATCACAAAGCATTCATAATATCTACATATGTATATGTAAATAAATATTCCTAAGTTATCAAAATATACTCATCTCATTCATGAGGAAACATAAGTCACAAACTTTTAAGCCATTTTCAAAACTGATCCTTGAGGGGAGAATACCCCAACGGTAACACCACGAAGGTAACACTACTATCGTAAAATCACCACAAAGGTACATATTCAACTAACACCATATAAAACTTTATTATAGAAGTACATATAGATAGACATATAACTAGATCATATTTTTCTATTGAGAGCCTCTACAGCTGACCCACATAGAATCGGCAGATGATAACCCACATAGACTGTGTATGCATTGACCCAATTAGTATCATTGAGTGATAACCCACATAAGATCAATAAATACTGACCCACATTGGATTGATAGATGCTGAAGCGCAAAGGATCGATGTTCTTTCTTCACGTTATAGTCAGCCACATGATTTCTGCACTAATCACACTTGATTTTAGGATGATCCGCTCCTCAAACCATCATTCGTACATTAAACACTACGAAATTCCACAAAAAAGAATAAGAAAGGACCACTATGTCATAAGGGTTCTAATGTGCCTGGAAGCGCCTCAATCAGTCGCCCGGTCTACAAGTTATAGGCATTTTAATGCCGAGAGCCCGGTTGGATTTGGGTTCGATCCAACCCGGCTATACTCCAACGTTATTTAAAACTGATGTGGAGTAAAACTAATGGACCGTCTCACTCCAAGGATCCTAGTGACATAGATTTTTCATCAAAAAGACATTTGGTTCATATGTTATGGACCTTTAATCAAAACTGGGACTCGTTGGGTCTGTGTCCGGTCCGACCTGGTCAGACCGACACAGTTCGGTTTTACCCAACCCTGTATGGGTCTAACCTTGCTGAGCTGGGCCTTGGTGGGCTCGGACCGCTGAAGTATGTGGCATGGCTCCAAGATTTGCAGCCCGTTAGGCTCATGCGGCACAGCCTACGGAGGGTAGGGCCTGCTGGCTAGGGCCCGAACTAGCTGGCGCGGGGGGTGGGGAACGGCTCCCCCCACTAATTCAGA
Organism: Viscum album; assembly: GCA_963277665.1. Classification (NCBI taxonomy): domain Eukaryota; kingdom Viridiplantae; phylum Streptophyta; class Magnoliopsida; order Santalales; family Viscaceae; genus Viscum; species Viscum album. The sequence goes on from OY728163.1 coordinate 2,118,344,718, forward strand.
TGGTAGAGTTGAAGAACCATGTGGTGCTTCCATGTCTCCCTTAGGATCTATAGGGAGCAGGTCCTACCCTCTGCCGCGACTTCCAAGCCACAAACATCTTCAGTGCCACGCGTGACGGTGCACTGCTCGTTTCCACCCATGGGTGGCTGGTGCTGGCCACCTTTGTCTACTGCGACTATATTTTTTGGCCCTTATCACCGGTGGCACACGATGGCATGCAGCCCCCTCCTTCGCGGATGGAAGGTACCAGCCTCTTCCATCGCCCCCGCCGGCACTGGTAGCCGGCGTTGTTGTGTCAGTGCCACACCGGCAGTCTTCCGCGGGTCACCGGGTGAGCTCTGATGACCCGTTTTCCATCCAATGCTATCAAAGGCCTCCCCAGAATTCTCTCTTTGCCGATTGACCCTATGTTAAGGGTTTCTCCCAATACCGAATAAAAATAATTCGAAGAACGCATTGATTAACAAGGTAGCGAAGGGTCAGGGCCTTGTTCATTTGGCCCATGCCCTCTGTGTTTGCTTGATTACATGAGGGATGAATATGATTCAACAATTATTATAAAACTAAACCAAAAAAAAATTGTAACTAATGATCATTAATGAAAATATTTGTTTGAGGAAGAGTCATTGTACATCATTCCCGCAACAAGCCTCCAACGATGCCGCTCAATCTTTGTTCTTCGGTTCATCCATCTCTGGGGATTTGTTCTTCGACAAATATCCTACCAAGATCAATCCTTTTCCAATGATTTTCCAAAACCCAAAGTTAGAGTTTGAATCTCCAACATGTGATTAAGAGGTTCGTTAATTGGGGTTATTAATGAGCTTCATTAATCACATGAAGGGTTGTTACACAACCATTGTGTAACTAGTCATTTAATGACCTTCATTAAATGTCTGACGACCCCTGTGGTCCCCACCATTAAAACATAATAATTATGTGGAAGGATGTTTTAAAAATAAAATAAAATATATTTTAATTTATTTCTTGTTCTATGATAAATGAAAAAAAACCATCATCCTCGACCCACTGCGGTCGAGGTTAAACCTCCCTTAAATGAATCATGGGGTTGTGAGTTCAATAGTTCCCCCAGATTTCAATTCTGTGCACCGATTCAAAAGCTAGGATTTCTCACTCGCACGTTTGCTGAACGTACCTTAAATAATTTTTTAATTTATGATCTAGGGACACCGGGCATTGTAATTAAACATCGTCATATTTCATAGCCTCGGAATAGTCCCATATAATTAAAAACATTACATGAAAAATTAAATTCGTTAAATTCTACCCACCTTAGGGATTTTCTCCCATAAAATACAGAATATAGAATAAGGAAACCAATATGGTTACTGAGGAATAATTTTAGCCTCCTGCTCTCATGTTCTCTCCTAGATGTTCCCATGAAACTAGCGAACGCGCACCTGAGGAATCAATCGTCCAAGAAGGACCTGCTACTGTCTATCCTCAATCTCCACGGGACCCTCTGTAAATGTTGCCCCATCATCAATGTCCAGCTCTCCCTAATTGATAGCGTGAGATGGATCTTTCTCATACATCTTCAGCTATTACACATGGGAAACATCATAAACCTGATGCATCTCGGAGAAAGAGCTAGGTGATATGCCACCACTCCAACTCTGCAAAAACCTTGAAAGGGTCTTATGAACCTCATAGATTCTTTGTCCCCATAACAAAATCCCCATAAACCTCATCGAGGTGAGACCTGTAGTGAGACATGGTCTCCCTCCTCAACATCCAAAGGTCTCTGTCTCCTATCACCATAAGACTTATGCCTAATCTATGTAGTCTTAATCAGCTTGTGGATGATATGCACCTTCTCAGTGATAGCACATACCAACTCTGGACGAATTTGTGTTGACTCCCCTAAGACTATCCAGCATAGTGGTGATATACAAGGTCGACCGTGCAAGGCCACAAATGATGTCATTCTGATGGTGGAGTGATAGATGTTTTAGTGTGAAAACTCAACCAAGGGAAAGAGATCCTCCCAACTGTGGCCAAAATCAAGGATAGAAGGACAAAGAAGTCCTCCAATGTATGAATGGTCCACTACGTCTAACAATCTGTCTGTAGATGAAAGGCGATGTTCTGACATAGGTGATTCCCGAACACCTCATGTAATCCATTCCTCAACTGGGATATGAAATATTCATCACGGTTATAGATGATCATCTATGGCACCTCATGAATCCGTAAAATCTCTTGTATGTTGAGGGGTACCAATCCCTCTATAAATCCCTTCTCTCAGATAGGTTGGAAGTGGGCTGACATGGTGATCCAGTCAATGATCCCCTAGATGGAATCAGGTCTCCTTTATGTTCATGGAAGATCTGTCACAATGTTCATGGGGATACCATCACACATCCACTCTGGAACCTCTCATGGCTATGCTAAGATAGATGGAACCTGATGTTCGGCCTTCACGTGCTAAGAAGTGAGGCATCATGAAACAAACTAAGCTACTTCCTTCTTCATCCTTGGCCACCAGTGCTGGCGTCTGAGGTCTTGGTTCATCTTCTCCACACCAGGATGTACCGCTAGAGGGGACGTATGGAACTCTCTCAACACCTCCTCACAAAGCGCCACTGGTACCATGGTGCGTCCACTAAAGAGGATGACATGCTCCCCACCTTCAAAAAATAAATCAGGTCCATGTCTACAGGATATCTGGGCACATCTATCTTCATAGTCAATGTCCCCAAGCTGTGCTTTGCGAACTCGCTGAAGAAGTGGAAGAGTGACAGTCATAAACTAGAGGTAATATGCTCCATCTCTATCCACAAGTATATTTGCAACACGGCTAGATTTTATGCTGCCTCACTCAGTAGTTGTAAACCAGACCACCTGCTGAGTTTGTCTGCCACTACGTTTCCCATACCAGGTGTGTAGACTGTCATGAAGTCATAGTCCTGGAAGAACTCCAACCATCGTCCCTGCCTCAGGTTCAGGTCCTTCTATGAGAAGATATTCCAGAGACTCTTATAATAATATTAAATAGTAAACCATTCACACATCAGTAATTTTAGCCACATCTTCAAGGTTAAGACAACTGCTGCTATCTCCAGGTCATGGGTAGAGTAGTTATAATGATTTTTTCTCAGTTTTCGTGAACCATAAGTGATCATTACTCGCACCTAAAATAGGAAAAATCCATGTCTGATCCCTAATGCATCTTAGTAGACTATGTTCCCAACGCCTTCTTCATGTATCCTCAAGATGGGGCACTCATCAGTCTCTACCTCAGCTCTTGAAAACTATACTGGAATCTCCCCATCTATATGAAGGGATGTCACTTATTTTTCAATGTTGACAAGGGTGTCGCATCTCTGTAAATTTTGGGTATGAATATTTGGTAGTACGTATCCAACCCTATGAAGCTCCACACCTTGGTTATACACCTGGTTGGCTTCTAATCAAGGAAATCCTCTATAATTTCCAGATCCACTACAACTCCAGACTCCGAGATAACATGTCTCAAAAAAATTTCCTCTCATATCCTGAACTGGCATTTCAAGAGCTTACCATAAATCTAGTTCTCTCAGAGTGTATCTAGAACTATCTGAAGATGATAGGTATGCTCCTCCTACGATGCTGACTATATCATGATTTTGTCAATGAAGACCACCACAAGGTATAAGGCCCCGACCTTAAACATCTCTTAATATTGAATTAAATTAATAATTCACATTGAGGATCTTTTCAGTTTTAGAGTTTTAGAGAATTAGGACATAACTGTTACATGTCAAAAGGTTACAAAGTAGACACTTCTACTAATTTTCCATAGAATAAAAAAACTCTTAAAAATAATCATGTCTAGTTCCATGTTTTATATAGCATGACTTTCCCTTGACCCCATCCTTGATCCTATTCCACATTATGTCCTGTGAAAAGCATTTAAAAAAAACTTGGGGTCATCATAAAAATCTCAGTAAAGGATACACAAATAATGAAAACTGTTAGTTTTTCAAACATCAAGTAAACCATGTATACTTTATCAAAGTAATAGCTTCACCTTCATGAAGTAGTAAAAACTCTTCACTGAATAAAATATCATTACTTACCCTTTTGTAACCAAACGATTACCATAAAACGCATATAATGAACACATACCATATAAAGGTAACTTGGGACATAAACATACTTAAGTGGAATAACCATACGGTAGACTTCCACACATATCACTTAATGGAATATCCATACGGCCAACTTCCATACATACTTAATGGAATATCCATACGGCCAACTTCCTTACCCAATGCATTGGAGGTTATAACGTAACCACCTGTCCTGGTATTCATGGCACCACCTGTCATACGGTTTATCACGTAACCACACGTCAAATGCCCAAGTACCATTATAAAATCATAAAACATAAAACAAATATAATGGAAAGAAAACATTTCCATACTTTGATCACAATATATCACTTAAATATATTTTCATAACAAATCCATTATAAAAAACCATTTTCAATACCAAAATACAAAAAAGAGTATATGATATTTATTTCATTTTAAAAAAAACATTACGGCTTGTTCAGGAAGCCAAGGACCAAATAATACAGGCGGCAGAGGAAAAGGTTGTTGTCACCGTGTACGTTAAAAGAAACATTCATTTTTTTCATTTTGTAAAATGCTTCATAGAAAAAGATTCCTTTTGTATAAAAGTAAATGTCAAAGGGGTTTATACACCGTATAAAAGAATGTTGTGTATAAAAAGAAATATGCCTCAATGAAAGGAGATTGAGACGAAGTCCCTTACCTCGGGTCCGACTTGACTCGATCTTTCTTTAACGTCCTGAATAATAAATGTGAGTTAATTTTTATTTGATTAAGAACCTTTTTCGAGTTCATTATTCCTTTTATATCACTTATTTACATGTTATAAAAATTATGTAATCATTTAAGTTAATAATGTTTGTTTTGTTGATATTTGGTTCTTAAGTCGAAAGTGGACTTCTTACAATTACATGTTGTTCATGTGTTCAAAGGTTATTTATAACCAGAATGACATTCCTGATTTGGATATAAAATATATCATATATATCTAGCATATACTTGTATTTATAATATCACATAATCATTTAGAGGTAAGAAATGAAATGCATTGTACATGGAGACGGTAAGTCGTACGTACGCATGAACGCTACTTTCATTTCTATGTCATATTAATGGAATTAAAACTAAATGAGAGGTATGTATATTTTAATTCCAGAATTATATTAATCATTTAGATGTAACAGACATCATATATATCAATTATATATATGTAATTATAATAGTACATTACATTTGGGGATAAGAAATGAAATGCACCGTTCATAGAGACGGTAAGCCGTACGTACGCATGAACGCTACATTCATTTCTATCTTATACATTAATGGAAAGAAATAATAATGATATAGAGGTATATTATAATTCCAGTATAAAATCATATATAATAACTTTAAAACCATCCTTTATACATCCCACATATGGAATTAACGAATCACATCACTTTGAAGGGGCGGTAGTCCGCACTTCCTAAAATGAAATTATCGTGTTTACCCACAATGGAAACCATAAAGGTATACCACAAATGAAAAATAAAGAAGCATAAGGAAAACATAAACATAATATATATCATATATAAATAGGGTTACATCTTAATGGACACCATTAAAGGTGTTTAAATGAAGATTGAACAATCATCGTTTCGTGAGGTAGAAATTAACAAACCACAGAAACAGTATGTTCTTTAACCATTAGATGTAGATGTGTGTAAGTGTAGCACGAAATATTCTTATAGAAACATCCTAGTATATTGAAGATAATATAGTTGTTACAAAATAAATGAATAAAAAGAGTTTAGGGGGTTTGAGAAGCAAAATAAAATTAAAGAACACAAGTGAAGACATCACCTTCAAATCGGGTAACTCTCTTAGATTTGAGCTCAAAGGCCTCCTTGGGAAGACTTCTGCCCAAAGTGAGTCTTCAAGGAGTAAGAGAGAAATGTGTAGAGACAAAATGGGTAGGGTTTGTACGAGCCAAAGGCTTTGGAAGTGTGGGTAAGGTGGTAGAGGTGGGGGCATTTTATAAGAGGAGAGGAGGGGCACTCTTGGAAAGTAAGGAAATGTTACTTTATTTTAGAAAGATTTTCTGATTTTAATGGTCCCACATTGATGTGTTTCGAGGATAAGGTGATAAGGGTTAGAAATAAACCCTTCCAATAGGTTTTTTACATGTGTAGGTTTTAGATATTACATTATATTTCCATTTTATTTAAATCGTTAAATAATGAGGTAAACGTTGCATCATCATGGTGTCATAAATAAATTAATATATATAATGTCTAAAAATTATAAGAAAACTTCTATGATGTATGAAATCTTTTTACCTTTCCAATTAATATTTATAGTCATAAATCAGATTTGTATAACCCCATGTAAAAGTTTTGTTAGTAAAAAAACTCATGTTTGTGACATTTTTATTTTAACTTTGAATAAAAAGTTATTAATGTCATTTTCCAACCAAAGTGGCTTCATGGGGTCCCCAAGTTGACCCATGGATTTTATAGGTCGGCCATGACACATCCAACGAGGTTAGGAAATGTGTCAAGATCATTTCATATTATTACAACATTATTTTTACCTTAAATTACACTAATTACCTCAAATCGCGATTAAAACATAATAAGTTACATTCACCAAAAAAATTATTTTAATCCCATTGAACCAAATTTTACTTCTTAATTACAAACATGTATGTATGATTTTTTAAATTCAAAACACAGAGGTGGTAAAATTTCATTTAAACGAAAAATCAGTTTTTGAAGTACCACTTAGTGGTTTCACTATTAATCAAAAATTGATGTTTTTCAGAAAAATACCAAAAATTCTATCTAAGATATATTTGATATTCTGAATTCAAAAATGAAGTCCATTTTACAAGATTCAAACCATATAAGTTTGATTAATTAATTTAATAATTAATTCCCGCTGTCAGAGCAAATAGCGTGTTTTTATGAAGCAATAAGTATCAAAAGATTGACACTAGTTTAAGTCCGATTTCAAAATGAAATTAATTCCAACGACCACTATTGTATTTAAGGGTAAAAATATATTATAATTTCACTATAAAACCAATTCAAAAGATAATCTAATCATATAAATAAATTAGATTAAAAAGAGGTTTTGAATTAAAATACATCATTTTACACTATTCATTAAAAAAATGAACTTTATCGGAAAAATACCAAAAATTTACACAAAGTAAATTTTGATGTCCCGATTCTAAAGAAGAGTTCTATTTGGTCCAATAGAATGTATAAGAGTGAAAAAAATTATATTTAATGACAGTTCGCCGTCAAAAGGCGATAAGTGAACCTTGAGTAAAAACTAGGGCATATACGCCTAAAATTGAATTCTTTCCTTATTTTAAGCCTTTATGTTTTATTAGATAAAACTAAAAACATTTAAAAAAACATATATAATCATATTTCAGTTATTTCTATCCATTCCCACCAATACAACGTCTATGTGTTAACTACCATTTAAAATAATATTATTTTATTACTAGTGTGCAATGAAAGATTTCAATGAAACTCTTTGTTGCGTATTGGGTACGTTATCGAACATACCAACCCTTTTAAAGTAAAATTAATTTTTAATTCATAAATATTAACAAATATGAAAATAAGTTTTTCATTATTTACCTGGGATGTTACATCCTTCCCCCCTTTTGGGAATTGCGTCCTCACAAATATATTCACTTCTAAAAATAAGTGGGGGTATTTATCCCTCATATCATTTTCAGATTCCCACGTTTCCTCTTCAACAATATGGGTTTTTCACAAAACCTTTACCTGGTGAATTACCTTATTTCGCAAAACTTTCACTCTTCGGTCAAGAATCGGGACTGGTTATTCATCATAAGATAGGTTCTCCTCCAGCTGAACTACCTCTGGACTCAAAACATGAGATGGATATGGTATATACTTCCTCAACATCGAAGCATGAAAAACATTGTGTACCTGAGATAAACTCGGAGGTAAAGCCACTCGGTAAACAACTAATCCAACTTTCTCTAGAATTTCATATGGTTCAATGAACCTTTGACTCAGCTTTCCTTTCTTACCCAATCTCATCACACTTTTCTATGGAGAAACCTTGATAAAAACATGATCACCTGCCTCTAAAGGTAGATCCTTCCTCCAGTTATCCGCATAACTCTTCTGCCTGCTCTGAGCTGTTCTCATGTGTTTCTGAATCAACTGAACTTTTTCTTCCATCTCTTCTACCAATTCTGGTCCCATCAGCTTCCTTTCACCCACTTCATCCCAAAATGATGGAGTTCGACACAGCTTCCCATATAATTCCTCAAATGGTGCCATCTGTATACTGGAATGAAAACTGTTATTATAAGAAAACTCAACCAAAGAAAGATTTTGGTCCCAACTTCCCTGATAATCCATCGAACAAGCTCATAGCATATCATCCAAGGTCTGAATTTTTCGTTCTAACTGCCCATCTGATTGCGGATGAAAAGTTCCACTAAAATTTAATTCAGTACCCTACGACTTCTGAAGGCCTTTCCAAAAGTTAGAAGTATTCCTGGGATCACGTTCAGATACAATGGAGAGAGGAAATCCATGTAACCTGACTATCTCTTTAAGATACAAATGGGAAAGTTGATCTAGGGAAAAATTATTTCGTATGGCAAGGAAATGAGCAAATTTAGTCAAGCGATCAACAATAACCCAGAATGCATTATTATCTCGAGGTGTCTTCGGCAATACCACAACGAATTCCATGGATATATTCTCCCATTTCCACTCTGGAACTGGTAAAAGCTGAAGCATCCCTTTCGGTAACTGCCGCTCTGCTTTAACCTACTGACATGTCAGACACTTCATAGTAAAATCAGCAATATCTCTTTTCATTCCATCCACCAGTAATACTCCCGCAGATCCCTATAAATCTTAGTACTGCCAGGATGAACAGAAAATGGGGAACTATGAGCCTCATATAACAACTCATTCTTCAACTGTGAATCACCAGGGACACATAATCTCTTCCCAAACCTCAAAAAACAATCATTATCAATGTTGAATTTAGGCAACTTATCCTTCTGAACCATCTCTACCTTTTTCTGCAACTCACTATCTTCCCTCTGTGCTTGCTTAATTCTGTCTGATAGGGATGATCTCACTGATACCTGAAACAAAACAGAAGATCTTCCTGCACCAACAACTTCTATGCCAAAGTTCATCAAATCAAAAACCAAAGGATCTCATTCCAAACGTAGCATGGTTAATGTAGCATTACTTTTTCGACTCAAAGCATCGACCACTTTATTTTCTTTTCCCAGATGGTAATGAATTGTAAAATCATAATCCTTGATTAATTCCAGCCATCTCCTCTGTCTCATGTTTAACTCATTCTGAGTAAATATATACTTTAAAATTTTGTGATCAGTATATATTTCACACTTTACTCCATACAAATGATGCCTCCAAATTTTTAAATCGAAAACAACAGCAGCTAATTCCAAATCATGTGTAGGGTAATTTACCTCATTCGTTTTCAACTGACATGAAGCATAAGAAATTACCTGATCATTCTTCATAAGGACACAACCAATTCCTTTCAATGAAGCTTCACTGTAGATAACAAACTCACCATTCCTGGAAGGAAGTGCCAAAACTGGAGCATTCACTAATCTTGTTTTCAACTCCTGAAAACAATCATCACATTCTTTTTTCCAGATGAAATTAACACCCTTACGAGTTAGCTTAGTTATTGGACTAGATAACCATGAAAAATTTTCAACAAACCTTCGGTAGTAACCTGCCAAACCAAGAAAACTATGGATCTCGGTTACATTTGTGGGTCTTGGTCATTCTTCAACAACTTTTGTTTTAGCAGGATCAACAGTTATGCCATCTTTTGAAACAATGTGACCCAGGAATGAAATTTGTTGTAACCAAAACTCACACTTGCTGAATTTTCCATATAGTTTCTTTCATTTTAAGGTTTGCAAGATAACCCTTAAATGACTTTCATGCTCCTCTTTACTTTTAGAAAACACCAAATAATCATTGATAAAAACAACCATAAACTTATCCAAGAACTCATGGAAAATTATATTCATAAGGTCCATGAATACAGCAGGTGCATTGGTTAACCGAAAAGGCATAACTAAAAATTCATAATGGCCATATCTAGTACGGAACGCAGTCTTCAGAACGTCTGCTTCTTTTACTTTCAACTGATGGTACCCCGACCTCAAGTCAATCTTCGAAAAATACTGAGCTCCCTGGAGCTGATCAATCAAATCATCGATATGAGGCAAAGGATACTTGTTCTTAATAGTACTATTATTCAAGGCTCTATAATCAATGAAATGTCTCATTGAGCCATCTTTCTTTTTAAAAACAAGACAGGATCACCCCATGTTGATGTGCTAGGTCGAATGAAACCTTTATCTAATAACAAATGCAATTGTTTCTTTAACTCTAAAAGTTCAACTTGAGCCATTCGATAAGGGGGTTTTGAAATTGGCTTAAAATCAGGAACTAAGTCAACATTAAATTCAACTTCCCGATCATGAATAATACCAGGCAACTCATCAGGAAAAACATCAAGATACTCATTTACCACTGGCACATCATTTATCTGAACAGTTCCTTTATTTTCAACAATATGTGCAAGGTAACATTCAATTCCATCTTTTAATAGTTTCTCAACTTCCTGATATGTTATCAAAATCAAGGGTTCATTCTTGTACACAAACTGAAAATCTTTCTGAAAAGAAACCATTTTAGTTCTGCAGTCAATCTTAGCATGATAAACAGAAATCCAATCCATGCCCAAAATAACATCAAACTCTACTAGAGGAAAAACAATAAGGTTTTCTTGTAGATTCTTTCCGCACACAAGGATAGGAAGGTTCTTATAATTCCTTTTTGTCTCAACGTTCCCTCCGGGTGTTTTTGCCATAAGTTCAGGGTTTAAATCTTGAGATGGAATATCCAATTTACTAGAAAACTTCTCAGAAATGAAAGAATGTGTAGACCCTGAATCAAACAACACATTGGCATAATCTGAACAAACAAATAGAGTACCTGATAGTACTTCATTCGATGGCCCAACATCTGCTGAAGTTGTTGCAAAGGATTTCACCACCCCTTTCTACTTGTATTCTGGCTACTTTCCCCCAGTCGAGTTCTTTGTTAGACACTCATTTGCATAATGACCCATTTCATTACACTTAAAACATCTTACCGCTGGCTTTTCATTGCCTGCTTAATCATCTTCCTTACAGTTACGAGCAATATGACCAGACTTACCACACCGAAAGCACTTACCAGACATGGATAAACATTCTCTAGGATGCATTTTACCACACTTCTCACAGGATGGATATTTGGTTTTCTTACCTCCTTGCTTATTTGATGAATTATTCCCCTTTTCCTTCCAACTGGACCACTTATTCTGTAGTTTGTCATAGAACACCTGATCATCGGCAAACTCCATTTCCTCCTTCTCCACACATCGAACAAGTTTTTAATATCTTTTGAACTCACGAGAAGCTAAAGCCCTTCGATACTTTGGCTTTAACCCTGAGTAAAATGGTTTATTTTTCTATCAAGATCTCATATGAAGTTTGGAGCATACCTTGTCGATCGAGTGAACTTTGCTTCATAAGCAGCCACTAAATCATCCTCCTGCATCAATTCTAGGAACTGTATTTCCATCCTAAGACGAACCACTTTAGGAAAACATTTCTCAAGAAACATACCTTTGAATTCGTCCTAGTGAAGATCCTCAATCTCATCACTATCCCTGATATTTTTCACCATCGACCACCACTGATCAGCTTCACCTTCAAAACGGTAAATAGAAAGACTAACCTTTTGATGTTCTGAACACCCCATGACTTCAAAAAACTTCTCATGTGCTTTAATCCACCCTTCAGCTTGCATGGGGTCAGATGATCCTCTGAATGATGGGGGATGTTGCCTCATGAAATGTTCCACCACTGACATGTTCCTCTGCGGTTGATCTGGCTGATCTCGTGAATGGATACCACCGCCATTTATAGTCTTAGTCAAATGTTCCATCACTGCAAAAAACTATTCAGTTCCAATTCTGAGCATCTCAGGTTGCTGATTTGGAAGGTTGTCTTCCTCCTGATATCGTCCCAACATAGCTGCTTTGTTTCCTCTGCGGAAAACCATTCTGAACACAGAAATATCTTAGGCGAAGCAACATGGTAATCTTTAAATGCTATATCATTTCAGTCATACCATAAATTAAATTATAATTTAACAATTTTCTAACTCCTAAAGTTGTCTAAACTGACCATTGATACCAACTATAAGGCCACGACCTTAATGTAACACCCCGAGATTTTATGAAAAATATTTTTTTTAATTTCATTAATGTCTTGTGTTGTACGCTACACCAAAAGGAGCTTTCACAACACGCATCCTTGACTTTCCTTTCATTACACGCAATTGCGAACTTCCTTGATATCGTGTGTAGTACGCAATACCGAGTTTCACTAAACAATGATATGCTATTAAAATATTATTAAAACTAGCCGTTATGAATAGTAATAACCACTTTTTGAAATTTTGTAAATTTTATTTTTCAAAATGGATTTCATTTTTGGATTCGGAATATCGAAATTAGCTTAGGGTGAAATTTTGGTACTTTTCGGATAACTTTCATATTTTGATGAATAGTGAAAATTACTAAATTTTATTTAAAAAAAAACTTTTTCAATCGAAATAATTAATAGTGATAAATTATTAATTTGAGTGGTTTTAAAGTATATTTAGAATATATTTTTACAATTCAATACAATGTTGGTCATTGGATGTAATTTCACATTTAAACCAGTTATAAACAAGTGTCAATCTTTTGATAGTTATTATCTCTTAACAACACGCCTTTTGTTTAGACGATGGGAATTGATTTTTAAATTAATTAATGCAACTGATATGTTTTGAATTTGGTAAAATAGAAATCATTTTTGAGTTCATAATATCAAATATAGCTTAGGCCTAATTTTTGGTATTTTTCTGAAAACTTTCAATTTTTGATGAATAGTGAAACCACTAAGTGGTAGGTTAAAAACTGAATTTTGCATAAAACATAATTTTACCGCTTCTGTGAATTGAATTTTGAAAATCCGACAGACACGGTTAATATCAAGGACTAAAATGTGGTTCAATGAGATGAAAATAATTTTTGGTAAATAGTAACTTTTTACTTTTTTTTACCACGGTTAATAGTAAATATGGTAACTAAGGGTAAATATGATATTACTATTACCCCAACACATGTCCTAATTATATTGGATAAGTTTATTTCAACCAAAAACAACCTTATGAATATAATATGACCATTTAGGTCCACTTGGATTAGATTATGACATTTTATATTATTTTATTTAATGAATAGTTAAAATAGTTAAAATCAAAGTTTAATAATTAAAACATTTTTAATATGGGGTTATACATAAGATAAATTCGACTATAAATATTCATTAAAAAGATAAAAAGATTTCCTACATAATGATAGTTTATTTATAATTTTTAGACATTAAATAAATTAATTTATTTATGACACAACGATGATGTAGTAATTACCCTTTTAAGAAAATGTTAACATAATTGATGTTATAAATGCTCAAATAAATGTAATTTTAGACTTTTTAAGAATTAAACTAATTTTATAGGTTAATATGGTATTTTAGTGTTGATTTAATCAAATTTTCGAACATGTAATTCTGTTATGACTTTCACAAAAATCATATATCAAATAGTGTCAAAATTGACACAAAATAGTTTTTAAATCAAATATTATATTATTAATTGTTATTTTATTCCTAAAAATCTAAGGTTCGGCCAAATGACTTAGATAAGGATATATATATTAATAATAAACAACTTGGGGTTCGTTTGGCATGTTATAGTAAGTGTATTAACCATATAGTGTAAGAAAACAAAAAGTCACGGTAAAAGTTAAATTATTAAACTTAGAGTTAAATCTAAATGATAAGGTTAAAATAGGAATCTAAACTTGTCTAAATTCTATTGGATGAGAGGATTTCGACCCATCCCCACCTTATCCTCGAAATAAATCAATTTGAAGCTATTTAAAACCGAACTTGACTTTATAATAAAATAATATTTTTAGTTATTCCAAAGGTGCCCCTCTCCACCCTTATAAAAGGGCAGCTCCTCCCTCTCTTCCTCACACAACATTGAGCCTTCAAGCTCGGCCAAACCCTGCCAAAATCTCTTCTCCACTTCCCTAGAAACATCTTATAGGTTCTGGTCTTCCTCAAATACCAATTTTAGTGCCCTAAGAGGAGGTCTCAAAGAGGCGCTTCAAAGAAGAGGTAATTACCGTTACCAATTCTTTCATCTTTATTTCTTCTTCCACATCTTCTTCTTAGGTTGTTTCATTATGAAGTAATAACATCAGTATCACTCATATACTGATATGTTATTATAATTATGAAACAACCCTATTTCACCAACTATCCATCCTACAGAAAAAGAAATCACCACGCGTGCGTACGTACGGAATACCGTCTCCACGCCGTGGTGTAATCTATTTTCCACCACCACCTTACATGGATGGGTATAATGGTGTAAAGAATAACTATACATAGTTATTACAACATCATATTGATTCTTATATATTGTATAATCCACTCCAATTCAATTCAATATTTATGGAAATGATATCATCGCTCGTGCGTACGTACGGACTACCGTCTCCACGACGTGATGGGATTCATTCTCCATGTTAACCACTTAAGAATGATTATAAAGTATATATATGAAATAATAATGTAAAATATGACATTATAAAGCTACTGGATTTATGTATATATATATATATGTATGTCATCTACTTACTTCCATTCAAGACAATAAGGAAAGGAAAACAGTGTTCATGCGTACGTACAGACTACCGTCTCCATGAACAGTGTTTTTCATTTCATTTATCTATCTATTATATATATATACTGAATATATATGATATATAAATCATATTTTATATTCTGGAATTAATTAAATAATGATATAAGTAATAATAATGTCAAGAACAACAAGTCAAAACACCTACGATAAATGAAACGATTTTACCCAAAACGCTTCTTTAATATGGAATTTACAAAATAATGGGTAATATAAAGTCATAAGTGAACCATATATGATATAATAACAATGAATATGATTCTGTAATAAGTCAATGACATTATTTAAATCAATATACAGGAGGTTCGGACACATACGAAGCAAATCGGACCTAAGGTAAGGGAAATATCACAATCTCACTTTTATCCGAGATTGTTTTTACTTTGGTAATTACTGGGGTGTATTTCATCATCCACATCCATGTTCCCTCAATATGTAATATTATTTCCATCCTTCTACAATAGTTTATATCCAATTTAACCCTTTGGTTAGTTTTTAGTAAAAGATATGAAAGGAATCTTTTGTCGTTTTTCGTACGAGGTACTTTAGAACTTTTCCGACAAAAGTACGAAGAATGTTTTTTTACTTATACGGCGTGAATGGATTTTTAAAACATTATTTACAAGAAGATTCCTTTACAAGTTTTCAAGTTTATTTTTAATCAAATTCTTTTAGTTTATAATTGTATGACATGTTAAGAAAAGAAAAGTGTTTTTGAAGTAGAAAGGATATTTTCCTCAAGAATGGAGTTCAAATGTTTTATCAAAATTATTTTCCCTCTAAGATAATATAGGGTTCTGTTTTTATCCCTATTATTACATTGATTTGATTATGTTTTGAGGAAATTATTTTTATGAAGTCATTTACCTTATATGATTTTTTTTATGATGTCATGATGTTTCAAGAATCCCATTTTTGTTACATGTGTTATGCGATGATGTATGATTTATGATTATGTGGCACACATAAGAAAGGATTCATTATAAGATGGGTGGGACCTATATCTCCCTCCAATGCATTGGGTAAAGATTTTATATCTCATGAGATAGACATGGCTGGATTGGTAGGTTATACTGGTTCAGTGAAACAGGACTGAAACGAGGGTCACTCGATTCAGAAATGGACCTTGTGCACTAAGATAGTCTTGGCAATGAGTCTTGACTAACAAGAAATGATTCTTTATGATTATGTGTATATTCCACAAAGTTTAATGTTTTATGTTATGATTATTGTGAATAAATTTCACTGCCATGAGTTATCCCAGGTTATTAAATTATGATCTCTTTTGCAGGTTAAGATTTCCAAAAGTTATGTTCTTATGAATATGATGTGATTGATTTTTCTTTTGTTTACCCTTACTGAGCATTTGAGCTCACCCTTTTATGTTTTCGTTTCCCCAGGATATAAAGAAAGGTTTTAGGTAAAAAAAAGGGATGATCTTTATGGGAGATATTGAAGATATTTCACCATGATTAGAAGATTACGTTCCGAGTTTCCAAAGACACTAAACTATTACGGTCCTTGTGTGTGTGTTTTTGTTATGTACTAAGTATTCCGCAAAAGTAATGTAATGTCCATGTACGTCAGGCTTCGGGACTCTACAGTCGGTATCAGAGGAAAGGTTAAGTCAACCTTTGGAAACTAGGATACGAGAACTTTAGTGAGATCCCTAGAGATTTTTCTAAGGTATGTCTAGGGATATCCCTAAGGTTATGTATACGTATAGGTTATAGTACTAGAATTACGCTAATGATCATAGAATTAAACCTAAGATGTTAGATATTGAAGTTACTCTCCCTTTATTATGTTGTTTTCCCTAGCATGATTTTTTCCTCTCACACTATTCCTTTTCGGTTTTAGAAAATGGCTGGAAACAAGATGATTCACGATAATGGAGGATATGATGGACCATGGAATGATATTCCTCATGAGAAACCAAATGAAATGGGATTTGGAAGCCCAAACATCATTATTATGCCGAATCAGAAATCTCATAATATGATCAATAAAGTAAAATTTGGTAAGTTTTCTGACTCGCCTAATAAGAGAAAGATGGAGTTTCATGATGATCATAGAGGAAAGAAAGTTCAATTTCCCTATGTAAATCATGTGGGAAGAGGCATCTAGGAGAATGTTTCAAAGGAACTGGAAGATGCTTTGGGTGTGGAAAAGAAGGACACAAATCCAGTAAGTGGAAAGGAAAAGGATCAGTTAACACTAGGGATGAGGATAATGGTATTGCTACGACATCAACAATGGTTAAATGTTTTAAATGTGGAATGTACGGGCATTATGCAAACCAATGCTCCAAGGGAAAGTCTCATGAAGAGAATCAGTATGGTCGTATGGGTAGTATTTATGTTGATGATGATGAAAAGACTACAAATGATATGTGAGATGAAAGAATTGTTGAAGCCCGGTCAATGGTTTAAGAATGTAGTGGAATGATGACATGTTTATCATGTGTAATGTTGTATAAGTAATCTCAAGGTACTATGGAATAAAGAGACATCTAAGGATTGTTACACTGTTGTCTTTCCTTGAGTTTTGAAAGTGTATGATTAATGGTACCAGTATCCATGAAAGGTTATTCAGATATTTTTGGAATGTAGATGATATGCGCATAATGAAGGGATAAGACGATAATGAGATGTTTGATTGTATTCATGAGCTCATGATTGATATAAGGACTACGTGATATCATGGTTTGAGTATATAGAATTTTGAGGATTTTTGTATGTGGAAAGTGTTAACTTTTAACTGCATTCATGTTTTCACTATGGTTCAATGGGTATTCATTCTTCAAGAGAATACATGATTTAGGTATTCACATGTTTATAATTTGACCAACAAGATATATCTTATGATATATGGGGGATAAATGATGGCATTCACGTGATTATTTTGTGACATTTCAAGTAATCATTTTCATTATACTATGAGCTTGGACCGAAGTATTTTAGATAAGCCTAAAGATTATGAATGGATTATGTTGGACATAAGTTAGGATAAAACGTTTTTCGATATTATTGATGGGATGTTATAGTAATATAGCTTTAGAAAAAGGATAACCTGAAGGACGGGTGACAGCCCATCGCGTCAGACAAGGCTGTGGGAATCGAACCCCCAACCGAAGTGCGACTGGCCTTTATTGCCTACCACTGGCCTACAGGAAGTCCCTGTTTAGTTGAAACTAGTTTTATTATATTAAGCAGTATGATATATGAAGTATAAGTCCATTTTAGGAACCATATATGACTAATCTCACTATAGAATGACTTATGTACATTTAATAACTTTTGCTAACCTTTTGTTTGAGACAGATGGAATGACCCGTCATTCTATCACATGATCTGCTAGCACTTCACGAATAACAAATTCAACTTCATTTATTTAAGAGATGAAGTGGAAATTGTTCAAGGCACGAACAACAGTGAGATTGTACCAAAATAAAGTAAGTATTTATTCTAATTCAAATTCTTCAACTTTAGGGAAACGATCTTGAAAACCAAAAATGTTGTCCTAGTGCTCTTATATCTGATTAATCAGATGGTACCTTATATCGTCACAAATTTATGGATTTGTGATTGCTGGCTTTTCCATAGCCATGTTCTCTACCACTCTCCATCAGAACATGATGGTCAGATTTCTCTTCCATATCCATATTTTCACCTATGTGGAAACCCAGTGATTAGTTTGTTTGGGTAACCGTTACGTTTCATATTTCGTTATTAATGATTGGTTTTGGTATTCCTTTTTATTATGTGGGTTTCGATTAAAGAAACTTTCGAATAGTAAACCATTTATAACCCCGACGAATTTCGAGGGCGAAATTCATTTTAAGGGGGGTAGAATGTAACACCCCGAGATTTTATGAAAAATATTCTTTTTAATTTCATTAATGTCTTGTGTTGTACGCTACACGAAAAGGAGCTTTCACAACACGCATCCTTGACTTGCCTTTCATTACACGCAATCGCGAACTTCCTTGATAGCGTGTGTAGTACGCAATACCGAGTTTCACTAAACAACGATATGCTATTAAAATATTATTAAAACTACCCGTTATGAATAGTAATAACAACTTTTTGAAATTTTGTAACTTTTATTTTTCAAAATGGATTTCATTTTTGGATTCAGAATATCGAAATTAGCTTAGGGTGAAATTTTGGTACTTTTCGGATAACTTTAATATTTTGATGAATAGTGAAAATTACTAAATTTTAATTAAAAACAACTGTTTCAATCGAAATAATTAATAGTGATAAATTAATAATTTGAGTGGTTTTAAAGTATATTTAGAATATATTTTTACAATTCAATACAATGTTGGTCATTGGATGTAATTTCACATTTAAACCAGTTATAAACAAGTGTCAATCTTTTGATAGTTATTATCTCTTAAAAACACGCCTTTTGTTTAGACGACGGGAATTAATTTTTAAATTAATTAATGCAGCTGATATGTTTTGAATTTGGTAAAATAGAAATCATTTTTGAGTTCATAATATCAAATATAGCTTAGGCCTAATTTTTGGTATTTTTCTGAAAACTTTCAATTTTTGATGAATAGTGAAACCACTAAGTGGTTGGTTAAAAACTGAATTTTGTATAAAACTTAATTTTACCGCTTCTGTGAATGGAATTTCAAAAATCCGACAGACACGGTTAATATAAAGGACTAAAATTTGGTTCAATGAGATGAAAATAATTTTTGGTGAATAGTATCTTTTTACTTTTTTTTACCACGGTTAATAGTAAATTGGGTAACTAAGGGTATATATGATATTAATATTACCCTAACACATGTCCTAATTCTATTGGATAAGTGTAATTCGACCAAAAACAACCTTATGAATATAATATGACCATTTAGGTCCACTTGGATTAGATTATGACATTTAATTATATTTTGTTTAATGAATAGTTAAAATAGTTAAAATCAAAGTTGAATAATTAAAACATTTTTAATATGGGGTTATACATAAGATAAATTCGACTATAAATATTCATTAGAAATATAAAAAGATATCCTACATAATTATATTTTATTTATAATTTTTAGACATTATATAAATTAATTTATTTATGACACAACGATGATGTAGTAATTACCCTTTTAAGGAAATGTTAACATAATTGATGTTATAAATGATCAAATAAATGTAATTTGATACTTTTTATGAATTCCACTAATTTTCTAGGTTACTATGGTATATTAGTGTTGATTTAATCAACTTTTTTCGAACATATAATTCTGTTATGACTTTCACAAAAATCATATATCAAATAGTGTTAAAATTGATACAAAATAGTTTTTAAATCAAATATTATATTATTAATTGTTATTTTATTCCTAAAAAACTAAGGTTCGGCCAAATGACTTAGATAAGGATATATATATTAATAATAAACAACATGGAGTTCGTTTGGCATGTTATAGTAAGTGTATTAACCATATAGTGTAAGAAAACAAAAAGTCACT
The DNA here is from genome assembly GCA_963277665.1 of Viscum album. Taxonomy (NCBI): domain Eukaryota; kingdom Viridiplantae; phylum Streptophyta; class Magnoliopsida; order Santalales; family Viscaceae; genus Viscum; species Viscum album. Next base: position 2,118,365,207 of record OY728163.1, read on the forward strand.
GTAAAAGTTAAATTATTTAACATAGAGTTAAATCTAAATGATAAGGTTAAAATAGAATCTAAACTTTTCTAAATTCTATTGGATGAGAGGATTTCGACCCATCCCCACCTTAGCCTCGAAAGAAATCAATTTGGATCTATTTAAAACCGAACTTGACTTTATAATAAAATAATATTTTTAGTTATTCCAAAGGTGCCCCTCTCCTCCCTTATAAAAGGGCATCTCCTCCCTCTCTTCCTCATACAACTTTGAGCCTTCATGCTCGGCCAACCCCTGCCAAAATATCTTCTCCACTTCCCTACAAACATTCTAGAGGTTCTGGTCTTCCTCAAAGACCAATTTTAGTGCCCTAAGAGGAGGTCTCAAAGAGGCGCTTCAAAGAACAGGTAATTACCGTTACCAATTCTTTCATCTTTATTTCTTCCTCCACTTCTTCTTCTGAGGTTGTTTCATTATGAAGTAATAACATCAGTATCAGTCATATACTGATATGTTATTATAATTATGAAACAACCCTATTTCACCATCTATCCATCCTAAGGAAAAAGAAATCACCGCGCGTGCGTACGTACCGAATACCGTCTCCACGCCGTGGGGTAATCTATTTTCCACCACCACCTTACATGGATGGGTATAATGGTGTAAAGAATAACTATACATTGTTATTACAACATCATATTGATTCTTATATATTGTATAATCCACTCCAATTCAATTAAATATTTATGGAAATGATATCATCGCTCGTGCGTACGTATGGACTACTATCTCCACGACGCGATGGGATTCATTCTCCATGTTAACCATTTAAGAATGATTATAAAGTATATATAAGAGATAATAATGAAATATATGACATTTTAAAGCTACTGTATTTATATATATATATATATGTATGTCATCTACTTACTTCCATTCAAGATAATAAGGAAAGGAAAATAGCGTTCATGCGTACGTACGGACTACCGTCTCCATGAACGGTGTTTTTCATTTCATTTATCTATCTGTTATATATATATATACTGAATATATATGATATATAAATCATATTTTATATTCTGGAAGTAAGTAAATCATGATATAAGTAATAATAATGTCAAGAACAACAATTCAAAACACCTACGATAAATGAAACGATTTTACCCAAAGCGCTTCTTTAACATGGAATTTACAAAATAACGGGTAATATAAAGTCATAAGTGAACCATATATGATATCATAACAATGAATATGATTATTTAATAATTCAATGACATTATTTAAATCATTATACAGGAGGTTCGGACACATACGAAGCAAATCAGACCTAAGGTAAGGGAAATATCACAATCTCACTTTTATCCGAGATTGTTTTTACTTTGGTAATTACTGGGGTGTATTTTATCATCCATATCCATGTTCCCTCAATATGTAATATTATTTCCATACTTCTACAATAGTTTATATCCAATTTTACCCTTCGGTGAGTTTTTAGTAACAGATATGAAAGGAATCTTTTGTCATTTTTCGTACGAGGTACTTTTTGACTTTTCCGACAAAAGTACGAAGAATGTTTTTTTAACTTATATGGCATGAATGGGTTTTTAAAACATTATTTACAAGAAGCTTCATTTACAAGTTTTCAAGTTTATTTTTAATCAACTTCTTTTAGTTTATAATTGTATGACATGTTAAGAAAAGAAAAGTGTTTTTGAAGTAGAAAGGATATTTTCCTCAAGAATGGAGTTCAAATGTTTTATCAAAATTATTTTACCTCTAAGATAATATAGGGTTATGTTTTTATCCCTATTATTACATTAATTTGATTATGTTTTGAGGAAATTATTTTTATGAAGTCATTTACCTTATATGATTTTTTTATGATGTCATGATGTTTCAAGAATCCCATTTTTGTTACATGTGTTATGCGATGATGTATGATTTATGATTATGTGGCACACATAAGAAATGATTAATTATAAGATGGGTGGGACCTATATCTACCTCCAATGAATTGGGTAAAGATTTTATATCTCATGAGATAGACATGGCTGGAATGGTAGGTTATACCGGTTCAGTGAAACAGGACTGAAACGAGGGTCACTCGATTCAGAAATGGACTTTGTCCACTAAGATAGTCTTGGAAATGAGTCTTGACTAACAAGAAATGATTCTCTATGATTATGTGTGTATGCCACAAAGTTTAATGTTTTACGTTATGATTATTGTGAATACATTTCACTTCCATGATTTATCCCAGGTTATGAAATTATGATCTCTTTTGGAGGTTAAGATCTCCAAATGTTATTTTCTTATGAATATGATGTGATTGATTTTTCTTTTGTTTACCCTTACTGAGCATTTGAGCTCGCCCTTTTATGTTTTCTTTTCCCTAGGATATAAAGAAAGGTTTTAGGTAAAAAAAGGGAAGATCTTTATGGGAGATATTGAAGATCTTTCACCACAATTAGAAGATTACGTTCCGAGTTTCCAAAGACACTAAACTATTACGGTCCTTGTGTGTGTGTTTTTGTTATGTACTAAGTATTCCGCAAATGTAATGTAATGTCTATGTACGTCAGGCTTCGGGTATCTACACTTAAACATCTCTTAATATTGAATTAAATGAATAATTCACATTGAGGAACTTTTCAGGTTTAGAGTTTTAGAGAATTAGGACATAACTGTTACATCTCAAAAGGTTACAAAGTAGACACTTCTACTAAGTATACATAGAATAAAAAATCTCTTAAAAAGAAACATGTCTAGTTCCATGTTTTATATATCATGACATTCCCTTGATCCAATCCTTGACCCTATTCCACATTATGTCCTGTGAAAAACATTTCAAAAAAAACTTGGGGTGAGCATAAAAAGCTCAGTAAGGGATACACAAAGAATGAAAACTGTTAGTTTTTCAAACATCAATTAAACCTTGTATAATTTATCAAAGTAATACCTTCACCTTCATGAAGTAGTAATAACTCTTCACTAGAAAAAAAATATCATTACTTAACCTTTTGTAACCAAAGGATTACCATAAAACCCATATAATGAACACATAACATATAAAGGTAACTTGGGACATAAACATACTTAAGTGGAATAACCATACGGTCAACTTCCACACATATCACTTAATGGAATAGCCATACGGCCAACATCCATACATACTTAATGGAATAGCCATACGGCTAACTTCTATACCCAATGCATTGGAGGTTATAACGTAACCACCCGTCCTGGTATTCACGGCACCACCCGTCATATGGTTTATCATGTAACCACACGTCAAATGTCCATGTACCTGTATAAAATCATAAAACCTAAAACAAATATAATGGAAAGAAAACATTTCCATACTTTGATCACAATATATCAGATAAATATATTGACGTAACAAATCCATTATAAAAAACCATTTTCAATACCAAAATGCATAAAAGAGTATATGATATTTATTTCATTTTAAAAAAACAATACGGCTTGTTCAGGAAGCCAAAGACCAAATAATACTCACAGCGGCGGAAAAGGTTGTTGTCACCGCGTACATTAAAAGAAACATTCATTGTTGTCGTTTTGTAAATTTCTTCGTAGAAAATGATTCCTTTGGTATAAAAGTAAAAGTCAAAGGGGTTTATACACTGTATAAAATAAAGTTGTGTATAAAACAAAATATGCCTCAATGAAGGGAGATTGAGACGAAGTCCCTTACCTCGGGTCCGACTTGACTCGATCATTCTTTATCGTCCCGAATAATAAACTTGAGTTAATTTATATTTTCTTAAGAACATTTTTCAAGTTCATTATTCCTTTTATATAACTTATTTCCATGTTATAAACATTATGTAATCATTTAAGTTAATAATGTTTGTTTTGTCGATATTTGGTTCTTAAGTCGAAAGTGGACTTCGTACAATTACATGTTGTTCGTTTGGTCAAATGTTCTTTATATCCAGAATTAAATTCCTGATTTGTATATCATATATATCATATATTTCTAGAATATACATATATTTATAATATCACATAATCATTTAGAGGTAAGAAATGAAATGCATCGTTCATGGAGACTGTAAGCCGTACGTACGCATGAACGCTACTTTGATTTCTATGTCATATTAGTGGAATTAAAACTAAATGATAGGTATGTATATTTTAATTCCAGAATTATATTAATCATTTAGATGTTACATACATCATATATATCCATTATATATATGTAATTATAATATTACATTACATTTGGGGATAAGAAATGAAATGCACCGTTCATGGAGACGGTAAGCCGTATGTACGCCTGAACGCTACTTTCATTTCTATCTCATACATTAATGGAAAGAAATAATAATCATATAGAGGTATATTATAATTCCAGTATAACATCATATATAATAACATTAAATCCATCCATTATACATCCCACATATGGCATTAACGAATCAAATCACTTTGAGGGTGCGGTAGTCCGCACTTCCTAAAATGAAATTATCGTGTTTACCCACAATGTAAACCATAAAGGTATACCAAAAATGAAAAATAAATAATCATAAAAAAATATAAACATAATATATATCATATATATATAGGGTGACATATTAATGTCCACCATTAAAGGTGTTTAAAAGAAGATTGAACAATCATCGTTTTGTGAGGCAGAAATTCGCCAACCACAGAAACAGTATGTTCTTTAACCATTAGATGTAGATGTGTGTAAGTGTAGCTCGAAATATTCTTATAACAACATCCTAGTATATTTAATATACTGTATTTGTTACAAAATAAATGAATAAAAAGAACTTAGGGGGGTGGAGAATCAATATAAAACAAAATAACACAAGTGAAGACATCACCTTAAAATCGGATAACTCTCTTAGATTTGAGCTCAAAGGGTTCCTTGGGAAGCCTTCTGCCCCATTTTAGGATTCAAGGAGTTAGAGAGGGATGTGTAGAGCCAAAATGGGTAGGTTTTGTCCGAGCCAATGGCTTTGGATGTGTGGGTAAGGTGGTATAGGTGAGGGCCTTTTATAAGAGGAGGGGAGGGTCACTCTTGGAAAGTAAGGAAATGATACTTTATTTTAGAATGAGATTCGGATTTTAATGGTCCCACATTTATATGTTTAGAGGATAAGGTTAATAGGGTTCTAAATAAACCCATAAAATAGGTTTTTACATGTTTAGGTCTTAGATTTTACATTATCATTCCATTTTATTTAAATCGTTAAATAATGAGGTAATCGCTGCATCATCATCGTGTCATAAATAATTTAATTTTTTTAATGTCTAAAAATTTTAAAAACAAATACTATGATGTAGTAAATCTTTTTAACTTTCCATCGAATATTTATAGTCAAAAATCTGATTTTTATAACCCCATGTATCAATTGTTTTAGTAAAATAACTCATGTTTGTGACATTTTTATTTTAACATAAAATAAAAAGTTATTAATGTCATTTTCCAACCAAAGTGGCTTCATGGGGTCTCCAAGTTGACCCATGGATTGTCTTGGTCGGCCATGACACATCCAATGTGGTTAGTACATGTTTCAAGATCATATTATATTATACAACATTATTTTTACCTTAAAATACACTAATTACCGCTAATCGCGATTAAAAACATAATAAGTTACTATTCACCAAAATATTTATTTAATCCCATTGAACCATATTTTACTTATTAATGACAACCATGTATGTAGGATTTTTGAAATTCAAAACACAGAGGTGGTAAAATTTCATTTAAACGAAATATCAGTTTTTTAAGTACCACTTAGTGGTTTCACTATTCATCAAAAATTGATGTTTTTCAGAAATATAAAAAAATTCACCCTAAGCTATATTTGATATTCCGAATTCAAAAATGAAGTCTATTTTACAAAATTCAAAACATATCAGTTGCATTAATTAATTTAATAATTAATTCCTGCTGTCAGAGCAAATAGCGTGTTTTTATGAAACAATAAGTATCAAAAGATTGACACTAGTTTAAGTCCGATTTCAAAGTGAAATTAATTCCAATGACCACTATTGGATTTAATGGTAAAAATATATTCTAATTTCACTATAAAACCAATTAAAAAGATAATCTAATCATATAAATAAATTAGATTAAAAAGAGTTTTTGAATTAAAATACATCATTTTACATTATTCATTAAAAAAAATGAACTTTATCGGAAAAATACCAAAAATTTACAGAAATTAAATTTGAAGTCCTGATTCTAAAGAAGAGTTTTATTTGGTCCAATAGAATGTGTAAGAGTGGAGAAAACTATATTTAATGACGGTTCTCCATCAAAAGGCGATAAGTGAACCTTTAGTAAAAACTAGGGCATATACGACTAAAATTGAAATCTTTCCGTATTTTAAGCCTTTATCTTTTATTAAATAAAAGTAAAAACATTTAAAAAACATATAAAATCATATTTTAGTAATTTCTATCCATTCCCGCCAATACAAAGGCTATGTGTTAACTACCATTTAAGATAATATTATTTTATTACTAGTGTGCAACGAAAGATTTCAATGAAACTCTTTGTTGCGTATCGGGTACGCTTTCGAACATAGAAACCCTTTTAAAGTAAAATTAATTTTTAATTCATAAATATTAACAATTATGTAAATGTTTTATTGATTATTTACCTGGGATGTTACACAAAGTGATCGAGGTATAGATGAATATTCATTTTAATGAGTCTCGTGAACACTATAGGGGTGTTGGTCACGCCGAATGGCATAAGAAAGAACACATAGTGGCTATACCGACATCTGAAGTCCTTCTTATGCACATCCTCATTTCATTCCCTAATCCGAGGATAGCCTAATCTAAGGTCAATCTTCAAAAACCAACAAGCTCCCTTCAGCTGACTAAATAGATAATCAATCCTTGGACGTGGATACTTCTTCTTCATAGTCACATGTGTTAGGTGCAGGTAGTCCACACAGAGTCTCAAACTCCCATCTTCTTTCTCGGAATACAAAATTGGTGTTGCCCTTGGAGAAAATTGGTCCTTATGAACCCTTTCCTATGTAAGTCCTCCAACTGTACCCATAACTCATGAATCCCTACTAGAGACATCTGATAATATAGTGTAAATATCGATGACATCTTGTGGTACAAGTCGATGTAAAATTCATTATCTCTATGAGGAGGTAGTCCCGGAACATAATCTTGAAAGACATTGTCATACTGGTCCACCAAAACGGGATAGCTTAGACTCTCAACATAAACTGCTCTGAGGGTAAGGCTATCCAACAGACTTGTGATCAGCTACACCCTTCTCTGAGCAAGTCCATCCTATGATTCAAAGGTTCCATTCTCAGTGGTGATGGAAAACCTGGTCCCATCCTCGCAGACGCACCACACCTTGCTTGTAATGTAGTCAATCTAAACATGGCCTATAGATAACCAGTCCATACACAAGATGACATCATAAGGCCTCAATGCATCTACTAAAAGATCCATACCGAAGAACTCACCTCCTATAGTAAGATCGCACTTCTAACACCAGTGTGTAATCATCAAATTCCATCCCATAGGAGTCTCTAGCTGTATGGATCATGCCAACGGCTCCACCGGAATATCTATGCTCCAAATGAGGTTCATGGCAATAAATGAGTGACTGGAACATGTGAATATATTTACTGCTTCTAGGGTGTATTAGACATAGATCATACCTCAAATCATATCAGGAGTGTCGTTTTCATAGGGCTCAACTGCCTAGAGATGATCTCGTCCCTATCCTCCATCTCTTTATGGTCGGGGTGGACCACATAGTGGTTGTGGCGGTAGAACCTCAAATCACCGCACACTGCTTGCTACATGGCCAAATCCTCTGCCACATCTGCTTTCTACCAACAGAACTCCATGATCGAATAATGTTCTCTTCTTCAGCAATCCCTCAACCATATACTGGTCATATGTAAGGTGGGTTGGGTAGTCGCGAGCCATGTGACCCTGCTCGCTGCACGATTAGCACTGTCGGCTCCTCATCTGTCCTCCACTATCCTGTGAGCCCCACACAACCTACCATGTATCCTGAGGCCATCCATAAGAAATTATGGACTCCATGGGCCTCTGCTTCATTCTCCTACTTCCTTCTGTGGTTAAATCTGCTTCATGATGTCCGGTGGTGGCTCTCGCTATCGGTTCCTACTCAGTTAGAACGCTCTCCACCAAAAGTGCTCGCTCTATCACCCCAGCCAACATCGGAACACTGAGAAATATCATCGATGCTCTGATATCCCATCGTAGATGTTGTTCAAAGGTCTTGGCTCCGAAGAAAGGATCTCTTACCATGTCAGTGTAATAGTGGGAGAGATCAGCGAACCTCGTTAAGTATTAGGCCACGATCATGTTGCCCTATTTTATGTGTAGCAGATCTTGTATATGCACTGAGCGTAGAGTCACTGGGAAAAACACTTCCATGAAATGGTCCTTGATGTCTTCCTAGGTGATGATCGCCATATCCGGTATCTAGAGGGCAAGGACGCACCATATCATTGCTGCTCCCTGGAAAATGCTGGCTCCTAGGATCACCATCTGGACGGCTAGTGTCCCAACCAGTCGAAAAACTCTGGCCACAACCTCCAGTGAGTCCTCAGCCGCCTATGGATATGTCTCTCCTTGGAACCTCGAAGGCCTCTGCCAATGAAACTCATGCAAAACGCTCATTCAGTGTTCACCATCTTATTGTGGGGATGGTGGTGACGGCTTACCACGGGTAGTGCTGGTGCTGGTACACCACCCAGAGGTGTTAACGCCTCAAGAGGGCCATGCGTCGAGGCATTATTGCTCAGTGGTAAGTCATCGTGTACTCTCTCGTAAACCCTAGAAAGCTATATATATAGGGGAATTATGAAAGAAAATAGATGCACCATAATCAATAAGTTGTACCTTGTGAGCTTACTCAAAGAGATCATATGAAAAATCATTTCGAAACACATGAAATCAGTGTTTTCGTTCACGGGGTCTGAAATCATAATTCAGGGTCCTCGTGTCTGGATACATCGGCCTCTGCACCAACACTGGACTCCCCAAATTTAAAACCACACTCATAACAATTTACAATATTTCCACATTAGAAAGATCAGAGTCCTAGTTCATCTGTAGAATCGACTCCTCTGATACCACTTTTTCACGTCCTGTCCCCCAGGGCCCATGTCGTGACTACCCCAAGAAAACCTTCTATAGGCTAGGGGATATCGACTATCACCGGAAAGGCTTATCCCTTTAAGCAGGAAGGCATTACCTTTAAACCTGCAAAGATACAGTCCATGCACATAATAGGAAGAAAACCAAAAAAGTAAAACTATAAAGTAAAAGATAGAGATGTGTAAGTAAAGGGGACCAGAATACAAGACCAACTAAAAATTAAAACAGAAAAAGAAAAACATCCCATGTGTTCATTCACCAAGAATCCTACCTGAAGGTTAGGTACAACTCATGATTAGTAGTCACTATGGAATGTCACTTCAAATGGTCCACCTCTGAGCATCGTCTAGTCGTGGGTCCCTCAGCCTCAGTCAATGTCGTCTGCCATATACATAAGACACAGCACGGTTCAGGCATATCCTGTGTAGGGTTGAGTATAAAAATACTCAGTAGTGACCCTGAGACCCCCGAAGGCCAACGTGAGATCCAAAAAGGAAAAAACCAGAAAGCAAGACCTCAATCAAAAATCATGAAATATTCATCAACTCTACTTAGGTATATGTCCATACATATACCTATGTTATCAAAATATACGTGTCTCATTCATGAGGAAACATAAGGCTCAATATTTTAATACATTTTCATAAATGATCCATGAGGGTAGAATTCCACAAAGGTAAAACCATGAAGGTAAAACCACGAAAATAAAACCACAAAAATGATAAAGACTCAGCTCCCAAAAGGTATAACTTATGTATATAAGTACATGTGATTAGACGTATTTTTGAATCATCTTATTCTATTGATAGCCTCTGTTGGTGACCCACACAAGACAGGTAGATGTTGATCCACATAGGATCGGTAAGAATTGACCCAATCAAGACCACTAAGCGTTGACCCACATATGATCAATATATGCTGACCAACATAGGAGGAATTTTCTTTTTTCACATTACTGTCAGCCACTAGATTCTCTTACTAAGAATGCTTGATTCCAGGAGGTTCCACACCTCATGACATTAGTCTTACCTCACCCTCCAAGTAGTTTCATAATGATGTATTCAAAAGGACCTTCATTTCATAATGGATCAAATGCGACTGATGGCACGTCAGTCAGGTTCCCAGTCTTTATGTTATAGGCATTTTAATGTCGAGGTCTCGGTTGTATTTGGAATCAATCCAACCCATAAATACTTGATATTTTCCGAACACTCAAGTGGAGTGAAACAAAAAATCCATCTCTCTCTAAATATCCTAGTGACACAGATGGTTCGTCAAATGAATGTCTGGTTCAAAAGTTGTGGCCCTTTAAGCGAAACTGGGCTGGTTGGGACTGCATCCAGTCTGACCCGGTCGGACCAACCCAGTTCAGGTCAACCTGACCTGGTTCGGTTCTGACATGGCTGGGCTAGGCCATGGCAGTATTTCCCCGATGGGCTACGGAAAATCCTAGATTGCGAAGGGGTGCAGCCCACTGGGCTCGCCCATACCATCCCGCGGGGGGTGCACCCCGCTAGGCTCCCATAGCCCGAGCCAATGGGCTCGTCTGACATGCTTGAATGGGCCTGACCAAGTTGGCATTGGGGGGGGGGATGGATCCCCCTCTTTGAAAGGTGGATAGGAGGCGCCATGTGGCACTTCTAGGTAACATGTTGGACCTGAAGGGAGCGGGTCCAGGCCCTCCACCGCAGCTTTCGAGCCACCACCATATTCTGCAGCCCGAGACGGTGCACCACTCGCCTCCGCACACTATCGACCGGTGCCGACCACCACTATCCACCATGTCTATATGTCATGGCCCTCTTCACCAGTGGAATGTGACGGCGTGCCACCCCTTCCTTTAGGGTCGGCTGGTAACGGTCGCCGCCATCACTCACGCATGAAATGGTTGTCGGTGCCGCTCTGACTGTGCCGCGCTGGCTGTATTCCGTGAGTCACCGAGTGAACTCTGATGACCCATTTTTTCAACTGAAGGTATTGAGGACCTACCTGGGATGCCCTTTCTTCTTCTTGAGCCTCCGTTCCGGATTCTGTCCAATATCAAATAAAAATTCCTTGAAGAATTCATAGATCAACAAGGTAGTGGAAGGTATGGGCCTTGTTTATTTGTCTTGTGCCCTCCACGTTAGCTTGATAACATGAGGGAAGAATAAGATTAAACAATTCATTTAAAACTAAAAAAATAAAAACCCTACCTCAAGATCATTGGAGATATTCCACGTTTGAGGAAGAGTCGATGTTTTTTGTTCCCACAACAAGCCTCCAACGACGCTCTCAATCAACGTTCTTCGGTTCTTCTTTGGTGAGGTGATTCATTCTTCATCAAGAATCCTCCCAAGATCAATCCTTTTCCAATTATTTTCAAATACCCAATGTTAGTGTTTAATCCTCCAACATGTGATTAAGAGATTCATTAATTGGTGTAATTAATGCGCCTCATTAATCACACGAAGGGGGTTACACAACCATTGTGTAACTGTGAGTTTAATGTCCTTTATTAAATGCCCAACAACACCTATGGTCCCCGCCAAGAAAATATAATACTGAGGTGGAAGGATGTTTTAAAAATATAATATAATATTTTTTATCCACTATAAATGCAAAAAAAAAAATTCCTCCTCAACCCACTACAGTCGATGTTAAGCCTCCCTTATGTGAATCCTGGTGCTGCAAGTTCAAAAGTGCCCTTAGATTTTAATTCCAAGACCCAGTTAAAAATTTATGATTTTTCACTAGCACGTTTAATAAATTTACCTTAAATAATCTTACAAATTCCACTTTGGCCACACCAGGCATTTGATTCAAATGCCATAAATTTTTATAGCCTCAAAATAGTCCCATATAATTAATAAAATAAACGGAAAATACAGGTCATTACATAGTAAGTTATTATAATATGATAACTATATGAGTTTTATAATATTAACCTATGAACCAATAAAAAAACATAAAAATGATTTAAAAAATCCTAGAATAATTTAATTTATTAATTATATTGATCATATATATAGTATTGATGGAATGTAATCAGAAGATCCTCTAATCCCAAGCCCTTCAGAACACCCTTCTAGAACTGAGATGTAAAATTTGGATCATAATATTTAAAAGATATGATTTAGAATAAAATTCGGCAATATTGTCTCCCACATGTACAGACTACATAGATCATCCATAAAGAAGATATCCCTAATAAAATTGAATCAATATAATAAAATTAGTATAACCATTATCTAAAATCATGCATAATCATTTGAATGTTTCTCGAGAAGTCATATTCTTAAATCCATAATTACATCCTCCCACATCAATTTTAAAATGGTTGCAATCACCTATAACCAAATATAGAATTCATGCTCATTAATCACCTGGATAACGGTGAAGCCTCTCATTATGATGAATTCCATGTCATTTTAAATATCTGATAAATAGTATTTTCTATTACAATCATGATACATCTTCGATAGAGTTGGATGTACTACCAATTTATAATAGTGATACTCATTCATCCTCTCATAGTGGAGTATTATTTGATCCTATACACAGTCATAGAAATGAAAAATATCACTAATACTATGAGACTATATTGATAGTGGATCCCAAAATATAAAGCATACATCAAAATTACTTCGGTATTGGTAAACATCTCCATCATAAAATAGTAAAAAAATATAGGTATAAAAAATTCAAATTTCATAGCTATGAATCCATGGGAAATATCGACAGGTATATGTTTGTTTGAAAATTGTTTAATTTGTATCCACATAATGTAAAACTCCATTACTCACTCTATTTGTGTCATCTAATTCATGAAAAAGAGAAAAATATTACATTTACTCATTGTGTAGGTTTCCTAAAATCCAATACACCGTAGATACTAGACCCACATCTTTATTCGATGTTCTTGGTCTCCCGGTGATTATTTTATCTTGATGCACTTATATTCCTGGTACACCAAATACCTATCACCCTATTGATAATCTCCCATATATGATAACTATTGTACCATTGTAGGTTTCTTATGATCATTTCTAGGGGAATTTCTCTCCTCCAGTCTGAATTTTCTTGAGAAATAATAATAAAATTTGTCTTCAAACATCATAAATGCTTCAAGTCTAAATCAATATTCATAACAATTCATCACATATTACTTTCCCTGCATAATCATATTAAGGCTTATTTTTTAGGCTCAAATCTATACATATCCAATAAATAACACTCAAGAATTATTTAACAAACAAAACTCACCATCTTCTTTCCCTTCCTAGAAATCATTACATATATATGGTAGATGTCCTTAATGATATAGTGATATAATCAATCTATTCCCAATAACTTCTAATCCTCAATTTAGTTATTTTTTCATTCACAAGATACCACTGATGAACCATTATCCACGTCTACTATTACTCTAGACATTCTGATAACATGGCTCCATATGTTTACACTATCCATCAAAAAATTTCATTCCGATATCATTGAATTTAGGTGATTCTCACTCTATGTACTCATGTTGATGTGAATATATTGGAAATAATATTTATTATACTAATTATAAATAAATATAACATTGAATAAAACTACCAAAAATTGATCTATAAATGTGTGAATGATATTATTCATCACGTCCATGAAATCTCACCGACACATTATCCCACCAAAAGAAATAACTATGATCTCATACATTTCATATCTTATTCTAATGCTATCTGAGGTATGAATAAGTGTCTCACTCAAAAATTTGGTTGGATAAACCACATGCTGACTAGAGAGAATATATTAGAACTACCAATTTGATCAAGGAAATCTTCGATGGATGATAAGGGATACAACTTCTTGAATAATATCAATAAAATGAATGAAAATGTTGATGGAAGAAGACAAGTAGCGTAGATTGGAGAAATTCATCCATCTGAATATAGCTGGAGTAAACTACATGGAATATAACTAACTCAAACCTCTATCATGGGATCCAAGATGAATCTCTTATATTTCTATATCTATATTTGACTACCCATCTTTATCTTGGGTACCACATACCCTACCTGGGCCTATATAATTTTAGGAACTCCTCCGTTCATTAAAAAGTGATTTTGTAGACCCTTCAATGCCTCTGGTACATGTATCAATCCCCTTCCACTATTCAGCTTCTATGGGGTCCTATAAAAAATGGTGATAACTCATCCCATCACATATAATGCACTATATCTGGGATTAATTAAATAATGAGGACATTTGTACACCCTATCGATACTTAATACACTCAGAGGATTCAAGATTCTGAGAAATATATCCACTACCATAGTTGCAATTCTGACTAATGATTTTCCAATATGTTCCGTATAAAATATTCCTATATATAGAAAATTATTTTCCATATAATTATTCTGAAATATAATGTCAAAAAATCTAGGATTTTACGTATTCCATTATCTGAGGATTCTATAAACCATCATTTTTGGTGTGATTCATAAGTGGTATCTATTCACCTGTATCATTATCTTATAGGGAATCTTATCCTAGAAAAATATCACTCTATAAACTGTATTAGGTTCCAATGATTTCGAAAACCAATTTGAGTCTTTGAAACATCTATCATAATCCACCACAGACATTCCCTCTTATGCCCAGTACATGAACTCTCAAACCCCCTTATCCTCTAACATCCCAAGATAGATATTGCTATGTAACATCACCACAATTTTCTTACAAGATTGCAACTATTGTATTAAGTATCGATAGGGTGTACATATGTCCTCTAATATTGTTTGGGTACACAGTACATAGTTTACATATGTGGATGATATAGAAGGGAATTTCAGGTTAACATAAACATCAATGGAACAATAACAATAGTCTCCCATTCCATGTATTTCTCAACCCTCAAAATTATTTCTCAGAGCTATGCACATTAGTGATTCACCGAAACTATAGGAATACCAAGATAGATTTCATTAGAAGGGTGTCAATTTCAACTATCTAGATGATCAATTCAAATATGGTGACGTTTCTTATTCTATCAGAGGTCCAACCCAATTCTTGTAACATAGAATACACAATGATACCCTCTTTAAAGGATTGAAAAATAAAAACTAATCGTAGAACCATGAACTATATATACATTTCTTTATATATGAATTAGAAACAAATTACAATTTATTAAATTCAAATTATCTAGTATATCGAGTTACATCAAATAAAAATTTATAGAGGATGATAAGTCACATCTAATAGATATGTATATTTCATGAATTATTCATTTCAACCGTTTTTTATATATTCCTATCATGATATATTAATACTCATCTCTTATAATTTTGACCTTTACATAAAATATCATTAAAAATAAAAGCAAACAATAAGTTAATCCTATATGGGGAAATGAATTTCACAAGGAAACATGTGAATAACAGAAAATAATAATACCATCAATAGGAATGAGGATTTTTACCAAACATGGGTTATATACTCTAATTAACAAGACCATTTCCTTTTCCAAACAAATCCCAGTCTCAATTATAACATTAAAAACTATAAAATAAAAACAACAAACAAAATTATGATACAATTATATAATTTCCCCATCCTGCTGGTCCCTCACATGACCAAGTTGTGTTGGATACCTAACATCAGGAAAAAATACCAATAGGTTAGACCATACCTAAAGTTAATGAGAGTGTAAAAAACATAGTAGAGAGGCTATATCCTATACTTCATAGAATAAATAATATCATAAATAAAGAATGTAAACATTGATGAAACTCAAGTAGAATAATAGGAAAAATGAGAAATCCATGTAATGAAATATTAATTTATTCAAAAGATGAAATATAACTAAATGATGTGATAAATTTAATATATATTATTGATAAATAAATAAAAAAGGTACTCTAAAACCTGTTGTCCAATGACCCATGTCGGTCCCAGGTCCAAACTCCAACCCATTGAGTAAAAAACAATCCAAAAGAGTGATAATTTTCTATTTCCAAGCCCTACATGCATGAAATAAATCATTGTTCTAAATGGCATCCCAAACATGGTTGAGTATATGTAACACCCCATTATTTTATAGTACGTTATTTTTTCAAATTAATTCAATAACTTTCACTACACACAACACTGAGTTCAAGCGCTACACATCTTACCCAACTAGCCATACAAAAGCAGTTATGAATTGTATTAACTGAATTTTGAACTTTATAAAATCCTTATAATTTTAGAATCCATATTATGAGTTTCCTAGACATAATGTAAGATGAAATTTATTTTTTAGATAAAAAAAGTATTTTTCAAAAAAATGAAATTTTACATCCTTTTAATGGTGAACCCTTTTTAATTCCAATATTTGAAACTTTTATATATTCAATTTTACAAAATAACCTTCTTCATTAGAATATGGATGTAAGAATTTAGTTTCAATAAATTTTTGGTGTTTTTCTGATTAATTTAATATTTGGGTAATAGTGAAAAATACTATATTTTATCTGAAAACAATTTTTTCAGTGAAAATAATTTATACTGTTTAATTTTACATTTTAATGGTTTGAAAGTATAAATAGATTTTATTTTTACCATTAAATCCAATGATGGTCATCGTATGTAATTTCACTTTGAAATTGGATATAAATAAGTGTCAATATTTTTATAGTTATTATTTCATAAAAATATGCTTTTTGGTTTTGACAACGGGAATAAATTTTAAATTAATTAATTCAAATTATATGTTTTAAAATTCGTAAAATAGAATTCATTTTTGAATTTGGAATAACAAAATTATCTTAGGCTAAATTTTTGGTATTTTTATGAAAACATTCAATTTTTGATGAATAGAGAAAAACACTGAGTAATTGTTTAAAGCCGGATTTTTATTTAAATAATTATTTATTTTATTTAAATTTATTTTATGATAAAATAGATACATAATACCTATATATTTTCAATGTAATTCATTGGAAACAGTTTATAATAATTTTAGATATATAAAAATTTTATTTAACTTTTCACCGTCTTTTACCTACCTCCTAGGAGTATTTGTAAATATACATAGAACATAATATTTCGGTTTCTGTGAGATGAATTTCAAAAATCCGAGAGACACAGTTAACATCAAGGAGTAAAATGTGGTTCAATAATATATAAATATTTTTTGGATAATAGTAACATTTTACTTTTATTTACCACGGTTAAAAGTAAATTGGGTAATTAGGGGTAAAAATGATATTGTTATTACCCTAAAACATGTATTAATTCTATTGGATAATTATAATTCGACAAAAAAAACCCTAAAAATAAAATATGATCCTTTAGGTCCACTAGGATTAGATTAGGACATTTATAATTATTTAATTCAAAGAAGAGTTAAATGTGTCAAATTCAATGAATAATAACTAAAGAAATTTTAATATAGGGTTACACATAAGATAATTTCGACTGTAAATATTCATTATATATCTAAAACTATTTCTTATATAATGGTAAATTATTTATAATTTTCATACATTATATAATTTTATTTATTTATGACACAATGATGATGAAATAATTACCTAATTAAAGAAATATTAAAATAATTGATATTATAAATATCCAAATAAATGTAATTTGAGAATTTTAATTAATTAAAATAATTTTATAAGATAGTTAAACATATTATGGTTGGTTATATAAATTATTTCAATGTAATAATGCTGTTATGAATTTGGTTAAAACAAAATACCAAATAGTTTCAAAATTGACATAAAAGTGTTTTTAAAAAAATATTATATTATTAATTGATATTCTATTACTAAAAATTTAAGGATAGGCCAAAAGACATATATAATGATATATGTATCCTTAATTAACCACTTTGGGTTCTCTTGGAAGTATATTGTATGTTTATTAACCATATAATATAAAAACACAAAGAGACATGGTAAATGTCAAACTATTTAACTACGAGTTAAATCTAAAAGATAAGGTTAATATATTGACTCAAAGCTGTCTAAAACATATTGGTTGAGTTTGTTTCAGACCATACCCACCATAGACGTTAAAAATTTTATTTTGGATCCATTAGAAACTGGAAATTAATTTATTATAATATAATATTATATGTTTTTTCAAAGGTGCCCCTCACCCTTCTTATAAAAGTGATCCTCCCCTTCTCCAAAATTCACACCTCCAAATCCATTTTTCTTGGCCAAAACCGGACCAAATATCCTAAAAACTATCATCCCTTAATCCAAGAAGCCTTATTTGGATCATAAATCCAACCTAATGAGCCCTTTTGATCAAATCAAAATGAATAACACGAAGAAGAGGTAAATATTTTAATCACTTCATTCAAGTTCCTTTCTTCATTCACTTTATATTTATTTGTTGTTTCCATTATAAATTAATAAATCCAGTATCTTCTATATTCTATGATGTTATTATAAATATTTTACAACTATATTCATTATTCTATCCATCCTTTTAATGACATGTCACCATACGTGCATACGTACAGCTTACCGTCTCCACGTCGTGGTGTAATTGTTACTATATACATTATTATTTTGATGGGTATAATAATGATCTATAATTGATGTAAATAATAAATATAAAAAGATAATAATTCTGTATATATGATATAACATCCAATTATATATTATTTTAATATCAAAATAATTATATTGTCGCTCATGCGTACATATGGATTACCATCTCCACGATGCAATGAGATTTATTTCCACGTTCACCATTCATCGGCGATTATAAAAATATATATTATTAATAATTATTTAATATATGAAACAATAATTGTACTGAAGAGATATATATATATATATATGTATATGTATTTATTCACTTACATATATCTTATTCACTTACTTCTGTTCAATGCGATATGAAAACAGAAACAATGTTTATGCGTTCGTACAACATATCGTCTCCATAAATGGTATTTTCAATTTCATATTTTTATCTATTATAAATATTTATATTATAAATATATATGATATATGAATCACGTTCTATATTCTGGAAGTAATTATATCATGATCTAAATGATACGGTCAATAATAACAAGTTAAAATACGTACGATAAAGAAAGCGATTATTACACGAAATGTTAATTTAACATGAAAAATAATTAATAAATGGGTAGTATAAAGTCATAGATGAATCATTTATGATATAATAAAAATAAATATAGTCTTGGTATAATATAATAACATACAATGTTCATTATAAAAAGGTTAAACATACCCACGACCCAATGAAAGTTCAAGGTAAGGGGTTTCTTATCTCACTTTCAATTCCGTGAGATTTCCATTGTTCGCCACTTATTTATTACATGTTGTGTATTGTGTACTTCCATTTGATATATATTATCATTATTCTTTTATATTCATAATATTCTGAAATTCATTTGGTGGTTATTAACTATTGTTCATACGACTTGATTGATTACCAAGAGGTAAGGGTGAATTGCACAATCTCTTAATTATCCGAGGTTGTTTTTATATAATTATCTACTGGAACATATTTATTATCCATGTCCATGTTTCATAAAAGAGTTTTCAAAGGGATTATTTTTTAATGGACGTTTTACTAAAAAATCATTTTAAATTTTTTAAATATATATTCTTCTAAATCATTCTTATTAAAGTCCATGTTTTCAAATTTGTCTTTAAGGATTTATTTATATGGACATGAATTTTTAAAAAATGTTAATTCCATTCAAAATTTTCAATGAGGTATGGGACACTTTGATTCAATAATGTCTTTAAATGTATTCTTTTCTATATTGTGTTTCTTTTAAATGTTTTCATGAAAATGGGATATTTCTCTCAAAGAGTTTTGCAAATAATTTTCATCTATGTCAACATACTTTGATGGGTTTTAAACATGTTTGAATTTTATTTATTATGTTACAAATCTTACATATTGTATTAAAGGTTTTGTGATATGTTTTACTATTGATGTGTTATTTTTTTACAACATTCATGGTTTATGGATAAATTAGTGACATTTCGTATGCTAGTTTTGATACGAATGTTTATGTTATGTTTATACCTTTTCATATGAGGAATGAATTGGACATAGAATGTGATGGTTGAAGCCTGTTATAGCTGCTCAATTCATTGGTAGGTCTCATTAGACAAACTAGTGTCTTGGCACACGACCTTGACAAAATATTATTTGTAGTCTTGGCACAGGGCAATGACTGTGTGGTTATGAAAGTATGGAATTATGCATTCCATCAAATATGAAAGTGGCTATTGATATTTCATGTGATTATTTTACTATTAGAATATCCATATGAGTAAGTAAATTGTATTATATTGATTTTATTTTCCACATTAAGATGATTTTTATGTTGACAATGCTTTGGTTTTAGTTTTAAACATTTCCTTAAATGTTTATGCTTATTTATGAAAGTTTCCACTGTATTGTTATCCTTACTGAGCATTTGAGATCACCCCTTTCTTATGATTTATTTTCCAATGATCCTAACAAGTGTTTTATGTTTGAGATATATTGTTAAGCTAAGGGAAAAATTCCATTCTGAAAGGATTATTTTTTTGTGTTGTATGTTGGAAAGTGTAATGTAACATTCATGCATGTAATCTATTTTCCAAGGATACTAAACTAATCGGTCTTTCGGGACGTGATTCCTTTTGAACATGACAATGTATTAAAATAATTCATCGACTCTGGGAATCTAGGGTCAGGGCATTACATTTAGTATCAGAAGGAGTTTTAGAAATAACATTGGAAACTATATCTAGATAAACACTGATTATAGAACATTATCCTAAGATAGACATTGAAAATTAGTATAGAAGAACTTCCTATAATTTTGCTACAGTAGAGATTATATGAGATTTCCATGTAATACATACCTGCCAGGATACGAGCAGGTAGAGGTGGCTCTGGTACAGATGTACCAAGAGGTAAAAACTGACAACACCACATTGAGCTAGACATGAACGGGAACTAGTGCACTATAAAGGGCCTTGCTGCACTCTTGGTTACGAAACTCTCGAAGGATATGCTTTGAATAATTTACATTTTCATTAAAATCCATTATGAAATATTTAGGAGTAAATAATTTCTCAAATAAAAGATTTTTTTTTATGGATTATATACATAAACTGTTGAATTTACGTTACGTATTTTACAACTTTGAAATTATTCAATGCGATTCATAAACTGACTTAGTGTATACCATTGTTTAGAAATGGAGCCTAGTAGAAGAAATGAGAACACCAGTAATATGTATGATCCGAAGAGTTGAAGGATCAAAACATTCATGGTATTAATCCAACATTTAGAAGGGAAATACTCTGCCACATATTCTCAAAATATGAAGACATAGTATCATGTGTTAATAAGATAAGTAGATAATTCTCTAAGTCCTATATCTTTGAAGGGAAGCAAGAGATGAAAAGGATGGTAGAGAGATTGATGGATAAATGGAATAATGGAAAGAAGGATTTTTCCATATGTGATAACTATGGAAATAATAACCTTGGAAAATGTTTTAAGGGAATAAGAGTTTGTTATATGTTTGGAGAAAAAGTACCCCAAGTATGTGATTGCAAGGGTAATAAAAAGGTTTCAAACGTACAATGATTCATCTGCAAGGAGTTGGGACACTACGCGAATCAATGTCCAAATCATCAGAGTATACCCCAAATGTTGTTATTGGATAAGAATAAAATTATGATACTACTGAAGATGAAGAGTAATGATTAAGAGTTCTTATGTTGTTATTAAAGTATTGTGTCATTTGAGTATTGTATTAATGATGTAATAGTTATATGAATTATGGAAATAAATAAGGATTGTACTAAAAAACTATTTCATTGTGAATTTGAGATTATATGGTCGTGATACTATGGTAGTAATTTTGGAATAAGTGATGGTTAATTTGGATAAATTATATTCGATATTCTTGACCACCTTGGAACTGATTAATAGTTTGTTTATTTCATCATTGTTTGAATATTAAAAAAATTTGGTTATAAAGAATATATCAGGTATTATAAAATGGATAAGGGAGCATGAATGTAATAAATAAGGTTGTATGGTAATTATAGGTGTTACCATGTTTTAAAGTAATACATGATGAAGGTATTCACATGTTATTACGCGGGAAAAATGATATTCATTGTGTTTAACCTATTTATAAATTTTTGACTGTGATTTTTATAGAATTATTTTGGATAAGTCTAAAGGTTAGAGTGGATTATGTTTGAAATTGTATACTATTGTTATGGTTATTTTTGGATTGTTATAAAAAGGAAAACACGCAGACCATTTGACAATCTGTCGCGTTAGACAAAGCTGCTAGAATCGAACCCACAACCATAGTATGATTGGGATTTTTCACCTACCACTAGACTATGTAAAGTCCCTAGATTGTATAATCTAGTTTTTTAAAGGTCTGATTGATGAATTATAAATTATTTTTTTAAACCATATTCAATTAGGATAAATAGAGTAATTTTTATTGAAATATGAGTTTGTGGTAGGAATTAGTTGAAGGATAAAATTCTACGTGTCATATATATATATATTGATATATATATATATATAATTTTTCCCACTTATTCTATGGGGAAATTAATTCTTAAACATTAGATAAGTGATCTTAAAACAAAAAATATGTTATCCTAATAACTTATGTTTTGTTGAACCGATAGTATTTCAAATCATCATAAATTGGTGGATTTGAGGCCCTAAATTTTAAACTTGTTTGTGATTGATGACCTCAATCACTCCATATAAATATTTTCATTTTCCCTCCAATTATATGTTTCTAATTTAAACTGATGTTCTCCTAATCTAGATCATTATTTGGTGGTAAATTTTTCATTCTCTTATTCCTTTTATTAAGACAAAATTTTATTAACCCAGTTTCTGATGTGGGTTTTCCAACAAAGGTATTTTCTATTTTCTATCTTTTATTTTTGAGGAACAATTTCAAATTGTGCGAATTCAATTTATTGATGAAGGGATGAATTTAACACCCCATGATTTCATATTATGTTATTCCTTAGTAATAATTCAATTACATGCTCTGCACGCAACACTGAGTTCAAGCGCACCAAAACGTACCAAACGAGTCGTACAAAAGCGTTTATGAATAGTATTAACTAACTTTTGAACATTATATAATATTTATAATTTCATAATCCATATTATGAGTTTCTCAGACATAATGTTTGAAAATATTAATTTTTTAAGATAAAAGAAGAATTTTTAAAAAATTGAAACTTTACCTCCTTTTAATGGAGAACCATTTTTAAATCCAATTTTTGAAACTTTTTTATATTAAATTTGAAATGATAAATACCTTTTTAGAATTTATAAAAACTAATTTAGTTTCAATAAATATTTGGTGTTTTTCTGATAGCTTTCATATTTTAGTGAATACTTAAAAATAATATATTTTAACTGAAAAAAAACTTTTTTAAACAAAATTAATTATTTTGTTGAATTATAAATTTTAATGATTTGGGATTAAAATTATATTATATATTTACCATTTAATCCAATTTGGGTCATTGTATGTTATTTTACTTTGAAATTAGACATAAACAAGTTTCAATCTTTTTATAGTTTTTATTTCTTAAAAAGACACCCTTTGATTTTGACAACGAGAATTAAATTTAAATTAATTTATGCAACTTATATGTTTTTAAATTGGTAAAATAGAATTAATTTTTGAATTCTTAATATCAAAATTATCTTAGGGTGAATTTTTGGTATTTTTCTAAAAACATTCAATTTTTTATGAATAGTCAAAAACACTGAGTTACTATTTAAAACCGAATTTTTATTTAAATATTTATTTATTTTATTTAAATTTATTTTTGGTCAAAATAGATACATAATACCTATATAAGTTCAATGTAATTAAATGGAGTCAGTTTATAATAATTTTAGATATATAAAAATTTTATTGAACTTTTTACCGTCTTTTACCTACCTCCTAAGAGTTTTTGAAAATTTACATAAAACATAATTTTACCGCTCCTGTGAGTTGAATTTCAAAAATTCAAGACACATGATTAATATCATGGAGTAAAATGTTGTTTAATAAGATAAAAATAATTCTTTGTGAATTGTAACTTTTTTATTTTATTTACCACAGTTAAAAATAAATAGGGTAATTAAGGGTAAAAAATGATATTATTATTACACTAACACATCCAAATTCTATTAGATAAGTTTAATTCGACTAGAAACAACCTTAGGAATAAAATATGATCCTTTAGGTCCACATTGATTAGATTAGGACATTTATTATTATTTAATTCAAAGAATAGTAAAAAGTGTTAAATTAAATTTTAATAACTAACCCATTTTTAATATAGGGTTTCAGATTAGATATATTCGAGTATAAATATTAATTATAAAGATAAAAAAGTTTCCTATATAATGGTATTTTTTTTATATTTTTTAGACATTAAATAATTAAATTTATTTATGACACAATGATGATGCAATAATTACCTAATTAATGAAATATTAAAATAATTGATATTATAAATATCAAAATAAATGTAATTTGAGACATTTTTTTGAATTAAACGAATTTTCTAGGTTAATAAGATATATTAGGGTTTGTTAGATGAATTTGTTTCGATTTAATAAGGCTGTTATAAATTTTGGAAAAACAATATACCAAATAGTGCCGAAATTGACATAAAACAGTTCTAAAAAAAATATTATATTATTAACTAATATTCTGTTCCTAAAAATCTAAGCATTAGAAAAAAGAAATATATAATGATAGTTTTATTATTAATGAACCACTTGGTGTTCTATTTCAATTATATTGTATGTTTATTAACCATATAATATAAAAATACAAAGATGCATGGTAAATGTCAAACTATTTAACTAAGAGTTAAATCTAAAAGATAAGGTTAATATAGTGACCCAAACCTCTACAAAACCAATTTTTTGAGTTTGTTTCAACCCATTACCACCATATACTTTAAATTATTTATTTTAGAGCCATTAGAAACCGAAAACTAATTTATTATAAAATAATATTTTATTTTTTTCCTAAGGTTCCTCTAACCCCTCTTATAAAAGGGAACTTTCCCTTCTCTCAAATTCACACCTCCAAAGCCATTTGTCTCGGAAATACCTAGCCCAAATATCTTCCCAACTATCTTTCCTTAATCCTAGAAACCTTACTTGGATCAGAAAGCCAACCTATGGATCCCTTTTGATCAAATAAAATGGAAGAACCCGAAGAAGAGGCAAATATTTCATCACCTCATTCAAGTTCCTTTCTTCTTGCACTTCCTCTTTCATTGTTGTTTCCATTGTAAAATAATAACTCCAGTATCTTCTATATACTCTGATGTTATTATAAATATGGTACAACCATATTCATTAATCTATCCATCCTTTGAATGACATGTCACCATATGTGTGTACGTGCGGCTTACCGTCTCCACGTCGAGGTGTAATTGTTACTCAATACATTTTTATTTGTATGGGTATAATAATGATGTTTAATTGATTTAATTATTAAATATAACATAATAATGATTATTTATATATGATATACCATCCAATTAAATATTATTTTAATATCAAAAGAATGATATTGTCCCTTGTGCGTACGTACGGATTACCATCTCTACGACGGGATGCGATTCATTTCCACGTTCACCATTCATCGACAATTATAAAAATATATATTACTAATAAGCCTGTAATATATAAAATAATAATTATACTGGACATATATATATATATATGTATTTATGTACTTATATATATCTTATTCACTTACTTCTGTTCAATACGATATGAAAATAGTAACCGTGTTTATGTGTATGTACGGCCTACCGTCTCCATAAATGGTGTTTTCCATTTCATATATAAATCTATTATAAATATTTATATTCAAAATATATATGATATATGAATCATGTTATTTATTCTAGAATTATTTAAATCATGATCTAAATGATACAGTCAATAATAACAAGTTAAAATACGAACGATAAAGAAAGTGATTATTACCCTATATGTTAATTTAACATGATAATCATTATTAAATGGGTAGTATAAAGTCAAAAATGAATCATTTATGATATAAAAAATATGAATATAGTTCTGGTATGATCTAATAACATACAGTGGTCATTATACAGGATGTTAAACATACCATCAACCCAAGGAATGTGCATGGTAAGGGGCTTCTTCTTACACTTTCAATTCCATGAGATTTCCATTGTTCACCACTTATTTATTGAATGTGGTGTATTTTGTACTGCCACTTGATATATATTATCATGATTCTTTTATATTCATGTAATTCTGTAATTCATTTGGAGGTTATTGATTATTGTTTATACGACTCGATTGATTACCATGTTGTAAGGGTTAATTTCACAATCTGTTTATTATCCGAGGTTGTTTTTACGTAAGTATATACTGGGAAATATTTATTATACATGTGCATGTTTTATAAAATATTTTTTTTGGGTTTTAAGGAACTTTTTACTAAAACATAATTTTAAATGTTTTAAATATTTATTCTTCTAAATCATTCTCATTAATGTTAATGTTTTAAAAATGTTTTTCAAGGATTTATTTATATGGACATGAATGTTCTAAAAATGTTTATTACATTCAAAAGTTTCAAATTTTTATGGGACACTTTGATTCAAAAATGTCTTTAAATGTCTTCCTTTCTAAATTGTGTGACTTTTTAATGGTATCATGAAAAATGGATATATCTCTCAAAGTGTTTTGAAAAATAATTTTCATCTATGTCAACATCCTTTGATGGATTTTAAACTTCTATGAAGTTGATTTATTATGATACCAATATTCCCTATTGTATTGAAGGTTTTGTGATATGTTTGACTATGGATGTGTTATTTTTTACACCATTCGTGTTTTATGGATAAATTATTGACATTTTTTATGTTAGCTTTAATAAGAATGTTTATGTTATGTTTAAAGCATTTCATATGAGGAATGTATTGGACTTAGTATGTGATGGGTGGATCCCACTTTAGCACCTCGATGCATCGGTAGGTCTCATGAGACAATTAGTGTCTTGGCACAAGGCCTTGACAAATTCTTATTTGTAGTCTTGGCACAAGGCCTTGACTATGTGGTTATGAAAGTCTGGCATTGTGCATTCATCATTATGAAAGTGGCTATTGATATTTCATATGATTGTTCAACTAGTAGAATATCCATGTGAGTAAGTAAATGGAATTATTTTGATCTATATTTTCAATATTATGATGATTTTTATGTTGAAAAGTCTTTTGTTGTAGTTTTATACAATTCCTTAAATGTTTATCTTTATTTATGAATGTTTTTGCTATATTGTTATCCTTACTGACCATTTGAGCTCACCCCTTTCTTATGTTTTATTTTCCCAGGACCCAAAGAAGTGTTTTATGTTTGAGATGCATTGTTAATATAAGGTAACAATGGAATTCTCAAAGGATTATGTTTTTGTTTTGTATGTTAGAAAGTGTAATGTAACATTCATGCATGTAATCTATTTTGAAATACTGCTAAACTGATCGGTCATTCTGGACATGATTCCATGTAATCATGACAATGTATTAAAATAATGCACTGACTCTGGGAATTGAGGGTTGGGGCATTATAGTATAACTTGGTAGGATGAAAACATCATTCCTAAACTAAACCAATCTTTTTATATATTTCATGAAATAATGAAATAAAAAAGGGTACTAATAAAAAAATTAATAGTGTATATAGAATTGGCCAAAATATCATCGAGTTCCATGCTTTCACTCGGGTCCATCAAATCATGCATCAACTCTATACATGATTTCTCTATATAATTGAATATAGAACACAATCAAGATTAAACACATATTCCATGTCTCATATAATCAAACAGGGATCTATATAATTTACTAGGATGGAAAATCATATGACTTCCAATATTTCATGTAACTATGGGGGATGGAACCATCTCATACACAACTAAATTATAAATCCCATGATATTTCTGATTAGAGATTCATATAGAAAAATATTCCAAGGGTATTAGTATTCAATGTGTTGTTTCGGATTCCCCTTCACCATGATGAATAATTTTTTTTAAATCAATTGAGAGAGTAGATCAATCCCACAAGCATCCAATAAACAGTAGTACTTACCACCATCCCATGTATACTAGTTATCAGTATTCATATATCTTTCTGATTTTGTTAACTTTTACCATATTAAATTAACTAGTTACATAATCTTAATTTTTAGATTCTCCAACAACAGGATGAATCATTGAATTTAATCATTTAAATAATTCATTTTACCTCTAATTATATTAAAAATCACATCAATACAATTTCTCAATTCAAATTATTAGTATAAAATTTACATTTCTCATGTCTTAAAATTCAATGATTCAGGGGAAGGTCCACTTATAGGGTGGCCATAATATTCATTATAATTAAAATGGCCATGTGTTACAGTTGGGATGTGTAAAAATGATAAATTTATAATCATTATTTATTTATTTAAAAATATATCAATTTTCAATGAACTAAAAATAGGCTACCGGCCTAATGCGGTTTAAACAATGCATTCTGAGAGAATTATCTCTATTTATATTTACCCCTTAGGACATAATGTGTTAATACTTGAAAAATAAGAAATGCTGGAAACCTGGTCCATCATAGAGGAGAGTTGATCTGGGACTTTATTTCCTTCACACCATGTGTCGGGAAGCCTTGTATTACACCTAATTAATACCTTGCACATTCTAATAGTATTGAATATAGACTATGGAGTCAAACCTTTACCTAGAAGTAAGATAAATAGAATGATGGAATTTATTTCCACTTCGATCAGTGTGATATTCCTTTGAATGCAAAGATACATCCCAATAATAATTTCTATCCCTTTTTCCTTTAGGGAGTTCCCACTACCATTGCGTGAATTAAATGGCATGTTTACCAGGCCACTATAATCATGACCCACCACCTACTTTTAGGGTGCCATCCACACATGACCCATCTATGTATAGCTTGAACCCTATAATGGGATGAATCCATCAGATCCAAGGGCCCTGATATCCATAATGAGTAGTATAGACATGAGAATTATGAACCAGTAGTGGCCAGAGGATAGGTTCATCCCACATGTTTTTGAAAAAATAATACCATTTACATCAATATATTTTTAGTTATAATGATAAATACCCTCTTAGTAGTTTGGGTATCCTCATGGAAAGTTTTGTCCAGTAATTTCCAAAAGCACCATCACTCAACATTGAGAACATCCACCTAAGCCCATATCTCTAGTCATGTGGTACCTACACCATTAAACCAACATTCTAGGAATGGAACATTAGGAATATACTGAGAGTGAAAGGAATTAAAAAAATTCCAGAATCTCAATATATCTTGCACCGAGTCCCCTTCAAATACAAGGTCATGTAATCTCCATTCCATGTGATTCCTTCAACGATTTCACCTTGATACAATGTAGATATGATCTCTGTTGATATTATCATTTGGTGGGACAACTCAATTCATTATCCTTCAGGTGATGAAGTATAATTTAGTAGGTATTCTATCTCACCATATCAGATAATTCCAACTATAATAAACACTTTGACACATCACCACCCTGTGTTTGTCTCTACTGGAAAAGGTTCCAGAGGTTAAGGGTGTATACATTCATTTATGAAGTTCATATATAATCTCAATGTGATAAAATTTACCTTGATTATCATTATCCCGAACATCCTTAATATACACCAGATATTGGATACCCTTCCTCAATGAGATAAAATATGCATGACATACCAGAAAACCATGTTCTGAACATTCTCTATTATTATTCTAGAAAGATATCCCCCCTCCAAACAATCCAATGAGTGAGGGATTTCATTGTTGGAATAAGATCTGAAAGAAATTACCAAAAGGGAATCAATGGATACTCATAAAATTCACATTTCCACAAAATTTTATAGAAATGGTCCTTCCCCATAGGTTTCACTCTTCAGAGGAATCTCATATCATCTTTTCATGCATGTAATAGAGAGTATATTTGTTGCATCTCACATTTATTCCCTATTCATAATGTTGTTTATCAATTTTGGACCATGAAATGAAATTCAATTCCCTTCTGAAAAGGATTCTTATATAAAACTAGAAATAATCATCTCAATGGTATCAATAATAGCCTTCATAAAATTTATAGAAGTCAACACATGTATAGGGACCCCCACTTACAATATATTGATCAAACTTATCTAACCTCCAATAAAATGAGTTTATTTTTCTAATTATGTATAATACACAATATATTATTTTTTAATTTTTTAAAAATACCTGATGTGAAGCCTACCAGAAGATATAGGCATTCCCAAGTACTCCCAAAAAAATATACCTCTAGTGATGTCAAGGAAATGGAACACTGAAGAGGACCTACTGGTCATGCATATAATTTATATGAATAGGCTTATTTTTACATAGTTTATAACTTTCTCACTCCAGTATAATTATTCATAGAATATTATATTGATGTCTTGCGCTGATTTCCTTATATAATCATGAAGATAATGGTATCATCTGCAATCATTATGTGGGAGATGGAATGGTCTATTTACTCTGTTTCAGTATCAGAGAATCTCTCCATTCTGCATAATCCTTTTAATTATAAGGATGAGGGTGTAATGGGTGAGGCTGAATATAGTTGGGGAAATTGGGTCGCAATATTGTAGAAAACATGTGGCTTTGAAGAATCCATGAGTCATCCCGATAAAAAATCCATCCAAATAAGAAGAGCAGAAACTCCAAAAAACCATATATGGGGCCCCTGGGTAGAATCCAATATATGAGATCCCTATAATAATTAAGCTCCATTAGATTCTATCATACACCTTATTTATATCCAACCTAATAGACATGTTAGGAAAATGAGTCTTGAATTAGATTTTCTGGACCATTTATTGGTATAGAGTAATGTACACCTATTTGGAATAGCCCTTAACAAACCCATGATGTTCTTTGGAAATCCAACGAGGGAGGTTCATGGAAAGCCTTCTATTTATATTTCTGAATAGAATATCATAAGGGTAGTTACAAATACACACTAGACTATAGTGGGAGAGTGAATAATGAGATATAATTTTAGGTATGAAGATGAGGTTAGTTAAACATTCACCATGTGGTTGGATCCCCTATGAAATAAATCTGTAATTTCCCTGGAAATATCATTTTCATCCATAGGCCAAGAAAATTTGTAGAATGAAACTGAGAAACCGTTAGGGCCTGGATCACTCTCTCAATTGAAACCACTCATATCATCAATGATTTATTATACATCAAAAACATTCTACTTATCCATGTTATTAAGAATAGATACAAGATTCAGTATCACATTTAGAATCATAGAATTACCTCTTGGATCTCCATCAATCACTCCGAAATTTGGCCCATCAAGGAAATCATTATAGTAAGAATGGTCCATGCTTCCACCAATATCTTGATCCTCCGTATAGGAGCCTTCATCTATTAGAATCTCAGGTTTTTCTATTCACATTATCTCTTTAATAATGGTTTGGAAGTAGTAAGTAATCTTGTCTCCTTTATGAAACCAAATTTTCCTAGAGGGCTCCTGGGACACATGTTTTGTCTTTGGAGAATATCATTCGGCCCATCCATTTTACGATAAATATTTTCCAACAGAATCTCCTTAAAATATTCATAAACACTATCATTAGTATTATAAATATTGATAATGATAACCTCTACACCCGGATCGTATGGATGGTGACATTTGGCCCATGTTTGAAGATCGCTCTTGAGTTATCCCAACTTGGAGTGCATCCCACTACATAAAATCACATTGATGTAGCCCTACCATGACTCGTTGTCAACATTGTGGTAACTTAGTATGTTTACCCAATTATGATAGGACCTGAAGCTCACACACTTCTCATGGATGGAAAGAAACATGATAAATTTTCTGGAGATTTCAAATAAAACCTGGACCAGATGAATAACCTTAGTAATCTGAAAAGATGATATGACATTTTTGTTGTACATACAACGACCAAGACATATCAATGACTGTTTTCCACATTTTTGTTGGTTACCCATGTAAAATGATCTATTATGAACCCCATGTCTATGAGGCCCTTGTTTTTAATGAACTAGGTGAGGTCTAGGCTGACTTCCCATGGGAAGGCCTATAACATCTAGGATGTTTATTACATACATAAACAAGGTTTATTACATAAAGCATTTACTTAATACAACATAGAACATCGATAGGTCTAGTTTCATTGGGGAATAGGAACATTTCATAATAACATAAAGCATAAAACTGAACATCTTATTCAAAACATAATTTACATGACCACTACATTTCATCATACTTATCATTTCATAGGACAACATCAGGACATGCATAAAAAATGGTGAGCTATAAAGCCTTGTAAGGGAATAAACATGGAATAAAATATGTAATACAATAAATGTTAGAAAATGGGCATGTAAATAGAGCACAAGAGAAACATGAACATAAATGAATGATAATCCATGACAATCATAACTTGGTAATGTGGAAACAACACTTAACATTGAATTATCATGATCCAAGGATCATGGCACATGGAGCATGAGTAAACCCTCACTACACCTGAAGCACGAGTAAACCCTAATTGCACTTGAATTATCATGAGTCAGAACCTATTTCAAATTACATATCATGATAATAAAATTAACCCAATGCATTGGAGTGCTATCATGGTGCACCCTTCTTTAATCATTTCTTAACATGCATAAGTGTGCCACATGGGTTATAAAACATGGATTCATTAAACATAATAATTTATTACACTACAAAAGAGTTTTGAATTAATACATAAAACTAATTAAAAAATATGTAAATCTTC
Source organism: Viscum album (assembly GCA_963277665.1). NCBI lineage: Eukaryota > Viridiplantae > Streptophyta > Magnoliopsida > Santalales > Viscaceae > Viscum > Viscum album. The sequence continues at coordinate 2,118,398,253 of OY728163.1, forward strand.
ATAAATATGAATACCCATGATAGAGAAATGGGCTTGGTATTCACTACACAAAGACATTGGATTGAAAAATCACAGTACGATCTCAGCAGCATAACGACATGTCATAAGAACTATTAATAATGATTGGTGAAAGAGAAAGGTATGTCTCAACATATTTACATGAAATGGAAAGTAAGGTGTCATATAAAATTCATGTCCCAATAGTTGTAATGGAATTTATATTCGTGATACGAAATAATAACTTGAATGTAAATGATGAGAGGGAAATTCTTTACGGAATTTTGGCACGGTAACAAGTCTACATGGGAGGAATTTAGTGACAGATAAATGAGTCTCTCATCATTCAAAAATAAATAGGTAATTATGGAAGAAATTAAAAATCATACCCCAACTTTTATAATTGAAAATATAAGTTTATAACAATATTATGAAACTTGGATAAAAAGAGAAAGGTAGGAATCCCTTACATTGAAGTGTGATCCCAAATGAATGGGAGACACTTGGGAGAGGTTTCTTGGGATCTTGGGACACCTTGGGATGATTCTAGGGAGTGGAGGGAAGGGGTTTGTCGAACTCTAAAGGATTTGAGTGAAGAGGAAGTGGTATCTCGGGTGGGTTTATATAGGAAATGAGAAATAATTCATTATTATTTAGGTTTGGGACACCTCACATTAAACAAATCAGAACCAAAAAACAGCCCGTGGTTTTTCCTCATGTTCTTTTCAATGGGGAGTGGAAAAATATATTATATAAGGCCTATGGCCTAAATTCTTATAATTATATGGTTGCTTATGTGGAGGTGAGTCACACTCTCAAGAAAAAATATTCAAAAAGACAAAATGTTTTTAAGTATTGAAGGGTCCGCTAATGCTTTGTAAAGTAAATAAATCAAACCTGAAATCACATTATTTCAAATTGAAAACATATATTGGCCTAAAATAATTTTTATATTATATTATTAGTTAACTACTGGGTCATTATGTTCTCATAAAAAACATTATATATTTAAATGATTTTTAATTTTTACCCAAATATTTGACTATCTAAGAAAATTATGAAAATACACTGAGGAAAAATTGAGATGTCCTAATTCCAAAAATATTATTCATTTTATCTAAATAATTTTCTAAATATGTTAATTTTTACATTTAATTTAAAAACCTACATTTATTGAAAATTCATGGGTTTTGAAAAAAACAGCTTTCAAAGCAGAATGGAAATTAAAATTTCATTCATAAAACTATACGATCATTTATATTTCACTAAAAGTAATTTATTAATAATAATAATAATTTAATAAAACATTATTCAATTAAAAAATCCATTAAATCTCCAAAATATATTTCTTAGTTTAATATTAACAAACAATACTATTTGTTTGTTAAAAAATAGTTACCAAGTAAAAATAATAAAATGAATGTATATTCTTCAAAAAAAAAATGCACATAATCGTATTACTAGGGTATTATTAAAAACCCCATTAAATTACCTAAATAATAACTTAGGGAATGGTGAGCGATGTTAAGAGACTCTTGGGGTGGCTCAGATAACATTGCTCAAGTGGTAATCTCTCTAAACATCCACTTCAATCATTGGAGATTCCTCTCAAGCTTAAGGTATTCAAGCTCATCTTAGGCTTGGTCAAGATCTAATCCCAATGATTCGACCTCCTTTCGGAGATCAGAAAAACGGTCTTCGTACGGGGAAAGTCTATTTGATGAGGTCATTGGTTCATTTTTTCGAGTAAATTGAATTTGTTAAAGCCCTATTTTTATACTAACAATGTGATCATTGTTCAATGTCTATATTAGAAAAGGTCACAATTCTTAATGGTATTTTATAATACAAAAAATAAAACCAAATAAGTGCATATGTTTTACATAACCAAAAGAAGACATTTAAATAGAACAAGAGGAATTTTCATTAATTAATTTATGGGTCATTACAATCTTCCCCTCTTAGGAAATTTCTCCCTCAAAATTTCATTTTCCCACACTAAAACAGATGTGGGTAACACTACTTCATCACCTCTTCTGACTCCCACATCGCTTCTTCAAACATATAGCTTCACCACAACACCTTGATGAGGGGCATTGTCTTATTTATTATATCTTTTCTCTATGATCTAATATCATCACCGGTTGCTCCTCATAAGAAAGATCATCCTCTAGCTATACTACCTCTAAAGAGAGTTCATGTGAAGGGTCTGGTATGTAATTCCCTATGGGGGATAAATGAAAGACATCATGTACTTTGTCCATGGTAGGTGGAGGTGCTAGTCGATAGGCCTCATCCGCAACACGATCAAGAATATAAAAGGGTATGATGTACCTAGGACTTGAATTCCATTTCATTCCAACCTCATGACCTTCTTCCATAGATATATGCATAGAAATACCATGTATCCAACTTTAAACTCAAGGTATCATCAATGGTTATATGCATAACTCTTCTGACAACTCTGGACTGCCTTGATATACTGGTAAATGGTTTTCAGCTTCTCCTCCATTTCATCGACCATTTCTAGACCTATAAGATTATTCTTACGGACATCCTCAAAACCTGTTGGTGTTATGCACCTCTTCCCATATAGGGCTTCATAAGGTACCATTTAGATGCTTGAGTAGAAACTCTTATTATAAGTGAACTCAACTAGAGAAATATGCTGATATCATCCCCCATTGAAGTACATTGAGAACTCTCTCAACATGTCCTTAAGTGTTTGGATAGTCTGCTTGGATTGGCTGACGGTTTGAGGATGATAAGCAATAATGAAGTTCAGCTCAGTATCTAGAGCATGTTGAAGACTCTTCCAAAACAAAGAGGTGAATCTTGGATCTCGATCAAATACAATAGATAATGGTACTCCATACAGCCTTACAACTTCTGTGATATATATCTATGCTATTTGATCGAATGAGAAATCCTCCCAAATTTCAAGGAAGAGTGCAGACACTGTAAGAGGATCCACAACAACCCAGATTTCATTTTTTCATTCGGATTTCATTGGTAGTCTAGTGACAAATTCCATGGTGATGTTATCTCATTTCCATGTTGGTATGGGAGATTTTTGCATCATTCCCTTAGACATCCGCCTCTCTACCGTCACTTTATGACATACTAGGAACATTAATGTATACTCAGTGATCTCCTCCTTCTTATTATCCCATGAATTATGATCTCAGATATCTTGACACATCTTTGTGTTTCAGGGGTTAATGGAGAAATTTGAACTATGTGCATCATCCAAAAGATCCTTCATTAGATCCAGACATGATGGACCGCAATGTATTTTCCCAAATCTCACAATTCCTACTTCATTAACATTTAACTCTGAGGATTTCCCTTTTCTAATAGCTTCCATATTCTTTTGAATTCGTACATCATCCTTATGAGCTTACATTAACCTTTCCAAAATATATGGTTGAGAAATCATTTGTGAAAGGATTGATGATGTTCCATTCTTCATGATTCTCATGTCCATATTCATCAAATCTAGGATGATTGGACCCTTTTCAATTCTCATCAATGATAGAATCATTGAGTCTTTTCTAATAAGACAATTCGCCACCTTGTTCGCTTTCCCAGGGTGGTAATGGATTAAGCAGTCATAGTCTTTGATCAGATCTAACCATCTTAGTTGTCACATGTTCAACTATATTTATGTGAATATATAGTTGAGGCTTTTGTGGTCCATATATATTTCACACTTATCTCTATATAGATAATGCTGCCAAAATTTTAAATCGAAGATCATCATATCCAACTCTAAATCATTGGTTGTATAAATCTTATCGTTAATGATAAACTTCCTTGAAGCATAGGCAATGACTTTTTCATTTTACATCAACACACATCCCATGCCCTTTCTTCGAAGCATCACTGAATACCACAAAATTTCCTCCACTTGTGGGTAAAATGAGCACGAGCGCAATGATAAGCCTATTTTTCAACTCCTTGAAGCATTCTTTGCATTCATCACTCCATGAAAACATTACTCCCTTCAGAGTTAGCTTGGTAAGAGGGTTGGAAAATCATGAGAATTTTTTTTCACAAATCATCCATAATATCTATGTAACCCCAAAAAGCTAAAGATATTTGTTTTTTATGTTTTCCACAGTCGTCGATCAATTGCAGTAGTCTTGGAGGGATCCATAGATATCCCTTTGCTTGTGATGATATGGCCCAAGAATGAGTCCTAATTCAACCAGAACTCATACTTGTTGTACTTTGTATAGAGCTTATACTTTCACAATGTCTCTTATAGAGTTCTTAGATTCTCCTCATGATCCTCTTTGGATTTGTAGTATGTTATAATATCATCTATAATGACTATCACAAATTTGTTGAGGTAATCTCTAAACACTATATTCAACAATTCCATGAATATTTCTGAGCATTAGTGAGTCCGAAAGGAATTACTATGAATTCATAGTGTTGGTATCTTGTGCGAAAAGTATTCATTGGAATCTCTTACTTATTCACCATTACTTGATAATATCATGACTGATAATCTGCATTGTAGAAGTATTGTTCTCCACACAACTGATCAAACAAGTCATAAATGTGTGGGAGAATAAACATTTTCTTTACCGTGATTTTATTAAGCTCGCAATAATCGATGTAAAGGTTCATTGACCTATCCTTCTTCTTGATGAAGAGGACAGGTGCGCCCCATGGAGATGAACTTGGTAGTATAAATCCTTTATTTAGATTCTCCTGTAGTAGTTTATTCATCTCCTCAAGCTCCGCAATAGGCCTTTTATATGGATTCATGGATATTGGAAACACCCCAAGTATAATATCAATTAATAATTGAACATCTCTTCTAGGAGGAAGACAAGGAAATTCCTCGAGAAAAACGTCAGTGAATTCCATCACAATATGCATGTCTTCCAGGATGGTTTCCACCTTAGACTCAATCATCTGAGCTATGTGTGTGTGCTCTTAGGGAATTAATATCCATGAATGAGATGATAGAGATAAATAAGATTCATCTTCCTCCCTAAACTTGTACATAATCAGGGTCAATTCTTCACATGGAGAGTGATTTCCCTCTCACGGTAATTTATGTTGGCTCTTTATAGGGAATTTCAATCCATGCCATGAAATGCATCAAATTATACTAGAGGGGTTATGATGAGGTTCTCTGGTAAATTCAATCCACCGATTATGATAGTGGATGAGTTATATTCATGGGATGCAATGATTTCCCCATTTTCCATACTCACCGACATCTTTACTTCAATGATTTGTGGTGGTGTTGGGATTGTTCTACTAAACATTTAGGATGTAAACGGATGAATGAAACCAGAATAAAAAAGTATGTTCACTGTTTTTGAATAAATAAATAAGTGTACTTGTCACCACTTCGTTGTTGCGGTTCACTTCGGTAGCAGTGATGGAAAAAAGCTTTCCCTTGCTGCCTTGGAGGTTCTTGGTTGCCTCAAAAAACCCTTAGCTTATGGTACTAATGAGAAAAATGACCTGGTTCTTTGTAGTTAAAGCAATGAACAACACATTGAGAGTCGAATGGATTGTTACACTCCTCTGTCGTAGCCGTGGGGTTTTCTTGTCGGCAGTTAAGGACTATGTGTTTTACTCATCCACACCTAAGGCATTTATGCGTTCCCTTCATGATATGTTCAGGGTTCTTCTTTCTGCACATTTAGCAAGTGGGGTGTAGGATTTTCTTAACACCGTAGGATTTATCCATCAGACCACTAAAATTGATGTCCCCTTAAGGCTTATTATCTACATGATACCCCTGAGATTTTTCAATCTCCATTTTGACCATGATGGTACATCAAACAATTTCCTCGTAGATATTTAAGTCACAGATAACTAGGGCTTTCCATAGGCTAAGCTTCATCCCACCAAAGAATTTGTCAACCTTGTATTATGGGGAAATGACAAAGCTGGTCACATATCATGCAATCCTCGTGATGTTTTCCTAGTACACTCTGATATATTCTTTGACTTCTTTGTTAAGGGTATGAATGTATCTTTCCATCTTAAGTCTGACGGTTTGCAGAAAATATTTATTGAAAAACATTTTCCATAAATACTTCCATTCCAATACCACGATATCCTCATCGGGCTTCATATTTTTGATCAATTTCCACCATTGATTGGCTTCACCCTCCATACGATAAGCATCAAGTAGTACCTTCCCGTTTTTGGAACATTGAGCGATGGAGAATATCTTTTCAATGGAGTTGATCCATAGTTCAGTGATTGGGAGATCAGATGATCCATTAAAAGTAGGAGGCCTTTGTCTCATAAAGCTTCCGATGGCGACTTGTTTTTTCTTAGGGGGGTGGGGGTTGAATGTTTCTCATGACCCATATATATAACCAAATCATTAGATAACCAAGAGATAATCATGGAAAAGTTTGCAATTCCCACTCCCATAGGATTGGGCATCTCATTAGCACAATAATCCCATTGATCTTCACATCGGTTTTTAGACTGAGTTCTCCTATTACTGGCCATTGGCTGTAATAATTGGAAACTCAGGGAGAACACATAAAGAGTGATCTAAGGGCAAAAAATATGAATTATAAATAACTCTAATTTAATTAACTTATGAATATATAGGCTTCAATCTAGGTTATCCATTATCTACTTTCTAATATATATTCATAGGGGGGATTTTCTTTTAATTCCCTTAATAATGGTTCATACTAAGATTGTGAATATTCCAGTGCATATCCCCTAGGAGTATCAAAACGAAGAGCACAGCAAGGCCCATTGTCCTATACCAGGATACCCCAGGGAAATCCCAAAACTCCTTGACGGAGTTTACACTCCTAGGTACATTTGTGCCAGAGCCACCTCTACCTGCTCTTATCTATAAAGGGATGTATTTTCTTGATAAACAACTTACTAAATACTCACCAAAACCTTGGGATGTATTTTTATTATACTTTTTATAGTCTCTAAGGTTTCACTAGGGTTTTTAATCATAATCCTAAAAATTACTAAACCTATCCTCTGATATCAACTATAATAACCATGCCCTTTATTACACACATAAACAAGATTTATTACATTAAACATTCACTTGATTCTACAAAGAAGATCGAGAGGTCTAGGGTTTCTGGTGATTAGGAACATTATATAACAACTTGAAGAATATAACACAAAATCTTATGGAAAATATCCTTTACATGAACACTACATTCCGTCACACTTTGCAATGTATAGGATAACCTGAGGACATGCATAAAAAAGTGTGATCTTTAAAGCCCAGTAATGGAATAAACATTGAATAACAATAGGAATACAATACATGTTAAAAAATAGAAATATAAATGGATCACAATAGAAAGAAGAACATAAATTAATCATAAAGAAATATAATTATAGCATTAAATGTGTCAACAACACTTAACATGGAATTAGCATGAGCCCAGGATCATTCCCCATTGAGCATGAGTAAACCCTTGTTGTGCATGAAGCAAGATTAAACCCTCATTTCACTAGAATTATAATGAGTCAAAATCCATTTCACATGAAATATCATGATACTATACCTTACCAAGAGCATTGGAGCGCTATCAGGGTGCACCCTTCTTAATCATTTCATTTCATTCATAAGTGTTCCACATAGATCATAAAACATGGTTTCATTAAACATCATCATTTATCCCGTGATAAATTAGGTTGTAATTCATACATGAAACTCTTTAAAAAATAAGTAAATGTGCATAAAGGTGAATACACATGACAGATAAATGGTCATGGTATTCACTACACAATGACTTTGGCCTGGAAAATAACGGTGCAATTTCGATAACATAATGACATGACATAAGTACTCATAAAAATGGTTGATGAGAGAGAAAGGGGTGTATCATAACATTTACATGAAATGGTCTGTAAGGAGAGAATATAGATACCTGTCCCAAAAAATTTACTGTTATTTAGATTCATGATACAAGAGAATTACTTGAATGTAAATGAATAGAGGTAAATTCATTACAGAATTTCTGCATGGTAACAGGTGTACATGGGAGGCATTTAATGAGGGCGAAAGGGGTCTCTCATCATTCAAATATAAATAGGGCAGTATGGGGGAGGTACAAAATAATACCCTAACATTTATATTTGAAAATAAAAGGTTATAAAAATACTAAGAAAATTGGATAACAATATAATGGTATTAATCCCTTACTTGGAAGTGTGATACCAAAATCATGGGAGAGACTTGATAGAAGATTTTTGGGAGCTTGGGACACCTTGTGAGGATTCTATAGAAAGGAGAGAAGAGGCTGGATGAACTCCAACGTTTTTGAGTGAAGAGGAAGTGGGAGCATGGGTGGGTTTATATAGGAAAGGAGAAGGAATTATTTATTATTTTGTTTTGGAAAACCTCACATTAATCTAATCAAAACCACATACCATCCCATGGTTATTCCACATGGTTTTTACCAAAGGGGAGAGGAAAATAACAATTTATAAGGCCAATGGCCATTCTTCTTAAAATGATATGGTTTCATATATGGAGGTGAGCCACACTCTCAAGGAAAACAATTTAAAAATACAAAATGTTTTTACATCTTGAAGGGTCCACTAAAGCATTTTAAAATAAATCAAACAAACCCAAAATCACATTATTTTAATGGTAAAAAAGATATTGTCTGAAAAAATATTTATTTTAGTTTATTACATCACTATTGGGTCATTATGATGTCATAAAAGACATTATATATTTTAATGGTATTTAATTTTTACCCAAAATTTGGACTATCTCATAAAATTATGAAAAAATCACCATGGGATAATTTCGACATCCTAATTCCAAAAATAATATTTATTTAATCGAAATAATTTTCTAAACATGTGAATTTTCACTTTTAAAATAAAAACCTACATTTATCGAAAATTCATGCGTTTTGACAAAAACAACAATCAAACCTTAATAAAAATTACAATTAAATTCATAAAATTATATGATCATTTATATTTAATAAAAAATAATATAATAATAATAATAATATTTTATTAAAATATTTTTTAATTCAAAAATCCATTAATTCATCAAAATAGATTTCTTGGTTGAATGTTAACTCAAAATACTATTTGTGCTTTAAAAACTTTTTACAAAGTAACAATAAAAAAAATGAATGTATATTCTCTATACAATAATAATGAACATAATTGTAGTACTAGGGTGTTGTTTGATAACCCCTTAAAACACATGCATAAGTCCTTTGGGTATGGTGCGTGATGGTGATAGACTCTTGGGGTGGCTTAGATAGCATTGCTTGAGTGGTAATCCCTATCAACTCACACTTCTCTCATAGGTGGTTCCCCTCGAGCATAACGTATTCAAGTTCAACATGGTATTGGCCGAGAGATAAACCCAATTATTCCACCTCCATTCCGACCTCTAGAAAATCGGCTTCGTACGGGGCAAGTATATTGGATGAGGCCATCGCTTCCATTGTCTGAGTAAATTTGATTTGTTAAAGCCCTATATTTATAATAATAATGTGATCACTGTTCAACAAAAATATTATCAATGAACACAATTATAAATAGTATTTTAAAATCCATAACATCATACTAAATAAGTGAATACATTTAAAATAACCATAAGAATATAATTAAATAGTCCAAAATGAATTTTCATTAATTACTTTTTGGGTCATTAGAAGGCCCCTCTACATTTCTTCTCCAACAGATCAACTATTGTATTGAAATACCCTCCAAAATCCCAGGAAATCCCCCCAGATGAAAACCAATCATACCAATCTATAAACATTATCTTATATGGGCATTATAACTTTAATAGATAAACAAGAAGAATATATGTCTTCCTTCATGAGTTACTTTGGAATTGATAAAATGCTCATCAACATATACCATATCCACTGAATTGGAATGATTCCCAAAAATAATGATATGGTGGTTGATTGGATCAGTATGCATACAATCATGAAGCTTCATTCATCGTGAAAAATCATTGATTTTGGATGGATTTGGTTTGTTTTAAATGACATGGATGAGAGATGATGTTAATGAATATCAGTTTTTGAGTTGTAATTTGGTCCCTCATTCATTGTAACTCTATGATCGTATCACCAATATGTCATGTTTGAATATTCGGATGGACACTCATAGAAAGAATCATGAATGCATAGATCATGATGGATCATTCCCCAAAAGGAAATGGTTGGTTCCAATAATCGAGGGAATCAAAATCCTTTATAAATATATCTAGGGATCAAATTGATCTTGTAAATGGGATAGGAGAAAAATTAGATTGGATTAGTTTTTATGCTTGTGAAAATTCTCTAAATTTTATTTCCCTTGTGCATCACCCTAGGGAATTCCACGGAACCATCAGATTGAGGGTACTCTTTGGACAAACCTTAGGGATAGCCCCACAAACACTCTTTGTTAAATAATTTTAGTGACCAATAGAGACTACTACCCCATATATTCCCTAAAACATGGGATATACATCAGTGTAGCCAAATAATTTATTATAAAAAACACCCCATTCAAATGTTAAGGATATTGTATAGGTTACACCTTATGATGCATCTTCCTAGATATTTAACAAACCACCCATTTCTCACTATTCCATATCACCCTAGTCCAAAATGTATAAATGATATACCATTAGAAAGGATATGCTGAAATATTACTCCAATACATATATATTCATCATAAAGACTTGCCTGAAATCTTCTACCCTCTTTTAACCTATACAACAACATGATATTTCAAACTGCAATTACTATGATTAATCTGATTCCCATGGATTCATAGTGTATAATACTTTTCATTATCCATATCTTCCTATAGTCTTCAAGAATAACCAATCGTGACTAAGGAACAATAACTAGGGTTCAATAAACAACTCAATGAGGATAAACAAGAAACAACTGACGTTGTATGTAGAAAAACAATTGATATTAAAATTAATTTATGGAAAACAGTATTGAAAACGACCTCTTTTCCAGACATGGGAGAATTGTATAAAATGAAACAAATATATCATTTTTTTTAAATTACTATATATTTCAAGAAAGAAATAACTTCATTTTATTGAATCTAGTTAAAAACTATATTTCTACATTAATATATAATATATATCCAATATATCATATTTTTTTATATCATCAATTCTTGTGAAATTAGCTACTAAAAAATATATATTTAATAAAATCATACTAAAACCAGGGATTGATACCTTGTACACCCTTGGGTAGAAATTTTTCAATGAATTCCGATTTATTATATAATAGAATATGGGGGTATATTTATTCAATTACTAGCATCTGGACTTATGTACATTCCCTAAAAATAACATTTCCACCAAATACATTTACATGGTGGGTAGTATTTCTAAATATAATATTATATCTATAATCAGGAATTTCAACATTTTTTCTCTATATGATATATCATGTTCTAATTGAACTGAATCTATGTTATATTCATGAAATTGATCGAGTTTTTCTCCAAAAAAGTGATTCATTGAATAAATAATTAACATGTTTGAGATGTTGTGAATTGTTAATAAATAAGCTATGTCTATGTTATTATAAATAATTTTAATGTAACTAGTGTATCATGGGATTATCTTCCCCTTATTTATAATTTTTATATATGGAGTTCAATGATATATTTAGTGGAACAACCTCTCACAAAATATAATATATATATATGATCTTCTAGATATATCATCAATAGTAATTGTTATCAAAAAATGTTTTCTTAAATTTTCTGAACCTCCCCCATTATTTAATTAGTATGAGCTCATCCTAATACCTTTCTCTCCCCAAATGAATCCATGTAATGTCCTTAATTTTGATCCATATATGGATTCTAAATTTATTATTTTAATTATTATGTGGAAATTTATATTACATGAAAACTATGAAAAAATAAGATATTAAAATATATACAAATTTATTTATACTAATATGATTATAACATAACTAGAATTGATAAATGGTATATTAATATTTAACATTGATTCAAGGGTGAAATATCATTCTAATTTTTAATAATATATATATATTTCATATTATTGAAAATTCTAATATTATAATATCAATCATTGGTCATGATCAAATAAATTATAAATTTTTATTTTATTTATCGTTACAATGTAGTTTTTGAATAACATAGAATGTGTATTGATTTAGAAATATATCAATAATTTAATTATATTTGAAAAAAATTATGTCAAATCCATGACTACCTAGATTTTATTATTTCATTTAGATGTTGTAAATATAGTTATGATAGATTATATGATGATTTTATCATCTTCCTATTTCAACATAGGAAATAATTTCACTCTCCCCTTCAATTTTTTTCCTTTATAAAATAGTTACTAAAAAACCATCATCTTTAAAACTCCCAAATATTCTTGTTATACCTTCCCCAATAGAGTTTTTAGTAATAAATCAGTATATATCTTATTATTTCCTAGATGGATAATAATGGATTAGTAATGTTCATTATCCAGATGTTCATTGCTATATTTTTATTTCGAGGGAAACAATTATGGTTTTTGAACATTATTAATACAAAACAATTAAGTTCAAATTTTGGAAAATATTTTTCTGACTTATATAGAACATTATTCAAATTCATTCCTTCAAAAATCATTATCTATATGTATGGTTGAGAATTTTGTTTTGAAATGTATTAGTTCATCACATATAGAATGACTTCTTTACCCATACATTAATTTAAATTATATATTGGATCCCTTTAAATCCTCATCATAAAAAGGGGGATCAATATTCTGTCTACTTTGATCATATGATACATTTTACTCATTTCATTTATGGTAATGTGTCGGGAAATAATATGTTGATATAATTCTAACAATCTTCTTTGGTACATGATTAAATACTTCCATGTGAATATTTACACTAGACTATTATTTTCAATATATATGTAAATCACATTATACAATATAGCCAATGTATCTAAATGATTAATGAAATGTTATATACCTATAAATATAGATAATTCATGAATAAAATATTTACATGAGTGTTTAATTTAATTCATAAATAACCTATTATCCAAAAAGTTATATGCTAATGAATTTCAATCCCTTTAATGAAACCTCACGGTATATTACAAACCCTTCATCCCAAAATTATAATACATGTCTATCTATAGTGGCATATCTCTACTTAATCTCTATGAATCATTCTTATAGTTTTTCTAATTAGTGTATTATTAATACATTCCTCATTAATGTGTTTATTTAATTTATTATTGGGGACCTTTTTGGAAAATATATTAATACTATCTAAACATCCCTATAAAACTATTAATGATTGTTAAAATTTTATACCATAAAAATGATCCACAATCCCATTCATTAGTGGTTATAATATTATTCCCTCAAATGTTGAAAAATTTCTAAATAATAGTACATTATGAGACATTATTTAAAAATTGATAGATTTTGATTATGTAACATCCCAACACAGGTGCCCTAAAACGATGCACCAAGACTTTTTATCACATGACCACAAGCGTGTAACCCCTTACTATTGAGGAAGATGACTAGGATTAAGGGTCTGTTAAGTCATTAATTATGAGACTATACCATCATTTATCCGAGTAAGACAACAACAAAAATAAATAATTAAATTCATAAGAAAATAAAACCGGAACAATACTCATGACACAGGATAACCAAACAAGAAATAAAATACTCAATTGAAAGGAAAAACATGATATTTTTATATAAATTTTAAGTTTCTATAATTTTAAATAAAATAAACACACTTATTCTCCTCAAGATGGTCCCAAACCATGTCATGATCCCCCCTCTATGCTCCATCCCAAATTAGTCACCTATCCCAACACCTTTTCCATTATCCAATCTTGCAACAATGTAATCTAATCAGGTACCGATTAGGACGCCTAAATATTGTGTGATTACAAATCTATAGGACACCACCAATGATGTGTTAGAACAATCTAGTCAAAATATATTATATTATGTTTTATAAGAAACTGTTATTATTCATAAATAACTAGTTATTACATTATCATTTATTCTTATCTAACTACATTAACTCCATTGTTATTAAGGATTCTAGTACCTCTATAATAACTTTATCTCATTCTCTATCCCAAAGTGTTTCCTATATTATATCGTATCTTAATACATGTTTTTTATAAATCTCAATGTATTCAAAGGTGCTACGATATCTCAATACCTGATTCGACTCATGTCGATTTTTGAATATTCTCATGTGAGGCTATAACATGGAGTGCCATTATTTCCATTCATTAATTTCACAGCTCTAATCTAGTTTTCCCAAGTTACCAATATCAAAAACCGAAGTAATATGAACATGTCACCATGCTTACGCCTCTATAGAATGACTTTGGTCCCATTCTCTTTACTCATAAGTTTAATGATTGTGTTACCATGTATACTTCTTAATATAGAATGACCATGTCCCCCTTATCTTTACTCTTAAGTTTGATGACCATGTAGCCATCTGTACATATCAATATAGAATGACCATGTTCCCATTATTTATCACATAATTAATTTAATAATTAATTATTCAACCCAATCCCCTTACTAATTCAGCAATCAGTTAAACAAATCCATTCTATTAATTGACTCAATAATTAAATAGGTGATTCGAACAATTAATTAATTCATTAATTAAATATTCAATATAAAAATTCAATTTCCATAATTAATTTTGTAAAGACCCGTAAAATTCAAGGGAAAATATTTTTTTTTCTTAATTTTCTTTAGAATTTTACAAGAGCGCGGTTTCAGACGGCACCTAATTCCGAGGCCCGGAGTGCCCGGAATTAATTTCCGAAGTTTGGCTCGGGTACGTTCAGTGAACGAACGAGCGGGAATTCCTAACTTTTGATCCGGTGCTTGGAATTGAAATCTGAGGGCACCGATGAACTCGCAGCGCCGTTATTCGCTTAAAGAGACCTTTTCGGGAGTTGCGTTTGTTGCGGGTTAAAAGTTAATTTTTGAGGGTTTAGGTTGAGTTAAATAAAATTTGTGTAGAACAAATTTTATTTTAACTTCTTAAAACCTATCTAAGGAGGTTGGGAGTGGGACCCACACCCACTTAACCTCCCTTGGGAGGATTAAGTGTGGTGGGGCCCACACGAACCCACACCTTTTCAACTCCCCACTCTCCCTCTTAATGGCTTGATAACTTAACTTCTTTTTAATTATACAACTCTTGTATATTAAATAAGTGAGTTAATTTTGGGGTTAGCCATTTTGAATTTCAAACTTTTGAAATTCTTTTATGTTTTGTAATAATAAAATAAGATGTTATCTTATTTTATTTTGGGTTGATCGTTTGTCTTCTTGAGAGGTGGAGAGCTCCTCTTCTTCTTCTTCAACCTCAACGAAGAACGCGAAGAACGTCGTTCTTCAACGAAGAACTTCTCCGCCGAAGAACACGATCCATCCGCGACGCCGTATCCGCGACGCGACGTACTTCTTCCGCGTCATCCCTTCCGCGACGGTTTTCCGCGACGAACGCCTTCGACAACGAATCTTCCTCCGACGTCAAAGGAATCGACACCGATATTCCACGACTCCGTCAACGTGCGACTATCGAGGTAAGGGTTCTTGAGATCGTTGCTTTCTTTATATCTTGACTTTCCTCAAGACTTGACGAGGAACGCTCTCTTTTCCGACGAAGAACGCCGCGACTCCTTTCTTCGTTCACCGTGACAACGAAGGGGACGCCATCTCTTCTTCGGACAACCTTCGTCGGCAAACGAAGATCCGCCATCGTCGTGTCTCTTCGGGCATAGCACTTCGTCAACGGATTTGACGAACGACGACCGCGACGCCCGACTTCTGCGACGCCGTCTTCCGCGGATCATAGACGATTCTTCGAATCTTAAAACCGAGGTAGGGGTTGTCGATTTTCTTTTGGATTCTTCATTTCATTCTTGATCGTGCTTTTAGCAAGATTAACGTGTGACGTGATTTTTCTTTAGTTGCGTTATTATTATTAACGCGAGGGGGGCCGGACCGCACGAACACGGCCGAACCCCCCCCTCCAACGTTCTTGTTGTTCTTGCGGGTGGAAGCAAGTGGCGTGGTGCCGTCGCACCACGCGGATGATTGTGCGTTTAATTTTACGCATCGCCGTCGCGCCTCGCCGAGGAGAGTCTTCAAGAACGCGACGCCGTCGCGCCGAGTTGGAAGGATTCATGGCACGGCGAAAGGGGCGCGGTGCCGTCGCACCGCGCCGGACGACGAACACCGCGGCCGGTTCCGGGCCGTGGCGGGACGAGAAGACCGCGGCCGGTTCCGGGCCGCGGCAGGACGAGAAGACCGCGGCCGGTTCCGGGCCGCGGCAGGATGAGAAGACCGCGGCCGGTTCCGGGCCGCGGCGGAAGAGGAGACCGGCGGCGCGGCCGCCGACGTCGGAAGACGAGGGCGGGACCAGAATTTCCGGTCCCGTTGGTAAAAACCGGCCGGCCAGCGGGCCGGCCGGATGTCTTAAAAAACCGGGGGAATTAATCCCCCGGCCATCCATTAAAACCCCCCTCTTAATGAGGGGGGCGGTTCTTGAGGGAAGGGGGCAGCCGCCCCCTTTGGTCCAGCCGCCAGCAGGCCCCCCCACGTGAGGGGGGGGGGGGGGCGGTTTGAAGAAACCGGCGCGGCCTTGTGCCGCGTCACCTTGAAGAGAACCGCGGGGCATAGCCCCGCGTGCGCAGCCCGTGCGGCGCACCCCGCCGCCAGCGCGGCCCGCTGCCGCCGCCAGCGCGGCCCGCCGCCGCCGCCGCCGCCGCGGCCCGTCGCGCCGCCGCCCGCCGCCGCCGCGCGCCGCTGCCGGCCGCCGCGCCGCCGCCGTCCGCCGCCGCCGCCGGCCGCCGCCGCCGGCCACCGCGCCGCCCAGGGGGGGTCGGGCCGGGTCGGCCCGGACCCGGACCCCCCGTTTCGAACCTGATTTGGTTTTTGGCTCATAACTTGAGCCTCGGACCTCCGAATGACGAACCGTCTGCGGCAACACGATCCTTGGATCGAGACGGTCGTTTCGACATATCGCACTCAAGGTTTCGGGTTACTTTGAGTTCGGCCGGGTTGGTTCGTTCACGAAACCAACCGGGCCTTCGGAGCGGAAACGCTCATATCTTGAGCCACGAACGTCCGATTGACGCGCCGTCAGTCGCGTTGTGTTCCTCTTAGTGAATCGGATCTTTCGGCATACTCCGCCCGAGGTTCGGACGCAGGTGGAGTACGGTCGGGTTGGTTTTTCCTTAAAAACCAACCGGGCCCCGGAGACGAAAATGCCAATAACTCACAGACCGGGCGTCCGATTGACGCGCCGTCTGTTTCGTTGACTTCCTCTTGACGATACGAAACTTTTGGCACCCTCCGCCCGAGTTTTGAATGCAGTTGGATAGTGGCCGGGTTGGATCGCACCGAAATCCAACCGGGCCCCTGGAACGGGAAAAGCTGTTATCTTTCAGATAGGACGTCCTCTTGACGAGCCGTCAACGGCGTTGGTGGTTACGTTGAGTAACGGTCCCTTTGAGTATACCCTATGGGAGTTCGGGGTGCAGTTGAGATACGGCCGGGATTGGTTTCGCTCACGAAACCAACCGGGCCCCTGGGACGAAAAGGCTAATAACTCACAGACCGGGCGTCCGATCGACGCGCCGTCTGTTGCGTTGAGACTCCTGTGACGAGACGGACTTTTGAGATACTTCTTTTCGGGACTTTGTGATACTTGGAGTATCGACCAGTAGCTCGTGGAGCGGACCCTCCCGGAGACGAGCCTGCAGAGTACGGAGACCGTGTAGCCGGCTGAGACCTGACGACTGCTTGACCGACTCGACTTGGAGTGAGTCGACTAGCCCAGTGGACGGAGCGCCCGGTATTTGGCGGCAGACCCACGGCGGACGGAGCGCCTGGTAGTTGGCAGCAGACCCGCGGTACTCGACAGGAGGAGTACCTCAGTAGGCTATCTGGGTAGCGCCCGGTATTTGGCAGCAGACCCTCAGCGGACGGAGCGCCTGGTAGTTGGCAGCAGACCCGCAGTACTCGACAGGAGGAGTACTTCAGCAGTCCTAGGTTAGTGAGCGGCAGCCTCGGAGTCGTGACAGGACCACTGTACACTCTAGAGACGGAGCTCTTCAGCAGTTACGGTTTCGATAATGAAAATCCTGGTTTGAGCTGAGACTTTTGACCTTGTGTTAACCTCATGATTGAGATGGGTCACTTGATAACTTAGGTATATGTATGGGCATATACCTGGGTAGTGGTTATCCGTTGATCTCATGATTCTTGTGTTTCCTCATGATTGAGATGGGTTACTTGATAACTTAGGTATATGTATGGGCATATACCTAAGTAGAGTTTATCTGTTGTGATCTTCTTGTGTTTATCCTTGGTTGGTTTTAGAGAGACCTTGAGGGTCTCGGGGTCCCTACTGAGTATCGTTATACTCACCCCTGCACGGGCTATGCCCGCACCTCGTTGTGTTGGTTGCAGACGACGGACAGTGCTGGCAGAGGCCGAGTGTTCGAGGACTGGACGGTACCTGGAGGTGGACTATACGACGAGGCGGTACCCGGAGGTGGACCAATGGGCGGAACATACTCGGAGCGGATGGCGGGACCCGAGGAGCAGAGGAGCTATCTGTACCCACCCTTCAGGTGGGATTTCCAGTGGACATCTCAGCGTAGCAGCTTTACTTTTCAGTCGCTGTTTTCCCTTTCGAGTTGTACTTTACAGTTGGGCTTGTATTTCCGGCCCCTTTTTACTTTTCAGCTCTTCTTTTGTACTTAGTGTTTACTTCCGCTTGTACTCTGTGGTGCTTGTTTTCTTTTATAAAGGCAATGCCTTCCCAGTTATCGGGATTTTACGCCTTTGGTGCTAGTCGCCAGCCCCTGGCCTATGGAAGGCGGGCTTGGGGTAGTCACGGCACGGGCCCCGAGGACGGGTCGTGACAAATTGGTATCAGAGGAGTTCGGTTCTACCGCAGAACTTATAACTCTGATGTCTCTTTCTGTGAAGCAATAGTGTTGAGAGTACCGAGTGTGGTTTTCAGTTCAGGGAGTCCAGTGTTGGTGCGGGCGGCCGACGTATCCATACACCAGGACCCTGACAACTGATTTCCGACTTTGTGCACGAAAACACTGATTGCGTGTGTGTTTTCAAAGGTTTTTTCCCCTTAAAACAGCTCAAACCAGGTCAGCTCACCAGGTATAATCGTTTGATCGTGTTACGTTGTTTCTTTCATGATGGCCCACCGAGCAGCGAGACTCCAGTGCAGGGCCCTTTTTCAGTGTTGGCACCTTCGGGTGGTGTACCAGCAGCACCACCACCCGTTAGGCAGCAGATGCCACTAGTTGACGGTGCACGCTAGCAGAGCGCGATGCACGAGTTCCAGCAGTAGAGGCCTCTGAGGATACGAGGCGAGACAGATTTCCCAGGCAGCAGTGGACTGGATGGAGACGAATGCTAGAGTTCTACGCCTAGCTTGGATACTAGTAGAGCGGATGATGATCTTAGCTCCAGGTGTTTCCAGAGAGTGACCATGAGGTTGGTCCTTATAGTAACGAGGCTTCGGTACGCGAACCGATACCTGGATTATTACCTACGGGTAGAGCGCCAGCTATGTCACTACCTGTTGGTCAGCAGACACTACCGGCGGTACCGGTAGCAGAGACTCGGGCGTGTAAAATGTTTCAGGAGGAGGAAGTGCTAAGGACAGATGAATCTGCAGGGTAGCAGACGTGGAAGCAGAGCTTGGAGAGCAGCATGTGGTGGTGTACATTTCGACATGTTACGACCACCCGACTTAGTAGTCCCCGCCAGGCTCAGGGAGCAGGAGGGCTGGGGAGGAGAATAGCTGCATTGCGGTCAAGGAGTGTGACCCAGGAGCTCTAAGAATGATTCGGGGTACGAATTATGTCTACTACGAGCTGCCATATCTATAGACATAGGAACCAATCATTCTACCCTTCCACGAATCATGTCCCAGACCTAGAGGTTCCGGGTAAGCCGTAGACTTGACCCTCACGTCTGGAGATACCTTTGGGAGGAGACTCGATAATCACGCTTACGCCGACGGTGTGATATGACCTAGAGGCGAGAGTTTCGGTTGGAATCTCTTGGTGGCAGCGTAGAGGCCTTACGACGTTGATCTGGGTATGGTTTTGATTCACAAATCATACCCCGGTTGACTGTTTTAGGCAAACGTCGGAATGGGTTTTCCTTGGTCGGCGAAAAGGAAACCCTGGGCAGCTCATGTTAAACTCAGACATAAGAGGGTGTGACCGATCACTCTTGAGTTGGTCAACCCTACCCCTGTGGCAGCAGGAGTTTGAGTTCAGTTCTAACCTAAAAAGGGAAACCTCTTGAGTTCGAGGGTGACGAACACGTTCTTATACGGTCTCAACCCGATGAGGTTTCGGAGATGTGGCCGAGGCGGCATGTTATCTCCGAAGTTCGATGGACCCTTTTGATCTTCAGCAGGGTAGGCGAGGAGGTTTACCGCTTAACCCTACCACCTCAGTCGCACCGGGTGCATAGTTTCCACCACGTGTCTCAGCTGTGGAGATACGTGTATGTTTCTTCGCACGTCATCGACCCCGGGGAGTTGGACGTTGATGACAGGGCGATAAGCACAGAGATTCTAGTAGAGATTGAGGATCGACAAGAGTAGGTTCTACGTGAACGGTTGCTTCCTCTGGGGTGCTTCTCGGGTAGCACAAGATCTTCAGGTGAGCATATGGGAGCGTAAAGCTCAGTTGCGTGCTCAGTACTA
The DNA here is from genome assembly GCA_963277665.1 of Viscum album. Lineage (NCBI taxonomy): Eukaryota > Viridiplantae > Streptophyta > Magnoliopsida > Santalales > Viscaceae > Viscum > Viscum album. Next base: position 2,118,419,042 of record OY728163.1, read on the forward strand.
CTTTGTTTCCCTTAGGTGTGAGTTGAAGCTTTACGGGGACGTAAAGCCCTGAGGTGGGAGTAATGTAAAGACCCGTAAAATTCAAGGGAAATTTTTTTTTCTTCTTAATTTTCTTTAGAATTTTACAAGAGCGCGGTTTCAGACGGCACCTGATTCCGAGGCCCGGAGTGCCCGGAATTAATTTCCGAAGTTTGGCTCGGGTACGTTCAGTGAACGAACGAGCGGGAATTCCTAACATTTGATCCGGTGCTCGGAATTGAAATCCGAGGGCACCGATGAACTCGCAGCGCCGTTATTCGCTTAAAGAGACCTTTTCGGGAGTTGCGTTTGTTGCGGGTTGAAAGTTAATTTTTGAGGGTTTAGGTTGAGTTAAATAAAATTTGTGTAGAACAAATTTTATTTTAACTTCTTAAAACCTATCTAAGGAGGTTGGGAGTGGGACCCACACCCACTTAACCTCCCTTGGGAGGATTAAGTGTGGTGGGGCCCACACGAACCCACACCTTTTCAACTCCCCACTCTCCCTCTTAATGGCTTGATAACTTAACTTCTTTTTAATTATACAACTCTTGTATATTAAATAAGTGAGTTAATTTTGGGGTTAGCCATTTTGAATTTCAAACTTTTGAAATTCTTTTATGTTTTGTAATAATAAAATAAGATGTTATCTTATTTTATTTTGGGTTGATCGTTTGTCTTCTTGAGAGGTGGAGAGCTCCTCTTATTCTTCTTCAACCTCAACGAAGAACGCGAAGAACGTCGTTCTTCAACGAAGAACTTCTCCGCCGAAGAACACGATCCATCCGCGACGCCGTATCCGCGACGCGACGTACTTCTTCCGCGTCATCCCTTCCGCGACGGTTTTCCGCGACGAACGCCTTCGACAACGAATCTTCCTCCGACGTCAAAGGAATCGACACCGATATTCCACGACTCCGTCAACGTGCGACTATCGAGGTAAGGGTTCTTGAGATCGTTGCTTTCTTTATATCTTGACTTTCCTCAAGACTTGACGAGGAACGCTCTCTTTTCCGACGAAGAACGCCGCGACTCCTTTCTTCGTTCACCGTGACAACGAAGGGGACGCCATCTCTTCTTCGGACAACCTTCGTCGGCAAACGAAGATCCGCCATCGTCGTGTCTCTTCGGGCATAGCACTTCGTCAACGGATTTGACGAACGACGACCGCGACGCCCGACTTCCGCGACACCGTCTTCCGCGGATCGTAGACGATTCTTCGAATCTTAAAACCGAGGTAGGGGTTGTCGATTTTCTTTTGGATTCCTCATTTCATTCTTGATCGTGCTTTTAGCAAGATTAACGTGTGACGTGATTTTTCTTTAGTTGCGTTATTATTATTAACGCGAGGGGGGCCGGACCGCACGAACACGGCCGAACCCCCCCCCCCCTCCAACGTTCTTGTTGTTCTTGCGGGTGGAAGCAAGTGGCGTGGTGCCGTCGCACCACGCGGATGATTGTGCGTTTAATTTTACGCATCGCCGTCGCGCCTCGCCGAGGAGAGTCTTCAAGAACGCGACGTCGTCGCGCCGCGTTGGAAGGATTCATGGCACGGCGAAAGGGGCGCGGTGCCGTCGCACCGCGCCGGACGACGAACACCGCGGCCGGTTCCGGGCCGCGGCGGGACGATAAGACCGCGGCCGGTTCCGGGCCGCGGCAGGACGAGAAGACCGCGGCCGGTTCCGGGCCGCGGCAGGATGAGAAGACCGCGGCCGGTTCCGGGCCGCGGCGGAAGAGGAGACCGGCGGCGCGGCCGCCGGCGTCGGAACACGAGGGCGGGACCGGAATTTCCGGTCCCGTTGGTAAAAACCGGCCGGCCAGCGGGCCGGCCGGATGTCTTAAAAAACCGGGGGAATTAATCCCCCGGCCATCCATTAAAACCCCCCTCTTAATGAGGGGGGCGGTTCTTGAGGGAAGGGGGCAGCCGCCCCCTTTGGTCCAGCCGCCAGCAGGCCCCCCCACGTGAGGGGGGGGGGGGGGGGGGGCGGTTTGAAGAAACCGGCGCGGCCTTGTGCCGCGTCACCTTGAAGAGAACCGCGGGGCATAGCCCCGCGTGCGCAGCCCGTGCGGCGCACCCCGCCGCCAGCGCGGCCCGCTGCCGCCGCCCGCCGCCGCCGCGCGCCGCTGCCGGCCACCGCGCCGCCGCCGTCCGCCGCCGCCGGCCGCCGCCGCCGGCCACCGCGCCGCCCAGGGGGGGTCGGGCCGGGTCGGCCCGGACCCGGACCCCCCGTTTCGAACCTGATTTGGTTTTTGGCTCATAACTTGAGCCTCGGACCTCCGAATGACGAACCGTCTGCGGCAACACGATCCTTGGATCGAGACGGTCGTTTCGACATATTGCACTCAAGGTTTCGGGTTACTTTGAGTTCGGCCGGGTTGGTTCGTTCACGAAACCAACCGGGCCTTCGGAGCGGAAACGCTCATATCTTGAGCCACGAACGTCCGATTGACGCGCCGTCAGTCGCGTTGTGTTCCTCTTAGTGAATCGGATCTTTCGGCATACTCCGCCCGAGGTTCGGACGCAGGTGGAGTACGGTCGGGTTGGTTTTTCCTTAAAAACCAACCGGGCCCCGGAGACGAAAATGCCAATAACTCACAGACCGGGCGTCCGATTGACGCGCCGTCTGTTTCGTTGACTTCCTCTTGACGATACGAAACTTTTGGCACCCTCCGCCCGAGTTTTGGATGCAGTTGGATAGTGGCCGGGTTGGATCGCACCGAAATCCAACCGGGCCCCTGGAACGGGAAAAGCTGTTATCTTTCAGATAGGACGTCCGCTTGACGAGCCGTCAGCGGCGTTGGTGGTTACGTTGAGTAACTGCCCCTTTGAGTATACCCTATGGGAGTTCGGGGTGCAGTTGAGATACGGCCGGGATTGGTTTCGCTCACGAAACCAACCGGGCCCCTGGGACGAAAAGGCTAATAACTCACAGACCGGGCGTCCGATCGACGCGCCGTCTGTTGCGTTGAGACTCCTGTGACGAGACGGACTTTTGAGATACTTCTTTGCGGGACTTTGTGATACTTGGAGTATCGACCAGTAGCTCGTGGAGCGGACCCTCCCGGAGACGAGCGTGCAGAGTACGGAGACCGTGTAGCCGGCTGAGACCTGACGACTGCTAGACCGACTCGACTTGGAGTGAGTCGACTAGCCCAGTGGACGGAGCGCCCGGTATTTGGCGGCAGACCCACGGCGGACGGAGCGCCTGGTAGTTGGCAGCAGACCCGCGGTACTCGACAGGAGGAGTACCTCAGTAGGCTATCTGGGTAGCGCCCGGTATTTGGCAGCAGACCCTCAGCGGACGGAGCGCCTGGTAGTTGGCAGCAGACCCGCAGTACTCGACAGGAGGAGTACTTCAGCAGTCCTAGGTTAGTGAGCGGCAGCCTCGGAGTCGTGACAGGACCACTGTACACTCTAGAGACGGAGCTCTTCAGCAGTTACGGTTTCGATAATGAAAATCCTGGGTTGAGCTGAGACTTTTGACCTTGTGTTAACCTCATGATTGAGATGGGTCACTTGATAACTTAGGTATATGTATGGGCATATACCTGGGTAGTGGTTATCCGTTGATCTCATGATTCTTGTGTTTCCTCATGATTGAGATGGGTTACTTGATAACTTAGGTATATGTATGGGCATATACCTAAGTAGAGTTTATCTGTTGTGATCTTCTTGTGTTTATCCTTGGTTGGTTTTAGAGAGACCTTGAGGGTCTCGGGGTCCCTACTGAGTATCGTTATACTCACCCCTGCACGGGCTATGCCCGCACCTCGTTGTGTTGGTTGCAGACGACGGACAGTGCTGGCAGAGGCCGAGTGTTCGAGGACTGGACGGTACCTGGAGGTGGACTATACGACGAGGCGGTACCCGGAGGTGGACCAATGGGCGGAACATACTCGGAGCGGATGGCGGGACCCGAGGAGCAGAGGAGCTATCTGTACCCACCCTTCAGGTGGGATTTCCAGTGGACATCTCAGCGTAGCAGCTTTACTTTTCAGTCGCTGTTTTCCCTTTCGAGTTGTACTTTACAGTTGGGCTTGTATTTCCGGCCCCTTTTTACTTTTCAGCTCTTCTTTTGTACTTAGTGTTTACTTCCGCTTGTACTCTGTGGTGCTTGTTTTCTTTTATAAAGGCAATGCCTTCCCAGTTATCGGGATTTTACGCCTTTGGTGCTAGTCGCCAGCCCCTGGCCTATGGAAGGCGGGCTTGGGGTAGTCACGGCACGGGCCCCGAGGACGGGTCGTGACAAATTTTACAGAAATATTTATCTCATATTGATCTCAACATTCCATAATTAATCTCATAATTAAATTTCTATATCATATTATAAATGGATCAAAATTAATCCTCAATAAATAATATCAAAATATAAATTTCAATATCTCATAATTAATATCCAGATTAACTATCTAGATTGAAACCCCTAACTCATATAATAAATTTTTTCTTATTAATTATATAATAGGGCAGCCACTTAGTGTCATGATCAATTCCATCATTAATCACATCTACCAATAAAGCGTCCACAAATCAATTGGTCAATCTAATTAACCAAATTCAAGAAAATAAATTGTTATATGATGATAGATATTCAAAAAAAATTATATATATCAAATAAAAAACTATGGAATGTATATTTATACCACCTATAACTTTTGGTTTATGAATGTTTTCTCAACAAAAATTCCCAAAATTTGATAAATAGAACGATGTAGATATTAGTTCCAAATCTAAATCCATAAATCAAAATCAAGGTCAATGTCCTAAAATATAATAAATCCAATCCTAGATCAACAATATATAATATAGATATCACAACATAGGTTTATATCCCCAGAAACATAAGATATCACCCATGAAAAAATCAAGTAATTATAGAATAATTAATGGGAGAAGCGTCATGACAAAATCGACATTCATGGAAAGGAGCATATCTTAAATTCTAGTATTTTATTTTGATTAACAGTGTTCAAAAGGCCTTGAAATCCTTCCATATCGATGAAATAACCATAAATTACCCTTAGGAATGTAAAATATGGAATTAGGGCTGAATGTGAGGTTAAATAGATCATTAAAAGTTAAAAATGATGGAGATCCACAATTTTAGGATTTATGTGTCAGCCCGCACATTGTTTAGTTGCATGGTTAGTCAAACCATACAATAAAAATACATTAGACACTTATTAAATGGGTAATAAAACTTGGATACCTCACACGTACTCTCAACCCATGATTTAACTGTGTCGAAGAAACTACCTCAAATGACTAGAGTGTTCCTAGTTTCTCCTAGGCAACCGCACATTTTCTATAAACTGTCCTCCAACCATGAAAAAACTCTTTTCTCCAAAAACAAATATCGTATACATACCCCCTAATCACCCCAAATCATAACTCCCATCAATGGTACTTATGTAAAAACATAAAACTTCATTAAATCAGGCTTCAGAAAACTCTATTAAAGATTTGGATCTTAAAATCAACCCACATTATAAAAACATTTCCTCAAGATGTCCCTCCAAACCATTCAATGATTCCAAGCCAAAAATAATGGGCCATTTATCCGTCATATATACTTATCCTTCCAATGTATCCTATTTTATATTTCCATGTTTCTATAACACAAGAATAATCATCACGGTCATTCCTCGCAACACTTTCTCACTATAATCAATCACATGTATCAGATTCCCTTCAATGGATGAAACTATATCTAGGTGAAACACCTCCACATCATTCACATGAGATGGTTCAGGGTGGTACCAACAAAGTGGTGATGCATGGATAACATCATGAACATAATTTTATCTCTTTGGGAGAGCCAATCGTTATGCCACCAACACGTTTCTCACCACTATCTCAAAGGGTCCATCAAACCAGGTCTCCAATTTTCCCAACCACCATATCCTGTTGTGACCCATCCTAGGTGATTCCAGAAGGAACACATGATCACCCTCTTTAAACTCTAGGGGACATATCCATATATCCACATATGACTTCTATCTACTCTTTCCCATATCATATGTTTTTGAATCAACTGTACATTCTTTGATATCTTTATCATAACAATCGGTCCCAACAAATTTGACTCAACTACCTCCATCCATCATAAAAGTGATCTGCATGTCCTATAGTAAAGATCCTCATATGGTTCCATATAAATAGATTCGTCATAGCTATTATTATAGAAAAACTCCACTAAAGCCAAGTGATTTTCCCAAGATCCACCGAAGATAAGCACACATTTGAGTAGCATGTACTTAAGAAAATGTATAGAAAATTATGAATTATTGTCTATCTATGGGAGGAATGAAATAATCAATCAAACATGTGTACCATGTGCATTCTAATATACATGTAATATGTGAGATGTAAAACATGAAACACTATATGAAACTATAATCAACGACACTCCATAAAGACAAACTAGCTCTCGAACATATAGTTTCCCCAGCTCCCCTAGTACAATGGTTTTCCATATGAGTTGGAAATGTGTTCCCTTTGTTAGTAGTTCCTTAATAACCCAAATAGAATCAATATTCATAATAATATTTGTAATACCCACCAAAAAATCCATTTTCATGTAGTCACAAATCCATTTCGAGATTGGCAGTTGTTGAAGTAAACCTCATAGCCATTGATGTTATACCTTTACCTAGTGACATGTGATCCATTTGGTCACAAACACTTCTATATCCATTTTTATGCCTGGCCAAAAAATATTTTTTTCACAGGTCAAAGTATATTTTTGTCACTACTTGATGCACCACCCATTTAGAGGTATGGAACTCCCATATGAGATCATATTTCATGCTTATAGGTACCACAACTTGATTCATCACATAAATGATCTCATCTTTATCTATAATATAGTATCGATACATCTCCCCATCATCAAATCATTTCTTCATGGATAATAACTCTTGAACATTATAATATCCATCCCTAATCCATCTCAAATTTTTAGACTCCACTGTAACTGAAACTAGAGCCATCATCTTATGACTCTCCCAAAATACCACATGTATTTCAGCCAGCATGGTCATCATCTTCAACTAAATACATGAATTCTAAACCATCTGCATCTGATTTTTTCTACTCAAGGAATCATGGAAACTATTTTATGCTCTAGGCATATATTCTAGTTTTGAATCAAAATAAAACATATACTCAACCCTTATCTACTGTCAAAGATTCAAATCAAGATTTTGAAATATGTAATTCAAGCTCTTTGGATCTATATTCACTCTAAACTTTTCATCTAAAATATAGTGTCTTTAATACATAGTGGCCTAAACCGCTACTACCAAATCGAGGTTGTGCATAGGGTAATTCCATTCATGAGTCCCAAACGTCTGAGACCCATATTCCTCAAATAGATCACCCTACATTAGCACAACTCAATGTCTGATCCTAGAACCATATAAATAAATAGTATACTCTTCACCTAACTCAGGTAGGATCAAAATTTATGCTGATGTCAATTGATTTTTCAACTCCCAAAAATTTCTCTCACAATAGTTTGATAATTCAAACATTACTCACATTCTCATCATGTTCGAAATTGGTGTTTAAAAAGAGGAAAATATGTTGACAAACATTTTTTAATATCTAACTATGTCCTGAATGCTTTGAATATTATAAAAATTATTGGGATTCCCCAAAAAAAATTCCTTGAAAATTATTTTAGTGAACTTGTGAAGACCTATAAATTACAGGGAAATGTTTTCCTTAAATTCATGGGATTTTTATGAGTCTGTGAAAAGTTACGGCATTTGATTCCATGGGCCGGTGTGCCCAGAATCAGTTTCTAATGTTTTATTCGGGTACGTTCAGTAAACATGCGAGCGGGATTTTATATCTTTAGAACTGGTGCTCAGAACTAAAATCTGAGGGCACCGTTGAACACGCAATGTCATTCATTTCTTAGTGAGACCTTCACCGTAGTTTCTTTTTGTCGAGAGTGGAAGATAGCTTTTTTGGTTTTTAAATAAAATTAAATAAAAATATGGTGTGCTTATTTTTATTTTTTGGTGGTTAAAACCGCCAAGTGGAGGTTATAGGTGGGGACACACACACATAAACTCCCTTGGGAGGATATTAATTGGAGGGTCCCACCCGAAGTTTAACACCCTTGAAATCAAATATGTGGGGCCCACACAGGATTGAACCCCCTTTAACCCCCCATTTCTGTGGTGGAAAACTCTTGAGCTCCTGTCATTAATGTGCCACTCCACATGAACTAATTAATGATTCATTAATTAAATAAATTTGAATTATTTTGAATTTGTTTGCCAACATATTAAATAATGGGTTATCATAATGCATTATTTTTTTTTGCATAATCTTTTTGTGGAGTTTGTGGAAGGAGGAAGAACTTGGAAGAATGCTTCCTCTGCCAACAAAGAACCTTTGGCTGAGGGACGAAACTGTCGCCCATGATGAACGTTGATGACGTCATCTTTGAGTTGCCTTCTTATAACTCTTCATCATCCGATTTTGATGAAAAGACGCTGCCTTCCCATGACATCATCAACGATTATCGTAAAACGAGTTAGGGGTATTTGAATTTGTTTTTTTACCTTTATCCGTCGTTCAGGTTATGGAATGTGAATCGCCAGTTTATATCACCATAACGAGGAGGGCTTGGATCGCACGAACTTGGCCCAACCCTCCACCGTTGGTTCTTATTGTTTGTTTACAATGGAGTCGGACCGCGTAGAAGTCGGTGGTGCAAGGCCGCCGGGTTTCCATAAGGGTGCGTCACCACCGTGCCACGTGGAAGGAGAGCCACGGCCATGTCGGGCTGCGACAGAGGCACGTGGCACCATCACGCCGCGAGGAGGGCAGCAGGGGTCCACGACCATGCCGGGCCACGGTTGAGCGGGCATGGTTCCGTTGTACCACACAGAAGAGCTAGAGGCTATGGCCAAGCCGGGCCACAACGGTGGTGGTGCGACGCTGGCGTGCCTTGCGGAGTGTCTCAGAACCGGGGCGCCATCGCGCCGCGTTGGATGTGAAAAGGCGGGCGGCCGGGCCGGCTGCCGGTGGTATGGATCGGCTGGCCGCTCGGGCCAACCGAGAGGGAGCGAGACCCCATCGGGTCCCACGTGTGATGCACAGGTGCCACCTGGCACCGGTTTCGGTTCCACCCGACTGGTAGAACCATTCGGGTGCCAGGGAGAGCGCGCCTTCGGCTAGGAAGCCTTCGACCAGGATGCTTGCAGTCGGGCTGCCCTTGGCTAGGCCTCCTTCAGCCGGGCCACCCTCAGGTCGGGCCACCCATTGTGTTGGGCCGCCCCCTTTAGACTGGTTAGAACTCACGAACCGAGTTGGACTCGTCGACCGGGTCAGGCCCCAGTCAGGTCCCGATTGGCACGATTACACCTTTTCCCATATCCTTTGCTACGTGTGTCTGAGTGACGAACCGTCTATGGTGAAAAAATGCTTAGAACGAGATGGTACTTTTGGAATACCCTACTTGAGGTTTGGACACCGTTGTGGTACGGTAGGGTTGGTTTGATACTAAAAACCAATGGGACCCCTAGAATAGAAATGACAATAACTCACAGACCGGGCGTCTGATTGACACACGGTCTGTCACGTTGAGTTAATCATGATGATACAGAATGACATGATACAACAAATTGAGACTTCATTGTATATGATGTATCAAAACCTGGCTCATGGAATGGTCCCTCCCAGAATCGAGTGTGCTGTGTGCGGGAACTCTATGGCTGGTTGTGACTGAGATGATAGGATCCTACGTGGACCTACTACTATACCAATATTTCTCGTGTTTTAGATAGCAACGATATTTTACCAGGATCCTCCATTTTTTGACAGTGATGGTACTAGACTGGGATCCTCCATGGGTTTGACAATGAAGACTTCTGTATCAGGATCCTCCGTGGTTTCAACAGCGCTAAAACTGTTCCAGGATCCAGCGTGGGTTCGATAGAGGAGATGATTCAATGGCTACATCTAATCATATCTACACCTCTACATGATTTGTATACCTTTGTGATCTGAGTCTTGAATTTTAGTTGTTATCATCGAGATGATTCACTTTACATCATTTGGTGAATGGGTTGTGTTTGGGCTCGAGTGTTGTAGCCAGACTCTGATAGGTTACTTAGGTATATGTATGGGAATATACCTAAGTAGGTATTTTTGATACTTTTTAATTGTATCTTTCTATAGTGTTTTATCCTTATTGGATTCTAGGAGACCTTCGGGGGTCTCGGGGTACCCTTCTGATTATTGTTATACTCACCCCTGCACGGGCTTCGCCCACACCTTTTTCTGTTATGCGCAGATGATTGTCCGTAGTGATCGAGTCTGAGGGTGACGGGCGGGAGGCTGCAAGGAGCTGGACTAGACAGGATGTACCTCAGTGATGAGTTTTTCATTATTTTTACCTAACCTTCATATTGGATTCTCCGGTGGATGATCCAGGAGCTGTTTTCCCTTTTTCCTTGTACTAGTACATGTTGTTCAGTTGGATTTGTATACTGGCCCACTTACTTTTAGCACTCCTTTCCTTTCTATATTAGTTCTTGTTTCTTCTACTAATTGTGTTCAGAATTTATGTGTTACAGATTTAAAGGCAATGTGTTCCCCATTTTTAGGGTTTCGCATTTGGTGCTAGTCGCCAGCCCCTGACCTATGGAAGGCGGGATTTGGGTAGTCATGGATCAGGTCCTGTAGATGGGTCGTGAAAAATTGGTATTAGAGGAATAGGTACTACCGTATAACCTGGGATCAAATTCTTTTAATGGAAATATTTTTGTGTGTATGTGGGTGTGGTTATCAGTTTAGGGAAACCATTGTTGGTGCGGCGTCTGACGTATCCATAAACTAGGACTATGAATTCTGATTTCTGACTTCGTGCATGAAAACATTGATTATGTGTGGGTTTCCTTTGAATGTCTTCTTCTTGATTACTTTGTTTCATATCACCAATAATATTTTTTTGACCATGGAACCACTATTTCCTTTTAGGATGGCCCCACGTAGGCAGTCATCCATGGTTCCGAGTTTGGTATAAGATGGTAGCCCACTAAGCGACAAGCCTCGGTGTGGGGCCCCATCACAGCGGAGGTACCAGCGGTAACACTACCAATTCGGCCACTGATGCCACCAGCTCCAGCATCAGAGAGTGAGTGTCGTATGATTATGTTGCATGTCTTCCAATGCGAGAGGCCGCCCAGGTTCATGGGAGAGACGGACACAAAGGCAGTTAAGGATTGACTGTAGGATGTTCTGAGAGTTTACAAATTGGTAGGAACACCAGTCAATCTCATTGTGATCTTTTCCGCGAGTTTCCTACAGGAATCCGCATGCATATGGTGGATCCTGATTCTCCAGGTGCATGACGGGGCATCACTACTCTGGATAGACTTCGAGAGCCTATTCCGGGTGGAGTTTTTACCAGCCTCCCTTAGTGCGGTATAGATAAAGGAGTTACTGCATCTACAATATGGTAGCATAATGGTAGCTCAGTACTCAACGAGGTTCACCGACCTCTCGCGCTACTCCACGATTATGGTACGGGACCCATTCTTCAGGGCCCAGACCTTCGAGGATGGACTCGGACATGAGATAATGGCTTCGATGATCTACCTTAGAATTTTGACGCAGGTGGGGGTGCTGGAGATAGATTTTATTGTGGAGAGTTTTCCTGCTGAGAAGTCACCAGCAGTGAGATCCACCACTGGGTGGCACGTAACAGAGTCTCCTGTCTGTGGAAATTGATAGATTTTACAGATGTCCAAGCGTACCCATCAATCATGTGGGTGACACAAGGATACATGTTTTCTTGTGCAGGGGCACACACGATAGAGCCCGCCATACGAGGAGCAGGCAGTACTATGCGTGCGGCGGGAAGGGTCACATGGCTCGTGACTGCACGAACCTCTATGCAGATGAGGGAAAGACAGTAGAGGGACCTCCCAGGAAGAGGCATAGGTCAACCATGGTGGTCCATCGGGATCTGGCGGATGTGGAAGAGGAGATAGCTCAACAGCAGATGTTGGATGACGTTTCGAGGTTCTACCACCAACACCACCAGAAGGTCTACCCCAACTATAGGGAGCAGGCGGATAGGGGCGGGCTCAGCTCTAGGAAGTCGAGGCCTATGACCACTGCGAACCAGAGATGATTCTAGGTACTATCTATGTCTACTCCACCCTAGTTTAATTAATTATAGACATAGGTGTGAGACAATCTTTTATTTCCACTTCTCTCATTCGGAGCACAGAGATTCTGACAGAGTCGTTGGATCGATCCTTACGACTAGAGACTCCTACGTGTGAAAACTCGATGATTACACACTGGTGCCGGCAGTATGGGCTTACTCTATGAGGCAAGAGCATCGGCTGTGATCTCCTCATAGCAGTGTCGAAGCCTTAAAACTTCATCATGGGTATGGACAGTTTGTCCATAGTTCAGGGTCAAATAGACTGCACTAGGTAGAATGTGCGGTGTGTCTGCGAGGATGGTATGAGGTTTATCTTCACTAGTGATAAGGGAGCCTTTGCAGTGCAAGATGGACTTACCCAGAGGAGGGGGCATCCGATCACACGTCAAATGGCTAGCCTCATTCTCAGAGTGGTTGATGTGCGGAGTCTGAGTTTTTTTGTTGGGGGGATCAGTACGCAGATATCTACCCTGATGACGTTCTAGGACTACATCCTTGTATAGACGTAGACTTTTACATTGACTTGTACCTCGGGACAACACTGATATTGACATCGGTATATTGGATGGCTCTCATGGAGCTTCGTGAGCTGAGGGTACAGCTGGAGGACTTACAGGGGAATGGACTTATCCAACCCAGTGTTTTACTCTCGACATTCCTGATTTTGTTCACCAACAATGTGTAATAGAGCATGAGTTTGTGTTTTGATTATAGGCACCTAAATCAGGTGACCGTGAGGAAAAATTACCCACTCCTGAGGATTGACATCCTCTTTGATCAGTTGAAGGTAGCGTGTTGGTTATCGAAGATAGATCTTCGGTCGGCCTATCACCAGATCAAAGTATGGGATGAGGATGTGCAGAAGACGGCCCTTAGATGAAAGTATGGCCACCACGAGTTTTTTGTTATTCCATTCGGCATAACCAACGCACCATCAATGTTCATGGGACTCATGAACATGATCTTTCATCCAGAGCTAGATCGCTTTGTGGTAGTCTTCATCGATGACATTCTGATCAACTCAGCTACCAAGGAGGAGAATGCCTACCATTTAAAGTTAGTACTAGATACACTCTGAGAGCACCATCTCTATGGTAAGCTCTCGAAGTTCCAGTTCTGGATCTGAGAGGTACACATTTGGAGACATGTCATCTCAGATTCTGGAGTTGTGATGGATCTTGTGAAGATCGAGGTAGTACATCCTTGGGAGCCACCCAGGAGTGTGTTGGAGGTAAATAGTTTTCTAGGACTGGCTGGGTACTATCTGAGATCTGTTTCAGACATCTCCAGAGTTGAAGCACCACTTTCAGCATTGACGAAGAAGGGGAAACCCTTCGTGTGGTCAAAAAAATGCCAGCGGAGTTTTAATAATCTGAGGCAGAGGCTGACTAGTGCACCCATCCTGAGGCAACTAGAGGAGGGTGTTGGAAAAATAATATATTGTGATGCATCAGGGACAGGTCTCAAATGCGTCCTGATGTAGGACCGATCAATGATAGCTTATGGTTCCCTTTAGCTGAGACAACATGTGAAGAACTACGCTACCCATGACCTGGAGTTAGAAGTAGTGGTCTTCACCTTAAATATGTTGCGGCACTATCTGATGGGAGAGTGTTTTACAATCTACTCTGACCACCAGAGTCTCCGGTACATCTTCTCTTAGAAGAAACTGAACCTGAGACAGCGGTGTTGGCTTCAGTTCCTCTAAGACTATGACTTCGAGATAGTCTATAATCCAGGGAAGGGAAACGTTGTAGTAGATGATCTTAGTAGGAGATCAGGAATTCAACTACCAGGAGAGGAAATAGATCAGATGTCCATGATTTTGTTATCCTTTGTGGATCTGGATGGAGCAGCCTTTCTATAGTCTCTTACAGTCACTCCTCTACTTCTTCAGCTAGTCAGGGAGGCACAACATGGAGACACTGACTGTGAGACATGACGTGCTCTGATATCCATAGGGTAGGAACAAGATGGATTTTCATATGCTGTGGAGCACGTCATCCTTTTCAGAGGATGTATTATTGTACCAATTTCACTTCAGGAGGAAGTGTTGAGGGAGTTCCAAACTTCCCATGTAGTTGTACATCCAGGAGTGGCAAAGATGTACCAGGACCTTCGACGATAGCACTGGTGGCCATGTATGAATAATGTGGTAGGAGAGTTTGTCTCATGATGCCTCACTTGTTAGAAAGTGAAGGTGGATCACCAGGTTCCAATAGGTATTGTTCAGCCCTTAGAGGTCCTAGAGTGAAAGTGGGACGAAATATCCATGGATTTCTGGATGGGACATCCACGTACATCCATAGGACACGACTCTATATGGGCGATCGTTGACCGACTCACCAAGTCATCCCACTTCCTATTGATCTGATAACTGGGTTTAGTAGAGAGCTTGGAACTCCTCTACATACGGGAGATCGTACAGCTTCATGGTGTTCCATTGATGATCGTCTCCGATCGAGATTCTCATTTCACTTCACGACTATGGAAGGGGTTGCAGGAGGCTTTTGGGACCATGCATCACTTGAGCACCCCCATCCATCCTCAGACGGATGTTCAGACTAAGAGGACCATTCAAACTCTCAAGGACCTTCTTCTTGCATGTGTCCTTTACTTTGGTCTCATTTGGAGGGATCAGTTAACCTTGTTAGAGTTTGCTTATAACAATAGGTAACACTCCACCATCGAGATAGCACCTTTCGAGGAACATTACGGTCGACCATGTAGATCGCCTCTGTGCTGGATTGACCCAGGAGAGTCAGCACTTATGGGACTAGGGATACTGCAGGATATGACGGAGAAGGTTCAGATCATCTAAGAGAGGTTGAAGACTGCACAGAGCAGGAAGAATTCTTATGATGATAGGAGACAGAGACCACTGGAGTTCGAAGATGGAGACCATGTCTTTCTACGGGTCTCACCTCGACGAGGTCTATGGAGATTTGGCCATGGAGGAAAGTTGTCTCCATGATTCATTGGACCTTTCCAGGTCCTCAGCAGAGTAGGTGAGGTGGCTTACTAATTATCTCTTCCACCTTAATTACACTGGGTGCATGACTTCTTCCACGTATCTCAACAGAGGAGATATGTGCATGACCCTTCCCACATCATCGACCATGGAGAGTTGGACATCGATGATAGGGATACATTCACAGAGGTTCCAGTGGATATTGAGGATTGACAAGAGAGGGTCCTTCTTGGACGGTCGATACCTCTGGTGCATGTTCGCTGGTAGCACGGGAGCCTCCAAGATAGCACAATGGAGCGGGAGGCTCAGATGCGTGCTCAGTACCCCCATCTATTTCCTTAGTTTGAGTTGTAGCTTATAGGTATGTAAATCCCCGAGGTGGGGAGATTGTGAAGACATGGAAATTTTGTGGAAATTTTTTTCTTAGAAACATGGGTTTTTTACGAGTCTGTGAAAGTTTAAGACGCATGATTCAGAGGACCGGTGTGCCCAGAATCAATTTCTGAAGTATTGTTTGGGTACGTTCATTAAACGTGTAAGCTAGATTTTATATCTTTTGAACTGGTTCTCGGAACTGAATTTGAGGGCACCGTTGAACTCGTAGCGTCAGTGATTTCTTAGTGATACCTTCACTGCAGTTGTGTTCTGTCAATAATGGAAGATAGTTTTTGGGGTTTTTAAATAAAATTAAATACAAATAAGGTGTGATGGTTTTTATTTGTTAGTGGTTAAAACCTCCAAGTGGAGGATAGAGGTGGGTCCCACACCCACATAACCTCCCTTGGGATGATATTATTTCGGGGGTCCCTCCCAATGTTTAACACCCTTGCAATAAAAAATGTGGGGCCCACAAGGTCTTGAACCCCCTTTAACCCCCCATTTATGTGGGGTAAAAATCTTGTGCTCCCATCATTATGGTGTCATTCCACATGAATTAATTAATGGTTCATTAATTAATTAATTTTAATTATTTTGAATTATTTTTCTAACAAAATAAATAATGGGTTTTCATAACACATTATTTCTGTTGGGATAATTTTTTGGTGGAGGTTGGTGAAGGAGGAAGAACTTGGAACAACACTTCCTCCGCTAACGAAGAACCTTCGGTCGAGGGATGAAACTGTCGCCCACTAAGAATGCCTACGATGTTATCTTCGACTCATCTTCTCCGAATTATTTCTCTTCTAACACTGACAAAATGACACCACCTTCCCACGACTTTGTCAATGATTACTTTAAAACATGGTAGGGGGATTTGAATATGTCTAATTACCGTTCTTCGTGGTTCAGGTTATGGAATGTGAATTGCCGGTTTGTATCACCATAACGAGGAGGTCTCGAACCACGCAAACATGGCCAGAACCTCCCACTTTTGTTGTTCTTGTTTTTTTATGACGAAGGTACACCACATAGAAGCCAACTGCATAAGGCCGCTAGGTCACCACAAGGATGCGGCACCGCCATGCTGTGCAGAAGGAGAGTCGTGGGCATGTCGGGCCACAGCAGAGGCACATGGTGTCGTCGTGCCGCGCGGATGGCATTTGGGGGCCGGGGCCATGCCGTGCCGCGGAGGAGGTGACGAGGCATCGTCACACCGCACGGAGGAGCTGGAGGCCGTGACCAGGCCGAGCCACGATGGTGGAGGCGCGACGTCGTCGCGCGGCGCAGAGCGCAGAAGAACCGCAGCACCGTCGCGTCGAGGTGGTAGAGCAGAGTCGACCGGCCATTGGTGGCATGGAGTGGCTAGATGCTTGGGCCAGCCAGGAGGAGCGGGAACCCGTTGGGTCCCGAGTCTGCTGGACCAGTGCAAATTGGCACCGGTTTCGGTTCCACCCGAATGGTCCAACAGTTCGGGTGTCAGAGGTTCACGCCTCCCCTTTGTTGCGGCTAGGGAAAGCCGTCGAGCCGCCTACGACCGGGCCGCCCTCGGTCGGGCCTCCCTCGGCCGGGCCGCCCTTGGCGGGGCCTCCCACGGCTGGGCCGCCCTCGGCAGGGTCGCCCTTGGCCGGGCCGCCCTCGGCAGGGTCTCCCTCGGCCGGGCCGCCCTCGGCTAGGCGGCCCACGGGCCCGGCCGTCCATCAGACTGGGCCGCCCCTTCGGGATGGCCCGCCCACATTGGACCGTGTCGGACCCCTGGACCGGGTTGCACCTGTGGACCGGTTTGCACCCCAATCTAGACCCGATTGACCAGTTTACACATGTGGGCCCATATCATGGGCTACGGGTCTTCGATCGACGAACCGTCTATGGTGACGGAAACCTTAGAATGAGACAATACTTTTGGAATACCCTACATGAGTTTTGGACATAGTTGGGGTATGGGTGGGTTGGTTTTAACCTAAATACCATCTGTGCCCCTGGAATGGAAATACCAATAACTCGCAGATCGGGTATCCGATTAACGTGTCATCTGCCGCGTTGAGTTCATTATGACGAGACAGAACTACAAGATACTTCAACTCGAGACGGCAAGGTAGTTGATGTATTGACACTTGGCTCGAGGATCAGACCCTCCCGAAATCGAGCGTGCTATGTGTGGGAACCCTATGGCTGGCTGCGACTGAGATTATAGGATCCTACATGGACCTACTACTATACCAGGATCCTCTGTGGGTTCAACAACGAAGATACTATATCGGGATCTTCCATGGGTTTGACAGTGACAGTACTAGACCGGGATCCTCCACGGGTTCGACAGTGATGAATTTTGCACCGGGATCCTCCAAGGCTTCGACAGCACAGATAATGTTATAGGATCCTAGATGGGTTTGATAGAAGAGATGGTTCAGTGGATAAATCTAATCATCTCTACCCCTCTACATGTGTTGTATACCTATGTGAGATGAGTCTTGACTTTCAGTTGTTATCATCGAGATTATTGAATTTACTTCATTTGTGGAATGGGTTTTGTTTGGGCTCGATTGTTGGAGTCATACTGTGATTCGTAACTAAGGTATATGTATGGGAATATACCTAAGTTGGGATGGTTGATACTTCTTTATTATATCTTACTACTGTGGTTTATCCATTGTGGGTTCTGGGAGACCTTTGGGGGTCTCGGGGTCCCCTACTGAGTATTGTTATACTCACCCCTGCACGGGCTTCGCCCGCACCTTGTTGTGTTCTGTTCAGATGACGGTCAGCAGAGATCAAGGCTTTGGGTGACAGACGGGAGGCTGCTCGGAGCAGGACTAGACTGCACGTACCTTAGGGATGAGTAGTTTGAGATCTGTACAAACCCTTCTGGTAGGATTCCCCGGTGGATGATCCAGGAGCAGTTTTACCTTTTTCCTTGTTCTAGTACTTGTTGTTCAGTTGGGTTTCTATATTGTCCCACATACATTCAGCACACCTTTCCTTTGAATATTAGTATTTTTTTGCTTCTACTTCTTATGTTCAAACAGTGTGTGTTATAGTTTTAAATGAAATTCCTTCCATTTTTAATAGGGTTTCACCTTTGGTGCTAGTCGCCAGCCTCAGGCCTATAAAAGGCAGGCTTGGGGTAGTCACGACACGGGTCCCGAGGACGGGTCGTGACAGCACTGACACACCTTCCTCTAAGATGATGTTCCCAATGAAATATACACAGTCAATCTAAAATATAAAATTAGATATCTTTGCACATAACTTATTCTATATATGTGTACCTAGTATGATGTCAAGATATTTGGAATGATCATTTTGAGTCTTGGAGTACACCAAAATGTAATCCACAAACACCACGATGAACTTATATACATAGGAATGAAGGATCATGTTCATAATATCCATAAACACTACTGGTCCATTTTTCATCCCAAAAGGAATTACGAAAAACTCGAAATGGCCATAAATACTTGTAGGAGTAGTCCTTGGTATATTTGAAGTGCATACTCTAAACTGATTGTACCATGATCTCAAATCGTTCTTCGATAACCTACAAGATCCTTTCAATTGGTCATATAGATCATCAATCCGTGGAAGAGTATAATGTTTATTAATATATTTTTTAAATATCCGGTAAACTAAGACATAATCAGAAACTACTATCACCATTATTTGCGAAAAAAATAAGTGATTCCCAAGACGACATACTTAGATGAATAACTCAATTATCCTCAAACTCCTAAAAATAATTCTTAATCTCTTAACTCACTATCAGGGCCATTATTTACTATGGAATATATACTGGCTTATCCCCCAGTATGATCTCAATAGTGAATTCCAAAACTCACTGAAGTGTTATCACTAGAACTTATTTTGGAAAGACATCGTGCAACAGTTCCCACTACTTGTGGAGAGACATCTTACCTAACACCACCGTCCACTATAAAAATACTAGAAACATGGGCTTTGAGATCTACAAGTTTCTACATAATTAGCCCCACTCGGCCTTCCAGGATATCCCACTCTCCACAATGAAAATATTGGTCAATCGTAGGAAAGATGACAATACCCTCATATAGTAACAGTTAATATGGGCAAGGTATGAGAATATCCAGTCCTTACCTATAATCAAGTCGAAGCTTTTCATATCCAGAAAAAAGAGATACCATAGGAAACGATATTCCCAAATAATTGGTAAATATCCATTTCACAGATTGATATCTATAGACTTCACTCCCAACACTGTATCGATAATCATTACCCCACTCACAAACTCCAGTATTAGTCTCAAACCATTAACAAATTTTTCATATATAATGGAATGAGAGGATCCAGTATCAAACAGGACAGTATCTAAAGTATAATTTACTAGAATAGTACGTCTCACTACCAATGTCCCTGCATATAAATTATCAACCATATGTTTTACAACATGTTACTATACTACCCCTCATCCGTGTGATGTTGTTTGACTCCCATGAATAGCACCACTCTATTTTGGTTGGAATTCCTTCCCAGAATCACCACATTCACTTCCTCTACCACCTCGTCTAGTATATCTAGAACTTCCATCCTGATAGGGTGTAGAAGATCCTCTTCCCATAATCTAACTCTTCATAGCTACTCTCTAGTACCATTCTGTCGTTGTGACTTGAATAATTTCTATTGATGTCCCATCATAATGCAATATAAACACAATATGGATAGTTGGAATAGTTTTGATGATAGTGTCCAGACCTAACCCAATAATTAATGGTCACCATAGTTTGATCAAGTCCAACTGGCACTCATGTTTTCAAACTATGCCTCCCACTTAATTTTCTAAAGTTTTCATTGTGGTTATTGTTCTCTCAAAAGTCACAACTTGTTGTCATTCGGTATGAACTACATATCCAGCACTAGAAGCCTCCCCTACATTCCACTTAAAGATGATAAGATGATCCACTACTTCTATAAACATCTTTATCCTGATGATATTCACTTCGGACATAATCCCACAAATAAGGTACTCCTAAATACATTTTTCTATATCTTCCGCATCAATTACTAGCATTGGAGAAAACCATTCTATATTTAAGTAGATTCTATAATAGTCTATCATTGACATGCCCCCTAGTTCCAGATGCATGAACTCAACAACATTCTATTATCTCAGTGTATTTGGATAAAAGTGTTCCAAGAACCACTCGACGAAGTCCTTCCATAACAAACCATATGTATGATTAGTGCATGAATGAATTTCCCACAAGTAATTTGATGATCCTCGAAGCATGTAAGTGGCTAACATGACCCTCTCCTTAGTTGGAGTCTCCAAATGGTCATGTACATTCTCTATGGAAAAAACCCATAAATCAGCTACCTCAGGACTACCCTATATAGTAAATTTCAAAGGGTTCTACAAAGGAATGTCCCTTATCAACATAGACATACTTTTTGGAAACATCCTTGGGTCTTTTTCCATGACTTTAATGAAGCGAGAAATGTTCTCTTGAAATGGATCCCCTAAATCTTTTGCTATCACGATTGGTGCTTGATGTTCCCTAACAAGAAAAACATTATTAGGAATGCACCTCATTAATCCCCTAAAAAATAATCGGGTATGATTACTCTCTATAGAACCAAAAACACTTCTTAGGTCTCATATCGCAACTTTATAACCATTATGTAAGAGGAAATAATTAAAAAAAGTCATTTTCCCCAAACCTCACCACACAATCAAAACCAAGGCACTAACACTACCCTTAACCATCATATACTAGGATTTGTTTAATAAGGTAAACATGCAATCATAATCATGATTCTCAGTTAGAAACCCAAATATTATCATTTTTCATCATATAAAAATCGTAATCAAATCACATTAATCACTCTTTTTCTTTTTAATCCCAAAAAAAATTATAAAACTTCATGTTTAACAACATACCCAAAACCCATATCCCCATGCCAACCTTAAATGATGCATGTCTCAATAACCTAGAGTGCCTACAATGATACATACATAATCATTTGTCATGCCATTTTTGACCATGAATCAATGCTCAAAATTATCTGAAAGAACAATAAAATCACACCACAAGTTAATCACCCATGGTTAAATAATATCCAACTATAATATAAAACTACAATAAATACAGTCCCACACTGAGTACTTGGGTTTTTTTGTACATGGGATTGAATTTATCATACATGAGCTCATTACCAAGCCATGACTCTTCCTAGTCATCGGTCTTACTTACCAAAAGAGTAATACAAAAGAACGAGAAATAAAACTAACGTTTGATACTACTTTATATCATCTTGACTTGGGTACCACATAATGGTTCCCCAAGACCGTTCTTACCAGAACTCAAGCATGCATCCTCGTATGCTAGAGGAAAACAATTAGTAGTGATGGTCTTGTAAGTCATTAGTGGGAGACTATACCCTAATTTATCAGAGTAAAAAACTAAAGTAAATAAATAAACAAATCCAATAGCATATATAACCAGAAAAATACTCATGTTACAAGATAACCAAAAAGGAAATACAATAATTAACTACATATGAAAAAAATTTATGATTATATGAGTTTCACGTGTCTATAATGCTACTTAGAATAATGACAGTAAAACTCCACATTCAATTCCTAAACCTAGTCTGGCTCCCTCCTCTACGTTCCATCCCCAATCATCCACCTATCCCATTGTATTTTCCCTTATATAGTCATGCATCACTACAATCTACTTGGTTAATAATCAGGCAGCCCAAATAGGTGGTGAGTAAAACACATTAGGCCACCACCAACGACGACTATAACAAGTCCAGTGAAATGGTAGAGTATGATGTTTTATAATAAATAATTACAATGAATATATGAATAGATATTAAATTATCTATTATTATTATCTATTTTCATTAACCCCAGGGTTCCCAAGGATTAACATAACTCAATACTATCTTCATATTGTACAGAAGCTAGAAGGGTTCCCTATGTAATATCATATCTTAATATCATTTTCATTCCTAAGATTGATGTATTAAAAGCTGCTATGATATCTTAATACCTAATTCGACTCATGTCAGAGTTCGAAAATTATTGTGTGAGGCTGTAACCTAGAGTGCAATTATTTGAATTATTTAATTTCACATTTCTATGACAAATTACAAAAGATACCAATATCACCAGGGTAAGTATGATGACTATGTTACCATTCTTACTCCTCAATTGAATAACCATGTTCCCACTCTCTTTACCCATAAGAATACTAACAATGTTACCATTATTACTCCTTAATAGAATGACCATATCCCCATTGTCTTTACTCAAAAGTACACTAAAATTTTTACCATTTATACTTTCCAATTTATAATGACCATATTTCCATTATTATTGACATAACTAATTTACCAATTAATCATCCTCCCCAATCCCAATACTTTTTCAATAATTAGTTAAAAAAGTCTATTCCATTAGTTAACATGAAAATTAACTAAGTGCTAGAAACCATTAATTAATTCAGCAATGAATTAATCAATATCACAATTAATATTCCATAATAAATTTTTGATAATTAATTATCGCATTTTAATCTCAACATTCCATAAATAATCCCATAATGAATTATCTATATCATATTATCAAAGGCATACAATTAATCATGAATTAATTATCTCAACATATCCATTCCAATATCTCTTATTATTATCCTAATTAATTATATAAATTGCATCCCCTAACTCTTAAAATAATTTTCCACAAATTAATTATCTAATTGGGTATCCCATTAGTGTAACGATCAATTCCCAGATTAATCACTTATTTCAACCATGATTTTATAAATCAATTGGTCAATCTAAACAACCCAATTCAAAAAAATTTATTTCTATAGGATGCTAAAAATTCTAAACTTTATCATATAAATATATAATCCATGATAGTGGGAAATGGATTTATACTACCTATATCTTTTTTATGGACTTTGGAACAATGGAATTTTAAAAATCTGAGCTGCACAGTGACATAAATATGAGTTCTGGATCGAAATCCTGAACCATAATCAAGATCATATACTTGAAGATCTCATAAATGTGGATCTGGATCCACAATACTATATCTATTTCTCACAAAATATGTTTATATTGATAGAAATATAGTATATATTCCATGAAAATATCATATAATTATAGAAGAATGATTGCGAGAAGAATCAGGATGAAATCAAAATACCAGGACAAGAGAGGATCATCAATTCAGTCTTTTGATCACTAAGAACAGTGTATAAAGGCCATAAAATCACATTAAGTGTAATAGAGAACCATACATTTCCCTTAAGAATGTAAAATCTTTATTTAGATCCATATTTGAGGTCAAAAATGTCATTAAATCCTGAAAACGTGTGAGATCGACAATTTTAGGGTCTCACTGTCATCCCACATAGGGTTTATTTACACATTTAGTAAAACCATATGCTAATTGTGTGGTAGCCACTACTTGAATGTGGAAATTCACATTAATACTTAGAACGACCTCGTGAACCATGATTTAACTGTGTTAATTCCACTACCTCAAAAGACTAGAGAAAGTATTTTTTTTTTCTCGGAAGCCTTGCTGTTTATAGAAACCATGCTCCAAAACATGCACAACGTATTTTCTCTAGTAAAATTAATAGACATCACCTAAATGAACTCATGGCCATAACTACGATCAATGTTACATAATGAAGAACAAAATGTCCCTAAAATCACCCCTAAGACAACTCTACAAAGGGTTGGAATTTTACACTTTATAATTTATCCAACCACATCGTTTAAAAAATCTTTAAAATCCCATTATACAATTATAGGATCATAAAATTTCATTTATAGTTGTTTGATCAGTATAATCCTTTACCATAAACAAATTCACATAAATACAATTTGAATAATTATAAATGGTTTATCACACAAAACTTTTCACATGATGGTTAATTAACATTCATTCCACTATTTTATTTATCATGCATGTTTACTTGATAATAAATTTTCTATTTTTTGTGTCTAAATAAAATGGAATACTTAGATCCCCTAGTATTCATTTCTAAAATCATACCCCATCGATTAACATTTTTTGGCTACTAGTGTCACTTAAATAAAATGTCATTAAATGAATTTATTTTAAGTAACTAAATAATTATGTGATCATTCATTTATTTCTATAATATATATATATATACAATATATGATAATTACAATGATTTTGTAAAATCATATAATAGATACATCATCATTTTGAATCACCTCTCTTTTTTCAATATCAACGTTCATGCACTGTGTTTGGGGAAAATGTTGATGATGTATAATTTTTTTAAAACATCATATTAACAAGAATCATATTTTGTACATTCGAATCATTATAAAAATGAGTTTCCAACATTTTTCATCCATGAATAATAACTAATAAATGCATATAACATTGTTTTCATGAAATAATAAAAAAAATTAGGAATTAGTAGTGCGTTTGGGATATCAATATAGTTAATTGTATTATTAAATACGTGACATTGAGGTGTTAAATCTTTAAAACAATTATTTAATAAATCTACAATGCCATTTTTATGATATGTGGTGGTCACAAAATTTCCCTTCATAACAATCATTATCTAGGATCCTCCTCCATCATGACATTTATATATGAATATTCTATTAACATGTTAAAATAAAAAATATATTTTATGACAGTCAGTGTAAGTAATTATATTAATTTTGAATAATCTATTATATGAATGTATTAAAGTATGATTCATTAATCATAGAAAAGGTCTAATTCACAATAAAACTGAATCACACTATGTCACATATTTATAAACATTGGTTTATTTACAATTAATTTATAATTAGAAATTATTGTAATCCAAATAATTAACATTACAATGAAATGATATCTATATAGGTGACCTAGGATAAACCTTGAGAATTTTAACATCCATTTCATCTACTAATCATTCAAAATAATAATAATTACACTGTATTGGATCCAAAAAGAATGGTGTCTTTAGAGGATTTCTATAATTCCTTATGATTTTATTATTTTATATAATTATTATTACATTTTTAGGATTTATGCTTGATGTTTTTTATGCCATATATTTAAATTTTCATCAGTTTTTATAACAATTCATAGTTATCACACAGAAGATGCATGGTTTGGTAAAACATTATTGATTATCATTATATTATGATTCCATCACCATATTTATTGTTCCCATTATATACTAAAATCTATGTAGGTAACCTCATATAGACAGTTTTTCATTAAATGATTTTTCCATGGTTTTCAGTATCCATGTGGTGAATGGTTCTGGGATAAAAAGTCCCTATCATCATAGATCATTTGAGGTAACCTTATATTTATATTTTTTGATGCATAGGTTTTGAAGTGTTTGGTAAATAATTTTAAAAGCACATGAGGGGATATATACATTTTTATAGTATTTTTTGCACCAATTTCTTATAGAGTAGTAAAATTTATGGATTTACCATGAAACCTATTTTGGTTAATTAATAAAGAAAAAAATCAAGATTTTCTTTTGAATAAAATTGGTTAAAACAATAAAAATAACAATTTGTTTAAATTATATATTTCAATATTATCTCTTTTATTATTAAAAGGGTTTCCCCATATTTTAACCCCCTCTTCATTTGATCAGTCTATGTGTAAATAATGTGTGATCTCCCACCTTCCAAACATATTAAATGATCCTTGAAGCATCGATTCCATGTGTATTTGTTTTATTTAATTGACTTAGTTACCATTCTATTCGTTTTTAACCAATTATCACATGGTTTCAATTCTTTTTGGAAATAATAGGCAATTTAATGGATCGAATATCAAATGAGGGTATGGATAAATTTTTTATTTATTTATGGAGGGATTTTGTGGGACATATTATTCCATGATAATTCATTCACCGCTAGCGTAAATTAATTTAATATTTTCATTAAAAATTACCTCTCTATAGAGTTTGGTGATTTTTTATTCTTGTTGTATCTCACAATCAAATATGCACCTTAATATTTATAATTTAATAAATATTGAACTATCACTATATGGGATCGATATAATGGATTATCAAATTTATTAAAGTTATTCCACACAAGTAATAGTAGGTATTTAATTTCATTGAACTTGGATTTAATGATTATTGAATTACCAGTGTCTTATGTATTATTTGAGGGTTTGTTCTAATTAGTATTTTTATTTGATAATTTTTTTAACTCATTTTATTTATTAACATAAATTTTATATGTAAATTACTATTTTATGATATATTATAGAAATAAACTAGGAATTCAAAAAATGAATCATAATCTTGGGTTGGATTTCAGTAAATATCACATATCATTTTCAAAGAGAATAAAAATATGTGTTTTTGTGAGAACCGCCTTCTCCCAATTTTATTATGTCCCTCTTTTGGATAGTAACACCACATGATTTAATAATATAATTGAATTCAACAAATCTAAAGATTTTTATATCATCGGTTTTAAAAAACATAGAATATATGTTAATTATAAATATGAAATTAAAAATGATTCAATATAAATGGAATTTAAATTAAATAAAATTATCTAAAATCAGTTTTGATTCACCTAAAAAATACAGTGATTCCCAAAGAAATATTTTGAAAATCATTCTCTATATGAACTATTATATCATGTATCATTTTTAAAGGATATTTAATATCACTGTGAAAGTAATTTTTAAAATTAAACTCATGAAATAATAACATCTTCTTATGTTGAAAATGAATTCATTGGTTAAAATTTTTTCACAAATGATAACAATGTAATTTAAATATAAAATAGTTATTTTTCATGAAACTATTTTCATGTTTAAACTAAAAATAATAATCATAATAAATAAAAAATATTACTATGGATTAATTAATTTAATGAGATATATAAAATATTTATCATATATTTTAACATTCCTATAATGGTTTTTAAAAATAAATAATCCTAAAATACTTTTTATGCTTCAAATTAATGTTTTCTAACAAATGTATTGATTCTTTTCTGCACAATTAATTTAAAATAAATTTTAAAAACTTATTAAAACTAAGATATTTAAAATATATTCCATATTTTAATAATCACATTATATATATTTTGATATAGCGAACATAATTTATTTTCATAATGAATAGTAGATGTATTAGATATTTATTACCATGGTTATGTTGGATATTAGATTAAGGGATTGGGGAATTAAAATATAAAATTAGGGTAAATATGAAATATAAATATTAATATTTTTTGTTACCTAATTTATTAATAATTATATACATATTTTAACTTCAACTAATTTTTGTTATTTTCACAGAAAACTATCCATAAATTATTTAAATCATTTAAATAATTAGTTATTTTTCCCTACCCTAATATATGATTTGATCTTCTATATAGTAATATTTCTAATTATTTGTAATTCCATATTATTCATGAGATACCAATAAACCATCATAAATTCCTTAAATTTACATTTGATCTTATTTTATATCTATACTACCACCCAGTGAATAATTTATGTTTATGCCAAAGGATGCATCTCAAAATACATGTAATCATATTAGAAATATCCTACAATGTTTATTTCTTCACTTACATCCTATATACCATTTAAATAAATAATAATATGATGAAAAATCTTCATTAATATTAATGTCTTAAATTATTAGTGTTTTAAAAAACCAACATTTTCATCGAATATGAAATGATAGTTTCACTTCTGTGCACTTGTAGGCTACATCATCCATGTTGTAATATGATTATTTTGACAATAACAGTCATTATGAGTTTTTTAGTATGAAGAAATTATTTTTCATAAAATATATTTAGGTTAAAATATTTCTTTTTTTAATATATGATCTTATCTTAATTTTTACCTTACCATTCATTATATATTTATAACATCCCTTGGGGGGAAGTGTGAACTAGCACCTCTATGAAATAATGTGAATCATTTTTTGTTTCCTATTTATATAACAGGTGATGAGATTATATTTTAACAAAATATATTATATTTGTGATATGATAATAATTATTTAATGTTTAATTATTTTTTACATTTAGTTCCTTACATCTATCAAAATATGGAATCACCAGTCATCCATATATATGGATTAAAATATCCACAATGTTAGGTAATTTATTTGTTAGAAATAAAATATATAATTGATACAAAAAATTATATAATTAATAAATCTGATACTTATGTCACGCTTAATAATATAATGGTGATTATTCAATTTGAAACATTAATGTAAACATAAAATTGAATCAAAAAATCATGGATAATGAAGAAGTTTTTATCCTAATGATATTCAAAAATATATTAATTATTATTATTCATCAATTTAAATATAAAAAATAAATCTTTTTCAATTGAACTTTTGAATGTGTTTGAATAATGATCTAAAAAAAGGTATGTATTTATCTTATAAACTTATTAGTTTCGGGTATTTTAAATTATAAATTTACAGTGAGGTAAATAATATAGATCTTATTATATAACCCTTATATATTTTTTATATCCAATTAATTCATATAATTTTTTGGTATTATTTCCATTTTCCTTAATTTAGAATTAAATATATCTTAAACATTATTCTTAGAAAAACCCACCTTATTTCAAGTTTAGTCAACAATATTTTTCTTCCATATACATGATAAATAAAATATTTCAGGAATTTAAATTATAATAACACAATGAATTATTAATTTCATGGTAATAAATATTTACATTTTTTAAAAATGATTAACATATAATTTTTATAATTATTTATATGTTTTTTATTAATGGAATTTATTTCAATATGCATAAAATAAACCCATATTTAAAATGTTATAAAAAATATTTATTCCCTCTAAAATGACGATGATTTTTATGAAACTCTAATTCAAACGTATAGAGGATAATCTTTAGATGTATTTTTAGCTCAACATTCAATAATATTTTATATTTTCCTTCAACTGAATAAAGAAAATAATTATCAAATTTTTTAAAATAAATATTTAATTTCACTTCTAATTTAACCTTTATTAAATGTCAATATCCATTGAGGATACATAAACATCCCTGGGAATATTCTTTTATGATACCAATAATAGAATATAGCTAGATTGATAATGATGGAGATAATTCAATAACAATTCTACGTAACCCCTTTCATTCCCATGGGATACATATTTTATGATGATATCATTTTAAAAGTCATATAATTTTTATGTTTAATTTTATAATGAAATAATGAAATACATTTGAATTATATTTAATTTATAACAGATATAATTTAAGGAATTAATAAATGTTTTATAATTAAATGGTATAATTATGTATGGTTTCCATTTTAGGATTTGTGGGTCTGGAATTATTTTCCCACCAATGGACTAAGTAAAGACTGATATTTCATGACATAATATAGAAATAAACGTGGATTCGACAAAATTTATTAGGTGGACTCTTCCACTATGGTAGTCTTTTGGGTGATCAATGACTAAGGAAATGAAGGAATTGGGTGTGAACTTAATCCATATTGATAGTCGTGGTAGTTATCCAATAATATGGAAATGATTTCAAGTGTCATATGTATGCCAAAATCCAATTGTATATGTTAATAATATGTTCTCATGGATCATTATTGATTAATCATGGTTTTAAATAGTTATGACTTATTAAGTTACGTATTTATAATTTTTATTCCATGATTCTTCATTACTGATCATTGAAAATAATTTATGATGATCCTAATATATGATCTTATTTATATAATATTACACTTAACTATGATCAATTATGATTGCAATAGGATATCACCTTCGTTTTCACTAATAATTATCTAATCTCTATATTTTGAATGTATCTACTCCTCATGTTGTAAAATAATGTTTAATGTTGGTTATCACAATTAATTTTACACCATGAGATGTAATTTTTCTATTTCATTATAGATCTTTCAAAAATTAGATGATTATTTATCTTTTATCCATAGACCATAATACACAATCTTCCTCTAGCATGTAGTATTTTTATATATGTTAAATATTCCGAAAAAAATCTATAATATGTATATATGAAAATAAAATGATTCCTCAAAATATTTCAATTTTTTTTTCATTTATGGAGATTAAGAATATAAATAATCAGTTAAAACCCATAAAAAAATCCTACGTGTAGGATTAAATACACTGATATGACAACTAAATTAGTTTTTTTATTATAACTACATCCCTATTTATAATATGTAATGAGGAATTTACTATTAAAAAGAATTACATGTGGGTACCGACTCAAAAAAGTCAATCATTCCATTAACACGAACAACACTATTACATGATGAGTGGGCCAAAGACTAGGAATCATGATTGAAAATTTTCACAGAATGATTTTTTAAATCTCATTTTCATTATGAATTTTTATTATTAATAATAATATAGAACATTTAGAACTGATGATAATACAATATGAAATGATAGTGAAATAAATTTTCTTGTTTAAAATAAATGCACAACAATTTGATTCAACATAGGATTTATATTAAGATTATATTATTGACCAGTCTGATTAATGATTATTTTTTCATACTAAATATATTAATTTTCAATTTTGATTGATGATAAAAAATTATGCTAAAGTGCAGACTAGTATAATAAAACATTCAAACATATTTTTGGATCATTGGTAATTAAATTCCATTATATAATTAAATATATTAGATAATTTCAATTCCAATTGTAATGAAAAAATGATATCTTCCAAATAAAACACCTAATAGTATAACGGTTACATACACATGTATAAAACATCTTCGATAAATATTTTTGGAAATTATATTTTAGAAAATAATGTGATTTAACCTCAATTTGATGTTGTTATTATTTTGGTAATGTATTGACATTCATTATATAGAGTCAATTTCAATTTGAATTTATAAGAACTGAACTTTATTATTTTGAATCTATATATGATCATCATTCGAGAAAATGGTGAATATTTGCTTCAAATGGAATGTGAATTCATTTATGACTATTGATTCCAATTAAAAAGGTGTAATTATCTAATTTTTTTTTTACAAACTCATAGTTTATTATATTAATACTATATTAGTGTTTTTTATGTATTTATCGGGGGCCATATATTCCATCCCACAAATAATGTGATTAATATATCATTGAGAATTGTTAATGTTGTTACACCTATTTTATTACCAACATATTAAATGCACCCAAATGATTTTTTAGAGTTACTAAATCATCTCTAGTAGATTCTTTTTAACATATTTCTAATTAGCAATGTACTAAATTTTGGTTCTCCAATTTTTTTCTTATCAGAAATGATGGGTAAATGTTTCAGTACTTTTATTATTAATATCATTAAAAGATAATTATCAAGAAAAAGTATCATATAACACATATATATGTATAGTTTTCCTGGTTATAAATATCTCAATATAATGACATGAGTTATCTGTATTTATGATGTCACCAAAATAGTATATAATATAAAGAATAATAAATGCAAACATTCTTACATGGTTTGTTCATTATTATTTTATAGTGAATCCTTTTTGAAATACAAATTCCACTACTATATTCACGTGCATTGTAAATTTTTAATTTAGTGAATACTTTATCAATCTTGTGATAGTCTTTATAGAAGATATTATTATATATTATATGAGAAATGATGATCTTGATGATCAATTAGCGGGTGTATCTACGAAATTCCGGAAGAAAATAGTTTATGGAAAAATTAGATGTGTGATTTATTAAAAGAAAAACAATATTTATTGTTTTATAATATATCAACCCAATAATTTATAATATACTGGTAATACTAAAAAATTATTTTCATTATATGTTGGGGTCTTGAGATGAGGGGTATATATAAAATGTGACAGTATTAAAATATTATTTAGGCATCTTCATTATAATTATATTATTAAAATAGTGTGTACAAGTAGAATTAAATTAGGAAAAATATCTATTTTTCTCTTGAATTTCTTTTACAATTTATTATAAGCAAGCATAAAAATAATTTTCAATAAAAAATATTTTTTTTCTAAAAAATTGTGAAATTTTTCTAAAGGAATATTTATACACTCATTTTACAAATGTTTTAAAAAATTTTCTACCCCATATATAAAATGTATTTATAAATTAATATTCATTTATTTAATTAGATAAAATAATTATATTGTGTTGCATTTTTCTTATCTTTCATATGAGTTAAATTTTTTGAAGAATTGTGAAAAAAAACTAAATTAAAATGTAAAACTATATATTAATTTAGGCAATTTATAATCATAAATTATATTTTAAAATATATAAAAAGTAATATTCGTTTAATTTTATATAATTTAACAAAATTTATATCATTAAATGCAATTTCATATTACATTTTTATATAAATCTATAGTGACCCTTTGATTTGTTTTTCAAAACTCCATTTATCACATGGTTTGTGGGATTAATTTCAAAGTAAAATATTCCACTTCTAATAATAATCATTGGAAAAATGTATTGAAAATTTATAATAACGAATATTTATATTACCAAATAGTGAAAAATAATTTTTTAGAGAAATTATTAGTGAAAATATTATAACTGATTTACCAGAGTTATGGTAAAAATAGACTTACCAAGGGGCTAATGAAAGAAGATATGCTCTTAAATGACCTAATAACTTGTCAAAAACCCATGTTATTTTTATATTTCGACCATATCTATTATAAGATCAATACATTATCATTTTTTATTTTTTAATGATAAAACCTTGGGTATGAATGAATATTTAAAAAAATACAATTGTTCCACGAACCTCACTTATAAATGGAAAACCCATCTCTTATATTCATCATGCCATAATAACTCATTGGTTACAAAAATATCTACAAATAATTCATCCCAAAATCCATTATCTCATCATGTATTACTTATTATGTGCATAAATCATTCTTAGTAAGGATTTGGGGAAAACCTATGGATGATTTCCAAAGATGATGAACAATTCATAAATGAGTATTTTTATTTTATTTATTCCTCCACCTATAAGAAATTTTATTTAATAATAATGATTAAATAACCATGTTATGTTCTATGTAATGAAACTTTTTTATAAATTTCATTACCTACAATAATCCCCACTTCAATAAAATTTTTTATGAAATCATTATTCATCTGTGTGGAATACTATCACCTCACAAAATGATGTTATTAGTTTTTATAACAGAACATCACATTGTAGTGTATTTTGATAGATATAAAGTATTAAAATAGTATTTATAACATATTTATACCTCTATATTCATTATATAGTATAAACCTATTTCTATTACATTTCATAGGGGATATAATAACATCTCTCATGTGTACGGAAGACTACTACCTAATGAGGCAATGTGATTTGTCTCTCACTAATTACTTACATGGATGGAATTAAAGATAATTTTAATTATGATATTTGATATTCAGGAAATAATTAATATTTTAATGAAATATATATCATTTTTAGAATATACATTATCATTTTCATTCATAAATTTTCATAGATGAAATGGAGATAAAATCATTCATGTGAATGCAGAAAACCACCTTTATGAAGTTATGTAACTCACATTTCATCACATCACAATGATGAATTGTAAAATTATATTTTTAATAAATAATATATATATATATATGTATTAATTAAATCATTAAATATTACTTACATTTATTCCATATTGTTTATTGAAAAATGTAAGTGTTATTCATTCTTATGTTTGACCTACCATCTATCTGATCATAACATATTTCATTTCTCAAAAAAACATTTCTTTATTAATTTTAGAGGTATAATTTACATTAAATTTTGACAAATATCCTATTATATTAATTTTTTATGTAAAATTATATAACATTCACGATTATTTGACCATTAACAGTAAATAATGAGTTTGAAGACACATCAACTAATATCCAAAACATTGAAAATAATGAATTATTATTACCGAATGATTGATATGTTTTAAAAATGTTAAAATACATTTTATATTATAAATATTAATATGGTTCTATTAAAATTTAAATTCTTTTTTAAAAAACTATATATGATGTTATTACACGTTCAACAAAAGGAAGCATTTGGTATAGTATTTAATCTCAATCTCTATTCCTATGAGTCTTATTTTTTATTATGGACTAATTCACTTTTACGTACCATATAGACATCCCTATTGAAATTTAATATCATGATTAGTAAATAAATCCTATAATTTTTTTATTCACCATGAATCATTTCATCCAAGGGGATTTGGTTTGTAAATTACCATATGGTAATATTTATTCTACTATCTCTCTTTGTTTTTTGAATGATATTATTCCCTCAAAAATTCAAATTATTTTAATTATTTTTCATTGGAAATTTCAATTTCATTAAGCATACATATTATATCTGTATGGATATTATTTTTTCCAAAAAGTAATTACATTTTTAAATATAGTCTTAACAATTAATGTTATTTGATCAACTAGGGAAGTATTGATTAGTCTACATCCTTTAAGTAATATTGAAATTTGATGATAAGACATATTAACTCTCGATTTAAATATATTATTCAAAATATAATTTCTTGTAATGACATCAAGTAAATAATGGTCCATTGTTTTATATATCCCCATGATTCATTATTTTGTCTCATGAAGAAAATTATTTGACGAACTTAAAGTGGTTCTACTTGTTCATTGAACTGTGTGGTGAATGGTCTTGAATGTAGAGGTATTATGATTCCTTAGATCATGGGAACCAAAAATTAATCATTTACTTCA
Source organism: Viscum album (assembly GCA_963277665.1). NCBI lineage: Eukaryota > Viridiplantae > Streptophyta > Magnoliopsida > Santalales > Viscaceae > Viscum > Viscum album. The sequence goes on from OY728163.1 coordinate 2,118,454,421, forward strand.
TTGAGAATATAGTTATTATTTTTTAGTTTGGGTATGGCTTAGTGGTAAGCACCCCGTAATCCAACATGAAATATGGGGGTTCAAAACCCATGGGGCCCAGGTACTGTAGCGGTTATGTAACAACGGTGGGTACTATAGATCGGCAGGTACTATAGTGGCAGCAGGGCACTCTAGCAGCGGTGAGTACTGTAGGAGCCAGGTTACTATTCACAAAATGACCCTCAGGCAAAAAATTTGGGCCTACGGGCAATGTAATGTGCTACATGCCAACTGGGCCTTCGGGCTATGTAATGGGTCCCCCTCTACCTAGTTAAAAGAGGTATTTTCTTTGCTTTAATAATAAAAAGAGGCTTCGGCCCCAACCTTTTAAAAAAATATGGTTATTATTTTCATCTTCATTTTTTTAATAATGATATAATCTTTTGATGCTTTTAATTCTTAGATTAATGATCCGTAGGCATGGGTGAAAAATTATATTAATTTTTATATCGATTATTCCGTATCTATTAAATATGTAATGTTATTTAAATAGGGGTTGAGTTTTGTTATTTACAATGAAATATTGATTATGAAAAATTATTATTGTCTGATTCATATTTATATCACCCTTACATATCATTTTACATCACCAACATTTTTTTTATTTCCATGGGGTATGATGATGATATATTTGAATGATTTTTCAGAGATGCACCTTATTTATTACTAAAATATATTATATATTATATTATTTTCTATTCTTATTGTAATATGGTTAATATGTATGTATTTGGTTATATAAAACTAAAAAAATAACTTCTCTATTTGGACATGACCCATTGTGTCTATGTCAATGTAATAAAGTAGGAGACCATATACAAGCTACTACGCTCAGAATAAAAAAATATTATATCAATTGAATATTATTAGAACCTTTGGGAACTATATTACACAAAAAATAGTTTAACGACACATACCTGTAATATAAATTGATGAGAAGTATATATGAACATCCTAATATTTTGGTATGAAAAATATTATATTTTTTTCATAGAAATACATCTTTATGTGACCAATACATGTGGATATAGATCTAGAATAGTGGTTATAGGGGTTAATAAATGAAAAAACTAGAATTGGTAATGACTTTAATTTCGCTTGTTTCATGAAAATGGAAATTATAAGACACCTTATTTGACACCCTTATGGGATATTATTATGATAATTAATAAATTCATTACAAGACATTATCAATGATTGAAAATAATTATTTCCCCAAATAAAACATGTTTTTAACTTTGAGATTAAAAATTTACAAATTTTAAAATTTATGTTATGTGTTACACTATATATAGAATTATACATTATGATTTTGAATTGATAATTATATGAGGTAATTTATTATATGCCACTATTTTTAAATGGTTCTTGTAAATAATAAGGTTATCAATACTCATGGCCAATGTAGAGATTTACCTACTGAGGAAGTCAATAAAGAAGGTTTTGGAATTAAAAAAATAAATTATATATTGACAAATAACCATTCTTATATGGAGAAACCTATTCCGCATTTATATTCTCAAATACTAAATCATCTTATGTTATAGAGTCCCCAATAATTTGGTGGTTCTAAAAATCGTGTGGATGTTCAAAAATGGATTATGTCTCTTGAGAAGATATTTATGGCATTAAGATGTGATGAAAAGTTAAATAAGAAAATTTTAGTGTTCTTTCTCAAAGTCTATGTTGATCAATGATTTTCATTTACCTAGAATACTAAATAGGAATATTAAATCATGCACATAATATGAAAATAATTTAATTACGTAGGATTTAAAAAATATTTCTCTCATGATATTTTTTTGAATCGAATATATTGTTTGTCAAATTAAAGAAAAAGTGAGAGGAATGGGTTGTGGAATATTAGAAAAGATATTTAGGGTTATATAGTTATTCCAAATATAAAATATGTAATATATAGTGAATGTTTTACCATTTAATTTAATTCATTAGACCAAATATCAAATGGTTTATGGCCTCTAAATATTTTTAAATATATGACGAAGTCGTTTTATTTTCTATCAAAATGGATAACTAGTTTTATAGAACCAATATATTGATATATTGAAATTATTTAGAGTTCATCTAATAAACAATGTATAGGGAATACATCAAATAAGAACAAAACAATAGAGAAATTTCCATCAACTGGAAATTATGAAAGAGAAGTTTTTTGTATGTGCTTGATCAGAATAAGAGTGTGTTATATGTGTGGAAATATTGGTCATATTACTCCTGAATATAAGTGGATGAATCAAATTACTGATTTCTAGTGTTTCAACTGTAATAAAATTGGAAATTATTCACAGTAAAATCCCAACAGTTATGTTTATCAACCAATAATATTCTAATGGGTGATGTCCATGATTATGAGATCACTACAGTTGAGGTTGATATACCCATGGATGTTGGGAAGGTACATTAGTCATATATTGAAATTAATATAATGAATTATATGATTCTTTATCCTCTTACTATATTATTTTAACATGGTATTATATGAATATATTTCATTTCAATTTTTTTAAAAAGGGTGATATCAATGAAAACTCATTGTTGAATTCTAACTAAATCAAGGATATGTCAGTCTGTCTATATTATAAAACAAAAACATGCATTAATTGTGAAATTATTAACATACATGTGGTTAAATTTGATGTAATATCTTGTATGGAATGGATTGAAAAATAAGAAGAATTTTTTTCAACCACAAGGAAATAGTGATTTGTGAGGAAGGCTTCTAATACCTTATTATTAGTGCATATAATTAACAATCTAAGTCATGTCCAGATCCACCCCCATTATGTCAATGGAATGAGATTCTTGGAGAAAAAAAAATTCATGGTATAGATATGAAAATATTTAAATCGATTATGTACATATTTTCTGTTACTAGAGTGATGAATTTTCCATGAAATTACCAAGACATCCCCAAAAAAATATGTCAAAGTATCCATTAATTTTATCCCTAGTTATAGATTAATATCAATTACACTGAATATACTAGACTCTAAGGAATTGTTTGAGTTTAAGAAAAAAAAAGGTAGTTGGGTGATAAGGGATATATTCATCCTACTAATTCACCATGGGGTTCCCCAATACACTTGGTTAAGAAGAAGAATAGATAAATGAGGTTTTTATTGAATTTATTGAGATAAATGATATTATTGAAAATAATTAGTATCATATTCATTGAATTGGAGACTTATTAAATCATCTTCAAGGAGAGAAACTTTTTTCAAAGAATTTCCTACATTATAGTTTACATCAATTTTGATTAATGATCGAAGACATTTCGAACACAACATTTTGAATTTGTTATGAAAAATATGTGTTTATGTGGGATTTGTGACAAACCATCAATTTTTATGGATCTAATGAAATGAGTATTAAATGAATATATTTATGATTCTTTTATGGTATTCATTGATGATATTTTGAGGTATTATCAAATCAAAATGGACCATGAGAATCACTTAAATAACATTCCTTAATATCATATAAGGAATTATTTATATGATAAATTTATTTAGTTTGATTTATAGTAAAAATTTCTTTTCAAATTTACATTATCTCCAAAGATGAAATATATGTTGATCCGTATAAGATAAAGGAATAAAGAGATTTTCAATACCATTGAACATAACTGAGGTATGTAGTTTCATTAATTTTGTTGGTTATTATTTTTTATCTAATATTAATTTTCACTGATTAGATATCAAATCGAAAAATAATAAATTTTAAGGGTCAATGGATCTTTTGAAAAATTATTATGGATAATGCTTCAATGAATTAATGCTGATAATTTTTATGGATTCGATAATGATTCCACGATCTATAAATGATGTTTTTGTGATATATTTTCATATATCGATGATAGTACTTCATTGTGTTCAAATGAAAAATGATAGTGTAATTAAACATCAAGGTAATATAAGACTCATTAATAGAACAATAAAACCCACGATCTTTAGTTGAAAACTGTAATAATTTCATTTGTGATATAGAGATATTATCTTTATGGTGAAATATAAGTGATATTCTAGGATAATAAGTCATAAAAATAAAATTTTCAAATGACTTAGCATAATTTGAAAAAAATTATGGTGGTATGTGCTACACAAGGATTATGATTTCTCCAAACACTAACACTCATGGAATGAAAAATAAGGTTAACAATTTAATTTTTAGGAAACAATATAGAGTTCTAATCTAAATGAGCATTGAGATGTACCATATGTTCATTGATATAAATAAGATGATTATTTGAATAGTAAGGAAAAAGATACATATATTATTTATTTAATGATTAAGAAAATGTAATTTTAATAATATATATAAACTCTTATATCTAATTATAATAACATTCAATAAAAACATAAATTTTTGAATATTGGGAAATTTGTAAAAAAGGTTTTTGGAGATAATGTTCTAATGTTTTGGAATTGATTATAAATTCAATATATTCATGGACTATTAATGGAATTATTGAATGACACTCATTTCTCAAATTTCTCAATACACATTTGTAGCACAAACATATATAGTTATTTAAGGTAATTCAATTTGTGGGATAACATTCATGAGGAAATATATGATTATTTTTTTAGATGGATATATGTCAACATGTTAATGTTGTGAGGAATAATTATATAGGATTCCATAATTATATTATTATTACTATGTCAAAATGGGAAGAAATTTCTATGGAATTTGTTATAGGACATCATAATACTTCTACAAAGAATAATAAAATATTTGTTATCATTGATTGCCTAAATAAATCAATACATTTCATCACTATAATAGAAGCGCCACCTCATGAGAACCCAACAATAAACTATATTAATTATTTTTTTAGGATTTATAAAACACAAGTTTTGTAACACCCCATGATTTCATAGTACGTTATCTCTTCAAAGTAATTCAATAATTTGCGCTATACGCAACAACCAGTTCGAGTGCACCACGACATACCACAATTGCCATTAAAAAAGAAGTTATGAATAGTATTAACTAAATTTTGATTTTTATATAATCCATATAATTTTATATCGATATTATGTGTTTCTAATACATAATATAAGAAAAAATTCCATCTTTCATAAAAAATAAGTATTTTTCAATAAATAAATATATACCACCTTTTAATGGAAAACCCATTTTTCAAAAAAATATTTCACACTTTTATTTATTAAATTTAATGAAATTAAATTATTTTATTGAAGCGGGACATAAAAATTTAGTTTGGATTTGTTTTTGGAACTTTTCTGATTACTTTCATATTTTGATAAATGGAGAAAAAATACAAAATTTTAACTGAAAATAACTTTTTTAATCGAAATAATTTAGAGGGTTAAATTAAGAATTTTAATGGGTTTTATGTATAATTATATTATATTTTTATAAATTAATACAATGTAATCCATTATAAGTAATTTCACATTTAAATTTGACATAAACACATTCCTATCTTTTGATAGTTTTTACTTTTTAAAACCCCACCTTTTGGTTTTGACAATGGAAATTAATTTTAAATTATCTAACGCAACTTATTTGTTTTGAATTTTCTGAAATAGAATTAATTTTTTAATTCAGAATTTCAATATTATTTTACGCTGAATTTTTGGTATTTTTCTGAAAACAACCAATTTTTGATGAATAGAGAAAAACAATGCGTAATTGTTTAAAACCGCCTTTTTATTTAAATAATAATTCATTTTTTTTAATTTTTTTAGTCAAAATATTTATATAATATCTTTATATGTTCAATTTAATTCATTTGAGTCATATTATAATAAAATTTTATGTATAAAATTTTATTTAACTTTTTAACTTCTTTTACCAACCTTCTAGGAATATTTGAAAATTTTAATAAAACTTAATTTTACTCATATTGTGAATTGAATTAAAAAATTACTAAAGACATGGTTTACATAAGTATGTAAAATGTGTTTCAATAAGATGAAATTAATTTTTAGTGAATATTAACTTTAGACTTTTATTTACCATGGTTAAAAGTAAATAGGGTAATTAAAGGAAAAAATGATATTATAATTATCCTAGCACATGTCCTAATTTTATTGGATAAGTTTATTTAGATTAAAACCAACTTTAAGAATAAAATAATATCTTTTTGGTCCACCTGGACTAGATTAGTACATTTATTATTATTTTTCATAAAGAAGAGGTAAAAATGTTAAATTAAAATTTTATTAACTAAATCACTTTTAAAATTGAGTTATAAAAAACATAAATTTGACTGTAAATATTAATTAAAAAACCTAAAAAATCTTAAATAATTGTATTTTATTTATATTTTTTAGAGATTAAATAATTATTTTTATTAATGACGCAATGATGATGCAGTAATTACTTTATCAATGATAGATTATAATAATAGATATTATAAATATAAAATAAATGTAAATTGAGTATTTATATTCTATACAAAAATAATATATGTAAATATGACATGTTAGGGTTTATTAAATATTTTTTTGAACTGATAATTTTGTTAGGAATTTAACAAAAAAATACCAAATAATGTAAAAATTGACAAAAATGTGTTTTTTAAATAAATATTATATTATTAACTGATAGAATATTTATGAAATCATAACATTAATCCAAAGGAAATATATAAGGTTAGATATATCATTAATTAACCACTTGGGGTTCTCCTATCTTTTTATTGTATGTATATCAACCATTTATTATATTAATACAAGAGAAAATGGTAAAAGATAAACTATTTAACTAAGAGTTAAATCTAAATGATAGGGTGAATATGGTGACAAAAACTTACCTAAAACCTACTGGATGAGAGTTTTTAGACCCATACCCATCATATATTCGAAATAAATCAATTTTGATCCATTAGAAACCCAAAATTAGTTTATAATAAAATAATATTTCAATCTTTTCCTATAATGTCCCTCACCTCTCTTATAAAAGGGTATTTTCCCTTCTCTCACAATCAAACCTCTAAATCCATTTGGATCTACCAAATTCTACCCAAATCTCAACCCAATATCCCTCACTACATCGTAGAGGCCTTACCTTGAGTAGAAAGGCAACCTAATGATACATTTTCTTCATATCCAAAGGAAACACCCAAAGTAGATGTAATTATTTTATCACCTCTTTTAAAGTTCTTTTCTTCTTCCACTTTCTCTTTCTTTGTTATTTCTATACCAAAATAACAACTCAAGTTCCTTCTTCAGACTATGATGATATTATAAATATGGTAAAACCATAATAATTACTATATCTATCCTATTGATGATAATGTCACCATGCGTGCGTACGTATGGCTTACCGTCTCTATGTCGTGGTGTAATTTTTTATTCAACACTATATTATTTGGATGGATATAATGTTGAGTAATATTAATATAAATAATGAAAATATCATTCTAATTTCTCTATAAAATTAATATACCATCCAATTATACACCTTTTATTCATTAAGGAAATGATATAGTCGCTCGTGTTACGTACGGCTTACCGTCTCCACGAAGCGATGAGACTCATTTCTAGGTTCACCATTCAATGATGATTATAAATATATATTATTAATATGTATGTAATATATGAAATAATAATTCTTCTGGATATATATATATATATATATATGTATGTATGTATTTACTTACATATATCTTATTCACTTACTTCTATTCAATACGATATGAAAACAAAAACAGCGTTTATACATACGTACGACCTACCATCTCTATAAAAAGTTTTTTCCATTTCTTATATCTATAGATTATACATATTTATATTCTAAATATATATTATATATAAATAATGTTTTATATTCTTGAATTATATAAATTATGATCAAAATTATATTATCAAGAGTAACAAGTTAAATCACATAAAATAAAAAAGTGATTATTTCCTGAAATATTAATTTAACTTGGAAATGAATAATAAATGTGTAGTATAATGTAATAACTGAATCATGTATGATATAAAAATATGAATATGGTTCTGATGTAATTTAATAACATACTATGGTCATTATACAAGAGTTTAAATGTACCCTTGACCAATGAAAAGTACAAGGTAAGGATTCATTCCTCAATCTCATTACTATCTGAGATTGTTTAGGTGTAAGTATTTTTTAGGAAATATATATTATCCATATACATGTTTCATAAAATAAATTTAAAAATGATAGTTTTAAGGTACACATTAACTAAAACATAAATTTAAATGTTTTAAATATTTATTCTTATAAACCATTGTCATTAATGTCCTTGTTTTCAAAATATTTTTAAGGATTCATTTATATTGACTTGATTGTTTTAATATGTTAATTCCATTCAAAGGATTAAATTTGGTATGGGACATATTGATTCAAGTTACTCTTTAAAATTAATTCTTTTCTAAATGTGTTAGTTTATAAATGTATTCACAAAAGAAGAGATATTTCTCTCAAAAAAATTTAGTGAACATTTTCAACTATGTCATAATCCTTTACTAGATATCCTTCATGATTGGGGATGATTTATTAAAATAAAAATTTCTATGTTGTATTGAATGAGTTATGTTATTTTTGACTGTGAATGTGTTATTTTTATAACATTCATGGTTTATGGTTAATGTATTGATATTTAGTATGCTAGTTTTAAAACTAATGTTTATGTTATGTTTCACCATTTTCATATGAGGAATGCTTTGGACATAGTAAGCGATGGATGGAGCCTGCTATAGCTCCCCGATTAATTTGTAGGTCTCATGAGACAAACTAGTGTCTTGGCACAAGTCCATCACAAAAACATTATTTTTAGTCTTGAATGAGGCATTGACAATGTGGTAATGATGTACGTCGTTAGACATTCAATAATTATAGAATTCATTATTACATGTGATTATTTGACTACTAGAATTTACATGTTCAAGCTTATATGGTAATGTTTGATTTATTATCTCCATATTATGTTCATGTTTATGTTTAAATGGATATTGTTTTTATTAAAAATAATTCCATTAATTTTAGTAGCTTCCGCTAATTATTTACCCATACTGAGAATTTATGCTCACCCATTTCTTTTGTTTTGTTTTCTATAGATTATAAAATGTTTATTATGTTTGATACGCATGTTTAAGATTGTAGAATGAAGGTGTTCTCAACAGATTATTTATGTTGCGTTTTATGTTTGAATGTGTATTGTAACATTCATGTATTTAATCCATTTTCCATGTGTACTAAACTGATCAGTCCTTTGGGAAATAGATTCCTTGTAATCATGAAAATGTATTAAAATAATGCACCAGCTCCAGGCTTCTAGGGCCATGATGTAACAGTCTGTATCAGATCAAGTTAGTACAAACCTTGGAAACTAGATTTAGAAAAACTCTAATTTGATTACATTAACCAAAGATAGACATCGAGGATTAGAATAGATGAACTTCCTAGAATATTGGCAATGTAGATATTTTTTGTATATTCCAATAAATACATCCCTCTCTGGATATGAGCAGGTACAGGTGGATCTGGCACATATGTACATATGAGGTAAAACTTTGACAAGGAGTATCAGGCTTTACTCGTGGTATTCTGGTACATGACAACGGGCCTTATCGCAGTCTAGGTTCTGGCACTATAGGGGTATATGCTTAGGATAATTAATTTTTTTAAAAGTCATTATTTATGATTTAGGAGTAAATACTTCCTCAAAGAAAATAATTTTTTATTAATATAGATTATATGCATATTTTTTCAATTTATGTCATGTATTTTTACACGTTAAGAATTATGCGTTGTGATTCATAAACTAACCTAGAATATTCCATTATTTAGAAATGGCGCTGAGTAATTGGAATGAGAACTCCAATAATACAAATGATCCAATGAGTAAGAAGGATCATATCTTTCATGATATTAAGCCAAAATTTATAAGTGAAACAGTCTCCTATGTATCTGTATCATATGAAGAAATATTTTCATGTGTTAATAAGAAAGGTAAATAATTCCTTGAGTCTTATGGATCTGAAGGGAAGCAAGAAAAGAAGAGGTTGGATGAGACAATGATGGATAAAGGGAACAAGGGGAATAAGTATTTTCCCACATGTAATAACTTTGGAAAGAATCACCATGGTAAATACATGAAGGGAATGAGAGTATGTTATATGTTTCGAGAAAGAGGACACCATGTTCGTAATTGCGAGGATAATAAAAAGGTATCAAATGTACAATGCTTCATCTACCATGAGTCGGGAAATTATGTGAATCAAGGTCCAAATCATCTGAGTATGCCTGAAATGATGATATTGGATAATAATCAAGTTATGAGACTACCATGGATTAAGAGAAATGATTATTGTTCTTATATTGTTACTAAATAATTATTTCATTTTAGTGTTGTATCAACGATGTACTAGTTATATGAATTATGGAAACAAATAAGGACTTTAATGCAGTACTATTTCTTTATGGATTTTAGATTATATGGTTCTAAAAAAGTGATTCAATAACAAGTTGAACATTTTGGAACATATATTGTATAAGGACAGTTAAACCATAATATGTCTCTGATACTGAGTTACTGATTTTGGAATATGATTTGATTGATTTAGGTTAATTTTATTCGATATTCTTGACTAATTTGAAAATAATTAATTTTTTTTATTCCATTATTGTTGTATTTTACAACATTTTTGGATATAAGGAGTATATCCAATATTCTATAAGGAATAATTGAGCATGAATGTAATAAAAAAATATTTACAGTAATTTAGGGTTTTACCATGTTTTAAAACAATACATGATGGAGGTATTCACATGTTACTATTCGGAAAAAAATATCTTCATTGTGTTTACTTTCTTATAAATTTTGGACAATTCGTTTGGACAGAGGTATATTGGATAAGTGTAAACGTTAAAATGGTTTATGTTTGAAATTGGATACTATTGGTAAGGTTAAATCATTTCATAATATTATTATTGGATATTTATGTAAAGGACAACTCGGAGGTCGGGTGACAACTCGTCATGTCCTGGTTTTTGTAATGATGGTTTTATTAAATAATATTACAAATAAATTATAAATTCATTATTTTTGGAACCCTATATGATTAGGATAAATATAATATTTTTGAATTCTATTATCTTTTGGAGTGAAAGATGGGTTCGTGTAGAAATTAGTTGAAGGATGAAACCCTAAATGTCAGGTATTTTTTTCTCTTATTCAATGAATAAATAAATTCTTAATCTTTATATAAGTGTTCATAAAACCAATATTGTGTTATTGTAATACCATATGTTTTGTTGAATCAATGATATTATAAATCATCATAGATTGATGGCTTTGAGGCCCTCAATTTTACACATGTTTGTTATTGATGACCTCAATAACTCCCTATAAATATTTGTTTTTCCACCAATAATGTGTCTCTTATTTGAACCATTTTTCTTCCAATTGAAATCATAATTTGGTGGTGACTTTATCATTTCCCTTTCCCTCTTATTAAGACAAAATTTTATTAAACAAGTTCTCGAATTGGGATTCCAACAAAGGTATTTTTCAATTTTTAACATTTTATTTTCGAAGAAAAATTTCAAACTGCGAGTAAAAAATTTATAAATGGAGTGGAAAATTTAACACTCCAAGATTTCATATTACGTTATCTATTCAATGTAATTCAATAACATGTGCTACACGCAACACAGAGTTCGAGCACACCACGACTTACCAAACAAGGCGTTCAAAAAAAGGTTCTGAATATTATTAATTGAATATTGAATTATGTATACTCGATATAATTTTAGAATCCATATTATATGTTTCGTAGTGATAATATAGGAAGAAATTCATTTTTTTCAGATAAAAGATGTTTTTTCAAAAAAAAATTGCAATTTTACCGCCTTTTAATGGAGAACCATTTTAAAAAACCAATATATGACACTTATAAATATTCATTATAATAAAAATAAATAATTCATTATAGGAGAGTCATTAAAATTTAATTTGGATAAATTTTTGGTTCTTTTCTAATAACTTTCATATTTTGATGAATAGTAAAAATAATAAATTTTAATTGAAAATAACATTTTTATTCGAAAAAAATTTATAGTGTGAAATTTTGAATTTGAATGGCTTGAAAAAATAATTAGATTATATTTTTATCTTTTAATACAATTTACGTCATTATATGTAATTTCACATTTCAATTTTACATAAACACATGTCAATCTTTTGATAGTTTTAACTTTTAAAAAACAAATTTTTTGGGTTTTGACAATGTGAATTAATATTAAATTAATTAATGAAACTTTTATGTTTTTAATTTGGTAAAATAGAATTAATTTTTGAATTTGGAATATCAAAATTATCTTAGGGTGATTTTTTTTTATTTTTTTCGAAAACATTAAATTTTAAATGAATAGTGAAAAACACTCTTATTTTTTAAAACTAACTTTTTATTTATATAATTACTAAATTTATTTTAAGTATAAAATATATATTATACATATATAAGTACAATTTAATTCATTGGAGTCATTGTATAGTAATATTTTATGTATAAAATTTGGTTGAACTTTTTAACATCTTTTACCCACCTTCTACGCACATTTAAAAAATTTTATAAAACGAAATTTTACCGCTAGTATGAATTGAAATATAAAAATCCTAATGATAGGGTTGACATCAGTATGTAAAATTTTGTTCAATAAGATGAAAATAATTTTTGGTTAATTGTAACTTTTAACTTTTATTTTCCACGATGAATGTAAATAGTGAATTAAATTTAAAAATGATATTATAATTACACTAACACAAATCCTAATTCTATTGGATAGGTGTATTTCAACCAAATCCCATAATTGAAATAAAATATGATCCTTTTGGTACACTTATATTAGATTAGGAAATTTATTATTGATTCACTTAAAAAAGAATTAAAAGTGTTAAATTCAATGATTAAAATCTAAACCATTTTAATATAGGGTTATACATAAGGTAATTGGACTATAAATATTAATTATAAAGTTAAAAAAATTTCCTACATAATGGTGTTTTATTTAGAATTTTTAGGGATAATATAATTAAATTTATTTATGACACAATTATGATGGAGTAATTACTTTATCAATTAATGATTAAAATAATTGATATTATAAATATAAAAATATGTAATTTAGTCTTTTTATTCCATACACAAATTTTATATGTTAATGTTACATGTTAGGGTTGGATAATTGTTTTTTGAAGTGATAATATTTTTATGACTTATACAGAAACAAAATAACAAATAGTGTCAAAATTGACATAAATGAGTTTTTAAAACAAATACAATATTATTAATTGACATATTATTTTTAAAAATCTATGTTAAGTCCAAATGACTTAGATAAGGTTATATATATTAATAATGATCCACTTCAGGTTATCTTGGATTTTCATAGTAAGTTCATTAAAAAAAATTTATATTAATACAATAGGACATGGTAAAAGTTAAACAATTTAACTAACAGTTAAATCTAGAAGACAGGGTTAATATGGTGAAGTAAAGTTGTGTAAAACGTATTGGTTGAGAGGATTTCGCCTCATCCCCACCTTATCTTCGAATTAAATCAATTATAATCCATTAGAAACCAAAAATGATTTTATAATAAAATAAAGTTTCAAACTATTTCTAATGTGACCTTACCTCTCTTATAAAAGTGTACTTTCCCTTCTCTCAAATACACACCTCCAAAGCCTTTTGTCTTTGCCAAAACATACCCAAATCTCTTCCAAACAACTCTCACTTCACCTTAGAGGATTTACCTTGAGAGGAAAGCCATCATATGGAGACCTTTTGTTCAAATCAAAAGGAAACTCTCAAAGAATATGTAATTATTTTATCACCTCTTTCAAAGTAATTTTCATCTTCAAAATTATATTTATTTATTATTTCCATACCAAAATAGTAAATCTTTTATCTTCTACATACTGTGATGTGATTATAATTATGGCACAACCATACTCATTATTGTAGCACCCCAAACATTTTATGTTATGTTTAACTTTAGTATATTTTATTTATAGCCTATATTTCCAGAATCACTGAGCCCATATGGATCAAAACATGGTTACATATAAGGGATATCGAAAACCTAGACATAGAAGTTAAATATGTCAGCACTGTGATTCAAATTTTAAAAATATGACATTCACAGTTGTGATCAAGATGATAATTAGAGTCTGATAGAATTAACTTAATTTTCTGTGAATGGTATCCTACCCTTATGAATAGTAACATACCCTTATGAAAAGAAACATACACTTATAAATAGTAATATGACTCTTATGATTGGTATCCATGCCCTTAAATGTATAAATGAATTTAGGCACCTTAAAAATGAATTTGAATATTTAGGTGTTTATATTTTTCAATTAAATAATTATTTTAATTAAACATTTAATTAATAATATATAGAAAATTATTTTAGAAAATTGGACATCATTTTTGGATTTTACATGTTGAAAAATGGTTAGCGTGAATTTTTTGGATTTTCCTGAAGTACTTAAATTTTTTATGAATAGTAAAATCTTATAATTCACAATACATGCTAAATAATGGATTAATTGAGTCATTTATGATGATATTCTGATGTAATCCCAATTGGATAGAATTCACATGCATATATTACTATTACTGGTCATGGAATACTCACTATTGGTTGCCTTGAGTGGAAATAACAAATTAATGATTATAATATTAAGAAAACTACTCTCCCCTCCACTATATAATGCACCCCTCACCCCCTCTTCCTCTCACATCACTCAAGGATTGTTCCTTGCCAATATTCTTCCCTAGTCTCTTTCCAAGATCTTCCCCCACGTTCCAAATCTCTTAGCCTCTTTGAAATCCCAAAACCTCTCCCAATAAGAGGTTCTCAAAGGAGGAAGTCTCAAGAGGTAAATTCCTCTTTCCAATTCCTTCAATTATTTTATGTTCTTTCTTTTTGTTTATTTCCTCACCATAGTAGTATGCTAAATCCAGTAACATACATGTACTAGAATGTTTTCATGCCAATGGTATATTTCATTACCTTATCTCCTTTCCCTACCATTTATGTGAAAGAAATCAAAGAACCATTTGAGATGTTCTAATTTGGCACATTCAGGGACAACAGTTTATCAATTTTTATTATAATCATTAATTATGGTCATGAAACCATTTGTGTTATAGTTGAACCAGATTATTATATATCTAAAATATACTATTTTTAGTTCTATAATATTTTGTACAAATGGGGTTAAGTTATAATGAATAACATGTTCATTGTAATCAAACACTCTGTTTAGCCAAAATGTTTTTCACTAAGGTTATATGTATAATAATTCAACTTCACTCTATGTAACCAAATTAAATTTAAAACCATGTAATCTTCTGGATGTTCACTAATAGAGTATAACTTCATTTCTGGACAACCAAATCCATCTTATATATTTATCCGAACTTGAATATAAGTGAACCAATCATTTAAAACAAAGTAAACAAATGAGCCCGAACAATGAAATTAAATCATATAAATAATCAAAAAGTCCTTAAATGAACTAAATATAGTTATAATAAATCATTTAAATATACAATAGGTTCTTGACTTATGAATTAGTATGCTTAATGTGTTTATTCATGTCTTAAATAACATGTTAAGAACACCTTCAAGCATAACGTAAAGGCTCCTCTCTCTCACTTTTGTTCAAGAATCTCCCCTAGGTTTTTACCTTTTATTTTTAATTCCTAATGATGTGGTATGTTTTCACACCTACCCCATACTTCCCTTGTGACATATAAATAATGGAATACCCCTTTATCTGTCATTAATCCCCCGCAATAAGACTTGTTACCATGCAAAAATGTTTGTAAGTGGTTTCTCATCTCACTTTCATTTCTATGAGATTTTCATTGTTCGCCACTTATCTCTTGTATGTGGTATTTGGGTATATACATTTGATATATAATAACATGATTCTATTTATATTCATGTTATTCAACAATTCATTTGAGGTTTATTAAGATCTGGACATATGATGCGACCGTTTACATTGTGTTAAGAGTCTTTGTCTCAACTACTATTTTGTTGTGACTAACTTTGTATTGTGCACCTAATAATCCTTATTTGTTGTACCTACTACCCATTTGTGAACACCTTTCATTTGTAATGAATATTTATATTATATATCCATAATATCATATCATGGATATGTTTGTTCTCTAAACACTTTACCATTTTACATACGGTGTTTATTTGGAATGTTATTTTAATATTTATGAATCTGTATACTCTAACCTATAGGAATATTGAAAAGGCATATTGATATAGTATTTAATCAATGTATAAAGATTGATTTGGAAATGAAATGGTGGATGTGACCCTCTATATCCCCTCGATTCATCGGTAGGTCTCTTGAGAAAATCAGTTTGTCGATAAACCCTTCGAGTTTGTTTCCAAAAATCAGACGGGTTTCAACCCATAGAACTAAACCGTTCTTATGGTATTATGGTTTCAGGTGCCAGATATATGACATACAATTAATAAAAATTCACTTTATTCATTATCAATAATTATTATTATCCTTGAGGTTTTCACTCTGAAAAAATCTATGGATGCAATTTCATTCTAAGATAATTAATTGCATTAGTTATTAATTTATTCACTATGCCATACTGATTATGTCAGATTGATTGTGATTCACTTATTTTTTACTCATGATTCCACTATTTGAAACCCTTAATGAGAATTTGAGCCCACCCCTTTCATTGTTTACTTTCAATAGGTGACAAATAAGAGATCGTTTATTGAGTTATTGTGGATGTAGTTTTTAGTTTCATTATGTATTGTATTTTTTAAAATTTTCCAATGTAATTTGAGTAACATCTATGTATCTAGTTTCATAGAGACTACTAAACTGATTATTCCTTCTAGATTTTCATTCCTTCTAACCATGCCAATCTCACATGTAACACACCAGCTCTTGTCTAGAGGGGTTGGGGTGTTACAGTTGGTACCAATTGAAGTTTAGTAGAAAACAAGGAAAGTAGAGTAGGAAATGTATAGTGGGGAACAAAGCTATAAGTTAGTATTTGAGGATAAATATACATGAACTTCCTGGTATTTTGTTAAGTAATAGATTATGTTGATATTTTAAGAAATACGTCCCTGTCTGGATATGAGTAGGTAAAGTCAGCTATGTCATAAATGTATCCAGGGGTAAATCCCAAAAAACACCGCTTTGAGATAGACTCGAACGGGAACTGGTGCACAAAAATGGGCATTGCTACACTCTTTGTTAGGACACTCTCGTGGGATATGCTTAGGATAATTCATATTTTCTTTACAAGCCATTATGAAGGAGTTTAATGTAAATTTTTTCCTCAGAGAAATCATGTTTACAATATTAGCTATGCATATAATTTCAATCTATGTGGAGTTCATTTCTACTTGAGATTCATAAACTAATCTAGTGTATCCCAATATTTATAAATAGAGTCTAAAAAAATAAGGGTAATCAATAATCGTGAGCAAGGTGGGGATATCCCTAATGAGAAAGTCAACATCGTCAATGTTGGAGAAGATCAGATCACGTCCATATTGGGACAACTTACTTAGGTTGTAATGTCTAACCATTCCACACCTTTGTTGGATCGTTCTATGAGGAAAAGGCCCCCATCTTTTAGTGGGACTACTAACCCAGTGGTTACAGAGCAATGGATCATGTCCCTTGAAAAAATAATCATTGCAGTGAGATGTAATGAAAATGAAAAGGTACTACTAGCGGTATATTGCCTCATGGGAAATGCAGATCAATAGCGGTCCTTGATTCAGAATACCATGGAGGAAGAATAAATAGAATATACGGAATATATGACTCTTAAGGAAGTATTATTCAAAAAACAATTCCCTCATGAGCGACAAACTAAAATAAAGAGGAAATTATTTTTCTTAAAACAAAGGGTTGAAGACAGGGTTGCAGAGTATGAGGCTACATTCACAAGGCTGGCTAGGTATATCGTAGATTACGTACGTTACTCGGCAGACAATATTGATCATTTCAATGAAGGTATTACACCAATTCTTCTAAGGGAACTGACTTCTCAATAATTTTCATCATATCATTAAATTATATCAAGTTCCATCAAAACAGAGAGGTAATTTTCATGATCAAATATTTTTAAACGAAACCAAGATAAGAAGCAGTACATTGATAACGAAGGAAAAGGAGAATTTCCAATGAATTGAAAGGTAACACATCGATTCCCATTATGTGAGAATTGTGGAAAGAATCATCTTTGGAAATACATGAAAGGCTTGGGTGTCTACTATATCTGTGGAGAAAAGGGTCATCAATCTAACGAATGAAATGGGAAGAAAAAATTCAAAGATATTCAATGATATAATTGCAGATAGATGGGACACTATGAATATGAGTGTCCTAAGTTTCAAGGTAACATGACTCAAAAAAAGAGAGGAGTACAAGGGAGAGCCTATGTGATTACAACTGCGGGGTTTGAAGTTCCTAATGACATAGTGGTAGGTACTTTAATTTTTTCCCCAAACATAACCAACACTTTATTTGATTCTTGATCATTGCATTCATTTATATCTTCCCAATTTTCCAAGAAAATTAGATATTTCCAATTTGATTTAATAAAGTAGTTGTTAGTCAAAACTCCTAGGGAATGTATCATTTCAACAAAGGTATGTCGACTAGTCCCCCTCCAGACACCAAAACATGATTTAGTTTCTAACCTTTTCATCATAACAATGAATAAATTTGATGTAATTCTCGATATGGATTGGTAGTCAAATTACGATGTGAAGTTTTATTTTAATATGTAGGAAGTTACAATTTTTTAAAATGGTGTAGAATCATTTTTTATTTAGGGTAGAAACTTTTCCACCTGATTCTTACCTAGAACCACCCTCCATAGATCTACTGATTGCAATACTTGAAGAGGAATATAAACCAATATCTATGGGTGAGGAATGAAATCTTCAAATTGAAGATGTGAAAATAGTGCAATAATACAATGATGTATTTCCAGAGGATTTACCTGGACATCCTCTATAGCGGGATGTTGAGTTCTCTATTGATTATATTCCTGATGCAAGGCCTATATCAAAGACTCCCAATAGAATGACTACTATGGAATTAGTAGAGCTTAAGAAACAACTAGAAGAATTTAGTGAAATTGTATTTATTCGACCTAGTGTTTCTCCATGGGGATCCCTTGTCCTATTTGTCAAAAAAAATGATGGATCCATGAGTTTTTGCATTTATTATAGGGAAATCAATGCTATTACAATAATGGATAAGTATCCTCTGTCCCGGATTGATGATTTATTTGATAAACATCATAGAGCTCAACACTTTTCTAAGATTGACCTTCGATCTTGATATCATCATTTTCATGTAAGAAATGAAGAAATTCCTAAGACAGAATTTCAGACCAGGTATGGGCATTACAAGTTTATAGTAATTCCTTTTGGACTGACAAATTCACCCTCTGTTTTCATGCATTTAATGAATAGTGTTTTCAAGGAATATTATGATAACTTTGTTTTGGTATTCATCGATGATATCCTCATATACTCCAAAATCAATGAAGACCATGAGAATCACTTGTGGGTCGTTCTGTAAACTCTTTGAAGCAATAAACTATATGGGAAGTCTAGAAAATGAGAATTCTGGATTCAATTAGTTTCATTTATAGTCCATATTATCTCAAAGGATGGTGTCCTAGTTGATCGTGTAAAGACAAAGGCAATCCAGGATTGGACCACACCAACAATCATAACTGAGATACACAGTTTTATTGTCTTATAAAGTTACTATCGGTGTTTCGTTCCAAATTTTTTCCGACATCCTAACTCGCTAACCAAGCTCACACGTAAAGGAGTTAAGTTTGTGTGGACAAAAGAATGTACAGAATGATTCGAATAATTGAAAAGAAGATTGGTCGATGCTCCAATTTTGACTCTTCCATCTAGATGTGGTGGATTTTTTATATACAATGATGCATCAAAGAATGGACTGGGTTGCATCCTTATGAGAAACTATAAAGTTATTTCTTATGAATCAAGACAGTTGAAGACTCATGAGAAAATTTATCCCACTCATGATCTTGAGTTAGCAGCCGTAATATTTTCTATGAAAATATGGAGGCATAATCTCTTTAGAGAGATATGTGAGATATATTCAGACCAAACGAGTGTGAAATACATTTTCACACAAAAGTAACTCAACATGAGGTAGAGGAGACTGGATGACTTCTTATATGAAGAAGGATTTCTGAAATTTTGGAAGAGTTTGTGTGTTGCATCATTACCTGAGCTAAAAAGGGAACTATTGGATGATGATCATAGCTAAAATTTCTTCACACACTCGGGTATCACCAAGATGTATAGAGATCTAAAAGAATATTTTTGGTGGGATAATATGAAGCGGGAAATCGTTGACTACATGTCAAGATTTCTAGTTTGTCAACAATTGAAGGTAGAGAGACATCATCCCAGAGGAGTGATGCAACCTCTACCCATTCCTATGTGGAAGTGGGATAACATTACGATGGATTTTTTCAATGGACTACCAAGGACACCTAGAAAGAATGATGCAATATGTGTCACTTCTGATCGTCTCAAAAACTCAGCACATTTCCATCCTATAAGAGAGGATTTTCCACTTTAGTGCTTGGCAAGACTTTATATTAATGATGTTGTGAGACTTCATGGTGCACCTCTTTCTATTATTTCTAATTGATATCCCCGGTTTACATCACAATTCTGGAAAATTCTCCAGAAGGCTTTGAATACTGAGCTTCGTATGAGTACTTCCTATCACCCAAAAACTGACGGACCCTCTGAAAGGACCATTAATACACTAGAAGATATGTCGAGGTCATACTCTCTTGACATCCAAGGAATGTGGGATCAATATATTCATTTGATGGAATTTTCCTACAACAATAGTTTCCATTATAGTATTCAAATGGCTCCATAGGAAGCATTATGAGGGAATATATGTCAAAATCCAACTTGATGGGACGATGTTGGTGAGAGGAAACATATAAGCCTAGAACATATTTAAGAGACCACGATTAATGTGAAGAAGATACAAGCCCATATTAAAGCATCCCAATGTAGGCAGAAGAGTTATGCTGACAATCGAAGAAAAGACATGGAATTCCAAGTGGGATATCACATATTTCTTAAAGTATCTCCATGTAAGGTTGTCTTATGGTTTGGTAAGAATGGGGAATTGATCCCCATGTACATTGGACCTTTTGAAATTGTCGAAATAATCATAGATATAGCTTACCATTTAGCGATGCTGCCAAATCTCTCCAAATTCCATGATGTGTTCCATGTGTCATTGTTGAAGAAATACATGACATACCCAACGCATGTATTCACATATGATGAAATTGAACTGGACCATGATTTGTCATAATGTGAAAAGCCTATCAGGATTCTTAACACAAGGGAGAATGTATTGAGAGATTGGATAACTCGTCTAGTAAAGGTTATTTGGAGAAACCAGAATATTGAGGAAGCAACATGGGAACCTGATGATATTATGAAAAAAAATCACACACATATTTTCGGTGTGTTTCATTCATAAAATTTAGAGGATGAAATTTATGAAGGAGGGAATAATGTATCACCCCAAACATTTTATGGTATGTTTCTATTAAATAAATTTTAGTTATAACTTGTACTTCAAGAATCACTTAGCCACTATGTTACAAAACATGGTTACTTATAAGGGATATCTTTAACCTAGCCATGAAACATAAATTTTTCAGCTCTGTGAATTGAATTATAAAAATCTAACATACACAGTTGTGATCAATATGATAATTAGAGTTTGATAGAATTAAAATAATTTTCTGTGAATGGTAACCTAACCTTATTAATAGTAACCTACCCTTATGAATAGTAACATACACTTATAAATAGAAATATGACTCTTATGAATGGTATTCATGCCTTTGAATGTATAAATGAATTTAGGCACCTTAAAAATGAAGATTCATATTTTAAGTGTTTATATTTTCTGAATAAATAATTATTTTAATTAAATATTTAATTAATCTTATTTAGAAAATTATTTTTGAAAATTGGACTTCATTTTTGAATTTTACATGTCAAAAAATGGTTAGGGGAAATTTTTGGGATTTTTCTGAAATACATAGAATTTTGATTAATAGTAAAATCTGATAATTCACAACAAATGCTAAATAATGGATTAATTGAGTCATTGATTATGATATGCTGATGTAAGACCAATTGGTTCGAAGTCACATGAATATATTATTGTTCTTGGTCATGGAATACTCACTATTGGTTGTCTTGAGAGGAAATAATAAAT
Source organism: Viscum album (assembly GCA_963277665.1). Classification (NCBI taxonomy): domain Eukaryota; kingdom Viridiplantae; phylum Streptophyta; class Magnoliopsida; order Santalales; family Viscaceae; genus Viscum; species Viscum album. The sequence continues at coordinate 2,118,476,841 of OY728163.1, forward strand.
TAATGATTATAATATTAAAAAAACTCCTCTCCCCTCCACTATATAAAGCACCGCTCACCCCATCTTCCTCTCAAACCACTCAAGCCTTGTCCCTTCCCAAACTTGTCCAAGTCTCTCCCCAAGATCTTCCCCCATGTCTGAAATCTCCTAGCCTCTTTAAAATACCAAAACCTCTCCCCTTAAGAGGTTCTCAAAGGAGGAAGTCTCAATAGGTAAATTTTTCTTTCCAATTCCTTCAATTCTTTTACGTTCTTCTGTTTTTGTTTATTTCCTCCCTATAATATTATTATAAATCTAGTAACAGAAATTTACTAGAAATTTTTCATAATAATTTTATATTTTATTTCCTTCTCTCTTTTCCCCAACATTTATTTGAAAGAAATGAAAGTACCGTTTGAGATGGGCTAATTTAGCACATTCAAGGACAAAAATTTATCAATTTCTATTATAATCATTAATTACGGTCATGAAACCATTTTTCATATGGTTGAACCAGGTTATTATATATTTAATATATCCTATTTTTAGTTATCTAATTCTTGTGTACAAATGGTATTGTGATCTAAATCAAAACATGTTCATTGTAATCAAACCCACCGTTTAACCAAAACTGTTGTCACTAAGGTTATATATATAATAATTCCACTTCACTCTAAATAACCTAATTAACTTTATAACCATTTATTCTTCTGTATTTTCACTAATATAGCATAACTTCATTTCTGGACAACCACATCCATATTATATATTTATCTGAACTTGAATATAAGTGATCTAATCATTTAAAACCAAGTATACAAATGATCCCGAACAATGAAATTGAATCTTATAACTAATCAAAAAGGCCATGAATGAACTAAAATGTTTTATAATAAATAATTTACATATAAAAGAGGTTATGGAATTATAAATTAATAATCTTAATTTGATTATTCAGTTCCTAAATAACATGTCAAGAACACCTTCAAGCATAAGGTAAGGGATCCTCTCTCTCACTTTTGTTCAAAAATCTCCCCTATGTTGTTCCCTTTTATTTTCAATTCCTAATGGTGGGGTTTGTTTTCAAACCTCCCCCATACAGCCCTTGTGACATATAAATAATGTAATACCCCTTTACCTCTCATTAACCCCTCACAATAACACTCGTTACAATGCCAAAATGATTGTAAGGGGTTTCTCATCTCACTTTCATTTCTGTGATATTTTCATTGTTCGCCACTTATCTCTTGCATGTGGTAAATGTGTAATTCCATTTGATATATAATAACATTATTCTATTTATATTTATGTTATACAATGATTCATTTGAGTTTTATTAAGTTCTGGTCATATGATGCGACTGTTTACATTGTGGTAAGAGTCTTTGTCTCCACTACTATTTTGTTATGACTAACTTTGTATTGTGCACATAATAATACTTATGTGGTGTACCTACTTCCCATTTGAGATCACCATTCATTTGAAAATTAAATTTATATTAAATATCCATAATCTCGTATCATGGATATGTTTTATGTTTAAACCGTATACCATTTTACATATGATGATTATTTGGAATGTTATTTTAATATTGATGAATCTGTATACTCTACCCAATTTGGATATTGAAAAGGCATATTGCTATTGTATTGAATCAATTTATAAAGAATGATTTGGACATGCAGTGGTGGGTGGGGCCTTCTATAGCCCTCAATGCATCGGTGGGTCTCATGAGGAAAATCATTTAAGCGACAAACCCTATGAGTTTGATTCCAAAAATCAAATGGGTTTCAACCCATAGAACAAGACTATTTTTAAGATATTATGGTTTAATGTTCCAGATACATGATGTCCAATTAATAAGCATTATATTTATTCATTATTAGTTATTATTATTATCCATGAGGTTTTCACTGTGAAAAAACATATGGATGCAGTTTCATTCTCAGTTTATTAATGGCATTAAATATTCATTTATTCATTATGCCATTTTGATTATGTCAGATTGATTGTGATTCACTTATTTTGTACTCATGCATCTGCTATTTTTAACCCTTACTGAGGGTTTGAGCTGACACCTTTCATTGTTTACTTTCAAAAGGTGACAAATGGGAAAACGTTTATAGAGTTCTTGTGGATGTTGTTTTCAGTTTTGTTATGTATTGTATTATGTAAACTTTTCCAATGTAATTTGAGTAACATCTTTGTATCTAGTTTCATCAAAACTACTAAACTGATTGTTCCATTGGGATTTTCATTCCTTCTAACAATGAAAATATCACAAGTAACAAAGCGGCTCTAGTCTAGAGGGGTCAGGGTGTAACATTATTCTATACATCCTATGAATGATAATGTCCCCATGCATGTGTATGTACAGCATACCGTCTCCATGGCGTGCTGTAATTTGTTATTCAACACTGTAGTATTTGGATATACATTAGGATGAGAAATATATATATAAATAATGAATCAAACATGATAATTTCTCTTACCAATTAATATACATTTCAATTCCACACATTTTAATCACTAAGGAAATGATATCGTCACATGTCTGTACATACGGCTTACCGTCTCCATGGCGCGATGAGATTCATTTCCACGTACACAATTCAGTAGTGATTATAAAAATATATATTATTAATAAATATTTAATATATGAAATAATAATGCTACTAGATATTTATATATGTGTGTATGTATGTATTTATGTATGTATGTATGTATGTATTTATTTATGTATGTACTTACATATATCTTGTTCACTTACATCCATTCAATACGATATGAAAATAGAAACAACGTTTATGCATAAGTGCAGCCTACCATATCAATAAATGGTGTTTTCCATTTCATATATCTATATATTATACATATTTATATTCTAAATATATATTATATATAAATATTTTTTATATTCTAGATGTATTTAAATCATTATCTAAATGATATGTTCCATAATTACAAGTTAAAACACGTACAATAATGAAAGAGATTATTACTAGAAATGTTAATTTAAAATGGAAATCATTATCAAATGGGTAATATAATGTAATAAGTGATTCATTTATGATATAATAAATATAAATATGGTCCTTGTAAAATTTAATACATACTATGGTCATTATACAGGAGTTTAGATGTACCCTCAGCCCAAGGAAATTACAAGGTAACGGTTAATTCCTCAATCTCATTATTATTTTAGAATGTTTTTGTGTATGTAATTTTCAAGGACAAGTTTATTATCCATGTCCATGTTTCTTAAAATACATTTGAAAATTATTCTTTTAAGGTACACATTAACTAAAACATAATTTTAAATGTTTTAAATATTTATTCTTCTCAATCTTTCTCATTAGTGTCCATGTTTTCGAAATGGTTTTAATGATTTATTTATATGGACATGATTGTTTTAAAATGATAATTCCATTCAAAATTTTATAAGTTTTATGGGACACTATGATTCAAAAATCACTTTTTAATGAATCCCTTTATAAATGTGTTATTTTTAATTGATTTAAAAAAAAGAAATATTTCTCTCAAAGAATTTTACTGATCATTTTATACTATGTCAACATCCTTTACTAGATATTATTCCTGATTGAGGTTTTTTTATTATAATAAAATGTTCTATGTTGTATTGAATGAGTTATGTTATGTTTGACTTTGGATATTTTATTTTTATGCCATTCATGGTTTACGTTTAATATATAGACATTTTTTATTCTAGTTTTAATATAAATGATTATGTTATGATTCACCATTTTCATATGAGGAATTCATTGGACATAATAAGTGAATGGTGGATCCCACTTTATCTCCTCGATGCATTGGAAGGTCTCATGAGACAAACTAGTGTCTTGGAACAATTATTTCAAAAAACAATTATTTTTAGTCATGGCATGAGGACTTAACTATGTGGTAATGATGTCTGATTTTAGGCATTCAATCATTATGAAATTAATTATTACATGAAATGATTCTACTATTAGAATAATCATTTTCATGTTTTTATGGTAATGCTAATTTATTTTCTCCATATTATGTGCATGTTTATGTTTAAAAAGATGTTATTTTTTATTAAAAATCATTCCTTAAAATTTTATAGCATCCGCCAAGTTATTTACCCTTACTAAGAATCTGAGATCACCCCTTTCTTATGATTGCTTTTCCCAGGATTCCAGGATGTGTATTATGCTTGATATGAAGGCTTAAGCTTCGGGAATGATGGAATTATTAACTTATTATTTATGTTTTTTAATGTTTGAATGTGTAATGTAACATTAATGTATGTAATCTGCTTTACAATACTACTATACTAATCGGTCCTTTGAGACATGATTCCTTGTAATTATTCTAATGTATTAATATAATTTACCTTCTTTGGGATTTTGTGGTCGGGGCGTTACAACTTTCAATTGTATCTGATATTTATCCTCATTTTATGTAAATATTATAGAAAATTCATCAGATTTCTATTGATAGTGATCAACATTTGAGTATTTCCTACCAATAATAAAATTCTGGACATAATAAAGAATTTAAAATATATGGATGAAATTTTTATGTCCTAATGGAATTACTTTTAATCAATGTGGTAGTTGCATTTAAAATTTTTTAATTATTCAGAAAAAATATTTTCCATTAAAATATTCAAATAAAACCATACAAAGAATTATATAGGAAGATATGTTGGTCTATAAAATTTTCATGTTGGTGTGTGGAATATTTTAGGACAATAATACTTTGAATAGAAAATGACTGATTTAAAGGATATTCAATAACACGTTATTATATCTTAATGATGGAAAAAATTTATACCAATAATCATAAGAAATATTTGGAATTAATAGTGGGAAACCATTTTTTCTAGAAATTAACTTCATGAATGTTTATTATAAGGTTTAGTGTAAATGTTAATATGATCTATATATACTTCAAAACATTTGATATTATTGAGATCATTAGAGTTGATGATTATCATTTATAAATGTCTCTAAAACTCTGAAAAGAATATTATGTGTAACATATATCATCCGTATGGAGGTACATTACATACCCAATTAATTTTATCACTAGTACTGATATATAATTGGACTATAATCTATTATATTGTGAAAATACTCTCGAGATTTTTGATACTATATATTTTGTATTGAGGAATCATATGACTTGACTGGTTAATTTACATTTGAGAAATAAAGAAATAGATGAAATAATATCATGACCAGAGGACGTTATTAAAAATTACTACCACTATATATCTAAAAGTTAATATAAATGAAATTCTAATGTCGATTATTTTGTATATGGGTTGGATATAAAACCCAAATACTTTTAAAATATATTTATTTTAGAATAAATTTAATTTTTTTGACATTAAATGAAAAAACATCATATTTAAACAAAACATAGTAATCTGTTAAATTATTATTTTATCAACCTAATTATAAACTAGCTGAAATGTTATTTTGAATCAATATAATTAAATTCAACAATAATATAGATTCAAATATAAAATTTGTTTCTATTGATTATTTGTTAAAGTATTAATCATTTGGAAGAAAATGTATTTTTTTCTAAAATCAAGTATATTTTCTTTTAAGATAGTTATGTTTCACCTTATGCACATGATTTGAAAGTAATTTTAAAATATTTTCGTAAAATATTTTTAAACGAATAAATATAATTTTTGAAATTGATATTTCAAAATTATTTTATGGATAATTATTGGTATTTTTCTAAAATGAATGATTTTTATATAAATAGAGAAAAGTACTAAATTTTAATTATAAAGTTAATTTTTATATAATTTATAAAGTTAAATTATATTTTTAATTGGTTTTATATAAAATTATATTAGTTTTATGTCAATAAATCCTATTTAATATATTGTGATGATTTTAATATCTAATTTCAATATAAAAACTCTTTAAACATTTGTTCATTTTCTTTATAAAGACATGTATTTTTATCTTTTCAGCAAGATTAATTATGTATTTGAATTTTCATCCTTTTTTAGTGTAATTTGGATGAATGGATAATATTCTTTACTTTTATTATATTATAAGGTATTTTTAATTTTTTTACTATAAATAAATAGATAATATACTATAAATTAATAACAATAGTTAAGGTAAAAATGAATATACCAAGGGTTAAATATATAATATAAAGATAAAAATAGACTAAAATCTTGTGGAAAATCAAATTTATAGACACATATTAACTTCATATTTTCAAGAATCTATAATGACCAAATTTGGAATATTTTTTCATGAAAAACATTGGTATGACTAAATATTTTTAATAAAATTATACTGCTCCACTCACATCACTTATAAAATGACACCATGCCATATCTTAGAAACACCATCAAACAACTTTTTACTTTACAATCCCAAATCACTTCTAAATTTCCATTCTCTCATACTATAAGACTTATATTTTCCATAAATCGGTCATTATAAGGCTTTTTTTAAAACAGAATAAGATACCTATGTAAGAGGTGATGTTCTTAAATTAGTATTTTTATGTTATTTCTTCCTCCACCTATATCCATTATAAATAAAAATATTATAATATAATTAAATTAGCAAATTAAATTTAGATATTTTTTTATAATAAGTTCATGGCCTAAAGAATCCCAACTAACATAAAATATGTCCTGAAATCATTCTTTTTATGTACAATGGACTACATCATCGAAAATTGATATCATTCATTTTTTCCATTACCACCTATGATGGTTTGGTATTATAATGGATATAAATTAAATATATGTTATTTATAACAGGATTATATATCTTGAGTAAATATATAAAATATAAACTTTTTCATTTATTCTTTAAGGGATGCAATTATTTCACTAATGTTTATGGTGGACTCAATACTCATGAAGTGATGTGATTCGCCTTTAAAAAAAGACATACATGGAAGGTGGTAAGGATAATGTTCATGTTTAAATATTATATAAATGACATAATTATGATAATTATGACTTATTTATCATCTTCTATGACAATATATTACTATATATCTTTACTTTAACATCACTGAATGATTATAACATTTTATTTTTATATATACACTACCATGTTCACGAGGTGACATAATTCTGTTTCTATCACCAAACCATATAGATGATCTTTGAATTTATATTTCAGAATTAAAATATGATATTATGATAATTATTCTATGGGATAATATTAAATACCGATTTCCTGTAATTATATTTTAATAATTTGAATCTTACTCCTGCGAACATACGTCATTCAATATTCATGATCGTAACGTACATTATTTTCAATATGAAATCAATATTTATTGATTTTAATATCATAATTTATGTATAAATTTGATAATTATTTCATCATAATTGTTATATTAATGGTAAAACAATGTAATATGAACAATATAAGAAAATTTCATACTAAGGAATGAATAGTAAAACAAGGTAATTGAAAAATAAACAATGAAAATAATGAATAATTTTTAATGAACACAAGATATGTTGTCATTAAAAGATAAAATCTGACATTAAAAATATTAATATTGATTTTTAAGTTAATGAAAATTTTAAAACCACTACATATGATTTTAATTCTTGTTCAACCAAAAAGAAACATGATATATGTGATTTCATGTCAATTTACATTCCATTGATACGGATTTGTTATTATTCCCAAATTAAGTGTAATGTGGTGTATATAATAACATTCTGACATGTAACATTAATAATCATTAATAAATCATGGAATTTTGTGTTTCACTATGAATAATTTCATCCAAGGGAATTTAAATTGTATGTTACCTACTATTATAAGTTCTTATACAATCTCAATTTATTTTATAATAGTTCACATTCTCTTAAAAAATAAATTTATTATAATAGTTTTTAATTTATATTTAAAAGTATCTTAAAAATACATAATCATTTATTATGGATATTATTTTATTCTTTAGTGTATTCAATTTTTAGATAATTTATTTAAAATAAATGATATTGTATTATCTTGTGATGTATTGATAATTTTTTTTCCTAAATCAATATAGAATTTACATGAGAATTTATAATTACTCATGGATTAAATAGATTAATTGATATATATGAAATGATTGGGAAAATCTATGACCAATATTGTATAGAACATCAATTAATTCACAGGTCCCATGAGGCAAATCAAGTGAAAATGTTGAACATGTTTCTACTGGTATTTTAACCTCTATTGAGAATGGTATTGAAAGTATAGGTATCATGATGCCTAAGATAATGGCATCAAATAATATAAAATTTTCATAAATAATAATTTAATTATTATTATTATCCATTATTTTTCACAATTATAATATCTATAGATTCATTAAATTGCCATATTCATTATTAAATTGAATGTATGTTCAGTTATTTACCATATAAATTTTTTTATGCAGTATATATACGCATATTCATCAAATTTAAATGGAATGTGTGATCTATTATTTAACATGCCTTTTATATTATTCTTATTGAATAATGATATATTTTATTATATCTAAACCATAGTGATCATTCAAGATCAACCTTATTTCATTTAAATTCACTATGCCATGAAGAAGAAATTTTTGAATGACATTTAAAACATGAAGTTTATTTTATTTTGTTATGTATTATGTAGAAATATATTTTCCAAGTGTAGAATGGGTATAATTTATATATCTTCTTTTAAAAATATACTATACTAGAATTTACATTGGGATTCAAACTATGGGGTTTATTCTAATTAAATAATGTTATACCGCATTTGAGATATTTTTTTCGATGTCTGTACATAAAAAATATCAATATATATTATAGAATTACATTATTCCAATAAGAAATGTTGTTGAACGATGGACCAGAAAGTCCATGATGATCAAGATCTGTATTATTTTAATTTTTGTTGATTCTAACTATTTTTTTTGGTATTTCTCAGGTCTATCTAATCCACTAAAAAATCTAACAGTGTATGGTATAATATTTCACTAATTATATGAATGTGATAAAAATTTCAGATAATTAATGTGGTTGGTCAAATAGAATGTTCTCACTATTCCCTGTATTAAAGATGGATATTTGATCTATAATGATGCTTATAAGAATTTAAGGGTACTTTTCCTCAATAAAATGATATGGTGACAGTTTATACTATAATCAAATTGAAAATTATTGATAAAATTTAACAGAATCGTGGTTTGGATTTAGAGTCTTTAATTATTAAAATGGTAATATATAGGAATTATAATTCAATTGAATGATGGGAAATAATTCTGGTCATAAAATCCTAAAGAATATTTTTAAATAGATGTTGTTTAATATGTTCCAATGGCTATGGTTAGAGGTTATTAATTATTATAAATGATAAATACATTATCATCGTAGGATGGCCCACAAGGTGGATAATGAACTAAGTTTTAAGAAGCATGATAATTTTTCCACAATGGGGATTGAATGAAATAAAAGAAAAATATTTTCAAAAGATAGATCATGAAATCTTGTGTGGCGGGTGCATACGATATCATTATCAAAAGAATGTTCATCCATAAAATCCATGTGATGATGATGAAGCTACATAAACAAAAATTGGAAGCAATATAACAACAATAGTAATGTCATTGAGTTGAATTGTTATTTAGATTGAATTAAATGGTTTCAGAACTAAGTATTATTAGAGATAATGCATTAAAAGATGAATTAATTACTAGAATGATATCTTTAATCCCTATTATTTATTAATATTTTATATATTTTTATGTATACTAATATAAAATAGTATTTATGGCGGGCCAATAATAATATTTATATTACATTGTCTATATCTATTTTCTTAATTTGTCTGCATATAAAGGTAATGAGAAAGAAATATAATGGATTGGTAAAACCATTAGATATACCAAAATATATAATGAAAAAGTAATAATTGATTTCATTTTCTGAAACCAAAAAACATCTAAAGGCCATATAAACATTTATTTTTTAATCTATTTAATTTCAAAGGGTTCACATCTCTTTTCCATAAGAAAACATTTCCCTCTTGATCACCTATATATGGTGTACATTTAATAAGTGGTGATGTTGCATGGATTTATTAATTTTATTTTATCAGATTATGAAACTTGGTAGACCATAATGTTCTAGACAAGTATTCAATAAACACAGAATATTGAGATGAAACTTTAAACTATAAATTATTCTATAACACATGGTCAGTTGGAGAGGACCTTTAAAACTCTAAAATATACATTGAAAGAATGTTTTATGGAAGTTAGAATCATCGTGGTCAACCCCATTATTTGTTTAATGTTTAATATAATTATATCTTTCAATCATTCATTACAATATATCCTTAGAAATAATAATATTTAAATATTTTTTTAAATCCAATTATCATTGTCAAATTTTGAGAAAAAAATAAACTGGGTCCTGATCCAGCTAATGAAATAGAAGATAAGGTACCATCTATTCAAAGTAACATTATAAAAGTGATGATTTCAATGGAAAATTATGATTACAATTATTTTTTAAAACTAAATATTGATGTTTAGGACATAGTATTACTTGGAATATCTACATTTTATAATATTTTTTTATTTTTAAATATGGAAAAGTATATCCAGAGATATATTTATCCCTTAAATATTATTAATCATATTGTTCTAGTTGATTTTATTGTTGTTCTTACACGTATTATTTCTCAAGATCACAATGTTATTGATGTTTGTATACCATGGTATCACATACATGATCCTAGATATGTGATTCACTCAATGTTTATAATAATGTGGGATGATAACTCTTATTAGGAACAATTAGTGGTGATTCTAGATTGATGATTGAATATGTTACCGAAGTAGACCACTCACAAGTTATATGTTTTGGGGAAAAAATTAATCCATTGATGTTTTTCTGGTACTAAAGAATATGATTTTTTAGATTTATTCAATGTTATTGGTATCAATGTATCATAATTATGATGGAAAAATTCTTATCATATTGGTAAAATGAAACACAGTGATGTATTTTCTCAAATTTCTCTTCTATATATTAGTAGTATTATGTAGAAATATTTTAAAAAATGAATAATATTATGTGAATATTGATTAAAATGTATTCTAAAAAGAACATCATATGATATATTAATAAAATTTTATTATTGAAATTAATTTCTAATTTAAAAATGAAATACAATTGACTCTTAAGATTAGTGTCTAAAAACTTTTTATAACCATTATATTATCATGTAGGTTTTATTAAAATAATATGTTATTTTATTTAAAAAAACTTCTCAATATTTATCATACATTTTTAATAATATTATAAAATGATTATATATTTCAATTAGTTGATTGTGAATGAAATAAAATCATTTAAATGTATAAAGCAATAATTATTTGAATATTGTATTTTCTATGCACTACGATCGTTAATCTAGTAAATGAAATAAATTAATATTTAATATTGATTTTATTGAAATATATATACAATTATAATAATTGATTAATATTTTACTATAAATTTTACACTTAATTACATAAAAGTAAACATAATTATTATATTAAGAATGTATTTCTATAAAATAGGATTTTATTGTGTTGTGAGAACATAGAATAAAATTATTTTTTTCCACATAGATATATTAAATCATGTAAAATGAATTCCATCTTTTGAATTATCATAGTAAAAATAAATTAATTTGAGTGACATAATTTTATTCCTGAATAAATTTTATTATCAGTAATTAAATTTAACCATGGTTTTTGGTAATATTATTTTACTAAGGGGGTTAAATTAAGAGGTAAGGGTAATAATTCAACATTAGAATATCTAAATCATATAGGTTTGTGAAATTGGAAAATATATTGTCATAAAATATATGGTTTTCTATTATGTACTCCATTTAAATGATGTTTACCATTTGTTATTTAAATCATTCATGAAATTCCTAGTTTATCTCTCACCTCAATTATAAATGACTGTCCACACATATTCAAAAAATGAAATATTTTTATATCATCTGTTAACTACTAAAAAACTATCCTATAATATTTATATTCTGTACTTACCTAATTTACAAGACATATAATAATCATATGAATACTTATGGTGCACACCAAATGCGGTCCTCCAATTAAGAGGTAATTGCCTTACTCAACTCTCCCAAATGTTGTTAATTATTACCAATTATCAAAATATATATTATCTTTCATAACATAATGAAAAAATATATTAATTATAAATATAGGTTATAATGTTTGTGGGGCACCTATTTTCCACCTTCTTTACATATAATTGGAAATAAAGTTAAAATTTCTTTTTCTGTGTGGATTATTGCATCGACATGGTGATATGATTTATTTTAAATAAAGAGATCTTATTTATGGTTATTTTGATATATTTTAATGGTTATACTTACTTTTTTTGAAATAATTATGATTATTAAATATTTTTTTCTTATCTACCATATTACATTCAAATTTATTAATAAATTGTTACATCATTAGAGCATACTTGTGGGCTTCCACATCTATGAAAATATGTGACTTATTTTTCATTTAATTTTTTACATGGATATTAATTAAGATATATTAAATATATATATATATATATTATTTATTTTTTATACTAATTTTTACAATTTTAGTTCCTTTATTACACCCATCAATGACTTGAAATATTAATCAGCTGTACATATGAGATATCATCTCCCTTAAGTGATCTAATTCATTTTTCATTATTGATCCATGTGAATTATTGTATATGGTTATAAAATTAATAAGGAAGAGAATAATATACTTAGTAGGAATCTGAATATTTTCAAAACATGAACATGGTTCTTGGAGTAGAACAATCGAAATAAAACATTTCAGGTAAACATACGAGTTATAACCCTAAATCGTCATTTTAATAAAAAAATTTAATAAACCCATAATTAGAGACTATAATGAAATGAGAAATAGTGTTATATTTATTAAAGTCATAAAATAATATATCTATAATGAAATATGTATTTAATATAATCTAAATTTAATCATTTAGAAATCAAGACATAACATTAGTTAAAAGTTTATATTTCAATTTCATTTCTTTTATATATTTTCTACTAAAAATTCCCATTGTGGAAAAACTATATCTATCGTATATTAAAAAACTATTCTATTGACATTGGGTTATTAATGTATATTTATTATTTTTACCATTTTCTTCTTGTTGATATATATAATGATCAGTATAATGTTCTTTAGGGAAAGGAAACATATTTATTCATTGGTGAATGAAATTTTTATTGCATTATTATTTATATGAAAAATAATTCACGAATGTTATTTTTTATGATCTAATAAATTTTTAATTCATTTTCATCCATTCCTAAAATATCATTAAATTTTTTAAAATGATTTTTTCATAGTTTTTCATACTAGTTATTAATTATTATTTTGACATTTTTTCTAAAGAAATGTTTTTATTAAAATTTACCATAAGAATTAATTTTACAATAGTGATAGATATTATTATTTTGAATCATCCTTCAATAATTCCCATTTTGGTATTCTTAGAAAAAAAATTCAATATTCTAGAAATCTCTTGTTTTTTATGACACAAAATTAATAAGTTAATTTTGAAACATTACAATCAATATTCAAATGGTCTTGAAATAGTATTTATAAAATATATAAACACTAAAAAAATATTGATATTTTTTTCTTTCTATATGTTCTTATGAATCAATGTAAAATATTTATTAATATGAAAGATTATGCGATGATTCAATGATGATTCCCTGAAAACAATTCCATTCCCATGGGTTATATTTGTTATGATACTATATTTCTAAAACCTATACATTCTATTTAAGTTATTCTCTAACCTAATTATGGTATGTTTAAGAATCACGTTTCATTTCCATGGGTTATGATATGATAAAGTAATTACAGGTTTTTTATCTTATGTCACGGGTATATGTGATTTTCATTTTGTGACATGTGGGACCAGAATTATTTATCACTCTAATTAATTGGGTAATGAGTGATATCTCATGTGATAATATAAACATTAATGGTGAGTTTATGTAGTTCATAAATAGAATCTATCCAAAATAATTGTTATAGGTGTGAAATGTGTAGCATCTCGTTACTATTTTTGGGTATTCCAAAATCCTCTTCTGTTTTATTATTATTTTATTACATTAAATGGAATAAATGGTCTATGAGTGAAAAATTTTGTTTTTTTTAACATATCACAGAATGGTAAACACCTAATTAATACTATGTAATATTCAATTAAATATTTCTTGAGTTAAACACTTAGTTAGTATGTGTTTTTTGAGATTTGAAATGTCTCGGGGTGGACGGAATAAAAATATTAAATATATTTTTTAAGAACAAAAAATTTATTCAAAATAATTTAATAACTAAAAATTATTTAATTGAATGTTAAATTTGAGACCATGGTTATGTCCAAAATATGGTGTTTACACTAGGAGGGGTATAACATTCATTGGCATCAGACTTTTGGATTCCTCACTCATGAGATAATGTTTGTAAATAATATTTAATATATTAATTATTAAAAAAATTTAATATATCTAAAAAATTGCTTCGTATAAGAAATGTGAGACCACATATGGGTTCAGAAAGAGGGGTTTACCCTGGATAACCTATAACGTTTGTTGGCATCAGGTGTTCAGATTCCTCACTGGCAAATAATAACCCTTTTTATTCTAATTAATCAATTGTTCAATTTTTTAATTAATAAATCATTAATATCTCTAAACAGGTTCATCATTTGAGAAATCCAAGACCACTGTTGTGTCCAAAATGAGATTTTTATCCATGATAGGGTAAAAATTTCAGGAATAATGGGTGTTTGATCACATCACTCAATAATTGATGTTTTTAACAGTTACATTAAATAAATTGTTATATTAATATAATTCTTAAAAATGGAGTATATTGTTCACTCATCTTCAAAAAACCTGTAAGTCTATTTATAACACCCGAGTTTTTTCAAAACATCATTTTGTCACTGTTTTGAGTATGATTAATATCATAACGTCATGATAAGTGAAAATCAATGAATCCGTTTTTATTTTTGGGTACATTAATGGTTGAAAATGGAGGTTTAAAATTGGTATGGGTGTGCTGTGTTTTTTTGTTCAATATTCACTGAAGGTTTTGGTTTTTCTTCTTGGTTGATCTTTTTGGATCCTGATTATCTCAAAACACCATCTTGCACAACTGTTCAACACTCCAAAGCTTCGTAGTAGTTTTCATGGATTTTCATACACTTGCGCAACAGGAGGATGAAGAAAAACTGTTAGTGTTCCATATTATTTATTATATTTATTATATTTTTTTATTATTGTTCAAAACATCTTAATTCAGTTACCATTTCATTACTGATCAAAATTGAGCGTCGTTGGTACTGTTGAATTCGTATCGACGCGAAAAATCAAATAATATTTTTTTTGAATACAGTAAAGTATTCCTTGATCTTATTTTTCACATTTTAATGTATCATTGAATATAAATTATTAAAATATAATTTCTAGATGATAAATGGATAATTTTGGAAAAATTACAATAAAATAATTATACATGTTTAAATTGTAATTGATGTTAATATAATATATCAATGATAATCCCACCAGATTATCATATTACGTTATAAATAAAATTATCAATGTTTTTTATTATATTATCATATGTAATATTACAGAATATAGTTATAGTGAATTTATGAAAACATAATTGTTAATAATCATCATGTGATAATTGCACTAAAATAACAAAGTCCAATTGCATGGAAATATAAATAACTATTATTTTACAAATATTATCAATGGATAATTAATATAATAATCAAATGATAATTTCGAGATTATTTAAGGTTGATTATTAGTATTATTAAAACTATAATTATGAACATATCAAAGATAATTATTCTGATGTGTAATAACGAGCACATGATTTGACATAACGATAAACTGAATTTTTTAATAAAAGATAAAAATTATCACAATTGATAATATATTTATATTTTGAAACCTATACGGGTGAGAAAATGTAATCGCATGTTATATTTTATTTCCTTAAGAAATAAAATAGATAGATATAATTACAAATGAGCTTAATAATTATTCTTATGGAAATTTCTTATGATTTCATGAATTAATATAAAACAATAATACAGATATTATCCAGGAGAGAAAAATTGTAATCTCATGTAATATTTTACATCCTTATGAAATAAAATATATGTTTTGGTTATTGGAACCCTTAACGATCATCAAGCATTGGTGTGTCAATGCATACAATAATAAGACTGTGAGGACGTGCATTTAACCACATGTGTTGGTTTAACATTACTGTTGATATCGATAACCTTATCGTAGGTGGTTCTATTCTAATTAGACAAATTTATTACCCTTTTATTTCTTGATTTATTTCAACAGTTGATTTAAATTCAATTACTTATCTTGATTTTAGTTGATCTGATGAAATCCAATTCCTTTTAATAGTGATATTTGAATTGGTTTTGGCTTGAGAATCTGGAAAACCCCCAATTCTATTGAATTGAGGTGTGTTTTTATCGTAATTGGATGATTTAAATTGATGAATTTAAATTGAAATTTTGATGGAAATATTTTCAATTAAATTGTTTAATTTATCTATGGAAATGAATTGTCAAATGATGGAATTTGATTTTAATGGGATTAAAACTATAAAAAAAGTATTATAATGATTTGATAGAAACCCAATGGTTTTATCTTCGGAAAATGGCATGTTATGGAATAAAAATCATTTTGGTTCTAAATGAAAAAATTTCACTTTTGAAATGGAAGAATGGTATTGAATGTATTTTAAACAATCATAAAATAGTTCACCCATCATGTAAGAGATCATGTAAGCCTTAGGTAGTTAGTGAGTTATTTGTATACACACTACACAATAACAACTTTCGAAAACATACTTATAGTGGGTCACATCCTCGAAAGGTTGGTGATAAGTCCCCTTTGGACAGTGTCATAAGGATGTGTGTATACAAATTTTTTGGAGTTCACATATAGAGTGTGGAATCCTATAGGTGGATAATACTATCGTACATTTTGGCAGATGGCCATGATGCTCACTTGTTTACTTATATTTGAGATATAAATGTATGCTAATGCTTTTGAACTACTTTCCATGCCTGCTGAATTTATATAATCTATTTTATATAATTTTTTTATTTTAGTCATTGTTTTATATTTATTCAATCATTTTTAAATTATTTTGATAATGTATTTTAACATCATTTGAACTGTATAACATTATTTTTTTAAATATTCCTTAATATGTGAAACTTTTTTATCTTTAATATTGAAATAATTCAATTGGTTAATCAATTGTTGGAAAATGTTATAGAATCTATGGTGAGACCTTATTGATATTTTTATCTCACACCCTACTCTTTCCTTCATGTGTTTGTAGATTTCCTTCTTCTAGGATCGAGCAAGGGGAAAAGATCACTTAGAGGTGGATCCAACTTTTGACCCTTGGACTTGGTGAGTGGTTTATTCTGGGCTTTGGGTTGTGTTTCCCTATTTTCTTATGTGGGATGTAATGATTTTGGATTTTAATTCCTTGTTTTATTTTGGTGCATTACTCTTAGTAGAGATTCCTTTGATATGCATATTGTCTTCATTCATTTCATTTATATTGTTTGTAGAAAAAATTTTCCAACTAGGATGTTTTGTGAAGATATATATTAGTCGTCGACCTGTAGAGATCAGGAATTTCATTCAAAATATGTCAGGGCCAACTCAGTTTTGGGGTTACTAGTGTACCCAGGCTACTTCATGAAATAATTGTACCAGAGGGAGGTTAATCATCTTCCCTTAAAGTTAGTATGCATTTGTGAAATATTGTCAAGACATAGGTGGTTGTTGCGATTGAGTTTCCATCCATCTCTCACCGCAATGAACTTTTAGTCACCTGGGGTGGTTAGGGATAGATATCTTGTGGTGTAGTTCTAATATATTCTCTAATGTTATTTGAATAGAGTGAAATCCAAATCTTGTTGGTTTCTTTATAAAGATAATAATTTCTCTTGTTACTCAATCAAAGGGTTAATCTAATGTCTTCTTATTCAAGGATGATGTTTTGTAAATAAATTCCCTCTGAGAAGACGTGAAAATCAGATCCAGGAGGAGGCTAATGTAGAACCTCACAAAGCGATTAATGTTGTGGATCTGAATCTAATTGAGGTGAGATCATCAGTACCTTCAAAAAATGTGGAGAAATAATATGCTTCACGTATAAAAGGGTTCCAGCCATAGGAATATGGAATGAAGCATATTCATGAATTGGAAGAGTCTCTAGAGGAAGATTATATAGGTCCAGTGACAACGATTGGAATCATTACTATATCTTTGACATTAGTGACTGATCTATTTGATACTAGTGCATCTCACTCATTTATTTCAAACCATACCATTAATCATATTAATCTTCATATGGATTTTTTATCTTTTGAAATGGATATTACTACACCCCTTAGCCTGATGAGAAATCAAGGTCTCTATAGTCCTACTTATGTCATCTCTTTATCAGAAATAAATATTGCTTGATGTTTTCTATTACTCGACATAAAATCTCTTGACATCATATTCGAGATGGATTGGCTCGTTTCTAATAAATCCCGGATTGATTTTTATCTTTGATGGGTCTACCTTGACACACCTAGTTATGCGTATCTTGACCTTCAAAGAAAATGAGACCTAAGGTCGACCAGGGGCAGAATATCTTATCTAGATTTGGGGAAGGTAATATTAGTGTTCGCTTCTGATTTAGAGCAGTGATCTCCCTCCAGTTTTCGTCAATATTCCCATTGTTTTTCCTTCTTATTTTTCTAGTTTAACACTGGTTAGATAGGTTGAGTTTTCCATTGATTTTATGCCCAGTACTCAACTAGTTTCTTTTCCCTCATACCAAATGGTTCCAACAAAAAAATTGAGTTCCTAGTTTGATGATCTTGTTGAGAAATCCATTATTCACCCAAGTGTGTCACCTAGGGCGGCACTGGTTCTCTCTACCATGAAAGCTAAAGGTTCTCAAAAATCTTATTCACTCGAGATGATTCATCAGGAACAAAATTTTATTGATGAATTCCAAAATATTAGATACTCTTTTTATGTTGGGGAGGCTGATACCCAGTGGTAATTATATAAAGAGTTTGTTCTATAATATCGTAATGGTAATGTTTCACCATTAGAAAAAGGAAAGATTTAATAGGGTATTGTAATAATTTCTAATGGTTTGTTCCCCTAATGAGCACTAGGACGTTCTAAGACTTGGATCAATAGTTTTGGTTACAATGTTTTCTTGAAGGTTTCACCACAGTTGGTTCATCAACGGCTTGGGAGGTACAGGAAGCTTTCCCCTTGTTTTGTGGGAGCTTTTGAGGTTTTTGATTAGGTGGGGAATTTATTTTACCAGTTATCACTACCACCGCAACTGACGTTGATACATAATGTGTTTCATGTATCTCAGCTTGGAAAGAATTTATCTAACCCATCTCATGTTCTCAATTGGTATGATCTTGAAGTTGAATCTGATTTGCCTATGACTGAACGACAATTCAAAGTTGTTGATTCTAATACCAAGGTACTTTGTGGGATGATTATATCTCTGGTCTATGTGTTATGGCAGCATGTTTTTGATTCTCTAGGGATGTGGGAGAGATAGGAACTCGTGAGAGAATTGGCCTTAACTTTTTAACATAGAGGATTCTTCGTAGGCTTTTATGGAAACTAAATCTTCCTATTGTGGGTAGGTTGTAACATCCCATTTCTGTATTTGGGTAATCTAAAATCTTATTATTTTAAATTATTAATATATTATGTTAAATAGAAAACATGGTTTGTCAGCGAAAAGATTTTTCTTTTTCTAAACACATCGCACATTGGTAAAACATCCAATTAATACTTAGGAATATTGTATTGATTATTTTCTATGTTAAACACTATGTAAGAATGTGTTCTCAAGGTCAGAAAAGTCTCTAGGATGATGGAATAAAAATATTAAATATTTTTTTTAAGAACATGAAATTTATTTAAAATATTTTTAAAACTCAAAAAATGGTTCCTCGTATGATAAATTTGAGACCACGGTTATGTCTAAAATATGGTGTTTACCCTTGGAGGGTTATAACATTAAAATTCACCATACTTTTGAATGCATCACTCGTGAGATAAATTTTGTAAGTAATATTTAAAATATTATTTAATAAAAATAATTAAATATCACTCAAACGGTGCATCGTATGGGAAATATGAGACCACCGATGGGTCTAGAATGAGGGGTTTACCCTAGATGATGTATAATGTTTGTTAAACACTCACGTTTGGATGCCTGGCTCGCAAAAATAACCCTATTTATTTTAATTAATTAATTGTTCTATTTTTCAATTGATAAATCATTAATATCTCTCAAACGGTACATTTTTTTGAGAAATCCAAGACCACCATTGTGTAATGAATGGGGGGTTTATCTTTTATAGGCTCTAAATTTTATGAGCAATTGGAGTTTGATCATGTCGCAAAGTATTGATTTTTTTACAATAACATTAAATAATAAGTAACATTAATTTAATTTAATTATTTAAACAAGGGAGTATATTTTTCACTCATCTTCAACAAACTCGTAACACCATTTATAACACCTGAGGTTATTCAATCCTTCAATTTATCACCTTTTTAACCATGATTAATTTTGTAATGTAATAATATGTGAAAACAAATGAATCTGTTTTCATTTTTGGGTTCATTAATGGTTGAAAATGGATGGTTGAAAATGGTTATGGGTATGCTGCATTTTTTGGTTCTATATTCACTGAAGTTTTCTATATTTCCTATTGGTTGTTCTTGCCAGATCCTGATGATCTCATGACACACTCTTGTACAACCATTGAACACTATGAATCTTGGTAGTGGGGTTTTTCAGGATTTCTATACCCTTGCGCAGCGAGAGGATGAAGAAGAACCATGGGTGTTCCATTTTATTTATTTTATTTATTTAATTTGTTAAATATTCTCCAAATATTCTAAATTCAATAACTTATTTTGTTATTGATTGGAAGTGAGAACCGTAGGTACCATTGAATTCATATCGAAGAGAAGAATCGAATAATATTTTTTGTTTCGAAGGCAGCAAGTTATTCCTTGATCTGGGTTTTCACATTTTAATGAATCATTGAAAATAAATTATTGAGGGATAATTTATTGATTATAATTGGAAAATTTGTGAAAAAAATATCCTAAAATAATAATACGTGTATAAATAGTAAAAGATGTTATTAGAATATATCCATGACAATCCCACCAGTTTATCAAATGGATTTTAGAAAAAATTATCAAATGTTGTTTATCATATTATTGTATGTAATATTGCAGAATATAGTTACTGTGAATTTATCAAATTATAATTGATTATAATTATTAACTGACAATTGCAGTGAATTATCAAAGACCAATTACTTGTAAATAAAAAAATAATTATTATTTTACATATATTATCAAAGGATAATTAATATAATAATAATATGATAATTTTGAGATTATATAAGGTTGATTAATAATATTATTAAAATGATAATTGTGATCTTATCAAAGAAAATTATTCATATGGATAATCGTGAGGGCATACATTGACCTAATGATAAATTAGGATTTTAAATGAATGATATATATTATTGCATATGATAATAAATTTATATTTTAAAACTTATCCAAGTTAAAAAATGTAATATCACATGATATTTTATTTCCTTAAGAAATAAAAAAGTGGTTTATAATTATCAAATGAGGTTTATAATTATTCTTATGGCCATTTGTTGTGATTGCATGTGTTAACATAAAATGATAATCAAGTGATTATCCAAGAGAGAGAAAACGTAATCACATGTAATATTTTACATATTTGTGAAATAAAATAGTTGTTTTAGTTCTACAGAAACATAATGAGTGTATCATTAGTGTGTCAGTTCTTTCTATAATAAGGTAGTGAGGAGGTTTATTTAACCACATTGGGTGGTTTATCATTGTTGGTAACATCAACAACCTTATTTTGGGTTGTTCAGTTCTCATTATCCAAATTGATTATCCTTATATTGCTTGATTTGTTTCAACTTATGATTTAAATTCAATTTCTTATCTTGCACTCAATTGTTTTAAAAAAATACAATCCCTTCGAATTGGGAGATTTGAATTGGTTTTGGCATCAGAATATAGAAAACGCACAGTTCCATTGAATTGAGGTATGTGTTTATTTAAATGGGATGATTTAAATTGATGAATTTAATTTGGAGTTTTGATGGAAACATTTTCAGATAAATTTTTGAATTATATTGTTGAAATTAATATTGAAATAATGGAATTGGTTTTGAATACACTTCAATCTGTAAAAAAATTCTTAATATTATTTGATAGACATCCAATGAATTTATCATGTGAAAATGGAATTTTTTTTAATAAACCCCATTTTGGTTCTAAATGGAAAATTGGCTCTTTTTAAATGGAAGAATGAGATTGATCATATTTTAAGCAGTCTAAAATTAGTTCGCACGTTATGTAAGAGAGCAGGAAAGCCTTATGTATTCAGTGAGTTATTTGGATACACTCTATGCTATGACAATGTTCAAAAATAGACTTATGGTGGTTTACATCCCTAACAGGTTGGTGATGAGTCCCCTTTGGCTAGTGTCATAGGGACATTATTATACACATTTTTTGGAGTTC
Source organism: Viscum album (assembly GCA_963277665.1). Lineage (NCBI taxonomy): Eukaryota > Viridiplantae > Streptophyta > Magnoliopsida > Santalales > Viscaceae > Viscum > Viscum album. The sequence continues at coordinate 2,118,499,613 of OY728163.1, forward strand.
ACATAGAGAGCGTAGAATCCTTAGCTAGTTAATACTGTCGTACCTTTTGGTAGATGACCATGTTGCTCACTTTTTTATTTATATTTGATATATAAATGTATTCCAATTATTTTGAACTACATTACATGCTTGATGAATTTATATAAATGGTTTTATAAAAATGTTTTATTTAGGCCATTATATTAGGAATATTCAATCATTTTTAAATCCTTACCATACAATATTTTTCCATCATTTGAACTATATAACATGATTTTATTTATTATGCTTTAAAATATCAAACTTGTTTATCTTTAATATTGAAAGAATTCTGTCGGTTAATCAATTGTTGGAAACTATTATGGAATCTATGGTCACACACAACTGGGTTTTTTAGCTCAATCCTTTATCTTTCCATTGGGTGTTTATAGGCTTCCTTCTTCCATAATTGAGCAAGGGTAAAGGATCACATGGAGGTAAATCAAACTATTGACCATTAGTCGTGGTGAGCTATTTTCTCTGGGACTTGAGTTTTGTTTCACTATATTCTTACTTTTTTTGTAATACTTCGGGATTTTTATGCCCTGTTGTATTCAGGTACATTACTCCCTGTGGTGTTTCTTTTGTTATGAATTCTGTATTTTATTTTTTCATCAACATTATTGTTGAAAAAATTATTCCTACTTGCATGTTATGTGATGCCTGATACAAGTCATCAAACCATGGGGATTGAGAATGTCTTTCAGGCTATGTTTGGGCCTGCTAGGTTATCGGGTTACAAGGGTACCCGGGCTGGTTCGTGACAAAACGGGACCGCAAAAAATAATGGAATAAGAAGTGAACCAAATACATATTGATTTTCTTTGATGTTATACTTTTCTATTGAAATGGTTTTATACACATAGAGGTATTCTATAAAAATATTTTTATTTCTAATGATAAGATCTCTTGGCTCATGATTAATTGTTGATTACTCCTCACACTTGGGAGATATTTAATAAATTATTACCAATAAATATTCCAAGAGTCAAGATTAATTATATTTCACATATAGTGTATTAAATTCCATTGTTATGATGTTTTTAACCTATAATTATTCTTACCACATGGTTACATATGATCATGGTTTTTTATCTCCTCGATTTATCGTTACTAAGAAACTAAAATAACCATTTATTTTTCAACCTTTTCCAAGTGCATGACAAAATGTTTTATGTATGGCATTTCATTATTTTTTTACTATGTGATAAGAACATTCTTGGTTTTATTAATGATATTTAAGGGACTAAAATGATTATATATCTATAAAGTTAATATAAAAAATTAATTAATAATTTATTATAATTATATGCACTGAAAAATCATATAAAATTATATAAAAATATGGCTTAATATTATGTAATGACATTATGGGTGGAGAATTGTTAATTTTCAGAATAACCAATTGATAAAATTTATTCATTGCTTGTGGTTTGTGGTAAGAGAGTGTTATATATTATTTTATTTAACAAATAAAATTTTTATTCTCACCAATATAGTTACATTTTCCGTGGAAATGTAGCTATCTAGGTGGTAATTAATGTTTCTATTATACACTAGTCATTCCCATGATACTACATTCCCCCTAGATGGTTAACCTCATAAGGATACTTGGGATTCCTCCAAATGAGTCTAGATGTAATATAGCGGGGTTTCATGTGTTATTTGATGTGACAAAACTATAGTTTGTTTTTCTTTCAGTATATTTGGTATTTTAACATTAATACCAACATAGTTAATAAAGAACAAATTCCATGATTAGTCATTTCTTGTAAGGGATTCATTCAAATCGTTTTTATTAAATTCTTTCTTTCTGTATAGAGAGATAAATTATTTAGTTTCCCTATTTTATATGGAATGGTTCCCTATATATTGAAAATTAAATCATTTATTTGTGGTTTATGATCAATATAAATATATTTTAAATGATTTTGGGGTGTTCCATATCCAGAATGTGTATTTATCTAGAATTCATCATTTTTTGAATTAATTTAATTTGTTCGTAAGGTTGATTATTTTTTATAAATTTTCTTTATAATACCATTCTTTATGGGAATTGTTTTTTAAATATATTTCCCTTATTTTATTTCAAATGAACTATAATGATATTTTCTGATGATTACCCACACACTCTTTTGGGATGTAGTAATTGGAATTTTTTTCACAAACCCTTTTTATTTGAATGTGTATATATGGATTTTATGTGTTTAATTTAGGTTCCAATGAATTGTTCACCATGAGTGACTATTTTTACTTTGGATGATTTAGTTTGCTGTTATGAGTTTTCATGGGTCACACATATACGAATAGTGGTAGATTGGTTACTATTTATTTTATATTGATATGTTTATTTGTAATTCTTATTGAACATAACATTATTTTTATATATTTTTTAATTAATTTATCTCATTGATTAATTTTTTTTGGATCTTTATTGATGGAATATTATATGATGTTTATTTAGTTCTTCTACTAATTACTCAAACATTATGTTTTTAAAATAATATATTTGGTTGGAGCATGGGCCTCTAATATATGGATTTTTGGTATAGGTTATCTAAGTGAAATTAATCTTATATGGTTCGTTGAATTTTATGAGAAAATGTTTCTATAAGTTTTCTCTTAAATACATGGAACAAGAATGTAGCCTACAAAAATTAGGGAAACCATTAATTCCATGTTTCAAGCCCATTTTGGTGATGGATTCGGTCGGCCTATATAATTTCTTGAAAAATGGATTCAAATGATTGGTTTTTAATTTCCTAGTATTTAAATGTACATATTATCTCATTTGGTTGGTTTTTTGGTAGGTATGATTTTAAAAATTTCATGGGGACTGAAGTGATATCTCATTTTTTTGTTCTATATCATGATCATAAATGATGAAACATGTTTTTCAATTGTTTTTCTGACATAGGGAGTATATTTTATTAATGACTAATATAACATAAATGTAAAGTGATATTAAATTTTTATTGGTAATAGCTTTTTACCTATATTTATGTTAAATTAGTCATTAATGAGTTAAAATTTTTTACAATAATAATTTCGGTGCTAAAATAGAAAAAACATGTAATAAATGATGAATGATTAAGATTTTGTTATTTTATAGTAATCATATAACATCTCTAGAATATAAATGATTTAAATTATTATTCTCTAAAAATGTTTAACTATATTTACTATTATTTTGAGAAAAATTTAATAAAATATTTAAGAAGAATATATCTCATTCATTGCAATCTTGAATCTCTTATAACGGGACTTTATAAAAATTAGTGGAATAATAGTTATTAGTAAGAACAGTATTTCAAAAACATAGAGTACTAATACTATGATGGGATATAATTATGACTAATTTTATGGATTTATATTTCTTGTTTTTATTTTAATATTTCTAAGAGGGCTCTATTTATTGCTGAAGGAGTGGAATATTTGAAATATTAAAATTGTAATTTAAAAATGGGAAATTCATAATCATTGAATGATGAACTAAATTTAATAAAAAAATATACTAGATTTTAAGATAATGTAGTTAAATCCTGAATAAGATCACATGAAGATAAAATTTTGTAATATTTTAAGGATTTATCACATTTTTAACACTTTTGTCTTATTTTCAAATTTACTAAGTTCAAAAACTCATACCTGAAAATCTTATTATAATAACACAAAATCAAATTTAACTTAGTACCTACTTTAAATATGATCAGAAAAACTTTTAAACCCATTTTTTATTATTAAATATCTAGAGGTGTTAAAAGCTAATTTCTATAACAATACATTACATGGGGGCAATCTTATTTTAGAAAATATATATTTTAACATAAATTTGAATTTATAAATAATTATTGAATATTAAATAATGAAATGATTTTTTGGTTCATAATTATAAAAATAATAATTTATGACATTTTATTAAATCAAAAAATTAATTGAACAATTTAAATATTACATAATATTAAAGGGAAAAATTTATTTTATTTAATAAAAAACATAGGATCCCAAAATACATATATTGATTTATAAATTCATAATATTTATTTTACATTTTTTATTTTACTATAGAAATTATATTTTATCTAGAATTTCATCTTATATAGTTTCATATAATTCATAATTCAAAATAATTTCATAAATATAATTGTATTTGTTAAAATTTTATTTCCACTAGTCACTAAAAAATAGATTTATCATAAAATAAAAACATGAAATCATCATAGTAAACGTTTGACCATCTTAATACATAAATTAGGATTATTTGATAAATTTAAAATTAAAATATTGTTGATAATAGTTGAAAATAAAAAATTAAAGTGGATTTTATTTTATAAAATCTATTTTTATTCATTAAATATTGAAAAATGTTAAAAATATAAATCATATTATAATATATTAATATTATAATTTATATAACTCTATAGTATAACTAATAACACCTAAATAAAAACAAATATTATTAAATTATATTACATGCATTTATTTCTATTTGGGGTTGTGGTTGAGGAAGAATATGTCAAGTAGTAATTTCCATGAACATGAAATTATCCCATATGAGATTATATAGAAACATCATATTGATTTTCTTCATAGGATTGTCCTAGTGTATTAACTGTTGACACCATCTTATTTTCAAATGTAGAAATATTATCCTCATGCGGAAGAAATTTGTTTCATGAGGTAAATGTTATGGATTTCATGATATTGTTACTAATATTTGCACAAACAAATTCATGGCTAAATTTTATCAGACATATTTAATACTGGTTATTTCATTTGGTATATACAATTTTTTTTGTGGTGTATGTAAATAAATCTATTAAAAATAGAAATTTTATAAATAAATAATATTAATATAGGTTTCTACATATATACACGGATTAATCGTGTCCCTATGGAGTTGAGATACAAATTCTTATTGAATACCTAAAAAAATAATGTCTTAGGTTGAATATTTATACATAATAGAAATATATGTATGAAAAATAATATTATAATAGTAATATATTTTAAAAATATGACCCTGTAAATATATGTGATGAATTTTTTATTTTTCCCATTACACGAAATGTATTGTTTCCTAAACTACATATAGGATCACCATGTTTGGATTATTATATACTGCCACCACCATCTCATTGTAATAAGTTTAAAAAAAGTGTCATGTATAGTAAATGATATTTTATTTTATTTTGGATACAAATCATATACTCTTGAGACATGTTGTGTCATCTGGAATCCAATGCACATTTTATATAGGTAGTACATGGTGTGTGGGTTAGACCTGACCACTAGAAATGTATAGTTTCTATCTTATGTGTTACGTTACATAAATTATATGTTATTTATAATATAAATAATGGAATTAAATTCTAAAATATTTACTATGTGTTTTAATATAGTGCACATATATGGTAATAGTTTCACATTTTACCATTTTTTGGATCACTGTAAAGAAAACATGTTTCATTAATATAATCATGTTTAACAAATATGAGTTAAATATATTGTTACTGACTAAGAATATATTTTATGTATAGGTTTTGAAAGTATTTTCATCATGTAAATTGATTTACTATATGAAAATGAAATCTTACTAGGATCTATAAGTCATGTTGTCATGGAACAGCCACCAGAACATAACTATTTCCACTCCCTATGAACACCTCTTTAAAACACCACTAAAGACTCACCCCTAATACAATATAATTCCAGAATCCACCAATTCTACTTCATTATAAATTTAGGAGACCTACAAATAAATCATCAAGGTTATATAATGAAAAACACTAGGGAATGTGAAATTTGTGACCAACGAAGTACCAAAAGAAAATTATATTTTCAAAATTATTTGTATTTTTAAATTAAACTAATATATATTAATGAAATTTTTATGTAATATTTTCAGTAAATTTTGTTTCTAAATTAGTCCAATAATTTTTATAGGCATAAAGTAAGAATATGTACTTTTTAAATATAACAATCAGTATTTTTTCCAAAAGGAAATTATATCACCTAGTAACGGTGCTCATATTTTAAACTATATTATGACACTTATAAAAATATTTTAGGAAAAATCATCATTTTTAAAAAAATTTATTAATCAACAAACTCAATTAATATTCAATCTTATTGAAATTAATTCCACATCAATGTGGTTAGATGTAAATATAAACTAATCCTTATTTTAATCACATAAATCCACTTCTCCTCAATTTTGAATATCATCCCATTTCATCCTAATAGTATTTTTCTCAAAAAAAAATATCATCTCAAACCTCTCATACTAACTATAGCCACATCCATGTGATTATGGTCCCACCAAATGATCATTTCTACTTTCATTAAGACGTCCTTAAAAGAGGAGACATTCAAGAGGTAATTTTCTCAAAACACCTTTCTTAATTTTTTTCTATTTCTACAATCTCCTGAAATCCTTCATCAATTCTTTTAGGATAACATAATAATATGTAATATATAATATTTTTATGTTTCAAATAGAATATATTATATAAATTTCATTGACCATATTATCTTATTCAATTAAATGAAAATATTTCCCAAATTATGTATATTTACCGTCTATGCGAACAATGATTTTTTACTTTTTATTTATTCCTTCATTGATGGTCATAAAAATGTAATTATGGTTAAATAATATTTAAATATATATATATAAAATAACTTATATAAAGTTATGTAACTAATTTATAATTACTAATTTTATTTCTATTTCTACACACTTCTAAAATCCATCATCAATTCTTTTAGGATAACATAATAATATGTAATATATAATATTTTTATGTTTAAAATAGAATATATTATATAAATTTCATTGATAAAATTATCTTATTAAATTAAATGAAAATATTTTCCAAATTATGTAGGTTTACCGTCTCTGCGAATAATGATTTTTCACTTTTTATTTATTCCTTCATGGATGGTCATAAAAGTGTAATTATGGATAAATAATATTTAAATATATAATAATATGTAATATATAATATTTTTATATTTCAAATAGAATATATTATATAAATTTCATTGATCATATTAGCTTATTCAATTAAATGAAAATATTTCCCAAATTATGTAGGTTTACCGTCTCTGCGAATAATGATTTTTCACTTTTTATTTCTTCCTCCATGGATGGTCATAAAAGTGTAATTATGGTTAAATAATATTTAAATATATATATATAATAACTTATATAATGTTATGTATCTAATTTAAACTCATAATATAATATAATATCAAACTAGTTCATGATGTTTGAAAAAACCCACGATAATAATATAATCATTTATAATTATTTTCTTAACTCAATATTCATCCTCATGTAATAAATAAATATAAAATATTGGACATTTAATAACTCTATATTTTCATTTTTACTAATATATACCACTTATGGAGTTTTAATTCCAGTTTTCCAGAACTTCCATAATTATACCAAAAATGAATCGATCATGAAAACAAGAAAAAAACACAACCAAAACTATTAAAATAATGAAATATTATTAATTAATGTGTCATATAATGATATTAATAAAATAAATAATGTATTTTAAATATAAAAATAGTACCTTAATTATTTAATTACACATTTTTTTCCATTTTAATGGGAGTTTGAACATGTTTTATGGAACATGAACGAGGAGTAAGGGAATTCCAAACCCAATTTCCGTTCATTGGGTTAAACATAAAACTATCTAATAATGTATTTATATGATTATTTGTGAAATTAATTTTCATTTTACATATGATATATTTCTTCTTATTTTATGTGGATTTACTTTTAATATACATAATATATTCTTCTTATTTACATCCACTTCAAGGATATGATATTTGTAAATTACTTTTTTTCTATATATAATCCTTTAATGCTCTTTGTCAAAAAGAATATATTTATTGTATAAACTATTGGAAGGTAATTTTTAATAAATAATGACACATTAATGTTTTTAATATTAAATTAAATATTAGTTTAATTACTTTCAAAGAAATTGTTTTTCATTGTACATGTGTTGGTTTAAATATGAGTGATTTCAAAATGAAACGTTCCTTCTATTCAATTGTTTTTTTTATGATGAAATCCATCATGATTTATGTTTTTTTGGGGTTTATAGAAATTTTTTATACTTATGGGTGGTTACATGACAGATATATTGTGGGTGGTTACATTATAAACCAATGATTCTTGGTTCTATGAAACACCATTGGTGTGTGCTTACATAGTGACTTCCAATGCATGGGTTACATTAGAGTTGGAGGATGGCTATATTGGTTACTCTATTTGGATGAGTGATTTATTGAATGATGTACCAAGATACCTAATGATAAATTAATTATTGATAGAGAGTTGTATTTTTTTCCTTTTTGTAAATATCATTCCCTTTTTCTGAATAAAAATATATGTTTTTATGAAATTTTTTTTATGGATTATCAGTAGACTAATGTTCTCCCATCCATTATTTCAACTGTTGATATTTTTTGCTCATACAACGTTTTATAATGTTTTCCCCTAGTTTCAGGGATAATAAATACAAGGATGAAAAATAGAAAAAAATGTCTATGATTTTATATGAAGAGAATGTTTTATAAAAATGATTACATTTTTTAACCAATAGATAATAACAACATGTAATATATGGTTTAAATTGTAAGAGTTGTCCTGATTCTCTTAAACATACTACCCAAAAAATATTTGAAAAAACAATGTTATTCATAATTTTAAGATAACTATAATATTAATTGTTTTAGGTTAAGTCCTTGTAGTTGGTATCATATTGGGGTTTAGATAACTATAATAATGTTTTTTTGAATTTATGATTTATTTTAAATGAAATTTAATTTAAATATTACCTTGTTACCTTATCTTAGATATATCTCTTTGGAATGGATTTCCACACAGGAAACATTGATGCTATTTTGGGATGGAACTATATTGAAATCATACATCCCAATTAGTATCCCAATACTAGGGGAATCAGAATAATTTTTTAGTGATGGCTTGGATGACACAAGATATAAATGGTATTGGAATACAAGTAAGGACACCTCTAGATTAACCATAGAGGAATATGTTCACAATGGGTAATTTTATCAGACATCATCCTCTAGCATTCAGATGAACCTCATATGTAGTTATAGATGAATGATGGATCAAATATGTCGAATAGTTATTCATGGTCTGGGTACAGTCAAAAAACCAAAATTTAACCTTATACATTATCAATTTTAAGGTTAAATCATTTTAAGATGGTCATTGGTTATGAATACCAGTGATAAAGTTGGTCATTATTTTATGTAATGGTATGATTTTAAAAAAAAAATTGTTTTCCAATAATTTTTTTTCTTCTAATGGATAAAAAATTCATGGAGTTGTGATAGAAGGATAAAGACTCTAATTATTTATATGAATCCTACATTACAAGACTGTCCATGTTCATAACAAATATTGATAAATAAACTATATTAAAAATTAATATATATTAATCTATTTTGAAACCAATATTAGGAAGAACATTGGGTCATATATGTTTAAATTCTATGTGAAATAAGTTTATTTTACTGGAAAAGATAATTTAATGTTTATTAACAAGGATTTCCCTCATGATTTTAATAACAAGAATCGGTTAGGTTAGAATAATTCGGTATGAATTATTCAAATAAATTTGGAGGTAATAAAATTAATTTCATACTTGGGAAAGGTATTGTAAGAAACACCCTATGCAGTGTGTCTCAAAATTTTGGAAATTATTTCTATGTGAAATGTTTTGTCACATGGCTCATGAATATAAGGAAAATGGGAAGAAAATTAATAATAATTTGATAGTAAGATTATACAATTTTAATGATTTGGTACTTTATTCTAATATATGTGAACAGTTAGTCCCCCAAGTGTGGAGGAACAAGATCAAAAATAAAATGGTGTGTAAATTTATTTTTATATTTTTTCAATTATTGTGTGACATAAAATGAATTAGTGACTTGTATGTTACATATAATTATCCAAATATTACAATACCTTGTTTGACTCTACACCTTCACATTCATTTATTACATATAAATTATAAAGGATTCTAGTGATATCACAACATAAATGTATGATTGTAAGTATGGTAAATGAACTAGGAGGAGTATCAATGAAACATATATTTATAATATTAATCCCATTATTGTTAGAGAAATGGTCTATCCTATAGGTCTTGTTGAGCTACCAATAGTTAGATGGATATTATTTTGGGTATTTATTGGCATTTAGTTTATCATTATTAGATATATCTCATCTCTAAGAATGTTTTATAGAAGGATTTCATACATTTAATAACCTAGAGTATGTAGAGAAAATGATTAGAATTGGTTGTGATTTTTACTCATCCCAAGATATTCAAAAAAATAGTCTTTTTTATTACATATGTGTCAATTTTTAAGGAATACAATTATGTTATTCGGGTTCGATTTCTATGGTTTATTCCTGATCTAGTGGTTTAGTTTACATTTGATTTTGTTTATGATGTTAATCATTTTTCGGACCCCCATACAAAATGGAACAAGTGGATCTTTTGGAACTGGAAGATCAATAACATCAATTTCTATATAAATTGTTAATTCAACCTAGAACATCACCATGGTCTGATCCGCCATTTATTGTTAAAAATAAAGGTAAGTCATTGAGAATATTTATTGATTACAAGGCATTGAATAACATCACAATTACGAACATGTACCATTGGCTTCATATTTATGATTTTATTATCATCTCTAGGTAGAGAAGGACTTTTCGATTTTCTTCTCATGTTGGGATACCATTATCTAAATGTAAAGGAGGACTACATTCCCAAAATTTAATTTTTGGAAAGATATGGTCATTATAATTTTTTATTTATTCTCATTTTTTTTTAAAATTCCCATTATTCTATTTTTGATCTTATGAATAGAGTCCTATCTGAATTTCATTATATGTTTATAGTAGTATTTATGGTATTTTCATTTAATAAAAATTTTAATATGAATTAATAACAACATCTAATGTTTTTTCTAAAAACCCTTAATGAAGAGATGATGGATGTAATGTTTATAGAATGTTATTTTTGGTCACATCATATTTATTTTATTGGGTAAATTATACGTAAATATGGAATAACAATTGATCCTATTAAACAAAATCATTTTATGAATGGACAAGATAGAAATATGTTTCAGAGATTTGTATTTTTCATACTTTAGAATGGTATTACCAACTGTTTTTTGAAAATAATTCCTGGGTATCTAACACACATAATAAGATAACTTGAAAACGAGTTAAATTTATTTGGAAAAAATTAATGTTATGATTCTTTTGGGAATTAGAAAGAATATTGGTAAATTCCCCGGTTTGGGACCTACCCTCATAGAATAGTGGTTTTTTAATCCACATTGATGTCTCATTAGAGGGACTTGGTTGTGTTCTAATTCAAAACTAATAAGGTAATTTATTTGTTATAGATGAAATTAAAACAAAATGAGAAATATTATCATATAAATTATTTTCAGTAAGCTTCAATGTTTTTTTATTTAAAAATATTGAAATATCACTTATATGTATGAATTAATGATATATATACAAGATCATATAATATTAGTGTATATATTTAAATATAATGATTTTATTAAGGGGAATAGAAAATGGATGGAATTTTTTAAGGACTATGATTTCACAAGAAATTTTCATCCTTAAAAACAATCAATGTAGAATATTCCCTGAGTTAAAAACATCCATCATCATTTACCATTATACATATTTAAAATTATCATTTGTTTAATGAATTGATAATGTTTGGATTACATTTTTTGGATGTATGGACATCCTCTATTATGGTTGAGTTTTCATTTAAATTGTCTCTATTGAATAGAATTACACACTCTCAGAAGTATGACATTTAGATACTAAAAAATTGTTTTCATTAAGAGTGTATTTTTCCTGAATTTAACATTTATAAATATTGTGTTTCATGGTTTTTGATGATATTATGTGTACCTTGTGATTCATAGTTAAAGAACGCGTTGTTATTTGATGCTCATAGTTTTCTGTTTTCAGTTCAATCTACCAATAGTAATATGTATAGGTACATTAGAGTGTATTATTGGTGGGATAGAATGAAAAAATATATTTCTGAATTTATCGTGATGTAATTTACATCACAATAGGATAATTTAAAATGATAATTACGGTAGGTTATTCTTGAACAGTTACCAACATAATAGTGGAAATGAGATAATATGACCATGGATTTCATATTGGTATTGACAAATAATTCTTGAGCTAACAATGTGATTTGGGTTATTGTTGAATAATTAACTAAATCAACACATTTCCTTCCAATTCAATATTCTATATCATTAGATTAACCATCTTGTCATTACATTAAAAAGATAGTTTGTTCACAGGGAGTTTCTCTTTCCATTGTATCTGAACATGATTCCATATTTACTACTATGTTCTAGAATGGATTATAATATTCATTGGGGATCTAATAAAATTTCATTACTACTTTTCATCCTCAATATATTGGACAGTTCGAGCAAACAATTCAGACATTGGAGGATATAATTCCACCTTGTTTGATGGATTTATAGGGATATTGGGATAAACATAATTCTCACATCAATATTCATTATATTAATATATTTTTTATAGAAATTCATATTAAAACTTTTGAGGAATTATATATAAATTGGTCTATTAACACTATATATCTTTATGAATAAGTAGAAAGGATGTTGTTTGGAATATAAAAAGTAGAGTAAATGGTGCAAAAGGACAATATAATTATGGAACAATTGATGTTATCATAGAGAACGAAGAAAATTTGTGAAGATTACCAGAGGAAGAATATTTCATTGATATAGGTGACCATATCATTTTGAATGTATCTCTATGAAAATTTGTTGTTCATTTTATCAATAAAGGGAAGCTGAGTCCATGGTCCAATAGACTTTTCGGAATCACTGAAAATGAAGGATTAGTTTATTATCAATAATATATTACACTGTGTTTATTATATGTAAAAAATGTCTCTCATGTATCGATTATTTGAATTTAAATTTTGGATTCATCTCTTATTTTGTGAATTGAAAGAGTTTTGTTGGATGATAATATTTCCTATGATAAATAGCATGTTCAGATTCATGACCATCCAGATCATGTATTGTTAAATAAAGTGATAGATGTAGTTTTCATATTATATAAATCACATGTTTTTGAATAACCAGCATAATAATCTAAACATTTTATGAGGAAAGATTATACCCACTTTTTTAGTAAGCATATAAAATTATAAGAACACAATTTATTGAAGTTTGAGAGAATATGACAACCCAGGTACCAATAGAATACATTAAATTTAAAATTTAATAGTATTCATAAATTTAAATAATCGATATAATTTAATGCTTATAATTAAATATATATTTTATATATTCAATTAAATAATTTTAAATTCATCCAATATGGTTTATAGAGTTAAAAAGGAAAAATTCATATTTTAAGTATTCTAATCTTGTTTTCAAAAGGGATTTTGCAATGTAATAAGGCTCGACTATTTTAAAAATAAATTTTGGAGATTGTTTGAATCTTATGTGAAAAATTGAAAATAAATTTTGAATTAATTATTTAAAAATTTTCTTATGATGAATGTTTTATATTTTTTTGGAAAGTTTCATTTTTTGATGCATTGTGAAAAAAAAGCTTTTTAATTGAAAAATTATTTTCCATCTATTTTATTTATAAATATAAATTATACATTTAATTTTATTTATATTATAATTATTTAAATTATAAATCCACAAATTTAATTTTGGTCATTCTAAACAATTTTACATTGAAATTTTATATGAAAACATTTAGAACTTTTGAATTTTTCATGTTAACAACCTACATTGTTGAAGAACCTGGGTCTTGGGGGGTGTCAAGGTCTACATGTTTACATTGGACTTAATATGGATTTCAAACGAGTTGTTAAAGGATTTGAGGGTGTTCGGGTCCGGCTCAAAGCTAGGAACCCATCTTTTTGGAGAAACAGATTCTCCGCACGGTTTAGAGTAAACCATGTAGGAATTCCGTATGGTTTGGAAAACTATATGGCATGTTTTTTTGGATAAAGCCACCATGCACTGTTGAAACATGGTCATGCATCCTAAATCTATGAGAAACCCTTTTCTTAGGTATTTTTTCATGATTTTTTCATGGTTTGACATGATGTACGGACCAAACTGTTCGGGCAGAGCTGTTATGCACAGTTTGTGCATGGTTTGACAAACCATGCCCATGTTATTTTTTCTGGGTAATTTTTCATATTTTTTACTTAATGACTAATTAATCCACCACTTCCTCCCTAATCCATTTTATTATTGATTGACCTATTTCGATCTCATTTTAGGTTTTTTTTGTAGATGTAAACATGGAATCAAGTTATCTCCATCATCTAACATCTGATCGAGATTTCGTTCATCACATTGGATATGCAACTATTTGTACACAAGTCCTATTTTTCTGATCTTATTCTCTTTTTCTATCTACCCATATATCACTAATTGAGTTTTTTCCAACTTTTATTAGATCTGCTATGATCCGAGAAAAATCAAGGGTCGATATTGGAGGACAAGGATAGTACAACTCTAAGGTTGGTGGTCTGTAACTCATCACTAAAGTTCATTTTTTGGACTGTTTGTATGGGCCCCACCATTTTTGTTGGATTTTTTTTCATTAATTTACATTCCATGATTCTACATGATTGAATCATATGGTGATGATTTTTCCAAATATGTGTTAATTTGTTAGCAGTTACACCCACAACTTATTCCACCTCATGTTGAAGGTTATGCCATTTTGTTTTTTAGTGTTTGTACAATTTTGAGCCAACATTCAGGTGTGCCTTTGCATGAACATTTGTAAGGAGAGACTTTGCAAAATAAATTACATGTTATTCCTAAGTATTTCATGACAGAATTTACCATGTATGTTCACCACAGGACCCGCATAAGGTAAGTGCTTTTAAATGATTATTAAATGTGAAATGTGAAATAGAATGTATACTATGTATATATATTGGCCTTAACAAAAGGGAATGAATGAAGGTTGCATGTCAGTATCACCCCTTTCCATGTCAA
Organism: Viscum album; assembly: GCA_963277665.1. NCBI lineage: Eukaryota > Viridiplantae > Streptophyta > Magnoliopsida > Santalales > Viscaceae > Viscum > Viscum album. The sequence continues at coordinate 2,118,514,790 of OY728163.1, forward strand.
TAGATGGTAGTAGGGTGATCCTCTCTAATTCAATATTCTTTAATGCTTAATAAATACTTGATTAAATGGTTTCGAAGCTACATGTCCTATCAACAACAATGGATGGAATGTCTTGGACCTATAGATAAATTGTTTCAACTCAACATGACTTATCCACACTAATGGAAGGAAATAATTCTATCAAGTGAATTCTAAAACTACTAGAATATGATTTTTCCCAATGGATATATACCAAAAATTTAATGAAACCATTGTTATACTGTAAAAAAAGGATACATTTCCCAATTCTTTCTTCACACCGTTGGTAATGTGTAAATATACCTAATATTTCCCAACAGTTTGACAAAAATATTTAGAAATATATAGTTTCTATAAGATAAAAAACAGTTTATTAAAACCATTCGTAAAGAGAGGCTTTTCCAACAATTTTTAAAAACTGTTGAGAATGTTTTCCCCCAAATACCCAGAACCGCAGCTCTCACTCGCCCCATTGTAGAACCTAATTGAGAGCTCCCCCAGAAGTTTTCTCGGCCGCAAAACCATCATTAATCATAATAAAAATTCCAAAACATAAAATTATTATGTTTTACATTAGTTTTAATGCTCTCCCTCTATTTATTTTAGTTTGGTGTTTTGATTTCGGCTAAATTAGAGTTCGTGCAGTCTATGACGTACAAAACCCTTTGATTTCTTTTCGGTTTTTTGTTCTACACTTCAAACATGGTAAATGGTTTGTTTAGTGGGGTGATATGTTATTTTATTTTCACTTTAGATTACTTTTAAATTGGACATGTAATTTTTTTATTGGTATTAATATTGAGGATGAATTAGCATTGGTTGGGTGATGGATTGGAATTATGAATGCCCCACCCCCTGGACACCTCCCACCTGCCAAGACAGCCCCCCTGGACACCCCCCATTAGACAACCCCCTGCACCCCCCCCCCATGGAAACCCCAACCCCCACCATCGCTGGACTCCCCTCACGACCCATGGACATCCTACCCCTTGGACACCCCCATCCCCTTGGACACCCACCACCCTTTGGACCCCCACCCCCTGGACACCCCCACCCCCTGGACACCCCACCCTCCCTGGACACCCCTCACCCCCCATGGACAACCCCCTGGACATCCCCCCCACCCACCACCACCCCTAGACACCCCCACCCCCATGGACAACCTCCACCCCATGGACGCCCCCCCCCCCCTATAGACATCCCCCATGGACACCACCACACCTCCGAGACACCACCACACCTCCAAAGTGTTTGGACAAATTTTTAAATTGGAATTAACAATTTAGTTGATTTCCCCTTCCCCTAATGAAATTTTCTATGTGACCCATTGAGGTATATAAAATAAATTTGTATTTTTGTGATAATTTGAATTTTTCAGGATTGGATAAATTGAATTTGTAATGTTTTAATAAATTCAATGGGTTGTTAGGAATGAAATGGATAATGCATGATGGTTTTCCTTTCTTAATGAATAAAATTATTTTAAATAAAATTACACTAAGGGGGGATGTAAGAGGGGTAGGGGGTTGTTCAAGTGTGAAGGGTTGTCTAGGTGGGGGTGGGTTGTCGAGGGGTGGGAGGGATGTAGGGGGGTTGGGGGCTATAGGGGTGTGGGGAGGGTGGTATGGGCTTCCCAAGGAGGGGTGTGGGCTGGACAAAGGGGCCAGGTTGGGGTGTCCAAGTGGGGGAGGGTGTGCGGGATTTCCTGGGAGGGGGTGGGCTATCCGAGGAGGGGGGTTGTATAGTGGGGCTAGGGTGTGGGCTACCCAAGTGGGGGTGGGGGGCTATCTGAGGGGGTTGTTGTGGGGGGCTGTAGGGGAGGGGGTGTGGGTTGTCTAGGGAGGGGTGTGCGGCCCAGGTGTGGTTGTGGTGGGATATCCAGATGGGGGAGGGGGTGAGGTCTATCATATGGGGGGTTGACCAAGGGGTCGGGGTGGTATGTCTAGGTGGGGGAGGGGTTGTTGGTTGTCCAGGGAGGAGGGGTGGGCTTTCCAGGTGTGGTGGGGGGTTTCCAGGTTGAGTGGGGGGATATCTTAGTATAGGGGTGCAGGGGGGTTCGGGGCTAAAGGGGTGTGGTGGTGTGGGTTGTCCAGTGAGGGGGTCGGTTGTCTACTCTATTATTCTACAAAAAATAGGAATAAAATATAAACAATGTATAGTTTCTTTCACATGTTATGAAATTTCTTGGATTTCCATACCAACACTCACTCTTACCCTTCCAAGAAGAAGTGATCTCTGCAATGAATTCTCACTCAAGTTCTTATCTACAATCCATATTAATCTCATACAAATTTAACATTCGTACAACTCCATATCACTCAATGATATAACAAGGCTCATACTCCTATATGTAGTGTCCCATCGAAACATGGATCATAAAATCCGATCCACGTATGATATTTGCTGTTGTGTTTACAATTGGGTTTGTTGTGATTTATATGTATGATATTCCCGGTTTACAACAACAGTCTTATCTGTCATCTATAATAGGCTTGAAATAATGCTACAATTTTATAATGATTGGATTTTAGGACCCTATTTTGGGGGTAGAAACCCCCACCCCATTGAACACCCACATCCCCTTGGACAACCCCCCCCCCCCCCCCCCCGGGCAGCCCCACCCCCTAGACTGCCTGCCACCCACGTGGACAACCCTACCACCTCGTGGAAAGCCCGCACACCCCCCGTGGACAACTCGACCACCCCGAACTCCCTAGATATCCCCACCACTGTCATGGGTAGCCCGCCCAACCACCCTGTACCCCCTAGATAGACCTTCTACCCCATGGATTATCTTCCCACCCCCTGGACACCCTGACCCCCTTAGATAGCCTTGCCACCCCTCGGTACTGCCCACCCACCACATGGACCCCCCAACCCCCTGGACTGCCCCGCTACCCCTGTGGACTGCCCTACCACCCCTGTGGATAGCCTGCTCAACCCCCTGGACCCCCACCTCACCCCAAACCCCATGGATAACCCCGAAACCCCCGTGGATAGCCCGCCCACCCCCCTAAACACCTTGTACACCACTGTACAACCCCCTCCCGTCGTGGATAGCCCCCACCCCCCCCCCAGACACCCCGTATCCCCTAGACAGCCCCTCCACCCTCGTGGACAGCCCGCCCACCCACCCCGTACCCCCTGGACAACCCCGCCACCCCATAGACAACCCACCCACCCTTGGACCCCTTGTACCCCCTAGATAGCCCCCACTACCTGGAAAGCCCCCCCACCCCACCCCTTGTACACCCCCACCCCCTGGATAGCCCTGTAACCCTCGTGGATAGCCCGCCCATCCCCCGAACACCCTGAACCCCCCTGGACACCCCCACCTCCATGGATAGACTGCCAACACCCTAGACACCCATGCCACCGAAATAATTCTCTTTTACTAGTGTACATGATCTTATTAATTTATGTATAGTTATTCAAAGATATTTTTTTATAAATATAGTATTTTTTTGTATTTTATATTATTATTCTCATATACAGTTGTGTGTAAGTTATGGTTTCATTAAAAGTGAACAATTCTCATTTTTATAAATATATTATTGATGAAACTTCAATATTATTGAATTGATTTTGACTAAATGACTTATAAAATTGTTTTTATAGAATGTATAGAAGTTTGATGTATGAAACCTATTGGATATCAATAGATTTTCAAAACAATTTGGATAGATTTTTAGATTTTCCATTTCACAGTACTTCAAATAGTTTCCACATACACTACCCCTGTTACAATTGTGTTGGAAGACCTTTGTTGAGCCATGAAGAAGTAAGCTACCAAAAAAAACCAAATATGGTTTTCAATAAAACTACTCTATGTGGTATCAAAAAGGGGAGAAAATGACATCTCATATTACTGATGATCCAAATAAGAGGACTGGATTGGGGAATTTGGTATATGAATGGTTTCCCTTTATTCATCATCATTAAAAAGAATGGATTTCAACTAAATAAGATTTCTATATGAGCACACATGATGAATCGAATGAAAATAATGTTTTTTTACAGTGGAAAAATTGAATGATGCTGATACGACTCCAATATATCAATAATCTGGTAAAATGAAAAAGTTTCAATTTTTAATTTGATTGTTTCATGGAAAATAATTTATGGGATTACTAATACTGACATTGATTACAATAATACTTTCTTGAAGGACTTACTTCCAGATGATATAGATATTCCCTTAAACCACTATATGGAATGAAAGTTATTGAGGAACATGGATTTTCAAGAAACAAAATTCATTCTTTCCCAAAAGATTTATGTTTATTTTGGAAGGAAAATGTTGAACAAAATGATTGTATAAAATGTGGCACATCCCACTAGAAGCCAAAAGATGATGGAACACCATCCCATGTTCCAAAAAAAGTAATGTGAAACTTTTCATTGATCCCAAGACTCTTGAATTTATTTATTTCTGATGAAATATCAATAAAAATGTGATGGAATGATACCAATAGAAATGAGAATAATGATGAGATGGTTCACCCGACAGATGGATTTTCATTGCAGAGATTTGATTCTCGATATCCTGATTTTTCATCTGATGTTCATAATGTGAGGATGGGTCTTTCATGTGATGGTTTTAATCTGGTATGGGTAGATGCTTATGTCACACAACACATGGCCGGTTTTTATAAACATTTATAATCTTCCCCCACTTTTGTGTATGAAAAAACCTTTCACTTTCTTGAGTATACTCATATCTAGCCCTTTTGATCCTTGCAATGATATAGAGATATAAATGAAACCTTTAATAAAATAGTTGAAACATCTTTGAAATGTGGGTGTGCGCACATATGATGAATGTTTGAAAGACATATTTGAGATGCATGCTGCACTTCTCTGGAAGATCAAGGATTTTCATGCTTATACAACGATGTATAGATGGATCCTAAAAGGAACACTATCATGTCCTATTTAAATGAAGAATAAATGATCCAGAAGACTGAAACATCATTGTAGTTTTAGTTTTTTGGGACATTGACGATTCGTGATAATGGAACTTCCATATAGAAATAATCATCAAAGATTTGACAATACCATGGAGAACGATGATCCCCCTAAGTGTATGCCAATAATAGATGTTCTTAATGAATAGAAAGATATTAGTTTTTTATTCGGGAAGGGTTAAATAAAATCTCTAAAGGGAAAGAATGTTTCCACTGAAACCAATTACAATTTGAAGAAGAGAAGCATCTTCTTTGATTTTCCTTATTTTTCAACCAATTTGTTACATCATTTCTTAGACATAATGGACATTGGAAAAAATATATGAAATGTTTTTTTATTCTTCTAATTGTTATGGGAATGAAAAAAGATGATTTATGGTCTTGGACTGACTTGGTGGATTGAGGCATCAAACTAGAATATCATCCTATGCGTATTAGTAAAAATAAATGGCATGTTCCATGTGCTTATTATGTAATGACACCTACAGAAAAAAAATCTAGAACTACTGGAGACTATTAATGGTTTTAATGGCTATTCAATAAATATATACAAATAGGTCAACATAATATAGGTGAATCTAAAATCATTTAAAACTCTAGATTATCACATCCTTCTGCACAAGTTCATTCCAATAACAATTCGTCATATATTTTCCAATAATGTAAGGGTGGTTTTTATTTGGTTTTTCTATTTGTTTAGTGATCTTTTGGATAAGAATTTTTCCATGTCTTTCTTGTAAAAAATGCTGGAAGATTCCCCATTACTTTTGTGTGAGTTATAGAAAATATTTCCTTCATCATTTCTCACATGAATGCTAAATCTGATTGTCCATATTCCAACTGAAATACTTCCTAGAGGACCTATTTATTGTTTTTGGATGTATCCTACATACAGAAATATGCACACATTAATGAATTATGTCTGTAATAGGAATCATCCTGAAGGATCTATCATGAATTCTTACTTGGCTCAAGAATGTATGTATTTTTTCTCTATGTATTTTTCTGATCTTACTACATGAATGTATAGACCAAATATAAATGAAGAATAATTGTATTAGAAAATTGATCCCAGTTTTCCATCAATTCCTCAAACAAAAGGAATTACTAGATCATAAACAATTGACGACATTAAGTCTAGAAGAGCGGGAGATGGCACATCGCACAATTCTATTCAACTATGATTTCTTCGATGACTACATCTTGTAAGTAAATTCAATTTGTATATCTTATATATATATGTTAAGCTATTCCTATTTTTATCTACTGGGAACAAAAATCGATGTTAAAAATAAATTATCATTCTTTATATTTGAGAAGAAGGGAGACTTTCCATATCAAAGAATATTATTCTTGGTTAAAATTGAAAGTGACAATATTACTTTTTAAAATAATTAAAACAGTATTTAATTAAATTTGATATTGATTAATATTTGAGGTATTGAGTTTGCCTGCTGACTCTGTCTCTAAGGAAATAAGAGCTTTGGATTTTGGTCCTCATACCGTGGTTCGTGACTGTAAATCAATTGTTATCAATGGGTACAGATTTATTATCACTTAATGAGAAAGGAAGACAAGAACATAACATGATGGTTTTATGGTTAATGCCAAAACAGATTGTTATGCTAGAGTATCAGATATTAGACCATGATTTGAAAATGTAGGTTATTATGGAGTCATTGAAAAAATAATAATATTGGATTATTATTCTCATGTATGAGTCACGACGATGAAATGCTAGTGGTTTGATTCGATGACGTGGCATGGCACATTTTTTGATGAATTTGGATTTCGAGTAATTGATATGACTCACACTTTTACTACATATAAACCATATGTATTGTAATCAATGTAAAAATAAGTTTTTAATGTCAAAGACTATATTCGACCTGAATTTGGTGTCATTATTGAATTAATTCCAAGACATATTTTTTATTATGGTGACGATTGAATTGACACCGTCCCTACATCCATTGAAAAGATCCATTTATTACTTTTGATAACTCTGATTGCTCAATTGTTAGAGAAGTCAATGACCCTGAAGTTGTATTGGGAAATATATAAAATCATCCATTCATGTTCTCAATTCATTTGGTTTACATAGACTTGGGTTGTTAATGTTTGTACTATTTAAATTGGTTTAATATTCATTAAAAATATGTTATATCTTACTAGACTGTTCTGTGAATTTTCAATTTTTATTGGTTCCAAGACATATTTTTAATATTTATTGGTTGCAATTTTATTTAGGCCTCCCAAGTTTTCACCAACCTTTACATCTGAGCCTCCTCACTAGTCTATAACATATCCGATGATGATTCCCACTCCCCATATTGCATTCATCCTTCCATCCCTTTCATCTTATTTTACATTTGCTTCATTTTCTTTGGGCTTTTATATTACATCTTCTTTGACTCCTACTTCGTTAGAGTCTATCCCTGTGGAGCATACATTGGGACCCACTCCATCTGAACAGGGTGTTCCATCAGTTTCTATGGATCCGGCAGTTCCCATAGATCAGACTATTGCAAGTATACTTATACAACCGGAAGAAATTTTTACACCATTATTTATTTCTATTAAAACATGTTTTGATAAATACTTGTTTTTTAATCATAAAAAATACATCTACTTATAGGATGCGGGGTAGGGGGTGTACATGCAAGAGTTCAGTGTGGATCCACCGCGCAAAGTTAATGGTGGACTAAAATAAATATATTTTAACAATTGAAAAATCAGAGAAGCAATGTAAGAGTTTGTTGGTGACGCTTCCCAAATACTCTGACATCACTCTTGTCAACCCTCTCTCATGTGAAAACCTGCCAAATGAAGTCAAGGATAATTCTTGGGCATAGATATGGGTAAAAAATATGTTGTATTTAATGCAATATATTATTTTTTGTATTAATATTAATTATTTTTTTGGTGTCAGCTATGATTTAATTTCCCCATTGGTGAGGGTGCACGACCAGTACGTCTAATAGATTAGGTGAGCATTGGAGAGATTATAAGAATGATCTGTACATTGGATGGCATGCTAGAGTAGTCACAGAGTTATAGGTGGTCCCATTCGTGGATGATTTTCTATTAGAACATTTGTGATAGATGATTAATCTCTGGATGGATAGCCAATTTAAGTTATTAATCACATTAATTGTATTTAAATGAAAATTTTCATGTTTTTCATTAATACTAATTAGTGAATCTTATTTAGGACTCATCTGGAAGAAATAAAAAATATTGATGATAAAAAATGCATCCACACATTGGGACGTAATATGATGCCAGATCATGAGAGGCAGTAAGTGTAATAGTTTATAATTTTTCATTACTAATTACACATTCTATTTCTACCTCCATAATTTATTTGGTTGCAAAAGTAGTTATATAATTTTATTTATACAATTAATAATTCATATACTATTTTTAATTATGGTTTCCAACGTTCAATGTCATTGTAGTGGCATAAATTGAATATAGAATTATAAGTTTCTCGATTACAAGTTTTTTCTCGAGTAGAAGAAATAAATATGGAAGTGCGATTAATGAACCGACTCAGCAACAGATTGTATATTGTACTTTATAGATTCAAAATTTTTATCTCAATCTTGAAAATTATTAATCTATTTATATTTTTAACAGGCTGCTTTAGAGGCCCTTGATTCCCAGAAACTTACCAATTTTGAGCCAAATGATCACTTACATCAGGTGTTGGGAGATGAGCACCATGATAGAGTACACAACCGACCTGGGAAGTGTATATTTCTGACATGGTATTTTCCTTCCTCAGATACAAGTTGTAGTGCCACTGAGTTCTAGTAGGTTAAGGAAGAAGAAAACAGGCTAAAAATGACCACATAGATGGAAAAATAGTCTGCTAGGTCAAACACTGAATTTATGGAACTGACAGAAGTTTTACATCCAACACTTCCACCAGAGTCCAGCACAGCTTGTGATGAATATATTTCATCTATCCGTTTTATATATGGACCACCAGGTGACAGTTCTAGTTGAGGTTGAGATGATGATGAGGAGGAGGCTGAGGTGGGGAAGGAGGAGGGTGAGGAGGAGATTGAGGCAGGGGAGGAGGGCGAGGAGGAGTAGGAGGGTGATGAGGAGGCCGAGGCTGAGTACGAGGGCAAGGAAGAGGGTGTTGACGAGGGTGGGGATGATGATGAAGATGACGATGAGGACGAGGGTGAGGCTGATGAGAACGGCGAGGATAGTGTTGGTGATGATGGATAGATTTATCTGTTACATTTCGGACTGATATTACTAACCTTTGATGCTTATTGATTTGTTGTTCCTTAATATATGTGTGATTAGGTAGGTCAAATTATCATTATTATTATTTCTATAAATAATGAAACATGAATTGATGATTTTCTATGACTGATTCACCCCTTCCCTAAACACCCCCACCCCCACCCCGTGGATAGCCTGCCCAACCCAATGGACACTGTGTACGCCCTTGGATAGCCCCGCCGCCCCCGTGGATAGCCCACCCACCCCGGTACAGTCCCTCCCCCCGTGGGAAGCCCTCCCACTCCCATCGGCATCGAGCCCACCCCCTGGATAGACCCTTCCCTTATGGACATCCCCTCTACCCTTGTCGATATCCCCCACACCCCAGTGGACGGCCCGCCCACCACCGTGGACAGCCCCCACCCCTGCGGACTGCCCGCCCACCCCCCATGACACGTCGTACCGCCTGGACAGCCACGCCCAGCCCCCTGTACGCCGTTTAACCCCTAGATAGCCCTTCCAACCCCCTAGACAGCTCCACCCAACCCCTTGGACAGCCACTCCCACCCCCCTAGATAGCCTGCCCACCTCCTGGACAACCCCACCCACCGTGGACACCTCGTACCCCCCTAGACAGCCCCCCCCCCCACCCCCCTCAACAGCACCACCACCCATGGACCCCCCCCCCAACCCCTATGGATATCCCGCCCACCCACGTGGACAAACCGCCCACCCCCTTGAACACCCTTAACCCCTGGATAGCCCTGCCACACCCGTCGATAACCCGCCCACCCCCCTAGATACCCCGTACCCCACTACACAGCCATTCCCACTCCCTGCGCCCCCAACCCCCTGGACAGCCCCCCACCCCTGTGGGAAGCCCGTCCCACCCCCTGGACAGCCCCGCCACACCCGTGGATACCCCACATCCTACCCCCTTGGACAGCCCCACCCCCGTGGATTATAGGGTTACTAAAAACTCGATGATTCCATTAATCATAGATACCCAGTTGGTTGCCTCCTAGGATCCTTGATCAACAATATGAAATAGTGGATGTAATTTTAAAATCTCCCATGCATAATAAATTATCTGAGAAGAACATTGAAATTCCACTTCCACAAGAGTTTGAGTAAAGACAATGACGAGGAAAAAAATAGCTGGATCACAAGAATGCCTATCTAAGATATCCCCTTATAGGATTTTTTATTCAATTATAGTGGTAAAATTCTAATGAATTATCAAATAAATAAACTTTTAGTACAATAATCAGATGTTCTAAAACAAGGTTCACAAAATCACATATCCCATAAAGATACATGATAAATAATTCTTCATAAAATCATTTCAAAATCACATAATGGAGACTTCATTCGATTTAAAACTCCCCAATGGTTTATAAAAATATCTTTTAAGGTTAAATTTCAAAAATCATATAATATTTTTTCCTCACAATATATATGTAATCTATTTTCTAATAACCAAATACCCTTCCAACTATACACACCTAAATCATTCATTTTTTCCGAATGAAACACATAATATTGAAATAAACACTATTCAAAAACCATTTTAAAATTTCCAATTATCTTAAAATCCATGAAATTCATTCCATTAAAACCATTAACCCCCCACCCCTCCCCAACCCCCTGGACACCACCCCCCTGGACACACCAATGGACAGCCCCCCCCCACCACCACCACCCTAGACACCCCCACCCGTTGGACACCCCCAACCCCATGGATGGCCCCCACCCCTCCAACACACCACCCCACCAACGGGACCCCCCCCCCCCACCCACCCTGGACACCCCCACCCCCTATATATCACCCCACCCCCCGTGGACATCCCACAACCCCTAGACCGCCCAAACCCCCTGGACATTTCCCCAACCTTATGGACACCCATCCACCTAGAAATCCTCAAAACCCCCTACAAACCACCCCACCCACTAGACAGCCCCCACCCTGGACAGCCCCCACCCCCTTGGACACCACCCTCCCCTTGGACAGCCCCCCACCCCCTGGACACCACCCCACCCCTGGACACCACCCAACCTCTTGGACACCCCCACACCCCTCGACACCCCCACCCCCATAGACAACCACCCCCACCCCTGGACATTACCCCACCCCCTTGGATATCCCTTATAACCCCCTAGACTGACCCCACTCCCAAGGACACCACCCCACCCCTAGACTCCCCCCACTCCCCTGAACACCAACCCCCCAGACACTCCCATGGACATCCCTCCACCCCACCACCACCACCCTAGAAAACTCCCCCACCCTTGGACACCCCAACCCCATTAACGGCCACACACCCCTCTTAGACACCACCCCACCCCATGTACACCCCCATCCCCTGGGATACACCCACCACCATGGACAGCCACCCCAACTCCCTAGACGTCACCCCACCACCCTTGGACAACCCCCTGGGCCACCCCTAACCCCCTGGACAACACCCCACTCCCTGGACACCACCCCACCCCACCTGGACACCACCCCACCCCCTAGACACCACCCCACACCTTTGACAACCCCCACCCAATGGACAACCCACCCCTGGGAAAACCCCCCACCCCTGGACACCACCCCAACCCCTGGACAATCCCACGGATATCCCCCCCACCCCTAGACACCCCCAACCCCCTGGACGCCCCCCACCCCCTTGACACCACCCCACCCCCAAGACACCACCCCACCACCTGGAACCCCCCCACCCCCTGGACACCCCCACCTCCAAGGAAAGCTTCCCCACCCCTGGACATCACCACACCCCGCTTGGACAGCCCCCCAACCCCTGGACCACCCCCACCCCCAAGACACAACCCCACCCCCTGAACACCCCCACCCCCAAGATATAACCCCAACCCCTGGAAAGCCCCCCCATCCCCCTGGAGACCACCCCACCCCCTGGACACCCCCATAGACAGACCCCCCCCCCCCCCCCCCCCCGTGGAATCCCCCTAACCCCCTGGACACCAACCCACACCCCTGGACACCAACCCACCACATGGACACTCCCACACCATGGACACCCCACCCCCTGGACAGCCACAGGCATCCCCCTAGACTCCACCCCACTACCCTTGGATACCCCCCACCACATGGACTTCCCCCTCCTCCCTAGACACCAACCCACTTCCTGGACACCCAACCCTAACCCCCTGGCCACCCCCACCCCCATAGACACTGCCACCACTGGAAAGCTCCCCAACCCCTTGGACACCACCACACCCCCTGGACACCACCCCATCCCACCTCGACACCACCCCACCCCATGGACAGCCCCCTCCCCCCCCCCCCCCCACAACCCCATGGACACCCCCCCCAACACACCCACCTCCCACCACTCTTGGACACCCCCGTCCCCCCAGACCCCCACCCCCTAGACACCACCTACCCCCTTGGACATTCACCCCAACCCCATGAACTCTTAGTTTAATTCTTTATGTATTTAATTGACTTATTAATTATGTGTTAATGGTGTATGGGTATACCAGTTGTATGTGTATAGTTGTTGTAATTACTTTATGAATTATGTGTTAATTTTCTATGTGTGTATAAGACAATTAAATACAGAATTGGTGGTATTTAGATTTATATATGAATTATGTGTTGGATGAATTCTGTATGAATTCATACAGAATTATATATGTATTAAAAAGGAATACATGATAATGGTGTATTATGTTACATGTTGTGTGTGTATGTATTATGCATGTCTGTTGGGTATGAATTTTTTTTGAAATGATGCAGCTATACTGGGGGAATTGCTGCATCTTCACAGTGGTTGCTGTACATACACAAGGGGAAGCCAAAAATTCGGCTTGTTGTAGGTAGAAATGATATGCCAATGGATTACAACCATTGGCATGTGTGTAAAATCAGAGCTTATACCAACAGTTATATGTAAATCATTGGTACATGTATATTCCAATAGTTTTAAACTATTGTAATAGATAATTTTACATCATATTTACAAATAATTTTTGGGAGACCATTGTTAAACGTATATCCCAATTGTTTTATAAACCGTTGGTATAGAGATAATTCTTCATATTACCTATGGTTTAAAATCGTTGGGAAACATTTATACCAACGGTTCACTAAAACCGTTGGTATATAATGAATTTTTCATATATATACCAATGGTTCTATGAGAACCATTGGGATACATCTATCCCTATGTCCCAAGACCAAACGGGTATGAAAATCATTTTTATAGTTTATAAAAAATGTTTTCTAGCCATTTCCAATGGTTTGAAATAGTTGTTAAGCCTAATATTTCCAGTAGTGTGACTTGATTACAACATAAAATTGGAATGGGCTAACTCGAGATCGCCTTGAATTATGAGAGTAGAATACATTGGTTATTGGGAACCCCATTCTGTTTCATTGATTTGGTTTTATTATGTTGATACCCACCTAGGGTCTTGTTCTTTCTTATTCCTTGGATTCCTAGTATAATACAGTAATGTCCTTTTCATTTTTAAAGGCCCCTCAGATACACTCTTTGGATTCATCATTATCTAGTAGGTTCCGTTGTGAAATCACATCGAGTTGTGCCTTTTCATAGCCTAATTTTACCTTGGTCTATCATCTTGGACTTGGTAGGAACCTTATTGTCGAATTTCTTATATTATGATACTTGTATTACATTCTTACCACATAGCTAGAATCAAATACTAATGAGTTATCATTCTGTTAGATTTATGATACCTTGGTTGTTAATGTTGAACTCTCCCATTGGATGACTTTTTCGGGTTGCCTTGTTATGTCTTGGGACCTTAAATACATATACTATCATGTAGTGATGTCAGTGCTTGCTATGCCTCACATGACCTATTAAAATTAATTTTTAATTTCTTAATTCTTGAACTGGTTACAGGTTTAGACACCAGGTGAGGGCTGAAGAAGGTACATGGGTTTGTAGATATATTTTATAGCTTTCTTTACTTTATATATGCATGCACGCACACTGCTATATTCCATTGCACGTGCCAGATATTATAGACTCCATTTGTGGTGGCCCACTATGATTTATCGCACACCCACTCTAGGGTTTTTTTTCCTGGAGTATATTATATGGTTGCATTTATAGACAAAGGAAAGCATACAACTTTTATTAATTGGTGTTTCGTGTTAGTATTGATCTTGGAATCATACGAAAAAGTTGGATATCAGGATTCTTGGTGTTGTCTTTGTGTTATTGACATTGTGAAACTGCTATCCCTATTTTCATGTATCCATGTTTTCTAATTTTTTATTTACATGACATTATATCATCGTTTCCCAAGTTGATATAGTTCTTGTTATTCCCATTTATCTAATGCATCAGTTTTCTTCTATAGTTTATTTATATTTCGTCCACAGTTTACTATCAAATTATTCATTCCTCTATGGTACACTCTACTAATGAGGGAATATTCTTCCCACAGACACACCCTATTCCATCACTGCTAGTCGGCAACTTGTGGTGTTTGGGAAGATGGTCTTGAGGCCATATGGCCACCGAGATTAGGGCTCCTATTAAGTGGAATCCTGGTCTGGGACATCACAAAGTGGTATCATATGTGGTTTATTTTTATAATTTACTATTTGGAGACAATATATTGTATAACATGAACAATTTGGACTTGGTCATAATTCATTCTTCGGCATCGTGAAGCTATGTTCAGGATAAAAACCAGGTTTCCTAAATTATAATTTATATCCTGCTTTTTTTCTATTACAATTGATATTATTTCACCATTTGGTGATTCAAAAGTTGTGCGGTGTTGTTGAATATTTCCCCTTATTTAGAATTTATTTCATTCTTATCTCAATGATATGTGGGAAAGGATAATTTCTACATGCATCATTATGCTCACAAAAAAATTGACATTTCATGAATACTACAATTCCATGTGGGCGCATTTAACTGCTTTAGATTTCTTAATATGATTTTGATTACTGAGTGATGTTGTGATAGTTTGTTTGAACATGAATTAAATTGGTTGTTATTGAGGGATTTTCTATCTCAATTCGTGTGGTGTGTGGGCCCTCATGGGTTGGGATGAGTAATTTACCGAGTCAGGCCATTATACTGAATAAATGGGGGTCATTTATTGGGATAGGTGTATGGGTCCTAATTCATTGAAAATGTATATCCATTACAAAGTGAATCCTGAAATCTAAAATAAATTGGTTGTACATCCTTATCCCACCTTTTAATTTATATTAAAGTTAAATGAGTGAACGTAGAAATTAACTACAGAATGACCTGAAACATATACTTGAGCACATACCGATACATGGCCGTCTAAGCGGGTATTTGTGTTATTATTCCTTGGTAAGTGAGTTTTCATAAAGATAGTTTTTTCTAGTGATACTATCATATTATTCTATGCTTTTCTTGAGGTTTTTTCTTGGAATTTTTGGACCAAAACCACTACGTTTTCCTCGTGTTGTTCTTCGAGAGGGTGGTGATTACGATGCTTCGGACATGGAGGGATCTGAGTCTCCAGTATTCCATCAAAGATTTCCACATGAGGTACCTCCTATTGTACATGATATAGAAATGGATGCCCAAGTCTATGATAGTATCCTATGTCTGATGCAGTCCATACATGGTGCTCAATGGGTTGCATCTACGATGGATGATCTGACCCAAGATTTCCATTTGCAAAATCCTCATACTCTTTCAGTAGATTGTAGTTTTAGGCTGCAGAGTCTTGGATAAAGGTGATAATGTCTATATTTGAGCATCTAGAAACACCTCTATAATGAGGAGTCAATATTGCTACATACATGTTTCGGGATTCGGCCACGCATTTGTGGGATGTGGTTACCCATGCCAGTCTTC
Source organism: Viscum album (assembly GCA_963277665.1). Taxonomy (NCBI): domain Eukaryota; kingdom Viridiplantae; phylum Streptophyta; class Magnoliopsida; order Santalales; family Viscaceae; genus Viscum; species Viscum album. Next base: position 2,118,530,871 of record OY728163.1, read on the forward strand.
ATCAGGGCATGTTAGTGGTTGACTTCCAGACTACCTTCTATGATATGTTGAATCCTCTAGCTTTGAGGGCTGATGAAGCCAGAGATTTCATGCATCTAAATTATGGTTTTATGTTATTTATTCAATATTCAGCACTTTTTAGTGATTTACAATTCTTTGAACTACTTATAAAAAGTTATGAGATTTCTCGTGCTAGATGTTTTGAGGATGGGATTCAGTATGACATCGAAATGAAAGTGAATTTCTTTATCCTTCATAGTATTTAATCTGTAGTTTATCATTCCATTATTACTGAATATACCATAATGGAAGACACGAGAACCATGATAGAAGGATCAGTGTCACATCAGGCCAGTGGTTCTTCCAGTGGATGGAAACATTCCCTTGAGTTTTTTCATCCGGGCAGTGGTAGCCAGAGTATCCAGTTTAAAAACTCTATGGTGAGTAATCAATGTGGAAGGTCATTTTATAAAATTCCCCAATGTGATATAGACTCTATGGATTGTCAATCTTGCTGATGTTTGGGTCATCTTCAGTGCTTTTGCAGGTCCTTTAAGCCAACATCAGTAGAAAAGGATTAGTAGACTCTCTACCTATAGGAGATATTTCTTGTGCACCATGTCTGGTAGGGGGTTGGAGTAGCACTGACAGGTCTAGATAAGGAGGATTTCATGGATTTTGTATTCTAATCCCTTATCTCCTACAGTGAAACCAGAGTAGTCACGATCGTGGTAGTCCATCTGTTGCATCGGTTTGTGGATTTGGTCAGTTTCATTCCTTACAACTGATACCTGAGGATCATGCTACAGGGCCATCTATAGTATGAGGTACTATTATAGTAGCCTATAATATTTTCACTAATTTTTTGATAGAGATGCTTCAAACTCTTTCATTTTTGTAACTATTGTGGAAATTCTGAAACTGAAGATACAATATCATTATGGTGTAATGAATCTTGATAAACTGCTAGGAATGTAGACGATGTAATATGCTGTGCGTGGACTATCCCCTTGAGGTTGGTAGATAACCATTCATGTGAAATCATTTTTTCCTTGAGATGACAGGAAATTATTTCATTCATTGAATGGACTGGTTAGTCCAAAATAATGATGTCATAGATTTCTAGCGCTAGAGGGTCTCTTTTACATCACTAGAAGGAAGTAAGTATCTTTTCATTGGTGTTGAAGTATTAATGAACCAATAATTTAATTGGGAAGCATTTAGTGTGACGGGATTGATTCCATGTGGATTCCATGTATAGATTATCATAGAATATGCTACTCAACCTGAACATGATGGTAGTGGGGCTCAAATCTTTGATGGGGTGGTTAGATGATGTCAACATAATGGACATTAAGAATTATTTATTAATAAGATTAATTGTGGAGTTAAATGTTCCTTTTATTAAATAAATTGGTTTTAATTTAATAAAGGAAATTTATTTTAAATTAATGGATTTATTTTTTGTAATATGAGAAATGATGATGTATAGGATTCAATCGTTGGAGATGATAAAATAAGAGAGAGAAAATCTGAACAAATGAAAATTGTGGGAGAGTATATAATATAAGAGATATAGTCCTAAAAATAAAAAATAAATACATTCATAAAATGGAGAGAGGCACCTCAGGCAATGTACAAGATGAATAGGAGGGAAAAATCATGACCCCCATTTATATTTAATAAATTTGTATAATTACAAAAAAATATATAATATTATTATTTTAAATCTTGGTTAAATAATCTTCCTTCAGTTATATCATTTAATTGAGAAGTCTATATAATGAAACATCTACGACACCATTATCATATAATTAAGATGTTTAGTTTAAGACCAACATTGGATACATTTTTTTACTCATGCAATGGGTCAATGAGACACCCAATAATAATAAAATTATTTTTATTCTAGAATCTTGTATCTAACATATATTCCTCACACTATATCTAAATGACGGACTGTCTATGATACTAAAATCCTGAAATTAAAGAGGGTGTTTCATGAACAGTTTTAGGTATTTAACATTGATTTTTGTTATTGTCCAATGAAGAACTATTCGAGCATGATGCGATGAAATGAATCTTTTTCCTTGACTGTCTGATTGAGGCATGTGGATAGCATATCTAAAGGGGTTTTTTCATTAGGATCGCAATTTGGTGAACTATTTGGGCTTCTAGGATTATTTAAACAACAATATTATATAAATTTAATTTTTTCCCTTTAGACAGATGATGATCCTAATGTGTTTATATATATTTTGGCTGAGAAATGTCTTTTATTACCCATATATGCAATTTAGTAATATATAGCCATCAATCCTTGTGTTTTTGAGCCCACATCTAGGCAGTAGAGTGGGGCCACAAAAAGTGTGGGTCAAAGACATCTCATATAACACTTTTTGAAAAAAAAATCACAGATCTATATCTCATTCATTTGAAATCAGATTTTGGCCCACAAATATCTTATCTTTATAATTTATTTCGGTAAAATTGTGATTTTTCCCTGGGATACAGATTTAAACATATGATGTAAAAAATTCTAGGCATGGCACAGACTTAGATGATTCATGGTGATGATATTAACAGTTCATGATCCTCATATATTTTTGGGCATTACAATATATTAGGGATGGGTACTGGATTGTCCTCAAGACACTTTCTTGAAATTACCCTTTTGTTGGACTATAAAGTGGATTTCCCATAAAAAATCTTCCCAGAGATACCCTTCAGTATGGTTGGGTAATGGAGTTCCCCCAAGGACTTATTCTACCCGATACCCTCTAGTCGGGAAGTGCTGTAGAGTTTACTAATGAAATATTTTAGCATTACCCTCATGAATAACTGGGATGTAGGGTTATTGGATGAATTATAATGGTTGTTACATTGTAGTAGGGTTGGGTAGTAGATTTCCCTACTGAGACTCCTGAGAATAACTCTCCATTATGGCTATGTGGTAGAGTTACATGTTGACTGTTAGAGTTGGACACTCTTATTGTACTATGTCGTGATATCCATACCTAGATATTGTGACCCCTCGAATGTGTGCAATAGGAATGAGAAATGGTTTGAAAAATAATTATACTATTAAAGATGATATACTATTTCCCTTTTGAGACACATTTTTGTGACATGGCCAAAAAAATTTTTTGTGAGTCAATGCTAACCATTAATGATAAAAACAAGGTGTAGTGAATGATTTCCTTTGGAATTTGTGTTAAGGAATGATGTGTTGTATTTTTTGCATCATTGATGGATTTTTTTGGAACTATTGTTTACTCATCTTACTAGGTAGATCTTTGAGTTGGATATCCCAATACTCTCTTGTTTGGGATTCATGGAAAGATCATATATATTTGTCATTATTTTATATCTACTCCTAGTATTTATACACTCACCATAAAAGAGAGGTAATGATGAGTGATGTATGACACATGCTTTCTGTTGATATATTTTCGTGATTGGATGATTCTACCCTCCAGCTATATATGAATAATACATGATGTGTAGTTCATCTACATACCTTGCCCAACCCCTTGTGTTTAGAAAAGAATACATTCACTATATTTTTATATTGAGCTGTAATTTTCACTATAGCTTGTGCCATATATTTTCTTTCTCTTCCATTATATCTCCTACTTCTCCCCCTTCACCCGTTATTTGAATTCTATCGTGTATGTATTTACTCACACATGATTCAGATTTTCCCACATGTGTCAGTCTTTCACAGATGATGGAAAGGACACTATTTACTCTAGAGTAGCTTAGGGATAATGGGTTCTTATACCACGTACAGTGGTCCTATCTTCGGATTCAGGAACTGGGCTCCCTCAACATTTACCCTCCTTATTTTTCCAGGTTGGGTCATATTACATTTTTTATATGTATTTCTATGATATTAATTTTCAGTTTACACTACCATAATTTTTTACTTTTAAGTGGTTAATTCAATATCGGTTTACATAATTATATTGTTGCATAATTTCATTTTACCTCCCAACACTTAATTGATTTTGTTGTGTGCCTATGTATATGGTTTAGGGAAAGACCTCCCTACATTAGTTAATCATTCGGCGCATTTTTCCACCTCCAGGCCTGTGGAGTCAGGCTTTTGGTAGTTACGGCTTGAGCACTGGCATGGTTCGGGTCATGAATGATTTATATTAGTGGAATTTTATTCTCTGGGACGTTTTTTATGTATCCTCTTAAAAAGATTCCTTTTTTAGGGAAAAGGGATCAATGTGTCACATGTGTAGCTCTTAGTCCTATGATTCTAGTTATGGTGGATTGGCTATCATATACATTATCTGGGACCCTAAATAACTACTTCATGACTCTGCATATTGAAACATTTATTGTATTGAAAAATAGTCTACGTATCAAATATGATTGGGGTATTGACTTAACTTCATGATTCTCCCCCATTATAATATATTATATATATTGTCATATTACAATATTAATTCTTTGCATCTCTTAATATTCCTCGATGATGAAAACCAACCAGGATAAGAACTCTGAATCATGATGAAAATCTTATGGTCAATGAGGATTCAGTTAATGGTCCATCCCATAATCCCCTTCCTCCATGTGGGATGTTTTCAGCACCTAAACCTATCGAGTAGTAGACCATCCTAGTAGCAGATGACGTGGATCTTCACCGGCTTAGCACACTCCATGAGTTACAACATCAAATACTGATGAGGTTACATGGTAAGACAACACATTAGGTAGAAAAGGACATGTTAGAGTCAGTGGTCTACATCAATTGGATTATTTGGACCATGATTGATCATGTGGTTTCACTGGTATATTTCCTTTTTCCCGGTATCAAATAAATTCTATTATATCTTTTTTACACATACGCATGATGAGTTGACACTCTCATGGGAGGACCTCCAATAGCTGTTCTATGAAGATTACTACACCTATTTCTTATGATCAATATAGATCTATCATATTTTGGATATGAAGTAGGGAAGGATGATGTTGGATGAGTACACTATGATGATCACAAACCAAACACATTAATCCCTTATCATGACTCGATATGGCTACTTCGGAGCAAGGTTGTTTCACCAGCAACTCAGGAGTGAGATATAGAGTAGTGGTGTACACTTGTGTATCCTTGCCTACTCTGGGGTGTGGGAAAGGTCAATTGTGACATGGTAATTTTTATTCATAGGGTTCCAAATAGCAGGATTTGGTAGTGGGTGAAATATCACTGATTTTCCTTCATCAGTTAGTAGGCTCCAGTCGAAGGCATCTCAGAGTAGGAAACTATTTTACAAGGAGGCTCAGGGATGTAATCGTATTGGAAAGAGGTAACACCGAGTATCAGGGATTCTTGGATAGGGTTTTTTGTTTTATTTTTAATGGTTGAGGTTACATACAATAATTTGGCCAGACGAGTCCTTCCAAGCAGAACAAGGAGATGATTGATAGGATGGCATGATAGAGGATGCTCCCTGATTAGGGACATCCCAAGAGAGAACAGGTTTGTCCCCGTTGATGTTTAGATAGTATGGATATTATGGGAGATATTTGTGGTGGAATCTATTGTGAAATCATTCCACCATCATCACTGGGAGGCCCATGTCTGGCTCATGGAGTTGGTGATCAGGGCCACAGAAAGAGGCATGTTTTGGAGGATTATAAACCCATGAAATATGATATGATTAGTTGTATTTTCTATCTCCTTTCTACCTTATACCATATAAATTTCAAGACCTTGGTGTAAAGTACTGTTTTATTGCCTCCCCATACAATAGGTTTAATCGGGATGACATGGGGTGTCGGTGTGTACATGATTTGGCAGTGTTTGTTGTAGCATCGAATTCATGATGAAAGTGGGGTTCTTCCAACACTAAGATCCATTTTTGGATATGAGAAAAAATATGGGTGAGTCAGTCCCACCTGAAAGTGGATAGTATCATGATGTGGTGGATGATTCATGCTTGTCTTGTGCATTTATGGTGAGGATGTGCGATGGAGTGTCAAAGTTTTTTCTACCATTTCATGCGATGTTTTGAAGTTTCATCCTGTTTTCTTAGTATTCCACCATTTTGTGTGGAAGATTTTTGGGTTTGGGGTCACTCTTCTTCCAAGATTTGTGAATATGCACATGGTATTTCACACAGTTTCAGTGCATGGCTTCTCAAGGTTGAATGAGTCTACTCACCTACCATGTTTCTTGGTACCCTTCCATTCTTAATGAAAAATTTGATACAGAGGAGGGAGGTTATCGCATAAAGGTCGATGTAGTAGTGAACCCTTGAATATAACTATACGACTTACTATATAGTTCCTACATTAGTATTATTTTCCTTTGGTATATGGAGGCACTACCATATAGGGTTCATCGACTGAAATGTATTATTTGACCAAATATCTTTTGGAGTTTCACATAATGTATTTTTTTTAAATAATCAAATCACATCATCCTTTCTTAGGAATGAACGGTGATTATAATCATGTTATAAGAGGAGGTAATGAGATAGTTCCACACATATTATTTGGCTGTATATCCAATTGTATGGAAGATGTATGGAAAATCATGATGTGGACTAGGTATCCTCGCCTTTCATTGTAATTTTTAATTTCAGAAAAAATATATTTTATGAAGGGAATAATATAAAAACGTTGGTATTACCATTTATTACTATGGAATATATCTATGAGTATTTTCAATGATATACACTAAGACGACACATGATTATAAGGTTAAGTGATCCAAAAATTAAATTTAGAAGACACATAAATATATTTTTATCATGAACATGCAATTTTTTAGAAAAAACTGAAATATATCATGATATTAGTCTCATATCAGAAATATGAGACCATGGTTGAGTCTATAAAGAATTTTTCACCCATAAATAGACATAAAATGGGTCATTGTGGGATTATCGGAAACCTCTCTCATTGGTTGTGCATTTAAGGTTTTAAATATTAATTAAATTAAATTAATTAATTGGTTTTAAGAGAAATAGATACTCTATAAGAGTGTCACCAAAAATATTTATCCATTTTTAGATATATAAAACCTATGAAAAAAATAATTTCATTACTCTAGGTTCCATTGTTGAATCAATATCATACGACGATATACAATTGGACCATGGTGAATCGAATAATGATAAGTGCAATAGATCTTCTCTTCTATTGTAAATTATGTTCTTCTTAATAAAATTATTTGTTCTTGTGGTTGGAATAATCAATTACATATTTTACTCCATTTTGATTAAATGATTGATAATATATAATTTTTTTCGATGTACACCCTTTTTCAGGTTTTTTGTGTTCCTATGTACACAAATAAATTTTTTTCAAATGTTTTCTATCCCTGGTATACCCATTATTTATCAACTTTCCAAGAATGCTTTAAATTATTATTAAACCTATTTTATTGATTATTTTCCCAATTTTTTGTTACGTTCATCACCTTCTAGATCCACATAGTCCCAGTCAGACTCTACCTGGAAGTAACTAGCCTGATGGGACCACTAGATTCTTGACGGATTGAAAAAATGAGAACATATTGATGAAATGAGAACAGTACTAAGAATTTTATTGTGTTATGTGATTGGTTCTGAGTGGAGTCCATGCATATATTCTCTTGGAAGTGGATACTCTTCATAAATGTGATGGTGGTTGGCCTCAGATCTATGATGAGGTGTTTAAATGTTATCAATGAGGTTGGCGTTAATAAATAATAATAATAATAATAATGGTGGAATATGAATATTAATTAAAATAAAATGTTTCAATTTAATACATGAAGGTCACTTTAGATTAATTGGTTTTAAATTAAAAAGATATTATATATGAGAATATATTGAATAAACTCATGGTAGGGGATTAGATATGAGAGAGAAAATTTAAACAAGTAAATATTGTGATAGAAGATATAACATAAGAGAGATTGAAAGAAAAAAAATTATTTATATGGGGGAGGGGTGAACCTTACACACTGCAAAAGAAGAATAGGAATGGGGAAAAATGAGATCCCCCATTGTATTCAGAAAATTTTTATAATATAAATAATAATAATAATAATATAAAATATTATTATTATAATTTTTTGTTAAATAATATTATATCTATTGTATCTTTTAATTGATACATATGTTTGACCAACCATCTATGGAATTATACTCATGACTTGTAGATATTAATTTCAAGACCAATGTTGGATGCCTTTCCCAGAATCGTTTTATTGGTAAAGAAAAAACCCAATAGTAATTAAATTATTTTTATTAAATAATATTATATCTGACATATCACCCTCATACGAGGATTGAATGAAAACACATCTATGATGATGCCTTTCTAAAATTATGGCCAACATTTCAGCACCAATTTTTTGTATTTAATTCACACTCATGATTCAGGATAAAAAAAATCATTGTTCTGGCGTGATACACTGAAATGTAATTTTTTTAGTATCTGTCTAATTAAGGAAAGCGAACAACATATCTCAGGTGTTATTTCATGAGGATTTCAAAAGTGTTAATAATTTTTCAATCCATGTTGTTTTAATGAGTTATTTTAGTGAAATATGTTTTTCCATTTAGGCTAATGAAAAGCCTTGTTCTTTTTATGGATTTTCATTGATACATGTCTGGTAGTATCCCTACACCACATGTAGTACAATATATCTTGCAAAAAGTGTGATTTAGAGGACATGACCATGTAGTAGAGTGGGACCACACAATATGTGTGTCCCCAACTTGTTATGTACCTCATTTTGAATAGACACTGAGATTCTATATATACTTCATTTTAACTCATATTTTAGATCAAAAATATCATATCATGGGTTTTTTTCAAGTAGAACATAATGGTTCCCTTGGTTAAAAATTTTAAGAAAAAAATTGAATAGTTCCTGGATCAGAATACCCTAAGTCGACACCCAATGACAGGAGAAATAGTACAGGATCACCATATCTTTCTCGATGTTACCCTCCAGTAAGGGTGGATAACGAATTCCCCTAAGGATACTTTTAGGTCATTATACTCTAGTAGGGTTGGGCTATGGATCTCTCCAATCAATTCTTCTAATCGTTTCTGTCCACCATGGATGGGAAGTGGAGTTCCCCGATGACTTATTATAGTTGTTACCCTATAGTGGGAATGGGAATTGCATTTCACCAATGATGTTTTCAGGAGTTACCCACCAATAGGTTTGGAAAGTGTGGATCCCAAATGAACTCTTCCAGGCATTACCCTCTAGTTGGGATGGAAATTGGAATTCCCCATTGACATTCCCAATCATTACCCTCTAGTGGGGCTGGGAAGTGGAATTCCTTAGAGACAATTAGATTAGAACCATCCTATCATACTAGGGAATGGTATACATTCAGGGATATTGTGGCCCCTACACTATGCATCACATAGAAGAGATGTGGTGTGATGTAGTTTTTGACTCATAAGGAAGATGGATGATTTCCCTAGTGAGAACATTTTTTCAAATGGCATACAACCTTATGGGTGGGTTAGTGACACCCAATGAATATAGTATATTGTTGTTATGAATGAGTTCTTTAGAATTTTTTGTTCTGGGTAGACACGTGGTATTAGGGGAAACATTGGTGGATTTTGTTAGAAATATATCTTACTCTTCATCTTTGGAAGACATGTGAAAAGAAGATCACATGACACTCTTTTTTAGGCTTTATTGACTATGAATATTTATAAATCCATATCATGTATCCACATCATAGATTTGGACACTCTCCTTCCATGATTGGTGAATAAAACTAGTTTTAATACATGATTTCAATGTTTATCTTCTCATGGTTGGCTTAGTATTCTCTCATAATATAGGCGTAGAAGACTCCATGAGTAGTTTATCTACTCACTCGGTCTATCCTATTTTGTTTAAATGAGGTTACCTTCACTATATTTTGAGTTAATTTGTTCACTTTTACTATAACTTCTTCCATTTACAATATTTACCTTGCTTTATATCTCTTACTTCTTGCCCTTCCCCACTTTGGGGGAGCTCTGCTGGGTATGTATATACTAAACCCAACATGAGATTTTCCCACATGTCTCATGTATTTTATAGATAAATGAAAGTTGGACTCTTGATTTAGAGGAACAAAGCAATACTTTGTTCATAGACCATGTACGGTGATGGTAGCATGGGATTATGGAGTTGGTTTCTCTCATTATTTACTTTTCTAGTCTTATTAGGTTGAGAAATATTCCTAGCTGGGGATTTATTTCTTCACATTTACAAGTCATTTTAATCTATTGTACTTTTCTACTGTCTAGAAGGTCATATATTCTTGGTTTACATTACATATGTGTTGCAAATTTTACTTCCTCCCTCTAAACAATTTTCTTTAGTTGGATGTGATTGTGTGTATAGTTTCTTAAAAAAAGTATCCTCAAGTTAGTTATGCCATCATCACATGACGCTGACCCTTTTCCTATAGAGATGGGCATGGGGTAGCTATGGCTCAAGCACTATCTTGGGTCAGGACATGATAACTATGTATAATATTCCACTTTTACTTTGTGAAGTTTATTTGTAATATTTCTCCTAATTATCAAAAAATTAATCCTAAATTATTTCTAGGAATGAATCAGATAGAATTATTTTTTAAAATATTTAGAATATATATAGTTTATGTCAGGGCCCATATATTTGGTATCATCACATGGTTTATATGATATAAGTGGATAAGAAGTAATTTCTAAATAATGTATAGGTCATACATGGACACAATATATATAATGTAATAGAGAGTCATTTTAATTTTGGATAAATTTAGTGAGTTTGAGATAAAATTAATATGGATATCTTAGTATTTATCTTCCATATAATATGGTATAGTATGATTTTTAAATATGATTAAAATAACCTTTTTGGTTTTAGTAGTTTTATTTATTCTTCCGCCACCAAAAAAACAATGTACATGAACTAGATATCTAAATAAGTATCTGAATGAAATGGGAGTTGCAATAAGAACACTAAAGGTTTTTCAAACCGATCTATCATGAGTAATGGATATCCACTTTAAGCTCGGAGAGTTTCCTAATGAGATAAATATAATAGAAATTAGTCTATGTGGATGCTTAGGTGACAATGATCATTAAGTAAATTATATTCAATGAACTATGTGTCAATATTTTGCAACAAAGCACACAATAAAATTTCATAAAATGATGGGATGATGTTTTATAAGTTTTCAAGGAGATCATAAATAAATAAACTAAGAGAAAAAGGAAAATTTCAGTTAACTCCATGAAGGGGAAATAATTTCTTCATGAGTTACCAATTGAATGTCTTATATATGAGGATTATGGTAATTATTCTCTTCAATTTCCTAAGAAGAATGTATATGAATGGGATCATAGGGATAGTATAAATAAATATTTATTAATATAGAATTACAATTGAAATAAATATGTGAAAACATAAAATGACATATGAATTGTATGAATTATTTCATGGCTCATGGTTTGGCAATATTGAATTGTAGGACATGATTCATATTTTTGTTCACATGAAAGAAGTATTGAGGAGTAAGATGAAAAACCATGGTTAAGGGATTATGAATAATGATTAATAATTACTATTTCTACATATATGTGATTCATGAATTTTGTCTATTTTTGGATGATAAAATGTTTACATGTATTAATACCCTATTGATGATGGATATAAATTGGGAGACCTTTTTTGAGTTTGAGTTTGATGTATCCCTAATGCTTATCATGTGAAAATGTTATTTGAGAAAAATAAAACTTTTAATTTTGTAGAAATAACATTAAAGGTATTGAAAACATTTATGGTTTATACTGATGAATAAAAATGATATAATTCATTTCTTTGATTTTTGGAATAATTTATAATAAGATAAGTTTACAAAAAATTGTTTATGGTTTAAGATGGAAGTTGAATAAGAGTTGTTTTTATGCATTGAGTTTTCTAAATTAGGAAATAGCGTATATTGAAAATATTTTGGGAATATCATAACAGCTATGTACTTTTCTATTGTTGGTTTTGTATTCATAAATTTGGAAGCATATGTCTTATGGAATATATACATTTTAAAAGTTGTAAAAAAGGTGATAATTTTTAAGGAACATGTAACACTTAATTTTGTGATATGAAAAATGTTATATTAGGAACAATGCCATAAAATTTTATGTTAATATGTTTGAATTCATTGACAATATTTTTGTTTATTTGATCTCTGTATTATAGGTAATTATTGGTACATACATATTGAGATGATAAATGAACAGTAAAAGATAACCTTTGAGGGTAAAATATACTAAGGATATTGTTTATGACGTTTCTAAAATTTCATGAATTTTATATGTTTTATATTAATATAGTTTTAGTAAAATGGAAACCCATAGGATATGTGACAATTTATTGCATCCGGCAATGAATTAGGGATTGATCCCACAACCAAATTGAGATAAGGGTGCATCACGTACCACTAGCTTACATGATGTCCTAGTTTGTATGACATTGAATTTATTTATTTGAAGTATCTGATAGAGAATGGCTGTGTTTGTTTTGGAAACATATGTTTAATTATATTTAAACCCACATGATAGAATTATGATTTGTTGATTAAGTGACCTCTATTATTTAGGATGATGATCAATATATTGGAAGCCCACTATGATTAAGGTAATAAAACATACTGTATATTTACCTGAGTAATAATTGTTGAATCAGATTCTAGAGAATATAATATTTTATTGTGTATTTATTATTAATTCAATAATTATTATCTTATCATGGAGATTGAGTAATTAGATGAATTAAATTTTGCTGTGCTAATTTAATATAATTTGATATTATTTGAAGATGAATAATAAATTTATCAAGAAATACTATGTGATTAAATCCTAATATTTTATTATCTCCAATTGTTTCCTATAATATTTTAAGGAATTTTATAGATAGTGATTTTTGGAATAATATAGGTGTAATATTGTAGAAAGTTCCTTAGTAATGTAGTTTTTATTCATATAATGTATTATTATTTTGTGAAATTAAAATTTTATTATACTAAAAATTTTATTTTTGAATGAATGATAAGGACATGAGGTATAGATATTTATGATTTTTTTTGATTTTGTGATTCTTATAAAGTTATTCTGATGCTTTAGGTATGGAAAATTATTCTTGAATACTCATCATATCAAAAACTAGATATTTTGGTGAAATTGATTAAAATATGAAATTATACTTATCAATTACATATGTTTCCTTATGTTCTTATAATAGGTACTAAAATAATTTCTCAACAAAATCAAAAGGGTCTTAAAAAATAAACATTATTTATTTACGTTTAATTATGAAAATGTAATGGCCTTTTAACATGTCAGAAACATATGAATTTATGATAGTTAACATTAGAATGACCATGTTCTATAGCACTTTCCATAAAAAATTTATAGTTGGGTTCCTCTTCTATATCGATGTATTCATACATGGATACGTATTATGTGTTATCTCAGGTACCATCATATAGCCATTTCTCTCTTTTCAAATGGATGTTTTACTAATAGTAGTTATGATATTGGATTTAAAAGAAGTAATTTTAAAAATTCAAACCATTATTATTTCATTCCAATGTTGATATTGGGAGGAATAAATTTATTTGGTGGGGGTAATTTAACATCATTATATTTAATAAGAAAACAAAAATCTTAATATATTACAAGGCACACAACATCAAGCTTAAACATATGACTAAAATTATTATTTAAATATGATTGTAATGAACAAGTCATTAGAATTTCGGGAATATGTGGGATTAATAAAATATGTAAATATAATTTATAGATTTTTATTAAATTAATTATTTGGTTAACAATTAATTATATATCCAAATAAAAACTAATTAATATAAAGATGTTCTTTTATAAAAAGACTATTTTGATGCCCATAATGACATTTTATCATAACAAATTAAATTAATCACTATTAGTAAAATAACATAATGAAATTTCTCTGTAGTATATACAATAAAATGTTAATAAATTCATACAATGTTTTGGATAGGCATAAGTTAAAATCAAATCCAATTTTGATCATAGGAAAAATACAAATTTCAAAATGTCGCTTTCGATCCTGTTGATAAAGCACCAATTTTAATATATTTTTAACATGTTTATAAATATTATTTTAAAAAAGCTTAATTTTTGGAATTCACAATACAAATGTTATCGTTGGAATAAATTTTTGTATTCCTTTAGATAAGATCAATTTTTTTATGAATAGAAAAAAATATTGAATTTTAATAAAAAAACATTTTTTCTCCAAACTTACTACTATAATAAAATTAAAATTCATAATTTTTATGTATAATTAATTAAATTATAAATAAATAAATACAATTTATGTAATTGGATTTAATTTTACATTGATATTTGATATAAAAAACATTTTAATGATTTCAAAATTTCACATTAAAACCCCACTTTTTAATATGAATGCAGGATTAATTTTGAATTTAAATTTTCAAATTATTTGAGTTATATTTTGTAAAATACATTCCATTTTGGAATCAAAATATCCAAATTATGTTTTATGGTAAATTACATTTTGAGGTATTAAAATTTTATCATAGTAAAAAAAATTATTATCGTAATATATATATAATAGTGACAACTGTTAAAGTTAAAATGAAATTTCCTTACATATATTAAAATAAAAAAACATGATGGTTGGGTGAGTAATTTATTGACCCTAAATATTGGATTAATAATTATTTTAAAATTTGATTTTTTGTCATAGTTTCCACACAAATTGAAGGCATTAAATATAAATAATTATTATTTCAATTAGTAAAACCCACCTCTCCTTATGTATAAATACCACTCCTCACAACCCCACTTCAACCCACAAGCCTTATAGATCCCAACATAACTACCCAAAATTCTCCTCCTTACTCAAACCTCATCTTAGTTCACCAAGTATCACAAAATGGACAAATTGAAGGTCCTAATTTATCTCTCAGGGATATTATATTCAAGTTGTAATTTTCTCAATGTCCGTATTTTTAATTTCTTTTTTAATTCTATTTTCACATCACCTCATTAATTCATCAAGAAATTATAACTCCATAATTATTTTTGTAAAATATTTTTATTGTTCTAATTGAATATCTCACATTCCTTTCATTTAACTGATTTTATTATTCAATAATTAAAAATATTTTTAAATAATGATTGTTTACTGTCTTCGGGAATAATGTTTTTTCGTTTTCCATTACAAAATTTAGGGATTGTAAAAATAGTTTCATTATAGTTAAATAATATTGAAGGAGTAATATTATAACATAAATAATTTTATTAAATAATACATTAACATAATATTAAATAATATGAATCTTGTTTGTGATTTTTGGAAAAACTAACAAAAAAATAAAAAACATTTATAATAATAATTTTATCAAATGAATCATCCTCATATTTGAAAAAAGAAGGATATAAGAACTTATAAGTAACTTTTTAGGATTATTATTACAATTTAAATATAATTTTAGAGTTTTATTTTCTATTTAATTGAAACATAAATAATTTTATACATGTAAAATCAACCATGAAATGATGCAATGAACACACCCAAAACCATGAAAATATTGAAACATTATTAAGCAATGGGATATAAGATGTAATAAAATCATAAAATAAGGAATTTTAAATATATGTATAGGACATTAATAGGTTAATAAAAATATTTAAACCATTATTCAAATGTTTTGAACAATTTTTATGGAAGTTGAACATGGGGTAAGGGATTTATTACCCCAATTTCCATTTCTGGGGTTAATAACTAAATTCACTGATAATCTATTAATAATATTATATGTGAAATTATTTTTCACACGCATATTTTTGTATTTAAACATTTTTTCTTCATTTATAGTGAATATATGGAATCTATTCTATTTATTTACTCTCCCTTAAATGATTCAAATTTGGTAAGGGGATTTCATTTCAATACTCGTTTTAAGATCCATTTTTTAAAAAGATTATTTTTATTACATAGATGGAATGAAGGAAATATCCCCTTTTGATATAACCTAAATATTATTATTCTAAAATTATAATTTTATATTGTTAATTTCAATGAATATGTTTTATTATTTATGCACACAACTTTTTAAAATTAATGATTTCAAAATGAAAAGTTCATTTTTGTCAATGTTTTTTTATAATTCTGTGTTTGGTAATTTATGTATTTGTTATGGTTATTTTGTATTGTATATAATTATGTGTTATTTATGGATAAAATAATTATTAATGGTTTCATGATAAAACAATGAAGGTCGGCTCCATGGTATATCAATGAAGGGTGGTTATGTGAAAACCTTTATTGAATTGAGTATGTTGTAGTTGGATGATGAAAATATTGGTTACTTCAAATATAAGAGTGATATAAAAAATTAGTTCCAAAGTTACCTATATTTATTTTATATTATTGAAAATAATTTTTCATTAAAATTTACTGTATTTATGATTTTAATATTTTCGTTATTTTGAAAAGATTATTCGGTTTTTTCAATTAAGATGGTATAGTTTATGTAAATTCTTTTTTATATTTTTACTGGAATAAATATTTAACATTATTTTTGTCCCTTACTGAAATTATTTTCGAATACCATGTTATAAGGTTAATTGAATGATTTATGTGTGAATTAATACAAGGAAGACAACAAATATAAATATAAAAAAAATTGAAGAGAAAACATGTTTTATTTTAAAAGGGTTTCCTTTGGTGGAAAAAATGTATATTAAGTATAAGAGTCCACTAATAATTTATGGGTTCTATTTGTATAAATATTATAAATTATATAAACCTATAAACCTAAAGTATATTCTATAATGAAATATATAATATTATATTTTTAATTCACAATAATATTTGATGTTTAATGCAAGGACCTTAGGGTGATGTCATTTTTTTGACGATGATTAAATTAACAATATAACTATTATTTTAGAGATGTAGAAAAATATCATCAGTAAAATAAAATTATATTATGAAGGTTAATCCTTGAACAATGAATTTGATATTTTTATTATCATAAAATTAATTTAATTTCATATTTTATCAACCGATATGCATGATAATCTTCACAATATATCCATATAAGTCATTAGATATCATACAATGTGTTATTGTATTTTAGGTGTTGTTTTTTCATATATTTGGCTTAAAATTTTGGGCCTAGGAAATATTTTGAACATATTAAAAAAAATTATGATATAATTAGTATGTGATACACTAAATTTTATTTTAATTTCATAAAACGTCAAAAAATCTATCCAATACTATAAGAAACTGAAGCCATGTTTTAATGTAGTATTTTATGTAATGACATTATAATCATTTTATTTTGTTAAAATTGACCATTTCGAACTAAAAAACAATGATTATCTGGGGAATAGATATATGGATGTTGTTTATAATGATTATTCTATATATAAATAAACTAATTTAATAACTCATTTTTCAAAATCATTATCAACATTTTATAGCTTTATTTATCCTTATAAAAAATATAATTCCATATATATTTTCACTATAAAGATAGATCAATGTGTAACATTTTTATATTAATAATATAATAATTTTTCTAGTATTATATGAATTACTCATAATCTCACGATACCGTGAACATTAAAATAGAATGATGTAGCTGATGGACTGAACAGAACCCTTCTATAATATAGATATTATATATAATGTGAATTTTGTTTTTTTATTTTATTTATAATAAAAATAAAAGTATATTTCTAATTACACTATAAATCAGTCATCACTTCATTTGGTTTCTGGTAACACATTATATGTGATTGGGAATATAAGAAATACTGAACATTTCTACTCATTTTTTTCTCAAAAAAGTTTTTCATAGAGAAAATTGATGATCAAATAAATAAATCATATACATGCTTTATAATGTAATATATTTATCTAACATATCAATTGTATTTGTTATCATCATTTATAAAAAAAACCATTGAATAATCAATATAGTCTATGAATAGAGAAATTATTCTCTCTTAATTTGAAAAGTTCAAACTGATGTTAATCTATCATAAATTTTTTAAATTCCCATTATATTATTACACTATGTTCAACCATATCCCATAGAAGTTACTAATAGAAAAACAAGTATAATGGAATATATTATACTAGATATAAGTTCAATATATTTTTATGAACTGATAAATGAGGATTTATAATATCTCTTTCCTTAGAAGAAAATTATCTTAAGGAATCATCCAACAAAAACTTTATTAAAAATGTAGATCATATAATTAAAATATTAAATTGATCATTAAATATATGTGACATTATTTTATTATTGTATCATCTGAAACATATAAGGAATTATTATAAAATTGGTGTTAATATATGGATCATATTCATACTTGAATATATTGATCATTATTAGTAGAGACTCATAGAGGGAATTTTTTCTACCAATGTAATCGGTATCCTAGTATAACTGTGATGAAAATTGAATTTTTGTTAAGAATAAAAAACATATTAGTATATAAGGGATACAATTATGTATATATAATAAATTATGCATAAACATCTCCTCAAATTGGGAGGCTTAATTCCATATCTATTCTGTTATACATTATATCTCTTATTTTCTATACATTATGTGAATGGTTATAAAATGTATCTTAATTAATAGATATATTCAATAGAGAGTTAATGAAATAAAAACTATATTTTCAGTATATCAATTTATCTAAATATGTAAATAATAATTAAATATCATCTTATAGAAATAGTCATTCTTTAAGAGTCTGGTATCATATTTTCTCTTGATTTTTTACAAAAAAAATTCAAATTTAATGTAAGAACCGAAACATTTTATCTATTTTTTTATGAATTAATCATTATATGAATTAATTCTTATGGCCTAAATTTTTCTTCAAAAAAAATCAAACATCTAAATATTTTCTCTTAACTTTTCAAATGTGATTTTGAGATGAATTTCTTAAGTGTACATTGATGCTTTCATAGCTTCCAATTAATAAAGAAACTAAACTGAACCATCTAATAATTTTTAAATACAAAAATAATATATTTATGAAAAATTAATATTTAAATTGAACTATTATTATTACTCTTTCATGTTCATATAGTTAACATTTCATTGATGAATTTGAAAAAACCATATATAAAACAACATTTAATGAACTAATTTTAAGCCCACATTTTCTTAATGATAATAGAAAATACATTATTTAAAATATGTTATTTTATATGAGGTTATAATATAATTTCAATAAATCATGTTATAAGGGATATATATCATTAAATACCATAATGTAACTCCTAAATAATTATAATTTTGTTTATTCAGATCATAGTAACTCTAAAATTAATATTTCGATGCCTATTTAGTAGTTTATAGAGTGAATTACAATAGAAAAACTAAACCATAAAATATTATTGATGAGTCCTTAATTTAATTTTGTAGAATTATATAATACATAAATTCAATTCTCATTTTTTAATTGAAATTTATTCTTATAAATTTTATTTTTACTAAAATTTCATTCATGTAACGTACACTCATTGATTTTAGTTGGTTTACAAAAAAACTCTATTTATTTGTGATAGTAATTATGTAATTTACTTTTATAGAAACACTAAACTTAATTGATCATTAATATATATATATATAATACAAAACATCATTACGTGAAGAAAGAGAGTATATATTATTCTTCAGTTCATCATAATTGAATATTAGCCTGATATAATATTATGTAAACCAATAAATTATGATAAAATAGATTTAAGAAATAATTGTTTTGTATAGTCAACTAAAAATTATCATTATCTCTAATTTGGATTTCACTATATGTCGATAATTAATAACAATTCGATAAATGGTGTGCAAATTCCACGATATGAATTATTCTTTCTTTTCATGATGAAAAATTATATCTACCAAAATCTAAGTAAATATATACTATCATATATTCATTGATAATCTGAAAAAATACACCTAAAAAATATAACCATCAGTGTCAAATTTAATTTTAATTGTCTTCCAAAATTCATCCAGTAAGAAATTATTTTTCTATATCTATTTTTTCATGAAGAATATATTCTTAAGATTTTTGTAATTTTTCTACAGAACATTTTCTATTGAAATTGAATAATAAATAGTGGAAAATAATCATCCTTAACAAATTAATATACAACAATGACACTAATATATAACTCATAAGATCATTGATCATTAATAATTATATTTTATGAAGTATCCCTTTCACATTTAACTTTTAATCTTACCAAGTGTTATTTTACACTAATGAATTTATATTTTTACACTTATAAAATAATTTATTTTATCTTGCAGTCACAATAAGTAAAAATATATCTCATATTTTTTTGAAATTTTCTTAAATATTACCAATATATATGTCTTTAATATCCAATATATAAATTTTCTTATTTTCTATTTTCTCACCATATAATTAGTTTCCCTTTACCATTATTGTTTTCCTAACTCTATCAAAATAAGAGATTATTAATTTTTGATAGATTTTTTATATTTTTTCTAGATAAAATATTTATTTTAATAAAATATATGAATTAGAATTTTTTAATTATATTAGCTAAATCAACCCAATTAATAAGAATATTAAGTTAACTTTCAAAAGATTATTTGATTCATTTAAATAATCATTTAGGTTTTTATTCATCTTTTAAAAAATGATTAATTAATAAACAAAGGTAAATGTTTTAATCAAACTCATGTTTTTTATAGAAGTTTTTAAATTTATTTGAAGTGAAAATTTTTTAAATTGTGTGGAGATATTTTAGAAATTTTTTACTCAATAAAATACATATTTTTTTCAATGCCTTATAGGATAAACTGTCAAATTTTATATGCTTAAGAGTTTTTATAAACTATATAAATATTATCTTCCTAAAAATAAATATATATTAAAAAACTTTTAATATGAATAATCACTCTCTTTTTCTTTTTTAAAATCATAATGGATGAGAAAATGGAGGAATTTTTAATTTGGGAAATTTTGGTATGATTTGTTAGTAATTGGGATATATTTTCCTCGATGTTTATTTCTTTTTAATATAACATATATGGATAATTATTTTATAGAGTACAGTTTTTGTATAATGAAATTAATTTCGATCAATTTTCTTTTATTAATGGGATATTTTTTTATGAACATTCTATCCAAGGAACATTATTACATTCTAAAATATTTAATCAATCTAAATTTCAATCGAACATACATATTAATGATTATTCATTAATTATTTTTATTTTAAAAAAGGATTGAATTTTTTAGTCAATGAATCTTATATTCAATATGTTTTTAAATTTACAATATTCTTATTTTTATTTATATATAACTTTATTATTGTTACACAGGGTTTTATCACATTTAATTAAATATTAGACATAAGTGATTTGAAATTTTAATAATCTAATATAACACCATAAAAACATAATATAATTAAATTTTGTAATATTAGTTATGATACACTGAACACAAATATTAAAATACCCATGAAATCTTTTTAAAAAAAATTAATATCTTAAATCAACTATGGAAGATTGATCCCTATTTCTAAATGAACTGAAATATGGTATACCATTATAACCATTCAATTAATTTTGTGCTTATAAATGGAACTAAATACACTATTAAAATTATTTTTTCTAGAAATGTAGAAAACTAATTAATTTTTTATATATTTATTATTAATAAAATTAAAATCATTTTAATGAAAAATAAATTTTTTCTTGAAAGGGGTATTTTATTCTAAACAGTAATCTAATCATGCTTTACACCCACAATTTAAAATTATGTTTTCACCAAATTTAGGAAATTTATTTGAGAAGTTAATTAAAATTATGTTACTCATATTTTTAATATTTTTTTGATGGTGTAGTTTTTTTAGAAATTTTTTTAACGTTCCTTAATTGATGAATAATGAAAAGTTACTAAATTTTAATTTAAATGATTATTTTCTTATTAGAGTATTTATAAATAAAAATTTAATTTTTATTTTTATGGAAAATATATCTAGTAAAAATTAATATCAATTAATCCAATTTATATAAATTTTTTCATTTTTATGTTAACTTTCTGTATAAAAAATGGTAATCCTTTCATCATTTCCTCGTTGAAAACATATATTCTCATCACATTTGTATGATTAATATTAAATAAATTTAGAATAATTACGTTAATTGAAATTTTAAAAATGGATATAATATTTTAAGTATTATTGATGAAATTTTAATATAATCTCAAATTTTTTTTTCTAAATAAATTAATAGAAAAATTTAACAAAAAATTACAAGAGTTACGATAATAATAGTTTTATTGGGGGATAAACAAAGAATATAATGGTTACAATGATATAAAACATTTTTAAAATATATTTTATTGCACAATTTAGAACCTTTATACTATTGGTATTGATATTAATCCTATTTTTGCTGATTAATTTTTGTGTAATATTTTGGAACAAAATTTTCATTCCAAATACTTACATGTAGGAATTTCACTACGCATATAAAAGACCACCGCCTCACCACTCTTCATCACACTATCATACTCTTTTCTCTTTGCAATGAGATTCCCATATAACATCCATAACTCCATCCCATAATTCAAAAATGCTAATTTTTTTATAAATTCAACATTGTATGGATATTCATTATATCTATAATGGTTACCCAAAGAGGAGAATATTTCATCAATGTTTATTTTTATTTTGTTTTTTCTTACACATCCTTCAATTATTATTAATACATGCTAATATAATAACCACAGTATATTAAATATATATTTATGTTTAAATGTTATGATCAATCCATAGAGCCATCTTCACATCCATCAAATGGGTTATGTAATCATCATTCATGTGTATGATATAATATTACCTCACAAACTAATGTCATTCGTTTTCCCATTTCAACCTCTCAATGTTGTTTACGAAAATGGATATAACACAAACACACACACACACACACATATATATATATTTTAATTTATAACATATTTATAATTATTTACTAATTATATAATATATTAATCTTTTATTTTCACTCCATTAGGGAGATGTTAATGATTCTTGTGTGTGTAGTGGTCAATCGCCTCATGAAGCGATGTCAATCATTTTTCACTAATTCATTACATGGAGGGTAATAAGTGAAATTTTAATGAATATATGTGAAATAAATGACATAATTATTTTAATAATGGAAGATTTATCAGTCCAAAAATATAAAAGATCATTTAATTTCTTACACTAATAAATGGTAACATTATTCGTGTATGTAGGACTGCCGCTTTCACGAAGCGATTGAATCATATTTCGTTACCACAACACATGTATTATATATATTATTATAGGTCAAAAATAATATGATATTACTATATTATGATAATTAAGGAAAGATAAAATATTACCAATCATCTTTCAATAACGTTCATCGAAAAATTGTATATACACTCTTGCATATATACAACATACTGTATACATGATCTTATCATAATACATGTATCCAAAAAATAGTAATGATGGGTATAAAATATATAGTTAATTTTTTAATATGATAATTAAGAATTTATTATTAGTTCTAAGATTATGGAAGTATATTACATGTACAAGAACAAGATCATTTAAGAAGAAATAAATATGACAAATATATGTAATTAACACCTAAAACAATGTAAAAAAGGAATTATTAGTAAGGTACATATGATAAGATATCATAAAAAGATAATAAATGATATTATATTCATTAATATGTTATTTAAATTAAAAACATTTCAAAAACCACTATAAAGGATTATAATGCATGTTCATCCATATGGAATCATCATGTAAGCGATTCTGTCCCCATTTCTATTCAATGAAGAACATTCGTTTGTTATGATGAAATTTATTTTACATGGTTTATACACCTCCCATTTAAAATAAAATAATAAGAAAAATTAATTATTTAGGCTATTTTATATTCAAAATTCATTTATTGCATCCATGTGGACTTATATTGGATATTACCAAGTCATAAGGGACTTCATCTCAATTTCCTTCATTGAGGCATATACTATTACTGTGAAACTAATTCATTTTAATTTTCCTCCACGCTACTATATTAAAATTTAATATCATGAATCATTAATAATTCATTAAATATTGTGACTTAATTGTAATAATTTTATCTGTAGTAAATTGACATAAATGATAAATAGTTTCAAAAAATTTAATATATCAATTTCTTTTAATAGGGATATATTAATATATCATTTTATTTTATATTGTATAGTTATATATGTGTTCAATTATGAAAACATTATGAATTATATTGTAAAGAACCGTAAATTTGAAGGAAATTTTTTTTCTTAATTTTCTTTGGAATTTTACAAGAACGCAGTTTCTGACGGTGCCTGATTCTGAGGCCCGGTGTGCCCGGAATCATTTTTCGAAGTTTGGCTCGGGTACGTTCAGTGAACGGACGAGCGGGTTTTTCTAACTTTTGAACCGGTGCCCGGAATCGAATTCTGAGGGCAACGATGAAATCGCAGTGCCAGTATTCGCTTAGAAACGCCTCTTCCGGAGTTGCGTTTGCTCGGGTGTGGTTTTTAATTTTCGGGCTTAAAGTTAAGAAATAAAATAATTTTGCGACAACTTTATTTTATTTCACTTAAGCCGCTTGGAAGCCACTTGAAGCCACTTAAAGGCGGCTTGAACTGAGTTGAACTGGATAGGATGCTATCCAGAAATATCCTACCCCCTTGGTAGGATATTTGTGAGGTGGGGCCCGCATGAGCCCCGCTGTTTCTTTCCGCTAAGAGATGCACCCGTGAAAACCCGTCTTAATGAAAGTCAACTGACGCGTTTTCTAAATTCTTAACAGACCATTTAATTGGGCGGTTTATTTCGTGAATTAAATGGGCTGTTTCTTTCGTGAATTAAATGGCCTGTTTCTTTCATTGAATTAATTCAACGAATTAATTCAATCGTTTCTTAACCTGTTTTCGTGTGTTGGCATATTAATAAAATAAGACCAACCCAAAATCTTTTGAGAAGATTTGAGAGGATCCTTGTTTCTTCTTCTCCCTCGGGAAGAACGCGAAGAACGCGAAGAACGCGAAGAACGCCGAACCCGGAAATCGACGATGCGACGCCTTGATCCGCATCGCCGACAACGTTCTTCTGCGACGTCTCTTCCTCCGCGACGGATCTTCGATCGGCTTCTTGAGGTAAGAATCTCGGACCTTCCTTTTTATCTCCTTCGTGGTTCTTAACCAAAAACACGGATTTAATTAATTAAATTAAATCTGATGTTTCATGGTGCGTTGAGTTCGCCGACTCAACACCGGATTCCGCGACGACGCGACGCCTCCCCGCGACGACGCGACGATCCCTCTCTTCCGCGACGATCTTTTCCGCGAAGAACGCCCGCGCGCGACGATCAACGAGGTAGGTATTTTATAATTTTGGAATACCCCTCTTATATTTCCGTGAACGTTCTTTAAAAATTAAAGAGCCGGTTTCAAATGATCAATTTTATTTTATTAAAATTGTCGGTTCATGTTTTGAACAATTTCTCTCGTTGTTTATCTCTAACGCGGAGGGTGCGGGCCAACGAACACGGCCCGACGACCCTCCGTCGTTCTTCTTTTTGTGCGGAATTGACAGGCGACGACGGAACGTGCCGCAACGGATGTTGGGTGATCCCGCAGTGAAGAACGGAACCCGTGAGGAACATCGGCGCAGACGGGAAGGAAAACGGGCCACCGGAGCGACTCCGGCGGCCCGCGGAAGCCGGCAGCGGCGCCCCGGCGCGCCGCCGGACAGGCCGCCGCGGCTGAGCCGCGGTGGCGGCCAGCGGACCCGCGGTCCACGGGTCCGGTTCTTCCGGTCGGGACGCGGCAATGCGCCGCATCCGCTGACGATCCGCGCGGCCCGCACGCGGGCCGCGGCTCCCTCGACCGCGGGCTGCGCCCGCGGCTTCCACCCGCGCCCCTCGGCCGAGCCGAGCTGGCCGAGCCGGGCTGGCCGGGCCGGGCCGGGTCAACCGGGTCGGACCCGGGTCGGGTCGACCCGGTTCGGGCCGACCCGTTGCGGCCGACCCAGGGGGGTCGGGCCGGGTCGGCCCGGTCCCGGACCCCCGTCTTCGGACGGTTTTTGTTCAAACGCCCGTAACTGGAGCTACGGGCCTCCGAACGACGCGCCGTCAGTGGCAACGCGATCCTTGGATCGAGACGGTCGTTTCGGTATACTATACTCAAGGTGCACCTTCCTTTTCGGGAGCCTGCGTAGTTAAAACTCCGTAGTTAAGCGTGCTTGGCCTAGAGCAGTGATCAGGATGGGTGACATCCTGGGAAGTTTCCCAGGGTGGGTGTGAGACGGAAAGGCCAATAACTAACAGACTGGGCATCCGATTGACGCGCCGTCTGTTTCGTTGAATTCCTCTAAGTGAGACGGACCTTTTGGCATACTCCGCCCGAGGTTTGGACGCAGGTGGAGTACGGTCGGGTTGGTTTTGCCTTAAAAACCAACCGGGCCCCTGGGACGAAAAAGCCAATAACTCTCAGACCGGGCGTCCGATTGACGCGCCGTCTATTGCGTTGAGTTCCTTTTGATGAGACGGAACTTTTGGCATCCTCTGCCCGAGTTTTGGATGCAGATGGATAGTGGCCGGGTTGGATCGCAATGATATCCAACTGGGCCCCTGGAATGGAAAAGCTGATATCTTTCAGACCAGACGTCCGTTTGACGAACCGTCAGCGGCATTGGTGATCACGTTGAAAAACGGTCCCTATGAGTATACCCTGTGAGTGTTCGGGGTATAGTTGAGTTACGGCCGGATTGGTTCGCTCACGAAACCAACCGGGCCACTGGGACGAAAAGGCTAATAACTCACAGACCGGGCGTCCGATTGACGCGCCGTCTGTTGCGTTGAGACCCCTATGACGAGGTGGTCCTTCGAGATACTTCCTTGCGGGACTTTGTGATACTTGGAGTATCGACCCGTAGCTCGTGGAGCGGACCCTCCCGGAGACGAGCGGGCGGAGCACGGAGACCGTGTAGCTGACTGAGACCCGACGACTGCTGATCGAACGACTCGGTGTGCGACAGAGGTGCGCTTGGTTGTAGCGGCACATGGGAGCGCTTGGTTGTAGCGGCAGACCCACGACAGTTGTGCGCTTGGTTGTAGCGGCACATGGGAGTGCTTGGTTGTAGCGGCAGACCCACGACAGTTGTGCGCTTGGTTGTAGCGGCACATGGGAGGGCTTGGTTTTAGCGGCAGACCCACGACAGTGGTGCGCTTGGTTGTAGCGGCACATGGGAGCGCTTGGTTGTAGCGGCAGACCCACGACAGTGGTGCGCTTGGTTGTAGCGGCACATGGGAGCGCTTGGTTGTAGCGGTAGACCCACGACAGAGGTGCGCTTGGTTGTAGCGGCCCATGGGAGCGCTTGGTTGTAGCGGCAGACCCACGACAGAGGTGCGCTTGGTTGTAGCGGCACATGGGAGCGCTTGGTTGTAGCGGCAGACCCATGACAGAGGTGCGCTTGGTTGTAGCGGCACATGGGAGCGCTTGGTTGTAGAGGCTGACCCGCATTACTCGATATGTGGAGTACTACAACAGTTTAAAGTTAGTGGGCAGTACCTCGGAGTTGTGATAGGACCACTGTACACTCCAGAGACGGAGCTCTTCAGCAGTTATGGTTTCGATGATGAAAATCCTGGTTTGAGCTCAGTCTTTTGACCTTGTGTTTGCCTCATGATTGAGATGGGTTACTTGATAACTTAGGTATATGTATGGGCATATATCTAAGTAGAGGTTATCTATTGAGATCTTCTTTGTGGTTATCCTTGTTGGTTTTAGAGAGACCTTGAGGGTCTCGGGGTCCCTACTGAGTATCGTTATACTCACCCCTACACGGGCTATGCCCGCACCTCGTTGTGTTGGTTGCAGACGACAGGCAGTGCTGATGGAGGCCGAGTGTTCGAGGACTGGACGGTACCCGGAGGTGGACTACACGACGAGTCAGTACCCGGAGGTGGACTACACGACGAGTCAGTACCTGGAGGTGGACCACTGGGCGAGACGTGCTCGGAGCGGACGGCGGGACCCGAGGAGCATTGGAGCTATCTTTACCCACCCTTCAGGTGGGACTTCCAGAGGACGGCTCGACGCTGCAGTTTTTCCTTTCAGTTGCTGTTTTTCCTTTCAGTTGTACTTTACAGTTGGGCTTGTATTTCCGGCCCCTTTTACTTTCAGCACAGCTTGTACAGTTTTTACGTTGTGTTTACTTTTCCGCTTGCTTACTCTGTGGTGCTTGTTTACTTTTCAAAGCCAATTCCTTCCCTTTTTGCTGGGATTTACGCCTTGGTGCTAGTCGCCAGCTCCTGGCCTATGGAAGGCGGGCTTGGGGTAGTCACGGCACGGGCCCCGAGGACGGGTCGTGACATATATCATATTTTTATTTCCATTTATTTTTTATACACAAAATAATGTTATTGTTAAATTCTTACATCAAGCTTATCATATTTGAAAGGGTTTATTCATCAACCACATTTTAATTGGAACTTTTTTTCACTAAATTCCATTTAAATATTTTTTAAGATCATATGGATAGTAAAACATAGTAATTGTATTCTAATAAGGTAATTTCTGATTTTTTTCATGTAATAGTACCATTTCTGAACTATGGTACTAAAAATTGATGACTAAATTTCATTAAGAAAAGTCTCCATCAATTATCTCTTAGGTTCAAAATCATTTTTCGCCTAAATTCCTATTTTTCAAAAATTAATCGAAACATTTTAACTGTCATGACCCCCTCCCCACAAAGTGTACCCCTCCTGGGCCGGCAATGTGAAAAGGGAGATAATGACCCCCGAGTCCCGCCTCCAGTAGGCCCCTGGTTGGCGACTAGCACCGAGGGTATAATAACATACAAATGGGAGGCATTACCCTCTAAAAGAACACATGCAGAAGAGAGAGATAGAATAGACTCCAATCAACTCCAATTCAGAACTGAAATATAAAAGGAAACCAAGTACATATATGAAATGTCATGCAAAAGTACTACAACAGAAGGGGAAACTAAAAGTACCCAAAAGAAAGAAAAACGGCAGCGACCACGAGCCCGAACAGCTCCTCCTCCAACCACAAGCTAGTAGTAACCCGCTTGATCTCCAACCTGCTCCAAGTGACCTGAAAAATAATTTATATGTACATAGGGTGAGTATAACAGTATACTCAGTAGGATCCTCCCCAAGCCTCTCGTGCAAAGGTAATGAAAGCATGCTAAAGCCCAGTGAACAACAAGTGAAACTAACTCGTCACCTAAACAGGTATACTATGTTCCCAACCTCACCATGGCTACTCTCACCAAGTAACGCATACAAGAATATAGCATATATTAAAGAATATCAAGGGTACCCCGCTACTACTTCCCCACTGGTTTGCCGCTTTACCCCAACGACATACGTCCTGTGCATCTCTCTCCAAAGGCTTGCCCGCAGACACCTGGGCTAAGCTCTACAATCTGCACCTTGTGCACCACAAAGGCTTGCCCGCAGACACATGGGCGAAGCACCACACCGTCCTCACAACCAAAGTAACCAGGTAGTTTCTGGGAGCCACCATAACTCGTATAACGTGTATCATACGTCGAGAATTATTCCTCAATCCATCACAGCCCATAAGCCGAGTAAGGATCCTCAAGCCATCACAGCCTATACACGTTACACCTATAGTATTCCGTAGGATACTATATCCAGAATATATGTGTGTGAAATAACCACAAGCCATTACAGCCCTCTACACACATATATGGGTAAAACTAACCACTGTGCCTACCAGCACAAGGATCTACCAAGAGAAGAGAGCGGGGCCAAAGGGGCTAGTCAGCCATTCATCCTCCCATCAGAATGTTGGGGAAAACACCCCCCCAGGGCTCAGAATCCCCGGGGTGTCAGTTTCCCTTACCGACAGGGTGGAGTAGCGTATAGAAACACAAAAAGTACAGAATATATAAGTAACTCACATCCACACTATGGGCATTACCTAGTCTTAGATTCAACTGCAGCTAACGTCTCTCAGACTCCATGCTGCTACTTCTAAGACTAGGTATCCTATAAGCACACAAACAATGAATAGATTTATTAGATTACTTCATTCTCATTTATCAGTTCCACTGTACATTAATTAATTCATTAAACATTAATTAAGAATGAACAATTCCACATTAAACTGAAATGGCATCACATTCAAAAACAACTGCTCCTTTTTAAGTTTCACATCACCTTTAAATTCCCGCATCTCCATCCCCATGGATTTTCACCATTTAATCAAACATTCCTTACAGAATTAATTTTCCATATTCCCAGGCATTCTAGAAAAACATCCTATGCTTCTAAACACAAAGGAGGCTCAACACGGTGAGTAGATATACTACCCGTCGAGTCTTTGCCGCCTATAGAAAGAGAATAGACCCATCCTCCATCGAGAGGCTAAACACGGAAAGCACGTGGCATACCCCGCGTGTCTTCGCCTCCTTCGGAAAGAGGGTAAGCAAGACCAGCTGCCTTGAGCAGTGGGGAAAAGTAAAGCAGATAAACAACTAAACCAAACCACCAACATCAAACCATCACATTCATCTCATACCATCACCCTTGGTTTCCTCCCCGACACCCATATGCATAAACCGATGCATCTCGCCACACTAGGCGTCATCCGCTGCCACAACCACAAGTCTCCATGACTCCTCATATCACAACAGCCATCCAGGCTCACATCAAAGCACAAGCGGCAGGAAAAACAAACATCACAAAATGGGCTCTTGGCCCTTTAACAAACAAGAGGGTAACTCAGAACCCTTTTAGAAATTCGCACATAATCTGTTCTCTAATCCATATTGAATTAACAGATTTGTTATTCGTAGGTTCCAATCATGGATACCTAATCAGTAAGCTATCACAATTAAATAACCATGCTTACTTCCCTAATTTGATTATCCTCAAATTAGAACAACTACAACAACGACAATAACCAGATTAATTTACATGCCTCTTTATCTTTAGCCAATTAATTAACAATTAATTCCGGATTTACGTTTGTTATCAATTTCTATCATGAACGAACAACGAATCAAAGAAACATAGATATCACTATATATAGGAAAACATGAGGCAAACCGTTATCACGGTATAAAGCAACAACATGCGATCAACCAATTCTTTTAATCCGGTTCAAGTATTTAATTAGGTCAATTTCATTGTGATCCAAAGGAATAAATCATGCTAATTCTACGATTGCACATACACGATTAGAGAATCCATGAATCCCCTACCTCGAAGAGTTCTTCACGTTCTTTATCCACACAACAGGTCACGATCCTCCCCTCGCGACAACTGCAT
This sequence comes from Viscum album, assembly GCA_963277665.1. Lineage (NCBI taxonomy): Eukaryota > Viridiplantae > Streptophyta > Magnoliopsida > Santalales > Viscaceae > Viscum > Viscum album. Next base: position 2,118,562,331 of record OY728163.1, read on the forward strand.
CCACCGGAGGATGCTGTGGTACGACAGTACCAACCAACCCCAAGAAAACCCATTAGAATCTTGGAGAATACATGGTATAATTATTGAAAGGAGGATAGGAGAAGATGAACCCCAAAAGAATGACGATACAACATACCTTATATCGAAGATTGATCGACACGGCTCAGTTGCATCCAAAAGAGAACAGAACCAATCCTCGGGGTAAAGATTGATTATGCAACTCCTACGGAAAGGATTGAAAGGTTCTAGCGTCTCTTAGCCGATAACAAAGAGAAATAACAAGGGAGAATGATATCTCATCCCTTTTTAAGATTAAATTGGGTGACGGTTTAAGATCCGGTTAATTCTCCATTAAAAACGGATCGCATTAACCCACACAGTTTGACCAAGTAAAACATTCCAATCCTTATGAATAATTAATAAAGTATTTATGGAATTTGAATCGGCCTTAAGAGCCCTTAAAATAAGGCTTTAAATGTATTTTACGTCAAAAGAAACATCAAAAGGGGCAAAACTGTAGGAGTTTGGAAACACTGTTCACCCACCGTTACTGTACATGAAACTGATCTGTGAAACCGATCTGTGAAAATGATCTGTGTAACTGATCTGTCACACTGATCTGTGAAACTGATCTGTGAAACTGATCTGTCACACCGATCTCTGAAACCGATCTGTGAAACTGATCTGTCACACCGATCTGTGAAACCGATCTGTGAAACTGATCTGTCACACCGATCTGTGAAACCGATCTGTGAAACTGATCTATGAAACTGATCTGTCACACCGATCTGTGAAACTGATCTGTCACACCGATCTGTGAAACCGATCTGTGAAACCGATCTGTGAAACTGATCTGTCACACCGATCTGTGAAACCGGTCTTTGAAACCGATTTGTCACACCGATCTGTGAAACTGATCTGTGAAACTGATCTGTCACACCGATCTGTGAAACTGATCTATCACACCGATCTGTGACAGTGATCTGTGAAACTGATCTGTCACACCGATCTGTGAAACTGATCTGTGAAACTGATCTGTCACACCGATTTGTGAAACCGATCTGTGAAACTGATCTGTGAAACTGATCTGTCACACCGATCTGTGAAACTGATCTGTGAAACTGATCTGTCACACCGATCTGTGAAACTGATCTGTGAAACTGTTCTGTTACTGTTCATAAAACTGGAAACACTGTTCACAGAACTGGAAAATTGGCAAAGTTTTGGGGATAAGTCCCCTTGGCCCCCCGGAACACCTCCAACACCAAAATTCCACAAAGTAATGGACCGGAGAGGTCCGGGCCATTACATTAGATACCTCTCAAAACATTCTCGTCCTCGTGAATTAAAAACCAACCCAGAAGAAAGGAGGGGTCCGAACAACCACCCCATAAGATACCTCTCAGGGAAAAACTACCATGAGTTGTTCGAAAGCTGCAACAAAACTATGACATTCGGGAACAAACAATCCATACCCAAACAATTCATTCACAACATCACATCAAATGTACATAAATAAAACATGAAGGGTCCAAACACAAAGAAAACATCATTAAATTAAAGGAGTTAAACATTGAAGAACTCTGGGTACTGAGCACGTATCTGTGACTCACGCTCCCAGGTACTCTCCTCTATGCCACCATGTCGCCACAAGACACGAACTAAGGGGATAGAACTCCCACGCAACAATTTCTACTTACGGTCTTGGATCTCCACAGGTCGCTCCTCGAAGGTTGCATCATCATCAATATCGATCTCTCCCAAATCGATAACATGAGATTTATCATGAAGATAACGACGGAGCTGTGATACATGGAAAAAATCATGTATCCGACTCATCTGAGGGGGAAGTGCTACTCGATATGCCACAGCTCCAACACGAGCTATCCCCTCGAAAGGCCCAACAAAACGGCGAGAATGCTTACTTCCGCGACCAAACCTTCGCTGCCCACGACGGGGAGTCACCTTCAGAAACACATGATCCCCAACATTAAACTCTAAAAGTCTCCTTCTTTGATCAGCATATGATTTCTGACGATCTTGTGTTGTCTTGATCCTCTCACGAATCACCTGAACCATCTCTGTTGTATTCTGCACTAGTTCTGGTCCGAGAATTGCTGACTCTCCGACCCCAGTCCAGCACAACGGAGAACGGCATGGCCGACCATACAAGGCTTCAAACGGCGCCATACCGATGGTAGAGTGAAAACTATTATTGTAAGCGAACTCTACCAAGGGTAAGTGCTTCGTCCATGAACCTCCAAAATCAAGAACACAAGAGCGCAACATGTCTTCAAGAGTCTGGATGGTTCTCTCTGTCTGACCATCCGTTTGAGGATGAAAAGTAGTGCTAAGGCATACTTGAGAGCCAAAAGCATAATGGAGACCTCTCCACACCCTAGAGGTAAAACGAGGATCTCGATCAGAAATGATCGTCTTAGGAACTCCGTGAAGCCTCACCACCGCCTCCAGATACTGCCTCGACAAAACCTCCACTGAGCTCGACTCCTTGATTGCTATGAAGTGGGCCTATTTAGTTAAACGATCCACTACCACCCATATAGCATCATTTCCTCCCAGAGCTCAAGGTAAACCTGTAACAAAGTCCATTGAGATGTCCTCTCACTTCCACTGAGGAATCTCTAAGTGCTGGAGAAGACCACCAGGAACACGGTGTTCGGCCTTCACCTTCTGGCAGACTAAACATCGAGACACACATTCTGCAACTGTACGCTTCAGCCCGGGCCACCAAAACTGACTCCTCAAGGATCGGTACATCTTCGTCACACCAGGATGTACCGCCAAGGGTGAACTATGGAACTCTCGTAGAACTGTCTCGCGCATCGCCAAGGGAACAAAAATCCTTCCATGATACAACACTCGGTGTTGTTCATCCTCCCACCAACCATCAGGGGCCTCACCACACACAACTCTGTCTCTCCAAACTTCCACCTCTAGATCACCCAACTGAGACTCTTCCACCTTCTGCATCAGGGATGACTGCACCGTCATCTGGAAAAGACAACATATTCCCCCAACTTCTCCCATATCAAGATGCAAAGCTGATAGCTCTTCCATCACTCTCCAGGAATCACCAGATTCACGCACAACATCATTACGTGACTTTCGGCTTAGTGCATCAGCTACAACGTTCCCTTTTCCAGGTGTATACGATATTTCAAAGTCGTATTCCTGCAAGAACTCCATCCACCGATGCTGCCTCAAGTTCAAGTCACGTTGGGAGAAAACATACCTCAAACTCTTATGATCGGTGAAAACCACAAAGTGCTCACCAATGAGGTAATGTCTCCACAACTTCAGAGCAAACACCACGGCTGCCAACTCAAGATCATGGGTGGCATATTTGCGTTCATGGGGACGCAACTTCCGAGACCAATAAGAAACAATGGACCTCTTCTGCATGAGAACACAGCCTAGCCCCAGATGTGAAGCATCACAGAAAACATCAAAATGGACTCCCTACGCTGGAAGACAAAGGATTGGAGCACTTACCAACTTCTCCTTTAGATACTCGAAAGCTGTCTGACACTGATCAGTCCATATGAACGCTTGATCCTTCCCGGTCAAAGCTGTCAGAGGATTCGCAACTCGGGAGAAATTAGCCACAAACCTCCTGTAATAGCCTGCGAGACCAAGGAAACTTCGCAACTCTGACACGGTCTTGGGGGCTGGCCAAGACACCACTGATTCTATCTTTGAAGGATCCACAGCTACTCCCTGTTGGTACACAACATGTCCCAAGAAACGAACTTCTCGAGCCCAAAACTCACACTTGGACAACTTCCCAAACAACCGATGTTGGCGAAGAACTCCCAAAACGGCTCGTAGATGCTCTGCATGCTCCTCTTCAGATGTGGAGTATACAAGGATGTCGTCGATGAAAACCACAACAAAATTGTCCAGGAATTCACAGAACACAGAATTCATCAACCCCATGAAAACAGCTGGAGCATTTGTCACGCTGAATGGCATTACAACAAACTCATAATGCCCATGACGACAGCGGAAAGCAGTCTTCGGGATATCCTCAACCTTTACACGCATCTGATGATATCCTGACCACAAGTCTATCTTTGAAAACCAACATGCACCCTTCATTTGATCGAATAGGTCATCAATCCGCGGGAGAGGATAGCGGTTCTTTATTGTCACTTTGTTTAATCGACGATAATCGACACACAACCGCAAACTGCCGTCAGCCTTTTTCACAAACAAAACTGGTGCACCCCACGGTGACACACTTGGCCGAACAAAAACACACTGCAACAGACCATCGTGCTGTATACGTAGCTCTCGTAACTCAAAAGGGGCCATCCTATACGGAGACATAGAGATAGGAGACGCTCCCGGCTATAGCTCGATCCCAAACTCGATCTCTCGTCGAGGGGGTAAGGATACAACCTCTTCTGGAAAGACGTCAGGGTACTCCTCTACGACCCTAGGAAACACCAACTGTTGAACCTCTGAAGAACTCAGCATCATCCCAGCCATGATGGATGATAAGGATGGGACTCGTCTATGACTCATCTGAGGATCTCTCTCACCAACAAACACCACTTTCTCTCCATCTTCATTAAGGAAAACGACCTTCTTCCTGTAGCAATCCACAACAGCCTGCACAGAATACAACCAATCCATGCCAAGTATGACATCATATGGTTTTATTGGCAAACATAGAAAATCTCCCCAAGAGCGGTGTTGCCCCAACACTAGCTCACAGTCTCTACATACTTCAAACAAGTCAGCTCAACCTCCAACTGGCGTACTCAACGCCAAGGGCCCTGGAAGCCTCTCTACCTCAAGTACCAAAGCATGGACAAGAGTAGGTGAAATAAAGGAGTGTGTCGCTCCTGAATCAAACAAGGCATACACCAAGGTAGAAAACAAGCAAAGGGTACCTCGAACGACATCTGGCTCGCCTGGGGCTGGCAACGCTAGAGCATGAAGCTGACCACAACCACCTTCGCGGCCTCTCTGACCCTGATGACGACCACCACCACGGCCACGCTCTGCTCTCTGGGGACGGGGAGCGTCATGGGGCTGTCCTCTGCCTGCTCCATCTACACTCGGGTGATCTAAAGCTGGTGCAACCTGCTGTTGCTGCCTCGGCTGGAACTGCCTCAACGGAGGAACCTGGAGTGGAGCGCCTGGTGCACGATGACTGCTCTGAAAAGTCGGGCACTCCTGCTGCTGATGACCATGACCACCACAAGAAAAAGAAGCGCCTGATCCCTAGGCATAGGTCTGAGAGTTGCTGCCTCCGGAGAAACGAGATGGAAAGGGCTGGGACCTACCCCCAGGTGAACGGAAACTCTTCTGTCCTGAAAACCGGGAACCCCAGACCACAGCTCTTCTTCATGAGGAATCATGAAGATTCCCCTCTCGTGATTATCCGGTCCTGGTCAAAGTCCTCTCAACAACCTCTGCCCTTTCCAGCACCTCTAGATATTTCTTCAGCATAAATGGGGTGAACTAGCGCTGGATCTCTGGACGCAAAGCCTCCTCGAAATGCCTCGCCCTGGCCTCATCATCTGGTAACAGGTCTGAAGCATATCGTAGAAGGTTCCTGAAACGGATTCCAAACTCTCGAACACTGGAGCTCCCCTGTCGAAGGGTGAGTAGCTCCTGGCGACTGTACGCCTTCGCAGTCGATGAAAGAAACTCGACTCTAGACCTGTCTCGAAACTCCTCCCATGAGATCACTGACTCCTCACGATCAGCGAGGAACAAGAACCACCACTTCCTCGCTGCTCCACGCAGCATCGTCACAACCAAGGACACCCAGTGTTCCTTCCGTGCACGAATCGAACTGAAGCCTATCTCGACCACCTCCAACCAGTCTTCTATGACTGCATCTGAAACGGATCCCTCGTACTTCTGTAGACTCTGGCGCTGGAACTCTCAGAGTGTCTTCCTCCAAGTGTCATCGTCGTCAACCTCTACCCGGTGGCGATCTGCTGGAACAGCCTGCTGGGCATCTTCTGCGCAAACCTGACGAGGACGTCGACCTGGAGCCATACCTGTAAAATAACAACTGTTAGAGCTCCTAAGCCTGGAATATGGAAGACTCAACATTAATTAATTAATTGTTTTGTTTTATTATTATTTTTTTTGTTTACCTATACCAAGGTCTACCCATTCAAACACAGGCGCAAAGAATAATGATGCATGATCCTTTCCTAGGTCTCTACCCTGCAATCGGTATCACTTGTTCAGTAGCCATTGTAAACTTAAAGATCCATGCAACAGATCATAGGGGGCCCTGAACGCCTATGTCTCTGCAGGTCTCATGTGTTTACCCCACTTGATAAACATGAATGACACCGTTTCCCTACCATCCCATGCATCCTCACCTGTGCCTAACTCCAAACTCCATCCTATCCCTCAACCAGACCTCTGATACCACTCTGTCACGACCCCCTCCCCACAAAGTGTACCCCTCCTGGGCTGGCAATGTGAAAAGGGAGATAATGACCCCTGAGTCCCGCCTCCAGTAGGCCATGGGTTGGCGACTAGCACCGAGGGTATAATAACATACAAATGGGAGGCATTACCCTCTAAGAGAACAGATTCAGAAGAGAGAGATAGAATAGACTCCAATCAACTCCAACTCAGAACTGAAATATAAAAGGAAACCAAGTACATATATGAAATGTCATGCAAAAGTACTACAACAGAAGGGGAAACTAAAAGTACCCAAAAGAAAGAAAAACGGCAGCGACCACGAGCCCGAACAGCTCCTCCTCCAACCACAAGAAAGTAGTAACCCGCTTGATCTCCTACCTGCTCCAAGTGACCTGAAAAACAGTTTATATGTACATAGGGTGAGTATAATAGTATACTCAGTAGGATCCTCCCCAAGCCTCTCGTGCAAAGGTACAGAAAGCATGCTAAAGCCCAGTGAACAACAAGTGAAACTAACTCATCACCTAAACAGGTATACTATGTTCCCAACCTCACCATGGCTACTCTCACCAAGTAACGCATACAAGAATATAACATATAATAAAGAATATCAAGGGTACCCCGCTACTACTTCCCCACTGGTTTGCCTCTTTGCCCCAACGACATACGTCCTGTGTATCTCTCTCCAAAGGCTTGCCCACAGACACCTAGGCTAAGCTCCACAATCTGCACCTCGTGCACCACATAGGCTTGCCCGCAGACACCTGGGCGAAGCACCACACCGTCCTCACAACCAAAGTAACCAGGTAGTTTCCGGGATCCACCATAGCTCGTATAACATGTATCATACGTCGATTATTATTCCTCAAGCCATCACAGCCCATACGCCGAGTAAGGATCCTCAAGCCAACACAGCCTATACACGTTACACCTATAGTATTCCGTAGGATACTATATCCAGAATATATGTGTGTGAAATAACCACAAGCCATTACAGCCCTATACAAACATATATGGGTAAAACTAACCATTGTGCCTACAAGCACAAGGATCTGCCAAGAGAAGAGAGCGGGGCCAAAGGGGGTAGTCATCCATTCAACCTCCAATCAGAATGTTGGGGAAAACACCCCCCAGGGCTCAGAATCCCCGGGGTGTCAGTTGCCCTTACCGACAGGGTGGAGTAGCGTATAGAAACACAAAAAGTACAGAATATATAAGTAACTCACATCCACACTATGGGCATTACCTAGTCTTAGATTCAACTGCAGCTAACGTCTCTCAGACTCCAGGCTGCTACTTCGAAGACTAGGTTTCCTATAAGCACACAAACAATGAAGAGATTTATTAGATTACTCCATTCTCATTTATCAGTTCCACTGTACATTAATTAATTCTTTATACATTAATTAAGAATGAACAATTCCACATTAAACTGAAATAGAATCACTTTCAAAAACAACTGCTCCTTTTTAAGATTCACATCACCTTTAAACTCCCGCATCTCCATCCCCATGGATTTTCACCATTTAATCAGACATTCCTTACAGAATTACTTTTCCACATTCCCAGGCATTCTAGAAAAACATCCTATGCTTCTAAACACAAAGGAGGCTCAACACGGTGAGTAGATATACTACCCTTCGAGTCTTTGCCGCCTATAGAAAGAGCATAGACCCATCCTCCATCGAGAGGCTAAACACGGAAAGCACGTGGCATAACCCGCGTGTCTTCGCCTCCTTCGAAAAGAGGGTAAGCAAGACCAGCTGCCTTGAGCAGTGGGGAAAAGTAAAGAAGATAAACAACCAAACCAAACCACCAACATCAAATCATCACATTCATCTCATACCATCACCCTTGGTGTCCTCCCCGACACCCATATGCATAAACCGATGCATCTCGCCACACTAGGCATCATCTGCTTCCACAACCACAAGTCTCCATTCCTCCACATATCACAACAGCCATCTAGGCTCACATCACAGAACAAGCGGCAGGAAAAACAAACATCACTAAATGGGATCTCGTCCCTTTAACAAACAAGAGGGTAACTCAGAACCCTTTTAGAAATTCGCACATAATCTGTTCTCTAATCCATATTGAATTAACAGATTTGTTATTCGTAGGATCCAATCATGGATACATAATCAGTAAGCTATCACAATTAAATAACCATTCTTACTTCCCTAATTTGATTATCCTCAAATTAGAACAACTACAACAACGACAATAACCAGATTAATTTACATGCCTCTTTATCTTTAGCCAATTAATTAACAATTAATTCCGGCTTTACGTTCGTTATCAATTTCTATCATGAACGAACAACGAATCAAAGAAACATAGATATCACTATATCTAGGAAAACATGAGGCAAACCGTTATCACGGTATAAAGCAACAACATGCGATCAACCAATTCTTTTAATCCGATTCAAGTATTTAATTAGGTCAATTTCATTATGATCCAAAGGAATAAATCATGCTAATTCTACGATTGCACATACATGATTAGAGAAGCCATGAATCCCCTACCTCGAAGAGTTCTTCACGTTCCTTATCCACACAACAGGTTACGATCCTCCCCTCACGACAACTGCATCCACCGGAGGATGCTGCGGTAAGACAGTACCATCGAACCCCAAGAAAACCCATTAGAATCTTGGAGAATACATGGTATAATTATTGAAAGGAGGATAGGAGAAGATGAACCCCAAAAGAACGACGATAAAACATACCTTATATTGAAGATTGATCGACACGGCTAAGTTGCATCCAAAACAGAACAGAACCAATCCTCGGGGTAAAGATTGGTTGTGCAACTCCTACGGAAAGGATTGAAAGGTTCTAGCGTCTCTTAGCTGAGAACAAAGAGAAAGAACAAGGGAGAATGATATCTCATCCCTTTTTAAGATTAAATGGGGCGACGGTTTATGATCCGGTTAATTATACATTAAAAACGGATCGCATTAACCCACGCAGTTTGACCAAGTAAAACATTCCAAGCCTTAGGAATAATTAATAAAGGATTTATGGCATTTGAATCGGCCTTAAGAGCCCTTAAAATAAAGCTTTAAATGTATTTTACATCAAAAGAAATGTCAAAAGGGGCAAAACTGTAGGAGTCTGGAAACACTGTTCACCCATTGTTACTGTACATGAAACCGATCTGTGAAACCGATTTTTGAAACTGATCTGTGAAACTGATCTGTCACCCCGATCTGTGAAACTGATCTGTGAAACTGATCTGTCACACCGATCTGTGAAATCGATCTGTGAAACTGATCTGTGACACCGATCTGTGAAACCGATCTATGAAACTGATCTGTCACAACGATCTGTGAAACCGATCTGTGAAACCGATCTGTGAAACTGATCTGTGAAACTGATCTGTCACACCGATCTGTGAAACTGATCTGTGAAACTGATCTGTCACACCGATCTGTGAAACCGATCTGTGAAACTGATCTGTCACACCGATATGTGAAACCGGTCTGTGAAACCGATCTGTCACACCGATCTGTGAAACTGATCTGTGACACTGATCTGTCACACCGATCTGTGAAACTGATCTGTGAAACTGATCTGTCACACCGATCTGTGAAACTGATCTGTGAAACTGATCTGTCACACCGATCTGTGAAACTAATCTATGAAACTGATTTGTCACACCGATCTGTGAAACCGATCTGTGAAACTGATATGTGAAACTGATCTATCACACCGATCTGTGAAACTGATCTGTGAAACTGATCTGTCACACCGATCTGTGAAACTGATCTGTGAAACTGATCTGTCACACCGATCTGTGAAACTGATCTGTTACTGTTCATAAAACTGGAAACACTGTTCACAGAACTGGAAAATTGGCAATGTTTTGGGGATAAGTCCCCTTGGCCCCCCGGAACACCTCCAACACCAAAATTCCACAAAGTAATGGACCGGAGAGGTCCGGGCCATTACATTAACCCTTTTAAAAATACATTATTAATGTTTTTTTTTTAATTTTTCATATAGTTCCCTAAAATTAATCATCATGTTGTTTTATAAACAAGTCCAGTTTTGATTTTATCGAAATATTTTAAGAAAGTATAGTTTTAATATAATCGACATGTATATAATTTATTATCATTGTAACTAGTCATTGTTTTAATGTATTTTTTATATTCAAAGGATGTTTTCAATGAAACTGTTTTCCAACAGATTTTTTTTGGAAATTCGATTATCAAAATTAAATAAATATTTTCCACAATATTTTTTTACAAAAATCATTTTATGAAATTTATTTTTATCCATGTGATTTTTTAAATATGCTAAAATAAGAAAATGTCGCATTTATACCATCTTTATACATCATCTAGATCTTTTATGATCATTTTAACCATGTAATGAATTATAATTCACATTAATTATTCATATTTGTAGTAATTAACTTTCTCAAAAAAAAATACTAACTTTCAAATTATTAATAGTCATTAATTTTCTGCTAAATATTAATATTATTTATAATGTATATTCATATTAAAGAAACCACCTCTCATTTTTTCATAATATTTTTACATTGATTTTTTTTGAATGTCTTGGTAAATATTAATAATTAGTTTTTATTCATCAGTATATATATTATATGGTAATTCATATTGAATCATGAATTAAATTTATTATTAAATATATAATGAATTCTCTGGATATAAAGTGTTGATTGGGGCCTGATATTATATATCCCCATGATGCATTGGAAGTCACATAAAGAGAATCAATATTGTAGAATGAAATATGTTTTAAAATATATTATTAGATGACATTTTGATAGGTATTGATTGAAATAATATAATAATCCTATGAAATAATTTCCTATAATTAATAATTTCATTAATTAAGAATTCAGCTTTTATAATCCGAGTTATTTTTAAATTGATATTTTCTCTAGATTAATTTAAATCTCAGTTTCAGATCAAATTGAATTTCTTTAGTATTGTACATTCATATATTGATTAGGGATTATAATATCATGATAGTAATGTTATTTAGGTGGAATTATTTTTGGTTGTTTATCTTTCATGTTTATAATGCATTTTTTCAGTTTAGATTCAATTTTACTAAACCATTATTTGGAATTTTATATCACCCTCATTTTTTCCATTCTCTATAGTCCATGAAATATATTATGAAAATTATGCAATGATACATTATAGTGAATAATTATGTTATTGGAAAACAATATTTCATAATTCCTGTTTTTAGATATAATGTAAAAATGATTTCAGTATCTCGATTACCAATAAAACTAAAATATTCTTTTCATATGGTTGTGATTCTGGGTATCTTATTCCAATGCAAAAATCTAGGACACCTTATCTGAATTATTTTTGTTGAGTTCATTAATTTTGGTATCAGGAGAAATTTAGTAAATACCATGGGAACTATATTTAGTAAACATTGATTATGGAATATAACATTATGATATAATTCTTTAGATAAACATTGAATAATATCGTAATGATTCAGTTTGGAATAGATTATGTGGGTTTTACTATGAATACCTCCATGAATTTTTACTATATGTGGACAGTGTTCGGGTTCTGATGTAGCTATGTGAAATAACCCTAAAATATGGTGCATTGATATTGACTCTATCATCACCTGGTACCCAACAAAATGGCTTAATGGGCACAATGTTTGATAATACATTGGGATATTCATAGACTAATACATATCATCGTTAAATACAACTATGAAGGATTTGTGTGTATGATTATAATTATTTACCTAAACCAATCCAATGGTATCTTAGTCTCGGACAAATGTCTCAATGGAATGAGAAAATGTATAATATATGGTAAAAAAGTACATGATGAAATTAAATTTTTATGAAAAATTAAGGGTAAAGTTTAATGAAATAAATCTCATTATGTGATTCCATATATAGTATGCTTTATTAAATGATGACAACCAAGTATTTCTTTTACTAAATGCCCACATTTAAAGATTAACCAATTTAAAATTGAATGAACTATATTGAAATAAAATAGATGAATTATTTATCTATTTGACTTAATAATAAAATTTAAGAATTTTTTTTTCAATGATAATTTTTTATATGTATAATTAGAATCCAAAATATTATACTAAATTTTAAAACCATATGTTTTTATTTTAATATAAGAGTTATAGATACCATAATGGTATTAAAAATAAAATATTTATCATAAAATAAAATTATTAATTAATTTTTTAGGATTGTTGTTGTGGGATTCATCCAACACAAATGATACACTTTGGACAAAATTAAGGAAGTGAATTAGATTATTCTAGGTTTTAGTTAAAACATTATTTGATAAAAGATGCCTTAAACATTTATAGACATATGTTCAATCGTTTTGATAAAATTAAGGTATAAAATGATCATTAATAAAATTATAATTACAGAAAAATAATTTTATAATAATTTAAAAAAAACTTATATTAAATACCCTACTAAGAAGGATATTTAATTAATATATTTATATTGAATATTTGCATCATAGTTTTTATTTTTTTGGAACACTGATGAAATTATATTAATATTAATTTTCTGAAAAAATAGTACAACAAGTATTCTAAGTGAAAAAATGTAATATCTGAAATGGTCATGGTGCTTAATCCCATGACTAATGAGGGATAAGGTTTTAACTCCTACCACTGTAAAACATAATGTCTTGGTTAATATGTTATTTTTTTAGTTAATATATTTGAATGTTAATTATTAATGTTGAACTAGTTTTGTGACTATGTATTTTTATATAATAAAGTGATATATTATAAAATTAATTCTAGCTATATTAGTTTTTCAAAATAGGTAGAGACACATGGAAATATTTTTTTGTATTAAATATAACATATAAACCATTAAATGTGAATTTATTTCATTAGAAATAGGAAATTAATTTTTGGATATTCATTTCTTCTTGTAAGTGATGAATTAGAAAATGATAGAATCATAACCACTGGTTGAAATTTTTATTGGGAAATGAAATCAAATTGAGAAGGAATATTTACATTTATCCATATAATTTAAAATAATTCCCCATTTGAGGGAATATATATTGAACCAAAAATATATTACTAGTATCTTATTAATTCTAAACCTATTACTATTTAAATCATCACAGATACATGGTTTCTCGGCCCTTAACATTATTATATTTATAATTCAATTTTTTTATCAGTGACCTTTTCTTATCTCTATAATTATTGAGGGTTTTCATCCATGTCCATATCATTACATGACTCTAATATTCTCTTACAATTAATCCAGGTTATGTGTTAATCAGTATGACTTTTGAACATACCTATCCCTCTCAATAAAAAGAAATTCTATTAGCTCTCATTATGTTTTGAAATTTTAGAAAAATGGTATTTCCAAATTCCAAAAAACCTGATTATCTAGATTATATATAAATTAGGAGGAGTTAATTTCTTTAAGGTGGGGAGAATGTAACACCAAAAAATTATAAATGAAGAAAATGTTATTCTATATTTCATGGGTCACACACCTCAAAGCATAAAAATCCCATTAAATAGATTTAAAAAAAATATTTTCAATGTCTTATTGAACATGTTACGTCAAGTCTAAAAGAATTGTAATATATCATACTTTTATAACCATGCTGTTAAATTTTCATGTATTAATAGTACTAAATAAATTATAACAATTTAATTGTTTACACATGTATAATCTGAATAATTTTTTATCTATTGATTAGGAAAAATTATGTATCATTATAAAGAATAATATATGTTTTAGGAAATATATATTTCAATCGTAAAAATTTCATTTTCTCAAGATTCGAAGACATAATTTATAATAAGATTTCACCATTATTAGGAAATGTGTTTGAAAAAATAAAATTTATTTTTAAAATCATAATATAAAATTTTTATTATTCTTATTTTTTTTAATTTTACATAATGTTTAATTTTTCAATGAATAGTTGTAATATAGTGAAGTTTAACTAAAAATTTACAATTGAAATTTATTTATAAAAATAAATTGTAAATGTATTTTCTTTTAAACTAGAATTAAATCAATTATATATCAATTAATCAAATATAGGTCATTGTACTAATTTTCATTTTTAATTATGATATAAACTACTGTTTTATCTTTTAAAAATTTACTATTTAAATACCATATTTCACTTTTAGTCAACATAACTCATATTAAATTAATATTTTACACTTATGTAGATGAAATTTGAAAATTTGGTTTAAATTTCATTTATCATAATAATTTTTATAATAAGGTTAATTATAATTTATACATTAAATAACTATATAAATATTATAATATCATTACCTCAATTGTGGAGAAAATATATTTATGGGAGGTAAAAATAAAAATATAATAGTTAAAATCACCTAAAATCAAGTATAAAATTTATATTATGGAAATATTTAAAACATATAGTGTTTAATACTCATGGATACTCTGTTATATTTCATTTATGTTGGTAAAAAATGTAGGTAAACATTTTTATTTTCATAATATTATAAGTGTGACACTCACCTCAATTATAAAAAAACTCCCCCATCCACTACTCTTTACAAATATGAACTATTTTTTATTAGATATTTACTACCCAAATCACAAATAAACTTCTCTCCTATAATTCTAGAATATTTATGTTTTGTAAAACTTGATCCTATGAATGATTTTGGTTCAAAACACAGGGTTTTCCAAACAATAATTTATTATTAGTGAATGAGTGTTTTTATGTTATTTCTTCTTCAAACTACATAAATTATTATTAAACCATGATTGTATATTAAGTTCATTATTTTCAGTATAATGATATGTTATTATGTTAGTGAAATGACCTGAAACCATCTCCCCTTCCATCAATAGGGCTACAAAAATATCATTCGTTTTTCGGGTGGACAACTACCTCACGAACTAACTTAATATATTCTTTTTTCCATTACTACCCCACATAGTTGGGAATTATGATGGATAAAATTTATATATAGGACATTTATCACCTAATTACACCCATTGTGTTATTTTATTATATATATATATATATATATCTTGTTTATTTCACATTCAATATGGGATAGACAAATGTCACATGTCTGTACGCTAGACTACCACCTCGCGAACTGACATTATTTATTTTTCAATAAAGAAATACATTGACTGTAGTTATGATATTTATAATGAATATATGTGATATATATTAAATAATAATTTTAATCAGGATATATTTTTTTTTTTAAGTCATATAATTTCATTTTAATACATAAAATGACAATTGAAAACGTCTTTCGTTATTTAGTGGACTACCACCTTCTCAAAGTGATGTGACACATTTTTCATCGCCATACTACAATGACCGTGTATATAAGTATATTAAAAGAAATAATATAATTTAAATTATATTATTATCATTATTTGGAGGAACAATATTATGTGCGTTCATTCAATAAATATTGTTGAAAAATGGAACCTTAGTCATGCATTTGTATGATTGACCATCTCAATGATTGTAACATACTTTATCTCTAAAAACCATGAAAAATGATTTATAATATATTTATAAATGATTTAAAATTATGTTAATTATTTAATAATTATTATTAAAAATATAATGTAACTATATAATATGTTCATGAACTATATCATTAATGAAGAAACGTAAATGGGAACACATTTTAAGTAATAAATTAAACAATGTCACAATTTAAACATTAACAAAAAATGAGTGAAAATATTTTATAAGATGATCATATATGATTATATAAATACCATTTTTTTGTATATGATAATAAAATTTTTATACAATTATACTATATTTTAATTCTTCTTAATCAAAACAAATCATGAAGAAATGGATTCTAACTGAATTTTAATTCACTGGTGAACATTTTTATGTTATGCACCAATTTAATTTTTATATTCTATGTGCATATAATTTCAAATTCAATAGTATGTATACCTATTAATACATGGTTTTTTATTTTTTCATTTTTTTATTTTAATTCAATGTATTTTCCTTGAGTATCACCTTGTTCCAAGTGATATCACCTCAATTTCCCTTCATCGTGTCATAAATTATTAGTGAAAAATATTTATAGTATAAAATGTACATAATACCCCTTTTATCGATGAATATTTTATATAATGGAAGTATTCCATGATTTTATCGATTAAACCCAAAACAAATGTTAAATGATTATTAATGATCATGATTTATGGGGTGTATAATAATTTGATATCATTGTTAGAAAAACACTTAAAATATCATGAATGTGGAGTGTTTTTTAGAAATTCCTTATTTCCTTATTATATAAATAGTAATTTGATCTTGGTAAAATGAATAAAAATTGAATAAGATGACAAAATATAATTGATTTTAATAATTTAAAGAGATGTTACAGATGTTTTGTTCCAAAATTATCATGATCATTATGAAGAAAGATAGAAAGAATATTTTGATTAGCTATTAATTATCATCTAAACTATCAATGAAATAAGAAGAAAATAAGGATAATGAAAAATGTGTTTTTTTGGTGAATACATTAATTATAATGAATTTACGATTTAAATAAAAATAATTCAACATATAGGATCTTTATATATAGATATATTCATCATTTTAAATTTATTAGATTATGGGAAACATTAATTCAAAATTTCAAATCATAACCATGTTGTCCAATTATATTAGTGGGGAAAAATAGAATTATACATTGTGAAACATTCATATTAGGATGTTAAATTGAATATCAAGTACACGGAGTTTTACGAAAATTGTAAATTGGAAAGATTTAGTGTAACATCTCAAGATTTTATGAAATTTAGGCTGTGTTAGATGACTTATAACATACGCAACCTCGATATTAAAAGAACAAAGAAATGTTGTTATTTATAAATGACAAGTATAACCTCATACATAAATTAGTGTGAATTAATAGTATAAAAAAATTTATGAAATATATAATGGTCCCACTCATTTCTAATTTATTAATAAATGTATTATAAATATGTAAAATATTTTTTAAATTTGTTATATTAATCAAAAATTTTGAGTCCTCCCAAAGAATTATTTATTAAAATTTATGGGTTATTATTATTATATATTTTTGGAAAATTTATGAAATATATTTAAAAATAATAATTTTATTGTTAAATTAATTGTGGAAAATTTATCTTAGGATCATTTTATTTTGGAATTTTATGTAGATGTGTACTTTTCTATGAATTTTGAAACGGATTCTTCTTTATTCAAATTTATATTTTTTTATATTTATTTAAAAAAAAATTATGTTATGATTGAGTATTAATTTCCTATTTGATTAAAAAAATTAATAATAATCCATTTATGTTTTTAAATATTATTTTAAGAATGATTATAGTATTAGATTTTTTTATATTTTTATGTGATGTTTTTGGAAAAACCATATTTTGCATTACATTTTTCTAGTTTAATAAAAAATTAAATTCATCCACTTTTGCGCTATTAATTTTTTAAAAAGGATTAAATATAAGGAATCAAGATGTCTTAATTTATAATATAGTTCTACTTTATTTTTTTTATAATATTATTAATGACCATCGTAATTTTTTTACCTCGATAAAGGGTAATTGGAGTAATTTAGTATAAAAATTAAATGATTAAAACTGTCAATATACCCAAAAACTAATAAATTTATAAATTTATGAGTATATATCAAGCATAATAATCCAAGGGTAGTATTTGTGACATCTTGGGATACTTTTATTAGATATGGAACTTTATAGTATTTTATTTTGAAATAAGTGAAACATGTGACACTCTTGTTTTTTTATAAGTGTAATATTTTTAATATGGTTTCATCTAGAGGATATAATTGAATATAAATATTATACTAAAATATAATAACTTTATATTATCATTGTAATGTAATTTTATATTTTAGGGAATAAAAAAATTATCGTAAATGTTTTTAAAATTCTTATGTAGTAATTATTAAAATACTAGAAAA
Source organism: Viscum album (assembly GCA_963277665.1). NCBI lineage: Eukaryota > Viridiplantae > Streptophyta > Magnoliopsida > Santalales > Viscaceae > Viscum > Viscum album. The sequence continues at coordinate 2,118,580,759 of OY728163.1, forward strand.
AACAAATACATGATTTTAAAGATATAAAAAAGATATAATTTGAGATAAATATTATGCCACAAATTTTAGTAGACGAATTTTACATGTTTTGGATATGGGAAAATATTTTAATCATATATTATATGTATTCATAACATTATTAATTTCAATTAAATGATTAGTTCAAAAAAATTCAATATTGATATTTCTAAATGTTGTTGTCCAAGTAAGAGTTGTATGGGTTAAATAGAAGATATAACCACATGAAAAGGGTTTAAATATAGTAAAAAGATGTAAAATTTATACTATATTAGATTATTTATATACATAAAAATATTTTTTTACAATTACCCCATTGTATCTATTTAGAATTTAAAATTAATTTATATTAATTTTCGTTAAAAATAAATTCCAAGAGTCCACAAACCCTCTATTGTAAAAGGGAGCATCGTCTACTAATTTAATGAAACATAAAATCCAACTTCAAAATCCATTACCTGCCAAAATACTTTTTTATAACTCCTACCATTATTCTAGTGTTATTGGTTTAAGAAATTTTCGAGTACTTAATGGTGATATAGTTTTATGCAAAGGACATTTCTCAAAGAAGATGAATCAGTTTTTATCAAAAAAAAATTCTTTACATTATTCTTCCACATCCTTCAATCCTTATTTTACAATGATAAAATAATAAATAAATTATAATACATATTCTACGATGTTATCATGTTATTGGAAATCCCTCTATGCATATCCAATTCCATCAAATGGGAACATAATCCATTGTTTGTGCATACGGGATACTACTACCTCAAAAATCGATGAAATTAATTTTACACCACCATATTCAAATATTAGTTATATTAATGAAATTAATTTTTATATATTATAATAATGAAATGTATTTCATTATTATAATATTATATTATATTTACATTTATAAATTTCTATGAACATAAAAATAACAACGACATATGTCTGTACATGTGCATTACAACTTCTATGAAGTGATACAATTCATTTTTCATCAGAACATCACATGTATGACATATATAAGAAAATATATATAATTAAAATTATATCAGTTTATTTATTATCAATATGAAAAGATAAAATAATATTACTTCATTTTCATAATGATGGGTGAATACTGGAAGAATTTATTATGCATAAGTATGACCTACAATCTACATTATTATAACGTAGTTCATTTTTTATAGAAGTCTTTGAAGGGATTTTAAAATATTATTTAATATATAAGAAACCACAATTATTACATTATTATTATTTTTTATGTGGTTTAATAATGACCTCAATGAAAATTTTCAAATTCCCAATGGCATTTTGAACTTATGTAACAAATTTTGTTAAAAAGATCAACGTGAGTTAAAATGATTATGTAAATATATGTAATAAGGTGATATGTGAAAAGAAGGATTATTAAACATAAACTATTTCATAATAAAGGATAATATTATGAATTTTTTATTAGTTATCATGATAATGGACATATGGATTTAATCTAATGTGAGGTAAGGGACTTTATTTCAAAAATTATCTTTTTTATGTTCCCCCTAAAACTCTCTTTTTAATTCCATGTAAATTTTCTATGAAAATATATTTCAATGTATTTTTTATCATGTATATATGATTTTTAATGAAATTTTTAATAATATCTGATTTAAAAAATAGCTTTAAATGAATAATTTTATCATTTTCAAATATAAGTAATCTAGGACATTTCAAAAAATGTTGAAGGAGTGTTTTTTATCATATACATCATAAGTGGACTCATTATCTATTATGATGCATTAATTATTTATAGTTTCTTTTAAATTATTTTATATTTATATTCCATAAAAATTTTCTAATTAAGATGTTCGTAGTTCTTCAATTTTTAAAATTTCAATTTTAAAAAGGGTATTTTGATATCCAAATGTGTTTATATTTTAAAGAGTTTGTAAAATGGGTTTATTGATTAAAATTTTCAATAAATATTTTTTAATGATATGGTAAAATACAATTATATTAAAATATAGTGATCCCAAAAACTTTTAAAATTTGTTAAGACCTAGAATAAGTCATGGGTGATTCTAATATATATTATTAGAAAATTTGATCCGCATTATAGGTCATGAAAAATTAGTGATACTGATATAGATTATTCAAATAGTGAACCCAAATATATCTTTTCAATAGTTTTTGTACAGATTATGTTCTATGTATAACTATTATAGATATTCACCACATTTTTATCCCAATTATAATGGCGTTGAAATGAATTTATTAATATGAAACTCTATAATTACATAAAAACTATTATTTTTCATCCTATGGGTTTCAATGGTATTATTTTAACATAAAGTTGGCATGTTTTTTTATATTACAATTTTTTATTTCATAATCTAAGTGAACTATGATGATGAAGGGGAATAATATATACTTTTTCCTGATTTCAGTAGACTAATAGATTTTATCTATTTATGTCCTTTACTATGCATTCTTTTATCCCAAGTTGTTTTCAAAAAATTAAAAGGGTTTATGGTTAAATTGAAAAATGGATGTAGTGAAGAAAAAAATAGAGAATATTTATATAGAATATAAAAAGAATCAATTGAGAATGTTTTATTTATCTTGAAAATTGATACTAAGTACCAATGTCCATTTATAATTTGTTGGTTTATAATGTAAGAGTTTGTACCAATTATCTAAAACTATAATAAAAAATTTCCTTAGGATTTTATGAATGTTAATTATTTTTAATAGACACTAGAACAAATAATCCTAATGGTCAGGTACTTATAGTAGGAATCAGAGTAGGTTATAGAGAACTTGAGAGATAATGATGTTTTAATGAGAGGTTTTATCTAGTGTAATGGATACCATCATATGTTTATAATTTTAATGTTGATAATATGTTAAATTTCATAGCAACTATTTTTGGGGATTCATAATCTTGTATTTTAAGGTTACTATTAATATTTTTAGAAAACATATATTTTTTATGAAATTTGGTTCTATTAAATTTTTTGGATGTAAACTAAATGGTATAAGATAACATTTGAGGTTAAAAAATCAGATTAATATGCAATATATATATAAATATTTGTTTTTTAGGATTTACCTAAATTTTTCATAATTTTATAATTTTTAAATTAATAAATTTAAAGAAAAAATGGAATCCCATAAACTCATAAAGGACCCATCCATTTTTTCATGGCAGTGAGGTTTGAATCCACAACTACAGATTTCCAATGGTGAATCTCCTTACAATGAACTACAAGAAATTCTATTCAGTAATAAATATTCATATTTTTTAAATGATTTTATGGATGAAGAAAATTTTATATTTGAAACATTTATTTTCTCATATAGATAAATATGGTATTTGAAACTAATTCAGTGATGAAATGATAAATGTTATTTAATAATATAGTCAATATAATTTTATGGAATATTATAAGGTTATGGAAAACTAAATAATATGGGATTTTATTCTAGTAATAAGAGATAAATTATTGTTTAGATTTATGTGAGATTCAATTATGTATTTATGGTTATTAATGTTATTTATGGAAATCATTAGTGTATCGTAGAGATTAAATATTTGGGATGTCGAAATTTTTGTATCAGACCACAAGAGTAATTAATGTTATTTAGTGATAAATGATAAAATTATTCATGGAATAATTTGATATAAAATACATCTGATTATTGGAGTCCATTAATATTATGAAATATTTTTTGAGTAATTTTATTGTTATTTATCATTCGGATGATCTATTTTGAAATTTGGGTATTATAATTAAATTTTTGTGATTAATGTAGTTCTTCATAGAATGGAAGATTTCCCATTTAAAGGATTTATATTATACTATGATAACCACATTGGATTTGGATAAATATTAATGATAAGAATAATATATATTTATTCTTTCTCTATATTATAGGATTCGTCATATGTTTATTCAAGGGATAAACACATGAAAAATTCATAATCATAATTTGGAGAATAAGATGTTTTTATAGTGGAAATCTGTTAATGGATGAAATCCTACTTTTCATGAAATATAATTTAAATATGTTAATATAATTGATAGAAATATAATTCTTCAACTCTATGAATATGATCATTAAATAACTTTAACTATTTATATTTCTTACCGATAAAACAATGGCCTTTTATCCAATCATCTATTTACGGAATTGTGATGGTTGACATCTTTTATTATATTGTTATCTATCACCATCTATAAATCCTTGGGATTTTATTGTCTCATCTATATCCCTCTTCTAAATCCCCAATTATTTTATCCTTCATGAACTCCTATTATGTTTTAGTTCATTTGACCTTCGTAATTACCTTTTTTCTCTTATCAAGTGGATGATTTATTAATCCATTTTAATATTTGGGATTTCGAAAAAAAAAATTTAAAATATTCAAACCCATAGTTTTCAATCCTCATAAAAAATTTGAGGGATAAATTTCATAATAGGGGGAGAATGTGAAATACCAATATATTAAAAAATGACTATGTTTGATAGCATACAATATACTCAATGCAGAGACTAAACAAAAAAATAAAATTTATTATATAAATTTTGCTGTAACATACTAGCTTTCAAAATGAATGGAATTAAAATTATTAACCGAATTATTAAATATATATTTTTCCTACTCAATTATTTTGTTTTAATTGAAAATATTAAATAATTAATTTTTTTTTTAAAAGTAAATTTATTTATCAATGAATATGTTTTCCTGAAAAAATTTATTAACTTCTCTTTAATAGTTTTTTATATTTACTTACATGAAATTTAGAAATGCTTATTTTGAAATTTTAATTAATTTTTTAGGCTCATCATGTATGAATTTCTCTTCAATAATTATTTATAAATTTCTGAATTTTTTTATTTATTAGGAAATATAGAATAATATATGTGTTTTTTGAAACATTTAATTTGTTAGAATGTATTTACAATGTAATTGTTTCAATTGCTTTTAAATTTTTATTTGTAAAATTTTATTTAAAATAATATCATTGTTATTTATGAAATGTATTTTATACATTAACATATTATAAAAATAATTTATATTTAAAAATTCCTTTTTTCAAAAACAACTATAGTTTTTATCATTTTCAGAATTAATTTTTAATTAAATAATTCCACAAATATAAATTATATTTTGAAAAAATTATTAAATATTCAGATGTTTGAGGAACAATTTTAGTAAATATGATACTTTTATTGTCTGAAAATATGATTAGTAACCAGAGAAATTTTTTTACCCTGGAAATGGGTAAATCAGCTAATTTGGGTTTAATATAAAATTATCAGAAACATAAATTTTACAAAAAAAATGCCTAAATATTAATTTATCAGTACATATTGACAATAATAATCCAATTGTACAATTTATGACAGATTGGGGATACTTGAATGTCATTATGAACATTACATTATTCTATTTGAAGAAAATTCAACTATATCACGCTCTTGTTTTTTAATAAGCGTAATTTTTTTAAAAAAGGTTTAATAAAATTGATATTTTAATCAATAAATATAAATTTTAAATGTAATACAGATATATTCATCATGAAAATTTATTTTAAATTTTTTATGAGTAAAAAAGTAACTTAATTGATTTCATAAGCTATATAGAGTAATTAATTAATTAATCAAATAAATGATATTAAAATATTAAAATAAGTGTATTTTTAAATAATTAATTTGACCCACTAATTTTTTGGATTAAAATTACCTTCATGTGATATGGATAAATATTTTTTATACATTTTAGATATTTTATAAGTATTATTATTTAGAATTAATGAGTTGATCCAAAAATTCACATTATTGATATTTTATATGAAATAACATTTTAAGGGATATATAACTGAAAAAGATCATATATTAATCCAAGTGATTATTTAATGGCTTCAAATATCATTAATAGTTTAATTATTCTTCTTTTCCCTTGTACAATAACTATATTAACCATCATAAAGTAAAAAATCCAAATAGTCATTATGATAAATAAATGGCAAAAATTTGGGTTTTAAAAACAGTAAGGGTATAAATATAGTAAAATGGGTATAATTTTTATTTTATTATATTATTTATACCCTTATTAATATTATATTATATACCACTCACATCAGAATAATTTTAGAGGTCTTTTTTATGATGAATAATAGCTTTAATGGTCTGAATATGTTATTAAAATAAGATTCTCTAAAGAATATGTTTTGATTTTCATCAAGCATTTATTTTTTGTTAATTCTTTCACATCAATCAAACCTCTTTAAAATATTAAATATTAATAAAATAATATAAATATACTTACATGTATACTATTACATTAGTTTATTGACCAATATATATCCACACATCCATCAAATGGTTGAATATTTCACCCTTTTTGTGTATGGATGACTATATCCTCATGAACCAATATATTTTTTTCCATTACTATCTCGAAATAAATGTTATAATGAGGAAAATAATATCTATGCATGATATTTATTACAAATTTATCATTATGAAATAATACTATATCTTTTTCATTGTTTCATACTCCACAAAGATACCCTCTAAAAATGGTACCCAACCTATATTTCCAATTCCATAAGGAATATCCCTGTAACACCTTGATATTTTGTGAAATATTATTGTTTCAAATTAATTTAATTTCCTTGATACTATTAATTTTATGCATCATTGAAGATATTTTATTTTATTTTATTGAACTATGTTGTCTTTCATTATACGAAAAACCATGTTAATCATGAAAATATTAACCATAAACATTATCATACCATACCCAGAACACCTAGGTTTTCATAGCTTACAAGTGAAAATTACATTCCTTAATGAAATGCATAACACCCAAGACCGAGGTTTACCAAAAAAATTAATTTATATTTATAATTTTATTATTTAATATAGTATGATATTACCAATATATATAATTAGATTCTATGAATAATATTAATTAATTTAGGATTATATATGGTTTATATAATATAATATTAATTCATAGTTCATCAATTAATTATTAGTGAGTTTGAAAATTTGTTGAATATAAATGGAAATATTATTATTTGTATGGTCAAACAAGATTTTTCACAAAAATAAATTAATTTAAATAGAACTACTGATTGATAAAAGTGTATTATATATTTTATATATTCAATAGAACATGTTTTATATTCATTCAAGATAATTTATATATGTAAGATCAGAATAAACCAAATTGTATGCTTTAAAACACAAATATTTATTAATATAGTTTTACATCCTATTAATGGATAACCCATTATAAATATAAATTTTGGGGATTTTATGTACTTAATATGACAATATAAAATTCATATTTTATATATATATATTTAAAAATTATGTTAGGATAATTTTTTGGTATTTTTCTATAAGGTTTCAATTTTTAATGAATAGATAAAAATACAGAATTTAATTCAGAACTCCTTTTTCATCTAATTGTATTTATAATAATAAAAGATATTTTACATTTGTTTAAAAGTAAAACAATATGATATTTTTTAATTTCTATTACGTCAATCATCGATATCAATTTCGCTTTGAAATTGGGTGTAAAAACATAGCTAACTTTCGAATGTTTTCACATAAAAAACCAGCATTGTTAACCTGATAGTAGAATTAATTTTAAATTAATTCCTTCCAATAAGGTGATTTGAATTTTTAAAAATTTATTCCATATTTGGAATCAAAATATTTTATAATATCATATAACAAAATAAAATTCCAAAATATTTCTGTAGGTAGTGATAATTAATTACAACAGTTGGGAGAAAAATTTGGTTAATAAAGTACTAAACATTAATTTTAAAACACAAAAGAACCTAGAAATAGTTCAAACACCCATTATCATTCCATTATTCTTCAATTAACCATTATTTATTTATTTATTTGGTTTTTTACAACATATTTTAGGTAAAAATATCGGTACACCTAACTTGTTTTCAAAAATGCCAAGTGTGTCCTTTCCTTTACCTATACAAGGACACCACCTCTCCCTCTTAACTACACCTATCAAACCACTTATGATCAGCTAATATGTTCTAAATATAATTCACATTATACATATCTTTATCCTTTAATCCTCCCTTTTGGAATAAATCAAGCCAAAGAAGCCTTTTGAAAAAATACCAAAAGGAGGTACCCGATTAAGAGGTAACAACTTCTCTCATGTTCTTTTCATTTACATACATTCTCAACCCCTCAACTATATTTATTCATTGATTTCATAACATCATAATAATATTAAATATAATAATATGTATTTTATTTATGTTCTCTACCTATAATTTCACAAATATCCAACTAATTGTTAACAGACATACATTTTGTTTGTACGCCGAACTACCGCCTCACTAAACAATGATTGTTAATTCATCCTTTACCGCCTATCTTGGTGGAAAATATGGTGGAAAATATTTATATATATTTCATATATTATATTCAGTATGTATTTATTCTTATATATTAATTTTATGAAAAAATACATTTTCTACTATCCATTGGGTTTAAATATGATAATTCCGTTTGAGGAATTGTTGACTACCACCCACTCAAAGTGATGTGATTTGTTCACAAACATCTTGTAAGGTATTAAGGATGCGTTTTGTAAATGTAGATGATATATAAAATATATTGATTATATTTAAATAATTAATATATACGTATATCAAATATTATAAGTGATTTTCTATCTTTATTTCAATACGACATTAAAAATGGAAACTAAGTTTATGCATATGTACATCTCACAATCTTCTTGAACAGTATCTTCCATTTCATATGAATATATAATATAAATTTTTATAATAAATAGATAGTTTATATAAATTATATTTATATCATGGTATAAATTTTGTGAATAATGATATAATTCTATGGAACAATGATATAACAAATAAAGACACATGTGAAGAACAAAGTGAATATTATCCAAAGTGAAACCCTAACATAGGATTGTTAACATGAAGCGAATATAAGGAATTATTATAACCATATAGGGTATTATATATAAAAATACTATTATATAAAATATTTTCAATAAACATAAATATATTATACAATAATATTATATAAGTATAAGGAGTCAAGATACTAGGTAAGGGGATTTTAACTCCCTTTTTATTCCCATGAGATACATGTTTTAGTAACCACCCTTATCTTTTATGTTCGCTATATATTTTTCATGGTTTTAATTAATTATGATCATAAATAAATTAATGGGAATTTTTATTTCCATAATATGATATTTATTTCTTCTGGTTAATTATTAAAATAATACCAAATCACTAGGACAATTTTGTATCAATTTTCCTTCATTAAGACACATGCTTTATTATGAACATATATTTTTCCATGAGGTTTATATAAATCCTTTTAAATTATATATCAGGAATTTTTATTTTTAATTATATTTAAGAATTCATATAATTTTATAATATTAAATATGTAGTATGGTCCAAATTTACCATGTTGTAAGTGTTTATTGAAACATTCCAATCGCTTTTTAGATTAATTATATTTATTCTTCCATTGAGGAAATATTAAGAAATATCTATCAAAAATATTTATGACTTTTCTTATACTCAATAAATTCATGATATATTAATGTTGTTATACCATTTTTTCACCCATTGGTATAAAATATTGATAAAAGGTGATTTAAATAAAGCCCAATATTACCCTATCATCATTCAGAAATATATATTTTTAAAAATCAATAATTTCTAATGTGTTTTAAGAAATTTATAATATTATGATAACATCATTAAAATAAATTTTAACCCTTTTTAAATTTTACCAATTATTTAAATGGAATATTCTTTTTTCTTTCAAAATAAGTCATTTTTTCATCATTTTTACCATGTCAAGGAATGTTCTTTTTACCTAACACGCCATGTATAGATTTACCCATTATTAATTCTATGAATATCTATTTTCATGGATAAAGAAATAAATTTTGAGAACTTTTTTAAATATATGTTTTCATTGTAATGGTTTTCTAATGTTTTTCATGATTCTGTTAAATGTTTAAAAAAATGGTTTTCCAAATTTTTATTTTTTAAGTTTCCTTCTTCAAAGAATATTGAATATTTATCTCACGAAATATATTCAAAATATCATTCTGAGTTATTTTTCATCTATGATAATATCTGTTGATGTTACTCATGCCCATCATAGAAATGATATAATGGTTGAATTCATGTTAATTCTTGAATGGACTATGTTTTGATGGATTGAGTCTTATGATACCAGTTTCACTTCTAGTTTTAGGATTTTAAAACAAGCTTATTTTCATGGGTTTTGCATTCATATAGTGTTTATGAAACTTATCTTATTTTAATTTTTATTACGTGATGAAATTTTAATGATACCCATTTCATTTAATGGGTTATGATTTTTTGTTTATAATACCTATTTCTTTTTATTAGTCAGGATATGAAAAATGTTTTATTATATTTTGGAACATTTTTTAATGACTCTATTATGTGATGGGTGGACCAATATCTCCCTCCAATGCACTAGGTAATTAAAGGTTATATTATATCTTAAAGGTTACACGAGTTTTATCTCACTCCAAAAACCAAGAAGGATAATGTGTTGTATACCAATCCGAAAACCTGGAGGTACATGGTTTACAACCCTATCCTAAAATTTAGAGTGTACATGGGTTGTAGCCCAAACACCTAAATAAGAGGTTTCCCGGGTTGTGGACCATGACTAAATGTAAGAGGGTACATGGGTTGAATCACACTTTCTAAACACAAGTAGGTACATGGTTTGTATCCTAATCCTAAAAGTAAGAGGGTATATGGGTTGTTGTCCTAAGGACAAAATAAGTACACTGTTGTCATCCCAATCTCACATTGTTATAATGGTTTTGGTATTTAGCCTTGATATATTATTTTTTATTCTTATATGAATTCCACAATTCCATGTCTTATTCCTATGTTATGATATCATGAATTTTATTTTTATTTATCATATAATCCATGTCTTATAAATATTCAATCATTAGTATGATATCTAATATATAGGGTATGATATTCAAGTATTGTTTCCCATTTTGATACCCTTTTGTTCATGTTATGAATGCACATTTCCTTTGTTTACCCTTACTGAGAATCTAAGCTCACCAATTTTTTATATTTCCTTCCCCTATGTAATGACGAATTGTTTTAGTAAGAATTACTAAAATTAGAGATAATTATGGGATTTTTTGATGATATTTTATCAAAATAGATGTTTTTTTACCATGTTTTCAAGAACACTAAACTATTGTGTTCCTCAAGAATGTATATTTATAATGTGTTAAATAAAAATCAAAAATGATTTAATATCGATTTATGCTATGTCAGGGTCTCTATAGTTTGTATAAAAGGAAATATTTTGTCAACCATTATAAACTGGGATGCATAATCTTTTGTGATATCCTTAATAATATTTTTATGTATATGTCTACTGTTGTCTCTATGGATAAGTATAAGGGTGGTCAGATCTTTAGGAAAGTGTCCTAGAATTTTATTAATGTATAGAGTGAGTTGTTTCCTAGAAATAAATTGATGTATGGATAGTAGAAGTGGATTTGGGTATGGAATAAATGTATCAAGGGTTAAAAAATATGATGAGAAGTTCTGGGCTTGACTCAGGGTAACAGGGTCCATGACAATGTGTCTAGCTACACACCTGGTTTGACACTGCAAGGGGATATGATTTTTAAAGTCATAGACTCTTAACGAACCATTATAAAGGATTTGAATAGATGATTACAATGAATAACCAATGATATACATATGGTTTCATCGATTAAAATATTGGTGTCATGATTTAGACATCCCAAAAGTAATTTTTCATTATTACATGGCTTTCATATAGGATATATGTTTCTCACCTCATTTTTTCTAGTTTTAGTTAATGAGTAGAACAAGAAGGAACAAGATTAATATTATTTGTTTTAGAAAAGGAAATTATTAGAATTATGAAAAAAAATTCCAACTATAAATATTATAAATATAATTAGGTAGATGTTTCGAGTGTTGATTACACTTGTGATGATGAGGAAAGAAAAAATGATATGTGATAGGAATGAGATATTCTTCCAGAATTGTATACATTAATCATAAGATGAATTTTTAGATTCAGAAAAGAAATTATGGGCTGATGAAACTTTCAAAATGAAAAGGTGATGTCATATTCGGATCCAGGGACCTAGTCCGAGGGGGCGGAGGAGTCGCGCAAAAAAAATTCATATGTGTGCGAAAAAATATGCCCCATGTGGAATGCTCCGGGATTCGCAAGAGTTCTTCGGCGGGGGCACAGAAACTTTTGCGCCCCCACCCCACACGGTTGACATTTATCACCGCCGACATCGGCGCACAATTATTTCACGCTGGAATATTTTTCTCACCCTCGAATGCCTATAAATAGAAGTCGGTCTATTCGACTTTCGGGATGAGGAATCTGAATCGGCTCTTGTGCGAGAAATTTTTCTTTCTGTGCATGCAAAGATGGCTTTTAGGTACAGTTTTGTTCGCATCAAGTCACCCCGAGATCCGCCTTCACACGAGATCCCCTTGGTTTGGACTGAATTCCAATCCCTTCGGGGTCTTCCCCCTGCATGAAATCCCTTCCACTTGCACATAGGCTGGCCCATTGCACGCAATCCCCTTTAATTGCATGCACCCCACCCATTGTGCCCAGCCTCTCCCAATTACGTGCAATTAGTCCTCCTTGTGCACAATCCATTCTAGTCGTGCACAAAACCTCGACTCCATTTGAATACTAATCCTCACTGATTTCACGCCAGCACTGTTTTTTTCATGAAGGGAAGATTATTTCACACACAAGCCTCAAAGGTAGCGTGCAACTCTACAGAACCCCATTTTCCACACTACATGGGTGTACCTCTACACGTGTCTCCAATTCTCTTCTTATTGATTCCATTCACGGGTGTCTCTCATGCCTCGGGCATCCATATCATAGACCACATTATCGTACAACCTTCTAGGCATATATGAAGTAACTTCAATGTCCCTTGGATGGTTCTTCTCGTGGCATTTCTTCACCTTATGTTTCATCGCATAGGCATGCAAATGGATATTCCTTCGTCACATATCCAGGCTATCATGGACCCCTCTATGGTTCTCTCCCTGAAGCCCCCTAGTCATGGATTTTCCTATCTCCTCTCTACACCAAGGAGCAGAGGGTACTAGTTATGTATGACCTAGGGGTGTGGAGTGAACCCCCATCGTCTGAGCTGCAAGATGTTAAACTGCCAAGAAACATCATCCTCAGGACATGACATTAAACTGTGACCTTTCCCCATGCCTCACATGCAGGGTACCCCACCTCGGACATTCTCCATGCCCACTCGTCTCCACGGGGATGGGATCACCCTTTACAGGGGATTATGTCCTCATTATTGGAGTGGCGTTTGTCTGCGGGGAAACGGAAGCCACATTGGGGTAAGTCCCTAGCTATTCTTTCCAGAGGCAGCATCCCGGCTCCTCCTTTTGACTTCGGTCCCTAGGGCCAGTGAAGGGCATGGTGGGAAACAGTGCTTCTCCTTTCATCGGTACTGAGTCCCTCTCCCGCTACGCTTTGTTGCCCTCGGGCCTCTAAGCTGGAGTAACCCCGAACTTCTCGGTCTGCTATCCATGCATAAGCCCCTGTTTCCTCTATGGGTCGTTAATCATGCGTAAGCCCGTCTCCATTTCCCACTGAATAATCTTTCAGGACTTGATCGTTCATTATCTGCTATCTCTTGTTTATCACACCAAGCATGACTCAAACGAGCTTAGAGAAAACACCGACCATGAAAAACACCTAGGCCACCTTAGAGTGTAAGCCCCATACCATCTCGAACTATGGTGACTTTGATCCATATCAAGGCATGGTACGTAGGAATCCTCCATGAGGTTCATGCCCAATAACCCACCACTTGTGCTGCCTCAAAGTGTAAGCCTCATACCATCCTGAACTATGGGGACTTTGATCCATGTCAAGGCATGGTACGTAGGAAGCCTCCACGAAGTTCAAGTCCCACAACCCACCACTTGGGCCACCTTGGTGAGTAATCCCCATACCATCCGAAACTACTAGAAATTTGATCCATGTCAAGGCATGGTACGTAGGAAGACTCTATGAGGTTCAAGCCCAACAACCCACCACCTGGGCCGCCTCAGAGGTTAAGCCCCATACTATCCTGAACTACGGGGAATTTGATCCATGTCAAGGCATAGTACATAGGAATCCACTATGAGGTTCAAGCCCAAACACCCACCACTTGGGATGCCTCAGAGTGTAATCCACATACCATCCTGAACTATGGGGACTTTGATCTTTTTCAAGGCATGGTATGTAGGAAGCCTCCACAAGGATCAAGCCGAACAACAGACCACTTGGGCCACCTCAGAGTGTAAGCCCCATACCATCCAGAACAATGGGGACTTTGATCTATGTTAAGGCATGGTACGTAGGAAGCCTCCATGAGGTTCAATACCAACATCCCAACACTTGGTCAACCTCATAGTGTAAACCCCATACCATCCCAAACTACGAGGAATTTGATCCTTGTCAAGGCATGATACATAGGAAGCCTCCACGAGGATCAAGCCCACCACCTGGTCATTCCGATCATTATCACGTCCGTTCACCAACCCCTTGGGCCACCTCATAGTGTAAGCCCCTAACATCATCGAGAACTAAGCGGACCTTGATCCATGTCAATGAATGGTACGTCGGAAGACTCCCTGAGGTTCAATCCCACAATTCATCAGGACCCCAGGTCCACCTTCACGTCAGTTTACTGACCCCATGGGCCACCTTAGGGCATAATCCCCAAATGACACCTGAACTACTTGGACTTTGATTCCTACCACAGGGATATGTAGGAAGCCTCCATGAGGTTAGAGCCCATCACTCCCATCTCATCTTGATCTCTCCCTTGAGCCTATGCATCTTAGGAAGATCATGCCCAAACCCAAAGGTTCCATTTTTTCTAGGTTTCCTCCACACGTCCATTCTCACTGGTCACCTAACCAGGTGTTCCATTGTCTCACCGAATGACATGGAGTTTGATTTCTTACCATGGAGATAAGTAGGTAGCCTCTTCGAGACTCAAGCCCAACTTCACCGTTTCCCTTGTGGTGGCCATATTCCATTCCCCCTCACTTAATCACCCATCTTTATTCTCACCCATTACACCACATCATGGTGGGATCATGCCACCCCATTCCCCATTCTGTTTGAAAACATTTGGGAAGCCACCCACATGATGGCCCCAGTATCGGTGTTCGCTCTAGGGGGTTTATCCATCTGATACACTGTAATCAGTGTTCTGATCTGTCTGATCTGTCTCCGCTGGATATTAAACTTGCAGCATACCCTGTGTTAAACATGGGAAACTGAGGAAAACCTCATATACATGCCCATGGAATACGATTCCCCGTGTTCGATTTGGGATTCCTCGAGCTTCCTTGCCCTTAAGAAGCCCTATAATAATGGATAGAATTAAGACACGACAATCCCCCAGCATCCAGACATGCTAGTGATGCCCAAAGTGACTACTCCCCTAACTGAAGGTTTCTGCCCTGACCGGACCCCTTGAAATGTCTTGACAGAAGCACTGTAATTAACTCATTCCCATGAAGATATGGCACCAGGTAGAGTTTCACAAACAATTTATTAAGTCTATGAGGGAGAACCGGAATTGGTGATGAGATCCGAGGAGGAATCCATAGAAGGAATAACTGACATACCATCGTCTCTTTTCGATCAAGGAGAAGACATCCCTGAATAAGTATCGGATGTTTCCCACCTTTGGAAAGCAGGAATTCAGGGTAACATCTGTGCATCCTCTATGTGATGGATGCATGTGGCCGAGAAAAAGCTTCGGAAATAGAATTGGTTAACCTGACTTGATGTTCGTATCCTCAATGTGGAGACCAGTAACGTTCAGAGCATCAATGGATTGGCATGTCACGAGACCCTGTCATCCATCACCTGGTCCCACTCAGTAAATAGTAGGCCTGACGTGAAACTCTCCAGAAGTATGGGTAGTCATGGCATTGAGCATTCCATTCTGTGACATTGTCAGCGTGGATCCCTCTTACCGGCCACAGAAGACAGAACAACGATGGGGTACTGGTTGTCAATTTCTATTCTTATCAGTATTAATGATTCCATCTCCCTACTTTTGGGAATCATTTTGTGGCATCCGGAACTCGCTCATCACCTGCCCACCGGCGTAGGGGCGTGGGAAATATCGACGCGGCTACCCCGCATGGTTCTGCCTCTTCTATGACATCCTCGACCGCCATGACTACTAGGCACCCACGCCACCTCTCTCCATCAGAAATTATCCTGTGTAGGGTAATTAATTACCTTGAACATGAGTACAAGGAGGATTGGATCATCCCCACTAGGTATTTGGCCCGCCTAGAGATCAAGGTGTCCATGCCTCGCTGTCAACGCTGCCTCCGAGGGCCACGCAGGGCTCCGCTGCTCCCCACCCTAACATTCAATCATTTCGAGAGATTGTCCCCAGAATTCCTTGACAACTCCCTGCCCTATTCCGATGATGTAGGGGATGTTCATGTCGACCTGATCGGAGTCCCGCACCAAGGGATCCCAGTGAGGTCTCCCACCAGTTTGCATCAGCACCGCCGCCCAATTCCCCAATCCGAGGTGTAGGTAAGCCGCATGCATGCACCACCGGATCCAGTTCAAATGACATGACGCCAGCGTCTGGTGTAAATGGAAGAGGGCGCTCACCGCGGGGTGTCACCGTCAGCGACTACTGTGGCCCGAGCAACCGCTGACTCAAATCCCCAACTCCTGGAATACCTTGGGTAGGGGTAGTTATATGTCCGACCTGGATTGAGGCCCCAACCACCCCATGGGCTGGCTGGGTAGACTCTCTCGGTCGCCTGCACAAGCGATGGTCACTGAGGACCTATCTGCAGCAATGCCACCCAGTGCGGAGGCCCACTCCTTACCACCACTAGGGAATGTACGGGTCTTCCCGGCTTCCATCCTCGGCTTAGAGGTATGCCCCATGCCACCTTCAACCCAAGAAAGTGTCTCCCCCATGACAGCGACACTTCATATGGGGGTCTCTCTCGTGGTCACTACACCGGGTACGAGGTCACTCCCCCTACCGCAGACTGCAGGAATGGAGATATTGCATGTCTGGTCAATCTCCAACATGAAGGCACTCCCCATGTCATCATACCAGCCTAAGAAGGTCCTCCTTGCCCCAGAAATCAGAGGGGTGGTGTCCAACTTCACTTCACCAACGCCAAGTACGGAGGTCCTACGCGTGATCAACTTTATCATTATGAGGACCTTCCATGATGTAATGTAGTCAGGGGAAGTGAGCATAGAGGTCTTACCTATTCTCAAAAAGATCCTACCTATGCTTCTGTCAGCTCCAACGGAGGTCCTTCCTGCTCCAGCACTTCCCACAGAGGTCCCCCTGCCCCTTTCTGCATTTTCCCCGGTGCTCCTTGCACCGTGACCCACCCTGGCCGGGGATCTCTCCACCCCAGCACCAGTAAAGCCGAAGGACCTCCACATGCCGAAAGTGGGCCTTTCCCCAAAGAGCCACCAAAGGGTAGGAGAGCAGGTGGTCTCCACCGCAAGAGGAATTTTGGAAAGGGCCAAACATGATTTAAACCATTCCCCTTCTCAGACTCTGAATCGGAGTACGACTTGGCGCTGGAGCCCTCTCCTTTGTCCTCCAAGTCATGGGCTGGGGCAGGAACGTGGCGCAGCAGCCTCATACTCCAAGAATATGAGATCTATAGGATCCATGTCTCCGTCCAATGGTATATCTAGGAGGACGAGAACCTGGCCTGTCCCCATGGACCAACCACGCAGTCGCCACCGTCATCTCTAGAAGCACCCTCTGCCTCGGCTAGAGACTACAGAGAGCTATTTTGGGGGTCAATGGTAGGAGAGTCGCAGAATAGCCCACGCTCGAAAGACACTGATGCTACTTCAGGAGCATTGGTCTCTGGTCTATCCTCTCATGATATAGAGGCCAGGTCGCTACAATCCTCAGAGGACTACCCATGATTCAGTGGCCAGTCAGCCCCCTCGCTGTATTCTCTGTCGACCAGACCACCGTCCTAGCAATCTGCCTCAGTGCCGCTACCAGTTCCTCGCCCACCCCAAGTTGACGAGTGGGGAAACCAAGGTACAAACCTTGAATCTAATCCGATGAGCTTCTGGATTATCCTTGCTGCAGGCCACTTCCCTGAGAAGTTTTGGCTAGTCTCAGGACCAAATTATTGTATGCCGTAATCTCTCACCCCGGAAGAGTTTGAATGTTTACGCCATACCCCCTGGGTGACTCACTTCCTTATTCTCCACCAGCGAGTACCGTATCCCAGGAGCCATGTGCACCTTGAAAACATCATTTAACAATGACGTCTAGTTGATCTGGTTGCGCTCCCCATGGTCCAGCATTCTGAGTAACCTGGTCACCACAAAGCCCTCCAACAGCAATGCGTTTAGAGTTTCCAAGTACTGCACAAGGTTATTAAGGAGTCTACCCCCCATGTGCATGTCCTTAGCTGGGGGAAGTATGATGCCCTCCTCTTTAGTACTATTCGTTGGTCGCCCAACTCGTTAGGAGACATTGAGGACATGCCCTTGAGAAGAGTTGCGGTCAACATGACCGATCACCCAGGAGGGGAGAACGAGACAGAACTACATGATGGGACTTCCTCCCTGAGGACGTTCCCTCACTACTAGACCCATCGATGTGGATTACTCATCATCAGAGGAACCTCCTAGGTCTCCATGCACCCACCGAGGCATTTGAACTCATCCGGAATTCCGGTAAGGTCAAAGAGCGCATCATATCGTTCAAGAACTCTGACACGTCTGCTTCAGTGGAGAAGAGGTAGGAGGACCCCGAGAAGGCCACATTGTGCCAGCATCATGTTGAGTAGAAGAAGTTGGTTGATGAACATCTAGATGAACGCATTTCAGAGCGATGAACCGACTACTGTGATCCTAGGCCAAGGTAGCAGGGGCAAGAACAACTACTCCTTAGTGAGCTGCCTCTTGGAAACCCCGATCATGCTACTCCCGTGAACAGGGCGGAAGCCGAAGATCATGGAAAGAGGGTGCAGTATGTCTCCCAAAACCCTCCTGAATGGTGCGACAATACAAGGAACCCTGCTCGAGATCCTCCAGCAGCCCCATGGGTCGCTCCACCAGCTGCTCCACGAGCCGTTGAGCTTGTCTACCACATTGAAGAACCTGGAAACACAATCATGGTTAGGGACCCCCATCGAGATAGGGACCCATGTCCAGATGATCCAATGGCAGCACTCATCACCCGCTTAGAGGATTTGGAGACACGACAAGTGGCCATCCCACTACATAGCAAGCCACACCCGGCAAGGGTGGACGATATGCCAGCAACCCTGGGATTCGGAAACCCCATCTTTTCCCCCCTTTAATGGGACTGGGGAACCACAGAAGCACCTGGCCCACTTCAACTCAAGGTGTGGGCCTATTTAAGGACTACAGTATAGCAGGTGGCTGCCGAACACCAATGTTTTGTTCAAAAAATGGAGGGGACGACATTGCTCTGGTACAGCCAGCTCCCCGTCAGATACGTGACCATCTCGGAGGACGTTCACAGGAAATTCCTCTACTAGTTCATCTCTACCACCCGAAAAATCAGCATTGTAGTCCCCTTCAAGTGCGAACAAAGGCATGATGAGTGAGTCGCATACTTTATCGCCCAGTGGAAGGGGTTCACATAATCCCTTGACATGCCACTGACTCAGTAGAAATTACTGACGATGTGCATAGGGAACGTCATGAAGGATTTTGTTCTCTCCCGGATCTCTCAGAACTCTCCCAGAGGGTTCCGATACTTCTTAGATAAGGCCCAGTGCCTCGAAAAAGCCATACAACAGGCCATCCAGGCACGTCTGTTACCCCATGTAATCCAATTGATGAGGAATGTCAGAGACGAGCCCACCATGGTGGCCCAGATAGAGGCCCCTAGAGATCTGGAGCTACTGCCATTGAATCCATCTCTATAGCCCTGCAGTGGTCCGCCACCACGGGCACAACTTCCAGCCGAGCAGCGACCGCCTCAAAATTGGTAAGCGCCTCCCCGTAACATGCCACCACCACCTAGGAGAGATAATAATGTTCCGCCTCCTAGGTAGGCTCCTACGACCCCTCATCAAGGCCAGGCTCCTAGATCCCTCCTTCCAGAGAGAAAAAATCATACCTACTCATTCAACAAGGCTCAGGTCCCTGGTTACTTCCGTATCACCTAAGAGTCGGGAATTGTACGACTCCCAGAGTGCAGAAATCTAGAAGAGTCGAATCTCACTGATCGCCCCAAGTACTTCCCTTATCAGTAGATTCTGGGCCACACCTTTAAGGAGTGATATGTGTTTAAAGACTATCTCCTAGACCATATTGACAAAAACATAGTTTGGTAGGGCTCGGCCCCAGCACAAGTGGTGGGTGTCTTTGTGAGGTCAGATAGCAGTAGAGACAACGAAGGCGAGTGGCATCAGGTTTCTGACTACGGGTCTCAAAAGTATAATGATTGGATGGCCTACAAAGCGGTCGACCGCACCCATGGAATTATCCGTGCATGCCTGAATTAGCTGGAGATTTCAAGAGCTATGACCACCACTTTTGTATAATCATCTCAACCAGCCTCATCCCAGAAGATCAACAATCGGTAGTGCAAAAAAAACGCACCCTACCAATTCCGTCATCATTCCACACTCTCATCGACTTCAGGCCCGCTGAGATGGTGATCCCTCCCATAATCCGCCCAGTGATGGATGAATCTCCAAGTGATAGTCAAGGGTACGCTTCAGTTAACACCATTGAGTTGGTAAACCCTTATTTGAATCCCTATGAGGGGGAGCATCAGGTGAACCTCCCCAACATCCACAGCCGACACCAACGTCGGCAGAGCCACGACCATATGGGTTTTCGGGGTGTGTCATTTGGCACCTCCTGCCCGTCCACGCATGCCACTGATACTAGATAGTAGGCCGAGCGCAGAACTCAGCATGCATAGCCCCTTCATCTGGTGTCGACAGGCCTGCCTCAACCACCGTTTGGGCTACTGGATTAGGGAAAACCAGATCAGTCATGCTGCGACCAGATTTTCCCTGCTACAGGCTGCTCTGAGTTTTCTGGTCCTCATCTAGAAGCTATTCTTTGGGCTTTGACAAGTGAGTGGCAGGATATACCCAGTACGAGTCAGCCGCTGGTTCGGCCGGTAGGGGCCGCCATGCCTTATATCACATAATGGCTCCCTAAAAACAGAAGTTCTCACCTAGCATGATTGTATGATGTTATCAAGAACCTCTCCGGCATCCCAGAAAGTATTTCCATCCTTGAGCCCTTCGCCTATCACCAGATATGCGTGAAGCACTCGTCGAGGCTTTAAGAAGACCCCTCCAGTTTGAGAAAGAGGTAGTAGTGGAAGAGGCTTTCCATGCTGCAGTGTTTGAGAATACTGAATGTTAGGTAGTCATTTCATTATTAGGAGAAGCTGATGGCTCTCCCGTACAAGGGCACATCTACCCATTGTACATCACAAGACAATTTAATAGCAAGGAGGTTTGCCGTTGTCTCATTGACACTGGATCCAGGATCAACCTTATGCTGACGTAAACATTGCGGAAGCTGGGGTTATCCGAAGATGACCTGACTCCCTCTGATTTAAGAATCCATGGATACGAGAGGACATAGCAGGCCCCGGTCGGCAAGATCCGTCTGAAGACCCTGTTCAACGGTCTAGTTGCCAGCACCGAGTTTATGGTTGTCTCCCAGGACACTGTGTATAATGAATTGATGGGCAGGCCATGGCTCCCCCTGCATGTGGCGGCCCCCCCATCATATCACCAATGCCTCAAGTACTCCCTTAATGGTCGAGTGGGAAAACTCCAAGGTGACACGTCTCCTTCGCCTCTTGTGAAGCCCTCTATTTGGACACTGGATATTACAAGAGAAAGGATAAACAAGTCTAGACAAGTGAATTTGAGCCCATCACAGCTACAACCGACCCTTGTGCAGGAATTTATGATGCATAAGTCTTCCCGATCCATCGGTTGGAGGCCACGGCCCCCGATATGGGGAAATGTTTTGTCATTTCCGGGACAAGGTGGGACCATTATCCCATATCTAGGCGGCATTAGAAGATCACTTCATATTCTTATATGAATTAGGACTAAGTGATCCAGGAGCCTCCCACTCCTATAAGGTATCGTGGCATCCAGCTCATGGAAATGTAGGTACGTCATACTTTTCTGTTTCACCAGGCTGGAATAAGCCGGATCCGGCCAACATGCCACTACTACTTCCATATTATCAAGAGTGGCCCCTTGGGCCGGAGACCATAAGGGATCAGGTCAAAATCTTTCATTGTTATGGTCTTGGCAGTGCCAGAGTTCCCCGATTCAATAACCACTGCCGCTCAAGATGGTAGCAGCCTCCCATCAGGGTCTGGTAACTCAGAAGCAATTTCCCCCCAGAAGATCCCTCCATAAGTGGAGAAGAGGATATAGAAGACGCCCCTACCTTTGAAGAAGGGGTGTAACATCCCAAGTAAGTAATGAAAACTAGATATTTTTATCTATGTCTATTAATGAATTAGATAGTGTTTTAGAGGCTTAAAATGAAAATAAATCAAATCTTAAGCATGGAATACGCTAATAATTTTAAAAGATTGTTTTACTGCCTTTTGATGGAAAAACATTTTTAAATCTATCTTTTGAAAATTTTATAAGCTATGATGGTCAAAATAAACTTACTGTTTATCATTGGGACATCAAAGTTTACTTTGTGTGAATTTTTGGTATTTTTCTGACAATGTTTATTTTTTAATGAATAGTGAAAAATACTGCATTTTACATCAAAACTTCTTTTTAATCTAATTAATTTATATGATTAGATTATCTTTTGAATTGGTTTTAAAGTGAAATTAGAATATATTTTTACCATTTAATCCAATAGTGGTCATTGGAATTAATTTCACTTTGAAAATGGACTTAAACTAGTGTCAATCTTTTGATACTTATTGTTTCATAAAAACACGCTATTTTCTTTGACAGCGGGAATTAATTATTAAATTAATTAATGTAAATTATCTGTTTTTAATTTTGTAAAATAGGCATCATTTTTGAATTCATAATATAAAATATAGATTAAGGAGAAGTTTTTGTATTTTTCTGAAAAACTTCAATTTTTGATTAATAATGAAACCACTAAGTGGTAGTTAAAGAAACTGATTTTTCTTTTAAATTAAACATTGCCACTTCTGTGATTTGATTTTAAAAAATATGACATACATGGTTTTCATTGAGAAGTATAATGTTGTTCAATGAGATTAAAATAATTTTTTGGTGAATAGTAACTTTTATGTTTTTAATTTCGATTAGAGGTAATTAGTGTAGTTTAAGGTAAAAATAATGTTTTAATAATATGAGATGAGCGTGACACATGTCCTAACCTTATTTTATGTGTCATGGACGAACAATACAATCAATGGGTCAACTTGGGGGCCCCATGGAGCCACTTTGGATGGGAAATGACATAAATAACTTTTTATTTAATGTAAAAGTAAATATTACACAAACATGAGTTATTTTAAAAAAACAATTTTTACATGTTGTTATAAAAGTCAGATTTTTTATTATAAATAGTCATTGGAAAGCTACAATGTTTTCCTACATCCTGATATTTTTTTATAATTTTTTATACAATAAATAAATTAAATTATTTATGACATCATGATGATGCAGTGATTAACACATTAATAAAGGATTTAAATAAAATGAAAAGATAATTTAAAATCTGTGACCTACACATGTCCAAAACCTATTGTATGGGTGGATATCGAACCCTTATCACCTTACCCTATAATTATATAAATTTGAGACCTTTTTAATCCGATACTCATTTTAATATAAAGTAACATTTTTTTACTTTCCAAGAGTGCCCCTCCTCTCCTCTTATAAAAGGCCCCCACCTCTACCTCCTTACCCACACTTCCAAAGCCTTTGGATCGGCCAACCCCTGCCCATTTTGTCTCTCCGCATCCCTATATTACTCTTTGAAGCCTCACATTGGGCAGAAGTCTTCCCAAGGAAGCCTTTGAGTACAAACCAAAGGGAGTTACCTGATTTTAAGGTAATGTCTTCACTAGAGTCCTTTTGTTTTATTTTGCTTCTCCAACACCCTAAACTCTTTTTATTCATTTATTTTTTAAAAATAGAAGTATCTTCCATATACTTGGATGTTGTTATAAGAAGGATTCGAGCTTCACTTACACACACCTACATCTAATGGTTAAAGAACATACTGTTTCTGTGGATGGCGAGTTTCTGCCTCCCGAAACGATGATTGTTCAACATTCTTTTAACACCTTCAAAGGTGGACATTAAGATGACACTATATTTATATATGATATATAATATGTTTATTTTTTTCCTTATGCTTCTGTATTTTTCCTTTTGGGAATACCTTTATGGTTTCCATTATTGGTAAACGTGATATCTGCATTTAAGGAAGTGCGGACTACTGCCCCCTCAAAGTGATTTGATTTGTTAATACCATATGTGGGACATATAAAGGATGGGGTTATGATATTATATATGATATTACACTGGAATTATAATATAACTTTATATCATTATGATTCCATTTCATAAAATATGAAATAGAAATGGAAGCAGCGTTCATGCGTACGTACGGCTTACCATCTCCCTGAACAGTGCATTTCATTTCATACCTCTAAATGTTATATAATATTATAAATGCATGCATGTACTGGATATATATGATATATATATATATATATATATGATATCTACATCACGAATACCATTCTGGATATAATGGATACATGAACAACTCGTAATTATAAAGGGTTTATTTTTGACTCAAGTACCAATGATCGTTAAAATGACCGTTATTCACATAAATAATTACATAGTGTTCATGACATGGAAATAAGTGATATAAAAGGAATAATGAACTTGAAAAAGGTTCTTAAACAAGTAGAAATTATCTCAAGTTTATTATTCAAGATATTAAAGAATGACCGAGTCAAGTCGGACTCGAGGTATGGGACTTGGTCTCAATCTCCATTCATTGAGGCATATTTTGTTTTATACACAACCTTATTTTATACGGTGTATAAACCCCTTTTAATTTTCATTTATTCAAAAGGAATCTTTTTTATATGAAGCGTTTACAAAATGAAAAAAGGGAATGTTTTTGTCGTACGTATGCTGTGACAACGACTTCTCCGCCGCCATGACCATTATTTGAGTTTCGACATCCTCTACAAGCAATACCCTTTTTTTAAATAAAAATAAATACCATGTTTTACTTCTCTTTTATTTTGGTATTGAAAATGGTTTTCATAATTTTTTTATAGGAATGTGTTGTATTGATATCTTTTGATCGAAAGGTGAAAATATTATGTTTCTTTTATGAATGTTTTATGTGATACGATTATGTTGAGGTTCTTGTGCATTATTATGAAGACGGGTGGTTCCATGATAATCTAAGGGCGGGTGAGCCCAATATATCTCTCCAATGCATTGGGTAATGCAAAGGAGTGAAATGTTAAGGTTTCTCCGAAGAGATTTAGGGAATATACTGTGATGGGTATTCCAAACGTAACCAAGAGGGTTACTCCCTACGTAAGAATGTTATGAATGCCTCGAGTTTCCTTTATGTCTTATGATTTCTATGACTAATTCATGATTTGATGAGGTATGTTAACGTTCTTATGTTTTATGGGTAAGTATGATTTCATTATTATATATATATGTACCCATGTTTCCTTTCCATATTTTTTTATATCCCTTACTGAGTTTTTTATGCTTATCCAATGTTTTTGAAATGTTTTTCACAGGTCAAGGGAAAGGAACATGATATGATTATAGTGTCAAGGAAGTTTCAAGAAGGAATCCATTTTTTATTTTAAATATGTTTCCATTGATAGGAAAAATGAGTACTATCTTTTATGTAACCACTTTGTTTAAATGTGGAATGTAATGCATGTTTTATGATCTAATTCTCTAAAACTCTAAACCTGAAAAGATACTCAAGGTGTAATCCTGTAATAACTCAAGATTAAGTAATGTTTAAGGTCGGGGCCATATAGTTGGTATCAGAGGTGTGTTTAGATAACTTTAGGAGTTAGAATTTTATTAATTGATTATCCAAAAATATTTTTTATGGTCAAATTGAAGTGATGTAGCATTTGAATATTACCATGTTGCTTCATCTAAGACATGTTTGTTCAGAATGGTTTTCCGTAGAGGAAATAGGGAAGCAGTTCTAGGAAGGCATGCATAAGGAAATAACCTTCCGAATCAGCATCCTGAGATGGTCAGAATTGGAACTGAACAGTTTGTTGCAGTAATGGAATAGTTGACTCAAGCGATAAATGGTGGTGGTATCCATGCACGAGATCAGCCAGATCAACCGCAGAGGAACATGTCAGTGGTGGAACATTTAATGAGGAAACATCCTCCATCATTCAGAGGATCATCTGACCCTATGTTAGCTGAAGGGGGGATTAAAGCACTGGAGAAGATTTTCGATGGCATGTGGTGTTCAGAAAATCAAAAGGTTAGTCTTGCTATTTACCGTTTGGAGGGTGAAGCAGATCAGTGGTGGTCGATGGTTAGAAATATCAGGGACGATAATGAGATTGATACTCTCGACTGGGATGAATTTAAAGGCATGTTTCTTGGGAAGTATTTTCCTAAGGCTGTTCGACTTAGGATGGAAAATCAATTCTTGGAATTGAGGCAAGAGGAAGACCGAGTGGCTGCCTATGAAGAGAGGTTCACTCGATTGGCAAGGTATGCTCCAAATTTTATCCGAGACCTTGATAGTAAAATCAATCATTTTTACTCAGGATTAAAACCAAAATATTGAAGGGCATTAGCTTATCGTGAGTTTAAAAGTTATGAAAAGCTTGTTCGATGTGCTGAGAAGGTGGAAATGGAGTTTGCCAATGATCAAGTGTTCTATAACAACCAGCAGAAGAAGAGACCGAGGTGGCAGGAGAAAGGGAAGAATTCTTCAAAAAATTCTGATGGTAAGAAAACTACGTTTCTAGTTTGTTATAAATGTGGAAAAAGGCATGCTGGGGAATGTCTTCTGAATTCTGGAATGTGCTACCGATGTTGTAAGATGGGACATAAGGCTCATGATTTCACTGAAAAAGATCAAGGTGATGGTAAGTCTAAATTTGATTTACAGTTAGTGAAATGTTTTAAGTGAAATGAGATGGGTCACTATGCAAACGAGTGTCCGACAAAGAGCTCGAGTGATGGGAAGCAGTTAGACTACAAGCAGAAAGGGGTGGTGAAATCCTTTGAAAATACTTCAGCAGATGTCGGGCCATCAAATGAAGTTGTATCAGGTTCTTGTTTGTTTTTCAGATTATGCCAGTGTGTTGTTTGATTCGGGGTCTACACATTCTTTCATCTCTGAAAACTTTTCTAGTAAAATGGGAATACCATCTCAAGAAATGACTCATGAACTTTTGGTAAAAACACCTGGGGGAAATGTTGAGGCAAAAAGAATTTATATTAATCTTCCTATCCTTATTTGTGGAAAGGACCTACTTGCAAACCTTATTGTTCTACCTCTAGTAGAGTTTGATGTTATCCTGGGTATGGATTGGATCTCTATTTACCATGCTAAGATTGACTGTAGAGCTAAAGAAGTTTCTTTTCAGAAAGACTTTCAGTTTGTGTACAAGAATGAACCCTTACTGTTGATAACATATCAAGAGGTTGAGAAACTTGTAAAAGATTGAAATGGATGTTACCTTACACACATCATTGAAAATAAAGGAACTGTTCAGATTAATGATGGGCCAGTGGTAAATGAGTTCCTGATGTTTTTCCTAATGAGTTTCCTGGAATAATACCAGATCGGGAAGTTGAGTTTACTGTTGACTTAGTTCCTGATGCTAATCCAATTTCGAAACCCCCTTATCGAATGGCTCAAATTGAACATTTAGAGTTGAAGGATAAATTGCATGATTTATTAGAGAAAGGTTTCATTCGACCTAGTACATCACCATGGGGTGCTCCTATTTTTTTTTGTTAAAAAGAAATATGGTTCTATGAGACTTTTCATTGATTATAGAGCCTTGAATAACATCACTATTAAGAACAAATATCCTTTGCCTCATATCGATGATTTGTTTGATCAGCTCCAGGGAGCTCAGTATTTTTCAAAGATTGACCTGAGATCGGGGTACCATCAGCTAAAGGTAAAGGAAGCAAATGTTCCGAAGACTGCGTTTCGTACAAGATATGGCCATTATGAATTTGTAGTAATGACTTTTGGGCTAACCAATTCACCTGCTGTATTCAAGGACTTAATGAATAGAATTTTCCATGAGTTCTTGGATAATTTTGTGGTGGTTTTCATTGATGATATTTTGGTGTTTTCTAAAAGTAAAGAGGAGCATGAAAGACATTTAAGGGTTATTTTGAAAACCATAAAAGAAAAGAAATTGTATGGGAAATTCAGAAAGTGTTAGTATTGGTTGCAACAAATTTCATTCCTTGGTCACATTGTTTCTAAATATGGGATAACTGTTGATCCTGCAAAAACAAGGGTTGTTTAAGAATGGCCAAGACACACAAATGTAACTGAGATTTGTAGCTTCCTTGGTTTGGCAGGCTATTACTGAAGGTTTTTTAGAAATTTTTCACGGTTATCTAGTCCAATGACTAAGCTAACTTGGAAGGGTGTTATGTTTATCTGGAAAAAAGAATGTGATGATTGTTTTCAAGAGTTGAAAAGAAGATTGGTGAATGATCCAGTTGTGGCACTACCATCCAGGAATGGTGAGTTTGTTTTCTACATTGATGCTTCATTGAAAGGACTTGGTTGTGTCCTAATGTAGAATGATCTGGTAATTGCTTATGCTTCATGACAGTTGAAAACTCCTGAGGTAAATTACCCTACACATGATTTGGAATTAGCTGCTGTTGTTTTCGCTTAAAAAATTTGGAGACATCATTTTTATGGAGTAAAGTGTGAAATATATACCGATCACAAAAGTTTAAATTATATATTCACTCAGAAAGAGTTAAACATGATACAGAGGAGAAGGCTGGAATTAATCAAGGGTTATGATTGTACAATTCATTACCATCCGGGAAAAGCAAATAAAGTGGTTGATGCTTTGAGTAGAAAAAATAATGCTTCATTAGCAATGTAGGGATTGAAACGTGATCCTTTGGTTAAGGATTTGATGAACATTGGCATAGAAGTTTTTGGTGCAGGATTTTCTTTTGTTTTGTTTCAGGTATCAGTGAAATCTTCTCTATCAGACAGAATCAAGCAAGCACAGAAACAAGACATTGAGTTTCAGAAAAAGGTAGAACTGGTTCATAAAGGTAAGTTGCCTGAATTCTACATTGATAATGATTGTTTATTGAGATTTGGGATGAGATTGTGTGTGCCTTGTGATTCAAAGTAGAAGAGAGAGTTGTTATGTGAATCTTATAGTTCTCCATTTTTAGTTCATCCAGACAGTACTAAGATGTACAGAGATCTGCGTGAGTATTATTGGTGGGATGGAATGAAAAGAGATATTACTGATTTTACTGTGAAGTGTTTGACTTTTCAACACGATAAAGCAGAGCCGCAGTTACTGAAAGGGATGCTTCAGCCTTTACCAGTACCAGAGTAGAAGTGAGAGAATATATCCATGGACTTCGTTGTGGGATTGCCGAAGACCCCTCGAGTTAATAATGCAATCTAGGTTATTGTTGATCGCTTGACTAAATCTGCTCATGTCCTTGCTATACGTGATACTTTCTCTCTAGATCAACTTTCCCGTTTGTATCTTAAATAGATATTCAGGTTACATGGAGTTCCTCTCTCCATTGTATCTGACCGTGATCCCAAGTTCAGTTCTAACTTTTTGAAAGGCCTTCAGAAGTCGTTGGGTACTGAATTAAATTTTAGTACAGTTTTTCATCCTCAATCAGATGGGCAGTCAGAATGAATAATTCAGACATTGGAGGATATGCTACGTTCTTGCTCTATGGATTATCAGGGAAGTTGGGACCAACATCTTTCTTTGGTTGAATTTTCCTATAATAACAGTTTTCATTCCAGTATACAGATGGAAATATTTTAGGCATTATATGGGAAGCGGTGTCGAACTCCAGCTTTCTGGGATGAAGTGGGTGAAAGGAAGTTGATGGGACCAGAATTGGTAGAAGAGATGGCAGAAAAAGTTCAGCTGATTCAGAGACACATGAGAACAACTCAGAGTAGGCAGAAGAGTTATGCGGAAAATAGGAGGAAGGATCTCTCTTTTGAGGTAGGTGATCATGTTCTCTTCAAAGTATCACCATGGAAAAGTGTGACACGATTTGGTAAGAAAGGAAAGCCGAGTCCAATGTTCATTGGACCATATGAAATTCTGGAGAGAGTTGGATCAGTTGCATACCGGGTGGCTTTACCTCCGCGTTTATTTCAGGTATACAATTTTTTTCATGTTTCGATGCTGAGAAAGTACATGCCAGATCCATCTCATGTTTTGAGTCCAGAGGTAGTTCAGCTGGAAGAGAACCAAACATATGAGGAACAACCGGTCCAGATTCTTGACCATAGGGATAATGTGTTACAGAATAAGTTGATTAATCGGGTAACGGTTTTGTGGAAAAACCACATGATGGAAGAGGCAACATGGGAATCTAAAAATGCAACGAGGTATAAGTACCCCCATTTATTCGATAAGTAAATAAATTGTGGCGATGCAATTTTATAAAGGGGGTAAGGATGTAACATCCCAAGTAAATAATGAATAATAGATATTTTTATCTATGTCTATTAATGTATTAGATAGTGTTTTAGAGGCTTAAAATGAAAATAAATCCAATCATAAGCATGGAATACACTAATATTATTAAAAGATTGTTTTACTGCCTTTTGATTGAAAACCATTTTTAAATCTATATTTTGACAATTTTATAAGCTATGCCAGTCAAAATATACTTATTCTTAATGATTGGGACATCAAAATTTACTTTGTGTGAATTTTTGGTATTTTTCTGACAATGTTCATTTTTTAATGAATAGTGAAAAATACTGCATTTTACATCAAAACTGCTTTTTAATATAACTTATTTATATGATTATATTATATTTTGAATTGTTTTTAAAGTGAAATTAGAATATATTTTTACCATTTAATCCA
This sequence comes from Viscum album, assembly GCA_963277665.1. Taxonomy (NCBI): domain Eukaryota; kingdom Viridiplantae; phylum Streptophyta; class Magnoliopsida; order Santalales; family Viscaceae; genus Viscum; species Viscum album. Next base: position 2,118,612,065 of record OY728163.1, read on the forward strand.
ATAGTGGTCATTGAAATTAATTTCACTTTGAAATTGTACTTAAACTAGTGTCAATATTTTGATACTTATTGTTTCATAAAAACACGTTATTTGCTCTGACAGTGGGAATTAATTATTAAATTAATTAATGTAACTTATAGGTTTTTAATTTTGAAAAATAGACATCATTTTTGAATTTGGAATATCAAATATATCTTAGGGTGAAGTTTTGGTATTTTTCTGAAAAACTTCAATTTTTGATGAATAGTGAAACCACTAAGTGGTAGTTAAAGAAACTGATTTTTCTTTTAAATGAAACTTTCCCACTTCTGTGATTTGATTTTAAAAAATCCTACATACATGGTTATAACGAGTCATACTTTACATACATTGTTAATACTTCAAAATTGAAGCACACTTATTACAACATATGACAAAACCACAAAGGACCGTATAGGTATAGTGTCTTTAGAAACTGGGAAACATAAACAACTCGTTCATAAATCTTCTACAGTGTCTACCATTTATTTCATCATATCTAGGGTCCCTTTTAGCATATTCTACATAATATCCATCTTCCTTACCTGGGGAAAAGAAAACATAAAAGGGTGAGCTCAAATTCTCAGCAAGGGCAAATAAAGGAAATAAAAATCATATCATATCTTTTTGAAAATCATAACCTGCAAAAGAGATCATAATATCTTAACATGGAATAAATCATAGAAGTGAAAATTAGATCCCCATAATCATAACATGAAACTTGAAACTTTGTGGCATGCACACATAATCATGGAAAATCATTTATTGTTAGTCATGACTCATTACCAAGACTATCTTATGGACAAAGTCCCTTTCTGAACTGAGTCACCCTCGTTCCAGTCCTGTTTCACTGAACCGGTATAACCTACTTTTCCAGCCATGTCTATCTCATGAGATATAAAATCTTTACCCAATGCATTGGAGGAGATATAGGTCCCACCCATCTTATAATGAATCCTTTCTTATGTGTGCCACATAATCATAAATCATACATCATCGCATAACACATATAACAAAAATGGGATTCTTAAAACATCATGACATCATAAAACAAATCATATAAGGTAAATTACTTCATAAAAATAATTCCCTCAAAACATAATCAAATCAATGTAATAATAGGGATAAAAACAGAACCCTATATTATCTTAGATGGAAAATAATTTTGATAAAACACTTGAACTTCATTCTTGAGGAAAATATTCTTTCTACTTCAAAAACACTTTTCCTTTCTTAAAATGTCATACAATTTTAAACTAAAAGAAGTTGATTAAAAATAATCTTGAAAACTTATAAAGGAAGATTCTTGGAAATAATGTTTTAAAAATCCATTTTTGCCGTATAAGTTAAAAAAACATTCTTCGTACTTTTGTCGGAAAAGTCAAAAAGTACCTCGTACGAAAAACGACAAAAGATTCATTTCATATCTTTTACTAAAAACTCAATGAAGGTTAAAATTGGATATAAAATATTGTAGAAGGATGGAAATAATATTACATATTGAGGGAACATGGATGTGGATGATAAAATACACCCCAATAATTACCAAAGAAAAAACAATCTCGGATAAAAGTGAGATTGTGATATTTCCCTTACCTTAGGTCCAATTTGCTTTGTACATGTCCGAAGCTCCTGTATAATGGTTTAAATAATGTTATTGACTTATTCCAGAATAATACATATTGATATGATTTCATATATGGTCATATTCTTAGCATCTTATTATTAATATTTCATTGTTACTTGTTACTCGGGTCTTTATTACCTTTGTTTCTTATGCGTGTTTTGACAAATAAATTCTTATTATTATTTTAAGGATATAGATACCTTATATCCAGAATGGTATTAGTGTAACATATATCATATTTATTCATTCAATTCATTTATATAATTACTATGTAATGATGATCATGTAGAACGAGTCGCATCACATCGTGGAGACGGTATTCCGTACGTACGCACGAGCGATGATATCGTTCCTATGATCATGGAATTATATTGGAGTATAGATATATTATTTCAGTATCAATATTACTTTATAATAATCATAAATAGTTACTCATTACACCATTATACACATCCTTGTATGGTGATGGTGGAAAATAGATTACACCACGGCGTGGAGACGGTATTCCGTACGTACGCACGCGCGGTGATATCATTTTTCCGTAGGATGGATAGAAGGTGAATTAGGGTTGTTTCATATTTATAATAACATATCAGTATGTAAGTAATACTGATGTTATTACTTTATCATGATACAACTAAAGAAGAAGAAGTTGAAGAAGAAAGAAATTGAAAAGATCGGTAATGGATATTACCTCTTCTTTGAAACGCCTCTTTGAATCCTCCACTTAGGGAACTAAGATTGGTCTTTGAAGAAGACCAGGACCTCTAGGATTATTCTAGGGAAGTGGAGAAGGGATTTTGTCAGGGTCTGGCCGAGCTTGAGTGCTCAAATTGGTGTGAGGAGGAGGGGGAGGAGGTTCCCTTTTATAAGGGAGGAGAGGGGCACCTTAGGAATACCTCAAAATATTATTTTATATTAAAGTCAAAATCGGTTTATAATGGTTCCAAAGGGTCTTATTTCGAAGGTAAAGTGGGGATGGGTCGAAATCCTATAAATCAATAAGATTTAGACAAGTTTAGCTTATTATTTTAACCTTATCAATTAGATTTAACTCTAAGTTAAATAATTTAACTTTTACCGTGACTTTTTGTTTTCTTATACAATATGGTTAATACACTTACAATAACATGCCACGAACCCCAAGTTGTTTATTATTAATATATATATCCTTATCTAAGTCATTTGGCCAAACCTTAGATTTTTAGGAATAAAATAACAATTAATAATATAATATTTGATTTAAAAACTATTTTGTGTCAATTTTGACACTATTTGATATATGATTTTTGTGAAAATCATAAAAGAATTATATGTTCGAACCAAGTTGATTAAATCAACACTAATATATCATAGTAACCTAGAAAATTAGTGGAATTCATAAAAAGTCTCAAATTACATTTATTTGAGCATTTATAACATCAATTATGTCAATATTTCATAAATAAGATAATTACTGCATCATCGTTGTGTCATAATTAAATTAAATTATTTAATGTATAAAAATTATAAATAAAAGAAAATTATGGAGGAAATATTTTTATATTTCTAATGAATATTTATAGTCTAATTTATCTTATGTATAACCCAATATTAAAAATGATTTACTTATTAAACTTTGATTTTAACTATTTTAACCCTTCTTTAAATAAATTAATAATAAATGTCCTAATCTAACCCAAGTGGGCGTAAATGGTCATATTTTATTCCTAAGTTTGTTTTTGGTCGAATTAAACTTATCCAATAGAATTAGGACATGTGTTAGGGTAATAGTAATATCATATTTACCCTTAATTACCCTATTTACTATTAACCGTGGTTAAAAAAAAGTAAAAAGTTACTATTCACCAAAAATTATTTTCATTTCATTGAACCCCATTTTAGTCCTTGATATTAAACATGTCTGTCAGATTTTCGAAATTCCACACATAGAAGTGGTAAAATTAAGTTTTATGCAAAATTCAGTTTTTAACCTACCACTTAGTGGTTTCACTATTCATCAAAAATTGAAAGTTTTCAGAAAAATACCAAAATTTCACCCTAGGTTAATTTCGATATTCCGAATCCAAAAATGAAGTCCATTTTGAAAAATAAAATTTATAAAATTTTAAATAGTGGTTTTTACTATTCATAACGGCTAGTTTTAATAATATTTTAATAGCATATCGTTGTTTAGTGAAACTCGGTATTGCGTATGACGCAAGCTATCGAAGAAGCTCGCGATTTCGTGTAAAGAAAGCCAAGAAAGTGTTGTGTAGAAAAGATTCGTTTGGTGATTTTTATAACATAAAAGTCTCGGGTGTTACACTCTACCCCCCTTAAAAAGAATTTCGCCCTCAAAATTCGTCACTTTGTAACAAAAGATAAGGGTACTTATCCCTCATCATATCCTCAAGCTCCCATGTAGCTTCTTCAAGTTGGTGGTTCCTCCATAAAACTTTCACCAATCGAGTGGTCTTGTTTCGTAGGACTTTTTCACTACGATCCAGAATCTCTATCTGTTGTTCATCATAGGAAAGATCTTGCTCCAGCGGTACAACTTCTGAGCTGAGTACATGTGAAGGATCAGGTATGTACTTTCTCAGGAGAGATACATGGAACACATCGTGAACTTGAGAGAGATTCGGTGGAAGCGCCAATCGGTAATCTACCCTTCCAACACGATCCAGTATTTCGAATGGACCGATATATCTAGGGCTCAACTTCCCCTTCTTTCCAAATCTCATAACCCTCTTCCAGAGAGATATTCGTAAGAACACTTTATCACCCACTTCAAACTCTAGGTATTTTCTTCGGTTGTCGGCATAACTTTTCTGTCGACTCTGAGCTGCTCTTATGTGTTGTTGAATAGATCTGACCTTTTCTGCCATTTCATCAACGAGATCAGGTCCTAATAGCTTTCTTTCCCCAAATTCATCCCAGCAAGTTGGAGTCCTGCAATTCTTTCCATAGAGAGCTTCATAAGGATCCATCTTAATACTGGAGTGAAAGCTATTATTATAAGAAAATTCCACCAAAGGTAGGTGTTGATCCCAACCTCCTTTGAAATCCATAGAGCAAGCTCTCAACATATCTTCTAGGGTTTGAATTGTTCTCTCAGACTGACCGTCTGTCTGAGGATGATAAGAAGTGCTGAAACTCAACTCTGTATCCAGAGTATGCTGAAGACTTCGCCAGAACTTCGAGGTAAATCTCGGATCCCGATCAGATATAATAGAAAGTGGTACTCCATGCAATCTTACCACTTCCTTTACATATATCCTAGCCAGCTGATCTAGAGAGAAATCCTCTCTAATAGCAATGAAGTGTGCAGACTTTGTAAGACGATCAACTATGACCCAGATAGCATTATTGCCTTTGGATGTTTTAAGAAGTCCTGTGACAAAGTCCATAGTGATGTTTTCCCATTTCCATTCGGGTATGGGTAATGGTTTTAACATCCCCTTAGGCTTCTGTCTCTCAGCTTTTACTTGTTGACAAACCAAGCATCGAGAGACATATTCAGAAACATCTCTTTTCATGCCATCCCACCAGAAGTATTCTTTCAGGTCCCTATACATCTTCGTGCTTCCAGGATGAATAGAGAATGAAGAACTATGAGCCTCATCCAGCAGCTCCTTCTTTAATTCGGGGATGGGAGGAACACAAACCCGATTCCTGAACATTATTATCCCATCACAATCAAGGTTGAATTCAGGAACATTTCTCACCTTCTTTTGTAACTCGACATCTTCTTTATGTGCCTCTTTAATCTTCACATATATAGATGGTTGAACATTCATTTGAGAAAGATAAGATTTTTCCCCTTCCATTATAATTACAAGATAAATCCTTTGTAAATGCATAAATGTTGGATCTTTTGTGATCCTCATCATGGATAAACTAGCATGGTCTTGTCGACTTAATGCATCTTCCACCTTGTTTTCATTCCCATGGTGGTAATGTATTGAGCAGTCATAATCCTTAATCAGCTCCAACCATCTTCTTTGACGCATATTCAGCTCCTTTTGTGTGAAAATATACTTTAAACTTTTATGATCAGTATAAATATCACACCTTTCACCATAAAGGTAATGCCTCCAAATCTTTAATGCAAAGATTACCGCAGCTAACTCCAAATCATGTGTTGGGTAATTTTGCTCATGGATTTTCAACTGTCATGAGGCATAAGCTATCACCATATCATTTTGCATAAGAACACACCCCAATCCCTTCTTGGATGCATCACTGTAGATCACAAACCTTTCTCCACTACAAGGCAGTGTGAGCACAGGTGCACTGGATAACCTTCTTTTCAACTCCTTGAAATTATCTTCACATTCCTCTATCCAAACAAACTTAACTCCTTTCCGAGTCAACTTGGTGAGTGGATTAGATAATCGTGAAAAATCTTTTACAAAACGTCGATAATATCCAGCCAAACCAAGAAAACGTCGGATCTCAGTTACTGTTGTTGGTCTCGACCATCTTTCGATAACCTCTGTTTTTGCTGGATCCATAGGTATCCCCTCTTTTGAGATTATGTGACCCAAAAATGCAACTTTTTGAAGCCAAAATTCACACTTGGTAAATTTGGCATAATGCTTCTCCTTTCTCAGGGTCTTCAATATAATTCTCAAGTGATCTTCATGCTCTTCCTTGCTCTTTGAATAGACAAGAATATCGTCTATAAAGACTACCACAAATTGATTAAGATAGTCTCTAAAGACTCTATTCATTAGATCCATGAAGATAGCAGGGGCATTAGTAAGACCAAATGGCATCACTATAAATTCATAGTGTCCATACGTTGTATGGAAAGCCGTCTTTGGTATATCCTCCCTTTTGACCCTTAATTGATGATACCCTGAACGAAGATCAAACTTGGAAAAGTATTGAGCTCCGCGTAGTTGGTCAAATAAGTCATCAATGCGTGGGAGAGGATATTTGTTCTTGATAGTGATCTTGTTAAGTTCTCGATAATCAATGCAGAGTCTCATTGATCCATCTTTCTTCTTAACAAATAGAACAGGTGCTCCCCAAGGTGATGCACTAGGGCGTATGAATCCCTTATCAAGATTCTCTTGGAGTTGCTTCTTCAATTCCTGCAACTCAATTGGGGCCATTTTATAAGGTGTCTTTGAAATAGGCAAAGCACCCGGTACGAGTTCTATTGAAAACTCAACTTCACGATTTGGTGGAAGACCTGGTAATTCCTCCGGAAAGACATCATCAAACTCCCGTACGATGGGAATATTCTTAATCGTAAGTTTCTCAACAACCATTCGAGATAAATAACCTTCATTTAGTGGAATCATGACCCATAAGATGGAAGGAATTTCCACTGGAAGGTTATATTCATCCTTGCATCGATAGATGATCGTAGATTGATCTGGAATATGAAATGTGACTTCCCTTCTTTGGAAATTGATATGAGCTCCATGTAGAGAAAGACAATCCATGCCAAGAATCACATCAAATTCCAGTAAAGGAAGGATCACAAGATTTGCAGGAAGCACTTTCCCACAAGCTTCGATCGGAGAAGAATTATCAACTTTTGATCCGACTGTTGTGCCATTAGGTGTTTTCACAGCTAACTCAACATCTAATTGTTGAGGTAATACGGTGATACCCTTAGAAAACTATTCAGAAATGAAAGAGTGGGTGGATCTAGAATCAAATAAAACATTTGCTACTTTAGAGTGGATTGTAAGTGTACCTTTCACCACTTCGTTATCGTACTCCACATCGCTGATAGAAATTTCTTGTGACATTCCTTTGTCTTTAGCCTTAATATTTTGTTGACGTCGACCATCATCATCAACCCTTGGATTTGGGCATTGATTGGCATAATGCCCCATCTCCTTGCACTTGAAACATTGAAGTGTAGTAGGATCATTCTGTGTATCCCTTCCTTTGTTTGCATCATTAGACATCTTCTTCCCATTATCGCGGCATTCAAATGCCCGATGACCTTCCTTTCCACATTTGAAACATTTACTTGTCCCTTTAAGACAACTCCCTCCATGTTTCTTTCCACACTTTGAGCATAAGGGAAAGCTCATCTTCTTTTCAGTGTGTTCTTTAGATTTTCCTTTGAATTCTATCTTCCTCTTCATATCAAACCCATGTGACTGATGGGTTACTCCAATCTCCATCTCGACTTTGAGAGCACATCAAACGATTTCCTCGTAACTATTGAAGTCCCTTATGGCTAATGCCCTTCGAAGACTTGGTTTTAAGCCACTAAAGAATCGATCGATCTTACTCTCAGGTTGGATAATAATACCAGAAGCGTACCTTGCAAGTCTTGTAAAATTTTCTTCATAGGTACCAACAGATTCATCATCCCTTTGCTTCAGTTCAAGAAACTCTTTCTCCATCTTTGTTCGGAGAATACGAGGGAAGTACTTGTTGAAAAATAAGTTCTTGAACTCGTCCCATTCCATGGACTCAATTTCATCCCTTTGCCTCGTATTCTTAATAAGATTCCACCATTGATCAGCATCTCCTTCCAAAAGATACACTGCTAGGATGACTTTATCATGTTCAGAACATTGAAGAACTGAAAATATCTTTGCATTAGTATTAATCCATTGTTCAGCAACTAATGGATTAGCAGACCCGCTGAAAGAAGGTGGACGCTGCCTCATGAAGGATTCAATAGAATGTTTCTCCTTTCTTTGCTCATTTGGAAGTCCTGCATGATTCATAGCTTGAGAAAGTTGTGTGAGCATGGCTACAAGATTTTGTATTCCAGCTCCCATATCGATTGGTTGCTCAGGGGGACAATCATTGCATTACCCGTTGCATTTCGCATTAACACGATTCCTTCGGGTTCCAGCCATTGATTAAAACCAAGAAGAATAGTGTGACCAACACTAATTATAATAGGAAAACCACATAATTCAAGAATAAAATTTGCATGCTTAAGGTCTTATCCTAGGTTATTCATAGACATTTCTAAAACACTAAGATTGTGTTCTATTCTTAGACTTATCCTTAGGGTTCTAACTAAGGCTTTCATATCCTAGTTTCCAAAGGTTGACTATACCTTTCCTCTGATACCAACTATAACGACCCATACTTTACATACATTGTTAATACCTCAAAATTGAATCACACTTATTACAACATATGACAAAACCAGAAAGGACCGTATAGGTATAGTGTCTTTAGAAACTGGGAAACATAAACAACTGGTTCATAAATCTTCTACAGTGTCTCCCATTTATTTCATCATATCTAGGGTCCCTTTTAGCATATTCTACTTAATATCCATCTTCCTGACCTGGGGAAAAGAAAACATAAAAGGGTGAGCTCAAATGCTCAGCAAGGGAAAATAAAGGAAATAAAAATCATATCATATCTTTTTGAAAATCATAACCTGCAAAAGAGATCATAATATCATAACATGGAATATATCATAGAAGTGAAAATGAGATCCCCATAATCATAACATGAAACTTGAAACTTTATGGCATGCACACATAATCATGGAAAATCATTTCTTGTTAGTCATGACTCATTGCCAAGACTATCTTAGTGGACAAAGTCCCTTTCTGAACCGAGTCACCCTCGTTCCAGTCCTGTTTCACTGAACCGGTATAACCTACCGTTCCAGCCATGTCTATGTCATGAGATATAAAATCTTTACCCAATCCATTGGAGGGAGATATAGGTCCCACCCATCTTATAATGAATCCTTTCTTATGTGTGCCACATAATCATAAATCATACATCATCGCATAACACATATAACAAAAATGGGATTCTTGAACCATCATGACATCATTAAACAAATCATATAAGGTAAACGACTTCATAAAAATAATTCCCTCAAAACATAATCAAATCAATGTAATAATAGGGATAAAAACAGAACCCTATATTATCATAGATGGAAAATAATTTTGATAAAACACTTGAACTTCATTCTTGAGGAAAATATTCTTTCTACTTCAAAAACACTTTTCCTTTCTTAACATGTCATACAATTTTAAACTAAAAGAAGTTGATTAAAAATAAACATGAAAACATATAAAGGATGATTCTTGGAAATAATGTTTTAAAAATCTATTCTTGCTGTATAAGTTAAAAAAACATTCTTCGTACTTTTGTGGGAAAAGTCAAAAAGTACCTCGTACGAAAAATGACAAAATATTCCTTTCATATCTTTTTCTAAAAACTCAACGAAGGGTAAAATTGGATATAAACTATTGTAGAAGGATGGAAATAATATTACATATTGAGGGAACATGGATGTGGATGATAAAATACACCCCAGTAATTACCAAAGTAAAAACAATCTCGGATAAAAGTGAGATTGTGATATTTCCCTTACCTTAGGTCCGATATGCTTTGTACGTGTCCGAAGCTCCTGTATAATTGTTTAAATAATGTTATTGACTTATTCCAGAATCATACATATTGATATGATTTCATATATGGTCATATTCTTTGCTTCTTATTATTAATATTTCATTGTTACTTGTTACTCGAGTCTTTATTGCCTTTTGTTCTTATGCGTGTTTTGCCGAATAAATTCTTATTCGTCTTTTAAAGATATAGATAACTTATATCCAGAATGGTATTAGTGTAACATATATCATATTTATTCATTCAATTCATTTATATAATTACTATGTAATGATGATCATGTAGAACGAGTCGCATCATATCGTGGAAACGGTATTCCGTACGTACGCACGAGTGATGATATAATTCCTATGATCGTGGAATTGTATTGGAGTATATATATATTATTTCAGTATCAATATTACTTTATAATAATCATAAATAGTTACTCATTACACCATTATACCCATCCTTGTAAGGTGATGGTGGAAAATAGATTACACCACAGCGTGGAGACGGTATTCCGTACGTACGCACGCGCGGTGATTTCATTTTTCCGTAGGATGGATAGAAGGTGAATTAGGGTTGTTTCATAATTATAATAACATATAATTATGTATGTAATACTGATGTTATTACTTTATCATGAAACAACTAAAGAAGAAGAAGTTGAAGAAGAAAGAAATTGAAAAGATCGGTAATGGATATTACCACTTCTTTGAAACGCCTCTTTGAATCCTCCACATAGGGAACTAATATTGGTCTTTGAAGAAGACCAGGACCTCTAGGATTATTCTAGGGAAGTGGAGAAGGGATTTTGGCAGGGTCTGGCCGAGCTTGAGTGCTCAAATTGGTGTGAGGAGGAGGGGGAGGAGGTGCCCTTTTATAAGGGAGGAGAGGGGCACCTTAGGAATACCTCAAAATATTATTTTATATTAAAGACAAAATCGGTTTATAATTGTTCCAAAGGGTCTTATTTCGAAGGTAAAGTGGGTATGGGTCTAAATACTATCATCCAATAATATTTAGACAAGTTTATCTTATTATTTTAACCTTATTAATTAGATTTAACTCTAAGTTAAATAATTTAACTTTTACCGTGACTTTTTGTTTTCTTATACTATATGGTTAATACACTTACTATAACATGCCAAAAGAACCCCAAGTTGTTTATTATTAATATATATATCCTTATCTAAGTCATTTGGCCAAACCTTAGATTTTTAAGAATAAAATAACAATTAATAATATAATATTTGATTTAAAAACTATTTTGTGTCAATTTTGACACTATTTGATATATGATTTTTTTGAAAGTCATAAAGGAATTATATGTTCGAACCAAGTTGATTAAATCAACAATAATATATCATAGTAACCTATAAAATTAGTGTAATTCATAAAAAGTCTCAAATTACATTTATTTGAGCATTTATAACATCAATTATGTCAATATTTCATAAATAAGATAATTACTGCATCATCGTTGTGTCATAATTAAATTAAATTATTTAATGTCTAAAAATTATAAATAAAATACCATTATGTAGGAAATATTTTTATCTTTCTAATTAATATTTATAGTCGAATTTATCTTATGTATAACCCCATATTAAAAATGATTTACTTATTAAACTTTGATTTTAACTATTTTAACCCTTCTTTAAATAAATTAATAATAAATGTCCTAATCTAACCCAAGTGGGCCTAAATGGTCATATTTTATTCCTAAGTTTGTTTTTGGTCGAATTAAACTTATCCAATAGAATTAGGGCATGTTTTAGGGTAATAGTAATATCATATTTACCCTTAGTTACCCTATTTACTATTAACCGTGGTAAAAAAAAATTAAAAAGTTACTATTCACAAAAAATTATTTTCATTTCATTGAACCACATTTTAGTCCTTGATATTAACCGTGTCTGTCGGATTTTCGAAATTCCATTCACAGAAGCGGTAAAATTATGTTTTATGCAAAATTCAGTTTTTAACCTACCACTTAGTGGTTTCACTATTCATCAAAAATTGAAAGTTTTCAGAAAAATACAAAAATTTCACCCTAGGCTAATTTCGAAATTCTGAATCCAAAAATGAAGTCCATTTTGAAAAATAAAATTTATAAAATTATAAAAAGTGGTTTTTACTATTCATAACGGCTTGTTTTAATAATATTTTAATAGCATATCGTTGTTTAGTGAAACTCGGTATTGCGTATGACGCAAGCTATCGAGGAAGCTCGCGATTTCGTGTAAAGCAAGCCAAGCAATTGTTGTGTAGAAAAGATTCCATTGGTGATTTTTATAACATAAAAGTCTCGGGTGTTACAATGGTTGTCATTAAGAAGTAAAATGTGGTTCAATGAGATTAAAATAATTTTTTTTGAATAGTAACTTTTATGTTTTTAATCGCGATTAGAGGTAATTAGTGTAGTTTAAGGTAAAAATAATGTTTAATAATATGAGATGATCTTGACACATGTTCTACCCTCATTGGATGTGTCATGGACGACCAAGAAAATCCATGGGTCAACTTGGGGACCCCATGGGGCCACTTTGGTTGGGAAATGACATAAATTACTTTTTATTTAATGTAAAAGTAAAAATGACATAAACATGAGTTATTTTACTAAAACAATTTTTACATGGGGTTATATAAGTCAGATTTTTTATTATAAATAGTCATTGGAAAGATAAAAAGTTTTCCTACATCATGATATTTTTTATATAATTTTTTAGACATTAAATAAATTAAATTATTTATGACATCATGATGATGCAACAATTACCTCATTAATAAAGGATTTAAATAAAATGAAAAGATAATTTAAAATCTATGACCTACACATGTCCAAAACCTATTGTATGGGTGGATTTCAAACACTTATCTCATTACCCTCGAATTATATCAATGTGGGATCTTTTTAATCCGAAACTCATTTTAAAATAAAGTAACATTTCTTTAATTTCGAAGAGTGCCACTCCTCTCCTCTTATAAAAGGCCCCCACCTGTACCTCCTTACCCACACTTCCAAAGTCTTTGGCTCGGCCAACCAATGACCATTTTGTCTCTCCACATCCCTCTCTTACTCCTTGAAGCCTCACTTTGGGCATAAGTCTTCCAAAGAAAGCCTTTAAGCGAAAACCAAAGGGAGTTACCCGATTTTAAGGTAATATCTTCACTTGAGTCCTTTTGTTTTATTTTTCTTCTCCAACCCCCTAAAATCTTTCTATTAATTTCTTTTTTAACAACACCAGTATCTTACATATACTAGGATGTTTTTATAAGAAGTATTTGAGCTAAAATTACACACACCTAAATCTAATTGTTAAAGAACATACTGTTTCCGTGGAAGACGAATTTTTGCCTCCCGAAACGATGATTGTTCAACATTCTTTTAACACCTTAAAAGGTGGCCATTAAGATGACACTATATATATATATATGATATATAATATGTTTATGTTTTCCTTAAGCTTCTCTATTTTTCATTTTGGGCATACCTTTATGGTTTCCATTATGGGTAAACGCGATATCTTCATTTAAGGTAGTGCGGACTACCGCCCCCTCAAAGTGATTTGATTTGTTAATACCATATGTGGGACGTATAAAGTATTGAGTTATGATATTATATATGATATTTCACTGGAATTATAATATACCTTTATTTCATTATTATTCCATTTCATAAAATACGAAATAGAAATGGAAGCAGCGTTCATGCGTACGTACGGCTTACCGTCTCCATGAACGGTGCATTTCATTTCTTACCTCTAAATGTTATATAATATTATAAATTCATGCATGTACTGGATATATATGATATATATATGATATCTACATCATGAATACCATTCTGGATTTAATGGATACATGAACAACTTGTAATTATAATGGGTATATTTTTTACTCAAGTACCAATGATCGTTAAAACGACCGTTATTAACTTAAATAATTACATAGTGTTCATGACATGGAAATAAGTTATATAAAAGGAATAATGAACTTGAAAATGGTTCTTAAACAAGTATAAAGAAACTCAAGTTTATTATTCAGGAGATTAAAGAACGACTGATTCAATTCAGACCTGAGGTATTGGACTTCATCTCAATCTCCTTTCATTGAGGCATATTTTGTTTTATACACAACCTTCTTTTATATGGTGTATAAACCCCTTTGACTTTTATGTTTATTCAAAAGGAATATTTTTTATATGAAGAGTTTACTAAACGAAAAAAGGGAATGTCTTCTCGTACGTATGCGGCGACAACGACTTCTCCGCCGCCGTGACCATTATTTGAGTTTCGGCTTCCTCTACAAACCATACCGTTTTTTAAAAGAAAAATAAATACCAAGTTTTACTTTTCATTTATTTCGGTATTTAAAATTGTTTTCATAATGTTTTTATATCAATGTGTTGTATTGATATCTTGTGATTTAAAGGTGGAAATGTTATGTATACTTTATGCATGTTTTATGTGATACGATTATGTTGAGGTTCTTGGGAATTATGATGAAGACGTGTGGTTCCGTGATAAACTAAGGGAAGGTGATCCCGATATAGCTCTCCAATGCATTGGGTAATGCGAAGGAGTGGAATGTTAAGGTTTCTACAAAGAGATTTAAGGAATATACTATGATGGGTATTCCAAACGTAACCAAGAGGGTAACTCCCTACGTAATAATGTTATGAATGCCTCATGTTACCTTTATGTCTTATGATTTCTATGACTTATTCATGATTTTATGTGGTATGTTAATGTTCTCATGTTTTATGGGTAAAGTATGATTTCATTCTTATGTATATATGTACCCATGTTTCCTTTCAATATTTTTTTATATCCCTTACTGAGCTTTTTATGCTCATCCAATGTTTTTGAAATGTTTTTCACAGGTCAAGGGAAAGGTAAATGATATGATGATAGTGTCAATGAAGTGTCAAGAAATAATCCAAGTTTTATTTTAAATATGTTTCCATTGATGGGAAAAATGAATACTATCTTTTATGTAACCACTTTGTTTAAATTTGGAATGTGATGCATGTTTTATGATCTAATTCTCGAAAACTCTAAACCTGAAAAGATCCTCAATGTGTAATCTTGTAATAACTCAATATTAAGTAATGTTTAAGGTTGGGGCCTTATAAGGGGTCTCATTCACAGTCGACGAGTTGGTATAGGTGAACCTCGAAAGCGAGGCGGACTTGAGACCCATATTGATCAGCATCACCATGTCCCTTGAGGAGCAGCAGCGGTACATAGACTTCGTCAAACAGCACCGTGATATGTTTCCATGGAGTTACGATGAGATTCCAGGACTAGATCGTCGGGTAACTGTCCACTGCTGCGGTCTTCCAGCAAATCATCGCGGGTTCAAACAACCTCCCAGAATGATGCAGCCTTTTCATGGTGCCATGGTGGAGGCCGAAGATGACAAACTCATCAGGTACAACTTCGTTAAGGAGGTTCAGTACCGCAAATGGCTGGCCAACATTTTACCTATCCGGAAAAAGATTGTATAGATCATAGTCAGTATTGACGTCCGTGATCTCAACCACCATTGTCTGAAGGATGATTTTCCTCTTTCTTTGACGAAGCTCTTGATTGAAGCTATGGATGGATTCTCATCCCTCTCCTTTATGGATGGTTACTCCGGGTATAATCAGATCTGGATGTCCCCCGAGTATAAAGCTTCAACTGCTTTTAGGGTTCCCCAAGGTACATTCTGTCACCAGGTTATGCCCTTCGGCCTGAAAAATGCATGTGCCACCTATCTGTGGGTCATGCACCGCATATACAAGATGATCCATGGTACATTGGTGGTGTGCTCTGTGGATGATCTGGTGGTCAAATCTCTCCAGCACCAGGATCATCTCAAGGATCTTGAGAAAATTTTTAGCTTCCTCTGTTATCACCATGTGAAGATGAAGCCATTGAAGTGTTCTTTTGGGTAAACCTCTGCAAAGTTCCTTGACATTGTTGTCAGGTACGGGGGACTCGAGATCGACCCAGGGAAGATCAAGTCCATTATCCAAATGTCTCCCTCGATTAATATTCAGGACCTTCGAGGTTTCCAAGGCCACTTGTCCAACATATGCTGATTCATTGTGAATTTGGCTGGAAAGTGTACGCCCTTCTCTTGGATCATGAACAAGGGAACCGCTTATGAGTGGGATGAGGAGTGTCAGACTACCTTTGAGGAAATCAATCAGTATCTGCTCCAGCCTCCGATCTTGATTCCACCCATCTCCAGGAAGCCGCTGGTCCTCTATGTCAGTGCCCCGGAATGGTCCCTCGGAGCCCTTATCTCCTAGAAGAACAATTAGGGGAAATAGAACAACCTCTACTACCCCAACTTCATGATCCTCGATACGGAGACCAAATAATCCCCATCTAGAAGATCTACATTGCACTTGTATTCGCCATTCAGAAATTGCGAGATTACCTACAACACCACGAGCTATAGCTGGTCTCACTAGTAGACATGTTCATGTACATCCTAAGTCATCCCATATTGACTGGCCGACTAGTGCATTGGGCGGTAATACTCCTATATTTTGACATCATGTTCATTCCTTATAAGGCTATCAAAGGGCAGGCATTGGCCGATTTCCTTGCTGGCCATCCATC
The DNA here is from genome assembly GCA_963277665.1 of Viscum album. NCBI lineage: Eukaryota > Viridiplantae > Streptophyta > Magnoliopsida > Santalales > Viscaceae > Viscum > Viscum album. Next base: position 2,118,628,673 of record OY728163.1, read on the forward strand.
CCCCGCTGACTGGTACTTTGACCTGGACTTTCCTGAGGAGGCAATCCTCTCAGTCGATCAAGCTGCCCCATGTTGACAAACTCACATTGATGGTGTCTCCCAGAGCCCCACCGGTATGAGGCTAAATGATTCTAGACTAAAAAGATTAGGCCTGGGTATCGTTTTCATTACCCTGGCGCAAGCCATTCTACCATATTCATTCCTTCTGTCAAGAGGCTGCAACAACAATGAGGTAGAGTATCCGGACCTCATTACTGGCCTCGAGGTGGCCCTCGAGATCAAAATGCCCCATTTACATGTGAAATGGGAATCTGAGCTAGTCATTAAGCAGATCAACGGTGACTAGGTCATCATGAAGCCAGAGCTCGTACCATTTTTGGAACGCACTCCCCAGCTAATGGCCCAGTTACCTTCTCGACCGGAGGTTACCAATGTCCCTCGGTCATATAATGGTCGAGAAGAAGCTTTGGATAGCTCAGCTGCATCACTTGCAGTGCCTGAACATGATGATCTGATTATCCACGTGGCACATTGGAGATTCATAGCTCATGTTACCCCGGATGGCGATGAAAGCCCACAGGTAAGCCATCTTACCATCGACACCTCTTCATCGGGACCCCCGGGTCATCCGGAGGCAGTGATCGAAATGATTGTCGATTGGAGGATGCCCTTGGTTGAATACCTCCAATATGGTAATCTCTCGCCAGACCGGGCTGAGCGCGAGCGAATCCGATACCGCGCACTACAGTTTACCCTCTAGAGTGGTCCCAGCCTTGAGCCAATTTTCTACAAGAGTGGTTTTGATGGTGTTCTCATCCATTTCAATCAGGGGGTTGAGATTCCACAGGTCATGGAAGAAGTTCACGCCGGTACCTGCGGTGCCCATCAGGCTGGGCCAAAACTGTCTCACCAGATCCAGAGATTAGGGTATTTTTTTCCCTCTATGATCCACGATTGCATCAATTTTTCCAATAGGTTCCATGCGTTCCATGTTCATGCTAACTTTTCGCATCGTCCACCGAAGCCTCTCCACACAACCCAGTACTTTTGGCCCATTGCAGTTTTGGGATTAGGTGTCGTAGGACCATATCTGCCAGCAACAGATCACTAATGCCGGTTCATTCTGACCACTGCGGATTTCTTTTTCAAGTGGGAAGACTTAGTTCCTCTCAAATAAGTCAAGTAATGTTCTATCGTTGACTTTTTTAGTTCCAATATCATCCATTAGTTTGGAGTTCCTCACACCGTCCTCACCGATAATGGCACAAACTTCTGATAAGTCGAGTTGAAGAAGTTTTACACCACGTACAACATCTTCTCTAACCATACCACCCGCTATCACATGCAAGTGAATGGGATGATTGATTCATTCAATAAAACCCTCTCTAACATCCTGAGAAAAATGGTTGGTCACAACAAGAAGAGTTAGCCAGATAACCTCCCCAATGCCATTTGGGATTATCGGACGATAATTTGTAATTCCACCTAGGTGACCCCATATTCCATGGTGTATGGAACTGAGGTCGTCCTTCCCATCTAGATTCAATTTCCCTCATTGCACACTGTGGTCTATGACTAGAAAGCGCCAAATAAGGTAGCTTAAATCTGTCTAGCTGAATTGGAAGCATGTGACGAGATTAGGCCTCATGCACTGCACAATCTGTAAAGGCATCAGAGTAGGATGCCTCGAGGATTCAATAAGAAGGTTCACCTCCACTCTTTCTTATAAGGAAACTTGGTGTTGGCTCTGAGGACACCAATGATACCTAGTAGAAAACCATCCAAGTTGGAACCTAAATGGGAAGGACCTATCATTGCTCATATGGTTTACCCCAATGAAGCATGCTCCCTGGTGACCCTGGATAGTGAGAGTATAACTCCTCCACAAATTCCAAGTTCCTCAATCAATACTTTTCCTGAGTCATATGGTCCTGCACTACCTTAAACTGTCGGATCTTCATGACACTAAACTGAACGCCAGTCCAGCTTGACATTAAACTGTACCATCTCATGCGACGTTAGTCTACACAAAGTCCTGTATGACATTAAACTACACCTTTCAGAACTATGTATGGATTGATTCCCATCTTTATGGGAGACGTAGTACATCCCGAACATTTAGATTTCAGGTCCAGCCCCATATCTTAGAGATCTCCCGGTCAACTAGGCCCCTTGGCATGTTCCCTTCCATGAGAGGGATATATAGGTGTGGTACAGGGTTATTCCCTCCTTCGCGTTGGGTTTGTGGAAACTGTCCCATGCCCCTATTTCTCCTGGGAGTTCGTCATCTCTTTGTACTATAATCATCAGTGTGATTTGGCCGCTCTCAAGTGGATCCCCTCGACCCTTTGCAGTGGTTCGCTGATGTGTCTAAGAGTACTCTAGTCTAGGACCTGGAGTGTCATATTCAACATGGACAAGTTCCATTCACTTTTCAGGCTTCGTGTTCCCCTTCATTTGGGCTCCCATTATCTTTCACACATGAAGGGCCCCCCAAAACAGCATGGATTCTAGGCCTATGGGATCTCCCACCATTAGAGGCCAACGTCCCTGAGGGTTTTCAGATAACAAAATGATACAAGTCTTGCGTTGCGAATATGGTCAGTGGTCGATGCTCATTTGTATGTACACATTTCAGGCTAATGTGACATGGATGTTGTGCTGTAAAAATAGTCATCAGTAATCCTTTGTCACCATGACATCCCCTTCAGGCCTTGAATGTTTTTTGCATGATTCACATTATGTCCCACCCCATCATGTCCAAGTAGAATTTCAACACTCTTGGAATTATCCCTCAGTGCACCTATGCACATCAGGGGGAAAAAGCTGCAACACGACATTCTTTGGGGCTCCCACGGTCCGAGATTTAATAACATAAACTGAGATCTTGTCTAAGAACACTATGTGGCATTATTCTCATCCTCATGGGATACATAGGATCACTTTTACATTGTGTCTCAGGGTCTAGCTCAGCTAGGAGAAAGCTTCTACTGGCCCTTATCCTCTGACCCTTACTGGCCTCTTGGACCACGGTTCCTTTCCCAAAGATGCGCAAGGTGTTGATGTGGACCTTGTCCTCATTCACGTTAGGTATTCCCTATGGTGTTGTGCGCATTCCTTCATGTCAAATCCATAGGACTTTAAACTATGCTATCTGGTCTTATCACGTGACCCTAAACGGTGATAATATTGTCCCGACCGCACAATGAAAAAAGGTACTGCATTATGATGACCTCGTCATAGGGGACATCACGTTGGGTATCGGTCATCCACCATACCATTTGTCAATGCCTGTAAACGGCTTGATTCAAATGGTGATTCCAGGAATTTCTACCCTAGGCATGTCGCTTCACACAATAAAACCATTCACCTTAATGGAAAAACAAGATACCTCAAATACCACTTCTTTTTGTGCGAGGGCTAGACCCGCACACCCCTTTCATACATTGCACGTGTACCTTACCATGCCACCCCACAGAACTATGTATGTATTCATTATCATTCTCCTGAGATACATAGGAACGCCCGGGTACTTCCCCACGATCCCACCCTACCATTCGTGTTCGGTCCCTTGACCTAAACACTTTCCTAAGGAACACATGGTAATATGGACTTAGGTCCTCATTCACGTCAGGTTTCATAATCACCTTACCATGTGTCACCGGCATTCCTTACTGATCCCTGGTCTAAGTTATAAGATGTTAAACTTAGACCCTTTTCAGAACTACATATGGCTTGATTCCCATCCTTATGGGGTATGTAGGTATGCCCAGACATTTCATCTCAGGTCCAGCCCCATGAATCACAAATCTCATCCTTTCTCACTATCAGCCCCTTGGCCTGACCCCTTGGGGAGTTATGTAACAACATCATTTTCCCTGAGAAAGTTTGAGATGCCCCATAGTGACATTAGAGGGGGACATCTCCCTCACTAGAGAGGTCCAATATAAAATTAGGAGTGATCCATGAACAGATTAATGTGCCCTCCTAATGTGTTTCCATCATGGTGGTGTAATTTCAATAGTGTTGGATTCTGTTCGAACAAAACACCACTTCACCTTCCATCCTTTGTGTTCCTTTTATTCAGACCCTCATCCTCTTTCACGTTTGAAGGGACCCCCTAACAGAATGGATGATTGGTTTATGGTCCACCTGCTATCCTGGGCCAATGTTTCAGAATAATGATATACGATATTTTGAGTTAGGTCCTGTATTTCAAACATGGTGAGCGGTCGACCCTCATTTGTTGTCCCCATTTAAGGCTAACGCAATAGGGATGTTGTGTTTCGAACATGGTCAGCAGTTGTCCATTATTGCCACACCCCTCCCACAGTGTACCGAATTTGAGGTATCGTGATTCACAATCTTCATTCCCCAATGTTCGGACTGATTCTAATGCCCCTGGCATTTCCCCGCTCGTGCGTTAGATAACATTGAGAAGATGATACATTCATCGGTCTGAGGTCCTCTTCCTTTTGATCAGGCCTCCCTATTCTCCTTGGAAATCTGGATTCGAATCTCGAATGCCTGAAGCTTGGTTGATTCTCCCAAAGTCAAATGAAGTGATAGTACGAGCATCCCTTGTTTCTCACATCATGTAAGACTCGCGTGAGCTTAGGAATGGATTGTTTTTTATTTCAGGATCATGGTTGAGTGTGTTAAGCCAAGGGGACAAGTAAGTAAATTTGTCCATACATACAGTTCAAAATAATAATCATTAAGGTGAAATAATTTTATGAGTTCGGCCAAAACGTGGCTCCTAAGGGTTGGGTTCCTAGATGGATCGTTCCAACGCCGCTATATTTTTGTTGGTGGGATCCAGGACAAATTCCTGCCCCCCTGAGGACCCTCTCTTAATTAGAGGCCACAAAGTAGAGTTCGCTGACCCTAGCCCGTTCCCGCGCCTGTTCAGTTTAATGTTTGGTCATCTAGTGACTCGCTTCCACTAGTTGCACTTGGGAATCTACCAGCTGGGTCCTCAATGGATCCACAAGCTCAGAACAGTTTGTGATGAATATCTCCTTTTATTTTGCATGTTCTTATAGGCATCACACCTCCTACTCCACCTTCAGCAATGCTAGGGTACTCCCCGACTCCTCCTGATACTGGGTGACATTAGAGCACTAGCTGCTCTCTCTCCTCGACCGTGGTGGCACCTTCGTCAACTTCCAGCCCCACCCATACGGTAGCAAAACTGGTGTCCACTGCTCCCTGCTCAGCATTTTCTGAGGGTGACATAGTTTGGGGGTCATATCTTGGATAGGGAGGTACATTTTCCATTGAATCTCTTGCGGATGGTCCGGGTTCAGCGTCCCGATGAGCCTCCAATGTCATGTTCACTATACAGACAATGAGCACGCTAATCAATTGATTCCTCCAACGGTAAGTACCGGTATCGATGAAAGTAACTTACAGTAAACTAAGGCATCAACCTCTAGTGTTTTGGCCACTACCAGAGCTGTCATAGCAGGGGATCCCTCAGCGCTCATCAATTCAATAATTGTAGTTCGTGCCCCACCTTGTTCCATTGGCGCTTCTCCCACTCCTTCGACTGGAGACTCTTGATCAGCACTAATATGCTCCTATGTAAGATAAAGATGGTGGATTAATGATTTCAACAGAAAGAGGATAAAAGGAAGTGGGTAGATAAGGGTTGAATCATACCTCGAGTAGCTCAGTCACATATATATCTGAGCCGAGGATATTTCCACTATCCCGGATACTCCCTTGGTGGGATGCCCCCTGAGACCTTTCACCATCGGGCTCCTCTTCTCCTTCACCTTCTCCTTCACCTTCCCCTTCACCTTCTTCTTCTGCCTCATCCTCTTCTGTCTCACCGCCCTCCGACTAATCATTGCAGTCATCATCCCCAAACAGCATATTTTCCAGATCATTCTCTTGGCCGAGCATCACTTTCACCAAGAAAGGTGGCTCCACATGACAACCCTGTTGGCATGCGTACATGTCCATGGCCATCAAATATGCATGCCGAAGATGAATGTTCACTCTGTCGCCAACCCAAAGATGCCTGACTTCTGGTAGCTAGATTTTGTCTTGCACTATATTCTTCCAGAGGGCTTTGGTACTCACCGACTACTATAGGGCTAGCCAAGCCGACCATAATGCCAGGAAGATTACATCTTGAAAATGTTGAAGAAGATATCTTATTTGCTTACCAGGAAGTTATCTGGTCGCTTTGTGGGTCCCTCCTCCTTTATGTGACGTGGGTGTGGCCCTGCCATGGGACATCCCTGTTGCTGAGGTCCCGGCCTATGCGGGCCCCCTTTTCTGATGCCCTTCTGGCCTTCCCCCTCTAACGACACTCTGCCTGCTCTCTCATCGCTCGAGTTCCACACTGGTGACCTTGAGTTTCCGAACTCGCTTCCATAAAATCCCCTCAAGGTATGCTATGGTCCAATGTTAGGCATACTCGGATGTGAGTACAACATCAACTCTGGTGGGAGGAATGGTGATGAAGTCACTAGAGCCATAGGTCGTGAACAACATCCACAGTTGACGATGAACACATGAATTCCTTTCTTCTTGGAAATCTGTGTATACATTTTTCAACATCGGTTTGAGGCACCCAAACTTCCTGGCGAACCTGGATGGAACATAAGGCTCACAAAAGATCTTCCCATCAATCCGGGCCACAAGCACCCCACCTTTGATGCTTTGGAATTACTCCTTCTGCTTTAGTGAGCCTTTCCCATTATCTATCATCTGGCTAGGTGTGGTGGGGAATGGGCTGAATGTGAAGTTGGAATTATTACCGATTCTGATCCTTACTCCCTCCTCATTGAGCGTCAGTGGCATGACCCCGACAATGTTCAGCAGGGAAGGTCGTAGGCCATTACCTAGAGGAATGATGGAATTCAAGAAGGTATATCCACTACAATCAGCCGCAACCCAGCTATGGAAGATCTGGAAGGGGCCATCGATTCTCCTAGGTGACCCCCTCCCAAAATGTTTCCCAAAATGGTGTATAGAAAAGCCAACATGAGGACCCCCAGATTGAATCTTTTGTTGGTAGCCATGATTCCAGCCATCACCATGGTCACTGGACGGAATCCCATCCTACTGTTCGTCACTGGTAAGAGCCACCCGCTAGGGAATCTGGCAAGGAATTCGGTGTACCGATCATTTGGGTCCTGTATCTCATTTATGATATATCCCCATGACTGATAGTTTACCACCTCCGGGATCCTACAGTACGATCCACTCTTACTCCTCTGTGCCACGATTGGACACCGTCTCCCCCATCCTGGAGTCTTGACTACTGAATCCCTTTCCTGGAATAGGTTGAACCATTCTTTATAAGTGATGTCTTTCAAGAAATCCTTGACCCCTAGCTTCTCCTTAGGCATCTCTAATAAGTGTCAGGTTAGCATGGTGGTTCTTGATCTGTCTCCCCATGTGCTCATTGGCGAAAGGAATTAATTATATTGGTGGCCTTCCAATGTGATACCCCCAATGCAGTGAGTATCCCAAAGATAGATACCAAATTCCCCATGATGGAGATGTAAGGTATAGGTATCATGGGACCACCGAGTGAATAACTCTGGCCCAAGACCGTGCTGGCGGTAGAAGTGAAATTGCGATGTACACACCACTTCATTAAGACGATATGTCTTAGCTCAGCCCCAAATTGGTCACATGTATGGTGAACCTCATACGCCAAGGCCCATTCACTGGTAAAATTTCCTTCAGACCGAAGTTCCCAGTCCTGCAGCTAGCCTTTAGCCTCGTTAGTGATTCTATGATGGAAAGTTCTCACGTAGAGGGCTGGGGAACTCTCTACGACATGGTCACTCACAGAAATGGTCCTAGTCCTAGGATTCTAGATGTAAACATCCATATTCCTGGTTTCTCTGGTAGGATGACCATTGTTGGTGATGTTGTATCGAGGTAGTTCATCCTCACGGGTCACCCATGACCGCGGTGTATCAACATCAAAACTCGGCAAAGGGACCTCCTCCAAAATACCGATGTCCCATAGTGTTATATTGTTGGACGGGACGTAATCCTTTTGGGCGAGGGTTAGTATATTGAAAAGGTTATGGTTATTGGAGACAATCCTGTTGTCACCAAATACCTTAGGGTTGGAGACCATTTCAGGCCTCCAATCAATGGATTCTCCCTTATCTTCCTGGTTTGCGGCCATCTTCTTCCGACAAGTGTTTGAGTAGCTGGTGCATGATATGGGAGGATGGCATGAAAAATCAGTGGTCGTCATAAAATATAAGGATGCGGCATGAAAAATATTGTGTTTTCCCGTAAAACGATGCCTGATCTCAGTGTAATTTCATGCAATTGGAGTTATTTTTCACATGGGACCAGAGAAATTTTCACACACGAGAGATTGGAACTTGTCATTCCGGGAAATTATTATGGACCATGGGACCCGCGACAGCTTTTATAGGCAATTCATGGTTTGTTCACACGTGAAAAGTGGATTCTGTTCCCCTTGGGTTTTGCGCACCGCTCCAAATTTTTAGCGCACTTGGTCCCCATATAGTTTTGTCTTTCAGCATTTCCCTTGGGATCCGACCGCTGCGGCTCCTCACCGATCCAATTCTTAGGGGGGGGATTTTTAGATGCCGAAAAGTGGTCAGGGGCTCAAGAATGTTTCAAAATGACAAAGTGATGTAATATTCGGATTCGAGGACCCAGTTCGGGGGGCCCGAATGAGTCACGTGAAAAAAATTCATATGTGCGTGAAAAAATAGGCCCCGCACCGAAAGCCCCATGATTAATGAGAGTTCATCGGTGGTGGCGCGGAAATTTCCGCACCCTTCCCCATATTGTTGACATTTTTCACATCAGACATCAGCATGCAATTATGTTGATATGTCCCACTTTCCACGCCCCCGAATGCCTATAAATATAGGTCACCCCCTTCGACTTTTGGGATGAGGAATCTGAACTGGCTCGCATGCACGAAATTTGCCTTCTGTGCGTGAAAAGATAGCTTTCATGTACAGTTTGTTTCACCCCAAGTCTCCCCGAGATCTGCATTCGCACTAGATCCCCTAAGTTTAGAATGAATTCCAATTACTTCCGGGTCCTCCCCCTACGCGCAATCCATTCTACTTGAGTGCAGGTCGGTCCACTGCGTGCAATAGCCTAGAATTGCATGCACCCCACATATTGCGTGCAGCCTCTCCCAATTGCGCGCAATTAGTGCACCTTGAACACAATCCATTCTATTTTCACGAAAAACCTCGACTCCATTTGTGCACTAATCCTCACTTATTTCGTTCCAGCTTGGTGTTTTTCGCACAAGGATGGTTATTTCACGCGCAAGCCTCAAAGGTTTCACGCCACTCTACAGGACCCCATTTCCCATACTCCTAGGGAGTACCTATGCACGTGTGTCTGATGCTCTTCTTACGGATGCCATTCGCGGATTTTTCTCAAGCCTTGTGCATCCACATCATACACCACTTTCTCGTAAGATCTTCTAGGCTCATACGAAGTAACTTCAATGTAACTTCGACGGTTCTTCCCGTTGTGTTGATTCACCTTATGTTTCTTCACATATGCATGCTAACAGCTATTTCATCTTCACATAGCCACTCTAATGTGGACCCCACGATGGTTTCTCCATGATGCCCCCTAGTCACGGCTATGCCTGTCCCCTCTCTGCACCAAAGAGAAGAGGGAAACTGTTATGTAATTCCTATGGGTGCGGAGTGAACCCCCATCGTTCGGGATGCAGGACGTTAGACTGCCAAGATCCATCATCCTTAGTACATGACGATAAACTATGACCTCGCCCAGTGCCTTGCACTCAGGTTCCCCCGCCTCGGACATTCTCCATTCCCACTTTTCTCCGTGGGAATGGGATCACCCTTCACAGGAGATGATATCCCCTTTATCGGAGTAGCGTTTGTCTGCTGGGAAAGGGCGACCACCTTGGTGTAAGCCCCTATATTTTCATGCCAGAGGAAGCATCCCTGCTCCTCCTTTCATCTTCGGTCCCCAGGACCAGAGAAGGGAATGGTGGGAAATGGTTCTTCTCCATTCTTCGGTACCAAGTCCCTCTCCTACAGTGCTTTGTCACCATCATGCCTCCATCCTGGAGTAAGCCCCGACTTCTTGGGCTAATAACCACGCATAAGCCCATGTTTCCTCTCTGGGCCGTTAATCATGCGTAAACACCACTCCATTTCTCAAGTACACACCTTTCATGATGTGATCATCAGGTCTCTGCTATCTATTGTTTCTCACAACAAGCATGACTCACGTGAGCTTAGAGAAAGCACCGACCATGACAAAAACCTGGGCCTCCCCAGAGTGGAAGCCACATACCATCCCAAACTACGGGGCATTAATCCATGTCAACGCATGGTACGTAGGAAGCCACCATGAGGTTCAATCCCAACAACCCACCACTTGGGCCGCCTCAAAGTGTATGACCCATTCCATCCCGAACTACGGGGACTTTGATCCATGTCAATGCAAGGTACGTAGGAAGTCACCATGAGGTTCAATCCCAACAACCCACTACTTTGGCCACCTCAGAGTGTAAGCCCTATACCATCCCGAATTACGGGGACTTTGATCCATGTCAAAGAATGGTACGTAGGAGGCCTCCATGAGGTTCAAGCCCAACAACCCACCACCTGGGTCGCCTCAGAGTGTAAGCCCCATACCATCCCAAACTACGGGGACTTTGATCAATGTCAAGGCATGGTACATAGGAAGCCTCCATGAGATTCAAGACCAAAACCCACCACTTGTGCCACCTCAGAGTATAAGCCCCATACCATCCCGAACTATGAGGACTTATATCCATGTCAAGGCATGGTACATAGGAAGCCTCCATGAGGTTCAGGACCAACAAAAAACCACTTGGGATGCCTCAGAGTGTAAGCCACATACCATCCAGAACTACGGGGACTTTGATCCATCTGAAGGCATGGTACGTAGGAAACCTCCATGAGGGTCAAGCCCAACAACCCACCACATTGTTAGCCTCAGAGTGTAATCCCCATACCATCCCAAACTACAGGGACTTTGATCCATGTCATTCCATGGTATGTAGGAAGCAACCACGAGGTTCAATCCCACCACTTGGTCGTTCCAATCATTATCATGTCATTTCACCAACCCCTTCGGCTGCCTGAGAGTGTAATCCCCTAACATCATCCTGAACTATGAGGACTTTGATCCATGTCAAGGCATGGTACGTAGGAAGCCTCCCTGAGGTTCAAGACCACCATCCATAAGGACCCCATGTCCACCTTCACGTCAGTTTAATGACCCCATGGGCTGCCTTAAAGCGTAATCCCATAATTCCACCTAAACTACGTGGAATTTGATTCCCTACCATGGGGATATGTAGGAAGCCTCCATGAGGTTCGATCCCATCAATCCCATCTCATCCTGACCCCTCCCTCAAGACTATGCATCTCTGGAAGCTCACACCCCAACCCATAGGTTCCATTTCTTCTTGATCCCATCAATGCGTCCATTCTCACGGGTCACCTCCCCAGGTGTCCCATCGTCTCACCAAACTATGTGGACATTGATTCCCTGCCACGAGGATACATAGGAAGCCTCTTTGAGACTCAAGCCCAACTTCACTGTTGCCCTTGCGATGGCCATATTCCAATCCCTCTCACTTCATCACCCATCCTGGTCCTCACCCGGACCTCCACATCCCAGTGGGATCATGCCACACCATTCCCTGTTCCATTTGACAACATTCGGGAAGCCACCCACATGATGTCCCCAGTATCGGTGTTCCCTCCATGGGGTTCCTCCATTTGATCCACACTAATCATTTTTTCGATCGGTCTGATATGTCTCTTATAGACGTTAAACTATAGGCATACCATGTGTTAAGCATGGGAAGCTGAGGAAAAGCTCAGAAACTTGCCCAAGGCATACGATACCACGCGTTCTATGTGGGATGCCTCGGGCTTCCGCTCCCTCGAGAAACCCTATAATAAGGGACAAAAGACAGAAACACCAATCCCCCAGTGTCTAGACATGCCAGTGATGCCCAACGTGACTACTCCCCTAACTGACAGTTTCTGCCCTGACCAAACCCCTTGGAATGTCCTGATAGAAGCAGTGTAATTTACTAGTGTCCATTGAGATATGGCACTGGGAAGAGTTTCACGAATAATGTCTTAAGTCTAGGAGGGAGACTCAGACTTGGTGACGAGATCCAAGGAAGAATCCACAGAATGAAGAACTGATATCCCATAATCCTATTTCAATCAAGGAGAAGATGTCCATGAATAAAGAGAGGATGTCGCACACCTTTGGAAAGTGAGAATGCGGGGTAACAGTTGCACGTCCACTACGTGATGGATGTGCGTGCCCCAGAGAAAGCGTCGGAAACAAAATTATTAGATTGAAATTGAGTATCCTTAATGCATGATTCATATTTCATATCCTAGGAAATTTGTTTTAAGGAATATGTAGATTAAGCGTGAGTAATGGTTTAAGAATAATGTTATATGAAGGATGTACTTGTGCTTTGGAATTCAAAGACTATATTATATGGATCATGAAACATTATACTATTTTATTTATAAGAATTAATTAATGATTGAAATGGATATTGTTAATGGTAATGAAGAAATAGCAAAGTTTATTGCTTGATTAGTGCAAGTTAACCCTTAATTTGATCAACATGTTGAGAAAATTGTTTTTTTCTTGGATGAAGAGATGACTGCTTTGGAAAAAGTAAATTGGATAACACTGATTACCATGGATCTGAATTTTTATTGTTTAAAAAATTAGACTACGTCAAAATAGATGAAGATAAAAACATCTAAGATATTGGAATATATCCAGTAATATTTGGAATAAATAGGTATTCATGTTTTCCTAAATTATCTAATGTAATTCATGTTATTATCATGTTTTAGGAGAATATATGATGATAATTTTCACATGAATGAAATTTGACAACCAGGATTTGACTAATGATATACGGGGTTCATGACAGGATTATTTTGTAACTTATTTTTAATGTTTTGTATTTTTTTCTTTCAGAAGGGTTATATGGTTAATCATTTATAGAAATATTATGTTAAAAATTAGATGATGTTTTGAGAATAAGGTATTATCTTACAACATGATGATATTATCATATTGTATATCTTTTTATAAAAACTTAGTATTGATGATAACTAATGTTAAATAGGAAATCATATCAATGATCTAATTGATCTATTAGTCTTTGATAATGAAAAAGATACACTTTTAGTTTTGGTGAAAGAGGTGAAGTTATTCAAGGAATAAATAAGGGTTAAATTATTCTGAAATCATGTATGAATTTCATTTCATGAAAATTATTTTACTTTATGAAAAATGATCTTGAAACCAAAAGATTTATCATACTACCTTTATTTTTTATGAATCATATGGTCCCTTAGTTCATCGTAGATTTATGGATTTCTGATTTTTACCTTCCTCTGACCATGTTCTTAATCACTCTCCATCATAAAATGATGGTTATATTTCTCTTTTATGTCCATGTTTTCACTTTCCACCTAGGTTAAACAATATGGAAATCCAGTTATATGTCACACTGAGTTACCGTTATAGTTCCAATTTTCCCATTTTAATGGATGTTTTAGTATTCATATTTATGATGTGGGTTTCTATGAATAGAACATTCAATTATTAAACCATTGGTATACAAGAATAATTTGGAGGGAGATATTCATTTTAAGGGATGTAGAATATAAAACCCCGTGATTTTGTAAAATAAATATTTTTTAAATAGTTTACTCTTTTTGATATTTTTAATTTTATGCAACACTAAAGATAATTTATATTAGATTAAAGTAATATGTATGATTTCATTATACACCACTCCATGTTAATTATTTGCAAAAAAAACATCTCTCCTTATATGGAACACCGAGTTAGTCTTATGTTACATGCAATAATGTCATTCCTCGATGGCTTGTGTAACACGCAAGGCCGAGGATTACCAAACAAGAATATATTATTAAAATATTATTTTTTCATATAATGAGATATATACTAGATGTTAAATTAGAGTTCATTAATACTATTAACTAATTTATGCAAATACATGGTACACACAATATAATATTTATGTATAGGTAACCAATTTATTATAAAATAATTTGAAAAATAATTGAATATAAAAAAGAAATAATATAATTTTTATTGTAATAGAGATATTTTATTCTAAAATTTTAATTTAAATACAATTAGTCAATGATATTAACATAATATATACGATATATATTCAATAAAATATTTTTGAAACTCATTAACTATATTTGATTAATAAAAGGTAAAATCCCCAAAATTTTTTCCCAAAAATGTATATTTTTATAATGGTAGTTTTACCAACTTTTAATGGTGAAGCAATTTTAAATCTCAGACTGGGAAATTTTTTTAATAACCAAGGCATTTATAGAATAATATTATTTTTTATTTATTAGTATTATTGATTTAAATAGTAATTCTTAAAAGTAATAATTTATTATATGGTTATTTATTTTATAAAATTTATCATTCAATTATATAATTTTATTTTGAAAAAAATATTAATATTTTTTAATTCAGCATGTTGAAATAATCATAGTCTAAATTTTTGATAATTTCATGAATATGTTTAACTTTTAATGAGTTGTGAAATACAATAATTTTTATTTAAAAACTAGTTATTCATCTAATTTACTTATATAGTTATGTTATCCTTTTAATTCGAATAAAGGAATAATTAAATCAAGTATTTATCAGTTTATCTAATTTAGGTCATTGAAATCAATTTAACAATGAAAGTGGATGAATAAAACATTATGAACTTGGGAACTATTTTACTTTAAAAACCCATTTTTCGTGATCTGTCAATGATATAATTTTTAAATTAAATTTAAAAAATTCTATTAATTAAATGTTGAAAAATGGACATACATGGTCATAATTCATATTCATTTTTTGTCTAATAGCAACTACTTAATTTTTTAATAGTAACTTTAGTTTTTTTACAATAGATAAGGGTGATGCAGGTAATTCACTATAAAAATAAAATTATAAGTATTATAAATGTAGCCTAACATTTTTCTTATTTTTATTGTATGAGTTTGTTCAATACGAAGACATGCATTTGTCGATTTTACGACAATATTGAGACACATGGATAATTTTCCATTAATTATAGTATTTTATTATATGAAAAGCATATTTAACAAATTAAAAATAATTACTTTTTCGTGGATATATGTAAATATACATATTGAAAGAAAAAAAGTGATTACTTTGAACCTAATCTATTTATTTTCTGGATTATAATATATTTTAAATATTTATATATGAAATAATTATTAATAATTCATGTGCAACATTGATGTAGTGTTTGTGTAAGCATAATAAAAATAAATATATTGTTTTATAAAATTATAATAATTATTAAATGACAAAAAAATTCCTAAAACTATTTATATTAAAAAAATACTATTATAATTTTTTTATTTGATTTGGGAAAATTTTGGACCACAAGGACCACAATAGTCCCTTTATATTATTTTATAAAAAGAAACGTTACTTGTTCACAGAACAATTTTCAATTTGAATAATATATTTATATGAGGTTTTATAGATGTTTTTTTAAACAAGAATATTATTTTAAAAACTAATAGATTTTTATTTTTCATGTTTTTTTAATTTTTTATGTAATAATTAATTAAAGTAATGGATTGATACATTAGGATGAAATAAATATTTAATTAATAAATAAATCAAATTAATGATTTTAAAATAGTAAAATAAATATAACTTAATATTTATAAGTCAATTGATGATTTATATATGTAAGTATAATTGGAATAATAAGATATAAAAAAATTTATTTCAAATTGTATTCTCTTCTTGATCGGATTAAAGTCATAGTTTTGAAAAGTTTTTAATTTGAAAAAATGGTTATTCCATGAATAAAATATTTTATTAAATTATTTAAATCAAAAAATAATTGGAAAAGTCCCAATACTATGAAATTCCTTCTAAAATTTAATCTCTATTATTTTTAGGCACTTTTTTTAAATCTTAATCCCTTTAAACAATATTATATTTTAATAATTTAGTTATTTGATATGTTACCCCGCTGCTCAATTATAAAATGAATCTCCCTCCTTCATAAATGTTCATCACCTAATGAAAAATTAATCAGCTAACTGCTTCCGAATTTCATCACAATCATCGCTTTCCACATTATTTTTCTCCTTGTCTCACAAGAAGGCCACTTCCATGTTCCTTGAAGATGTTCCCTAGATAGAATTATCTAAAATTACGGTTCTGTTTCCATCAAGTTTAATTTATTTTTCACTGATAACATATCCTAGCCTCTTATCCAATGTGTCATGAAAACATTAGTATCACATAAAAACTTTTTTTGGTAGTTTTGTGGTATATTCGTTATAAAATATCTCATCTTCTCCTTTATTTCTTAAATAACAAAAATCATCATATGAGGTAGGCTAATTCACTTCTTTTGAGGACTAAATTTTTTTCCCTTTTTCGAAATCATGGAAAGCTAAATAATCATATAAATTTTTAAAATGAACTAAATATATATTTTTTATCACTTCTGATTTATTATTTGATTTATTTACACGGTTGAAAATTAATAAATTTACCATGGAAACCATAAAAACAACCCATCTCAAACAAAGAATGTGACAAAATATTGTTAATAAATGGGTGGAAAATGTTATAATAGGATAATGTAAGGTATTATAACATATTTTTAGTTCATTAATATATTGAAATCACTATTCAGACAATTATATAGTCAGTTTGACCATATTTTAATGAATTCAAACATGGGGTAAGGGACTATCCTTTTTAAATCCTTTTAAATATCCCTTTTAAAAATTTCAAAAAGATTTATTTTTATATAGTGTGAGTGGGTTCAACTGATTTTATTATTCTACATTTCAATTATGTTTCCATTAAATGTTTTAATATTTTTTAAGGAATATGATTTCATTATTATATGCATGTTTTTTATATTTTAAAAGTAATAGTTTTTTTACTAAAAATGGTATTTTGAAAATCTGAAGCTATTTTTCTTAAAAGTTTTAAAGGATTTATCATGTTTTGTCATCATGATATGTTCCTTTTAAATATTTTATTTTTGGTTGATCTCATTATTGATCAATATATGATGGGTTGTGACCCATTATCGCTAAATATTTATTCGGTTGATCCCATTATAACTCAATATATGATGGGTGATCCCCATTATACATCTACAATGAATTGGGTATTTTGGAGATGGAGGATAACCAAATTGTTATTCCATTTTATGGGTCATTATAAGGGTGATATGTAAAACATTTTTTGATCAAACTACATGATTTTTCTATACAATCTTATGAGTTTTCAAAAAGAGGGTTTATAATGGATTATCATTGTTTCACTTGCCTAGTGTGTTTTCGTTCTTTATATCCCTTACTATGATGTTTGTATCATAATTTTTTTTAAATGTTTTACATAGGTTATAAGGTTGTGTAAGAGAAATTAGGAAGTCATGTTCAATGTTATGAGGATTTTTATCAAGAAAAATAAACAATGTTTTGTTTTAGAGAGTTTTATTTTTCCAAAAAAAAGGATAGTGAGTATAAGTGTATATGTATTAATTTTGAGTTGTTATGTAATAGTTATGGGATAATTCGATAAAATTATAAACCTACAAATATCCTCCATTTATAAGAATGTATGTTCTTGAATAAAATTCAAGATTATGAAATGTCTTAAGGATGGGTCCTTGTTGTTGGTATTGAATGATGGATTGGATAATTATTGGGATTTGGATGATGTAAACATAATATCATAAATATTTTATACCCTATGGTTAATTTTAAATGATATAAAGTATAAATATTATCATGTTTTTTCATCTAACCTATTTATATATAGAATGGTATTATGTAGAAGAAACTGGGAATCTGATATAGAGTGGCAATGAATGAACGATATCCTTCTTAATCTACATCCTAGAATGATGGGAATAAAAAACGAGCAGTTTGTGATTGTAATGTCTTAGTTGACATACATGATAAATGGTGGTGGAATAGATTCTATAGAGGAAACTGGTATACCATGAAGAAACATGAATTATGTTGATAAATTTATGAGGTAAGGTCATCCATCATTTAGTGGAACCATAGATCCAGTGATAGTTGAAGGATTGATCAATGCTCTAGAAAAGAATTTTGATGTCATGGTTTTTTCAGAACACCAAAAGGTAATACTATCCAATTATCATTTTTAAGGTGAAACTGATGAATGGTGGTCTCTTTTTAAGAATATGAGAGATAGAGTAAATACTGAAAATCTGGAATGTGTTGATTTTAAATGTCTTTTCATGAAAAATATTTTCATAAAACTATTTGACTGAGAATGCAAAAATATTCATACAACTAATGTAGAAAGATGATGATTTTGTGGCGGTATATGAGGTCAATATCAAAGGACTAGAAAAGTATGTACCCGATTTTACTTGGGGATCTCATTTTAAAATTATTAGATTTTACTATAGTTTGGTACCATTTTCCCAAGGACCTTCTACTCCAATATATTTTAAAGTCATGGAGAAACATATTCATTTTTTTGAAAAAGATATGATAGATTATTCTAAAATGTTTGTGTGTCGTGATGATAACCTAAATAAGTACTCAGGTCAAAAGTATTTGGACAAGAATTCATCAAAGATATCCTATGTAAACATATAAATTTCCCTTCTTGTGAATTGTATTATAAAAAGAATCATGGAGAATGTCCTATAAATTGTAGGAAATTCTATCGATATGAAATGTTTAGGAATATCTTTAATTAGTGCAAGGGAAATGATCCAAAATTAATGATAAGTCAATGTTGATATTCCTTAACTGTAATTAATTGGGTCATTTTTCTAATGTGTGTTTAATGTTAGTCACTTATGAAGGAAACTAGCAAGGTTAGAAGTAGAGGGGTGTTAAAAACCCCTTTGTAATGAAATCAGTATATGTTGAGCCATCAAATGATGTAGTATCTAGTACATTACATGCTTTAAATTTTTTGGGAAATGTGTTGTTTGATAAAGGGTCTACACATTCCTTCATTTTAGAATTTTTTTTGCTAAACTAGAAATTATGCCTCATGAAATTAATCATGAACTCATGTAAAAAACACTTAGAAGAAATATTGTGGAAAAAATAAATAATAATAATATACCTATCCTTGTCTATGAAAAATATTTACCTACAAATATTATTGTATTCCCTATAGCATACTTTGATTCTATTCTCAGTATGGATTTCCCTTGTTACACCCCGACTAACACTTAATTTTAATTTAATTGTTTTGGGTCTCTCTTTTGAGATGCGGTTAAAAATGGTTCTATTTTAAAATAAATTTGGGATCTTATACTGGTGCATGACCGTACGTGCGACCCTATGTAGTTCCCAACCTTAATAATAAAACGTTTTATTATTAAATTCATTAATACATGGGCATATGACTATACCCGTGACCAGGAACGCATCTATGCTCGGTGTCCAGACCCAATAATTAATGAAATTTTTTCCCGCGACTTGTTTTATCATTTTAGTTTTATTATTAGTATTATTGTTATTTATGTTAATATTATAATTATCTAATATTTTTTTAAGTCATTATTATTATTATAAATTTATTAAAGTTTCCTTTTTTATTAAAATTGCTTGTTATTATTATTGCTATTATTAGTGGAAATATATTATTAAATTAGTATAATGATGAAATTATTAACATGTTATTTTTATTATTATTAGGAAAATTAAATTATTTATTTTTCATAGGATTAATTTACCTTTTTTTTGTTCCATTTTACCCCATTATCTTCCTCATCCTCCTATTTCCATCGACCCATTTTCCCCTCTAACCCTACCCACGCCTGCTCTCCCCCACCTCTCCTTAACCTGTGAACCACACCTCCCTTTGCTCCAGTTTTTTAGCAATCCATTCCGGTATCAATCCACCGTTTCAACATTCCCCGGCACCCGGCGCACTGCCTTACGATGCCACTGCTCCTCGAGCTGCTCCCCTCAGCCAGCACCCCTTCTCCAACCCGGTCGAACCTCCAGTGACAACTCTTTTTTGGAGTGGGGCACCTCTAAAAGCCCCTCTTTCTTCTCGGCCAACCTTCATCTTCCAAACCATAGGTGCGTGCTGCACTGGTGGGTGTTTTATTTTAATTGAAAGTGTTGTGGTGTTAGGGTTCCATTTTTTTATGGTCCAATTTTGATACTTTTTTGTCAAATTCTTGAATTAGGACATATCTGAGTTTGGTTGTAGTGTGATTGAAGTGCATTAGACTTTGCGCATAGTCTTTGCGGTGTTAGGTCTATATTGAGGTTAGTGTTTCCACGTATAATTCTTTCTTGATGGATTAATATTCTATTTCAGTTAATATATCATGTTTAATAATTAGTTTGTTAGTGCGAAATTTGTTTTTATACGTGTTTATAATGCATTTGATTTTTAAAGTTTCATGTTCATGTGACATGTAGTGTGTCTGGGGTGAAAAATTATATTCCACTATTAGTTGTTGTTTTGTAAATTGTTCAACAAGTTTATAAATCTTTACAGGGGATTACGATTATATTTTGATATGTTTTTGGGGTGTGTTTGGTCATAAAACTAGTTTTTCATTGAGTTTTGTTGGTAATGCCAAGTTTCACTTCCTGAATGTTGTTTTATAAACTTTTATTTATGGTTTATTAAATTAAATAATGGTGAAAAATTAAATTTGAAGAAGTTTTTTATGTAATAAGTTTTAAAGTGGACTTTACATGAAAATTTTTGCTCTAATCTTGATGCAAGTCCTTGATGTGTTCTTTTGAACTGTTTTAATAATTGTTTTAATGATTTACTAAATGGGGTTTGTGTTGCGGAACATGTTTGTGAAGAGTTTCTCTATTCATTTTTTTGTGGATTTTTATATGAAATTGGGTGTGGTTTTTATGTAAATTTTTGTTGTGTTACTTTGATGTGTTCTATAATTTGTTTTAAATGATTTATTAAATTATGTGTAGTGATTCCATTTCCTTTGGAAAAATCACGGGCATATACGAAGGTATGTATATATATATAAATGTGTATATCATCTATGTGTGTCTTCCCACATGGTTCGGGGAGTACGGGCATTGAGTAAAGGATATACATAAATATATATGGAAGTATGTGAACACGAGTGGATCAATACATGAGTAAGAAAGTGTCAAATGCTAATCATTTTCTTGGGATGCTTGAGGTAGGATCTCTATGTATAAACATTTAAATTTAATAGTCATTTATTTCCTGCATTTCTCATCCTGTTTTTTTATATTAATTATTGGTATAAAATTGTTAGAAAAATTTTCTGCTTAAATTGGATTTTTTTTCCTCTACTGATGTAGTGAAATAGATGACATCATTGCAATTTTCACATCAACTGTATTATGAAATGCCACTTTGGCCTTTGAAAATGTGTCTTTAGTTAAAAATGGTGATCTGGATTTTTGAAATGGATTTCATAAATGGGATTTCAATTGGTTTTGAGACTGAAATTTGTGATTCTTTGATTATTTGGAAGTGAGATGTCATATATTGGTTCATCTGAAAATAGGATGGTGTTGAGTGGTTAGTTAAGGCCAGTTTGGCACTTTAAGAAATGAAATATGTTGAAAAACTCTCTTTGGGGTGACTGTGAGGTGATCCAGCTGTGTATGTGGATTGTGTGAGTTATTGTGACTAGTGGTCGTGCATTATTATTGGTTGCATGATTGACTTTGTTGACTCACCCCTATATATTATTAATTTTGACATGGTATTTTGGAATAGTGAATGAATTTTCTAAGAAAAATTACTTCACTAGTTTAGATTATGCATTGGCTAGTGGCCCTTAGTACAGAATTTTTTCTGTTAGGGGATTGGGACCCTCAGTTAGGCCATATAGGGAAAAAAACACTTGTTAGGGAGTTATGACGTCATTGTTTAGGGCATGCCTTTAGGATGAGTCACATGTATAGTTTGTTCTAGATTCTTCATGAGCTCCTAGGTTTGACCCATGTTTTATTTAGTGCTTATTTGTATGTGGTGGATATTTGAGGTGATTAGTTTGGTTGTTGGCCCCGTGCGCCACTTTTACATTTCCCTTATTGTGTGTTGTTTCTGTTCGTATGTTCTTCTTCTTGTTTTCCGACTAAAATTTGGGTTTTAAATCATTTTTTTGAAAATGTTTTAAAAAGGTAATGCATCTTTATCATCCAGATATTAACCTTTCTTTAATTTAAAAAGGGATATTGACTATTTCTTTCCATAGAAATTAAAGTGTGTGTGGAAACATAAATTTTATATAATGTTGTTCAGAACTGAAATTATTGTTTCTTAATTTAAAGGTTGTGCATTGAGAATAGTTATCGGGCTAGCCTACTGAGTTTTAATACTCATTCCTATAGTGTTTTCTTGTTTTTAGTTTCTATTGCAGTTTTGATAGAATCTTGGTTCCCTTTCACGATGTTCTATTGTGAGTTAGAGAGTGACCTGCAAGGTCACATGGAGAGAGTGGTTATTCCATTCAGTTAGTTTTATTTTCATTAGTTCTAGTTTAGTCACATTATTTGGTTTTTTTATTCTGATTATCTCTTTATTATTTCCCCTGTTTGTATTTATTTAAACTGCGTGAAATCGTTCCCATCATTTTTGACGATGCCTTGGCCATTTTTCCCAGCCAGGGATGATCGGGAACGCCTCTCGAGCTTTGTCGCAGATTGGCTCAGGTGAATGATTCAAGGTCGACCCGGGTTGGTTCATGAAATAATGGTATCAAAGGGCTGAGGTTTTTTTCTTGTTATTTGGGATGTCAGGTAGATCAAAGATAAGATTTTCGGTACTCGAGTGGTAGGTGCGGGAAGATTGTCAGGAACTCTTACTCGTTCTGATACTTGAGTAACCAATGGTTGTTCATAATTTAAGTTTTTGGCCTTGGTTTGTGTTGATGGGGGATGAAAAAAAAGAAGTAAATCGGTATTGCGCATGGTCTCACATGGATTAGCAACCCATATGATGTCAGAGAGTACGGTTTGACATTCCTAGTGGTTGGCTCATGCCTAGGGCATGGTCTTCTAAATCATGTAGTTGGGTTAGACACGACCACTAGTCCCTTGTCTAGGTTCTTTAATGATTGTGATGTCATTATTCAGTTTTGGATTGGCATGAAAGTGTTTCTTTTAAAAGGAAATAGGAACTTTGGATTGATCTTATTTTATTTTAGTGTGTGTTAGAAATGATTTTTGGGGTGCGTTTCTCTTGGAATTTTGTGTTTTAATTGTTGAAAATTGAATTCCTAAAAATAAAATGTCTTGGGTTATCTAAAATTAAAATGGGTTGTTTTGGAAATTGAAATCATTTTGCAAATTTTTCTTCAATCATTGAAGTCTCTTTTGAAATAAAAGTGTATTTTCGGAATATTGGGAATGTTTTATTTTTGAAAGCGGAATAACCTTGCTTTTTTCAGTGGTATTCATATGGATGATCACATGTGCATGTGGACGTGATTGATGGAAAGTTGCGGGATCGTGTGGATGGGTGCATGGGTGAAACAAAATGAAAATATGTGAGGAATCTTGGAATATTAAAGGTGAGTGATTGATTTTTTTAAGGCTGCTTATTATTTCTTGAAAAGTGTGTTTTTCCTCTAAAATGGGATTTTGTGCTTAATTGGTTTTTGGAATTGGAAAATGACATTGAGTTCGTATTGGATATGACTTTTTCAAAATAGATTTTATGTTTTGTTGTGCAATGTTTGGTTCTTCAACTGGGTGTTTTTCGTAGATATTTTTTTTATTTTATAAATTGGAATTACTAGAATTGGGTTTGAGGTGTGGATATTTCTTTTATGATGTGTTTGGATATATAGAAATATGTTTTGTTTTTCTTGTTTGGAATATTCCCCCTAGAAAGGTCACGTGGGTTACCAACAGTTCTCTAGGTTCTTGGAGTGGAAGAGTTGGGTTCTGCTCGGTTGTGTCCATTGAAGAGGTCGAGGTCAGATGGATATCATTGAATGCGTTGGGAATGTTATGAGTGTCTCCAATTTTGGAAGAACTCCAGAAGTTATGTGGGTGTAATATGTCTCTAGTAATTCATGGTGGAGTGGGATTAAACTAGTGAACGTTTATTATTCCATTCTTGTTGCGAATAAGGATGTCTTGAGTGATCCATAACACTAAATTAATCCTGTGGTCTTACCTAATGAAGTGAAGGTGAGAGAAAGTGGTAGATCTTGTAGGCTCTCAACCAATTAACATGCAGAGATGGAGGTGAGTTGACCTTTTTGATGAGCTACTCTAAAGTTCACGAGATGTTGTGTGGAACAATCAGTTTAATGTTTGTAATAGATGTTGGCATTGTTCATATTTAGGTAGGAAAAGTTTCCTCGTTTGACGAGGTGTGTGAAACAAAGGGACTTGTTCTTGGAGTTCTCCTTCCATCTGTTTTTGTCGCACCTTTGAAAGAATTCTCAATTACCTATCTCTAGTGGGGTGAGTCGGGCGCTCGAAGTTGATCGCCGCAATTCTCAATTGATAAGATGATGAAGTGGCCACTTGGGGAACAAGGGGAAGTATGTTGGTTTCTTTTACAATGGACGAAGTTCCAGTCAGAAGTATTCAGCTTATGACTGTGACGCGGTAAATTCTTCAAACATTAGGGCCCCATCCATAGGTCTTGGGGTGGAGCTTAAATGTAGTCAAAACTCATCAAGCGTGGTAAGATCTTGGTCTGAATTAAGTCTACAATGACAGATGGGGGTAGTAAAGCAAGCGAGCGGGCTTTGTAAACTATCTTCTAGGATTCTTAGGAGTCAAAATTATACTTGTTTCAGATATTCTCATGTATTGTGGGATTGGTGTGCACCTATCCAGTTTGTCGCTAGGTTAGGGTTTTCCTCTATTAAAACCACCTCATGAAGGGGAGTGTTGTCCACTATATGAATAATCAGTGCATGTCACCCTGTGTTGGTGGGTTTGTGATGAATTTTTCAGTCATTATCTCTCAAAGTGAACTGGGAATGCCCTCGTGAGTGTCATGGTGTTAGGAAAATTCTTAAATGGTGGGGAGACCCACCTCGGGTCTTGGCGACGTCCCCTCTTGTGTGGGTTGGTTAAACATAAGGAGATTGGATGGTCAAGAAATTGTTAGATTTTTTTATATGTTTGTGATTTGTTTTGGTTTGAAGAATCAATGTTTGACAAGAAACCTAATATAGTGGGGAGTCCATCAAATGACAAGCTTGTGGGATACGCTGTTTTCAAATTGTTCTATGTGGAGAAACCCCTTATTTATTCTCTGCCCGACCTCGACCACTCTAATTGGTTATCTTGGATAGTGTGTCTCTTGATAAGTGATCATGGAGATCTCGAGTGTCCTTGGTGATCCTTGTGTTAGGGGTCAGGGTGATCCATGTTGTTCCTGTGTTTGGAGGTGTATTCCTTGTTGTTGGTTATGTTTACTGGTAATTATGTTTTTGAGATCGTTGAGTTTCAGGTTATGGGTGTTTTGAATGCTTGGTCTTCAAGAGATTGAGGTTTGGTTTTATGTTTCGTCCCATTTTTTCTTGGAATCTTGCTTTGACTCAGTATTTGGAGACTTTCTGGGGGCAGAAAGTGTCATAGTTAGAAGAATTGTCACACCCCGACTGACGCTTAATTTTAATTTAATTTATTTGGTTCTCTTTTTTGATCTGCAGTTTGAACTGGTTCTATTTTAAATGAAATTTGGGATCTTATGCTGGTGTGAGACCATACATGCGACCATGTCTAGTTCCAAACCTTAATAATAAAAAGTTTTATTATTAAATTCATTTTTACATAGGTGCATGTATGTACCCGTGACCAGGCACACGTCTGTGTGCGGTGTCCAGAACCAATAATTAATGCATTTTTTTGCTGCGACTGGTTTTATCATTTTAGTTTTATTATTAGTAGTATTGTTATTTACGTTAATATTTTAAATAAGTTAAAAAAAATTTAAGTCATTATTAAAATTAGAAATTTATTAACGTTAATTTTTATTATTAAAATTCATTATTATTATTATTACTATTATTAGTGAAATTATATTCTTAAATTATTGTAATTATGAAATAATTAACATGTTATATTTATTATTGTTATTAAAATTATATTCTTTTTTGATTTATTTATTTTCATAGGTTTCATTTCCCTTTCCTTTTTTTCCTTTTCCCCCATTCTCTTCCTCATCCCCTTCCTCACGTCTGAAAATTTATCCCCTCTAACCCTACCTGCACCCGCTCTCCCCCACCTCTCCTTCACCTGCGAACCACACCTACCTTTTCTCCCTTCTTCTGGTGATCCAGACTGGCATGCCTCCTCCCTTCCAGCTCGCCCTGGCACCCAGCGCACCGCATCACCATGCCCCTGCTCCTCGAGACACTCCCCTCATCCAGCGCCCCTTCTCCAACCCGGCCGAACCTCTAGTGACACCTCTTTTTCGGAGTGCCGCTCCTCTGAAAGGCCCTCTTTCTTCTTAGAAAGTCTTCCTCTCCCTTGTCGTAGGTTTGTACTATACCTTTGGGTGTTTTCTTCCATTTGGTAGTGTTGTGTGGTTAGGGTTCCATTTATTTATGGTCCAATTGTGATATTTTTGGTCCAATTATTGAATTAGGACATATCTATGTTTGGTTGTAGTGTGATTGAAGTGCGGTAGACTTTGCGCATAATCTTTGTGGTGTTTGGTCTATATCAAGGTTAGTGTTTCCGCGTATAATTCATGTTTGATGGATTCATTTTCTAATTTAGTTAATATATCATGTTTATTAAATAGTTTTCTTGGTGAGAAATTAATTTTTATGCATGTTTATTATGCGTTTGATTTTTAAAGTGGCAGGTTCATTTGAAATGTCATGTGTCTTGAATGAAAACCTATATTTCATTATTAATTGGTATTTTTTAAATTGTTCAACTAATTTATAAAATATTTCAGGGGTTTCAGATTCTATGTTTATATGTTGTTGGGGTGTGTTTGGTCATAAAACAGGTTTTTTAATGAGTTTTGTTGGTAAATCTAAGTTTTGACTTCCTGAAAGTTGTTTTATAAACTTTTATTTATGGATTATTAAATTATATAATGGTGAAAAAGTAAATTTTAATAGGTTTGATATGTAATAAGTTTTAATGTGGACTTTGCGTGGAAGTATTTGGTGTAATCATGATACAATCCCTTGTTGTTTTTTTTTTGGAATGTTTTAATAATTGTGTCAATGATTTATTAAATAGAGTTTGTGTTTCGAAACATGTTTGTGAAGTGTTTTGCTATGAATTTGGTTTTATGTGGCTTTTTTATATGAAATTTGGTGTGTTTTTGGTGTAAACTTTTGTGGTCTTACTTTGATGTGTTCTATATATTTTTTTAAATGATTTATTAAATTATGTGTAGTGATTCCAGTGCCTTTGTAAGACTTGCAGGCATATATAAGGGTATGTATATATATATATATATAAATTTTAATATCATCTTTGTTTGTCTTCCCTCATGGTGTGGGGAGTACAAGCATTGAGTAAAGGATATACATAAATATTTTTGGAAGTATGTGTATGTGAGGGGATGACTACTTGAGTATGAATGTTAGGAATGCGAAACATTTGATAGGGATGCTTGAGGTAGGATCTCTATGCATAAATTTTGAAATTTAAGAATCATTTATTTCCTGCATTTCACATCAAGTTCTATTATATTAATTATTGGTATAGAATTGTTAGAAAAAATTTCAATCTTAAATTGGATTTGTTTTTCTCATTTGATGTAGTGAAATAGATGACTTCATTGCAATTTTCACATAAACTATTTTATGAAATTCTACTTTGACCTTTGAAAATGTGTCTATAGTTTAAAATGGTGATTTGTGTTTTTGAAATGGATTTCATAAATGGAATTTCAAATGGTATTGTGATTTCAATCGGTATTTCATTGATTCATTGGAAGTGAGTTGGAATCTATTGGTTCTTCTAAAAATAGGTTGGTGTTGAGTTGTTGGTTGAGGACTGTTTTGAACATTATGAAATGAAATATTTTGAAAACTCTCTTTGGGGTGACTCTGGGGTGATCCTACAGTGTATGTGGATTGTGTGAGTTTTAGTGTGTGGTGGCAATGCATTGTGATTGGTTACGTGATTGAATTTGTTCACTCACCCATATTTATTAATCTTTTTGACATTGGAACCTAGCATAGTGAATGAATTTTTGGTGAACGATTGGAACACTAGTTTAGATTACGCACTCGCTCATGGCCCTTAGTACGGACTTGGCTCTACTAGGTGATTGAGCCCCTTAGTTAGGCCATGTAGGGATACAGCAGGCATTAGGGCGTTCTAATGTCATTGAGTAGGGCATGCCTTCAGGATGAGTCACATGTATAGTACGTTCTGGATTGTTCATGGGCTCCTAGGTTCGAACCATGTTTTCTTTAGTGCTTATTTGTATGTGGAGGAAATTTGTGGTGATTAGTTTGGTTATTGGCCCGGTGAGCCACTTTTCCATTGCCCTTATTGTGTGCTGTAAATGTGCATATGTTCTTCTTTTTACCAACTGAAATTTGGATTTTAAATCATTTTTTAAAATGTTTTAAAATTTTAATGCTTCTTTGTCCTCTAAATATTAAAATTTCTTTATATTAAAAAGGTTAATGAAATGTTACATTCCATATAAATGAAAGTGAATGTGGAAACATATATTTTATATAATGTAGTTGAAACCTGAAATTAATTTTTCTTAATTTAAGGTATGTGCATTGATAATAGTTATCGGGCTAGCATACTGAATTTTAATACTCATTCCTATAGTGTTTTCTTGTTTCTAGTTTCTGTTGTAGGTTCGAAACGAGCTTGGTTTCCTTGCGTGACGTTCATTTGTGAGTTCGAGAGTGACCTGCGAGGTCACATGGAGATAGTGGTAATTCCATTCAGATAGTTTTATTTTATTTATTTCTTGTTTAGTAACTTTATTTGGTTTATTTATTCTGAGTTTATCTTAATTATTTCCTCTACTTTTATTTATTTATATTGTGTGAAACGGTTCCAATAATTTCTGACGATGCCCTGGAACTTGTTGCCATCCCGGGAGGATCGGGAACACCTCTCAGGATTTTCTCTGGATCGGCTCGGGTGACAGGTTCAGGGTCATCCCGAGTTGGTTCGTGATAGCCATTCTTTTAATCATGCTAAGATTGATTTTATAAAAAAATACATTGTTTTTTAGAAAGAGATTCAATTTGTATACATGATTGAAATAATACAATTGATATCATTTTAGAATTCTAAGAAAATGTAAATAGATAAAAATTAATTTTCTCTTGTACAAATTGTGAAAAATAACGGTATATTTTAGATAAATGACGTGGTGAGATTCACAAAGTATTTACCAATGATTTTCATAGTTTTATTCTTGATCTAGATAATGAGTTTACTACTGAATTAATTCCAAATGCTAATAAAATTTCTAGACCCCTTATTGAATGACTCAAATGGAATTTTTTGAGTTAAAAAGTGAGCATAAATAATTATTATATAATGGATGTATTTGACCTAAAAAAATATGGGGTGCTCCAATCATGTTTATTAAAAATAAGGAAGGTTCGATGATACATGGATTGTATTATAGTGCCTTTTAACATAAAAATTAAGAAAAAATATCATTTTCCTCATATATATGATTTGTTTGATCAGCTACATGGTGCACCTTATTTTTTAATGTTTTACCTATGGTCAAGGTACCATCCATTAAAGGTAATCGAAGCATATATCCTCAAACCTATTTCTGTACATAATATATGCATTATGAATTTTCTATTATGTTGTCTGGGTTAACTAATGCACATGATTGTTTCATGAATCTTTTCTATAGAATAGTTCATTGGTTCTTGGATAAGTCTTTGTCTATGTTTAATAATGATATTATGATATTTTATAAAATTTAAATAGGATAACTAAAAACATCTAAGGCTTGTCTTGTAACCAATAAAACAAACGGATCGATTTTAATGATTCTGCATGTGTGAATTTTGGTTGCAAAAAATTTATTTCCTTGGTGACATTGTTTCTAATGTTATCATAACTATTGATCTCGAAAACGCAAATGTTTTTTAAAAATGTGAATGACCCACAAATATAACCAAGATTTATTTTCTTCTTTGTTTTACAGCCTATTACTAGAGGTTTGTTGAAAATGTTGCACAATTATCTATCCCACTATCTATGTTAACTAAAATAGGAGTTAAATTCATCTGGATAAAAGAATGTGATGATTTTTTTCATGATTTCAAAATAATATTGATGAATTCTCTAGTTTTGAACATACCTTCCACAAGTGGTAGTTTTTTATCAATAGTGATTCTTATATGAAAGGGTTTTGTTATGTTCTGATGAAGAATTATTAGGTAATTTTTTTTATTCATGTTAGTATTAACCTCCTGAGTTTGATTTCCCTACACATGATTTGGAATTAAATGATGTTATTTTTTTCATTAAATATATTTACATATCATTTGTAATGATTAAAATTTGAAATTTATATTGACTATAAAATTTTGAAGTCTATATTTACTCATAATGAAATGAACATGAGGTAGAGAATATGGATATAACTAATCAAGGATTATGATTGTATGATCTATTTCTATCCAGAGAAAATAAATAGACTGGATGATGCATTATATCGAAAAAAAGTTCTACATTAACCATGATATATTTTGAACATGACCCCTTTGTGAATGAATTGATAAATTTTGTCCTCAAATTTGTTTTTAGGATATA
The DNA here is from genome assembly GCA_963277665.1 of Viscum album. Classification (NCBI taxonomy): domain Eukaryota; kingdom Viridiplantae; phylum Streptophyta; class Magnoliopsida; order Santalales; family Viscaceae; genus Viscum; species Viscum album. Next base: position 2,118,659,509 of record OY728163.1, read on the forward strand.
ACTCTGTTTTGTTTTAGGTATTTGTACAGTCATATCTATTAGAAAAAATAATGCATGATCATTAGGAAGACGATGAGTTATAGAAAATGGGAGAATTGGATCCGATTGCTATGTTTATTGATTTTATCATTGATAAAGATTTTTTTGTGGTTAGGGAAGAGATTATGCGTTTCTTGAGATTCTCAGTTGAAGAAATTACGGTTATGTAAATCTCATTGTTATCTGTTTGTAGTTCATCCTAACAACACTAAGATGTACATGGATATTTAAGAGTATTATTGTTGGGATGGAATGAAAATAGATGTTATAGTTTTTAACATTAAATGTTTTACAAGTCAAGAGTTTAAATCATTATTGTAGTAACCTAAGGGGATTCTTCAGCCATGTGTAATACTAAAGTGGAAATGGGTAAATATATCCATTGAATTCTTGGGGGAACTACCAAATACATCTCAAGGTAAAAATGTAATTTGGATTATTTTTGATAATTTGACTAAATCCACTAATTTTATTCATGTTCAATATTATTTTTCATTACATAAAATTTCAAGGTTGTACCTCAAAGTTATTTTCTCGTTTCATTATGTACATATCTCCAATATATCATATAATGATCCAAGGTTAACTTTTAACTGTGGGAAAGGCCTTAATAAGTCATTGGGAAAATAATTAGGTTTTAGTACAAATGTTTATCCTTAATCAGATGGGATGATATAATGAACAATTCATATACTGGAGGACATTCTAGGATCTTGTTTAATAGACTATTAGGGAAGTTGGGAGCATCAAATTTCATTATTTCAATTTTCTAATATTAATTATTTTCATTCCAGTATATAGATGAAACCATGAGGGGAAATATATGTAAATCTCTACCCAAATCTATTATTTTGTGATGAAGTTAGGGAAGGAATGTTTATGGGACAATAATTAAAATAAGAAATGGTAGAAAATGAGATGGTTTGGTGACACATGAGTTCAACATGGATTATGATGAATAATTATGTATATTGCATGAGGAATGACCTTTCATTTGAGGTTGGTGATCATTATTTCCTTAATATCCATCCTTATAAAAGTGTTATTTGTTTTGTGAAAAAATGAATGTTAAGTCCAGGGTTCATTGGACATTTTGATATCTTGGATAAAGTTGGACCAGTTTCCTTTTGAGTAGATATACCTTCGATTTTATCTTAGGTACACAATATTTTTCATGGTTTGATGTTAAGAAAGTATGTGCCATATTAATCTCATGTTTTGATCATGGAATTAGTTCATAAATAATAGATTATTTATAATAAAGGGAATCATATTTAGATTCTTTATCATAGAGAGTGTGTTTTGCGGAACAAGGTAATTCATCAAATTAAGGGTTTGTAGAAAAAAACATTGTTGTAGAAGAAACATGGGAATCTAAAAATTTTATAAAGGAAAATTACACTCATATGATTAATAATTGAATAAAAGTTGTGAGGTCTCAATTTCAAAAATGTGCGGAGAATGTCAATACCCAGTTACGTATAGAATAATATTTTATTATATTTATGTGTATTTTTTATTTAAATAGTAATAATTTAATGAAATAAATAATGATATGGTTATTTATTTTATAACCTTGTTATTTCAATTATAGAATTTTATTTTGTCCAAAATATTTTTATTTTAAAATTCATCATGATGAAACTATCATAGTATGAATTTTTTATAATTTTCTAAAAAAGTTTACATTTTAATGAATATAGAAAAACAATGCATTTTATTTCAAAAGTATATTTTCATATAATTTTTATATATATATAGATGATAATTTTTATTTTTCAAGGTATAATTAATGATTTATTTATCATTTAATCGAATTTAAGTCATTGAAATAAATATCACAGTGAAATTGGATATAAAACATTATGAACATTTTAACATTTTAACTATTAAAAAAATTGTTTTTTATCTTTCAATGAGATAAATTTTAAATTAAATTTAGCTAATAGTGTTAATAGAATTTTGAAAATTGTAAATACATGGTAGAAACTAATATGAAATTGTTGGTATAATAGAAAAAACATAATATTTGGTGAATATTTTTTTTGTTTTTTATCGCATTTAATCGTAAATATGATAGAACTAGAGCCTAAGTCTATGTGGTGAGGACTCGAGAAGTGAATCCAAGAGACTCCAGTTCAAATCCATCTAGAGACATAATTTCTATGTTTTGGTAGTAGTTCTATAGTAGGAACAATTCAGTACATAGAAGCCTAAACTGTTAATCTATATGGGATATTGGGCCACCAGTGTGCTCCTTGGGTCATTTAAGGCCTTCGGGCCACTAAATACCTTCATGCCATTAAGGATTTTGGGCCACTGTAATGCCTATAAGTCACCTCAATGCCTTTACACCACCTCATTTCATTCACTCCACTTGAAATTTTTCTTAATAGACCATGAAGAATGTATATAGAGCATAATCAACATGACGATCCAAGATGAGGTGCATTCGCCCTAGCAGAAGCAAAAGCATTTGGAAGAAAATATAGTGTGTGATATTGACATAAGGACCAACATGTGAATCCACGGGAAGCCTAGCTGAATAGTCATTTGAATTTGGAGAGCTGACATCACAATGTAATGTTGGGGAGGAGTGGTTCCATGTAGTAATAGTCTTAATATTTCATCAATGACTTATAGGTCATGTAACCATTAAGTCTACTGGCCATGTAAGGGTTCCCCCTCATCCTATGAAAGGGGGTTATCAAAAAATAATTAAAAAATGCTTTCATACTATTCGGGTAATGGTAAATCATGAAATTAAGCGTAAAAATAATATTACAATTACTATAAAATTACCCTAAAACTTTGGCTAATTTCATTTGATAATTTTATTTCAAAAAAACACTTCTAATGGTGGATTTTTGGACAACACTGAGCCATAGGGATGATGTTAATGCATTTATAGTATTTTATTCAAATAAGAGACAATTTAATAAATTAAATCCCTTTTCTTATAAAGGACAATAGTAATTATACATAATGAATGAATATAAGTGATTATTTTGAACCTAATTTATTTATTTTTAAAATGATAATTAATAGTTACTTTTTATATATCAAATATTTAACATTAATTTATGTGAAAATCTAATGTAGTGGTTCAAAAAGCATAAGAAAAATAAATAAAATTTTCTTATTAAAATTATAAGAATGATTAAATGAGCCAAATTTTGGAACAAAATTTACAAATGAAAATAAAAACCATTATCCTGTTATTATTTGAATTGGGGATATTTTGGACCCATAAGGATCACATTAGTCCCTTTACAATATTTTATTAAAAAATATAAAAACTATCCACACTATAATTTTCACTTTGTATATATTTTTATATGAGGTTTTATAGAAGTTTTTTGAACAAGAATATTCTATGGAAATCTAAAAAAATTACCATTTTCATTATATTTCATTCTAATATATAGGCAATAAAAAATTACATTAATTACTTAAACAATTATGATGCAGTAAATATATAATTAATGAATTAAAAAATTAATGATCATAAAATTTCGAAAATAAATTTAATTTGACATTTATAGTAAATTAATGATTTATATAGGTAAATATAATATTTATAAGATATAATAAAAAAACTAATTCCAATTGGAATCATTGTTTGATGTGTTTAATGTCATAATTGTGAATATTTTTTAAATTCACGAATTTTTCCGCATGAGTAAAATATTTAAATAAATTATTTAAACATCACAAAATAATTTACCAATTCTAAATATTATTATATTTTTTATAAAATGAAATCCCATTTATATTCATTAATTTTTTTGATGTCTTATCCGATATAAAAATTACTGTATTCAAATAATTTGAGTAATTACTTAGTTACCCCTCACCGAAATTATAAAAGAAGGCTCTCTCCTTCACAAATTTTCATCACCTTAAGCCATATTAGGTGGAGGACCACTAAAAAATTCCCTCTTCCCCATCCCTTCTCGTATTCTTGAACTCCTATTATCACAAAAAGAACACTTCCAAGAGCCTTAAGTAGGTTCTAAAGGAGGAATTTTCTTAAAGTAACCTTCATTTCCTTCTCTTGTAATTTCTTTTTCACTTACAACTTATCGACAACTATTATACATAGTTTTATGATAACTCCATTATCACATATATACTGGATTTTTTTATATTATATTCATTATAAAATTTCTCATCTTCTTTTTTAACTCGTAAATAACAAAATTGTATTATGTGGATCGTTAATTCATCGCCTCTATGGATAGTGAGATTTTGTTTACCGTTTTTTAAAATTATAGAATGGTTAAATTCACATTTAAATTATTAAGATGACCTATATATATTTATATCTTATCACTTATGGATTGTTTTTTTAATTTTTTTACAAGGAATCCCATTAATAAACTGACCTTCAAAAACATGGAAGGAACGCATCCAAAAAAACAAAAATAACAAAATATTGTTAATAATGTGGTGGAAAATGTTACAAGAGGACAATGTAAGGTATTATAACTTATTTTAGTTGTTTAATATAATAATAACACGATTTAGACCATTATTAATGATTTTTGGACACAATGGAAAGATATCAAACCTGAAGTAAGGGGAATTCCTTTTAAAATATTTTTAAATGTATCTTTTACAAATTTCAAAAGGATAGTTATTTTTTATATGGTTTGAGTGGTTTCTACTTATTTCATGGTTTTATATTATTATGTTTCCATTATATTTTTTCATATTTATTATTTAATTAATATGATTTCATTGTTATGTGGACGTTTTTTATGTCAAAAGTGATTTGTTTGATGAAAAAAGTGAATTTTGAACATCTAAATGTGATTGTATTTCTGGTTTTAAAAATTTAATCATATTTTTATTAATGATATTATCCTTGGACGTAAGTTATTTTTGTTTTATCGCATTATATATCAATATATGATTTGTTGAGCACCATTATAGCTCAAGATATGTTGGTTTGAGCCCATTACAGCTCAAGATATTATGGCAAAGCCCCATTATAGCTATCAATGCATTGGTTACTTAAAAGATAAAATATTAATGAATGGTTATTAAATGTGTTAGGTTGAATTTATGAGTGGTATAGTAAATATTTCCCATTAAACTACATTATGTTTATATTCATGCTCATGAGCTTTCAAGAAAATGGATAACAATCGGTTATCATGTTTTCACTAGAGTAATAGTTTTTCTTTCATTATGTCACATCAAATGATTTTTGTGCTCATCTTAAGGATTTAAATTTTTTTAACAGGTTATAAGGATGTGTAAGAGAAAGGAGGAAGTAATTTTTAGTGTAATGAATTTGTTAATAAATAAAAATTAATCATATTTTATTATAGAGTTTTTTTTCAATAAAAAATGTGAGTAAAATCATCTACATTTTAATTAATCAGTTTTTATAAAAACGTTATGCCCTAATTCTCTAAAACTCTAAACCTGACACAATCCTCAATGTGTAAGAATGGATCTTCTAGACTAAAATTGAAGATTATAAAATGTTTTAAAACTGGGTCATTATAATTTTAGAAAATTAATATGTCATAACAAACATTATATTTTAAACAAAAACATAAAAATTAGGATAGGATAATTTTTTTATTTTTCTACAAGGTCTCATTTTTTAATGAATATTTGAAAATATTAAATTTTATTTCAAAACTAATTTCTCATCTAATTTATTTATATGTTAAATTATATTATAAATTTGTTTAAAATATTAATTATATAATAAATTTATCAATTAATATAATTTATTATATTGATATCTATTTCACTTTGATATTTGTTATTAAAACATAGCAAAATTTTCAATTTTTTTACATTAAAACCCTACAATGTCTACCCGAATGTAAGCTTATTTTTAAATTAATTTTTACATCATATGTGATTATGATTTAATAAAATTGAATCGATATTTGGAATACTAATAATATATAATTTATAACGATATAAATATAGCTTTTGATGAAAAATATTAGTGAATGTGATTAAAATTATTTATGATAGTTAAGAGAAAAATTAGGTTAATATTGTAATAAACCATAAAATTAAGACCAAAATGACATATAAACTTGTAAAAAATCGATTAAATGGCCATTCATTTTCAATAAACCTTCCATTATTGATTTTGGTTGGTTTGGTATGACATTATTTGGGTAAAAGTGTTCATACACCTAACTTATTTTGAAAAGTACCCAGTGTGTCATTTCCCTTGCCTATAAAAGGCCACCACATCTCCCTCTTCTTTACACCCATAAAAACACATTATTTCATCCCATATATTCACAATAACTTTTAAAAATACATTTCTTACTCATTTATTCCTACCTTTGTTCATATAGTAATCCAAGGGAGCCTTTTGCCACAATCCAGATGGAGTTACTTGATTAAGAGTTAACACCTTCCCTCACGCTCCATTATTTTATTTAAATTTTCCACCCTTTCCACTCTTTTTATTCCATTCTTATATAAAAAACTAGTATCATAAATATTCTAGTACTTTTTATGCTATGGGTTCCAACTAAACATACTCATTCATCCCTTTAATAGGTAACACACATACTGTTTATGTGTGCAGTGAACTACAACCACACTAAATAATGACAGTTCATTTTTTATTTACCTCCTATCCTAGTAGAAATTGTGATAATATATATATATATATATAATATATTATATTTATTATGTCATTAAGATTCATTATTTATTTTAAATCACATACCATGTGGCATTCCATTAGGTATAAATAAAAAAATTTGTTTGAGTATTTTTGGACTACCACCCCCTCCAAGAGATGTGATTCATTCACATACTACATTTAATGTATTAAATATGGGTTTAGTGAACGTGTATGATATAAGTTATCTAATAATAATACTAGAATAATTATATATATATATATATACTTATATGTCATTTTCATTCCTTCTATTAATACGATAATAATAATGGAAAATCATTCATCTTATAAATTCAATAGATTATTATAATATCAATTTAATTTATATTAATTATATTTATATCATGGTTTATATTATTAAATTCTTGATATATGTATAAAGACTAAAGATATAACAAATTAAGATAAATGCTAATAATAAAGAGAATTTTACACGGAGTGAAACCTTCACATAGAATTGTTAAAAAGAGGGTAACATAAGGTCTAAATAAAACCACGTATGCTATTATATATAATTTTTTTCTTTAAATTATGTTTAATAAATTTACATTTATTATACATTTCTATTTAATGAGTACTAATAGAGTCTAGACTCAAGGTAAGTGTATTTCGTGTAACTTTTTATATCCTTGAGATACATGCTTTATTCAACACCCTTTACATTTATGTTGTGTGTATAATGCTCAGGGATCTATTGAATGATTACTATAATTAAATTTATGGGTATTTAAATATCCATTCCTTGATCATTATTTCATGGGGTAAATTTTTCAAAAGCTACCAAACCAATAATACATATTTGTCTCAATATTCCTTATTTGAGACACATGTTTTATTATGCGAATATATTTTTCCATGAGATGTATATAATTATTTTTAAATGTTATATCATGAATATTTTTATTTAAATGAAATTTTAGGATTCACATAATTTCATTTTTTAAATATTTATTGTGATCCAAAGTTACCATGTGGTATGTGTTTATTCAAACAATATCATTAATTTTTTAGATTGTATTTTTAGTAAAGTGAGATCTAGGGCACTTAGATTAAATCAATGCAAGGTTACATGAGACTAAATGAAGATATTTTACATTTATCATGATGAAAAAGAAAAACCATGTCATCAAGAAAAGTGGACAAGTGGATACATCTTTCTACAGTGACCCCTTTATTTTCTATCTCATCATCCATTTAGTTTCCATCCTGAAAAGTGTGAGAGATGAAGTATTTCTTGAGGAGGGTCTATCAAAAAAAATTCCCCATTTTTTCACTAGTATTCATGCTATATTCATATTTCCCATTTTACTGGATGGTGAATGTTTAGTGGAATCAAATTCAAACCAGATACAACTCTATTCTCTTTGACGAGCACACTGGATTTCCATTTTAAGGCCAGTCATTTCTGATTCTAGTGTTATGACATTTCTACAAAGACCATGAAGGCATGCAACCACATCCCCATTATGATCTATGAAAATAGCTTCATATCCCGAAGGCCCTTGGATTCCCCTCAATGTCTCATCTTTATTCCACATTAGATATCCAACAAACAGGGGTGTTCAAGAAAATTAAAAGGTGCCACATGTGATCGGTACGCTACTTTCAACATTGATCTGCATGAGAATCATTACTTACACAATTGAGTTACTTCACTTTTCTATGTGCTATGTATTAGCAGTTTTTACTATATCTAGGATTTTCTCACTGGCATGTTTAGCATTAAATATTATTAAAATATGGATGGATTTTTTTTACCTCCCCAAACGGTGTGAATCAATGGATGGATTGGTATCCAGATTCTTTTTAATGAGTTATGCATGGATATTTTGTGCTCCATATCGTATGAAAATTCATTACTTTTATTCTTCCCTTCCTATTCTTGATTTATTAATGTATTGGTATCATTTTTCAACTCTTTGGTACATAATATTATTAAAAAAATTATGAAATCCTGACTTTATATTCTCCTAGATCAAAAATATTTGTTCCTTAAAAAAATTTGATAAAAATGTATTCCTAGAATATTCTATTATTCTCCTAAAATTTGTAATATCAATTTTTACATTTTTTGTATTTAAATTTTTTTTACAAATGATTCCCTTTGTCTCTTGCTAAATGATGATTTTTTTTAATGTTTTTACCATACCAAAGAAATACCAGGAAATTCTGAACCAGGCGTAAGCCTGATCCCGCAAATTTATTAAAGGAAAAAAAGAGAAAAAGCAACCGGTTTAAGGGTTGCCGGTACCCCTTACAACGTGACACAGCAACCAAAGACCACTCCGCATCATACAGTGCAAATACAAATTCAAATTTCAAAACCAATTACCCATACAGCTTTCCTCGATCCGCACGCCGTCACCGCACACCTTTCAGTGCCTCGCGTCGCTCACACCCTCGAGAACGACTACTGATTCACCACCGGTGACCGTACCCACCGTCGACCGTCATTTTCTACCGTCGGTCGTCGTCGTCACTAACATCACAGCGTCCATCGACTCCAGGCAGTGCTGACGCCACTCCCAACTCCGCAGAATCCAGACACACCATTCGCACCGCACCAGTCTCACCAACAGCAACTGCAAAAAACCACAAAGAAAACCGAAAGCAGGACCTCCCCCCTCCAAACCATTCCAGATCTCTCGACGAGCAGCACCGGAAGCAAGCCATAGGCGTAACCTGGAAAATGTGTCCGACTGAACCGCCAGATCCATGTCGTCCCGACCAAGCCGCATCAATCCACACCGGAAGAGTACGCACCGAGAAGCCAAACCAAGCCACATCGGGAGTATGATGGTGAGGCCGAGCTGCTCAGGCCGAGCCGATAATGGATCCACGGGAAGTCACAGTGACACCACAGGGTCGAGCCACACCGTAGAGCCGAGCCACGCCGCACCGAAATGAGACAGCGCCGACCACGCCGGAGACCCACTGCGCTATGCCGTCACCCAGACACGCCAAGGCAGAGCCGATCCAGGAGAGGCTGACTTCGAGATCAAGCTTGGCCGAAGGGGGAAGGGAAGAGGAACCTGGGAAAACCCTAGCCGCCGCAGATGAGAGAGAGAAGCCGCTCCGAGGCCTTGTCTAACCCCATACCAAAGAAATATTCTACTTACCTCGTATGATGTGAATAGATTTACCCACAATCAATTATTTAAAAGTTTATTTTCATGTTTAAAAGGTTAATTGTTAAGAGAATGGTTTTAAAATATATTTCCATTTAAATTTATTTTAAATGGTTTTCAAACAACTTTTATATTTTCTTAAGAAAACTGGTTTTCAAAAGGTTTATTATTTTAAGGATAATTTTTCAAAGAATAAATTATATTTACCTCATGATATGTTTTCAAAATATCCTTCCAGTTTATTATCCAATATCTAATACAACATCGTTTGATATTACTCATACCTTTCATGGAAATTCACAATAGTTTTCATTCACATTCATTCTTGGAATTTTTATGTTTCTATGGAATATATATTATGACACCATTTTCACTTCCACAGGTTTTATATTTTTAAAACCCAATTCTCTTCATAGGTTATAATTTCATGAAATTATTATAAAACTTATATACATTCTCAAGTTATGATGAATTTATTTTTAGTGAAACCCATTTCATTTCATGGGTTATGATTTGTTGTCTAATAATACTACAGATTTTATTGTTTATGATATGATGAGTTTTTAATTATCTTGTGGAACATTTATGAAATGTTTTATTATGATATGTGTAGGACTAATATATCCCTCCAATTTGTAGAGTAATGATATTTTTTATATGAGCTCAGTGGTTTTTCGGGTTGTAGCCCATGCCCACAAATTAGAGGTTACACAGGTTGTAGTCCCAGCCCAAAAACAAGAATTTTCATGGGTTTTAGCTCAATACTAAAAGTTAGAGGTTACATAGGGTGTAGCCCAAGATCAAAATAAGTGGGTACAATTGTTATAGACCAAGCCCAAAAACCATAATGTACATGGTCTATAGCACATTAATAAAAGTAAGATGGTACAGAGGATGTATCCAAATCCTGAAAACAGGAAGATACATGGGTAATAGATCAAGACTAACAGTAAAAGGGTATAGGGGTTGTTATCCCTTTCCTGAAGTAGGTACAATGGTCTTTTCCCATGTCTAAACTATTACTAATTTCTTAGTAGGTAGCCCTGAAATAAGATTTCATAATATTATATACATGCCACAATTCCATGTATTATTCCTATGTTATGAAATCATGTCTTATTCTCTTAAATATCTTATGATCCATGTCATATGAACTTCCAATCATTATTAATATCTGTAATATAGAGGGTATGTTCATAAATGTGTTTCTCAATTTCTATAAACTTTTTATCATGTTATGCTTACATGTATCCTTTATCAACCCTTACTAAGCATCAAAGATCACCCTTTTATTATTTCTCCTTTACACATGTTATGATTAAAGGATTTAGGTAGATGTAATAAAGGTGATGATATTTGTGGGAGTTGTTGAATATCATTAATTAGAATATATATTTTTTCATTTTACAATGAAACTAAAATTTACGGTCTGAAGTAATGTATTTTTTTAGTGTACTAAATATTTATACGAAATAATGTAATATCCATGTACTCTAAGCCTGTGTTTCTATATTAATGATCCCCATGGGATGGTTTATTCCACCTGAACAATAATACAAAATCCAGTGGGAGTCATTTTACCCAACATAAATAAAAATCATGGTATATATATATATATATATATATATAACATACAAAAACTAGATATAAAATAATTATATTCTATTACATAAATAATACAGTGGAAATGATACAACCCAAAATTAGTCAGGACACCCCAAAGTACAATTCCATCATTAAGGGAAAAAATAGGAACCAACAAATCCTTGTTATTTTATGTGAATACTCCCAATATATCACCATCATCTACCAAGATAAATCTAATATAAACCTTTCTAACATAATGTTTCGCCTTTCAATTTCCTTTGTGAAAAAAAACATAGGTCTATACAAGGTTGAATGGGTGTACATGGTGTAAGCTAACAAGATTAGTAGGATCCCACCCAATTGTTCCATAAAATGTATTTTTACATTAATACGATCATTTACAACAATAATGAAAAAATAAATGATAAATAGTTTTCAAATTATATATCAAAAAAATGGGAAAATGTTTATTTTCCCGTTTCACATAATTCAAAATAACTCCCCGTAAAACAGGTGCAAATCCTTCAATATAACTTTATCAAACAAGTCATATAAAATAAAATAAGTTGTTAGATATCATATATAATCTAATAATAACCTAATAACATGTGTCATCACATCAATAATCCCTACATGTCAGGCAAGTAGACAACTAAAACTAAAACAAATGACTCATCCACAATCAAGTCCATATTACCCAAGCCTATGAAGTAGATAAAAAACCAATGATTGATTCATAATAAAACATTATTATCAATTATTTATCATAATGGGACTATGTAATAGGGGAACACACAATAAGTGATCCCATCCCCTATGATAATACATTTCGGATGACCCTAATTTAAGCATTCTACCTAAGTATACAATGATTTCTATGTGCTATATTTCACAAAAATTATCAATAAACCATTCCATATAACCCATTCATAAAACAATTTCCAAAATAAATGGAAATATATTTTCCTTTAACAAATATAAGTGAAAAATTATCATTTATAATGAACCAGTTTTCACACTCAGACAAAATCTATCAATAAATTAATTGAACTATTTAAAAAACTAATTTATAAAACTAGATTAATTCAATTCATCCATCCTAGGATATATAGGGTACACCATACATAATATATGGGTCTCACATCCCCAAAATGGAATCCACCAACATGGTAGAAAATAATGATTAATAGAGAGGAAATATAATCAATCTGCATCTCTGATCTGATTAACTATTAAAAAAGATCATTTAATAGGATGCAACATAACATGGTTTGAGAAAACTAGAATGTTTTACGTCAAACAACAAAAGTGTTATCCCCATGAGGATGTTCACACAACAGATCTATATATAATCAAGGTAAATCAAAATGATAGATCAAGAGATATATAACTCATCCAGAAACATTATACCATGATAAATGAAAAATAATAATGCATAGGAATTATATCCTGGAGAAATAAATTATAACCAACAGAATTAAAAAATGATGAAAGAAATGTACTGAAAATATTGGGGGTCTAGAAAATATTCTGAGTGAGATCCTTGGTCAATAGAGAATAGGGTATAGCCAAATGAAATAAGAAAACAGTTGTATGGAGCACTAAATTCTTTATCTTGCGATTATTAAATGGTATGTAATCCATTTTCATGTCATGTGTTCTATGAAACTCATGTATCCAAAAAATAATAAATTTTTATTTATATATAATTATATAGCTTCATAACATATAAATAGTTTACACAGTATGTCATCTTAATGCCTTTGACCATTTTATAACATTATCCTCACAACGATTACATAGAATATAAATAGATTACACCGAATGTAAACATATCAAAATATTAATGAAGTTAACTCTCTCAGTAGTTCCCTCAGTATTTTCCATGTTACTAACACACATGGGGTAAAAATATTACATAGCATTTATTTCTCATGTAAACAGCTAAAATCATATTTTATTATGAAACCCCTAAAACAAAAATTGAATTATATGAACTCATGGAGAACCATGAATTTCCATTAATAATTTTATATATGGATTCCATTAATTAAAACATACATGAATCCATGACCATTAGATTATTTTCCCCAAAAAATTATTTCCATCTTTGGGAGTCCCACAATTCACCCATATGAAGACAGAAATGAAATGTGAGCACATAAATAGCTTATGGAAATAATTTTTTGTTACAAAATCCCTACCATTTGACTTTCCATCATTGGGAAGTCATCTGGAAGAATGATGTGTATAAAATATATGTTTCAACATCTCCCTCATTAATGATTTTTTCCCTTGTCTTTTGAAAATATTATATGTTCCCTTATAACACATTGGACAATAGAATCAAATTTTCATGAATGATTTTATCTTGATGTTCAATAATAAGAATTAACATCTCCACAATAGAATCATATGGATCAATCTAAATCTCTTCACAATTAAAAATATAAGAGATATCGTGATGATGTATCCTAAGTTGTGATATTTTTAATCATTCCTGATTTCCTCTCTGCTGAAATGAAAATGCTAACTAATAAGTAACATTCCCAATCCATTTAGTGACATGAAATTATTGATTAAGTCATGAAGCCAATATTCTCATTTTTCCAAAATTATGGTGACCCAACTAGGTAGATGTATTCACGAAAACATTTTCAACAATATAATACTCAAATGGAGTAATTTTCTAATCCATTGAAGAATTATATAGACTTTTTACTATAAGTAGATGCACAAGTATTTCAAAATTTCTCATTGATATCTCGAGAATTGGACTCTATACTTCCAAAGATGTGTTACCCACCTCTACACAAAAAATAGGCGATCTCACCCTAAAACAATAAAAATCCTAAAAATGATCCCTTGCAATAAATTATCAATATATATTATAATAAAAACTCAACTAGTCCTCGATTTTTATCCCATGATCTACAAAAATCCATGAAACTTACAGAGTGTATACTCCCAACATCTAAATAAAATGCATTGTCTCGCCATATATCTATGGAAGATAACCTATACTCATGAAAAATTATTTACTCGTTACCTTTTTATAATAATTTTTAATTAGGGAAGACAAAAAAACTCCCAAAACTAAGAATACCATATGAATATAGAGACAAAAAAAGCCTCCCCCCTATACAGGGATTCTCAAATTTCTCTTAACATTTCCTCCTACTAATGAAAAGAGCTTGAACCAAACCTCAAACATCCTCCTAGGAATCCATGTGTAATTGATAAATTATTTCCCTATGGTTCCACCTCCATTGATTCTAAAATATAATGTAATGGTACAATACTAATAAGAGTATTTGTGAAGACATTCCCCTTCACCGGGGTGTAAAAAATAACAAAATCAAATTTATGAAGGTATTTAAAACCCTTATTTTGTCTGTGATTCATGTATTTCTATTAAAATATATATGTAAAATTATTATGCTATGATAAAAAAGGAAAATATCCAATATAATACAACACCACAATCAATTAAATTCACACATAATTGCATAAAACTGTATTTAATGAGTGGAATAATTATTCTCATGTAGTATGATATGGAAAGTGTATTAGGAGAACACATGATCATTATTAATTAGAACACATCCAAAACCCACACCAAAGGTATCATAGAAAACAAAAAACCACTTACCGGGCTCAGAAAATATTATAATAGAAGCTGATATCATAATTTTTTAATCACATCAATTTAAGAATGACACATTTAATATCATGTTAATATAATCCCTTTCACGGTAAAAAAATTCAATGGTATAACCAACCATCATATATTCATGGAAACCCATCAGTAGTATACAACAAGACCATGGATTATCTAAATCTCAAAGATGATATGTGGTTCCTCCCATGGTAATAAAACCCATTATCTAATTAGGATCAACAGATAAGCTATTCATAGAAATATTATCCCCATTAAACATCACTTTATAGATCAATAAATTTACTTTTTAATATTTTCATTTAAACTATGTCTCCTTAAAATATCCAAAAGAAAATTCACATGGGAGTTTTTCTCATGGTCATATTTTTAAGCATCCAACATATCATTCTTGAAATCTACCCATAATGTATTGAGAGAGTAATGAAATATTCGATTAATCAATACAATAGAAAAATAAGAGAAATTATCATAAAAAACATCATAAGATATTAATTTTTTCCATATAGTCTCCAAAATTTATTCTTTAGTATTTCGTACAACAGAACTATGACCTAATGATAACTCAACCAAATAAAAATCTTTAGAAACCACTTTTAACTATTCAGAAAATAATCCTCATGTGTAAATGTATACCTATTCTAAATTGTATGTAATTTAATCATTTGAAAATCCTTTCTTAATTGGAGTGAACCATCTACCATCTTAGTAATGAGCATTGAGGGTCTCCATGTATAAACCCTTGGTTGGACAGAACCACTCACCATCAGATCGTCCAATCAAATAATGCTCTCTTTCAAATCTACTAGTGCAATATATGGCCCCAAACATAAACATTATTTAATATAGATTTAAGTCAAGAATTTACTAGGAGGATCTTTTCATGATTATATTTTTAGTTAATTTTCCATAACTATTACTTAATAACTCAAAATTTACAAAGTAGTAAAATCTTCACACTATCCATTATTTCACAAAATGAAACTATTTAAAATAAAACACGACTTTTTTTTGTTGATATAAATATTCTAGACTTCTTAATTTGTCTTACACATCCTTATACCCAATAGAAAACATTTCAAAAACATGGTATGACCTTAAAATTCTCTGTAAGGAATAAAAAATTAGGAATAAAACCATTAGACTATGAATATTTTAAACCCATGAATAGTTATTCACAAAATCATAATTTTCACCAAGAAAACATAATCTATTTATCTTAAATAATCTCATCATAAGATTCAGAAAAAATATAATTTAAATCATAAAAAGTAAAGGTAACTTATGGAATCTATATTATACATACATTTTACCTTAAATACCTACTTTGTAGGTAACCGTCATGGTTACATTTGGAATACCCATTATAGAATATTTCTTAAATATATCTTGATAAACCTTAATGTTTACCTCTGTTATGTTCCCCAATGAATTCAAGAGATATCATGGGCTCACCCACCCTTGATTGATCATGGAACAACTCGTATACATAACAAATTCCCAAGAACCAAATCAAAAGTATAACATATGAACAAGCATAAAAGAAAAAAAATAACATTTCAACATTAAAATCATAAGACATAAAATAATGATGTTGATATAATAAATCCATTACGTAAATTATTTTAAATAAACAAATACCTAAAAAGGAATATGTTATTTACTTTTCTTTTTAAAAACATTATGGCTTGTAAATGATTCCAAATATCAAATAATGCTCGCGTCAACGGAAATGTCATTGTCCCCATGTACATTAAAAAGAAATATTTCTTTTTGTTGTTTATTAAAAAACATCATAAAAAATATTCCTTTTGAAATCTATTTAATTTAAATAAACTGTAAAGATGTTTTTTATACATTGTATAAAATAATTTTGATTCAAATTATGCCTTAATGAAAGGATATTGAGATGAAGTCCCTAACCATGAGTATGACTTTCATTGTTCGTTCATTATACTCCTAAAAAATAAATGTAGGCTAATTTATAATCTACTGAAATTAATTTTTATTTTTATTATTACTTTTATATAACTTATTACCATTTTATAAAAATTACATAATTATTTCTGTTTATATCGGTCGTTTTGTCAATATTGGGTACTTTAGTCGAAAATGAACTTGTTGTTTATGAAACTCATCCATGTAGTCAAAATTACACCATCTACATAAAATTATTGAATTGTTTAAATATTATATAGAACCATTATATATTTGTTTTCAATATTACATAATGGTTGGTGATATTAAATGAAATACATCATTAATGGAGATGGAAGGTCGTACGCACGCATGAACACTAGTGTCATTTCTTTGTCATGTTAATGGAATGAAAACTAAAAGATACATAGGTATATTGAAATTACAGTATAATATATATGTTATATTTTTTATATAAGTTCATTAACACCACCCTTTATATGTTTCATGTGTGGAATGAATGAGTCATATCACATTGATGTTGCGGTAGTCTGTACTTACACTAATGAAATTATCGTATTTAGAAATTATGGAAAGCATAAGTGTATATTAGAAACAATAATTAAAGAAGAATATAGACAGTATAAAAATAATATATATCATATTTATTAATTCCATTAATATATATAGTCATGTTTTAATGAATATCATATAATGTGAATCACATCGCATCGTGGAGACGGTAGGTCGTACTTACGCACAAGTGACGATATCATTCACTATATAGTTAAACGGTATAATATTTTATGGTATATTAATTATAAATAATAATTATCATTTTATATTCATTATTTAAATCCATTATAATCATCATTAAACCCATCTAAATTAATTATTGATTAATAAGAATTTACACCACGACGTGGATACGGTACGTTGTACTAACGCACGCGTGGTGATATTATTATTCGTATGATGGATAAAAGGTTGTATAATGTTTTACCACAAATATAATAACATCTTAGTGAGTATAAGATAATTTATTTATTACTTTATTATAGAAATGACATATTAATAAGAAGTATAAGAAGAATTTTTTTAAGAGGTGATAAAACAAATACCTCTTTTTCTTGTATCTCGTTTTTTATAAATTGACTCATTTGAGTGGATTTATAAAAAAATTGTCAACTCTAGGAGGAATGTAGGTATTTTGGGAGTTAATTTGATCAGAATTTGGATGATGCAACGGTATTTAGATGTGTGGGTAAGTGGGTAGAGTTAGTGTAATTTTAGAAGAGGAATGAGGGGAACTTTAGGAATGTCTTGAAATAATATTTTTTTCTAAATTAATTTTAGAATTATAATTGTAAAAAGGGTATATATTTAGAAGATAACATTTTTATGGTTCTAAAATTAATTGTAAAATTATTTCTAAAATTAATTATAAAATTAAACTTATAATTTAGCTTTAACCCTTAGTTAAAATCCTAAACTCTTACCATGACTTATTGTATTTTCATAAAATATGGTTACTATAATTAAAATAAAATACGAATAGAATCAAAGGTAGATCATTAATGAAATTAATAAAATTATATAAGTAAGTTGGTTGAATCATAGATATTTAGGGATGTTATATTATTTATTAAAATGGTATCTATTTTTAGAACTCATTAATGTCAATTTTGACACTATTTTGTAATTGATTTTTTTCAATGTAATAACAAAATGATTCCTTCAACAAAAGAATTACATCAAATATAATATTTCATAATCATCCATAAAATTTATTTATGTCATCTATATGTTCAAATTAAATTTTCTAATATTTATAATATCATTTATTTGAATATCACATTAATAATTTAATCATTGAATCGTCATTGTGATTTAAATAATATTTATTTATATAATTTATAAAAATTATAAATAAAATACCATGATTTAGGAAATAATTTTATTTTTCCAATTACTATTTAAAGTCTAATAGATCATTTATATGAAACTAATTAATGTTTTTAGTTAGGAGATTCATGTTTAGGTTATATTTCTATTTTCTTTAAATTAAATACTATAAAATGTCCTTTTTCAAACCGAAGTGGCGCCAAATTGCTAAATAATCAACATAAGGATAATCATGGTTGGGAATAAATCATAAAATATGATTAGGAAATGTTTTATGGTTGTTTTATTTTATGATAATATTATTTATTTACACTTATTTGCCTTATTTATCATTTAACCATGGTAAATAAAAATAATTATGGAATTTACTTATCATAATGTCCAAAAATAAAAGGTATATGTATAAAAAATTTGGAAAATTCGATTCCAAATATGGAATCTATTTTTCCTAATTCCAGAACGAAAAATTCTAGTAATTAATTTAAAATTAATTCCTCCTGTCAAAGCATGAAAGCGTGTTTTTAAAAAGTAAAAATTATCAAATGAATGACATGTGTTTATGACTAATTTCAATGTGAAATTACTTCCACTGACCAACATTAGATTTCATGAGAAAAACATAATTTAATTACATAGTAAAAACAATTAAAAATAAAATATATGTATATAAATAAATTAGATGAAAAGGCAGTTTTGAATTATAATGAAGTATTTTTCACTTTTCATTAAAAAATGCATTTTATCATAAAAATACCAAAATTTAACCAAAGTAAATGTTGATTCCCATATTATAAATAAGAAGTTTAATTTTTTAAATATAACATATAAATGTGACCTAAAATATATTTATAAAATTCTTCTCATCAAAAGGCGGTAAAACAACCTTTTAAAAATATTTGATTATTTTGTGCATAAAATTGGTTTCATTATAATTTAAAGATTCAAAAATTTATTGGATAATGTAAAAATATTTAAAAACATGTATAATCATATTTTGATTAGTTTTGTTAATTGCATCCAATACAACAGCTAGGAATTAACTACCATTTAAAATAATAATAATAACAATTTATTATTTTTTGGTATAACTCAATGTTGTGCGCAACATAAGATTTCAGAGAAAGTCTTTGGTGTGTGTCAAGTATGATATCGTAAAAGGCATCCCCTTTAACATAAAATTAATATGTTATTTATAAATATTAATAGATATGCCAAAATTTTATTCTATAAATAACAATATTGTTACATCATTCCCAACTTTTGAAAATTGTGTCCTCACAATTTTAAAATTTGGTTGGTTAACTTCATAAAAAAATACCACATCAAAAAGGGGTTAATAAAACTACCACCTTAAAAGAAATAAATAAAATTAATATGGTCACTGAAGAAGACAAATACTCAGGTTCTATATAGGTAAACTTGGATATGGAAGAAAAACTAAATGCAACATTCTGATGGAGAGCGATAGAAAACACGATTAGGAAAATGTTAACAACCAAAAAAACACAAACCTATGGTGGGATAAACAATCTTTTATTTTTCAGTAGGAAAATTAAATAGAAAATGTTTTTTCATTGTGATCATTTTCATAAGGTTGTAGAATATATTTATTAGCTTCACTAAAAACATATGGAATTATACTTACATTTCAAGTAGAGTTTCATCATTTAATAAATTTATACCACAGACTCAAATTTCCTCTAAACAATGAGTATTCAACATATCTCTGTCACAATTGAAACACTAGTGTTAGTTTCTAAAGAATCACATAAACTAAAAAATAGGAACTATATATGTTCCAGGTCTTTTAACATTAACCAAAACCAAAATGGTTAATACAATATCATGTAATGTCCAAAAGTAATAATTCATTATAAAAATAAATACACCTATTATTCTCCAAAATTCAACAAACAATACCCAAAGTTCAAAAAATATCCTTACATAAACAATAGTCCTTGAAATGCTTCAAAATAATCCAAACAATGATTTGAACGCAAAATTTAGAAGGATTTGATCACATAGTCTTCCACAATGAGTCTTAACATTTATCTCTAAATAATGTATACTACTCTTAAAGTCTAATTCCGAAAAGCAATTAAATTTATCACATACTCTCTATGATAGGTTAAAAATTTCTTTAAATAACCCAAACTTTCATATGCCCACAATAAAAACATATATTCTTCCAAAATAAAATTCAACCATTACTCCTCAAATGAAATCCCCTAGCATTCTATTTTGCATAGGTATATAGTGTTCCCAATATAGAAAATGTCTATCAAAATTATATTTATCAATTAATCCCCAAATAATTTTCTTATACAAAGGATATCCATTTGATAAAACATAAGTTCCCAAAATCGACATATTATTAATACATAAATTCATTTATCTAAAGATAATAAGACATGTTAACCAGTGACTTCACATAGGATAGTATTAGGTGATGCGTCCTTGTCTCCCATTGTTTGTGGGTTTGATTCCAACCGCCTTTCCATACGCGATGGGTTGTCACCAGTCTTTCATTTTTTCCCTTTTCATAAGACAATAAAATAACCCTAACATGTTTTATCCTCAATGTTTACAATATACCCCTCATTTTCATCCAAACGCATCTAGATCTCAACACATTAATCCATGAATTATTTTATATATTAATTTTTTTATTACACCTAAAAATAATAAAATACGTCTATTACTAAAAGAAATGACATCATACCTTGATCATGTTGTCCACCTAGTCTCATTGTCATCTTATTCACGTAGGTGGAAGGTCCATGTATTGAAAAAATGATTTCTTAATTCTTCAAAAATCATTTACTTCATTTATCCAAATACACCTTTAACAACATGGGATATATGGGTGTTCAATGATAAATAGTTTTGAAAAATAATCTTGTATGACATATAATTTCAAAACATCTAATAAAACATGATTTTTCTGAATAGTCGAACTGAGTTTGAGTTGAAACATTCAATCTATGATCCTTTTAAAATATAATGTATATTCTAAAGGACTGTTTTTTAAAATTAAATATAAATATGTTGTTGAACGGTCTCCTTCTTCAGCACCTTTTTCAAAATCAAAATATTCTAAAAAATATTGTGATAAGGTAAAATATATGAAAATGCAATGATAGAATTTAACATTCTTAAAAATATGAGAATATTGAGAGAATAGGATTTGAATATATACCACCCATGATCCATGATGGAATCATGGTATTGTGGAGGTGTTTGATATCTCAATAAACTACTTGAAAATGAGTAGTTTGTTAGAAAACGTTTCTCAATCATCTGGACATGACATTGTAATAATTATTTCATGAACTTCATCCAAAAGATATAAGAATGTTGTTTTAGATCCTCAACTTTCCATTTGTAACTACCTTTATAGGATTTCAAAAAGTTATAAAACTAGGATTTAACTGAAATAATATACATGTATACTTACCATGTGCTTATCCAACACTCATAATTCCTAAAGTTGTATAAACAATTCCTTTGATACAAACTATAAGGCCCTAAACGTAAACACTAATTAATCATGATTTAAGTCAAGAATTCACAATAAAGAAATTTTAATTTTCGTAGTTTTATATAATTGGGCCACAAATATTACATAATAACTCCAAAATTATGAAGTAGTCAAATCTTCAAACTATCCATTTTTTTCACAAAATGAAACTTTTTAAAATAAAAAATGACTTATTTTTCATAGTAAAAACCTTCTTAACATCTTCCTTTCTCATATCCATCCTTATACACTGTGTAAAAAATTTCAAAAACATGGTATGAGAATAAAATATCTTTAAGTAATATTATATAATGAATAATATCATTACTCAATAAATATTTAAAACCCCTAATTTTTTTCACAAAATCATACTTTTCACCCACAAAACATAAAATATTTAGAATAAATCATGTAATCAGAGGATTCATAAAAAATCCTAGAAATAATAAAACATAAAAGTAACATGAGGAAACCATATCATACTTATATTTTAGCTCTCATAGCTACATAATGAGAAACCATTATGGTTACGTTTGCAATACCCATCATAGTATATTGCCTAAATCACCTAGGATAAATGTTAATGGTTACCTCCATCATGTTACCCAATTAATTTGAGAGCTATCATGAGCTCACCAACCCTTGTTTTTTCATATATCCACCATTATACAAAAGCAGTGCCCAAGAACCATAACATGATCATAACCTATGAACAAGAATGAATGGAAAATAACATTTCCACATTCAAATCATAAGAAGTAATATAAATATATTGATGTAATAAATCTATTCTAAAAACGATTATAAATAAAAATTACCTAAAAAGGAATATTGTAGTTACATTTCATTTTAAAAACATTATGGCTTGTAGAGGATGAAAAATATCAAATAATGCTCATGGCGGCGGAATGGTCATTATCACTAAGTATGTTAAAAAGAAAAAAAATTTATATCATTTAGAAAAACTCTTCATAAAAAATTCCCTTTTCAAAATCATTTAATTAAATTAAAAGTCAAATGGGTTGATTATCCACTATATAAAAGAAGGTCATATCAAAATATACCATAGTGATTGGAGATTGAGGCAGAGTCCCCTACATTGAGTCCAAAATGCCTTGTTCATTCATTATCCTCCTAAAAAATACACATAGGAAAACTTATGATATCTTTAGAGCCTTTTTTCGTGTTTATTATTCCTTTTATATCACTTACTACAATGTTATTAAAATTACATAATTATTTAAGCTCATATCGGTTTTTTGACGATATTTGTACTTGACTTGAAAATGAACTTGTTTGGATATAAATTCACCATGTAGTCAAAATTACATCATCAACATAATATTATTTATTATTTAAATATCATATATATCTAGTAAATATGTATTCATAATAGACCATAACATTGGGAGATATCAAATTAAATACACCGTTCATGGTGACGGTAGGCCGTACATACGCATGAACGATACATTCATTTCATTATCATATTAAAGCAATGAAAACTCAATGATACATAGGAAAATTGTATTTATAGTATAATATACAGGTTATATATGTTACATAAGTTCATTAAAGCAATCCTATATACGTTTTATGTATGGCATGAATGAGTCGTGTCACTTTGAGTGAGCAGTAGTCCGCACTTCCTTAAATGAAATTATCATATTTACACATTTTTGGATGGCATAAAATAATGATTTAAATAAAACATATAGAGGAATTGAGAAAATATAAATATGATTTAAATCATATTTATTAATTCCATTCATATATTTAATTGTTGTTTAATTATTATAATTTCCAATGAATCGCATCGCATCATGGAGACGGCAGACCGTACGTATGCACAAGTGACGATATCATTCACTTTATGGTTAAACAATATATAATTGGATGGTGTATTAATTATACATACTAACTATAATTTTATATTCGTTATTTAAATCCATTATACTCATCATTAAACCCATCCAAAAATTTTTATTTTTGAATAACAAATTTCACAACAACGTGGATATGGTAAGTCATACGTACACACACATTTGATAATTTTTTTAATAGGATGGGTAAAAGGTGGTGTAAGGTTGTAAAATAACTATAAGAACATCTCTGTATGAATTTGGTACTGAATTTATTACTTTAGTATGGATATTACCTACGAAGATGAAGTAGAAGAAGAAAAAAATTAGAAATAGCTGATAAAACAAATACAATTTTTTGAGTATCTTGTTTTGATTATCACGCAATGACTCCATAAAAATGATTTATTCCAAACATGTGGCCTCTAAGAGTAATTTAGGTATTTTTTGAGCTTATTTTAGCATAATTTCGATGATCTATCAGGATTTAGACGTGTGGGTAAGTGGGTACAGGTGGTGTCCTTTTATAAGCTGGAAGAGGGGCACTTTAAAAAAGTATTGAAATATTATTTTATTTTAAATTGATATTAGAATTCTAATAGGTAAATTATGATAGTTCATTTATAATATGATGATGGTTCGAAATTCACTAATAAAATAGGTTTTAGACAAGTTGAGGTTATAAAATTATCCTTATCTTCTACCTTTAACACATAATTAAAAACATTACCTCTCACCATGTCTTATTGTATTTTAATTATATATGGTTAATATAGTTACTATAAAATGTCAATGGTTCCACAAGTGGATCATTAATGAAATTTTTTACATTATATATATATATATATGTTTGGTGAATAATAGATTTTTAGGAATGTTATTTCATTTAATAAAATTGTATTTGTTTTAAAAACTCATTTATGTCAATTTTTACAATATTTAGTAATTGATTTTTGTTAAAGTTTTTAAAATAGGATTCCTTATAAAAAAAGCATTAAATCAATGATAATCGGTCATAAGCCTCTAAATTTTTTTGTATTGAATCAAAATTTCCAAATTAAATTTATTTTAACATTTATAATTACTTGTATTTTAATCTTTCCTTAATAAGGTAATCATTGCCTCGTGATTGTGTCATATATAAATTTATTTATTTAATATATAAAAATTATAAATAAAATACCATGATTTAATAAATAAATTTATTTATATAATTAAAATTTATAGTTGAATATATCATTTATATAAACCTAATTAAAATTGCCTTCGTTAAGAGATACATGTTTCTGTTATATTTCCCTTTTATTTAAATGAAATATTATAAAATTCTATTTTCACACCCAAGTGTCTCCCAAATGCCACACATTTTTCCTATGTATGATCATGGTTTAAAATATATCATCTAATAGTAATAGGACATGTTTTACAGTAGTTTTATATTATTATAATATTATTTTTTACCCTTATTTACCTGATATACCCTTTAACCATGATAAAAAATAATAATTTTTGATGTTACTATTCATAATTTCCAAAAATAAAATGCACCTATTTACACAGTTTGGACCTTTGGATTTGAAATATGTAATATATTTTTATGAAATCAAATCATAGTAATTTTATTAATAAATTTAAAATTAATTCTCCTTGTGAAAACCAGAAAACGTGTTTTCAAAAAGTAAAAACTATCAAAAGATTGACATGTGTTTATGTCCAATATCAATGTGAAATTGCTTCCAACAACAAGAAATGGATTACATGATAAAAACATATTCCAATTAAACGTTAATAATAACTAGAATTATAATCAAACTATATTAATTAATTAGATGAAAAGGACGTTTTGAATTAAAATGAAGTATTTTTTTACTATTCATTAAAAGTGAATTTTATCATAAAAATAGAAAAAATAAACCAATGTAAATTTTTATTACCAAAATCTAAAGAGGAAACTTATATTGTAAAATACTACATATAAATCTGACAAACACAAAAATAAAATTTTTTTCCATCAATATGCGGTAAAATGACCTATTACAAATATTAGCCTTTTTTGAATAAAATTGCATTCTTTCCCAGTTTAAGCCAATAAAATTTATAGGATAAAGTAAAAACATTTAAAAAACATTAATAATCACATTTTAGTTAGTTCTTCACATTCCTGCTAATAAAATTTCCATGCATTAAATACCATTTAAAATAATAATTTTATAATTGTATTATTTTTCAATATAACTCAACATTGTGTGCAACGTAAGATTTCAGAAAACACAATGTTCCTTGTTGAGAATGTTATTGGAAAAATAATCCCCTTTGATACAAAATTAATATCTTCTTCAAAAATATTAATATATAAGAAAAATTATTTTTCTATAAACACCTGGTTTGTTACATGAAATATTATAATAATATACACCTACATATATAGAGGATAACTAGTGATATCATCTAGAAAAGCCTTGAGAATTCCTGAGACAACATTGGGGTGATTAATTATAGATGAAAAGTCAGCAGTCTCAACTAGTACAATAGATATAGTACTTCTTAGCTCTTTGTGGGATTGTCTATCACAACAATTCCTCAGATACCATTATACCTTAAACAATCATAATATCCTATATATTAGAAGAAATAATACACTATTTTGTTAACAATAAACTTCATCATAATGATAAAAAATTCAGTCCTTTTGGATAATGATGTCAAATAGATCCATATAAATAATGAGAAAATCCCAGACTAGAACTATATCATCTTTTCATTTAAAAAAATAAGGACACCAAAACCCCCAATTCTTTCCTCAATCCAATAGAAATTTGTAACTCTATAATTAAGAACATGATTTCCATTTTATTTTTAATAATTTGAACAAAAAATCTCTAAATTAACAAGTTGTAATAACTTGTATCAAATAAATATATCACATATGAAAATGAAATAGTCTTTAACTCTCACTATCACTGGACCCACTTATACCTCAACCATAAAATGTTATGCAATGTCAAGGTTCTTCACTCTTGAGTCATGTGGATGGAACCCTATAGTCTTTAATGAATCACTCTACACTGTATAATCCTATGGAGCAAACATTCCCTAACCTCATAAGGGCATATACATTGCTCAAAAGAACATGGGAATTTATAAATAACATCCAATACTTTTAAAGAACATCATAGGTAAATGACATGAACATTTGGTATGCATGACGTTTCTAAAATGATAAATTGTCAAGGGAGACTGCTTGATATAATTGAGGTTGAAAATCATTCCTTCCAACTAGATACTCCTAATACACTTCTATGATTATCCTCCACTTTATCATCCTCCCTTTCATGGAACTGATGATTTCCCTGGTAGTAGGAGAAGGGAAACAATATACACCCTTTCTAACCATGTTCATCTCCTAGATAATCTTATTTTCGACTATCATCACATCGTTATAATGTTTTATCATAAGTTCATATAGTAAAATATTTTATGTCAAAATAAAAATGTAAATCTAATCCTTCAACATTACATTCGTTACTTATTGTGGATAGAAAACACATCTTAGAAAACATATAGGTGGACACTAATTCAATAGGTTCTCTCGGGTACAAATAGGATAACTGCAAAAACATCACAATCATAAAAAACACTCTAAATAACCAATGGAAGAAGATTTTCATGAAACCCATCCATTAAATGTATACCTTTCTATCCACATATACCACGAAATCCTTCAATAACTTTCTACAAACCTCGTTTATTATTGCCACATATATTACCTAGAATATATAAGTTGTGTCCATAAATTAGAACATGTGATCAATATTTTGTAAAGACCAAGAAATTTTAAGGAAACTTTTTTTGGTAAATTCTTTTGAATTTTACGAGTCTGTGGTTTCTGACGACGCCTGATTCCGAGGCCCGGTGTGCCCGAAATATATTTTTGACGTTTCGATCGGGTACATTCAGTAAACGTATGTGTGGGTTTTTCTATCATTTGAAACGGTGCTCGGAATTAAAATCTGAGGACACCGATGAACTCTCAGCACTGGTTTTCTCTTAAGAGGACCTTTACCACAGTTTTGTTTGGTTTTGAGTAGAAGTTATAATTTGGGGATTCATAATTTATTAATTAAAATTGTTGTGTTACACAATTTTATTTTTAAGTGGTGGTTATTTCCTCCAAAGAGAAGTTGGAGGTGGGTCTCACATCCCACATAACCTCTCATGATAGTATAATGTGTGGTGGGGACTATACAAGCCTAACCCCTCAACTCCCCATTAACTCCCCATAATTAATTTGACACCTCCCCTATTTAGTTGAGACTTTCCACCCTCCTCAAATGAAAGTGCCAACACACTCTCAATTAATGAAAAATTAATTAATTGGATCCTACAATATTTGAATTATTTTTAATTTCTTGTCATAACTAAAATATGGGAGAGCATTTTATTTTTTATGGCTTGGAAATTATTATGTTGAGATGCATTGGAGGATTAGAAGGAAAGCTTTCTTCCGAAGAAGAACGCAATCCTACTCTCAGCGTAGAACATCTCCTCCACTTCTTCAACTGGGGAAAGAATGTGAGGTGAAGCCCATGAGGAACACCATCATTCTTCCGTTTCCTCCATGTCAACGGAGAAGATACCACCCACGAGGAACGTCGCCAACGACAATGAATCTTCCTCCGACGTTGATGGAAAGACAACCTCTTCCGCGACGCCCGATATCCGCGACACTCGTCTTCCACAGCTCGCCGACGTGCAACATTCTTGGAATAGATGAAGTGTGATTTTTTATAATTTATATATGTGAATTATACTCTCGTTCTTGGTCTTTTACATGTTGGATTACTATTTGAGCCCCTAACACGGATGGCACGAGCTAATGAACAAGTCCGTACCCTCTACCAATTTGTTCGTGATGGGCGGTTTGTTGGGTGATGGGTGAAATGGAGGGAAATGATGTTTTGAGGCCTTCCCAGTGAAGAGAAAGACCAGAGGAGGTCATAGGCACAGACGAGAGGCAAAACGGACCACCTGAACGACTCCGGTGGCCTGCAAAAGAGCGCGGAGGCAAGGGTCACCGGCGTGGCGGCGCCGGCGACCGGAGGCGGAGACCAACACCGGTTGGCCGCATGGGGGTAGCAGCACCCCTCGAGCGCCCCCAATGGCAGGTCTCCATGGCACCGACCACAGTGGAGGAGCGGAACCCGTGTCCGTGGTTTCTAGGTGGAACGGGCGGCGCCAGCTGGCACCGCCGTTACAAAACCGTGGGGTCCCCCCCCCCACTACGCGCTCGGCCAACTGGTCGAGCTGTGGCCGACCACCGGGTCAGGCCGCCGGCACGCAGGCCGGACCTCCTATGCACGGTCCTGGCCATGAGCCGCACGGGCTGAGCCACAACCGTCGGGGCAGACCCGGCCCCAGGTCGACCGGACCCAGACCCCCCTTCTACGTGCTACTTTTGGTTTTTCTCCCATAACATTATCTACAGACCTATGATCGATGAACCGTCAGTTGCATATGAATCCATGTATCGAGAAGATCATTTAGGTATATCACACTCAAGGTTTTATCAAAGTTTTTTTTATGGCCGGGTTGGTTCGATTCTGAAACCAACCAGGCCCTCGGAGCGGAAACGCTTATAACACTCAGACCGGGCGTCTGATTGACGTGTCGTCCTTCATGTTGGGTTCCTTATGATGAGACGAAACATCAGGATAAATAAACTCTAGACTTCATGATATTTGATGTATCTACCCATTTGCTCGAGGAGCAGACCCTCCCAGAATCGAGCGTGCTATGTGCGGGTACCCTAGAGCTGGATGTGAATGCGAAGAATACTATACTGGGATCATCTGTGGGTTCGACAGAAATGACTACTATATTGTGATCCTCTGTGGGTTAGAAAGTGATAAAAAAAATTCTTGTATCATGTGTGGGTATGACAGTTTTGACCCCTGTACTTGTATCCTGTGGGGGTCCGACAGAGTAGCTGGTCTTGTATCCTATGTGGGTCCGACATCTTAGCTGGTCATGTATCATGTGTGGGTCCAACAAATTAGATGAATCAGTGACTACATCTGATCATCTCTATTGCTATACGAAACATTTATAACTATGTGAGCTGAGTATTGACTTTCAATCATTATCATTGATGTAATTGACTTCACATTCCTGTGTGGACTAGGTTGATCTTGGGCATGATATTTGGAACTGAACTATAATTGATATCTTTGGTATATGTATGGGTTTATACCTAAGTAGGGTTGGTTGTTACTTTGATATTGTATCTTTCCTTTAGTGGTTTATCATTCAAGGATTATGGGAGACCTTCGGGGGTCTCAGGGTCCCTATAGAGTATCGTTATACTCACCCCTGCACGGGCTATGCCCACACTTCATTGTGTTGGTTGCAGGCGATAGATAGCACTGATCGAGGAAGAGTGTTGTGGAGCTGGACGGTACCTGGAGGTGGACCTTGTGAAGAGTCGGCACATGGTGGAGACTGACGGACGTGGGTGCGGAGGTGGCCATCTATACCTGCCCTTCATGTAGGAATCACCAGAGGACGATCCAGGAGCTTCCCTTTACTTTCAGCTGTTTTCCCATTACTTGTACTTGTTGTTAAATTGGGTTTGTATACTGGCCCACTTACTTTCCAGCACACACTTTTTATTCAGCATTACATAGTGTTTCCTTCCTGTTGTGTACTCTCTTGTGTTTGATTACATTCATAAAGGAAATGCCTTCCCAGCATAGGGATTTATGCCTTTGGTTCTAGTCGCCAGCCACTGGCCTATAAAAGGCGGGCTTGGGGTAGTCACGACATGGGCCTCGAGGAGGGGTCATGAAAAATTAGTATCAGAGGAGTCGGTTCTACCGTAGAACTTAGAATCTGATTATTTTCTATGAAGAAATACTGTTCAGGATATTGAGTGTGGTTTTCAGTCTAGGGATTCCGGTGTTGGTGCGGTGGCCGACGTATCCATACACCAGGACCCTGACCTCTGAATTTTGACTTAATGCACAAAAACACTAATTGCATGTATTTTTACATTGAAAACTTTTCTTTGTGATTAATGTGTGTCAGCTCATTAGGTATTTTTTTAACCGTGATGCACCTTTTTATTTTCAAGATGGCCCTACGTAGGTAGCCGGCTAGGGTTCCGAGTTACATACGGAATGGTATCCCACCGAGCAATGAGGCCTCGGTGTAGGGCCCCATCATAGTGGAGGTACCAGCGACACCACTACCCGCTGGGCCACCGATACCACCAGCCCCATCCGCAGAGATTCCACACCACCTGAGTGAATTTCATGAGTTCCAGTGCTAGTGCCCGCCCAGGTTCTAGGGTGAGATAGCCCCTTAGGTAGTTGAGCATTGGCTGGAGGCTATCGTGAGAGTTTTCACATTGGTAGGTACACCGACCAACCTTATTGTGATCCTTGTCGTGAGTCTTCTTCATGCAGCAGCAGGCAGATGGTGGATCTTGATGCTCCAGGTTCATGACGAGGCATCATTACTCTGGACATACTTTGAGAGTCTCTTTCACTCAGATTTTATTCTAGCCACCCTTCATGTGATGCGGATACAGGAGTTACTTCATGTGCAGCAGGGCATCATGATAGTAGCTCAGTACTCAGCGAGGTTCACCGACCTCTCATGATACTCCAAAAATATGGTACGTGACCTGTTCTTCAGGGCCCAGACCTTAGATCTTGGACTTAGGAATGAGATTAGGGCTTTAACGATTCCCCTCAGCATCCCGACGCAGGCGGGGGGCTGGAGCGAGCACTTCTAGTGGAGATTTTTCTCGGTGAGTAGTCCCTAGTGGCGAGATCTTCAGTAGGATGACACGTAGCAGAGTCATCTGCAGCTGGCAGTAGACAGTTGACCCAGGGGTCCAAGTGGACCAGGCCATCAGGTGGGTGACCTCATGATACAGGTTCAGTGGTGAGGGGCACACGAAACAAATCCAGCCTTACGAAGAGCAGGCAGTACAATGCATGCGGCGGGCAGGGCCACATGACTCGTGACTACCTAAAACGCCATGAAAACAAGCAGTAGATAGTAGAGGGACCTCCCTGGTAGAGGCAGAGGTTTGACCATAGTGGTCCGCTAGGAGCAGTGGGATGTGGCAGAGGAGCTGGCCGAGAAGTGGGTGGTGGACGACGTTTCGAGGCTCTACCACCACCACCACCAGGAGGTCC
Source organism: Viscum album (assembly GCA_963277665.1). NCBI lineage: Eukaryota > Viridiplantae > Streptophyta > Magnoliopsida > Santalales > Viscaceae > Viscum > Viscum album. The sequence goes on from OY728163.1 coordinate 2,118,692,029, forward strand.
ACCTCGGCCATAGGGAGCTGGCAGACATAGGTGGTCTCATCTCTAGGTAGACGAGGCCTACAACCACGGAAAAACTGAGATGATTCGAGGTACTATCTGTGTCTACTCCACCCATGACGCAGTACTTGTAGACACAGGTGCGAGTCATTCTTTTATTTTTTCTGCCCTTGTTTGGAGATCGGAGGTTCTGACGGAGCCATTGAGTCGATCCTTATGGCTAGAGACTCCTACGAGAGAAGACACGATTATTACCCACTGGTGCCGATGGTGTTAGCTTAATCTATGAGTAGAGAGATTTGATTGGGATCTTCTTGTAGCGGCATCGAGGCCTTATGAAATCATCTTGGGTATGGACAGGTTATCTTCAGTTCATGCTCAGATTGACTGTATTTGGTGCAAAGGGTGGTGTGTCTGCACCAATGGGACCAGGTTCACCTTGACCAGTGAGAATGGATCCTTTGTAGTGTAGGATGGACTTACGCAGAAGAGGGGGCAGCCGATCACACATCAGTTGGCTAGTATCATACTCGGAGCGGTTGATGTGCGGAGTCTGAGTTTTCCTGTTGTGGTGGATCAGTACATGGATGTTTTCCCTGACAACATTCCATGACTACCTCCTCGTAGAGAGTTACACTTCAACAATGACATGTACCTAGGGAAAACACCGATATCTACTCCAGCATATCGGATGCCTCTCGCCAAGCTTTGTGAGCTGCGGGTATAGATAGAGGACATACAGAGGAAGGGATTTATCTTACCCAGTGTTTCACCCTTGGCATCACTGATTTTGTTCGCCAAGAAGGTGGATGGGAGCTTGTGACTGTTTTTCAACTACCATCTCCTGAATCAACTGAGTGTGAAGAACAAGTACCCACATACGAGGATTAACGACCTCTTTGATCAGCTCAAGGAAGCACGACAGTTCTCAAAGATAGACCTTAGTTGAGGCTATCACCAGCTCAGATTTTGAGACAAGAATGTGCAGAGGATGACATTCACGAGTTGGTATAGCCAATACGAGTTCTTGGTAATGCCCTTCAATGTAACTAACACTCCACCAGTGTTCATGAGTCTCATGTACATGATATTCCATCATTATCTCAATCTCTTTGTCGTAGTCTTCATCGACAGCATACTGATTTACTTGACTACTAAGGAGGAGCACGCCTATCATTTGCAGGTAGTACTGGACACACTCCAAGAGGACCAGCTTTATGGTAAGCTCTTGAAGTGCTTTTTTTGGATTAGAGAGGTTCACTTCCTAGGTCACGTCATCTTGGAGGCTGGAGTTGAAGTGGATCCACCAATGATTGAGGTAGTACTTGCTTGGGAGCCACCCAGGTGTGTGACGGAGGTGCGAAGTTTCCTTGGCCTGGCTAGATACTATCGGAGATTTATGCCAGACTTCTCCAGTGTTGCAGTACCACTTTTAGATTTGATGAAGAAGGGGAAACCATTCGTGTGGTTAGAGAGATGCCAGCAGGGCTTTCAGTAGATGAGGAAGAGGTTGACCACTGTGCCCATCTTAAGGCTACCGGAGGAGGGCGTAGGGTACATAGAATACTGTGACGCATCAGTGACCGGAATCGGCTATGTCCTGATGCAGGAGTGTGCAGTGATCACATATGGTTTAGGGTAGTTGAGACAACACGAGAATAACTACGCTACCCATGACTTGGAGTTAGTAGCAGTGGTCTTTGCCTTCAAGATGTGGTGACACTATCTGATGGGCGATCATTTTACAGTCTACTCTGACCACTAGAGTCTCAGGTACATCATCTTGCAGAAAGACCTGAACCTGAGACAGTGGTGATTGCTCATGTTCCTCTAGGACTATGACTTTGAGATAGTCTATACTCCTGGGAAGGGGAACATTGTAGCATATGATCTCAGCAAGAGATCGGGCATTCAGCTGCTGGGAGAGGCGATGGAGCAGCTATCTGCGTTGCAGATATCCTTTTTGGATAGAGATGGAGCAGCCTTTCTATAGTATTTCATAGTCACTCCTCCACTACTATAGCGGGTCAGGGAGGCACAACATGGGGACATTGACTGTGAGACACTACGTGCTTAGATATCCTCAAGGCTGGCACCTGATGGGGTTTCTGAAGGTGGAGATCACGTCATCCTCTTCAGAAGACATGCCATGGTACTATTTTCATTATAGGAGGAAGTACTAAGGGAGTTTCACACTTCCCCTCTAGTGGTACATCCAAGAGTGGCGAAGATGTGTGAGGACCTCAAATGACAACACTAGTGGTCTGGTATGAAGAAGGCTGTAGCAGAGTTTTTATCGTGATGCCTCATTTTTCGGCAAGTGAAGGCAGAGCACTAGGTACCATTAGGTTTGGTACAACCCTTATTGGTCCTGAAGTGGAAGTGGGATGGGATATCCATGGATTTCATGATGGGGATTCCACGTACATCCAGAGTACATGACTCTATCTGGGTGATTGTCGATCGACTCACCATGTCGTTCCACTTCCTACCGATCAGAGAGAAGGGCTCAACAGAGATCTTGGGATGCCTCTACATTCAAGAAATCGTATGGATTCATGGTTTACAATCGATGATCGTCTCTGATTGGGATGCTCATTTCACTTCCCAGCTATGGAAGGGGTTAGAGAAGGCTTTTGGCATGCAGCTTCGTTTGAGAACCGTCTTCAATCCTCAGATGGATGGTTAAATTGAGGGGAGCATTTAGACTCTCGAAGACATGATCTGTGCATGTGTCCTAAACTTTGGTCACAGCTAGGAGGATCACTTACCCTTGGTGGAGTTTGCGTACAACAACAGCTACCACTCCACCATCGGGATAACCCCTTACGAGAAACTATACGGCCAACCTTGCAGGTCACCTCTGTGCTGGACTGACCCATGGGAGTCAGTACTTATACGACCAAAGATGGTTCAGGCTATTATGGAGAAGGTGAAGATCATCTAGGAGCGAATGAAGACTACACAGAGCAGACAGAAGTCCTATGCTAATAGGATACGGAGACCACTGGAGTTCGAGGATGGCCACCACATCTTTCTATGGGTCTCAACTCGACGAAGTCTAAGGAGATTTGGTCAGGGCAGCAAGTTATCTTCGCGTTTCATTGGGCCGTTCCAGGTCCTTAGCAGAGTAGGCGGGGTGGATTAAATCCTGGCCCTTCCACCTTAGTTGCACCAGGTGCACGATGTCTTCCATGTATCTCAGTTGAAGAGATACGTGCACGACCCATACCACATCATTGACCATGGGGATCTAGAAATTGATGATGGGGAAACATTCACGGAGGTCCTAGTGGAGATTGAGGATCGATAGGAGCGGGTCATGCGTGGATGGTTGATTCCTCTTATGCGCATTCGCTGGCAGCATGGGAACCTCCAGGATAGAACATGGGAGTGGGAGGCTCAGATGTGTGCTCAGTACCCTCACTTGTTTCCGTAGTGTGTGTTGTAGCTTTATGGGGACGTAAATCCCTGAGGTGGGGGTAATTTAAAGACCTGAAAATTTCAAAGAATTTTTTTTCTTAAATTCTTTAGAATTTTACGAGCCTGAGGTATCTGATGGTGCCTGATTTCGAGGCCCGGTGTGCATGGAAATAATTTCTGAAGTTTTGTTTGGTTACGTTCTGTAAACGTACGTGCGTGTATTACTATCTATTGAACCGGTGCTCAGAATTCAAATACGAGGACACCGATGAAATCAAAGTGCCTATTTTCACTTAAGAGTACCTTTATCACAGTTGCGTTTGGTTTTGAGTAGAAATTATAATCTTGGGATTCATAATTAATTAAATAAAATTGTTGTGTTACGTAATTTTATTTTTAAGTGGAGGTTATTTCCTCCAAAGGGAATTTGGAGGTGGGGCCCACACCCCATATAACCTCCCATGAGAGGATAATGTGTGGTGGGGCCTATACAAGCCTAACCCCTCAACTCCCCATTAACTCCAGTTAATTAATATGACACCTCCCCTCTTTAATTGAGACTTTCCACCCTCCTCACATGAATGTGCCAACACACTCTCAATTAATGAACAATTAATTACGTGGATCCTCTAATATTTGAATTATATTGAATTTCTTAGCATTATTAAAATATGGGAGATCTTTTTATTTTTGATGTCTTGGCAATTATTCTGCTAAGAAGCTTTGGAGGATTAGAAGGAAATATTTCTTCCCGTAAAGAAAGTGATCCTACTCTCAGAGTAGAACATCTCCTCCACTTCTTCAACCGGGGAATGAACGCGAGGTGATACCCACGAGGAACATCGTCATTCTTCCTCTTCATCCACAACAAGGGAGAAGACACCTCCCGCATGGAATTTCACCAATGACAATGACACTTCCTCTGGTGTTGACGGAACGACACTGTCTTCCGCGACGCCCGATCTCTACGATGCTCATCCTCCGCGTCTCATCTACATGCAATGTTTTTGGAATCGAGGTAGGGGGTTTTGTATAATTTATATATGAGAATTATACTCTAATTCATGGGCGTTTACATGTTGGATTACTATTTGATCCCCTGACGCGGATGGTCTGGGCTAACGAACAAGTTCGGATGCTCCGCCAATTTGTTCGTGATGCGTTGTTTGTTGGGAAACATTGAGTTGAAGGGAAACTATGGTTCAAGGTCGTAACAGTGAAGAGAAAGAACCTAGATGGTTGTAGGCACATACGAGAGGAAAAACAGACCACCAAAATGACTCTGGAGGCCCGTGGAAGAGAGCGGCGGCGGCCGGCACCGCCCGGCCGCCTGGGGGCAGCGCCGCCGATCGCGTGCCGCCAGTGGAAGGCCAACATGGCGGAGGAACGAAACCTGTGTACATGGGTTTTAGGTGGAACGGGCGGCACCAACTAGCACCCCCTTAAAAAACCAGGTTGTCGCACCCCCCGCTCCTTTCTCAGCCAACTGGCCGAGCCGCGGCCGACCACCGGGCCAGGCCGCCAGCCGCGCGGGTCGAGTCTCCTGGGATCGGGCCGGGCCACCAGCCGCGCAGGTCGGGCCGCCTGTGCGCGGGCTGTGCTGGCAGCCGCGCGGGTTGGGATGTCAGTCACATGGGCCGGGCACCAGCCGCCTGGCTGGGCCGGACCCAGACCCGAGTCGGGTCGACCCGGTTCAGGCTGACCTCATGCTGGTTGGGTTGGGTCGGACCGGACCCAAACCCCCTTCTACCAGCTAATTTGGGTTTTCACCCATAACTTCAGCTACAGACCTCTGATTAATGCATCGTCCATTGTATAGGATTCTTTGGATTGAGATGGTTATTTCAGTATATCACACTCAAGGTTTTGTCTATGTTTGGGTGTGGCCAGGTTGGTTCGATTCTGAAACCAACCGGGTCCTCAAAGCTTAAATGCTTATAACTCTCAGACCGGGCGTCTGATTGATGCACCTTCAGTCAAGTTGGATTCATTATGATGAGATGGAACTTTGGGATACATCATCTCTAGAATTCATGATAGTTTATGTATTTACCACTTTGCTCGATAAGCGGACCCTCCCGAAATCAAGCGTGTTGTGTGCGAGAACCCTAGAGTCGGCCGCGACTGCGACGACTACTATATCGGGTTCCTCTGTGGGTTCGACAGTGATGACTACTGTATAGGGATCCTCTGTGGGTTCGACATAAATGACTACTATTCTTGTATCCTGTGTGGGTCTGACAGTTTTGACCTCTGTACTTGTATCCTGTGTGGGTCCGACAAAGTAGCTAGTCTTGTATCCTGTGTGGGTCTGACAACATAGCTGGTCTTGTATCCTATGTGGGTCTGATAGCTTAGATGAATCAGTGACTACATATGACCATCTCTATCATTATATGAAATATGTATACCTTTGTGAGATGAGTCTTGACTTTAAATCATAATCATCGATGTGATTGACTTTACATTCCTATGAGGACTGGGTTGATCTTGGGCATGAGAGTTGGAAAGGAACTGTAATTGATAACTTAGGTATGTGTAAGGGCATATACGTAAGTAAGTTTGGTTGTTACTTCATGATAGTATCTTTCCTTTAGTGGTTTATCCATCGTGGGATTTGGGAGACCGTCGGGGGTCTCGGGGTCCCGATTGAGTACCGTTATACTCACCGCTACATAGGCTATGCTCGTACTTCATTGTGTTGGTTGCAGATGACGGACAACACTGATTGAGGCAGAGTGTTGTGGAGCTGGATAGTACCCATAGGTGGCCCTTGCGACGAGTCAGCACACAGTGGAGACTGACAAACGTGGGTGCTGAGGTGCCCATCTGTACCCACCCTTCCGGTAGGAATCCCTGGAGGACAATCCAGGAGCTTCTCCTTACTTTCAACTGTTTGTCCCTTAACTTTTACTTTTTTTTCAGTTGGGCTTGTATACTGTCACTTTTTCTTTCCATCACACTCTTTGTATTCAGTATTACTTAGTGTTTACTTCCTTTTTCATACTATGTTGTGTTTGTTTACTTTCATAAAGGTAATGAGTTCCCAGCTTAGGGATTTACACCTTAGGTGATAGTCGCCAGCCGCTAGGCTATGGAAGTTGGGCATGGAGTAGTCACAACACAGGCCCCGAGGACAGGCCTTGACATATTTTCAAACCATTCCTTCTCCTATTTTTGTTCATTTGAATATTTAATGGGTTGTGTCTTTTCACATAAAAATTCACTCGATTAACCCATTTCTCCTACAACACATTTATATACCTAATAATATATTATAAAAACATGATATAAATTTTGTTCAATATCATGAACATCATAAATGATGAAATCAAGAATATTCTATTTAATAAAAGGATTACTTTTAGGATCATCTCAGAAACCCTATAGAGGAACCCAAGGAAGAAGTCTATGAGGAGTAATGATTCACACTGAAATATAATAAATTAGGAGATAATAAGATATTCTTTGTTCAAACATGAATTACATAAGAAAAAATATAAATTAATATTTTTAAATCAAAATAAGAGAAAAATAACCCAACAGCCAATCGTAACATGAGTCATGTGATGATAAGAGATGTCTAGACACCCACTGAAACCAACCTCTCATGTTTTGAAAACATTATATAAAGTTTTCAAACATCCGAGAATAATATATCAGATGAATAAAACACCATTTATTCAAAATTGGGGCGAATCCAACCCAAATACCCACTAAACTGATACCTGACCAGAATTTCCACATACTTGAATAGAATTCACTATCCCAATGTGAAGTGGAATAGATCATGGGAATCAATACAAAAAAAATACTGAAAATTTCCTCCCATCATGAATAAACAACATGGAATATGTATTTACATAATATATAAAAACAATGAAATAAATTAATATATTCCATTACTGAAAAAAGGTAGTGCTAATGATAAAACCCAAAACTTGTCACAAAAACCCAATGTTCATGTCATACAACAAAATAAAAAATTGAATAAAAAAATTACTTCATGGGATGGAATGGGAAAGAACCAACCATATCTCCTCTAGATAGCTATAACAATTGACAAAAACTCACATCATTAATTTAACACAATTCATTTCACACAATCAAAATTCATTAAAAGGTATACACACCACTTAAGGGGTGAGCAGGGATTGATCTATCTTGGTTAGTAGGATTCCATGTAGGTGATACCTAAAAAGTCATTGTGCAATAATATTAATATCACCATATTTAAAAAATGGAATGATAGATATTTTAAAATTATTATTCATAAATAATGGAAAAACAGTTAACATTATCTTTTTATACATTTCAAAATAATGATAGGTAAAATAGTATCATACCAGTATATAAATGTATATAAAATAAAAATTATCCAATAATAGTTTTCATCACATATCAAGAAAAATACAATACTAATCTATTAATAGGTAATGACATTCAAAGGACCACTATAGGTAAGAATAAAATACTATTCAAACCATAATTAATGGCTGGTGAACAATCATGTGAGTACAACCCAATCCTAAAGAGCATAGAAACACCCAAAGAGTGAATCACCCCAGAAATTTTATTATCAATATATTATATATGTGGTACTATAGAATAGATAAACACCACCTTTTAACCCCTCCCCCCCCACAATAAAACATGAACTATTAACCTAATCTAAACCTTCCACTTTTTCCTTAGGGATTCCCATGTGCTTTATTCTTATAACATTTTAAAAAAACCCAATATTTGAAAACAATTTTAAAATTCCATTACACAATTATTTATTAGTTAATTTTCCTTTTATCAATTCAAGTGATATACTATATTTTATCAATAACCCATTTCTACACACATAGAAATTAACCAATCAATAATTCATTTTAATTCATAAAAAAATAAAATAAGAAAAATGTAGTTCATCTCAAAAAAGGTTACAGATGAAACCACCTACCTCAGTCTCTGAATCACACAAACCTAAAATGGAATCCAATAATAAAGAAGAATAAATTGATGAAAATTTATTCCCTTGAATCAATGAAAATAATATAATTGATTCACCAATAAAAAGGGTCGGTGAAGGGGACAAAGTATAATATACCTCAATGAAACAAGCATGTTGCGGTATAAACAACACATCATTTTCTTTTGGAGGTAGATTACATAAAATTTCTATAGAAAATAGTGAAAATTCAACATGATAGTGAAAAAATTATTTATTTATTGTAAAATAGGGATACTATGATCTATGAAAAAGTTAAAATGGGGGGATTACTCACATAATGATTCACTAAATAACTATAATGATGATAAACCATTGAATAAAATGATCCAGAAGGATTATAGGTCTCTAAAATTTCATAGAATATATCCTAGGTCGAGTTGGAGGATTTTTTGACCTAATGAGACATAAAATTACTCATACGGTTCATAAAATAGAAACATGAAATTATTACACATTTTTTAATCCCATTTGACATCATCAAATCCTTGAAACATAAGTATATAGAAAATGCATACCCCTTTTATTAAACATGTGATTTTTCCACATCATGGATAGTAAGAACATTACACATCATGTAATTTTCAGTCCTTGAACCATTTTATGAAATCCTATGAAATCCCATTACATATATTTTCGAAATGATACACATTATGAAAAATAATTACAATGTTCAAAATTTATACACTCTAAATTATGATATCGATATCTACAAATTGGGTAGTACCTGGAATGTGAAGATATTAAATATCATGTATTCCTCCTACATATATATAAAATATCATTTTATAATGAAAAAACATATCCAAATCTGGTATTCTAATATCTTAACCGAAACATATCAGGACATTAAAATGTTTATACCTCAACTCTATTACTTCAAATAAAGGTACATCCTGGAACATTTGGTCATTTTCACCATTAAATTATCTCAATCATTGGGTGTCTAAAATTTCATCCACACAAACATGGATATGAATTATAATATGAGACTCACCTAAAATAGGTAATGGGATGTTCGATATATTATTAAATTTCCATAAAAGTGAAAAAGATAATTTTGTTCTTGTGCATGTGTGGATTACCCCACCATGATGCATTGTTTTACATTTTTCCAGTCCACATTACATGAATGATATATATAACAATATATAAAGAATTAATATTATATTTATGATATTATGATCAATATGAAATAATAAAATAGTACATAACTTATTTTAAAAATGGATATTGAAAAACGGAATTTTTACAAATGTGCACGTACTACCGACAATTTATTTGACTATAACATATTTTGTTTTTCATAAAAATATTTAGGAGTTTTATTTTAAAATATATCTGACATATAAATATAAAAATAATTTTTTAATAATTATTCAAGTGATAGTTTAAATGTGGCCTCTATTCAAATATTCATATTACTAAGGATATTTTGCACATATGTACCAAATATTGTCATAATGCAACATGTGAAATTAAATGATTAAATAATTTTATATAACATGGTAATAAGTTAAATAAATAGAATAATTAACTTTTAAAATAATCCAAATCATGTATAAAATTATCAAAATATTATTATTAAATAATGAAAGGGACATACATTACGAATTCGAAAAAATGTAAGAGACTTTCTTCAATAAATGATCATTTTACAGTATCTCTTAAAAATAAATTATTTTTCCATGTCCTTTTGTTTCAAGAGTGTTTAAAAAAAATGTAAATATAATCAAAATTTTCTTAAGATATTTTTGTAACATTTTATTTTTTCTGAAATTATTTTAATTGAATCATTATGTAGTTCTATCAATGAGGTAGTTTGATAGTTTTGCAGAAAGGAATATGGAATAAATGTTGTTAAACCAGTATGGTATGAGATTATATTCCCAGTGTCATGATGAATTGATTATTTAATGCATAATTTATATTTTTTCACAATTATTTTCAATGAATTTGTTTTATGTCTCTAGTATTCTATTTTTTAAAATATAAAAATTATATTTTGATATCAAAATATATTTTTTTATTTATAAGTGGTTCTTAAAGGAGATTAATGAATAAAAGATGGATGAATTAAATATTTATTTTATGTTATGGTATTTGAGAATAATATGAAAATATGAGATCTTAATATAGATTATATGATGCGTTGTGCCCCATTATAGTTTATGGATGAGCTATATATGATTTATATTAAGGGATAATCAAAATTATAGCACATGAAAAATTGGTGACCTCAGATAGATTATTTGAACAATGTACAAAATTATTTTTCTCTAATTCATTGATTAATGATTATTTATTCGATAAAATTATAATTTAAATCAACCATGTGGTTATTGTACTTGTACTAGTCATAAAGGTGATATATAAATTTTATTCTGTATGTTTCGAAAAAAAATGACTTCATTGGAACTATATGGGTTTTAATGATTTTATAAGATAAAACAAAATATGTTTTATTATGTGTAAATGTTTTATTACATAAACTGAATGAACATTGATGATAGTGGTATGCATTACATGGGTTTACATGGTTTTCACTAGAATAGTGGATTTCATGTTTTTATGTCCCTTACTGGTCTTTTTTTGCTCATAAAACAATTTTCAAATGTTTTTCAAACTGATTAATGAAGGGAATGGACAACGATGAGGTAAAGTTGGGAATTGTGACTATTATTCATGAAAATAATCCATGTTTCATTATATAATGATTTTTTGAAGGGAAACATGGATGTTTATTTTAACTATCTCCATAAAATGTATGGTTTTACTATTAATAAGTTATCCATAGTTCTCAAAAAAAACATAAAATATAATCATGATAATTGAAAAAGGAATTATAATACAGAGACACCAAAAATATAATTCTTAATTTCATCTCCTTATAGACATTATAAAGAACCATTTAGGATAAAATAAGGATTTTGGGAGTTTTCTATAGTGGTAAATGATTATATCTTTTCAATGAGTATTTACATTATTGTATTATTGGAAAGATTAATTTTCTAAATCAACATATTCTTAAGTATATCATATTCACTAAAAATATAGAATAATCTTGTAAAAACATCATAAATTATTCAATATTTACATTATTTTATTCTTTTTGTTTAATTATATTTCATTAATTTCATGTTACCCATTTTTCCTTTTATGAGTGAAGATTTCAATATATTACCATTAACAAAAAACATTAACCATTAATCGCATAGACTTGCACTTCTATTAGTGGAACTTCATGATTCTATATTTAATAAAAAATCCCAACAACATACCATTTATGAAGTTAATAACGATGTTAATCTATACTAAAATGAATCATTGCATTACCCTAATTGTTAGATAATTAGATTCTAAAATTAATAACATACTCTCACTCATGGAATTAAATAATAAGATTGAAATTATAAATAATCATATGTAAATCCCTGTAAGAAATAATCAAAAAATATATATATTCATAAGATGATAGAAATATGAATTTAAATAAGGCCAAAAACCCATAAATCATGTTCTAAACCCATAAAATCCATAAAAAATCACCACATAATGTTACTGTTGGGAATTAGTTACAAAATATGAAAATTATAACACCACATGATTTTAATTGGGAACAACAAATTTGATTGCATATATTACACACAAAACTGCGAATATGTGATAATGTGGTACGTTGAGACATTATGATATATTTAATTTTATATAAATTCAATCTCATCAATATCATGAAACACACAAAACACCTTGTCTATTTGAAATTCAATACTATATAAAATTATTATTATGAAAATTATTACATAACTATTAATTTGAATTTTATTATTATAGATAACTAAGATTTAAAAATTATATTTTTTTCACATGTATATATCCAATTAAATGGTTTTTTACTTGTTATAAAATAAATAAAAACCATTCGAATGCAAAAAAAATTCTCTAATAATGTATTTTTACTAAAAGGACTCTTATTCGCATTGTGCACAGAAAATTTAAAAATAATATTTACCAATTTTAAAAAATTATTTGAAAAAATTTTCATCATTTTTTAAATATAAAATTTAAAATAAAATTTGGATGAATGTTTCTTATTTTTATGAGAATAATAATTGGTTGATTAATAGTGAAAAATAGCAGATTACATTGAATGCATCCATTATATTTAGTTTATTTAAAATGATATAATAAAATTATAATATGTATTAAAGTAAACATAGTTGAAGTTTTTAAAAATTTTACTAATTTCGTTCATTGGATTCAATTTAACATCAAATTTCATATTAAATCATTCCATATTTATGATAATTTTTTATTTGGAAAACCACTATTTTTCGCATCTCTAGTTTCATTTTAAATTCAATTCTTACACAGATAGGTATTAAATTCAAAAAAATAATTGATTAGAAATTCAGAATCAGTGTAATATAGATTATCACCTGAGGATAAACCAATCATTCACCATAATTAATAGTGATAACTAGGATAAATTAATTACTATGGTTAAGATAAAACCCAGTTTAATATGGGTTTGACTATGAACAAAAGGGTTATAAATTGTGTATAAAATTTTCAAAAAACAGTTCATGGAAATATTTAGACATTATCAACAATAATAACAGTTAATCTTCCATTTTTTTAGATCATTTCAAGAGATATAAAATGGTAATACTTGTTCTTTTCAAAAATAATTTTCATTTCATCTACCCTAATTATAAAAATCAGGAAATATCCTTCAATACTGGTACATCCAAAAACATTTGGTTATGAAAATACCTACCAAAATAAATTGTATACACTCCTACACATATACTTTAGACATTATTTTGATTTTTAATCCATTTTAAGAGGACATAATGTATAAACTTATAGAAGCTCTCTGAAAAAGATGTAAAATTACCATAAATAGGTAAACTTATAATTTTTTATTCCACCTCCAATTTTTTTTTCTCAAATATGAAAAAATAAAAACACCCATATCTTTTATATACTAATTTGTTATTGTTTAATCAATTATTCCATATCCATTTCCCCTTCCAATAATTGGGAAGAAAAATGGTTTATTTTGTGTACGAAAAATTATTACCTAGTGAAACGATGTAATTCACTTTCCATGTCACAACCCGTCCTCGCCGCCCATGCCGTGACTACCCCAAGACCGCCTTCTATAGGCCAGGGGCTAGCGACTATCACCAAAGGCGTAAATCCCAATAAAAAGGTAAGGCATTGCATTTATGAAACGAAAAACACACAAACAGAGTACAAGCAGAAGCTACACTATGTAAAGCAGTAAAGAAAACATGCTAAAAGTACAAGGGGCCGGAAATTCAAGCCCAAAAGAAAGGTACAGCTACAACTGAAAGTAAAGTAAAACTCAAAGGACTACAGCTGGAAGGTGAAAAACAGCTCCTGGATCTTCCTATGGCTTCCTACCTGAAGGGTAGGTACAGATGTCCTCCTTAGCACTCCATGTCCGTCTATCTCCTCCAGGCACCGACTCTTCGTGAGATCCACCTCCGAGTACCGACTCATCGTGAGATCTACCTCCGGGTACCGTCCAACTTTACAAGCCTCAACCACGATCAGTGATGTCTGTTTTCTGCATCCAACACAATGAGGTGCGGGCATAGCCCGTGCAGGGGTGAGTATAACGATACTCAGTAGGGACCCCTAGACCATCATGGTATCAATAAATCCAAGAAAAATAACCACAAAGAAGGATCTCAATAGATATCCCTTACTTAGGTATAAGCCCATACTTATACCTAATTTATCATGTAACCCATCTCAATCATGAGGGAACACAAAGGCTATGACATCAACGGATAAACACTACTTAGGTATATGCCCATACATATACCTATGTTATTGAGTAAACCATCTCAATAATGAGGTAAACATGAAGGTTTTTGACTCAACTCAAACCAGGATTTTATTCATGATGTCGAAACCACAGCTGTTGGAGAACTCCTCCTATGTCGAGTATAGTGGGTCTACCGCTACAACCAAGCGCTTCCCACTAACCTTGTACTGCTGATGTACTGCAACTGTTGAGTACTGTGGGCCTGCTGCTACAACCTAGCGCTTCCCACCATGGGTCTGCCGCTACAACAAAGTGCACCCCCTTATAGCCTATAGAGGTACCCCTTCTGTCGAGTACCGCAGGTATGCCTCTACAACCAAGCGCTCTTCGGCCATGGGTCTATTGCTATAACCAAGCACTCCCCACTGGGCTATCCGAATCACTTTGAGTCGATCGATTATCAGTCATCAAGTCTCATCCAGCTACTAGGTCTCTGCACTCTGCTCGCTCGTCACCAGGACGGTCCTCTCTACGAGCTACTGGTCGGTACTCCATGTATCACAAAGTCCCACAAATAAGTATCCCAAGGGTCTTCCACATCATAGGAATCTCAACACAACAGACGGCGCATCAGTCGGACGCCCGGTCTATGTGTTATTAGCCTTTTCATCCAGCGGGCCCGGTTGGTTTCATGTACGACCAACCCAACTGTATCTCAACTATACCTTGAACTCTCATAGGGTATACTCATAGGAAAAGTTTCTCAACATGATTACTAAAGCCGCTGACGATTCGCCAAATGGTCGTCCGATATGAAAGTTATCAGCTTTTCCGTTCCAGGGGCCCGGTTGGATTTCAGGTACAATTCAACCCAGCCAAATTCCAACTACGTCCAAACCTCAGGTGAAGTATGCCAAAAGAACATCCTCATCAAGAGGAATCCAAAAAAGCTGACGGCACATCAATCAGACGTCCGGTCCTTAATTTATAAGTGTTTCTGCTCCGAGGGCCCGGTTGGTTTCGGGTCCGAACCAACCCGATCGTTCTTCAAATGACACTGGTTAAAAAAACTGGTCAGACCATTGAGATCCATATGAAAAAACACACGAGATGGACTAACCCTTGGACCAAAACAGGTATCCGGTGAAAAGGTTACATTTCCCCGCAACACGCGCGAACCGGGCCTCGTGGGGCCCAAGCCTCGACCTCGACTTAAAAATCCCAAATTTAACGTGAATTTTCCGGGTCTTTACATTACTCCCACATCAAAACTTCACATACCCATAAAGCTTAAAAAGACACTAAGGAAAACAAAGTGGTACTGAGCACGCATCTGAGCCTTCCGCTCCCATGTGCTCTCCTAGAGGTTCCTGTGTTGCATGGGGTTTCTTTTTCGCCAACCAAGGAAAACTCATCCCATCGTTGTAAGTAATCCACAACCTTTTTTCCTAATACATTCAATCCATGTATGAACTGTGGGTGCCCAGTCCATACCCAAACTAACACCGTAAGGCCTCGACGCTACCACCAAAAGATTCCAACAGAAACTCTCGCCTCAAGGGTCAGATCACACCTATCGGCGTCAGTGTGTTTATAGAGTCTCCTCTCAAAGGTATCTCCAGACGTGAGGGTCAAGTCAACAGTTTTAACCGGAAACTCTAGGTCATAGAAAAAATTTGTGGAAGGAATGAATGATTGGTACCTATTTATATTGATATGGCAGCTCGTAGTAGACATAGACCATACCTCAAATCATTCTTTGAGCCCTTAGGTCACACTCCGTGACCACATGGAATTATTCTCTTCCCCTACCCTTCAGCTCCTTGAGCCTGGTGGGGACTATAAAGGCGGGTGGTTGTAACATATCGAAATGTACACCACCTCATGTTTCTCTCCAAGCTCTGCTTCCACACCTGCTGCTCGACAGATTCATCTGTCCTTAACACTTCCTCTTCTTGACACATTTTACACGCCCAAGTATCTAAGATTGGTGCGAGTTTGTATCTTCCCACTGCTAACATTCACTAGCTATAATCGATCAGCCAAATAACATTCAACCACAAAGGTTCTCTCTAGCACCCTAACATAAGTAGGAATGCGTAGAGGAAAGATTTATTACTCCTATAACCTTAAACACACCTCGATCAGAGGTTCTAGCTCTAAAGCACTGATCATATCATAGTCATCAGGTACCAAGAATGATCGGTACACCACGACGAATACTCAGCTACTGACATGTCGTCCTGCCGAAGCTGTATAATCTCTAGAAAACTCTCAGCCACCTCCTCAAGCCAGTCCTCAGCCGCTTGTTAGTCGGGATGGCCTCAGAACCTTAGGGGTATCTATTGATGAAACATGTTTATGGAACTAATCTTATATGCATCCTCTACCAGTACTTCTAGTTGTAACTACTGACCAACAGGTTGTCATATAGCGGGCACACTACCCGAAGGTACTATCTCAGGCATCAGACCACGTACCAAAGCCTCATCACTATGCGGACCAACCTCATGGTCACTCACTGGGAAACACCAGTTGTTAAGATCAGCATCTGCTCTACTAGCTTCAAAATAGGTGTAGCACTCTTGCAATCACCTCCATCCAGTCCACTGCTGCCTGGGAATCTACCTCGCCTCATAACATCAGAGGCCTCTACTGTTGGAACTCGTGTAATGTGCTCTGTCACCATGCACCGTCCGCTAGTACGGCTGGCGGCATCTGCTACAGAATTGTAACATCCAAAGTAAGTAATTAATAATAGATATTTTTATCTATGACTATTAATGAATTAGATAGTGTTTTAGAGCCTTAAAATGAATATAAATCCAATCTTAAGCATGGAATAAACTAATATTTTTAAAAGATTGTTTTACTGCCTTTTAATGGCAAACCATTTTTAAATCTATCTTTTGAAAATTTTATAAGCCATGTTTTTTAAAATAAACTTATTCTTTATGACCGGGACATCAAAATTTACTTTGTGTGAATTTTTGGTATTTTTCCGATAAAGTTCATTTTTAATGAATAGTGAAAAATGTTGTATTCTAATTCAAAATCTCTTTTTAATCTAATTAATTTATATAATTAGATTATCTTTTTAATTGGTTTTAAAGTGAAATTAGAATATATTTTTACCATTTAATCCAATGGTGGTCATTGGAATCAATTTCACGTTGAAATTGGACTTAAACTAGTGTCAATCTTTTGATACTTATTGTTTCATAAAAACACACTATTTGTCATGACAACGAGAATTAATTATAAAATTTATTAATGCAACTTACATGTTTTGAATTTTGTAAAATAGACATAATTTTCAAATTCGGAATATCAAATATAGCTTAGGGTGATGTTTTGGTATCTTTCTGAAAAACTTCAATTTTTGATGAATACTGAAACCACTAAGTGGTAGTTAAAAAACTGATTTTTCATTTAAATGAATCTTTTCCACTTCTGTGATTTGATTTTCAAAAATCTGACATACATGGTTTTCATTAAGAAGTAAAATGTGGTTCAATGATATTAAAATAATTTTTTTTGGTGAATAGTAACTTTTAAGTTCGTAATCACGATTAGAGGTAATTAGTGTAGTTTAAGGTAAAAAAAATGTTTTACTAATATGAGATGAGCTCGACACAAGTTCTACCCTCATTGGATGTGTCATGTCCGACCAAGAAAATCCATGGGTCAACTTGGGGACCCCATGGAGCCACTTTGGTTGGGAAATGACATAAATAACTTTTTATTTAATGTTAAATTAAAAATGACACAAACATGAAAAGTTTTACTAAAACAATTTTTACATGGGGTTATACAAGTGATATTTTTGATTATAAATAGTTATTGGAAATATGAAAAGATTTCCTACATCATAGTATTTTTTTAATAATTTTTAGACATTAAATAAATTAAATTATTTATGACATCATGATGATGCAGTGATGACCTCATTATTTAACGATTTAAATAAAATGGAACGATAATGTAATATCTAATACCTACACACGTCCAAACCTATTGGATGTGTAGATTTAGAACTCTTATCACCTTATCCTTGAATTATATAAATGTGGGACCTCTTAAATCCGAATACCATTTTAAAATAAAGTGACTTTTCTTTACTTTCCAAGAGTGCCCCTCCTCTCCTCTTATAAAAGGCCCCCACCTTTACCTCTTTATCCACACATCCAAAGCCTTTGGATCGTCCAACCCCTGCTCATTTTGTCTCTCCACTTCCCTCTATTACTCCTTGAAGCCTCACTTTGGGAAGAAGTCTTCCCAAGGAAGCATTTGAGCTCAAATCAAAGGGAGTTACCCTATTTTAAGGTAATGTCTTCACTTGAGTCCTTTTGTTTTATTTTGATTCTCCAACCCCCTAAACTATTTTTATTCATTTCTTTTGTAACAACTCCAGTATCTTCAATATACTAGGATGTTGTTATAAGAAGGATTCTAGCTACACTTACACACACCTACATCTAATGGTTAAAGGACATACTGTTTCCGTGGATGGTGAATTTATGCCTCCCGAAACGATGATTGTTCAACATTCTTTTAACACCTTAAAAGGTGGCCCTTAAGATGTCACTATATTTATATATGATATATAATAAGTTTATGTTTTCCTTAAGCTTCTGTATTTTTCATTTTGGGCATACATTTATGGTTTCCATTATGGGTAAATGTGATATCTTCATTTAAGGAAGTACAGACTACTGCCCCCTCAAAGTGATTTGATTCGTTAAATACCATATGTGGGACGTATAAAGGATGGAACTATGATATTATATATGATATTATACTGGAATTATAATATACCATTATATCATTATGATTCCATTGTATAAAATACGAAATAGAAATGTAAGTAGCGTTCATGCGTACGTACGACTTACCGTCTCCATGAACGGTGCATTTCATTTCTTACCTCTAAATGATTATGTAATATTATAAATGCATGAATGTACTGGATATATATGACATATATGATATATACATCTTGAATACCATTCTGGATATAATGGATACATGAACAACTTGTAATTATAAAGGGTTTATTTTTGACTCAAGTACCAATGCTCGTTAAAACGACCGTTATTAACTTAAATAATTACATAGTGTTCATGACATGGAAATAAGTGATATAAAAGGAATAATGAACTTGAAAAAGGTTCTTAAGCAAGTATAAATTAACTCAATTTTATTATTCAGGACATTAATGAATGATCAAGTCAAGTCGGACCCGAGGTATGGGACTTCGTCTCAATCTCCTTTCATTGAGGCATATTTTGTTTTATACACAACCTTCTTTTATATGGTGTATAAACCCCTTTGACTTTTACGTTTATTCAAAAGGAATATTTTTTATACGAAGCGTTTACTAAACGACAAAAGGGAATGTTTTTTTGTACGTATGCGGCGATAATGACTTCTCCGCCGTCATGACCATTATTTGAGTTTCGGCTTCCTCTACAAGCCATACCGTTTTTAAAGAAAAATAAATACCATGTTTTACTTTTCTTTTATTTTGGTATTGAAAATGGTTTTCATAATATTTTTATATCAATGTGTGGTATTGATATATTTTGATTGAAAGGTGGAAATTTTATGTTTCCTTTATGCATGTTTTCTGTGATACGATTATGTTGAGGTTCTTGGGCATTATTATGAAGACAAGTGGTTCCGTGATAGACTAAGGGTGGGTGAGCCCGATATAGCTCTCCAATTCATTGGGTAATGCGAAGGAGTGAAACATTAAGGTTTTTCGAAGATATTTAGGGAATATACTGTTATGGGTATTCTAAATGTAACCAAGAAGGATACTCCCTACGTAAGAATGTTATCAATGCCTCAAGTTACATTTATGTCTATTGATTTCTATGATTTATTCATGATTTGATGAGGTATGTTAATGTTCATATGTTTTATGGGTAAAGTATGATTTCATTCTTATGTATATATGTACCCCTGTTTCCTTTTCATATTTTTATATCCCTTACTGATCTTTTTATGCTCATCCAATGTTTTTTGAAATTCTTTTCATAGGTCAAGGGAAAGGTCCATGATATGATGATAGTGTCAAGGAAGTGTCAAGAAAGAATCCATGTTTTATTTTAAATATGTTTCCATTGATGGGAAATAAGAATACTATCTTTATGTAACCACTTTGTTTATATGTGGAATGTAATGCAAGTTTTATGATCTAATTCTCTAAAACTCTAAACCCAAAAAGATCCTCAATGTGTAATTTTGTAATAACTCAATATTAAGTAAGGTTTAAGGTTGGGTCCTTATAGTTGGCATCGGAGGTCGGTTTAGATAACATTAGGAGTTATAATTATATTAAATGATTATCCAAAAATATTTTTTTATGGCCAAATTGAAGTGATATAGAATTTGAAGATTACCATGTTGCTTCATCTAAGAAATGTTTGTTCAGAATGGTTTTCCGCAGAGGAAACAGGGAAGCAGTGCTAGGAAGGCATACAGAAGGAAATAAACATCCAAATCAGCATCCTTAGATGGTCGGAATTTGAATTGAACAGTTTGTTACAGTAATGGCGCAGTTGACTCAAGCGATAAATGGTGGTGATATCCATGCACGAGATCAGCCAGATCAACCGCATAGGAACATGTCAGTGGTGGAACATTTCATGAGGCAACATCCCCCATCATTCAGAGGATCATCTGACCCTGTGCTAGCTGAAGGGTGGATTAAAGCACTGGAGAAGATTTTCGATGTCATGGGGTGTTCAGAGAATCAAAAGGTTAGTCTTTCTATGTACCGTTTGGAGGGTGAAGCAGATCAGTGGTGGTCGATGATTAAAAATATCAGGGATGCTGATGAGATTGATTCTCTCGACTGGGATGAATTCAAAGGTATGTTTCTTGAGAAGTATTTTCCTAAGGCTGTTCGACTTAGGATGGAAAAACAATTCTTGGAATTGAGGCAAGCGGAAGACTCAGTGGCTACCTATGAAGAAAGTTTCACTCGATTGGGAAGGTATGCTCCAAATTTTATTCAAGACCTTGATAGTAAAATCAATCATTTTTACTCAGGATTAAAGCCAAAATATCGAAGGGAATTAGCTTCTCGTGAGTTTAAAAGTTATGAAAAGCTTTTTCGATGTGCTGAGAAGGTGGAAATGGAGATTGTCGATGATCAAGTGTTCTATAACAACCAACAGAAGAAGAGACTGAGGTGGCAGGAGAAAGGTAAGAATTCTTCAAAAAAGTCTGAAGGTAAGAAAACTAAGTTTCATTTTGTGATAAATGTGGCCAAAGGCATGCTGGGGAATGTCTTCTGAATTCTCGAAAGTGCTACCGATGTGGTAAGATGGGACATAAGGCTTGTGATTGCACTGAAAAATATCAGGGTGATAGTAAGAACAAATTTGATTTACAGTTAGTGAAATGTTGTAAGTGCAATGAGATGGGTCACTATAAAAACGAGTGTCCGACAAAGAGCTTGAGTGATGGGAAGCAGTTAGACTACAAGCAGAAAGGGGTGGTGAAATCCTTTGCAACTACTTCAGCTGATGTCGGGCCATCAAATGAAGTTGTATCAGGTACTTTGTTTGTTTTTTCATATTATTCCAGTGTGTTGTTTGATTCGGGGTCTACACATTCTTTCATCTCTGAAAACATTTCTAGTAAAATGGGAATACCATCTCAAGAAATGACTCCTGAACTTTTGGTAAAAACACCTGGGGGAAATGTTGAGGCAAAAAGAATTTATAAGAATCTTCCTATCCTTATATGTGGAAAGAACCTACTTGCAAACCTTATTGTTCTACTTCTAGTAGAGTTTGATGTCATCCTAGGTATGGATTGGCTCTCTATTTACCATGCTAAGATTGATTGTAGAGCTAAAGACGTTTTTTTCAGAAAGACTTTCAGTTTGTGTACAATAATGAACCCTTACTATTGATAACATATCAAGAGGCCGAGATACTTGTAAAAGATGGAAATGAATGTTACCTTGCACACATCGTTGAAAATAATAGAACTGTTCAGATTAATGATGTTCCAGTGGTAAATGAGTATCCTGATGTTTTTTCTAATGAGTTGCCTGGAATAATACCAGATCAGGAAGTTTAGTTTACCGTTGATTTAGTTCCTGCTGCTAAGCCAATTTAAAAACCCCCTTATCGAATGACTCAAATTGAACTTTTAGAGTTGAAGGAGGAATTTCATGTTTTATTAGAGAAAGGTTTCATTCAACCTAACACATCACCATGGGGTGATCCTGTTTTATATGTTAAAAAGAAAGATGGTTCATTGAGTCTTTCCATTTATTATAGAGCATTTAATAACATCACTGTTAAGAACAAATATCCTTTGCCTCATATCGATGATTTTTTTGATAAGCTCCAGGGAGCTCAGTATTTTTCAAAGATTGACTTGAGATCGGGGTACCATCAGCTGAAGGTAAAGGAAGAAGATGTTCTCAACACCACGTTCCGTACAAGATATGGCTATTATGAATTTGTAGTAATTCCTTTTGGGCTAACCAATGCACCTGCTGTATTCATGGACTTAATGAATAGAATTTTCCATGAGTTCTTGGATAAGTTTGTTGTGGTTTTCATTGATGATATTTTGGTGGTTTCTAAAACTAAAGAGGAGCATGAAAGACATTTAAGGGTTATCTTGAAAACATTAAAATAAAATAAACTGTATGTAAAATTCAGCAAGTGTGAGTTTTGGTTGAAACAAATTTCTTTCCTTGGTCACATTGTTTTTAAAGATGGGATAATTGTTGATCCTGCAAAAACAAAAGTTGTGGAAGACTGGCCAAGACCCACAAATGTAACTGAGATTCGTAGCTTCCTTGGTTTGGTAGGCTATTACTGAAGGTTTGTTAGAAATTTTTCACGGTTATCTAGTCCAATGACTAAGCTAACTCGGAAGGGTGTTAAGTTTATCTGGACAAAAGAATGTGATGATTGTTTTCAAGAATTGAAAAGAAGATTGGTTAATGCTCCGGTTTTGGCACTTACTTCCAGGAATGGTGAGTTTGTTATATACAATGATGCTTTATTAAAAGGACTTGGTTGCGTCCTAATGTGGAATGATCAGGTAATTATTTATGCTTCACGATAGTTAAAAACTCATGAGGTAAATTACCCTACACATGATTTGGAATTAGCTGCTGTTGTTTTTGCTTTAAAAATTTGGAGACATCATTTGTATGGAGTAAAGTGTGAAATATATACCGATCACAAAAGTTTAAAGAATATATTCACTCAGAAATAATTGAACGTGAGACAAAGGAGATGGCTAGAATTAATCAAGGATTGTGATTGTACAATTCATTACCATCCGGGAAAAGCAAATAATGTGGCTAAGGCTTTGAGTAAAAAAAGTAATGCTTCATTAGCAATGTTGCATTTGGAACGTGATCCTTTGGTTAAGGATTTGATGAAATTTGGCATAGAAGTTGTTGGTGCAGGATGTTCTTCTGTTTTGTTTCAGGTATCAGTGAAATCTTCTCTATTAGATAGAATCAAGTAACCACAGAAGCAAGACAGTGAATTCCAGAAAAAGGTAGAGCTTGTTCAGAAAGGTAAGTTTCCTGAATTCAACATTGATAATGATTGTGTTTTGAGATTTTGGAAGAGATTGTGTGTGCCTTGTGATTCACAGTTGAAGAGAGAGTTGTTATGTGAAGCTCATAGTTCTCCGTTTTCAGTTTATCCTGGCAGTACTAAGATGTACAGAGATCTGTGGGAGTATTACTGGTGGGATGGAATGAAAAGAGATATTGCGGATTTTACTGTGAAGTGTTTGACTTGTCAACAGGTTAAAGCAGAGCGGAAGTTACTGAAAGGGATGCTTCAGCCTTTACCAGTGCCAAAGTGGAAATGGGAGAATATATCAATGGATTTTATTGTGGGATTACCGAATACATCTTGTGTTAATAATGCAATCTGGGTTATTGTTGATCACTTGACTAAATCTGCTCATTTCCTTGCTATACGGGATACTTTTTCCCAAGATCAACTTTCCCGTTTGTATCTTAAAGAGATAGTAAGGTTACATGGATTTCCCCTCTCCAGTGTATCTGATCGTGATCCCAGGTTCACTTCTAACTTTTGGAAAGGCCTTTAGAAGTCGTTGGGTACTGAATTAAATTTTAGTACAACATTTCATCCTCAATAAGATGGGCAGTCAGAACGAACAATTTAGACCTTGGAGGATATGCTACGAGCTTGTTCGATGGATTATCAGAGAATTTGGGACCAACATCTTTCTTTGGTTGAATTTTCATATAATAATAGTTTTCATTCCAGTATACAGATGGCACATTTCAGGCATTATATGGGAAGCGGTGTCGAACTCCAGCTTTCTGCGATGATGTGGGTGAAAGGAAGTTGATGGGACCAGAATTGGTAGAAGAGATGGCAGAAAAAGTTCAGCTGATTCAAAAACACATGAGAATAGCTCAGAGCAGGTAGAAGAGTTATGCAGATAACCGGAGGAAGGATCTATCTTTCAAGGTAGGTGATCATGTTTTTCTCAAGGTTTCTCCACGGAAAAGTGTGATGAGATTTGGTAATAAAGGAAAGCTCATTCCAAGGTTCATTGGACCATATGAAATTCTGGATAGAGTTGGATCAGTTGCATACAGAGTGGATTTACCTCCGAGTTTATCTTAGGTACACAATGTTTTTCATGTTTCGATGTCGAGGAAGTATATGCAAGATCCATCTCATGTTTTGAGTTCAGAGGTAGTTCAGCTGGAAGAGAACCTATCTTATGAGGAACAACCGGTCGAGATTCTTGACCATAGGGAGCAGGTGTTACGGAATAAGGTGATAAATCAGGTAAAGGTTTTGTGGAAAAACCACATGATGGAAGAGGCAACATGGGAATCTAAAAATGCAATGAAGGATAAGTACCCCCATTTATTCGATAAGTAAATAAATTGCGGGGACACAATTTTCTAAAGGGTGGAAGGATGTAACATCCCAAGTAAGTAATGAATAATATATTTTTTTATCTATGCATATTAATGAATTAGATAGTTTTTTAGAGGCTTAAAATGAAAACAAATCCAATCTTAAGCATGGAATACACTAATATTTTTAAAAGATTGTTTTACTTCCTTTTAATGGAAAACCATTTTTAAATCTATCTTTTGACAATTTAATAAGCCATGATTGTCAAAATAAACATATTCTTTATGACTGAGACATCAAAATTTACTTTCTGTGAATTTTTGGTATTTTTCCGATAAAGTTCATTTTTAATGAATAGTGAAAAATGTTGTATTCTAATTCAAAACCTCTTTTTAATCTAAATTTTTTATATGATTATATTATCTTTTTAATTTGTTTGGAAGTGAAATTAGAATATATTTTTACCATTTAATCCAATTGTGGTCATTGGAATCAATTTCACTTTGAAATTGGACTTAAACTAGTGTCAATCTTTGGATACATATTGTTTTATAAAAACACGCTATTTGTCATGACAGCGAGAATTAATTATTAAATTAATTAATGAAACTTACATGTTTTGAATTTTGTAAAATAGACATCATTTTAGAATTCAGAATATCAAATATAGCTTAGGGTGAAGTTTTGGTATCTTTCTGAAAAACATCAATTTTTGATGAATAGTGAAACCACTAAGTGGTAGTTAAAGAAACTGATTTTTCGTTTAAATGAAACTTGGCCACTTCTGTGATTTGATTTTACAAAATCTGACATACATGGTTGTCATTAAGAAGTAAAATTTGGTTCAATGAGATTAAAATAATTTTTTTGGTGAATAGTAACTTTTAAGTTCTTAATCGTGAATAGAGGTAATTAGAGTAGTTTAAGGTAAAAATAATGTTTTAATAATATGAGATGAGCTTGACAGATGTCCTACCCTTATTGGATGTGTCATGTCCGACCCAGAAAATCCATGGGTCAACTTGGGGACCCCATGGAGCCACTTTGGTTGGGAAATGACATAAATAACTTTTTATTTAATGTTAAAGTAAAAATGACACAAACATGAGATTTTTTACTAAAACAATTTTTACATCGTGCTATACAAGTCATATTTTTGATTATAAATAGTCATTGGAAAGATAAAACAATTTCATACATCATAGTATTTTTTTTATAATTTTTAGACATTATATAAATTAAATTATATATGACATCATGATGATGCAACAATGACCTCATTATTTAACGATTTAAAAAAATGGAAAGATAATGTAATATCTAAGACCTAAACATGTTCAAAACCTATTGGATGAGTGGATTTCGAACCCTTATCACCTTATCCTCAAATTATATCAATTATTTACCTCTTAAATCCGAATACCATTTTAAAATAAAGTGACATTTCTTTACTTTCCAAGAGTGCCCCTCCTCTCCTCTTATAAAAGGCACCCACCTCTACCTCCTTACCCACACTTCCAAAGCCTTTGGCTCGGCCAAAACCTGCCCATTTTGTCTCTCCACTTCCCTCTCTTACTCCTTGAAGCCTCACTTTGGGCAGAAGTCTTCCCAAGGAAGCCTTTGTGCTCAAACCAAAGGGAGTTACCCGATTTTAAGGCAATGTCTTCACTTGAGTCCTTTTGTTTTATTTTGCTTCTCCAACCCCCTAAACTCTTTTTATTCATTTCTATTGTAACAACTACAGTATATTAAATATACTATGATATTTTTATAAGAAGGATTCTAGCTACACTTACACACACCTACATATAATGGTTAAAGGACATACTGTTTCCGTGGATGGTGAATTTATGCCTCCCGAAACGATGATTGTTCAACATTCTTTTAACACCTTTAAAGGTGGCCATTAAGATGTAACTATATTTATATATGATATATAATATGTTCATGTTTTCCTTAAATTTCTTTATTTTTCATTTTGGGAATACCTTTATGGTTTCCATTATGGGTAAACACGATATCTTCATTTAAGGAAGTGCGAACTACTGCCCCCTCAAAGTGATTTGATTCGTTAAATACCATATGTGGGACGTATAAAGGATGGAACTATGATATTATATATGATATTATACTGGAATTATAATATACCTTTATATCATTATGATTCCATTCTATAAAATACGAAATAGAAATGAAAGTAGCGTTCATGCGTACGTACGGCTTACCGTCTCCATGAACGATGCATTTCATTTCTTACCTCTAAATGATTATGTGATATTATAAATTCATGCATGTACTGGATATATATGAAATATATTATATCTACATCATGAATACCATTCTGGATATAATGGATACATGAAAAACTTGTAATTATAGAGGGTTTATTTTTGACTCAAGTACCAATGATTGTTAAAATGACCGTTATTAACTTAAATAATTACATAATGTTCATGACATGGAAATAAGTGATATAAAAGGAATAATGAAATGAAAAAGGTTCTTAAGCAAGCATAAATTAACCCAAGTTTATTATTTAGGACATTAAAGGATGATCGAGTCAAGTCGGACCCGAGGTATGGGACTTCGTCTCAATCTCCTTTCATTGAGGCATATGTTTTTTATACACAACCTTCTTTTATACAGTGTATAAACCCCTTTGACATTTACATATATTCAAAAGGAATCTTTTTTATACGAACCGTTTACTAAATGATAAAAGGGAATGTTTTTGTCATACGTATGTGGCGACAACGACTTCTCCACCGCCGTGACTATTATTTGGGTTTCGGCTTCCTCTACAAGCCATACATTTTTTAAAGAAAAATAAATACCATGTTTTACTTTTCTTTTATTTTGGTCATGAAAATGGTTTTCATAATATTTTTATATCAATGTGTGGTATTGATATCTTGTGATTGAAATGTGGAAATGTTATGTTTCCTTTATGCATGTTTTATGTGATACGATTATGTTGAGATTCTTGGGCATTATTATGAAGATGGGTGGTTCCGTGATAGACTAAGGGCGGGTGAGCCCGATATAGCTCTCCAATGCATTGGGTAACGCAAAGGAGTGAAACGTTAAGGTTTTCCGAAGAGATTTAGAGAATATACTGTGATGGGTATTCCAAACGTAACCAAGAGGGTTACTCCCTACGTAAGAATGTTATGAATGCCTCAAGTTACCTTTATGTCTTATGATTTCTATGATTTATTCATGATTTGATGAGGTATGTTAAAGTGCATATGTTTTATGGGTAAAGTATGATTTCATTATTATGTATATATGTACCCATGTTTCCTTTCCATATTTGTATATCCCTTACTGAGATTTTTATGCTCATCCCATGTTTTTTGAAATGCTTTTCACAGGTCAAGGGAAAGGTACATGATATGATGATAGTGTCAAGGAAGTGCCAAGAAAGAATCCATGTTTTATTTTAAATATGTTTCCATTGATGGGAAAGAAGAATACTATATTTATGTAACCACTTTGTTTATATGTGTAATGTAATGCAAGCTTTATGATCGAATTCCCTAAAACTCTAAACCCGAAAAGATCCTAAATGTGTACTCTTGTAATAACTCAAGATTAAGTAAGGTTTAAGGTTGGGGCCTTATAAGAATGGTTTGTGGTGCTGCTGGTACACCACCTGAAGGAGCCAACATAGAAAGAGGGCCCCGCATCGGAGCCTCATCACTCGGTGAGACGTCATTAAGTACTCTCTCGAAAACTCCAACTGACTGTCTACGTGGAGACATCCTGAACAGATGCGACATGGTCAAACGATTTAATCCTAGTGAGCTTACCTGGTTTGATATGACTTAATGAAAACTTTTTAAACACACACACAATCTGTGTTTTCATGAACTATGTCGGAAATCAGTAGTCATGGTCCTGGAGTACGGATACTTCAGCCGCCGCACCAACACTGGACCCCCTGAACTGAAAACCACACTTAGTACCCTTAACATTATTTCTTTACAGAAGGAAAATATCAGAGTCCTAAGTTCTGTGGTAGAACCGATTCTTCTGATACCAATTTATCACGACCCTTCCTCGGGGCCCATTCCGTGACTACCCCAATCCCTCCTTCCATAGGCCAGAGACTGGAGACTAGTACCAAAGGCATAAATCCTAATAAAAATCAAAGAAATTTCCTTTGTGAAACGGAAAAAACACAAACAGTGTACAAGCATAAGCTACACTAAGTAATTCAGTAAAGCAAACATGATGAAAGTACAAGGGGCCGGAAATACAAGCCCAAAATAAAGGTATAGCTACAACTGAAAGTAAAGTACAACTCAATGGACAACTGTTGAAAGGTGAAAACCAGCTCCTGGATCATCCTCCGGCATCCTACCTGAAGGGTAGGTACATATGTCCACCTCAACACTCCACGTCCGTCTGTCTCCTCTGGGTGTCGAGTCGTCGTGAGATCCACCTCCGGTGTCACATACAAGACATATTTTAAAGGTATTTTTCATTTAATTTACATACTTGGTTTGTTTTGGGGGTTTCCCTAGGTTTTAGGGAGGAATAGATGAGTATTCATGAATTGGTCCAAACCGTGAGCCCAATTTCAGATTAACAAATAAATTTTGTATCTTTTATAAATTATTCATTTTTCAACATTTTTCATCCATTCAAATTCCTACATGACCTCCCCTACCCTATTAACACCAGAAAGGTAATTTGGAGCTTTTAGAAATATATAACAAGGGTTTATTTGGGTTTTTATCTAAGGTATTGGGCCTGCCCGAAATCCCAATTCATGTTTTAAAAATAAATTTTGATTATGTTATAACTTATTCAAGTTTTGGGATTTTTCGGTGATTCCTAGTGGAGCCCAAGCCGACTAAACCCAACCGCACGAGCATTCTCTCTCCCCCCTCTTTGGAGCTCTGGTTAATCGCGATTTGGTGCCGAAATTCATAGGCTTCCTCAAATCGTCCATATTTGAAGAGGTAAGTTCATTCCATCATAACTCTCTCAATTTTATACCCTATGGTTAATTTGAAATGATATAAAGTATAAATATTATCATGTTTTTCATCTAACCTATTTATATATAGAATGGTGTTATGTAGAAGAAACTGGGAATCTAATATAGAGTGGCAATGAATGAACGATATCCTTCTTAATCTACATCCTGGAATGATGGGAATAAAAAATGAGCAGTTTGTGATTGTAATGTCTTAGTTGACATACATGATAAATGGTGGTGGAATAGATTCTATAGAGGAAACTGATATACCATGAAGAAACATGAATTATGTTGATAAATTTATGAGGTAACGTCATCCATCATTTAGTGGAACCGCAGATCCAGTGATAGTTGAAGGATTGATCAATGATCTAGAAAAGATTTTTGATGTTATGGGTTTTTCGGAACACCAAAAGGTAATACTATCCAATTATCATTTTGAAGGAGAAATTGATGAATGGTGGTCTCTTTTTAAGAATATGAGAGAAAGGGTAAATACTGAAAATCTAGAATGTGTTGATTTTAAATGTCTTTTCAGGAAAAATATTTTCATAAAACTATTTGACTGAGAATGGGGAAATATTCCTACAACTAAAGTAGAAAGATGATGATTTTGTGGCGGTATATGAGGTCAATCTCAAAGGACTAGAAAAGTATGTCCCCGATTTTACTTGAGGATCTCATTGTAAAATTATAAGATTTTTCTATAGTTTGGTACAATTTTTACAAGGGCCTTCTACTCTAATATATTTTAATGTCATGGAGAAACATATTCATTTTTTTTTGAAAATGTTAAGATAGAGTATTCTAACAATTTTGTGTGTCGTGATGATAACATAAATAAGTACTCAGGTCAAAAGTATTTGGAGAAGAATTCATCAAAGTTATCCTATGTAAAAAAAAATTCCCCTTCATGTGAAATGTATTATAAAAAGAATCATGGAGAATATCCTGTAAATTGTATGAAATTCTATTGATATGAAATGTTTAGGAACATGTTTCATTAGTGCAAGGGAAATGATCCAAAACTAACGAGAAGTCAATGTTGATAAGCCTTAACTGTAATTAATTGGGTCATTTTTCTAATGTGTGTTTAATGTTAGTCACTTATGAATTAAACTTGCAAGTTTAGAAGTAGAGGGGTGTTAAAAACCCCATTGTAATGAAATCAGTATTTGTTGAGCCATCAAATGATGTAGTATCTAGTACATTACTTGCTTTAAATTTTTTGGGAAATGTGTTGTTTGATAAAGGGTCTACACATTCCTTCATTTTAGATTTTTTTTGCTAAAATAGAAATTATGCCTCATGAAATTAATCAAGAACTCATGTAAAAAACACTTAGAAGAAATATTGTGGAAAAAATAAATAATAATAATATACATATCCTTGTCTATGAAAAATATTTACCTAAAAATATTATTGTATTCCCTATAGTATACTTTGATTCTATTCTCAGTATGGATATCCCTTGTTACACCCCGACTAACACTTAATTATAATTTAATTGTTTTGGGTCTCTCTTTTGAGATGCGGTTAAAAATGGTTCTATTTTAAAATAAATTTGGGATCTTATACTCGTGCACGACCGTACGTGAAACCCTATGTAGTTCCCAACCATAATAATAACACGTTTTATTATTAAATTCATTAATACATGGGCACATGACTATACCCGTGACCAGGCACGCATCTATGCTCGGTGTCCAGACCCAATAATTAATTCAATTTTTTCCTACGACTAGTTTTATCATTTTAGTTTTATTATTAGTATTATTGTTATTTAAGTTAATATTATAATTATCTAATATTTTTTTAAGTCATTATTATTATTATAAATTTATTAAAGTTTCTTTTTTTATTAAAATTTCTTGTTATATTATTATTGCTATTATTAGTGGAAATATATTATTAAATTAGAATAATTATGAAATTGTTACCATGTTATTTTTATTATTATTAGGAAAATTATATTATTTATTTTTCATAGGATTAATTTACATTTTTTTTGTTCCATTTTTACCTCATTCTCTTCCTCATCCCCCTATTCACATAGACCCATTTTTCCCCTCTAACCCCTACCCACGACCGCTCTCCCCCACCTCTCCTTAACCTGTGAACCACACCTCCCTTTGCTCCATTATTTTAGAAATCCATACCGGTATCCCTCCACCGTTTCAACATTCCATGGCACCTGGCGCACTGCCTCACGATGCCACGGCTCCTCGAGCTGCTCCCCTCAGCCAGCGCCCGTTCTCCAACCCGGTCGAACCTCCAGTGACAACACTTTTTTGGCGTGGGGCACCTCTGAAAGCCCCTCTTTCTTCTCGGCCAACCTTCATCTCCCAAACCTTAGGTGCGTGCTGCACTGGTGGGTGTTTTATTTTAATTGGAAGTGTTGTGGTGTTAGGGTTCCATTTTTTATGGTCCAATTGTGATATTTTTTTTCAAATTCTTGAATTAGGACATATCTGAGTTTGGTTGTAGTGTGATTGATGTGCATTAGACTTTGCGCACAGTCCTTGTGGTGTTAGGTCTATATCAAGGTTAGTGTTTCCACGTATAATTCTTTCTTGATGGATTAATATTCTCTTTCAGTTAATATATCATGTTTATTAATTAGTTTGTTGGTGCAAAATTAGTTTTTATACGTGTTTATTATGCATTTGATTTTTAAAGTTGCATGTTCATGTGACATGTACTGTGTCTGGGATGGAAACTTTTATTCCACTATTAATTGTTGTTTTGTAAATTGTGCAACTAGTTTATAAATCTTTACAGGGGTTTAAGATTCTATTGTGATATGTTTTTGGGGAGTATTTGGTCATAAAACTAGTTTTTCATTGAGTTTTGTTGGTATTGCCCAGTTTCACTTCCTGAATGTTGTTTTATAAACTTTTATTTATGGTTTATTAAATTAAATAATGGTGAAAAATTAATTTTTAAGAGGTTTGTTATGTAATAAGTTTTAAAGTGGACTTTACATGAAATTTTTTTCTCTAATCTTGATGCAAGCCCTTGATGTGTTCTTTTGAACTATTTTAATAATTGTTTCAATGATTTATTAAATGGGGTTTGTGTTGCGGAACATGTTTGTGAAGATTTTCTCTATGCATTTTGTTTTATGTGGCTTTTTATATGAAATCAGGTGTGGGTTTTATGTAAATTTTTGTTGTGTTACTTTGAGGTGTTCTATAATTTTTTTAAATGATTTATTAAATTATGTATAGTGATTCCTTTTCCTTTGGAAAACTCACGGGCATATACGAAGGTATGTATATATATATAAATGTGTATATCATCTATGTGTGTCTTCCCACATGGTTCGGGGAGTACGGGCATTGAGTAAAGGATATACATAAATATATATATAGAAGAATGTGAACACAAGTGGATGAATACTTGAGTAAGAAAGTGTCAAATTCTAAAAATTTTCCTGCGATGCTTGAGGTAGGATCTATATGTATAAACATTTAAATTTAATAGTCATTTATTTCCTCCATTTGTCTTCCTGTTTTTTTATATTAATTATTTTTATAAAATTGTTAGATAAATTTTATGCTTAAATTGGATTTGTTTTTCTCTGCTGATGTAGTGAAATAGATGACTTCATTGCAATTTTCACATCAACTGTATTATGAAATGCCAGTACGGCCTTTTAAAATGTGTCTTAATTAAAAATGGTGATCTGGATTTTTGAAATGGATTTCATAAATGGGATTTCAATTGGTTTTGAGATTGAAATTGGTGATTCTTTGATTATTTGGAAATGCGATGTCATATATTGGTTCATATGAAATTAGGATGGTGTTGAGTGGTTAGTTAAGGCCAGTTTGGCACTTTAATAAATGAAATGTGTTGAAAACTCTCTTTGCGATGACTGTGAGGTGATCCAGCTGTGTACGTGGATTGTGTGAGTTATTGTGACTGGTGTTCGTGCATTATAACTGATTACATGATTGACTTTGTTGACTCACCCCAATATATTATTCATTTTGACATGGTATTTTGGCATAGTGAATGAATTTTCTAAGAAAAATTACTTCACTAGTTTAGGTTAAGAACTGGCTAGTGGTCCTTAGTACAAAATTTTTTCTGTTAGGGGATTGGGACACTCGGTTAGGCCATATAGGGAAAAAACCGACTGTTAGGGAGTTATGACGTCATTGTGTAGGGCATGCCTTTAGGATGAGTCACATGTGTAGTTCTTTATAGATTCTTCATGACCTCCTAGGTTTGACCCAGGTTTTATTTAGTGATTATTTGTATGTGGTGGATATTTGAGGTGATTAGTTTGGTTGTTGGCCCCGTGCGCCACTTTTCCATTTCCCTTATTGTGTGTTGTTTGTGTTCGTATGTTCTTCTTCTTGTTTACCGACTAAAAATTGGATTTTAAATCATTTTTTGAAAATGTTTTGAAAAGGTAATGCATCTTTGTCATCCAGATATGAACCTTACTTTAATTTAAAAATGGCTATTGACTATTTCTTTCCGTAAATATGAAAGTGTGTGTGGAAACATAAATTTTATATAATGTTGTTAAAAACTAAAATTATTGTTTCTTAATTTAAAGGTTGTGCATTGAGAATAGTTATTGGGCTAGCCTACTGAGTTTTAATACTCATTCCTATAGTGTTTTCTTGTTTTTAGTTTCTGTTACAGGTTTGATAGAATCTTTGTTGCCTTTCACGATCTTCTATTGTGAGTTAGAGATTGACCCACAAGGTCACATGGAAAGAGTGGTTATTCTATTCAGTGAGTTTTATTTTCATTAGTTCTAGTTTAGTCACATTATTTGGTTTATTTATTCTGACTATCTCTTTGTTATTTCCCCTGTTTTTATTTATTTAAACTGCGTGAAATCGTTCCCATCATTTTTGACGATGCCTTGGCGGTTTTTCCCAGCCAGGGATGATCGAGAACGCCTCTCGAGCCTTGTCGCGGATTGGCTCAGGTGAATAATTCAAGGTCGACCCGGGTTGGTTCATGAAAAAATGGTATCAAAGGGCTGAGGTTTTGTTCTTGTTATTTGGGATGTCAGGTAGATCAAAGATAAGATTGTTCGTACTCGAGTGGTAGGTGCAGGAAGATTGTCAGGAACTCTTGCTCGTTATGATACTTGAGTAACCAATGGTTGTTCATAATTTAAGTTTTTGGCCTTGGTTTGTGTGGATGGGGGATGAAAAAAAGGAGTAAATCTGTATTGTGCGTGGTCTCACATGGAGTAGTGACCCATCTGATGTCATAGTGTATGGTTTGGCATTCCTCGTGGTTGGCTCCTGCCTAGGGCATGGTCTACTAAATCATGTAGTTGGGTTAGACACGACCACTAGTCCCTTGTCTAGGTTATTTAATGTTTGTGATGTCATTCTTCAGTTTAGGATTTTCATGAAAGTGTTTTCTTTTAAAAGGAAATAGGAACTTTGGGTTACTATTATTTTTTTAGTGTGTGTTAGAAATGATTTTTGGGGTGCGTTTCTCTTGGAATTTTGTGTTCTAATTGTTGAAAATTGAATTCCTAAAAATAAAATGTCTTTGGTTATCTAAAATTAAAATGGGTTGTTTTGGAAATTGAAATCATTTTTGCAAAATTTTGTTGAATCATTGAAGTCTCTTTTAAAATAAAAGTATATTTTTCGAATATTGGGAATGTTTTATTTTTGAATGCAGAAGAACCTTGTTTTTTCAGTGGTATTCTTATGGATGATCACATGTGCATGTGGACGTGATTGATGTAAAGTTGCGGGATTGTGTGGATGGGTGCATGGGTGGAACAAAATGCAAATATGTGAGGAATCTAGGAATATTAAAGGTGAGTGATTGATTTTTTTAAGGCTTCTTCTTATTTCTTGAAAAGTGTGTTTTTTCTCTAAAATGGGATTTTTTGCTTAATTGGTTTTGGGAATTGGAAAATGACATTGAGTTCATATTGGAGATGACTTTTTCAAAATAGCTTTAAGGTTTTGTTGTCGAGTGTTTGGTTCTTCAAATGGGTGTATTTCCTAGATTTTTTTTGATTTTTTAAATTGGAATTACTAGTATTAGGTTTGAGGTGTGGATATTTATTTTGTGATGTGTTTGGATATGTAGAAATATGTTTTGTTTTTCTTGTTTGGCATATTCCCCCTAGAAAGGTCTTGTGGGTTACCAACAGGTCTTTAGGTTCTTGGAGTGGAAGAGTTGGGTTCTGCTCGGATGTGTCCATTGAAGAGGTCGAGATCAGATGTATATCATTGAATGCGTTGGGAATGTTATGAGTGCCTCCAATTTTTGAAGAACTCCAGATGTTATGTGGGTGTAAGATGTCTCTAGTAATTCTGGTGGAGCGGGATTAGACTAGTGAACGTTTATCATTCCATTCTTGTTGCGAATAAGGATGTCTTGAGTGATCCATAACACTAAATTAATCATGTGGTCTTACCTAATGATGTGAAGGTGAGAGAAATTGGTAGATCTTGTAGGTGCTCAACCAATGAACATGCAGAGATGGAGGTGAGTTGACCTTTTTGATGAGCTAGTCTAAAGTTCACAAGATGTTGTGTGGAACAATCAGTTTAATGTTTGTAATAGATGTTGGCATTGTTCATATTAAGGTAGGAAAAGTTTCCTCGTCTAACGAGGTGTGTGAAACAAAGGGACTTGTTTGTGGAGTTCTCCTTCCATCTGTTTTCATCGCTTGTTTGAAAGACTTCTCAATTACCTATCTCTAGTGGGGTGAGTCGGGCGCTCGAAGTTGATCGACGCAATTATCAATTGATAAGATGATGAAGTGGCCACTTGGGAACACGGGGAAGTGTGTTGGTTTCTTTTACAATGGAGGAAGTTCCAGTCAAAAGTTTTCAACATATGACTGTGAGGCGGTAAATTCTTCAGACATTAGGGCCCCAGCCATAAGTCTTGGGGTGAAGGTTGCATGTAGTCAAAACTTATCAAGCGTGGTGAGAGCTTGATCTGAATTAAGTCTACAATGATAGATGGGGGTAGTAAAGCAAGCGAGCGGGATCTATAAACCTTCTTCTGGGATGCTTAGGAGTCAAAATTATACTTGTTTCAGATATTCTCATGTATTTTGGGATTGGTGTGCACATGTCCAGTTTGTCGCTAGGTTAGGGGTTTCCTCTATTAAAACCACCTCATGAAGGGGAGTGTTGCCCACTATATGACTAATCAGTGCATGTCACCCTGTGTTGGTGGGTTTGTGATGAAGTTTTCAGTCAGTATCTCTCAAAGTGAATTGGGAATGCCCGCGTGAGTGTCATGGTGTTAGGAAAATTCTTAAATGGTGGGGAGACCCACCTCGGGTCTTGGCGACGTCCCCTCTTGTGTGGGTTGGTTAAACATAGGGATATTGGATGGTCAAGAAAGTGTTAGATGTTTTTCTAGGTTTGTGATTTGTTTTGATTTGAAGAATCAATTTTTGACGAGAAACCTAATATAGTGGGGAGACCATCAAATGACAAGCTTGTGGAAGACATTGTTTTCAAATTGTTCTAGGCGGAGAAACCCCTTATTTCTTCTCTGCCCAACCTCGACCACTCTAATTGGATAGCTTGGCTAGTGGGTCTCTTGACGAGTGATCATGGAGATCTCGAGTGGCCTTGGTGATCCTTGTGTTAGGGTTCAGGGTGATCCATGTTGTTCTTGTGTTTGGAGGTGTATTCCTTGTTGTTGGTTATGTTTCTTGGTAATTATGTTTTTGAGATCACTGAGTTTCAGGTTATGGGTGTTTTGAATGCTTGGTCTTCAAGATATTGAGGTATGGTTTTAGGTTTCGTCACATTTTTTCTTGGAATCTTGGTTTGAACTAGTCTTTGGAGACTCTCTGGGGGCATAAAGTGTCATATTGGGGAGAATTGTCACACCCCGACTGATGCTTAATTTTAATTTAATTTATTTAGTTCTCTTTTTTGATATGCAGTTTGAACTGGTTCTATTTTAAATAAAATTTGGGATCTTATGCTAGTGTGAGACCATATGTGCAACCATGTGTAGTTCCAAACCTTAATAATAAAAAGTTTTATTATTAAATTCATTTTTACATAGGTGCATGTATGTACCCGTGACCAGGCACACGTCTGTGTGCGGTGTCCAAAACCAATAATTAATGCAATTTTTTTCTGCGACTGGTTTTTTCATTTTAGTTTTATTATTAGTATTATTGTTATTTAAGTTAATATTTTAATTATGTTAAAAAAATTTAAGTCATTATTAAAATTATAAATTTATTAACGTTAATTTTTTTTATTAAAATTCCTTATTATTATTATTACTATTATTACTGAAATTATATTCTTAAATTATTATAATTATGAAATAAATAACAGGTTATATTTATTATTGTTATTAAAATTATATTCTTTTTCGATTTATTTATTTTCTTAGGTTTCATTTCCCTTTCTTTTTTCCCTTTTCCCTCATTCTCTTCCTCATCCCCTTCCTCACGTCTAACAATTTATCCCCTCTAACCCTACCTGCACCCGCTCTCCCCCACCTCTCCTTCACCTGCGAACCACACCTACCTTTGCTCCCTTCTTCCGATGATCCAGACTGGCATGCCTCCTCCCTTCCAGCTCGCCCTGGTGCCCAGCGCACCGCATCACGATGCCCCTGCTCCTCGAGCCACTCCCCTCAGCCAACGCCCCTTCTCCAACCTGGACAAGCCTCTAGTGACACCTCTTTTTCGGAGTGCCGCTCCTCTGAAAGCCCCTCTTTCTGCTTAGCAAGCCTTCTTCTCCCTAGTCGTAGGTGTGTACTATACCATTGGGTGTTTTCTTCCATTTGGTAGTGGTGTGTGGTTAGGGTTCCATTTATTTATGGTCCAGTTGTGATATTTTTGGTCCAATTATTGAATTAGGACATATCTATGTTTGGTTGTAGTGTGATTGAAGTGCGGTAGACTCTGCACACAATCATTGTGGTGTTTGGTCTATATCAAGGTTAGTGATTCCATGTATAATTCGTGTTTGATGGATTAATTTTCTAATTTAGTTAATATATCATGTTTATTAATTAGTTTTCTTGGTGTAAAATTAGTTTTTATGCATGTTTATTATGCATTTGATTTTTAAAGTGGCAGGTTCATGTGAAATGTCATGTGTCTTGGATGAAAACCTATATTTCATTATTAATTGGTATTTTTTAAATCGTTCAACTAATTAATAAAATATTACAGGGGTTTAAGATTCTATTTTGATATGTTTTTGGGGTGTGTTTGGTCATAAAACAGGGTTTTGAATGAGTTTTGTTGGTAAATCCAAGTTTCACTTCCTGAAAGTTGTTTTATAAACATTTATTTATGGATTATTAAATTATATAATGGTGAAAAAGTAAATTTGAATAGTTTTGATATGAAATAATTTTTAATGTGGACTTTGCATGGAAATATTTGGTGTAATCATGATGTAATCCCTTGTTGTGTTTTTTTGGAATGTTTTAATAATTGTGTCAATGATTTATTAAATGGAGTTTGTGTTGCGGAACATGTCTGTGAAGTTTTTTGCTATGAATTTGGTTTTAAGTGGATTTTTTATATGAAATTTTGTGTGTTTTTGGTGTAAACTTTTGTTGTCTTACTTTGATGTGTTCTATATATTTTTTTAAATGATTTATTAAATTATGTGTAGTGATTTCAGTTCCTTTCTATGACTTGCGGGCATATATGAGGGTATGTATATATATATATATATATATATATATTTGTATATCCTCTATGTTTTTCTTCCCTCATGGTGTGGGGAGTACGAGCATTGAGTAAAGGATATACATAAATATTTGTGGAAGTATGTGTACGTGAGGGGATGACCACTTGAGTAAGAATGTTCTGAATGCTAAACATTGGATAGGGATGCTTGAGGTAGGATCTCTATGCATAAATCTTGAAATTTAAGAATCATTTATTTTCTGCATTTCACATCAAGTTCTATTATATTAATTATTGGTATAAAATTGTTAGAAAAATTTTCAATCTTAAATTGGATTTGTTTTTCTCAGTTGATGTAGTGAAATAGATGACATCATTGCAATTTTCACATCAACTATTTTATGAAATTCCACTTTGACCTTTGCAAATATGTCTATAGTTTAAAATGGTGATTTGTGTTTTTGAAATGGATTTCTTAAATGGAATTTCAAATGGTATTGTGATTTCAATCGGTATTTCATTGATTCTTTGGATGTGAATTGGAATCTATTGGTTCTTCTGAAAATAGGTTGGTGTTGAGTTGTTGGTTGAGGACTGTTTTGAACTTTATGAAATGAAATATTTTGATAACTCTCTTTGGGGTGACTCAGGGGTGATCCTACAGTGTTTGTGTATTGTGTGAGTTTTAGTGTGTGGTGGTCGTGCATTGTGATTGGTTACTTGACTGAATTTGTTCACTCACCCATATTTATTATTCTTTTTTACATTGTAACCTAGCATAGTGAATGAATTTTCAGAGAACGATTGCAACACTAGTTTAGATTACGCACTGGCTCGTGGCCCTTAGTACGGACTTGGCTCTGCTGGGTGATTGGGCCCCTTAGTTCGGCCATGTAGGGATACAACAGAAATTAGGGCGTTCTAATGTCATTGAGTAGGGCATGCCTTCTGGATGAGTCACATGTATAGTACGTTCTGGACTGTTCATGGGCTCCTAGGTTCGAACCATGTTTTCTTTAGTGTTTATTTGTATGTGGAGGACATTCGAGGTGATTAGTTTGGTTGTTGGCCCGGTGAGCCACTTTTCCATTGCCCTTATTGTGTGCTGTAAATGTGCATATGTTCTTCTTCTTTTTTACCAACTAAAATTTGTATTTTAATTCATTTTTTAAAATGTTTTAAAATTTTAATGCTTCTTTGTCCTCTAAATATTAAACTTGATTTAAATTAAAAAGGGTAATGGAACGTTACATTCCATATAAATGAAAGTGCATGTGGAAACATATATTTTATATAATGTAGTTGAAACCTGAAATTAATTTTTCTTAATTTAAAGTATGTGCATTGAGAATAGTTATTGGGATAGCATACTGAATTTTAATACTCATTCCTATAGTGTTTTCTTGTTTCTAGTTTCTGTTGTAGGTTCGACACGAGCTTGGTTTCCTTGTGTGACGTTCATTTGTGAGTTCGAGAGTGACCTGTGAGGTCACACAGAGATAGTGGTAATTCCATTCAGTTAGTTTTATTTTATTTAGTTCTTGTTTAGTAACTTTATTTGGTTTATTTATTCTGATTTTCTCTTTATTATTTCCTCTACTTTTATTTATTTATATTGTGTGAAATGGTTCCCATCATTTCTGATGATTCCCTGGCACTTGTTTCCAGCCCGGGAGGATCGGGAACACCTCTAAGGATTTTCTACGGATCGGCTCCGGTGATCGGTTCACGGGCATCCCAGGTTGGTTCGTGATATCCATTCTTTTAATCATCATAATATTTATTTTATAGAAAAATACATTATTTTTCAGAAAGAGATTAAATTTGTATACAAGATTGAAATAATACAATTGATAAAATTTTAGAAATCTAATAAAATGTTAATAGATAAAAATTAATGTTCTCTTTTACAAATTTTGAAAAATAACGGTATATTTTAGATAAATGACGTGGTGAGATTCACAAAGTATTAACCAATGATTTTCATATATTTATTCTTCATCTAGATAATGACTTTACTACTAAACTAATTCCAAATGCTAATACAATTTCTAAACCTCTTATTGAATGACTCAAATGGATTTTTTTGAGTTAAAAAGTAAGCATAAATAATTATTATATAATGGATGTATTTGACCTAGAAAATAAATATGGGGTGATCCAATCATGTTTATTAAAAATAAGGAAGGTTCGATGAGACATGGATTCTATTATAGTGCCTTTTAACATAACAATTAAGAAAAAATATCATTTTCCTCATATATATGATCTGTTTGATCAGATACATGGTGCACATTATTTTTTAATGTTTTACCTATGGTCAAGGTACCATCCATTGAAGGTAATCGAAGAATATATCCTGAAACCTATTTCTATACAAGATATATGCATTATGAATTTTTTATTATGTTGTCTGGGTTAACTAATGCACCTGATTGTTTCATGGATCTTTTCTATAGAATAGTTCATTGGTTCTTGGATAAGTCTGTGGCTATGTTTAATAATGATATTATGATATTTTATAAATTTTAAATAGGATAACTAAAAACATCTAAGGCTTTTCTTGTAACCAATAAAACAAACGGATCGATTTGAATGATTCTGCATGTGTGAATTTTGGTTGCAAAAAATTTATTTCCTTGGTCACATTGTTTCTAATGTTATCATAACTATTGATATCAAAAAAGCAAATGTTTTTTAAAAATGGAAATGACCCACAAATATACCCAAGATTTATTTTCTTCTTTGTTTTACAGCCTATTACTAGAGGTTTGTTGAAAACATTGCACAGTTATCTATCCCACTATCTATGTTAACTAAAATAGGAGTTAAATTCATCTGGATAAAAGAATGTGATAATTATTTTCATGATTTCAAAATAATATTGATGAATTCTCTAGTTTTGAACATACCTTCCACAAGTGGTAGTTTTTTTATCAATAGTGATGCTTATATGAAAGGGTTTGGTAATGTTCTGATGAAGAATTATTAGGTAATTTTTTTTATTATTCATGTTAGAATTAACCTCCTGAGTTTGATTTCCCTACACATGATTTGGAATTAAATGATGTTATTTTTTCATTAAATATATCGACATATCATTTGTAATGATTAAAATTTGAAATTTATATTGACTATAAAATTTTGAAGTCTATATTTACTCATAATGAAATGAACATGAGGTAGAGAATATGGATATAACTAATCAAGGATTATTATTGTATGGTCTATTTCTATCTAGAAAAAAAAATATATTGGATGATGCCATATATCGAAAAAAAGTTCTACATTAACCATTATATATTTTGAACATGACCCCTTTGTGAATGAATTGATAAATTTTGTCTTCGAAGTTGTTTTTTAGGATATAACTCTGTTTTGTTTCAGGTATTTGTACAGTCATATCTGTTAGAAAAAATAAAGCATGATCATTAGGAAGACGATGAGTTATAGAAAATGGTAGAATTGGATCCAAATGCTATGTTTAATGGTTTTATAATTGATAAAGATTTTTTTGTTTTTAGGGAAGAGATTATGTGTTTCTTGAGATTCTCAGTTGCTGAAATTATGGTTATGTAAATCTCATTGTTCTCTGTTTGTAGTTCATCCTAACAACACTAAGATGTACATGGATATTTAAGCGTATTGTTGTTGGGATGGAATGAAAATAGATGTTATAGTTTTTAACATTAAATGTTTTACATGTCAACAGTTTAAATAATTATTGTAGTAACCTAAGGGGATTCATCAGCCATGTGTAATACTAAAGTGTAAATGGGTAAATATATCCATTGAATTCTTTTGGGAACTACCAAATACATCTCAAGGTAAAAATGTAATTTGGATTATTTTTGATAATTTGACTAAATCCACTCATTTTATTCATGTTCAATATTATTTTTCATTACATCACCTATCGAGGTTGTACCTCAAAGGTATTTTCTGGTTTCATTATGTACATATCTCCAATATATCATATAATGATCCAAGGTTCACTTTTAACTGTGGGAAAGGCCTTAATAAGTAATTGGGAAAATAATTAGGTTTTAGTACAAATTTTTATCCACAATCAGATGGGATGATATAATGAAGAATTCATATACTAGAGGACATTCTCAGAGAATGATTAATAGACTATTAGGGAAGTTGGGAGCATCAAATTTCATTATTTCAATTTTCTAATATTAACTATTTTCATTCCAGTATACATATGAAACCTTCAGGGGAAATATATGTAAATATCTACCCAACTCTATTATTTTGTGATGAAGTTTGGGAAGGAATGTATATGGGACAATAATTAAAATAAGAAATGGTAGAAAATGAGATGGTTTGGTGACACATGAGTTCAACATGGAGTATGATGAATAATTATGTAGATTGCACGAGGAATGAACTTTCATTTGAGGTTGGTGATCATTATTTCTTTAATATCCATCCTTATAAAAGTGTTATGTGTTTTGGGAAAAAATGAATGTTAAGTCCAGGGTTCATTAGACATTTTGATATCTTGGATAAAGTCGGACTAGTTTCCTTTTGAGTAGATATACCATTGATTTTTTTTAGGTACACAATATTTTTCATGGTTTGATGTTAAGAAAGTATGTGCCAGATTAATCTCATGTTTTGATCCTATAATTAGTTCATAAATAATAGATTATTTATAATAAAGGGAATCATATTTAGATTCTTTATCATAGAGAGTATGTTTTGCGGAACATGGTAATTCATCAAATTAAGGGTTTGTAGAAAAAATCATTGTTGT
Organism: Viscum album; assembly: GCA_963277665.1. Classification (NCBI taxonomy): domain Eukaryota; kingdom Viridiplantae; phylum Streptophyta; class Magnoliopsida; order Santalales; family Viscaceae; genus Viscum; species Viscum album. Next base: position 2,118,736,547 of record OY728163.1, read on the forward strand.
AGAAGCAACATGGGAATCTAAAAATGTTATCAAGGAAAATAACACTCATATGATTAATAATTGAATAAAAATTGTGAGGTCTCAATTTCAAAAATGTGGGGAGAATGTCAAAACCCAGTTACGTATAGAATAATATTTTCTTTTATTTATGTGTATTTTTTATTTAAATAGTAATAATTTAATGAAATAAATAATTATATGGTTATTTATTTTATAACCTTGTTATTTCAATTATAGAATTTTATTTTTTCCAAAATATTTTTATTTTAAAATTCATCATGATGAAATTATCATAGTATGATTTTTTTATAATTTTCTAAAAATGTTTACATTTTATTGAATAGAGAAAAACAATGCATTTTATTTCAAAAGTATATTTTCATATAATTTTTATATATATTTAGATGATAATATTTATTTTTCAAGGTATAATTAATGATTTATTTATCATTTAATCGAATTTAAGTCATTGAAATAAATATCACAGTGAAATTGGATATAAAACATTATGAACATTTTAACGTTTTAACTATTAAAAAAATTGTTTTTTTATCTTTCAACGAGATAAATTTTAAATTAAATTTAGCTAATACTGTTAATAGAATTTTGAAAATTGGAAAAACATGGTAGTAACTCATATGAAATTTTTGGTATAACATAAAAAACATAATATTTGGTGAATATTATTTTAGTTTTTTATCGAATTTAATCGTAAATATGATAGAACAAGAGCCTAAGTCTATGTGGTGAGGACTCGAGAAGTGAATCCAAGAGACTCCAGTTCAAATCCATCTAGAGACATAATTTCTATGTTTTGTTAGTAGTTCTATAGTAGGAACAGTTCAGTACATAGCAGCCTAAACTATTAATCTATATGGGATTTTGGGCCACCAGTGTGCTCCTCTGGTCCTTTAAGGCCTTCGGGCCACTAAATACCTTCATGCCATTAAGGATTTTGCGCCACTGTAATTCCTACAAGTCACCTCAATGCCTTTACACCACCTCATTTCATTCAATCCACTTGAAATTGTGCTTAATAGACCATGAAGAATGTATATAGAGCATACTCAACATGACGATCCATGATGAGGTGCATTCTCCCTAGCAGAAGAAAAAGCATTTGGAAGAAAATCTAGTGTGTAAGGACCAACATGTGATTCCACGGGAAGCCTAGCTGAATAGTCATTTGAAGTTGGAGAGCTGACATCACAATGTAATGTTGGGGAGGAGTGGTTCAATGTAGTAATAGTCTGAATATTTCATCTAAGACTTACAGGTCATGTAATCATTAAGTCTACTGGCCATGTAAGGGTTCCCCCTCATCCTTTGAATGGGGGTTATCAAAAAATAATTAAAAAATGATTTCATACTATTCTGGTAATGGTAAATTAGGTAATTAAGCGTAAAAATAATATTACAATTACTATAAAATTACCCTAAAACTTGGTCTAATTTCATTTAATAATTTTGTTTCAAAAAAAGGCTTCTAATGGTGGATTTTTGGACCACAATGAGCCATAGGGATGATGTTAATGAATTTATAGTATTTTATTAAAATAAGAGACAATTTAATAAATTAAATCCCTTTTCTTATAAAGGACATTAGTAATTATACATAATGAATGAATATAAGTGATTATTTTGAACCTAATTTATTTATTTTTAAAATGGTAATTAATATTTACATTTTATATATCAAATATTTAACATAAATTTATGTGAAACGCTAATGTAGTGGTTAAAAAATCATAAGAAAAATAAATAAAATTTTCTTATTAAAATTATAAGAATTATTATATGAGCCATATTTTTGGAACAAAATTTACAAAAGAAAATAAAGATCATTATCCTGTTTTTATTTGAATTGGGGATATTTTGGACCCATAAGGATCAAATTAGTCCCTTTATAATATTTTATTAAAAAATATGCAAACTGTTTACACTATAATTTTCAATTTGTATATATTTTTATATAAGGTTTTATAGAAGTTTTTTGAACAATAATATTCTATGGAAATCTAATAAAATTACCATTTTCATTATATTTCATTCTAATATATAAGCAATAAAAAATTACATTAATTACTTAAACAATTATGATGCAGTAAATATATAATTAATGAATTAAAAAATTAATGATCATAAAATTTCTAAAATAAATTTAATTTGACATTTATAGTCAATTAATGATTTATATAGGTAAATATAATATTTTTAATATATAATAAAAAACTAATTCTAATTGAAATCTTTGTTTGATGTGTTTAATGTCATAATTGTGAATATTTTTTAAATTCACAAATTTTTTCGCATGAGTAAAATATTTAAATAAATTATTTAAACATCACATAATAATTGACCAATTCTAAATATTATTATATTTTTTTATAAAATGCAATCCCATTTATATTTATTCATTTTTTTGATGTATTATCTGATATAAAAATTATTGTATTCAAATAATTTGAGTAATTTCTTAGTTACCCCTCACCGAAATTATAAAAGAAGGATCTCTCCTTCACAAATTTTCATCACCTTAAGCCATATTATGTGGAGGACCACTAAAAAATTCCATCTTCCCCATCCCTTCTCATATTCTTCAACTCCTAGTATCACAAAAAGACCACTTCCAAGAGCATTAAGTAGGTTCTAAAGGAGGAATTTTCTTGAAGTAACCTTCATTTCCTTCTCTTGTAATTTCTTTTTCACTTAAACCTTATCCCCAACTATTATCCATAGTTTTATGATAACTCCAGTATCACATATATACTGGATTTTTTTATATTATATGCATTATAAAATTTCTCATATTCTTTTTCATCTCGTAAATAACAAAATTGTATTATGTAGATCGTTAATTCATCGCCTCCGTGGATAGTGAGGTTTTGTTTACCGTTTTCTAAAATTATAGAATGGTTAAATTCACATTTAAATTATTAAAATGACCTATATATATTTATATCTTATCACTTATGGATTGTTGTTTTAATTTTTTTACAAGGAATCCCATTAATAAACTGACCTTCAAAAACATGGAAAGAACGCATCCAAAAAAACAAAAATAACAAAATATTGTTAATAATGTGGTGGAAAATGTTACAAGAGGACAATGTAAGGTATTATAACTTATTTTTAGTTGTTTAATATAATAATAACACGATTTAGACCATTATTAAAGATTTTTGGACACAATGGATAGATATCAAACCTGAAGTAAGGGGAATTCCTTTTAAAATCTTTTTAAATGTATCTTTTACAAATCTCAAAAGGATAGTTATTTTTTAATAGTTTGAGTGGTTTGTACTTATTTCATGGTTTTATATTATTATTATGTTTCCATTATATTTTTTCATATTTATTATTTAATTAATATGATTTCATTGTTATGTGGATGTTTTTTTATGTCAAAAGTGATTTGTTTGATGAAAAAAGTGTATTTTGAACATCTAAATGTGATTGTATTTCTCGTTTTAAAAGTGTAATCATATTTTTATTAATGATATTATCCTTGGACGTAAGTTATTTTTGGTTTATCGCATTATAGATAAATATATGATTTGGTGAGCACCATTATAGATCAAGATATGTTGGTTTGAGCCCATTACAGCTCAAGATATTATGGCAAAGCCCCATTATAGATATCAATGCATTGGTTACGTAAAATATAAAATATTAATGAATGGTTATTAAATGTGTTAGGTTGAATTTAAGATTTGTATAGTAAATATTTCCCATTAAACTACATTATGTTTATATTCATGCTTATGAGCTTTCAAGAAAATGGATAATAATCGGTTATCATGTTTTTACTAGAGTAATAGTTTTTATTTCATTATGTCCCATGAAATGATTTTTGTGCTCAAATTAAGGATTTAAATGTTTTTAACAGGTTATAAGGATGTGTAAGAGAAAGGAGGAAGTAATTTTTAGTGTAATGAATTTGTTAATAAAGAAAAATTAATCATATTTTCTTATAGAGTTTTTTTTTCAACAAAAATTGTGAGTAGAATCATCTACATTTTAATTATTGAATTTTTATAAAAATGTTATGCCCTAATTCTCTAAAACTCTAAACCTGACATGATCCTCAATGTGTAAGAATAGATCTTCTAGACTAAAATTGAAGATTATTAAATGTTTTAAAACTGGGTCATTATAATTTTAGAAAATTAATATGTCATAACAAACATTATATTTTATACAAAAACATAAAAATTAGGTTAGGATAATTTTTTTTATTTTTCTACAAGGTATCATTTTTTAATGAATATTTGAAAATATTAAATTTTATTTCGAAACTAATTTCTCATCTAATTTATTTATATGTTAAATTATATTATAAATTTGTTTCAAATATTAATTATATAATAAATTTATCAATTAATATAATTTATTATATTGATATCTAATTCACTTTGATATTTGGTATTAAAACATAGAAAAATTTTAAATTTTTTACATTAAAACCCTACAATGTCTACCCGAATGTAAGCTTATTTTTAAATTAATTTTTACATCATATGTGATTATGATTTAATAAAATTGAATCGATATTTGGAATAATAATAATATATAATTTATAATGACATCAATATATCTTTTGAAGAAAAATTTTAGTGAATGTGATTAAAATTATTTATGATAGTTAAGAGAAAAATTAGGTTAATATTGTACTAAACCATAAAATTAATACCAAAATGACATATAAACTTGTAAAAAATCCATTAAATGGCCATTCATTTTCCATAAACCTTCCATTATTGATTTTGGTTGGTTTGGTATGACATTATTTGGGTAAAAGTGTTCATACACCTAACTTATTTTGAAAAGTACCCAGTGTGTCATTTCCCTTGCCTATAAAAGGCCACCACATCTCCCTCTTCTTTACACCCATAAAAACACATTGTTTCATCCCAGATGATCACAATAACTTTTAAAAATACATTTCTTACTCATTTATTCCTACCATTGTTCATATAGTAATCCAAGGGAGCCTTTTGGCACAATCCAGATGGAGTTACTTGATTAAGAGTTAACACCTTCCCTCACGCTCCATTATTTTATTTAAATTTTCCACCCTCTCAACTCTTTTTATTCCATGCATATATAAAAAACTAGTATCATAAATATTCTAGTACTTTTAATGCTATGGGTTCCAACTAAACAGACTCATTCATCCCTCTAATAGGTAACAAACATACTGTTTATGTGTGTAGTGATCTACAACCACACTAAATAATGACAGTTCTTTTTTATTTACCTCCTATCCTAGTAGAAATTGTGATAATATATATATATATATATATAATATTTATTATGTCATTATGATTCATTATTTATTTTACATCACATACCATGTGGCATTCCATTAGGTATAAAAAAAATTCGTTTGAGTATTTGTGGACTACCACCCCCTCCAAGAGATGTGATTCGTTCACAGACTACATTGAATGTATAAAATATGGGTTTAGTGAACGTGTATGATATAATTTATCTAATAATAATACTAGAATAATGATATATATATACATATATGTCATTTTCATTCCTTCTATTAATATGATAATAATAATGGAAAATCATTCATCTTATAAATTCAATAGATTATTATAATATCAATTTAATCTATATTAATTATATTTATACCATGGTTTATATTATTAAATTCTGGATATATGTATAAAGACTAAAGATATAAAAAATTAAGACAAATGCTAATAATAAAGAGAATTTTACACGGAGTGAAACCTTCACATAGAATTGTTAAAAAGAGGGTAACATAAGGTCTAAATAAAACCATGTATGCTATTAGATATAATTTTTTTCTTTAAATTATGTTTAATAAATTTACATTGATTATACATGTCTATTTTATGAGTACTAAGAGAGTCTAGACTCAAGGTAAGTTTATTTCGTGTAACTTTTTATATCCTTGAGATACATGCTTTATTCAACACCCTTTACATTTATGTGGTGTGTATAATGATCGGGGATCTATTGAATGATTACTATAATTAAATTTATAGGTATTTAAATATCCATTCAATGATCATTATTTCATGGGGTAAATGTTTCAAAAGCTACCAAACCAATAATACATATTTGTCTCAATATTCCTTATTTGAGACACTTGTTTTATTATGCAAATATATTTTTCCATGAGATGTATATAATTATTTTTAAATGTTATATCATGACTATTTTTATTCAAATGAAATTTTAGGATTCAAATAATTTAATTTTTTAAATAGTTATTGTGATCCAAAGTTACCATGTGGTATGTGTTTATTCAAACAATATCATTAATTTTTTAGATTGTATTTTTAGTAAAGTGAGATCAAGGGCACTTAGATTAAATCAAAGCAAGGTTACGTGAGCCTAAATGATAAAATTTTACATTTATCTTGATGAAAAAGAAAAACCATGTCATCAAGAGAAGTGGACAAGTGGAGACATCTTTCTACAGTGACCCCTTTATTTTTTATCTCATCATCCATACAGTTTCCATCCTGAAATGTGTGAGAGTTGAAGTATTTATTAAGGTGGTTATATCAAAACATTTCCCCCATTTTTCACTAGTATTCATGATATATTCGTATTTCCCATTTTACTGTATGGTGAATGTTTAGTGGAATCAAATTCAAACCTGATACAACTCTATTCTCTTTGATGAGCACACTGGATTTCCATTTTAAGGCCAATAATTTCTGATTCTAGTGTTATGACATTTCTACAAAGACCATGAAGGCACGCCACCACATCCCCATTATGATCTATGAAAATAGCCTCATATCCCGAAGGCCCTTGGATTCCCCTCAATGTATCATCTTTGTTCCACATTAGATATCCAACAAACAGGGGTGTCCAAGAAAATTAAAAGGTGCCACATGTGATCGGTACGCTACATTCAACATTGATCTGCATGAGAATCATGACTTCCACAATTGAGTTACTTCACTTTTCTATGTGCTATGTATTAGCAGTTTTTACTATATCTAGGATTTTCTCACTGGCATGTTTAGCATTAAATATTATTAAAATATGGATGTATTTTTTTCTACCTCACCAAACGGTGGGAATCAATGGATGGATTGGTATCCAGATTCTTTTTAATGATTTATGCATGGATATATTATGGTCCATATCTTATGAAAATTCCTTACTTTTATTCTTCCCTTACTATTCGTGATTTATTAATGTATTGGTACCATTTTTCAACTCTTTGGTACATAATATTATTAACAAAAATATGAAATCCTGAATTTATATTCTTCTAGATCGGAAATATTTGTTCCTTAAAAAAATTGTTAAAAATGTATTCCTAGAATATTCAACTATTCTCCTAAAATCTGTAATATCAATTTTTACCATTTATGTATTTTAAAAATATTTACAAATGATTATCTTTGTCTCTTTCTAAATGAATAATTTTTCTAATGTTTTTACCATACCAAAGAAATATTCTACTTGCCTCATACGATGTGAATAGATTTACCCACTATCAATTATTTAAAGGTTTATTTTCATGTTTAAAAGATTAATTTTTAAGAGAATGGTTTTAAAATATATTTCCATTGAAATTGATTTTAAATGGTTTTCAAAAAACTTTTACATTTTCTTAAGAAAACTGGTTTTCAAAAGGTTTATTATTTTAAGGATAATTTTTCAAAGAATAAATTATATTTACCTCATGAAATGTTTTCAAAATATCATTCCAGTTTATTATCCAATATCTAAGACAACATCGTTTGATATTACTCATACCTTTCATGTAAATTAACAATAGTTTTCATTCACATTCATTCTTGGAATTTTTATGTTTCTATGGAATATATATTATGACACCATTTTCACTTCCACAGGTTTTATATTTTTAAAACCCAATTCTCTTCATAGGTTATAATTTCATTAAATTATTATAAAACTTATATACATTCTCAGGTTATGATGAATTTAAATTTTATTTAAACCCATTTCATTTCATGGGTTATGGTTTGATGTCTAATAATACTACAGATTTTATTGTTTATGATATGATGAGTTTTTAATTATCTTGTTGAACATTTATGAAATGTTTTATTATGATATGTGTCAGACCAATATATCCCTCCAATTTGTAGGGTAATGATATTTTTTATATGATCTCAATGGGTTTTCAGGTTGTAGCCCATCCCCACAAATAAGAGGTTACACAGGTTGTAGTCCCAACCCAAAAACAAGAATTTTCATGGGTTTTAGCTCAATACTAAAAGTTAGAGGGTACATAGGTTGTAGCCCATGATCAAAATAAGTGGGTACAATTGTTATAGACCAATCCCAAAAACCATAATGTACATTGTCTATAGAACATTAATAAACGTAAGACGGTACATAGGTTGTATCCAAATCCTGAAAACAGGAATATACATGGGTTATAGATCAAGCCTAACAGTAAAAGGGTATAGGGGTTGTTATCCCTTTCCTGAAGTAGGTACACTAGTCTTTTCCCATGTCTAACCTATTAAAAATTTCTTAGTAGGTAGCCTTGAAATATGATTTCATAATATTATATACATGCCACAATTCCATGTATTATTCCTATGTTATGAAATCATGTCTTATTCTCTTAAATATCTTATGATCCATGTCATATGAACTTCCAATCATTATTAATATCTGTAATATGGAGGGTATGTTCATAAATGTGTTTCTCAATTTCTATAACCTTTTTATCATGTTATGCTTACGCGTTTCCTTTATCAACCCTTACTAAGCATCAGAGATCACCCTTTTATTATTTCTCCTTTACACATGTTATGATTAAAGGATTTAGGTAGATGTAATAAAGGTGGTGATATTTGTGGGAGTTTTTGAATATCATTAATTAGAATATATGTTTTTTCATTTTACAATGAAACTAAAATTTATGGTCTACAGTAATGTATTTTCTTAATGTACTAAATATTCATATGAAATAATGTAATATCCATGTACTCTAAGCCTGCGTTTCTATATTAATGATCCCCATGGAATGGTTTATTCCACCTGAACAATAATACAAAATCCAGTGGGAGTCATTTTACCCAACATAAAGAAAAATCATGGAATATATATATATATATAACATACACAAACTAGATATGAAATAATTATATTCTATTACATAAATAATACAGTGGAAATGATACAACCCATAATTATACAGGACCTCCCAAAGTACAATTCCATCATTAAGGGAAAAAATAGGAACCATCAAATCCTTGTAATTTTATGTGAATACTCCCAATATATCACCATCATCTACCAAGATAAATCTAATATAAACCTTTCTACCATATTGTGTCTCCTTTCAATTTCCTTCGTGGAAAAAAACATAGGTCTATACATAGTTGAATGGGTGTGCGTGGTGTGAGCTAACAAGATTAGTAGGATCTAACCCAATTGATCCATAAAATGTGTTTTTACCTTAATATGATCATTTACAACAATAATGAAAAAATAAATGATAAATAGTTTTCAAATTATATATCAAAAAAATGGGAAAATGTTTATTTTCCCGTTTCACATAAATCAAAATAACTCCATGTAAAACAGGTCCAAATCCGTCAATATAACTTTATCAAACAAGTCATATAAAATAAAATAAGTTGTTAGATATCATATATAATCTAATAATAACCTAATAACATGTGTCATCACATCAATAATCCCTACATTTCAGGCACGTAGACAACTAAAACTAAAACAAATGACTCATCCACAATCAAGTCCACATTACCCAAGCCTATGAAGTAGATAAAAAACCAATGATTGATTCATAATAAAACATTATTATCAATTATTTATCATAATGGGACTAAGGAATAGGGAAACACACAATAATTGATCCCATCCCCTATGATAATACATTTCTGATGACCCTAATTTAAACCTTCCACCTAAGTATACAACGATTCATATGTGCTATATTTCACCAAAAATAATCAATAAATCATTCCATATAACCCATTTCATAAAAAAATTTCCAAATTAAATGGTAATATATTTTCATTTAACAAATATAAGTGAAAAATTATCATTTATAATAAACCAGTTTTCACACATAGACAAAATCTATCAATAAATTATTTGAACTATTTAAAAAACTAACTTATAAAACTAGATTAATTCAATTCATACATCCTAGGATATATATGGTACACCATACATAATCTATGGGTCTCACATCCCCAAAATGGAATCCACCAACATGGTAGAAAATAAAGATTAATAGAGAGGAAATATAATCAATCTGCATCTATGATCTGATTAACTATTAAAAAAGATCATTTAATAGGATGCAACATAACATGGTTTGAGAAAACTGGAATGTTTTACCTCAAACAACATAAGTGTTATCCCCATGAGGATGTTCACACAACAGATCTATATATAATCAAGGTAAATCAAAATGATAGATCAATAGATATATAATCATCCAGAAAACTTATACCATGATCAATGAAAAATAATAATGCATAGGAATTATATCCTAGAGAAATAAATTATAACCAAAAGAATTAAAAAATGATGAAAGAAATTTACTTAAAATATTGGGGGTCTAGAAAATATTCTGAGTGAAATCCTTGGTCAATAGAGAATAGGGTATATCCAAATGAAATAATAAAATAGTTGTATAGAGCACTAAATTCTTTATTTTGCGATTATTAAATGGTATGTAATCCATTTTCATGTCATGTGTTCTATGAAACTCATGCAACCAAAAAATAATCAATTTTCTTATATATATAATTCTATAGCTTCATAACTTATAAATAGTTTACACAGTATGTCATCTTAATGCCTTTGACCATTTTATAACATTATCCTGACAACGATTACATAGCATATAGATAGATTACACCGAATGTAAACATATCAAAATATTAATGAAGTTAACTCTCTCAATAGTTCTCTCAGTATTTTTCATGTTACTAACACACAAGGGGTAAAAATATTACATAGCATTTATTTCTCATGTAAACAGCTAAAATCATATTTTATTATGAAAACCCTAAAACAAAAATTGAATTTTATGTACTCATGGAGAACCATGAATTTCCATTAACATGTTTATATATGGATTCCATTAATTAAAACATACATGAATCCATGAACATTAGATTATTTTTCCCAAAAAATTATTTCCATCTTTGGGAGTCCCACAATTCACCCATATAAAGACAGAAATGAAATGTGAGCACATAAATAGATTATAGAAATAATTTTTTGTTACAAACTCCCTACCATTTGACTTTCCATCATTGGGAAGTCATTTGGAAGAATGATGTGTATAAAATAGATGTTTCAACATCTCTCTCATTAATGATTTTCCCTTGTCTTTTGAGAATATTATATGTTCCCTTATAACACATTGGACAATAGAATCAAATTTTCATGAATGATTTTATCTTGATGTTCAATAATAAGGATTAACATCTCCACAATAGAATCAATTGGATCAATATAAATCTCTTCACAATTAAAAATATAAGAGATGTCGTGATGATGTATCCTAAGTTGTGATATTTTTAATCAATCCTGATTTCCTATCTGCAGAAATGAAACTGCTAACTAATAAGTAACATTCCCAATCCATTCAGTGACATCAAATTATTGATTAAGTCATGAATCCAATATTCTCATTTTTCCAAAATGGTGGTGACCCAACTAGGTAGATGTAATCAAGAAAAAATTTTCAACAATATAATACTCAAATGGAGTAATTTTATAATCCATTGAAGAATTATATAGACTTTTTACTATAAGTAGATGCACAAGTATTTCAAAATTTCTCATTGATGTCTCATGAATTGGAATCTATACTTCCAAAGATGTGTTACCCACATCTACACAAAAAAGAGGTGATCTCCCACTAAAACAATAAAAATCCTAAAAATGATCCCTTGCAATAAATTATCAATATATATTATAATAAAAACTCAACTAGTCCTCGATTTGTATCCCATGATCTACAAAAATCCATGAAACTTACAGAGTGTATACTCCCAACATCTAAATAAAATGCATTATCTCGCCATATATCTGTTGAAGATAACCTATACTCATGAAAAATTAATTACTCGTTACCTTTTTATAATATATTTTTATTAGGAAAGACAAAGAAACTCCCGAAACTAAGAATAACATATGAATATAGAGACAAAAAAGCCTCCCCCCTATACATGGATTCTCAAATTACTCTTAACATTACCTTATGCTAATGAAAAGAGCTTGAACCAAACCTCAAACATCCTCCTAGGAATCCATGTGTAATTGATAAATTATTTCCCTATGGTTCCACTTCCATTGATTCTAAAATATAAATTAATGGTACATTACTACTAAGAGTATTTGTGAAGACATTCCCCTTCACCGGGGTGTAAAAAATATCAAAATCAAATTTATGAAGGTATTTAAAACCCTTATTTTGTCTGTGATTCATGTATTTCTAATAAAATATATACGTAAAATTATTATGGTATGATAAATAGGGAATATATCCAATATAATACAACACCACAATCAATTAAATTCACACATAATTGCATAAACTTGTATTTAATGAGTGGAATAATTCTTCTCATGTAGTATGATATGGAAAGAGTATTAGGAGAACACATGATCATTCTTAATTAGAACACATCCAAAACCCACGCCAAAGGTATCATAGAAAACAAAAAACCACTTACCGGGCTCAGAAAATATTATAATAGAAGCTGATATCATAATTTTTTTAATCACATCAATCTAAGAATGACACATTTAATCTCATGTGAATATAATCCCTTTCATGGTAAAAAAATTCAATGGTGTGACCAACCATGATATATTCATGGAAACCCATCAGTAGTATACAACAAGACCATGGATTCTCTAAATCTCAAAGATGATATGTGGTTCCTCCCATGGTAATAAAACCCATTATCTAATTAGGATCAACTGATAAGCTATTCCTAGAAATATTATCCCCATTAAACATCACTTTATAGATCAATAAATTTAGTTTTTAATATTTTCATTTAAACTATGTCTCCTCAAAATATCCAAAAGAAAATTCACATTGGGGTTTTTCTCATGGTCATATTTTTAAGAATCCAACATAACATTCTTGAAATCTACCCATAATGTATTGAGATAGTAATTAAATATTCGATTAATCAATACAATAGAAAATTAAGAGAAAGTATCATAAAAAAACATCATAAGATATTAATTTTTTCCATATAGTCTCCAATATTTATTCTTTAGTATTTCGTACAATAGAACTATGACCTAATGATAACTCAACCAAATAAAAATCTTTAGAAACCACATTTAACTGTTCAAAAAATAATCATCATGTGTAAATGTATACCTATTCTAAATTGTATGTAATTTAATCATTTGAAAATCCTTTCTTAATTGGAGTGAACCATCTACCATCTTAGTAATGAGTATTCAGGGTCTCCATGTATAAACCCTTGGTTGGACAGAACCACTAACCATCAGATTGTCCAATCAAATAACGATCTCTTTTAAATCTACTGGTGCAATATATGGCCCCAAACATAAAAATTATTTAATATAGATTTAAGTCAAGAATTCATTGGGAGGATCTGTTCATGATTATATTTTTAGTTAATTTTCCATAACGATTACTTAACAACTCAAAATTTACAAAGTAGTAAAATCTTCACACTATCCATTATTTCACAAAATAAAACTATTTAAAATAAAAAATGGCTTTTTTTATTGATATAAATATTCTATACTTCTTAATTTATCTTACCCATCCTTATACCCAATAGAAAACATTTCAAAAACATGGTATGACCTTAAAATTCTCTATAAGGAATAAAAAATTAGGAATAAAACCATTAGTCTATGAATATTTCAAACCCATGAATAGTTATTCACAAAATCATAATTTTCACCAAGAAAACATAACCTATTTATCTTAAATCGTCTCATCATAAGATTTAGAAAAAATATTATTTAAATCATAAAAAGAAAAGGTAACTTGTGGAATCCATATTATACATACATTTTACATTAAATACCTACTTTGCAGGTAACCATCATGGTTACATTTGGAATACCCATTATAGAATATTTCATACATATATTTTGATAACCCTTAATGTTTACCTCTGTTATGTTCCCCAATGAATTCAAGAGATATCATGGGCTCACCCACCCTTGATTGATCATGGAACAACTCGTATACATAAGAAATTCCCAAGAACCAAATCAAAAGTATAACATATGAACAAGCATAAAAGAAAAAAAATAACATTTCAACATTGCAATCATAAAACATAAAATAATGATGTTGATATAATAAATCCATTACGTAAATTATTTTAAATAAAAAAATACCTAAAAAGGAATATGATATTTACTTTTCTTTTTAAAAACATTACGGCATGTAAATGATTCCAAATATCAAATAATGCTCGTGTCAGCGGAAATGTCATTGTCCCCATGTACATTAAAAAGAAATATTTATTTTTGTCCTTTATTAACAATCATCATAAAAAAATATTCCTTTTGAAATATATTTAATTTAATTAAACTTTAAATATGTTTATTATACACTATATAAAATAATTTCGTATCAAATTATGCCTTAATGAAAGGATATTGAGATGAAGTCCCTAACCATGAGTATGACTTTCATTAATCGTTCATTATACTCTTAAAAAATAAATGTAGGCTAATTTATACTCTATTGATATTAATTTTTAATTTTATTATTACTTTTATATAACATATTACAATTTTATAAAAATTACATAATTATTTATGTTTATATCGGTCATTTTGTCAATATTGGGAACCTGAGTCGAAAATGAACTTGTTTTTTATGAAACTCGTCCATGTAATCAAAATTCCACCATCTACATAAAATTATTCAATTGTTTAAATATTATATAGAACCATTATATATATTTTTTCAATATTACATAATAGTTTGTGATATTAAATGAAATACATCATTCATGGAGATGGAAGGTCGTACGTACGCGTGAATGCTACTTTCATTTCTTTGTCATGTTAATGGAATGAAAACTAAAAGATACATTGGTATATTGAAATTACAGTATAATATATATGTTATATTTTTTATATAAGTTCATTAAAACCACCCTTTATATGTTTCATGTGTGTAATGAACGAGTCAAATCACATTGATGTTGCGGTAGTCTGTACTTACACTAATGAAATTATCATATTTAGAAATTATAGAAAGAATAATTGTATATTGGAAACAATAATTAAAGAAGAATATAGACAGTATAAAAATAATATATATCATATTTATTAATTCCATTAATATATATAGTCATGTTTTAATGAATATAATATAATGTGAATCACATCGCATCGTGGAGACGGTAGGTTGTACTTACGCACAAGTGACGAAACCATTCACTATATGGCTAAACGGTATAAAATTTTATGGTATATTAATTATAAATAATAATTAAAGTTTTATATTCATTATTTAAATCCATTATATTCATCATTAAACCCATCTAAATTAATTATTGATGAATAAGAATTTAGACCACGACGTGGATACGGTACGTTGTACTAACGCACGCGTGGTGATATTATTATTCATATGATGGATAAAAGGTTGTATAAAGTTTTACCACAACTATAATAACATCTTAGTGAGTATAAGATAATTTATTTATTAATTTATTATAGTAATTACATATTAATAGGAAGTGTAAGAAGAATTTTTTTTAACAGGTGATAAAAAAATTCCTCTTTTTCTTATATCTCGTTTTTTATAAATTGACTCATTTGAGTGGATTTATACAAAAATTTTGAACTCTAGGAGGAATGTTGGTATTTTGGGAGTTAATTTGATCAGAATTTGGATGATGAAAGGGTATTTAGATGTGTGGGTAAGTGGGTAGAGTTAGTGGAATTTTAGAAGAGGAATGAGGGGAACCTTAGGAATGTCTTGAAATAATATTTTTTTTCTAAATTAATTTTAGAATTATAATAGTTAAAAGGGTATATATTTAGAAGATAACATTTTTATGGGTCTAAAATTAATTCTAAAATTATTTCTAAAATTAATTATAAAATTAAACTTATAATTTAGCTTTAACCCTTAGTTAAAATCCTAAACTCTTACCATGACATATTGTATTTTCATAAAATATGGATACCATAATTAAAATAAAATATGAATAGAATCAAAGGTAGATCGTTAATGAATTTACTAAAATTATATAAGTAAGTTGGATGAATCATAGATATTTAGGGATGTTATATTATTTATTAAAATAGTATCTATTTTTAGAACTCATTAATGTCAATTTTGACACTATTTTGTAATTGATTTTTTCAATGTAATAACAAAATCATTCCTTCAACAAAAGAATTAAATCAAATATAATATTTCATAATAATCCATAAATTTCATTAATGTCATCTATATGTTCAAATTAAATTTTCTAATATTTATAATATCATTTATTTGAATATTGCATTAATAATTTAATCATTGAATCGTCATTGTGATATAAATAATATTTATTTATATAATTTGTAAAAATTATAAATAAAATACCATGATTTAAGAAATAATTTTATTTTTCCAATTACTATTTAAAGTCTAATAGATCATTTATATGAAACTAATTAAATTTTTTAGTTAGGAGATTCATGTTTAGGTTATATTTCTATTTTCTTTAAATTAAATACTATAAAATGTCCTTTTCAAACCGAAGTGGCCCCAAATTGCCAAATAATCAGCCTAAGGATAATCATGGTTGGGAATATATCATAAAATATGATTAGGAAATGTTTTATGGTTGTTTTATTTTATGATAATATTATTTATTTACATTTATTTACCTTATTTATCATTTAACAATGGTAAATAAAAATAATTATGGAATTTACTTATCATAATGTCCAAAAATAAAAGGTATATGTATAAAAAATTTGGAAAATATGATTCCAAATATGGAATCCATTTTCCAAATTTCAAAACGAAAAATTCTAGTAATTAATTTCAAATTAATTCCTCCTATCAAAGCATGAAAGCGTGTTTTCAAAAAGTAAAAACTATCAAATGAATGACATGTGTTTATGACTAATTTCAATGTGAAATTACTTCCACTGACCAACATTAGATTTCATGAGAAAAACATAATTTAATTACATAGTAAAAACAATTAAAAATAAAATATATGTATATAAATAAATTCGATGAAAAGGCAGTTTTTAATTACAATGAAGTATTTTTCACTTTTCATTAAAAAAGAATTTTATCATAAAAATACCAAAATTTAACCAAAGTAAATGTTGATGCCCATATTCTAAAGAAGAAGTTTATTTTTTAAAATATAACATATAAATGTGACCTAAAATATATTTATAAAATGCTTGTCATCAAAAGGCAGTAAAACAACCTTTTAAAAATATTTGATTATTTTACGCATAAAATTGGTTTCATTCTAATTTAATGATTCAAAAATTTATTGGATAATGTAAAAATATTTAGACACATGTATAATCATATTGTGATCAGTTGTGTTAATTCCATCCAATACAAAATCTTGGAATTAACTACCATTTAAAATAATAATAATAACAATTTATTATTTTTTGGTAGAACTCAATGTTGTGCGCAACATAAGATTTCAGAGAAACACATTGGTGTGTGTCAAGTATGATATCATAAAAGGCATCCCCTTTAACATAAAATTAATATGTTATTTATAAATATTAATAGATACGCAAAAATTTTATTCTATAAATACGTATATTGTTACATCATTCCCAACGTTTGAAATTTGTCTCCTCACAATTTTAAAATTTGTTTGGTTAACTTCATAAAAAATACCACATCAGAAAAGGGGTTAACAAAACTACCACCTTAAAAGAAATAAATACAATTAATATGGTCACCGAAGAATACAAATACTTGGGTTCTATATAGGAAAACTTGGATATGGATGAAAAACTGAATGTCACATTCTGATGGAGAGCGATAGAAAACAGGATTAGAAGAATGTTAACATCCAAAAGAACACAAACCTATGGTGGGATAAACAATCTTTGATTTTTCAGTTGGATAATTAAATAGAAAATGTTTTTTCTTTTTGATCATTTTCATAAGGTTGTGGAATATATTTATTAGCTTCACTAAAAACATATGGAATTATACTTACATTTCAAGTAGAGTTTCATAATTTAATAAATTTATACCACAGACTCAAATTTCCTCTAAACAATGAGTATTCAACATATCTCTGTCACACTTGAAACACTAGATTTAGTTTCTATAGAATCACATAATCTAAAAAATAGGAACTATATATTTCCCATGTCTTTCAACATTAACAAAAACCAAAATGGTTAGTACAATATCATATAATCTCCAAAAGTAATAATTCATTATAAAAATAAATACACCTATTTTTATCCAAAATTCAACAAACAATACCCAAAGTTCAAAAAATGTCCTTACATAAACAATAGTCCTTAAAATGCTTCAAAATAATCCAAACAATGATTTGAACACAAAATTTAGATGGATTTGATCACATAGTCTTCCACAATGAGTCTTAACATTTATCTCTAAATAATGTATAATACTCTTAAAGTGTAATTCCAAAAAGAAACTAAATTTATCACATACTCTCTATGATAGGTTAAACATTTCTATAAATAACCCAAACTGTCATATGCCCATAATAAAAATATATATTCTTCCAAAATAAAATTCAACCATTACTCCTAAAATGAAATCCCATATCATTCTATTTTGCATAGGTATATAGTGTTCCCAATATAGAAAATGTCTATTAAAATTACATTTATCAATTAATCACCAAATAATTTTCTTATACTAAGGATATCCATTTGATAAAACATATGTTCCCAAAATCGACATATTATTAATACATAAATTCATTTATCTAAAGATAATAAGACATGTTAACCAGTGACTTCACATAGGATAGAAGTAGGTGATGCGTCCTTGTCTCCCATTGTTTGTGGGTTTTATTACAATAGACTTTCCATATGCGATGGGTTGTCACCGGTCTTGCAGTTGGTCCCTTTTTATAAAACAATAAAATAATACTAACATGTTTTATCCTCAATGTTTACCATATACCTCTCATTTTCATCCGAACTCATCATGATCTCAACACATTAATCCATGAATTATATTAAATATTAATTTTTTTATTACACCTACAAATAATAAAATACGTCTATTACAAAAAGAAATGACATCATACCATGATCATTTTGTCCACCTAGTCTCATTGTCATCTTGTTCACGTAGGTAGAAGGTCCATGTATTGCAAAAATTATTTGTATATTGTTCAAAAATAATTTTCTCCATTTATCCAAATAAACCTTTTACAACATGGGATATATGGGTGTTCAATGATAAATAGTTTTGAAAAAAAATCTTGTATGACATATAATTTCAAAACATCTAATAAAACATGACTTTTCTAAAGAGTCGAACTGAGTTTTAGTTGAAACATTAAATCAATAATCCTTTTAAAATATAATGTATATTTTTAAGGACTGTTTTTTAAAAGTAAATATAAATATTTTGTTCAACGGTCTCCTTCTTCAGCACCTTTTTCAAAATCATAATATTCTAAAAAATATTGTGATGAGGTAAAATATATGAAAATGCACTAATAGAATTTAAAATTCTTAAAAATATGAGAATATTGAGAGAATAGGATTTGATTATATACCACCCATGATCCATGATGTAATCATGGTTTTGTGGAGGTGTTTGATATCTCAATAAACTGCTTGAAAATGAGTAGTTTGTTAGAAAACGTTTCTCAATCATCTGGACATGACATTGTAATAATTATTTCATGAACTTCATCCAAAAGATATAAGAATGTTGTTTGAGATCCTCCTCTTTCCATTTGTAACTACCTTTACAGGATTTAAAAAACTTATAAAACTAGGATTTAACTGAAATAATATACATGTATACTTACCATGTGTTTATCCAACACTCATAATTCCAAAAGTTGTATAAACAATTCCTTTGATACAAACTATAAGGCCCCAAACGTAAACACTAATTAATCTTGATTTAAGTTAAGAATTCACAATAAAGATATTTTAATTTTCGTAGTTTTATATAATTAGGCCACAACTATTACACAATAACTCCAAAATTATGAAGTAGTCAAATCTTCTAACTATCCATTTTTTTCACAAAATGAAACTTTTTAAAATAAAAAATGACTTATTTTTCTTGGTAAAAACCTTCTTAACATCTTCCTTTCTCATATCCATCCTTATACACTGTGTAAAAAATTTCAAAAACATGGTATGAGAATAAAATATCATTATGAAATATAAAATAATGAATTATATCATTAGTCAATAAATATTTAAAACCCCTGATTTTTTCCCCAAAATCATACTTTTCTCCCACAAAACATAAAATATTTAGAATAAATCATGTTATCAAAAGATTCATAAAAAATCCTAGAAATAATAAAACATAAAGGTAACATGTGGCAACCATATCATACTTATATTGTAGCTCTCATAGCTACATAAGGAGAAACCATTATGGTTACGTTTGCAATACCCATCACAGTATATTGCCTAAATCACCTAGGATAAATGTTAATGTTTACCTCCATCATGTTACCCAATTAATTTGAAAGCTATCACAAGCTCACCAACCTTTGTTTTTTCATAGATCCACCATTATACAAAATCAGTACCCATGAACCATAACATGATCATAACCTATGAACAAGAATGAATGGAAAATAACATTTCCACATTCAAATCATAAGAAGTAATATAAAGATATTGATGTAATAAATCCATTCTAAAAACGATTTTAAATAAAAATTACCTAAAAAGGAATATGGTAGTTACATTTCATTTTAAAAACATTATGGCTTATAGAGGATGAAAAATATCAAATAATGCTCATGGTGGCGGAATAGTCATTTACACTAAGTATGTTCAATAGAAAAATTTGTTATATCATTTAGAAAAACTCTTCATAAAAAATTTCCTTTTCAAAATCATTTAATGAAATTAAAAGTCAAAGGGGTTTATTATCCTCCATATAAAAGAAGGTCATATCAAAATATACCATAGTGATTGGAGATTGAGGCAAAGTCCCCTACATTGAGTCCAAAATGCCTTGTTCATCCATTATCCTCCTAAAAAATAAGCATAGGACAACTTATGATCGCTTTAGTGAATTTTTTAATGTTTATTATTCCTTTTATATCACTTACTACCATGTTATTAAAATTACATAATTATTTAAGCTCATATCGGTTTTTTTGATGACATTTGTACTTGACTTGAAAATGAACTTGTTTGGATATAACTTGACCATGTAGTCAAAATTACATAATCAACATAATATTATTTATTATATAAATATCATATATATCTAGTAAATATGTATTCATAATAGGCCACAACATAGGGAGATATCAAATTAAATACACCATTCTTGGAGACGGTAGGTCGTACGTCCGCATGAACGCTACATTCATTTCATTATCATATTAAAACAATGAAAACTCAATGATACATAGGTAAATTATATTTATAGTATAATATACATGTTATATAGGTTACATAAGTTCATTAAAACAATCCTTTATACGTTTTATGTATGGAATGAATGAGTCGTGTCACTTTGAGTGAGCAGTAGTCCGCACTTCCTTAAATGAAATTATCATATTTAGACATTTTGGAAGGCATAAAATAATGTTTTAAATAAAACTTATAGAGGAATTGAGAAAATATAAATATGATTTAAATCATATTTATTAATTCCATTCATATATTTAATTTTGGTTTAATTATTAAAATTTCCAATGAATCGCATCGCATCATGGAGATGGCAGACCGTACGTATGCACAAGTGATGATATCATTCACTTAATGGTTAAACATTACAGAATTGGATGGTGTATTAATTATAAATACGAACTATAATTTTATATTCTTTATTTAAATCCATTATACTAATCATTAAACCCATCCAAAAAATTTTATTTTTGAATAACAAATTTCACCACAACGTGGATATGGTAAGTCATACGTACGCACACATTTGATAATGTTTTTCTTAGGATGGGTAAAAGGTGGTGTAAGGTTGTAAAATAACTATAAGAACATCTCATTATGAATGTGATACTGAATTTATTACTTTAGTATGGATATTACCAACGAAGATGATGTAGAAGAAGAAAAAAAATTAGAAATAACTGATAAAACAAATAAAACTTTTTGAGTATCTTGTTTTGATTATCACACAATGACTCCATAAAAATGATTTATGCCAAACATGTGTCCTCTAAGAGTAATATAGGTATTTGTTTAGCTTATTTTAGCATAATTTTGATGATCTATCAGGATTTAGACGTGTGGGTAAGTGGGTACAAGTGGTGTCCTTTTATAAGCTGGAAGAGGGGCACTTTAAGAAAGTATTGAAATATTATTTTATTTTAAATTGATATTATAATTCTAATAGGTAAATTATGATAGTTCATTTATAATATGATGATGGTTCGAAATTCTCTAATAAAATAGTTTTTAGACAAGTTGAGGTTATAAAATTATCCTTATCTTCTACCTTTAACACATAATTAAAAACATTAACTCTCACCATGTCTTCTTGTATTTTAAGAATATATGGTTAATATAGTTACTATAAAATGTCAATGGTTACACAAGTTGATCATTAATGAAATTTTTTTACATTATATATATATATATATATGTGTTGGGTGAATAATAGATTTTTAGGAATGTTATTTAATTTAATAAAATAGTATTTGTTATAAATACTCATTTATGTCAATTTTTACAATATTTATTAATTGATTTTTATTAAAGTTTTTAAAATAGGATTCCATTGAAAAAAAGTATTAAATCAATGATAATCTGTTATAAGCCTCTAAAAATGTTTTTTATTGAATCAAAATTTCCAAATCAAATTTATTTTAACATTTATAATTCCATTTATTTTAATCTTTCATTAATAAGGTAATCATTGCCTCATGATTGTGCCATATATATATTTATTTATTTAATGTATAAAAATTATAAATAAAATACAATGATTTAATAAATAATTTTATTTATATAATTACAATTTATAGTTGAATATATCATTTATATAAACCTAATTAAAATTTTCGTGGCTAAGAGATACATGTTTCTGTTATATTTCCCTTTTATTTAAATGAAATATTATAAAATTCCATTTTCACACCCAAGTGTCTCCCAAATGCCACAAGTTTTTCCTATGTATGATCATGGTTGAAAATATATCATCTAATAGTAATTGGAAATGTTTTAAAGTAGTTTATATTATTATAATATTATTTTTTACCCTTATTTACCTGATATACCCTTTAACCATGGTAAATAAAAATAATTTTTGATGTTAATATTCATAATGTCAAAAAATAAAATGCACCTATTTACACAGTTTGGACCTTTGGATTTGAAATATGTAATATATTTTTATAAAATCAAAACATAGTAATTTTATTAATAAATTTAAAATTAATTCTCCTTGTGAAAACCAGAAAACGTGTTTTCAAAAAGTAAAAACTATCAAAAGATTGACATGTGTTTATGTCCAATATCAATGTGAAATTGCTTCCAGCAACATGAAATGGATTACATGATAAAAAAATAATCCAATTAAACTTTAATAATAATTAGAATTAAAATCTAACTATATTAATTAATTATATGAAAAGGATGTTTTGAATTAAAATGAAGTATTTTTTTCACTATTCATTAAAAATGAATTTTATCATAAAAATAGAAAATAAACCAATGTAAATTTTTATGTCCAAAATCTACAGAGAAAACTTATATTGTAAAATACAACATATTAATCTGACAAACACAAAAATAAAAAAATTTTCCATCAATATGCGGTAAAAAGACCTATTACAAATATTAGCCTTTTTTGAATAAAGTTGCATTATTTCCCAGTTTAAGCCAGTAAAATTTATAGGATAAAGTAAAAACATTTAAAAAACACTAATAATCACATTTTAGTTAGTTCTTCTCATTCCTGCTAATAAAATGTCCATGCATTAAATACCATTTAAAATAATAATTTTATAATTGTATTATTTTTCAATATAACTCAACATTTTGTGCAACGTAAGATTTCAGAAAACACAATGTTCCATGTTGAGAATGTTATTGGAAAAAGAATCCCCTTTTATAAAAAATTAATATCTTCTTCAAAAATATTAATATATATGAAAAATTATTATTCTATAAACACCTAGTTTGTTACATGAAATATTATAATAATATATACCTACATATATAGAGGATAACTAGTGATATCATCTAGAAAAGCCTTGAGATTGCCTGAGACAACATTGGGGTGATTAATTATAGATGAAATGTCAGCAGGCTCAACTAGTACTATAGACATAATACTTCTTAGCTCTTTGTGGGATTTTCTATCATAACAATTCGTCAGATACCATTATACCTTAAACAACCATAATATCCTATATATTAAGAGAAATAATACACGATTTTGTTAACAATCAACCTCATCATAATGATCAAAAATTCAATCCTTTTGGATAATGATGTCAAACAGATCCATATAAATAATGAGAAAATCCCAGACTAGCACTATATCATCTTTTCATTTCAAAAAATATGGACACCAAAACCCCCAATTCATTCCTCAATCCAATAGGAATTTGTAACTCCATAATTAAGAACATGATCTCCATTTTATTTTTAATAATTTTAACAAAAAAATCCCTATATTAACAAGTTATAATAACTTGTATCAAATAAATATATCACATATGAAAATGAAATAGTCTTTAACTCCCACTATCACTGGACCCACTTATACCTCAACCATAAAATGTTATACTATGTTAAGGTTCTTCACTCTTGAGTCATGTGGATGGATCCCTATAGTCTTTAATGAATCACTCTACACTGTATAATCTTATGGAGCAGACATTCCCTAACCTCATAAGGGCATATACATTGCTTAAAAGAACATGGGAATTTAAAAATAACATCCAATACTTTTAAAGAACATCATAGGTAAATGACATGAACATTTGGTATCAATGACGTTTCTAAAATGATAAATTGTCAAGGGAGACTACTTGATATAATTGAGGTTGAAAATCATTCCTTCCAACTATATCCACCTAAAACACTTATACGATTATCCTCCCACTTTATCATCCTCCCTTTCATGGAACTAATGATTTACCTGGTAGTAAGAGAAGGGAAACAATATAAACCCTTTCCAACCATGTTCATCTCCTACATAATCTTATTTTCGACTATCATCACATCGGTATAATGTTTTATCATAAGTTCATATAGTAAAATATTTTATGTCAAAATCAAAATGTAAATCTAATCCTTCAACTTTACAGTCATTACTTATTGTGGATAAAAAACACATCTTAGAAAACATATAGGTGGACACTAATTCAAAAGGTTCTCTCTGGTAAAAATAGGGTAACTGCAAAAACATCACAATAATAAAAAACACTCTAAATAACCAATGGAATAAGATTTTCATGAAACCCATCCATTAAATGTATACCTTCGTATCCACATATACCACGGAATCCTTACATAACTTTCTACAAACCTCATGTATTAATGCCACATATATTACCTAGAATATATAAGCTGTGTTCATAAATTAGAACATGTGATCAATATTTTGTAAAGACCAAGAAATTTCAAGGAAACTTTTTTTGGTAAATTCTTTGGAATTTTACGGTTCTGTGGTTTCTAACGGCACCTGATTCCAAGGCCCGGTGTTCCCGGAATTTATTTTTGAAGTTTTGTTCGGGTATATTCAGTAAACGTATGTGTGGGTTTCTCTATCTTTTGAAACGGTTCTTGGAATTAAATTCTGAGGACACCGATGAACTCTCAGCGCTGGTTTTCGCTTAAGAGGATCTTTACCACAGTTGTGTTTGGTTGTGAGTAGATGTTATAATTTGGGGATTCATAATTAATTAATTAAAAATGTTGTGTTACACAATTTTATTTTTAAGTGGTGGTTATTTCCTCCAAAGAGAAGTTGGAGGTGGGGCTCACATCCCACATAACCTCTCATGATAGGATAATGTGTGGTGGGGACCATACGAGCCTAACCCCTCAACTCCCCATTAACTCCCCTTAATTAATTTGACACCTCCCCTATTTAGTTTAGACATTCCACCCTCCTCAAATGAAAGTGCCAAAACACTCTTAATTAATGAACAATTAATTAATTGGATCCTACAATATTTGAATTATTTTGAATTTCTTGGCATAATTAAAATATGGGAGAGCATTTTATTTTTTATGGCTTGGAAATTATTATGTTGAGATGCATTAGAGGATTAGAAGGAAAGCTTTCTTCCGACGAAGAACGCAATACTACTCTCGGCGTAGAACATCTCCTCCACTTCTTCAACTGGGGCAAGAACGTGAGGTGAATCCCACTAGGAACACCATCAATCTTCCTTTTCCTCCATGTCAACGGAGAAGATACCACCCACGAGGAACGTTGCCAACGACAATGACTCTTCCCCCGACGTTGACGGAAAAACACCCTCTTCCGCGACGCCCGATATCTGCGATGCTCGTCTTCCACAGCTCGCCGACATGCAACATTCTTGGAATAGATGAAGTGTGTTTTTGTATAATTTATATATGTGAATTATACTCTCGTTCTTGGTTGTTTACATGTTGGATTACTATTTGAGCCCCTAACACGGAGGGCACGGGCTAACGAACAAGTCCGTACCCTCTGCCAATTTGTTCGTGATGGGCGGTTTGTTGGGCGATGGGTGAAATGGAGGGAAATGATGTTTTTAGGCCTTCGTGGTGAAGAGAAAGACCTGAGGAGGTCGTAGGCTCAAACGAGAGGCAAAACGGACCACCGAAACGACTCTGGTGGCCTGCAAAAGAGCGTGGAGGCGCGGGTCGCCGGCGTGGCGGCGCCGGCGACCGGAGGCGGCGACCGGCACAAGTTGGCCACATGGGGGTAGCAGCACCCCTCGAGTGCCCCTATTGGCAGGCCACCACGGCACCGACCACAGTGGAGGAGCGGAACCCATGTCCATGGTTTCTGGGTGGAACGGGCGGCGCCAGCTGGCGCCGCCATTACAAAACCGTGGGGTCTCCCCCCCCCCCCCCCCGCTACGCGCTCGGCCAACTGGTCGAGCTGTGGCCTCCTATGCACGGTCCGGGCCATGAGCCGCACGGGCCGAGCCATAGCCGTCAGGGCAGACCCGGACCCGGGTCAAACCGGACCCAGACTCCCCTTCTACGTGCTACTTTAGGTTTTTCTCCCATAACATTAGCTACGTACCTCTGATCGACGAACCGTCAATTGCGTATGATTCCATGGATCGAGAATATCATTTCGGTATATCACACTCAATGTTTTATAAAAGTTTTTTTATGGCCGGGTTGGTTCGATTCTGAAACCAACCGGGCCCTCGGAGTGGAAACGCTTATAACTCTCAGACCGGGCGTCTGATTGATGTGTCGTCTTTCATTTTGGGTTCCTTATGATGATACAAAACATCAGGATACATGAACTCTAGACTTCATGATATTTTATGTATCTACCCCTTTGCTCGAGGAGCAGACCCTCCCAGAATCGAGCGTGCAATGTGTGGGTACCCTAGAGCTGGATGCGAATGCGAAGAATACTGTACTGGTATCCTCTGTGGGTTTGACAGCGATGACTACTATATTGTGATCCTCTGTGGTTTAGACAGTGATGACAATTTTCCTTGTATCATGTGTGGGTATGACAGTTTTCACCTCTGTACTTGTGTCCTATGGGGGTCCGACAGAGTAGCTGGTCTTGTATCCTGTGTGGGTCCGACATCTTAGGTGGCCATGTATCCTATGTGGGTCTGACAACATAGATGAATCATTGACTACATTTGATCATCTCTATCTCTATACGAAACATTTATACCTATGTGAGCTGAGTCTTGACTTTCAATCATTATTATTGATGTAATTGACTTTACATTCATATGTGGACTAGGTTGAGCTTGGGCATGATATTTGGAACTGAACTATAATTGATAACTTTGGTATATGTATGGGTGTATACCTAAGTAGGGTTGGTTGTTACTTTGGGATTGTATCTTTCCTTTAGTGGATTATCATTCAAGGATTATGGGAGACCATCGGGGGTCTCAGTGTCCCTATAGAGTATCGTTATACTCACCCCTGCACGGACTATGCCCGCACTTCATTGTGTTGGTTGCATGCGACAGATAGCACTGATCGAGGCAGAGTGTTGTGGAGCTGGACGGTACCCGGAGGTGGACCTTGTGAAGAGTCGGCACATTGTCGAGACTGACAGACGTGGGTGCTGAGGTGTCCATCTATACCTTCCCTTCATGTAGGAATCACCAGAGGATGATCCAGGAGCTTCCCTTTACTTTCAGCTGTTTTTCCCTTTACTTGTACTTGTTGTTCAATTGGGTTTGTATACTGGCCCATTTACTTTCTAGCACACTCTTTTTATTCAGCATTACATAGTGTTTCCTTCCTGTTGTGTACTCTCTTGTGTTTGTTTACATTCATAAAGGAAATGCCTTCCCAGCATATGGATTTATGCCTTTGGTTCTAGTCGCCAGCCCCAGGCCTATAGAAGGTGGGCTTGGGGTAGTCACGACACGGGCCTCGAGGACGGGTCGTGAAAAATTAGTATCAGAGGAGTCGGTTCTACCGTAGAACTTAGACTCTAATTATTTTCTATGAAGAAGTATTGTTCAGAGTATTGAGTGTGGTTTTTAGTCCAGGGAGTCCGGTGTTGGTGCGGTTGCCGACGTATCCATACACCAGGACCCTGACCTCTGAATTCTGACTCAGTTCACGAAAACACTAATTGTGTGTCTGTTTACATTGAAAACTATTCTTTGTGATTACTTTATGTCAGCTCATTAGGTATTTTTTTAACCGTGATGCACCTATTTCTTTTCAAGATGGCCCCACGTAGGAATCCGGCTAGGGTTCCGAGTTACATACGGGATGGTATCCCACCGAGAAATGAGGCCTCGGTGTAGGACCCCATCATAGCGAAGGTACCGGCGGCACCACTACCCGCTGGGCCACCGATACCACCAGCCCCATCTGCAGAGAGTCCACACCGCCTGAGTTCATTTCTTGAGTTCTAGCGCTAGTGCCCGCCCAGGGTCTAGGGTGAGACAGACCCTCAGGCAGTTGATCATTGGCTGGAGGCTATCGTGAGAGTTTTCAGATTGGTAGTCACACCGACCAACCTTTTGATGATCCTTGTCGTGAGTTTCCTTCATGAAGCAGCAGGAAGATGGTGGAGCTTGATGCTCCAGGTGCATGGAGAGGCATCATTACTCTGGACATACTTTGAGAGTCTCTTTCACTCAGAGTTTATTCCAGCCACCCTTCTTGTGATGTGGATACAAGAGTTACTTCTTGTGCAGTAGGGCATCATGATAGTAGCTCAGTACTCAGCAAGGTTCACCGACCTCTCATGATACTCCACAGATATGGTACGGGACCAATTCTTCACAGCCCTAACCTTAGATCATGGACTTAGGCATGAGATCAGGGCTTTGATGATTCCCCTCAGCATCCCGACGCATGTGGGGGTGGGGGGGGGGGGGGGGCTGGAGCGAGCCCTTTCTCGGTGAGTAGTCCCCGATGGTGAGATCTTCTGTAGGATGAAACGTAGCAGAGTCATCTACAGCTAGCAGTAGACAGTTGAGCCAGGGGTCCAAGTGGACCAGGCCATCGGGTGGGTGACCTCATGATACAGGTTCGGTGGTGAGGGGCACACGAAACAAATCCAGCCTTACGAAGAGAAGGCAGTGCTATGCATGCGGCGGGCAGGTCCACATGACTCGTGCCTACCTAAACCTCCATGAAAACAAGAAGCATATAGTAGAGGGACTTTCCCGGGTATAGGCAGAGGTTGGACCATCGTGGTCCGCTAGGAGCAGTGGGATGTGGCAGAGGATCTGGCCGAGAAGTGGGTGGTGGACAACATTACGAGGCTCTACCACCACCACCACCAGGAGGTCCACCTCGACCACAGGGAGCTAGAAGACATAGGTGGGATCACTTCTAGGTAGACGAGGCCTACAACCACGGCACAACTGAGATGATTCGAGGAACTATCTATGTCTACTCCACCCTTGACGCAGTACTTGTAGACACACGTGCGAGTTATTCTTTTATTTTTGCTGCCCTTGTTTGGAGCTTGGAGGTTCTGACAGAGCCGTTGAGTCAATCCTTATGGATAGGGACTCCTATGAGAGAAGACATGATTATTACCCACTGGTGCCGGCAGTGTTAGCTTAATCAAGGAGGAGAGAGATTTGATAGGGATCTTCTTATAGCGGCGTCGAGGCCTTATTAAATCATCTTGGGTATGGACATGTTATCTTCAGTTCATGCTCAGATTGACTGTATTAGGTTCAAAGGGTGGTGTGTCCACACGAATGGGACCAGGTTCACCTTGACCGGTGAGAAGGGAGCCATTGCAGTGTAGGACGGACTTATGTAGAGGAGGGGGCAGCCAATCACACATCAGTTGGCTAGTATCATACTCGGAACGGTTGATGTGCGGAGTCCGAGTTTTCCTGTTGTGGTGGATCAGTACGTGGATGTTTTCCCTGATGACATTCCATGACTACCTCCTCGCTGAGAGTTACACTTCAACAATAACCTGTACCCAGGGACAACACAGATATCTACTCTAGCATATCGGATGCCTCCCACCATGCTTCGGGAGCTGCGGGTATAGATAGAGGGCTTGCAGAGGAAGGGATTTATCTTACCCAGTGTTTCACTCTAGTCATCACCGATTTTGTTCGACAAGAAGGTGGATGGGAGCTTGTGACTGTGTTTCAACTACCATCTCCTGAATAAGCTGAGCGTGAAGAACAAGTACCCACATCCGAGGATTAACGACCTCTTTGATCAGCTCAAGGAAGCAAGATGGTTCTCAAAGAAAGACCTCAGTTGAGGATATCACCAGCTCAGATTTTGAGACATGAATGTGCAGAAGACGACATTCATGTGTTGGTATAGCCACTACGAGTTCTTGGTTATGCCCTTCAATGTAAGTAACACTCCAGCAGTGTCCATGAGTCTCATGTACATGATCTTCCATCATTACCTCAATCTCTTTGTTGTAGTCTTCATTGACGACATACTAATTTACTTGACTACTAAGGAGGAGAACGCCTATCATTTGCAGGTAGTACTCGACACACTCCAAGAGGACCAAGTTTATGGTAAGCCCTCGAAGTGCCTGTTCTGGATTCGAGAGGTTCACTTCCTAGGTCACGTCATCTTGGAGGCTGGAGTTGAAGTGGATCCAGCAATGATCGAGGTAGTACTTTCTTGGGAGCCACCCAGGAGTGTGACGGAGGTGCGATGTTTCCTTGGCCTGGCTAGATACTATCGGAGATTTGTGCCAGACTTCTCCAGTGTTGTAGTACCACATTTATCTTTTATGAAGAAGGGGAAACCCTTCGTGTGGTTAGAGAGATGCCAGTAGGTCTTTCAGGAGCTGAGGAAGAGGTTGACCAGTGTGCCCATCTTAAGGCTACCGGAGGAGGGCGTAGGGTACATAGAATACTATGACGCATCAGGGACCGAAATCGGTTGTTTCCTGATGCAGGAGTGATCACTGATCGTGTATGGTTCAGGGTAGTTGAGACATCACGAGAATAAATATGCTACCCATGACTTGGAGTTAGTAGCAGTGGTATTTTCCTTCAAGTTGTGCTGGCACTATCTGATGGGGGAGCATTTTACAGTCTACTCTGACCACTAGATTCTTAGGTACATCTTCTTGCAGAAAGACCTAAACCTGAGACAGCGGTGACTTCTCAAGTTCCTCTAGGACTATGCCTTTGAGATAGTCTATACTCCTGGGAAGGGTAACATTGTAGCATATGCTCTCAGCAAGAGATCAGCCATTCAGCTGCTGGGAGAGGCGATGGAGCAGCTAGCCATGTTGCAGATATCCTTTTTGGATAGAGATGGAGCAGCCTTTCTTCAGTCTTTCATAGTCACTCCTCCACTACTATAGAGGTTCCGGGAGGCACAGCATGGGGACATTGACTGTGAGACGCTACATTCTCAGATATCCTCAGGGCAGGCACCTGATGGGTTTTCTGATGGTGGGGAGCACGTCATCCTCTTCAGAGGATGTGCCATGGTACCATTTGCATTAAAGGAGGAAGTGCTGAGGGAGTTTCACACTTCCCCTCTAGCGGTACATCCAAGAGTGGCGAAGATGTATGAGGTCCTCAAACGACATCACTGGTGGTCTGGTATGAAGAAGGCTGTATCAGAGTTTATATCGTGATGCCTCATTTTTCGGCAAGTGAAGGTAGAGCACTAGGTACCATTAGGTTTGGTACAACCCTTAGAGGTCCTGAAGTGGAAGTGGGATGGGATATCCATGGATTTTGTGATGGGGATTCCACGTACATACAGAGTACATGACTCTATCTGGGTGATTGTCGATCGACTCCCCAAGTCGTCCCACTTCCTACCGATCAGAGAGAAGGGCTCAGCAGAGAGCATGGGATGCCTCTACATACAGGAGATCGTATGGCTTCATGGTGTACCATCAATGATCATCTCCGATCGGGATGCTCATTTCACTTCTCGGCTATGGAAGGAGTTACAGAAGGCTTTTGGCATGCAGATTTGTTTGAGGAATGTCTTCCATCCTAAGATGGATGGTTAAATTGAGGGGACCATTTAGACTCTCGAAGACATGATCTGTGCATGTGTCCTCGACTTTGGTCGCAGCAGGGAGGATCACTTACCCTTGGTGGAGTTTGCGTACAACAACAGCTACCACTCCACCATCGGGATACCCCCTTACGAGAAATTGTACGGCCGACCTTGCAGGTCATCTCTGTGCTGGACTGACCTATGGGAGTCAGTACTTATACGACCAAAGATAGTTCAGTCTACGATGGAGAAGATGAAGATCATCTTGGAGCGAATGAATACTGCACAGAGCAGACATAAGTCCTATGCTAATAGGATACGGAGACCACTGGAGTTCGAGGATGGAAACCACATCTTCCTATGGGTCTCACCTCGACGAGGTCTAAGGAGATTTGGTCAGGGCAGCAAGTTATCTTCGCGTTTCATTGGGTCGTTCTAGGTCCTCAGCAGAGTAGGCAGGGTGGATTACTGCCTGGCCCTTCCAACTTAGTTGCACTGGGTGCACGATGTCTTCCATGTATCTCAGCTGAGGAGATACATTCATGACCCATCCCACATCATCGACCATGGGGATCTAGACATTGATGATGGGGAAACATTCACGGAGGTCCTAGTGGAGATTGAGGATCAACAGGAGCGGGACATGCGTGGATGGTCGATTCCTCTTGTGCGCATTTTCTGGAAGCATGGGAACCTCCAGGAGAGAACATGGGAGTGGGAGGATCAGATGCGTGCTCATTACCCTCACTTGTTTCTCTACTGTGTGTTGTAGCTTTATGGGGACGTAAATCCCTGAGGATGGGGTAATGTAAAGACCTGAAAATTTCAAGGAATTTTTTTTCTTAAATTCTTTAGAATTTTACGAGCCTGAGATTTCTGACAGTGTCTGATTTCGAGGCCCGGTGTGCATGGAATTAATTTATGAAGTTTTGTTTCGGTACGTTCAGTAAACGTACGTGCGTGTATTTCTATCTATTGAACCGGTGCTCAGAATTGAAATACGAGGACACCGATGAAATCAAAGCGCATGTTTTCACTTAGGAGTTCCTTTATCACAGTTCTGTTTGGTTTTGAGTAGAAATTATAATTTTGGGATTCATAATTAATTAAATAAATTTTTTGTGTTACACAATTTTATTTTTAAGTGGTGGTTATTTCATCCAAAAAGAATTTGGAGGTAGGTCCCACACCCCACATAACCTCCCATGAGAGGATAATGTGTGGTGGGGCCTATACGAGCATAACCCCTCAACTCCCCATTAACTCCCGTTAATTAATATGACACCTCCCCTCTTTAATTGAGACTTTCCACCCTCCTCACATGAATGTGCCAACAGACTCTCAATTAATGAACAATTAATTTCTCGGATCCTCTAATATTTGAATTTTTTTTAATTTCTTGGTATTATTAAAATATGGTAGAGCCTTTTATTTTTGATGGATTGGCAATTATTCTGCTGAGAAGCTTTGGAGGATTAGAAGGAAATATTTTTTCCCACAAAGAAAGTGATCCTCCTCTCGGAGTAGAACATCTCCTACACTTCTTCAACCGGGGAAAGAATGCGAGGTGATGCCCCCAAGGAACATAATCATTCTTCCTCTTCATCCACATCAAGGGAGAAGACACCACACGCATGGAATTTCACCAACGACAAAGACAAATCCTCTGGTGTTGACGGAACGACACTGTCTTCCGCGGCGCCCGATCTCTATGATGCTCATATTCCTCGTCTCATCGACGTGCAATGTTTTTGGAATTGAGTTCGGGGTTTTTATATAATTTATATATGAGAATTATACTTTCATTCATGGGTGTTTACATGTTGGATTACTATTTTATCCCCTGACGCGGATGGTCCGGGCTAACGAACAAGTTCGGATGCTCCGCCAATTTGTTCGTGATGCGTGGTTTGTTGGGAAACATTGAACAGAAGGGAAACGACATTTCGAGGTCGTCGTAGTGAAGAGAAAGACCCAAGGTGGTTGTAGGCACATACGAGAGGCAAAACGGACCACCAGACTGACTCTGGTGGGCCGTGGAAGAGAGCGGCGGCGGCCGGCACTGCCCGACCACCTGGGGGCAGTGGCGCCGATCGCGTGTCGCCGGCGGAAGGCCAACGTGGCGGAGGAACGAAACCTGCGTCTACGGGTTGTAGGTGGAACGGGTGGCACTAACTAGCACTGCCATTAAAAAACTGGGGTGCCACACCCCCTCTCCTTTCTCAGCCAACTGGCTGAGCCACGGCCGACCACCGGGCCAGGCCGCCAGCCGCGCGGGTCGAGTCGCCTGGGAGCGGGCCGGGCCGCCAGCCGCGCAGGTCGGGCCGCCTGTGCGCCGGCTGGGCTGCCAGCCGCGCGGGTTGGGATGCCAGTCACATGGGCCGGGCCCCAGCTTCTTGGATGGGCCGGACCTAGACCCGAGTCGGGTCGACCCGGTTCGGGCTGACCTCGGGCTGGTTGGGTCGGGTCGGACCGGACCCAAACCCCCTTCTACCGGCTAATTTGGTTTTTAAACCATAACATCAGCTACAGACCTCTGATTAATGCACAATCCATAGTATATGATTCTTTGGATTGATATGGTTATTTCGGTATATCACACTCAAGGTTTTGGCTGTGTTTGGGTGCGGCCAGGTTGGTTCGATTCTGAAACCAACCGGGTCCTCAAAGCTTAAATGCTTATAACTCTCAGACCGGGCGTCTGATTGATGCGCCGTATGTCAAGTTGGGTTCATTATGATGAGATGGAACTTCGGGATACATAATCTCTGGACTTCATGATAGTTTATGTATTTACCACTTTGCTCGAGAAGCGGACCCTCCCGGAATCAAGCGTGTTGTGTGCGAGAATCCTAGAGTCAGCCGCGACTGCGACGACTACGGTACCGGGATCCTCCGTGGGTTCGACAACGAGGACTACTGTATAGGGATCCTCTGTGGGTTCGACATCAATGACTACTATTCTTGTATCCTGTGGGGGTCTGACAGTTTTACCTCTATACTTGTATCCTGTGTGGGTCCGACAAAGTAGCTGGTCTTGTATCCTGTGTGGGTCTGACAACTTAGCTGGTCTTGTATCCTATGTGGGTCTGATAGCTTAGATGAATCAGTGACTACATCTGATCATCTATATCGTTATACGAATGATGTATACCTTTATGAGCTGAGTCTTGACTTTAAATCATAATCATCGATGTGATTGACTTTACTTTCCTATGAGGTCTGGGTTGATCTTGGGCATGAGAGTTGGAAATGAACTGTAATTGATAACTTAGGTATATGTATGGGCATATACGTAAGTAAGATTGGTTGTTACTTCATGCTAGTATCTTTCCATTAGTGGTTTATCCTTTGTGGATTCTGGGAGACTTTTGGGGGTCTCGGGGTCCCGATTGAGTATCGTTATACTCACCCATGCACAGGCTATGCTTGTACTTCATTGTGTTGGTTGCAGATGACAGACAACACTGATTGAGGCAGAGTGTTGTGGAGATGGACAATACCCGTAGGTGGCCCTTGCAATGAGTCATCACACGGTGGAGACTGACAAACGTGGGTGCTGAGGTGCCCATCTGTACCCACCCTTCTGGTAGAAATCCTTGGAGGACAATCTAGGAGCTTCTCCTTACTTTCAACTGTTTGTCCCTTAACTTGTACTTTTTTTTCAGTTGGGTTTGTATACTGTCACATTTTCTTTCCATCACACTCTTTGTATTCAGTATTACTTAGTGTTTACTTCCTTTTTCATACTCTATTATGTTTGTTTACTTTTATAAAGGCAATGAGTTCCCAGCTTAGGGATTTACGCCTTAGGTGATAGTCGTCAGTCGCTACGCTATGGAAGGTGGGCTTGGGGTAGTCACAGCACGGGCCCCGAGGATGGGTCTTGACATATTTTCAAACCATTCCTTCTCCTATTTCAGTTCATTTGAATATTTAATGGGTTGTGTCTTCTCACATAAAAAGTCATTCGATTAACCCATTTCTCCAACAACACATTTATATACCTAATAATGTATAATACAAACTTGATATAAATTTTGTTCAATATCATGAACATCAGAAATGATGAAATCAAGAATATTCTTTTTAATAAAAGGATTACTTTTAGGATCATCTCAGAAACCCTATAGCGGAACCCAAGGAAGAAGTCTATGAGAAGTAATGATTCAAACTGAAATATATTAAATGAGCAAATAATAAGATATTCTTTGTTCAAACATGAATTACATAAGAAAAAACATAGATTATTATTTTTAAATCAAAATAAGAGAAAAATAACCCAACAGCCAATCATAACATGAGTCATGTGATGATAAGAGATGTCTAGACACCCTCTGAAACCAACCTCTCATGTTTTGAAAACATTATATAAAGTTTTCAAACATCCGAAAATAATATATCAGATGAATAAAACACCATTTATTCAAAATTGGGGTGAATCCAACCCATATACCCACTAAACTTGTACCTGACTAGAATTTCCACATACTTGAATAGAATTCACTATCCCAATGTGAAGTGGAATAGATCATGGGAATCAATACAACAAAAATACTGACAATTTCCTCCCATCATGATTAAAAAACATGGAATATGTATTTACCTAATATATAAAAACAATGAAATAAATAAATATATTCCATTACTGAAAAAGGTAGTGCTAATGATAAAACCCAAAATTTGTCACAAAAACCCAATGTTCATGTCTAACAACAAAATAAAAAATTGAATAAAAAATTACTTCATGGGATGGAACGGAAATAACCAACCATATCTCCTCTAGATAGCTATAACAATTTACAAAAACTCACATCATTAATTTAACACAATTCATTTCACACAATAAAAAATTCATAAAAAGGTATACACACCACTTAAGGGGTGACCAGGGTTTGATCTATCTTGGTTAGTAGGATTCCATGTAGGTGATACCTAAAAATACATTGTCCAATAATATTAATATCACCATATTTAAAAAATGGAATGATAGATATTTTACAATTATTATTCACAAATAATGGAAAAACAATTAACATTATCTTTTTATACATTTCAAAATAATGATAGGTAAAATAGTATCATAACATTATATAAATGTATATAAAATAAAAATTATCCAATAATAGTTTTCATCACATATCAAGAAAAATACAATACTAATCTATTAATAGGTAATGACATTCCAAGGAACACTATAGGTCAGAATAAAAGACTAATCAAACCATAATTAATGGCTTGTGCACAATCATGTGAGTACAACCCAATCCTAAAGAGCATAGAAACACCCAAAGAGTGAATCACCCCAAAAATTTTATTATCAATATATTATATCCGTGGTACTATAGAATAGATAAACACCACCTTTTAACCCCTACCCCCCCAATAAAACATGAACTATTAACTTAAGCTAAACCTTCCACTTTTTCCTTAGGGATTCCCATGTGATTTATTCTTATAACATTTTAATAAAACCCAATATTTGAAAACAATTTTAAAAATACATTACACAATTATTTATTAGTTAATTTTCCTTTTATCAATTCAAGGGATATACTATATTTTATCAATAACCCATTTCTACACACATAGAAATTAACCAATCAATAATTCATTTTAATTCATAAAAAAATAAAATAAGAAAAATGTAGTTCATCTCAAAAAAGGTTACAGGTGAAACCACCTACCTCAGTCTCTAAATCACACAAACCTAAAATGGAATCCAATAATAATGAAGAATAAATTGATGAAAATTTATTCCCTTGAATCAATGAGAATAATATAATTGATTCACCAATAAAAAGGGTCGGTGAAGGGGACAAAGCATAATATACCTCAATGAAACAAGCATGTTGCGGTATAAACAACACATGATTTTCTTCTAGAGGTAGATTACATAAAATTTCTATAGAAAATAGAGAAAATTCAACATGATAGTGAAACAATTATTTATTTAATGTAAAATAGGGATACTATGATCTATGAAAAAGTTAAAATGGGGGGATTACTCAAATAATGATTCACTACATAACTATAATGATGATAAACCACTGAATAAAATGATCCATAAGGATTATAGGTCTCTAAAATTTCATAGAATATATCCTAGGTTGAGTTGGAGGATTTTTTGACCTAATGAAACATGAAATTACTCATACGGTTCATAAAATCCAAACATGAAATTATTACACATTTTTTAATCCCATTTGACATCATCAAATCCTTGAAACATAAGTATATAAAAAATGCATACCCCTTTTATTAAACAGTTGATTTTGCCACATCATGGATAGTAAGAACATTACACATCATGTACTTTTCAGTCCTTGAACCATTTTATGAAATCATATGAAATCCCATTACATATATTTTCGAAACGATACACATTATGTAAAATAATTACAATGTTCAAAATTTTTACACTCTAAATTATGATATCGATATCTACAAATTGACTAGTACCTGGCATGTGAAGATATTAAATATCATGTATTCCTCCAACTTATATATAAAATCTCATTTTATGATGAAAAAACATTTCCAAATATGGTATTCTAATATCTTAACAGAAACATACCAGGACATTAAAATGTTTATACCTCAACTCTATTACTTCAAATAAAGGTCCATCCTGGAACATTTGGTCATTTTCCCCATAAAATTATCTCAATCATTGGGTGTCTAAAATTTCATCCACACAAACATGGATATGAATCATAATATGATACTCACCTAAAATAGGTAATGGGATGTTCTATATATTATTAACTTTCCATAAGAGTGAAAAGGATATTTTTGTTCTTGTGTATGTGTGGATTACCCCACCATGATGCAATGTTTTACATTTTTCATGACCACATAACATGAATGATATATATAACAATATATAATGAATTAATATTATATTTATGATATTATGATCAATATGAAATAATAAAATAGTACATAACTTATTTTCAAAATGGATAATGAAAAACGGAATTTTTACAAATGTGCACGTACTACCGACAATCTATTCGACTGTAACATATTTTG
Source organism: Viscum album (assembly GCA_963277665.1). NCBI lineage: Eukaryota > Viridiplantae > Streptophyta > Magnoliopsida > Santalales > Viscaceae > Viscum > Viscum album. Next base: position 2,118,776,384 of record OY728163.1, read on the forward strand.
TTTTTCAAAAAATTATTTAGGAGTTTTATTTTAAAATATATCTGATATATAAATATAAAACTAATTTTTTAATAATTATTCAAGTGATAGTTTAAATGTGGCATGTATTCGAATATTCATATTACTAAGGATATTTTGCACATATGTAACAAATATTGTCACAATGCAAGATGTGAAATTAAATGATTAAATAATTTTATATAACATGGTAATAAGTTAAATAAATAGAATAATTAACTTATAAAATAATCCTAATCATGTATAAAATTATCAAAATATTATTATTCAATAATGAAAGGGACATACATTACGAATTCGAAAAAATGTAAGAGAATTTCTTCAATAAATGATCATTTTACAGTATCTCTTAAAAATAAATTATTTTTCCATGTCCCTTTGTTTCAAGAGTGTTTAAGAAAAATATGTAAATATAATCAAAATTTTCTTAAGATATTTTTGTAAGATTTTATTTTTTCTGAAATTATTTTAAATGAATCATTATGTAGTTCTATCAATGAGGTAGTTTGATAGTTTTGTAGAAATAAATATGGAATAAATGTTTTTAAACCTGTATGGTATGAGATTATATTCCCAGTGTCATGATGAATGGATTATTTAATGCATAATTTATATTTTTTCACAATTATTTTCAATGAATTTGTTTTATGTCTCTAGTATTCTATTTTTTTTAAAATAAAAATTATATTTTGATATCAAAATATATTTTTTTATTTATAAGTGGTTCTTAAAGGAGATTAATGAATAAAATATGGATGAATTAAATATTTATTTAATTTTATGGTATTTGAGAATAATATGAAAAATAGGAGATCTTAATATAGATTATATGATGCGTTGAGCCCCATTATAGTTCATGGATGAGCTATATATGATTTATATTAAGGGATAAAAAAATTATAGCACATGAAAAATGGGTGACCTCGAATAGATTATTTGAACAATGTACAAAATTATTTTTCTCTAATTAATTGATTAATGATTATTTATTCCATAAAATTATAATTTAAATCAACCATGTGGTTGTTGTAGTTGTACTGGTCATAAAGGTGATATAAAAATTTTATTCTGTATGTTTCCAAAAAAATGACTTCATTGGAACTATATGGGTTTTAATGATTTTATAGGATATAAAAAAAATATGTTTTATTATGTGTAAATGTTTTATTACATAAAATGAATGAACATTGATGATAGTGGTATGAATTACATGGGTTTACATGGTTTTCACTAGAATAGTGGATTTCAGGTTTTTATGTCCCTTACTAGTCTTTTTTTTCTAATAAAACAATTTTCAAATGTTTTTCAAACCGATTGATCAAGGGAAGGGACAACGATGAGGTAAAGTAGGGAATTGTGACTATTATTCATGAATATAATCCATGTTTCATTATATAATGATTTTTTGAAGGGAAACATGGATGTTTATTTTAACTATCTGCATAAAATATATGGTTTTACTATTAATAAGTTATCCATAGTTCTAAAAAAACTTAAAATATAATCATGATAATTGAAAAAGGAATTATAATACAGAGACACCAAAAATATAATTCTTAATTTCATGACCTTATAGACATTATAAAGAACCATTTAGGTGAAAATAAGGATTTTGGGAGTTTTCTATAGTGGTAAATGATTATATCTTTTCAATGAGTATTTACATTACTGTATTATTGGAAAGATTAATTTTCTAAATCAACATATTCTTAGGTATATCGTATTCACTAAAAATATAAAATAATCTTGTAAAAATATCATAAATTATTCTATATTTACATTATTTTATTCCTTTTGTTTAATTATATTTCATTAATTTCATGTCACCCGTTTTTCCTTTTATGAGTGGAGATTTCAATATATTACCATTAACAAAAAACATTAACCATTAATCGCATAGACTCACACTTCTTTTAGTGGAACTGCATGATTCTATATTTAGTAAAAACTCCCAACAACTTAACATTTATGAAGTTAAGAACGGTGTTAATCTATACTAAAATGAATCATTGCATTACCCTAATTGTTAGATAATTAGATTCTAAAATTAATAACATACTCTCACTCATGGAATTAAATAATAAGATTGAAATTATAAATAATCATATGTAAATCCCTGTATGAAATAACAAAAAAATATATATTCATAAGATGATAGAAATATGAATTTAGATAAGGCCAAAACCCCATAAATCATGTTCTAAACCCATAAAATCCATAAAAAATCACCACATAATGTTACTATTGGGAATCAGTTACAAAATATAAAAATTATAACACCACATGATTTTAAATGGGAACAACAAATTTGATTGCATATATTACACACAACACTGTGAATATGTGATAATGTGGTACCTTGGGACATTATGATATATTTGATTTTATATAAATTCAATCTCATCAATATCATGAAACACACAAAACAGCTTGTTTAAATGAAATGCAATATTATAGATAACTAAGTTTTAAAAATTATATTTTCTTCACATGTATATATCCAATTAAATGGTATTTTACTTATTATAAAATAAATAAAATCCATTCGAATGCAAAAAAAGTTTCTCTAATAATGTATTTTTACTAAAAGGTCTCATATTCGTAGTGTGCATAGAAAATTTAAAATTAATATTTACCAATTTTAAAAAATTATTTGAAAAATTTTTCATCATTTTTTAAATATAAATTTTAAAATTAAATTTGGATGAATGTTTCTTATTTTTATGAGAATAATAATTGGTTGATTAATAGTGAAAAATATCAGTTTAAATTGAATGCATCCATTATATTTAATTTATTTAAAAAGATATAAAAAATTATAATATGTATTAAAGTAAACATAGTTGAATTTTTTTAAAATTTTACTAATTTTTTTCATTGGATTCAATTTAATATCAAATTTCATATTAAATCATTCCATAATTATAATAATTTTTTATTTGGAAAAACCACTATTTTTCACATCTCTAGTTTAATTTTAAATTCAATTCTAACACATATATGTATTAAATTCAAAACAAATAATTGATTAAAAATTAGGAATCATTGTAATATATATAATCACCTGAGGATAAACCAAAAGTTCACCCTAATTAATAGTGATAACTAGGATAAATTAATTACTATGGTTAAGATAAAATCCGGTTTAACATGGGTTTAACTATGAACAAAAGGGTTATAAATTGTGTATAAAATTTTCAAAAAACAGTTCATGGAAATATTTAGACATTATCAACAATAATAAAAGTTAATATTCCATTTTTTTTAGTTTATTTCATGAGATATACAATGGTAATACTTGTTCTTTTCAAAAATAATTTTCATTTCATCTACCCTAATTAAAAATATCAGGAAATATCCTTCAATATTGGTACATCCAAAAACATTTGGTTATCAAAATACCTACCAAAATAAATTGTATACATTCCTACACATATACTTCAGACATTATTTTGATTTTTAATCCATCTTAAGAGGACATAATGTATAAACTTATAGAGGCTCTCTGAAGAAGATGTAAAATTATCATACATAGGTAAACTTATAATTTATTATTCCACCTCCAAAAAAAATTTCTCAAATACAAAAAATTAAAAAAACCCATATCATTTATATTCTTATTTGTTATTGTTTAATCAATTATTCCATATCCATTTCCCCTTCCAATAATTTGGAAGAAAAATGGTTTATTTTGTGTACGAAAAATTATTACCTAGTGAAACAATGTAATTCACTTTCCATGTCACAACCTGTCCTCTAGGCCCATGCCATGACTACCCCAAGACCGCCTTCTATAGGCCAGGGGCTAGAGACTAGAACCAAAGGCGTAAATCCAAATAAAAAGGTAAGGCATTGCATTTATGAAACAAAAAACACACAAACATAGTACAAACAGGAGCTACACTATGTAAAGCAGTAAAGAAAACATGCTGAAAGTACAAGGGCCCGAAAATACAAGCCCAAAAGAAAGGTACAACTACAACTGAAAGTAAAGTACAACTCAAAGGACTACAGTTTAAAGGTGAAAACATCTCCTGGATCTTCCTATGTCTTCCTACCTGAAGGGTACGTACAGATGTCCTCCTCAGCACTCCATGTCCGTCTGTCTCCTCCAGGTACCGACTCTTCGTGAGATCCACCTCCGAGTACGGACTCGTCATGAGATCTACCTCTGGGTACCGTCCAGATTTACAAGCCTCAACCACGATCAATGATGTCTGTTTTCTGCATCCAACATAACAAGGTGCGGGCATAGCCCATGCAGGGGTGAGTATAACGATACTCAGTAGGGACCCCGAGACCATCATGATCTCAATAAATCCAAGAAAAATAACCACAACGAAGGATCTCAAAAGATATCCCATACATAGTTATATGCCCATACTTATACCTATGTTATCATGTAACCCATCTCAATCATGAGGGAACACAATGGTTATGAAATAAATGGATAACCACTACTTAGGTATATGCCTATACATATACCTATGTTATCGAGTAACCCATCTCAATCATGAGGTAAACATAAAGGTCGTTGACTCAACCCAAACTAGGATTTTATTCATGATGTAGAAACCACAACTGTTGGAGAACTCCTCCTATGTCGAGTATAGTGGGTCTGCCTCTACAACCAAGCGCTTCCCACTAACCTTTTACTGCTGAAGTACTCCAACTGTCGAGTACTGTGGGCCTGCTACTACAACCAAGCGCTTCCCACCATGGGTCTGGCGGTACAACAAAGTGCACCCCCTTATATCCTACAAAGGTACTCCTTCTGTTGAGTACCGCGGGTCTGCCGCTACAACCAAGCGCTCTTCTTCCGTGGGTCTATCGCTACAACCAAGCGCTCCCCACTGGGCTATCCGAATCACTCTGAGTCGATCGATTAGCAGTCGTCAAGTCTCAGCCAGCTACTAGGTCTCTGCACTCTGCTCGCTCGTCACCAGTACAGTCCGCTCCATGAGCTACTATTCAATACTCCATGTATCACAAAGTCCCACAGAGAAGTATCCCAAGGGTCTTCCACATCATAGGAATCTCAACACAACAGACGACATGTCAGTCGGACGCCCGGTCTGTGTGTTATTAGACTTTTCATCCCACGGGCCAGGTTGGTTTCATGTACGACCAACCCAACTGTATCTCAACTGTACCCTGAACTCTCATAGGGTATACTCATAGGAAAATTTTCTCAACATTATTACCAAAGCCACTAACAATTCTCCAAACGGTCGTCTGATATGAAAGTTATCGGCTTTTCCGTTCCAAGGGCTCGGTTGGATTTCGGGTACAATCCAACCCGGCCAAATTCCAACTACGTCCAAACATTAGGTGAAGTATGCCAAAAAGAACCGACTCATCAAGAGGAATCCAACAAAGCTGACTGCACATCAATCAGATGTCCGGTCCTTATGTTATATGTGTTTCTGCTCTGAGGGCCCGGTTGGTTCGGGTTCGAACCAACCCGACCGTACTTCAAATGACATCGGTTAACCAAACTGGTCACACCATTAAGATCCATATGAAAAAACACACGAGATGGACTACCCAATTGTCCAAAACAGATAGCTGGTTAAAAGGATACATTTCCCCGCAACACGCACGAACCGGGCCTCGTGGGGCCCATGCCTCAACCTCGACTAAAATATCCCAAATTTACCTTGAATTTTCCGGGTCTTTACATTATTCCCACCTCAGGACTTTACATCCCCGTAAAGCTTCAACACCCACTAAGGAAAACAAAGTGGTACTGAGCACGCATCTGAGCCTTCCGCTCCCATGTGCTCTCCTAGAGGTTCATGTGCTGCATGGGGGTTCCTTTTCTCCGACCAAGGAAAACTCATCCCATCGTTGTAAGTAAACCACAACCTTTTTTCCTAATACTTTAAATCCATGTATGAACTGTGGGTGCCCAGTCCATACCCAAACTAACACCGTAAGGCCTCGACGCTGCCACCAAAAGGTTCCAACCGAAACTATCGCCTCAAGGGTCAGATCACACCTATCGACATCAGTGTGTTTATCGAGTCTCCTCTCAAAGGTATCTCCAGACGTGAGGGTCAAGTCAAAAGTTTTAACCGGAAACTCTAGGTCTTAGAAAAGATTCGTGGAATGAAGGAATGATTGGTACCTATGTCTATTGATATGGCATCTCGTAGTAGACAGAGACCATACCTCAAATCATTCTTAGAGCCCTTAGGTCACACTCCGTGACCGCATGGAACTATTCTCTTCCCCTACACTTCAGCTCCCTGAGCCTGGAGGGGAATACAAAGGCGGGTGGTTGTAACATGTCGAAATGTACACCACCTCATGTTTCTCTCCAAACTCTGCTTCCACACCTGCTGCTCTGCAAATTCATCTGTCCTTAACAATTCCTCTTCTTGAAACATTTTACACGCCCAAGTCTCTGAGGCTGGCGCGAGTTTGTATCTTCCCACTGCTAACATTCACAAGCTATAATTGAACATCCAAAGAACATTCAACCACAAAGGTTCTCTCTATCACCCTAACATAAGTAGGAATGCGTAGAGGAATGAGTTCTTACTCCGATAACCTTAAACACACCTCGATCAGAGGTCCGAGCTCTAAAGCACTGATCATATCCTAGTCATCAGGTACCAAGAATGATCGGTACACCACGACGAATACTTAGCTACGGACATGTCATCCTACCGAAGCTGTATAAGCTCTAGAAAACTCTCATCCACCTCCTCAAGCTAGTCCTCAGCCACTTGTTAGTCAGGCTGGCCTCAAAACCTTAGGGGTATCTATTGATGAAACATGTTTATGGCACTAATCCTACAAGCGTCCTCTACCGGTACTTCTAGTTGTAACCACTGGCCAACATGTTGTCATATAGAGGGCACACTACCCGAAGTTACTATCTCAGGCATCAGTCCACATACCGAAGCCTCATCACTATGCGAACCAACCTCATGGTCACTCACTAGGAAACACCAGTTGTTAAGATCAGCATCTTCTCTACTAGCTTCAAAATAGGTGTAGAACTCTTACAATCACCTCCATCCAGTCCACTGCTGCCTGGGAATCTACCTCACCTCGTAACATTGGAGGCCTCTACTATTGGAACTCGTGTAATGTGCTCTGTCACCATGCATCTTCCGCTAGTACGGCTGGTGGAATCTACTACAGAATGGGTGGTGCTGCTGCTGGTACACCACCCAAAGGAGACAACATAGAAAGAGGGCCACGCATCAGAGCCTCATCACTCGGTGAGCCGTCATCAGGTACTCTCTCGAAAACTCCAACTGACTGTCTACGTGGAGACATCCTGAACATATGCGACATGGTCAAACAATTTAATCCTAGTGAGCTGACCTGGTTTGAGATGACATAATGAAAACTTTTGAAACACACACGCAATCCGTGTTTTCATGCACTATGTCGGAAATCAGTATTCAGGGTCTTGGAGTACAGATACTTCAGCCGCCACACCAACACTGGACCCCCTGAACTGAATACCACACTTAGTACCCTTAACATTATTGCTTTACAGAAGGAAAATATCATAGTCATAAGTTCTGCGGTAGAACTGATTCCTCTGATACCAATTTGTCACGACCCGTCCTCGGGGCCCATTCCGTGACAACCCCAAGCCCTCCTTCCATAGCCCAGAGGCTGGCGACTAGTACCAAAGGCATAAATCCTAATAAAAATCAAAGGAATTGCCTTTATGAAACGAAAAAAACACAAACAGAGTACAAGAAGAAGCTACACTAAGTAATTCAGTAAACCAAACATGATGAAAGTACAAGGGGCCAGAAATACAAGCCCAAAATAAAGGTATAGCTACAACTGAAAGTAAAGTACAACTCAATGGACAACAGTTGAAAGGTGACAACCAGCTCCTGGATCATCCTCCGGCATCCTACCTGAAGGGTAGGTACATATGTCCACCTCAACACTCTACGTCTGTCTGTCCCCTCTGGGTGCCGACTCGTCGTGAGATCCACCTCCGGTGTCACATACAGGACATATTTTAAAGGTATTTTTCATTTAATTTACATCGTTTCTTTGTTTTGGGGGTTTCCCAAGGTTTTAGGGAGGAATAGATGAGTATTCATGAATTGGTCCAAACCGTGAGCCCAATTTCAGATTAACAAATAAATTTTGTATCTTCTATAAATTTTTCATTTTTCAACATTTTTCATCCATTCAAATTCATAATTGACCTCCCCTACCGTATTAATACCAGCAAGGTAATTTGGAGATTTTAGAAATCTATAACAAGGGTTTATTTGGGTTTTATATAAGGGATTGGGCCTACCCAAAATCCCAATTCATGTTTTAAAAATAAATTTTGATTATTTTATAACTTATTCAAGTTTGGGGATTTTTCGGTGATTCCTACTGGAGACCAAGCAGACTGAACCCAACCGCGCGACCATTCTCTCTCCCCCCTCTTTGGAGCTCTGGTTAATCGCGATTTGGTGCCGAAATTCATAGGCTCCCTCAAATAATCCATATTTGAAGAGTTAAGTTCATTACTTCATAACTCTCTCAATTTTTTCTATTTTCCCCCATTCAAATTCTTAAATGATCTCCTTATCCAATTTTGAACCTCCCATGATGGTTTGAGTATTTTTAAAATCAGCTACTAGTATTTTTGCGGGCGATTTCTACAGGATATTTGAAGTAAGTTGTTCTCCTTCTTTATTCATTCAATTTGATTAGGGTTACATCCAATGTAATTAGTGTTTCTTCCCTTATAATTGAGGTTCATAATATCCAGAAAGTATGGTTTAAAAATTAGGGTTTTATCTTGTGTTTCATGGTCTGAAATTCTGGTTTTAGTTCTGGTTTACCTTCCTTGAGGAGCGGTGGTGGTGCGTTTGAGTTTTTGCACAAAGGATTCAAGGGTTTCCTTGGTTTTGGTAGGTGATTCCATTGTGTATGAAATATTTGTGAATTGGATACTGTTTTTAGGGTATTTTCATTTTTATTTAATTTTATTATTGCTGAAAAAAGGTTTTGGTGGTGTTTGTATTTAGAATGAATCTTAAATACCAATTTCATGTGAAATTGGGGGTTTCTTCATAGAAATGTTTTATTAGTTTAATTGGGGATACCCTATAAGTAATTAGATGATTTTATTTAACTATAATATTGATAAAAATACTATTTTTAATGATTATCCATTGTGTTTGTTGCTGTAAAATCTAGTTTTAATGGTGTTTGCGAACCACATGAAATTCTAAGAGATGTGTTGTGTAAAAATGGTGATTTTGATATGATGTCATTTCTTGATCCATATGGGGCTGCCCTAAAAATGATTTTGTGTTTTCAATGAAATGTAGTATTCTTCCCTTTCTGTTTTGGAAACTAAAAACGTGTACATAGTATGCATGTGAGGTTTATAAGGAGTTTTGTGTCCGAAACACTACGGGAGTTTGAGGAATTGTTTATGAAAAATATAAGTGTTTTGTTGCGTGTTTTAAGTGGTATAAAATGTGATAGCTACTGTTTTGGTTGTGTTTGACCAGTAATGGTGTTTTATATGAAAATTTGTTTATGTTGCATGCTGAAATTGATTGAGCACAAAAGGGGAATCCCAGGTACCTAGGTGGGGTGAATTTTTACTAGTACGACTAGTGGACCGGATCGGTTTTGTCCCTGTTTAACATAGAATTTGGATAACGACAACTCTAACTAAACTATGTGGATGATTATTAGGAACCACTAGGTTATGGGTATGTTCCATACTAGTGGCTGCTGCACGAGAACAGATTTTTCAATGGTTACTTTACACCGAGGTACGAGGTACATAGGGCCCAAGACAACCTAGTACCTAGGGGTGTTCCCAATGTTATTGCTCATTGGATTTGTAGTATTTACCCATGTCTTAGGGTGTGTTTAGAAGTAATTTATAGTTTCTAACATTGCTATTTTAATTTTTTAATATTCTGAAAATTTTGGATAGAAAACTATTTTCAATTGGAGGTTTCATTTCTTGAAAATTTAACACTACTTTTCCATGCGTTTGAAAACTGCTTGCTTTTTCACATTGTATTTCTTACTCCTTGGAATCATTGGGTGGTATCATATTGGTATTAGGATCAAACCCTACATAAAACCCTTGGGATTAAGTAGACCTGGTTATGTTTGATTCAGGTAATGGAAAGGATAAGGGTGATGGTGGTTCATGGTGTTAGTTCCCATCCTTGGTGTGGAGTTGTGGAGATAGCTTGGGGGCGATGACCCCAAGTCGTGTGGAGTCCTTGGGGCTGTATTGATGCTATAATTATTTTTAATTGGACCACTTTTATTATCATTAAACCAATGTACTCAGTTCAGGTTTTTACTTAAGTCTTGTTTGGCTCAAAAATTTCAGATATATATTATGGATTGTTTTTAATGTTTTATGCTTTAATTCTCGGGTAAATCATTCCCAAACCTAAATTAATGATACCCGGGAACTTGTTCCACCCCGTGGCGATAGGGAACTCCCTTTGGGTCATGTCACGGGCTGAGTTTGGTGCAAGTTTTGGCAGCGACCATATTCGGGTCGTGACATCCGGGTACCGACTCGTCGTAAGATCCACCTCCAGGTACCATCAATCTTTACAAGCCTCAACCATGATCAGTGATGTATGTCATCTACATCCAACACAACGATTTGAGGGCATAGCCCGTGTAGGGGTGAGTATAACGATACTCAGAAGGGACCCTGAGACCCTCAAGGTCTCACTAAATCCAACAAGAATAACCACAAAGAAGGATCACAACAGATAACCCTTGCTTAGGTATAAGCCCATACTTATACCCAATTTATCAAGTAACCCATCTCAATCAAGAAGGAAAACAAAGTTTATGAAATCAACAGATAACCACTACTTAGTTATATGCCCATACATATACCTAAGTTATCAAGTAACCCATCTCAATCATGAGGTAAACACAAAGGTCGTTGACTCAGCCCAAACCCGGATTTTATTCATGATGTTGAAACCACAACTACTGGAGAACTCCTCATCTATTGAGTACAGTGAGTCTGCCACTACAACCTAGCACTTCCCAATAACCTTGGACTGCTGAAGTACTCCACCTGTCGAGTATTGTGGGCCTACTGCTACAACCAAGCGCTTCCCATCATGGGTCTGCCGCTACAACCGAGCGCTCCCCCTCAAAGCCTATAGAGGTACTCTTTCTGTCGAGTACCGAGGGTCTGCCACTACAAACAAGCACTCCTGTACTGTGGGTCTGCCGCTACAACCATGACGTCCCCACTGGGATATCCGATTCACTCCGAGTTGGTCGATCAGTAGTCGCCAAGTGTCAGCAAGCTACTAGGACTCTGCACTCCGCTCGCTCGTCACCGAGAGGGTCCACTCTACGTGCTACTGGTCAATACTCCAAGTATCACAAAGTCCCACTAAGAAGAATCCCAAGGGTCTGCCACATCATCGAAATCTCAACACAACAGACGGTGTGTCAATCGGACGCCCGGTCTGTGTGTTATTAGACTTCTCATCCCGGGGGCCCGGTTTGTTTCGTGTATGACCAACCCGACCGTATCTCAACTGTACCCCAAACTCTCATAATTTATACTCATAGGGACCGTTTCTCAACATGATTACCAACTCTTCTGATGGTTCGCCAAGCGGTCGTCTGATCTGAAAGTTATCAGCTTTTCCGTTCCCGGGGCCCAGATGGATTTCGGGTACAATCCAACCTGGCCATATTCCAATTGCGTCCAAACCATAGGTGAAGTATTCCAAAAGAACCATCTCATCAAGAGGAATCCAACAAAGTCGACAGCACGTCAATCAGACGTCCGGTCCTTAAGTTATAATTGTTTTTGCTCTGAGGTCCTGGTTGGTTTCAGGTTCGAACCAACCCGACTGTACTTCAAATGACACCGGTTAACCAAACCGGTCACACCATTGTGATCCATATGAAAAAACACATGATATGGACTACCCAGTGGTCCAAAACAGATAGCTGGTGAAAAGGATACATTTCCCCGCAACATGCGCGAACTGGGCCTCGTGGGGGCCGCGCCTCGACCTAGACATAAATATCCAAAACTTGTCTTGAAACATTCATCTTAATTTCAGGGTCGTAAAATCGCAGACGGTTTGTCATTCTGAGACCGTATGAGAGAGATATGTCAGATACAGGATCCCATAATAATAAGAATAATATTATTATTCGGTGTTTCATGGACCCAAGCCATGAACCAGAATTTAGTATCCAACATTAGACGTGAATCGTCCGTATTAATGATGGGATTACATCGCCACTGATGGCAAGCCAATCGGATTTTGCACGCATGAGTTATGGCGGGTCGAAGATTTAATAATATTATTAAATCTATTATTTTCTGAGTTCTTCAGGTACTTGATCCAAAAACCCAAAAAAGATAACCAATATTGGACTCATAAATTCTGTCTCGATGTCAGGGGCGCTCTGCCACCGACGGTTTGTGAAACCGAGGTCGTACGAAGAAGATACTGTCAAAATACGGTTATCCCAAAAAAAACATAATAACATTATTATATTATTTTTATTTTTATTTTAATTAAATTCCTTAAAACTCACACCCCAAATCCACGCACCACAAAAATAAACCGCCTCCTTTGACTCCATTCCATCCACACCCCATCCTTGATTGATTTCTTTTTATTTATTTTGATTCTATTTTATTTCTTTTCAAAACATCTTCTATCTCCAATCTATTCTACAACCCACAAATTTTCACTCTCACGATTTCTTCTCATCCAAACCTGCGGGCTGCCTCCTCCGCCAAAAAATATGCCTCCTTTGGACTTCTGTCCTCCCGGCGTGGCGCACCAGCAGCACTTTCCCCGGGCCACCGGACGCGATCTGGTAGTCTGATTCGCCTACTATCTGCGCCCGCGTCTCTCCCGAGACCTGCTCTTTACTTTGACGGCGTCAAATTGCCGTTGCGGCCCATTTCTTCGTCTCCCGTCATCCCGCGCACAAATGAACAACCAACGGAGGGTCCGGGAATGTTTATTAGCTCGTTCCCTTCGCATTAGAAGTTCAATCCATAACTCATCAACGACAAGGGTTTAATTTATTGAAGATAAATTAAACAAACAACCTGAAATTAAAATACAAATGGACGAGGTTATAATTCACATATACACTTTATACAAAAACCCCCTACCTCAACAACTGTGACAAAAGTTGGCATCACGGTTGATGGCATCAGCGTATGTCCAAGGAGGGAATGAAATCTCACACCGGTTGCAGAGAGGTGAAGAACGGGACGTCGATCACTCCTTGCGGTGATGGCATTCTTTGTTGAGGTCACGTCGCTCTTCAACGAAGAAGATGAAGAGTTTAGAGCTTCCTCTACAAAAGTCTCCACACAACAAACCCAAACCAAAAAAAATAAGGACTCACCTTATTTTATTCTTTTTCCATGCTTTTCAAAACATCAAAAGTTAAATTCACATAATTTTATTAATCTTGAGTTGTCAAAATTAAATGCAGTTAAGTTGGAAACATTAATGTGAGGGAGTGTCACATAATTTAAGAGGGGTTTAGAGAAGTTAGGAAATTTGAAAAGGCGGGGGCTCGTGTGGGACCTACCTCACTAATATCCTAACAAGAGGGGTTAGGATTAAGTGGATCCCAAGCCAACTCCCACACATGGGAGTTACACCAATTAGATGAGAGAAATAAAGTTGTGACACAACTTTATTTCACTTAACACTTAAACCTTATTTTTTAACAACTCCCCCCCCCCCCCGAGAAAACGCAACTCCAATAAAAGTCTTTTTAAGCAATTACCGGCGCCGCGGTTTCATCGGTGCCCTCAGATTTCGATTCCGAGCACCAGTTCAAAAGTTAGAAAAACATGCTCATTCGTTCACTAAACGTACCCGAGCTAATCTTCGGAAATTGATTTTGGGCACACCGGGCCTCGGAATCAGGTACCGTCACAAACTGCGGATTCATAAAATTCAAAAGAAATTATGAAAAAAATTTCCTTTAAATTTATGGGTCTTTAAATTCCATCACAATATCTAATGTATATATATAATTATGTCTTCAACATTTCTATATAATATTAAAAAAAAATATATCTATATAATTAATATATCACAATTTCCTTTTTTAATTTTCATTCCATCAGGGATAAAAATATATCACAAATGTGTTCAACAGACTACCGCCTAACAAAGAATCATAATTAATTTTCCCTTATTGTTTAAATGAATTGAATTAAGGATAATGGTAAATATTATATTTTATATTAATTATATAAGCATACTTATTTAAATATAATTTCAAATCTATCTTCTTACCGAATAATTCTTTAGAAAATAAAAACATATCTTATTCATATGTCTGGACCACCGCCACCACATAGTGATACTAAATTATTTTTATTTAATATTTACATTGAAAATAATAATAATATATTAAACTATTATAGATAAATCATTTTAAATTATAATTATTTTATAAAGATTAATTAAAATTTATTTTCTTTTCATCCAATCAATTGAGAAAAATATAAACATTGTTCATGCATTAAAAAGACCAATAGTCTCCATTAAAGATGTAATGTATTTTGTACTTCTAAACATAAAATATTACTCAAATTAATATATAAAGATTATATATGATATGTATATATTTTTTAAATGTTTTTGGATTATGTAACCATGATAAAATTAGAATAAAAAAATTAATGAACTAAAATATACATGATAGAAAAAGGAGTTACCAAATGAATGTGTGCTGTTAACAATGAATATTAAATAAACAACTAATAAAAGAATATATTTATATCATAAATCATATGAGATATATGATTATTGTTCTATATTATATAGATTATAATGATTTATTTATGATACATGAGTTTTAGACACATACAAAGGAAGTCAATCCTATGTTAAGGGTTTCTCGTCTAACATTAACATCTATAACATATACCCCACATTCAACAAAATTTGTTGTATATACAAGAAATTTTATCTTTTTATATTTTTTATCTATATATATGAATTCTATATAATTTGTATATTATTCTAAATTCATTTATCGATCTAAAAATTTCTATGTTACCAAATTAGTAAGGGATTATTTCAGAATCTTCTAATTATTCTAGACTATTTTTTAATGACTCTCTTAGGGTAACTATTTGATATTCTTTTTATAAAATAAAAATAATTTATTATTCTATTGTTATTAATGATTTTATTTTAAATATATTTTTTTCATTTTTTAATTATTCGTAAATTAAAATTAATGAACAGATGTTGATAATAAAATCATACACTATTTATATCTTCTCTGAAAAAAATGATAAAAAATTGGTTTATAAAAAAGTATATTTTTTATCATTTTATTAAAAAAAATTAATTGATTTTTTTATCTATTTTGGATTTCTTCAAAAAAAATGGAATCTATCTTCACATCGTTTAAAAAATGTCCATTTCGATTTTTTATAATTTTAATATAATCAATATTTTAACTTTTATGGAATGAATATTATATTCCAAGATCACGAGCAATAAAAGTTGTAATGATTAATTTAATAGATTAAAATTTATATTACAAATAAATTTTATATTATTTTTTAAACATTTTCAGTTAAAATAATATTTTCAAACCACAAAGGATATTATCCGCAAAAAAATTTAATTTACATTTAAATTGTATTTCTATTTATCCACAACATCAACGATTTCTTATACATATGTTAAAATGGGTATATAATATATTTATGTCATATTTATTATTTATTTTGATAGTTTATGATTAGTTTTACTGAGGTTCTCCAAATTTACTACTACTTGCTTTATTATTTGAGAAGGTTTGTCATTATGTTTATTTTATTGGAGTGAGTATAAAGAAATTTATAGGTTTTTCAATAAAAATTTCTATGACTATTTTATTTCACCAAATTCTTATGATTAATTAATTAAACATAGTAGCTGATAAGTGGTTTCAGTTATATATATATTATTGATGCATCTATTGGTCTCATGAGAAAAATAGATGAGAAAATTAGACTAGATTCTACACATAAATTTAAATTTTCATGTGAATGGTTTTGATTGTTTCAAATTTCTAACATTGTGAATTCCATAATAATGAGATATGTTGTTTATATTCAAGTGATTATTAAATTAGTTACAATATCTATGGATAATTTTGAAGCTAATACGTGTTTTAATATGGGATCATTTGACCAGAATTTACTTCTAGCATATTATTCTATATTAATCAAATAAATGGAGTGTGATTTAGTTATTTAGATTTCCTTTTTGATTATTATTATTTATTAATTATTTATTCTACTGTATGCACTCCCTTAATGTGAGTATGATATAATTAATTTCTTATGTTCTATTTCTCCTAGGATTCCAAGAAGTGTTTTTGGACGCATATTTTGGGATATAGTAACAGGAAAATGACATTCAAAAAGAATCTACATTGTGAATTGTATGTTAGAAATATAATTTTAATTTAATGTGTGTATATACGTTAATGGGACTACATAAATATTAGGACTTTTGGGATGTGATACCTTTTATCAAGTACTAATGTAATAAATTTGACACCAGCTTTGGGTTATTTGAGTCATTGTCATTACAGATGGTATGAGAGAAATTTTAAAAGAATGCATGTGAACTAGATTAATGAAAAATATAAATTAATGAATACAACCATATGTTAATCATCGTTGATATATATATATATAAAATAATGATATTTGGTAGGATATATAATATATAATTTCTCAAATATATATATCCCGTGTAGGATTCTATAAGAGGATGTGGATCTATAAATGACATATATAGTAGTATAAACTATAAAAAGGCACATCACGCATGACTCAAGTGTTAACTATTTCATGAAAACAGGGCATACTTTGCACCTAGTTTGAAAATACCATAGAATGTTCTACGGATAAATCACATTTTCTGTAAAAAAATTATTAAGGGTTTTAAAATAATTTTTATATTTGAAAACAATCCCGAAAAACTATGGTTGTGATTATAATGCTAATTATGGATATATTTTAAAATTATTTTCAATTTTTTACTTTTATTCTGATTATACATTAAGTTTCATAATGTTTTGACATAATATTGTGTATTCCATTAGTTTATAAATGTTTTCTACGAGATTGAATGTGAACTATATAAATTATCCTATGTTGTTTTTTAGTTTCCATCTTGGTAATGATATTGATTCATCCACAAAATATTAATCTATAACACGCAACATTATAACCTTATTATAGAATCTAACTAAAATTTGGAGGAATAACATTTCTCATATGGATAAACCTTATAAATATAATAATTATGTACAAATGATTTACCATATCAAGAATTAGTAACCTTCATCATTTAATGGGACCCAAAATCCATTTATAAGAGAGAAATAGATAATTTATAATGATAATATATTTCTCACTCTAGTTAGTAATGAATTGGATAATTTTTTATGGTTTTTTATCATTTCTCTGGTGATTCAGAAGAATGGTGTTCATTGATTCTGAAAATTAATGATGAAGATGATGCGTCATTCATGGGAAAGAAGTATTTTATAGTACTTTACAATGAAAAGTATTTTACTCTAATGTAATAAGATGATAGAAGTAGAAATTAAATATGAATTTGTAAAATGGGAGACAAAAATATATCTACGAATAAAAATTATTACAAGGATATAAATATATTTTACAAACTTCAAATTCATTTCAAAGATAAATATCGATCATTTCATTGATTGGATTAATCCAATTCTACAAAGTGCACTAGTCTCCCAAACAATATCATCATAT
Organism: Viscum album; assembly: GCA_963277665.1. Taxonomy (NCBI): domain Eukaryota; kingdom Viridiplantae; phylum Streptophyta; class Magnoliopsida; order Santalales; family Viscaceae; genus Viscum; species Viscum album. The sequence continues at coordinate 2,118,794,211 of OY728163.1, forward strand.
GAAAATACAGTATCATGTGGTATCAATAAAGATATGCAATTATCTTTGTATTTGTTTCGAGGGAATCAATATAATTATATGAAGATAGCTAAAATGATGGATAATGGGAAAGAGGTAATGAATATTTTTATCACATTTGAATATTTTATAGTTCCATGAACGAAATGAATGTTTTATATGAGCGTTGAGAGATTAAAAACCAAGCTAATGATTGGAATGGAAAAATATAAGATTCTAATTTCAAATACCTAAACTATATTACGATGGGTAACTACATATATTAATAACCCAAACATCAAGGGAATATACCTTAAATGAAGCTATGAGATCAAGGTCAACCTTATGATATTCATACAACAGAATTGGGAAGATTACTGTGATTTAATATGGATTAAATAAATCTATATTATGAGTATCATTTGAAACAAAAACACATTTTTATAATAATAAATTACATATAGATTGAATTTTATATCCTTTTCCTTGACAATTCAGAACCATTTAGTGAATATTACAAATAAAAAATAAAATTGATTCATTGGAATGTCGATCATTTTAGAAAAATAATTATTGAGAGTAGATAAGACTTAATATATGAATTATTATAGTATAATAATGATAAATATATGGTTATGGTATTGTATTTTTTACATTGAATTTGGAAAGTGATTTTGATTATTTATGTTTTCTTCGATTGATTATAATTAATGTTTTAAATTTTTGGAAAATATTTAACTATATAGTATATTATTTTTTGTAGAATGAAATTTATCATTATGGTTTTGTTATGATAATTTTATTAACATTTTAATATGTGAAATAATCATTAACAATATATTTTCTGGGGAATATTTTTTTGTTTTAGTGATCCTTCATCAAAAGCATTGGTCTATTTTTTGACAATAATATTATGGATAGTTTAAAATTTAACTATATATATAATGGATTATGTTGAACATTTTGCGTAATGGATAAATTATTCTATAAATTTTATATTTTTATCATTTTTAGATACATGAGTAATAGATTTATATTATAACAATCTATTATATGTGATTCAAATCGTAAAAATAATTTTTAATATTAAAATATTGGATTAATAAATCATATGGGAATGGATCAACATAAGACTAACTGATCAAATTGTTTATATAAAATATAAATATTTTGAGTATATATATTTTCATATATTCCATTTCATTAATGTTAATAAATTCCTTAACTCTTGGAGAAGGTTATTGAAACAGAAATAGAGTCATAATTCCATCAATTATGTCGAAATGTTTGTGTTTTTATCCGTTAAAATTTTATAGATTAGAAGCTTTTATATTCTAATAATATTTCACTACCATGTATTCAATGATCTATGAAACTACATAAATATTTAATATTTTATTCAATATTCACACCATTTTTTTCATGTTTGGAAACCTAGTATGTTTATCACAAGATGACTAATATACATCCCTCCCTCTCAATATAGGAATATGTTTTGATAATTATTTTTATGATGTGGGGTTTCAAAAATGTTGTTTAAAATGTCAATATCTTGATTAATCATATAAATATTAAAAAAATTAGGGAAACATTTACTTAAGGTGGTAAAATTTAATACCACGTGATTTTAAAATAAGTTAATAACATTTCATTTTATATATGATACGAAAATATGATCATAGATTAGAATGTAACTACATAATAATTTTCAATATATTTCTTTTAAAATAAATCATATCTCTTTGATGACATTCATTTCACACAATAATGGTTTAATTGAAATATCATACCCTATTAAAATATTATTAATAAAATTATAACCTGTCATTTATATTGGAGGATATAAATAGTTCTAAAAATATTATTAAAATTATATGGTCTATACATGTATAAAATATAGTCAATATTTATCTACTGATTAGAAACTAAATAATAACTATTCGAAAGAAAATTAAATTATTTCTAAAATATATATTTTTCTACATGTGACATAGTCTCAAATTGCAGATATAATGTGAATTGAATTTATAAAAATTTCTTTTAAATTATGAATCATAAAAACATATAATATATAATTATTTAAACTTAATTTTCTAGCATAATTATTACTAAAAATAATTGAAAATTATTCATCATAGTAAAGGTAAAAATGGAATCATAGGGGTATTATCTAATAATATAAGAATAAAAATACCTAAAAATTTTGTAAACACATTTGATGGACATATATAAAATTACACACTATTTTAATATTAAATTACCCATTTATGTTTCATGTTTCATGATAAGAACATTGTAATCACTTTTTCTTTTCATAAATTCTATGTATCCTCTCCCCCCACACTTATAAAAGTCCACCCACTCTCCTCCACACATCACATTTAAAAAACCATTATTTGATCCAATAACATCCCAAATAACATAATTAATCATCCTAGAAACCATATAGTGACTAGGAATCCCTCCAATGAAATATTATTTATAAACCAAAAGAGCGACATAGATGAAGAGGTCACATTAGTAAAAGTATATATTTTAATAATTTTTATTCCACGACCAGCATACCATATTTAATTATAATAAAATAATAACACCATTATCATCAATATAATTATATTTTATTGTAATAATGGAATACCCAAAGTCTATCTCCACTTATCTCATAATTTAAATGAAACTTTCGATCGTGTGTGTTGCGGAAAACTGTTTTGCGAACTAATATAATTTGTTTCCCTACACAACCATTCATGGAAATATATAATGATGGATTTAACTTTTTTATATGATATTGAATGCTTTATTTTACTTTTTAAAAATTTATATAACATTTTCTTCCACAAATTTTATGTTGTTAGTGATATAATAATATTTCTCCTATGTATGGTGGACCACCACCTCGCGAAATTATGTGATTCATTTTCATTTACACTTTACATGAATGATGGTATGATTAATTTATTGAATATGTGTTATATTAATTATATATAAATTATCATTTAATTATAATATGACATATTTTTTCTTACTATGTAATACATTGTAAAAATAATTTTTTTGTATATAGGTGTAGAAAATGGCCTCCACGTAATGATGTGAAATAATTTTCATTTTATTTTTAGATAGATGGTTATATGAGTTTATTTTATTAATATAAAAAGGTTATTTTAAAAACTATTGATTCTATATAGTTTAATTAATATTTTTATCATTTTATCCATCTATTGATAAAAATGGAATCAAAAATCACACAAATGCACGACCTTCCATCTCTATGAATAGTGTAATCCATTTTCTATCAAAAATATTATTGGATTACATAAAATAAATGTATAGTTAATATATATGACATTTATTTTAATAAAAGTGGTTAATATTTAAATTTATCCTTTTAATAATTATTAATATAAAAAAATTATATGTTAATTATATGAGATGATATGATAAAGAGCATATATGATAAATCTAGTTTTATAGTTAAAAACATTATTTATGTAAAATAAAATATTCATAGGATTTTAATGGAAGAGTTGGCTTAAATATATATTTTTAATATTTAATGAATTATATTTGACATGGTAAGCTTCTTAATTTAATTAGGAATATTAAATTATAATTTGGTTGATCGTTTGATATTTTTACGATAAGATTCATTTCACGATGAATAGTGAAAAAATTGCATTTCAATAAGAAATTAATTATTTCCTAATTTATTTATATCATAAGATTCTATTTTAGATTTGTTTTATTGGATCAATAGTTCAATAATATATCAATAAATCTAATTTTTTCACTAGAATCAATTTCACATTAAAATTGGATATAAACACATTTTTCTTGAGTGAAGATATTTTTCTTTAAAACTCATTGTTTCGTCCCATCTACAAGATTAATTATCATTAAATTTTAAAAATTATTTGAATTAAATTTATTAAAAATTATTCCATATTTTTAATTAAATCATCTATATATAAAAATAGGTTACATCAAATTTTAAATAATATGAATAGTAACTGTATTATTTTTTTATAGTGGTTAAGGGTAAATTTGGTAATTAAGGATAAAAATAATGTTATAAACAAGATTTAAATACCATAGAACTTATCCTAATTTTATATTATGAATTATTTTTTACTGAAAACATCCTTAGTTATAATTTAGGATCTATTGGATCCACTTTGATATATTTACCCCTTTTGTAGTATTTTATTTTAATGAAAAATCAAAGATGTCATACTAAAGCTTTATTAACTATAACATTCCGAACATAGGGTTATTCCAAATATATAATTGACTATAATTATTCAATTTAATGATAAAATGTATATCTTCAACATTGTAGTTTAGTTATAATTTTTATGAAAGAAATGATTATATTAAAGGATTACATATTGATGATGTTGTAATTATTTAATAAATAGGAATATCAAATATATAATATTAAAAATATTAAAATAAATAAAATATGATATAATTAATTTCATATATTAATTTTTAAATGAATCTAATATTTTTGTGATGTGATAAAATATTTGGTTCTAATATATTATGATGTTATTATATTTTTAAAATGTCATGTAATGAATTGTATATAAGTTGACATTATAGATATTTTAAAATAAATAATATTTTATTAAATAATAAAAAATAAAAAAATATAATATTCAGAGAAAGGATTGGGATATGTCTTGAAAATACTTCAATGACTCATTTATTTGTCATATTTAATTTTATTGCAATTATATTAACCACCCACAGGTGTCTGGCCTACTTGTTATGCCATTGAGGTGACTCGTAGGATATCTTAGGTTCGGGCCTCGTCATGTACATGTCGGTATCTTATGTTTTTTTTCTCTTTTTATATAACTCCCAATAAAATTTTATTATATTAATTATTTTAACCCTAAAATTATAAATTACATGATATCGTGGTAAGAGTAAATAGGGTTAAATAAGGGTTAAAATGATTTGAATTAAAAAAAATTATCACAATTTGTCTAATTTTCATTGCATGAATGGATTTTGATAGGTAATATTAATATATTCTAAATAAAACCGTTTGTATACATATGTAATACAAAAAAATTAATTATTATTTGGAGGAGTTCCAAGAGTACCCCAATTCTCTCTTATAAAAGGGTGCATCTTCTTATTTTTTATTCACGCATCAAAACCCTATTTGGTTATAATATTATCTACTAAATTACTTTTCTATAACCCATATTCACATTCTAAATAGCTTATATTATTCATAACACCATCTTTTGGGGTCTTACAATGTTATGAAAAAGTGGTAATTTAAGGAAAATGTATTTTTTAATCAAGTATTTGTGATATATTTTTCTCATCCGCTTCCTTAAAATATAGTCCATCCATGATTAAATAATAAGCCATGTATCCAAAATATACTGAGATTTTATTATGTTAATTTCATCTCTAAATTACATCTCCACATCCATCATCTAGAAAATTTATTAATCATTCATGAAAATTGAAGACTACCACATCGTGAACTGATATAATTCGTTTTATATCACCCTATCTAAAAAAATTTATAATGATGGAATTAATTTATAGAAATTATATTAATGAAATATTTATCATTTTTAAATAATAATATTTCATTTATGTACTCAAATTTATATTTACATATATATTATACCATCATTCGTGCGTGTGTCTATATTATCACCTCCATACAGCGATGTGATTCATTTTTCATCACCACCTCTCAAGGATGGTAAATATAAGTATATTTAAATAATTATTATATAATATACAATATAATTAATATTATGAGAATATAAAATAATAATAAAATTCTTTCAATAAAAGTTATTTATTAATTGAAATTTTTCTCTTGCGTACGTACGTCATACTGTCTCTATGATTATAACATAGTTTATTTTTCAAAAACAAATGTAATAGTTTGATTTAAAAGTATAATTAATGTATAAAAGTGAATATTATGTCATGAATATTTTTATCAAGATTATTTAATAATTCATATTTTAATATTGCTTCATAATAAAATTATTTCGAGCTCAAGTATTGTATATTGTCAAAATATTTGATAGGAACCTAAATAATTAAGTAATTGTTATAACATGATTACAAGTTAAATAAAAAATAATTATCTTTTAAAAGGTTATAAATTTTTTTAAATAATTATCCTTTTTGAATTATTATGTTAGATAAGGATTCTCCATGATGAGATGGACTCAACACAATGGATTCTCTTTTTAAAATTTTCCTTTAAAGTTTCACATTCAACTAATTTACAAAATTATAAAAATGATTGTTTTATAAATTATATGGCATGAAAAAAAATTCAATTTTATAAATATTTAATTTTTTTTCTTCCAATTTATGTTTGGAACATTTTATTTAAATAACATGTTTTCATTTATCAGTGTCTGACTTTTTATAAACAAAAATTGATTTCATAGTGGAAATGTTATTTTTTATGCCCGATTTATGTGTTACATTTTTGTTATAGTTCTTGAAAATTATTTATGATTATTGGTGTTTCTATGATAAAATAAGGGTGTGTGAGCAAGTTATGGTTACCTAATTCACTGTGTTATGAGGTAGAGTGAACCATTAACGTTTCATCAAATTGATTAAGGGAATATACAATAGTGATTATTCTAAATTTAACCATAATGGTTACTCCACATATAGTTCTGATAACTACAGTAAATGAAAGAGTGATATTGAAGTGATTCTATAATTTTCCATAATGATTTATGATTTTATGGAGTTTTATATGAAACATATGATTTTATTAAATAAGATAAATACATTTTTTTATCAGTGAAAATTATAACTATGTGAAAATGTTTTCATGGGTTTATATGTATTCGTGAACTAACAGTTTCTTTCCTTATTTTAATGTCTCATACATAGATTTGTTATCTCATGCAATGTTTTAAAATGTGTTTCTTTTTTTATAATTATTGTTAAGATAATGGAGGAAGTAATTTTTAATGTTATGAAGATTTTTGATGAAAATGTAATCATGTTTTATTTTAAAACAAATAAAGATTGGAAAAAATTGATACTATTTTTGTAGTATCCAAATTGTACCTTAGTGGGATGTTATGTATGAATGATTAAATTAATTTCAGAAACTCAAAACCTTTAACATTCCTCAATGTAAAATAATTTATATTATTTAATAATAATAAATATTTAGTAACGTGTAAGATCGATACTTTACAGTTGGTATCAAAGTTTGGTTTATATAAATTTGGCGTTTGAATACTGTTAAAAAATATCTATAAATTATTTTTTTAATGTATTCTTAAGTTGAAATGATATATAATTATATGATTATGGAAATTATTTTTATATGATATGTCTATTCAAAATGATTTTCCGTAGAGGAATGCGGGCAGCAATGGTGGGAACGATTTCAGAGGAAAATATCCTCCAAAATTAGCAACCTATGATGGTTGGAATAAGAACCAAAGAATATGTAGATGAGATAGCTTAGTTGAAACAACTATAAATGTGGCTTAAAACCAATCAAATATCATCTAGATCATACATAGAGGAATATGTCAATAGTATATCATTTTATAACGCAAATCCCCCATGTTTCAGTGGAACCTTTATGGAAATTGTAACAAGATGGAGTTTTTAATAAATAGTAATTATTCTTTATGTCATTCGGTGTTCAAAAAATCAAAATGATAGTCTTTATATATACCATTATGAAGGGAAATCCGAAAAGTGATGGTGAGGGTTCAATAATACCCGAGATAGTGAGGATATTTATTCATTATTATGGGACGAATTCAAAAAATATTTCTCAAGAAAAATATTTTCCAAAGGTTATATGAGTTAGGATGCAAAAATATTCATGGAATTGAGTTAGTAGGATGATTTAGCTACTACATATCACTCAAAATTCACTCTATTGGCATGGTATGTTCAAAATTTTGTCTTGGGTATTTTATTTACAATAAATAGTTTTAACTCAGTAAAAACTACAATATATCCAAAGAAATTGGATTCTTGTGAATTAAAATATATTATGTTTTCTAAATCTGGGTTCCTTAATCTACACATCTCACCACTACAATGTTCCATGCCTCCAAAAAATTCACATCCTTTAATCCCTCCCACCCTCACATTTCATTCCCATTCACCAGTTTCTCCTAAATTGAAACCACATGTTCACTGGTTCCTCAACCTAGGTTTTTTGACTCCGCTTTTGGCTTTGTCTCCCTAATCAGCTATATAAGGCCCCAGCCATAAACATTACTTAATCATGAGTTATTTCAAGAATACACATTGTGGATCTTTTCAGGTTTAGAGGTTTAGAGAATTATCTCATAAATCATTATTTACATTACACATTTAAAAAAGGTGGTTACATCAAAGACAATATTCATTTTTTTCATCAAAGGAAACATATTTAAAATAAAACATGTATTCTTTCTTGAAACATCCTTGAATCTATCATCACATCATGTACCTTTCCCTGGACCTGTGAAAAACATTTCAAAAAATTGGGATGATCATAAAAAGCTCAGTAAGTGATATAAAAATATGGAAAGAATACATTAGTCCATGTATACATAAGAATCAATGAAACCATATTTTAATCATAAAACATAAACACTTTATCATAACTCATGGGATTATAATATTTATGAATAACTCATAGAAATCATGCGACATAAAGGTAACTTAGGGCATTCATAACATTCTTACGTAGGGAGTAACCCTCATGGTTACATTTGGAATACCCATCACAGTATATTCCCTATATCTCTTCGAAAAAACATTAGTGTTTAACTCCTTCACCTTACCTGATGCATTGGAGAGCTATATTGGGCTCACCCGCCCTTATTTTATCATGAGGCCACCCTATTTCATAAAAAATTCCTAGGAACTATAACATAATTGTATCACATAAATCATGCGTTAAGGAAACATAACATTTCCACATATCAATCACAAGATATCAATAAAACACATTGATATATTGAAAATATTATTAAAACCAATTTCAATACAAAAATAAAGGAAAAGTAAAACATGGTATTTATTTTTCATTTAAATTTTTATGGTTTGTAGAGGAAGCTGAAACTCAAATAATGGTCACGGTGGCGGAGAATTCATTGTCGCCGCATACGTAAGACAAAAACATTCCTTTTTTCGTTAATTAAAATGATTTGTGTAAAGAGATTCATTTTGAATGAAATTAAAATTCAAAAGGGTTTATTATGAAACTAATCAAATAAGGTCTTATATAAATTGAAGAATTCCTCAACGAAAGGATATTGAGACGAAGTCCCTTACCTCTCATCCGACTTGTCTGGTTCATTTCTTTATATTCCTGAATAATAAAATTTGTTCAATTTATAATTTATTAAGAATTTCCTTTAAATATTTTTATTCAATTCATATCACATATTATCATGTCATTATAAATAGTTAATTATGTGAGTTCATGTCATATTTTTTGTCGATGTTCGGTACAAGAGACAAAAATAAACTTGTTTGAAGAGAATTGTCCATGTAGTTATAAGTACATCATATCCATAATTTAATTATTGATTTAAATATCATATATATCTAGTATATATTAATTATATACTATTACATAACATTTGGAGATAAAAATGAAATGCACCGTTCATGGAGACGGTAGACCGTATGTACACATGAATGCTACTTCCATTTCTTTGTCATATTAATGGAAATAAAACAAAATGAGGCATAGATATATTATAATTGCAGTATAATATATATGATATATATAGGTAACATAAGTTAATTAATTACATTCTTTATAAATTACATGTTTGTCATGAATGAGTCACATCACTTGAGGGGGCGGTAGCCCACACTTCCTCATATGAAATTATCATATTTGCACAACATTCATAGCATACAGGCATGTTTTAAATATAAAATACAGAATCATAGAGAGGAAATAATATATATCATATATAAATATAGTTCCATCATAATGGAAACCATTAAATGTGTTAAAATAAGATTGAACAATCATCGTTTCGTGAGACCGTATTCACCATCCACAGAAACAGTATGTTCTTTAACCATTAGATGAAGGTGTGTGTGACTGTAGGTAGAATACATATCATAATAGAATCCTAGTATATTGAGGATACTGGTTTTATTATGGTTACAAATAATAAGAAGATAGTGGTTAGTGAATAAGGAAAATAAAAGAAAGAAACTCGACAGAAGACATTACCTCTAAATCAGGTAACTCTTTTTGATTTGAGCCAAAGGATTCGTTGGAAAAAATTACGCCCAAAGTGAGGCATCTAGGAGTAAGAGACGGATATGGAGATATAATATGAGTAGAGTTTGGATGATCCAAGGGCTTGAGAGGAGTGGGTAAGGGGGTAAATGTGGGGGCCTTTTATAAGTGGGAGCAGGGTCACTTTTGGAAAGTCTTGAAATGTTACTTTATTATAAAATGATTTTCGGATTTTAAAGGTCCCACAATGATATATTTTGGGGATAAAGTGATAAGGGTTCTAAATCCACCCATACAATAGGTTTTAGACAACTGTAAGTTTTATAAGTTACCTTATCGTTTCATTTTATTTAAATCGTTCATTAACGAGGTAATCAATTCATCATCATGGTGTCATAAATAAATTTATTTTTTTAATGTCTAAAAATTATAAAAAAATACCATGATGTAGGGAATATTTTTATCTTTCCAATTACTATTTATAGTCTAAGATATCATTTATTTAAAAAAAATTAATTTTTTTTACTTAGGATATACAAACCATTTTTATATTTCTCTTCTCTTTAAAAAAATATTTTCATAAAAGTCATTATTACACCCATGTGACTCCGTGGGCCCTCAAGTTCGGTAAAAAGATTTCCATGGTCTTATATGACTCAAAATGAGCATTTGGACACATGTTGCGGTCATTTTATGTTATTATGATACTATTTTATTACCCTTAACTACCCGATTACTAATTAATCACGATAATTAAAGATAATTACCATCATTACTATTCATAATGTCCAAAAACAAAATTCTTAATAAAATAATTTGGACCTTATAATTCCAAATATGGAATCCATTTTACCAAATTCCAAACACCAAAATTTCAGTAATTAATTTAAAAATAATTCATGTTGTCAAAACAAATAGCGTATTTTTAAGAAACAATATCTATCAAAAGATTGACACTTATTTATGTCCAATTTCAAAGTCAAATTAATTCCAATGACCACCATTGAATTTAATGGTAAAAATATATTCTAATTAAACATTAAAACCAATTAAAAATAAAATATAACTATATAATTAAATTATATTTAAAAGAAATTTTGAAGTGAAATGCAGTATTTTTCAGTATTCATTAAAAATGAACATTGTCAGAAAAATACCAAAAATTTATCCAAAGTAAATTCAAATGCCCCAATTATAAAGAAATTTTTTATTTTTACCAATAAAGCTTATAAAAGTTTCAAAAGTTAGATTTAAAAATGGTTTGTCATCAAAAGGGGGTAAAATAATCTTTTAAAAATATTAGTATATTTATGCTTAAAATTAGATTCATTATCATTTTAAGTCTCTAATGCACTATCTAATTCATAAATATATATAGATATGAAAAATATGTTATTATTTTACTTTCATGGGATGTTACATCCTTCCCCACATTAGGAAATTGCATCACTGCGATTTATTTACTTATCGAATAAGTGGGGGTATTTATCCCTCATTGAATTAATAGATTCCCATGTTGTATCTTCAATCATGTGATTTTTCAGAAAACCTTTACTTGATGAATCACCTTATTCCGCAACACTTTCTCCATGTACTCAAGAATCTGGACCAGTTGTTCCTCATAAGATAGATTCCCTTCCAGCTTAACTACCTCTAGACTCAAAACATGAGATGGATCTGGTATATACTTTCTCAACATCGAAACATGAAAAACATTGTGTACCTGGGACAAACTTGGAGGCAAATCAACTTGGTGCACAAATGATCCAACTTTCTCTAGAATTTCATAGCGTCCAATGAACCTTGGACTCAGATTTCCTTTCGTTCCAAATCGCATCACACTTCTCCAAGGAGAAAATTTGAGGAAGACATGATAACCCACTTCAAAAGAGAGATCCTTCCTCTAGTTGTCTGCATAAATTTTCTACCTGCTCTGAGCTGTACTCATGTGTTTCTACATCAGCTCAAATTTTTCTACCAACTCTTCTACCAATTCTAGTCCATCAACTTACTTTCACCCACTTCATCCCAAAATGCTAGAGTTCGACACCGCTTCCCATATAATGCCTCTAATGGTGCCATCTGTATACCGGAATGAAAACTGTTATTATAAGAAAATTCAACCAATGAATGATTTTGGTCCCAAATTCCATGATAATCCATCGAACAAGCACATAGAATATCCTCCATAATTGTAATTGTTCGTTCTGACTGCCCATATGATTGAGGATGAAAGGTTGTATAAAAATTTAATTCAGTACCCAACGACTTCTGAAGGCCTTTACAAAAGTTAGAAGTGAACCTGGGATCACGATCAGATACAATGGAGAGTAGAACACCATGTAACATGACTATCTCTTTATGATACAATCGAGAAAGTAGATCTAGGTAAAAAATATCTCGTATAGAATGGAAATGAGTAGATTTAGTCAAATGATCAACAATAACCCTGATTGAATTATTACCTAGAGGTGTTTTCGGTAATCCAACAATGAAGTCCATGGATATATTCTCCCATTTCCACTCTGGCACTGGTAAAGGATGAATCATCCCTTTCGGTAACTGCCACTCTGCTTTAACCTGATTACAAGTCAAACACATCACATGAAAATCAGAAATATCTATTTTCATTACATCCCACTAGTAATACTCCCAATGATCTATGTACATCTTAGTACTGCCTGGATGAACCTTCTGAACTAGCTCTACCTTTTTCTGCAACACACTGTCATGCTCTTATGCTTGCTTAATTATTAATGATAGAGAATATTTAATTGTTACATGAAAAAAAACATAATAATTTCATACACCAACAACTTCCAAGCCAAAATTCATCAAATCCTTAACCAAAGGATCACGTTCCAAACATAACATGGTTATTGAAGCATAACTTTTTTGACTCAAAGCATCTTCCACTTTATTTTCTTTTCCTGGGTGGTAGTAAATCGTGCAATCATAGTCCTTGATTAATTCTAGACATCTCTTATATCTCAGGCTCAATTCTTTCTGAGTGAATATATAATTTAAACTTTTTTGATCAGTATATATTTCACACTTTACACCATACAAATGATACCACCAAATTTTTTAAGCAAGAACAACAGAAGATAATTCCCAATCATGTGTAGGGAAATTTATCTCATTAGTTTTCAACTGAAGTGAAGAATAATCAATTACATGATCATTCTGCATTAGGACGCATCCAAGTCCTTTCAATGAATCATCACTGTAGATAACAAACTAACCATTCCTGGAAGGTAGTTCCAATACTGGAGAATTCACCAATCTACTTTTCAATTATTTAAAATAATCATCACATTCTTTTGTCCATATAAACTTAACACCCTTCCGAGTTATCTAAGTCAATGGGTTGGACAACCGTGCAAAAGTTTTAATAATCCTTCGGTAATAGCCATCCAAACCAAGAAAACTTCGAATCTCGGTAACGTTTGTGGGTATTGGCCACTCTTCAACAACCTTTTTTTGTAGGATCTATAGTTATTCCATCTTTAGAAACAATGTTACAAATGAAAGAAATTTGTTGCAACCAAAACTCACATTTTCTGAATTTCCCAAACAATTTCTTTTCTTTTAGGGTTTGAAAAATAACCCTTAAATTACTTTCATGCTCTTCTTTACTTTTAGAAAACACAAAAATATCATCAATGAAAACAACCACAAACTTATCCAAGAACTCATGGAAAATACTATTCATACAGTCTATGAATACAGCAGGTGCATTGGTTAACCCAAAATTCATAACTACAAATTCATAATGGCCATATCTTGTACAAAACGTGGTCTTCATATTATATTCTTCCTTTACCTTCAATTGATGGTACCCCGATCTCAATTCAATCTTTGAAAATACTGATCTCCCTGGAGCTGATCAAACAAATCATCGATATGAGGAAAAGTATATTTGTTCTTAATAGTGATGTTATTCAAGGCTCTATAATGAATTCAAAGTCTCATTGAACTATCTTTATTTTTAACAAATAAGACAGGAGAACCCCATAGTGATGTGGTTGGTCGAATGGAACCTTTCTCTAATAAATTTTGTAATTGCTCCTTCAACTCTAAAAGTTCAATTTGAGCCATTCTATAAGGGGGTTTTCAAATTGGATTTGCATTAGGAACTAAGTAAATAGTAAACTCAACTTCCCGATCGGGTATTATTCCAGGAAACTCATCAAGAAAAACATCAGGATACTCATTTACTACTAGCACATCATTAATATGAATGGTTCCTTTATTATCAACAATATGTACAAGGTATCATTCATTTCAATCTTTTACATGTTTCTCAGCCTCTTGATATGTTATCAACAGTAAGGGTTCATTCTTTTTCACAAACTGAAAGTATTTAGGAAAAGAAACTTATTTAGCTCTATAGTCAATCTTAGCATGGTAAACAGAGAGCCAATCCATACCCTAGATAACATCAAACTCTACTAGAGGTAAAACAATAAGGCTTTCAAGTATATTCTTACTAGAGATAAGTATAGGAAGATTCTTATAAACTCTTTTTGCCTCAACATTTCCCCCAGGTGTTTTGACCACAAATTCAGGAGTCATTTCTTTAGATGGAATTCCCAATTTACTAGAAAATTTGTCAGATATGAATGAATTTGTAGACCCTGAATCAAACAACACATTGGCATAATCTGAAAATACAATCAAAGAACCTGATACGACTTCATTTGATGGCCCAACATTTGATGAAGTAGTTGCAAAAGATTTCACCACACCTTTTTGCTTGTAGTCTGACTTCTTCCCATCATTCGAGCTCTTTGTCGAAAACTCGTTTTTATAATGACACATCTCATTACACTTGAAACATTTCACTAACTATAAATCAAATTTGGTCTTACCATTATCCTGATCCTTTCCAGTGCAATCACGAGCCTTATGTCCAATCTTACCACATCGGAAGCACTTTCCATAATTCAAAATACATTCCCTAGAATGTTTTTTAGCACATTTATCATAAACTACAAACTTAGTTTTCTTACTTTCAAACCTTTTTGAAGGATTCTTCCCTTTCTCCTGCCACCTTAGTCTCTTCTTCTGTAGGTTGTCATAGAACAGTTGATCATCGGAAAACTCCATTTCCATCTTCTCAGCACATCAAACAAGCTTTTCATAACTTTTTAACTCACAAGAAGCTAATGCCCCCTCGATATTTTGGCTTTAATCCTGAGTAAAAATGATTGATTTTACTATCAAGGTCTCGGATAAAATTTGGAGCATACCATGCCAATCGAGTAAACTTTTCTTCATAAGCATCCACTGAGTCATCCTCCTACCTCAATTCTTGGAATTGGTTTTCCATCCTAAGACAAACCACCTTATGAAAATATTTCTTAAGAAACATACCTTTGAATTCATCCCAATCAAGAGCATCAATCATATTAGTGTCCCTGATATTTTTATCCATCGACCACCACTGATCTGCTTCACCCTCCAAATAGTAAATAGAATAACTAACCTTTTTGTTGTATGAACTGCCATGATAACAAAAATATTTCCAGTGCTTTAATCCACCCTTAAACTATCACAACGTTAGATGATCCTCTAAATGATGGGGGATGTTGCCTCATGAAATATTCCACCACTGACATGTTCCTCTGTGGTTGCTCTGGCTGATCTCGTGCATGGATATGACCACCATTTATCGCTTGAGACAACTACACCATTACTGAAACAAACTATTAAGTAACAATTACGACCATCTCAGGATGCTGATTTGGAAGGTCATTTACTTCTGTATTCATTCCGAGCACTACTTCCCTGTTTCCTCTATGGAAAACCATTCTAAACAAACATTTCTTAGATGAAGCAACATGGTAATATTCAAATGCTATATCATTTCAATTTGACCAGAATGTAAAAAAATATTTTTGGATAATCATTTAATAAAATTCTAACTCCTAAAGTTATCTAAACCGACCTCTGATACCAACTATAAGGCCACAGCCTTAAATATTTCCCAATCTTGAGTAATTTCAAGAATACACATTGACTATCTTTTAAGGATTAGAGTTTTATATAATTAGATAATAAATCATGAATTACATTCCACATTTAAACAAGGTGGTTATATAAAAGACAATATTCATTTTTCATAAAAGGAAACATATTTAAAATAAAACATGGATTTTTTCTTGACAATCCCTTGACAATATCATCACATCATGTACCTTTCCCTTGACCTGTGAAAAACATTTCAAAAATATGTGATGAGCATAAAAAGCTAAGTAAGGGATATAAAAATATGGAAAGAAAACATTAGTCTATGTATACATAAGAATCAATGAAATCATACTTTACTCATAAACCATAAGAACTTTAACATACGTCATGAATTTATAAGATTTATAAATAACTCATATAAATCATAAGACATGAAGGTATCTCGAGGCAATCATAACATTCTTACGTAGGGAGTAACCCTCATGGTTATGTTTGGAATACCAATCACAGTATATTCCCTGTATCTCTTCAGAGAAACCTTAATGTTTAACTCCTTAGCATTACCCAATACATTGGAGATCTATCTCGGGCTCACCCACCCTTATTTTATCATGGAACCACCCGACTTCATAAACAATTCCCAAGAACCATAACATAATTGTATCACATAAAACATGCATTACATAAACATAAAATTTCTGAATTTCAATCACAAGATATCAATACAACACATTGATATAATCAAAACATTATGAAAACCATTTTAAAAAACAAAATAAAAGTAAAGTAAAACATTGTATTTATTTTTCATTTAATATGTCATGGCTTGTAAAGGAAGCCAATACTAAAATAATGGTCACGGCGGTGGAGAAGTCATTGTCACCGCATACCTAAGGAAAAACATTCCTTTTGTCATTTAGTAAAATGATTCATGTAAAAATGTTCCATTTGAATGATATTAAAATTCAAAAGGTTTTATTATACAACTAATAAAATAAGGTTGTATATAAATTGAAGTATGCCTCAACGAATAGAGATTGAGATAAAGTCCCTTACCTCAAGTCCAACTTGTCTTGTTCGTTTCATTATATTCATGAATAATAAAATTTGGTCAATTTATAATTTCTTAAGGACTTAGATTAATGTTTATTATTCAATTCATATCACATATTATCATGTTATAATAATTAGTTTATTATGTGAGGTCATATCATACGTTTTTTCGATGTTCGGTACATGAGTCAAAAATAAACTTTTTTAAAGAGAATTGTCCATGTAGTAATAAGTACATCATATCCAGAAAGTTATTAATGATTTAAATATCATATATATCTATTATATATTCATTTTATACTATTCCATAACATTTGGAGATAAAAATGAAATGCACTGTTCATGGAGACAGTAGACCGTAAGTACGCATGAATGCTACTTTCATTTATTTGTCATATTAAAGGAATTAAAACTAAATGAGACATAGATATATTATAATTCCAGTATAATATATATTATATATATATATAATAATTTCATTAATTAAATTATTTATAAATTCCATGTTTGGCATGAATGTGTCACATCACTTCAAGGGGCGGTAGTCCACACTTCCTCATATGAAATTATTGCATTTGCACAACATGCAAAGCATAAAGGTATGTTTTAAATATAAAATGAAGAAGAATAGAAAGAAATAATTTATATCATATATAAATATAGTTCTATCATAATGGACACCATGAAATGTGTTAAAAGAATATCGAACAATCATCGTTTCGTGAGGCAGTAATTCTCTATCCACAGAAACAGTATGTTCTTTAACCATTAGACAGAGGTGTGTGTGAGTGTAGGTAGAATACTTATCATATCAAAATCATAGTATATTGAGGATACTGGTGTTATTATGGGGTCAAATAATAAAGTGATAGTGGTGGTTGAAGAAGGATAATAAAAGAAAGAAACTCGAGAGAAGACATTACCTCTAAATCGGGTAACTCTATTTTATTTGAGCCAAAGGATTCCTTGGAAAGACTTATGCCCAATATGAGGCTTCTAGGAGTAAGAGAGGGATTTGGAGAGATAATATTAGTAGAGTTTGGACGATCCAAGGGCTTGAGATGTGTGGGTAAGGGGGTATATGTTGGTGCCTTTTATAAGAGGGGGGAGGGTCACTTTTGGAAAGTCTTGAAGTGTTACTTTATTATAAAATGATTTTCAGATTTTAAAGGTCCCACAATGATATATTTTGAGGATAAGGTGAAAAGTGTTAAAAATCCACCCATCCAATAGGTTTTAGACTAGTGTAAGTCATAGAGTTTACCTTATCTTTCCATTTTATTTAAATCATTCATTAATGATGTAATCACTGCATCATCATGGTGTCATAAATAAATAAATTTATTTAACTTATAAAAATTAAAAAAAATACCATTATCTAGGAAATATTTTTAGATTTCCAATGACTATTTATTTCCTAATAGATCATTTATTTAATCAAAATTAATTTTTTTTACTTAGGATATACAAACCTTTGTTATATTTCTCTTCTTTTTTAAATATAATGTCATAATTGTCACTATTACACCCATGTAACTCCATGGGCCCTCAAGTTCAGTAAAAATATTCCCATGGTCGGTCATTACTCAAACAAGAATATTTGTACACATGATGGGGTCATTTTATATTATTATGATATTATTTTATTACCCTTAACTACCCAATTACTAATTAATCACGATAATTAAAGATAATTACCGTCGTTATTATTCATAATGTCAAAAAACAAAAAAGTCTTAGATACATAATTTGGAACTTCTGATTCCAAATATGAAATCCATTTCACTAAATTACACACACAAAAATTGCAGTAATTAATTTAAAAATAAATCTCATTGTCAAAACAAATAGTGTGTTTTTAAGAAACAATATCTATCAAAAGATTGACACTTTTTTATGTCCAATTTCAAAGTGAAATTAATTAAAATGGTGACCATTGAATTAAATGGTAAAAATATATTCTAATTAATCTGTAATCATATTAAAAGGATAATCTCACTATATAATTAAATTATTTGAGAAATAGGTTTTGAAGTAAAATGCATTATTTTTCACTATTCATTAAAAATGAAAATTTTAAGAAAAATACCAAAAAATTATCCAATGTAAATTTCAATGTCCCAATTCTAAAGAAATTGTTAATTTTGAAAAATAGAGCTTATAAAATAGTCAAAAGTTAGATTTAAAAATGGTTTGTCATCAAAAACCGATAAAAAAATCCTTTAAAAGTATTATAATATTTATGCTTAAAATTGGATTCATTCCGATTTTAAGCCTCTAATGAACTATCTAATTCATAAATAGATATAGATATGAAAATGTATTATTCTTTTACTTACATGGGATGTTACAAGCTACACTATATACATCCTACATTGTGGCTTCCAGCAGCTTGACCTCTGTACACCTCCCTTCGTCTCCCTGTATCTGACACTCCTGTTTCCTCATCCCCATCTATGTTTGATCCAAATCTCTAGCACTTATCATCTATTAATCTTCATATCCATTCATCACACATTCTATCTGTCATCATTCATTGCAAATCCTTTTCCATTCCGTATCTACTTAGATCTTTTTTTCAAGCGATCATTTATTCTTAACTCACCACCTTAGACTATGGATCCCAACCCCTATTACATCTAATATCTTCATTGTAGTCCAAGTCTATGATTATTTCTTCTCATTTCAATTCCTCCAACAACGCATCAAATATCTGATTCCCTCTCTCATCTGCTTAATAGTTTAGGTATGAGATTAAATACCTATTTTAAACCCTACATCATTGATTCTTCGTTTCTCATATCATTTCACTTGTATGTTACTTAGGGATCAAATTTTTTTGTCTAATTTTTCATGTTATGTTTGACAATAATAAACATCTACAATGGTTAGTTTTATTTTTTTATTATATCTTCTAGGATCACTTCTTGTATCTTCTATTCCTGCCAGCCACATCTTCACACTCCAAGTATGAGATTTATTAACTATTCTAAAACCTAAATCCTTCCTTCTAGATTTATCATATCATTTAACTTATATATTACTTCGGGTTTAAGTTTTTTTTATAATTTATCAGGTTATGTTTGAAATTAATAAACTTCTACTATGGTTTTTTTTAGGTTATGCCTTGAAACCAATTTTGATTTTATTTTGGTTATGCATGTTGATATATAATTGTTCCCCTCCCTCACCCACTAATAGAAAATCTCAGAGCTTCCCACTGATTTCTATTTTACACTATTGTATGCTGTTGAAACATTATAGTTTCCAGATTATTTATATCTAAGTGAATCCCTATTACTCAAACATAGATATTATTCATTTCTTATTGAAGTGTTTACCAATTTTTTCATAAGTAGTGTTTTTATAGATTTATTATACATATTTTTGGATTTATTATTGATTTGTTTCCTAGTTAGTCATACATAGAAGGTATCTTAGGTTTTAAACATTATTTTATCTATATGTGTTGATGTCTGAAATTACTTGTAACAAGAAGTATAGATTTGTGTTTTCTAGTCACAATGCAAAATATTCATGTTTGGGGATCGATTATCTTTATAATTTTGATTATTCTATGATTCTTCATCATTTTTAACTTTTCTTCATCCCCTTCTGTTCATATCCTAATGCTTGAAAAGAAGTTCAATGGTTAGTACGATACCCAAAACTATTTGGAAAAAGAAATTTGTTGCAGGTATATTAAATTTGACTATAATTTCTTCAATATTTTGGTTACAAAAATAATTAAAATCCTATCATGTACCTATAGAACATGCCAATTGGTTTTCAATATAACAGGAAGGGTATATACTCTCATTATGTTGTAATTAGTATCCCTTCAAATGTATTTTTTTCAGACCTTCAATGGAATTAATCACTACAATCTAATTTAAAAAATGAAATGCCTCACATGTTTTTATATACTTATCCCATTACATTATTTTCCGAATATAAGAACATAAATAAATTGTTTCCAAATTGCATTGAGTTTTGAAAAAATTATCTCCATCGAGAAATTGAAGGATTTTTTAAAACCAATTAGTAATAAGTTCCTAGGACTAAATTCTAATGTTACTTCACACATGAGGTACATATTTTTGTTTTTTTTTCACAATGCATACTATTCAATTCATGGGACTGAGTATTTTAGAAATTTTATTCTTCTATTTTTCTTATTCTATTTTATCATTTTTCCGGAACCGTCTATTTAGATTCTATTTCATGAAAAGAAGCTGCCAGGGATTTTTGAGCCCCATCATTCTATAGATAAAGTACTTGGTTGTAGGATTATATCTATCCTCGATTAAAATTTATATTAATGGTTGTATGATTAATATATTTTTTGAATCCATCATAATTTTAGATCAAATGATTACTAACTTTCATTATTATATCATTACAATTCATAGATTGTCCACAATTTTTTATTTCAAGTGAATAGGAACCATCAGTTTGTTTGTTTAGTTAGGTTTCAATGATGGTATTTTAATGAAAATTGGGAACATTAAATTCTCCCTATAACTTTAATGATTTATGAAACAATATTTTATTTTATTTCTACAGTATTTTTCATTTACTATTTCATATCCTTTGTGTATTACTATCATAATTATTCACTATATACACTGAGAAAAACATTTTTATTAGATAATAATTTTATTAAATTCCCAAAGACCTTGAAGAATATAACATAAATATGACACATGACAACTATCCATAGGATAAAGAATATTTTATTACCCATATTAACCATTATTCATCGATTGGTTGGATTGCTACCATATAATTTGAATGTACTCTTACATTAATAACCTTGGAATGTGATAATAGACAATTATGATTAAACCTTATTAATTTTGATCGTGATATATTGCTATAGATTAATACCAATAGATATTAATTAACCAATTATACGATAACTGTAAAAATTTTATAATTATAATTAACTATCATTATCCGTGTTTTTGGTTGTACTACTATATATGATATTAATAAAATCTAGCAAATCATCATCAAGGAACCAAAAAAATTAAATTCTAAGTTGAGAATTCATCAAACATAGTATCACTTTTTTTAGAATTTTAATGTCCAAAATATTAAATGAGGTGGAACATAGATTCATCAAGATATATAAAACCATGGATTTCCATGAATTGGTATTATATAAATCAATTTTGATCAAAAAATATTAGGTTGACTACATGGAAACTTCATCTGAGGGCGTTCCTCTCAATGGTTTGGATGATTATTCACTATTATAGCATTCTTCCACGAAGTATCATTATGAAAAGTGATTCATGGATAGTCTATGAAGGTGTTACATAGTAGAATTTTTTGTGCTTTTGGTGGTATGGGTGAGACTTGGTGGATATATGATGTTTTGGTTTCTCACATTCCATTGCTTATTGTGATATTCTTATTTTTGCAGGTTCGGGTGGCTTATTATTTGGTGTTTTTTATCATGTCAATGGTGGTTCTATGTATTTTTGAATGTGAGTTATGTCAATTTTTTCAAACGGGTTAAGCTAGGGATTTTTAAGATGTGTACCAACAAGAAACTACGATTGTGGGTCCTTAGTAGACATGTCATACTAATAGTACACTTTTCATGACATCATCTGAACATTACATTACTGGAAATATTCATGACATTTTCATTTTTTTCTATGATTATATAGTCCAGTGTAGTTAAACTTATTCTAAATTGGATACTATTATATATCATATTCCCACTTCAATGATTTCATTAGTTACTAACAACTTATACTCACTCATTAAGGTCTATTTTTTTGTGTAAAATCTTGTTGAGTGAATTGGCCTTGATGATGGGGTCCAACGACATGGTACAGTGTCTCGATGCTCTATGGAAACATCAACACCTGACAATGATGTGCATCGCCCTATAAAGAAATACTTTAAGTACAATAAGCAAAAAATATGTCAATTTTTTGAGATACAATTTCTTGGTACTGAAGATAACTCACTGCATGTGTTATTCTCAAATTTCCATCAAAATATTTATAGAGTAAAAATAATTTATCCAATATTATATATATTGAAGTGAATTTACCTATAATGTTATTAAATATAATTGGATACACATTTATTTTATATTGGAAATAACACACTTCTTATTTTCATGTTATGCCTCATTTTTATGATGTATATCTTTTTCATATTTCATATATTACATGATTATAATCACATTCTCTGATATTATACATTTTCATGAAATTATATGTATTATTAAATGAATTATTCTCTTTTATTTTTTGGGTATAACATTCTTTTGTATCTTGAATGGACCTATTTCTCATTTTATATACACTTATGATCTTTCATGGATGTTAGGTATATTAATCATTACTCAAAATTTTGTGTCACCTTATTATTATTATTATTACATTTCCATGTTTTATGAAGAAAAGTTCTCTATAATATATTTAAAAAAAATTATTATGTGAATAATTTTTTGTAGATGTTGGCTAATTGTTTAGATATAATAATTTCTCATATGTTTGGAAAATTTTACAAATATGGAGAATGAAAATGTTTTTTTAGTTGAATTATTATCTTGATATTCTATAATAATACAAATATGTTTCTTGAATAAATGAAATAAAATATTTAAATTATTATCATGTAATATAAATTTTCACATCCTTGGGAAATTTTCATTTCGCGACATTTTCTTCAATGTTTTTTTCTGAATTCAACCTCACATTCACAATATATTTCAAAGTTTATTTTCTCACCCTCATTTACTACAACAGGGTTTCTAAACACTGTGAAACTAAAATCTTGAATGAGGGATACACTATTTTAATGACTCACACCTCTAATCTCAATGTTTTAATAACAAGGGAATCCATCAAATTACTATGAATTATGTGGATGACACTATCTCACTAGAGAACATTCCAAAAAACTATTAAAAAGAAGAATCTGTTGTTATATATCTTAAACATCTATTCATAAACATAGCCTTTTTTAAAAAAAATAGTTTTGTTTTCTTTGTTTCAGACTATTTCATTTATATTTCACATTCAAAATTGAATACCCATGTTTTAATATTCAGTAATATTTTTTTATAATCCTAAATCTATATTACTTAATGTTTTATCTTTCTCAGTCACTCCCATTCCATCATGTTCCATTTCTGACATAGTTAGTCTTCACTTCATTTTATTGTGTCATGGGTATCCCACTCCCTTCAATATCATCATTTTACTCTAAAAAATATATTTAGTACAAAGAAATTATAATTTTTTTCATTACGTATAAACGAATAATTTGAATGAAAATTGAATAGTCCCATGAATTTTCATGGGCAGAGTACTAGTGTTACTTAATACTAGACCAATGTGTAGAGAAGGTGTAAATTCAATTTTCCAATGATCATGTGTTAATTTATAAATAGAATAAAATGAATTCGGGGTGTCCCGAATAATGATATAATTCATCAATGTTGATTGATGGAAATAAAATCATATTTTCAATTCTTGGGAATTGTTTTAAAAAATCACTATGGAATGAATTTTGAATTTTGGTAAGTGATTTTGATGTGGTAAGAGTAGTCATACAGCTGGTACATGCAATGAAAAAAAATATAATCATAGTGGTAAGAAAAATTATGATATATAGTTAGTGAAATGTTTAAAATTAAATGAGATGCGTCATTATGAAAATATGTGTATAGAGAGGAACACGAATGAAGGGAAGAATCCATAATATAATATTATTTATGTGGTAAAATCATTTTCAACTAATTCAGTAGATGTCGGCCCCTAAAAAAGTGGTATTAGATATATTTTAATGTTTATTCTAATTATGCCAATGTGTTAATTGATTCTGGGTTTACAATTTCCAATAATTTTTAGAAATTTCCTAGTAAATTGGAGACTTCATGTAAAGAAATGAATCTATAAATTATAGTGTAAACATATCGGTGAAATAATATAGAATAAATTATAATAATCTTCCTAAAATTTTCTATTGAAATAATTGACCTGGAAACATAGTTATTTTTCCTCTAGTAGAGTTTGATGTTATTATGGAATTTATTGTATTTCTTTAAATAATGTTTCTATAGACTGTAGAGGAAAATAATATTATTTTCATAAAAGATTTTAGTTTTTGTACAAGAATGATCTGAACCCATTGATAACATATTAAGAAGATAAGAATATATTAAAATATTGACATGAATTATATTATTCACATATTTATGAAAATAATGGAATTGTTCATTTTAATGAATTTCCCATGGTTAGTGTGTATTTGGATGTTTATCCTGATGATTTTTATAGTACAATACCTAATGAGGAAGTAAAATATATTGTCGAATTACTTCCAAAATCTAATCAAACTTAATATCCCCCCAATCATATGGTTTGAGTTAATGTTATAGAATTCAACAGTAAATTATTAGAGATTCAAGATAATGGTTTCATCCTACCTAGAACTTCACCATAGGGTTCTCATATCATGTTTTTTAAAAATAAATATTGTCCATTGATAAATTTCATGGATTATAGTTTATTGAATAAAATAATTATTAAAAAAATATGATTTTCTTATTATTGATGGATTATTTAATAGAACCCAGGGAGCACATCATTTTTAGATGTTTGACCTGAGATCAGGGAACCATTAAATGAATAAAATAGAAGAAGAAGTTCCCAAGACTATGTTTCAGACTATATATGGGAATTGTGAATTTTAAGTTATTCTATTGGGGTTTAAAAATTCACTTGTAGTATTAAATTATTTTATGGATAGAATATTTCAATAGTTCTTAGAGAATTTTTTGGTTGTTTTTATTGATGAAAACTTGTGATATTCTAAAAATAATAAGGAAAATGAAAGACACCTAATGGTTTTTTAAAACATAAAAAAAATATTCTGAAGAGTTTAGAATGTTTAAATTTTTGTAGAAACAAATTTCATTCCTTGACCATATTGTTTTTAGATATGGAATTTATAACAATACTACTAAAATAATATTTGTTAATGAATTTCCAACACCAATAAATATAATCTAGATCCTTTGTATTAATAGTTTAGAAGAGTATTACTGAATGTTTTTTAAAATATTGCACATTTATATAGACTACTTTCAATGTATACTTTAAAAGGATAAAATTTCAACCTGAAAAAATAATGTCATGATTGATTTTATGAATTGAAATGAATATTGGTGAATGGTCATATTTTGGCCATGTCTTCGAGATGTTGTGAATTATTAATCTTTTACACCACAATACATTAAAATATATTTATTTTTGAAGAAATTTAATTGTTTTTTGAATAATTCTTTTCATGAACCATCATCTTAATCTTGATCTACACACAACAATGAGAAGGATTTCATTACACACTAGGTTGAGTTTTACAAAACAAAAATATATTATGAAAATATTAATATTTAATATAATATAACCTAGAAATTATGTTGGTGGTTGTGAATACTAATTTCTTTCTTATGAAAATATATGGTTGAATTTTTCGATTTCAAATTCATTAGAAATTAATATATGAACAAAATGAATATATATGAAATGTTTTCAAAAAGAACTATTTATATTCCCCAAAACCACATTTATCTTAATGAATTGTCTTAATTAATATTATTGAATTATATTAATTAAATATATAAATTATATGTTAAATCAAATATTTTTCACATTAATCCGATAAAAATTTATTGGCATAAGATAATAATAAATCTATTTTTCGTCTTTAAAACTATATTATTCTAAAACAGAATTTTTTTTCCACCTTTCAAAGGAAAACATATTTAAAATAGACTTATTTGAATTTTTATATATTCAATTTGAACAAATAAATTTCCACTTTTAATTAATAATATAAAAATTTATTTTTATATAATTATTTTTATTTCATAGCTATGTTTTATGTTTTGATGAATACTCATAGAATATTTCAATTTAATTGAAAATTAATTTTTTATCTAAAATATTTACCATGTAAAATTATATGTTTCAAAAGGTATAATATATAATGATATAAATTTTATAATATTTATCAAAATATAGGCCCTTAGAATCAATTTTTCAACAAATATTAATATAATAAAATTACTATCTCTTTTACATTTTCTCTTTAAAAACCTTTTCTCTCATTCTATCAATGGGATTAATTTTAAATTAATTATAGAGAATTATGTTCTATGTATTTTGAAAAATGGCTTACATATTTCATATTAGTGGGCCAAAATTTTTTGAATATTTTTCTTTTATTTTTGGGTATATAAATAGTGAATTTTGAAAAAATTTAATTACTAAAATTAAGAATAAATTGTGCAAATAAGGGTAAATAAAATATTATAACAATTAGAAAATACGCAAAGACTTGTCCCAATGTCATTGGATGACTTTTTTTCATATAAAATAATAATTGGGAAATTATTATATGTTTTTGACGCCACATGGATGAGAAGATGACATTTATTAAGTTATGTTCCAAGAAAAGTCAATTTCGTCACTGTTTTGTTTCTTGCAAGATTATTATTTTTAATGTGCAGAAATATAAAATATATTTTAAACTATATATATTATTATGAAATATAAAATGTCTACATACATCATGTTAAATTATTTGTTATTATTATTAGTATATAATAAATTAAATTATATTATGGGAGAATGATGATGTAGTAATTGCTTAATTAATATAATAATGGAATAAATTATATTTCAAATAGTAAAATAAATAATATTTTATAGATTTAATGTCATCAAAGATTTTAATTGGTATCATTGACTTGTTTCAAATGTTTTATAAGTCTAATATTGAATTTAAATTGTTATTATTATTTATTTATAAGAACAATATAGTGAATAGTGTCATTTTTTACATTATTTATATTTTAAAATAAATAATATATTATTAGATGTTATAAAATATCTAAATATATACAATTAAAAAAACTAATTGGGATACGTATCCAAATGTATGTAATTATTAATTTAGTTATGTTTAGGCATTTCAATGTTATTAAAATGACCCTTATTTTATAAAGTACCTGATATCATGTTAAGAGTTAAAAGGGTAAAATAACAGTTAAATCAACAAGAAAAGTATTAAAATATAATAAAAACAAGTCAAAATATTATAATATGAATATGATTTGAGACATATAACTATAATATCTAATTGGAGTTGTTTAATATACCATTTTCCACGAAAATGATTTATACATTATTTATATCAATGATAATTACTAAATGTCACTATCTTTGTATTTAATATCAGTAGTGTGTCCACATCGGAAAAAATTCAAGATATAAATAAACAGAAATATCTATTTAGATACTAATAAAATTAGTTTCATTATATAAATATATTTTTAATGTTTAAAATTTAAATAGTTTCCTTAGAAGATTCTTTATTAAAAAACAATATTTATTTAATTACCATATAATAAAATAATTGAATTTAATTTTTTTATATTTTGGATAAGTTCATCTATCCATCTTATTTTATAGATCAATTAGAAATATTAGTAATTTTTTAAATCCTTATATTTAAATAACCACTTTTTATTGAAATATTTAAAGTCAGTTTAGTTGAAGAGTACCAAAT
Source organism: Viscum album (assembly GCA_963277665.1). Taxonomy (NCBI): domain Eukaryota; kingdom Viridiplantae; phylum Streptophyta; class Magnoliopsida; order Santalales; family Viscaceae; genus Viscum; species Viscum album. Next base: position 2,118,823,090 of record OY728163.1, read on the forward strand.
TTTATAATAATTTTAATTTATTGTGTTAACATTTTATTAATTTTTTTTAAAATACTTAAAATATTAATAATTTACTAATTTGATAATATGTGGTCTAAAATTTTTTCCCTTATTTATTATCAGACCACTTGGAAGTCCTTGTTTCTATAATAACATTATTATAATGTTATATTTTAAGATTTTTCCAAAGTACCCCTCACCTCAATTATAAAATAGAACATCTTCCCTAACTTATTCACACTACATAGTACCCTGAATATAGACTACGTACTAAATATTTCCCCACCCAAAATTCATAGAAAAGTTTATAGAGGTTCTGTTATTCCCAAAATACCAACCCTATATCCCTTGAGATGAGATCCTATAGAAGTCAGCAGAATAAGAGCTTATTGTTTTTACATACTCATCCAAGATCATTTCATCTTATACTTCATCATTAAGTGTTTTTTAAATTCCAAATTAATAAATACACAAAAATATATATTATAATATGTAATTAAGATTATGGTAAAACCATATTTCACCTTTTAACAATCTTATGAAAAACAACATCCCCGCGCATAGGTACATACTACTTACCTTCTTCATGAAGTGGTGTAATTTATATTTTAGAATAAATTTATGTTGATAGGTATAATGATTGATGTTTTGGATATAAATAATAAATAAACAATATTTTTTAAATTTTTATACCATCAATCTCTATACCATTTCAATATGAAGGTAATGATATAGTCCCTTGTGTGTACATACAGATTACCATCTCCATGACATAATGAGAAACATTTTACATTATAACCATTCAACAATGATTATAGAAAATGTTTTTAACGATTAGTTATAATATCTATGAAGTTAATATCATTTTTCAAGTGAATTATGTATTTTCTATTCATAAGAAACATGAATTACATGAAATAACATGCATAGAAAAATGATGCAACTAACACCAAAACAATGGTAATAATGTAATATTATTAAAAAAAATCAATATAAAAAGATCATATATGATATAATATATATTTATATGGTTATTTAATAAATTAATTACTTTTTTTAAAGCATTATACATGATTATAATTAAATTTAACAAAAATAAACTATAAGGTAAGGGTTTATTCCATAATCTCATTATTATTCATGATAATTTATATTTATGTATCTGGTGGAAAATATTTATCATCCATGTCCATGTTTCTTTAAAATGAGTTCCAAAATATTTGTACTATTATTCTATAAACACTACTATATTAATACAAATGTTAGAAATGTTATAAAATGGGTTTAGGTAAATATTTTTCTATTTTCGAAATGAGATACTTTATTACTTTTGTGGAAAAAATATGAAAGGAATGTTTTTTAACTTATATGTAATTAGTAGTTTCCTCTTCTATCAAAAAGAATTAAGGATTTGATACTTCATTTAATAGTTTAAAAAAAATTCCAATGAAAATAGTTTCTTTTAAATATTCACCTGCATTTAAATAAATGAATTCAGTGTAAAAATGGATTATTTATCTCTACAAAATTTTAAATATTTTAATAGAGTATTTTCATCTATGACATAAAACATTGTTCGTTCTTACGCATGATTGAGGTTGATATCATTTGATACAAACTACCATATTTTATTTAATTTTTAATGAATAATTTGACTGTGGATGTGATTTTTTGATACGATTCAATGTTTATGGTTGAAGCATTAATGTTTCTTCTGTTAGTTTTTTGATAAAAATGTTTATGTTGTTTATAATTCAGTGATTCATTATGAGGATGGAATTGGACATAGTAAGTTATTTTTGGGTCCAACGATATCCCCTTGATTAGTGATTTGGTCTCATGAGATAATCTAGTTTGTTTATTAGATGATTCCTTACCTTTATATATATTGTATCTTGGCCGAGTCATTGAATGTACGTTTATGAATTCTGAAATTGTGCATTCCTTCATTATAATATTAGTTATTGATATTCCATGTGATTATTCGACTAGTATAATAACCATGTTTATGATATCCATATCATGTTATTCTATAGTATTATTTATTATTTCCATTTTATGCTCAATATATGTTGAAATGGATTGTGTTTCTATTATTCACCTTCCATTATTGTTTATTATATATATTCATGATTTCTTCTGATGTATGCTTACAGTAAATGAGATTATTATTCTATATCATTTTTATGTTTTATTCATCCCATGATATGATGATGTATATTTTGTTTGATATGTTAGGTTAATCTAAGATAATATTGGTCCAATATAAATGATTAACTATGTTTTATTGTATAGTTCGATTGTAATTTAGGTTTCATGTTTGTAATCTAGTTTTGAAAACATCTAAATTTATTGGAACGTCTGTATTTGATTCCTTGTAATCATTCCAGTGTAATAAAATATTACACTGGCTCAAAGCTTCTGTGTTGGGGGTCATGTTATTGGAATCAAAATATTTTTATTTGAAACCATGGGATGAATATTTATAAAACATAGATTAGGGAACACAACCCTATGATAATCATTGAGGATACGAATAGAATGAAATCTTATAATTTTTTTTAAGGTATATACCTTGTGGTTATTATTTGAAATACATCCCAATATGGATTTTACAAGTGGTTTTGGTTCTATAATAGATATACCTTGGGTTAACAAAATCAATGAGGTGTGTCGGGACTAACTCGGTGAAATATTATAAAATAAAAGAAGCCTTACTGCACACCTAATTTGATACTCTTGAGGGATATGCTTGGGATAATTCACATTTTCATTATAAATAATTATAGAGGATTTAAAAGTAAAAATACCCACAAAGAAACAATGTTCATCATTATTAGATTAGATATGAATAAATATTTCTATTTATGTCAGTTCTTTTAATAGACATGGTGTACCACCCTGACCCTAGTTACCCAAAGTAGGTGCATTATTACGTAACATTGGAATGATCACAAAAGATCAAGTCTCGAAATATGGATTTGTTTAGTAGCCTTGGATGTACTTGATACATATATATGTTTTACATTACATCATTAAATAAAAAACAATATTGTCTCCCTTTTCAACACACTCATATCCTTTGGCTTATCCCTGCAGGTTAATCATAATATACATCTTCACATCCAAGGAAAATGAAAACAAAAGAAATGGATGAGATTAGATGCTCAGTAAGTATAATAATATATCGAAAACCATTCTAAATAAGCATAAACATTTAATGGAATGTATAAGGCTAAAACACAAGCCTTTTAAACTTAAAATTAATCATAATATAGGGGAGATAAGTCAAATAATGCCATTTACTTATTCACATTGATATTATACTAGTCAAATAATAACATGTAATATCAATAGCTAATTTCTTAATGACAGAAATCATAATGTCGGATATCGTAACCACATAGTCAAGGCCTCATGCCAAGACTACAAATTAGATTTTGTCAAGGCCTCTATCCAAGAAACTAGTTTGTCTCATGAGACCTACCGATGCATAGGGGAGCTATAGCGGGCTCCACCTGTCACTTACTAAGTCCAATGCATTCCTCATATGAAATGGATGAATCATAACATAATCATTCGTATTAAAACTAGCATAAAATTGTTAATACTTTAACCATAAACCATGAATGGTATAAAAATAACAAATCCATAGTCAAACATATCACAAAACCTTCTATACAATATGGAAGATTGTATCATAATAAATAAAATTCAATCAATTGTAAAATCTATCAAAGGATGTTGACATAGATGAAATCAAAACTATTTGAGGTAAATATTACTTTCTATACTGAATTAATTTAAAATTCATATAATTATGAAATAAAATATTTATTTCGAAAAAATTGTTATAAGACTATAAGGATTCTTTTAAGGTGTTATAATAGCAGAAAATAGATACACCTGCCGTATATGATAAAATATTATTCTTACTTTAATTTATTGAAAATGTACTAAAGTACCTTGTTTGAAAATAAATGAGAAGAATCATTTCAAAAAAAAATTAAAAAATTCAAAAAATGGTATAAATTACTTTAAACCATATTCTAGGAAATATAAATAATTATTTGAAATAAATTTTTAAGAAACACGGATGTGGATGATTAAAATGTCCCAATAAATACTTTCATAAAAATAACCTCGCATAAAAAAGTGATTAAAAAATTAAACCTTACCTTGTATATTTCCTTAGTCTAGGGTACATTAAATTAATGTATAATACTGTGATAATTTTTATTAAATTATACAAGAACCACATAGGTAAATATGATATCATATATGATCTTTTAGTACTGATATTTTAATAATATTTCTGTAGTATCATTTTTTCGGGTGTTAACTGATTCATTTTTCGTTATATGTTATGTTACATAAGTCATGTTTATTGTTTATAGGATGTATTTGATTCATATCCATAATGATAATATGTTCTTAAACCTTATTTTAAATCATAAAATGAAAATTATTCGTGAATGGTTATGATGGGGAATTAATCTCATCGCATTCGTGGAGACTGTAATCAGTATGTACACATGAGTGATATAATCATTCTATTGAAGGTGAAATCATATGTAATTGGGTGGTATATTACATTTGAAGATTAATTAACATGTTATATTTGTTATTTACATCAATTATACTCATCAGTATACCCATCAAAATAATGAAGTGTTGAGTAACAAACTACACCACGATGTGGAGATGATATGTTGTACATATGCTCATATGGTGACTTTGTCATTCATAGGATGGATATAAAAATGAATATTTTTGTACAATATTTATAATAACATCATAGTATGTTGATGGTATTGGAGTTACTATTTTGGTATGGAAACAATAAAGAAAAAGGAAGTGTAAGATGAAAATAACATTGAATGTGGTGATGAAATTATTACCTCTTCTTCTAGTGATTTATTTTGATTTGATCAAAAGGGCTACATAAGATGGATGTATTATAAAATTATGGTCTCTAATTTGAATTGAGGGTTGTTGGGAAGTCATGTGGTCAGGTATTGGCTGAGCTAAATGGCATTGTAGGTCTGATTTTGAGATAAGTGTAAGTACCCTTTTATAAGAGAGGTGATGGTCACTTTAGGAAATGCTTGAAATATTATTTTATTTTAATATATTTTTCGGTTCATAATGGGTCAAAATGTATTTATTTAAGGGATAAGGTGGGTATGGGTCCAAATACTCATAAACAATAGGTTTTATACATGTAAGGATCACTGAATTAACCTTATCTTTTATATTTAACTCTTAGTTAAAGAGTTTAAATTTTTCAATGTCTTCTTGTATTTTTATTTTACATGGTTAATAAACATACTAAAAAATGAAAAACAAAACTCAAGTGGTTAATTAATGAAATATATATCATTATATAATTCTTTTGTCCTAAACTTATATTTTTTGGAATATTATGTAATTTAATAATATAGTATTTATTTTAAAAAATCCGATTTATGTCAATTTTGAAACTATTTAGTATTTGGTTTTTGTGAAAGTCAATAAAACGTTATTTATTTTAAAAAAATACATTAAATCAATAATAACATTCCATACTAACCTAGAAAATTATTATAATTCATCAAAAGTCTCAATTAAAATTTATTTGGATATTTATACTATCAATTATTTTAATCCTTCATTAATAAGGAAATTACATCATCATCATTGTGTCATAAATAAATTTAATTAATTAATGTATAAATAATTATAAATAAAATACTATTATTTAAGAAATTATTTTTTCATTATAATTAATATTTATAGTAGGATTTATATAATGTATAACCCTATATTAAAAAAATTAGTTATAAAATTTGAATTTAACAGTTCTAACTCCTATTTAAAGAAAATAATGATGAGTGTTTTAATCTAATCCATTTGTATCAAAGAATATAATATTTTATTCCTATGTTTTATATTTTTAGAAATACAATTATCCAAAAGAATTGGGACATGTGTTTGGGTAATTATAACTTCATTTTTACCTTTAATTACCCTATTTACTTTTAACCATTGTGGATAAAATTCAAAGGTATTATTCATCAAAAATTAATATCATCTTATCGAACCAAATTTTACATACTAATGTACATAGTGTTTCTCATATTTTTTAAATTCAATTCACAAAAGCTGTAAATTACGTTTTATGCAAATTTGAAAATGTGCCTAGAAGGTTGGTAACTTGTCCTGTATACTGAGTGTCGCCGAATAACATGTCCAATGACATTGAAAATCATCTCTAGACAATGAAATCAATGTATAATAATCCATATTTGGACTTATATAGGTATTATGTATCTATTTTGACATGAAATAAATTTAAAAAATTAAATATGTATTTAAATAACAAGTCGGTTTTAAACAATAACGATGGGGTTTTCACTATTCGTCAAAAAAATTAATATTTTCAAAAAAATACCAAAAATTCACCCTAAGAAAATTTTGATATTACATATCCAAAAATGAAGTCCATTTTGAAAAAAAAATTACAACATTTCAAAAAGTTGGTATTACTATTCATAATGGCTAGATTGATTGGTCGTGGTGTGCTAGAACTCAAAGTTGTGTACATCACAAGCTACTATATTATTCAAAGAGAAGCATAATGTGAAACATTGGGGCGTAACATTATTACCTCCAAAAAAATAATTTCATCCTAAAAATTTCTATAATATTACAACATAAAAATAATTGGGTCATTCTTCATCATAATTTCCTTAGGTTCCAATGTTCCCTCTTCCATCTTATGGTTTTTTCATAGAACATTTGTCAGACGAGTCGTCTGGTTTCTCAACACTTGTTCTCTTGTATCAAGAATCCTGATAGAATCTTCAGAATAAGACAGATTGGGTTCAAGATCTATTTCTTCATAGGTGAGTACATGTGTTAGGTCAGGCATTTATTTTCTCAAAAGGGATACATGGAATACATCATAAACTTTGGATAGACATGGATGCATTTCCAAACAGTAAGCTAAAAATCCAATTCGTTCTAGAATTTCGAAATGTACGATGTACCTGGGACTTAATTTACCCTTCTTACGAAATTGTATAACACCCTTCCCTATAGATACATTCAAGAAAATATGATCTCTAACATGATATTCCAAATCCTTCCTTAGGTTATCAGCATACTTATTTTTCCTACATTGAGCTTCATTGATGTGGGTTTGGATAATATTCACCTTTCTGTTGTTTCCTCTACATGTTCGGGGCCTACGAGTTTTCTTTCACCAATATGATCCCAACAAGTTGGTGTGTGACATCATATTCTATATAATGCTTCTTATGGTTCCATATGAATACTTAAAAGGAAGATATTTTTATAGAAAAATTCTACTGAAGATAAATATTGATCACACATACCTTGGAGGTCAAGTGAGAAAGATATCAACATGTCTTCAAATGTTGGAATAGTCTGTTCTGATTGTACATCTATTTGAAGGTGGTAGGAAGTTCTGAAACAATGTTCAATATCTAGAGATTTATGAAGAATTTTCCATAATGATGAAGTAAAAAAAGGATCACAATCAGAAATAATCGACAAGGGTAACCCATGAAGCCTTAAAATATTATTAATATATAGTATTTCAAAATTTTCAAGTGGTAAATCTTCTCTTACAGCAAGAAAATGTGATGACTTGGTAAAATGGTCAATAATGACCCTTATTTAATCATTCCTTCTTAGAGTATTTAGTATCCCCATGACAAATTACATCATAATATCTTCCCATTTCCACATAAGCATGGGAATAGGTTGCATGACTCCTCTAGGATGTTTCCTTACAACCTTCACCTATTGACAAACCATACATCTTGACACATAATCATCAATCTCCATCTTTATGTTGTGCCAACAAAAATGTTCCTTCAAATCTCTATACATATTAGTGCTACTAGGGTGCAAAGAGAAATTGAAGCTATGAGCATCATCGAACAACTCCATTTTTAGATTAGGTATGTTAAGAACACAATGTCTCTTCACAAATTTCAAAATCACATCTTCTTATACGAAGATGATCAATCTCTCATCATTCACATCATAATTTTTCTTTTGAAACTCCTCATCATCAGTCCAATTACTATTTTCCATTATATTAAAGATATATTAGAAACTAATTGAAAAAATATTGATGTTTCACCTTCTATGATTATTCTCATATCCATCTTCACTAGATCCATAAACATGTGATCCCTTTCAACTCTAATCTTGTGCAAAACTCCATGATACTTTTTGAGCAAAGCATCATCCACCTTATTTTCCTTCCCCGTGTGGTAGTGTATAGTGAAATCATAACACTTTTGTAGTTGAATCCATCTTCGTTTCCTCATGTTGAGTTCTTTCAATGTGAAAATATACATCAAACTCTTATGATTGGTATATATCTCACATTTTTCATCATAGAGATAGTGTCTCCCTATCTTCAAAACAAATATTATTGATAATAACTAAATATCATTAGCTGGATAATTTTGTTCATGACATTTTTTTGTCATTATGCATAATCAATAACTCTATCATTCTACATAAAGACACAACCATGTCCTTTCTTTGAAGCATCACTATAAATAAAAAACCCATCATTCCCTGATGGTAGTTTCATGATACGATCATTGACTAATCTTTTCTTAAATTCTTCATAACATTCTTCCCACTGTTTTTTCGAAGCAAATTTAACCCCTTTATGTGTGATCTTGGTTAATGGGTTAGAAAATCTGAAAATATTTTGGATGAAACATCAATAAATAAAACTGAGTACCTAGGTTATACTTGTTGGTGCGGGTCATTCATGGATTTCCTTGTTAATTGAAGGATTGGTAGAGATTTCATACTTTGAGACAATATGGCCAAAAAAATTTCTTCATGAATCCAGAATTCACAATTTCTAAACTTCTCATATGATTCATCTCTTCTCATGATTTTTATAATAGGGCCAATAGATTTTCGTGATCTTCATAGATTTTTGAGTATACCAAGATATCATCAATAAATACCACTACAAAGTAATCAAGATATTCCTTGAGAACCCTATTCATAACGTCCATGTAAACATAGGGAGCATTAGTCTGTCCAAAAGGCATTACTGTAAACTTATAATGCACGTACTTGGTTCAAAATCCTGTTTTCGGAATGACTTCCTTCTCCACACAGAACTGATGATATCCAGATCGAAGGTTAATCCTTGAAAAATATTGAGTTTTCTGAAGTTTATTGAATACATCATCAATGAGAGGTAGGGGAAACTTGTTCTTTATTATTATGGCATTGATCTCCCTGAAGTCAATGCACAACATCATATATCCGTCTTTCTTTTTAACAAAAAGAATATGGGATCCCTATGGATAAAAACTAGGGAGAATAAATCGTCTATTACCTAGTTCTTCTAGTTGTTTCTTTAGTTCCACAAATTCCACATTGTCAATTCTATAAGGGGTCTTTGATATTTTCCATTAACAAGGAATTAAATCAATGGAAAACTCAATTTATTGTTTTGGAGGATGTTTGGGAAAATCCTCTAGAAACACATTAACATATTCTTGCACAACAGGTACATCCTCTATTTGAACATTTCTTTCCTCACCCATATTTATTACACTATATTACTCCCCAATAATTGAATTTAGTAGAGCTGTTGGGGGTGGATCTAGATCAGAATCATATGATGACGTTTTTTCTCTAAAGGTAAGGTGCACCTTATCGTCATAAAAAAGATTTACCTCCTGGTTCATACAATAAATTTTCACATCATGATCTGAAATCCAATACATTCCAATGATTATATCAAATTCAATCATGGTTATGATGATTATATCAGGAAATAAAGAACGTTTATATGCCCTAATGGGAACTAATTCACCAAACATAGTAGTAATGATACCTCCCTGAAGAGTTTTGACTAACAACGCCCTTGTTAAATCAAATTGGAAATATCTAATTTTCATAGAAAACTAGGAAGATATGAAACAATGTGATGATATAGAATCCAATAAAGCATTGGATAAATTTGAGGAAACAATTAAAGATCATGCTACCCCGTTATTAAGAGCTTTAACCTCAACAGTAGTGATCGCATAAACTTGGACTTTCTCCCTTGGCATTTTCTGTGGTATGTTTCCTTGGCTCTTAGGACATTAATTTTCATAATTCCCCATTTAACTACAATTATAGTATTCAACGTTGATATCCTCTTTCTTCCCTTTACAATCATGATCATAGTGGCCTTTTTATCCACACTTGTAACAGACTCCCATTCCCTTTAGGAACGTACCGGGGTGTTTCTTACTACAGGATGAAAATTGAACATTTCCCTTTATACCCTTATTTACATTTTTGATGTGTTCAGTAGATCTATTCTCCTCTTTCTTTTCTTTAAAGTCGTAAGACTTAGAGAATCCATTTTTTTGTCTTGATAGCACATGAGATTATATATTTATATGACGAAAAGGATTGTTAGAGTAATACACGGTGGGTAATTGTTTTTAACCCATCAAATAATAGATCAATGTTACTCTTGGGTTATGTATAAAATCTACAATATTCCATGATATCCTTTTAGTTTTATCCATGTACTTTGCGACATTATCATCCTCCTTTTTCCTTAGAGTCATAAATTGCCTTTCCATATCTGTTCGATGGTCGCAAGGAATATATTTTTTTTAAGAAAAGACCATTAAAATCGATCCATTACCTATTTTATACTTCTTAATCCACCTTTGTATTTTGAATTAATGACCACCATTGATATGCATCTTCCATGAGGTGATAAAATTCCATTAATTTGTTTTTTCTTTCGCTACTCTCCAAAGCATGAAATATTTTCTCTAAGAAACATATCCATTGTTCAGCTACAAATGGATTTGTAGTCCCACTGAATTTTTTTCTTTGTTTCCTCAAGAAGTGATCTGACATTGATCCTCTATATTGTGGATCAGGTTTCTCTATACGGGTAAGCTTTTTTTCAAAAACCTAGTGAGTTTTCCCAGTATGGTTATAAGTTGTTCCACACTAGTTGCATCGCCAGCTCCAATATAATTATCTTAAGTAGGAGGCCAATCCCTACATGGATTACATGCGTTGATATGATTTCTATTCCTACCACTATGCGCCATTTCTAAATAACGGCGTACACTAGATTAGTTTGTGAATCCCAATACATAATTCCAAACCAGGATATTACCAAACATGAAATGAATAGTTTATGCATATAATACATAATCATAAAAAATCATTCCACTGAGGATGTATTTACTCACAAGTCCTCCATAATGTATTGTAATGAAAATGTGAATTATCCTTTGCATATCCCCCAGGAGTGTCGTAACTAAGAGTGCAGCAAGGCCTGTTATAGTATACCAGGATACCCTAGGTCAAACCCGAAACTCCTTGTCAGAATTTTCTCTACTAGGTACATCTATGCCAGAGCCACCTCTACCAGCTCATATCCATACATGGACGTATTTCTTGTAAATTCACAAAATCACTACATTACCAGAATTCTAGGATGTTCTTCTATACTAATCCTCACATTTTATCTTTGTTAATGTTCTCTAATCATAGTTTTTCTAAATCTAGATTCCAGGGTTTTTATTAAACTTCTTCTGATACAAACTATAACACTATAACCCCAGTTACCTAGAGTCGGTTCATTATTACATAACATTGAATTATCCCAAGATATCATGTATCTAAATACCATTTAGTTTAATATCCTTGGAACTACAGGATACATATATAAGTTTTACATTACATCATAAAATAAATAAACCACATTGTGTCCCCTTTGAGGACACTCATATCCTTTGGAATATCCCGAAGGCTAATCATAATATACTTTTTCACATCCTGGGAAGAAGAAAACATAAGAAAGTGGTGATCTCAGATGCTCAGTAAGGATAACAATATAGTCGTTACTATCATAAATAAGCATAAACATTTAAATCAATGTATAAGACTAAAACAAGCACCTTTTAAACTTAAACATCAACATAATAGGGAAAATAAAAATAAAATAATTACATTTACTTGTTCACATTGGTATTCTATTAGTAAAATAATCACATGTAATATCAATAGCTAAGTTCATAATGATGTAATGCATAATGCCAGACATCATAACCACATATTCAAGACCTCATGCCAAAACTACAAATAAAATTTTGTCAAGGCCATGTTCCAGAACACTAGTATGTCTAATGAGACCTACCTAAGAAACAAGGAGCTATAGAGGGCTCCAACTATCACTACTTATGTCCAATGCATTCCTCATATGAAAATGTTGAATCATAACATCAAAATTCTTATTAAAACTAGCATAAAAAATGAAATTACTTTAACTATAAACCATGAGTTTATTAAAATAACACATCCCCAATAAAACATATCACAAAACCTTCAATACAATAGGGAAGATTGTATTATAATATATAAACTTCAAACAACTATAAAATTCATCAATGGATATTGACATTGATGAACTCAAAACAATTTGATAGAAATATCTCTTTCTATTTGGAAATCATTGAAAAGATTCATAATTATAAAAGACAATTTTTATTTTGAAAAAAAAATCTTATAAGATTGTAAGGGAATCTTTGAAGGTGTTATAACAGCCGAAAATAGCTACACCCTCCGTATAAGTTAAAAAAATATTCTTACCTTAATTTGTCGAAAATATCATAATGTACTTTGTTTGGAAAACGGCTAAAATATTACTTTCAAAAAAATTTAAAAAAATTCAAACAAGTGTATAAATGACTTTGACCTATATTTTAGAAAATAGTAAATATGTTTTGAAATAGATTTTTAAGAAACACGGATGTGGATGGTAAAAAAGTCCCAGTAGATATTTTTTAAAAAACAACCATGGATAATAACAAGACTATAAAATTAACTCCTACATTGTAGTTTTACTTAGTCGATGGTAAATTAAACGCACGTATAATAGTTAAATAATTTTCATTAAATTATATAATAACCAAATACAAAAATATTATGTCATATATGTTCTTTTAATATTGTTTTGTTAATAATATTTCAGAAGTATCATTGTTTCGGGTGTTAAATGATTTGTTTTCCTTTAAATGTTTTGTTACATAAGTAATGTTTTTTATTTATAAGATTTATTTTATTCACATAAATAATGATATTAAGTTCATAAAAATTATTTTAAATCATAAAATTAAAACTATTCGTGAATGGTTATGATGTTGAATGAATCTCATCGCGTTCATGTAGACGATAATCTGTACATACGCACGAGCGACAATATCATTCTATTGATTGTGAAATCGAATGTGATTGGATGTTATATTACATATAAACAATAATAAACATTTATTATTTATTATTTAAATCAATTATACTCGTTATTATACCCATCCAAATAATTAATTGTTGATTAACAAACTACACCACGACGTGGAGACGGTAAGTCGTACGTACGCACGTATGGTGACTTTGTTATTCATAAGATGGGTAGAACAATAAATATGGTTTTACCATATTTATAATAACATCACAGTATGTAGAAGGTACTGGAGTTATTATTTTGGTTTAGAAACAACAAATAAAGAGGAAGTGGAAGAAGAAAAAAACCTTGAAAGTGGTGATGAAATTATTACATCTTCTTCAGGTGCTACCTTTTGATTTGTTCTAAAAGGCTCTATAAGATGGATTTATGATCAAATTAAAGCCTCTAGATTGAATTTAGGGTTGTTAGGAAGATAATTTAGTATGTTGTTTCTGAGAAAAATGGATTTGGAGGTGTGATTTTGGGAGAAGGGGTAGTACCCTTTTATAACAGATGTGAGGGTCACTTTTGGAAAAATTTGAAATATTATTTTATTATAAATTCATTTTGAGTTTATAATGTCTCAAAATGAATTTATTTCGAGGATAAGGTGGGGATGGGTCCAAATACTATCAAATTATAAGATTTATATATGTTTGGGTCACCAAATTAATCTTATCTTTTATATTTAATTCTAAGTTAAATAGTTTAACTTTTACAATGTCTTGTTTTTTTATATTACATGCTCAATAAACATACTATAAAATTCCAAAACAACCTTATGTGTCTCATTAATAAAATATCTATCATTATATATGTCTTTTTGTAGATCCATATATTTTTATTAATGTTTTATTATTTGATAATATAGTATTTGTTTAAAAAAAACCAATTTATGTCAATTTTGAAACTATTTAGTATTGGGTTTTTTAGGAAGTCAAAAAACATTATTACTTCAAAAAACATACATGTAATCAATCCCAACATGTAATATTAACCTAAAAAATTATTATAATTCTTCAAAAGTCTCAATTTACATTTATTAGGATATTTATAATATCAATTATTTTAATCATTCATTAGTAAGGTAATTACTGCATTATCATTGTATCATAAATAAATTAAATTTTTTAATTTATAAAAATTATAAATAAAATACCGTTATATAGGAAATATTTCTACCTTTCAAATGTATATTTATAGTAGTATTTATCTTATTTATAAAACAATATTAAAATTGTTTTTTGAAATTTAAATTTTTAACGCTTTTAACTCTTCTTTAAATAAAATAATAAAAAATGTCCTAATCTAATCCATGTGGATAAAATAAGACTATATTTTATTCCTATGATGTATTATGGTCTAAATACACTTACCCAATAGAATTATTACATGTGTTACAGTAAGTATAATATCATTTTTACCTTTAATTACCCTATTTACTTTTAACCGTGGTAAATAAAATTCAAAAGTTACTATTTACCAAAAATTAATTTCATCCTATTGAACCACATTTTACAAAATAGTTTCAATAGAGTCTCTTAGATTTTTTAAATTCAATTCATATAAGCATTAAAATTATGTTTTATGCAAATTTACAAATGTGCCTAGAATGTGGGTAGTAGACGTTAAAAAGTTCAATAAAATTATATATAATTACTCTTATTATAAAATGAATCCAATGAATTACATTGGAATTATATAGGTATTATGTATCCATTTTTACTTAATATAATTTTAAATAAAACAAATAATTATTTAAATAAAAAGTCGGTTTTTAACAATAATGTTGTGTATTTTCACTATTCATCAAGAATTGAAAGGTTTTAGAAAAATACCAAAAATTCACCCTAAGCTAATTTTGATATTTTGAATCCATAAATGAAGTCCATTATGAAAAATAAATTTTAGAAAATTTTAAAAAGTGTGTTTTACTATTCATAACGGCTACTTTCATTGGTCATGGTGTGCTAAAACATGAAGTTTTGTACAACGCAAGCAATTACATTATTCAAGGAGAAGTGTATCATGGATGCTTTGGGTGTTACATGTGGGATTATATATTATGTTTATTAATGGTATGAAATAAATTATTTTATTTTTTCATTTATTAATTTCATGTAGTAGATAGAACTTGAACATCACCAATGTACTGATTTAATGAGTAAGAAGGTTCTTATCGTTTATGGACTTAGGCTAATATTTCGATTGTAAATACTCCCACAATAGTATGTGTAATATGAGTACATAGTATCATGTGATAAAGAGAATGGTAATTAATTATACAAGTCATATGGTTTCATATAAAGAATGAAATTAATAGTATGACATGATAAAGGTTGTATAAAGGGGATAAGGGAAGAAGTAGTTTTCCACTAGTGATAATTTTGTAAAGAAACACCTCGGTACTTGTTTTAAGGAAATGTGAGATTGTTACAAGTGTATAGAAAAGGCCATCATGTTCATGATTGAAAGGGAAAGATTGAAAATTTCAATGTGTAGTGGTTCCACTTCCAGAAGATCGGACACTAAGAAAGTCAACGACTCATGCAATAAAGGAATATATTCCAAAATTGGATAGTGGATCATGTTCATGATTATGATACTACCACGAATAAATAGGAATGATTATTATTTTTTTAGATTCGATAATTATATCATTTGAGTATCTATTCAGAAATTTACTAGTAATATGAATAATGGAATATATTTTGAGTGTACTCATATACTTTTTCTTTAATAATTTTAGATAGAATTCAGAATGGTATGATGAAAATTTATTCACTAAAAAAAATATTGTTAGAAAACACAAAGTTAAGGGAATTATAACACTTAATATGTTCTAATGATGACATATTGAATTTGGATAAAGAGATGATTGGTATGAATAATGTAAACTAGATTCTACTAATAACCATTGGAATTTTTTCTAAAGTGTTGCGTAATTATCCTAATAAATTCTAACCATTTATAAAATGGTATAAATTTATCATTGGATGAATTTTTAGAGGTCAATGTGTTGTTACAACATATAAAGTAGCATGATGTAGGTGATAAAGAAGAGATTGTTCAAGGAACATCCAATGGATAATATTGTTCCAATGAAATATAAATGTATCATGTATTTAAATTTAGTTACATTCTTAGATATTGAAAGAATTTCTCATATATAAGAAAAGGTTCATGAAAAAAAATGTTCTATTATCATCACTTTTTATTATATCAAGGACTTTTTACACACTACTGGTTTATGGATTTGTGGTCAACAAATTTTGCATGAATATATTCTTTATCAATAACTATCAAAACATAATGGTTATATTTTTAATTCATGTCCAGGAATTCCCTAATGTTCTCCTATTTGAGTGCACAAATTTGTGGTGACCTTCAAATTTACTTTTCCTTATTATTAAAAATATTTTTTATTAATCCTATTTATGATTTAGGTTTTCAATAGTTCTTTATTTTCAAATATGATACCACACACTATTGAGATATAGTTTAAATTGAGAGGATGCAATTTAATTATGGTGGGTAAAATGTAACCAACCAATAGATTATTATATTTTCAATTTTTAATAAAGTATTTTTTTTCTACCATTATTTATACTTAACACCAAGTTATGATTAAACAACACACATCAATGAGATGGATTGCATTACATACAAGGTTGAGTTTCACCGAACAACAATGTATTATTAAAATAATATTATTTAATATAATATATCATTTATAATATATATTTATTTATTAATAGTATTAATTATTTTATGAAAATATCTGATTGAATTTACTGGATTAAAATTATTTAGAAATAATTATGGGAACCAACTGAACATACATGGAATTTTTTTATATTGAAGTATTGTTTTTTCCCAAATGAGTTTGGTCTGAATAAATTAAACAAATAAAAAATAGTGAATTTTATTAATGGAATATATATTATATATTCAATCAAATATTTTCAAAATTTATCAAAATGATGTTAAAGGTATAAGATAAGGATAGATTTAGTTTTATACTTGAGAAACTGTTTTTTTATACTAAAAATTTTCCCGCCTTTTAATGGAAAACCTATTTCAAATATATATTTTAAAACTTATATATATATATTTCAAAATAAACTAATTATTTTTAAATTGTAAATTTAAAATTATCTTTTGTTTATTTTTTTGGAATTTTTCAGATAAGTTTCATGTTTTCATGAATAGTGATAAAATATTTGATTTTAATAGAAGAATGATTTCGCATTTAAGTAATTAATAATGGGTTAAATTATAATTTAAATTGGTTATAAATTAAAATGCGATTATATTTATATTAGTTAATAAAATTTAAGTCATTGAAATATATTTACTATAAATATAAATATTAAAACAATACAATGTGTTGTATGTTTTCCATTTAAAAACATGTCTTCTCGTTCCGTCTACACAAATAATATTAAATTAATAGAAGAAAATTATATGTTATGAATTTTGAAAAATTGATTCTATATTTAGAATATGTGGGTCTAAATTATATAAATATGTTTGTTATTATTTTGGTCATATTAGTAGTAAATTTAGTAATATTCTAATTACCACGGTTAACGGTAATTTGGATAATTAAGGGTAAAAACATTATTATAACTGTTTGCAAATTACAGGGAAACCTTTCCTATATTCATTTGATTAGTTTTTTTCAACTAAAATAATCCTTGGGATATGATTATATCCTTTTATGCCACATTGATGAGATTATGACAGTTATTATGATATATTCAATTAAAATAAAATTTTGCTATACTTTTGTTTTTAACAAGATAAGTATTTTCAATATGGGAGAATATATAAGATATTATCAACTATAAATAGTCTAAATAAATTGAAATTTATTAACATAATCACATTTATTTATATATATATATTTTTAAAAAAATATAATTAAATAAAATCTTGACACAATGATGATACAGTAATTTCTTAATTATGTGAATGAATCAAATAAATGATATTAAAATTATTAAAATAAATAAAATTTGAGAGATTTAATGTTATCAATGAATTTTATTGATAACATTGACATGTTAAAATTATTTTTATATGTCCATTTTTGAAATTATCTTGTTTGTATATTTTTTTATATGACAATATAAAGAAAAAATATTTTTTTATTATTTTATAAAGGGCACTTTTAAAGGAAATGTTTGATCCCTAACAATTATGTCCAAATAAAACCATTCAAGACACCATCCTAGCTCGAGACTACATGAACTCCCTCTTCCAAGTATGTCTGTTATTATGTCAAGACTCCTCCTTTGCATGGAGGCTCGTCTTCTTGCCTCGTACAAGAATTTATGGGTCTGGTACAGATTGAAATTTCTATAAATTATCAATCATACAAATCCTAATGGATATGCTATGGTGAAATCATCCTGCTCTAAATCCCCGTATGGAGCGGCATCTTGTAGTATGTATGGTATATTTCACATTAAAAAATCTAAATATGACCAAAATCCAATTGATCCAAGTCTTCAAAGAACAATCCCATTTAAAAAAAATATCAAAATTAAAAATCACTCCAACTACAATGAAATTCCATATTAAAATTTCTAAAAATACCAAGCTACCACATTGGAAGGAGAACCATGAAACCCCCTCAAGACACCCCCACACATCATACGACCACAAAAATCACACCACATCAAGACTACCTCAAACATTGAACCATTAAACTCCATGCTATCATCCCTAGCAAGACAGGGCACAACCTCCGTCGTTGCTACTAGAACACCTTAGAGAACTATCCACTAGAAAAACTCACCATCATCTAAATTAACACTATCATCACCACCATCAAAAAAATCACACAACAGAGATAGATGAATGTCATTGAAGAAAATAACCAATGATAGAAAATGAAAAAAAATTGATCAATTCAATAACGTACCATATATTGCATTGGGAAGTCAAACATTCCATCCAAATCCACCTACAATGAGGATCATCAACTACCAAAAACCACCACAACAGTGGAAATAACTACGGGAACCATCTCGAACAACATGGAAGAACGGACCCACACCCCAAAGCTTACATGAAAGCAAATCACATGACTAATTGGGATAATGTTGAAAAGAGCATTAAGCCCCAGAGTAGTGAAAGGTTTGGGCAAGGATTCAACGAATAAGCACCCACCAGAACCACTGGCCCGAACTGAAAACGTTTTCACCAGTAGAGAAGGGCACCCACAAACATCATAAACATAATCTATAAAATGAAGACCAAAACATATCAAGTTGAGGCCAGCATATGATGTGCCTTATCAGACACTGAATACCAGTTGATAGTAACATCCCCAAGCCTTCGAACAACGATCGTAGTTAACCAACTAGGAATGTAGAGTAGGATCCAAAGGCCAAAGGATCATTTGAATATGGAAAGGGATTCACCAATGAAGAACATCCGCAGTTGGGCCTCCAACCAATTCTGAAAAATCCTCCATGGAGAGAAAAACACACATGAAACAGAAAAAGAGGAAAACCACCACTAAAAAAAATCACCAAGAGATGACAAGGCCAAAAGAAAAAAGGGAAAGGAGAAGATGAGGCTATAGAGCAGTGCGCCAGCCTCTCCCTCTGAAGAACCACTAGGGAACCCAAGTAGAGAGAAGTTGAGGGAGAGATTCCGCTCAGAGGCCTTCTTTTTATAACCATACTATTCATATTAGGATAATGGATTGTTTTATTTTATATCTCATATAATAAAATATTATGATTTATTTCAAAATTAACATTATTGATATTTTAAAATAAATAATATTTTATTAAATGAAAATAATATCTAAAAAATTAAAATTTAGACAAAAAATTGGGATAAGTGTCAAAATTTAATCAATGACCATAATAGAAGTCTTTTATCATTTATAGTAATTAAAATAACCCTTAATAAATAAAATATGTGATATCAAGATAACATTTAAAAGGGTTAAAAAGTGTCAAAACAAAAATTTAAGGATTCCAAAATAAAAAAATTATAAAAAATATTGTATGAAGAAGATTATACTTTTATAACCTTAATATCTAATTCGATTTTTAATGAACAATGTTCCATTAAAATAACATATACATTGTTAAAATAAATGATACTTATAAAATGTATCTCTCTTTTTATTTAATATCATTTTTGCATCCACGTAGGAACAAAACTGAGATATGAATGATACTAAATGTTAAATTTGGTACTAAAGAAATTATTTTCATTATAGAAATTTATTCATTGTTTTTATAAATTATATAGACTCCTTAACAACATACTCTATACTAAAGCAATACTTTTATAATTAGGATATAGATAAAATAATTGAATTTAATAATATTAATTTTGATATATTTGGTAAGATTCAATGTGTCTAACAAATTTTTAAAATCTATAATAAATATTATTAATTTTTTACAAAATTATATTCAAAACCCAACTTTGTATTGATATATTTAATAAAAAATTAATTGAATAGTAACAAATCTGATAATAATAGTACATTATTAAATTAATATTTTATTAAAATATTTAATATTTGTAAAAATGATAATTAATTTTGAAGGGGATAATATATGGTTGTGAATTTATTAACCTATTTATTTATATACCATTTGGATGTAATTATATCTTGAATAGTTGTATTATATTTTAATATTATAAGTGTGTCCAAAATCTTTGCTCACCTACCTTATAATATGGCACCTCCTCCCTGACTTATTCACACCACATTAGCCCTTATAGCATGACTATGTCCTACCTATTTATCCTAAAAAATCTTTATACATGATCTAGAGGTTATAATCTTCTGAAATGACCAGCCCTATATCCCAAAATAAAACTTAAAAAGGAAGTCTTTCAAATAAGAGATAATTGTTTAATTTACTCATCCATGTTTATTTCTTCTTCTACTTACTCTTTTTGAATTTCTACATTATAAATTAATATCTATATTATAACCTATAACAATTAATTTTATTATTATTATGGGATAACTATTTTATACATTTTACCCATCCAATGAAAAACAAAAACATCGTGCATGTTTATGTACGACTTATCATCTCCATGTTTTGGTTTAATTTGGTTAACACTGCCACTTTATTTTTATGGGTATAATGATGTATATAATTGATATAAATAATAAATAAAACATTATATTGATAATTTCTTATTAAAATGGAAAATTATTCTTTACCCATTAAACATTAATGGAATGATTATCATCACTCGTGCAAACATACGGTCCACCGTCTCCACAACGTGGTGAGATCCATATTCCATAATAACCCATACATAATGATTTTGAAAATGTATATAATGAGTGTATATATTTTATATGAATGTCATATAATTCTATATATTAATGATATATTTCATATTCATAAGAAACATGAAAAAACATGTAGAGGAAAATTAAGCAGTTAACAACCAAAAAAAGGTTATAACAGAATATTATTTAAGAACAAAATAAGAAGATCATATACGATATCATAAATATTGTTATGGTTCCATTATAAATTTATAAAATGTTTTAATAATTATAAGGTGTGCAAAAATAACCTTAAAGTAAAGGAAATTAGAAGGTAAGGGTTAATTTTTCAATCACATTATTATACAATATTGTTTATATATAAGTATCATTTGGGTAATAATTAACATCCATGTCAATGTTTCATAAAAATTCCATCAAAAATATATTAAATATTATCAAAAAAAATTTAAATTCATATTAACCATTTAAATTTTTTTATAAAATTATGTGAAAGTGGTAAATGTTTTTGGATTTCCAAATGAAGTATATTAGGGATTTTTGAAAAAACAAATACTGAAGGAATGTTTTTTAACGTGTATGGAAGGAGATACTTTTTAGCCATTATGAAACCCATATTTTTTGAGGATTCCTTAACATGTTTAAAATATTATTCTCAATGAAATTTTTTTATTTTCAAGTTGATTTTCCTATATAATAAATTATTTGACACGATTAAAGGATTATTTTCTCATGGAAATTTTCATGATTTTATTAGAGTATTTTCATCTATGTCAACATAACATTTTAGATCTTATGTATGATTAAGGATGATATCTTGTGATACTATATACCACATTTTTTGAAGGGTTTATGATTACTTTTATTTTGGATCTATTATTTTGATAAAATATTTGTTTAAGGTTGAGTTATTAACAATTTGTAATCTATTATTTTCATATAAATGTTTTTGTTTTTTATGTTTCATATTTCTCATTGAAATAATGAATTGGTCTTACTATGTGATTGGTGTATCCAGATATAGCCCCTCGATGCATCGATAAATCTCATGGGACAAATAATTTGGGTTATTGACTGTTACCTTACGTGTTTATGGGTGATGTTTTGGTCGAATCATTGATGGTATGTTTACGATGCCCAACATTTTGAATTCACTCATTATAAAGTTAGTTATTGATATTCCATATGATTATTTGACTAATTGAATATCCATGCTTTTTCATTCTAGATAATGTGATTATATAGAATTATGTATTCTATCCATATTATGGTCAGTATATTTTTAAATGGAATGTATTTTAGGTATTCAACTTTATTTATTGTTTATTCATATATGTTCATGATTTAATTTTATATAAACAATACCTTATAAATAATTTAAGATCATCTATTGAATATGTTTAAATTTTCCAAGGATTACATGATGTGTATTATGATTGATATGCTAGGATAATCTATATGAAAATTAGAGATATAAAAGGATGGACTATGTTGTATTTTATAGTACCAATTATAATGTATGCCTAAATTATGTATTCTAGTTTCCAAAACTATGAAAATAATTGGTCATTTTGGAATTTATTCTTTTTAATCATTGAAATGTTATAAAATAATGACTTGGTTCTTGGTTTATTGGTTCATGGTGTTATAACACATACAATGATGCCTTATTGAAACGACTTTGTTGTGTCATAATGTAGAATGATCATTTAATTATTTATGCTCCATGAAATTTCAATCCTCATGTGTTAAATTACACTACAAATGATTTGGACTTAGATACTATTATATTTTCATTAAAATGTTATAGGTATCATTTTTATGGGGTAAAATGTAAAATATAAAATGATCATAGTTTTATTCACTCCAAAATAATAGAACACAAGATAGAAAAGATGGATCAAACAAATCAATCATTATTATTGGATAATTCCCTTCCATCCTTGAAAATATAACAATGGGGATAATGCATTGATTCCAAAGTATAATTCTACAATATCCAGAGTATATTTTAAATTCTTACATTTGGTTAATGATTTGATGAATATTAAATTGGATGTTGTTAGAGAATAAAATTAATTTTTTCGGTTTCAGTGAAATTTGATATATATAAGAATGAATTATGTAACCAAAATATAAAAACTATTAGGTATAAAAAACTGTAGAATTTTTTAAAAATTTCATGTTACGTTAATTCAATATTGATTTAGATTTGTTTTTTAAGATTTTGGAAATGATTATGTGTTTTTTGTAATTCATGGTTCAAGAATGTGTTGTTAATTGAATCTCATAGTTCGTTATATATTTTCATCTGAACATTACAATGATGGACAATTACATTGGATATTATTACTGATTAGATTGAATGAGAAGATATTATCCTGAATTTACCATGAAATTTTTCACTTGTTATTAGATTAAAGAAGAAAGATTTTTACCGTAGGTGATTATTCCGCATTTTCTAGTGCCATAGTGGAAATTGGAAAATATTTTCAGGGATTACAAAGTAGGATTGTGAAACAAATCTCGAGGTTACAATGTTATTTGGGATATTGTGGATTGACTTGAAAAATCTACACATTTTTTCCCTATTTGTGACAATCTATCTATATATCAAATTTATCAGTTGTATCATAATGAATACTCAGGATGAATGGAGTTCCCCTCTCCATTATAAATGATCATGAACATCAGTTTACTTCTAATGTTTGGAATGTCCTTTCAATTTTATTGGTAACAAAATTACATTTTAGCAAAGCCTTTCATCTTATACCCGATGCACATTTATAATGACAAAAAATCCATAGTGGACAGGTATGTGCAAGTTAAATGTATTAATAGGGAACATGGGATCAAAATAATTATTTATATGAGTTTTATTATAGTTACAGATTTCATTCTTGTATATATATGGGACCATTAAATAAATTAGATAGAAATTCGTATTGAAATACACCATTTTGGGAGGAAGTAGTTTAATGGAATTTCATGGTACCCTAATTGGTAATGAAAATTATAAATAAATTGGAGTTGATTTGGAAAAACCTGAGGATAGCTCAATGTAGGAATAAATTTTATGAAGATAACCATATGAAGGATCTTTATTTTGAGGTAGGTAACCTTGTATATCCCAATTTTTCTCTAAAGAAAATTGTGATTATTTTTTATGAGAATAGGATGTTGAGTCCCCAGTTCATTTGACCCTATAAAATCATGGATATGGTTGGATCAGTTGTTTTTCTTGTTGATTTTTGTTATGACCCAAAATTGTATTAATCAAAATTTTTCTTGATCTAATTAAATGCATTATTATATAAAATAGTCGTAAAACAAATTCACTTACTTGGTTTTATGTTTGTGGTTTTAAAATACCATTATGAATTGTTACCATTTCTAATATAGGCGTTGAATAGTGACCAATTGGTTAGTATAAATATAGGGATTTAACAAATCCAATTTACTCTGACAAAGGAAGTGATGGCCTCATCCATTAGAATTTCTCCATATTAATCACATTTGTCAGAGATCATAATGGAGGAAGAATCTCTAGGATTCACTCTTGTCTAAGCCCATACCATGCTTCAACATGTTAAACTCGAATGGACCCACCTATGGTAGAAGTGTAAGTTGATAAAGATTACCACCCAAGCGATGTTATCTGAGCCTCCCAAAGATTCTATCAACATCGCACATCTTAACCATAGGCCTTATGTTGTTGTTACATGGGGTTATATAAAAAACCATAGCACTATCATTATTTGGATTATTTTTATATAATAAATAATATAAATTCATTTTACTATTCTTGAATTGTAAAATGTTTTTAAATTACAAATAGTATTTTTAGTTAATATTCAATTAAGAAATCCATTTTGATGAATTAATGTATTTTTTAATTAAATAATATTTTAATGAAATATTATTACCAAATTATTTTTTAAATATAAATGATCGTATAACTTTTGTGAATACAATTGTAATTTTTATTAAGGTTTGAATGTAGTTTTTGACAAAACCCATGAATTTTTTATAAATTTCGGTTTTCATTTTACAAGTAAAAAAATTCACATATTTAGAAAATTAGTTAGATAAAATGAATATCTTTTTTGGATTTAAGATGTCTAAATTTTCTAACGGTGAATTTATCATAATTTTCTGAGACAGTTGAATGTTAGGGTAAAAATCAAATATAGTATAAATATATAATTAGTTTTATGACATTATAATGACCTAATAGTGATGTAATAAAACACTATAAATCATATTTTTGGAAAATATATTTTTTATATTTAAAATAATTTGATTTTATGTTTGTTTTATTTATTTTACAAAGCTCCAGTGGACTCTCCAAGACATATAAAACATTTTAACATTTTAAAATGATTTCAATGAGTGTGTGATTCACCTCCACCTAAGAAGAAAAATTATATTAAGAAGTTAGGACATTGGCCTTATGAAATAATTTATTCCACTCCCCTTTGGAAAACCCCATCTTCAAAAACCATGGGTTGGTTTGTGGTTTTGATTAGTTTAATGTGTGGTTTCCAAAACCAAAATAATAAATAATTCCCTCTATTTTCCTATATATACTCGCCCAAGATCCCACTTCCTATTCACTCAAATCCTTTAGATCTTGACCATGATCTACCCTCCTCTCACTATAATCCTCCTAAGTAACCCCTAAGCTTCTAATAATCCTCTCTCAAGCACCTCTCAAGCCTTCGAGATCACACTTCTATGTATGGGATTTCTCCCCATCTCATTTTGGTCCAAATTTCATTAACTTTCAATACCATATTGTATTCAATTAAAAATTTTGGGGTATGATTTTTAACTTCCCCATTAATCCCATACTTATGTTTTTATTATTATATAACCCTTTCTATCTTATTAATGCCTCCAATGTACACCTATTACCATGTGAAAATTCCGTAAGGAATTTGTCTCTTCTCATTTACATTCAAGAAATTATTTTATATTATGAATCTAAATTCCATTTCATATGTCGGTACATGTGTCTATAGGACCCCAATACTTTCCATTTCATGTAAACATGATGATATACCCATATCTCTCTTATCAACCATTTTTATGAATTATTTTGTCACACCGTTATGCTGCCAAAATTGCACCGTGATTTTCCTAGCCAAAGTTATTGTTTAGTGAATACCATACCCATTTCTGTATCAAGGGGATTCACATTTACACACATAACTTATTGATTTTATTGTTTAATATTTTTATTCCTCATCCCTTTATTGTGGAATAAATAATGATTCTTAATGAATCCATGATGTATTATCTTTTTGGCACATTTATGCATGAAATGAAATGATTAAGAAGGGTTCACCCTAATAGTTCTCCAATGCATTGGGTAATGTTTAGTATCATGATATGTCAAGTGAAATGAGGGTTTATAATCATGCTAATTCAAGTGAAATTTGTTTTTAATCCTGATCTATGTGAAAAGAACCTTATCTCATGATAATATCAAGTTAAATTTTGTTCTCACACTTCCATGTTATGATAATCATGTTATATCATGCATTTACATCCATGTTTCTCTTACACTCGATTGATATGACAATTTCCTAACATGTACTGTATTATTTCTATTATTACTTTTTTAATCCCTTTCTCAGCTTTATATTTAATCCTTTTCTTATGAATTTCCTCAGGTTATCATATGAAATGCTTAGTATGAAGGATTTTTTGTTTCCATGTAAAAGAATATTTACATAATGATGTGTATTTCATGTTTTCAGTTGTTAAGTAATCTTCCTAAGAACCAAAGACACTATTCCTCTTGATCATCTATGTAGTATCAAGTGATGTTTTTATATAATAAATTGATTTTAAATGTGAAATAAAGAGAATTGTTGTTATAATTTGTATAAGAGGATAGGTTTAATTATTTTTAGAATTTGGATTATAAAACCCAAGTGAAATTCATAGGTTTAAGAAGAAGATTAATAAAAACATCCCTAAATTTTTGTTGACTATTGATTTAGTGGTTTATCATGAAAATAAATCCATTTCAGGATACAATCAAGAAGTTTCATCTCTGGTGGCACAGATGTATCTAGGGGAAAACCCCGAAAACACAACATTGAGCTAGACTCAAATGAAAACTGGTTCACAACAACGTGCCTCAAGGCACTCTTGGTTACGACACACTCAGGAAATATTCCATGGTAAATTTATAATCACGTTATGAACCATTATTATGGGAATAAAAAAATTTCCCCAAAAAATATATGTTGGGAACTAGATCATAGATAACACATATTGAAGCCTATAAATTCATAAGTTAAGGAAATAAAAGTAATTTATAAGTCTTCCATTTTTTTCATTGAATTACACTTTTTGTGTTACCCCTAAATTTACTTTTATTCCATCCAATGGCCAGTAATAGGAGGTCTTGGGATAACAACAGATGTGAAGATCAATTTGATGACTTTTCTAATGAGATGCCCAATCCGATGGGAGCGAGAATCAAAAACTTTTTCATGATACTCACTCAGTTAACTCATGTTTTTAAAAGAAACATGGGTCAAGAAGAACATTCAACCCTCCCCCCTCCCAAAGAAAGAAAAAGTATCGATTGAGAACATGATGATTCAAAGGCCTCATACTTTTAATGGATCATCTGATCCATCAATCAGCAAACAACGGATCAACTCCATTGTTAAAATTGTCTCTATCGTTAAATTATATGAATAAGATAAGGTTCTTCTGGATGCTTATCGTATGGAGGGAAAAGCCAATAAATGGTGGAAATTGATATAAAAATATGAAGCCTAAGGAGGAGATAGAGCGTTTGGGAGGGAAGGATATCCAGAAAAAAAAAATTGATAAATATTTTCCTCACACCCTCTGACATAAGATGGAAAGGGACTTCCTTGCCCTCAAGCAAAAAATACGAAGAATACATCAGAGCATATGAGGAAAAATATCACACGGCTTTCACGATAAGCCTCTAGATTTTTTGTCACCTAGAATATAAGTTTGACCGCTTCTTTGGTGGTATAAAAAATATCCTATGGAAAGCCTGAGCAATTTGTGACATCAAGAGGTACGAAGAAATTTTCTGATGTGCCCTCAATGTCTAAATGGATATCGCCGAATATCAGGGGTATCATGGGGATAAAAATTGTAAAGTGGACTTCAATTCTAGTGGTCTGATGGATAAATCCAAGGGTGCTAAGAAAATATTGAAACTCACTTGCCAAAGGTATAGAAAGAAGCACCCTAGACATTTCTTAAAGGGGTGAAGAAATGCTTTAGGAGTGGAAGATAATGGCACCTGGCCATTAACTACAAACAAAAGAAATCTACGATTGAGAAAAAGGATAGGAATGCACCATTAAAACCTCAACATGTTTTTCATTACTTTAACTACAATGATCTAGGTCCCTTTGTTATCCAGTGTCCTAAGCCATTGGTTTTTAGAGGCAACCCACAACTTCCAAGGCAGTAGGGGTGTCGTTTTTCCATCACTATTGTCCAAGTGAACCATGAAAATTATGTGGTGCCAGGTGCGCTACTTATTCACCCAATAATATTTAACATACTATTTGATTACGGTTATAAAAATTCTTTTATATCCCAAAAGATTAGTAGAACAATCCCAACGCCACCAAAAATCAAGGAAGTACAGATATTGGTGAGAACGGAAAATGAGGAAAATCATTGCAACCCACGAATATTACTCCTCCCCTATCATAATTTGTGGATTTAACTTCTCGGAGAACCACATCATACTCCCTCTAGTGTAATTTTATGTAAAGTACCATAATTTCCATGTAATTTTTTAAAAAATAAATTGAAATTTTTCGAGTCCGCAAAAATTGAGGGCACATGATTCCCAGGTCCGGAGTGCCTGAAATAAATTTCTGAATTTTCTTTTTCGGGTACGTTCATTAAATGTGTGAGCGGGTTTTTCAAACATCTACACCATTGTTCGGAATTGAAATCTATGGGCACCTTTGAACTCATAGCACCAGATTCTCTTAAGGAGACTTTCACCTTGACAATAGACAGTTGAGGGTGACAGTTAGTTTTTGGGATCTTTTTTTATGCATAAAATAAATATAAAAGTGTGTGACATTTTATTTTTATTAGAAACACCCATGTGGGTGTTTGAATGTGGTTTACACTAGAAATAAACCTCAATGTGAATTTTGATAGGTGGGGACTGCCCAAACCTAACCTCCCAAGAGTGGTTATGGGGGTGTGGACCACCTGAGGCCTAAACCTCTTGACCTCCTCTCATTATGGAGAAAAACCACTCAACCCCCTAATTAATATGCAAGAGCCTCTTGACTTCCTCCACATTAATTTTGATAATGCACATAACTTTAATATGCTAACCTAGTTAATATATTAGGCTAATTTGAATTTGTTACCAACTAACTAAATAGATAACTTCATCTTATATCCTTGGCATCTTTGGAGGAATTGGGAGGAAGGATCTCTTGGGAGAAATATCTTCAATGAAGAATGGGTTATTCCATGAAGAATGCTCCACAAATGAAGAACGCTCTGCCAAAAAAGTATGCCGACCTCCTTAGAACTTCTTCCATGGTAATTATTCTAACATGGGACGTCCTCATCTATGGCCAATCGATGATCGTACTACCTTCTTGCGCCAACATCATCAAGAGAACAAGGTAGGGGTTTATTTCTATTTGATTATCACTTTCCATGTCCCCCCTTCTAATTCTTTTGCAGATTGGGAAAAGATATTTAGATGGGTTGTGAGAAATAATGTTTTAAAATATCTTGATGACACATTCATGCTTCGTTCTTTTTGAACTGATTTCTATCACTGTAAACATGGAGGGTGCAGGCCGAACAAACACGGCCCGACCCCTAAGTTGTTCTTCTTTGGTGTAATCTTCAAAATGGAGGAAGGTAACGAAGGCGATGAATGTGACGACGGAAATGGGGCCACCACCCTTGGCCTCCGCATCCCATGGCACCCAAGTGGCGTTCTGGGCTCCCGGCCGAACCAGCCACGTACCCTGGCTCTGCGCCCCAGCCGAGCCACCCGCGGTGCTTCAATGCCCTGGTCGAACCAGACCCACACCCACGCGGCGCACCGGCGCCCCAGCCAAACTGGCCTTGCACCCACACGGTGCTCCAGCCTCCCGATCAAACCACCCATGACACGGCCCTCCGAGCCACCCCGGATTGCGCCTCTTGCAGCCCTCCGAGTCGCCCTGGCCCGCGTTGCCCAATCGCCCTCCGAGCCGCCTCAGCTCGTGCTGCCCACCGGCCCTCTGAGCCACGCGGACCGTGCTGCCCGCTGGCACTCTGAGCCACCTCGTGGCCTCGTTCCCTCATGGAATCTTCCGTCATAGTCGGTCCATGGCCTCATGCACGTGCATCCATCTGTGGCCCTCTGTGGACCCTTGCAACTTTTCTGGCCTGACGCAACGGGTCAGCCAGGTCGGACCGGACCTGGGCCCACTACACCCAATTTACATTCTTTTGGCCTTAACCTTGACACCAGATATCCATTTGACAAACCTTTAACGGCGTTGGAAACCTTGGAGTGATTTGTTCTCTTTGAGTGATACCCCGCTGAGTTTTTGATTGATACGGGGAATGATCATGTTGGATCGAGCATAAATCCAATCGGGCCCCCGGGACTAAAAGGCTAATAACTCACAGACCAGGTGTCTGATTGATGCGTTTTATTTTACATTGACACCCCTATGATGTGGTGGACCTTTGAGATACTCCTTCATGGGACATTGTGGTAGTTGGAGTGTTTAACAGTAGCTTGTGGAGCAGATCTTTCTGGAGATGAGTGAGTGTAGTGAATGTACCCAGTGGCTAGATGAGACTTGATGAATGATGACCGTTTCAACTCGGAGTGACTCGACATGCCCAGTGGGGAGTACCTTGGTGATGAGGAAGATCCATGGTGGGGAGCACCTTGGTGACATGGCAGACCCACGGTACTCGATAAGAGGAGTACCTCAGCATGCCATGAGGGGAGAGAACCTCTTTGTAATGCAGAAGACCCACGATACTCCACAAGAGGAGTACCTCAGTAGTCCAAGGTTAGTTGGAAGCGCCTTTGTGTGATGTGGAAGGCCCACTGTACTCAAAAGAGGAGGATTTATTCTGCAGCTGAGGTGTTCAATGATGTGACTGGAGATGTTACTTGATATTAACCCTACAATAAATCCTGGAGTGAGCTGAGTTATAAAATCTCTGTTTTTCTCATGATTGAGATTGATTACTTGATAACTTCGGTTTATGTATGGGAATATTCCTAGATAAGGTTATCTATTTATTTAATACTTTTTGTTTTATCCTTGATAGATTTTGTGAGACCTAGAGGGTCTCGGGGTCCCTACTGAGTATCGTTATACTCACCACTACATGGGCTATGCTCACACCTTGTTGTGTTGGATGCAGATGATGGACAACACTGACTGGGGATGAGAGTACCTGGACTAGATGGTACCTGGAGGTGGACCTTACGATGAGTCAGTACACAGAGGAGACGTGCGAACGAGGAGTGTTAAGGAGGTGATATGTACCTACCCTTCTAGTAGGAACCTTGGAGGATGACTCAGCAGCTGACATTCCATTTTATTCAATTGAATTGTGTCATAATTGTACTTGTACTTTCTAGTTGGGCTTGTATTCTGGCCCCTTTTACTTTCAACACTCTTTTGTTATACAGTTTACTTAGTGATTCATATCCAGCTGTGTGCTTGCTTGTGTGTGTTTACATGTTATAAAGGAAATGCCTTCCTAGTTTTAGGGAATTACACCTTTGGTGCTAGTCTCCATCCCCTAGCCTATGGAAGGTGGGCTTGGGGTAGTCACGGAACGGGCCCCAGGGGATCGGTCGTGAAAAATTGGTATCAGAGGAGTCAGTTATACTACAAAACTAGGACACTGATCTTTTCTGTGAAGAAATAGTGTTAAGGGTAATGTGTGTAGTTTTTAGTTCAGGGAGTCCAGTGTAGGTGCGGCGGCTGACGTATCCATACACCGGGACTCTTCTTCTGATATCCGACTCAGTGCACGAAAACACTGATTGAGTGAGTTTTTTCAAAAAAATTCATTGTGATCATTTGAGTTAGCTCACTTTGAATAACTTTCGTCTCACCAAGTATAACTTTTTGACTGTGGTTCACCTGTTTCTTTTCATGATGCCTCCACGTAGATAGCCAGCTAGAGTTCTTAGAGTTTTACGCACTGATAGCCCACCGATTGACGAAGACTCTATGCATGACCATTTCTGGTAGAGGAACCCACAGTACCACTCCCCGTTGTTCCCCCGATGCCACCATCCCAAGCAGCAGATGGTGCACGCTTCTTGAGTGCATTACACGAGTTCCAGCGCCAGGGGCCACCCGGGTTCAGGGGAGAGATGGACCAAAAAGAAGTTGAGGATTGTCTAGAGTCCATGGTGAGAGTTTTAAAATTGGTGTGTGACCCATTATTCAGGGCCCAGTCATTTGAGAAGGGGATCAAGAGGGGTATTAGGGCTTATATGATCTCACTCAGCATCCCAATATTGGAAGGGTTGTTAGAGAGAGCCCTCTTGATGGAGAGTTTCCTTACTGGGTAGTCACCAGTAGTGAGACCCACTACCAGTCATCACACAGCGGAGTCTTCTATAGCTAGCAGCAGACAGATGTTACAGTGGTCTAAGAGGACAAGACCTATAGGTGGACAACCGCATGAATTAGGATCGGTTGTGCAAGGAACCCATAGTGAAGCCAGTCATTCCAGAAGCGGGCAGTGTAACACATGTGACGGGTTGGGTCACATGGCTCGTGACTGTCCCACCCGCTGTTCGGATGATCAGCTGACGGTCGAAGAACTTCCCAAACAGAGACAAATATTCGAACGAGGAGTTCTACAGGGAACAAGAAGATGTGGAAGTGAATCTTGTCATGCAGCTGGCGGTGGGAGACAATACAAGGTATTATTCGTGTCTTCTCCACCTTAGTTGCATTACATATAGACACAGGTGCTAGTCATTATTTTATTTCCACTTCCCTTGTTCGGAGCTCGGAGATTCCGACAGAGCCGTTGGCTCAATCTTTATGGCCAGAGACTCCTATGGGAGCGGATTCGACGATTACACATTGGTGCTGGCATTGTGATATTACACTAGAAGGAGAGAGATTTGGCTAGGATCTCCTAGTAGTTGAATCGAGGCCTTACGATGTCATCATGGGTATGGACTGGTTATCTACATTCCATTCATAGATAGACTGTTTTAAGAGCAACGTGCGGTGTGTTCGCATGGATGGGACCAGGTTTACCTTCACTGGTGAAAATGGATCCTTTTCACTGCAGGATGGTGTTACCCGAAGGAGAGTTCAGACGATCACTCATTAGTTAGCTAGCCTTACCCTCATAGCGGTTGATGTGGACAATCCGAATTATCCTGTAGTGGTGGACCAGTACAGATATGTTTTCTTTGAAGATGTTATAGGTCTACCGCCTTGTAGTGAGGTATACCTTAAAATTGACTTGTACCGCAGGAAGACACCGATATCTACACCATCATATTGGATGGCTCCCGCGGAGCATCATGAGCTATGGGTACAACTTGAGGACTTGCAGGGGAAGGGATTCATCTGGCTTAGTGTTTCTCCCTGGGCAGTCCTGATTTTGTTCACCAAGGAGGATGGGAGCTTGAGGATTTGTGTTGACTATAGGTGCCTCAACTAGATGACTGTGAAGAACAAGTACCCACTATTGAGGATTGGCTACCACTTTGATCATCTGAAGGGAGCACAGTGGTTCTTGAAGATAGACCTTAGATCAGGCTATCACAAGCTCATATTTCGAGATGCGGATATGCAGAGGACGACCTTTAGATGAGTTCTTGGTTATTCCATTTGATGTAACCAACTCTCTAGGAGTTTTCATGAGTCTAATGAACATGATTTTTCAGCCATACCTTTATCACATTGTAGTATTCATCATCGACGACATTATGATCTACTCGACTACTAAGGAGGGGCATGTCTGTCATTTTCAGGTAGTACTAGACACACTCCTATAGCACCATATTTATTGTAAGCTCTCGAAGTTCCATATTTGGATCCAAGAGGTTCACTTTCTGGGAAATATCATATCAGAGGCTGGAGTTTCAGTAGATCCAGCAATGATTGAGGTGGTACTTTCTTGGGAGCCACCCAGGAGTGTGATGGAGGTACGTAGTTTCCTGGGTTTGGCCAGATATTACCGGAGGTTCATTCCAGACTTCTCCAGTGTTGCAGCACCACTTTTAACATTGAAAAAGAAGTGCAAACCCTTCGTGTGGTCGTAGAGATGCCAACAGAGTTTTCAAGAGCTGAGGGAGAGGCTGACTAGTGCCGCCATCTTGAGGCTTCTAGAGGAAGGCGTAGGGTTCGTAGTCTACTGCGACACATCAGGGACCGGGCTCATATGTGTCCTGATGCATGAGCGAGTAGTGATCGCATATGGTTCTTGACAGCTGAGACAACATGAGAAAAACTATGCTACCCATGACCAGGTGTTAGCAGTAGTAGTCTTCACCTGGAATATGTGGCGACACTATCTGATGGGCGAGTGTTTTACCGTATACTCTGATCATCAGATTCTCAGGTATATCTTCTCTCAGAAGGACATGAACCTAAGATATAGATGTTGGATTGAGTTCCATCAAGTCTATGACATCAAGATAGTCTATACTCTTGGGAAGGGGAACATTGTAGCAGATGCACTCAACAGGAGGTCTGGTATACAGCTGCTAGGTTAGGTGACGAAGCAGCTGGCTGCTTTATAGATATCCTGTATGGAACATGATGGAGTAGACTTCCTTCAGTCTCTCACAGTCACTCCCCCACTTCATCAGTGAGTCAGGGAGGCGTAGCATGGGGACGCTGACAAAGAGATAGGATGTGCTCAAATATCCACAAGATAGGCAGCTGATTGATTTTCTGAAGGTGTGGAGCACGTCATCCTCCTAAAAGGATGTAACATGGTACCAGTGTCACTTCAAGAGGAAGTGTTGAGGGAGTTCCACACATCCCCTATACTGGTACATCCAAGAGTGGATAAGATGTACAGAGATCTACGAAGACATCACTGGTGGCCTGGAATGAAGAAAGCAGTTTTAGAGTTTGTTTCTCCTTTCCTCACTTGTCAGCAAAGTGAGGGCAGAGCATCAGGTACCAGTAGGGTTGTTTCAGCCTTCAGAGGTCCCAGAGTGGAAGTGGGATAGGATATCCATGGACTTCATGATAGTACATCCACATACATCTAGGGGACATGACTCGATATGGGTGATCACTGATCGACTCACCAAGTTGGCCCACTTCCTACTTATTAGAGAGCAAACTTTAGTAAAGATATTGGGATGACTCTATGTGAAAGATATTTTGTGACAACAAGTTGTACCTTCGATGATTTTCTCCAATCGTGATGAATGTTTTTCTTCCCAGCTATGATAGGGGTGTAGGTGGCTTTCAGAACGCATCTTCATTTGACCACTACCGTCCATCCTCAGACGGATGGACAGACTGAGCGGACCATTTAGATCCTTGAGGAAATGCTACGTGCTTGTGTCCTTGACATTAGTCGTAGTTGGGAGGATCACTTAACTTTTGTGGAGTTTTTATACAACAACACATATCACTCCACCATAGGGATTCCACCTTTTGAGTCATTGTACGGGTGACCTTACAGATCGCCCTTGTGATGGACTGACCCAGGGGAGTCAACACTCCTGGGACCAGAGATGGATCGAGCTAGCACAAAGAAGGTACAGATCATCCAGGTGCGGATGAAGACTGCACAGAACAGGCAGAAGTCGTATGCTGACAAGAGACAAATATATCTGGATTTCGAGGATGTAAACCATGTATTTCTATAGGTCTCACCTGAATGAGGTCTACAGAGATTTGTCCAAGGTGGAATGTTATCTTTGAGAATCATCAGACTTTTTCAAGTCCTCACTAGAGTTGGCGTGGTGGCATACCGCATAACTCTTCCACCAGTGTTGCACCGAGTGCATGACATCTTCAATGTATATGAGCTAAGGAAATACGTTCACGGCCCTTCTCACATCATCGACCATGGATATCTAGACGTTGATGATGGGGCGACATTTATGATGGTTCTAGTAGATATTGAGGATCGAAAAAAGCATGTCCTTCGTGGATGGTATAAACCTCTATTGCACATTCGCTGGCAGCACGGGAACCTCCCAGAGAGCACATGGGAGTGGGAGGCTCAGATGCATGCTCAGTAACCCCACTGGTTCCATTAGTTTTAGTTTTGGCTTACTGGGATGTAAATCATGAGGTGGGGAGAATGTAAAGACTCAGAATATCCATGTAAGTTTTTAAAAAAATAAATTGAAATTATTCGAGTTTATGAAAATTTACGGCATGTGATTCCAAGGATCAGAGTGCCCAAAATGAATTTCTGAATTTTTTTTGGGTATGTCCAGTAAACGTATGAGCGGGTTTTTCTACCTTTTGAACTAGTGCTTGGAACTAAAATTTTAGGGCATCGTTGAACTCACAGTTCCAGTATTCTCTTAAGGAGACATTCACCTTGATGGAAGATAGTCGAGGGTGAATGTTAGTTTTTGGGGTTTTCGTGTAAGAATAAAATAAAAATAAAATTGTCTGACAATTTATTTTTATTTTCCACACCCATGTCGGTGTTGGGAGGTGGGGTCCACCGAAACTAAACCTTTATGTGGAAGTTGAGAGGTGGGGACCACCTGAGGCCTAAACCTCTTGAACTCCCCTCATTATGGAGAAAACCCTCTAAACCCACTAATTAATGTGGAGGAGCCTCTTGACTTCCTTAACATTAATTGTGCCAAAGCACATACCTTTAATATGCCTACCTAGTTAATGGATTAGTCTAATTTGAATTTTTGACCAACGAACTAAATAGATAACTTAATCTTTTATCCATGTAATCTTTGGTAGAATTGGGGGGAAGGAGCTCTTGGGAGAAATCTCTTCAATGAAGAACACGTTATTCCGCGAAGAACGCTCCACCGACAAAGAATGCTCTGCAAACTAAGAATGCCGACCCCCTTTTCCCTTCTTCATCGAGACTTCTTCTGACATAGGACATACTCATCTATAGTGAATCGATGGTCATGCAACCTCTTGGCGCCAACATCATCAAGCGAACAATGTAGGGGTTTATTTAATTTTTATTATCTCTTTCCATGTTCCACCCTTCTAATTATTTTTCATATTTGGATTTGATATTGACATGGGTTGTGGGAAATGATGTTTTAAAATATCTTCCATACACGTTCATTCTTTGTACTTTGTGAACAACTTGCTATCACTCTAAACGGGGAGGGTTCGGGCTGAACAAACATGGCCCGACCCCTCCATCATTCTTTTATGGTGTACTCTTTAAAATGGAGGAAGGCGACGAAGGCGATGAAGGTCACGAATGGAATGACGCCGCCACCCACGACCTCTGTGACCCACACTGCCCCCATGGTATTCTGTTCTCCCGGTTGAACCATCCGCGCATCCTAGCTCTGTGTCCTAGCCTAGCAACCTATGGTGCTCTGGCACCCCGGCTGAACCAGCTACGCGCCCCCGCGGTGCTCCGGCCTCCCGGCCGAACAGGCCCCACGCCCATGCCTAACCGCCCTCATTGCGGCACTCCAAGCCACCCCAGCTCTTCACTCCCTAGCTCGTGCCACCCATGGACTTCCGAGCCTCCCCATCTCACGCCGCCCACCGGCCCACCGAGCCGCCCCGACCGCGCTGCCCACCGGCCCTCCGAGCCGCCCCATCCGAGCTTCCCCGTGGCCTCGTTCCCTCGTGGCAACATCCGTTTAAGCCGCTCGGCGGCCTCGCACCCTCGCGGCCTATCGGTCTGGACCCAGTGTGCCAGACCAACCCAACGGCCCGAGCCCAACCGAACGAGTCATCCCATGCCAGGTCGGACCGGACCCAGGCCCACTACGACCCATTTACTTTCTTTTGGCCATAACATTGGCACTGGACGTCCGTTTTACGAACCTTCAGTGTTTTTGGGAACCTTAGAGTGGATCGGTACCTTGGATTGATGCCCTACTATGTTTTGTATTGATATGGGAAATATTTAGGTTGGATTGAGCACGAATCAAACCGGGGCCCCAAGACTAAAAGGCTAATAACTCCCAAACCTAACATCTGATTGACACGATATCTGTTAAGTTGATACCCCTATGATGTGGTGGATTTTTGAGATACTTATTCATGGGACATCATGGAAGTTAGAGTGTCGACCAATAGCTTGTGCAGTGGATCTTCCTAGAGGTGAGCGAACGTTGAGCAGGAACCCAGTGGATGGATGAGACTTGACGACTTCAGACCGTTTCGACTTAGAGTGACTCGATAGGTCTAGTAGGGAGCACATTGGTGATGAGACAGACCCATTGTCGGGAGCGTCGTGGTGAGGCGGAAGATCCACAGTACTCAACAGGAGGAGTACCTCAGCAGGCCTTGAGCGGGAGTGCCTCTATGTGATGCGGAAGACCCACGATGGGGAGTGCCTCAGTGTGATGTGGCAGACCCACAATACTTGATAGGAGGAGTTCATCAGTAGTCCAAGGTTAGTGGGAAGAGCCTCTATGTGATGTGGCAGGCCCACTATACTTGATAGAGGTGGAGTTCTCCAATATCTGAGGTGTTCGCCAATGTGACTGAAGCTGTTACTTGATACTAACCCTAGAATAAATCATGGGGTGAGCTGAGTCAGAACCTCGGTGTTTTCCTCATGATTGAGATGGATTATAGGATGACATAGGTATATGTATGGGAATATACCTATGTAAGGTTATATATTGACTTCATACTTTTTGTTTTATCCTTGATGGATTTTGTGAGACCTAGAGGGTCTCAGGGACCCTACAGAGTATCGTTATACTCACCCCTACACGGGCTCTCCCCGCACATTGTTGTGTTGGATGCAGAAGACTAAAACACTGACTGAGGCTGAGAGTACGAGGACTGGATGGTACATGGACGTGGACCTTACGAAAAGTCAGTACATGGGGGAGATGGACCGATGATGAGTGCTAAGGAGGTGATCTGTACCTACCCTTCAGGTAGGAACCTCAGAGGATGACCCATCAGCTGAATTTACCTTTTCTTCAGTTGTATTGTATCACAGTTGTACTTGTACTTTTCAGTTGGGCTTGTATTCTGGCCCCTTTTACTTTCATCACTCTTATGTTATATAGAAAACTTGGTGATTCATATCCAGTTGTGTCCTTACTTGTGTGTGTTTTTACAGGTTATAAAGGAAATACCTTCCATGTTTTAGGGAATTATGCCTTTGGTGCTAATCTCCATCCCCTGGCCTATGGAAGGTGGGCTTGGGGTAGTCACGGAATGGGGATAGGGGATGGTTCATGACTTGTTATGCCATTCATGGCATGGATTGCTTTTCCCTATATAGACCCAACATAAAATTCCATGAGATGGAAATCACTCTCCATATGGTGAATCGACCCCTGATACTCTACAAGTTTAAAGAAGAAGATGAATCTTCCTTAGCACCATCATCTCAAGCATGGATATTTCTACCATATGATCAAACAAATCGTTCTCAGATGATTGATTCCAAGGAAGATACCATCCTTGAAGACATGCCTATTGTGAAGGAATCCACTGAAGTGTTTCTCAATGAATTTTTTGGTCTTACTCTAAGAAGAGATGTTGAATTCTCAAATGATCTTATATTAGGGCATTGCAAATATCAAAGACTGCATATAGAATGGCTATTGTGTAGGTTG
The DNA here is from genome assembly GCA_963277665.1 of Viscum album. Lineage (NCBI taxonomy): Eukaryota > Viridiplantae > Streptophyta > Magnoliopsida > Santalales > Viscaceae > Viscum > Viscum album. The sequence continues at coordinate 2,118,863,473 of OY728163.1, forward strand.
AGGAGTTGAGAAAAAAACTACAAGAGAATATTGATAAAGGGTTTATACATACATGTGCTTCACCATGCAGTGAACTAGTCCTCTTCATCATGAATAATGATGTGTCAATGCACCTTTTCTTTGGTTATCGTGAACTAAACAAAATCACGATAAAGCAAAATTATCCTCTTCCCATAATTGATGATTTTTTTATCAGCTATGTGGAGTACAATACTTCTCCAAGGTTAATCTGCGGTTGAGATATTAACAAGTAAGGGTGTATAAGGAGTATATCCCCGAGACTTCTTTCCGTACAAGATACGGCCACGTTGAATTCATAGTAAGGCCATTTAGACTCACTAATGCCCTAGAAATATTCAAGGACTTGATTAATAGTGTCATTAGAGATTACCTAAACATATTTTTAGTAGTCTTTATAGATGATATTCTAATATACACCAAAACCAAGGAGGAGAATGAGGATAATATAAGCAATGTACCAAAGACCTTGCTAAAGGAGAAACCCTATGGAATGTACAACAACAGTGAGTACTGGTTCACGAAGCTCTCATTCGTGGGTCATATCACCACAAGAAATGGGATATCAGTGGCTCCATCCAAGACAACCGAAACTGAGGGATGGATGAGGAAAAAATCAGTAACAGATATCCATATCATCGTAGTATTATATAAACATTATCGCTGATTTTTGAGAACTTTCTCACATTTTCCAACCCTCTTACAAAGATAACTTAGAAGAGAGTAAATTTTTATTGGAGTGATGAATGAGAATAGATCATTAAGGAGTTTAAAAGGGGTCTTATCCCTATTCATGTGCTCACACAACCCACTAGTTGATACCTTTTTTTGGTATTTAGTTATGCTTCGAAGATGGGCTTGGGGTGTGTGTGGATGAAAAATGAAAAATTCATTTCTTATGATTCAATGAAATTAAAATTTCATGATAAAAACTATCCAACACATGATCTGGAGTCGGATGTTGTAATCTTCACGTTAAAAATTTGGTGGCATTACCTCTTTGGGGAGAAGTTTGAAATATATATGGATCCCAAAAGCCTCAAGTATATATTCACACATAAAGAGTTGAATTTGCACAAACAAAGATGGTTACAACTGATCAAAGACTATGACTGATCAATCCATTACCACCTTGGAAAAGCGAACAAGGTGTCATATGTTCTATGTAGAAAGGATCCAGTGATTCTATCATTGTTGAGAATTGAAAAGGATCCAATATTCTTAAATTTTATTAATATGGACATTGGAATCATAAAAAATGGAACATTATGAATCATTTCACAAATGATTTCTCAACCATCTCTTTTTTAAAGGTTAATGGATGCTCAAAAGGATGATGTTGGAATTCAAATGAATGTGTAAACTATCATAAAAAGGAAATCCTCAGAGTTAATTCTTAATGAAGAATTAATTGTGAGATTCGAGTAAAGGCTATGTGTTCCATCATATATTGAGTAAAAGAATGATGTTATGGATGACGCAAATTGTTCAAATTTATCCATCCACCAAAGAAACACAAAGATGTATCAAGATCTCTGAGATCATTTTTGGTGGGATAACATGAAGATGGATACCACTGAGTATACATCAATGTGCTTAGTCAGTCAACAAGTGAAGGGTGAGAGGAAGAAGTCTAAGGGGATGATGCAATCATTATCCATACTATCATGGAAATGGTAGAACATCACCGTGGACTTGGTCACCAAAATTCTAAATACATCCAATGTAAACAAAGAAATATGGATTTTTTTGGATCATCTTACAAAGACAACACACTTCATTTATATTTGGGAGGATTTATCATCGGGTAAAATGGAATGGATATACATCGAAGAATTGGTAAGGCTTCATGGAGTACCACTATTTATTATGTCTGATCAAGATCCAAGATTCACCTCTAGGTTGTCGAAGATTCTTAAACATGATCTAAATACTGAGCTGAACTTCAGTACATATTTTCATCCTCAAAATGATGGCCAATCTGAGTAGACTATCCAAACACTTGTGGAAATGTTTATAGAATGATCAATGTACATCAAAGGAGGGTGGGATCAACATCTTCCTCTGGTTGAGTTCTCTAAAAATAAAAGTTTCCACTCAAGCATCCAATGTATCTTCCTGATTCTCTTTCTAGGGAGAGGTGAAGAACACCAACATGTTGGGATGAAGTTTGGGAGAAAAAACTCATAGGTCCAGAAATGGTCGAAGAAATTATGTAGAAGGTTAAGAACATACAACGACATTAAAAATACTCAGAGTCGACAAAATAGATATTCTAATAATTGTCGATGAGACATAGATTTTGATCTCAGAGACATTGTATTCTACCACTCATCATCATGGAAGAGAGTTATGTGATTTCGGAAGAAGTGAACGCTTTGTCCACGGTACACTGGATGTTGAGAGATCCTTGATCGCATTGGAGGAGTGGTCTATTGACTAGCAATCCCACCTAACCATTATCAAGTACATGATGTATTCCATGTATCACTATTTATGAAGTAAATACCTAACCCATCTCATTTACTCAATCCATAGGTAATACAATTTATTAATGACCTCTCCTATAAAGAGAAGAAGGTGAAGATCATAGATCGTAGGGAAAAAAGTTCTACAAAATAAGACAATGCCCCTTGTGAAAGTGATGTGAAGAAACCAGATGTTTGAAGAAGTATCTTGGGAATCATAGGAAGTGATGAAGAAGAGTTACCTGCATTTGTTTTAGTCTGGGAAAAATAAATTTTGAGGAAAAAATTTCTTAAGGGGGGGGGGATATTGTAACGACCAAAACTTTTATTAATGAAAATTCCTCCTGATCTAACTAAATCTCTTATTATGTAAAATAGTTATATAACATATTCACCTACTTGGTTTTATGTTTTATGATTTTAAAATTCTGTCATGAATTTTTACCATTGCTATTATGGTCGTTGAACATTGATCAATTGATTAGTATAAATATAGGGATTTAACAAATCCAATTTACTCTGACAAAGGATGTGATGACCACATCCAGTATAATTTCTCTATATATAGCCAATTCCTCAGAGCTTTGAGTGGAGATGGTGTCACTATGATTATCTCTTGTCTAAGCCCAAGACGAGCTTCAATACGTTAAGCTTGAATGGAACTGCCTATGGGAGAAGTGGATGTTGATAAAGATTACCACCTAATAAATGTTATCTGAGCCTCCCCAAGTGTCTGTCACCATCTCACACCTTAACCTTAGGTCTTATGCGGGTGTTATAAGGGGTTATGTAACAATACATTATCACTATTATAATGTGAATTTGTTTTGTATATAATAAAAATATACATTCATTTTATTATTTTTACTTTGTAAATAGTTTTTAAAGTACAAATAGTATTTTTAATTAATATTCAATTAAGAAATATATTTTTATGAATTCATGGATTTGATAATTAAATAAATTTTTAATAAATTTTTATTTCTAAATTAGTTATTAAATATAAATTACTGTATAAATTTTTCAAATACATTAGTATTTTTTATTAAGGTTTGAATGATGTTTTTGACAAAACCCCTAAATATTTTATAAATTCCAGTTCTTATTTTAAATGTAAAAATTAAAATATATAAAAACGTATTTAAAAAAAATGAATATCATTTTTTGATTCAGGACATCAAAATTATCCAACAGTTAATTTTCCATAATTTTCTGAGACAGTTTAATTTTTTGGTAAAAATTAAATACCGTTAAAACACATAATGTGTTTTATGAAATCATAATGACCCAATAGTGATGTAATAAAATACTATAAAGGATATTTTCAGCCAATATATGTTTTATATTTAAAATAATTATATTTTAGGTTTGATTTATTTATTTTAAAAAGCATCAGTGTACCCTCCAGGACTTATAAAACATTTTAACTTTTTAAAATGATTTCTTGGAGGGTGTGACTCACCTCCACACAAGAAAGCCAAATATTTTAAGAAGTTATGACATTGGCCTTATAAAAAAAGGTTTTCCACTCCCATTTTTTATAAACTATGGGCAGAAACCATGGTATGGTTTGTGGTTTTGATAAGTTTAATGTGTTGTGTCCAAAACCTTAATAATAAAGAATTATCTCTCTTTTCCTATATAAACCCACCAAAGCTCTCACTTCATTTTAACTCAATGAATTTGGATCTAGAATTATCCCAAGTCATCCCAATATCCCATTAATCCTCTCTCAATCATCTCCCAAGCCTTTGGGAACACACTTCCATGTAAAGGATTTCTTCCTTTCTCATTTTGTCCAAATTTCATTATGTTTCTATACAGTTTTGTTTTCAATTAAAAATTTTGGGGTATGATTTCAGACCTCCCCCATATTGACATAATTCTGTTTAAATGGTGATATACCCCTTTATCTCTCATTAATTCCTCCAATGTACACCTGTTACAATGTCGAAATTCCATAAGGGATTTCTCTCTTCTCATTTTCATTCAAGCCGTTATTTAGTATTATGAATTTAAATTCCATTAAATATGTTGGGACATGTATCTATATGACCCCCATACATTCCATTTAACATACACATGATGATACACCCATTTCTCTCTCATTAACCATTTTTATGAATTCTCCTGTCACGCCGCTATGCTTCCCAAATTGCACCACAATTTTCCAAGCCAAAGTTATTGTGTAGTGAATACAATGCCTATTTATCTATCAAGGGTATTAAACTTTATAAAAATTTACTTATTGATTTTATAGTTCAATGTATGTATTCCACATCCCTTTTTCATTGAATAAATAATTACTTTTAATGAATATATATTGTATGATCTTTTTTGGCACACTAATGCATGAAATGAAATGATTAAGAACAGTGTTCCCTGATAGAGCTCCAATGCATTGAGTAAAGTTTTATGTCATGATACGTCAACTGAAATGAGGGTTCACTAATGATAATTAAAGTGAAATGAGGGTTTAATCATTCTCCATGTTAAATTAATCTTGGATAATGATAATATCATGTTAAATTTTGTTTCTACATTTCCATGTTATTCTAAGCATGTTATATCATGCCTTTATGTTTATGTTTCTCTTACGCTCCATTGATATGCCAATTGCCTAACACGTACAGTATTCTTAATGATGTACCTTGTATACTCCCTTACTAGGATATATAGGTCACCCTTTTCTTATGCATGTCCTCAGGTTATCCCACTCAATGATAAGTGCGAATGAATGCATATGGTAATGTAAAAGAAGTTTTTAAAAGAGATGTGTATTTCATGTTTTAAGATGTTATGTAATGTTCTTAATACCCAAATACAATATAACTCCTGATCTAATATGTGGTATGAAGTAATATATTTATGTAATAAATTATGTGTAACTATGAAACAAAGATTACGGTTGTTATAATTTTTTACAATGTTTATCCACGCTACACAATATATTTCACATTTCAATGTTAATGAAACATGTGATAGATTTATCACATGTTTTATTCCCTAATGTAGATCAGTTGGAAGTGAATCAATATTATGGGGAATAAGAAGTTGAGGTTATTGATAGAAGATAACAATTTTTCAAGAATAGGTGATTAATATTGTTTTTATGGAAATTCTAAACGGTAAAATAAGAATCATGTTAATATGAAAATCATACAACGGAATGTAATACACACTTATTTAATAATTGAAAAAATTGGGTGGGTACAATTTATAAAATATGGATGAATGTAACAACTCATGTAATGATTGAATATGTATTTATCAAATTTATTAATATTTATTTAATTATATATTAATTAAAATATACATTATGTTCAATTGAATATAAAATAAATCTATTTTTGGGGTTAAAACATTATTTTTTCAACAAATAAGTTATTCCGCATTTCAATGAAATACATGATTAAAATATACTTTCTAAAACTTTCATTAATTATATATTAAAAAATAAAGTTCGTCATTGAAATGAACATATCAAAATTTATATATGATGAATATTTGTTTTTTCAGTTAACTTTAATTTTCAGATGAATAATGAAACAATTATTCATTTTAATTGGAAAAAATATTCATCTTGTTTTTTTATATTGTTAGAATATATTTTAGATTGGTTTGAAAGTATAAATATTTAAAAAAAATCAATAAATTCAATTTGTTTCATTGGAATAAATTTTACTTTAGAAATGCATAAAAAATTTCAAAACATTTGAAAAAACAATTACTCTAAAACCCCATTCTTTCATCCTATTTGGGGGATTATTTCTAACCAATTTCAAAAAATTCATTGAAATTAATTTGGAAAACAATTTCCATTATTTTGAAACATGTTTTTTATATTTTTAAATATATTCCTTTTATATTTGAAGAATATGAAAAGTAAATTTAGTAATTTTTTATCACAATTAACTGTAAAACGAGTAATTATGGGAAAAATAACATTATAAATATTATAATGTTACCCTATCACTTATCCTAATTTTATTTTATGTGTTATTCTAGAAAAAAATAATCCATGTAACTATTTTATGACTTCTTCTATCCACTTGTATTTCATTACTATTTTTCTAGTATTTTATTTTACGCAAAAGTAATATATGTCAGAATTATGTTTTAATTAATATAACATTCCAAATATAAGGATATTCATAATATATAGTTGAGTATAAATATTAATTTGTGATATAATTTTTTTATCATGTTCATTTATTTATTATTTTTAAGAATGATATATTTACATTAATGTATTACACAATATTTATTTTTTAATTGTTTAATTAATGGAAATATCTAATAAATTATATTACAAATAATTAAATAAATAAAATTTTATAAAATTAATTTCATCCAAGAACATTTTAGATAAATTTCATATATTATTTATGTGATAAATTATTTCATTCTTATGATATACTGTTATTATTTAATTTTTAAGAAGTCTGGTCATGAATAGTTTCATAATTTATATTAAATATTTTTTAATAGAAATAATATTTTATTAAATGAAATAAAATTCAAAAAAATAAAAAAATATGAAAATTATTGTGATATAGCTTAAAATTTCATCAATGACTCATTTGTTGGTATTATGAAATTTCATTATAATTTTCTTCACCATAGAAGTGTAAATTACATGATATAATGGAAGAGTTATAGAATTTAAATACATGGCAAAAAAAGAAAAATATTTAAAAAATAATAAATATATATATATTTTTCACTGGATGAATTTATTATAAACCATCATAATCATTTCTTATAAATAAATCGTCTTTTATAAACTTGTAATATAAAATTAAATTAAATTTTTTTTATATTTTAATGAATTCCAAGAGTGCCCCTCTCCTCCCAAATAAAAGTGAATATTATTTTCTATTTTTTTCACACATAAGAACTTATTTTATATGGCTAATAACTTCAAAAACAGCATCGTAGAATGGGTACCCATAATTTAGATATCTTACATTATGCATTACATCAACTTTAGTGGCCTTACGGTGCTAAACAAATGAGGTGGTCTGACGAAAAGGAATCATTTTTATCAAGTATTTCTATTTTATTTTTTCTTTGAGTTCAATCAGATATTCATAAATAGTGATTAAATAATGAATCCAATATCCTCAATTAAATGAGATTTTATTCTGTTAATATAATAAATAAATTACATCTCTACTTCCATCAAATGTTAAAGTAATTAATAGTTCATGCATACGGCAGACTACCACCTCTCAACTAATATAATTTGTTTCCCTTCAATATCTCTCAATACATGTTATAAAGATTGAATTAATGTATTTATCTGATATTAATTACATATTTATAATTATTAAATAATAATATATCATTTCTGTTCATACCTTCCCATGAACGTCATTATTATAACATCTTTCATTCGTACATGCAAACTACACCTCCATGAAGAGGTGTGATTCATTTTTTTTACAAAAAATCATGTCGATGTAATATATATAAGTATATTTCAACAATTAATATGACATTGATGATATTATTATCATTATATATAGATAAAATAGAAATTACCTTCTTTCCTTAATTATCTTTGGAAATTGGAAAGGTTTATCATGTGACATATGACCTAACATTTTCATGATTATAACGTAGTTCATTTTTCGGGACAAAACACAATGGTTTGATTTAAAATTATAGTTGATGTGTGAAAATAATTATTATTTCATGAATACTATTATGGAAATTTTTTAATAATTATACTTTCAATATTAACATCATAAAAATCATTCTTGAATCATGAACCAAATATCATCCAAACATCCAACATGAATTTAAATGATTATATAAATGTTATAACCTGATAATGAGTTCTATAAAAAGAATAATAAACTATTAAAAGATTCTTAAACAAGATAATAATTATCCTATGTTTATTATTCACAAATAAAAATATTTTACCCAACGTGTTAGACTCGATGAAGGGGGATTCCTTTTAAAAATATTTCTTTAATGTTACCCTTTGAACTTTTTTACAGAATACAAAATGAATTTTTTTAACTTCTTCTGCTAGATTTATGAGTGAATGATTTTTAAAAATTGAAAAGTTATTTAAATGTGGAAATTTTATTTTTTATTTTGGAATAATTTAGGTGTTATGAATATATTCTAGTTCTTGTAAATTTTATATGAGTATAGTTTGTTCTTTGATAAACCATGTGAGTGTGATATTGTTATATATCTCCAATTCATTTTGTAATGATATGGAGTTAATCAGAAGTGTTTCTACTGAAATATTAATGGAATATACTATTTTTTTTATTCCAAAGGTAACCATGATTATTACTCCCCATGTATCCATGGGAGATACAATAAATGTAAGAGTAACATTGAAATTATGCCATAAGTTACATTTAATATTTATGTTTTCTATGGATTTTAATAGCAAATTTGTTTTTTCATGAGGTAAGATAATGGTTTCTATTTAATGGGTGAGTAGTGAAACTTTGTGAAAACATTATCATTAGTTTATAAGTATTCATAGACTAATGGTTTCATTATTATTTTTTACACCCATTATTGTGAATTTTTTTCTAATGTTTTAAAATGATTTTTAAAGGGTATATGGATGGGTATTATAAGGGAGGAAGTCATCGTGAATGTTACGAATGTTTTTCATGAAAAATAAATCATGTTTCATTTTAGAAAATCTATATTTTGGAAAAAATGAAAATAGTTTTAGTAGGTTCCACTATGTATGGATGTGGGATTTTATGAATGAATTATGGCTTAATTCTTTATAACACTATACCTAAAAAGACTCGCAATGTGAGTGAAATTAAATTCCTAAATAAAACTAATGATTTTGAAATTTTTATGGTCTATTTATTACCATTATATTGTTTTTATCATTATAGATATGATGTATTCAGGATCATATTAAAATGATCAATATTACTAAACAAAATCGTACATTAAAAACAACAAAATTTTCATGAGAAAATGCAATTTTAACAAATAAATTTTAATTAAATGGTAATAAAACCATATAATTAAATAATATATTCTCTGATATATGTGAACCTGTTTGTGTAATATATGTAAAATGTACATACATTTATTATAAATATATTTTACAAACATATATTGAAGTCATACATGAGGTATGAGATTTAGTTTCAATTTTACATTCATGAGGCATTGTGCCATATTAACTACTTATTAATTTTTGTGGTTTATATACTAAAAATTTTATTATTTTTTATCATGAATATCATTATATTAATGTTATTTATTATTTTATTTTAAGTAATTTTTCTATGGGGATTATAATTCATAGGTTACAATAGTGGTAATGGTATATGTCACAATCCCATCATTATACAAGACTTTGTTTTAAGCCTCCATTAGGTTTAATTATTTTATATTTATATAATATAATCAATAAGTTTTTAATCCTATAGTTATTCAATAATATTTAAAGGTAAATGTACTATTTTTTCCACACATTTCTAATTAATATAATTGAAAAAATGATTTTATGAAAATTTGAATTTATTTCACTCTTCGGTCAACAATCCTATCTTAGACAAATCCATGTTTTCCAAAAATGTATTCAAAATGTTTCTAACATTTACCATGTTAATTAATTATGAATGATTAACCTATTTTTTTAATTTTTAAAATTACTCTTACTATAATTTAAAAAAAATCTCATTGTTTTTTTCTATAATATGGATGTAATATTTGTTTTTATGTGTATAACATGAGTAAAATTTTTCACTTTCATGGTCACTCTGTGTTTTAAAGATTTTTTAACAATATATCAAATATTATTTTCCATTAAATATATTTTAATATTTTTTAATGTTTTGTTTTTGGATTTTCATCTAATGTGTAATGTATATTTTTCTTAATATTGTTTTTAATTCCATTTTTATGGTATTTCTTATCATAGATGAGAAAAACATTTTTTTAAAATATTTTTTATGAGGATATATAGTATTTATGTCATAATTACTATTTAAGTTGTTGGTTTATAATTTTTTTGAAAAATGATATACCATTTTGTTACCATTCACTATATTACCCTAGATGGCTTATGATTATACTTATTTGGTTAGGGTAAATTTAAAATTTCATATGTTAATATTCTGAATATATAGGTTTTTATTGACTATGTTCATCCACACTCATATGTGGAATGAAATATACATAGTATGTGATAGGTGGGTCCTAGTTATATATATCCCCTCCATGCATCAAGATGTCCCATAATATAAATCAATTGGAAATATTAGTCAGGTTTGTATCCATAGGATTAAATTCTCTTACGAAATGGTATTTCCAATTTTAGATTTCATATATTATACAACAACCCATTATGAAATATTTTATTGTTGACCATGTTATTCTTTTCTTATTTAGAATATTCATGTAAAGGGTAAAAGATCATGTGATTATTTATCTTGTTTTATTTTATTATCATTTATTTTAGAAATATTTGGATAATTTTATTAATTAAGTGGAATGAGTTATAATTATTCACCTTTTTATGTTGAATATAATTATTTATTCATGACACAATCCTCTATAATAATACTCTTATTAATCATCTGATTTCATTCCTTTCTTATTTTTTATTTTCCCCAAGAGACCATGAATTGTTTTGTTATTGAAATATATGGATTTTCTGAGGGGAATTATAGAATTTATTAATAAAAAACCATTAGTATTTTATATTTAAAATGTAATTTGAATTCCAATTTTATTTTTTGTTAACCTATAGTACTTTAATTATGATTCATTGAAGATAAGATAACTTGTATCATGTTCCATGTATTAAAGTTGAATGTAGTTCTGGGTTACTAGAGTCATTTTCATTACCAAAATAGTCATCTAATACTCCCACATCACAAATATGGATTATCTATAAAATATTATTTGATTTATCCGTGAAATTTTTTAAATACAAATTTTATGAAAATAATTTTTATAAAAATAATATTGGAAAATATGAAAAGAATATTAAATATGATAGAATTAGTTTTTAAAAAATTTTATTCATGAGATACAACCTTTTAATGCACCATGAATCTGAAGTCATGAACATGGGAATTAAAATACCTCGGTGATATATAAAAGTCTCTAGTGGTGGGAGAGTTTAAATAATGGAAGATATAATTTAAAAGGTGATATAAAATAAAATGATAACTATCATATCTATAAAAACTCTCCAAATATCTTTTTCGAAATTGGTTTTATACAACTAGGTACCGAATGGCTCCCCAATGTAACAACCCCCCCTCGTCTATAAATCTCAATAGATACATGGTGAGCATCAACCATGTTCATGGTAAAATACATTTTCTTAAGTCTAGTGGGGCAATTTATTAATTGACAATAACCATAAATCCTCTTACAAAACATCAATTTACTCATAAAACACATATAATTTCACCAATTTTTATAATATCCAATGATTCTATTTTAAAATTTTAAATAATTCTCAACTCTGGGAATAAAATATCAAAATATATCACAATCCCATCACTAATTTTAATTAAAAACATAATGATAATGAAATGTTTTATGAAAATTTAAAATAGAATATACTTTATCTTAGAGAATATAGTATTTTGGATTGTGTACTTATTTAAAAATTCATATTCCTTATTGATCCAAATATAATTTATATAGATGTAATCATCTCTATATTAGTCCATTTTATATTACATTCATGAATGAATCTTTAGTGGTTAATAGGGTAATTAGGCATTTATTAATTATTGTAAAATGAAATAAAAATGTATATATTATTAAAAAATGTAAATTAAGTTTAAATTATGTTTAGTGGAATATAATAGAGTCATGGATATATTATAGTTTATCTGAATTTTTTTTCATTCAAATATTATCCTCTCTTTTTTTAATTTCCTGAAAAAATATTTTTTATATCATCTATTAAATTTTTGGGAACTCCAAGGATTCATTAAAATAAATGAAAGATACTTAAACAACCCAACCTTTAGAATTTATTAATATGGATATAATTGGAACAAAAATTTATTCGTTCCAATTTATAATTTAATATTAAATTATCTTTTTTAATGATATCACAAGATTTAACACAATTCAGTTTTTTTCTAATTTGAGTATAGCATGCTCCTAATTATTAATAATTTTCATGGATATATAGGAACTAGAATGTTCATATAAAAAATTCCATGAGATTTGATCATTTTAGTGAATTTGAAAATCATTAGTTTCTTCTTATCTCATAACATGAGTGTGATATAAAATTTCCCCTACAAGAATTCCTCAATGAAATCGTTTTATTGTTAGAGGAAATAGAACTCTAGAAGTGAATGTATAAATCATGATCAATGAGATTGATTTTTGGTATTTTTTATTATATTATTATTGGGTATTTTATAATTAATATATTTTTGTTTAGGGTTATATCAAAGATCTAATAATATGAATTATTTATTGGAATAATGATAATGTAAATTTTCATCAATGAATTTGTAAGAGAAGGCTATGTATTGAGTAGAAAATTAATGTTTCACAAATGTTCACCCAATAATTAGGAAGTAATTTCTAGAGTTTTACCAATGTTATATATGGGTTAAAATGTTTCTAAAGATGAATAATATTTTTAATGAAACATTTTAAGGTATAAATTTATTATTCAAATAAACATGACCCAAAAAAACTGAGAATATAAATGATAATATGTCAAGTTAAAATAACAAAATGTTCTCTTTATACCCAACAAACCCAAGTTATTTTTTAGAAACATTCTATTGCAATAAACAAAAGAAATTCATTATAAAGATAAAACATTTAAAAATAACCATCAATATCAGTAGTCACCTCCATTGGGATCCTCATTGATAATAAAATAGAATTATTAGAAGGTCACCTGGATAGTGGGTGTGAATGAAAATCCACTATCATAAACATGAATGACTATAAATATGCCTTTCCATAATAATATCTAAATACTAATAAAAATGTTAATTTTAATTTTTTTATATTTTTGATGAGTTCATGTTTTTTTAGTAATTAAATGATTGGTAATTAGTTGAAATATATACATTCTACGATATATATTAATATATGTTAGTGTTCAAAAAAAAAAATTTGGTTTATTAGTTTTTATAAATATATGGAATAATGGGTTTCATAATGGTATAGTCATAAATATGGGATTGATTATATAGAAATAAATTATACAATTTCTAAATTTTAAATAATTATAATATTTTTATAATATACATCACATTTTAATTTATATATTTTTAAAATAAATATTATGGTTGAATTTTCAAATGGTATAATTATTTGTCATGTTTCTCTAAAAAACAATTATATTTTAAATTCAATATTTAAAAAATAATTTTTTTTCTTTAGTATTCTCTTTATGGTTAAATATTGATTTTTTGGATTTTTTATGATATATTCACTACATTTTTCATAAAATGCATTCATATAATCCAATTTTCTCGAAACATCTCTTTTATAAAGAATATAAATGAATGTTTTCATTCATTAAATTAATATTATTGATATTATTTTGGATTTTACAAAAAAAAATTCCTTGTGATTGATTTTATTTTATAATAAAAATTTGGATTAAATGATATTAATAGTGGTATGTTGAGACCCTATATTTATTATATGGCCATTACATCAATTAAAAGATAATATACATAAAAATATTACCAAAACTGGATCATAGGTTAAGTGTCCTGAGAATGTTAGGGACATACATCACATTTACATATGAAGACATAAACATTTTTTAATTCCTTATTTTATACCTTCTTACTAGAACTCATTTAGAACATAGTATAAGTAGTCACTTGAGGATATGCAACAAATATTTGGGTGAACAAAAATCCATGTAAGAGGATGGGTATATACACGAATCAATATAACATAAGAGTAAATCATCATCATCATCATAACATGACCATGGGATCATCATCATAGTCCTGAGAGTAAGTGTATGGTAATAGAATCAAATTAGGAATTACATAAAAATGAAACATAAAATCATAGTTTTCAAATACAACACATAAATATGAACAAACCTAGCATCATGTTCACACATAACATATGTGAAAAATCAAAACATCATTTTTCTGAAAACAAATGGAATAATATTCTTGAATATTACACCTTACATCATGAGATACATCATATTACCAAATACATTGTATCCCTATATAATTATGGGTGTAATCGTTACATCTTAACATTTACATAGTCATGCATTCCACATAGAACCCATATCAGTAATAGACATTAAATAACCCACGGAATTAAATCAGAATCATTTAATAAATAATATATTAATGAATAATATTTGGGGATCAAAAAATGGAATAGCATACTAGTGTTGGAATCATTAATCTTGAGTGAAGAAAAAAAAATCTCAAGAGAAGTGAAAGATGTGTTTTTGGAAGGTAGGGTTATATTGTAAAATAGTTTTTTTGTCATAAAAGAAGATTGGTAACATATATATCTTAGAAAATAAAAATTATGAAAAATTAAATTATATTTGACTAATATTAAAAGAACATCTTAAACAAAATTTGGCACAAAAGAGGAATAACCTAAATAAAAAATGTTGGGTTTAAGAATTCACCTTACATTATGTCTAAATGATTTATTCACCTTAATATCTTAGATAATTAAAATATATTCACTAATTAATAAAATAAAAAACCATTATACGTGTATTTTATTTTTTATAATTTTATTAAGATCATTTATGGCCATTATTATGATTTATGTAGTTCAATTATGTCATTCCAAGAGTTATTGTTTCTTGTTTTCAATGGTTGGTTCACATGTATAAAAGTATATAAGTGTATGTAAAATGATAATAATTCAAAATAATTGAAATAATATGTTATTTGTGAAATTTATAAGGTTTTTTTGGTCTTATGTATTATTTTAATTCTAGATATGTTGATTAATTGTTAGATAAAATGATAATGATAATAAAATATTTTAATTTTGGTAGTTTTTTATCACAACAAACTCATTTTCATTCATTATTTAATATTATTTATATATTATTAATCAACATCATTACAAATGTTATAACATAAATTTTAAAATCATTTTCAACCATTATAATGTTTTTATGAAAAGCCTTGAAGGTGATATAGAACAATGAAAAATTTTCATCCTCGAAGGCAATTAATCAACACCTTAAAAAGGATGTTTTATTTTTAGAATTAAAGGAATTGGAGAAGAGGGTTTATGGTGGTCTATAAAATTAAATTATATATATGATATTTTATTTTTAATTCCATATGGATGAAGGGTGGTTATTTTATAATTATAAATGAAAAGAACTTGAAAATTAATTAAAATAAAACTGAAGAGGATTTTACCTCTTGAAAATATTCTCCCTGAGAACCTCCTTATAGAAATCAAATTTTGTATTTTGTTAAGACCAAAGGCTAGTGGAAATAGGGAATATAATTGGGATATGATTGGGTAGAATTTGGAATAGATTCCATACTTTGGAGGTGTGAGGAGATTGGTTGGTGACGGGACATATTTATATGGGACGAGAGGGGTGTTTTTTGATCTTTTTATTGATTAGATTATTATTTCAGCTCAATAAATTGAATAAATTGTATTAACATGAATCAATACACAAATTAAAGAAGTATATTTATATATAATGTTTATTATATCAACCATACCTAAAAATGACTCAAATATTCATGTATGGAGTGTATATTGTAAATTATAGTATTTCACTATTCACAAAAAATAAACTATTTTATAAAAATCATAACAAAACAACCGACTCATATTTTGACATGTGGAATTCAAATGAAATTATTTTATGAAATTATATTTCAAAATATGATAGATTTAATTTTTTATTAAAATCATAATTTATTTGAAAATGAACGGATTTGAAAATAATAATTGATTTTTTTACACATTGAAAAAATAATTGTGGTCTAATAAAAATGTATTACAATAATAATAAGATAATATAAACCGTAATAATTAATTTTATTGATTAAAATTTTATTTGAAATCAATAATATAAATCAAAATTTTAAATAAAAATTTCACTTTTGAATAAATACCATCACATATTTTATCATTTTTAAAGCATTTATTCACTCATGTTATGATATAAATACATTATATATTCATTTATAAAATTGTTACATTTTTTATATGTCTATAGGTGAGGTTACTATTCTATTTTCGGGTTTATTATTCATAATGGTCGCATTACTATTACAAATGACATATTACTATTCCGTTGGTATCGGTTCCTTAATATCTATGAATAACAATTATGACATTTTTAATTATTAAAAATAATGTTTTTATAGGGTTATATATTCTATATATGTTTCTTAAACTATATAAAATAATTTCTGTGAGGGTAAAAAATTCCATTAATATATTTTTTAATCCTTACATTATTCCACGCTTTCAAATTTGACATTCAAAATTTCATTTTACTTAAGTAGGATAACGTATTTCTCCTTCCCCACATTCTTTGATTCCCATGTATCCTCTTCATATATAAGGTTCCACCATAATACATTAATTTGGTGGGGGGTATTATTTTCTATAGTCCAATATATTCACAGGTTTCTTCTCAATTGAGAGATCACATTCCTACTATACCACATCTAGATTTTGAACATTTGAGGTATCTTTTTTGTACTTTCTCAAGAGGGATTAATGGAATACATAATGTTATTTGCACATGGTTGATGGAAGTACTATTTGATGGGCCAAATTGTATGAATAATTAAAATATCTAATGGAAAGATTTAGTTGGTAATTATCTGTACATTATTCCCAAATATCATGATCCTCTTCCATGGAGATATTTCCATGAATATTATATCTCGGATCTCAAACTCTAGAAATAATGAATGATTGTATGAGTATCTTTTTTGTCGACATTGTGCCTTCATGATGTGCTTCAGAATGGGTATCACATTTTCTACCATATAATTGACCATTTCATTTCCTATTTATATATGTTCACTAAATTAATCCCTTCATTCCATAGTTCTATATCATTTCCCATAAAAGGCTTCATATGGATGCATTTAGATAGTCAAGTATAAATTTTTTTTGTAAGAGAACTCAGATAGAATGAGATTTTGTTACTATAAACCTTTCAAATATGCAGAAAATTCTCTCAACATGACTTATAGATTCTAAATAGTCTGCTCTGATTGGCTATCGGTTTGAGGATGATAATCCATACTAATGTTCATCTAACTGTTTATAGAAAATTTGATAATTTTTGAGAACATGGATGTATATCTTGGATCTTTATCAGATATAATTGACAGTGGTACCCCATACTGCCTTACCTCTTATTTGATGTATATTTTTGAATATTGTTCCTATTATAAGTCATCGTGAATTTTGATAAAGTGAACTATATTTTTATTTTGATCAACATCAACCCATATAGAATTATTTCCTCTAGATGTCTTCGAAAGTCTAATGATAAAGTCCATAGTGATTTTTCTCATTTTTATGTAGGTATAGGTAATGGTGGAATCATCCCCTTATAATTTTCTCCTCTAATCCTTCACTTTTTTACATGCCAGGAATGGTTATGTATATTCATCGATCTCCATCTTCATATTGTTTGACCATTAGTTCTCTCAGATATCTTAATAAATACATGTTCATTGTGGGTTAATAGAAAAAGATGAGCTATGTAAATCACTAAAAATATAATTCATTATCTATGTATTGGATTCTAGATGTAGTCATGACCCAAATCGTACAATCACATCCTCATCAATTTTGAACTCTAAGGATTTCCCCTTTCTCATGGATTTTACATTCTTTTAAATTTCCACATCTTTTCATTGAGTATTCATTATTTTATCCATGAGGGATGATTGAAAAATAATTTGTGAAAGGATTTATGATTTTATTTCCTTAACTATTCCCACAAGCATCCTTTAATGTAAGAATAATATTTTTTCCATTTCAATTCGCATCTTTGATAATTTTTTAGGATCCTTTATACATAGAAAATCTTCCACTTTATTCACTTTTACATGATGGGAGTGGACTGAGAAGTCAAAATCCATTATGATCTATAACAATCATTACAGGTGAATATAAATATCCTTCTATATTATTATATATTTTAGGAACTTCTTATTAGTATATTTTTTTAGACTTCTCCCTATAGAGATATTTCTATTATATTTTCAAATTAAAGATCACACCTTTAAAATATATATCATGAATGGGACATTTTTCTCATGAATTGTCTACTGCTTTGAGGCATAGTCTATAACATTATCATTTTTCATTAGTAAACATCATCATACCTTATTGGATGAATATATTTATACCATAATGTCTTCCAAACATGCTGGATGGGTGTGTATTGGTGTGGTGATAAGCCACAAAAACTTCGTACAATAAAAATTTTAATGCTATGAATTCCTTATTTTGTGCTTTATGGGATGAAGACTTTAATATATTTTTTGCATGTAAATATAACTATGAAATTTGGGATACCCAGTATTTTTACATGAATTGACTAATAATGTAAATGAAAAGCTACATAATAACTATACAATTAAATATGATAACATTAATTTGACACCTGATTAATCTAATTTTGATATGTATCTCATGTCTATTGAGATAGTCAATACAATGAGCTCTCATGGGAATCCATTGAATACAAAAAAATCATATGGCTACTTAGATATCAACCAGAGTAGTGGATAAGAACCTTTGTTTCAATTAGATAATTGTGTAATATCAATATGTTTCTAGTCAAGGAGATAATAAGAAAGGTAATGACGTATGAGAAAAAATTAAATGTCAACACAGAAGAAGAGAATAAAACAGAAGAAATTTAAAGGATTTCAAATCCAGTACATCCAAAAAAAAAGAAACAGAGAGTATAAAAACTCATTCTGATATTAAAATTAATGAATATTGAACATATGAAGGTGATGAAGAAATTTTTTAGATATCCAAGAGGTTTAAAAAATTCTCTAGAAAGAAGATTTTTTTCAGTAATCCAAGATTAAAGGAAAATTTGACAATAAGGTCAATTGAAAAAAAAAACAGGATGAAAAATGACAAATGAAATTATATAGTTTGTTATGAATTTAAGAAAAGAGGACACGTAAAGTATGATTATCCTATGTTAAAGTATAAGAATAAATATGAGGATAAATTTAAAAGGTTAACGAAATAAATAAAGGTCACGTGGAATGTTTTAGAGGATATCTCAAGTGAATTAGAATCCTCACATAATGAAAATACCAATAAAGGAAACATGTGTTTTATAACATACACATCTGAGGTAACACTAGAATCTCTTACACATAATTATTACTATTCTGGAGATGAATCTGACTATGATAATATGTCAAATAATTTTTTTTGAATATTGAAACAATCTTTAATATAAATGAAAATGAGTTAAAATACAAATATAATGTTTTAAAGAACCAACATGCTCGTACCTCTACTATTAAATCTAATCATACTATAGAAAAATAATAGAATGCAAATCTTCTTAAAGATTATAATGAAGTTAAACTGTATAATGAGAAATATAAAAATAACATAGAAAAGTTTACCAATGGAAAGAATACTCTCACACAAATTCTTGGTAAACAAGTTTCACCAAAATACACTACTGGTGTATAATACCAACTAGTTAAAATGAATCTAGTCAAAAACAATTTTGTTTCAAAATATAGAAATTCTTTTTTTATTCCTAGAGTTGAAAAAATGATGAATGTTCCATCAAAAAAAAGTTATTTACTTTATCTAGTTTTTTGACACAATTTTTTTTTCATTTTTCCAATACATTACAAACTGTTTATAAGAAATCCATGAAAAATATATTGGTTCTCAAAGAATTTATTATTAATATTACTACTCCCATGAATGTCTGGGTACCAAAGCCTTTTATTGATTAAATTAAATTATTAGTTATTATTCTTGAAGATCTCATTTGATAGCCTATGGTACATTGATAGTTAATGTTCAAGACACACAACTAGGAAGTACTCGTGTTTCAAAAATATTGTCATGATTGATGGTGGCCATGTCACTTTTTGTGACAATGAAAAAGGAAAAGTAATTTTCATGGGATAGATTGGAAACTCTAATTTTGTTTTTATTTACAAATTACTTTATGTGGATTTATTAATGTATAATCATCATATAATCTCATAGTTATGAGATTAGGTATTTTTAATTAAATTTTAAAATTGTAATTAAAATATATTTATTTCTAAAAAATGAGTTAGTATTTCCTTCTTTTAGGAATTAGAATGTCTATATTCTTAATTTATATTCCTTAGTTTGTCAAACTTATTCCTACATAAGTTAATTTCATAAGGATTCTTGGATTTGGAATAGGATATTATGACATTTAAATATTCACTCACTTATGAAGCTTATAAGGAAAGAGCTGTTCAAGGATCTAACAAAAATAGAATTTCAAAATAATAATGTCTGCAATCTGTGTCAAAAAGTTAAATAGCACAAAATCTTTTTCAAACCAAAGAAATAAGTCTCAACTTATAAACCTATTAAGATGTTTCACATGGATTTGTTTGGACCTTCACGTGTTTAAATTCTTAATGGGAATCACTATGTCTATATTCTTGTAGATTTCTTTTCAAGATATACATTTACCTTTTTCTAATCTCACAAAAATTGAATTTGTTCGCATTTCATCATTTATGCTAAAATCGTCGATAAACTATGTGTTCATAGAATTAAATCCTTAATAAGTGCCCATGTCATTGAGTTTCAAAATCAATGTTTCAATCATCTTTCTCAAAAAATGGCTATGGCCATAACTTCTCTTCTCCTAGGAAACCCTAGCAGAATGGTGTTAATTACTTTAATGTTTTTGCTTGAAAAGATTATATTATTAATTCTAAGGATAATCATGAATAAGTTTCATCCAAAAGTGATGAAAGAGTATTTCAAGGTTATTAAATATCTAAAAAATCCTATAGCGTCTTTAATAAAAGAACCAAGTGTGTGGAAGAATCTGTACATGTCCAATTTGATGAATCGGATCCTCATGAACCCAGGACCTCACTCTAAAATATTGAGGATGATCCGTCCAATCCAGACATAACATCAAAATCTTCTGATCCTACTGTTAAAAACCCTTTTAAATCATCTAGTTCTAGAAATTCCCACAATTCTAGTCATGAAGAACCTGTACCTATTGAAGATGTTGAAATTACCGGCCCTTATTTTTCTCTAACTACATGTACTCTTAGGAAAAATCATTTAGATTTGTAGTTGGAGACATGGATAAAGAAACTAAAACTATAGATTCTATTAGAAACTATCTTGAACATCAAATATTTTGGTCACATCTTGAACCTAAGAACATCAATGATGAAATCAATGATGAATTTTGGGTATTGTCTATGCCATGAGAACTGAATCAGTTAGAAATAAATAATTATTTGAAACCAGTAGATTGACCTAAAGAAACCATAATTATTTGCACTAAGTGGGTGTTTATAAATAATGTAGATGAAGCGGTTAATATTTTAAGAAACCAATCTAGATTGGTTTCACAAGGATATTTTCAATAAGAAGGAATTGAAAATAAAGAATCTTTTTCACCAGTTTCTACATGTGAAGCCATTAGAATCCTATTAGAATATGCAGAAAATCAAAATTTCCAGCTATATCAAAGGGATGTCAAAAGTGAATTCCTAAATGGGTATATTGTTTAGGATATTTTTGTTGAACAACCTCAAGGTTTTACAAATCCTCTTTTTCCAAATCATGTTTCTATGTTAACTAAAGATTTATATGGTTTAAAACATGCTCCAAGATATTATTATGATTGACTAAGTACTTTTCTTATTTCTATTTTTTAAAAGGTATATCTAATACTACTCTTTTTATAAAAATAATTTATAATTAAGTTTTGTTACTACAAATCTATCTTTGTGATATAATTTTTGGATCTTCAAAAAATTATTTATGTGGTTTGTTTTCTAAAATGATGTAGAATAAATTTGAAATGAGTGTTATGAGTGAACTAAAATTCATTCTAGGATTTAAAATCATTAAAAAAATGGAAGGTATTATTATGAATCAATTTAAATATAATAAATATCTTCTAAAATGTTTTCGTTTTGATATCATTAAAATTAGTGATACTCCAATGAGTACCAATTGTAAAATAGATCTTGATGAAAATGGGAAATCTTTTAATCAATCCAATTACATAGGTATGATTATAGGTTTTATCAACTTGATTTCAATCTACCATGGTATTATATTTACAGTACTCAAGTGTCCTCATTTTCAAGAAAATCATAAAGAGACGCATCTTCTTGCTGTTAAAATCATTTTCCATTTCCTCAAACATACTACCAACAAAGGACTTTTCTATCCTAGAGGAAAATCATTCGACTTGGATTGTTATTATGATGCTGATTTTGGTGGTTCTATGTTATATAGGAAAAAATTAACCTCTGAAACATGTCACTTTTTTGGAAACTCACTATTATCATGGTGTATTAAGAACCAAAATTATATTTCATTATCTACTGTTGAAGGTGAATACATAGTTTCTAGTTGTTGTTGGGCTCAGATTTAGTGAATGAAATACACTTTTCAAAATTATGGATATCAAGTTAGATATGTCCCAAAAAATTATTATAACTCAAGTTATATTAACATCTCTATGAATTTATTTTCTTACTCAAGAACAAAACATATTGATGTAAGACATCACTTCTTGGGATATCTTTACAAATAAGTTGATATTACATAAGAATTTGTTGGCATATGACATCAGAATGATAATATTTTTTCTAAACAATTAAATTCTAAAAAAATTAGTTACATAAAACATGAATTGGGAATTATCAATCAAGAGTTCTTGTTTTGGTCTCATAGTTTACCATCTCACAGTTTACTGTCTCACCATTTTCTTTCTCAATAATTTTTGTCTCAACAATCAGAGTCACACCATTGTGTTGCCATCGTAACTGCACATTTTTATCTCATCATTATGAATTATATTTCTTTATTTATTAAAATTTCATGCATCATTGCTTAGTTATTTTATTACACTGTCATATTATATTTTTATAATTTGAAACTTTTGAAATCCCTAAATGATAAAAACCCATCACTATGCTTCCCTATTCACTCGTGCTCTCTACTCCTGAAACAAAAACCCTTCTCCATTAAATTCCTTCTTATCCATCAAACCCTCTATGAATGTCAAAAATTACCAGGATGAAGTGTCAAAATTCCTCAAACCTAGAGAATAAAATTTCACCAATTAAAGTGAAATGATCTCCAATAAAAAATACTTAAGATCCACTGATCCCCAATCTTCTATATCATGTAGTCATTCTAGAAAATGAATTTTTTGAATGATTGATTCTCTTGAGTATGTTTGTTGTTATCATATTTTTGGAAGAACATTAATGGTTAGAATGGTTTATAAAAAATAAGGTTCCAATATACCCCGAACATGCTTTTATGTTCTATCAGTATTTCTATATTTCGTTCAATTCTATGGATGAATTTGTTGTTAAAAGTTGGAAAAATGGAAAAAGGTGTTCTTATTCATCAAGGTTGTGGGATTCATGTTTAAGAGTGTTTAATAATGGTATATTATAGGTCTATAAAAGAGTCCCTCCACCTCAAAGTGACATTTTTATCCTAGAAGATTCTTTGGATGACATGATTGGAGATGGAAAAAGGATATGGCCAATAGATTCTAAATTAAATATAGAGACTACATTGTCATTAAAATTTATTTATAATATGATATTTCCAAGGAAACATGACTTTTCTACATTGAAAATTTCAAGATATATTCTTTTTTTGTCTCTTTAATTATGGTAACAAGATAAATTTGTGTACGTACCTTGTCTTTCACAAGTGTGGTCTGATAAGACAACATCAGAGTCAACCTACATATTCTGTTAAAGATTCATTTTTTTATGTTTCATGCTAAGGGTTTGGTAGGGAAGCATGAATATGATGTTGAGTATTATATTTTTTCTATCAAGGGATATATGAAGGTGAAAAAAATAAGTTGTAATCCATAGAAGAGGTTATGGGTTGAGAATAATGAAAGTTTATATGAGGATTTTAATTCTATTGAGTACCCTTCAAGACATAAATATTTCACTGATCCTTGTTTGGAACAAGAAGAGTTTGCACAATATTTAGATGAATAAATGGAAGTTGATGCTTCAAGAGATGAAGCTATATTTGTTTCTAAAATAAGTTATCCATATAATTCTAAAATGACTAAAGTTCCTCCTCATGCATCTCTTAAACCATTTCAGGCTATTACCTATAATGATTCTCTTTTATATAATGTTTGTTAAGGTTAAAATGAAGAAAATATAGCCAAGGATAAAGTTTCTGATAATGGTGAAGCAACTATGGAAGACAATTTTTCTAATGAACAACAAACAAAATAAGAATATATATAAAAAAGAAGTCATTTTTCCTTTTAAAGAAAGGATGGAACAAGATTTTATTAATAAAGAATTGTAGCTAGTATATTAGAAAAAAATATGTGGAAGGATTTCAAGAAATTCAGTCACTTAGCCCTTATGGTGTTTCACTGGTTGAGGGGGAGTAGAACCACTGTTTGGAATGGAATGCAGTACAATATCCCATGGAATCATGTTCAGTGGATTCCTGGAACATGTTTCCCAGCTACTATGATATTGATGATTCTCTGAAGTCCTTATTGAAATAAATGGACCTCTCAACTGATTTTAAAATCAAATCCATCATAGGTAAACAAGGTGTATCTGCTAAGGATCCAAAACATTTCTCTATTCTTGATCTTGCTCAAGAAACCCCCATATATGTAATCCTTAATAATCTGAATGTATTTATAGAAAATATCTCTTAAGGATTTGGAAATATTATGATGTCATAGCCTGCTCCTATGACTATCCATACTGAAAGGGATGCGGATATGCTTCTATAGAAGTTAGTCTATAGATCTCAACCCAAAACGCTTCATGAGATTTAGGAATCCCTGATTCAAAATAAACTGCTAAATTGTGAGTTCAAGTCCATAAAATCAAGTGTTGAGGAGATGAGGAAGTATTTTTAAGCTAATCCTGCTCCAGCTCAGGTTTTGGGTCTCAGTGAGAGTGAGGTTGACATGCTCTCATTGAAGTTTGTATCTCAAATTAAACAAAATATAACTTTTGTTGTTGAATAAGTGGTCATGAACAAATCCCAAGTAGAAAATACAATGTGTGTACTTGTGGTTGCTTTCAATTGACTGATATATGAGTATAAATGGTCTTTAGAAACATTTTTTAAAAGGATTATTACTCTCTTCTCACTTACTTTACCTCTATATTCTTCTGCTCAAACCACTAAACCATTGGATGGTTATTTGATCAGATCAGTGATTAGGTAAGATCTTTAGACTTTGGTTGTTGTTCCAAGTATGGAGAGACTGAGTAAAATTTAAAAGTACAATGAGCACATGTATGATATGGTCAGATGATACCCTTTGACTTCCGCTGATGCTCAAGAAGATATTTCAAATAAGTTGTATTCCTATTTTACAATTTTTTATATCAAGAACCAAAAAACAAGTCATTTCAAATATTTGGTGTAGAATTTGAAGATACCTCCAGTGAATCGGGATTTCAAGGAGCAAGTAAATAATTTGAAGTATTTTACTCATACTATTGAGAATTTTACGTAAAATAATGATGATTTTTAGAAGGATATGGAGTACGGTGGTGCTATCATTAGGGATTTCATAAACATGTTGAAGAATTATTTTCATGGTCAATATAAATCCAAAGTTTCTCTTGTAGCTTATCCTCTCACCCCTAGAATGTTTTATTCAATCAATCCTTCTTCCTCTACCTCTTTCGCTACAGTTACAATGACCCATGCTCAGGATCTGAATCAGATTAGACCTATCATCACTATGCAACCCATACCTCATAATTCACCTAGATCTACCTTTTCCCCTTATATTATAAAATTAGTGCCTCTATATTATATATATATTCTAACCACACATACTACTTATTCACATGATGATCCTCCTCTTGTTGTCTCTAATAAGAATAAAGGCAAGACTGCAGAATATGAAGAGAAATGAAGGATAATTTTTAGAAGGGCTATGCTGTATTTTATTTTTGTGACTGAATCGCACTCTGTCAGTATATAAAATGAAATATTCTATCACTTTTATTCAATGGTTGATTTCATTTAGTGGTTGTTTTTATTTTTCATTTATTCCTCTTTATAATCCTAAATGGTTGAGAAGAACTGCCACTTATGATATTTTTACATGTATGCTCTAATACTATATTGGATTACCTTGATTTTATGTCTTAATCTCATATAAGTTGTTAGATAAGTTAAGAAAATATTTTATTCTTTTATGAAGTATATGGCTTGTAAATTCCATTATTTTTTAACATGAAAAGGGGATATTGTTGGATTCCTCTTTCTTTAATGCCCAAAAATCAAGTTTAACTATTGTAAATATAGTTTAATATTATTCTATAATGATTCATTATGGTCATGTTTAATTTTAATCTATTATGTGAGTATTAATGTTTAAGATAGATTGCAGATATTTGGTAAATTATGAGTCACCGTTAAGGTTCACTCACATTCACCATTGTTGTGACCAAACAGTCTCACCAGTTAGTCTGTTAATCGGTATGGTATGACTCACCATTATAGTGACACCATTAAATCACGATACTAGTTCCAAAACTATCAATATACCAGTAACCGTTGTAACATTTCACTGGATCAGAATCATCATAAAGGACCAGACAACATTTTAATGACACTGATTTCGTAACCTCATTGTATCGCTATATCGATTCAATTTTTTTCAAAGTTTAAGGCACTGGTATAGATGTACCATTTACAAGAAAAGGATGAGTCACCATTAACTGTGGCACCGCTCCTAACTCACCATTCCTATGACACTATTCATATGAAACTTTTGATTGTGTTACTATGCCATACTTTTTCATTTCTGATTTATTTCAATTAAATTCTAAATTATTTAAAACATTTATATTTAGCATATTTAATGATTCTGATTTATTAATTGATGTTTGTAGACATGTGAGAAGATAGTTCAAGGTACGAGATGTGGAAATATTTCTTCTTGCATTCCAAAATTACAATAACATGAGGATTAATATATTATGGAATATAATATATATTACACGGGATAGACACACACACCAGCCCATATAAGAGATCCATGATAATCCATCATGCTTATTGTGAACTAAAGAAGAACTCATTGTGAGACATCCTATGAATATCCTTGTAGAATCAGAAACTCAAAGAATAAGAAGAGCTATGAAGAACCCCTCATTGAACTAGAAACCAAAATTGAGCACTCACAACTCTCTTTCTCTGATATTATTTATAGAAGAGGACCTGAGTTTCAAAGCTCATACATTCAAAGAGTCTAGATCTACATAGAACAACACTCAGAGCATTTCCAATCGCTTTTTATTATATTCAACTATGTTTTTTATAGTTTTATGATTCCATTGAGTAGTGTGTGTATCTTTATTAAAAACACACACAGTCTCTTATACTAAAATAGATGATACAAAATATCCTCTCACTACTACTCTCTTACACCATTTTACACCCATGTATAACTATGGAAGTGGTCTCTATGTGACCTAGTTATATTTTTTCCCTAATTAAAACTATTATATAGGTCTAGTTTACCTAGGGAGATTGTATGTGGTTGTAAACCCTGATCCAGGGTGTTGATCAATCTTGTTTATAGATATTTTACTTGGTGGAAGGTGATCACCAAGTAGGGAGGACTCTGTCTCTTCTTGAGAATAAAACTATAGGTTTATCTATTTTTTTAGTGCTATTTTCTTATATATCATTGTTTATTCAAACCAGAATCAATTAATTTTCTTTAATAGATAATCTCAGATAGTGTTTTTTCTAGAATTTTTTTTAGTAGACTAATTTCAATCATTGATGTAACTTACAAAATTTATACTAATAATAATTAATATATCATTGAGAAATCCTTCAAACTCTTAAATCTTTTACCAATCTTCCACTTTGGTTAACTGGATAATTTGATTCTAAATTACTGGGCTTTCAAATAAATAGTTTATAACATAAATTTTTATAGGAACATAATTCACCATCCTCTCTAGTTCCATACTTGGAAAAATTCATAACCTAATATACTTGTAAAATTGAACACATATACAAGACCATAAATTATTAAATGTAAAACAAATGATAAGCCATGAAATCATATATCTAAATCCCACATTCAGATTTTGAAAAAAAAATGATGTATATTGGGAAAAATACAATTGAAACACTGTGATTTTAATAACAAGTCCAACCTGAATGTAAATTTATGGATTACTATCAGGATATTTTCATGAAAATACTTCATTCTATCCAACTAAATTTGCATCACATGGTCATAGTCCCTCTTGGTCTCTGTCAAAATGTCGATTTTATAATCCAAAAATGTAACACCTTGACCTTAGATAACCTAATGCAAATGCATTATTACATTACTTTGGCATGATTACAAGGAATCACTTCCTGAAGTACTATACAAATTAGGAGTCCGGGAAATCCATATTGCATACATGATACCCATAATACATTGGAAAAACAAAATAAAACATGAAACTCCATAATTGAAATATATTGCATCATTGAAATATTTATAAATTTTATCTTCTTCATAACATTGGGAGAATAAAATAATAACAGTGAGCTCAAATTATTAGTAACGGTATGCACAGTGGAAGCAATAATCAATCTATATGGAAAGGTAAATATCTGAGGACACACTTTCCATTTTAAAAACTAGATAAGGAGAAAAAATAATATGTAATGTAATAACTGAAACATATGCCATAAATCATTAAAATGAGAATGTTATAGTTCCATATATATGTCGTCGCAAAATCTCATAGATAATAATAACTTAAATTTAATGAGGGAAATACTTTATTTAAGGATTTTTTGTGTCTAGAACATGAAAAACTATTACTGTCAAGACCTTTCACAAGACAGTTTAATATTAAGGGTATAAACCCATTTGGCTAACATATTAATGTCATGAGAACCTGTTGATGCTTCAAAGAGATATATAATGTATGATATCCACCATTCATTTCATGTCCAAAGTATTTATCATATTGAATAACAAAAATAAATAATATTCCTTATCAAATAACCATATTGAATGCGTATTAAAGATCTATAAAAAATTCCATTGAAAAAAATAATATAATAGCATGAAAATAATGAGATTCAAGAAATAAAAATTCAAAATGTAGAATTTACAACATATAAAATAAACTATTATCATAATATTACAATATGCCACAATGAAATGAAATTGATATTAAATCCCTTAACTTGAGTCCGACTTGTCTCGTTCATTCATTATATTATTAAATAATAAAATTAGGTTAATTTCTAATTGAATAAAACCATTTTCAAGTTTATTATTCATTTTTTATTACTCTTTATCAAGTTATAAAAATTACATATTTATTAAAGTTCATATCGGTAATTTTGTCGATGTTTGGTACTTTAGTCGAAAATGAACTTATTTGGATGTAAATTTTCAATATAGTCAAAATTACATCATCACTAAAATATTATTCATGATTTAAGTATAATATATATTCATTATATATTTATTTAGATCCATTATATATGTATTTATAGTTTTACATAACTTTTGAAGATAAGAAATGAAATGCACTATTCATAGAGATGGTAAGCTGTACGTATGCATGAACTCTACTTTCATTTATTTTTCATATTTAAAGAAAGGAAAACTATATGATACATAGGTATATTAAGATTCAATTATAATATAATATTTTATATATGTTACATATGTTCATTAACGTCATCCTTTATACCTTCCATGTATGGCATGATCGAGTCATATCACTTTGAGGGGCGGTAGTCCGCATTTCCTAAAATGAAATTATCGTATTTACACATTATAGAAAGAATAATGTTATACAGTAAATAAAAATTAATGAATAATAGAGTCAATATAAAAATACTATATATAATTAATACATATATTTCCATCATAATGGCCACCATGATAGGTGGTAGGTGAAAATTGAACAATCATCATTTTGTGAGGCACTAGTTCACCTTCCACAAAAACAGTATGTTCATATCCATTAGAAGGAGGTGTGTGTAAGTTTAGTTTGAATCATTATCATAAAAACATCCCATTATATTTATTATAATGGTTTTTTATATAATAAAAGAATAATATGAGCATAGGGAGTGGATATGAAAAATAAAATAAAGGAACTTGTGAGAAGACGTTACATCTAAATCAGGTAACTTCTTTTGATTTGAGCCAAAAGACATTATTTAATTGCCTTCATCCCAAGAGAAGGATTATAGGAGTAAGGGATGGATTTTTGGAGCTTATATGAGTAGATTTAGGACGATTCAAGGGGCATTAGTGGTGTGATTTTGTGGGTAGAGTTGTTGGCCTTTTATAAGAGGGAGGAGAGGCACTTTAGGAAGGTATTGAAATATTAGTTTATTATAAATTGTTTTTCGGTTTAAAATTGTCCCAAACTCATTTATTTGAAAGATAATATGTTTTTGTGTATAAAATATTTCATTAAATAGGTGTTACACAAGTTAAGGTCAGAAATGATACATTGTCTTTTATCATTAACCCTTAGTTAAAAATATTATCTCTTACCATGTCTTATTTGAATTTTCATAATATATTGTAACTATATTTACTATAAAATTTAAATAAAAACATTTCGGGATAATTAATAAAATTTTTAACATTATATAATTCAGTTGTAAAAATATTAGTATTTTTGAACTATTATATCATTTAATAAAATAGTATTTGTTTTAAAAGCTTATTTTAGTCAACTTTGACACTATAAAGTAAATGATTTTTTTAAAGTCATAACAACCTAATTACTTAGAACCAAAGGAACTAAAAAAATATAATAATATTATATCGTCCAAAAAAATCGTTTAAAGCGTAAAAACATTCAAATTATTTTTATTTTAATATTTATAATATTATTTATTTGAATCTTTCATTAACAAGGTAATCACTGCTATATCATTGTGTCATAAATAAATTTATTTTTTAATGTATAAATTTTTTAAATAAAATAACATGATGTAAGAAATATTTTTAGATTTATAATTACTATTTACAATCTAAAATATCATCTATATAACCCTATATAAAAAAATTGTAAAAATACATGTTTATGTTATATTTCTCTTTACTTTAAATTATTTATTATTACATGTCATTATCATACCCAAGTGGATTCATTGGGTTTCCAAATTGACCTAAGTACTCACATGGTCGTACATATCTCATAAATTAGGATTATTACATGTGGTAGGGTAGTTTAATATTATTATTATATTATTATTTTACCCTCATTTACCATATTTATCCTTTAACCATTGTAAATAAAAATAATTACTGAAGTTACTATTCATAATGTACCAAAATAAAAAGGTACATATTTGAAAAAATAATTACCTTGTGATCCCAAATATAAAATAAAATTTTCAATTTGAAAACAAAAAATTTTCAGTAATTAATTTAAAATTAATTCCCGTAGCCAAAACCAGAAAGCCGGTTTTTAAGAAGTAAAAACTATCAGAAGATTAATATGTTTTTATATACAATTTTAATGTAAAATTATTTCCAATGACCATCATTGGATAAAATTATAAAATATTAATCCAATTAAACTTTAAGACCAATTTAAAAGGAAATCTATTTATATAAATAAATTAGATGAAATGGAAGATTTGAATTTAAATGTAGTATTTTTCAATTTTAATCAAAAATTGAAACATTTCATAAAATTACAAAAAATTTACCCTAAGATATTTTTTATATTAATAATTCAAAAATGAATTATATTTTTAAAAATAATTTATATAAAATTTTAAAATGTGGTTAATAATATTCATAACTTCTTTAAAAATGGCTACTTTGATATTTCTTAGTGTACTTGAACTCGGGGTTGTATACAACCCAAGCCATTGAATTATTTAAAAAGAATCATATCGTGGAAGCATGAGATGTTAAATTATTCCACCATTAAAATTATTTTTCCTCAAAATTTCTAGAATATCACAACATAAAAGTATTTGGGTAGTTCTTCATCACATGTTCTTCATGTTCCCACATCACCTCTTACATTTTATGGTTTCTTGAACGATCTTTTACTGCATGAGTTGTTTGATTTCTCGAAACTTGTTCCCTAGTATCAAGAATCTTGATAGGCTCTTCAGAATAAGATAGATCGGGTTCCAGTTCTATATCAGCATAGGTGAGTACATGCATTGGGTCCGACATCTATTTTCTTAACAGTGATATGTGGAACCCATCATGAACTTTCGAGAGACTTGGAGGCATTGAAAAACATTAGGCTACAGATCCTATTTGTTCTAGAATTTCAAAAGGTTTGATGTAAATGGGAGTAAATTTAACCTTCTTACAAAATCATATAATATACTTCCATGGAGATACATTAAAAAATATGATCTCCTACTAGGAATTCCAAATCCTTCCTTCGATTATTGATATATATCTTTTTCCTAATTTGAGCTGTTTTAATATGTGTTTGGATAGTCATCACCTTTTACATGGTTTCTTCAACAAGTTATGGACCAAAAAGATTTATTTCACCAACATCATCCCAACAAGTTGGTGTACGATATCTATTTCCATATGACGCTTCATATGGTTCCATATGAATACTTGAATGTAATCTATTATTGTTGGAAGATTCTACAAGGGGTAAATACTGATCCCAGGTACCTTGAAAGTCAAGTGATAAGGACCTAAACATGTAATTTGATGTATGAATAGTCTATTTTGATTGTCCATCAGTTTGATAGTATTATTCTGTTCTCAAATGAAGTTCAGTATCTAGGGAATTTTGAAGACTTTTTCTATAATCATGATGTAAAATGGGGATCAGGATCAGAAGCAATTGAGAGGGGTACACCATGATGTTTTAAAACATCATTAATATATAGCCTTGCTAAGCGTTTTAGTTGTAAATATTCTATTATAGTATGAGAATGTGCTTACATGGAGAGGTGATCAATAATAACCCATATCGCATCATTCCATCTTGGAGTCTTTGGTAGTCCCATGAGAACATCCATCATAATATCATCCCATTTCCACACAGGTATATGAAGAGGTTGCATGAGTCTTCTAGGATGTTGTATTTTTACCTTCACCTAATGAAAAACCAAAATTTTTGAAACATAATCAATATTCTACTGATTAATTTTGTCTAACCAAAACATTTCCTTCAAATCTGTATACATCTTAGTGCCACTAGGGTTTATAGATAAATTGGAGCTATGAGCATCATACAATAACTCCCTTTCTTAGCATAGGTAAATCAAGAACACAAATCCTCTTCCCAAATTTAAAAATTCCATCTTCATATATGAAATAAATTAATCTACCATCATTTATATCTTTAATATTCTTTTTAAACTTCTCATTATCAGTGTGAAAAAAATTTATTCTATCCAGTAAATATGGTTTGGAAACCATTTGAAAATGTAGTGATGTTTCAACCTCTATGATAATTCCAATATCCATCTTTACTATATCTATGAACATAGGATCCATTTCAACTCTCGTCTTTTTCAAAACTCTTTGGTCCATTCAACTCATGGCATCCACCACCTTATTTGACTTTTCTCGGTGGTAGTGTATTTTGAAATCATAATATTTGAGTAGCTCAATCCATTTCCTTTGTTTCATGTTGAGTTCTTTCTATGATAAAATATATTTCAATCCCATTTGATCAGTATATATCTCACATTTTTCACTGTAGAGATAGTGAATACATATATTCAAAGAAATTATTACTGTAGCTAAATCAAGATCATGAGTTGGGTAGTTTTTTCATGAATTTTTAATTGCCTTAATGCATATTCAATAACCCAATCATTCTATATAAGGACATTTCCAAGTACTTTACATAATGCATCGATTTAAATAATAAACTCATCATTACCATATTGTAACATCAAGAAATAATCATTGACTAATTTTCCCTTCAATTCATCATAACATTTTTCACACTCTTTTGTTCAAATGAATTTAACCCCTTTACTTGTGATCTGGGTTAATGGGTAAGCCAACCATGAGAAATTCTGGATGAAATGCCTATAGTAACCTACAAACCCAATAAAACTACATACCTCAGTTACACTTGTTGGTGTTTTCCATTCGTGAATTCACTTTTCTTTGAAGGATATACAACAATTCCATCCTTAGAGACAATATGGCCATAGAATGAAATTTCCTGAAGCTAGATTTCTCACTTTCTAAATTTACTATATAATTATTCTCTCCTAAGAGTCTCAAGAATATTTTTCATGTAATACACAAGGTATTTAATGATTTTAGAATATATCATAATATCATGAATAAATACAACAAAAAATTCATCACGATATTTCTTGAATACTATTTTCATGATATCCATAAAAATTTAGTGTGAACAAGTGAATCCAAAAGGCATTACTATAAATTCATAATGATCATACCTCATCTGAAATTTTTCCTTCAAAATGTCTTCCTTCACTACTTTTAATCGATGAAAAACAGAAGGTATAACAATATTTGAAAATAATAGGCTCATTGATGTTGATAAAAGAAATCATTGATTCATAGTAAAGGATACTTGTTCTTCATTGTAACCTCATTGGTTTTCCTATAATCAATACACAGCCCCATGGATCCATCTTTCTTATTTATAAATATAATAGGGGATCCCCATAGATAAACACTAGGTAAGATAAATCCACTTTTACCCAACTCTTCAAAATTACCTTTTAGCACTACTAATTCAACAATGGCCATTATATAAAGATTTTTTGATATTGGCCTTCATTAGGGATTAAATCAATACAAAACTCAAATTTACACTCTGGGGGCTGTTTTCATGTCCATCCTTCACAAAGATGAGGGAATGAGATATAATATTTCAAAACCCATCCTTCCCCAAGTTTAAGGAGAGATAATGACCCTCGAGACCTACCTTCAATAGGCCTCGGAGTGTTGAATTACACTAAGGGTATAGAATGAGACGTAAAATGTATGGAATTACCCTTTTTATTTAGTAGGATTAGGAGATAAGATAGTATGTCCCAAAGAACACCAAAAATGGAAGTAAAAGTAAATCCCAAACAATCCATTCCCATATGCATGTTTCAAATAATAAGTAATACAATAAAAGAAAACTCCAAAGGTAAATACCAAAGAAAGAAAGAAGCAATAGCAACTATCCCAATGACCGAACTAGTATGGTCCCGCACGGTCCACAAAGTCATTATGGAAACCTGAAAGTATTTTTATATACATAGCATGAGTATACAGGTATACTCAGTAGGGAAAACTAAAATCTCTCGTGCAATGTGGGGAGGCATTCTAATTCCCCGTGAGAAAAAGGAGATAACCAAAGCACCTAACAAGAAAACTAACCACCCAAACCTCACCAAGGAAAACTACCCAAATTACACAAGTCATGTAAAGTAATAGTAATAACACATCGATGTTTGGGTACCCCTCCCCACTTTCCTACTGGTTATTGAAGACATCCTACATGTCAGACCTTCCCCTCTATTTTCACCGTAGTCCAACTTCCATACCATTCCCGCACACTCCTGGGCTAACACAACCACACATTCATCCTGAAAACACATGGGCCACAACCATACATAACCAAGCCTATAGACACATGCCATAGAACCACACGTAACCACACCCACAGACACCTAGGACAGAATAACTACTTCCATGTCTGACCATACCTGGGCGTCATCTCAAAGACACTTGAGATACAACCGACCCACACACACCTATGCTGACCACCACAACTACCCAGCCTAAAGAATATAGGTCTATAATGGACCTCAATCCATCACATCCTGCCCAAAAAGTCTTGGGCTACTCGAGAAAGGGGTAAAAATGGAGCTAATAACCAGCTACTCATAGGAGTGTTGGGTAGAACACTGTCCCCCATCGAAAAGGGGGTGTTCGACACGAAGGGATCATCTTGGGTGGGGCATGAATAAGAAAAATAAGAACTAAATAATTGATATAGGTACCAATAACTCATTCGAGCCCAGGGTTTCCAAAACTTTCCCATATACAAACACCCCCGTTATTATTCATTAATAAGATGCACCAAATCCATAACCAAGTCACAACTCATTCCCAAAAAAAATTCCCCATTGAACCCATTCTTGTTTTCATATTCACGTGATTCTACTTAAATAATTATTCATTACCGAGCAACTAATAGGAATTTCCACAATCCAAGGAAGGAATAATATCCTAGAAGTAATTTAAGTATTCACACTCATTTTTCTTGTAATGTCACAATAACAAAAGAGATCTGTGAGATCCCACAATGTACTAGAACCAAACCAATCCCCACCATACATCCCCACACAACCATAGATCCAAAAACCAACGACTTCACCGCAATAGGGGATCCCATCCTCACCCATGACACCCCACAAGCATCAACAAGATCAATCACACATGTTACCTTGACATAGAAGGGGAGGTTTCATATTCTAACACATCTTTCATTAATTTTTCTTCTTTGGTTTGGTTAACTGGGGTGACCAGAGAAGGATAATTACTCATTGGGAATCCATTTAATCAACCATGTTTAAATGATTAACCAGTTCCCATGTGGAAACCATTCAATCATATAATTAACCAAAAAACAGAGGATTATTAGTGCACAAGGAAGGACCACCAACGACCATGATTTTCATTGGATATAAGCCCATAAAATCCACAACATATAATCAAGGATAAAAGAGTAAAATAGAAACAACAAACTCACCCCTTCATTATTCAACACTAAATTTATTTTCTTCATTAAGGTTTGGTTTCATCCATCCACATAGAAACATTAGCATACTCACCCCCACAAGATACATGGTAAAGAGAGATGAAGGAAGAACCCTACTCGGATGATCAACGATTGAAGTTTCTCTCCACGTTCCGAGAATTGGGGATGCGTGAAATATAGGGGAGGAACTCTGAGGACTCCAAGGGTAAGTAGAAAAGCTCCATCACAGGCGCTCCAATTTTCTCTGGAAGGGGGAATCCAAATGTACCAAGGAGAATAATGAAACTAACAAATAAGAAAAAGGGAATAATTCTGGTGAGATAAAAAGGGGAGATCCTGCAGTTACGGGATATGAAAATCTAGAACAGAATTAAAGGCTGAGCGTGGATTCACCATGCAGTTCGGTAGTTACACACGATGGAATTAATTTTCATTTAATAATTCACATCAGATAGGAGGCCATAACGGAAGTGAGTAAAATGATTTTCTTTAATGATGGGAAAATGCATAACAGGGGCGGAACTTGAATATATGGGAAAAAGGTGTGAAACGAAGGAAAATCCACATGTTCTGGAATGTCAAGGGTTGCCCGGCTATTAGGGGATTTTAGATATCAATTATGGTCCATAAAATGTCTTAAAAAGGAGCATTATACACTTTTTTGTCACAATATATGTTGTTGTGGTGGAACTGGAAAACAGTGAGACATGGTTTTTGTGAGACACCGTAAATGTGCCACAGTCACGGTGCCACCTTTTTGGTGTGAAACTGTGATGGTGTGACCGACACAGTGCCACCTCCATAGTGCCACCATCATGGTGCCCCATCACGGTGCCACCTTAACGATGCCACCAGTTCATTGGAACACCGTGAGTGGTGCCACCTTTATAGTGTCACCGTCACGGTGCCACCATTTTGTTGAGACACCATAACGGTGCAACCGTTTTGGTGAGACACCGTAACGGTGCCACCGTTTTTCGGAGACACCGTAATGGTGCCACCATTTTGGTCAGACATAGTAACGGTGCAACGGTCACGGTTCCACCATTTTGTTGTGCGACCGTGACAGATGCCACAGTTTCGGTGAAACTGCTTGATGGAACCAAGTTTTAGGAAAATTCCTTAATGAGAGACTACCATAACCATTACTTCAGATACCTCTTGATGTATTCTCTCCCTCAAGAATTTTTCTAGACCTGAAGAGAAGAGTAGGTTCAGAACAACCACCTCAAAAGATACCTCTCAGGGGTAATCCTCATCGATATCAAGGAACACCTCCTCCCTCAAGTAACCACACAAACATATAAATGTGTCACTATCCAGACTTATGGATCAGGGATTCATTTCCCCCAGGTCAAGATACTATCTACATTGTCCGGAATTGACTCACACACACATGTTTAATCACATCCACTTTAATTCATCTTGATTACGGATTGGTTCCTCCCTTTCCCACCGTCAAGACCCTTCACACCCATTCAAATTAACATGGAAAACAACACATTTCATAGTTAATCAGGTCAAGAATTACATCATAATAATGTATGAACAAAACTGAGAATACTCAAAATAGCTCTGGGTACAGTGCACGCATCTGTGCCTCATGTTCATAGGTACTCTCTTCAAGGACACCATGCCTCCAGAACACACTAACCAATGGAATGGTTCATCCATGAAGCACCTTCTCCTCATGGTCGTCTATCCACACTGGTTCCTCTATGAACATCGAATCATCCTTAATAACCAGCTTTCCAAATTTGTGGATGTGGAACTCATTGTTTATATACCGACAGAGATGAGACACATGGAAGACGCCATGCACTCTCAGTAGTGGTTGTGATAGAGCTAGCTGATAATCCACTTTTCCAACCCGCCACAACACCTCGAATGGTCTGAAAAACCTAGGAGAAAGTGTACTCCCCATACCGATCCTATGTTGTCCACATCTAGGGGAGACCTTCAAGAACACGTGGTCCCTAACCTCAAACTCCAAGGGTCTCCTCCTACTATCAGCATATGACTTTCTCTGGTCCTAGGCCACCTTTGTCCTCTCTTGTATAAGCTGAATATTCTTCGTCATGCTCTGAACCACTTTCGGGCCAAGAACACCTGCTTCCCCGACCTCTATCTAGCACATGGGTGATCGACACAGCCTTCCGTACAGTTCTTAGAATAGATCCATGACAATGGAAGAGTGATGGATATTGTTGTAGGAAAACCATACAAGAGGCAAGTGTCACACCCATGATCCCCCAAAGTCTAAAACACATGCAGGTAGAATATCATCCAATGTATGGATGGTGCACTCTGTCTTCCCATCTGTCTGGGGGAGGAAGGCAGTGTTGGGGCATAGCTGGGTGCCAAAATCATGTTGCAATCCATTCCAGACCCGTGAGGTAAACCGGGTATCCCAATCGGAGACTATGGACCTCATAACTCCATGAACCCACACCACCTCTCCCATGTAACAATGTGATAGGTAATCTACCAAAATCAACTCCCTGATCTATAGGAAGTGAGCCGATTTCGTCATCCATTCTACCACTACCCAAATGGCATCACAGACCCCTTGAACTCTGAGTAGTCTGGTGAGTAAATCCATCAAAATTTCATCCCACTTCTACTCAGGGACATATAAAGGGTGTAACAGACCTCCTGGGACATGGTGTTCAGCCTTCACCTTCTAACATATGAGGCACTTTTCCACAAACTCTGACACTGCCCGCATCACCCCGGGCCCCCAAAACAGACCCCTCAAGCCCCTGTGCATCTTGGAAACTCTTGGGTTCCCCGCCAGGGGTGAGTTGTGGAACTCACCAAGAACACACTTGTGCATTCCCATTGGGATGAACATATTCCCATGAAACATCGTCTAATTATTCCCTTATTCTGACCATCCTTCTAGAGAATTGCCCTGGATACCATGATCATGCATCCCTTCGGCCTCTGAGTCTCCCCACTGAGACTCTTCCACCTGCCTCAACAGAGAGGACTGCACTGTCATCTGAAATAGACAACCTCTACCACCATCGACCCTTGCATCCAGGTGTAGGAAATTCGACATCTCCATCGCCTTCCAAGCTTCTTCTAACTCCCAAACTGCATCCTTCTACGACTTCCTGTTCAAGGCATCAGCTAAAACATTCCCCTTGCCTTCAGAGTAAGTGATTTTGAAGTCATAGTCCTAAAAAAACATCACCCGCTTCTAATGCCACAAGTTCAGGTCCTGCTAGGGGAAGATATACCTCAAGCTATTTTGATCTATGAAGACCAAAAAGTGCTCCCTGATGAGGTAGTTCCGCCATAACTTTAGTGTGAAAAAAACCGATGCGAGCTCTAAATCATTGGTGGAATAGTTACACTCACTAGGATGTGACTTCCTGGACCCATATGAGATCTCCCCTTAATGTTGTATCAGCGCACACTCCAATCCATGGCATGAAGCATCATATAATACCTAAAATCTCACCCCTTCTTCTGGAAGCCTCTGCACCGTGGCACTAACTAATTTCCCCTTCATTTAACTGAAGGCAGCCTAGCACTGCTCACTCCATACAAAATGCTAGTTTTTCTTGATCAAGGTTTTCAATGGTGTTGTAACTCAAGAGAAGTTGGGTAAGAATATATGGTAGTAACCTGCTAATCCTAGGATACTACAAACCTCTACCACATTCTCGGGTGCTACCCAAGATACAACCACTTCAAACATTGACAGATCAACTGATATTCCCTACTCAGACACCGTGTGTCCAAGGAAGTGAACCTCTCATGTCCAAAACTTGCACTTGGAAAATTTCCCGTTGAGCTCGTGCTGTCGGAGGACCTCTAAAAATGTCCTCAGATTCTAAGACTGATCCTCCTATGATCTTGGGTAGATCAGGATGTCTTCAACAGGACCAAATACGAACCGGTCTAGATATTCCCGGAAGACGGAGTTCATGATCCCCATGAACATGGATGGTGCGTTCGTAATGAAGAATGGAGTGACCACGAACTCAAAGTGCACATATCTGCACCTAAAGGCATTATTTATGATTTCATCCTCTTTCACCCCCAACCGGTGATATCCTAACCACAGGTCTATCGTGGAGAACCATCCTACCCCCTTCAAAAAGTAAAAAATGTTGTCTATCCTCAGGGAGAGGTTAATGGTTCATGACCTTTACCTGATTCAGTCATCGGTTGTCTAAGCACTGCCTGACACCACCATATGCCTTCTTCGCAAACAAGACCGAGGAACCCCTTAGTGACACGCTTGGTCATACAAAACCCTTCATTATTAGATCATCAATCTGAATCTGTAACTACCGCATCTCAGAAGGCACTATCCAATAGAGAGAAATCCAATTCAGATGGGTAACAGGTTGAAAGTCTATCTCAAACTCAACGTCACATTGTGGGGGTAGAGTCACCCCCTTCTCAGGGAAGACAACCAAGAAATCACTAAAAACCAAAAACATAAACCATATCTTTATTCGCTGACTCTACTAATAGCTCGAGTAACAATGAAAAAAAGGGGCTCCACTCACCGGCTGCCCACCTAACAACCCCACTAACCGAAGAAGGTCACACATTGTCTGCCCATATCTAAAAACATGATCATTCTTTGAAAGGATTCGATGACAACAGATACTTAGAACAAAAATATTATGCCTATAATGACATCATATGGCTGTATCTACATAGAAGAAGGTCCCCACTGGACTGATGTGGTCCCAACATCAGTCTACATTCTAGGAAAACACGAGAGAAGCTATTCTGACCTCCTACTGGTGTACTCAATACCAGGGGTAAGAGATGTCTCTATATATGTAAACCCAAAGAATGGGATAGAATGGGTGAAAAAAATGAGTTTGAAGCTCTTGAATCAAGAAAGGTAGATACGAGGGTTTTGAACGGATAGATTATACCTCAAAACAACTTCTGGACCTACTAGAACTGCTGCCTCTGTGGCACGTAACTGCCCACGCCCAACTCCTCTACCCATTAACTATTGGTTGTCTCTCCAACCACGCCCTAGTCGATATCCCTGAGGAGTTCCCTGAGGTCGGTCTCCTCCCACAACGACTTCTTTAAGAGGAGTGGGAGCTCACAGTTACTATTGTTGTTGCTGAAAGGGAATGACTAGAAACTAATGCTATTGAGGTGGGCGTTGAACCGGCCCACCCACACTGTATTGCACTCAGTCCAAAAAGTAATTCTGAAGATTCCCACAGCTACTATATGTGATGTATCTCGGTCATGGGCCTGAAAATAATGGTCTAGGATGGGGAGATTGAAACTGGAACTGTTGGTCCTGCTCCCCACTTGTTAAAACCTGGAAGGCCCTGACGCTGGAGGCCTACTGCCGAAGGACTTTCCCTTTGATGGGGCCAACTGGATCCCCTCTCATGGCACTCCTCCCAACATGTGCATGCACTCCACCGCATCAACCTTTTTTTGGGATTCCACGTACATCAGTTGGGTGAAGGGAGTGACATCATACTGGAAATACGGTCGGAGTGCCTCCTCTAAATGTCTCACCTAAGACTCCTCATCCGGAAAGAGTTCTGGAGCAATGCGAAGAAGATCCTTAAACATTATATAGAACTCTTTCACAAACATAACCCCTACTTAAGAGAGTTTAGATCCTACCTCTTCTTATCCTTCATCGTGGAAGAGAGTAATTCTACCTGGAACTCCCTCTCGAAGTCGGTCAAAGTAACCTCAGCCTCCATCTTCTCCCCAAGATAGAGCTTGTGCAACTAATGCGATGCTCTCTACATCTGACTTACAACCAGATGAAACTAGTACTCCATCAGATACTGGATCTAGCTAAATGTTATTACCAGTGCCTCGAGCCAACTCTATATCTCCATGTCCGAGATGCTTCCCTCGTATTTTTTGAGGGTATGTCATTGAAAGGCACGAAGCATCCTTTTCCACTGATCATCCACCTCCTCTCATTCAGCCCTCTCGCAATTAGCCAAATAAACCCCTAGGACTCGAACGCCCACACTACTTGTGGTCGTCATCATGGTGCCATAGCTACAAGGTAAAAAAGTAATGCCTAAGCCTGAGTTGTGTAGAAGAATGATTTTAATATATTTTTTTAGACACTTTATTCATTTTAAATCCCCAAAATACCCAAGAAACATAGGAACATAGTTCATTATGATACATATAACTTTCCTTGGGTCTCTACCCTACAATCAATGTAGCCTCACTTGGTCATTCGGTAGGCCCAATGTCCTTGCATTAGATCACAGGAGGGCCTAAAATATCGTGTCCAAGGCAGTTTTCCCTGGCCAATTTCATGCACCAAGATTGGCTAACATTGTTTCCCTACCCTCCCATGGAATCCTCATTGTGCCTAACTCTAGACTCCATCATATCTCTCAAACCACGCTCTGATACCATTCTATCATGACACGACTTCACCATGATGAGGTAAAGGGACAACATATTTCTAAACCCTCACTTCCTCAGGTTGAAGGAGAGATAATGACCCCCCAAGACGCACCTTCAATAGGCCCCGGAGTGGTGACTATCACCAAGGTTATAGAGTCACTTGTAAAATATAAGGAATTAATCTTTTTATTTAGTAGGATTGGGAGATAAAATAGTATGCCCCAAACAACACCAAAACTAGAAGTAAAAGTAAATACCGATCAATCTTTTCCCATATGCATCTTTCCAATAATAAGTACTACAATATAAGAATACTCCAATGGTAAATACCAAAGAAAGGAAAACAGAAACAACAACTATCCCAACGTTCGAACTAGTACGGTCCCGTACAGTCATTGAAGTCCTCTAGGAAACCTAAAAGAAGTTTTATATACATAGGGTGATTATACAATTATACTCAGTAGGGAAAACTAAATGCTCTCGTACACAATTGGGGAGGCATTCTAATACCCCTTTAGAAAAATGAGATAACCAAATCTCCTAGCAAGAAAACTATCCACCCAAACCTCACCAAGAGACACTCCCCAAATAACACATGTCATGTAAGGTAATAGTGAAAACACGTCGATGTTTGGGTACACCGCACTACATTCTCACTAGTTATTGCAGAAATTATACGCGTCAGACCTTCCCCACCATCTTCACTGCAGTCCCATTGTAATACCCTTCCCACACAATCCTGGGATACCACAACCACACATCCCATCCACATACCCATGGGCCACAACCACACGTAACCACGTCCGCAAACACCTATTCTAAAACCACACATCGCCACACCCGCATACACCTGGGCTAGAACAACTACTACCATGCTCGAAGACACCTAGCCCTCATCCCGAAGACAC
The DNA here is from genome assembly GCA_963277665.1 of Viscum album. Taxonomy (NCBI): domain Eukaryota; kingdom Viridiplantae; phylum Streptophyta; class Magnoliopsida; order Santalales; family Viscaceae; genus Viscum; species Viscum album. Next base: position 2,118,908,248 of record OY728163.1, read on the forward strand.
ATGGGAAACAACTTGCCCGCAAAAACTTGGTCCGACCACCACAACTACCTTGCCCAAAGAATCATGGGATATAATGGACCTCAGGCCATCAAAGCCTGCCTGAATATTCTTGGGAAACTCGGGAAAGGGAGCAAAAAAGGAGATAATAATCATCCACTCATAAGAGTATTGGGAAAAACACCCTCCCCCATCGAAATTTGGTTGTTTGGCACGAAGTTCTCAACATGGGTGGGGCGCAAATAAGAAACATAAGAACTAAATTATACATATAGGTAACAAGAACTCATCCCAACCGAGGGGTTCCAAAACCAACCCATATACAAACACCCTCATTACTATTCATTCATATGAAGCACCACTGCCACAACCAAGTCACAACTCATTCCCCGTATACAATTCCCCATTGAACTCATTCTTATTTTCAAATTCAAGAGACTCCATATAAATAATTCTTCACTACCAGGCAACTAACAGTCACAGCCACATGCCAAGGAAGGAAAACAACCGTGTTGAAATTTAAGCATTCACACCTGGTTCTCATGTAATGTCACAACAACAAAAGGTATCTATGAGGTCCCCCAATGTACTAGAACCAAACCAATACCCACCATACAGCCCCACACGACCTTATATCTTTAAACCAATGAAGGCACCAAAATAGGGGATCTGATCCCCACCAATGCCATGCCACAAGCATCAAGTAGATCAACAGTACATGTTACCATGATAGAATAAGAGAGGTTTTATATTAAGACAAATATTTCATTAATTTTTATTCTTCTATTTGGTTAACCGGGGTTACCACAAAAGGATTATTATTCCCTGGGCATCCATTTAATCAACTGGGTTTGCGTGATTAACCAGTTCCCATGTTACAACCATTCAATCATATAATTAAACAGAAAATAGAGGATCATTAGTGCATAGGGATGGACCACCAATGACCACAATTTTCATTGGATATAAGCCCAAAAAATCTACAACATATAATCAATGATAAAAGTGTACAGGAGAAACATCAAACTCACCCCTTTATTTATTAAAAGTATGTTTATTATCTTCATTAAGGTTTAGATTCATCCATACCTTTAGAAACACTAGCATACCTACCTTTCATGATAAAAAGTAAATAGATATGAAGGATGAACCCTACATGGTTGATCAATGATCGATGTTTCTCTCCATGCGCCAAGAATTGGGGATGTGTAACTTGTTGGGGAGGAACTTCGAGGACTCCAATGGTGAGCAGAAAATCTCCAGCATAGGTTCCCCACTTTCCTTGGGGAGGGGGACTCCAAAAGTTCCAAGGAGAAGAAAGAAACTCACCAAGAAGAATAAAGAATGTATTCAAGTGCGATAAAAAGTATAGATCCTACATTTATGGGATATGAAAATCTTGAATGGATTTAAAGGTGGATCGTGGTTTCACCACACGGTTGGGTGGTTAGACCTGATGGAATTAATTTTCATTTAATAATTCCCATCAGAGAGGTGTCCAAAATGTATGTGATTAATATTATTTCCATTAATCAGAGGAAAATGCGTAATAGGGGTGGAATTGGAAAGTATGAGAAAAAGGTGTGACGCCATGGAAAAGCCACACGTTTTAGTAAGTCAATGGTCACCCAGATCTTAGGGGATTTTAAATATCATTTATGGGATTGAAAAGTGCTTAAAATGTGGTATTAAAAACTTTTACATCAAAAGATACACTGCAGGGGAGGAATTGGAAAAACATGGAAACTGGAAAAGGGTGAGACATGGTTTTGGTGAGAAGCTGTTATGGTGCCACAGTCACGGTGCCACCTTTTCGGTGTGCGGTCGTGATAGTGAAACAGTCACGATTCCACTATCCCATGTTACCATTTTGGTGAGACACTGTAATGGTTCCAGGGTCATGGGGCCACATTTTCAATGAAACTATTTGATGGAACCGAGTTTCAGGAAAATTCCATAATGAGCCACTTCCCGGGTTGTTATAGGTGTTCAGGTAAATATTCAAAAAAAACACCACTTTATTCATTTACGATATGTAAATCCTTAATTTGAAGATTACCTCCTTCATCCCTAGATTTTTTTTTATTCCTCCTCAATAATCTCATTCGTTAATGATGCTAGGGGTGGATTTTTATGAGAATCAGGTAATAATGATTCTTCTCTAAAGATAATAGATTCTACATCTTCATCACAAATTTAAAATTCCTTCTTCATACAATAGATTTTGTCATCATATTTTGAATCCAATCAATAACAAGGATTATATATAAATCAACCATAGTTAGGATAACGAAATTAACAATTAGAGCACATTTATATGCCAAAATAGTAACTTATCAACCCATATTTTGTTGCGATAAGGATCACACTATGAGTTATAACTGAAACTTCATGTTTCATTATGAATAATAAAAATCTATTTTTTGAAAAAACTAGGATTATATAATGTAATTAGATGATTCAAAATCAAATAAAACATTATCAAAATTTGTGGAAAGAATTAAAGTACCTTCCACCACATCATTAGGAACTTCAACCTTAGTAGTTGTGATAAAAAATTCTTGCACATCCCCCTGCGGCCTCTTCTGTGGTAGATTCACTTAACATTTGGGTAATTAATTTGAATAGTGTCCCTTATCATTACAATTCTTTCACTGGACATCATGGATTTTTTGTTCCCTTTACATTCATGAGACTGCTCTCCCTTATCTCTGTACTTATAACAAACTCACAATCCCTTCAATCACTTCCCAGGGTGCTTTTTCCAACAATTTTTACAAGATGAAAATCATTCAAAATAATTATTCTTCTTTGATTCATTCCCTTTCTAATGATTCTTATATGGCTTCTTAATTTTTTGTTTTAATTTGAATAAATTGATCTTAGAAAATTCCCTCTCCATCTTGAGGGCACATAAAACACTTTCATTATATGATGACATATTTTTTAAAACCCATGCTCTTTAGAGATTTGGCTTAAAACAGTCAAAGAAATGTTCTATCTTGCACTTCGTGTTGTGTATATAATCCATGGAAAACATGGCTAGCCTTGTAATGGTAGCTCCATAATATTCAACACTCTCTTCTTCTTTTTCATTAAACTATGTAACATTCTTTTTATCTCAATTTTTTGATGATGAGGAAAATATTAGTTGAATAATGTCATCATAAAAGTTCTAAATTCCATAAATTATATTTCTTCTCCAACCCTAGTATTTGGGATCAATTTCCACCATTGATCAGCATTACCTTTGATAAAATAGACCAAAAAATTAATCGTTTATATTTCATTACATCCCATGGCCATAAATATCTTTTCTAGAGAAAGAATCCACTTCTCAGCTACAATTGGATTAGTAGTCCCACTAAATGATTGTGGAATTTTTCTCATAAAGTGACCCGACATAGGGTATTCCCTCCATGAAATGGGTTTTCCCCTTTGGGAAAGGTTATTTTTTATAATAAGGTTATATTTCCCTAATATTGCCAAATTTTTCTCTATTCCAATACCAGGTGTATTGGTTTCCCCTATAAGGATAACCCTACAATTTCGATGTGTATTGATGCCATTCATCCATCCAGTTTCCATTTCTATATAATGACATATATCAGATTAACACATAAAATAATGAGTTTCAAATATGGTTAAACACTCAATATAAATTAAAAACTTATGAATCATAAATCATAAACTTTTCTTATCTTCGGTTAATTATTAAAAGTGTATCCCCAAAGTCAAACTTAGGGTATGTTCCCTAGTCAATTTTCTTTAAATCAAGATTCCAAGGTTGTTTTTAAACTTTCTCTTATACCAAATATAACACCCTAACCTCATAGAACATGAATTTGGAACATTATTTCATTACATTGGCATGATTACAAGAAATCACGTTCGAAAGTACCATACAGTTTAGCTATCTTGGAAATAATGATTACTTACTTGATTCCCAAAATACATTGGGAAAACAATGTCGAACATGAAACAAAATAATTGAAATATATTGCATCCTATAAATCTTAATCAAAGTTATCTTATTCATAACCTAGGATGAAAAATATAATAAGTTTCAAATCAAATGCATAATAATGGTATGTACAATAGAAGAAATAATCCATCTATATGTAAAGGTAAATATGTAATAACACTTTCCATTTTCAAAACTATATAAGGCACGAATAAAATGGAATGTAGTGAACTGAAACATATTCCATAAATCAATAAAATGAGAATTAACAACTTACATAGATATGTCCATGCAAAATCTCAATGATAGATAATAACTGAATTTAAATGATGGAAATACTTTGTTTAATGACATCATATACCAGGAACATGAAAACATAATACCATCAATACCATTCATAAGAGAGATTTAAATTAATTGTAGAAACCAATTTGGCCAACATATTCATCTCATGAAAACCTTTTGATACACCTTGGAGCTATATAATGTATGTGTTCCACCCGTCATTTCTAGTCCAAAGTATTTCTCATATTGAATAACCAAAATAAATATTATGCCTTATCAAATAACCATATTGAATGATTAATATGAAACTATCAATAATTACCCAGAAAGAAATAATATTTTATCATATAAATAATGAGATTCATGATAAAAAAATTCAAAAGGTTAAATAAACACCATATAAAAGTAACTAGGTGAAAAACATTACTATATGCTTCAATGAAATGAAATTTAGATGAAATAACTGACCCTGAGTCCAACTTGTCTCGTTCATTCATAATATTCCTGAATAATAAACAAAAGCTAATTTATACTTGATTTAGAAACATTTTAATTTTTATTATTCATTTTATATTACTAATCATCATGTTAAAAAAATTACATAATTATTTAAGTTCATATCGGTCATTTTGTCAATGTTCGGTATTTGAGTAGAAAAAGAACTTTTTTTATGTACATTGTAGGTGTAATCAAGAGTCCATTGTCACCAGAATATTATTAATGATTTAATTATAATATATATCTATTATATATTTATTTAGATATAGTATATATGCATTTATAATAGTGTATAACATTTCTAGATAAGAAATGAAATGCATCGGTCATGGAAATGGTAAGTTTTATGTACGCATGAATGCTACATTCATTTCTCTTTCATATTTAATGAAAGGAAAACTAAATGATATATAGGATTATTATTATTAAAGTATAATATAATATTTTATATATGTTACATAAATTCAATAACTCCATCCTTTATACATTTCATTTATGGCATGAATGAGTCATATCACTTTGAGGGGGGCAGCAGTCCACACTTCCTCAAATGAAATTATCGTAATTACTGAATATGGAAAGCATAAAGTTCTAATGTAAATAAAAATTACAGAATCATAGATACAATATATATATATATATATATATATATTATATCATATAAAAATAATGTTCCATCATAATGTCCATCGTGATAGGTTGTAGGAGAAAATTAAACAATCGTCATTTTTTCGGGAAGTAGTTTGTCATCCACAATAATTTTATGTTCATATCCACTATATGTAGTTTTGTATAATTGTAGTTTGAATAATTCTCGTAAAAACATCATTTTATATTGAGGAAAATATTTTTGTTATTTTATAAATGAATAATAAGAGCATAGTGAGTGGAGAAGGAAAATAAAGAAAAGAACTTGGGAGAAGACGTTACCTCTAAATCAGGAAGTTTCTTTCGATTTGAGACTAAAATCTTTATTGAATTTCCTTATGCCCAAGTTAAAGATTCTAGGAGCAGGGGAGGGATTTTGGGAGATTATTTTAGCAGAATTTGGGTGAAACAAGGGGGTTGAGTTGTGTGATTTAGTTGGTAGAGTTGGTGTCCTTTTATAAGTGTGAGGATGGCCACTATATGAAGGTATTAAAATATTATTTTATTATAAATTTATTTTCAATCTAAAATTGCCCCAAACTCATTTATTTAAAATATAAGATGATTTTAGGTTGAGAACCTCTCAAATAATAGGTTTTAGAAAACTTTATGTACCAAAATTATCCTTCACTTTTAGCATTATCACTTAGTTATAAACATTAACTCCTACCATGTCTTCTGGCATTTTCATAATATATGGTAACTATATTTACTATAAAACATCAAGATAACAATAAGTGAATAATTCAGGAAATTTTTAACATTATATATTCCATTTTAACAAATATTATATTTTGTGGACTATTATATCATTTAATAAAATATTATTTGTTTTGAAAACGCAGTAATGTCAATTTTGACACTATAAAGTAATTGATTTTACTAAAATCATAAAAACATTACTACATCGAAAAAATGAATTAAATCATAGATAATATGTCAATATAGTCTATAAAATTATTTTATGGTGTCAAAATGTTCAAATTATATTTTATTTAATATTTATAATATCATTTATCTGAATCCTTCATAAATAGGGTAATCACCGCATCATCATTGTGTAAAAAATAAATTTACATTTTTGAGGTATAAAACTTATAAATAAAATACCATGACATGAGAAATGATTTTATATTTTTAATGACTATTTATAATCAAATATAACAGATATATATCGCTATATTAAAAAAGTTTTAGTAAAAGATACATGTTTATGTGATATTTCGTTTTACTTTAAATTAATTATTATGTCATGTAATTATCACACCCAAGTGGCTCAATGGGGTCAGAAAATTGATCCAAGGATTCCCATTAGAGGAAATATATCATACAATTGGATTAGAACATGTTTTAGGTATGTTTAATATAATTATATTATTATTATTTAAACCCTTATTTACCAGATTTACCCTTTAACCCGAGTAGATATAAATAATTACTAAAGTTACTATTCATAATGTCCAAAAATAAAAGGTGCCTATATTTCCAATTTGTACCTTTTTATTCCAAATATGATATTTTTTCCAAATTCAAAATAGATAATTTTTAGTAATTAATTTAAAATTAACTCTCGTTGTCGAAACAAGTAAGTGGATTTTTATGAAGTTAAAACAGTCAAAATATTGACATCTGTTTATGTACAATTTAATTATGAAAATACTTCCAAAGACCATAATTAGATAAAATTATAAAAGATTAATCCAATTAAACTTTAAAAACAATTACAAAATTCAATATATCTATATAAATAAATTAGATGAAAAGGCAGTTTTTAATTAAATTAGAGTATTTTTCAACATTCATCAAAAATTGAAACTTTTCATAAAATTTCCAAAATCTCATTCTAAGATAATTTTGATATTCCAAATTCAAAAATTAATTCTACTTTGAAAATAAATTTTATCAAATTTCAAAATTTCATTAGTACTATTCATAACTGCTTTTTAAACGGCTACATTGATTGGATGTGGTGTGCTTAAACTCAGGGTTGTGTACATTGAAAGACATTGAATTATTTAAAATGAATCCTACCATAGATGATTGGGTTATTAAAATAAATGAAATATATGGTATAGTCCAGTTCATTGGTGAGTATAACACTACCTAGTAGAATACCCCAAAACACTAGGAATTTAACAATAAGAATAACATACATCTCTACACATGTACACCTCTAAAATACATCAAATAAGAAAATGAAAATATAGTTAAAAAAAATTCAATATAGAAATTCCAACTGAAATTCCATCCTAGGATTCATTCTTGAATGTTTTTTATTACACTAATCTGAGAAAAAACTCTACATGAGTCAGATATCAGATATGCCATCCGTCCGAGACGTCTTTCTCATCAGGTATCATCGTAGAAAGTATATTATGGATTTCAAAATATATACGATACCCAGATTTGGATAAAACCCAATTAAATGGGAAATTCAATAAACATGATTTTTAATCACCATTTATGTAGTGGTTTGTTTCTCATATATTGATGTTCATGATGATAACATGAAATCCACCTGGGGAAAGAAAATTAAAGATGATATCACTACATCCTCATGGAAGGACTATGACAACCTATCAAATAAGTCCTACATAATAGGTCACCATGTTATGTATACAATATGATTCTGTATTAACCATTGTGTAATGGTTATAGTGATCACATTCAAATGAAACATGTCCAAGACAAATAGTTCAAGGTATCCAAGCCATATTTTAATGATTTCATGGCTCGTACTAGTAGTACACAACGTGTCCCTTCTGCACCATGTCCTACATGGGTATTGCATCTCCTACCAGTGTCAATTCCAATATAAACTACAAGTCCACTCTCATGTACTACAAACATTTTCCATATACATATCTATGAACATGTACACATTGACTGGTTGTGTCCACGTGGGAGTACATGACATATATATGGTTGTGTACTGATGGTTGTGTCCATGATCATTTCAAGGTGCACGCTGAGATACTAGGTAAAGACACACACAATGTGATAGAGTCACATGACATGTGATACTAATATTCTCATGATAACCCCGTAATCTACAATGGGATCCCACATGGAATATGTTCCATAAATTCATTTTGTGTATATAGGGATTTTTAGAAATCCACATGTTCCCCAGGCGGATTCCCAAATATATCAACTCCACTATCAATCATAACTATGGAACATGGATCTTAGTTTGGGCCATCCATTCTTTAATTTATGGATAGATTCTAGCCTTTGGTTTTCTGGAAAATCCATCATGTAGAGACGACTATGTATTTCATCCATTACCCACATAAGAACACCGCTAATATGGTCCTAGTCCATTGTTGTCGTCATAACACCATACCAGTTATTGATTTGTGATATTGATTCACTTAGCTATAAATAATATTTGAGATATTCGATTCCATGTTGTTTGTATTAAACCACTGATAAAATGAATACCTGGTTATGAACACACATAGATCAGTGGGGGTAAATGAAGAAACATGAAAAAAGAGAAACAAAACTTAACCATTTTTAAACAACCTCCATCCATGTCCATTATAAAAATGAATGGGGAACCATAATAAATAAATAAATCTCCCAATATATCCCCATTGATTATCCCACCTCACAATATGACTAATCTATGAATCAATCTATTGGTATATTGAATGGAGTTCATTATAGGAATTTATAATGGGGTAGAAATCCAAATAAAAAATCATCATACCTCTTTTCGGAATAATCATTGGAGTATAATGAAGCTTCACTATTATCTTTGGGAATATATTCGAATACCGTTTCACGGTAGTTGTATATTTTCAATTTGTTTTTCAATATTCTGAGAGGGTTCCTCTAACTTTCCATCCAAATGATCTTCAATATATCTAGGGTTATACGGATTAACCTGATAATTATTCTGTAAATGTATACAAATATAGGTATTATATGATCAGGTGTGTAAAAGAAAATGAAATTGTTATTTTATTTTACTTTCTTAATCATCTAGAACTGATCACTCTGCAACTCAAATTACAAATTAATTTTATGGTTATATCACACTAAGGATAAAACTCATGCTCTGATCTCAATGATAGACATATAGGTCTCATCTAAGAATATGTTTACAGTTTATTATACTTTTCATGAAAATTTTATGAATGATATATTCAATAAATTTAATATATCTATTACAATTATTTTGTAATAATTGGGCCTTAGAATCAAATTTATTCTCAACACCTAGTCAAAAAAATAATCCATAAAATATAAATAAATATCATGATATAAACATGAGTGATTATAGTTCTTTTCTTAAATACACATTTTATTTTTTTAGAATAGTTTCAAGATGAAGATAGTTGGTAGAACTAGAGGCATAAAAATTTAATATTTGGTTTTTCTCAGAGTGAATGTGTTTAACAATTGATAATGCTTTATATAATATATTGGATAATTATAATCCTAGTAGAGGATATTAATACAGATATTCCTTAGAATAATTTCATATAACAATTTTTAACTCATATATTAACTAATTAATTGATCAACATGAGGTAATTTTTTGTTTTCTTAAAGGAGTTTTTGGATGAAGAAAAAAAATTTAATCTCATTATTAAATTTCCTTATAATCCAATGGTTCAAAAACAAAAAATATATATATTCACGGGATGAAAAATGGACTTTCAAAGTCTCAATGTTGTTATATTTTTTGGGTATACCCATGTCAATTTAATGGATGGGGATTATTTAGATTCAATATCCTATTCATGTTTTAATGATAGCTAGGGTGAATGAACTAATTCATAAAGGATATGTGATAAAAGTAAATGAATGATATTAAATTTTAGAAACATTTTTTAAAGAGATGTTTTGGAATGATTAGAACCATGTATATAATGTTCCATGGTGAAAATAACTAGTAGACTAAGGTGTGGATAAACCCTTCATATTCTTGGTGTTGTTAGACTATTTAGGGAGTATATTAGATGATGTTTGGGAGGGATAAAGAGATTTTAAAGTGGTTGATGTTCATCCAAATAATAATTTAATATTAATTGATTTAACAAAATTTTCCAGGACTATAGAATCTTCTAAGATGGATTTAGATACATTATAGATAGAAAAATTTCAACCAAATGGGATGATGTGTTTTAATAGGGTTATGAGACCAATTTTTCATTTTAATCTAAAATGAACATTCTTTTGTATATGGATAGTGGGGATCCCGAGATCCACAACAAGGAATGAATTATATGTTTACTACTATAGTTGATGTAGAAATTAAATAATATTTATATTCATTTCATATTTCATATATATAGTGGAAGATATATTTAGCTAATAGAGTTTGGACACATCAAAACTATTGTTTTTTTTCATATAAAGGATAAAAAATATTACGAAGTCTAGTTTAATGTAATTAATGGAATTGAAGGGATTTTATAAATTGAATGATATAAACATTGGAGAAATTTTATAACCATTTTTTAATCACATGAATATTCAGATAGTGCTAAACCTCTATTCTATTGAAATTTTAATTCTCATTAATTGTTTTAAGATAGAGTTCAATCATGGATATTTAGAGGAATAAATATATATATATATAATGAATATTTATGGTTTCATATAGAAAAATAATGATAGAAAAATGTATAATATTAAGATAAGTATATATATGCTTCACCTAGAACCAATGTAGTAAAATTATATTACATATTACATTATAAATGAATGGATGAATATTGAGAGGAATGAGAATCATCTCATATATTAAATGGTGTTTTGAGATGGAAAATGTTTAATTATTCTTCTATATGTGGATGAGGTACTCTTTTCTATAATTGTGATAGTTTTACTAAAAGAGTCAAAATGTGAATTAATTCACTATTTTTAATTTAATGATATTTCATTCAAAAAGATGATATTGTGGATGCGTATCCAATGAGACATGAGATCTAGAACACTGTTTAACTCACATTCAGTATACAAAAACATATTGTTTGTATGATTCAGATTGAGTGAGTCAAACACAATGAGAACTAAACTGATTGGACCCTCAAAATATTTCAAATAGATGGTTCCTAAAATATATTTTTTGGAAAATGGTTACATTTATATTTTTCCACATAAATATTACACTTCAAATATTTTTTATAATCTTGAATATCTCTCACACTATTGGTGTTGGTAGTATGTTTATAATAACATTTTAAAAATATAAATGGTGTAATATTAAATAGATCAATTGTTACCACAAATACATAACATATCTTGAACCCTCTTTTGAAATTTTTTTAACATTGATGGAGAATGTGACAGTAATCATTAATAGAGATAAAAAATTGAGTAACATACTCATTGGATTTGGGATTACATATAGTTTCACTTTTCAAGGATAGAATATTTAATTCCACTAGAAACCATAAAATTTTGTACAGTGAGATTATATAAATACTAAAGTATATAGTGTGGGTGAAGGGGGTATAGAAAGGATGTGAGAAATTTTAATTCATTATTTTGAGATAAAATATTTGATTCCCTTCATTATGAACATATTGTTTTCGTAATGTTTGAATCACAATCGTCTATATAACTACATTACCTAGATGTTTATGTATGATTGAGTGATGCCTCTATGAATGATTGAAGAGAATTAAATTTCATCTTATTTACTAAATATTTATATTGATTGAAAATATAAGCAGTAATTTTGAAAATTATTGGGATATATATAACATGATAGTTCCAATAACTTATTATGATAGATAAAAAATGAAAGGAACTAAATAATGAATGATTTAAAATATGGAATGATCCACCAAGAATAATTTTCTATGATAACAATAAAATGATTCCTACGATGGAATATATCTAGGCATGGAGATATTAGAAGACATTTTTAAGATATGCAGTGTAGATTTATGAGTAGAGAAACATAAAAAACTATATATGGAACAAAATGTAAAACTACACAATATAAGTAATGGTGTTTGAGTTATGATGATAAAATAGAGAGGAATAACACAATATAATAGTGATTATATTGATATTTTGTAACAATGCCAAAGGGATAATGTAGGATACATTATTTTATTTTTACGGATATAATTCCTTCAAATTTTATTTTTATTTAGTTTCGTAAATCAATTTTATGGTTTTAATTTGAATCCCAATCATACATGAATGTAATCATTAATAAGATAACTAGAACTAACCCAATTCATCCATTGGTAATTCAGCCCGAATATCCTATAATTGATCAAAATTATTTGAGGACTCTAATAGGGTTCCTTTCAAAATATAGATTTATGAAAAAGGTTATATTATCCCATCTATCGATGAACTCCTACATTATAATACCCCCTCCAGAAATGACATCGAATGATTTTTTTTCTTGTGTTCTATCCATTACATTAATTGTATTTTTTTAAACAACTCTGAGATATATATCGTTCATATTATTGAAATCCTGTTATGTATCATATTTTACTGTATTATTCTTTTCTATCATTATATCCTTATAAAAAATTAGGACATCCATGGATGGATTCGGAGTCAATAAGACCAAGATAGATGATGATACACCATTTTCTTATAATTTTGTATCATTTACCCATATAACATCAATTTTTATTTATTACACATATCATATAATGATCTAAAATGGACTGTTTCATCATGGGGAGATGATTCTTTCATCTCTCCCTATAACACCTTGAGAATTTATGAATTATTATTTTTTAAATTAATTTTACTGAACTTCTATTTTTTATCTCATGAAATACTGAATATGTTTTATTTTATATTAATTAAATATTTTTAGATTGATTTGAACACAAAACCAATTAATTTATGTACTACATAATAAATAAATTGTAGTTTTCTCTACATCATACACCTAGGTTAGGTTTTCTTACACACAATAGTGACTTTCCTCGGTGTCTTGCATAATACGCAGGACCGAGTTTTACTGAATAATATTATATAAAAATGTTTTAGTTTAATATACTATGATTAAACAATCCTTTAAATTTGAGGTCATGAATAGTATTTAATAATTTATGAATATGTAAGGTTCATACAAAAATATGATGAATTGATAGGTTAACCATTAACTAGAAATTTATAACAAACAATTTTAAATAAATGAAATTATTAATATAGAATCACAGTGGGGTTATCCTAAAAAATTAAATTAATTAGTGAATGATAATAATTTAATATATATGTTATATATCTATGAAAATATTTTTAAAATTAATCCAATATATTTTATAGATTTAAGATAAGAAGAAACTCAATTCTGCACACAAATACAAAATTATTTATATTACTTGTTTTACAAATTTTAATAGAGAACCCATTTTAAATCAATATTTTGTAACTTTATTTTATTTAATATGTCAAAATAAATTTTACTGTTTAATAATATATTATTATATTAGGATTATTTTTTGGTATTTTTCTATAAAGATTTATTTTTAATGAACTGTGAAAATTACTGAATTTTAGGTCAAAAGTAATTTTTCAACTAAATTATTTATAAAGATAAATTATATTTTAATTTCTTTTCAAAGTCTAATTTGATAATATATTTATCAATTAATCCAATTTATCTCATTAGAACAAATTTCACATTGAAATCGATTATAAAAAATTTTCAATCTTTTAATCATTTTTTCTTTAAAAAAAAGCAGTGTTGTCCCGTCAACGGGATTAATTTTAAATAAATTTCTACAAATTATGTAATGTAAATTTTGAAAATTTTATTACATATTTTCAATATTAATTATTTATAATTTTTAATAAGGTCAAAATATTTTTAACCCAAATTATTAGTGAATGTAATTAAAATTAATTGCATCGATTAAGGTAAATTTAACCATAACAAAGGACTAAACCTTAAATTTAATACATAATATGACATATAAAATTGTGCAAGAACCATTCTATGGACATATTTATTCCATATCTTTACTTTTATAAAAAAATTATCAATATTGAATCCACCTAAAATATGAATTTTTTTGTGGAATTCTCTCTTCAATTTTTTACATGAGTGCCACTCCTCCACCACTATAAAAAGGCATCATCTCCTCCCAATTCATCGAACCTCTCAATCCTCTTTTTTGACATATAGTATTCTAAAATAAATTCCCAAAATACCTCTCTTAATGTAATAATCCACTCCTTAGGAACAAATCAATCCATATTATACTTTTGGCACATGATGAGGATTATAATACATGCTGTTTTAACTAGTGTGATGAGAGTCAAGACACTAGGTAAGGAAAATTTCATTTCACTTTTATTTCTATGAGATACATGCCACATTCACCACTAACTTATTTTTTTGGTGTATTTATTGACAATGAATGAATTATATGTCTCTTATACACGCATATATGTATATTTAAATATCCATTTTATTAAATTTTAATATAGTAATTTTTTGTTAAGAATTTTACCAAAACAGTAATATATATTTTGACTTAATTTTCATTATTTGAGCCTCATGTTTTATTATACACATAAATTAGTTTATGAGGTGCATATACTTCCATTTTACCTATTATATAATGAATATGATTATTTTCATGATATTTTATTCTTTATGTAATTTTACATTTCTTAGATGGAGAGTGTGATCCCACGTTTCCAAGTAGTAAGAGTTTATTAAAACAATCTCATCATTTTTCGAGATTGTTAATGATTCTGATTTCATTGAAGAAATATTATGTTCCATCTATCAAGAATGCTCATGAGTTTTGTTATCCCTTATTATTTGATGATATATACATGTATCAGTTACATTTTTTATATCATTGGTACATAATATAGTTGAGAATGTTTTTTTGTGAATGACAAAAATTACCCTATATTCAGTCAGAAATATGGGTTCCCTAAAAACCATGTTTTTTGAAAATGGTTTCCAAAAATATTCAACTATTATCCTATAATGATTAAAAGACAATTTTTCCTTTTCTTCTTCATTAATGATTTCTACGAAAATTCTTTTATATTTTAGAACTATAAATATTTCGAGCATTTATACCTTGCAAACGGACTGTTCATTTTACCTCAAACAACATATAGTAATTTTCCCATTGTACTTTCATTGATGTTTCATTTTCATTTTTAAGAGGTTAATTTTTAAGAATTTTTTTACAATGATTTTTGATAGAAATTTTGATCAAATCATTTTCAAGAAACATTGATAAATTTTCATGTATAAATGTTTTCAAAAAATTTTAAATGTTTTTTTTTTTGCAATTTTTCAAGTTGTTTTCAACGAAATGGTTTTCAAAAATAATTAGGATTTCACTATACGATTTCTAAAAAAATAAAGAAAATGGTATTTAAAATGTTTTTAAAAATATTTTATATATGTTCTCATGGAATAAAGTTTTAATTTTTTTTCAAGATTATTTTATAAGTTTTTAAAGAAAAAGTTTTTCAAAATTATTTGTAGGAATCCATAAAAGTATACAAGATACTTTATAATAAAATAATTTTAAAATGGTTTTATGTATTAAAAATCCTTTTTCGAAGAAGAAGGTATATTTCCCTAAAAAAGAATTTGTAAATTATATTTCATAATTATTTTCCATCTATGAGGACATTTGTTAATGTCACTCCTTCACTTATATGAAATGAACTAAGGTCTCTGTTCATATTATTTCTAACAATGCTTTTTTCTTAATTTCAATGAATTTATGAAATGTATTTATCTTTTTTGAGTTATATGTTTTTGAAATCATTTACCCTTTCACTGGTTATGCTTTTGATGAAATGATTATGAAACCAATATCTTTTTCCATAGGTTATGATATGATTACATGGTTATGATACTGATTGCATTAAATGGGTTGTGATATGATTATTTATGATTTTGTACCAGAATAATATATGACTTCATTGTGAGACTATTGCGACCTATATCATTCTTCAATGAATTAGGTGTGATTTATATCCCATGAGATATAAATGAATAGAATAAGAACTAAATAGTGTTTAGTATTATAGGGATATAATGATAAATGGACTCAATTTATTATATAGGGCTAGAACAAGGAGTGAACTCAGTTTTTTAATACAAGTCTAGAAAAGGTTGTGAACTAGGTTATGTAAATGGCATTTTCCATTATGATGGAATCAACAAAAATTTATTTTATTATCTGGAATTCATTATCTAATCTTATTTGTCTACCAAAATTCCATGTTTTATTCCTATGTTATGATAGCATGGTTTCTGTTCATTTCATTTTTATGAATCACTCTTATGAACTACCAAGATTTTTGCCATGATTCAGGTTTATGTTCATTAATTTGTATGGTATGATCTCCTATCATCATTATCGTGATATCATACCATTATACACATGATTATTGTAAATTGCACCCTTGTTTACACTTACTGAGCTTATGAGATCACACATTTTCATGTTTTTTCCCCAAGTTTTGGAGATATATTTCATATATTATATATATAAGAGTGGTGATATTCTTAGAGAACCTAATGGGACATAATTTAGCTCACTCATGTACTAGTTTTTATATTTCCATGTATCAAAAGGAACAAAACTAATACATTTGTTGGGAATTTTATTGAATAATGTATTAAGAATTACAAAAAAGTGATGTATTGTAAATGCATGTCAAGACTATGTCACTATAGTTGGAATGAGAGAAAAGGTTTAATTATCCTTTGGAAACTATGAAGGGAAAAAATTAGTGAGATCCCTTTGTATATTTCTATGTATATGTCTAGTTATTTATATAAGGACAATTATAAGGATGAATCAATGTTTAAGAAAATTCCCTGAAATCATTATAAAGTTTTGAGTGAGTTGTTTCCTGGATATACATCCATTTTTTGATTCTAAAAGTGTATGTTGATCTGGAATAGATTTACAAAGGGTTAAAAACTCCATCAAGATGTCATGGTCTTTACTCAGGGTAATATGGAATATGAAAAAGGGCCTTTATAAACATAAAGTTTTATACTCCTAGGTAATATTCATTGGGAATTCACAACCTCTTCATAAATGATCAGAAATGATTTAAATATACGATCCCTATAAATAATCTCAGATAAAGCTTGGGTGTGATAGATTAAGGAATGAATCAAGATCTATACATCTTATAATTAATTATTTTCATTACTATTTGGTTTTCATCTATGATGTGTAACTCTCACACTATGCTTATGGTTTTATTCAATAGAGAAAACTAGAAGGAACAAGATTAATGTTGAATGTGATGGAAACTTTTCTAATGAGAATTCAAGTGGGTTGGTCGCTATAGTGAATTATGTTTTGATCATTAATTAACATTTTTCATATAACATGGTTAACAACATGTGCCTTAACCAAATCATGGACAAACAATTTCATTGAAATAATTTTCTCACTGAGAGGTCTGTTAATCGAGATCATGGTGGAATGAAGATTCAGTTTCCTTTATGTCAAGAATATGGAAAGAATCACCTAATTGAATGTCTTAGTGGAAGATGAATATGTTCCAGCTGTTCAAATATGCACATAGACCCATTAAATGCAAGGTAAAAATAAAGATCTTTGTTAATGAAATGGATGATAATATTGGACTCCTTGTGACACCTTCGAAGGATAAGGGATTTATGTGTAGAGTAAACATCCATTATGAATCTCAATATCCCATGATGAAGGCTATTTAAGGGAAACTTGAAATGTGATGTGAGTTTTTCTTACATTTCTAATGATGAAGAGACTGTAAAAGAAATATGAAATAAAATAGGCATCGTAAAATATGATGAGGTATCCTTGTTATTGGCATACAGATTAAGTGGCATAATAAATGTTTTTATGAATTTGGATTCATAATTATAAATAGTGAAATATATAAGCATTTTTCATTTTAGGTTTTTCATTATGGATTTTAAAGAACACATTGAATGGTTTTTTTAGAATAAAAAAGTGATGTAATGGAAAGCTGCTATCCATGGAAAACACATTATTATTTTAAAGATAACACATATTATGTTCTTTATGTTATGATAATGTTGTTTGGATAAAGATGTATTGTATATGAGTAAATTAGATGTTACTTATTATCTATTAACTAATTATGGACTTGTTGATGAGAATTTTATGCTATCATGGATGATGTTTACAACATCTTTTAATTATGGAATATGTAATGTAATATATAGAATAAGGAGTCAAGCATGTTTTTAAGATGGATTAATTATAATTCAGGTTATTACCATGTTTTAAGAGAATATATGGTGATGGTATTCACATGTTTGGATTGTTACAACCAAGATCTTCTTTATGATATATGGTGGATTAATGTTATGAATATTTCATGATTTTTGTTTCTAGTGTTATTTAGTTTCTTCTTTAGAAATGGTTAGAAAATAACCTTCATGAAATGTTTATTTTAAACTTCTATGGAAGTATTGATGCACTTATTCTTTATTCAAAACATTAGATAAAATTATCTTTAGTGATTTAGATTATTTCAAAGATGTCCATATTATTTATTTTTTGAAATAATATTAGTGTTGTTTTATAAAAGGATATCATGTATGTTGGGTAAAAAATCATGCTAAAAAATTTAACCGGTCTTCAACCCATGATTAAAGCATGATAATGGTTTCACTCCTACCACTGGCCTACGCGATTTCCAGGATAATGTATAACTATTTTTATTGATAAATTATTAATGATGAACCAGTAATGTTACTTAATATGTTTAATGATTAATGTACTAACCATATCTATTTTAAATAATTTCTAGAGGAAAATAGTTAAACTTTTCGTTATTTTATTGTCCTTAAGATCTGCTAAAATTTTATTTTAGTATATCTGATATGAATGTTAATATCTGGACATCCATTTCCTAAAGTAATGGGTGAATTATAAATAGATAATATAACAAATTAACATATAAATTTTTTAGAGAAATATATCATGTATGTATATTTATATATATTCATGGTCAACAAATGGTATTACTCAATATTATGATAATGATCAAAAGAAAATGTGTTTTCCTAATAAATTAATTTTTTGGATCCAATGACCTTTTAAATCATAACATATTTATGACTTTGAGGCCCTTGACTTCTCTTTGATCATTCACTTGTTTCTGATTGATGACCTCATTCACTACCTATATATATTTTCACTTTTCCCCTATGTGTAAGATTCACTCACAACCTATGTTCTCTTATCTAGAAACCCAGTTATATGTTACATTTGGTAATCGTTATGGTTCCAACTTTCCCTTTCTCAAAAATGTTTTTGTATTATATTTTATAATGTAGGATTTTTTAATAAAACATTAATGTATTAAACCATTGATAACCCATGTGAATTTCTAGGGTGAAATTAATTTTAAGGGGTTATAATGTTACACCTTGAGATATTTTGAATTAGTTTTTTAACAATAATTTTTCCTTTTTGATAATTTTCATTTCACACTAAATTGAAATATATAATTTTATTTTAATGTAATGTTTTTTTCTTGCGTTATACGCAACACCATGTAAATTGTAAAATAGATACAAAATAAATTTTATCTTTCTATACATGAAGCATTGAGGTTATCTTGCATTGCACGTAATAATGACTTTCCTAGAAGGATTGTGTAACATGACAGACTAAGATTTACTAAACAATAATATATTAAAATATTATTATTTAATATAATAACACAAAAAATATCATTTATATTATAGGTTGTTAATATTATTTATTAATTTATAAAAAAAATTTATGGTTTAAAAAATAAAATATGAATTCTTAGGATACGAATTAATTGGATGTAAATTTGATAACTGATTGAATATAATGGAAATTATTAATATGGTATTAGAGATTTTTTACCCTAATAAATTAATTTAATTAATTAATGATATTAATGTAATATATATTCTATATATTAAATAATATATTTTTGATATGCATTCAATATATTCAATATACATAATATAATAAGAAACTAGATTTTATGAATAAAAATCAATTTTTTATAACAATATTTTTATAGCATTTTAATAGCGCACCCTTTTTAGAGAATATTTGTTATCTTTTATAGATTAATTATTTAAATTAAAATTAATCTTTGAAATTGAGAAATAAAAAAATATCAAAAAATTTCGTAATTTTTCTGTAAGGTTTTATTTTTTAATGAATAGTGAAAAATAATGAATTTTCTTTCAAAAAAAATTTTCCGTCTAATTCATTTATAATAATAAATTATATTTTAAATTGATTTAAAAGTTTAATTGGATTATATATTTATCAATTACACCAATTTAGGTCATCATAACCAATTTCACATTGAAATTTGACAAAAAAAACATAATAAACATTTGATCATTTTTACTTTTAAAATCAGTAGTGTTGTTCCATCAACATAATTAATTTTAAATTAATTTCTATCATTTCTTGGATTTTAATTTTTATAATTTATTATATATTTTAATAAAAATAATTTCTATTTTCTATTTTGGTGAAATATTCTTTTGAAAAAAATTATGTGAGAATATAATGAAAATTAATTACATCAAATAATTTAAAATTATGTTTAACTAAGGATGAAATAATAATATTAAGGAAAAAAAGACATAGAAACATTTCCAAGATTAATTAGATTGTAATATATAGACCCTATTCAACCTTTCCTAGACATTGGATCATTATTGGATCCAAATTCATCATTTAAAACATAGGTGGAATTAACTCTTCAAATATTTACAAGAGTGCCACTACTCCTCCACTATAAAAATCCATGATATCCTATTACATCTCTATATATTAAATCCACATAGATCACCTAAAATATTCCCAAATATGATCCCAACATCCCACACTTCCACATTTAAGCCTCCGTTTGGTAATAAATCTATCCAACAAACCCTTTTGGCCTAAACCAAATGGAGTTACTTGATTAGGAGGCAACGTCTTCTCTCAAGATATTTTCTTTTATTTCCTTTCTCAACCCCATACATTCTATTTATAGCAATAATTTATAAAATAACAAGTATCATAAATATAATAGTATTTTTTATGATAATTTTATACATAATGTTACACATGCCTTCATTTAATGGGTAATTAACATACTGTTTACATGTACAACGAAATGGTACATCACTAAACAATTATTGTTGATTTTTCCTTTGTCACCTATCATGGTGGAAATTATAGAGGAATATATGTTTATATATGAAATATATTATATTAATTATTTATTTAATCATAATATTTCATTAATAATAAATATTATTGTTTTATATTCCATTTTTGTGTAAATGTGATAATTTCGTTTGAGGATATGAGGACTTCCACTCTCTCAAAAAACATTATTTCATTCACACACTACATGGAATGTATTAAAAATGGGTTTAGATAAATTATCTAATATATATATATATATATAATTATAAATATAAATTAATGATATTATATACTAATAAACTTATATTTCATTTTCTTTCTTCCTTAAAATACATCAATAAAAATGGAAATAATATTCATGCGTATGTAGACTTGTTGTTTCCTTGAATGGTGTATTCCATTTCATATATATATATTAAATAGATTATTAAAATAAAAATATACTAAATATAAATTGTATTTATTTCATGGTTTAAATTATGTAATCCTGATATAAGTATGAGGACTAAAGAAATAACAAATTAAGACACATGCAATGAACAAATCTTATATTACCTGAAATGAAACACTAACATAGTATTGTTAAAAATAGATTAATATCAGGTCATGATAAAAATATATATGGTATTATATATAATAATATGGTTATATAAAATATTTATTATAATTTTATATTTATTATACAGATTATTTGATCATGCACAATGAGGGACAAGACACAATGTAAAGGATATTTCATCACAATTTTATTTTCCAAGAGAAAAATTCCTTATTCACAAATCACTTATTTTATGGGGTTTATATATTTCTCATGAATTTATTATATGTATATTATACTTAAATTAATTGTAATTTACATATCCATTTTATAATATTTATTTCCATGGTATTATTTTACAAAAGTTACCAAATCAGTAAGATATTTGTGTTTCAATTTTCCATCTTAGAGAATCATGTTTTATTACACACAAAAATTATTTTTCCTATTGTATATTCATATATTTTAGATATTATATAATCAACATAATTATTTTAATAATATTTTATGCTTGGTGTAATTTCATTTTTCTTATATGGAGAGCATCATCCCATGTTACCTTGTTGTAATAGTTTATCGAAATAATATCATCATTTTTTGATATTATAAGTGATTATGCTTCCATTAATGTAATATTATTATCCATCTGTCAAGAATTCTAATGAGGTTACATGCACACTATAATTTCATCATTTATACATTTATTGGTACCATTATTACACTATTTGGTGCATATGATATATACAATTTTTTTTTAATATATCCTGATTCTACACACTTTTCAGTCAGAAATATGTGTTCCATCCGAACCATGTTTTATGAATAGGGTTTCCAAGAATATTATACTAATATAATATAACCATTATGAGACATGAATCCCATATTTTGTTTTAATATTTATTAATAATTAATCATATTTTTTATTTCTGAATAAAAGCATTTTCTACCATTTATACAGTTGATAAGGAATGTATTTTTGACCTCATATGAAATGTACAAATTTACCCACTATAAGTTATATGAAGAATCATTTTCATGTTTAAAACGTTAATTTTCATAATTTTTTTTATAAAGGTATTTTCAGATAAATGGTTTTCAAAACATTTTCAAGATTATTTCATATTTTTTCACATAAAATGGTTTAAAATTGATTTTCAAATTTTTTTTATGATTATTCAATGTTGTTTTCCCGGAAATAGTTTTCCAAATATTTTCAAGACTTCATTATTAGGATTCAAAAAGTTTTCAGTTAAAAAGGTATTTAATGAATTTTAAATCATTATTTAAAATTTTTAATGTAAAAGGTTTTAAAAATGTTTTCAAGATTATTTTATATGTTTTCAAGGAAAAAAATTTTAAATGATTTTTGTTATTTTTTATAAGTTGTCAATATATTTTCTATGATTACGGTTTTAAATGGTTTTCATGTATTAATTAAACTTTTTCAAAGAAAAAATGATTTTTTCCTCTAGAAACATTTTTTAAATATATATTATAATTATTTTCCATATAATATGATATTAGTTTATGTTAATAGTTACCTTCTATTAATGATTTAATGGTTTCATTCATATAATCTTGATGAGTGTGTTATTCATAATATCTTGGTCTTTATGAAACCCATTTCTCTTTCACAAGTTATATTATTAGGGAATCCACTCATCTTTCATGAGTTATACTTTTTATAAAATTATTATGAAACCAGTATCATTTTCCAACTGTTATTATATGTTTACATGATTATGATACACATTTCATTTCATGGGTTATGATATAATTGTATATGTTATTATGGAATATGTATGCATTATTTCATTATTATATGGGTGAGACATATATCTCCCTCCAATTAATTAGAAAAATATTTTTATCTCATGAGATAGACATAAATATAATGTAAAATCAACTAGGTTTTATATTAGATGGATGTAATGAGAAATGAACTCAGTTCAATATTGAATGTTTAAAATAAGGAGTGATATTGGTTTAGTAACATGGGGCTGGAACGATGTGTCAACCTACGTTAGAAACAGACTTTTTCCACTATGATGTCCTCTACAGTTATGTCAGGAAAACTAAGGAAATTATTATATATTCTTTTATGTATTACACAATTCCATGTTTTAATCCTATGTTATGATTTAATGGATTATGTTCTTTATTTATTTATGACACATGTTTTATGAGCTTCCATGGATTATGACATGATTCTTGTTTATGAGCTTCCTTTTAATATTCTTACCTCCATCCATTTCTATATGATATTTCTGAGAGGGGTGATATTCATGGAGAATATAGTGGGAGCTAATTTAGATAAATCATGTACTAGTGTTTATGTTTCCATGTTTCCAATGTCACTAGACTAATAACGTCTTTGGTCTTTTTTTATAATGTATTATGTATTCCGTAAAACTGATGTAATGTTAATATATGTCAAGACTATGAAACTATATGCTCTTTTCATTATCTTACACTGCTCTAGATTTTTTTTGGATCTTGACATGATGATACATTTTTCTTCAACAATCATACTCATTGACTGACCCATATGATCTTATACCCATTAGATATTATACATTTGATTTATCTATATGAATATTAGTTCTTATGCCTATTTTAGATGAATAAATCATGAAATCCTAATTTCAATTTTTTCCATGTTCTTATTCCCAAATCCAAATGATTAAACCTCCTATTTTTTCTCAGAGTCTAATACATATTGAGATTCCACTTCTATGTCCCTCGGATGGGGTCCATTGATGTAGGTAGTACATGTATTAATACACCTCATATATTAGAAGACCATGTTTCCATAAGAATGATACTGGGATGACAAAACTATAATAAAGGACCCAATGATTACATAATTTCTTCCATTATAGGTTCCATTAAATTAATTGTGTTTCCTCACTAAAATAATAATTCTAATTTACATTAGCTGGAATGAAATTTTTCATACACCTTTCATGCCTCCAACCTGTTTCATTTTTCAAACAAGAATAAGAAAAAGATAATTACTTATAAAAAACATGTGATTGAATTCTTAGGATTATCCTTAGTAGTTTGTATTAATGAATCAGGTCTACTTTTGAAAATTATTTGATATTATATAAAGTTCCAAAAGATAATGATGAAAAAACCTGAACTAGGATTCAATGAAAAGAAACTATTTATGCATATATTTAACCATGTAATTAATCCAAAAATATCTTTATGGTGGTTTCCAAACATCAAAAATGAAAAAAAAAACTCCTTGTCTAATTTTCTTGACTTAATGTTAAAGTTCATTTTCTTATTATAGATATCAACTGACCATGATTCTGATTGTCATGACATTATAATGGTTTTATATGCTAAGTTAATGTAAGGAAGTTCAAAGATAATCACTTCATCATGAGGGTAATTTTTCATATTAAAATTGAATATGGGTGTATTTAAATAAAAAAACAAATTATTAATCCATGGTTCTATGTAACACTCATATATCATGTCATCATCAGAATCAGACTAGATGAAAATGTTCTTAGAGCAATGGAACTCGCCTAATTATGATATTAGACTTTGAAGGATTCATTGTCAATATGATATAGTTTTCAATTAAATAATCCATCCCTACAGAGTATTCAATATAAAAAATGGATGGAGGTAAGAATATTAAAAGGAAGTATATTGGTAAATCTTAATTTATGTATATAACATAGTTATTTTTCAAACATTAGGTATCACTGATATTGAAAAAAATGTGGATATGGATAGGGTTATGTGAATGAGTGGAAATGAATTAGGACCCATTAAGAAGGGTATTCAAGCTCATACCACGAAATATAGAGTAGAGGGATGAATTTTTTTAGACCATAAGAAACCAATCTAAATTGGGAATAGGAAATTGGAGTTTATTTCCTCTGGATAGATGATTCAGTGGAATTACTAAATTCTTTCTCTACTCAAAAGATCGACCAATTGAGTTATCTCAACTAAGGTGGTCAATATGATAATGTGGAAGGACATACATAAAAAGTTTAATGTAGTGGAACCAATTAATCTAAAATATAGCTACAACCCTCATATTTTAATAGAAGTGTGGATATAAATCTGAAATACATTAAATAATAAAATTTACGGTATTCAAATACTGTTATTTAGAGTGGTTTTTATATTATAATATCATATTACCCCACATAATTTATTTATTTTCTATCATGGTTTAATAATATTCCACAACAAATTAATATATATTTCGCTTTATTATATATTTTACATGCACATATTTCTTCTTTTTTGGATTTTGAGTTATTAATTACAATAGTGTTTCAAAATACATGTGCATATTATTTTTGGTCCTAAATTTTGTAGATAAAAATTTCTATGGTATTTTTACTCATATAATAAAAATTTAAATCTTTCATTTTTGAAGGATTAAATGTTTGAGTCACAATAGTTTTATGGTGTTAAATGTGGTTTCTTTAAATGGTGAAGAGTTATAATCAATTAAACAGAAAATTATTATTAAAAAATTGTGGTCTAAATTTCCCTTACCAATTTCTAATTTAGTGGGAGAATTTTTCTTTCAATGATGTTATTTTAATAGGGAAGTGTTCATAGAAAATTATTTAAGGAACAAAACATTTTCTTATAGAATATTTTTTGGTGGAATAACAATTCTAATGAAACATATATCTTCCTGATCCTAATGATAAAAAACTGAAAAAAATGAAGTGTAAAATATTTAATATAAACTAGTAAGGATTTTTTAATGATTCTGAATAATATAATGACCATCAATATTGGTGATGTGTGGAAAATTTTCTAATTGATGTTGAATGATGTAATAATTTATAAAAAAAATACTCCCCATTAACAAAGTGTTTTTGATTCTATGATATTTAATCATTAGAATTTCATGTTGAATTTTTGTCATAATAATCATAATGAGTTAAATGTTTTTATAGATAGTAAGATAATATTAGTTTCATTTTCATTTATAGGGTTTTATTCATCATTAATTTCTCATCACATTCATATTTATTAAATTAATTAGTGAATATTTTTTGTAACCTTAGTGGTATGAATGTATATTTCTTCATCTAAACTCACAATCAGATCCAAAATGAGGATATCCATAAGATAGATTTATTTTTGTGATTTCATAATTCATTTCATAATGAGGTAAATTCATTTTCAATTTGATCATATACTATTATGTGTGAGGAAAAAAAGTGATAAAATCCATTAAAATTTCAATGGTCACAGTGAAAACTCGTGTTGGAACTATATAATGATTGTGGGTTTATACGATAGTTCGGAGAGTCATGTTATCTACATAAACAATAGTTTTATTTCATCCTCAAAGTCTACTACTAAAGGGGGAGATGGATAATTTAAATTCTTTTCTACGATTTAATTCATTTCACAGATTCTTAAATCAACTGATTCATTTCATTAAAATTTATAACTTTTATGTATGTGGAACTATATCTATATGATTCAAAAAATTTAACCATGGTTATTGATATGTTATCAAGGATATCATAAAATATATATTATCATTAAAATGAAAAATATAATTCTAATTAATATTCAAGGAATTTGGAATATCTTTAGTTCAATGGAAAACATTATTTCTATTTCATTTCAATGTAATATTAGATTCAATAATGTAATTATGCATAGTTTATGGAAACTAATACATGGTTTAATGCTAGAGGATCTTGGTGTAAAATATAAAACATCATATTTAGCTATCATTTTGTAAGGTATAATTTATAAGGGAGTGAAAATTATGAAATAGTGATATTCTGTATTGACATTCACGTTTTCAATGGTGATAATGGTCTATGATCCTAAAATATTGTTCGATCATAAAAAATTCAAAAAATAAACAACATAACTTAAATTGGATTCATCTAATTAAAAAATTAAAAAAAATTATTCCTCAAGAAAAAAAAGAGTTAAAAAAATAAAAAATTGATCAATAGTTTATGTATTTATGTTACAATCACTACTTTTATCTCCTTTGGGTTCCCATATAATTTTTTATAACAACAATTATTAAATAATTAATTCAAGTTTTTTTCCAAAAAAAATTTATCATGTTTATTGAGTAGTTATTTTTTAGATATCTCTAGAGGATGTCATGACTAAAGTAATTATAATATGCCTTTCATATAATAATAGTGGTAAGTATATAGAAATTTGATTTCAGATATCATACTAGATTAATGATATTTAGATGGAGAAGTGTTTGGTCTGGATTCCTAAATAAAATATATTACCTAATTTGTAGAATCAAACACTAAAAGAGAAACAATGAATAATGAGTTTATATTCTAAATATCTATTTAGTTTTAGTATAATGTGGTTGAATTTTTTCATATATCATGAATCATAAAATTTCAAGGATGAAGGGGTGGTAACATCTTGAGTATCTTTAGTCTACATTAATATTTAATTTTCTCACCAAAATGCATTAGGTTGTGTTTCCTACACACTTTTTCATCCTAATGATCATGATAAACTAAAAGATATATCCTCTAAATGTTTCCTTGTTGTGGATATTTAAAACAATTCATTGGTTTCATATTTAGGGATAGAAATAATTGAAATGTTCATTGATTATGTAAAGACTATTTTATTTGGGAGATCATAAGAAATGATAAGAACAAGAAGGTATAGGATCATTAGGGAAATGAACTAATATAGTATATAGAGTTCAGATGGTGATGATCTATTCAAGGGTAATGGTTGAAGAATTTAAATATGAATAACATGTTTCATGAATGGATTGTAGTACTCAAATTAAAAAATCTTTGTTTATGAATGTAACTAAATTTCAAATTATGAAATAAGATAAATGATGAGTTTTTAATTTTACTGGCCTAAAATGTGTTGGGTCTCAAGTGATAATGAAATATACCATAGATAGAAGACCATTTTAGATGATTTAATTAGAAATTCAATTTAAAATAATTTTTAATGGTGTGGATCCAAAAATCAATAGCCAGTTTAGTCATATGTGTGTCTTAATTTACTAGTTGTTTGTAATGAATGACCATTTATATTGAATGTATGTTTCTAATTAATGGGAGGTACTACAATTCTGGTATGAAAATAGGTACATTAATACATGTGGGTTCATCATATGAAGGATGTTGAAGGTAGTGTGTGGTCAAAAAAGTTTTGGAGTATTATGAGATTTAAACACTTGAAATGTATGTAATAAAATTAATTTTTATATCTAATATTATTCATAAAATAATTGAGATTCTCCACATTAAGATTTTAATAAAATGGTTGATTCATGTTGAGTGTTGGGTAAACACATTGTTATTTCATGGGGATTTAAGGATGAAAAATATATCGATAAACATGATGGTTTTTTACTATTTTTGAAATTGGTACATACTCTTTAATATCAATTAAAATCTTTATTTTTTGACAAATAAAACAAGGTAGTGGAATGATATTAAAAAAATGTTTAATTAATTTTAAATTTTGATTAATGTGGATAATTTGTGCTACCAACTGGGGTATGTAAATAGTAAATTACTCATTATTATTATTTATTTTTATGAATAAATAATATATATTCTGGTTAATAAATGTATGAATAATTTAACATATTTTTTATACATATTTTTTATGATAATTGACTTTTTTTTGAAAAGAGCATATTTCTTATTTCCATAATAAGAAACATGAAATCTTGAAATTAATTATTTCCTTAAGAAATTATCTAGAATGTGAGGAATTTATATATAATGAGGGATAAAAATCCTATAATCCCTCACCTTATAATGAATTTCAATAATTTTTAGAGAATTCACATAATATTTAATAAGAGGAATACTACATGTTGAATTTTCCATTTTCATTAGATTTTTTATTAATAATGTATTTCATAGTTAGTTTATGTATATATATATTTCAGGAATTTAATATGGTTATAATTATTATGGATAATATTGGAAAGGATTTCTTATTGTATTTAAAGTAAATATTATAATTACTCAATGTAATATTGATCTAGAAATTAGTTTTGGAATAAATGATCCATTACAAGGATTTTAGGATATAGAAAATGGTGGAGATATGGCCCCATAATGTATATCCACTATTGTTTTTGAGGTAACACCATGGATCCTACATTTAAGAATTTATAATCCTGAGTTTTAGTTTGAAATTTCCATTCATTAACATTTATTATATTTTTAGCTTATCGGTTTTTGAGAATTTGGCTGTAACTCCTACATTTAAAAACCATATAATAAAATTTTCACACATACAATCATTATCATTTTTATCCATGACATAAAACACATTAAATTATAACATTATTTTTTATTTAAAATCATCATGAAATTCAACATGAATTCATCCTTTCCCTTACCCTGGTTATGAAAAGCAATTTAAGAATTTTGATAATAAAAACATGATTACTATAAGACATAATAAAAAGGGTATTGTAAATATAGTTAAATAATGAAGAAAAAATAACATTAATCTTATTAATAAATATTCTATGAGATTGTAAAATAATATATTTTCTACTAAAATAAATACATTTTTTCCCAAATAGAATCAGCAAAACCCGTTGTAAAGAATTAAAATGCCATTTTGGTGAATTATAGAATCTTATTCATATAAAAATTTCAAAACCAAATTCAATGAATTAAACATACATAATAATTCAAAATTAAATCATTTCCTATTGAATTAATGTGTTATATTGGGACACCAACTATTTATGCTATAATTGTCTCTACTGGGGCTATCTGGGCCACCTCATTTTATAATTTTCATAATGATCACCTGATGTTATATAGTCTACCCCATTATATAATTACCAAGTAACAAATCATAAATAATTTTTAAATTATTTCACTTTTCTATTATAAATCATTCATAAAAACTTGTTAAACTCATAAAAATTACTTTTTGATATCAAAATACCCTTTTTAAAATCCATTTTAAATAAGAAAATAAAATCATATTTTTTAAAGTAATTTTGAATAATGAGAAATTAATATAAATCATAAATAGTTCTTCACTTAAGGAAAAATTGAAATATCATAATGTAATCTGGGAATAAAATAATTTTCATAGAAGATTAAAAGTTATATTGGATTTTTTTCATTGATATTTAGTAATTTCTTTTATTGTTTATCAAATTGTTCCATGTAAAACATATTAAATGATTATTTTTCAAACTCTATAGAAAAAAATTAAAAAAATGGCATAAAATTTAATGAATATATATTGTATGTCCATATTAAAATATTCAAAATGACATTTAAAGCAAACATTTACATGTAATAGAAAGCGAGTCTGATGGAAAAATGATGAAAGTGGTTTTTTAAAGGGGAAGTCCCTTATTACCATAGAAATATTATAACTATAAGTCCCATGAATGTGTAACATTAAATAAAACAATAAATACCTTGAAAATAAATTAACTTGTGAAAAAACAGGTATAATGGGTTCTATATATACCTCATAAAAAATTATAGTGTTATCAAATAAATAATACATCAATGAATGTATATTGAGATGAAGTCCATTACCATGATTCCAACATGAAATGTGTGCCATTATCATCCTGAATAAGAAACATATTATAATTATTTACAATATTGGGTTTTCAATTTTATTATTGTATTTATTTCTCTTGTTAACAAATTATATTCAGTTATATAATCAATTAATATTTCATCGAACATTTTGACCAAATTCGGTTCTGTATCAAGAATGAAATTGGTTGGTCCACTATGGTCAATGGGGTAAATACATTAAAATAAAAATAAAAATATTCATGAAATAATTAATATATTTAAACATAACTTATAATTTTAATACAAATCCTCAAATCCAGGTTATGAAGAATGGACCTATGATAGGATCATGGAGATGGTCTTTTGTACTTACGCATGAATGACATTTTCATTTTCAATCATAATTATGGATAAAAGGTATGTAATATTTTTATTTTAAATAGTGATATTTATTTAATAAATTGCATTATATATAATTTTATATACTTATTTATATAATTCTTGCAATGTTTTGATGGAATAATGGAATCACATTGCTTTTAGGAGGTGGTAGTCCAAACTTCCATGAATGAAGTCTTCACTATTTTAGTGTGTGAAAAGGTAAGAAGGAAAATTATATACTATAAATACAAAATTATTAATCCATATTTTTAAACATGCCTCTATTATCATTACAATTTCATTTATAATACATATATTTGTTATATTTATCAATATTACCTTCTATGTAACACATTAGAAAAAACAAATCACATCTCTTTGAGAGGCGGTAGTCCACCATATAGACAGGTGACATTGTCTCAGCCATTATGTAATGGAATATAAAAACAGTATATATGATATAATAAATACAAATTTATAATTAAAGTATAAATATCATATATAAACATTAAATCACAGATTATTACCAACCCTGAGTAGTGGAAATTGAAAAAACAAAAAATATCTCCTCGCTAGACTGTAGTATTTCGGACACATGAATGATTTTCTCGAAACCCATTTGATGTGTGAGTGTGTGTTTTTATATTGTAACATTAACAAAATAACAAATCTATATATTAATTATACTAAGATTGTTATATAATAATGTTATAATGTGGTGAGACAAACATTTAACAATTGAATTTCCCTTCTTATAATCATGTTATATAGTATTAAACACATATTTAACATAGACGTAAAAATGAAAACAGTATTGTCAAAATATAATAATGAAATAACTGATATTAAAATAAATTAAGGAACCAATAGCTAAATAATAGTCACTAGACATTTGGAATAATAATGTGTGCATTATAAATATTAATCGATCCAATAGATTAGTGAGATCACGTATAAAAGTATAAAAAATCTAGGTATCATATAAATGATAATATTATATAATTAAATCATAATATAAGTAAATAAAGTTTTCATAATTTTTAATTAAATGTTGGTATATTTTATATGGAATGAATTTTTATTTTGAACTTTATAATTAATATTATGATTTAAAATATTGTTAATTTTCATAAAATAGATTCATAAAGGAATATTTGGTTTTCTTATTATTATAAAATAATTTTACAAGAACTTGAATATTTTTTCAAAGTGTTATAAAATCATGTTTAATTTTAATATTATCATTTTTTTTAATAAATGAATATTATATTTTAAAACTAAATTTCTCATATTTTAAATTTTATTTACATAAAAAGGAGGCCATTTTTTAAATATAAACATTGAAACATTTTTATGGTGATTTTTTTTATTTTCCTAAAAAATAATAATTTTTCTAAATAGTAATATAAGATAATTTATGATAAAAGATAATTACACATCTTATTGAGTAATAGATTGTGTATAGATGATTTTATCCCATAATACCCAATAATTTTTAACTACTTTAATATATTTTGTGATAATTGTATAAATATTTATAGTCATGGGCCAAAATAATAAAATAATGAATAGGATAATGAGAAAACACCTTCTCCTCCCCTATAATACCACCCTCACACCCTATTCTCCTAACACCTCAAAATCCTTGAATCATCTCCAAATTCTTCCCAATAATCTTCTTGTGCCCCTCCCCCACTTCTAAGAGCACATGGTCTCATAAAAATACTAAAACCCTTTCCCTAATGACTTTCTCAGGGATGAAAAATCTAGAGGTAATGTCTCCTTTCTTTTTATTTTAATTTCTTTTGATTTTCAATTATTTTGTTATACTCTCATAAATATCCATTATTTAAGTGTCGTGAAAAATATATTACATAATATATTCTATAATTTTATTATGTTTTTGGAATAATTTTTCATCAAACATCTTCTCCTCTCCCATTTAATTCCAAAATGAGAACATCACTCATGATATGTTGATTTACCACCATCGTGGATAATGCATATTCATTTTTCACTAAAAAATCCAAGGATGGTTATAAATCCATTATTTTGGCTCAATATTATTTTATTATACATATTATAATTTATATAATATTCTAATTCCATTGTTTAAACATGATATTAAATAAATTTATGTGAGTTTATAATAGTGATAAAATCCTCCAAATAAATTAACTCTTTTCATTGGCTATTTATATAATGATTAATCCGTCTACCATATAACCAAATTATATATAATATAATTTAATATTATATAATTTAATTTATAATATATAATATTAATTTTGTAGAATTTACCCCATTCTATATTAACTTGCATACTTATAAACATGTAAATCAATCATGAAAACCAAGAAAAAGAACACTCCTGGATGATGAAATTTAACTCTATTACTCATTAAAAAGGCCATGGAAAATATTAATAAGACAATAATAAGTAAAATAAATGTATAACATGTTTTATATTTGTTAATTAATTAATTTTATTTTATTATCTAGAATATTAATGTTAGTAAAGAACTCAGACATAAGGAAAGGGGATTCTCAAACCCAACTCTCCTTATTTTGGGTTTCCCTCATTCCCTAAATTTTTATAATTGATATTCATTTAATGTTTATAAAATATCATTTCTTTTAAATTGTTTTTTATTTTTTGGGATTTATATGCTTCCAATCTACTTTTACAAATAATGTAATGATTTTTATAAATGAACTCTTCCTTTTAAAAACCCACCATGTACTTCTCTTGGGATTTTTTCTTATTCACTCAAGACTGATGATTCTTAAACCAATAATGTATTCTATATTTATTTGTGATCCCCAAATAGTATTCACTAATATATTCCTGATTAAATGAAACCCATTCCATTCTATAGGTTAATTATTTCCATGATTGATATACATTATATGTGGCATGCAAGATAATGTAAATATTATGACGTGACATGTGCACCATGATTTATATTCCACGTGTAAATGTTATGATGTGATGGGTGGGCCCAAAATAATTTATTTCTCTAATTTATTGGGTAATTTTATTAATCTCATGAGATAATGTCAAATTTGAATGAACATGATGTTATCTTTTTTCACAACAATGCGTGGTGGTTAACCACTAAGACATGATGTTTAATTTATACGAATTTCCACATTCTATGCCTTTATTTAATGAATCCACTCATGATTATGATTATGATGTTATAAGGATGATTATTCTCATCTAGAGATCATGTATCTTATTCATCATCTTACTGAAATTTTATCTCATGACTTATTCTGATCTATATTTTCAGGTGAAAAAAATTACCAAGGAGAATATGAGAGCCAATAAGAAGCTAAAGAAGAAGGAATTAAATAATTTTTATGATTTATTATGTAACTGATGTTTATGGTCCTAATTTTTTCATGAAACAAAAACATTTGATCCATGTTGTTTAACACTTATTTATTGTTCATCTTTAAAATGTTGTAAAAATCATGTAAGAAAAAGTACGGTCACTGTAGATGGTATCAGAGCACTATTTATTTAAGATGGTAATAGGATTTGTGAAGGACAATGAAAACACATACCATGAAGCTATGAATATTAAGTTCCCCCATGATATTTCTATATTTTTAATTTCATAAAGGAATAAATTATTTATTCATTAATAATTGACTTAAGTTTTGTTTTATCCTTTTTTATTTTAGAAATCGGTTGGAACTATGATAAATGAGGCCACAAAACCATGATAGGGACAATGTAGTTATTTCTCAAATGACATATGCAATGCATTGGGAGGTGGAGTTCAATATTTCATGGAAACTATTACCCATCCATACCACACATTGAACAATTAACTGAATAATATGGAACATCCTCCTTCACCTATGAGGGAGAAACTAGATATTGAGTCTCTTATGAGGCAATAGACATTGAAATTTAGTGGATCTTTATATCCACTCAACGTGGAATTTTAGTTCAAATCCATAGAGAAGATCATATTTTTTGTTGACGTTTTGTGTGGGAGAATGTGACTAGGTCATTTTATCATTTAGATGGATAGTCTGATCAATAGTGGAATTTGATTAAAAACACTAAGTTGAATGATGATATTGAAATGATGTATTGGTAATACATTAAAATAATTTTTCTTAATATTTATTTCCCCTGAAATAATTTTTTTTGAGATGGTGAGAGAATTCATATAGATTAATAAAAAGGAATATGAAACTTTCATGGTCTGCGAAGAAAATTCATGAGGCATGAATGGTAAACTTCTGGTTTTTTTATCAACAGTGGTAGAAAAATATAAAGTTTCTTTAGTGTTTTAAAAGAACACAATTAAAATACTATATCTATTCAAGACATTGGGATTTATGAATAATTTATTCAATGTTATCGCAAAATAAAGAATGATTTTGGATAATGGTCTGATTGATATGGTGATAAGAAATTAAAGATGGAATTTCATGATAGGGAATATAATGAAAATGTTCTGAAAAAAACACAACCAGAAACATGTCAAAATATGATAAGTAGCATCTTGTAATCTACATCAACAAGATATGTAATTTCTAAAAATGTGGTATATAAGAACACCAACACCCTAAATTTCAACGATATATAATGAATCTAGCTGATATGTTTGATTAGAGGGAGAACCAAACATGGCTCAATACATCAAATCTATGGAGAATAGACACTATGCAAATTAGTTTGTTAAAACTTGAATCCTAAAGGGAAATCAGCTATTGAAGCCACCAAAGGAAAAGGAATAATGGAAAGCTTATGACTTTAATACATCTAATGTGGAACAAGAAAAAAAGACTTTCAATGTACACTTTCTATTCACTAATGAACAAAAAATGTCATATTTCATTATAGTTATACTCATTCCTTTATATCAGGTAATATTTCTAGTACTATTGAATCAAAACATAGAAACCTTGATGTAGAGATATCTATAAAAACACATTGTACTAAAATAAGTTCAACCCAAGTGTTTTACTCATATATTGTAAGATTATGTGGGATAATTATTCAAGTGAAACATTATATTCTTCACTTTGTGGAATTTTATGATGTAATGGGAATGGATTTTATATCGTTATATAGAACTTATATAAACATTCAAGAAAAGTAGATATATTTTCCTATTCCAAAACATATCATGATCTCCAAAAAATTCAATGAAGATCATTAATCCACTGGGGAAAATCATTCAACAATGTGGGTGTTTATTATCATTGAAGAATGAAACCTCGATCAGATGGTTGAGTAAAAGAATAGTATCGACCTAAGATAATATTTCCATTGTGAGGGAATACAATGATATTTTTCTGAATAGTTACCCATACTTCCCCAAGACCGCGTTGTATATTTCTTAATAGCCCTCATAACTAGAGCCACTCACCTCTCTAAAATTCCCTACAAGATGTACTTGAACTAACTAGTGGAGTTAAAGAGGAAACTATAATACCATAGGGAAAAATATTTATTATTCACTACTCTATCACCTTGGGGTGATCCAGTTCTCTTTGTGAAGAAAAAGGATGCATCAATTATGTTTTTTATTGATTATTGAGATCCCAATAGGATCACAATTAAATATATATCGTATTCAAGGAATTGTAGATATGTTTGATCAACTAAAGCGATCTCAATATTTATCAAAGTTAGATATTTCTTCTAGATATCATTAGTTAATAGTAAATAAAAATGATAATTAGAACAATACATTTTTTACAAGGTATGGAACTATTAGTTTCAAGTGATTACTTTGGTATAAGGCCCCGACCTTAAACCTTAGTTAATATTGAATTAAATTAATAATACACATTGAGGATATTTTCAGGGTTAATGTTTTAGATAATTAGATCATAAATCATGAATTACATTCCACATTTAAACAAAGTGGTTACAAAAAATATAGAATTCGTCTTTTCCCATCAACACAAACATATTTAAAATAAAACATGGATTCTTTTTTGACACTTCCTTGACACTATCAAAATATCATGCACCTTTCCCTTAACCTGTGAAAAACATTTCAAAAACGTGGGATGAGCATAAAAACCTCAGTAAGGGATATAAAATTATGAAAAGAAAACATTAGTCCATGTATGAAATCATACTTAACTCATAAAACATAAGCATTTTAACATACCTCATCAAATCATGAATAAATCCTAGAAATCATAAGGCATAAAGGTAACATGAGGCATTAATAACATTCTTACGTAGGGAGTAGCCCTCTTGGTTACGTTTGGAATACCCATCACAGTATATTCCCTAAACCTCTTTGGATAAACCTTAACGTTTAACTCCTTCGCGTTACCCAATGCATTGGAGAGCTATATCGGGCTCACCCGCCCTTATTTTATCACGGAACCACCCGTCCTCATAAAAAATGCCCAAGAACCATAACATAATCATAGCACATTACTTATTAATAAATGAAATATAACATTCCCACATATAACTTTTTAAGATATTGAAATAATGAATCCATTCTAAAAACCATTTTCAAAACCATTTAAAACATTTAATAAAGAGATCTTTGAATCAAAGTGTCCCATACCACATTGAAGATTTTAACATTTTAAACCATTAATATCCAGATATAAAAAAATCCTTAAAACCATTTTGAAAACATGGATATTAATGAGTAATATTTATAAGAATAAATCATTAAAACATTTAAAACGATATTTTAGTTAAAGGGTTTTTAACAAAATGAGAGACACATGAATACAATAATTGAGGAATAACATTTAATAATAACTTTATAATATCATTAGAATAAAGGAATTCATGATATAATATTCCAACGGATAGTATATACACCATATAAGAGTGAATTGGTGCATAAAAACAATGAAGTCTCAATAGAAATGTAAAATGAGATGAAATCCCATGTAAAGAAGGTACCCTTAAATTAAAAATATATCAATCTCATAATTATGTGTGAAAAATATAAATACACACAATATAAGTGGATATTAAGTGTAAAACAATCAAAGTTCATTCACAGATATTCAAAGGAGGAAATATTCAATAACTACATGTTGAACCCAAAGAAATCGAAATTGGGTTAAGAAGTTCCCTTGGTAAAATTTGACAGCCTAACGGCGTCACTTTAAAATTAAGAAAATGAGTTGATGAGAGATAAAAAGGTTATCTCATCACTTGGACATAAAATTTACATCAATAAGGATATAGAATAACATATCCCACCATTACAATATTTAAATTAAAATACCCTACAAAATAAGTCTTTAAAAAAGTGGAGGGTGAAAAGTTCCCTTACCGATTTGGGTATCTTTCGAAACGTACACCCCATAAAATAAGGAAAATACAACATTGATGTAAATACTCATAAACGAAAGTATATTACACAAATATTAAAATAATGGGAAGCACATATACCACTCAAAGGAAATTGTGGCAAATGTAGCATAAATCTCACGGAAATAAAAGTGGGATGAAAAATCCCTTACGAAAACTCGGCAGCCTAACGACGCCACTTAAAACTTCCAAAAATGGATTGATGAGATCACATAGGGTCTCTCATCATATTAAAATAAAATTTACAGCAAGTGGAATATAAAAGAACATTCCCCAACATAAAAAAGATGAGCTTAAAAGAAGTGACATAAAGGAGAGTACTTAAAAAGAATGAGAGAGGTTGGATCTCTTATGAAACTTTGGCAGCCTAACGGCGCCAATCAAAACTTCCAAAATGGGTTGATGAGAGAAAATAGGGACTCTCATCGTATGAACATAAAACGTACAGTATGATTAATATAAAATAACATCCCAATAATAAGAAAGATAAGCTTAAAAGGAATGACATAAAAGAGTGTACTAAAAAGAAAGAGAGGGGTAGGTTCCCTTACATCGTGTCTGAAATGACTCGATAGTTATTTAATCTCATGGATAATAAAATTTGGTCAATTTATAATTTCAAAAGGGTTTAGTTTAAATATTCTTATTCTGTTAATATCACATATTATAAGGTTATAATAATTGGTTAATAAATTGAGTTCATATCAGACGTTTTTGTCGATGTTTGGTATATGAGTAAAAATTGAACTTGTTGGAAAATAATTTTCCATGTAGTTATAGGTAAATCATATCTAGAATAGTATTGATGTTTTAAATATCATATATATCCAGTATATATTCATCTTATACTATTCCATAGCATTTGGAGATAAAAAATTAAAAGCACCATTCATGGAGACGGTAGGCCGTACGTACGCATGAATGCTACTTTCATTTTTTTCATATTAATGGAATTAAAACAAAATGAGAGATATATATATTATAATTCCAGAATGATATCCATAATTTAGATTAAATATATTACATATATATCCATTGTATATATGTACTTATAATAGTACATAACATTTGGAGATAAGAAATGAAATGTACCGTTCATGGAGACGGTAAGTTGTACGTACGCATGAACACTACTTTCATTTCTTTTTCTTTTTTATTAAATGGAATTAAATAATAATTATATAAAGGTATATTATAAATCCAGTAGTATATCATATGTAATACCATTAATTCCATCCTTTATACGTCCCACATATGGCATTAAGGAATAAAATCACTTTGAGGGGGCGGTAGTCCACACTTCCTAAAATGAAGATATCGCATTTACCCATAATGGAAACCATAAAGGTATGCAATAAATGAAAAATACATAAGATTAAGGAAAACATAAACATATTATATATCATATATAAATATAGTGACATATTAATGGCCACCTTTAAAGGTGTTAAAATAATATTGAACAATCATCGTTTCGTGAGGCAGCAATTCGCCATCCACCGAAACAGTATGTTCTTTAACCATTAGACGGAGGTGTGTGAAAGTGTAGCTAGAATACTTCTTATAACAACATCCTTGTATATTTATGATACTGGTTTTGTTACAAAAAAAAAGTAATAAAAAGAGTTTAGGGGTTTGGAGAATAAAAATAAAACAAAAGAACACAAGGGAAGACATTACCTTTAAATCAGGTAACTCTCTTTGATTTGAGCTCAAAGGCTTCCTTGGAAAGGATTCTGCCCAAAGTGAGGATTCAATGATGAAGAGAGGGATGTGGAGAGATGAAATAGGCAGGGTTTGGACGAGCCAAAGGATTGAGAGGTGTGTGTAATGTGGTAGAGGTGGGGACCTTTTATAAGAGGAGAGGAGGTTCACTCTTGGAATGTTATAAAATATTACTTTATTATAAAATGATTTTCGGATTTAAAATGATAAAAAAGGATATATTTCGAGGATAAAGTGATAAGGTTTCTAAATCCACCCATAAAATATGTTTGTGACAAGTGTAAGACTTAGATTTCACCCTATCTTCTCATTTTATTTAAATCATTCATTTATGAGGTAATCACTGCATCATCACGGAGTCATAAATAAATTAATTTATTTAATGTCTAAAAATTTAAAAAAAAACATTCATGATGTAGGAAATATTTTTATATTTCTAATTAATATTTATAGTCAAAGATATGACTTATATAACCCCATGTATAAATTGTTTTAGTAAAACAACACATGTTTGTGGCATTTTAATTTTAACTTTAAATAAAAAGGTATTTATGTCATTTTCCAACCAAAGTGGCTCCATGGGATCCTGAAGTTGACCCATGGATTGTCTTGGTCGGCCATGACTCATCCAATGAGGGTAGGACATGTGTCTAGGTCATTTCATATTATTAAAACATTATTTTTACCTTAAACTATACTAATTACCTCTAATCGCGATTAAAACTTAAAAGTTACTATTCACCAAAAACATTATTTTAATCCCATTGAACCAAATTTTACTTCGTAATGACAACCATGACTGTTGGATTTTTGAAATTAAAAACATAGAGGTGGTAAAATATCATTTAAATGAAAAAAATCAGTTTTTTAAGTACCACTTAGTGGTTTCACTATTCATCAAAAATTGAAGTTTTCCGGAACAATACAAAAACTTCACCCTAAGCTATATTTGATATTCCGAATTCCAAAATGATGTATATTTTAAAAAATTCAAAAAATATAAGTTAAATTAATTAATTTAATAATTAATTCCCGATGTCAGAGAAAATAGCGTGTTTTTATGAAACAATAAGTATCAAAAGATTGACATTAGTTTATGTCCAATTTCAAGATGAAATTAATTCCAACGACCACTATTGGATTAAATTGTAAAAATATATTATAATTTCACTTTAAAACCAATTCAAAAGATAATATAATCATATATATGAATTAGATTAAAAAGGAGTTTTGAATTAAAATACAACATTTTTCATTATTCATTAAAAAATGAACTTTATCGGAAAAATACCAATAATTTACACAAAGTAAATTTTGATGTCCCGATTCAAAAGAAGAATTTTATTTCATCGAATATAACATATAAAAATGTCAAAAAGTGGATTTAAAAGAGTTTCACCATCAAAGGCGGTTAATCGACCTTTTAAAGAATATTAAAATGTTTATGCTTAAAATTGGATTCATTCGCATTTTTAATCCTCTAACATTTATTGTAAAAAGTAAAAATATTTGACAAACATATATAATCATTTAGTAGTTAGTTCTGTTCATTCCTTCCATTACAACATCTAGGCATTAACTACTATTTAAAATAATATTATTTTATTATTAGAGTGAAATTTAAGATTCCCAAGAAACTCGTTGTTGCGTATTGGGTACGCCATAGGGCATAGCGTCCCCTTTAAATTAATAGTAATATTTTATTCACAAATATGGATAAATGTGAAAATTTAATATTCATTATTTACCTTGGGTGTTACATCCTTCCACCTTTTTGGGAATTGCGTCCTCGCAATTTTAAAATTGGGCTTGAAAACTTCTTTGAAAATCCCACATCAGAACAAGAGTCAGTAAAACAATCACTTTTAAATAAAGAAAGAGAAGTACAAAGGTCACTCGATTTATCCCATACTAGGATTACATTTAGGAAAACATGGATGTGGGGGAAAAACAAATGGTCATGTTCTGAGGGAGAGTGATAGTAAACATGTCCAAGAGAAAGTTAACCATAAGAAAATCACAAACTTGTGATGGGTTAAACAGTATTCGATTCCCCAGTAGAAAAATTTAACATACAACATTTTTGTTTTAAGTTACTCTACATTGTGTAATTTATTTTTGAGCTTAACTAAATCATAATGAAACATACTTACTTGTCACGTAGACTTTCAACATATAGTAGATTCCTTAATCAAACTCATATTTTCTCCAAAAGACGAGTATTTAGGAAGACT
This sequence comes from Viscum album, assembly GCA_963277665.1. Classification (NCBI taxonomy): domain Eukaryota; kingdom Viridiplantae; phylum Streptophyta; class Magnoliopsida; order Santalales; family Viscaceae; genus Viscum; species Viscum album. The sequence goes on from OY728163.1 coordinate 2,118,951,559, forward strand.
TGTTCTCATTAAGAGTACTATAATAAACTTCGTGAGAATCACCTAATCAACAAAAGAGGAATATATATTTCCCATGTCTTTAGACAAAAACCAAAACCAAAATTGTTAGTATGAGACCAGATAATCCACAAAAGTATAATCCTTTATAAAAAGAAAATCTATTCTTAATCTCCAAAATTTGTCAAAAAAATTTCAATGAGGACCATTCGATACACAATTTTCTATAAAATTCTTCAAATTAAACAAAACGAAGATTTAAACCCAAATATTTGAAGGATTTAATAACATAGTCTTCTAAGGTACAAATTATCTTTTATCTCCAAATAACATCAGTTCCTCTTAAATTCTCATATTGAAAAGTAATTAACCTAATCACATATCCTCCATGATAGGTTAATCATTTCCATAGATAACCCAAAACAAACTTACTCTTGATTACTAAAATTATATAACTAAAAATAATTAGTCAAACTAAACAGGGCTTCACGTAGTCCAGTGGTTGGCGATAAATACCAATCGCACTTTGGTTGTGGGTTTGATTCCCGCATGTTTGTCCGACGTGACGGGTTGTCACACGGTCTGCGTGTTATCCATTTTCCAAAACTATATAATTCTTAAAACATTCCCCAAAACGAGATAAAATCTTCAAAAATAATCATAAAATATTTTAACCACAATTTTATCTCATGCCTTTCAATTTCCATCATAATATATAATAACCCATAATTACCTCAAAAGTAAGGATCATATAAACCCTAATGGTTACCATTATAATTATTACATGAACTTCCACATTGATTGGCCATCTCATATATGATTCATTACAGAACGTACAAATTTAAAAGTGGTTGATCATGACTTCTTGATATTTGGTTTAGAACAACCATGAGTTTCCTCATTGAATCCCTCATTTCATCCAGTCTCTTAATCATAGAACCACAACAGTTTCCTTCAAAACAATTGTCACTTTGGTGCCTGCTAGATCCATCCATTCACTAAAAACAGAAATTTCAGTGTGTGTATATCAACAAAACCATCATGTACTAATGAGGAAGATAAACACTAAGATATACTTACTCATTCACTTTATCTAAAACTAGGACTCTTTCTGAAATCCTAACCATTATGGTAATGTCACTTATGCTTAGAGAATACCCTAACCTCTAAAGTTATCTAAACCGACATTTGATACCAACTATAAGGCCCCGGCCTTAAACCTTACAAAATATTGATTTAAATGAATAATTCACATTGATGATCTTTTCAGGTTTAGTGTTTTAGAGAATTAGATCATAAATCATGAATTGCATTCCACATTTAAACAAAGTGGTTACATAAAAGATAGAATTCGTTTTTCCCATCAGTGAAAACATATTTAAAATAAAACATGGATTATTTCTTGACACTTCCTTGACACTATCAACATATCATGCACCTTTCCCTTGACCTATGAAAAACATTTCAAAAACTTGGGATGAGCATAAAAATCTCAGTAAGGGATATAAAAATATGAAATGAAAACATTAGTCCATGTATGAAATCATACATTACTCATAAAACATAAACATTTTAACATACCTCATCAAATCATGAATAAATCACAGAAATCATAAGGCATAAAGTTAACTTGAGACATTCATAAAATTCTTACGTAGGGAGTAATCCTCTTGGTTACGTTTGAAATACCCATTATAGTATATTCCCTAAATCTCTTCAGAGAAACCATAACATTTAACTCCTTCGCATTACCCAATGCATTGGAGAGCTATATCAGGCTCACCCGCCCTTGGTTTATCACGGAACTACCTGTCTTCATAAACAATGCCCACGAACCATAACATAATCATAGCACATTACTTATTCATAAAGGAAATATAACATTGCCACATATAACTTTTTAAGATATTGAAATAATTAATCCATTCTAAATACCATTTTCAAAACCATTTAAAACATTTAATAAAGAGATCTTTGAATCAAAGTGTCCCATACCACTTTGAGACTTATAACATTTTAAACCATTAATATCCATATGTAAAAAAAATCCTTAAAACCATTTTGAAAACATGGATATTAATGAGAAATATTTATAAGAATAAATCATTAAAACAATTAAAATGATATTTTAGTTAAAGGGTTTTTAACAAAATGAGAGACACTTGAATACAATAATTGAGGAATAACATTTAATCAGAACTTTATAATATCATTAGAATAAAAGAATTCATGATATAATATTCCAAATGATAGTATATACACCATATAAGAGTGAATTGGTTCATAACAACAATGAAGTCTCAATAGAAATGTAAAATGAGATGAAATCCCGTGTAAAAAAGGTACCCTTAAATTAATGATAAATCAATCTCATAATTATGTGTGACAAATATCAATACACCCAATATAAGTGGATATTAAGTGTAAAAAAATCAAAGGTCATTCACAGATATTCAAAGCAAGACATATTCAATAACTACATGTTGAACCCAAAGAAATCAAAATTGGGTTAAGAAGTTCCCTAGGTAAAATTCGACAGCCTAACAGCGTCACTTTAAAATTCAGAAAATGAGTTGATGAGAGATAAAAAGGGTATCTCATCACTTGGACATAAAATTTACATAAATAAAGATATATAAGAACATATCCCAACATTACAATATGAAAATTAAAATACCCAACAAAATAAGTCTTTTAAAAAGTGGATGGTGAAAAGTTCTCTTAGCAACTTGGGTATCTTTCGAAACATACACCCCATAAAAGAAGGACAATACAACATTGATGTTAATTCTCATAAACGAAAGTATATTACACAAAGATTATAATAAAGGGAAGCATATATACCAATCAAAGGAAATGGTGGCAAATGTAGCATAAATCTCACGGAAATATAAGTGGGATGAAAAATCCCTTACGAAAACTCGGCAGCCTAACGACGCCACTTAAAACATCCAAAAATGGATTGATGAGATCAAATAGGGTATCTCATCATATTAACATAAAATGTACAGCAGGTGTATTATAAAAGAACATCCTCCAACATAACAAAGAGGATCTTAAAAGAAGTGACATAAAGGAGAGTACTTAAAAAGAAAGAGAAAAGTTGCATCTCTTATGAAAATTCGGCAGCCTAACAGCGCCAATCAAAACATCCAAAATGGATTGATGAGAGAAAATAGGGTCTCTCATCATATGAACATAAAAAGTACAGTAATTGTAATTTAAAATAACATCCCAATCATAATAAATATGAGCTTAAAAGGAATGACATAAAAGAGTGTACTTTAAAAGAAAGAGAGGGGTAGGTTCCCTTACCTCGTGTCCGACATGACTCGATCGTTCTTTAATCTCTTGAATAATAAAATTTGGTAAATTTATAATTTATTAAGGACCTACTTTAAATATTATTATTCAGTTAATATCACATATTATAAGGTTATAATAATTTGTTAATAAAGTGATTTCATATTAGAAGTTTTTGTCGATATTCGGTACATGAGTAAAAATCGAACTTGTTAGAAATGAATATTCCATGTAGTTATAGGTACATCATATCCATAATAGTATTGATGTTTTAAATATCATATAAATCCAGTATATATTCATTTTATACTATTCCATAGCATTTGGAGATAAAAAATTAAAAGCAACTTTCATGGAGACGGTAGGCCGTACGTACGCATCAACGCTACTTTCATTTTTTTGTCATATTAATGGAATTAAAAAAAATGAGAGATATGTATATTATAATTCCAGAATGATATCCATCAATTAGATTTAACATATTACATATATATCCATTATATATATGTACTTATAATAGTACATATCATTTGGAGATAAGAAATGAAATGTACCGTTCATGGAGACGGTAAGCCGTACGTACGCATGAACGCTACTTTCATTTCATTTTCATTTGTATTAAATGGAATTAAATAATAATTATATAAAAGTATATTATAATTCCAGTAGGATTTCATATGTAATACCATTAATTAAATCCTTTATACGTCCCACATATGGCATTAACGAATCAAATCACTTTGAGGGGGCAGTAGTTCGCACTTCCTAAAATGAAGATATCGTGTTTACCCATAATGGAAACCATAAAGGTATGCCATAAATGAAAAATAAAGAAGATTAAGGAAAACATAAACATATTATATATCATAAATAAATATATTGACATCTTAATGTCCACCTTTGAAGGTGTTAAAATAATTTTGAACAATCATCGTTTCGTGAGGCAGTAATTCGCCATCCACAGAAACAGTATGTTCCTTAACCATTAGACGGAGGTGTGTGAATGTGTAGGTCGAATACTTCTTATAACAACATCCTAGTATATTAAAGAGACTGGTGTTGTTACAAAAAAAATTAATAAAAAGATTTTAGGGGTTTGGATAAAAAAACAAATGAACACAAGGGAAGACATTACCTTTAAATCGGGTAACTCTCTTTGATTTGAGCTCAAAGGCTTCCTTGGAAAGGATTCTGCCCAAAGTGAGGTTTCAATGATGAAGAGAGGGATGCAGAGAGATTAAATGGGCAGGTTTTGGCTGAGCCAAAGTGTTGACAGGTGTGTGTAAGGTGGTAGAGGTGGGGGCCTTTTATAAGAGGACAGGAGGGGAACTCTTGTAAAGTTATAAAATATTACTTTATTATAAAATGATTTTCGGATTTAAAAGGTCCCAAAAGGATATATTTAAGGGATAAGGTGATAATATATCTAAATACACCCCTCTAATTGGTTTTTGACATGTGTAAGACTTAGATTTTACCCTATCATATCATTTTATTTAAATCATTCATTTTTGAGGTAATCACTACATCATCACGGTGTAATAAATAAATTAATTTGTTTAATGTCTAAAAATTATTAAAAAAATATATCATAATGTAGGAAATATTTTTCGATTTATAATGAATATTTATAGTCAGAGATATGACTTATATAACCCCATGTAAAAATTGTTTTAGTAAAACAACACATGTTTGTGACATTTTAATTTTAACTTTAAATAAAAAGGTATTTATGTCATTTTCCAACCAAAGTGGCTCCATGGGTTCCCCAAGTTGACCCATGGATTATCTTGGTCGTACATGACTCATACAATGATGTTAGGACATGTTTCTAAGTCATTTAATATTATTAAAACATTATTTTTACCTTAAACTACATTAATTACCTCTAATCGTGATTAAAACATAAAAGTTACTATTCACCAAAAAAATTATTTTAATCCCATTGAACCACATTTTACTTCTTAATGACAACCATGTATGTCAGATTTTTGAAATTCAAAACACAGAGGTGGTAAATTTTCATTTAAATGAAAAAATCAGTTTTTTTAAGTACCACTTAGTGGTTTCACTATTCATCAAAAATTGATGTTTTCCAGAAAAATACCATAAATTCACCCTAAGCTATATTTGATATTCCGAATTCAAAAATGATGTATATTTTAAAAAATTCAAAAAAAATAAGTTACATTAATTAATTTAATAATTATTTTCCGCTGTCATAGCAAATAGCGTGTTTTTATGAAACAATAAGTATCAAAAGATTGACACTAGTTTAAGTCCAATTTCAAGATGAAATTAATTCCAACGAACACTATTAATGGAAAAATATATTCTAATTTCACTTTAAAACCAATTCAAAAGATAATATAATCATATAAATGTATTAGATTAAAAAGAGGTTTTGAATTAAAATACAACATTTTTCACTAGTCATTAAAAAATGAACTTTATCGGAAAAATACCAAAAATTTACAAAAAGTAAATTTTGATGTCCCAATTCTAAAGAAGAATTTTATTTTTTCAAATATAACACATAAAATTTTCAAAAGGTGGATTTAAAAGAGGTTCTCCATCAAAAGGCGGTTAATCGACCTTTTAAAGAATATTAGAATGTTTACGCTTAAAATTGGATTCATTCGCATTTTCAATCCTCTAACATCTATTGTAAATAGTAAAAATATTTGACAAACATATATAATCATTTTGTTGTTATTTATGTTCATTCCCTCCATTAAAACAGCTAGGTGTTAACTAACATTTAAAATAATATTATTTTATTATTAGAGTGCAACATAAGATTCCCCAGAAACTCGTTGTTGCGTATTGGGTACGCCATCGAGCATAGCGTCCCCTTTAAAGTAATATTAATATTTTATTCACAAATATGGATAAATGTGAAAATGTAATATTATTTATTTACCTAGGGTGTTACATTTGTACTTACTAAATCCCCAAAAATCTTCATGGATTTTATAAATTGCATCTTTAGAAACCACCATGAAATTTTTTATGTAGTGTTTATCAATGATATTCAAATATAAACTACGAGGAAGGAGGAACATGAATAATATATAAGGATTTTAGTAGTGATATTATATATGGATAAATTGAATGATATTTACAACAGTTGTGACTTTTGGTTGCAGCATGTCTCATTCTTGGGACACGTGATTACAAGTGATAGAATTTCTAGGGACCCTTTAATGACAAAGGAAATTTAAGGATATCCCAAACCCTATAGTCTCACAAAAATCCACAGTTTTTTTGGGATAGTAAGGTACTACCCATATTTTTTTATAAATATCTCTCAATTTTCTATCCCTCTATCTATGTTAAAAGGAAAGGGGTAAATTTATTCTTGATGGAATAATTTGAGGAAATATTAAAGGAGCTAAAGAAGAGGGTGATCATCGCAACTGTACTCCCATTACCAGCAAGTGGGATTGTTTTTTAGATATAAAATCATTCTTCAAATAATTTATTTTGTTTTCTAATGATGAAAAATGATAAATTGATAGACTACGTGTCATGAAAATTGAAGATCCATGAAAAAATACACCAAACACAAGATCTGGATCTAAAATTTGTGATTTTTTATTTCATAATATGGATTAACTATCTATATGGTGAGAAGTGTGATATATATACCAATCACAATACCCTAATGTATGTATTCACAAAAAATAATCTCAACATGAATCAATCTAGACAGTTTGAGAAAATAAAAAACTATGCTTTCTCTATTCACTATCATCATGTCAAGGAAAAAAATGTAGGTGATGCTCTTAGTATAAAATAACCTTCAATTATATCCATTATGTAGATTGATATAGACAATCTCTTAATGTATATACAAAAGATGGATTTGGAAATCATAACCTTGGGGAATACATCCTGCCTTTCCTAAATGAATACCCTACCATCAATCTAATAGATGATCAAGGAGGCACAAATGGATGACTTGGAGCATCAAAACAATATGAATGCTGTAAAGGAAGGGTATCTACAAGAGGTCCATATAGAATATAATCCTGGGATTAGTTTTAGAGAAAGTATTTGTGTGACTTCATCTCCTAATATAAATTAGGATCTATTGGATAATTCAAAATCCTCAACATTCTATATACATCCTTGAAGTACCAATCTGTACCATGACATTTGAGAACACTTATAGTGGTACAACAAGAGGAAGGACATTCTAGAGTATATATCATGGTTCTTGATATATCAATAAGTTAATTAGGAATGAGGAAATTGTAGGGGTATTATTATAAAATTTCTTATACACATATAAAAATGGGAGAATGTAACCATGGTCTTTACCACTGGTCTCCCAAAAACATCCAAACGAAATAATGTGATATAGGGTTTTATGTGTCAACTCACAATGGGATATCCGTTTTAGTATGTCCTATCTCTCCCAAACTCATGGAAAATTTAAAATAACTATTCAGAAACATAAAGAAAATATAAGAGCCTTCACAATGGAATTAAAAGGTGGATGAGATCATCATATCCCTTCAATTGATTTATCATAGAAATACAACATCCCCTGAAGCATTTAGATGCCTCCATATTATGCTTTTTATGGGATGAGATGTAGAACTTCGACCTTTCGGGATAAAGTTGGAGAAAAATTCTACTTGGACTTGATCTCATATAGAATAGGATAGAGAAGGTTCAACCCATCCATCAATATATGAATGATTATCAGAGATGAAAAAAATGAAATGTTGCAACTATCAAAGGGACATGAAGTTTGACGTTGGATATAATATCTTCCTCCAAATATCACATGAAAGATATTCATCTATTTAAAAAAGAATGGGACAATAAGACCAAGGTACATTGGCCCCTCTATTTTATTTGATTGCATAGAATCAGTGTCCTGTCATCTTTCACATACACCAATAATGGATCAAATACATGACATGTTCCATGAATATATCATGAGAATGTAAATACCAAAATCCTAACATATAGTGAATTCAAAGGTGGAATAACTAAAAGATGATCATTATTATTAAGAGCATCCAATATTAGTTCTGGATCAGAGAGATAAGGTTCTACGCAACAAGAAAAAACATCTTGTCAAATTTTCATTGAGTAACAATATGTATGATGATGTGACTTTGGAATCAGTGTAAGGAATAAAAGAGAAATATGGTCACATGTTTTGGAAAAAGAAAATTATGAGGGAGAAATTTCATAAGGAAGGAGGATGTAACGACTAAAACTTTTATAAATTGAATTTCCCTTATTGTGATTATTTTATATATTATAAATCACCTAAAATCATATAGGTCCAAACAAAAACATTATACTCATAAAATAATAATGAAATAAATTATATTTAAATAAATTAATGAACCTATAATAAATGTATAAAAAAATGAAATTTGGAGCAGTAATATGATCATTAGGAAGAGGAATACAACTAATAGAATAGCTACCACACCTATGAAAGTATAAATAAATTTAGGAATATTATAAATGATAATATGATATAATTATTTTATAGTATTTGAACATAAATGTTTTATAAATTATTAATGAGCTGTTGGTATTTCTGGGAAAACCTAAATGTTTTTTTTCAATTTTATAATTAAAAAATGATTTAAAATATAGTTTATTCTCATAAAATATTTTTATAATGAATATTTTTCGGTCTTATTATTATAATATAATTTTATGAGACTGAAAATAATATTTCAAAGAGTTGTAAAATTATTTATAAATTTCATACAAATATTTTTTGAATAAATGATGATTTTATTTTAGAAATAAATTTTTAATGTTAAGAAAATTAATTTCATAAAGTAGAGGCCATTTATTATTTCTAAAAATAAAAAATTTCTTAGGTTTAATTTTTAGTACTTTTCTAAAAGATTTGATTTTTTTACAATAAAATACGATAATTTTCCATAAAAGCTAAATACATTAATTATTGAGTCATAGATGTTGTATGACATATATAAGACCATAATCTCTAACCCTCATTAATTATTTTAATATATATAGTGATAATGACCAAAATATTCATTGTCATGCTCCAAAATAATAATATAATGACAAACCACCCCTCTCCTCTCCTATAAATACCACTCATCACATCCTCCTCTCCACACACATCAAAATCCTTGAACCATGACCAATTTTTTTCCAACACACATCACATGACCCCCCACCCCACGTCCACGTGTTTTTGTTATCATCAAAAGACCAAACTCTTTTCCCAAACTAGGTTATTACGGAACATAAATTCAAGAAGTCAAATCCTATTTCTTTTTCTATTAATTTCTTTTCAATTTAATTTCATTTAATATCCTGTCATGACCTATCCTTTGTAAAGTTTCATGAAAAATATAGTGTACTATATATGCTATAATTTTATCACATTTTAGAATAATTATTCATCAAAATCATTCTCCCCTCTATTTTATTCAGAAAATGAAAACACCATATGTGTTGGGTCGATTTATTGTTATCATGGACGAAGCATTTTAAATTTTCATTACCACCTCCAAGGCTAGTCACAATACCATTATTATGGTTAAATAATATTTTAAAATACATGTTATAAGTTATATAGTTTTATGGATCTCTCATATAAACATGGTATTAAATAAAACAATACGATTTCTTGATGGTCGTAAAATTCATCAAATAAATTATATCTTTTTAATTAATTATTTACATAGTGATTCATCCTCATACCATATGAAAACATGATATATAAGATCATTTAATATCCTATATTTTATATTATAAAATAGATTCTTAATTAGGGATATTTATCCCCATTATACATGAACTTATAACGTTATAAACAAGTAAAATGATAATGAAAATAATGAAAAGTAACAATCTCGGGCGATGAAATTCAACTCTATAACTCATAAAAAAGTCCATGAATGAAGTTTATAATAAAATAATTAGGAAAATATGTTAATAATCAGTTATATAATTTTTGAATTAATGAATTTAATTTTATTCTACTAGATATTAATGTAATGAAATCACTTAGACAAATGGTATGGGTATTCTCGAACCCAAACCTCATTCTTTTGAATTTTCTAACATTCATTGCATTTTTAGTATGGTTGATCCTTTAATGTTGATTAAATATCATTTATTTTTTCCTTAACTTTTCCTTTTCTTCCTACAAAACTCTTAATTATAAAAACACGCCTTTTAATTTTCATGATATTGTTTCTTCTCTACTCAAGATTGATGATTATTATAACTATAATGGTATTCTCTCATTTTTTGTGAACTAGAAAGTTTATTCATGAATGTATTCTTTATTAAATGAGACATCTTCTATTACATGGGTTTTTTATTTCCATGTTTTATATAATTTTTATGTGGAAAGCATGACAATGTAAATATTATCATTTTATTGGTGTGACAAGAATTATATAGCACTATTAAATGTCTTGTTGTGATGGGTTTTCCCAAAATTACATATCTATTCAATGCATTGGGTAATGTGTTGAATCTCTTGATATAATTTTAAACATGCATGAACATGATTATATTTCTATGAAAAACTATGTTTTTTTGTTTAAAACAAATACATGATGCTACATTATTATGAATTTCCACATTCTATGACTTTATCTGTTGCTTCCACTAATGATTATTATCATATTTTTTTATGATGATTATTATCACCCTTGTTTAATGTATCTTATTTCTCATCTTACTATGATTATAGATCACCCATTATTTTTATGTTTACCCTTAGGTTAATACTTTCAGTATGAAGAATATGAGGGCCAATAAGAATCTAATGAAGACAGAATTAAATAATTATGAATATTCATTTTTTAAATGTGATGAATGGTCCTAATTTTCCCAACACACTAATCATTTGGTTCCTGGTTCTGTAACAGTTCTATTTTTTATATTTAATATGTTTTAATAATCATGTAATAAATATTACGGTATCCATATATAATAATAATTTTAGGTTTTATAGGAATAAAAAATGAAGGTTGATTATTTTTAGCTCTAATTCTGGTAACTCCTGGTTTTCACCAAAGGACGTCATTTGATTTATTTTAGATAAACATAAGGACTCAATAATGATAATATAGATGTGTATAAGTGAATTTTATATGTATTGATCAATAGAATGGTATTTGGAGGTGTGAATATAGTAGGGTAGTGTGAGGCCTTTTATATGTTGTGTGAGTGGAAAACAATTATATTTTTCATGAGTGAACTACACGCATGTTTTTTCTAGTCACCAAGCCCCAATAATTCAAAGAACACAATATTATAAGTTTTAGTGTCCAAATATTTCAATAAAAAAGTGATGGAAATGTATGTATTCCATTTTCCCAATAAGAATAATATTTAACCCCAATGTAAACACAGTATTTACCATAATCATTGCATTTAGTTTTAATTGACCACATCTATCACTTTGGTAAAACATTATGGTGTTATTATTTGACATTATAAATTATTATTATTCTAAATGTCAAATAAATTATTCCAAAATAAATTAATTTAATAGGAAAATTTTAATTTAATATCATGCTGATGAAATAAGACAGGTTTTTAAGAATATTATTTTTTTAGAAAATGGTGATTCTATATAAATTCAATGATGAATAATAATCACTATATGAAACTCATATAATACTTAATTATTAATTTTCTTAAACATTTCATTTTAAAAATTCCATATTGTGGATAATTATAATAAATTAAAAATGAGAAATAATGTTCATTTTAAAACAGGTTTTTGAACACCCTTCTTTAAAAAAAAGAACAAAATTATGTTAAAATATAATAAAAAGATGATTCCAAATTAATTAAGTGTTGTAAATATAAAAAATATTACTCATTCTATATGTTAAAATATAGAAAACAATTTGGGAATCATAAATTACATCATTTTTTAAAATAAAGTCCTTTTTAGAAAAATTAGTATTTCTAAATATTTTCTCAAAAATCAACATTTTCAAAAAAATCCAAAAAATAAACCAATGTAAATTTTTTATATTTTTATTTAAAAAATTATATTACTTTTATAAAATTCAATTATCAAAATTTATAAATTTGTCTTTAAATAAATTCTTGTAAGAAAAAAATTTAATTAACGAATTTTTTTTTGTTTAAAAATTAAAAGATATTTTAATAATAAATATAAATTTATAATTTTTATTTAAAAATATGAAAAAAATTACATATCATTACCTTGGTTTTTACATCCTTCTCCCTTTTAAAATTGATTCCTCTCAATTTTATTCACTTACCAATCAGATGAGGATATCATATCTTTATAAGATTTTTTTATCACTATGTTTTATATTTTCCCATATGGATTTTCAATAAAACCTTAACATTTATAACAACCTTATTAAAAAACAAACTATCTATATGTTCAAGAAATATATGTGGTTATTCCACATAAGAATGATTCTCTTCCGATTGAACAACTTTTTTCTTATAACATGCGATAAATCAGGAACATATTTCCTAAACATTTAAACATGAAATACATTGTGTACCTTAGATAAATTAAAAGAAAAATAAACGTGGTTGGAAACTCATCCAACTTTATATATGACTTCATATAATCTAATGAACCATGTAATTATCTTCCCCTTCTCACTGAATTGAATCACAGTTTTCCATGGACACATTTTTTTGAAAGAGATGATCACCTAACATGATTGAATGATCATTCATTTGTTGATATAAATAACTTTTATATATAATAAGGGTTTTCCTCATATTTCACTATACTTACTAAAATTTACCTCCAAACTCCTATTCAAACTATGGTCCCATAAAATACAATTTTACAATTTTATCCCAAATTTTTGTTGCTTGGTTCCACTATCCATGTAATGCCTCAAATGGGACTCTCCATAGAATAGAATGAAAACCATTATTATTAGAAAACTAAACCAAATAATGATGTTTATAGCAACTTCCCTTGTATTATATCAGGGAAGAAAAAGTAATATATTCATTGGAATGAATTATCCACTCAGAAATTCTACATTATTTTTGGATGAAAAGATTAAATGAAATATAATTTATCACCCAATCTCTTATGAGTTATTTTACAAAAATTGTATGGAACTTGAGATCATGATCTGATACAATATAGAGAGCCTCTCTATTAAACCTGAATATCTAAATTAGCTAAAGCTAATAAATCTGGTCTAAATACATTGTGTCTCTAATGGGATAAAAAAAATTATATGTAGTTAATCGATCAAAAAAACCCAAATAACATTGTTATATAATATTTTACTTGGATATCCCAAAAATAAATCCATTGATATATTATCTCATTTTCATTATCTCACTTGAAATGGTTAACACATCCGCATTGGTTATTATCAACCTTCTTTATCATTATGAAACTTACAAAACATCATGGTAAATTTATTAATATCTCCTTTCATTCCATCCCACGAGTAATAATATCAAATGCCTCTATACATATTAGTAATGCCTACATGAATGGAAAATATAGTACTATGAGCTTCATTCAATATCTCTATTCTAAACTATAAATAAAATGGTATACAAAAACCATTTCTAAATCATTATGTACCATCTCCATCAATATTAAAATTAGCAAACTTACCCTTCATAATAAATTCTATCTTTTCTTAAAAATATTGATCCTCTTTAGAAAAGTTCTTAATTATTAATGGAAATGAAAAATATACTAATAACCAAAATAAAAAATTTACATTTCCCAACATCCAAAAATCACAACCAAAATTTAAAAATAATTAATCATAGATTCATGTTCTAGACCTATCATCGTTAATGTAGAATCCATATATTGACATAAAGAATCAACCACTTTATTGTCATTTCCATATTGATATTGGATCATGGAATTATAATACTTGATTACATCAAGCCATATATTCTTTCTCTTGTTCAATTTTATCTGAGTGAATATATATTATTAATCTATTTTTCTGTATATATGTAACACTTTAATACATGTTAATGATGCCTCAAAATCTTTAAATCTGAAAACCCTTTGCATATAATGTTATTTCATGTGTATCATAATTTTACTCAAGAGGTTTTAACTCATGTGAAGCATAAGAAATTACCTGATCATTTTACATTAGGATGAAACCATGTCCATTCTATAATGCATCAACGCATTTGATGAATACAACATTTTTTTTAGTCGAGGCCAAAACTAGATAATAAACAAGATCTTCTTTTCTCTCCCTTAACCAATCATCACATTATTTTCCCCATATGATTATAACTATATTTCTAGTTATCATATATAGTGGGATAGAAAACTAAGAAATTTTTTCAATAAATGATCATGAGTATCCATAAAAACCAATAAAACTAAAAATCTCTATGATATTTTCGGTTCTTTACATTCATCAACAACATTCTTTAGAACATTCAATATTTATGAGATATTTTGAATCAATTTGACCATGGACTAGAATCATAAAATGATTCAATTTTCTAAGAATAATATTTTCATCATGTATGACTATTCTCGCACTCATATTGCCTTAACGATAAAACAAATTGATCAATAAACACCTCAACTTTTGATATCAATCAATTAACTGATTATTTGGTTCCTTGTGAATATTTTCATTGTATTCATGTGCCATGTGGACAAGATTTCAATATCATTAACACTTTCCTAACTCCATAATTCATTCTTCTAGGTTTTTTCGACCACACTCACAAAAAATGAGTACATCAATTTTTATTGATTATATTTTATTGATGTATGTTTCACCATTACATTCCATTTTGATCACTTCTTTAATTAATCATCTAAATTATCATAAGAGTCTAAAATTTTCATCACATCCTTTTTTGAAAAATTAAAAATTTCTAATATCCTTTTAATACTCATGTTTTCATAGATCTTCATAGGCTTGGATTCAATGTGGAGTAAATCAAATAATTTATCTATCATTTTACTGAATAAAATATAGTATATACCATGATAATCTTTTGATACTTCCTTCATATGTAGCTATTTAATATTCATCATTCTACCACAATTATTGGAAGTTTTTTCCAATCCAGATCCAAAAAACCTTATTGAAATATTTATCATAAAAATTATCATTGAATGTTTCATATTCCCTGGAATCAATATCATATTTTTAAATTGTTTTCTTAACAAAATTTCATCATTTATTAGTTTCCCCTTCAAAATGATAAATTGAAACAGTTTCATTTTGTTGTTATGAACATCACATGACATGAAATATTTTTTCCAATTCATTTATACATCCATCGAATACCACAGGGTTAGATGGTTTTCTAAATGGCAGAAGATTTTGACTCATGAAATGCTACACAAAAGACATTTTCCTTAGTTATAGATAAATACACTATCTACTGTGGACACCTCCTCCATTTATAGTTTATATCAACTAATCCATTAATCCAACAAGAATTTATATCCTAATTCTAACCATCTCATGATGCTGAAATAGATGTATATTTTCATCTAATTGTATTCCCAAAATATATTCCATGATTTTTCAATATAAAACCATTCTGAATAGAATGTTTTTAGATAAATAAACATATTAAATCATTAAATAAAATATCATTTAAACATAATCCTATGTTAAAATCATTAATGGTAATATTATTACCATTATCCCGGTATTTTTCATTTTCAAACCCTTACCATTGACATTAATTATAATAAATTGACATTAATCATTATATAATCATGAGTTGAATTCATTAATTAAATTTCTTTCACTTTGAGGATCATTTAATTTTTTTATTTTCATAGAATTATCTCGTAAATCATACATTGCAATGATATATAACACAATTTGGATACCTATGATTAGTATCCATTTATCCCATTTTATAAATCTATTTAAACCAAATCATTATTTTTTTCACGATAAATTTTCATGACATTCTACAAAAAAAATTCTGGTTCCTAACCCAACCTATGAAAAATAATTAAAAAATGGGTTGATCACAAAAATATTAGTATAGGACATGAAATTAAAAGAGCTATTTTCTTATTGAAAACATGAAAACTCTTATAATTTATTAATTTATCTTCAATCTTATCTGAGAATGTGAAATAAAATATTTCCACTTGAAATTCCCAAATAAATTTTTCTTGAAGATAATCATTTATAGCCATTTCAATAAACTAAAATCTATTTTCAATTTAATGAATGATAATTTTGATAAAAGTATTCAAATACATTTAATTTAGAATAATTATATTGTATGTTCTAGTATAATCATTACCTAATGCATTAGAGTGCTATCTAGCCACACCTTTCTTTTAAACATATAATGACCACACCTAATGTTATCTATCACTCCCCATTTATATTTTATGAAATAGTCCCACACAATGCAATCTAGAAAGTCACCTCATAAAATCTATAATATTCTCACTCGATATTATCTATGATTCCCCATTTTGTAGTTCTCAAGTACAGATTCTTGAAAAAAATCAATTTTATACATTCACTTATCCATTAAAAAAATACATGAAAATTTCTTCTAAACTATTAAACATATCCATTTTTTATTTCAAAATATCCATTTATTTTAATAACCTTTTTCAATATAACAATAACTTTTTTTAATAAGGATTTCAAATGAAAAAAATACAAAAATAAAAGGAAAATAGTTTTTCATTGAAGGAACGTATGAATGCTTGTAATGGAAGCTTGATATGAAAAAAATAATAAATATGGTAGAAAGGTCATTATTGTAATGCCCTGACCCTAGTTACCCAGAGATGGTACATTTTTACACAACATTGGCATGATCACAATGGATCAAGTCCCGAAATACTGATCATTTTAGTAGCCTTCGAATTACTAGATACATACCTAGGTTTTATATTACATTATGAAATGAAAAAATATCAACATTGTGTCTCCTTTGAACACATGTATATCCCATAGCCTATCCCTGAAGGTTAATAATAATATATGTCTTCAAATCTTGGGAAAAAACATAAGAAAGTGGTGATCTTGGATGCTAAGTAAGGATAACAATAAGCATAAACATTCATAAATAAGCATAAACATTGAAGGCAATGTATAAGAATAAAATTAAAATTCAGCATAATATAGAAAATAAAAAAAAATAACTCAATTTACCTATTCAAATGTCAATTAATTGTTTGTAATATCTATAGATAATTTCATAATGATGGAATGCATAATGCAGGACATCATAACCGCATAGTCAAGACCTCGTGTCAATACTGAAAATAATATTTTTCAGTTGCTTATGCCAAGACAAAGATTGTCTCATGAGACCTATCAAAGCATCGAGAATCTATATAGGGCTCCACCCATCACTTACTAAGTCCAATTCATTCCTAATATGAAAATGTTGAAATATAACACAAACATTCATATTAAAACTAGCATACAAAATGTTAACACTTTAACCATAAACCATGAATGGTATAAAAATAACGCATACACAATCAAACATATCACAAATCCATCAATACAATATTTAAGATTGTATCATAATAAATCTAATTCAAACATGTGTAAAATCCATCAAAGTATATTGACATAGATGAAATCAAAACTATTTGAGAGAAATATCTCTTTTTATTTTGAAATCATTTAAAAGTAACATAATTATAAAAGAAAACATTTATTTTGAAAATATTATTATAATCTCGTAAGGGATGCATCTAAGGTGGTATAGTGGTGGAAAATAGATTCACCCGTCATATAAGTTAATAAAGCATTCATACCTTAATTTGTGGAAAATGCCATCAAGTAAACTTTGTGGAAAATAACGGAATGATTCCTTTCAAAACATTTTATTAAAATTAAAACAAGGAGATAAATTAATTTAACCCATATTATAGGAAATAGTAAAAGTATTTTGAAATACATTTTTAAGAAACATGGATGTTGATGATAAAAAAGTCCTAGTAGATACTTTGGTAAAAACAACCTTGGATAATAAATAAGTTATAAAATTAACTCTTTCGTTGTACTTTTCCTTAGTTGAGGTTTTGTTAACCACCTATATAATACTTAAATAATTTTTAATAATTATAAAATAACCACATACATAAATATTATATCATATATTATCTTTTAATATAGTTTTGTTAATAATATTTCAACAGTATCATTGGTTCGGGTGTTAACAGATTTGTTTTACTTTAAATGTTTTATTACATAAGTAATTTTTTTTATGGATAGGATGTATTTGATTCATATAAATAATGATATTAAGTTCTTAAACATTAATTTATATAATAAAATAAAAATTATTCTTGATTGGTTACGATGAGGAATGAATCTCATCGCATTCATGGAGACGGTAATCTGTACGTACGCACGAGCGGCAATATAATTCCATTGTTGGTGAAATAATTTTTAATTGGATTTTATATTAAATATACATAAAAATTAAACTGTTATATTTATTATTTAGGACAATTATACTAATTATTATACCCATCCAAATAATAAAGTGTTGAATAACTAACTACCCCACGACGTTGAGACAGTAAGCCATATGTACGCAAGTATTAGGACTTTTCATTCATAGGATGGAGAGAATAATGAATATGTTTGTACCATATTTATAATAAAATTAAATTATGTAGAAGTTACTGGAGTTATTATTTTTTTATGGAAACAAAAATGAAAGGGGAAGTGGAAGAAGAAAAGAACATTAAAAGAGGTGATGGAATTATTACCTTTTCTTCAGGTGCTTCCTTTTGATTTGATCAGAAGGTCTCTTTAGGTTAGATTTATGATCAAATAAATGCTTATAAGTTGATGTTAGGGTAGTTGGGATGATATTTGAGTAGGGTTTGTCTCATTCAAATGGCTTTCGAGGTGTGATTTTGAGAGAAGGAGAAGTACACTTTTATTAGAGAGGCGAGGGTCACTTTAGAAAAAAGCATGAAATATTATTTTATTAATAATTATTTTTCAGTTTATAATGGAACTAAATGGATTTATTACGAGCCTAAGGTTGGTATGGGAAGAAATACACTCAACCAATAGGTTTTATACAAGTTTAGGTCACCATATTAACCTTATCTTTTAGATTTAACTCTTTGTTAAATAGTTTAACTTTTACAATGTATTCTTGTATTTTTATATTACATGGTTAATAAACATAATTTAAATCACCAAGAAAACCTAAAGTGATTCATTAATGAAATATATATTTTTTATAAGTCCTTTTTATAAATCATTGTTTTTTATGTATATTATATCATTTAATAATATAGTATTTCTTTTAAAACACATATTTGTCAATTTTAACACTATTTAATATTTGGTTATTGTGAATGTCAAAAAACTCGATTACATAAAAAATACATTAAATAAATCCTAAAATGTAATATTAACCTATAAATTTATTTTAATTCATCAAAAGTATAAATTTACATTTATTTGGATATTTATAATATCAATTATTTTAATCTTTCATTAATAAGCTAATTACTGCATCATCATTATGTCATAAATAAATTTAATTATTTGATGTCTAAAAATTATAAATAAAATACCAAAGAATAGGAAATCGTTTTATATTTCTAATTAATATTTACAGTCTAATTTATCTTCTGTATTACCCTATATTAAAAATGGTTTAGTTATTAAAATTTGAATATAACACTTTTAACTCATCTTTAAATAAAATAATAATAAATTTCCTAATCTAATCCAATGGGTTCAAAAGGATCATATTTTATTCATAAGGTCGAATTTGGTCTAAATACCCTTATTCAATAATATTATGACATGTGTTAGGGTAATTATAATATCATTTTTACCTTTAATTACCATATTTATTTTTAACCATGGTAAATAAAATTCAAAAGTTTTTATGCACCAAAGAATGTATTCATGCAATAGAACCACATTTTAATTACTAATTTCATCTGTTTCTCTTGGATTTTGTAAATTCAATTCACATAAGAGGTAAAAATTATGTTTTATACAAATTTTCAAATGTCCCTAGAAGGTGGGTAAAAGATGTTAAAAAATTAAATAAAATTTTATATATCTAATCTTAGTTAAAAATGAATACAATAAATTGAAGTTTAATAATATATGTATTATGTTTGTATTTTTACTTTAAAATAAATTTAAATAAAAATAATTATAAATTAAATAAAAAGTCAGTTTTTATCTACAACGTATTATTTTTCACTATTTATAAAAAAATTAAATTTTTTAAGAAAAATACAAAAAATTCACTCTAAGGTAATTTTTATATTCCAAATTCCAAAATGATGTCCATTTTAAAAAATTTAAAACATATATTTCACATTTATTAATTTAAAATTAATTCTTGTTTTCAATACCAGAAAGTAGGCTTTTAAGAATAAAAAACTATCAAAAGATTGACATGTGATTATATCCAATTTAAATGTGAAATTACTTAAACTGACCTACATTATATTAAATGTTAAAATCACTCAAATTCATAATTTATCATAATAAATTATTTTGATTAGAAACGTAGTTTTTTAATTAAAATTTAGGGTTTTTCATTATTCATCATAATCTAAAAGTCATCAGAAAAGTAACAAAAATTTATCGAAACTAAATATTTATGTCCCTCTTCTAAAGAGGGATTTAATTTCATTAAATTTAATATATAAAAGTTTTAAATATTGTATTCAAAAATGGTTCTCCATTAAAAGGCAGAAAACTGCATTTTTATAAAAATAATTCTTTTATCTGAAAAATTGAATTTTTCGATATATTATATCTACAAAACACATATTATTAATGTTAAATTTATATAGGATATATATAATTCCAAATTTGGTTAATAATATTCATAATCTCTTTATTAAAGGCTATTTTGATAGGTCGTGATGCGCTTGAACTTGGTGTTGTGTGTAGCGAAATCTATTGAATTACTTTAAAGAGATAACATACTACAAAATATTGGGGTGTTACATTCTCCCCTCCATTAATAAACTGTGTCCTCATAATTTGATATTTTTCTTCAAAAATAAAATATTTAAAATAGAAAATACCTTTTTGGAAAACCCACATCAGAAATAAAGATAATAAAATTTAGTCTTAATAAGAGGGAAAGGGAAATGAAAAAGTCACAACCAAATTAGGGTTTCAAATAGGAGAACATTGATTGAAATTATAGACACATAATTGGATGGAAAATGTGAATATTTAAAGAAATTGATTGAGGTCATCAATCATAAATTAGTGAACAATAAATGGATAATTAAGGGCCTCAAAGCCATAGATCTATAATGATTAAAAATATCCTCGGTTAAAAAAACATAAGGTATTAGGATAACACTTTTTTCATTATAATATCCTTTCAATAATTTTTTATAATTAATTTATTAATAGAATAAGTAAAAAAATACTTGACATGTAGAGTTCCATCCTTTAAATAATTTCTACCACAAACTCATCTTTTACTCCAAAAATATAATAGAAGTCAAAAATATTCTATTTATCCTAATCATGTAGGGTTTCAAAAAAAATAATTCATCATTCACACCATTTTAAAAAAAACTACATTATACAGACCAGGACATCACATAGGCCAGGGATAGGTGCTGCACCCCTGTCTCCCATAAGTTGCGGGTTCAAATCTCACAGCCTTTCCAAACACGACGGGTTGTCGCCCGACCATTGGGTTGTCCTTTTTATAAAAAAATTCCATAAATAATCATAATAAATTATTTAACCTCAAACCATAGTATCTAATGTACAACTTAATCCATTCCAATCATTATATAAGGCCCCAGACTTAAACCATGCTTAATATTGAATGAAATGAACAATTCACATTGAGGATCTTTTAAGGTTTAGAGTTTTAGAGAATTAGGACATAACTATTACATCTCCAAAGATTACAAAGTATACACTTCTACTAAGTTTCCATAAAATAAAAACTCTTAAAAAGAAACATGTATAGTTCCATGTTTTATAAAGCATGAATTTCCCTTGATCCCATCCATGACCCTATTCTACATTAAGTCTTGTGAAACAAATTTCAAAAAAAACTTGGGGTGATCATAATAAGCTCAGTAAGGGATACACAATGAATGAAAACTGTTAGTTTTTCAAAACAACAAGTAAACCATGTATACATTATCAAATTAATACTTTTTTCCTTTATGAAGTAGTAAAAACTATTCACTGAATAAAAGATCATTACTTACCCTTTTGTAACCAAAAGATTACCATAATACCCATATAAAGATCACATAACATATAAAGGTAACTTGGGATATAAACATACTTAAATGGAACAACCATACGGTCGACTTCCACACATATCACTTAATGGAATAGCCATACGACCGACTTCCATACCCAATGCATTGGAGGTTATAACGTAACCACCCGTCCTGGTATTCACGGCACCACCCGTCATATGGTTTATCACGTAACCACCCATCAAATTTCCAAGTACCATTATAAAATCATAAGACATAAAACAAATATAATGGAAAGAAAACATTTACACACTTTGATCACAATATATCACTTAAATATATTGACATAACAAATCCATTATAGAAACCATTTTCAATACCAAAATACATAAAATATTATATGGTATTTATTTCATTTTAAAAAAACATCACGGCTTGTTGAGGAAGCCAAAGACCAAATAATACTCGCGGCGGCGGAAAAGGTCGTTGTCACCGCGTACGTTAAAAGAAATATTGCTTTTTGTCATTTAGTAAAACACTTCGTAGAAAAAGATTCCTTCTATATAAAAGTAAAATTAAAATGGGTTTATACACCATATAAAATATAGTTGTGTATAAAAAGAAATATGCCTCAATGAAAGGAGATTGAGACGAAGTCCCTTACCTCGGGTCCGACTTGACTCGATCGTTCTTTAACATCCTGAATAATAATCTTGAGTTAATTTCTACATTCTTAAGAACCTTTTTCAAGATAATTATTCCTTTTATATCACTTATTTCCATGTTATAAACATTATTTAATCATTTAGGTTAATAATGTTTGTTTTGTCGATATTTGGTTCTTAAGTCGAAAGTGGACTTCATACTATTACATGTTGTTCGTGTGGTCAAAGGTTCATTATATCCAGAATGATATTCAGGATTTGGATATCAAATATATCATATATATTCAGAATATACATGTATTTATAATATTACATAATCATTTAGAGGTAATAAATGAAATGCATCATTCATGGAGACGGTAGGTCGTACATACGCATGAACGCTACATTCATTTATATATCATATTAATGGAATTAAAACTAAATGAGAGTAATATATATTTTAATTCCAGAATTATATTCACCATTTATATATAACATACATCATATATAATAACTTTAAATCAATCCTTTATACGTCCCACATATGGCATTAACGAATCAAATCACTTTGAGGGGGCGGTAGTCCGCACTTCCTAAAATGAAATTATCGTGTTTACCCACAATGGAAACCATAAAGGTATGCCACAAATGAAAAATACAGAAGAATAAGGAAAACACAAACATAATATATATCATATATACATATATTTACATATTAATGGCCACCATTAAAGGTGTTAAAAGAAGATTGAACAATCATCATTTCGTGAGGCAGAAATTCGCCAACCACAGAAACAATATGTTCTTTAACCATTAGACGGAGGTGTGTGTAGGTGTAGCTCGAATACATATTATAAAAACATTATAGTATATTTAAGATAGTGGTTTTGTTACAAAATAAAGTAATAAAAATATTTTAGAGGGTTGGATAAGCAATATAAAACAAAAGAACACAAGAGAAAACACTACCTTTAAAACGGGTAACTCTTTTTGATTTGAGCTCAAAGGCTTCCTTGATAAGACTTCTGCCCTAAGTGATGCTTCTAGGAGTAATAGAGAGATGTGGATAGACAAAATGGGAAGATCATGGCCGAACCAAAGGCTTGAGAGGTGTGGGTAAGGTGGTATAGGTGGGGGCCTTTTATAAGAGGAGAGGAGGGGCACTCTTGGAACGTTATAAAAGTTTAATTTATAATAAAATGATTTTCGGATTTTAAAGGTCCCACATTGATATAATTCGAGGATAAGGTGATAAGGGTTCGAAATATACTCATCCAATAGGTCTTTGACAAATTTATGTCTTAGATTTTATATTATCTTTTCATTTTATTTAAATCGTTCATTAATGAGGTAATCGCTACATCATCATGATGTCATAAATAATTTAATTTATATAATGTCTAAAAATTATAAAAAAAATATCATGATGTAGGAAATATTTTTATATTCCTAATTAATATTTATAGTAAAAAATATGACTTGTATAACCCCATTTAAAAATTGTTTTAGTAAAACAACTCATGTTTGTGACATTTTAATTTTAACATTAAATAAAATGTTTTTTATGTCATTTTCCTACCAATGTGGCTCCATGGGGTCCCCAAGATGACCCATGGATTGTATTGGTCGGCCATGACACAGCCAATAAGGGTAGGACATGTGTCAAGTTCATTTCATATTATTTATACATTATTTTTTACCTTAAACTACACTAATTACCTCTAATCACGATTAATAAACTTAAAAGTTACTATTCACAAAAACATTATTTTAATCCCATTGAACCGCATTTTACTTCTTAATGAGAACCATTTATGTCGGATTTTTGAAATTCAAACCACAGAGGTGGTAAAATTTCATTTAAACGAAAAAATCAGTTTTTTGAAGTACCACTTAGTGGTTTCACTATTCATCAAAAATTTAAGTTTTTCAGAAAAATATCAAAACATCACCCTAAGATATATTTTATATTCTGAATTAAAAAATGAAGTCTATTTTACATATTTCAAAACATATAAGTTGCATTAATTAATTTAATAATTAATTCCTGCTGTCAGAGCAAAGAGCGTGTTTTTATGAAACAATAAGTACCAAAAGATTGACACTAGTTTATGTCCGATTTCAAAGTGAAATTAATTACAACGACCACTATTGGATTAAATGGTAAAAATATATTCTAATTTCACTTTAAACCCAATTCAAATGATAATCTAATCATATAAATAAATTAGATTAAAAAGTGGTTTTGAATTAAAATACCACATTTTTAACTATTCATTAAAAAATGAACTTTATCGGAAAAATACCAAAAATTTACACAAAGTAAATTTTGATGTCTTGATTCTAAAGAATAATTTTATTTGGTCCAATAGAATGTATAAGAGTGACCAAAACTATATTTATAGAAAATTCTCCATCAAAAGGCGATAATTCGACCTTTAGTGAATTTAATGTATATATTCCTAAAATTGAATTATTTTCGTATTTTAAGCCTTTATCCTTTATGGGATAAATGTAAAAACATTTAACAAACATATATAATCATATTTTAGTTATTTCCATCCATTCCTGCCAACACAACGGCTACGTGTTAACTACCATTTAAAATAATATTATTTTATTACTAGTGTGCAACGTAAGATTTCAAAGAAAATCTTAGTTGCGTATCGGGTACGCTATCGAACATGGAAACCCCCTTTAAATAAAAATTAATATTTAATTAAAAATATTAATAAAAATGAAAATGCTTTATTCTTTATTTACCTGGGATGTTACATCCTTCCCCCTTTTGGGAATTGCGTCCTCGCAATTTTATTCACTTATCAAAATAAGTGGGGTTATTTATCCCTCATAGCATTTTCAGATTACCATGTTGCCTCTTCAACCATATGGTTTTTCCAAAAAAACCTTTACCAGGTGAATTACCTTATTTCGCAACACTTGCACTCTTCGGTCAAGAATCTGGACTGGCTGTTCTTCATAAGAGAGATTCTCTTCCAATTGAACTACCTCTGGGCTCAAAACATGAGATGGATTTGGCATATACATTCTCAACATCGAAACATGAAAAACATTGTTTACCTGAGATAAACTTAGAGGTAAAGCCACTCAGTAAGCAATTGATCCAACTTTATCCAGAATTTCACATGGTCCAATAAACCTTGGACTCAGCTTTCCTTTCTTACCAAATCGCATCACACTTTTCCACGGTGAAACTTTGAGAAAAACATGATCACCTACCTCTAAAGATAGATCCTTCCTCTGGTTATCCACATAACTTTTCTGCCTGCTCTGAGTTGTTCTCATGTGTTTCTGAATCAACTGAACTTTTTCTGCCATCTCTTCTACCAATTCTGGTCCCATCAGCTTCCTTTCACCCACTTCATCCCAAAAAGCTGGAGTTCGACACCGCTTCCCATATAATTCTTCAAATGGTGTCATCTGTATACTAGAATTAAAACTGTAATTATAAGAAAACTCAACCAAAGAAAGATGTCGGTCCCAACATCCCTGATAATCCATCGAACAAGAACGTAGCATATCCTTTAATGTCTGAATTGTTTGTTCTGACTGCCCATCTAATTGCGGATGAAAAGCTGTACTAAAATTTAATTCAGTACCCAACGACTCATGAAGGCCTTTCCAAAAGTTAGTAGTAAACCTGGGATCACGATCGGACACAATGGAGAGTGGAACTCCATGTAACCTAACTATCTCTTTAAGATACAAATGGAATGTTGATATAGGGAGAAATATCTCGTATAGCAAAGAAATGAGCAGATTTAGTCAAGCAATCAACAATAACCCAGATTGCATTATTACCTTGAGGTGTCTTCGGAAATCCCACAATGATGTCCATGGATATATTCTCTCATTTCCACTCTGGCACTGGAAAAGGCTGAACCATCCCTTTCGGTAACTGCCGCTCTACTTTTACCTGCTGACAAGTCAAACACTTCACAGTAAAATCAACAATATCTCTTTTCATTCCATCCCTCCATTAATACTTCCACAGATCTCTGTACATCTTAGTACTGCCAGGATGAACTGAAAACGGAGAACTATGAGCTTCACATAACATCTCTATCTTCAACTGTGAATCACAAGGCACACACAATCTCTTCCCAACTCTAAAAACACAATAATTATCAATGTTGAATTCAGGCAACTTACCCTTCTGAACCAGCTCTATCTTTTTATGCAACCCACCGTCTTCCCACTCCGCTTGCTTAATTCTGTCTGATAGGGATGATCTCACTGATACCTGAAACAAAACAGAAAAAATTCCTACACCAACAACTTCTATTCCAAAGTTCATCAAATCAAAAACCAAAAGATCTCATTCCAAACATAGCATGGTTAATGAAGCATTACTTTTTCGAATCAAATCATCATCCACTTTATTTTCTTTAACTGGATGGTAGTGAATTGTATAATCATAATCCTTGATTAATTTCAGCCATCTCCTCTGTATCATGTTCAATTATTTCTGAGTGAAGATATACTTTAAACTTTTGTGATCAGTATATACTTCACACTTTACTCCATACAAATGATTCCTCCAAATTTTTAGATCAAAAACAACAGAAGCTAATTCCAAGTCATGTGTAGGATAATTTACCTCATGATTTTTCAACTTTCGTGAAGCATAAGAAATTACCTGATCATTCCGCATAAGGACACAACCAAGCCCTTTCAATGAAGCATCACTGTAGATAACAAACTCACCATTCCTGGAAGGAAGTACCAAAACTGGATCATTCACAAATCTTCTTTTCAACTCCTGAAAACAGTCATCACATTCTTTTGTCCAAATAAACTTAACACCCTTCCATGTTAGCATAGTCATTGGACTCGAAAATAATGAAAAAATTTCAACAAACCTTTGGTAGTAACCTTCCAAACCAAGAAAACTACGGATCTCAGTTACATTTGTGGGACTTGGACATTCTTCAATAACTTTTGTTTTAGCTGGATCAATAGTTATTCCAGTTTTTGAAACAATGTGACCAAGGAAATATATTTTTTGTAACCAAAACTCACACTTGCTATATTTTCCATATAGTTTCTTTTCTTTTAAGGTTTTCAAGATAACCCTTAAATAACATTCATTATCCTATTTACTTTTAGAAAACACCAAAATATCATCAATGAAAAAAACCACAAACTTATCCAAGAACTCATGGAAAATTCTATTCATAAGGTCCATGAATAATTGAAGGTGCATTGGTTAACCCAAAAGGCATAACTAAAAATTCATAATGGACATATCTAGTATGGAATGCAGTCTTCGGAACGTCTGCTTCATTTACTTTCAACTGATGGTACCCCGACCTCAAGTCAATCTTCGAAAAATACTGAGCCCCCAGGAGCTGATCAAACAAATCATCGATATGAGGCAAAGGATACTTGTTCTTAAAAGTAATGTTATTCAAGGTTCTATAATCAATGCAAAGTCTCATTGAACCATCTTTCTTTTTAACAAACAAGACAGGAGCACCCCATGGTGATGTGCTAGGTCAAATGAAACCTTTATCTAATAACTCCTACAATTGCTTCTTTAACTCTAAAAGTTCAACTTAAGCCATTCGATAAGGGGGTTTTGAAATTGTATTAGAATTAGTAACTAAGTCAATAGTAAATTCAACTTCACGATCATGAATAATACCAGGAAACTCATCAGGAAAAACATCAAGATACTCATTTACCACTGGCACATCATTAATCTGAACAGTTCCTTTATTTTCAACAATAGGTTCAAGGTAACATTCATTTCCATCTTTTACTAGTTTCTCAACTTCCTGATATGTTATCAAAATCAAGCGTTCATTCTTGTACACAAACTGAAAATCTTTCTGAAAAGAAACCATTTTAGCTCTATAGTCAATCTTAGCATGATAAATAGAAAGCCAATCCATACACAAAATAACATCAAACTATACAAGAGGCAAAACAATAAGGTTTGCTGGTAGATTCTTTCCACACACAGGGATAGGAAGGTTCCTATAATTTCTTTTTGTCTCAATGTTTCTTCCGGGTGTTTTTACCATAATTTCATGATTCATATCTTGAGATGGAACTCCCAATATACTAGAAAACTTCTCAGAAATGAAACAATGTGTAGACCCTGAATCAAACAACACATTCGCATAATCTGAACAAATGAACAGTGTACCTGATTCTACTTCATTTGATGGCCCAACATCTGCTGAAGTAGTTGCAAAGGATTTTACCACCCCTTTCTTCTTGTAGTCTATCTGATTTACCTCAGTTGAGTTATTCGTTAGACACTAATTTTCATAATGACCCATTTCATTACACTTAAAACATATTACCATTGACTTTTAATTTCCCACATGATCATCTTCCTTACAGTTACAAGAAATATGACCAGACTTACCACATCGAAAGCACTTTCCAGACATGGATAAACATTCTCCAGGACACATTTTACCACACTTTTCATTGGATGGATATTTGGTTTTCTTACCTCCTTGCTTATTTGATGAATTCTTCCCCTTTCCCTGCCAACTGGACCTCATATTCTATTGTTTTTCAAAGAACACATGATCATCGGAAAACTCCATTTCCACCTTCCCCGCACATCGAACAAGTTTTTCATAACTTTTGAACTCATGAGAAGATAAATCCCTTTGATACTTTGGCTTTAACCCTGAGTAAAAACAGTTGATTTTACTATCAAGATCTCGTATGTTGTTTGGAGCATACGTTGCCAGTCGTGTGAACTTTGCTTCATAAGCAGCCACTGAGTCATCCTCCTGCCTCAATTATAGAAATTGTTCTTCCATCCTAAGACGAACCACCTTAGGAAAATATTTCACAAGAAACATACCTTTGAATTAGTCCCAGTGAATATCATCAATCTCATCATTATCCCGGATATTTTTCACCATCGACCACCACTGATCAGCTTCACCTTCAAAACGGTAAACAGCAAGACTAACCTTTTGATGTTCTGAACATCCCATGACATCAAAAATCTTCTTCAGTGCTTTAATACACCCTTCAGCTAGCACAGGGTCAGATGATCCTCTGAATGATAGGGGATGTTGCCTCATGAAATGTTCCACCACTGACATGTTCTTCTATGGTTGATTTGGCTGATCTCATGCATGGATACCACCACCATTTATAGCCTGAGTCAACTGTTCCACCACTGCAACAAACTGTTCAGTTCCAATTCTGACCATCTCGGGTTGCTGATTTGGAAGGTTGTCCTCCTCCTGATGTCTTCCCAACATAGCTGCCTTGTTTACTTTGAGAAAACCCATTCCGAACACAGAAATATCATAGGCGAAGCAACATGGTAATCTTTAAATGCTATATCATTTCAATCATACCATAAATTAATTTATAACTTAACAATTTTATAACTCCTAAAGTTGTCTAAACTGACCTTTGATACCAACTATAAGGCCCCGGCCTTAAACCTTGATTAATATTGAAATAAATGAATAATTCACATTGTGGATCTTTTCAGGTTTAGAGTATTAGATAATTATGACATAACTATTACATCTCAAAAGATTACAAAGTATACACTTCTACAAAGTTTCCATAAAATAAAAACTCTTAAAAAGAACATTTATAGTTCTATGTTTTATATAGCACGACATTCCCTTGATCCCATCCTTGACCCTATTCCACATTAAGTCCTTTGAAAAAAAAATCAAAAAAAACTTGGTGTGAGCATAAAAAGCTCAGTAAGGGATACATAATGAATGAAAACTATTAGTTTTTAAAAAAAACAAGTAAACCATGTATACATAATCAAATTAATACTTTTCACCTTTATGAAGTAGTAAAAACTCTTCACTGAATAAAAGATCATTACATACCATTTTTTAACAAAAATATTACCATAAAACCCATATAAAGATCACATAATATATAAATGTAACTTGGGACATAAACATTCTTAAATGGAATAACCATACGGTAAACTTCCACACATATCACTTAATAGAATAGCCATAAGGCTAACTTCCATACCCAATTCCTTGGAGGTTATAACATAACCACCCGTCCTGGTATTCATGGCACCACCCGTCATATGGTTTATCACGTAACCACCCATCAAATGTCCAAGTACCGTTATAAAATTATAAGACATAAAACAAATATAATGGAAATAAAACATTTCCACACTTTGATCACAATATATCACTTAAATATATTGACATAAAAAATCCATTATAAAAACCATTTTCAATACCAAAATACATAAAAGATTATATGGTATTTATTTCATTTTAAAAAAAACATCACGGCTTGTTCAGGAAGCCAAAGACCAAATAATACTCGCGGTGGCGGAAAAGGTCGTTGTCACCGCGTATGTTAAAAGAAACATTCCTTTTTTTTGTTTAGTAAAACGATTCGTAGAAAAATATTCCTTTTGTATAAAAGTAAAATTAAAAGGGTTATATACACCTTATAAAAGATAGTTGTGTATAAAATGAAATATGCCTCAATGAAAGGATATTGAGACGATGTCCCTTACCTTGAGTCCGAATTGACTCGATCGTTCTTTAACGTCCTGAATAATAAACTTGAGTTAATTTCTACTTGCTTAAGAACCTTTCTCAAGGTAATTATTCCTTTTATATCACTTATTTCCATGTTATAAACATTATGTAATCATTTAAGTTAATAATGTTTGTTTTGTTGATATTTGGTTCTTAAGTCGAAAGTGGACTTCTTACAATTACATGTTGTTCTTGTGGTCAAAGGTTCATTATATACAGAATGATATTCCTGATTTGGATATCATATATATCATATATATCCATAATATTCATTTATTTATAATATTACATAATCATTTAGAGGTAAGAAATGAAATGTACCGTTCATGGAGACGGTAAGCCGTACGTACGCATGAACGCTACTTTCATTTCTATGTCATATTAATGGAATTAAAACTAAATGAGAGGTATGTATATTTTAATTCCAGAATTATATTCATCATTTATATGTAACATAAATCATATATAATAACTCTAAATCCATCCTTTATACATCCCACATAAGCCATTAACGAATCAAATCACATTGAGGGGGTGGTAGTCCGCACTTCCTAAAATGAAATTATCATGTTTACCCACAATGGAAACCATAAAGGTATTCCACAAATGAAAAATATAGAAGAATAAGGAAAATATAAACATAATATATATCATATATAAATAGAGTGACATTTTAATGGCCACCATTAAAGGTGTTAAAATAGGATTGAACAATCATCGTTTTGTGAGGCAGAAATTCACCAACCACAGAAATAGTATGTTCTTTAACCATTAGACCAAGGTGTGCGTAGGTGTAGATCTAATAATTATTATATAAAAATCCTAGTATATTGAAAATACTTGTTTTTTTACAAAATAAAGGAATAAAAAGAGTTTATAGGGTTGGAGAAGCAAAATAAAACAAAAGAACACAAGAGAAAACACTACCTTAAAAACGGGTAACTCTTTTTGATTTGAGCTCAAAGGCTTCCTTGGGAAGCTTTATGCCCAAAGTGAGGCTTCTAGGAGTAATAGAGGGATGTGGAGAGACACAATGGGATGTGATTGGCAGAACCAAAGGCTTGAGAGGTGTGGGTAAGGTGGTAGAGGTGGGGTCCTTTTATAAGAGGAGAAGAGGGGCACTCTTAGAAAGTTATAAAAGTTTACTTTATTATAAGATGGTTTTCGGATTTTAAAGTTCCCAAATTGATATAATTCTAGGAAAAGGTGATATGTTTTAGAAATATACTCATACAATAGGTCTTTGACAAGTGTAAGTCTTAGATTTTACATTATCTTTTCATTTTATTTAAATCATTCATTAATGAGGTAATTGCTGCATCATCATGATGTCATAAATAATTTAATTTATATAATGTCTAAAAATTATAAAAAAACTATCATGATGTAGGAAATAGTTTTAGCTTTCTAATGAATATTTATAGTAAAAAATATGACTTCTATAACCCCATTTATAAATTGTTTTAATAAAAAAACTCATGTTTGTGACATTTTAATTTTAACATTAAATAAAATGTTTTTAATGTCATTGTCCTACAAAGTGGCTCCATGGGGTCCCCAAGTTGACCTATGGTTTTTCATGGTCGTCCATGACACATCCAATAAGGGTAGGACATGTGTCAAGTTCATTTCATATTATTAAAACATTATTTTTACCTTAAACAACACTAATTACCGCTAATCAAGATTAATAAACTTAAAAGTTACTATTCACCAAAAAATTCCCATTGAACCACATTTTACTTCGTAATGACAACCATGTATGTCGGATTTTTTAAATTCAAAACACAGAGGTGGTAAATTTTCATTTAAACGAAAAATCATCTTTTTTTAAGTACCACTTAGTGGTTTCACTATTCATCAAAAAATTGAAGTTTTTCATAAAAATACCAAAACATCACCCTAAGCTATATTTTATATTGCGAATTCCAAAATTATGTAAATTTTAAAAAATTCAAAACATATAAGTTGAATTAATTAATTTAATAATTAATTCCCGCTTTCATAGAAAAGAGCATGTTTTTATGAAACAATAAGTATCAAAAGATTGACACTAGTTTAAGTCCGATTTCAAAGTGAAATTAATTCCAACAACCACTATTGGATTAAATGGTAAAAATATATTCTAATTTCACTTTAAAACAAATTAAAATGATTATCTAATCATATAAATAAATTAGATTCAAAAAATGGTTTTAATTAAAATACAACATTTTTCAATATTCATTTAAAAATGAATTTTATCGGAAAAATACCAAAAATTTACACAAAGTAAATTTTGATGTCCCGATTCTAAAAAAGAATTTTATTTGGTCCAATATAATTTATAAGAGTGACCAAAACTATATTTGTAGATGGTTCGCCATCAAAAGGCGATAAGTCGACCTTTAGTGAATGTTAGAGTATATATGCCTAAAATTGAATTCTTTTCGTATTTTAAGCCTTTATCCTCTATTTGATAAATGTAAAAACATTTAACAAACATATATAATCATATTTTAGTTATTTCCATCAATTCCCGCCAATAAAATGGCTACGTGTTAACGATCATTTAAAATAATATTATTTTATTACTAGTGTGCAACGTAAGATTTCAAAGAAGCTCTTTGTTGCGTATCAGGTACGCTATCGAACATAGCAACCCCTTTAAAGAAAAATTAATATTTAATTCAAAAATATTAATAAAAATGAAAATGCTTTATTCTTTATTTACCTAGGATGTTACACTTTAGACATATCCAAAATTCTTGGGTCCAAACTCATAGTCCCAAAATTTATAAAGAAGGTCAACATGGCATTTTGAAGATATCTTTTTTACACATAATAATATTTGAGTACCTTCATCATATATTCTCTTAAAACTTGGTAACACCATAAATTACCATAAAACCTTATTGATTATATTCAAATTCCCTTATTCCTTATATAATACTAGATATATTCTTTATATCCAAAAATTTTGAATACTCCAACAATGATAGAATAAACAAACCATTAACCAGTTCCAAGGTACTCAAGATTATCCAATACAATTTATCCAAATCAACCATATATTATTCCAAAATCACTACCACAGTATCAGGAAAATATTAAGGTTTATCATTCCATTAAACATATATTTTCCACAAATATTAACTTGATGTTGAGTCCCTTTTCTTTGTACCAAATAATATCAAATCTTTAATAAACTAGTACTGCAGTACAATCCTTATTTATTTCAATAATTAAAATAACCATTACATCGTTGATAAATCACTCAAATGATATAATTCATTAAAAAAAATAAGAACACTAATTATTCATCTTCATCTGTATGAGTATCATAACATGACTATTATTCAATAGCATCATTTGGGGTATACTTTGATGATTGGAACATAGATTCACGTAGTGTCCCACCTCCTTGAAAATTATGTATTGTACATTTGAAACCATTTTCTTACCCTTAAAATTATTTACTTGTTGTCCTTTTTCTATAAACTTATAACAAACTCCCATTCCCTTCAATCATTTACCAAGGTGATTCTTTCCACAGTTATCAGATATGTGAAAAATCCTTCTTTCCCTTCTTCCCTTTATCGATATTTCTCTCTACCATCCTTTTCATATCTAGATTCCCATTGAAGCCATATGACTCATAGAATTCTTTACTTATCTTATTAACACATGACACTATTTATTCATGTGATGAGAATACGTGGGATATTATTTCCCTTCTAAATGTTGGCTTAAGACCATGAAAAATATGATCCTTCTTACTCTTTGGATCATGCGTATTTTTGAGGTTCTCATTCCTTCAATGGGACCCCATTTTAAAACATGACATACACTAGATTTGTTTATGAATCACAATGCATAACTCCAGACCTATAAAATACATAATGTAAATTAAAATGTTTTTTCATATATTCAATAATCATAAAAAAAATATTTGAATACGTATTTACTCATAAATCCTTCATAATTGTTTGTAAAAAAATGGATTATCCTAAGAATATACCACAGGAGTTTCAATACGAAGAGTGTAGTAAGGCCCGTTTTCGTGTACTAGGATACCCCGAGTCATGCCCGAAACTCCGTTTTGGAGTTTTCACTCCTAGAAAACCTACATAACATTCAGATAGGGATGTATTTTCTTAGAAAACCTACATAATATTTACACTACCAAAACTTTTGGATGTTCTTATATACTTATCCTCAATATTTATCATAGGGTAATGTTCTCTAATCAGAGTTTTTCTAAATCTAGTTTCCAGGGTCTGTAATAAACTTTCTCTAATACCAATTGTAACTCCCTGAGCCTAGTATCCCAAAATCATGGAATTATTACATAACATTAGCATGATCACAAGGGATCATGTCCGGAAAGACTGATCAGTTTAGTATCCTTGAAAGTACTAGATACATACATAAGTTTTACATTACATTATAAAGCCAAAAAAACAAAATTGTGTCTCCTTTGAACACACTCATATCCAAAAATCATTTCCCTGCAGGTCAATCATAATTTACTTCTTCACATCCTAGATAAAATAAAACATAAGAATGTGTAGAGCTCAAATGCATAGTAAGGAAAACAATATAGCGGAGACTTTCATAAATAATCATAAAAATTGAAGGATTTGTATAAGACTAAAACAAAATACTTTTATAATTAAACATCACCATGAAATAGAAAATATAAATAAAATAACTCAATTTACTTATTCACATGGATATTCTACTTGTCAAATAATCACAAGTAATATCAATAGATAATTTCATAATGATGGAAGGCATAATGTCGGACATAATAACCACATAGTCAAGAACTCATGCTAAGACTACAAATAAGATTTTTTCAAAGACTTGTGTTAATACACTTGTTTGTCTCATGTGACCTACTGAGGCATCGAGGAGCTATAGTAGGCTCCACCCATCACTTACAAAGTCTAATTTATTCCTCATATGAAAAGGTGGAAACATAACATAAACTTTCGTATTAAAACTAGAATATGAAATGTTAATACTTTAACCATAAAAAATGAATGGTATAAAAATAAAAAATCTATATTCAAAAATATAACAAAACCTTAAATAGAATATGGATGATTTTATCATAATAAATCAACTTCAATTAAGTGTAAAATCCATCAAAGGATGTGGACATATGTGAAATCAAAACTCTTTGAGAGATATATCTCTTTCTATTTTGAAATCATATAAATGTCACAAATTATAAAAGAAAATACTTATTTTGAAAATATTATTATAAGCTTGTAAGGGAAGATTTGAAGGTGTTATAATGGTGGAAAATAGTCTCACCCGCTGTATAAGTTAAAAAACATTATCACCTAAATTTGTTTAAATGGTCTTAAATTACCTTATTCGGAAAACGATGGAAAGATTCCTTTCAAAACAATTTATAAAAAGTAAAACAAGGGTATAAATGACTTTAACCCATATTCTAAGAAATAGAAAAAAAATTTGAAATTAATTTTTAAGAAACATGGATGTGGATGATAAAGAAGTCTCAGTAGATACTTTCATAAAAGAAACCTCAGATAATAAAGTGATTGAAAAATTAACCCTTACCTAGTACTTTTCCATAGTCCAAGGTATGTTAAAATGTGGTATAATTGTAAAACCAT
The DNA here is from genome assembly GCA_963277665.1 of Viscum album. Lineage (NCBI taxonomy): Eukaryota > Viridiplantae > Streptophyta > Magnoliopsida > Santalales > Viscaceae > Viscum > Viscum album. Next base: position 2,118,988,877 of record OY728163.1, read on the forward strand.
TGTTATTAAACTATACAAGAACCACATACATATGAATGATATCCTATAAGATCTTCTAATATTGTTTTGTTAATAATATTTCAGTAGTATCATTGTTTTGGGTGTAAAATGATTCATTTTCATTTAAATTTTATGTTACATAAGTCATGTTTGTTATGGATAGGATGTATTGGATTCATATTAAAAATTATATTAAGTAATGAAACATTATTTTAAAACATAAAATGAAAATTATTCTTCAATTGTTACGATGGGGAATGAATCTCATCACATTTGTGGAGATGGTAATCCATACGTACGCATGAGCAACAATATTATTCTATTGATGATGAAATCGTATGTAATTGGATGGTATATAACATATAAAAAATCATTAACACGTTATATTTATTATTTTCATCAATTATACCCATTATTATACCCATAAAAATATTGATGTGTTAAATAACAAACTACAACCCGACGTGGAGACGATAATCCATTCGTACACACATATGGTGAATTTTTCATTCATAGGATGGATAGAATAATGAATATGGTTTTACCATATTTATTATGGCATCCCAACTTTTTATTATATAACTTTTCATTATATTTTACATACAGAGGATCTTTAAAGTATAGTGTCCTGGAAATCAGGAACATAATAAATGAAAAAAAACATAAAACGTCCTTATATAACACTTTTAAGGCTTCATAATAGGTTCATCCTAAGTACAATTACTGTATCTCATAACCTGGAGACATAAATCAATGGAAAGGGTGAGCTGAAGGCCTAGTAAAGAAAACAAGGGAATCAGTTCACTTGTGAAATCAATAAGAACATGATAAAAACATAAAGACATGAGAAATGAAAGTAGATGCATTTAATAATGAATAGAACTTGTACCATAACATGAATATTTGGCTACAACATTTAATTTAGAAATTCCTGAACATATCACAAAGTTCCATCCCCAAGGTGTGATAAAAATTACCAAGGTTATTCACCAAGGTATCGTGAAACTTGTCATCCCTAGAGATTATATTCTTCTCCAAATGCATTGGATCGTTATCAGGTTGCACCCTTAATATGTCTTTATTTTAATGTGAGACAAATATATCATAATAAATCATTTAATAAATAACCCATATAGAATAAAAGAAATGGGTTTCATTTTAAAATTTTGACGTTTTAAAAGTTCTAAAAAATGAGATCCTTATGTCATTTATAACCCATGGAAAGGGAGTGAGGGTTATATGTATGTCTATTCCAAAATCAAATATATCTTTATTTATATATTTATGAACACCAAATGAAACAAAATAGGTTTTGGTATTCACATAAATAAAATGAGACAGAAATAGAGAGAAATTTTGAGGCGAATTTTCTACAGCAAACCGGTTATATATAATGGTTTTATAAAATAATAAAAATAGAGGGGGAAAGGGTTTCCCATACATAAATGATTCATTTTGAAGTATAGGGAAATAATAAAAAGTGTAAAGATCATGGTGTGTACATTTTAATGACACATCACATGAAAAGGAAACTGAAGGGAAAGAGAAACCGTGATTTCTTTTACGAAAATTCGGCTGCCAAACCGCGTCACTTAAAAATTTATAAAATACATTGATGAGAGAAAAAAGGGTTTCTTGTCATTTGGAAATGAAATGGATAGTAGTGAAGACATATAAGAACAATCCCCCCATAATAAAATGGATTTATAAGACATAACATTAAGGAAGTCATGACTTAAAAGAGGAGGGAGAAAGGTTCCCTTACCTTGAAGAGTAAATTCAAAAGCATGATGGTCGGGGCATTGGGAGTCTTGAGGGCACCTTGGTAGGACCCATTGGGAGGTATAAAGAGCAGAGCTTCATTCAAGAGGATTTTTGAATGAAAATAATGAGGTAATGTCTTGGTATTTATAGGAAAACAGAGGGAATAAATTATTAATTTCTAAGGGACACCTCATCGGTGGTATTTGAAAAACCATGGGCTTGCCCATGGTATTTTCCCATGGTATTGGCCACTTGGAAAAAATCATAACATATATTAGTATTCAAAAGTCGACCAGATTATTTACATCATGATTACATCATCAATGATGTTATTAACGACATGAAACACAAAACTGTATTTTTACTATTCACCGAAATATCTATTGTTTCAGAGAAATTCCAAAAATTCACTGCAACCTAATATTGATGCTCTGAATTCAAAAATGAACTCCATTATTTGAAAATAATTTTCTATATATTTTTAATTTTATTTTTATAAGAATCATTATTTATTCCAAAAATACAACTTTAAAACTATAACTCATTTTGTAACATCTTAAGAAAGTAATCATGTTCCCATAAAATTATCATATAACCATAAGACAAATAAGTAACAATTTGTTATTAAATTTTATGAAAATAAATTTCCATTTTAAGTTACTAAATTAATTATAAAATTGTAAATAAAATATTTATAACATATAAATAAAACAAAAACTTAAACTATGATTGTTTTTTCATCTTTAAGATATCGAAAATGTATTTATACATTCATGGGTAAAGATTCTATTTTTTTGGCTGATTTTCTATTTATTACTATTCATTACTATTCATACCTGTCGGTTACTATTCATACTTTACTATTCACTAAAATAATTTGACCTTATTATACTCTAAATTTTGTAATGAACACAACTATAGAAGACCATTTTTTGAAAATCAATTAACATTATTAATTAATTAAGGAAGATGAAAATATTCTAAAATACACCTTTATTCCTAAATTAAACAATACTATATATCCTATATTAATTTGGACATTTGAAATTCACAAACTTTTCTATAATAAGAAATAACAAATTTATTTATATAAAAGGATTACACAAGGTAGCTAAGGTCTTGTTACATATCCCCTTATAACACCATCATAGGAACTAAGTGTAAGGTGTACTATGGTGATAGAATCTTGGGGCGACATGGACAACATTGCCTAAGTGGTGAATTTAATCATCTTGAACTTCTCCTGTTGCTGATTCTGTTCATGCTTCACATGTTGAAGTTCGGATAGGGCTTGGTCTAGAGAAAATCCCAGTGATGCTTCCTTTTTCCCAAGCTCTTACAGATAATCTTCATATGGCCCAAATCTAATAGATGATGCCATTGAATCTTCTTTCTGTATTAATTAACCTAGATAACTGTATTTATAATAACACAATGTTAAGATTATATTTTCCAATGGTCATATTGACCAACGGTCATATAATAGTCCAAACCCAACGGTCTCATTTTAATTATACTCACTTCATTAATTAAAGGATATAGTTTTGATGAGTATAAAATTAAATAACACACAAATTTAGGAAACTAATATAATTAAAATGTTCGGGTGGATACATTCTTCCCCCCTTATGAAATTTCATCCCTGATATTTTATCTCATACCCTTTGATGAGAAAAGGTGTGGGTACTTCATTCTCATAGACTCCTCCGGTTCCCAAATAGCTTCTTTACATTTCTGGATCCTTTCCACACCTAAACTAGTTGGGTAGTCTTGTTGTGTAGAACCTTGTCTCTATGATCCAAGATCTCCACCGACTACTCCTCATAAGAGAGTTCATGTTCCAGTTGTACAACCTATGGATTTAGTACATGTAAAGGGTCAGGTATGTACTTCCTCAAGAGAGATACGTGAAAGATATCATGAACTTGTGCTAGATTTGGATGAAGTGCAAGCCGATAGGCCACTGCTCTCACATGATCAATGATTTCGTAGGGGCCAATGTACCTAGGGATGAGCTTCCCTTTCTTCCCAAACCTCACGACTCTCTTCTAATGTGATATCCAAAGAAAGTATTTGTCACGAAAATCAAACTCCAATTCCCTTCGACGGTCGTCCACATAGCTCTTTTTCCGACTCTGAGCAGCCTTAATGTGTTGTTGGATGGCATAGACCTTTTCTGTCATCTATTGTGCAAGATCGGACCCAAGATGATTTCACTCACTAGCTTTATCCCAATAAGTAGGATTTCTGTAACACCCCGAGCTTCCACGATATGCCTCTCTTTCAATAATGCAATAGCTTGCATTTTACGCAAGTTCAAGTTCTAAAACACTGTGACAAATCAAAGTAGACGTTATGAATAGTAATAACCAATTTTTAAAATTATATAAATTTTATATTTCAAAATGGACTTCATTTTTGTATTCATAATATCGAAATTATCCTAAGTTGAATTTTTTGTAATTTTCTGAGAACTTTCAATTTTTTATGAATAGTGAAAATTACTTAAAAACAACTTTCTTAATAAAAATAATTTATAGTGATAAATTATACTATTGGGTGGCTTTAAAGTATAATTAGAATATATTTTTACCATTACATCCAATGGTGGTCATTAGAATTAATTTCACTTTGAAATTGGACATAAACAATTGTCAATATTTTGATATATATTGTTTCTTAAAAACACGCTATTTGTTGTGACAGCGGGAATTAATTATAAAATTAATTAATGCAACTTATATGTTTGGAATTTTTTAAAATAGAAATCAATTTTGAATTCGGAATATCAATTATAGCTTAGGGTGAAATTTTGGCATTGTTCTGAAAAACTTCAATTTTTGATTAATAGTGAAACCACTAAGTAGTAGTTAAAAAACTGATTTTTCGTTCTAATGAAACATTACCACTTCTGTGATTTTATTTTCAAAAATACGACATACATGGTTGTCATTAGGAAGTAAAATGTGTTTCAATGGGATTAAAATAATTTTTTGGTGAATAGTAACTTTTAAGTTTAATTAATCGCGATTAAAGGTAATTAGTGAAATTTAAGGTAAAAATGATATTATAAAAATATTAAATGACCTTTACACTTGTCCTACCCCTATTGGATGTGTCATGGCCGACCAAGACAATTCATGGGTCAACATGGGGACCCCATGGAGCCAATTTGGTAGGAAAAGGACATAAATAACATTTTAGTTAATGTTAAATTAAAAAGGTCACAAACAAGAGTTTTATTACTAAAACAATTTTTAAATGGGGTTATACAAGTCATATTTTTGACAATAAATATTCATTAGAAAGAAAAAACTATTTCCTAAATCATGATATTCTTTTTATAATTTTTAGACATTAAATAAATTAAATTATTTATGACACCATGATGATGCAGTGATTACCTCATTAATTAACGATTTTAATAAAATGGAAGAATAATGTAAACTCTAAGCATTACACTTGTCCAAAGCCTATTGGATGATAATATTTCGAACCCTTATCACCTTATCCTAAAAATATATAAGTGTGGGACCTTAAGAATCCGAAAAATCATTTCATAATAATGTAACATTTCAATCATTCCAAGAGTGCCCCTCCTCTGCTCTTATAAAAGGCCCCCACCTCTACCACCTTATTCACACTTTCATGCCATGTGGCTCGTCCAAACTCGTCCCACATACTCTCCCAACTTCCCTCCCTTACTCTTAGAAGCCTCAATTTGGGCAGAAGTCTTCCCAAGGAATCCTTTGGCTCAAATCAAAAAGAGTTACCCGATTTTATGGTAATTTCTTCTCTAATTTTGTTTTGTATTATTTTGCTTCTCCAACCCCCTAAACAATTTTTATTCATTTATTTTGTAACAACACTAGTATACTAAATATACTAGGATGTTTGTATAATAATTATTCGAGCTAAAATTACACACACCTATATCTAATGGTTAAAGAACATACTGTTTCTGTGGATGGCGAATTTTTGCCTCACGAAATGATGATTGTTCAACACTCATATAACACCTCTAATGGTGGCCATTTTGATTACACTATTTTCATATATGATATATATATTATGTTTATTTTTTCCTTATGCTTCTGTATTTCTCATTTATGGCATACATTTATTGTTTCTATTATGGGTAAACGCGATATTTTCATTTTAGGAAGTGCGGACTACCGCCCCCTCAAAGTGATTTGAATCGTTAATGCAATATTTGGGATGTATAAAGGATGAAGTAAATGATATTATATATGATATTATACTGGAATTATTATACAACTTTATACTATAATGATTTCATTCCATTAAATACGAAATAGAAATGTAAGTAGCCTTCATGCGTACGTACGGCTTACCGTCTCCATGAACGGTGCATTTCATTTCTTACCTCTAAATGTTACGTAATATTATGAAATGAATGTATATATTGGATATATATGATATATATCATATCTTCATCATGAATATAATTCTGGATATAATGGATATTTCACCACATGAAAAACATGTAATTATAAGAAGTTTATTTTTGACTCAAGTACCAAAGATCGACAAAACGACCGTTATTAACTTAAATAATTACATAATGTTCATAACATGGTAATAAGTGATATAAAAGGAATAAAAAACTTTTAAATGGTTCCTAAGAAATTATAAATTAACTCTAGTTTATTATTCAGGAGGTTAAAGAACAGTCAAGTCAAGACAGGACGCAAGGTAAGGGAATTTCTTAACCCAATTTCCATTCTTTGGGATAGTCTTATACTTTCAAATTATGTCATGATATTATTATGTCCTATATTGTATTTGTACTTTATTTTTGTGTACTTATAGTGAATACACATAATAGATCTACTTTATTTAAAAAAATGATCTTTTTAAGGGTCTTCGTCTCAGTCTCCTTTCATTGAGGCATATTTTGTTTTATACACAACTTTCTTTTATAGGGTGTATAAACCCCTTTGACTTTTACGTTTATTCAAAAGGAATATTTTTATACGAATTATTTTACTAAACGAAAAAAATGAATGTTTTTCTTGTCGTACGTATGCGGCGACAATGACTTCTCCGCCACCATAACCATTATTTGAGTTTCAGCATCCTCTACAAGCCTTAACATTTTTTAAAAATAAAAAATAAATATCACGTTTTAATTTTCATTAATTTTGGTATTGAAAATGGTTTTGAAAGTATTTTTATTATATAAATGTGTTGTATTGATATCTTGTGATTGAAATGTGGAAATGGTATGTTTTCTTTATGCATATTTTATGTGATATGATTATGTTATGGTTTTAGATATGTTTAAACTTGTTCATATGAGGAATGCATTGGACTTAATAAGTGACGGGTGGAGCCTACTATAGCTCCTCGATGCATCGGTAGGTCTCATGAGACATACTAGTGTCTTGGCACGAGGCCTTGACAAAATCTTATTTGTGGTCTTGGCACGAGGCCTTGGCTACGTGGTTATGATAGTCTGGCATTATGCATTCCATCATTATGAAAGTGGTTATTAATATTTCATGTGATTATTCGACTAGTAGAATATCCATGTGATTAAGTAAATGGCATTATTTCATTTTACTTTTGCCATATTATGCTAAAGTCCAAGTTTAAAAGGCTTTTGTTTTAGTTATACATTCCCTTAAATGTTAATGTTTATCTTTGAAAGCTTCCGCAATATTGTTATCCTTACTGAGCATTTGAGCTCACCCCTTTCAATGTTTTAATTTTTCCAGGATGTGAAGAAGTATATTATGAATGACCTGCATGGATTATATAAGAGGATATGAAGAGAAGATGTTGTAGTTTTGTTTTACTTTATGATGTAATGTAAGACTTATGAATGTATCTAGTGTTTCCAAGGCTACTAAACTAATCTGTCTTTCGAGACTTGATCTTTTATGATCATGCCAATGTTACGAAGTAATGCACCGACTCTGGGTAGCTGGGGTCGGGGTGTTACAGTTGGTATCAGAGGCAGTTTAGTAGTAACCTTGGAAGATAGATTTAGATAAACTCTGATTAGAGCACATAGCCCAAAGATAGACTTTGAGGATTAGTATAGAAGAACTTCCTTGAATTTTGGTATTATAGAGATTTTGTGAGTTTTCCGAGCAATACATCCCTGTCTGGATACGAGTAGGTAGAGGCGGCTCTGGCACAGATGTACCTAGGGGTAAAACCCGAAAACACCGCTTTGGGATAGACTCAAACGGGAACTGGTGCACGAAAATGGGTCTTGCTGCACTCTTGGTTACGACACTCCTGGGGGATATTCTTAGGATATTTCTCATTTTATTTACAAACCACTATGAAGGGTTATGAGTATATACTTCCTCAAATAAAACATTTTTATGATTATGGATTATATCCATAAATAGATCAATTTATGTTAAGTATTTTACAAGTATGGAATTATGTATTTTAATTCATAAACTAATATAGTTTATGCCATTGTTTAGAAATGGCGCCTAGTAGAAGGAATGGAAACCGTAGCAATGCACGCACTCCGTGTAGGGATTGCCCTCCTACTCAAGATAATTATTGTGTATCTGGAGATACAACTAGTGCTGATCAACTTATTACCATACTGGGACAACTCACTCAGGTTATAAATAATAACCTTACTCATATAGAGCACCCTGATCCGCAACGTGGAGGATCAATGTTAGACCGCTTAATGAGGCAACAAGCACCAACATTTAATGGGGGTACAAATCCATTAGTTGCTGAGCAATGGATAAACTCCTTAGAGAAAATATTCCATGCCTTGGGGAGTACCGAAAGGGAGAAGGTTGTCATGGCAGTCTACCGCCTCACTGGAGATGCCGATCAATGGTGGTCGCTGATTCAAAACACAAAGGAAGATGAAGAAGTATCAAATATGGAATAGAGAGAGTTCAAAGATCTTTTCTTAGAAAAATACTTTCCACATGACCATCTAGTAGATATGGAAAGGTAATTTCTGAGCCTGAGGTAGAAGGAGGATGAGAATGACGCAATGTATGTGGCTAACTTTACAAGGTTAGCGAGGTATGCTGTAGATTATATACGTAACCCAATAGGTAAGATTGATCATTTTTTTTATGGGTTAAAACCATTTCTTCATCGAGCTTTAGTATCACAATCTTTCTCAACATACGAAGATATAGTCTCGTGTGCTATCAAGACAGAAAAGGAATTCTCTAAGTCTTATGACAATAAAGTAAAGCAAGAGAAGAAGAGAACGGTGGAACATGAGTCGGATAAAGGGAAAAAGGGAAAGAAGGATTTTCCATTATGTGATAATTGTGGGAAGAATGACCCTGGTACATGCCTAAAAGGAATGAGAGTTTGTTATAAATATGGAGAAAAAGGTCACCAGGCGCGCGATTGCAACGGAAAGAAAGAGGCTATCAATTTTGAATGCTACAATTGTAGAGAAATGGGGCATTATACAAATGAATGTCCTAAACGTCAGGGAAACATACCTCAGAAAAGGCCAAGGGATCAAGGCCAATCTTATGCTGTGCCTACAGTTGAAGCGGAATAATTAATGTATTGGTGCTTTTGGACTCAAGGATTATATTCTGGTTATAAAAATAATGTGATATATATAAGGATTGAACTGCAGTACTTGTTGTTTCAGTAAGGTTTTAATATGATGAAGGTAATCATATTTTTAGTATGTGACAATAAGAGAAACTTTACTTTTTTTGGGGAATCTGATAAATTGATTTTTGAATTAAGAGACCTTTTAGAGAAGGTTTGGATAGAGGTATTTTGGATAACTATAAATGTTGGGATGGATCAAGTTAAACTTTTAATAGTATTGTTTAAGGTTAAAACTTTTCTGAAGATTCTTTTTGGAATATTATAATACTATAGTTTTAGGAAAAGTACAACCTACAGGGTAGGGCATAACCCATCGTGTCGAACAAAGCTGCAGGAATCGAACCCACAACCATAGTGCGACAGGCCTTTATTACCCACCACTAGCCTACAGTAAGTCCCTGGTTATTACAAAACAGTTTTACTAATCTAAATGGTATGTGGTATTATTTAGAACCTTTTACAATTAGGATAAATAGAATATTTTTGAGTTCTGTTACCATTTGGAGTGAAAGATGGGTTTGTGGTAAAAAACATTTCTTAAAGAATGAAAGTCTACTTGACAAGTATGTATATTCCCTTACATTCTTAGTAAATCACCAAAATAAATTCCTCAACTTTATAAAAGGTAACTTAAAATAAAAACGTTGTCGGTTAACTTTTCCAACTGGGGATTCAATGACCGTTTAACCAATCACAAGTTTGAGATTTTCTAAAGGTTAACTTTCCCCTAATCTAGTTTTCTACAACTCTCCATCATACCTTGATGGTTTGTTTTTCTTTCATATCCATATTTTCATAAAATCCTAGTATGGGCTATCTCGGGTGACCTTTGTACTTATCTTTATTTATTTTAATGTTATATTCTTATGTGGGTTTTCCACAATGTTATTTTCTATTTTCAACATTTTTATTTTCAAAGAATAATTTCAAATTATGAGGACGCAATTTTTTGAAGGAGTGGAGAATGTAACACCCCGAGCTTCCACGATATGCCTCTCTTTCAATAATGCAATAGCTTGCATTATACACAAGTTCGAGTTCTAAAACACCGCGACTAATCAAAGTAGCCGTTATGAATAGTAATAACCACTTTTTAAAATTATAGAAATTTTATATTTCAAAATGGACTTCATTTTTGTATTCGTAATATCGAAATTATCCTAAGTTGAATTTTTTGTAATTTTCAGAGAACTTTCAATTTTTTATGAATAGTAAAAAATATTTAAAAATAAATTTTTTAATCAAAATAATTTATAGTGATAAATTATACTATTGAGTGGTTTTAAAGTATAATTAGAATATATTTTTTACCATTATATCCAATTGTGGTCATTATAATTAATTTCACTTTGAAATTGGACATAAACAATTGTCAATCTTTTGATATATATTGTTTCTTAAAAACACGCTATTTGTTGTGACAGCGGGAATTAATTATAAAATTAATTAATGAAACACATATGTTTGGAATATTGTAAAATAGACATCATTTTTGAATTCGGAATATCAATTATAGCTTAGGGTGAAATTTTGGCATTGTTCTGAAAAACTTCAATTTTTGATGAATAGTGAAACTACTAAGTGGTAGTTAAAAAACTGATTTTTCGTTTAAATGAAACATTACCACTTCTATGATTTGATTTTCAAAAATCCGACATACATCGTTGTCATTAGGAAGTAAAATTTGGTTTAATGGGATTAAAATATTTTTTTGGTGAATAGTAACTTTTAAGTTTAATTAATCGCTATTAAAGGTAATTAGTGAAATTTAAGGTAAAAATGATATTATAAAAATATGAAATGACCCTTACACTTGTCCTACCCCTATTGGAAGTGTCATGGCCGACCAAGACAATCCATGGGTCAACTTGGGGACCCCATGGATCCACTTTGGTAGGAAAAGGACATTAATAACGTTTTATTTAATGTTAAAATAAAAAGGTCACAAACAAGAGTTTTTTTACTAAAATTTTTTTTAAATTGGGTTATATAAGTAATATTTCTGACTATAAATATTCATTATAAATATAAAAATATTTACGACATCATGATATTTTTTTATAATTTTTAGACATTAAATAATATAAATTATTTATGACACCATGATGATGCAGCGATTACCTCATTAATTAACGATTTTAATAAAATGGAAGGATAATGTAAAATCTAAGCATTACACTTGTCCAAAGCATATTGGATGAGAATATTTCGAACCCTTATCACCTTATCCTAGAAATATATAAGTTTGGGACCTTTATAATCCGAAAAAGCATTTCATAATAATGTAACATTTCAATCATTCCAAGAGTGCCCCTCCTCTCCTCTTATAAAAGGCCCCCACCTCTACCACCTTATTCACACTTTAAAGCCATTTGGATCGGCCAGCCTCTGCCAAAATACTCTCCCAACTTCCCTCCCTTACTCTTATAAGCCTCACTTTGGGCAGAAGTCTTTCCAAGGAATCCTTTGGCTCAAATCAAAAAGAGTTACCCGATTTTAAGGTAATGTCTTCTCTAATGTTGTTTTGTATTATTTTTCTTCTAAAACCCCCTAAACAATTTTTATTCATTTCTTTTTTAACAACACCAGTATCCTCAATATACTAGTATTTTTTTATAAGAAGGATTCGAGCTACACATACACACAACTACATCTAATGGTTAAAGAACATACTGTTTCTGTGGATGACGAATTTTTACCTCACGAAACGATGATTGTTCAACACTCATATAACACCTCTAATGGTGGCCATTTTGATGAAACTATTTTCATATCTAATATATATTATTTTTATTTTTTCCTTATTCTTCTTTATTTCTCATTTATTTCATACTTTTATTGTTTCCATTATGGGTAAACACGATATTTTCATTTTAGGAAGTGCGGACTACCGCCCCCTCAAAGTGATTTGAATCGTTAATGCCATATGTGGGATGTATAAAGGATGAAGTAAATGAAATTATATATGATATTATACTAGAGTTATTATACACCATTATACTATTATGATTTCATTCCAGTACATACGAAATAGAAATGTAAGTAGCGTTCATGCGTACGTACGGCTTACCGTCTCCATGAACGGTGCATTTCATTTCTTACCTCTAAATGTAACATAATATTATGAAATGAATGTATATACTGGATATATATGATTTATATGATATCTACATCATGAATATAATTCTTCATATAATGGATATTTCACCACATGAACAACTTGTAATTATAAGAAGTTTATTTTTTACTCAAGTACCAATGATCGAAAAAACGACCGTTATTAACTTAAATAATTGCATAATGTTCATAACACGGTAATAAGTGATATAAAAGGAATAAAAAACTTGAAAATTGTTCTTAAGAAATTATAAATTTACTCTATTTTATTATTCAGGAGGTTAAAGAACGGTCGAGTCAAGACAGGACGCAAGGTAAGGGAATTTATTAACCCAATTTCCATTCTTTGGGTTAATCTTTACTTTCAAATTATGTCATGATATTATTATGTCCTATATTGTATTTGTACTTTATTTATGTGTACTTATATTTAATACACATAATAGATCTACTTTATTTAAAAAAATGATCTTTGTAAGTTTCTTCGTCTCAGTCTCCTTTCATTGAGTCATATTTTGTTTTATACACAACTTTCTTTTATACGGTGTATAAACCTCTTTGACTTTTACGTTTATTTCAAAAGGAATATTTTTATACGAAGTGTTTTACTAAACGAAAAAAATGAATGTTTTTCTTGTCGTACGTATGCGGCAACAATGACTTCTCCACCGCCGTGACCATTATTTGAGTTTCGGCTTCCTCTACAAGCCTTAACATTTTTTAAAAATGAAAAATAAATATCAAGTTTTAATTTTCTTTTATTTTGATATTGAAAATGGTTTTGAATGTATTTTTATTATATCAATGTGCTGTATTGATATCTTGTGATTGAAATGTGGAAATGTTATGTTTATTTTATGCATATTTTATGTGATATTATTATGTTATGGTTTATGATATGTTTAAACCTGTTCATATGAGAAATACATTGGACTTAATAAGTGACGGATAGAGCCCGCTATAGCTCCTCGATGCATCGGTAGGTCTCATGAGACAAACTAGTGTCTTGGCACGAGGCCTTGAAAAAATATTATTTGTGGTCTTGTCACGAGGCCTTGGCTACGTGGTTATGATAGTCTGGCATTATGCATTCCATCATTATGAAAGTGGTTATTAAAATTTCATGTTATTATTCAACTAGTAGAATATCCATGTGAGTAAGTAAATGACATTATTTCATTTTACTTTTTCCATATTATGCTAATGTTCAAGTTTAAAAGGCTTTTGTTTTAGTTATACATTTCCTTAAATGTTAATGTTTATCTATGAAAGCTTCTGCTATATTGTTATCCTTACTGAGCATTTGAGCTCACCCCTTTCAATGTTTTAATTTTTCCAGGATGTGAAGAAGTATATTATGAATGACCTGCATGGATAATATAAGGGGATATGAAGAGAAGATATTGTGGTTTTGTTTTACTTTATGATGTAATGTAAGACTTATGAATGTATCTAGTGTTTCCAAGGCTACTAAACTAATCGGACTTTCTAGACATGATCTTTTGTGATCATGCCAATGTTACGAAGTAATGCACCGACTCCGGGTAGCTGGGCTCGGGACGTTACAATTTCCACATCGCTTCCCATATAGATCTTCATAGGGAGACATTTAAATTCTCGAGTGGAAGCTATTGATGTAATAGAACTCAAATAAAGGAAGATTTTGATCTTGTCCTCCCTTATACTCCATTGAGCATGCTCTCAGAATTTACTCAAGTGTTTGAATAGTCCTTTCAAATTGGACATCAGTTTGGGGGTGATAGGTCATACTGAAATTCAATTCTGTGCTCAGAGCATGTTGAAGACATATCCTGAATTTTGATGTGAACCTTGGGCTATGATCAGATATGAATGAAAGTAGAACTCCATGTAGCCTAACCACTTCCTTCACATATATTCTGGAAAGTTTATCAAGAGATATATCTTCCCAAATGAAGATAAAATGGGTTGTCTTGCTGAGACGGTCCACAATAACCCATATCTCATTATTTCCTTTAGAAGTTCTCGGGAGGCCAGTGATGAAGTCCATAGTGATATTGTGTCACTTACATGCTTACATGGGTAGTGGTTAACATACCCCTTTAGGAAGTTGTCTCTTTTCCTTCACTTGCTAACATACTAGGCACCTCGAATTGTAGTCAGCAATATTTTTTTCATATTCTCCCACCAAAAATGATCATGAATATCCCTATACATTTTTGTGCTTCCAGGATGTGTAGAGAATGTTGAACTATGAGCTCCATCCATCACATCTTTCTTTATTTCTGGAATAGACGGAACACATGGCCATGTATGAAATTTCAGAGCACCATCTCGATCTGTATTGAACTCAATAATCTTCCCATCCTTCACAGCCTCAAATTTATTCTGTAACAAAGGATCTTATTTCTGAGTTTTCTGGATCATCTCTAGTAATGATGGTTGAGAAATCATTTGGGTTAGGGTTGATTATGTCCCTTTATAATTTCCATGTCCAACATTACTATGTCATTTATCAAAGGATCTCTTTGATTCCTCATAATGGACAGAATAGCTGGTTCTTTCCTTCTTAATTCATGAGTGACTTTTTTTCTCTTCCGGGATGATAATGAATTGAACAATCATAGTCTTGAAGAAGTTCCAAACATCTCCTTTGCCTCATGTTCAATTCCTTTTGTGTGAAAATATAAATCAAACATTGATGGTCTGTGTATATATCACATTTCTCCCCATAAAGATAGTACATCCATATCTCTAGAGTTAAAACGACCGTAGCTAGCTCCAGATCATGCATAGGATAGTTCTTCTCATGATTCTTCAACTATTGAGATGCATAAGAAATGACTTTTTCATTTTTCATGATGATTCACCCAAGACCATTTAGAGATGTATTTCTAAAAATAATTTATCCTTCTCTACTTGAGGGAAGAGTTAACAAGAGTGCAGTAACCAATCTCTTCTTCAGCTCTTGGAATCTTTCCTCACACTCCTCTGTCCTGATGAACTTGGACCCTTTCGAGTTAACTTGGTTAATGGATTAGATTGTCATGAAATTTTTTTCACAATCCTCTTATAATATCCCATGAGTCCAAGGAATCTATATATCTTGATTATTTTTGTAGGCTGAGGCCACTCCTCTACAACTTTTGTCTTTGTTGGGTCAACTAGGATTCCTTCATTGGTAACAACGTGCCCAAAGAAAACAACTTTTTGTAAACATAATTCACATTTCTCGAACTTACCAAAAAGTCTCTCCTTCCATAGAGTTTTCAAAATAACCCTTATATGATCTTCATCCTCCTCATGTCTTTTGGAATATATCATAAAATCATCAATAAAAAGCACCAAAAAGTTATCAAGGTGGTCCTTAAAGACTATATTCATCAGATCCATAAAAATAGAAGGTTTATTAGTTAGTCCGAAGAGCATAACAACAAACTCATAATGCCTATATCTTGATCGGAATGTAGTTTTTGGAATATCTTCTTTCTTCACCCTCAATTGATGATAACCAGATCAAAGATCAGTCTTAGAGAATAATTGAGCCCCACAAAGTTGGTCAAATAAGTCATAAATTCTTAGAAGAGGGTATTTGTTCTGTATTGTGATCCCGTTCGGTTCTCTATGATCAATGAATAGCCACATCGATCCATCCTTCTTCTTCATAAAGTAAAGAGGTTCTCCCCTATGAGACACAATAAGTCAGATAAACCCATTCTCCAAAAGATCTTGGAGTTGTTTCTTTAATTCCTCCAGCTCCACATTTTCAATCATATATGGGGTCTTTGATATTGTATGAGATCTAGGTATGAGTTCAATAGATAAATCTACCTCTATTTCCAGTTGAGGTCCAAGAAACTCCTCAGGAAATACGTCAACATATTCCTGGACGATGGAGAAATATTTTATCCTCACAGTCTCATTTCCTTCTTCTTCTTCACCGGTCAACTCCATAATGGAGGATATAGGATATTCATCTAAACAAAGATCAGGTTGAGATATCTCTCCTTGGAAGATATCTATAGGTTCTTCATTCAAAACTACTAATATTTCCTTGATTATGCATTTTATCTTAGCATTATAATTTTTAGAGCCTGTCCATCCCTAGTAAAATTTCAAATTTCAGCATGGGAATGGCTTCTAGATTTGTGATATGATTGTGCTCACTATAGTAAAAATTATAGTTTCGGAATACTGACAATTCTTGGATAATCCCACTAGGGGTTTTGGCTGATAACTCTACTTTTAGAAAATTTGGGGTTGATTATAAATACTTTGAAAACTTGGAGGAAATAAAAGAATGTGTAGAACCAGTGTCTAACAAAGTACTTTCTAGAATTGAGAGAAAAAAAAGTACCTACTACAACATCATTAGGAGCATAAACTTCAGTTGTCGTGATAGAAAAAGCATGACGTTTCTCCCTTGGCCTTTGTTAAGGCTGATGGTTGTTCCCCTCTACTGCCCTCAGATTTAGATTGTGATTGGAAAAGTTCCCAAGTTTTCCACACTTAATGAAATGGACATCAGGTAGGGCATGAACCATCTTCCCCTTATCGTTAGTGTTTGGAAGTTGAGGTTTCACCTCACAACAACAATTCCTCGCAATATGGCCTTCTCTTCCACACGTGTAGCATTTCCCGATCCTGAGTAGGCAGTTCCCTGAATGCTTCATCCCATATTTATTACATGTGGTACGTTGCACATTCTTTCCTCTTCTTCCCTGATCAAAGGTCGTTCCTAAGCTGGGCTCCAATGATCTATTCTTTTCATTAGATTTATGATACCACTGTGTCTCACCAAACTCAAACTCGACATTCATTGCACTCTGAATTATCTCCTCCAAGCTATCATTGTTTCGGTTTGAAAGATTCTTCTGTAGATGAGGTCTTAGTCCACCGAAAAATCTATCAACCTTACCATTCGGATTAATGACAAAGCTAGACGTGTAATGAGAAATCCTTGTGATGTTTATCTCATAGCTTTCCATAGATTCATTCTCCTTATGCTTCAGCTCATGAAACTCCTTCTCCAATATTTTTCTCATCGATCAAGGAAAATAATTGTTGAAGAATATCCCTATGAAATCTTCCCACTCCATAGATTCAACATCCACTATTTTCCTTGTGTTTTTATTCAGTTCCCACCACTGATTAGCTTCTCCCTCTAAGTGATAGATATCCCGGGCAACCTACTCTTTTCCAGAACCTCAGATCATATAAAATATCTTCTCAATAGAGATGATCGACTATTCAACAATCAATGGGTCGGTAGACACACTAAAGGTTGGTGGTCGATGATGCATAAATGATTCAATATAATGTTTTTACCTTAACGGTGAGATCAGTCTCTTATATTGATTCAATTTGTTTCCCATAACATGGGTCAGTTAGTACATCATTCTCATGAATGTTTCCATTATGGCTTCCATCGGATGGTTGTAAGTGGATGGTCCATTGCGGTCTCCATTTGCACGGTTCCTCCTTTTTTCCTCCATTTTCTAAATGAATAAAACCTTCGTTAGAAACTTATTTCATTTACAAATATTTTAACTATAATGGATTTTATGTCATAAAACATCTTTAAATGATTACATTTCTCTATAAATCCTTCATAATGATTCATAAAAAGCTTATGATTAACCCAATATATCCCCTGGGAGTGTCATAACCAAGAGAGTAGCAAGTCCCATTTTCTTGTACCAGGATACCCCAAGTCAAGCCCGAAACTCCTTGTCATAGATTTCACTCCTAGGTACCTTTATGCCAGAGCTGCCTCTACCTGCTCGTATCCAGATTGGGATGTATTTTCTTGATAAACCACTTACTCTATACTCACCAAAAAAACTAGAATGTTTTCCTATATTTAAACATTTCAATAGGATTCTTCATAAATTTTTCATAGCCTAATTTCAATATATAAATAAACCTCCCTTTGATACCCACTATGTGGTCCCGCCTTTTTATTACATATCTTTTCATTACATTTTACATACGGATGATCTATAAAGTCTAGTGTCATGGAAATAAGGAACATAATACATGAAAAAAAATTTGAAAATACTTCTAAAAAACTTGTGAGGATACATCATAGGTTCATCCTAAGTACAAATACTACGTCTCATAACCGAGAGCCTTACATCAATGGAAAGGGTGAGAAGAAGGCCCAGTCAGGAAAACAAAGGAATCAGTTTACTTGTGAAATCAATAATAACATGATAAAAACATAAAGACTTGAGAAAATAATGTATAGGGTTTTCATAATGAAAATAACTTGAAACAAAACAAGAATATGTGGCTACAACATTTCATTTATACATTCATGAACATATCACCATGTTTCATCCCCAAGGTGTCATAAAAATTACCAAGGTTATTCACCAAGATATCGTGAAACTTGTCATATCTAGATATTAAATTATTTACCCAATGTATTGGAGTGCTATCAGGGAGAACCCATAATATGTCTTTATATTTATGTGATCCACATATATCATAATAAAACATTTCATAAATAACCCATAGAAAATAAAATAAATGTTTTTCATTTTAAAACCTCGATGTTTTAAAAGTTCTTAAAAATGAGATCATTATGTCATTTATAACCCATAGATAGGCAGTGAGGGTTGTATGTATGTAAATAATAGAATAAAATCTATCATTTTTTTTGTATATTTATGAAAAATCATAGAAATAGAATAGGTTTTTTTATTCACATAAATAAAACAATAGAGAAAGAGAGAGATATTTCGAGGTGAATTTTTTGCACCATAACTGTTATATATCATGGTTTTAGAAAATAATAAAAAGAGAGGGGACAAGGGTACCCCATATATAAATGAATAATTTTGTAGTAGATATAAATAATTAAAATAAATAAGACCATAATGTGGAAATTTTAATGACACGCCACATGAAAACGAAACTTGAAAGTGAAGAGAAAGAGCGATTTCTTTTATGAAAATTCGGCATCCCAAAGGCATCACATAAATATTCAGAAAATTAATTGATGAGTGTGGAAAGGTTCAATCATGATTTGGAAATTAAATTTTCATGATTAAAGATAAATAATAACAAGACCCTCATAATAAAATCGAACTATAAGACATAACATAATGGAAGTCATGACTAAAAAGAGAAGAGTGAAAGGTTCCCTTAGCTTGAAGAGTAACTTCGAAAGCATGAAGGTTGGGACCTTGGGAGGCTCGAGGGCACCTTGGAAGGACTCCTTTAGAGGTATAGAGATAATAGATTTTTTTTAGGAGTATTTTTAAATGAAAAGAATGAGGTAATGGCTTGGTATTTATGAGATAATTAAGGAAATAAATTATTAATTTCCAAGGGACACATCATCGGTGGTATTTGCAAACCCATGGGCATTCCATGATATTTTCCCATGGTATTATCCACTTGATACACCTCATAACATATCTTACTATTAAAATTTAGACCATATTATTTACTTCATGATTACATCATCAATGATGTCACTAAACACCTAGTACTCAAAACTGTATTTTTACTATTCACCAAAATTATACTATTTTAGAAAAATCTCAAAAAATCACTCTAATATAATATAGATGCTCTGAATTAAAAAATAAACTCCATTTGATGAAAATAATTTTCTAAATATTTTCAATTTAATTTTTAAGTAAAATCATTATTTATTCCAAAAATACATCTTTAAAACTATAACTTATTTTGTAACACCTTAAGAAATTGATCAAAGTCCTATAAAATTATCATATAACCATAATACTATAAAGTAACAATTTTTGATTAAATTTTATAAATATAAATTTTTGATTTAAATTATTAAATTAATTATGAAATTGTAAATAAACTATTTATGACATACAAAAAAACCAAAACCTAAACTATGATCAATTTTTCACTTTTAAGATGTATAAAATGTATTTATACATTCATAGGTGATGTTTCTATTTATTTGGACGATTTACTATTTATTACTTTTTATTACTATTCATATGGGTATGTTACTATTCCTGCTTTACTATTCATTAAAAATGTTGTTCATCTTATTAAAATCTAAATTTATTACTGAACACAACTGTAGAAGACCATTTCTCAAAAATCAATTCACATTTATAATTATTTAAAGAAAAGGAAAATATTTTAAAATACCCATTTTTTACAAAATTAATAAATATTATACATCCTATATTTATTTGGACATTTGAAATTAAAAAACTTTTCCATAATAAGAAATAAAAAATTTATTTATATAAAATGATTACACAAAGTAGATAAGGCCTCGTTACATAGACACTTATAACATCAGCATAGGACCTGAGTGTAAGGGGTACTATAGTGATAGAATCTAGGATCAGCTCGAACAACATTACCCGAGTGGTGATTTCTATCAGCTTGAACTTCTCCCGTAACAAATTCTGTTCAAGCTTCACATGTTGAAGTTCGTCTTGGGCTTGTTCCAGGGCAAAGCCCAGTGATGCTACCTCCTTATCATGCTCGAACAGATGGGCTTCATATAGCCTGAGTCTACTGGATGAGGTCATTCAATATTCATTAAATATTAATTATCCTAGGTAATTGTATTTATAAAAACAAAAAGTTAAGATTAAAGTTTCCAACGGTATTATTGACCAATGGTCATATAACAGTCAAAACCCAACGGGCTCATTTTAATTATAACCACTTCATTAATTAAAGGAAATAGTTCTGTTGACTATAAAATTAAATAACACACAAATTTAGGAAACAAATATAATTAAAAATTTCAGGTCATTACATTTATAATAACGTCATAGTATGTAGAAGGTACTAGAATTATTATTTTGGTATAGAAAAAACAATGAAATATGATGTGGAAGAAGAAAAGAACATTGAGAGAGGTGATGAAATTATTAACTCTTCATCGGGTGCTTTCTTTTGATTTGATCAAAATGGATCTTTAGGGTGTCTTTATGATCCAATTAAAGACTCTATGTTGATGTGAGGTTATTTGGGATGATATTTGAGTAGGTTTTAGATAAGACCAATGGCTTTGGTGGTGTGATTTGGACAGAAGGGGAAGTACCCTTTTGTTAGAGAGGTGAGGGTCACTTTAAGAAAAAGCTTGAAATTTTATTTTATTTTAAAATTATTTTCTATTTATAATGGATACAAATGGATTTACTTCATAGATAAAGTGGTGATGGGACGACATACTATCAACCACTAGGTTTTAGACAAGTTGACATGGGTATCTCCAAAAAAGTTCGGTAAGCCCCTCCATCCGAGGAGGTGTGCATTGCACCTGTTCTGGAATCCAACCCCTCCCCTGTGAATTCCATCTCTTATGCAGAGGCTGTGAAAGATATAACTGGGATCTCTCCAACATTGGGGGTGCCATCACCAAACGAAGGATATTTTATGGTCTGTAAGGGCCGGGATAATTCTATGTAAGGTACTACGGGCAGGCCAGTTGTGAAGGAACTTACTACATGAAGTCACTTTACTAGTTTAAATCTGAGCAATCGATATGAAGGTCTAGGGGAGCTATTTTTGGACCAAGGTGATTTGGTTCAGGATGTTAATTTCAATCAGGGGCAGGGTATTCTTGAAGCTGAATCTAGTGAGGATGTGTATGATACGTTTTTGGGTGACAGGGATGAAATATGTCATGACAAAAGGCTTCACTGCCCAAGGGGGAGGAAGGGGGGAAGGGAAATAGAGACTTGGGGAGCTGCATTCTGGTCAAGGGGAAAAAATTGAAAGGGAACAAAGATTATTCTCATCTTCCCAAACCTATGGAGACGCGATCTTCCAACAAGTCAAGGTCAAATGAGATGGAATGTGTCTCCTTAAAAGATCAGGAACCTGATAGTGGAGCTTATAAGGACCAAGAGTTCACAAATGTTTTGTTGGGAGTTTCTAATCAGAAGCATGACGAATCAGTGGTGGCGGACCATGGGATCTATTCGGGGTTGGTCGATTAGAGCCATGAGGCAGATAAGGAGGATGGTTTTAAGGATACCATGTGGGAGCTTATCAATCACTTGGGGGAAGAAATTCCTGACGAGGCCTTGGAAATTAAGGCCCTTATTGAGGTTTCAGAGCGAATGTATGAAAGACTACTTCAAGTGGAATCTAATAAAGTGAAGTACAATTGGATCAATAAACAATATCTCCTCCTTATTAGAGGATTCAATGAGAGGAGGATAAATATGGAGGAGTACATTAAAACATGGCACAAGATGGCCTATTGGTTTGAAGATTTTCTCATGGACAACTCTGATACAAAGGTTAGTGATCTTCATTGGAAATTATTTAGGAATAATGCTTCAAATAGGCTCAAGCTTGATTTTAATGGTTCATCTTTCTCTTTCAGTACATGAATATTTTGTGGTTTTTTGTTTGGTTTCTCACATTGTTCATAAAAAGTGTGTATAAATAATAAAAAGTTAATTTTCAGTCAGGTTTTAGATAAGTTAATGTCACCATATTAACCTTATCTTTTATATTTAACTCTTAGTTAAATAGTTTAACTTTCACAATGTCTTCCTGTATTTTTATATTACATGGTTAATAAACATACTAAAAATACAGATATAACCTCAAGTGGTTAATTATTGACATATATATCATTATATAAGTCCATTGGCTAAACGTTATATTTTTTGAAATATTATATCATTTAATAATATTGTATTTGTTTTAAAAACTCATTTATGTCTATTTTGACATAATTTAGTATTTGGTTTTTTTGAAAGTAAACAAAACATCATTAATTTGAAAAAAAAAAATAAATCAATCCTGACATGTCATATTAACCTATAAAATTCGTGTAATGCATAAAAAGTCCCAATTTACATTTATATGGATATTTATAATATCAATTATTTTAATATTTTGTTAATAAGGTAATTACTACATCATCATTGATTCATAAATAATTTTAATTATTTAATGTGTAAAAATTATAAATAAACTACCATGATTTAGGATGTATTAATATATTTCTAATGAATATTTATAGTCGAATTTATCTTATATATAACCCAATATTAAAAATGGTTTAGTTATGAAAATTTAAATTTAACACATTTAACTCTTCTTTAAATAAAATAATAATAAATGTCCTAATCAAATCCAAGTGGATCAAAAAGGATCATATTTTATTCTTAAGGTTGATTTTGGTCGAAATACACTTATCCAATAGAATTAGGTCTTGTGTTAGGGTAATTATAATATCATTTTTAGCTTTAATTTCCCTGTTTATTTTTAACCATGGTAAATAAAATCCAAAAGTTACTATTCACTAAAAAATACTTTCGTCCAATTGAACCAAATTTTACTTAATTATGTCAAACATGTCTCTTTGTTTTTTTAATTCAATTCACAAAGCTGTAAAATTACGTTTCATGCAAATTTGCAAATGTGTCTAAAAGGTGGGTAAAAAATGTTAAAAAATTCAATAAAATTTTATATATCTAATACTATTATAAAATGATTTCAATTAATTAAATTGGACTAATATAGGTATTGTGTATCTATTTTTACATTAAAATAAATTTTTATAAAAGTAATTATTATTTAAAAAGAAGGTCTTTTTATCTACAATGTTGTGTTTTTCACAATTCATCAAATATTGAATGCTTTCAGAAAAAATACCAAAAATTCCCCCTAAGATAATATTGATGTTCGAATGTCAAAAATGAAGTCTATTTTACCAAATTTAAAACATCGAAATTTCATTAATTAATTTAAAATTTATTCCTGTTGTCGTGACTAGAAAATAGGTTTTTAAATGGTAAAAACTATAAATAGATTAACATGTGTTTATATCCAATTTAAATGTGAAATTACATATAGTGACCGAAATTATATTAAATAATGAAAATAAAATCTAATTATATTTAAAAATCACTCAAATTCATAGTTTAACTCTATATATTATTTCGGTTAAAAAAATTTACTAAAATTTAGTATTTTTTACTATTCATCAAATTAGGAAAGTTATCAGAAAAGTACCAAAAATTTATCAAAACTAAATTTTTATGTCACTCTTCTATAAAAAAAATTAATTTCATTAAATTAAATATATAAAAGTGTCATATATTGGATTTAAAAAGGTTTCTCCCTTAAAAGGTGGGAAAACTACAATATTTTTAAAAATACTTCTTTTATCTGAAAAGTTGAATATGTTCTTATATTAGGTCAAAGAAACACAAAAGATGTAACATCCTCAGTAAATAAAGAATAATAAATTTTCATATTTATTAATATATGTGAATTAAATATTAATTTTACTTTAAAGGGAATGATATGTTTGATGACTTACCTGATACGTAATAACAGGTTTCTTTGAAATCTTACATTGCATACTAATAATATAATATTATTATTTTAAATGGTAGTTAACGCCTAGCCATTGTATTGGAGTGAACGAATATAACTAACTAAAATATTATTATAAAAGTTTGTTAAATGTTTTTACATTTATCCAATAAAAGTTTGGGGCTTAAAATATGAATGAATCTAATTTTAAGCATAAATACTCTAATATTCACTAAAATGTTGATTTACCGTCTTTTGATGCTGACCCATCTTTAAATATAGTTTTTTTAATTTTTATATGTTATATTTGAAAAAATAAAATTCTTACTTAGATTCGTGAAATCAAAATTTACTTTGTGTAATTTTTGGTATTTTTCTAGTAAAATTCATTTGTAATGAATAGTGAAAATATTGTATTTTTATTCAAAAGTTCCTTTTAATATAATTTAATTATATGGTTATATTATATTTTTAATTTGTTTTAAAGTGTAATTAGGTTATATTTTTACGAATTAATCCAATGTTTTTAATCAGAATTAATTTCACTTTGAAATTTGACATAAACAAGTGTCATTCTTATGATTGTTATTGTTTCTTAAAAACACGCTATTTGTTTTGACAACGGGAATTAATTTTAAATTCATTAATGAAAATTATATGTTTTGAATTTGGTAAAATATACATCATTTTTGAATTTGGAATATCAAATATAGATTAGGTAGAATTCTTCGTATTTTTCTGAAAAACTTCAATTTTTGATGAATAGTGAAACCACTTAGTTGTAGTTAAAAAACTGTATTTTTCATTTAAATGAAATTTTACCACTTCTGTGAATTTAATTTAGAAAATAAATCATACATGGTTGTTATTATTAAGTAAAATGTGGTTCAATCAGATGAAAATAATTTTTGGTGAATAGTATCTTTTGACTTTAATTTATCGTGGTTAAAGGTAAATAGGGTAATTCGACGTAAAAATAATATCATAATAAACCAAAATTACCTTAAAAATTGTCATAACATTACTTTTTAAGTAATTAACTACCATGGTAAAATTTGGGTCTATTTTGGGACCCCATGGAGCCACTTGGAAGTGATAATGACACTTTATATTTATTAACTTAAAGTAATAATAAAAATGACACAAACAAATATCTTTTAGTAAATAAATTTTTACATGGGGTTATATAAGCTATATTTTTTACTATAAATATTCATTTGAAAGATAAAAATATTTCCTACATAATGGTATTTGTTTTAAAATTTTTAGACATCAAATAAGATAAATTAATTTTTACACAATAATGATGGAGTATTTACCTCATTAATAAAAGATTTAAATTAAATAAGATTATAAATATTAAAAAAATATCCAAAACCTATCCAATTATTATTAAATGATTTTATTTTGACCATGAGTCATCGTATATTTGACTTTAATTAGTTTTGGATCTTTATAAACTGAATATCATTACATAGGAAAATAATATTTTCACACTTTCCTAAAGAGCCCCTCCTCCACCTTATAAAAATCCCTCACTTATTACTCCTTTCTCACACCTCTCAAGTCCCATGTATCGTCAAACACCTGACCAAATAAGCTCTCAAGATCCCTATTCTCCTCATATAATCCTTACCTTAGGAAGAAGTCACTTCAAGAAGTCCTTTTTGTTCAATCCAAAAAGAGTAACCCATATTAAAGGTAACAACTCCTCTTAACTTCTTTTCTTTTATTTTACTTCTCTAACCCCAAAACTCTTTTTATTCCATTATTTTATAACAAAACCAGTATTCTCAATATACTATGATGTTTTTATAAGATTTATTTGAAATATAATTATACACACATTCATCTAATAGGAGAAGAACATGTTGTTTCTGTGGATGTAAAACTAACACCTCACAAAATGATGATTGTTCGATTATCTACTCCTGCCTTTCATAGTGGCCATTAAGATAGAACTATATTTATATATGATATAAAATATGTTTATTTTTTCTTTATTCTCCTGTATTTTACATTTCTATCATGCCTTTATGGTTTCTATAATGGTTAAACGCGATAATTTCATTTATGGAAGTGCAGACTTCTGCCCCCTCAAAGTGATATGATTTGTTAATGACATATGGGAGATGTATAAAGGATAGTGTTAATGATATTATATATGATATTATACTAGAACTATAATATACCTATGTATTTTTATGTTTTAATTACATTAATGTACGAAATAGAAATGAAAGTAGCATTTATGCGTACGTATGACTTACCATCTCCATGAATGGTGCATTTTATTTCTTATCTCCAAAATATTATGTACTATTATAAATAAATATATATACTAGATATATATGATGAATATGATATCTAAATAATTAATATCATTCTTGATATAATGGACTGTTTACCACATGGACAACATGTAATTATATGTTGTTCATTTGTGACTCCAGTACCAAATATCGACAAAACAACCATTATTAACTTAAATGATTACATAATGTTTATAGAATGTTTATAAGTTATATAAAAGGAATAATAAACATTAAAAAGGTTCTTAATAAAGAATAAATTAAGTTTTTTATTATTCAAGAGATTAAATAATGAATGGGTCAAGTCGGACATGAGGCAGGGGACTTCGTCTCAATCTCGTTTCATGGAGGCAAATTTTGTTTTATACACAACTTTATTTTATATGGTGTATAAACACCCTTGACTTTCATTGCATTCAAATGGAATCTTTTTCTATAATGTATTTTACTAAATGAAAAAAGGAATGTATTTTTAACGTACGCGGTCACAAAGACCTTACCTCCACTACGAGTATTATTTGATCTTTGGCATCCTTAACAAGCCGAAATGGTTTTTAAAAGTAAAATAAATACCATATAATCCTTTATGTATTTTGGTATTTAATATGGTTTTGATAATGGATTTGTTATGTCAATATATTTAAATTACCTATTCTGATTGGAATGTGGAAATGTTACCTTTTCCTTTATGTTCGTTTTATGTGTTATGAATATGTTATGGTTCTTGGTAGCTGTTTATGTATATGGGTGATTCCATGATAAACCTAGGGCGGTTGAGCCCAATATAGCTCTCAAATGCATTGGGTAACATGACGGAGGTTAACGTGAATGTTTCCCCTAAGAGATTTAGGGAATATACTATGATAGGTATTCCCACGCAACTCCCTAGGTTGTTGTGATAGCTACAATGTAAGTATGATATGAATTCCATATGTACCTTTATGATTTGTGATTACTATGATTTATTCATAAATCATATGTTTTAATGAGGTAAGTAAATGAATCTATGTTTTGTATGTATTGATGGACTAATGATTTATTTCTTATTTTATAACCTTTACAGAGCTTTTTTATGCTCATCCCATGTTTTGAAATGTTTTTAACAAGACATAAAGGTGTATAGGGTCAAGGATGGGATCATGGAAATGTATTGTTGTCTAGAACATGGAACTAGACATGTCTCTTTTTTCAATGGTTTTTATTTTATGAAAATAATGGATATGGTGTAGAATTTTCTACATGTAATATTAATGTTTTTATGTAAATTTCATGACCTAACTCTTTAAAACTCTAATCCTGAAAAGATCCTCAATGTGAGTTATTCATTTAATTCAAGATTATGTAATGTTTTATGGTCAAGGCCTTATTGTTGGTATTAGAGGTTTGTTTAGACATCTTTAGGAGTTAGCAAAAAGATAAATTAATATCCATAAATTATTTTAGTTTATGTTACGATTGAAATGATATAGCATTTACAGATTACCATGTTGCTTTTCCTAACCTATTTCTGTGTTGAGAATGGTTTTCTGCAGAGGAAACAGGGAAGCTATATTGGGACGACATCAGAAGGAAGACAACCTTCCAAATCAGTAACCTGAGATGGTCGAAATCAGAACTGAACAGTTTGTTGCATGGATGGAACAGTTGACTCAGGCTATAAATGGGGGTGGTATCCATGTATGAGATCAGCCAGATCAACCACATAAAAACATGTTAGTAGTGGAGCATTTCATGTGGCAATATCCCCAATCATTCAGAGGATCATATGACCGTATTCTAGTAGAATGGGGGACTAAATCACTATAGAAATTTTTTGATGACATGGGGTGTTCATAACATCAAAAGTTTAGTCTGGTTGTTTACTGTTTTGAAGGTGAAGCTGATCAGTGGTGGTCGATGGTGAAAAACATCAGGGATAGTGAGGAGATTAATGCTCTTGATTGGGATGAATTCAAAGGTATAATTCTTGGGAAATATTTTCCTAAGGTTGTTCATCATAGAATGGGAAAACAATTCCTAGAATTGAGTTAGGACAATGACTCAGTGTCACTTTATGAAGCAGAATTCACTCGACTGGAAAGGTATGATCCAAATTTCATACGAGATCTTGATAGTAAAATCAACCATTTTTATTCAAGATTAATGCCAAAGTATCGAAGGGCTTTAGCATCTTGTGAGTTCAAAAGTTATGGAAAGACTTTTTCGTTGTGCAGAGAAGGTGGAAATAGAGTTTTCCAATAATCAGATGTTCTTTGACAAAAAGAAGAATAAGAGGTTGAGGTAGAAGGCGAAAGGAAACAACTCTTCAAAAATCTATGATGGTAAGAAACAGAAGTTTATAGTTTGTGAAAATTGTGGTAAAAATCATGTTGGGGAATGTCTTTTGAAATCTGGTAAGTGCTATTGATGTTGTAAAATGGGACATAAGGCTTGAAATTTCACTAAAAAGATCAGCTTAATAGTAAGACAAAATGAGATTTATAGTCAGTAAAATGTTTTAAGGGCAATGAAATGGGTAATTATGCAAATGAATGTCCAACATAGAAATCAACTGAGGGAAAGTAGTCAGACTACAAGCAGAAAGGGGTTTTGAAATCCTTTGCAACTACTTCAAAAGATGTTGAGACATCAAATGAAGTAGTATCAGGTGCACTGTTTGTTTTTTCAGATTATGCCATTCTGTTGTTAGATTCAGGGTCTACACATTCATTCATTTCTGAGAAGTTTTATAGTAAATTGGGAATTCCATATCAATATATGAACCCTAATCTTATGTTAAAAATACTGGGGAGAATTTTTGAGATAAAAAAAATTATAAGAACCTTCTTTTCCTTGTGAGCGGGAAGAATATGCCTGAAAAACTTGTCGTTTTTCCTCTAGTACAGTTTGATGTTATTTTGGATATGGATTGGATTTCTGTTTATCATGCTAAGATTGACTATAGAGAAAACGAGTTTTCTTTTCAGAACAATTTTCAGTTAGTGTACAATAATGAACCCTTGATTTTGATAACATATTAGGATACTGAGAAACTAGTAAAAGATGGAAATGAATGTTACCTTTCTCATATTGTTAAAAATAAATAAATTGGTGACATTAATGATTTTCCAATGGTAAATGAGTACCTTGATGTTTTTCCTAATGAGTTTCCTGGTATTATACCTGATCGAAAAGTTAAAAATGTTGTTGACTATCTCCTGATGCTAAGACAATTTCAAAACCCTCTTATCGAATGGATCAAATTGAAATTTTAGAGCTAAAGATGCAATTGCAAGAGTTATTAGATAAAGGTTTCATTCGACCTAGAACATCGCCACATGGTGATCCTATCTTATTTGTTAAAAATAAAGATGATTCAATGAGTCATTTCTTTGATTATATATCATTTAATAACATCGCTCTTAAGAACAAGTATCCTTTTCCTCATATCGATGATTTGTTTGATCATCTCCAGGGAGCCCAGTATTTTTCAAAAATTGATTTGAGGTCAGGGTACCATCAGTTGAATGTAAAGGAAGCAGACATTCCGAAGACCGCACTTCGTACTAGATATAACCATTATGAAATTTTAGTTATGCTTTTTTGTTAAACCAATTCACTTACTATATTCATGGATCTTATGAATAGAATTTTCTATGAGTTCATGGATAAATTTTTAGTTGTGTTCATTGATGGTATTTTGGTTTATTCTAAATGTAAATAAGAGCATGAAAGTCATTTATAGTTTGTCTTTCAAACCTTAAAAGGAAAGAAAATATTTGGGAAGTTTTGAAAGTGTGAGTTTTGGATCGAGTAAATTTCTTTCCTTGGTCACATTTTTTCAAAAAATGGCAGATCCTTCTAAAACAAAAGTTGATGAAGAATGGCGAAGACCCACAAATATAACTGAGATCCATAGTTTTCTTGGTATGGTAGGTTATTACCGGAGGTTTTTTGAATTTTTTTTAGTTATGTAGTCCACTAACTAAGTTAACTCGAAAATGTGTTAAGTTCATTTGGACAAAAGAATGTGATGATTGTTTTTAGGAATTGAATAGAAGATTGGTGAATGCTCCAGTTTTGGAACTAACTTCCAGAAATGGTGAGTTTTTTATTTACAGTGATGCTTAATTGAAAAGAGAAGGTTGTGTCCTTGTGAAGAATTATCATGTAATTTCTTATGCTTCACGTCATTTGGAACCTCATGAGTTAAATTACCC
Organism: Viscum album; assembly: GCA_963277665.1. Taxonomy (NCBI): domain Eukaryota; kingdom Viridiplantae; phylum Streptophyta; class Magnoliopsida; order Santalales; family Viscaceae; genus Viscum; species Viscum album. Next base: position 2,119,020,147 of record OY728163.1, read on the forward strand.
TACACATGATCTGGAATTAGCTGCTATTTTTTGCTTTAAAAATATGGAGGCATCATTTGTGTGGAGTAAAATTTGAAATATATACTAACCAAAAAAGTTTGATGTATATATTCATTCAAAAATAATTGATCCTGAGATGGAGGAGATGGTTGGAATAAATCAAGGAATATGATTGCATGATCCTTTACCATCTGAGAAACAAAAATAAAGTGGATGATGCTTCGAGCCGAAAAAGTAATGATAAATTAACCATGATATCTTTGGAATGATATCCATTGGTTTTTTATTTGATAAAAGTTTGCATAGAAGTTTTCAGTGTAGGAAATTATTCTGTTTTGTTTCTGGTGTCAGTGAAATAATCTCTATCAGAGAGAATAACTCAAGCATAGAAAGAAGATAGTGAGTTTCAGAAAAAGGTATAGTTGGTTCAGAAGGGTAAATTTACTGATTTTAACATTGATAATGATTATGTTTTGATGCTTGGAAAAAGATTGTGTGTGACTTGTGATTCACAATTGAAGAATGAGTTATTATGTGAAGCTCATAGTTCCCCATTTTCAGTTCATCCTGGAAGTACAAAGATGTACATAGATCTTCTGGATTATTACTGGTGGGATAGAATGAAAAGAGATATTTCTGATTTTACATTGAAGTGTTTGACTTGTTAGCAGGTTAGAGCAGATCGGCAGTTACCAAAATGGATGCTTCAGTATTTACCGGTGCCAGAGTGGAAAGGGGAAAATATATCCAAGGACTTCATTGTGTGATTACCAAAGACATCTTGAGGTAATAATGAAATCTAATTTATTGTTGATCGATTGACTAAATCTACGAATTTCCTTCTTATTAGAGATACTTTGTCCGTATATCAACTTTCTTGGTTGTATGTTAAATATGTAGTCAGGTTACATAAAGTTACCCTCTCCATTGTATCTGATCGTGATCCTAGGTTTACTTCTAAATTAAGGAAAGGCCTTCAGAAGTCATTGGATATTAAATAAAATTTTAGTACAAATTTTCATCCTCAATCAGATGGGTATTCAGAACGAACAATTCAGACCCAGGAGGATATTCTATGTGCTTGTTCAATGGATTACCAGGGATGTTGGGACCAACCTCTTTCTTTGGTTGATTTTTCTTATAATAACAGTTTTTATTCCAGTATACAGATGGCTCCATATAAGGTGTTATATGGAAATCATTGTCAAACTCTTGCATCTTGGGATGAAGTAGGTGAAAGGAATCTGATGGGGCCAGAATTGGTAGAAGAGATGGCAGAAAAGGTTCATTTGATCTAGAAGAACATGAGAATAGCTCATAGTAGGTAGAAAAGTTAAGCAGATAACCGGAGGAAGGATCTATCTATTGAGGTAGGTGATCGTGTCTTTCTCAAAGTTTCTCCATGGAATAGTGTGATGTGTTTTGGTAAGAAGGGAAAGTTTAGTCCAAGGTTCATTGGACCTTATGAAATCTTGGAAAAATTGGATCAGTTGTGTATAGAGTGGATTTACCTCCATGTTAATCCTAGGTACACAATTTTTTTCATGTTTCAATGTTGAGAAATTATATGCCAGATCCATCTCAGGTTTTGAGCCCATAGATAGTTCAGTTGGAAGAGAATCTCTCTTATGAGGAACAACCAGTCTAGATTAATGACGGTAGAGAGCTAGTGTTGTGGAATAAGTTAATTCAATAGGTAAATGTTTTTTTGGAAAACCCATATGGTTGAAGAGGCAACGTGTGAATCTGAAAATGCTATAAGTAATAAATAACCCCATTTATTTGATAAGTGAAAAAATTGTGAGGACACAATTCCCAAAAGGGGGAATGGATGTAACATCCCAAGTAAATACAGAAAAATATATTCTCACATATATTAATATTTTTGAATTAAAAATTAATTTTCCTTTTAGGGGATGCTATGTTTGATGGCTTACATGATACGCAACAACAGGTTTCTTTGAAATCTTATGTTGCACACTAATAATATAATATTATTATTTTAAATGGTAGATAATGCCTAGCCATTTTATTGGTGGGAATGAATAGAAATAAATAAAATATTATTATAAATTTTATTAAATGTTTTTAAATTTTCCCAATAAATGTTATGGGATTAAAATATGAATGAATCTAATTTTAAAAATAAATACACTAATATTAGCTCAAAGGCCGATTTACCGCCTTTTGATGGTGAAACCTCATTAAATATAGCTTTGGTAATTTTTATATTTTATATTTGACAAAATAAAATTCGTCTTTAGATTCAATACATCAAAATTTTTTGGGTAAATTTTTGGTATTTTTCTGGTAAAGTTCATTTTTTAATGAATAGTGAAAAATACTGTGTTTTTATTCAAAAGCGACTTTTAATCTAATTTATTTATATGGTTATATTATCTTATTAATTTGTTTTAAAGTGTAATTAGATTATATTTTTACTATTTAATCCAATTTTTGTCATTGTAATTAATTTCACTTTGAAATTGTACATAAACAAGTGTCGATCTTTTGATAGTTATTGTTTCATAAAAACACGCTATTTGTTTTGACAACGGGAATTAATTTTAAATTAATTAATAAAAATTATATGTTTTTAATTTTTTAAAATAAACATCATTTTTTAATTTGGAATATCAAATATATCTTAGGCTGAATTTTTTGTATTTTTCTAAAAAACGTCAATTTTTGATGAATAGTGAAACCACTTAGTTGTAGTTTAAAATCTAAAATTTTCATTTAAATAAAATTTTACCACATCTGTGAATTGAATTTAGATTATAAAAATATATGGTTTTTATTAGTAATTTAAATTTTGTTCAATAAGATGAAAATAATTTTTAGTGAATAGTAACCTTTGACTTATATTTTCTGCGGTTAAAGGTAAATAGGGTAATTCAAGATAAAAAGAACCTCATAATAATACAAAATTACCTTAACACTTGTCCTAAACATATTTTATGAGTCATTTATGACCATAGAAATCATTTCGTCGATTTTGGGACCCCATAGAGCCACTTGGGAGTGATAATGACACTTTAGATTAGTTAACTTAATTTAATGATAAAAATGACACCAACAAATATCTTTTATTAAATAAATTTTTACATGAGGTTATATAAGCTATATTTTTTATTATAAATTTTTATTGGAAATATAAAACTATTTTCTACATCGAGTTATTTTTCTATAATTTTTAGACATCAAATAAATTAAATTATTAATGACACAATAATGATACAGTATTTACCTCATTAATAATGGATTCAAATAAATAAGATTATAAATATTAAAAAAATATCCAAAACCTGTCAAAATCATAGTTTATGATTTTATTTCAACCATGAGTCATCTTATATTCTACTTTAATTAGTTTTTTACATTTATAAACCGAATATCATTATATAATAAAATAATATTTTCACACTTTTCTTAAAGAGCCCCTCCTCACCCTTATAAAAATCCCTCACTTCTTACTCATTCCTAACACCTCTAAAGCCCCTTTTCTCGTCCTACCCCTAACCATATATGCTCTAAAGATCCCTATACACCTCCTAGAAGCCTTACCTTAGGCAGAATCCACTTCAAGAAGTCCTTTTGGTTCAAACCAAAGCGAGTTACCCAAATTAAAGGAAATGATTCCTCTTAACTTATTTTCATTAATTTGACTTCATTAACCCCTAAATCTCTTTATTCCTTTATTTAATAACCAAAACAGCATCCTAAATATAATATGATGTTTTTATGATAATTATTGGAAATACACTTACGGACACCTACATCTAATGGGTGAAGAACATACTGTTTCTGTGGATGGGAAACTAACACCTCACGAAACGATGATTGTTCGATTATCTCCTACTGCCTCTCATGGTGGACATTAAGATGGGGCTGTATTTATATATGATATATATTATGTTTATGTTTTTTATGCTTCTATATTTTACATTTATATCCTTCTTTTATGGTTTCCATAATAAGTAAATTCGATAATTTTATTTGAGGAACTGTGGACTACCGCCCCCTAAAAGTGATATAACTCATTAATGTCATATGTGGGATGTATAAAGGATATTTTTATGATATTATATATGATATTATACTGGAATTATAATATACCTATGAATCATTATGTTTTAATTCCATTAAAGTATGAAATAGAAATGAAAGTACCGTCCATGCGTACATACGACTTACCGTCTCCATGAATGGTGCATTTCATTTCTTATCTCCAAAATGTAATGTACTATTATAAATACATATATATATACTTTATATATATATGATTTATATGATATATAAATCAGGAATATCATTTTAGAGATAATGGACTATTGACCACATGGACAACTTGTAATTATATGGTGTTCATTTGTGACTCAAGTAGCAAATATCGACAAAACAACCATTATTAATTTAAACGGTTACATAATGTTTATAACATGGTAATATGTGATATAAAAGGAATAATTAATTTTAAAAAGGTTATTCAGAATGTAGGAATTAACTTTAGTTTACTATTTAGGATATTAAAGAACGAACGGGTCAAGCCGGACACGAGGTAAGGGACTTCGTCTGAATCTCCTTTCATTGATGCATATTTTATTTTATACACGACTTTATTTAATACGGTTTATATACACCATTGAATTTTCATTTCATACAAAGGGAATATTTTTATATGAAGTATTATAATAAAATACAAAAAGAATTTTTTTAACGTACGTGGTGACAATGACCTTTCTGCCACCACGAGTATTATTTGATAATTGGGTTCCTTAACAAGCCAAAATGTTTTTCAAAAAAGAAAATAAATACCATATACTCTTTTATGTATTTTGGTATTGAATATAGTTTTGATAATGGATTTGTTATGTCAATATATTTAAATGATATGTTGGTATTGAAATGTGGAAATGTTATCTTTACCATTATGTTTGTTTTATGTGTTATGAATATGATATATTTCATGGGAATTGTTTACTTATACGGGTGGTTCTGTGATAAACCTAGGGCGGGTGAGCCCGAGATAGATCTCTAATGCATTGGGTGACGTGACGGAGGTAAATGTGAATGTTTTTTGTAACACCCGATATTTCTAGGAGTAATATTTTGTTTTTATATATCATCAAAGGAATCTTTCACTACATACTAGCTTGGCTTACTTTACACGAAATTCCGACCTTCCTCGATAGCTTGTGTCGTACGCAATACCGAGTTTCACTAAACAACTATATGCTATTAAAATATTATTAAAATTAGCCGTTATGAATAGTAATAACCACTTTTTGAAATTTTATAAATTTTATTTTTCAAAATGGACTTCATTTTTGGATTCGGAATACCGAAATTAGCATAGGGTGAAATTTTGGTATTTTTCTGAAAACATTCAATTTTTGATGAATAGTGAAACCACTAAGTGGTAGGTTAAAAACTGAATTTTGCATAAAACATATTTTTACCGCTTCTGTGAATGGAATTTCGAAAATCCGACAAACACGGTTGATATCAGTATGTAAAATGTGGTTCAATGAGATAAAAATAATTTTTTGGTGAATAGTAACTTTTTACTTTTTTTACCGCGGTTAATAGTAAATAGGGTAATTAAGGGTAAATATGATATTATTATTACCCTAACACATGTCCTAATTCTATTAGATAAGTTTAGTTCGACCAAAAACAATCTTAGGAATAAAATATGACCATTTAGGCCAACTTGGGTTAGATTAGGACATTTATTATTAATTTATTTAAAGAAGGGTTAAAATAGTTAAAATCAAAGTTTAATAAGTAAATAATTTTTAATATGGGGTTATACATAAGATAAATTCGACTATAAATATTCATTAGAAATATATAAATATTTCCTACATAATGGTATTTTATTTATAATTTTTAGACATTAAATAATTTAATTTAATTATGACACAACGATGATGCAGTAATTATCTTATTTATGAAATATTGACATAATTTATGTTATAAACACAAACATAAATGAAATTTGAGACTTTTGATGAATTACACTAATTTTCTAGGTTACTATGATTTATTAGTGTTGATTTAATCAACTTGGTTCGAACATATAATTTTGTTATGACTTTCACAAAAATCATATATCAAATAGTGTCAAAATTGACACAAAATAGTTTTTAAATCAAATATTATATTATTAATTTTTATTTTATTCCTAAAAATCTAAGGTTCGTCCAAATGACTTAGATAAAGATATATATATTAATAATAAACAATTTGGGGTTCGTTTGGCATGTTATACTAAGTGTATTAACCATATAGTGAAAGAAAACAAAAAGACACGGTAAAAGTTAAATTATTTAACTTAGAGTTAAATCTAATTGATAGGGTTAAAATAATACCCTAAACTTGTCTAAATCTTATTGGTTGATAGGATTTCGACCCATACCCACTTTAGCTTCGAAATAATACCCTTTGTAACCATTATAAACCGATTTTGACTTTAATATAAATTAATATTTTGAGATATTCTTAAGGTGCCCCTCTCCTCCCTTATAAAAGGGCACCTCCTCCCCCTCCTCCTCACACCAATTTGAGCACTCAAGCTCGGCCAAACCCTGCAATTTTCTCCTCTCCACTTACCTAGAATAATCCTAGAGGTCCTGGTCTTCTTCAAAGACCAATCTTAGTTCCCTAAGTGGAGGATTCAAAGAGGCGTTCCAAAGAAGAGGTAATATCCATTACCGATCTTTTCAATTTTTTTCTTCTTCAACTTCTTATTCTTTAGTTTTTTCATGATAAAGTAATAACATCAGTATTACTTACATACTGATATGTTATTATAAATATGAAAGAACCCTAATTCACCTTCTATCCATCCTATGGAAAAATGAAATCACCGCACGTGCGTACGTACGGAATACCGTCTCCACGCCGTGGTGTAATCTATTTTCCAACATCAACATACAAGGATGGTTATAATGGTGTAATGAGTAACTATTTATGATTATTATAAAGTAATATTGATACTGAAATAATATATATATACTCTAATACAATTCCACGATCATAGGAACGATATCATCACTCGTGCGTACGTACGGAATACCGTCTCCACGATATGATGCGACTCGTTCTACATGATCATCATTACATAGTAATTATATAAATGAATTGAATGAATAAATATGATATATGTTACACTAATACCATTTTGGATATAAGGTATCTATAACCTTAAAAGAAGAATAAGAATTTATTCGGCAAAACACGCATAAGAACAAAAAGCAATAAAGACCCGAGTAACAAGTAACAATGAAATATTACTAATAAGAAGCTAATAATATGACCACATATGATATCATATCAATATGTATGATTCAGGAATAAGTCAATAACATTATTTAAACCATTATACAGGAGCTTTGGACATGTACAAAGCAAATCGGACCTAAGGTAAGGGAAATATCACAATCTCATTTTTATCCGAGATTGTTTATTCGTAAGTATTTACTGGGGTGTATTTTATCATCCACATCCATGTTTCATCAATATGTAATATTATTTCCATCCACCTACAATTGTTTAAATCCATTTTTACCATTCGGTGAGTTTTTAGTAATATGTATGAAAGGAATCTTTTGTCGTTTTTCGTACGAGGTACTTTTTGACTTTTCCGACAAAAGTACGAAGAATGTTTTTTAACTTATACGGCATGAATGGATTTTTAAAACATTATTTCCAAGAAACTTCCTTTACAAGTTTTCAATTTTATTTTTAATCAAATTATTTTATTTTAAAGTCGTATGACATGTTATGAAAGGAAAAAAAATTTGAAGTAGAAAGGATATTTTCCTCAAGAATGGAGTTCAAGTATTTTATCAAAATTATTTTCCATCTAAGATAATAAAAGGGTTCTGTTTTTATCCCTATTATTACATTGGTTTGATTATGTTGTGATGGAAATATTTTTATGAATTCCTTTATCTTATATGAATTGTTTTATGATGTCATGTTGTTTAAGAATCCCATTTTTATTACATGGGTTACGCTATGATGTATGGTTTATGATTATGTGGCACACATAAGAAAGGATTCATTATAATATAGGTGGGACCTATATCTCCCTCCAATGCATTGGGTAAAGATTTTATATCTCATGACATAGACATGGCTGGAACAGTAGGTTATACCGGTTCAGTGAAACACGACTGGAACGAGGGTGACTCGGTTCAGAAAGGGACTTTGTCCACTAAGATAGTCTTGGCAATGAGTCATGACTAACAAGAAATGATTTTCCATTATTATGTGTGCATGCCACAAAGTCTCAAGTCTCATGTTATGATTATGGGGATCTCATTTTCACTTCTATGATTTATTCCATGTTAAGATATTATGATTTCTTTTGCAGGTTATGATTTTCAAAAAGACATGATATGATTTTTATTTCCTTTATTTTCCATTGCTGAGCATTTGAGCTCACCCTTTTATGTTTTCTTTTCCCCAGGTCAGGAAGATGGATATTAAGTAGAATATTCTAAAAGGGACCCTAGATATGATGAAATAAACGGGAGACACTGTAGAAGATTTATGAACTTGTTGTTTATGTTTCCCAGTTTCTAAAGACACTATACCTATACGGTCCTTTGTGGTTTTGTCATATGTTGTAATAAGTGTGCTTCAATTTTGAAGTATTAACAATGTATGTAAAGTATGGGTCGTTATAGTTGGTATCAGAGGAAAGGTATAGTCAACCATTGGAAACTAGGATGTGAAAGCCTTAGTAAGAACCCTAAGGATAAGTCTAAGCATAGAACACAATCTTAGTGTTTTAGAAATGGCCATGAATAAACTAGGATAAGACCTTAAGCATGAAAATTTTATTCTTGAATTATGTGGTTTTCCTATTATAATTAGTGTTGCTCACACTATTATTCTTGGTTTTAGTCAATGGATGGAACCCGAAGGAACCGTGTTAATGCGGAATGCGATGGGCAATGCAATGATTGTCCCCCTAAGCAACCAAACGATATGGGAGCTGGAATGCAAAATCTTGTAGCCATGCTCACACAACTTTCTCAAGCTATGAATCATACAGGACTTCCAAACGAGCAAAGGAAGGAGAAACATTCTGTTGAATCCTTCATGAGGCAGCATCCACCTTCTTTCAGCGGGACTACTGATCCATTAGTTGCTGAACAATAAATTAGTACTACTGAAAAGATATTTTCAGTTCTTCAATGTTCTGAACATGATAAAGTCATCCTAGAAGTGTATCGTTTGGATGGAGATTCTGATCAATGGTGGAATATTATTAAGAATATGAGGCAAAGGGATGAAATTGAGTCCATGGAATGGGACGAGTTCAAGAACTTATTTTTCAATAAGTACTTCCCTCGTATTCTCCGAACAAAGATGGAGAAAAAGTTTCTTGAACTGAAGCAAAGGGATGATGAATCTGTTGGAACCTATGAAGCAAATTTTACAAGACTTGCAAGGTACGCTTCTGGTATTATTATCCAACCTGACAGTAAGATCGATCGATTCTTTAGTGGCTTAAAACCAAGTCTTCGAAGGGCGTTAGCCATAATGGACTTCAATAGCTACGAGGAAATCGTTCGATGTGCTCTCAAAGTCGATATGGAGATTGGAGTAACCCATCAGTCACATGGGTTTAATAAGAAGAGGAAGATGGAATTCAAAGGAAAATATAAAGAGCACACTGAAAAGAAGATGATATTTCCCTTATGCTCAAAGTGTGGAAAGAAACATAGAGGGAGTTGTCTTAAAGGGACAAATAAATGTTTAAAATGTGGAAAGGAAGGTCATCGGGCATTTGAATGCCGCAATAATGGGAAGAAGATGTCTAATGATGCAAACAAAGGAAGGGATACATAGAATGATCCTACTACACATAAATGTTTCAAGTGCAAGGAGATGGGGCATTATGCCAATCAATGCCCAAATCCAAGGGTTGATGATGATGGTCGACGTCAACAAAATCTTAAGGCTAATGACAAAGGAAAGTCACATGCAATTTCTATCAGCGATGTGGAGTATGATAACGAAGTGGTGAAAGGTACACTTACCATCCACTCTAAAGTAGCAAATGATTTATTTGATTCTGGATCCACCCACTCTTTCATTTCTGAAAAATTTTCTAAGGGTATCACCGTATTACCTCAACAATTAGATGTTGAGTTAGCTGTGACAACACCTAATGGCACAACAGTCGCATCAAAAGTTTATAATTCTTCTCCGATCGAAGTTTGTGGGAAAGTGCTTCCTGCAAATCTTGTGATCCTTCCTTTAGTGGAATTTGATGTGATTCTTGGCATGGATTGGATTTCTATACATGGAGCTCATATCAATTGCCAAAGAAGGGAAGTCACATTTCATATTCCAGATCAATCTACGATCGTCTATCGATGCAAGGATGAATATAACCTTCCAGTGGAAATTCCTTCCATCTTATGGGTCATGATTCCACTAAATGAAGGTTATTTATCTCAAATGGTTGGTGAGAAACTTACGATTAAGAATATGCCCATTGTACGGGAGTTTGATGATGTCTTTCCGGAGGAATTACCGGGTCTTCCACCAAATCGTGAAGTTGAGTTTTCAATAGAACTCGTACCAGGTACTTTGCCTATTTCAAAGACACCTTATAGAATGGCCCCAATTGAGTTGCAGGAATTGAAGAAGAAACTCCAAGAGAATCTTGATAAGGGATTCATATGCCCTAGTGCGTCACCTTGGGGAGCACCTATTCTATTTGTTAAGAGGAAAGATGGATCAATGAGACTCTGAATTGATTATCGAGAACTTAACAAGATCACTATCAAGAACAAATATCCTCTCCCACGCATTGATGACTTATTTGACCAACTACGCGGAGCTCAATACTTTTCCAAGATTGATCTCCGTTCAGGGTATCATCAATTAAGGTTCAAAAGGGAGGATATACCAAAGACAGCTTTCCGTACAAGTTATGGACACTATGAATTTATAGTGATGCCATTTGGTCTTACTAATGCCCCTGCTATCTTCATGGATCTAATTAATAGAGTCTTTAGAGACTATCTTGATCAATTTGTGGTAGTCTTTATAGACGATATTCTTGTCTATTCAAAGAGCAAGGAAGAGCATGAAGATCACTTGAGAATTATATTGAAGACCCTGAGAAAGGAGAAGCATTATGCCAAATTTACCAAGTGTGAATTTTGGCTTCAAAACGTTTCATTTTTGGGTCACATAATCTCAAAAGGGGGGATATCTGTGGATCCAGAAAAAATAGAGGTTATCGAAAGATGTTCGAGACCAACAACAGTAACAGAGATCCGAAGTTTTCTTGGTTTGGCTGGATATTATCGACGTTTTGTAAAATATTTTTCACGATTATTTAATCCACTCACCAAGTTGACTCGGAAAGGAGTTAAGTTTGTTTGGACAGAGGAATGTGAAGAGAATTTCAAGGAGTTGAAAAGAAGGTTATCCAGTGCACCTATTCTCACACTGCCTTGTAGTGGAGAAAGGTTTGTGATCTAAAGTGATGCATCCAAGAAGGGATTGGGGTGTGTTCTTATGCAAAATGATATTGTGATAGCTTATGCCTCACGATAGTTGAAAATCCATGAGCAAAATTACCCAACACATGATTTGGAGTTGGCTGCGGTAATCTTTCCATTAAAGATTTGGAGGCATTGCCTTTATGGTGAAAGGTGTGATATTTATACTGATCATAAAAGTTTAAAGTATATTTTCACACAAAAGGAGCTGAATATGCGTCAAAGAAGATGGTTGGAGCAGATTAAGGATTATGAATGCTCAATCCATTACCACCCTGGGAAAGCAAACTAGGTGGCAGATGCATTAAGTCGACAAAACCATGCTAGTTTATCCATGATGAGGATCACAAAAGATCCAATATTTATGGATTTACAAAGGATGGATCTTGGAATTATAATGGAAGGGAAAAAATCTTATCTTTCTCAAATGAATGTTCAACCATCTATACACGTGAAGATTAAAGAGGCATAGAAAGAATACGTCGAGTTACAAAAGAAGGTGAGAAATGTTCCTGAATTCAACCTTGATTGTGATGGGATAATAAAGTTCAAGAATCGGGTTTGTGTTCCTCCCATCCCCGAATTAAAGAAGGAGCTGCTGGATGAGGCTCATAGTTCTTCATTCTCTATTCATCCTGGAAGCACGAAGATGTATAGGGACCTGAAAGAGTACTTCTGGTGGGATGGCATGAAAAGAGATGTTGCTGAATATGTCTCTCGATGCTTGGTTTGTCAACAAGTTAAAGCTGAGAGACAAAAGTATAAGGGGATGTTACAACCATTACCCATACCCGAATGGAAATGGGAAAACATCACTATGGACTTTATCACAGGACTTCCTAAAACATCCAAAGGCAATAATTCTATTTGGGTCATAGTTGATCGTCTTACAAAGTCAGCACACTTCATTGCTATTAGAGAGGATTTCTCTCTAGATCAGCTTGCCAGGATATATGTAAAGGAAGTGGTAATATTGCATGGAGTACCACTTTCTATTATATCTGATCGTGATCCGAGATTTACCTTGAAGTTCTGGCGAAGTCTTCAGCATACTCTGGATACAGAGTTGAGTTTCAGCACTGCTTATCATCCCCAAATAGACGGTCAGTCTGAGAGAACAATTCAAACCCTAGAAGATATATTGAGAGCTTGATCTATGGATTTCAAAGGAGTTTGGGATCAAAACCTACCTTTGGTGGAATTTTCTTATAATAATTGCTTTCAGATGGCTCCTTATGAAGCTCTCTATGGAAAGAAATGCAGGACTCCAACTTGCTGGGATGAAGTTGGGGAAAGAAAGCTATTAGGACCTGATCTCGTTGATGAAATGGCAGAAAAGGACAGATCTATTCATCAACACATAAGAGCAGCTCAGAGTCGACATAAAAGTTATGCCAACAACCGAAGAAAAGACCTAGAGTTTGAAGTGGGTGATAAAGTGTTCTTACGAATATCTCCCTGGAAGAGGGTTATGAGATTTGGAAAGAAGGGGAAGTTGAGCCCTAGATATATCGGTCCTTTCGAAATACTGGATCGTGTTGGAAGGGTAGCTTACCGATTGGCGCTTCCACCGAATCTCTCTCAAGTTCACGATGTGTTCCATGTATCTCTTCTGAGAAAGTACATACCTGATCCTTCACATGTACTCAGCTCAGAAGTTGTACCGCTGGAGCAAGATCTTTCTTATGAAGAACAACCGATAGAGATTCTGGATCGTAGTGAAAAAGTCCTACGAAACAAGACCACTCTATTGGTGAAAGTTTTATGGAGGAACCACCAATTATAAGAAGCTACATGGGATCTTGAGGATATGATGAGGGAGAAGTATCCTCATCTGTTTGTTACAAAGTGAGGAATTTCGAGGGAAAAAATTCTTTTTAAGGGGGGTAGAATGTAACACCCGAGATTTCTATGAGTAATATTTTGTTTTTATATATCATCAAAGGAATATTTCACTACATACTAGCTTGGCTTACTTTACACGAAATCGCAACCTTCCTCGATAGCTTGCGTCGTACGCAATACCGAGTTTCACTAAACAACGATATGCTATTAAAATATTATTAAAATTAGCCATTATGAATAGTAATAACCACTTTTTGAAATTTTATAAATTTTATTTTTCAAAATGGACTTCATTTTTGGATTTGGAATACCGAAATTAGCATAGGGTGAAATTTTGGTATTTTTCTGAAAACTTTCAATTTTTGATGAATAGTGAAACCACTAAGTAGTAGGTTAAAAACTGAATTTTGCATAAAACATAATTTTACCACTTCTGTGAATGGAATTTCAAAAATCCGACAGACATGGTTGATATCAGTATGTAAAATGTGGTTCAATGAGATAAAAATAATTTTTTGATGAATAGTAACTTTTTACTTTTTTTACCGCAGTTAATAGTAAATAGGGTAACTAAGGGTAAATATGATATTACTATTACCCTAACACATGTCCTAATTCTATTGGATAAGTTTAATTCGACAAAAAACAAACTTAGGAATAAAATATGACCATTTAGGCCCACTTGGGATAGATTAGGACATTTATTATTAATTTATATAAAGATGGGTTAAAATAGTTAAAATCAATGTTTAATAAGTAAATCATTTTTAATATGGGGTTATACATAAGATAAATTCGACTATAAATATTCATTAGAAAGATAAAAAGATTTCCTACATAATGGTATTTTAATTAGAATTTTTAGACATTAAATAATTTAATTTAATTATGACACAACGATGATGCAGTAATTATCTTATTTATGAAATATTGACATAATTGATGTTATAAACACCAAAATAAATGTAATTTGAGACTTTTTATGAATTACACTAATTTTCTAGATTACTATGATTTATTCTTGTTGATTTAATAAACTTGGTTCGAACATATAACTATGTTATGACTTTCACAAAAATCATATATCAAATAGTGTCAAAATTGACACAAAATAGTTTTTAAATAAAATATTATATTATTAATTGTTATTTTATTCCTAAAAATCTAAGGTTCTTCCAAATGACTTAGATAAGGATATATATATTAATAATAAACAATTTGGGGTTCGTTTGGCATGTTATTGTAAGTGTATTAACCATATAGTGAAAGAAAACAAAAAGACACGGTAAAAGTTAAATTATTTAACCTAGAGTTAAATCTAATTGATAAGGTTAAAATAATACCCTAAACTTGTCTAAATCCTATTGGTTGATAGGATTTACACCCATCCCCACTTTAGATTCGAAATAATACCCTTTGGAACCCTTATAAACCGATTTTGACTTTAATATAAAATAATATTTTGAGATATTCATAAGATGCCCCTCTCCTCCCTTATAAAAGGGCACCTCCTCCCCCACCTCCTCACACCAATTTGAGCACTCAATCTCGGCCAAACCCTGCCATTTTCTCCTCTCCACTTCCCTAGAATAATCCTAGAGGTTCTGGTCTTCTTCAAAGACCAATCTTAGTTCCCTAAGTGGAGGATTCAAAGAGGCGTTCCAAAGAAGCGGTAATATCCATTGCCGATCTTTTCAATTTATTTATTCTTCAACTTCTTCTTCTTTAGTTTTTTCATGATAAAATAATAAAATCAGTATTACTTACATACTGATATGTTATTATAAATATGAAACAACCCTAATTCACCTTCTATCCATCCTACGGAAAAATGAAATCACCGCGCGTGCATACGTACGGAATACCGTCTCCACGCCGTGGTGTAATCTATTTTCCACCATCACCTTACAAGGATGGGTATAATGGTGTAATGAGTAACTATTTATGATTATTATAAAGTAATATTGATACTTAAATAATATATATATACTCTAATACAATTCCACGATCATAGGAACGATATCATCACTCGTGCGTACGTACGGAATACCGTCTCCACGATGTGATGCGACTCGTTCTACATGATCATCATTACATAGTAATTATATAAATGAATTGAATGAATAAATATGATATATATTACACTCATACCATTTTGGATATAAGTTATCTATAACCTTAAAAGAAGAATAAGAATTTATTCGGCAAAACAAGCATAAGAACAAAAGGCAATAAAGACCCGAGTAACAAGTAAAAATGAAATATTACTAATAAGAAGCTAATAATATGACCATATATGATATAATATCAATATGTATGATTCTGGAATAAGTCAATAACATTATTTAAACCATTATACAGGAGCTTTGGACACGTACAAAGCAAATCGGACCTAAGGTAAGGGAAATATCACAATCTCATTTTTATCTGAGATTGTTTATTCGTAAGTATTTACTGGGGTGTATTTTATCATCCACATCCATGTTTCATCAATATGTAATATTATTTCCATCCACCTACAATTTTTTAAATCCATTTTTACCCTTCGGTGAGTTTTTAGTAATATGTATGAAAGGAATCTTTTGTCGTTTTTCGTACGAGGTACTTTTTGACTTTTCCAAAAAAAGTACGAAGAATGTTTTTTTAACTTATACGGCATGAATGAATTTTTAAAACATTACTTCCAAGAAACTTCCTTTACAAGTTTTCAAGTTTATTTTTAATCAACTTCTTTTATTTTAAAGTCGTATGACATGTTATGAAAGGAAAAATGTTTTTCAAGTAGAAAGGATATTTTCCTCAAGAATGGAGTTCAAGTATTTTATCAAAATTATTTTCCATCTAAGATAATAAAAGGGTTATGTTATTATCCCTATTATTACATTGGTTTGATTATTTTGTGATGGAAATATTTTTATGAATTCCTTTATCTTATATGAATTGTTTTATGATGTCATGTTGTTTAAGAATCCCATTTTTATTACATGGGATACGCTATGATGTATGGTTTATGATTATGTGGCACACATAAGAAAGGATTCATTATAAGATGGGTGGGAACTATATCTCCCTCCAATGCATTGGGTAAAGATTTTATATCTCATGAGATAGACATGGCTGGAACGGTAGGTTATACCGGTTCAGTGAAACAGGACTGGAACGAGGGTGACTCGGTTCAGAAAGGGACTTTATCCACTAAGATAGTCTTGGCAATGAGTCATGACTAACAAGAAATGATTTTCCATGATTATGTGTGCATGCCACAATGTTTCAAGTTTCATGTTATGATTATGGGGATCTCATTTTTACTTCTATGATTTATTCCATGTTAAGATATTATGATCTCTTTTGCAGGTTATGATTTTCAAAAAGATATGATATGATTTTTATTTCCTTTATTTTCCCTTGCTGAGAATTTGAGCTCACCCTTTTATGTTTTCTTTTCCCCAGGTCAGGAAGATGGATATTAAGTAGAATATGCTAAAAGGGACCCTAGATATGATGAAATAAATGGGAGACACTATAGAAGATTTATGAACCATTTGTTTATGATTCCCAGTTTCTAAAGACACTATACCTATACGGTCCTTTGTGGTTTTGTCATATGTTGTAATAAGTGTGCTTCAATTTTGAAGTATTAACAATGTATGTAAAGTATGGGTCGTTATATTTTTCCTTAGAGATTAAGGGAATATACTCTGATTTGTATTCCAATGTAACTCCCTATGTAGTTGTGATAGCTACAATGTAGGTGTGATATGAATTCCATAAGTATATTTATGATTTGTGATTACTATGTTTCATTCATAAATAATAGGTTTTCATGAGGTAAGTAAAAGAGTTTATGTTTTGTATGTATTGATGGACTAATGATTCATTTCTTATTTAAAAAACCCTTACTAAGATTTTTTATGCTCATCCCATGTTTTGAAATGTTATTTCACATGACTTAAAGGTGAATGGGGTCAATGATGGGATAGAGGAAAAGTCTTTCTATCTAAAACATGGAACTAGACATTACTCTTTTTTTCAAGAGTGTTTATTTATGATAAAAATGGATACTGAGTAGAATTTTCTACATGTAATGTTAATGTTTTTATGTAAATGTTATGATTTAACTCTCTAAAACACTAATCCTGAAAAGATCCTCTATGTGAATTATTCATTTCATTCAAGATTATGTAATGTTTTAAGGTTGCGTCCTTATAAAAAATTAATGTCAAAATTCAATATGATATATATAAAATTTATAATTTTTTTAATATTATTCATAACCTATTTTGAAATGACTAGTTTGATATTTCGTGATGCTCTTGAACTCGTTGTTGCATGTAGGGAAAGATAATGAATTACTTTAAAGAGATAACATACGATAAAATCATGGGGTGTTACTGTTCTTTTCATGTACATTAATATTAGGAAATTACTTTTGTTTCTTTTTATAATGTTTCATATAAAAAACAAAAATGATTACTTTTCACCTCATTGAAAATAACAAAAAAATTTACATTAAATATACTTTATAAATTTTTTATTTCCATATTAAAATTTTATTAATTATATTCAAAACTCATGGACATGGAAGAGAAGTATTATTTAAATAAAAAACATTAAAAGATGATTTTTAATGGAAAAGTCTCTTATCACCTTAGAAGCATTTAAATCATTTCCATATGACATAAAAAAATTTAAAAAACATAATACCATTAAAGTAATTTAATTCATGATATAATATTTAATTGGTGATGTTTATAGGCATCATATAAAATATTTTTGTATAAAATAAAAATTTTTCTCACTGAATGAATATTGATACGAAGTCCCTTAATTTGAGTTTGAAATGACACATGTGTCATTATATTTGTGAGTAATAAACATACTTTGAACCATTTTAATGATTATTATTAATTTTATTTTACTCATTCATTTGTTATATACAATTAAAATATCAATTTATATTACCTTAGATTTTTTAACCATGTTTAGTTTATGTGTCAAAAATGACTTCTGAAGGTCGACTGGTCAAAGGTGTCATTATTAAAATATCCCAATAATAATAATAAAATTAATAATTTTCATATGTATAAATAATTTATAGTTTTAAAATAAATTGGAAAACTGTGTTTTGAAAAGTGGACCAACAATACACTAATAGATTTGGTAGACCGTACATATCCATGAGTAAAATTTTTATTTTCCAATTATCATAATGGAAAGATTGTATTTAATATTATACCTTTAATTAATGATAATGATATATTAAACTAAATTATATTTATATACGTTTTTTCATATATATAAATATTCTGTTGTGTTTATTAAATAAAGAGAATCACATCGAGTTGAGGATGTGGTAGTCCACACGTCCATGGGCAACATTATCATTTTTTAGTTCGTGAAAATATATTAAAAATATGATATATTATGTATCCATATTGATAAATATGATATGAAAATCATAAATATTTTATGTATATCCCATAAATGTGTTATCATAATCATTATATCCTTCTGTGTGTTGTGTTAATGAAATCAAATCTTGTCGCTTCATGTGGTGGTAGTCCATCATACACATGAGCGATACTATTGCTTCCCATATGTATTAGAATATAAAAAGGATATCAGTGATATAATGAATACAAAGTTATAATTATGTTATATATATCATATATTAATATTACATTATTCATTATTCTCACTTGAATGAATTTAATGGAAAAACGAACTAAATCGGTTCACTTGTCGGTGGCCCCCCATATAATAAAATGATTTTTTATTAAACAATTTTATGGAAGTATTCATAGTTTTAGGTACTAACTAAAAAATTAAAATATAAGAGTATATTTAGAAAATTATTTTATTATTTACACATGTAATAAAATCAATATAATGGGGTGGATGAGGAAATAAATCGATGACACGTGTTGATGAACATTACCTCTTCCTTGTGTAACTCTGTTAGGTTTGAAAAAAAAAGTCGTCATTAGATGTATTTATTTTCAATTTAATGTTTCAACGAATATAAGAAGTATGCAGATAAGTTATTTGTTTTGGTATTGACTATGAAAAACGTAATGAGATGCGTGAATACGAGAGGAGAGTGGGAGGCCTTTTGTAAGTTGGGAGAGTGGAAAACCTGTAAATTTTGGAAGATTGAAGTCCTCCAACATTTTTTTCATGTCACCAATACCCAATAATGAAGTAAAATAGATAAAATTAGGTATAAGGACTATATATTGATATAAAATGGTTTTTGGACAAGTTTTAGGTCATTTTCACCATTATTATTAATGTATAACAACTAAGTAAACTTAGTGTTACTTTAACCATTATAATTAATTTTAATTTTTTTTAACTAATCACCTTGATCAAAAATTATGTTTTCATTATTATAAAATATAAATAATTTTGATTAAGTATATTGAATTAATTTTTCAAAATTCAAATTATATATGTTGAAAACAATAAAATTAATATTAATCTTGTATATGTGATGAGACATCAGGTTTTTAAGAAGATTATTTTTCTTGAAACTGATAATTCTATATTAACTGTGTGCCTAATAATATAAATTACATGAAAAAAATTAAATTTAATTATATATATTATATATGTTTCAATAAAATAATTTCAAATTAAGAAATATTTTAATTAATTAAACATATTAAACATTATTCATTTTATTTATTTTATAAATATCTGTCATTAAACCCAAAAACAATCTGATATTAAAAACCAATATAATAGTAATTAAAAAGTAATTAATTGGATTAAAGATAACGAAATAATACTTGGGTTGGCTGAAAAATAATCAAAACATATTGTTACTCTTATATTAATTAATTGTCTAGAATGAGAATACATTTGTTTTAAAAATCAGTATCCTCCACTATTCACTAAAAATCATCATTTTCAAAAACAAATCACCCAATAAAAATAAATATATTACGATTAAAATATTAATATTAGTTTTATCTAATTCAATTTCAAAATTTTTTAAAAAATTATTTTAAAAAATTATTTATATGAAAAGTTTTTATTAACAAAAACAACTTCTCTTTTGATTAAAATTTACATGATTGTATTATAACTAATATATATGTCTTATTCATATTAATAGTTGTGAAATTGATTTATTATATAATCAATTAAGATGTTATAGTAACATTGTGATTTAAATATCTTGGTAAAAGCATGTAGTTTCACTATTAACCAAAGAGGTATTGTACAATAAAATTATGTAAGAAGGTATTTATTTGGTGTAGTAAAGGGTTCTACTAGAATAAATCATAAGGATAAAGTAAATCATAATTATAGACTTGGAAAATAATATGTGATTCATTTGGAAAAGAGTCAAATAATTACCTCTTTTAAAAAACTCATTCCACTAAGGAACAACTTTATTTGGAAGATATTTTAAGTTTGATAGATGGTACTATGGAAGGGTTAAGGGAATTAGAAACTAATTTATTTTCTAGTCAAATTTGTTGCTTCGGATTCCAAAAGTGGTTATTAATTTTATTCGGGATTTTATTAAATAAATTTTATGTTATCTTATAGGCTCTACCATAATGCAATATAGGGACTAAAGAAGAGACATTTTTTATCCTTGAAATGGTGACATGGAGTGTGTGGTGATGAAACATTCGAAATTATTCCCATGTTGGGTATTACAAAACATGGCTATATGGGATTTTTTGGATAATCATTATAACTTCAACAATTAAATAAAAATGAGATATAAATATAACTATATGCGAGGTGGAATAGTTAAATTATTAGTGATGTGTGAGGAAGTTTTTAGAGCCCCATCCCTAGTAGAAGAGAGCTGCTGTTAATATTATTACATTAGAATATGAT
The DNA here is from genome assembly GCA_963277665.1 of Viscum album. Taxonomy (NCBI): domain Eukaryota; kingdom Viridiplantae; phylum Streptophyta; class Magnoliopsida; order Santalales; family Viscaceae; genus Viscum; species Viscum album. The sequence goes on from OY728163.1 coordinate 2,119,041,395, forward strand.
ACAAGGAATCAAATTGAAAAATACTTATGTAGCAACCATACATTTTCTTAACTAAATATGAAATCATTTTAAATATAAATTACATATTAAAATTAAAAATATAAGAAAAAAAGGTTTTGTGTACTGGGAAAATTCGGCAGATACCTAACATGTGCATAATAAAATAAAAAATCATTTAAACCCATATTCTTTAATCTTATAAATACCAGGTTCTCATTATTACATATACTCACTTGAGGATATATATCAAAGAGTAGTAGTGACATAAATTCCCGGTTGGGGTTGAATTAAGGGAATAAATCAATAATACGTTAGTGGTCATAATCATAATCATCATAATGTAGCATGGGAACTTCATCAACATCAATAGGGAAACATTGGATTAAGGAATGGAATGTGTTAATGCATAATAATTAAACATCATGTTTAGTTGTCAAATACCACACATAGTTGTGAACAAATCTATCATAATGTTCACACATAAAATGTGTGCATAATCAGAAAATAATCATAGTGATAATATCTAGATTCATGTTCCCACATAATACACCTCACCTCATGAGATACATCATATTACCCAATGCAATGGAGGGCTATATAATTCCAGTCCCACCTGTCTCATCATAACCAGTACATAATAATGTATTCCACACAGAACATATAACAATAATATCAATAAATTAATCATTTAAAAGAAATGTTCTTCATAATAATTTCAGAAAGAATACATTCCTGAAGAGAATTTTGGTTTCCAAAATTAGAAGGAGAAAACATATTTGGTATTGGAATTATCATTATTTTTTGAATAAGAAAAAATATCACAAAGAGTTAATAAGTGTTTTGTAAAGAAGGTATTTTTTTAAAAAATATTTATATTATCCAAAAAATAAGTCTAAAGACATTTAAATTCTTTAAAATAAGGGGAAATTAATTAATGTTTATTTAACTAAAATTAAATGAATATCCATTTTGAAATTTCATTGAAAGAGGGGAAACCCCAAGTAAAGGATTTGGGTTCGAGAATCCCCTTACATTATGTATGAATGATATTTTTACTTACAACTGATATGAAATACAATAAAATTAGATTTATTAATAACAGAATTCATAAAATATTCTACAAATACATTATTTATTATAATTTTATTCAGTTTAATTATGCCTATTTTTATGAGTTATAGTGTTTATTATCCTTGTTTCAAGAGTGTTTGTTTTCAATATTTCATGGTCAGTTTAATTGTATATAACAATGGATGTTCTAGTAAAATTAAAATAAATACCAATAATTGAAATTATTTGCTATTAATTAACATAAATATGTTTTATTGGTATCATATATAATTTTGTTTTAATATATGAGTATGAATCATTTGATAAAATATCGATGATAAACAAATTAGTTTATTTTTTCATGTTTTCTGATCATAATGAAATAATTTTTATTTATTAAATAATATTGATATAAATTAATTATATAACATTATAAAAGTTACCATATTGATATTAAAATATTTTTTTACTATAATAAATATCTTATGACTAACCATGAAGGTGGTAATATAAAAATGAAAAATCATCATCCACCAAGGTGGTGAATTGACACCGCACAGATGATGTTATCCTATTTAGAATAAAATGAGAGAAGAAGAAAATTGGTCATGGATATTACAGTAACAAAAAAAACTTTATTATATATATGATACTATTTTGAGAACAATTTTTGTATAGGGAGTTTTGGAGTGGATTGTAAAATAAAAAAATTGAATGAGAAGGATTTATGGTTTTACTTCTTGAATGATGTGTCCTTGAGAACCATCTTAATGGAAGTTGGTTTGGTAATTTATTGAGACCATAGTATCTTGAACATAGGGAAGAGTATTGGGGAATGGGATTCTATATAATTCAAACAATATATAGGGCTAGGAATGTGTGAGGAGGAGAAGTAGTAAGGGTTGGTATTTATAAGGGATGAGAGGGGTGTTTTTTTATTATTTTATTCATTTAATTATTATTTTGTATCAAAACAATCAATATTTTTCATTATTATGATTAAATAATGTAACTATAGTATCTTACATCAAAATTATTTCTATTTAAAACATCCAAGACCCATACATGAATCAAAAATTCATTTATCTTTTAAATACCGTGAATTACCATATTTCACTATTCATCAAAATTTCAACTATTTTAGAAAAATAAAAAAAATCACCTTAACAATTTTCCTATGTATATATTAAAATAATGGGATCCATTTTTTAAAAATATTTTTCTAAATATCTAAAATTTAATTTTTAATTAAAATCATCATTTATTAGATAAATACTTATTTTAATATTTTAATCGATTTTATGGCACTTTGAACATTTAATTATGGTATCCTAACATTATATTATAATTATAATATAACATGCTATTAAAATATGAATCTAATTTATGAAATTAATTTTTTTTAAATCAGTAGATTAAATTTAATATTTTTAATAAAGATATATGTTTTACAAAAATACCAACAGATAAATTATCATATAAAACATTTATTTACTAATTCAATGGTATAATTATAACATATTTTCATTAATAAGATTAATAAATTTTATTTATGATTACATTGGTTTGGTTACTATTTTATTTTCCATGTTACTATACTTAATGGTCAGATTAATATTTTGATGATCAGGTTAATATTCCATCAGTATAGGTTACTTATTTTTTATAAATACAACTTATTTCATTTAAAATTTTAGAGAATAATATTTTTTTGAGTTATATATTTTATGTCTTTGTTTTGAAATACATAATATAATTATTAGAAGAGAATTTATTTTATTAAAAATTTAGTTAATTTCATGTTCATAGTTTATTAGTATTTATAAAATAGATACATACTTAATGTTCAAATTAAATTTTGATACATAAAATAGACAATTGATTTTCTCTAATAATTCAATTTTTTTAATAGTGTATCCCTATATATCAATCAAAAAATTCAACTTGGTCTCCTTGGTAAATAAATTATAAGAAAGGAGTTTCATCAAATGCTCAATAAGTGTAGATGTATAGTGAAACATTAAATAAATGAGGAGTAATCTATATGAAAAGGTCAACAACTATAACAAATTCGATTTAATTTATAATGTTATAATAATATGGTTTAATAAAATATAATCAAATATTCCCATATTAAAGCATTGTCTTGAATATTGACCGGGAATATTCTAAATAATAGAAAAATCACACAGAAAATCAATGAATTGATTCATAAATATTTAATTCAGAATGTTTGAAATCTAAAACATATTGGTTAGGCCTCTTTGAAGATAGTTAACACATTTTAGGACAGTTAAAGGGAATCTAATTTCCTCAAAACATGTTCCACGACCACTATATAACTGGGTAAACCCTCTACCAAAAAATATCTACACCATATAATGTGACCTACCGATGCATAGTTGAGCTATAGAGAGGCATTAATATTGCATAAAAAGTCCAAATTCCTTCCACATATGAATGTGGTAAAAAATAATAAACATAAAAATTCATATTTATAACTAAAATACAAAACTTTATTACATACCCCAATAAATAATCAAAACCATTACCCATAAAAAATAAAAAAGAGAAATGTAATAAAATTATATATATTCAGTTAATCTGATCACAAATCATCCATGAAAAGGTTGATCCACCATTTGGTCGTCCTTGTGTGATTGTTAAATTTTTGGGTTTTTAGAAATGGGGAATAATTTCAGTGATTTCTGGTTCTACACTATTCATTCATCCTTTAACAAGAACAAATTTATGCCAAAGTGAACAAAGAACATTATTCATTATTCGTGTGTTCTTAGTGCCCTTGCCTCTTCCGAATTCATCATGAATTTGATGTTGAACCCCGGTGGTCATGGTTTGATGTTATTGGGTGGCTTCGAGTACAATCATACCCCCCATATTGAAGGAAAATTGATCATAGAGGCCACAATAGTGTAAAGTGGAACTCGACAAAACCAATTCTGTGACCGCGTGATTTTCCAGTAATCGGGGGATCCATGATTGTCTGTGGAGGGGACCACTAGTGTGGTTCCAATGCAGTGGTTAGTCATATTACAACATTGGTGGAAGAGGTAGGAGACAGTGATGGTCCTAGTGGCATGAGGTGGTGGTGCCTCCAGTGGAATGAGGAGGTGGTAGGCCGAAGACAGGAGCTGAAGAAACCAAAGGTGGTAGAGGGAGTGGTGGGGCGCAATAGTCGGATCCCAAGAGGGATGTGGTAGATGTGCAGCATTGAAGCCACATGGATTGGTGGAAGATATTTTGTGTGATTTTCATGCCAATAGGGGGACTAGGCAACATGGTGGGAACCACGTAGTCAGGTTGGGCCATGTGGAGTAGGGGCAAGGCTAAGTCATGCCGCATCCGGTGGAGAAAGTTGTCACGCAACATAGGCTGAACCAGAGTTGTCTGGTCACTCCAGTGACCTAGTAGGCTAGGTTGTACTGCACATAACCAAGATGAGCTAGATCAGGATGGCCAAATTGGGTCGGGTCGATCAGTAGGTCAGGTTGGGTCTGCTGAGTCAGGTTGGACCCAAACGGTACCCGGGACAGACTATTTTACACAAACATCCATATCATTCAAATCGTGTGTCTACTTGACAATATTTTTTTTTGGATTTGGGACACTTTATATGATGTAGTCTTTTTCTATATAATCTAAGTGAGTTTATGTGGTAGTTGGAATACTACATAATGAAATGAGGAGTAGGTTCTCTTGGTACAAGTGTGCTATGAGCGGCATCCTCTCATTAAGTGACTTTGTGACTAAGTGATCTTGGTGACTGTGTGACATTGTGACTAGGTGATATTCATGAATATGCTATATTGGTGACTATGTTACTTTGTGTCTACATCACCTATCAACACTCTGTGCATTATCGACACTACTTTTGTTATTGATACTTTGTGTATTATCAAAACTCCATTTGTTATTGACACTCTATGTGTTATCGAAACTCCCTGTGTTATCGACTCTAGATGTTCAGTCGAATATTACTAATAATAATTCTTTTCTACTTTAGAATAATTCTTGTGTTTTATGAGTATATGTTGTGTGTTTTTATTTATGGTATATTGTGTATTTCTTCCTGGTATACATTTTGTATTTCTTATGGGTATACATAATGTATTTATTTTTTTAATAATATGTGGGTTTAATTACTTCACACCTCATGTATTTCTCAGTTGTATTTGTTTTTATTTTCCGAGTGTCCTATTGAATATTTATTTACTCACCCATGCACGGGATTTCCCGTATGTGTCAGTTCCTGGGTGTACGATCAACACATTGACAAATTTCTAGGTGGACGAGGACCAGGTGGCGCATAAAGTGTTTGGATGGACATGGTTTTCTCCTATGGGGTCATAATGCTATCCTATACCTACCTTTCATATAAGTTTTTTTGATGATGACTTTCAAGAACTATTTCATTCACATGATAGATATTTTCTTTTATTGGGCATGTATTCTAGCACAGTTTACATTAGTTATCCTACTACTATAATCTGTGGTTGATATCTTAGTGTGTGAATGCATTGTTTACTCACGGTTTTTACATTTCATCATTATGGGAAATGGTATGGGTTCTTGTATACAAGTAAAAAAGAAAATTACTCACAATAGTGGGTTATTCCTACAAGGTTCTAGTTGATATCCCCTATCCTATCAGAGGTTAGAATGGGTAGTCACAATATGGGCCCCTCTGGGACGGGTTGTGACAGAGCGGTATCAAAGGAGGGTCGGTTCAACTTAAGGACTGGGAGTCTATGAGATTGGTTTTGGGGCAATAGTGTTAGGTTTCTTAGTCTGGATTTCAGTCCAGGGAATCAAGTTTTGGTGAAACAAATGATGAATCCATAACCAGAATAATAAATTCTTATTTCTGACTCTATAATTTAAAACAATAGTTGGAGGTATATTAATGGTACATGAATCATATAATATTTGGGTGTGTTCTCATGTCCTTCTTGAGTCATCTCATCGGGTATACTCTACTTGTTGTGGTCCATCAGGATTTTTTTAGGATGCATCGGCACAGATATCCAACCAAGATTCCATTTCATGATCATGAGTTTTATCCATGGGGTGAGGTTTCGGTACATGGGCATGTTCCATATACACTCCTTGTACTGGAGTAGGCACCTCCAGGTGGTGTGCCAGCAATACCACCACCCATCAAGCCATATTTACTACTAGTTCTACCAGTGGAGGATGCATGAAGGTTGAGCGTGTTACATGAGATATAGAGGTAGTGACCTTCTAGTTTTCAGGGTGGCATATACCCACTAGTTTCTTAGGATTGGATGGAGGTAGATAAACATGTATTTAGTCTTGTGAGGACACCTTCTGACCAGATGGAAGTTCTAACTACCATTATTCATTAGGGATAAATGGGTAGATGATGGATATAAATGACCAAGACACATGACAAGAAAACCCTCTCTTGGAAATACATCGATTAAATCATTATGGTGGAGTTAATTCTAGTGACGTTACACTCATTGTTCATATATGAGCTTATGTATCTTTATTTGGGAGTCAGACAGTGGCGGGGTACTCGGTGAGTTTTATAGATCATTCATTAAAATATATGGATATGGTGTAGGATCTGTTCTTCAGAGATCAGACCTTCAAACAAAAGTAACGCCCAGATATTAGTTCATTGATGATGTCCCTTAGAACTCTAACATGTGATAGGTTACTAAAGCGGTCTCTTCTTGTGAAGATATTTCTTGCAGAGTAGACATCATCAGTGGGAGCTACTAGTAGGAACTAGGTGGTTGAGTCTTCAATAGTATGTAGGTGAAAGAAGATTCAAGGACCCAATTATGTCGGGTACTTCATGTGATGACCCCAGGACATAGGTTCAGTGGTGGGGGATCCCATGGAATACTGAGTCAGCCGAAGGATAGGTTGTGTTAATCATAGTGCGGTTGGGGTAGTCTGGCTAGAGATTGACTGACCCTTTATACGATCAATCAAGAGAAGGTAAAGGGACCACCAAGAAAAAGGTTGATACCAGATTAGGGTGGTCTGAAGGGTGGTTTGAATGATAGAGGAGTAGTTTGGGTAGTAGGTTCTATGAGAAATTTAGATGCACTACCACAACCACCACTAGGTTGTCCACCATGGGCTCAGGGATCTATTGGATAAAAACGATTTCGGCATCATATGATGATTTCATATGATTTTGAGGCTCCCAAAATGATTAGCGGTATGATATGTGACTTTTAAACCTTAGCTGCAGTATTGATAGACAAAATTTCTAGTGACTCTTTTCTCTCCACGAACCTTGTTCAAGACTCAATGATTCTAGTGGATCCATTGACTCGACCCTATAATTTGAAAATCTTATTGGGTAGATTCGTTAATAAAATAGTGGTTCTGAAATTTTTCCATTACTCTTGTGGGAGATAGATTCATTTTGGATCTTTTGGGGGTGGTGTTGAGCCCTTATGACATCATTCTCGGTATGGACTCATTATCTGCAATTCATTTGTAGATTAATTATATCAGGAGTAGAGTATGGTGTGATCATAGTGATGAAACAAATATTTTTTGAGAAAATATACACATGAAACCCATGATAGACTCACACATAAGAGGGTGAAGCTGATTACTCATCAATTGGCTAGTCTCACCCTTGGTGCAGTGGATGATATGAGGCCTCAGTTTTCAACAATGGTGGTGGAGTATGAGGACATATTTCCTATGTATGTCCCCGGATTACCTCCTCATACGGAGGTATAACTATACATTAATTTTTACCCCATGATACTGCTAATATATAAACCTATATATCATATAGAGACTGTTGAGATTCAAGATTTTAGGGTACAACTAGAGGACTTATAGATAAAGTTCATTGTGAGACCTACTGTTCCACCCTAGTTTTTTTTCAAGAAGACCGATGGGATCATGAGGTTATATGTGGAAATCTTGTTCCTTAATCAGGTGACCATGAAAAAAAAGTATCCACTATCGAGGATCAAAGACTTATTCGATCATCTGAAGGGAGAAAGTTGGTTCTCGAAGATTTACCCTAGGTATGGCTATCACCGACTTCACGTAAGGGATGATGATTTACCGAAGGCAGCTGTCAGATGTCTATACTAGAACTAAAAGTACATGGTAATGTAGTTTTTCATGAAGAATGCCCCTAAATTATACATGGGTCACATGAATAAAATCTTACAGCCATATATAGTGCGGTTCATCTGGGTCTTCAGTAATGACATCTTGGTTTACTCGGCACCCGATGAGGAGCAAGAAATACACTTGAGGAAGGTCTTGGACATACTCTAGGAGGACCATAATTACAGGAATCCCTTGAAGTGTTAGTTATTGATATGATAGGTCCACTTCTAGGGAATTTCATTTCAGAGGCTGGTGTTTCAGGGGATCCAGTGTAGATAGAGGTGGTGCTTGCTTGGGAGCCACCCTAGAGTGTTAATAATGTATTGAGTTCCCTATGGTTGGAAGGGTAGTATCTGTGGTTTGTACCTAACTATTCCAAAGTTTTTGTATCATTGATAGATTTCAAATGAATGGGGAATCACTTTTTGGGGATAGAGATGTTCCAGCATTAATTTTAAAATTTGAGGTAGAGGTTGACCAGTGCTCCCATCTTGATATTACCAAAAGAAGGCATCATGTATATAGTGTTCTGTGAGGCATCAAGGATAGGGATGGGTTGTTTACTAATTCAAGGGAAAGCAGTTATTTCCTATGGTTCATTCTAGTTGATGCATCATAAATAGAACAACAATACCCCTTATTTTGAGCTAGTAGTAGTGGTCTTCGCATGGAAGATGTGGTGGCACTACCTGATTGGCTAGTGGTTTACCCTCTAATCTGACCACAATAGTCTCAGTGAAATATTCTCTTAGAGATATTTGAACATGAGGCATAGGGGATGGATATAGTTCCTCAAGGACTATAAAATTAATATTTATATACTCCTGGGAAGAGGAATGTAGTGGGAGATTCTCTCACCATAAGTTCCAGCTTTCGGTTTCTAAGTAAGGAATAAGAGTACATGGCCACGTTGCAAATATCCTTTCTAGATGGAGATAGAGCATATTATCTAATGTTGATGGTTGTCACCCCTCCACACTTATATAGAGTTAGGGAGGAACATATTTGGGATACCGATTGTGAGACATTACGTGCTCAGATTTCCACAAGGCATTCCCCTAATGGATATTTGAATGGTGGGGTGGACATAATTATCATCAAAGGACGAATAGTAGTACCTGTGACATTGTGGAATGAGGTCTTGACAGTGTTCCATAAATCCCCACTAGTGATACGTCTAGGTGTAGAGAAGATCTACTGGGACCTCTGATGTCAATTATATTGTCCAGGGATGAAGAATTCTGTGGCATTGTTTTTTTATCGATGCCTCACTATCCAACAAGTGAGAAATGAGCACCAGGTACCCATGGGTTTGACTCAACCCCTAGAGTTGAAATGGTGTAAGTGGTATGGGAAATCAATGTACATAGTGATGGGTTTACAATGAACGTCTTAGTGGAATGATACCATTTCGGTGATCATTGACAGACTAACCAATTTGGACCACTTCTTACCAATATGTGAGTAGAGTTTATTAGATAGATTGGGATGCCTCTACGTTCTGGATATGGTTTGGATTCATATAATTCCATCAACGATAATTTTAGACCATGATTATCTTTTCAAATACCTATTTTGGAAGGTATTGTAGTAGGCATCTGGTTATCAGTGGTTCTTGACCACAGGGATTCCTCCCCAGATGGATGACCAGACGGAGAGGACCATCCATGTTCATAGGGACATGATTCATTATTTCATATTAAATGTAAGACATAGTTATGAGGACTAGATGCACCTTAGTGGAGTTTTCATTCAAGAATAGATACCACTCCTCCGTTGGTATGACACCCTTCGTGGCTATGTACGGGTGATTTAATCGGTCACTGATTTTCATGACTGACCTAGGAGAGTCAGCACTCATGGGTCTGGAGTGGGTGTGGGCTACCACTTAGAAGGTTCAAATATTCTATTAGTGGATGAGGACAATGTAGATCCGAAAGAGATCATATGCTGATAGGATAAAAAGACCCTTGGAAATCATAGAGGGAGACCATGTGTTCTTTTGAGTTTTTCCTTGATGGGGATTTCATAGATTTGACTATAGTGGAAAGTTATCTATGAGATACATTGACCCTTTTTATATTCTGAATAGAGTTTTTGAGATGGCGTACCACCTAGCTCTACCCCAAAAGTTTCACCGAGTTCATAATATCTTCTTTGTGTTACAACTGAGGGGGTACATGCATGATCCATCGCACGTAATCGACTTGGGTGAGGTGGACATCGATGATGGGTTGACTTTTGTTGAGTACCTGGTGGAGATAGAGGATCAATAAGAGAGGATAATTTATGGATGGTCTATTACTCTATTTCACATCAGGTGGAAGCATGAGAATATCCAAGAGAGCACTTAGGGGTGGGAGGCTAAGATTTGTGCCCAGTACCCTCATCTTTTTATTGAGTTTCCCTTGTTTTGGATTTCGGGGATGTAAAGCCCTAAGATTGTGAGAATATAACGTCTCATATTTTCTGTGGTTTTATTTTTATATATTAATTAGTAAAATTCTGAGAAAAATATCTGAGACGACATGAGATATCGAGGATCAGTGTGTCCAGAACAGTTTGATGAAAATATTTAGTATATAATAAAGTCTATGACTGGTTTTTCTTTAAAATGGGAATAACATCTAAACAAGTTCTTGTATGAGAAATCTGAGGGAATCATTTCATTAAGATTAAGGAATTTAGCATAGGTGGGTTATAAGATCAACCAATTATGGTTCACTATGAATGTTATAATTGTGATGTCAAAGTCATTAAAATATTTTAATAAAAATATATTGTTGGGATCCTAGAATATTTTTTTTAAATGAATCATTTTTCAAGAATTGAAGGTTATCACCATTACCCTTAAATTACTCAGAGGCATGGAAGGAAGCTCTCTCGATGAAGAACATCATTGGATCAAGGATCAACGACCACAAGGACCTCCATTATTTTCCAATGACTAATCTAACCACATGGTAGGATGTTGATCTCCTTGTGATTTCATATTTCCATTCTCAGATTTAACAAAGAATGCAGACCAACCAACGAACAGGTTGATCCATGGTTTGGTCATTCAAATGGGATAGTTAAATTGTGGAGTTTTTAAAAATGGTAAATAATATGGGTGATTTCTGGTACTTTGTTCTTCATTAATACGTTTACCAAAAACGAATTGTCGTCAACATGAACAAAGGATGAGATTAATTAATTGTGTGTTCTTGGTGCCTTTACCTCTTACTCATTCTTCTCTATTTTATTTTCGACACATCGTGGTCATGGATTGACGTTTTCTAGTGGCTCTAAGTACAATCAGACCCCCGGATCGAAGGAAAATTGAACGAAGAGGCTGCATCAGTGTAGAGAAGAACCCGACGAAACTGAATCTACAATCGCATGATTTTTCAAGAATCAGAGGATCCTTATTAGTACAAAGGACCACATGAATTGGTTTTGGGAGGTGATCCAGTGTGGTGAAGTTGTAGTTCTAGTTTCCCGAGGTGGCGGTAGGCCAACGGTGGCGCCTGGAGCGGTCGAAAGCTGCAGATTGAGAGGTGTGGTGCGGCGGTTGGACCCTAAGAAGGTCGCCACTGGCAGGCTACGTGGGATCTACATGGAGTAGAGGCAGAGAGCATGTGGGGTCCATGGTACAATGGGGTGTATCATGGGGGACCGGGAGAAACAAGGGGATCCATGTGTTATGGGTGGATTTCATAGACTAGGGCTTGTTCTAGAGGGTCATGTCGGACACCGGACATGACCCAGGAAGGACCGTTTCTCAAAACCAGCCATATCCTTCAAACTATCTGTCTATTTGAGGATCCTTTTGTGGAATTTGGACCCTTGTGATGAGATTGTAAATTCTAGATACTCTATGTGATTTGTTTTAGAAGTTTACATTAGACCTAATAGCTTGATTTTTAGCTTCTCTCCCTAAAAGCATGCTATGAGTATAATCATATGACTACATAACTTTGTGACTATATGATCTTCGTGACTACATTATCATGTGACTATGTGATCTTGGGGAATATGTGATCTTGGTTACTACGCGACTTAGGGGATGCATGACCTATCTACACTCTATGTTTTATTGACACTCTATGTTATTGACGCTCCATGCATTATCGACACTATATGTGTTATTGACACTCATTCTGTTATCGACTCTCTGTGTGTTATCAACACTTTATGTTGTTTTGAATAGGGTGCTCTGTGAAATACAAATTATTATCCTTATTTTGTGTTTTATACTTATACATCTGTGAGATGACTGTATTTCATGTGTTTCCTTTGTTGTATATCATGTATTTCATCATCGTATACTTCATGTATTTCATTATGTTATAATTCATGTATTTAATTGTAGTATACATCATATATTTATTTATGGTGTGATTAATATATTTATTAGCTGTATTAATTATTAATTTTGAGGTATCCTACTGAGTATTGTTTTACTCACCCCAACATGGGCTTCTCCCACACGTGTCGTGTCTTGTGTAGACGATCAACGCTTTGACGGAGTTCATGGTAGACCAAGACCTGGTGGTTCTAAGAGTGTTTCTGTAATGACCCAAAGTTTCATTAATGGAAAATCCCTCTTGATCCAGTTAAATGTCTTTTAATGAAAAATGTTTTTATAAGATTTCAACTTCTTTGGTTTTATGTTAAGAGTTTTGACTATTACTTTTATAGTTGTTGAAAAGTGATCACATGATTAGTATAAATACAAGGCTTTAACGAACCCAATTTTACTCAGACAAAGGAAGCGATGGCCTCATCCAGTAGAATTTCTCCATACGAGGCCCATTTATCGGAGCTCAGAAAATTGGTGGCATCCTTGGGCTTCGCCCTTGACCAAGCCCAAGCTGAGCTTCATCATGTCAAGCTCGAACGTGACCGTCTATGGGAAAAGTGGAAGTTGATTGAAATTACCACTCGAGCGATGTTATCCGAGCCACCCCAAGAGTCTGTCACCATCGCACACCTTACCCTTAGGTCTTATGCGGCTATTTTAAGGGGTTATGTAACAAATAAGTAGTACTATGTTCATGTGCATTATTTTTGTATATGATAATGAATATAATTTCTAGTCATTTTTTATACATTATAAATAGTTTTTAAAGTACAAATGGTGTTTTTAGTTATTATTTAATTAAGAAATTTATTTTATTAAATTAAGGGATTTTTTTGAATTAAATATTATTTTAATAAAATAATATTATTATTATTAAATTAATTTTTATTAAACATAAATGGTCTTATAATTTTATGAATGAAATTAAAATTTTTATTAAGGTTGGAAAGCCATTTCTTTCAAAACCCGTGAATTTTTTATAAATGCCGGTTTTTATTTTAAAAGTGAAAATTCACATATTTAGAAAATTATTTAGATAAAATAAATTTCATTTCTAGAATCAGGACGTCGAAATTATCCAACGGTGCATTTTTCATAATTTTCTGACATAGTCAATTTTTTGGGTAAAAATTATATACCGTTTAAATATATAATGTGTTTTATGACATCATAATGACCCAATGGTGATGTAATAAAATACCATATTCCTTATGTTCGGCCAATATATGTTTTACCATTAAAATTAAGTGATTTTGGGTTTGTTTTCCTTATTTTTCAAAGCATTAATGGACCCCTCAAGACTTATTCAACACTTTGCCTTTTTAAATTAATTTTCATGGGAGTGTGACTCACCTCCACATAAGAAACCTTATTATATTAAGATGTTAGGACTTTGGACTTATAAAATATTTTTTCCCCTTTCCTTTTCCAGAAACCATGGGAAAAAACCGTGGGATGGTTTGTGGTTTGGATTATTTTAATATAAGGTGTCTCAAACCTAAATAATAAAAAAATCTCTCACCTTTCCTAAATAAACCCACCCAAGCTCCCACTTCCTCCTTAATCAAAGCCCTTGAAGTTCTTCCAACCTCTTCCCTACTCCCTCTATAATCCTCTCAAGGTTTTCCATGCTCCCATGAAGCCTCTCAGAAGCCTCTCTCTAGCCTTTGGAAGCACACTTCCAAGAAAGGGTTTTTTCTTCCTTTCTCAATTTTGTCAATTTTCTTTAAGTTGTAGTGCCCTTTAAATTTCAATTATAAATGTTAGGGTATGGTTTCTCACCTCCCTCATACTTCCCTCTTTATGTTTGAATGATTGGAGACCCTTTCTCTCTCATTAAATTCCTCCCATGTACACCCGTTACTATGCTGAAATTCCGAAAAGAACTTCTCTCTCCTCTTTTACATTCAAGCAATACATTTGTATCATGAATATAAATTCCATTAAAATTGATGGGACATGTATCTATATGACCTACTTACTGTCCATTAAATGTAAATATTATTATTAACCCCTTTCTCTCTCATCAACCTTTTTTATGAATTCTTATGTCACATCCTTACGCTGCCGAAATCGCATCGATTTTCTAAGCCAATGTCATTGTGTAGTGAATACCATGCCCATTTCTCCATTAAGGGTATTCACCATTATGCACATTTACTTATTGATTGGATTGTTGCATGAATTTATTCCACATTCCTTTATCGTGGAATAAATAATTATGTTTTATGAATCCATGTTTTATGATCCATGTGGCACACTTATGCATGAAATGAAATGTTTAAGAAGGGTGCGCCCTTATAGCGCTCCAATGCATTAGGTAATGTATAGTATCATGATACGTCATGTAAAATGAGTGTTGACTCATGCTAAATCAAGTGCAACAAGGGTTTACTCGTGTTTCATGTGAAATGAGGGTTTACTCATGCTCCATGTGCAATGAGCCTTGGCTCATGCTAATTCAATGTTAAGTGTTGTTGCCACATTTCCATATTAATATTATCATGATTTATCATGCCTTTATGTTCATGTTTATCTTATGATCTATTGAAATTCCTATTTCCTAACATGTATTGTACTCCTCATGTTATTCCATGTGTACTCCCTTACTGGGATTTATAACTCACCCTTTTCTTTTGCATGTCCTCAGGTTATCCCATGCAATGCTAAGTATGAGGGAATGTAGTGTTCATGTAAAGGATGTTTTCAATAAAGATGTTGTATTTCATGTTTTATGTTTTTATGTAATGATCCTAAGCCCCAATGACACTAAACCTCTCGATCTTCCTTGTTGTATCAAGTGAAGATTTATGTAATAAAGCATGTTTAAGTTGAAATAAAAAGCAGGGTTGTCATAGATGGTATCAGATGATAGGTTTAGTTATTTTTGGGATTAGGAAACCCTTGTAAAGCCTTAGAGACAAGACTAAGTATAATAAAAACATCCCTACGTTTTGGTATGTACTGGGTAAGTGGATTATCAGACAAATACATCCATGTCTGGATACGAGCAGGTAGAGGCGGCTCTGGCACAGATGTATTCTAGGGGTAAAACCCGAAAACACCACTTTGAGCTAGACTCGAATGGGAACTGGTGCACGACAATGGGCCTTGCTGCACTCTTGGTTACGACACTCCTGGGGGATATGTTTCGATAAATTCAAAATCTTAGTATGAACCCTTATTAAAGGAATTAAAAAAAATCCCCTATGAATATATGTTAGAAAATAGATCATGAAAAGCCTAGATTGAAGCCTATAGACTCATGAGTTAAGGAAATAAAAGTTTATTTATAAGACATAAAATTTTGTCTTTGGATTACCCTTTATGTGTTACCCCTAACATTCCTTTTATTCCAGCCAATGGCTGGTAATAGGAGGACTTGGGATAACAACTGTTTTGAAGATCAGTGTGATGACTGTACTAATGAGATGCCAAATCCAATGGGAGAAGGAATCACAAACTTTGTTATGATTCTCTCTCAGATAACTCAAGTTTTGAATAGAAACATGAGTCAAGAGGAACGTTCAACCCCCCCTAAGAAAGAACAAGTCGCTATCGAGAGCTTCATGAGACAAAGGCCTCCTACTTTTAGTTGATCATCCGATCCCATGATCGCTGAACAATGGATCAACTCCATTGAAAATAACTTCTACATCCTCCAATGTTCTAAACAAGAGAAGGTTCTCTTAGATGCTTATCGTATGGATGGTGAAGCTGATCAATGGTGGACGTTGATCAAAAATACGAAGCCTGAGGAGGAGATCGAGGATTTGGAATGTAAGGAATTCTGGAAGATGTTTTTCGATAAATATTTTCCGCAAACCCTCCGGCTTAAGATGGAAAGGGACTTCTTTTCCCTCAAGAAAAAAGATGAGGAATCCGTTGGAGCGTACGAGGCAAACTTCACAAGGTTTTCACAATACGCTTCTGGCTTTGTCGTCACCCCTGAATGCAAGGTTGACCGCTTCTATGGTGGGCTGAAGCCTAGCTTGCAGAAAGCATTAGCGATCTGTGACTTCGACAGCTATGAGGAAATTGTCTGGTGTGCCCTCAAGGTCGAAATGGAGATCGGAGAATCACAAGGGTATAATGGGGATAAGAAGCATAAGGTGGACTTCAATGCTGGTTGGCTAATGGATAAATCCAATGGTGCTAAGAAGTTCCAGCACCCCACTTTCCAAAAGTGCGGAAAGAAGCACCATGGAAATTGCCTTAAGGGGATGAGAAAATGTTTCAGGTGTGGAAGAGAAGGGCACCTAGCTGTTAACTGTCAGCAAGAAGGACCCGCGGCTGCGACAGAGGAGAGGAATACTCCATTCGAACCTCATCGCATTGTTCAATGCTACAAATGCAAAGAACCGGGTCATTTTGAAAATCAGTGCCCTAATCCAGGGGTTATTGGAGGCAACCAACAACCTCCAAGACAGCAAGGAAGAGCTTTTGCCACCACTTCTGCTGAAGTGAACCCCGACAACAAAGTGGTGACAGGTACGCTAGTTATTCATTCAAGAATAGTGAAAGTACTTTTTGATTTAGGTTCTACGCATTCTTTTATATCTCGAATGTTTAGTAGAACAATCCCAGAACCACCTCAAATCATGGAAGTAATGATGTCAGTGAGTAGGGAAAATGGGTAAATCATTACATCCCATGAGTATAAGTCCTCCCCTATTATAATCTGTGGATTTAATTTCCCGGTGAACCTCTTCATACTCCCATTGATGGAATTTGATGTAATTCTAAGAATGGATTGGCTTTCCTTATATAGATCCAACATAAATTGTCGGGAGAGGGAAATCACACTCCATATGGAGAATCGACCCCCGATTCTTTACAAGTGTCAGGAGGAAGATGAATCACCTTTAGCTCCATCATCTCAAGAATGGATATTAATGCCCTATGAGCACGCGTATCTGGCTCAGATGATTGATTCCCAAAAAGAAACCATCCTTGAAGAAATTCTTATTGTGAGGGAATTCGCAGAAGTGTTTCCCGAGGAACTGCATGGTCTTCCTCCAAGAAGAGATGTTGAGTTCTCAATTGAACTTATACCTGGGGTGCTACCGATATCCAAGACTCCATACAGAATGGCTGTTGTAGAGATTTAAGAGCTGAAGAAACAACTAAAGGAGAATTTGGATAAACGGTTTATACTCCCAAGTGCTTCACCATGGGGTGCACCACTCATCTTCGTCAAGAAGAAGTATGGGTCAATGCGGCTTTGCATCAATTATCGTGAACTTCACAAAATCACGATAAAGAACAAGTATCCTCTCCCAAGAATCGATGACTTGTTTGATCATCTGCATGTAGCACAATACTTTTCCAAGGTGGATTTGCGGTCGGGATATTATCAAGTAAGGTTGAAGAAGGAGGATGTCCCCAAGACTGCTTTTCACACAAGATACGAGCACTATGAATTCATAGTAAGGCCTTTCGGACTCGCCAATGCTCCAGAAATATTCATGGACTTGATGAATAGAGTCTTTAGAGATTACCTAGAGAAATTTGTGGTAGTCTTTATAGATGATATTCTAATATACTCCAAAACCAAGGAGGATCATGAGGATCATTTAAGAACTGTACTGGAGACTTTGTGCAAGGAGAAGCTCTATGAAAAGTACAGTAAGTGTGAGTTCTGGTTGAAGGAAGTATCATTATTGGGCCATATCATCACAATCAATGGGATATCTATGGATCCCTCCAAAACAGATGCAATTGAGGGATGTTCAAGGCCAACATCGGTAACCGATATCCATAGCTTCTTGGGGTTAGCTGGACATTATCAACGATTTGTGAGGAATTTCTCACGATTGTCCAACCCTATTAGCAAGCTAACTCGAAAGGCATTAAAGTTTTCTTGGAGTGATGAATGCGAAGAAAGATTCAAGGAGATGAAAAGGACGCTTATCACTGCACCCATGCTCACTTTACCCACAAGTGGGGAACTTTTTGTGGTATTCAGTGATGCTTCAAAGAAGGTCTTAGGATGTGTGCTGATGTAGAATGATAAAGTGATATCCTATGCCTCAAGGCAGTTGAAAATCCCTGAGCGAAACTATCCAACGCATGATCTGGAGTTGGCGGCTATGATCTTTGCCTTGAAAATCTGGCGGCATTATCTCTATGGAGAGAAATGTGAGATATATACTGACCACAAGATTCTTAAATATATATTGACACAGAAAGAGCTTAATATGCACCAGAGAAGATGGATAGATCTCATCAAGTATTATGACTGTTCAATACATTACCACCCTTGGAAAGTGAACAAGGTGGCATATGCCCTAAGTAGAAAGGATCCAGTGATTCTATCAATGATGAGAATTGAGAAGGATCCAATCTTATTATACTTGGTAAAGATGGATGTGGGAATCATAATGAAGGGAAAAACATCAATCCTTTCACAAATGATTGCTCAACCATCTCTTTTGGAATGGTTAAAGGATGCTCAAAATGATGATGTGGGAATTCAAGAAAAAGTGGAAGCTATCAAAAAGGGTAAATCCTCAGAGATTAATGTTAATGAAGAAGGAATTGTGCGGTTTGGGAAAAGACTATGTGTTCCATCAAGTCCGGAGCTAAATAAGGAACTCTTAAATGATGCACATAGTTCAAATTTCTCTATTCACCCAGGGAGCACAAAGATGTATCGAGATCTCTGAGATAAGTTTTGGTGGGATAATATGAAGAAGGAGATCGCCGAATATACATCAATGTGCCTGGTGTTTCAGCAAGTGAAGGAAGAGAGGCAGAAGTCTAAGGGGATGATGCAACCATTTCCCATACCAGAATGGAAATGTGAAAACATCACCATGGACTTTGTCACCGTACTTCCAAGTACATCCAAAGGCAACAATGCAATCTGGGTTGTTGTGGATCGTCTTATAAAGACTCCACACTTAATTGCTATTCAGGAGGATTTCTCATTGGATAAACTGGCACGGATATATATCAGGGAAGTGGTAAGGTTGCATGGAGTACCAATATCTATTGTGTCTGACCGAGATCCAAGATTCACCTCTATGTTTTGGAAGAGTCATCAACATGCTCTGAATACTAAACTGAACTTCAGTATGGCCTATCATCCTCAAACTGATGGCCAATCCGAGCGGACTATCCAAACACTTGAGGATATGTTGAGAGCATGCTCAATGGACTTTAAAGGAGTATGGTATCAGAATCTTCCTCTGGTTGAGTTCTCTTATAATAACAGTTTCCACTCGAGCATCCAAATGGAACCATATAAAACCCTTTATGGGAAATGGTGCAGAACACCGGCATGTTGTGATGAGGTCAGTGAACGTAAGCTTCTTGGACCAGAAATGGTTGAGGAACTGGTAAAGAAGGTGAAAACCATTCAGCAGCATATCAAGGCAGCCTAGAGTCGACAGAAGAGTTATGTAGATAATTTTCGATGAGACCCTGAGTTTAAAGTTAGAGACATGGTGTTTTTACGCATATCTCCATGGAAGACGGTCATGAGGTTTGGAAAGAAATGGAAGTTAAGTCCAAGGTACATCGGCCCCTTCGAGATTCATGATCGTGTTGGGGATATGGCCTATCGACTATCACTCCCACCTACAATGGCCAAGGTGCATGATGTCTTTCATGTATCCCTCTTAAGGAAGTATATACCAGACCCTTCACATGTACTCTCTTCCGAGGTGGTTCAATTGGAAGATGGTCTTTCTTATGAGGAGCAACCCGTGAAGATCATAGATCGTAGAGAAAAAGTTCTACAAAATTAGACAATTTCCCTCGTCAAGGTGTTGTGGAGAAACAGAAAGTTTGAAGAAGAAACATGGGAGTTAGAAGATATGATGAAGCTGAGTTACCCACATTTATTTTAGTGTGGGAAAAGGAAAATTTCAAGGGTGAAATTTCTTAAGGGGGGAATATTGTAACGACCCAAAGTTTCATTAATGGAAAATCCCTCTTGATCCAGTTAAATGCCTCATTATGAAAAATGTTTTTATAAGATGTCAAATTATTTGGATTTATGTTAAGAATTTTGACCGTTACTTTTATAGCAGTTGAATAGGGATCACATTATTAGTATAAATATAAGGCTTTTACGAACCCAATTTTACTCAGACAAAGGAAGTGATGGCCTCATCCAGTAGAATTGCCCCATACAAGGCCCATTTGTCA
Organism: Viscum album; assembly: GCA_963277665.1. Lineage (NCBI taxonomy): Eukaryota > Viridiplantae > Streptophyta > Magnoliopsida > Santalales > Viscaceae > Viscum > Viscum album. The sequence continues at coordinate 2,119,062,087 of OY728163.1, forward strand.
GAGCTCGGAAAAGAAGTGGCATCCTTGGGCTTCGCCCTTGACCAAGACCATGCTGAGCTTCATCATGTCAAGCTCGAACGTGACCGTCTACGGGAAAAGTGGAAGTTGATTGAAATTACAACTCGAGCAATGTTATCTGAGCCACCCCAAGAGTCTTTCATCATCACACACCTTACCCTTAGGTCTTATGCGGCCATTTTAAGGGTTTATGTTACAAATAATTAGTACTATGTTCATGTACATTATTTTTGTACATAATAATGAATATAATTTCAAGTCATTTTTGATACATTATAAATAGTTTTTAAAGTACAAATGGTGTTTTTAGTTATTATTTAATTAAGAAATATATTTTATTAAATTAAGGTATTATTTTGAATTAAATAATATTTTAATAAAATAATAATATTATTATTAAATAAATTTTTTTAAATATAATTGATCTTATAATTTTATGAATGAAATTAAATTTTTTATTAAGGTTTGAAATCAATTTCTGTCAAAACCCGTGAATTTTCGATAAATGTCAGTTTTTTTTATAAGTGAAAAATCACCTATTTATAAAATTATTTAGATAAAATAAATGTCATTTCTGGAATCAAGACATCGAAATTATCCAATGGTGAATTTTTTATAATTTTCTGAGACACTAAAATTTTTGGGTAAAAATGAAATATCGTTTAAATATTTAATGTGTTTTATGAAATCATAATGACCCAATGGTGATGTAACAAAATACCATAATCCTTATGTTCGGCCAATATATGTGTTACCATTAAAATAAAGTGATTTTGGGTTTGTTTGACATATTTTTTAAAGCATTAATGGACCCCTCAAGACTTATTCAACACTTTTGCTTTTTAAATTAATTTCCATGGGAGTGTGACTCACCTCCACATAAGAAACCTTATTATTTTAAGAAGTTCGGACTTTGGCCTTATAAAATATTGTTTTCCCCTTTCCTTTTCCAGAAACCATGGGCAAAAACCATGGGATGGTTTGTGGATTGGATTATTTTAATATAAGTGGTCCCAAACATAAATAATAAAATATTCACTCACCTTTCCTATATAAACCCACCCAAGCTCCCAGGAAGCCTCTCACAAGCCTCTCTCTAGCCTTTGGATGCACAATTCCAAGTAAGGGTTTTTTCTTCCTTTCTCATTTTTTTCAATTTTCTTTAAGTTGTATTGCCCTTTTAATTTCAATTATAAATGTTGGGGTATGGTTTCACACCTCCCTCATACTGCCCTCTTTGTGTTTGAATGATGGGAGACCCTTTCTCTCTCATTGAATTCCTCCCATGTACACCCATTACTATGCTGAAATTCCGAAAGGAACTTCTCTCTCCTCTTTTACATTCAAGCAATACTTTTGTATCATGAATCTAAATTCCATTACAATTGTTGGGACATGTATCTATATGTCCTCCTTACAGTCCATTACATGTAAATATGATGAGGAACCCCTTTCTCTCTCATCAACCTTTTTTATGAATTCTTCTGTCACGCCGTTACGCTGCCAAAATCGCACCGATTTTCTAAGACAATGTCATTGTGTAGTGAATACCATGCCCATTTCTCCATCAAGGGTATTCACCTTTATGCACATTTACTTATTGATTGTAAATTTTCATGTATGAATTCCACATTACTTTATCGTGGAATAAATGATTATGTTTTATGAATCCATGTTTTATGATCCATGTGGAACACTTACGCATGAAATGAAATTTTTAATAAGGGTGCGCCCTTATAGCGCTCCAATGCATTGGGTAAAGTATAGTATCATGATACGTCATGTGAAATGAGTGTTGACTCATGCTAAATCATGTGCAATGAGGGTTTACTCGTGCTTCATGTGCAATGAGGGTTTACTCATGCTCCATGTGCAATGAGCCTTGGCTCATGATAATTCAATGTTAAGTGTTGTTGCCACCTTTGCAGGTTAAGATTATCATGTTTTATCATGACTTTATGTTCGTGTTTATCTTATGCTCTATTGACATGCCTATTTCCTAACATGTATTGTACTCCTCATGTTATTCCATGTGTACTCCCTTACTGTGCTTTATAGCTCACCCTTTTCTTATGCATGTCCTCAGGTTATCCCATGCAATGCTAAGTACGAGGGAATGTAGTGGTCATGTAAAGGAAGTTTTTAATAAAGATGTTTTATTTCATGTTTTATGTTTTTTTGTAATGATCCTAAGCCCCAAAGACACTAAACCTCTTGATCTTCTTTATTGTATCAAGTGAAATTTAATGTAATAAAGCATGTTTAAGTTGTAATAAAAAGCAGGGTTTTCATAGTTTGAATAGATGAAGTGTTCTCCTATGGATTTATATTGTTTTCCTACACCTATCCTTAAGGTTGGGTTTTCTGCAGATGAGTTTCAAGAACTGCTGCATTATCTTGACAGAGACTTTTTTTTGTGGGTCTGTATTGTTGCACTATTTACTTCCATTTTCCCTACTCTCATACTATGTGGTTGGTATCATAGTGTGTGCATGCATTGTTTACATAGTGTTTTTACATTTTACCATTTTAGTCTAGGATGTGTGTGTGTGTGTTTGGGTATAGGTACATAAGAAAATGCCTCCCATTTGTGGGATATGAATACTTGGTTCAAGACGACAACCCCTGCCCAATCTAAGGCAGGCTTGGGGGTGGCACGACACATACCCAACTGGTACGGGTCCTGAAAGATTTCTAAATTAATTTTTTTTTAAATTAAAAGATAAACATAAAATGATTTCTTTAAAAAATTAGGTTTTTATTATAGAAGTAATTTTAACACATATAGAGTATATCAAAATAATGATTCTTTTCATATTTTCTATGAAATACAACTGAGTACTATTTTTGAAAATACATGAATATTTTTTTAAGAAAAATCATTTCATTTTAAAAATGGTTTTTTAAAATATTTAACTTTTAAAAGGTTGAAAAAATTTTGATATCATTTTTAGGAAAAGGGTTATTTAATGAAATAATATATCAAATCAAAGAAAAACATAATGCTAAATTTTGGTAAAAATACTAAATCAATAATATTAATGTCCATGGAGTGAAAATGGTATTATAACATGAAAATATTCATTAATATACATACTACTTGAAATGTATTTATTTTATGATAGAAATGAAAAAGTGTTCCCCCATAGTAAACATAAAAATAACCTAAATGATAATGTTATTTTGAAATAATCCCTTACATATTTGGTTACATTCCTATGAGATGACCCTAGAACTTAATAGAATTAATTGAAAAATTGAATACCCAATGATTATAGATTTATCCATGTTATAAAATTTTATAAAAAAATATTTATATAAACCATAAAAAAGTAATTATGGGTCAATTTGGGGTTTTCCTCACAAAAGTAGAAGTTGCATTACTAATCCATACATTGAGTCTAAATCATCACTAACATTATTTACCACCATGAATAAAAATATATGTTAATTATATATATTTTTTAGAAAATGTTTCATGTTTATTATTCATTGAATTTTAATCATTACCATGTTATATAAGATTATATAATCAATTAGGATTATATCATATGTTTATATGATATTTTTCATATGTGTCAAAAAATGAGCATAGTAGGTTGAATATGTTCAAAGAGGTAATTATTTAATTATATAATGAATAATAATCATGACAGAATTATCTTGTTTATATATGAATAATAATTCTAAAACCCAACCTGAATTGTTGTTATGAATAAAAAATTATGTTACAATAATAGAGATGGTGGGTCGTACGAATGCATGAGTAACACATCCATTTTCAATTACCATTATGGAAATTAAGATAATTAATATATTAGCTTTACATAATGATCACAATATTATATATCTATTTATATATTCCATATTATTTTTTATATACATCATCCATTTTTTTATCATGAAAAGGAATTCGCATCACTTTGTGATGGTTGTAGTCCACACGTACATGAGTAATGTTATGATTTTTCACTTTTACAAATAATATGATATATTATATTTTATATTGATAAATATTTAATAAAAATAAAATTAATTAATTAATATCACATATATTAATAATCCTTATTCAATAAATTTCATGTAAATCATTTCTGAAAGATGAATCGTATCGCTTCAGGTGGCGGTAGTCTACGTACATAGAAGTTACATTATCATATCTCTTATGGAATATAAAGTAAATTTTTTTGATATTATATATTTATTATATAGGTAGAATTATCTTAATCAAATCATATATATACTTTATATACAACATCAGTCCAAATTATTCGTTTAAATTCATAAAAGAATAATATTGGTTCTTCAAGCAGTAGTCCACCATACACATGAATGATGATATTGTTACACATATTATGGAAGTGGGGGTAGTTTTAGGTCATTAAAATAATATAAAACAATATCCATATATGGAAAATAATAATTTTTTTTATCATCATGGGTAATTATTAATTAAAGTAGGTGGATAAATTCATAAATTAAAAACACTTGTTGAATAATTTTACCTCTTCTTCAGGTATCCTCCTTAGAATTTCCTCCAATCCTATCATGGGTGGTTTTCTTTCAAAAATACAGATTATATGATTATAGAAGAGATATTTGGAATTTAATTGAATTGGTATTTTCTAAATTAATAGGGTTTACTTTTGATAATATGAGAGGATATGGGGTGGAATATTTTATGTCAGATGAGTACCACACCTATAATTCTCATTATCGTAATAGTTGAAAAAAAATTTCATGGATGCCAAAAGGTATCAAAATGGAGTATTAATAAGAATAATGTATGATAGGGTTGAAAATTTCAAGAAAATTTCTTTTACACATGTCTTAGATTCATTTTTACAATTATATTTTTAGTTTAACCCCTCATAAATATATTTTTACCATGGTCACAGTAAATAATTTTAACTGTTTTTACTATTAATTAATGTGAAAAATTACATCGACCGTATAATATAATATATGTTATAAATATTTAAAATTTGGAATCCATTTTCCAAAATTTCATTCACATTTTTTTATTTATTTCATTTAAAATTTTACCTGTGGATGTGATGGGAAAGATTTTTTTTAATGGTAAAATGTTCAAAAGGTTAAAAATATTTTGTTTCAAAATTCATTACGAAAATGATTAAAATTTATTAAGATAGATAAATAGATATAAAAATGATAATTTATCCTGCTTTGGTACTCCCTAAAATCAACATAAAGGGTTTTTAATGAGAACTCATGTGTGCCGCGCTAAACACAAATGGATGCCAACTGGTAGTGTTGGTGTGAAATATATAATAGTGTGAATATACCACTTTTGTATAAAGATTTCTAGAAATATTAATAATCCATATAAAAAATAAATATTAGTATAAACGTTTCAAAAAAATCCAAATGTATAACCCAATAAATAATAATAGAAATAATGTAATAATGTGATGGAAAATAACTAAATTTCGTACTAGAAAAAATATTAGTAAAAGAATATAATACATAAATAAACACCAAAAATTCCCTAGTCCTAAACCCCATGTTGACCCCACCCCCAAAATCCATCCCATCCAAAACAAAACAATAATCATCATGTTCTTTTTCCCTTATCCAATTCTACATCAACATAATCTGCTCTGGTCCCAAATGACATCCTGAATTGGTTTTAAGTATAAATCTGCAGGTCGAAACCATAGATTCTAAAAAACAAATATTTTGAAAATTGTATGAAATAAAGAAATAAATTTTTTTATTAATTATTTCAAAAAATAATAAATTATAACAAAAAATTATTCAGCTCCATGAAAAAATACAACAAAGCATGTCTCACAACTACACCAACCACAACCATATAACCATTGTAAAATAAACAACATATGCATAATGCATGAATATATATGAGCATGTATCACAAGAATGGAAGCCGCCACAATATCTGAATGATTTAGTCACAACAATCAGACAAAAATCCCTATAATAATTAAAACATCTTACTTAAATCCATATAACCATTATAACATTTGGGTCCAATCATTATAAGAATTACAACATTTCAATCAATGAAACAAAAGAATTACAACATATGAATGGTCAATGATCCCAATATATATGAATTAAATCATTTAATAGTGCATGTACCAAGGCTATATATGATATGTAAGAATATCAACAAGGATCATAAGACACTTAATAACATAATGGATATCCCAATATGACTTCATAATCCACAATAGTTAATTATTATAATTTCCATTTTCCTATAAATTGCCTATTTCATCTACCTAAAAAATCATCAGCATTGAAATAAATAATAATTAATCCATAAAATAGGGAGTCTATATCAAGATACAACCTAATTTATCATTTCATGCAGAACACATTTGAATACATTACCCTATTGAATTATATTCAAGGTTTTCTCACCCAATGGGTAGATGTACTCAAGGTCAAATCACAATTTGGAACCAAATGAATCAAAGTGAAAATACCATTCATTATTTAATTGACTCGGAAACATGTTATGTTTGGGGAATCACAAAATTTCATATACATGGAAATTCTCAATCAATTGGGTTATGATTTTGATCTTCTACCTTTTACCTAACAATGAACACAGTATATATAATGGTAATGGATCATAAAGAAGAAGGTTTGGATGATCGGAAGAAGAATAATATATAAAAATTTATAATGATAAAAAACAAAAATGAAATTCATCAAGAGATTAAACCACTAAATATATAGAAGAAATTTATAGAATGGAATACTAGATCAGAACAACTTATTAGGGATAAAATTGACTATAAGAACATCCAAAATGAAGGTAATAAAACCAAAGTCTCTTTTAGGTTTTCCTAATGCTGATAGAATTAGAAAAACATGCAGGTGAATGAAAACATAATCTAAAAACATACATTTAAATATAAGGTTAGGGAATTACACTCTGTGTAATATAGTTAAAAGTTTTGTAATTTTTTTTAGTGGGATTGGCTGAGAACTCAATTACTTAGATGAATATTAAAAATACATTAACATTAAATGATGTGATGTCTATCTACACATATTTTATATGTTCTAGATATGGGTTTTAAGACCCTTTTCCTTATAAACAACATAAAATCAGTTAAAAGATTCTAAAATTTTCAATAAACCATGATAACACTTTCCCAACTTATACCCAAAATCCATTTTTTTAAACAACATAAATATCAATAAAATAGGTAATTGTTTCCAAAAAAGATGTCCACATAGACCATCTATATCTTTTCCAAGTTTCGTTACAACCCAATAGTCTGTTTCCTCAAACTAAATCTATCCATGATGAGAAAATAACACCAAAGATTAAAGATATGGAAAACCCCAACTGATAAGAAAAAACTAAGAGACATAAATTAATGGGAAAGGAAGGGATCTTATAACCACCCCACTATAAAATATATCATCCCCAACCAACTCCAAGATTCATTGTGTGGTCTCAGTGAAACATTCTTGCCACTATGATAACATATCAGACTCCCCCTCCCAAGTCGTCTTAAAAAAACCCACATGATTCAACTACACTCAAAACAATGGCATAGTGTTACCCGACCATATTTCTCACTATGATCCACAACACAAGCCAGATTCTCCTATAAGTAAGAAGCAACAAAAATCTCAACTACTCATACATGTATCATATGGGAAGGGATTGTATGACATCTTAAATGTTGAAACACATTGAATATGTCATTCATGATACTTTAGCACTATGGAGGGGATAAATGGTACACCACTGAACTGACCTTAGCCACTATTTCAAAAGGACCACCAATCAAAGCAGATACCTTTCTTGTTTATTGATATAGTGTTTCCAAAATATTTGTTACACGTGAAATAAAAACATAATTAACATCCATAAAATTTATATTTCATCTTCAATGGTCAGAATATTATTTTTTCATGCTCGATGTGGTCACCAACCATAGTCTGAAAACTAGACATTCTTAGATATCCAATGCATAATACTAGGCCCTGAATGTTCTAACCCACCTTCCACTAGCCAACAAAGAGGTGAATGAAATGACTTACCATAAAAATATTTAAAAGGTTCCATTTGGGTCAATGTATGGAATCTATTATTAAAGTAAAACTGCAGATTGTTGATATATTAATCCCATGATCCATAAATTACAAAACACAGTCTCGTTACATATTCTCCAGAACCTAAATACTCTACTCATATTAACCATCAGTCTGAGGAAGATAGGTTTTTTCCAAAATAACTAGTTATCCCAAAACCTTCTGAAGACCATGCTACAAATGTGATGTGAAACATAAAACTCTTTTTAGAACTATTCTCATCTAAAAAAGATTAAATTGTACCACCTTACACACATAATTATTTCTGTAATAATCTGCTATCATGGTTTCCTAAATATTCAAGAAGTGGGATACCTTTTTCCGTCGATCCACAATTTAACATAAACCATCATTCTTACGGGTTTTAATGGTAAATCCTGTCAAATAATCCATAGAGACTTCATCCCATTTCAACTCATTAATTGTAAATGGTTGTAAAAAACCATATAAGCCTCTTGTGAAAGATTTTCACATTCAAACTATTGAAGTATCTATCCATGAATCCCACTGTGTCCATCTTTATTTAGAAGAATCTATAATATCTACGAGGATCACAATACATCATTGAATAACCAGGATGTAACTCAAATCTAGAATCAAGAATCTCCCTCTTTACCTCCACACATAATCCTATAGGCCCCCATACTCAGCCATATAAAAGAATAGAACTTCCACATCCAAGTGTACATCCTGGTGGTGTCTCCCCCACCATATATTTTGTCTCTCAGGACTAATTCTTATAAAATAGACAACTTATTGGTATTGATCTGGTCAAGAATCACAATTATAAAAAATTTTAAGGTTATAGATAATCATACATGAGGCTCCTATACATCCATATGTTTGTATGTAAAGATGGAAATTTTCTAAAATTGGTCAAAAGTCTCTATATCTATTTTTCCTATGACATTCATCTCACTAAATTAGGAAAAATGTTTCCCTTTCCTATTGTATTGGCCATCTCAAAGTCAAATGAATATAGATACTTGACCAACCACATCTTCTAAAGTATTAGGTCTCACTAAGAAAATATGTACCAAAGGTTTTGTATACCACAGTTCTCTCAACCATGAGTTAGTGTCTCAATCATCTAATGGCATGTACCACTACTTCTATCTATAGATCATGTGTAAGATAATTCCTCTCAAACAATATCAGTTACATGGAACAATAAGAAACCACTCTATCCTCTTATATTAAAACTACATCAAGCCTATATCTTGATGATTCATAATACATGGTATTATATTTAATAAGAATATGTTAAATGAGGTTAAGATATGTGGAATGGAATTATTTTATATCCTGAATACCACTTTTATAAGCACCATTCCTATCAAAATTGACTAATTTCATGGTAATCCAAGAAATAAACTCATCAAGATGGGAGAAATCCCAGATAAAAAACTGATAATGACCTACTAAATGTAGAAACCTCTAAATATCGAAGTCATTCTTAGGTTGTTCACTACCAAAAAACTTTTTTTCTAGAGTTCCACCCTTTATCCATGCTTTTTTTAGTAGAAAAAATAAGTGGGGATTTATCAGTGTTTTTTACTAGAACTGATAAAGTCTATATTTCAAAAAAATATCATGAAAAATAATATATTGTAATATATGTATATTTATATTGGCATATATATAATATATATTTTTTAAATATGATTTAGATAAGTATAAATAGACTATTATATTTAATATCTAAGGAATTTAGTGACAATGGCTTTAAAATATTTTAAAAAAATTGTTATTAATTATTAATTTTCCAATTATCAACGATTAATAATCATTTAATAACAATTTGATGACACAAAAAATAAAAAAACATAATAAAAGATCTAAAATAAGTTGAAAATGTAACTCAAACTTTAAACGGCCATAACTTTTGATCCAGGTGTTATTTTAAGCTCTACAGCATATCAAATCAAATCATGCAATGAGATCTACCCACTAGTTACCCAAGAGAACCTTCTATGACATTTTTAAGGGCTCAAAAATGTACATAAGCCTTCCAAAACTGAGTTTTTAGTAAAGATACCCTGATTTGTTTACATTAAAAGTGGTATAACTTTAGATCTGGATGTACGCAAGCCATTTACCACATATCATATCAAATATAGTCTCATTTTATTAGATTTTACTGGTTTTGGTGTTGAAACGAAATTCTAGATTTGATGTAATGGCCATTTTAACATTCAATGGATTTTCAAATACACATATATATGTATTTATTCGTAAATATATATATGTGTGTCTGTCTGTCTGTCTATGTGTGTGTGTTGTATATATGTGTGTATTTATTTATTTATTTATAAACACACATAAATAACATATTTTATAAATGTATTTAAAACTAATCTTATAAATATATATTAATATATAAATAAATATACAGATAAAAAATTATAACTAAAAAAATATATAGAAATAAATATAAATATAAAATAATATACAAATAAATAAATATATATATATATAGTAATATATGAATAAATATATATGTATTAATATAACTAAATATATTTATATTAATATGAATGTATATTAATATATGAATAAATATAACTATATATATATAAATATATATTAATATATGAATAAATATAAACATAGATATATATATATATATATATATATTAATATATAATTAATATATATATATTAATATAACTAAATATATTTATATTAATATGAATCTATATTAATATACAAATAAAAATAACTATATATATATTAATATATGAATAAATATATATGTATTAATATAACTAAAAATATTTATATTAATATAAATTCATATTAATATATGAATATATATAACTATATATATACATAAATAAATAAATAGATATATCATTAAATAGAGAAAAAATCCAATTGCTTTGTGGTAAAGGTGCTGGTGGAAAGGGTGGAGGTCTCGGGTTCGAGTTTGGGTAGAAGCAGGGAGGGGTGCGCGAGAAAGTGAGTGACGTGTGGGAAAGTGCATCACGTAGGAGAGTGGGAGTGGGTTCACCTAACGCTGATAAAAGGGGGGGCAAGAATTGTTAAAATCTTCTTGAGCATTGTATTTTATTTTTAACTTTTTTTTTAAAAAAATTGCTTTTACCTGTGCTAAAAAAGTGCTGATAAAAGGGGTCTCTTACCAGCACTAAAAAAATCCCGGATAAAGGACCTTTTTATCTGTTCTTGTTTTAGCGTTGATAAAATTCACCTTTTATCAGTGCTTTTTTAGCACTGATAAAAGGGACCCCTATCTTCGCCTCTATTTACAGCACTTTTATAGTGTTGTTAATGTCCTTTTCTAGTGTTAATAAAGGCCATATTTGTATTGGTGGTTCCCAAGATACCATGGATACAAATTTCTCATGGTCAACTTCCACTCATACCTCTTAGTTGTCATGGCCCAAGAATTACTACTATAAATTATTGTTATTCCAATCGACCAATAAATTGGAATGGTTAGAACCATTGCTATAGATACTATAGAGTGACCCTAAACCAATATTATTCGATAAACCATTTGTATATGTTACATGGAGAGACCCTAAATCAATTGTTTTGGCCAAATTATTGGTAAGGGTCCCTTGTTGGGAACCAAAACCAATAGTATCTCAAAAATGGTTTTTATATGTCAATTATGTCGACATATACCAACTTTTGTGTCTATAAACATTGATATATGCAACTTATATTGACCAATACCAATGGTTTTGTTAAAAAATACTTATTTTGGAACATTATAAAGACCCTATAAAAATTTTTATGAAAGAACTAAATGTATAGTTCCAAAAATCAAGGCACCTATACCAATGGTTTTGACAACTGTTGGTATCAGAACCCATATTTTGTATGAATTTTAATTTCAAATAACATTAAATACATCAAAATATAAAATAATTGTAAATATAAATGTATATATTTTTGAAATTATAATAAAGAATGTCATCTTATTTTTTATGCCCATTGGATTATAAATGGAAGGTGATGGGATTAGAGACAAACTTGTTTTTGTTCTTATATTTTTTATACCAATGGTTTTGAAAAACTATTGTCATAAGTCTATACAAAATTTTTCCCAAAACCATTTGTATAGGGATATACCAACACCATAAAATAAAATTGTCCTTAAAAACGTTGGTATATGGTTTACCAATGGTTTAGAAAACTATAACAATAGTTCCAAACCATTGGTTTAGGGTTTTTTATAGTAGTGAAGTTCACTTTATTAATCTAGAAATTCTATTTGGTTATATTTCCTTAAATATGATTCTATATTAAAATATTAAGGAAGATTTCAAGGATTTGTGAATGATCAACTATTGACCAGGATTACTCTAATATATCCTTGAATAAAAACCACTATAAACCAAAACAAAATAAGATGAAATATCAAATTTACCAAGGCCATGAATGTAATTGGGGAATTAGTTAACCCAAAAGACATCACTCCAAACTCATAACAACCATAACATATTCTAAAATAAGTCCAAGGTATGTTCATTGGCCTCACCCATTGTTTGTGGTAAATTAATATCAAACCTATCATCAATAAAATATCATAACCTATTTATTGCTTGAAGATATCATAAAATCATGGAAGGTGATGCTAATTAATGACCATAATCTAGTTAATCCATGAATAATCCACACCTAATCATATTAACCCATGGACATTTGTGGAGAAGAGAACTAGATAATCCCAAATAGATGTACTAGGTTGTATGAAGCCTTTAGATTCTTGATCTTCTAACTAAATTTCTACTCTCTATGCTTTTCTAGTTCCATTCTTTAAGGTGGGATATAAGTTGTATCTTTTACTTAGAACAACTTGTTCATGAACTTGATCAATTTCATGGTAGGTAAGACATATAGCTCGTTTAGTAAAACATAATGTAAATGGTCTACCACTATAAGAAAAGAATCATTATATATTACACCATCATTTATAGAAGGATCAGTTTCATGAACCTTGAGATAATATAATCTATATTTTATTGGTCCTATATGACCTACCAAATGATCCCACTCACCATTGTGAAAATATTAGTATCATTTTACATATATAAATTTAACTCTCCTTTTGTAACAGTCGATATGATAATTGTGTTGAACTTACAAATCCATACAAATAATCAAGTCAAAGCATATCAAATCCATCATAAATGGTTCACAAAATAAATGATAAAAAAATATCTTGAGAACATGCCTAGAAACATTTGATATTCTATGACCGCACTCCCAATGGTGTTTCGATGGTCTATTAACCATCCAAGATTTTCATTGCCAATCCTAATCTTTTTTCCAAAGGATAATATAAAAAAATTATTCTCCAATAGTAATCTAAATAGAATCTAAGTTAGATGATACCAGAATCATACCTTTGATGGTAGATGGTCCAACATAAACAATAGATGTATTAGTACATATAATGTTCAACTGACTTAAACCACTTCCTTGGGATGTAGTCTAAATACATAGTATTATTTCACCTACCGGGTACTACTTCTCCCATAGTGGGGTAAAACATCTCATGCCTTATCCTAAACAACTAGTGGACCTCTAACTACAATCATGGTGAGTGGAAGCTAATACCATTATAGAATTAGGTTACTTTCTCACTCAGCTTAAAACTAACAATCTATATAAAGTATGCATAAAACCATTAAAGACAGCTCTGTCTTTCAAAGGCATGAAACTCAACTGCGGGGTAACGACACTGATGGTACTTATGTCCAACCATTACACTCTAATATTATTTCAATAGAACATGGTCATGAGATGGTTGGTCAGTCCATCACTGGCCTACCCACTGCTAAATTGTTGAAAAATATCACATCGACACTTCTTACTTCATAATGAAGAGCTCCTAATTTGTCCTGTTGAGACTGCATGGCCACTGCATGAGGAGACTATTAAATTTTCCTCCATGATATGTGTCAGGTTAATCATGTCCTCATAGATTCTCAAATAAAAAACATTCATCTGCAAACTAATCTCATAATGAAGACCATACGGATGATTTCATGCCATGGAGATCTCACCAGCTCCCAATGTTGGTATAGAGCTCTACAAGTCTGTGAAACATCCAGTAAAGTACAGTACTTACATTCTCTCTTATTTATGATGCAAACACTTGTGATATTTTTCAACCCTAAATGTTTTTTATTAGAAATTTATTAAAAACATCATTTCTAAGTCCTTCCATGATATCTCATTATACTTTCCATATTCCTATTGAATATACCACCAACTTATTGTAGGACCCTAAGGAATATATCTGTGAGTGTATCAATATGCTCAAATATTTTTTGGATGGACTTAATCCAGAACTCAACTTCCTAGGGTCATGATTAATATTTATGTATAGGTGGATGTTGCTGGTAAAACATTCTTATCAAATAAAACATCAAAGTATCTTTTTGAATAGTGTTCATTTCCATTGATTGCATATATTCCATGAAGCTCAACATCTATCTAACCCTCATGAACTACATGATTTTGTAGTTCATATTCATTATGAAAGTATTGATTTCCACTATCATAAAACTCAATTAAAATATATAGAGGTGTAATTCTCAGACCAAGTCTAACATGCACCATAGAACACCAGTAATAATAGGTTCAACCTCAACAGTTCACTACAATAGAAAACTCTTGACTAGTGGCCTCTGAAAATATGGATTACTTGTGTTTTATCATGACATGTAAATTCAATTCATATTTCTGCTAAATAGATATATAATATCATAGTTCAATAGTAATTTATATATCACATGTGGGTAAATTTTTCCCTATAATGAACAATTCATGTCAATATATAAACCAATGGGACTATTATAATGCATGAAATCCAATCATGTGCCATAACAGGCCTCAAGTAAAAATATCATGAATCAATAAATTCATAAAAAAATAAACTCACACACCTTGTGAAAGACCCTAGGTGAACTAACATCAATTGTAACAAGCACACAGTCAAAGAAGCAATCACATCCAAGGAAACACACATTTCCCCTGTACATGGGTTAACTACCCCCATGTACAAGCTCAATAAAAATTACTAACACATCCATGTCTCAATTATTCTTTTTCTATGTAGTAAGGAAATATAAAATGAAATAAAAACTAATTCAATGATACAACATTTTAATGTCCCCTGATTCAACTCTCTCCCACATAGAAAAAAATGGTTGGTTGGTAGACCTTAAGTGCACCTCCCCAAATGCCATTGGCTACTTACTAGTAGGGGGTGTGATATGTATATTTGGGATACTATAACACTAGTTTTGAATTATATAGATGGTATAATTAATCCATATAAATGAAATAAATCCGATAATAAATATAGAGAGAACTAAAAATAAAATAAAACATAATAATCTAATAAATATTAATTTGAACAATGTAATAATTTGATATAATATAACTCTCTTTCATTCGATAAACAATATATATAAAATAATAATCGATTAAAATAAATAATCATATGTACCTGGTCCGAAAATACCATTTTTCCTGCCTCTAAATTCATTCACATCCAATAAGAAACAATGAAAATCTATTTCTTTCTCCATTTTCAAATTTTGAAACCACATAATCCCCTTAGGTACCCAATAGACAACAAAATAGTGTGTGAGTATTAGATAGTATGTTGACACCACCATATCTAAAGAAACATGATTAAAAATAATTGTATGAAAAAACAATAAACATATGTGTTAATTAATTAAAAAATTAATGAAATAGATCAACAACAACCTTCATCTCCTTGCAGGAATATCTTCAAGCACATTGAAAAAGAATTACAACCATGACCATATAACCATCATAAAATTACGTTATTTTTCACAATGCTAAAATATCTATTAAAATTTCTCACAACCATGCCAAAGAAACATATAACCATGTTATAGTCATAACAAAATTTGTCAAATATCTAGAAGCATTACATAATTCGAGACAAATCCTAATAAGAATTTGAGCACTTGAGTCAAATAGCTACAAGAATTATAGCATCCATGCCAAAGCCCTATAAGAATATTTGTAAGGTATTGGTTCATACTACCTCAATATATGTGTTACCGCATATAAGTGTGCATGTTCCTAGACTATTCCCTATATATAATCATTTCATCAAGGACAACAAGACATGCCATTACAACATACATATCACAATATCACATCATTATCCTTAATGGTTAATTCTATGATATTCTATATCATTCAATTACATATTAAATTTGTAATGAAATTGATAAACAATGAAATAAAAAATATATAATAAAAAACATAGGGATTCTATTGTAAGAAACAATTAAGGATTCATTTCTTTCAAAAAAACATTAATCTATTATCCAAGAAAATTATAGTTGAGGATCTCTCAAATAATGGTAACCATAATCTAGGTAAAAACCCATTTTGAAACCAAAAAAATACATGGAATAATCCAATTTATTATTTAATTAATTTACTCCCATGTTATATTGTAAAAATTCAAATATTTCACGTACAAGAAAAATATAAAACTATAGGGGTAAGATTAAGACCCCCTAACATTAACAGATGATGACCACAAAGATTCCATCAAAAAATGATCATGAAAAAAAGGTGAGAATGATTGTATAAAGGATAATAGAAAAAACATACCAATATCACAACCAACAGTGAAAATTATCAGGAGATTACACTGTAATGTTTGGAGAATAAAGGGATTGAAGGGAAACCTTTTACAAAACCACTTACTCGAGATCGACTATATTATCAGGATGATTATAAGAGAAGTTTGTACTTAAAAATCACCTTGATGGTTTTAGAAGGTCAATATGAGAATATATGAATATCTTTTAATGGAAAAAATCTCCTCACACCATAAATTAAAATAGAATGGCGGGGAATTAAATGGTGTGTAATCCAGTTATATGTCATTTAATTATAATTTTATAGTATATAATGAAAAAAAATTGTATCAACTTAATATTAAAAACACTTGAATATTAAATGATGTGTAATACATTTACACTAAATGTGAATTTTTTTTATATGGGTTTTCATCCCATTTTTATTATGAACAGCACAAACCCCCATTAAATCTTTTCAACATACAAAGTACCTCTTAGAAAACATGAACCATTTCTACCCTGACTTGATTGATTCAAACAACATAAATCTCTAGATATTATGTAATTTTTACCAATAAAACATTTATACATAGGTAATATCTAGTTTTATTATGTTTCCATGAATCCCAAGAATAACATTAATCATCATATATGTATCCATAATGAAATAAGACCACCATGGTTTAATAATGTGTCAAAAACACCAGATAGGAAAATTAATAAAAAACTAAATGACATATGTACCTAGAAAAATATGGTATCTTACATTATAGAACTAATTATAATTTAATGTTAATTAAAATTAAAATATATCTTTATAGTTAATTTAAAATGAAAGTTTGTTTTCAAATAAAATTTAGTATTTTCACTATTCATGACTAATTGAGACATTTCAGGAAAATCCAAAAAATTCACAGAATGGTAATTTTGATACGTTGATTTAAATATATATATACATATGTCCTAAATTTTTTTTATTAAGTGTTTACATTTTTTTATTTGTATACACAAATGGATACTAAACCGTCTTATGTAAAATATTATTTTGAAAAAATAATTTATTTATAATTTATTTATATTTTATTTTATTTCTAGTTATCAGATAGAATTAATTTTAATAATTCATTTATTAAAATTCATACAAATAGTCATAAAAATTATGTTCTAAAAGAAATTTTTAAAAAGAATTAATAGAGTATTTTTTATCAGGTATTTCATGCATCATAAGATATATAAGTTATTGAATTTATTTAAAAAAGAAATATATCTAAAAGTATAGAGGAGTTATATTTTATTTTTAATAATTTGTTTTCCTATCAAATAAAATATTGAATACAATGTTACCCTTTTTGAGTTTTTAGGTTTTATATTCATCCAATCTTAAATAAATATTTTCCACATAATTGAAAATTCAACTTAGTAATATTGTTTTTTACATTTAGAAATACAATTTTTGATAAATCGACATCGAAATAAATAGAATAAAAATAATCTTAATTATAGAGAAAGAGATAAAATTATGTCATACAAAAGAACTATTAACTAGGTTTCTTGTGTAGATAACATTTATGGAATGTAAATATATAGACATTGAGAAAATTTTAGATAAATTTGGAATGTAATAGTGGTCATTGATCACCAGAAAGTAAATGATCAATGTACTTTTAATGGCATAAAATCCAATAAACTGCAATTATTTTATATACCAAAATCATTATTGGATGTATATGTAATAGGATAACAATTTATTTCAATAAAATTTCAAATAAGATGATGAATTATTTTACTATATATGAATATATATATAAATATACACATTTTTTAAGTTTCATTTTCAAAATATCAGTTTCTTCCTTTGGTAGTTCATCAATCAATTCCCAATTCATTACATACCCCATGGAATAAATGTCCATAGTTTTTTTAATGAATAAAAATATTTTACTTTTAATGTGTCATGAGACCTATAAAAGAATGAAAAGTCATTCTATTATTCCTTAACTATTTTTAAAAATTGATATTGTTAGCACAAGTCATCTAATATGAAAAAATATCCATATATTGAATAAATACCTTATTATATTATACCACATGAAAATATAAAGTAAAAAAAGTCATAAATGGTTAACCTTATGATACTTTGAAAATTTTATAATCCAAAACATTATAATGAAGGTTGATGGGTTTCCAAAATTACGGTATCATTAATACCAAAATCATCATGATGTATCTCTTAATCATCACATAACAAATATTTGAATACATTCATCATGTATTCTCGTAAAACATTTAAATAACTGAATTACCAATAATCATTATTGAAAAATTATATTATTATACTTTAAAAAAATAGTGTCAGATATATTCTTTAATTCCAAAACTGTTGATAACTACAAAACTAATAGCATAAGACACACTATCAATAAATTAGTAATATGATCCAAGGTATTGATTACTATAAATTTTATGTTATCCCTGTCAATAATCTTATTATATGAACATCATTATATCACCATTAAGAACATATTAATGTTTATATGTCTATTAATTGTGTATTTTCCATAAAGTTCAACATCCCACTGAGTTGTTTTTCTTTTTCATCATTATCATTCATCATACACTTTCGAATAAAAATTAAAAAAATTATATAGTGAATTAATTATACATTATGAGAATGAAATTAATAAAATACTTTTACAACATATTCCTTGGATTCTTATAAATAATTACTATTATCATTGAACATTATCTATAGTAATAGACTAATCATGTACTTCAATCGTTAGATACATCGGAGGAATGTTCCCTTGACTCTTGGGGAATTCATTTAAGAATCTACTAATCACTTTACAATGGAATCACTAATAATTAAAAGATTATTTCATTCCCTTTAAATCACAAACAAGGTGGTATTTTTCTCCACACATGAAAAATAGTCATTTTCCTTTTAATAATGTACCAAGGTGTTTTATTTTAAAGGTGTCACATATTTTTAAATCCTATATTCTCTTACTCCTTTTTTCCATTTATTTATATGATGTGTATTTTTATCTTATATCTCTTCATAACCATAATACATTGATATGTCTTCCTCTTCGTAGATATTACACGATATTATGTCCTCATATGATGATAATGTTTTGGATGAATGTTCTAATAAATGTGTTTTTTACTAGCATCATAGAAATGATGAATTATAAACATTCCATTACATACATAGTCTTCAACATGTCTTCTTATGATATTAATGTATGAAAACTAAATATAAACAATTTCCACTTCCTTATGTATTATACTCAAAACAATATTTCCAAATCTTCACGTTTCCCAATAAGAAAATATTTTTCCAACAATATTACCTTGAAATACATCAACTCCATAATTTATATATTATACTCATCATTACTGTTTTAAAAAAATGATCACCATTAATCCACATCTCTTTAGAGACGATGAATATTGATTAAAATTTTACCTCTTTCACTACATCCCAAAGAGAGATATATATTCTCTAAGAAAAATAATATTTAATCAGATAAAAATTCACTTTTATTATAATTTAATGATAGAGGTTACTAATGTAATAATAAATATAAATTTGTTATAACGGATAGAGGATCATAAGGATACTCTATATGGGAAATCATATTACTCATAACTTATTTATGCTTCCCTAATATAGTTATAATTTGATCAGTTCCAGCTGCAAATCTTGCTCTAGATTCATTATCTGGGTCAGGATGGAAATCCATAAATAGAGTACATGCAATGGAATATTTCTCATTCATTTTATTAAGATCCATTTCTTTATGATTCAATAAAACTGAATTGATAACATTTATTGTAAAAAATTTGTATTCTGAAAAATAGTGAAACACACACTGTAAATTTACGTTTCTATGCATAAATATCTTTATAATCATCAATTTGGATTCTTTAGGTATGCCATTATTTATAAAAAAATTCACAATGTATTATAAATAAATTTTTATATATCCTAATATGATCACCTATGAGTGTAGAACCTGGTTTCATGTAAGGCCCATTTTCATGAACAATATGTTGATCAGATCTAGCCGAATGTGCCGTATTTTGATGTATTACACATAAGAGTATATTTTTTAGAACCAAATCCTCATGTATTACTTATTTAGGGGATTAATTTTTAATAATACCCACATAATCTATTCTTTACCATATCATTAAGATGCTCTTTTATATTGATCGTCAAATTATATCATAATGTTATATAACCTAATCTATATTTTATAAAATCTATATCTTTAAGAATCCAACTATGATTCCTTTCATACCAACAATTGATAAAATACCCTAGTAGATAAAAGTGGGTTACTAATTTATGAAATTGTCATTACATACAAGTAATCATATATAAATGGATCAAATATTTCAGTATACATTTTTTCTAGATTAATAATTTAAATTGAAATTAAATGTTAAAGATTAAATTTCCTAAATAAATTTCACTGATAATTACATTATTCACATTATAATATCCATTCGTATTAATCATAAACTATTTCATGGTATCTTGGTGAAAATTAAAATTAAGAAATGGGTGATCTCAGATTCTAATTAAGGGAAACAGTACAGATGAATCATTGACTAAAAAAAGAATAATCATTATTGAAAGGAAAATTATTAAAACATGTTCTGTTTATTAAATTAAATATTCATAATATGGTATTAATAAGTTTTTATCAAATATTTCAATATAAATAATCACATAATCTTGAAACTTGACACAGATATTCTAATTAATTTAATAATCACATGGAACATCAATATGTGAATTCAAAATAATGGAATTAGTAATGTTAGGTTCTTAAAAAATACTATATAGGATTTTTCAATGAAACATAATACCATCATTGGTTTTTCCAATATATCTAATTTCGTTGATTTTTTTTTCTAATACATCTATATAAATGGTTGAGGCCTCATCCAATTCTATATAATGTATTTATCATGGGGCTTACTTTTTAATTTTGGGATATATTTACCCATTTATAGTCACATACAATGTACTAATTCTTTCCTAATATTAAAGGTGTGTAATATAATCATCATAAACATTAATATGTCCACAAATAACATATTAAATTATGTTTCTACCCCCATCATAAAACATTATCATATACCATTCAGAGTGATTTTCTGAAAGTTAATAAAATTTTACATCATAAGTTAAATAAATTATAAAACATATAATTAAAGAACATGTGTGATATAAATAACACATATACATAGGTTATCTTAGTTACATTAAATGTTTTATGTCTTTTATAAATAGAAATAGAGATATATATTTTTAAAAACATTCTCGAGGAAAAAATCATTTTCATTTTGAAAATAACCTTTTAAATAAAAAGGCTCCCAAAAAATTGAAAAAATGTTTAATTTAAAAAATGCTTTTAACCATATAAATTATTCATCAAAATATTTATTTGTCATGGAGGAACGAAATTGTGTACTTGTTGACTAATTTAAACCAATGAATCTGTTTATCTTTTTAGTAAAAGACAAAAATAATTTGTTTTGAAAATGTTATTAATAATCCATTAAAAATTATAATATGTTAAAATTGGTAAAAATTAAAATAATAAATTCTTTGAAATTGATAAAAAAAAATAGATATTTTTATAAATCATGGGTTATTATGAAAATGGATTTCCGACCAAATGTATTAATAAAATATAATTTTCTTATGAACATTTTCTTAATATGTTTAAGATCAAATGATAGTAAAAATGGTATTATTACATTAGAAATTTAATGAATAACTAGTGAAAAATAAAATATTTTTATTTTAATGTATATATATCAAATAATGTTCCCATGGTATAGTAATATATAATAAATCCCAAGTAATGATGATATATTGATATAAAGCTAGAAAAAATTGGTAACATTGATATCATAACCCATTGAAATAATTTTAGTAAATTAATCATTCTATAAAATTATTATAAATTATTTATTTATATAAAAGACAATTATGAAGTATATACACTATAGAATATAAATAAGGGGGAATATGACATATGTCTCACGGAAGTAAAGGCATATGATAAAACCATACCCTAAGTATAACTATTCACAAACATTATTTAACATCCTTGAGTGAAATAAATGTTAATAATTTACTTTATTTAGAACCTTTTTAAATTTTATTATTCCTTTTATTTCACATATAATCTTGTTATAAATGATTACATAATCAATCTGGTTTACATTTTATGTTTCAATGATATTTTTCATATGTTTTAAAAATAACTTTGGTAGGTGAAATATAGATAAAGGATTAATTATTTATAAAATTAAAAGATAATTATCCTGAAATAATTAGAATATTTATTCATAAATTATTATTTCACGACCTATAATGAAGGTTTGTTTTGATAAATTAATTATCTTTCAATCAGGGGGACGGTAGATCGTATGTACGCATGAGTAAAGACTCCATTATTCAATGATAATTATGGATGGAAGATATATAATATTATATCATTAAAAATTATCATAATATATATATACTATATTATTTACTATATATATTATCCTTTTTGTTTGGTGATGAAAATATAGTCATATCGCTCTGTGAAGCATATACTCTACATGTACACAAGTGATGTTATATATTTTTAGTGTAAGAAATAAAATAATATATTATAACTCATAATATCAAATATGTCATTAATATAATTATAATTTTCTTTATATAACATATATTCATTTAAATTATCCTCATCACCTTTCATGTAATTATTTATTGAATGAAAAATCCCATCACATTGTGAGGTGGTTCTCTTCCACACACAAGAGCGACTTTATTGTATCGCCAATGGAATATAAATTAAAATAAGGTATATATGATATATTGAATAAAGAGTTATAAATATTTCATATATATGTATCATATATATACTATATATCTGTCATCAGTCTCAACCATGAGTGGTGGTATTGGAAACATGAATGATATCTCTTTATAAGGTGGTAGTCTACAAGACAGATGAATAATGATTTCTTAACATATTTTATGGATATGGGTGTCTTTTTAGTTCTTTATATTAACATAACTAATTTTATGTAAAAATATGTAATAAATATTTTATAAAACCATAGTTTAATAAAAAAATTGAAGTATGTGGAGGAATAAATAAAATTAAAATGATTGTTGAGGTATATTTCCTCTTCTTCGGGTATCATACCTAGGGTTTCCCAAAAGAATTTAAAGGATGGATTTCTATGATAAAGAAGGATTCTAATTTGACAGGAATTATTTTTAGAAGTGAGTTTTTTAGTTCAAGTATGAAAAAAAGGTTTTGAATAATTGAAGAATAGCGGTGATGGGGGGTCTATTTATAATTGAGGCGAGTTACACATTTGTAATTTTTTAAAATCAAAATGTGTAAACTTGTATATCACATGCGACAAGAGACTAAAATGAAATATAAAATATAAAAAGCCATGAAAAGTTTTAAATATTGTTATATAATGTATTTTTTTGTTTTTAGGTCATTTTAGAAAATTTTCATTTTTAATCAACCCCCATGTAATTACATTTTTTATCAAAGACATGTTAAATACTTTTAACTTTTTTTACTATTCATTAAGGTATAAAATTAACATGACCTTTTTATATAATATAAAAATTTTTATTAAAAATTTTGAATTAGTAATTATTTATTGCATTTAGATAAATGATAAATTATAATTTAAAATTAATAAAACATGGGTGATGAAGATGAGATTTTTTTAAGGGTAAAATCTTCAAAAGTTTACAAAATATATATGTCAAAATTAATTATTAAAATAATTACAACAATATATATTTTATTAATAAATGAATAATTGAAAAGGTCTCACTTTATATAGAATACACAATATAACTTACCATTATAAATATTTTAAATGGAATGGATGTTTCTGTTTAATATTCATTATTTTTCAATAATTATTCATAAAATGAAGCATATTAGAAAAATTTAAAAAACTAAATGTAAAATAATTTTGATATATTGATTTTAGAAAATTATTTTTTTGTCAAAATGATATATAATTTTAAATATTAAATTTTATTTTATTTATGCAAAGATTTCAAAAATAGACAATTAGTAAAAATAATGTTTTTAATAAAATATTACCTTTTCTTTATAATTATTCATTTTTTTATAATAATATTATGAACATAATATTAATAATTTAGTTATTTCTATTCAAAATAAGAAACATGAATAATTATTTATAATGGTCATTTTAAATAATATTTTAATAGATTATTTTTGTTTAAATCTATATTTTTGTTTATCATGTGATATTTAAGAGATAGAATTCATTTTAAAATAAATGTATCATAATGTCTTAAGTTGTTATATTTTATTATAGGATTTATGTTTCATGTATTATATTTTATCACGTAAAATATTCTTCATTTTAAATTTCTAGGGTGTTAAAATGATGAAATTCTGATGAAATATATAAAGTAAGTGTAACTTTATATATTATTTGAATGAAAATCAAGATGGATATAAAATTTGACATAAATAATTTCTTAAGGTAATTCAATACTTACTCTGATGAATCATTTTATTCATCACTTTTCACTATATGTTCTGGTTTATTATTTGGATCAAAGGTAGTGGCTAAAAAACTAAATAATTTTCAAAAATGTTTTACTCTGTTAGAGTTGATATGGCTAAAACAAAAATAGTCAATGATATTCTTCTATCATCTTCATTTTTTGTTTTTATTCAATTATAATATATTATTATCTATAATGTTTCTTTTTTCTCGATTAAGTTTTTATGTACCCCATGCTAATTCATGTGGGAATTATTTTACTTTTTACATCAGAATTTTGATATTTTAGTTCAGTTTTATTCATATTGAGTTACTATTGTGTTTAAAAAATTTCATTTCACATGTTCTTGGGATTCTTAGTTTCAAATAAATTTAATTTTATATTCATTTATTTATATAATCTATATTTATTATTTTATATTTGAGGACATCATAGTTTGGGTTTTCAAATATTAACGCATCTATTATAAAACATGTTATCAAGTCATGGGTAGATTTTTGAATGAGATGTTACAAATGTACTTCCTAAAAGTGTGAGATAAGTATCCTTTAGCCATATCAGATATGTTTATATATATTTTTTGAAAATGAAATTATAATATGGAATGAAATTGTTGGATAACATTAATGGATTAGACTTTTCCTCTAAGAATATGACAATTGAGGAATACATATTATATAAAAAACTTGATCATCCATTGATCATGATGAAATTGGTTGAATTTGAATACACTAGGTGTGAATGAAATCATAGGACTGTGATGGGTTATTTTGGATGATCATAGACCCAAAAATATCTGTAAACATCCATGACTATATGATAACTACTGAATTAATTGAAAATATTGTGAACCCAAATGAAATTATCTTAATAATGAAAAAATTGTATATTTTTTATCTTTTTAAATTGGTATATCATAATCATGATTTTTAATAGATCATGTAAATGAACATAAAATGATTTAGAGTTATATTTATTCTATTATATAAATTTTTAATTAATGATTGGGGGATTTATTTATCTTTTTATAGATTCTAGAATCATTGGTTATAAACATGAAATCTACGAGGATCTGTAGATTAAAAAAAGGAAATGTTCCTTGAGGAAATCCATGATAAAATACTAAACGAGGAGATCTATAAGTATTAGGTTTTAGGTTCTACTAGATGTTATGTTTGAATGGATTATAGGTTAATTCATATAAAAATGTTGAGAATAGATTATTATAACATTGAATAAATTGAATATATAAGAATTCAATTAGTCTCAATGAGTTTAAAAGTTCTCAGTATAGAAGGAAATAATCATTTATGGATGATATTTTTTGATGCTATACTAGTTATGGAAATATTTCATTGGATACATTCAAGAATATCTAAATATTATAGATGGGAAGAAAATTTTATCTACTGATTCACATGCTCAACAAAGTCATGAATCATTCAGTCTTGACCCTTATTTAATTAAAATTATTCAACAGGATTCATGAATAAATTTTTTCCTAAAACCCTTGGAATGATTCAATATATGGATTCGTAGATTATTTTGGTTTTTAGTATTGAATTTTTTAATATTTTAATGAGGAATGGTTTACATATTAACATGTGAGGAATTAAAGATATCAAATTTTTATTAATGAAATTTATTTATATTACATATTTTGGTGATTTGATATTATATATGGTACTTATAGTTAGTGTTTGGAAAATTAATAGTTTTACATAGTTTTGTAATGATTTATGTCTGATGAAAAATGTTATGTATAAAGGGATTATGGATTTATCATTCCTTCTAGATAGAAAAATGTCAAAAATGAAACCATTACGGAATGACATTTTATCACATTTTTAATAAAGGATTACATAACACATATATTAAATAATTTTTGAATTATTATCATGTGAAATATGTAAAATAATATGGTTTTAAAAAGGTACATAATGGATGGTTTTGTTAAAAATCGATGTAATATAATTGATAAATCAAAAGGTCAAAATTGTTCATAAGAATGTATGAGGACCAATACCAATTCATTGTCATTTGTACATGACATTCTATGGTGGAATTATAAGTGGGTGAAAAACAATATGGGGATATTAAATGAAAAAAATGACAATACTATGCTAAAATTCATTATATTGAGAATCATGGCAGAAAAAATGGATGATTTTAGCTGAGGAATTAGATTTATAACATGGTATATAAAAGGTAAAATACCTCTCATAAAATTTGGTAAGTAAATTAATAGATAACATAGAAGTAATGATTTGTAACTCTAGGGTTTTTAATGTCCCAATGAGTCAAAAACATGATTTATAATTAGATAATCCTTAAAAGGATTTGTGGAAATATACTTTATTGGAGAGATATAGATACATTGAAGTGAGCCACTTGATTTTTAGTTATATTTGGAGTCACTATAATAATATATATTTATAGATTAAAAATTTAGTTTCACTATCATCCATGAATGTTTAGTAAATATTAATTTTGGATGAATGGGATTATTCTAGTTGGTAGAATTTTATGGTGGAATATATCATAAGGATGGATTAAATTAGAATTATGTTCTATGATATCTAGTATCCAATTCACAAGGCCAAAAACATAGTTACTCATTCTCAGTCAATGCACATAAATTATAATTACTAATTCATCTGGATGATTTTATATTATATATTTATTCTTTTGATGATGGTTAATGTGAATCATAATAAAGATGGTATTTTGACTATGATTATATATTAATATTGTCTACAGTGATGAATGACCTCAATAGGGCTTTGATTACATGGTTTTTATCATATCCTCAAAACTTATGTAAAATGAAAAACTAGAACTAAATAAGGGATGATAAAAAATAGACTTTTATAATAGGAGTACAATGTGATAGTAATGGAAAAAATTATAATGTGGATATTTTTGGTATCTAGAATTTGGAGAAGTTTTTCAAATTTTATAGAAAATTATGGAAGGGGAATATCTAGAAATATATATGACACTAGATTGAAGATAAAATTGGGGAAGTAGTGTCTCCTATGACTAAATAATGAACTTAATATAATATATTATAAAAGTAAAATAGTTGATTTAACCAAATAATTTCCTAGAATATATAAATGGTGATATAATTTTCATCACCAGTCTAGTTAATAGTAAATTGAATGATTCTATAGGTATTTTCATTATTCACCAAACATATTTGTTTACTCATTGTCACAAGGATAGTTCCATGATCGAGTGGAAGGTATTGTTGAAATATTTTTTGGATATATAAACATATTAACTAATGGATAGTTTTAGAACTAATTGAAAACTATATGGAGTCAGTTAACATTCATATACATGAAATTGACACTTTTATGATTCTTTCATCTTTTTTCATTCGAATTTATTCTATTATAATCTATTTTTTTCCGTATATTTTTTTGTATCTCGTGGGGTTAGAATTATTAAAAACCAAATTAATCATTATATTACTTAATATTATACTTTAGTTTTTCTTATTTATTATTCTATATTGGTTTTTGGTTGAGTTTATAATGAGTTTTGAAAGGTGCAACAATGTATATCACAGGATAATATGTTTTTAATAAAATTGTTTTTATTTTTATTCATATAAATATTCTAAAATTAATTTATTTGAAATTTTTGGTGTTTATATCTCATGACCCCCTCCCACCAATGATGCCCCTAATGAGCTGGCAATGGTGAAAGGGAGATAATGACCTCCGAGTCCCGCCTCCAGTAGGCCCCGGGGTGGTGACTAGCACCAAGGGTATAAGTTTTCACAAATATGGGAGGCATTACCCTTTTTATTATTTAGGATCGGGAAATAGGACAAGTCAACCACCAAAAAGGAAAAGAAAACATGTATATAAATAAACCCCAACCAAGCCCACATGCATGTTTAAACAATTTTATAACAAGGTACAAGTACAAGAAAGCTCAGAGTACAATACCAAAAAAAAGTACAGCAACAACAACAACTCCAACTATCCGACAAGTAGGGTCACGCACGACCCTGGTAGTCCTCCTGGAATCCTGAAAGTAAACGTAGGGTGAGCATACAAGTATACTCAGTAGTGAAACCTAAAGCTCTCGTTCACAAGTGGGGAGACATCCTAATGTCCCGTGAGAACAAAAGAAGAAACCTAGCAAGGAATCCTATCCACCCAACCTCACCAGCCACACTCACCAAAAAGACAAACGCAACAGGTAGTAGTATAAAGAACAAGAGTATTAGGTACCCCACACCATTTCCCTTTGGTTAGCTACTCTTCCTAACGGTGAACGTCCTGACGCAGCCACACTCTCCCCACCCGCACACACCTGGGCCTCATAACCACATATCCCGCCCGCACACACCAGGGCCTCACAACCACGTATCCCTGCCCGCACACACCTCGGCCCCACAACCACTTATACCCTCCCGCACACACCTGGAACACATCCCGAAGATTCTTGGGAAACATAAGAACCTTCCCGAAGAGTCTTGGGCTAAAGCCACCCCAATCGAAACCTACCCGAAGAGTCATAGGTGTAAGGTCACCTCAAGCCATCACAACCTAGGGGATAAGGAGCAGGAAGGAACTAGTAACTAAGGGGAAACACCCTCTCCCATGGGATGGGAGTGTTCGACACTAAGTTCCCAACATGGGTGGGGTGCGATAAAACACAAAAGATACAGATATATATATATATACCAAACACTCAGCCCATCCTATGGATTCTAAACAAAGAAACTGAGCACGTGCCTTGGCACTGCTACTATGAAGCATGCAAACAACAAACAACCCCAACCCGATTTAGGATTTCACATTTTAGCAGAATTAGATTATTTAATTCCTTGACTATAGGGAAACTATCCACATCCGACCACAACAATCATTCGTAAAACATATCTCTGCCAACCAAAATTCATGTTAGGAAAACACAAGAATCACAACAAAGTCCTTCTTAACAACCAAGCAACCCCATCGATTATTAATCTCATTCTATTACCATGACCCACCATTCATTAACTCTTCCACTTTTTATTTATTATTCAAAACCCATAGCTCATTCACATTTAAACTCATCCCTGCAGCCTCGCTTCCAACCACCATAACCACAACCACACCATAACCCGTACATCATTATCCCTTTAATACCACTCATCACAGCCCCGCTGCCCGTCGCCAACATAACATTCACACCAACCCACAACCAAGTCAACCACAGCCCCTCTCCTCACCCGATCCACAAAAACCCACAACACACCCCCATCACATGCCACGTATCCAAGACAACACTCGCATGTTCATTATTCCATTTTTGTTTATCTGCGGTAATCACACAAGGGTTACAGATTTTAAATAGTAAACTTTACGTGATTAATCGATTTTCACATTCCACAAGGTTTCCATCCATAAGAAAATCCAAAAGGAGAGGGAAATTTTTATTTGCGTAAGCAAAGGCCCCCAATGACCATGATTTTCAATAGGTATAAAATCATTCAATTCACAACATAATATCACATGATATAACATAACAGCAATCACAAACTTCCCAACCCCGTTCTTTAACCGGTTATTATCTTCATTTAATCGGTTCAAAATTGTTTCATGTAAACAAAAGGAAACCCACCCCGCATAATGCACATATTAGAGAGACAAAGGTAAGATCCCTACCTCAATTGGTTCTGATCACAGCGTTCCCTCAGATCAAGCTTAGAAGACGTCCGTTTGTGTCCGCCACTTCTGTCAGGTCTCGGAAAAACTTCCTCATGTGGAATTCGGAAAGGAAAGGCTGAAGGAAAGTCAACGGATCCAAGCTTGGAAGTTTTGCCTCGTTGTTAAGTTCTCGTGGCCACTAACGGATCGTAAATCGGAGCTCGGACGAAGAAGTTATGGAAGGAAGAGTATTCGAGTCTCTTGAGAGAGCTATGCTCAAAGGAGAGGGGATGAGAGGTGTGTGTTGAAAAGGAGGAGAGGACCCCTCCATTTATAGGCATGAAAAGAAAAAGTACACGACATGTACTTTATGGTACACGGCGTGTACTCGGTTCTTTCACACGGTCTCCACGCGGCTTCCAACACGGCTCCGCATTCGTTGACTGGTCAACACACGGTTGGAGGGTAATGCATACGTGGGGAAGGACTACACGGCGTGTAGTTTGGACACACGGCGTGTACTCATTTATTTCACGCGGCAAGGACACGGCCTCAACATGGCACACGACCGTTGACTGGGAACGCATATGCAGGAAGGGACTAAACGGCATGTAATTTAGGGTACACAGCGTGTACCCATTTACTTTACACGGCAAGGACACAGCCTTTAGCACAGGGTATACCCGGCAAGGGGGTATACAGAGTGTACTCAAACTACACGGCATGTAGTTTCAAAATTCTGGAAAGTGTGGGAAAAGTCTATTTTACCCTCCAGAACACTTCGTGGCCTTCTTTTTGACAAAGTAATGGGCCGGAGAGGTCCGGTCCATTACATCAGATACCTATTAAAACATTATCATCCCCGAGAATTCAAAAACCAACCCATAGGAACCCAACAACATACCTCTTAGGGTTCTCGTTATAATAGTAACCCAACCAACAACCCTAATTATAGGTGTTATGAATTTCTTCTCCTATGTCAAGATATTATTTGCTTTAGGCGACACTGACTCGCCTGCATGGGTTTAATCACATCCGCATTAATGCATCTTGATTAAGGATTGGGCCTTCTCACTTCGGTATATTAGGATTTTTCACCTCACACTGCCCCCCAACACCACACAACCCCCACACTGCCCGAACACGTGGTTTGGGGAAAATTCCTTTTCCTATGTCGAGATATTAACCGTTTTAGGCGGCACTGACTCGCTCGAATGGGTTCAATCGCATCCGCATTAATGCGTCTTGATTAAGGAATAGGTTTTCCCCTTTTTCCCACACATCCGGACATGTCACACATTACTAGGGAACAAGGAAACAAAATGTCTCACAACTGAAAAGCCAAGCATCCCATAAATCAAAGGTACAGATTAAAAGATCAACATAATGTTCAGAAGAACAAGTGAAAACACAATTCAAGACAAATCCGGGTACTGAGCGTGCATCTGGGTCTCCTACTCCCAAGTGCTCTCGTCAAGGCTGTCATGCCTCCACAACACATGAACCAACAGAATTGTTCGTCCACGGAGCACCTTCTCTTTACGATCCTCGATTCTGACTGGTCATTCCTCGAAGGTCTCATCATCTCCCATATCTAACTCTCCCCAGTCAATAATGTGGGAGTCGTCGTGTAAGTACCAACGAAGTTGGGAGACATGGAATACATCATGAACCTTCTCCAACTGAGGTGGAAAGACCAGCTGATATGAAACCTCGCCGACTCACCTAAGCACCTCAAATGTTCTGATGAACCTTGGTGAGAGCTTGCTCGCTTTCCCAAAGCTACGCTGACCCCGTCAAGGGGAAACCTTCAAGAACACATGATCTACCACCTAGAACTCCAAGGGCCTCCTCCAATGATCAGCATAAGACTTCTGGTGGTCCTAAGCTGCCTTCATCCTCTCACGGACAAGCTGGACTTTCTTTTTGGTGCTCTGCACTACCTCTGGCCCAAGATCACCTATCTCACCAACCTCTCCACAACAAATGGGTGAACGACATTGCCTTCCGTACAAAGCCTCAAACGGTTCCATGCCAATAGTAGAGTGGATGCTGTTGTTGTAGGCGAACTCTACTAAAGGCAAGTGTCGTACCCATGATCCTCTGGTTTCCAGAACCCATGCTCGCAGCATGTCCTCCAGTGTCTGGATAGTTCGCTCTCACTGCCCATCGGTCTGGGGGTGGAAAGCAGTTCTAAGGTGTAGCTGGGTGCCAAAAGCATGTTGTAGCCCTCTCCAGACTTGTGAGGTAAACCGGGTATCCCGTTCGGAGATGATTGTCCTCGGAACTCCATGTAAATTCACCACCTCGTCTACGTACCTATGTGATAAGGTACTCACCGGGCCGGACTCCTTGATTTCTAAGAAGTGAGCTGATTTCGTCAGACGATCCACCACCACCCAGATAGCATCATAACCACCCTGAGCTCTTGGTAGTTCTGTGATTGAGTCCATTGAGATGTCATCCCACTTCCACTAGGAGACATCTAAAGGATGCAACAAACCACTGGGAACACGATGTTCATCCTTCACTTGCTGACACACTAGGAATTTAGCCACACACTCTGCCACTGCTCGTTTCATCCCGGGACACCAAAATTGTTCGCTCAGGCCTCAGTACATTTTTGAAACTTCTGGATGTACCGCCAAGGATGAGCTATGGAACTCACGGAGAACTCCCTCACGCATCGCCTCTAGAACAAACAACCTTCCATGAAAAATCATCTAATGTCGGCTGTCCTCTGACCATCCCTATGGAGCGTTCCCCTGATCGACACGATCCCGATCACTTCCACCTCGGAGTCCCCCCACTGAGACTCATCCACCTTCTGCAACAAGGATGACAGCACTGTTATCTGAAACAAACAGCCTCTAACACCTTCTACCCTGGAATCCAAGTGCAAGGCAGCCAACTCTCCCATTTCCTTCCAAGCATCATTGGATTTTCAAACTACTTCCTGATGTGACTTCCTGCTCAGGGCATCATCGACAAAGTCTCCCTTTCTTTTAGTGTAAGATATCTAAAAGTCATAGTCTTGGAGATACTCGACCCATCTCTGCTGCCGTAAGTTCAGGTCACGCTGGGAGAAGATATAACACAGGCTCTTGTGATCTGAGAAGACCACAAAGCACTCCCCAAAGAGGTAATGTTGCCACAACTTCAGTGCGAACACTACTGCTGCAAGCTCTAGGTCATGGGTGGCATAGTTATGCTCTTGTGGGCGTAACTGCCTAGACCCATAACAGATCAATCCCTTCTTCTGCATCAGCATGCACCCCAGACCAAGGCCAGAAGCATCACAAAACACCTCATACAACAACCCTTCCTCTAGAAACCTGAGTACGGGAGCACTGACCAACTTCTTCTTCAGGTATTCGAATTCTTTATGGAATTGCTCGCTCCATATAAAGACCTAGTTCTTCCAAGTCAAAGATTTCAATGGAGAATAAATTCGAGGGAAGTACGAAACGAACCTCCGATAATAACCTTCTAACCCTAGGAAACTATAAACATATGCCACGCTCTTGGGTGCTGCCCAAGAAATAACTGCCTCCCCCTTCGACGGGTCCACCGATACTCCATGCTGAGACACCACGTGCCCAAGTGTACTTATTGCGTCAAGAACTTACACTTTGACAATTTCCTGTAAAGCTGGAGGTGTCGAAAGACTTCCAAGACTTCCCTGAGATGCTCAATGTGCTCCTCCTTTAATCTTGAGTAGATCAAAATGCCATTGATAAACACAACTACGAATAGGTCCAGAAACTCTAGGAAGACAAAGTTCATAAGTCCCATGAACACAGCTAGTGCATTTGTAACTCCAAATGGCATCACTAAAAACTTGAAGTGCCCATACCTGCACCTTAAAGCCGTCTTTGAGATGTCATTGTCCTTCACCCTCAGCTGATGATATCCAGATCGTAGATCAATCTTGGAAAACCAACCTGCTCCCCTCAGTTGGTCGAAGAGATCATCTATCCTTGGAAGGGGGTAACAGTTCTTGAACGTTACCTGGTAAAACCTTTGGTAGTCTATACATAGCCTGAGACCACCATCTTCCTTCTTCACGAACAAAACTGGATCACCCTAAGGTGATATGCTGGGTCGAACAAAACCCTTCTCCATCAGATCGTCAATCTGAATCTGCAACTCCCGCAACTCTGAAGGTCCCATCCGATAAGGGGCCATCGAAATCGAATGGGCACCAGGCTGTATGTCTATCCAGAACTCAATGTCACATCGGGGGGGGGGGGGGTAGAGTCACAACTTCCTCAGTAAAAACATCGAGGAACTCCCCAACATCCTCTGGGACATCCATCATCTCTGTATCAGCTGGAACGATTGATAACCCGCCTAACAAGGAAAAGAGAGGCTTCACATGCTCACTTCCCACTTGATAGCTCCTCTCACCAACAAATGATACACGCTTCCCATCCACGTCGGAGAACACGACTCTTCCCTGGATGTATTCGATAACGACACTAACAGAAAACAACCAGTCGATGCCTAGGATGACATTGTATGGGTGCATCTGTAACAGAAGAAGGTCCCCACTATATCGATGTGGTCCCAACATCAGCCCACATCCCCGTAAAACACAAGATACGCTGGTCTGGCCTCCAAGTGGTGTACTCAGCACCAGTGTTACGAAAAGTATCTCTACGTCTATTTCCAAAGCACGGGATAGAACAGGTGCAGCAAAGGAGTGTGAAGCTCCCGAATCGAACAAAGAAGAAACAAGAGTGCTGAACCAACAAATCGTACCTCGCACCACCTCTGGTCCTGCCGGAGCTGCCAACTCTACTACATGCAACTGTCCACGCCCAACTCCTCTGCCTCTCTGATGTTGTCCACCTCCCCGACCATGCCCTAGTTGAGGTCCCTGAGGAGCACCCATAGGTTATATCCCTCCCGAAAAGTCTTCCCTCGGAGGAACATGGTCCTGCTGCTGTTGGAAGTGCCTCGCCGGCAACTGGTGCTGCTGAGGTGGGCGTTGAACCTTCCCACCTCCACCGTACTGATCTCGGGTCGGGCACTGACTCTGAATGTGCCCGAAACCTCCACAAGAAAAATACTTCGGTCCTAGGCTCAAGAAAAAGGGACAAGGAACTGAAGATCTGAACTGGAACAGCTGCGGCTTGCTCCCCACTGGCCTTAACCTGGAAGGTCCCATCGTAGGAGACCTGCTGCTGACTGCCTTCCCCTTCGACAAACCTATATGAAACCCCTCACGTGGTGCACCTCCCAGCGAGTGCATCCTCTCTACAACCTCTTCCTTCTTCTGTACCGCCATGTACGTCGGAGGGTGAAGGGGGTGACAACATACTGGAGCGAAGGACGAAGCGCCTCCTCCAAACGTCTCGCCCGAGACTCCTCATCCGGAAAGAGATTTGGGGCAAAGTGAAGGAGATCCTTGAACTTGATCCCCAACTTTCATACTGACATACTCTCCTGCTGAAGGGAGAGTAACTCATACCGCTTCTCCTACTTGATCATGGAAGAAAGGAATTCCTCTCAGAATTCCTTCTCAAAGTCATCCCATGGAACCTCTACCTCTATCCTCTCTCTGAGGTAGAGCGTCCACCACTGTCGCGCCGCACCTCTCAGGTGACTTACCACCAGGGGAACCCAATACTCCCTCGGAGCATGGATCAAGGTAAAAGCGATCCCCAGCTCCTCAAGCCACCCCTCTGTCTCCGTATCTGAAGTACTACCCTCGTACTTCTTGAGGGTCTTCCGCTGGAAAGAACGGAGAGTCTTCTTCCAGTTTCTATCTTCTTCCTCTCGGTAAATCCTCAGCTGATCGACCGCCTGAATCTGCTGGGCGTTGGCCGTCGGAGCCACCCGGGGATGACATCCAGGTGCCATAGCTGTATGGTAAACAAGGATCGCCTAAGCCCAAGTAGTAAGGAAAACTCAAGGTTTTATTTTATCATTTTATTCCAATTTCTTTCCCAGAACACCCAAATCAAGTAAAACACAATCATGATGATGCATGTACCTTCCCTAGGGTCTCTACCCTGCAATAAATGTAGTCTCACTTGGTCGTTCGGTATGCCCAGAGTCCTTGCATCGGATCACGGGGGGGCCTAAAATCTCGTGTCCTAGCCAGTCTTCCCTGGCCTATCTCACGCACCAGGATTAAATAACATTGTTTCCCTAACATCCCATGCAATCCTCACTGTGCCTAAATCCATAATCCATCCTATCTCTCAACCATCACCTATGATACCATTCTGTCACGACCCCCTCCCACCAAAGATGCCCCTCCTGAGCTGGGAATGGTGAATGGGAGATAATGACCCTCGAGTCCCACCTCCAGCAGGCCCCGGGGTCGAGACTAGCACCAAGGGTATGAGTTTTCACAAATATGGGAGGCATTACCCTTTTTATTATTTAGGATCAGGAAATAGGACAAGTCAACCTCCAAAAAAGAAAAGAAAAACTTTATAGAAATAAACCCAAACCAAGCCCACATGCATGTTTAAACAATTTTATAACAAGGTACAAGTACAAGAAAGCTCAAAGTACAATACCAAAAGAAAAAGTACAGCAACAACAACAACTCCAACTGTCCAACTAGTAGGGTCCCGAACGACCCTGGTAGTCCTCCTGGAAACCTGAAAGTAAATGTAGGGTGATCATACAAGTATACTCAATAGGGAAACCTAAAGCTCTCGTGCATAAGTGGGGAGAAATCCTAATGTCACGTGAGAACAACCGAAGAAACCTAGAAAGGAATCCTATCCACCCAACCTCACCAGCCACACTCACCAAAAACACAAACGCAACAGGTAGTAGTATAAAGAACAAGAGTATTAGGTACCCTGGAACATTTCCCGTTGGTTAGTTGCTCTTCCTAATGGCGAACGTCCTGAGGCTGTCACACTCTCCCCACCCGCACACACCTGGGCCTCACAACCACGTATCCCGCCCGCACACACCTGGGCCTCACAACCATGTATCCTCGCCCGCACACACCTGGGCCCCACAACCACTTATCCCCGCCCGCACACACCTGGGCCCCACAACCACTTATCCCCGCCCGCACACACCTGGGCCTCATCCCAAAGATTCTTGGGAAACAGAAGAACATGCCCGAAGAGTCTTGGGCTAAAGCCACCCCAATCAAAACCTACCTGAAGAGTCTTAGGTGTAAGGTCGCCTCAAGCCATCACAGCCTAGGGGAGAAGGAGTAGGAAGGAGATAGTAACTAAGGGAAAACACCCTCTCCCATGGGATGGGAGTGTTCGGCACTAAGTTCCCAACATGGGTGGGTGCGATAAAACTCAAAAGATACAGATATATATATATACCAAACACTCAACCCAACCTATGGCTTCTAAACAGAGAAACTGAGAACGTGCCTTGGCACTGCTACTACGAAGCATGCAAACAACAAACAACCCCAATCCCATTTAGGTTTTCACGTTTCAATAGAATTAGTTTATTTAATTCCTTAACTACTGGGAAACTATCCACATCCAACCACAACGATCATTCCTAAACATATCCCTGCCAACCACAATTAAAGTTAGGAAAACACAAGAATCACAACAAAGTCCTTCTTAACAACCAACCAACCCCATCAATTATTAATCACGTTCCATTACCATGAACCACCATTCATTAACTCTTCCACTTTTTTTATTATTCAAAACCCATAGCCCGTTCACATTTAAACTCATCCCTGCAGCCCTGCTTGTAACACCCTGAGATTTTATGAAAAATATTCATTTTAATTTCATTAATGTCTTGTGTTATATGCTAAACAAAAAGCAGCTTTCACAATACACATCTCTGAACTGGCTTGAATTATACGCAATCGCGACCTTCCACGATAGCGTGTGTTGTACGCAAAACTGAGTTTCGCTAAACAACGATATGCTATTAAGATATTATTAAAACTAGCCGTTATGAATAGTAATAACCACTTTTTGAAATTTTTTAAATTTTATTTTTCAAAATGGAATTCATTTTTGGATTCGTAATATCGAAATTAGCTTAGGGTGAAATTTTGGTACTTTTCGGATAACTTTCATATTCTGATGAATAGTGAAAATTACTAAATTTTAATTAAAAACAACATTTTTAATCGAAATAATTAATAGTGATAAATTATTAATTTGAGTGGTTTTAAATTGTATTTAGAATATATTTTTACAATTTAATACAATGTTGGTCAAAGAGGCGCTTCAAAGAAGAGGTAATTACCGTTACCAATTCTTTCATCTTTATTTCTTCTTCCACTTCTTCTTCTTAGGTTGTTTCATTATGAAGTAATAACATCAGTATCACTCATATACTGATATGTTATTTTAAGTATGAAACTACCCTATTTAACCATCTATCCATCCTATGGAAAAAGAAATCACCGCGCGTGC
The DNA here is from genome assembly GCA_963277665.1 of Viscum album. Classification (NCBI taxonomy): domain Eukaryota; kingdom Viridiplantae; phylum Streptophyta; class Magnoliopsida; order Santalales; family Viscaceae; genus Viscum; species Viscum album. The sequence continues at coordinate 2,119,101,469 of OY728163.1, forward strand.
GTACGTACGGAATACCGTATCCACGCCGTGGTGTAATCTATTTTCCACCACCACCTTACATGGATGGGTATAATGGTGTAAAGAATAAATATACATAGTTATTACAACATCATATTGATTCTGATATATTGTATAATCCACTCCAATTCAATTCAATAATTATGGAAATGATATCATCGCTCGTGCGTACGTACGGACTACCGTCTCCACGATGCGATGAGATTCATTCTTAATGATTAACCATTCATGAATTATTATAAAGTATATATAATAAGTACTAATGAAATATATGACATAATAATGATACTGGATTTATGTATATATATATATATATGTATGTCATCTACTTACTTCCATTCAAGACAATAAGGAAAGAAAAACAGCGTTCATGCGTACGTACGGACTACCGTCTCCATGAACGGTGTTTTTCATTTCATTCATCTATCTATTATATATATATATATATATATTGAATATATATCATATATAAATCATATTTTATATTCTGGAAGTAAGTAAATCATGATATAAGTAATAATAATGTCAAGAACAACAAGTCAAAACACCTACGATAAATGAAACGATTTTACCCAAAACGCTTCTTTAACATGGAATTTACAAAAGAACGGGTAATATAATGTCATAAGTGAACCATATATGATATCATAACAATGAATATGATTCTGTAATAAGTCAATGACATTATTTAAATCATTATACAGGAGGTTCGGACACATACGAAGCAAATCGGACCTAAGGTAAGGGAAATATCACAATCTCATTTTTATCCGAGATTGTATATACTTTGAAATTTACTAGAGTGTATTTTATCATCTACATACATGTTTCTTCAATATGTAATATTATTTCCATCCACCTACAATTGTTTAAATCCAATTTTACCCTTCGGTGAGTTTTTAGTAAAAGATATGAAAGGAATCTTTTGACGTTTTTCGTACGAGGTACTTTTTGACTTTTCCGACAAAAGTACGAAGAATGTTTTTTTAACTTATACGGAATGAATGGATTTTTAAAACATTATTTCCAAGAAACTTCCTTTACAAGTTTTCAAGTTTATTTTTAATCAACTTCTTTTATTTCAAAGTCGTATGACATGTTATGAAAGGAAAAAATGTTTTTGAAGAAGAAAGGATATTTTCCTCAAGAATGGAGTTCAAGTATTTTATCAAAATTATTTTCCATCTAAGATAATAAAAGGGTTCTGTTTTTATCCCTATTATTACATTGATTTGACTATGTTGTGATAGAATTATGTTTATGAATTCCTTTATCTTATATGAATGGTTTTATGATGTCATGTTGTTTACGAATCCCATTTTTATTACGTGGGTTATGCAATGATGTATGATTTATGATTTTGTGGCACACATAAGAATGGTATCATTATGAGATGGGTGGGACCTATATCTCCCTCCAATGCATTGGGTAAGGATTTTATATCTCATGAGATAGACAGGGCTGGAACGGTAGGTTATACCGGTTCAGTGAAACAGGACTGAAACGAGGGTTACTCGATTTAGAAAGAGAATTTGTCCACTAAGATAGTCTTGGCAATGAGTATTCACTAACAAGAAATGATTCTCTATGATTATGTGTGAATGCCACAAAGTTTCATGTTTTAAGTTATGATTATTGTGATTACATTTCACTGCCATGATTTATCCCATGTTATGAAATTATGCTCTCTTTTACAGGTTAAGATTTCCAAAATGTTATGTTCTTATGAATACGATGTGATTGATATTTCTTTTGTTTACCCTTACTGAGCATTTGAGCTCACCCTTTTATGTTTTATTTTCCCCAGGATATAAAGAAAGGTTTTAGGTAAAAAAAGGGAAGATCTTTATAGGATATGTTGAAGATCTTTCACCACGATTAGAAGATTACGTTCCGAGTTTCCAAAGACACTAAACTATTACGATCCTTGTCTGTGTGTTTTTGTTATGTACTAAGTATTCCGCAAATGTAATGTAATGTCAATGTACGTCAAGTTTCGGGTCTCTACAGTTGGTATCAGAGGAAAGGTTTAGTCAACCTTTGGAAACTAGGATGCGAGAACTTTAGTGATATCCCTAGAGATATTTCTAAGGTATGTCTAGGGATGTCCCTAAGGATAAGTATACTTATAGGTTACAGTCCTAGAACTATGGTAACGATCATAGAATTTAACCTAAGATGTTAGATATTGAGGATACTCCACCTTTATTATGTTGTTTTCCCTAGCATTATTTTTTCCTCTCACACTATTCTTTTTGGGTTTTAGACGATGGCTGGAACCCGAAGGAACCGTGTTGATCAATGCAATGGAAAATTCAATGATTGTCCTCCTGAACAAACCAATGTTATGGGAGATGGAGTACAAAATCTTATTGATATACTTACACAAGCTATGAATCATTCTGGACTTCCAAATGAGCAGAGAAGGGAACAATATTCTATTGAGTCCTTCATGAGGCAACGTCCACCTTCTTTCAGTGGGTCCTCTGATCCACTTGTTGCTGAACAATGGATCAGTACCACTGAAAAGATATTTTCAGTTCTTCAATGTTCTGAACATGATAAAGTCATCTTAGCAGTATATCGTTTGGAAGGTGAAGCTGATCAATGGTGGAATCTTATCAAGAATACAAGGCAAAGAGATGAAATTGAGTCCATGGAATGGGACGAGTTCAAGAACTTATTTTTCAATAAGTACTTCCCTCGTATTCTTCGAACAAAGATGGAGAAGGAGTTTCTTGAACTAAAGCAAAAGGATGATGAATCTGTTGGTATATACAAAGCGAATTTTACAAGACTTGCAAGGTATGAATCTGGCATTATCATCCAACCTGAAAGTAAAGTTGATCAATTTTTTAGTGGCTTAAAACCAAGTCTCAGAAGGGCATTAGCTATAAGAGACTTCAGTAGCTATGAAGAAATTGTGCGTTGTGCTATCAAGGTAGAAATGGAAGTTGATGTTACATATCCATCTCATGGTTTTGACAAGAAACAAAAGATGGAGTTCAAGGAGAAATCTCAGAATAATGGTGAAAAGAAGATGAATGTTTCCTTATGCACAAAGTGTGGAAAGAAGCATGGTGGAGATTGTCTTAAAAGGACTAGAAAATGTTTTAAGTGTGGAAAAGAAGTTCATCGAGCAGCTGAGTGTCGATGTAATGGAAAAAGGGTTTCTAATGATGTGAATAAAGCAAACACTGCAGAGAACGCACCACCAACACTTCAATGCTTCAAGTGAAAGGAAATGGGGAATTATGCTAATAAATGCCCTAATCCAAGGGTTAGTGATGATCAACATGAGCAACCGCTTAAGGCAAAGGACAAAGGGAAGTCACATGCGATCACTATTGCCGATGTTGAATATGACAACGATGTGGTGGAATGATTAAGTGTTTATGTAATGGGATTCCAAAATAATGTTGTATCATAAAGTATTAGAATATTTATGATATTTTTGGAAATAAGATGATATGCGCATAATGAAGGGAAAACGAGAAAACGAAATGTTTAACAGTATTCATGAGCTCATGATTGATATAAGGACTAAGTGATATCATGGTTTGAGTATATAGAATTTTGAGGATTTTGGTATGTGGAAATTGTTAACTTTTAACTATTTTCACTAAGGTTCAATGGGTATTCAAGAGAATACATGATTAAAGACTTTGAATGTTTAGAATGTGACCAACTAGACATATCTTATGATATATGGGGATCAACGATGGTATTAAATCTCTGGTAATTGTTTTCACTATATTATGAGAGTGGACTGCAGTATTATGGGTAAGCCTAAAAATTGGAATGGATTATGTTGGACATAAGTTAGTATTATTTAAGGATAGAAGTTTTTTTTCGATATTATTGATGGGATGTTATAGTAATATATTTTTAGAAAAAGGACAACCTGCAGGACGGGCGACAACCCATCGCGTCGGACAAGGAAGTGGGAATCGAACCCACAACCGAAGTGCGACTGGCCTTTATCACCTACCACTGGCCTACAGGAAGTCCCTGTTTAGTAGAAACTAGTTTCATTTTATTAAGCGGTATGATATATGAAGTATAAGTTCATTTTTGGAACCATTTACGATTAACCATAAGATGGACTTATAACTTTTGCTATCCTTTTGTTTGAAAGAGATGGAATGACCCATCATTCTATCACATGATCTACTAACACATCAAGAATGACAAATTCAACTTCATTTCTTTAAGAGATGAAGTGGAAATTGTCCAAAGAATTACAAATGGTGAGACTATACCAAAATCACGAAAGTATTTCTTCTAATTCCAATTTCATCAACTTTAGGGAAATGATCTGGAAAACCAAAAATGTTATCCTAGTGCTCTTATATCTGATGAATCAGATGGTACCTTAGATAATCACAAATTTATGGATTTGTGATTGTTGGCTTTTCCATAGCCATGTTCTCTACCACTCTCCATCAGAACATGATGGTTAGATTTCTCTTCCATATCCATAATTTCACCTATGTGGAAACCCAGTGATTAGTTTATTTGGCTAACCGTTACGTTTTATACATTTGTTTTTAAATATTTGTTTTGGTATTCCTTTTTACGATGTGGGTTTCGATTAAAGAAACTTTCGAATAGTAAACCATTTATAACCCCGACGAATTTCGAGGGCGAAATTCATTTTAAGGGGGGTAGAATGTAACACCCTGAGATTTTATGAAAAATATTCCTTTTAATTTCATTAATATCTTGTGTTATACGCTACACAAAAAGGAGCTTTCACAATACACATCTCCGACCTGGCTTGAATTATACGCAATCGAGACCTTCCACGATAGCGTGTGTTGTACGCAAAACCGAGTTTCGCTAAACAACGATATGCTATTAAGATATTATTAAAACTAGCCGTTATGAATAGTAATAACCACTTTTTAAAATTTTGTAAATTTTATTTTTCAAAATGGAATTCATTTTTGGATTCTTAATATCGAAATTAGTATAGGGTGAAATTTTGGTACTTTTCGGATAACTTTCATATTATGATGAATAGTGAAAATTACTAAATTTTAATTAAAAACAACTTTTTTAATCGAAATAATTAATAGTGATAAATTATTAATTTGAGTGGTTTTAAATTATAGTTAGAATATATTTTTACAATTTAATACAATGTTGGTCATTGGATGTAATTTCACATTTAAACCAGTTATAAACTAGTGTCAATCTTTTGATAGTTATTATCTCTTAAAAACACGCTATTTGTTTTGACGATGAGAATTAATTTTTAAATTAGTTAATGCAACTGATATGTTTTGAATTTGGTAAAATAGACATCATTTTTGAGTTCATAATATCAAATATAGCTTAGGCCTAATTTTTGGTATTTTTCTGAAAACTTTCAATTTTCGATGAATAGTGAAACCACTAAGTGGAAGGTTAAAAACTGAATTTTGCATAAAACTTAATTTTACCGCTTCTGTGAATGGAATTTAGAAAATCTGAGAGACACGGTTAATATCAAGGACTAAAATCTGGTTCAATGAGATGAAAATAATTTTTGGTGAATAGTAACTTTTTACTTTTTTTTACCACGGTTAATAGTAAATAGGGTAACTAAGGGTAAATATGATATTACTATTACCCTAACACATGTCCTAATTCTATTGGATAAGTGTAATTAGACCAAAAACAACCTTATGAATATAATATGACCATTTAGGTCCACTTGGATTAGATTATGACATTTAATATTATTTTATTTAATGAATAGTTAAATAGTTAAAATCAATGTTTAATAACTAAAACATTTTTAATATGGGGTTATACAAAAGATAAATTCGACTATAAATATTCATTAGAAATCTAAAACGATTTCCTACATAATTATATTTTATTTATAATTTTTATACTTTAAATAAATTAATTTATTTATGACACAACGATGATGCAGTAATTACCCTTTTAAGGAAATATTAACATAATTGATGTTATAAATGCTCAAATGAATGTAATTTGAGACTTTTTATGAATTCCACTAATTTTCTAGGTTAATATGATATATTAGTGTTGATTTAATCAACTTGGTTCGAACATATAATTCTGTTATGACTTTCACAAAATTCATATATCAAATAGTGTCAAAATTGACATAAAATAGTTTTTAAATCAAATATTATATTATTAATTGTTAATTTATTCCTAAAAATATAATGTTCGGCCAAATTACTTAGATAAGGATATATGTATTAATAATAAACAATTTGGGGTTCGTTTGGCATGTTATAGTAAGTGTATTAACCATATAGTGAAAGAAAACAAAAAGACACGGTAAAAGTTAAATTATTTAACTTAGAGTTAAATCTAATTGATAAGGTTAAAATAATACCCTAAACTTGTCTAAATCTTATTGGTTGACAGGATTTCGACCCATCCCCACTTTAGCTCCGAAATAATACCCTTTGGAACCATTATAAACCGATTTTGACTTTAATATAAAATAATATTTTGAGGTATTCCTAAGGTGCCCCTCTCCTCCCTTTTAAAAGGACACCTCCCCCCCTCCTCCTCACACCAATTTGAGCACTCAAGCTCGGACAACCCCTGCCAAAATCTCTTCTCCACTTCCCTAGAAACATCCTAGAGGTTCTGGTCTTCCTCAAAGACCAATTTTAGTGCCCTAAGAGGAGGTCTCAAAGAGGCGCTTCAAAGAAGAGGTAATTACCGTTACCAATTCTTTCATCTTTATTTATTCTTCCACTTCTTCTTCTTAGGTTGTTTCATTATGAAGTAATAACATCAGTATCACTCATATAATGATATGTTATTTTAAGTATGAAACAACCCTATTTCACCATCTATCCATCCTACGGAAAAAGAAATCACCGCGCGTGCATACGTACGGAATACCGTCTCCACGCCGTGGTGTAATCTATTTTCCACCACCACCTTACATGGATGCGTATAATGGTGTAAAGAATAACTATAAATAGTTATTACAACATCATATTGATTCTGATATATTGTATAATCCACTCCAATTCAATTCAATAATTATGGAAATGATATCATCGCTCGTGCGTACGTACGGACTACCATCTCCACGACGCGATGAGATTCATTCTTAATGATTAACCATTCATGAATGATTATAAAGTATATATAATAAGTACTAATTAAATATATGACATAATAATGATACTGGATTTATGTATATATATATATGTATGTCATCTACTTACTTCCATTCAAGACAATAAGGAAAGAAAAACAGCATTCATGCGTACGTACGGACTACCGTCTCCATGAACGGTGTTTTTCATTTCATTCATCTATCTATTATATATATATATATATACTGAATATATATGATATATAAATCATAATTTATATTCTGTAAGTAAGTAAACCATGATATAAGTAATAATAATGTCAAGAACAACAAGTCAAAACACCTACGATAAATGAAACGATTTTACCCAAAACGCTTCTTTAACATGGAATTTACAAATGAACGGGTAATATAATGTCATAAGTGAACCATATATGATATCATAACAATGAATATGATTCTGTAATAAGTCCATGTCATTATTTAAATCATTATACAGGAGGTTCGGACACATACGAAGCAAATCGGACCTAAGATAAGGGAAATATCACAATCTCATTTTTATCCGAGATTGTTTATACTTTGAAATTTACTGGGGTGTATTTTATCATCTACATACATGTTTCTTCAATATGTAATATTATTTCCATCCACCTAAAATTTTTTAAATCCAATTTTACCCTTCGGTGAGTTTTTAGTAAAAGATATGAAAGGAATCTTTTGACGTTTTTCGTACGAGGTACTTTTTGACTTTTCCGACAAAAGTACGAAGAATGTTTTTTTAACTTATACGGCATGAATATATTTTTAAAAAATTATTTCCAAGAAACTTCCTTTACAAGTTTTCAAGTTTATTTTTAATGAACTTCTTTTATTTTAAAGTCGTATGACATGTTATGAAAGGAAAAAATGTTTTTGAAGAAGAAAGGATATTTTCCTCAAGAATGGAGTTCAAGTATTTTATCAAAATTATTTTCCATATAAAATAATAAAAGGGTTCTGTTTTTATCCCTATTATTACATTGATTTGACTATGTTGTGATGGAATTATGTTTATGAATTCCTTTATCTTATATGAATGGTTTGATGATGTCATGTTGTTTAAGAATCCCATTTTTATTACATGGGTTATGCAATGATGTATGATTTATGATTTTGTGGCACACATAAGAATGGTATCATTATGAGATGGGTGGGACCTATATCTCCCTCCAATGCATTGGTTAAAGATTTTATATCTCATGAGATAGACAGGGCTGGAACGATAGGTTATACCGGTTCAGTGAAACAGGACTGAAACGAGGGTTACTCGATTCAGAAAGGGACTTTGTCCACTAAGATAGTCTTGGCAATGAGTCTTGACTAACAAGAAATTATTCTCTATGATTATGTGTGAATGCCACAAAGTTTCATGTTTTATGTTATGATTATTGTGATTACATTTCACTTCCATGATTTATCCCATGTTATGAGATTATTCTCTCTTTTGCAGGTTAAGATTTCCAAAATGTTATGTTCTTATGAATACGATGTGATTGATATTTCTTTTCTTTACCCTTACTGAGCATTTGAGCTCACCCTTTTATGTTTTATTTTCCCTAGGATATAAAGAAAGGTTTTAGGAAAAAAAAGGGAAGATCATTATAGGATATGTTGAAGATCTTTCACCATGATTAGAAGATTACGTTCCGAGTTTCCAAAGACACTAAACTATTACGATCCTTGTGTGTGTGTTTTTGTTATGTACTAAGTATTCCGCAACTGTAATGTAATGTCAGTGTACGTCAAGTTTCGGGTCTCTACACTACTGCCAACCACCATAAACACAACCGCACCGTAACCCATACATAATTATCCCTTTAATACCACTTATCACAGTCCCGTTGCCCTTCACCAACATAACATTCACACCAACCCAAAACCAAGTCAACCGCAGCCCCGCTGCTCACCCAATCCACAACAACCCTCAACACACCCCCATCACATGCCACGTATCCAAGACAACAACTGCATGTTCATTATTCCATTTTTGTTTAACTGTGGTGATCACACAAGGGTTCCAGATTTTAAACAGCCAACTTTACGTGATTAATCAATTTCCACATTCCAAAAGGTTTCCATCCATAAGAAAATCGAGAAGGAGAGGGAAACATTTAATTGCGTAATCAAAGGCCCCCAATGACCATGATTTTCAGTAGGTATAAACTCATTCAATTCACAACATAATATCACAGGATATAACATGACAACAATCACAAACTTCCCAACCCCATTCTTTAACCAGTTATTATCTTCATTTAATCGTTTCAAAAGTGATTCACGTAAACAAGAGGAAACCCACCCCGCATGATTCAAAAATTAGAGAGACAAAGGTAAGATCCCTTCCTCAACAGGTTCTGATCAAAGCGCTCCCCCGGATCAACCTTAGAAGATGTCCATTGGTGTCCGTCACTTCTGTCAGGTCCCAGAAAAACCTCATAGGGTGGAAGTCATAAAGGAAGGGCCGAATTAAAGTCAACAGATCCAAGCTCGGAAGTTCCGCCTCGACGTTATGATCCCATGGCCACTGACGGATCATAAATCGGAGCTCGGACGAAGAAGTTACGGAAGGAATAGTCTTTGAGTCTCTTGAGAGAGCTCTGCTCAGAGGAGAGGGGAGGAGAGGTGTGTGTTGAAAAGGAGGAGGGGACCCCTCCTTTTATAGGTGTGAAAAAAAGTACACGGTGTGTAATTTATCGTACACGGCGTGTACTCGGTTCTTTCACACGGTCTCCACGCGGCTTCCAACACGGCTATGTGGCCGTTGACTGGTCAACACATGGTTTGAGGGTAACACATACGCATGGAAGGACTACATGGCGTGTAGTTTGGACATACGTCGTGTACTCATTTATTTCACGCGGCAAGGACATAGCCTCCACACGGCACACGACCGTTGACTAGGAACGCGTACGTGGGGAGGGACTACACGACATGTAATTTAGGGTACACGGCGTGTACCCATTTACTTTACACGGCAAGGACACGACCTTCAGCATGGGTTATACCCAGTAAGGGGGTACACGGCGTGTACTCAAACTACATGGCGTGTAGTTTCAAAATTCTGGAAAGTGTGGGAAAAGTCCATTTTACCATTCAGAACACTTCGTGGCCTTCTTTTTGACAAAGGAATGGGCCGGAGAGGTCTGTGCCATTACATTATATTTGTGGTTACTATAAATTAAAGAATCTGGTATAATATGTGGAATTGGATCATAGATCCATGTGCCAAAGGGAATCCTAGAAACAAACACATAAAAATAATGATCTACCTACCCTTTAACCATATTAAACTAAAATGGAAAATTTTATTTTCTAATATGTAATTACAATTGTAACATTTTTGTTTGGATATGGATGACTGATGAAAATATAGATAGTGGAAGATGTTTGTGGGGGATTGATTTTCCCATTGGTAAACAAACAGAAGCATCAAGTGGGGATAGTGAATTATACATGAAAAGTTAAGTTGTATTGTTCCTCCACTATAAGTGTATATTCATACATCATATTTAATATTTGAAAATTTAATATATATTAAAAATAAAAAATTAGGTGAATATAATACTATAATAAGTTAGAAATAAAATTGATGAATATATTAAAATAAAAAATAATAAAAAATGTACCATGAAAGAAAAATAAAAATATTGGATGGAAATATAGTCAAACCTATAAATAATATTTATTAAAAAATAATTTATATCAATGAAACAATTTAATTTTACAATAATGCGGTCATAGTATTTTTAAAATAGATCCATTATATCAATGTAACAACTTTTTACTCCCTCAAATGCACCCATTAGGATGTATTCTTTTTCACTTAGATGTTATCTAATATTATACCGCTAGAATGTATCTCTACCCTCGGCTCTTATATAATTATAAATTTTGTTTTTACGGCCTCATACAGTTATAATTAATAATTATATTCTAAATATACAAATTTCACACTATAAATATAATATAAAAAAATTATGAGAATAAGGGTAATTAAAAATTCATAACCAAGGTATTTTAAAATAGGATATCACACATAAAATCACTGACAAGATAAAATTAACAAATTATAAAATATAAGAAATCACTGATCATTTATTAAATGAAATAATTGATTTGACCAATGAAATATCTTAAAATCATTCATTTGTATATATCCTAAGTCTACTTTATATGATTCAATGTAACTAACACCAAAATGATCATTATTTATAGTTATAATTGAAGAAACAAATATGACATCATCCAATGAATGTAATTATGAGAAATTGATTCCCATTTTTATCATTTTATATATCATATTAATTCACTTGATCATAAATAATTTTGAATTATATTAAAAATAATATAAATATAAATGAATATTTGTATATAGTTCAAATTAAATTGATGACGTAGTATGATATTAAAAAATTTACATAGAACAAATATTTGAGTAAAAAATCAATATATATTTGAAAATCACAAATCAGGGATGAATGATATATTTTACATGAGTTTAAATGAAAAATATCATATAAAATATAATGAAATACATTTTTTGTTTAAGATGTGTATATCTTATATTCAAAAATCCTTAAAATATATCAACTTGTATTCAAGATAACTCAACTCAATATATTTGTTGGTATTCAGTAGTGAAGGAAATTCCACCTGTTAATTAATTGGAATAAATTTCATCTCAAATACCATAAAATCTAATTTCAAATCTATTTATTGTAAAAATATATATAATCTCAAATACACCCATATTTTTTATTTAGAAACATCAAAAATAAGATTCATATAATGTTAATAGATAACAAGAGATATGGAAGTTGAAATTTAAAAGTTGATAATAATCCTAAAATATTTATAAAATTGAGATATAAAATTAATAAATAATATGAAACATATATTTTTTCAAATTTTTTCCTAGAAGTTCATGACCTGTGAAAGTCATATTTTCATAAAACTAGTGGAATGTGTTCATTGTCTTATGATGAGTGCTAACTTTATGAGAGAAAACATGAATTCTTTAATTTTCATTTTCGAACCTAGGATACAATAACCCACTTTTAAAATTATAAAATGTAAAATAATACACTCATTCGATATTTTATGAATATAAAATAAAAGTGAATATGTGATAATAATCAATGGATGATAAGTAAAAAATAAATCAACATTATAAAATATACACTATGATGCATCATACCATCCTATTCTATTATATATGGTTCTTTTATTTTTCTAATGTTTTTCCATATATTCCAATGAATAAATTTGAATATTATATGAACCATATTTCAAAATTAAAAAAAAAATCCCACATTTGAAAGGGTTTAACATAATAACGAATAAGATTACAAAATTTAATAATTCTTAAATATATGTAATTATCAGTAAACGAATAACAAACTAAATAGTAATCCAAGATATATGTAATATGAAAATAAAAAAAAAATTAACTTGTATATTCATAAACATATAAAACAAGATTTTAATTAATAGTAATTCATAACATAAGAATTAATATATTAAATTGTAAAATAATTACTCTTCAATTTAAAAATTTATTATTATAAGAGTTATTAATGAAATCACATATAAGATTGTTTTTTAATAGATAACCATCATAATATTACTACCATTAATCAAATTAAAACCCTAACTTCTATATTGAATAGTTCCAAAAGGTATTCATAAGAAAACATATAATATCATCAAAATAAACACTTAGAATATATTTTATACATATTAGAATGATAGCAAAGTGATAAATGAAGAATTTACTCCTCCCACCCCTTAGTCGTTGATTTATTCAATGATAATAAGTATTGATCTATATTATAAATATAATGTAATTTTATTTTTTTTATGATCCTTGTTGAACTATTATTTTATTTCAATGTGTTCAGACCAAGAATAATTTTTTCTATCCACAGAGAAAAGAATAATAAATTTACTAAAATATAGATTCAACGGTTGAGAATAACTCAATCCAAAGTAAATAAATTTGTATTAAATCCCAAATCCTTGAGAAAAATTAAATTTTTAACATCACAAGTTTTTGAAAATAAATACTATGTTCGATTGTGTACATGATACGCCACATCGAACATATACAAACTAATAAATATTATTATTTTAATGTTAACATTAAAATAGTCATTTGAATGGTGGGAATGATAATGATTAACTGAATTTTAAAAATATGGTTTACATGTGGATATATAGTTAGTTCTTTCATGACCAATTAATGAAAAATTAAATTAAATCCCATTATAAATTTTTTTTATCAAAAAAACTATCAAAATGTGTACAATATTGTTTTGTTACAAATAAATAATAAAATCATTCTTATTAGATTATATTAATGAAATATACACACAAATTCCCTCACATACATATTTAATTAAATAAAATGTTTAAAATTCTTCTTATGTATTTTCTAGAAAAAATATAATAACAAATTCAATGATTTACATAAAAGGAGTATTTTAAAAAAAAAATCATTTTTCCAACTTTTGATGGAAAACTAATTTCAAATCTATTTTTGTCAATTTAATAAATTATATTTGAAAAAATCAATTTATTATTTATATGGGGAGTATCCAAATTTATTTTTATTTCATTGATTTTATTCTTCCAAGAACTTTCATATTTTTATGAATAGTGAATAATACAAATATTAGTTTAGAAATTTTTTTCTTATTTATTTATAGTGTTAAAATATGTTTTAAAATTGTAATAAAATATAATTAAATCATTTTCTATAATTATATATAATCTTGGTCATTGGAATAAATTTCACATTGAAATTGGATATAAAAACATTGTGATATTTTGAACATTTTTACATCGAAAAACTTTTTCTTGATCCATGTATTGGATTAATATTAAATTAATTTATGTTAATTATGTGTTTTTTATTTTGGAAAAAAGATCCCATATTTAGAATCATAGATGAAATGTTTATTAAATAGGTTACTTTTATTTTTTTCGATTTATGAATACTAACAGTAGTAATTATTTTTATTATTTTGGTAAAGGGTAAATTACATAGTTAAAGGTTAAATGTTGTTATAAATATTATAAAATTACTATAAAACATTATATAAATTCATTTTATAAGTGATTTTAGAACAAATATTCCTTAAGACGATTGTAGGTCCACTTGGAACAAATTCAATTACTTTATGCCATTTATAGTATTTTTATAAATAAAAGACAAAGATGACATACTCATGTATTAATTACATTAACATTTTGAAAATATTTTTATGAAGAATATAACATTGCTTATAAATTTTATTTAGAAATAAAAATTTTTCCCTACAAAATGGTAATTTATTTATAATTTTTAGTAATGAAATTATTTAATTAAATGGTGAAAAAGTGATGATGTAGTTGTTGTATAATTAACTTAGAATCAGATAAATTATATTATAATAGTAAAAATTAATATAATTTGTGTTTATTAATGTAATAAATTAGTTTTTTTGATGACTATGGCATGTTATTGATTATTTGAATGATTATTTTGAACCTATATTTGGGTTATGATATTTTAAAAAGGCTACTAATGAATAGAGTCCAAATAGACACTATTGATATTTAAAAAGAAATAATATTCAATCAAATAATATAAAATTTATATAAAAATACACAAAAATGTTTGTATAAGTCATATAATTTAATCAATGACTCAATAATTTGTTTTATTAAATTTAATAGTAATAACATTAACCTAAAAAGTGTAAATTACTTGATATCATAGTAAAAATTAAAAAGATAAAATTTAGGTTAAACCAAAATGATTGGGGATTAAAAATAATAAAAACAAGAATTAATTTTATTTTAATAAATTATTTATTCCCAAAATCATCCTATATTCTAAATAAATGAGTTTGGCACCATTTAGAATAAAAAATAAATTTTTACTAATTTTATTTAATGAAGAATTCAAAGAGTGCTCCTCCCCTCTCTTATAAAATGGTACAAATTTTTTACATTTATTCAAACATAAAAGCCAGTTTGTATCAGAAAATATCATCCAAAATCACTTCCAATAATCCCTAACCGAATTCTAAAGGCCTTATATTCAGTATAACACTCTCTTTAGAGGTGGTATGGTGTTAATCAATGGTGATCGTCTGAAGAATATGCATCCTTTTTAATTAAGTGTTTCTCTTTTAGTTCTTCTTCTACTTCCTTAAAATCACATCCTAACTTGATGATATAATATATTTAGTATCATAAATATATTTAGATTTTATTATGTTGATATAATAACATAAATCTATTTCTGATTTAATCAAATGTAAAATGAATTAATAATTCTTGTGTATGTGTGAACTATCACCTCCATGAACAAATATAATATTTTTGATTATCATATATTATGAATGGTTATAATGAGGTAATTAATGACTATATATTATATTAATTAAATATTTATCATTATAAGAAAATACTTTATCAATTATGTTCAAACATTCCATGGTCATTAAAATGATAACTTTGTTTGTGTGTTCGTGTAAACTATCACCTCCACAAAGTGATGTGACTCATTTATCATCACCACATAATATGGATGATATATATATATATATATTAAAATAATTAATATGATATTAAAAATATTATTATTATTCTGGAAATATATAATAATACTTACCTTCTTTTCATAATGATTACTGATAAATGAAAACGTTACACATGTGTACGTACGTCCTACCATATCCATGATTGTATCATAGTTTATATTTAACATACATATTTAATGAATTAATTTAAATGTATGATTTATTTATGATAATTCTTATTATTTCATTAATATTGTTGTAGATATGACTTAAAAATGTCCTTTTTCAGCATATTTGACTTACCAATTTCATTTAGGACTAAAATATCGAATGTCGTCTAAATGTCAAAAATTAATATTAATAATTAAATAAATGTTACATCATGATATTATGTTATATAAAAGAATAATAAAATTTAAAAAGGTTATAAATAAAGAAAATAATTATCATTATTTTATTTTCAAGTAAGATAAATTACATATGTGACGAATCAGACTCAAGGTAAGGGATTTTGTGTCAATATTCTTTTATTGAATCATTTCTTGATGATATAAACATTAATTATTTTATAATGTTTATATACAGATAATATGAGATTTCATATCCATATTTCATCTACTATAATGTTATTTAATGTTTTGGGAAATTTATTATTTCATATAGATTATGACATAAACATTCAATGTGGTATGGGACACCTTGAATGTTTAAATGTTTAATTATCAAAAAATAATATCCATGTAAATATTTTTGATATTATTTTGAATATTTTTTTATATGCATATAATGGGATTTTTATGTCAATTTTGAATTTCATTTAATGTCTTTTAAAATTTTATCTCTTTTGGTGTTCTTATATAGAACATTTTTAAAAACGATAAGAATAATGTTATATTATTAACGTATACGGCGACAATGAATTTTCCAATGTTATAGACATTATATTATTATTTTTTACATAGAATGACTTCATATTTCTGTAAATGAAAAACCTTTTTTATATTTTTTTTATTTAGGTATTGAATATTCATCTTAAATGAAAATGGTGTTTTGGTGTAGAAAAATGGGTTCTTGAAAGAGAATGGTATTTTTATCCAAAAGTGTTTTTATATAATATTAGTAGAGTTCTCAAAGAATTTAATAATGAAACTGTTTTATTAATTATTTGTTACTTGAGAATTATTTTAAATGGGTCAGGTAGATATAGTTTATATGAAGTGTTGATCCCAATTATAGTTAAAAAAAATTAAACCAAATTCGATGAGGTGTTTTAATAGGGTTATAGGACCAATTTTTCATTTGAATCTAAAATTAAATTTATATTGTATATGGATAGTCGGGAACCCGAGATCCACAACAAGAAATGGATTATATGTTGACTATTATAGTTTATGTATTAGTTAACTAATATTTATATTCATTTAATATTTCATATTTATGCAGGTAGATGTATTTAGCTAATGGAATTTGGATGCATCAAAAACATTGTTCTTTTCATATAAAGGATAAAAAATATTATTATGTTTGGTATAATGTAATGGATGGTTTTGAATGGATTTCAAAAATAGAATGGTATAAACATTTGAGAAATTTTACAACAATTTTTTAATAACATGAATATTCAGATAGTGATAAACCTAGATTCTATTGAATTTTTTATTCTCATTAATTTTTATTAAGACAAAGCCCAATCGTGGTTATTTAGAGGAATAAATAAATTTATAATGTATAATTATGGTTTCATACAAAAAAATAATGATAGAAAAATGTATAATATTAAGATAAGTATATATTGTTTCAACTAGAACCAAGGTAGTATAATTATATAGTTATTACTTTATAAATGAATGGATTAATTTTGAGAGGAATGAGAATCGTCTCATATATTAAACAGAGTTTTGATATGGGAAATGTTTTATTATTCTTATATATTTGGATGATGTACTCTTTACTATAATTGTGATTTTTTTTTAATTTTTTTAAAGTTTGGGGCCTAAGCCTCATTTTTATTTTTAAATCAAAGCAAAGTCCTATAGTTTCAATTTTCAAGGTTACAATATTTAATTACACAATAAAGCATATAAATTGTGTACGCTAAAATTATAGAAATAGTGAAGTATATAGTGTGGGTGAAGGGGTATATAGAAAGGATGTAAGAAATTTAAATTCATTATTATGATAGATATTTTTTGATTCCCTTCATTAAGAACATAGTGTTTCTATACTGTTTGAATCACATTCATATATAGAACTACACTACATAGATGATTATGTATGATTGAGTGTTGCGTCTATGACTTGTTGAAGAGAATCAAATTAGATCTTATTTCCTAAATATTTATATTGAATGAAAAGATATGCCAAAATTTTAAAAATTACTGGTATATTGAAAATGTGATAGATCTAATATCTTATTATATTAGAAAAAATAAATGATAGGAACTAAAAATGAATCTTTTAAAATATGGAAAGATAGACCAAAAATATTTTTTCTATGATAACTATATAATGATTCCTATGATGGGATATTTCGAGGCATGTAGATATTAGAATCCATTTTCAAGCTATACGGTGTAGATTTATGAATGTAGAAACCTACAAAACAATATATGGAACAAAATGTAAAACTATGTAATAGAAGTAATGGTGGTTGAGTTATGATGATAAAATGGAGAGGGAAAAAATATAATAATGACCATACTGATATTTTTTAACAATGATCAAGGGTTAGTGTATGATACATTAGTTAATTTATAAGGATATATTTCCTTCAAATTTCATTTTTATTCAGTTTCAGAAATATATTTTCTAGTTTTAAATCGAATCCCAATCATACATGAATTTAATCATTAATAAGATAACTATAACTAACCCAATTCATCCATCATAATTAGACCCAAAAATCCTCTAATTGATCGAAATGATTTGAAGACTCCTATAAAGTTCTTTTCCAAATGTATATTTATGAGAAAGGTTATATTATCAAATCTATTAATGAACTCCTACATTACAATAACCCCTCCAAAAACCACATAGAATGATTTTTTTCTTTCATTCTATCTATTACATTTATTGTATTTTTTTCAACCACTATGAGATATATATCTTTCATATCATTGAAATCCTATTACGTATCATCTTTTACTATATTTGTTTTTTCAATCATTATCTCCTTATAAAAAATTAGGATATCGATGGATGGATTTGATGTAAATAAGACCAAGATAGTTGATGATACATCATTTTCTTATAATGTTTGATCATTTTACCACATAACCTCAATTTTTATTTGTTTCACATATCATATGATGATATACAATGGACTTTTTGATCATAGAGAGATGATTCTTGCATCTCTCCTTGTAACACCCTGAGATTTTGTGAATTGTTTTTTTTTCAATTAATTTTATGGATCTGTTATTTTTTATCTCACGCAAATCTAAATATGGTTTACTTTATATTAAAGAAATATTTTTGGATTGAGTTATACACAAAACCATTTAATTTATATACTACATGAAAAATAAATTGTATCTTTCTCTACATGATACACCTAGGTTAGGTTTTCTTACACACAATAATGACTTTCCTCGATGGCTTAAGAAATAAGAAAGACAAAGGTTTACCAAATAATATTATATAAAAAAGTTATTGTATAATATAATAAGATTAACATAGCCTTAAAATTTGAGGTTATGAATAGTATTTATTAATTTATGAATATATATGGTTTATACAAATATATGATGAATTTATAGGTTACCCATTAACTAGAAATTAATATGAAACAATTTCACAAAAAGGAAAGTATTAATATAGAATCAGAGCGGGGATACCCTAAAAAATTAAATTAATTAGTCAATGATACTAATTTAATATATATTTTATATATACATTAAAATATTTTTGAATGTAATCCAATATATTTTATAGACATAAGTTAAGAAGAAACTCAATTCTATGCATAAATACCAAATTATTTATATTAATAGTTTTACAACACTTTAATAGAGAATCCATTTTAAATCAATATTTTGTAACTTTTATATTATTAATATGTCAATATAAAGTTCACTATTTAATTATAAATAATTATTTTAGGATAAATTTTTTGGTATTTTTCTATAAGGCTTCATTTTTTTAATGAATAGTGAAAATTACTGAATTTGAGGTCAATACTAATTTTTCAACTAATTTATTTATAAGGATAAATTATATTTTAATTTTTTTTAAATTACAATTATATAATATATTTATCAATTAATCCAATGTATCTCACTACAAAAAATTTCACATTGAAATAGGATATAAAAACTTATCATGCTTTTGATTATTTTTACGTTAAAAACTTACAGTGTCTTCCCATCAACGGGGTTAATTTTAAATTAATTTCGACCCATTATGTAATGTAAATTTGGAAAATTTTATTTCAAATTTTTAATATTCATTATTTATAATATATAATAAGATCAATATTTTTTTGCCAAATTATTAGTCAAAGTAATTAAAATTAATTATGCTGATTAAGGTAAATTTAACCTTAACAATGGACTAAACCATAAATTTATGACCCAAGACCACTTATAAAATTGTACAATAACCATTGGATGGACATATTTTTACCATATCCTTAATTTTATAAACATTTTATCATTATTGGATATACCTAAAATATGAAATAAAGTTGTGGAATTATCTCTCCAATTATTTGCTAGAGTGTCACTCATCCTCCAATATAAAAAGGCATCATCTCCTCGTAATTCATAAAACCTCTCAATACCCTTTTCTCACATATAATATTCTAAAATTAATTCCCATAATACCTCCCTTAATGTAATAATTATCTCTTTAGGAAAAAATAAATCCATATTAGACTTTTTCACATAGAAAGGATTATAATACATTTTATTTTAACTAGTATGATGAGACTCAATACACAAGGTAGGGAGAATTTTATCTCACTTTTATTTTTGTGAGATACATGACATATTACCCACTCATCTATTTTGAACTAAAAATGAATGTACTATATGTATCTTATACATGAATATATCTATATATAAATATCCATATTTTTTAATTTAAATCTTGGAATTTTGTGGTCAAAATTTAACCAAAACAGTAATATATTTTTTGTATTAATTTTCATTATCTGAGGCTCATGTTTTGTTATACAAATAAATTAGTTTTTGAGGTGAATACAATTCAATTTTAATGTTATATAATGAATATCATTATTTTAATTATATTTTATTCTTCTTGTAATTTTACATTTATTACATAGAGAGTATGATCCCACGTTACCAAGTAGTAAGAGTTTATTAAGAAAATCTCACCATTTTTCAATATTGTTAATGATTATGATTCCATTGATGAAATATTATGATCCATCTATCAAGAATGCCCATGAGTTTTATTATCCTCAATTATTTGATCATATAAACATGTATCAATTACAATATTCCTATAATTGGTACAAAATATAGTTAAAATGAGTTTTTTTGAAATCCTAAAATTACTCTATATTCAGTC
The DNA here is from genome assembly GCA_963277665.1 of Viscum album. Classification (NCBI taxonomy): domain Eukaryota; kingdom Viridiplantae; phylum Streptophyta; class Magnoliopsida; order Santalales; family Viscaceae; genus Viscum; species Viscum album. Next base: position 2,119,122,715 of record OY728163.1, read on the forward strand.
AAGAAATATGTGTTCCATTAGAACCATGTTTTTTTTAAAAAAATTCTAAAAATATTCAAATATTCATATATAATAATAAAAAGACAATTTTTCCTTTTTTTTCTTTTATTAGTGCTCTCTAATGAATATTCTTGTCAATTTCAGAACTAGTAATTTTTTTATCGTTTTTACCATGAAAATGAACTATTATTTTTACCTCGTACAACATGTTGGTTTTTACCCATTTTCATTTCATTGAATATTCCTTTTTATTTTTAAGAGGATAATTTTTAAGAAATTTTATAAAAAAAATTTGTTAGAATTTTTTTTCAAATAATTTTCATGAAACATTCCTAAATATTCATGTAAAAATGTTTTCAAAATATTTTCAAGATTTCATTGTCAATTTTCCATGTTTTTTTTCAAAGAAATGGTTTTCAAATTTTTTTAGTATTTTATTGTAATACATCAAAAAAAATCAATAAAATGGAATTTAAAATGTTTTGAAAATTATTTTATATATGTTCTCTTGGAGAAAGGTTATAAAATGTTTTTCAATATTATTATATATTTTTTAAATGAAAAATGTTTTCAAAAATATTTTTAGTCATTTTTATAAGTTTTTGAGATATTTTATAAGAAAATTATTTTAAAATGGTTTTATGTATTAAAAATCCTTTTTCGAAGAAGAATGGATATTTTCCTAAAGAAGAATTTGTTAATGATATTTCAAAATTATTTTCCATCTATGATGACATCTGTTAATGTTACTCATTCACTTATAGGAAATGAACTAAGGGCTCTTCTCAAATTCTTTCTAACAATGGGTTTTTCTGAATGTCATGGTATTTATGAAATTCATTTCTCTTTATTGAGTTATATATTTTTGAAATCATTTACCCTCTCACTGGTTATGATTTTAATGAAATGGTTATGAAACCTATATCTTTTTCCATAGGTTATGATTTGTTTACATGTTTATGATACTCATTCCATTGAATGGGTTGTGATATGATAGTTTATGATTTTGTCTAACAAGAATATAAGACTTCATTATGAGATTATTGGGACCTATATCTTCATCGAATGCATTAGATAATGATTTATATCCCATGAGATATACATGAATTAAATTAAAAATTAATATAGTTCAATATTATAGGGAAAGAATGATAAATGAACTCGATTTATTATTACAGGGCTAGAACAAGGAGTGAACTCAGTTTTGAAATATAAGGCTAGAATAGGTTGTATACTCGGTTCAGTAAAGGACATTTTCCACTATGATGGTATTAGCATAAATGTATTTAATTATATAAAATTAATTATCTATTCTTATGTGTCTACCAAAATTACATGTTTTAGTCCTTTGTTATGCTATCATGGTTTATGTTCATTACATTATTATGATTCACTCTTATGAAATGCCAAGATTTATGCCATGATTCAAGGTTTATGTTCATTAATTTGAATGGTATGATCTCTTATCATCATGATCGTGTTATCATACCCTTATACACTTGATTATTCTTACATGTCACCCTTGTATACACATACTAAGCTTATTAGGTCACCCATTTTTATGATTCCTTCCCTAGGTTTTAGAGATATATTTCATATATTATATGTATAAGAGGGGTGATATTCTTTGATATCCTAATGGGTTATAATTTTGCACACTCATGTACTATTTTTTACATTTCCATGTATCAAAAAGAACAAAACTGATACATTTCTTGGGAATTGTATTGAATATTGTATTTAGAATTGCACAAAAGTGATGTATTGTCAATGTATGTCAAGACTGGGTCACTATAGTTGGTATGAGAGAAAAGGTTTAGTTATAGTTTGGAAACAATGATGAGAAAACATTAGTGAGATCCCTATATATATATATCTCTCTCTCTCTAAGATTATGTCTAGGTATTTCTATATGGAAAATTATAAGGATGAATCTATGATTAAGAAAATGTCTTGAAATCATTGTAAAGGTTTGAGTGAGTTGTTTCCAAGAAATACATCCATTTTTTAATGCTAAAAGTATATGTGGATCTGGAATAGATTTACATAGGGGTAAAAACACTAACATGATGTCTTGGTCCTGAGTATGGGTAATCTGGTATATGAAACATGGCCTTTCTAAACCCCAAGTTTGATACTACTAGGGAATATTCTTTAGAAATTCAAAACCTCTTAATGAATGATCGTGAAGAATTTAAATATATGATGTCTATGAAGAATCTAGGATAAAGGTACGGTGTTGTCGATTAAGGAAGTCATTATGATTTAGATATCCTATAATTAATTATTTTCATTACTATTTTGTTTTCATCTGTGGTGTGTAATGCTCACACTATGCTTATAGGTTTATTCAATGGAGGAAACCAGAATGAACTGTATTAATGTTGAATGTAATAGAAAATTTGGTGGTGATAATTCATGTGGGATGGTCACTAGAGTAAAATATGTTTTGATCATTAACAATGAATTTTCATATAATTTGATTAACAACACGTACCTTAACATAATCATGGACTCACAATGTCATTGAAATAATGTGTTAACTGAGATCTTAGTTAATAAAGACAGTGGTGGAATGAAGATTTAGATTCCTTTGTGTAAATAATATGGAATGAATCAACTAGGTGAATGTATTAGAAGAACATGAATATGTTTTGACTGTGAAAATATTCACTCATACCAATTGAATACAAGGGAAAAATGAAGATTTTGGTTAATGAAATGGATGATAATATTGTCCTCCATGTGACACCATCGAAGGATAAGTGTTTTAGGTGTAGAGTCAAAGTTCATTATGAAAGTCAATGTACCATGATAAACGCTATGGAATGGAACTTGAAATGTGGTGTGAGTATTTCTTACATTGCTAATGATGAAGGGACTATAAATGAAATAAGAAATAAAGATTCATTGTGAAATAGGATGAGGTATCTTTGTTAATTCTATAAGGATTAAGTGGAATAATAAAATTTTTTATGAATTTGGATTCAATAAGTATGAATGGTGAAATATATAAGGATTTTTTATTTTAGTTTTTTCATTACGGATATACAAGATCACATTGAATGGTTTTTATGGAATTAAAAAGTGATGTAATGGAGTGTTGATATCCATGGATAAACATTATTATTGTAAAGATATCCCGTTTTATGTTCCTTATGTTATGATAATGTTGTTTGGATAAAGATATGAGGTACATGAGTAAATTAGATAATACTGATTATCTTTTAACTAATTAAGGACTTGTTAATGAGATGTTTATGCTATCAATGATTATGTTTAAAACTTCATGGATTTATTGAATATATCATGTAATATATTTAATAAGGAATAATGCATGTTTTCAATAATGATATATTATAATTACGGTTATTACCATGTTTTAAGGGAATATATGTTGAGGGTATTTACATGTTTGGATTGTGAAAAACCAGAGCATCTTTATGATATATGGTAGATAAATGTTAATAAGATTTAATGATTTTAGTTTCTAATATTTTTTATTTTCATATTTCTAAATATTTATAAGGATAACCTTGATGAAATGTTTGCGTTAAACTTCTATGGAAGTATTTATTCACGTATTTTGTATTCAAAACTTCGGTTAAAATCATATTTAGTTATTTCTCTTATTTCAAGGGTGTCTATATTATTTAATTTTTGAAATAATATTAGTGTGGTTTTATAAAAGGTAATTATGTATGCTGGGTAAAAAAATCAAGCTCAAAAATGTCACAGGTCTTGAACCCATGATTTAAGTATGATAAGGGTTTCACTACTACCACTGGCCTATGTGATTTCTAGGATAATGTGTAAATATATTTATTTAAAAATTACTAACTATGAACTAATAAATTTACTTCATATCTTTAATTATTAATGTACTAACAATATTGATTTTGAAGAATCGTTAGAGACAAATAGTAAATCTTTTCATTCTTTCATTTTTCTTATGATCTCCTAAAAGTGTATTTTAGTACATCATACATGAATGTTAATATCTGGACATCTATTTCCTAATGTAATTGGTGAATTATAACGAGATAAAAGAATATCTAGACAATTAAATTTTTTTATATAAATATATCATGTTAGTATATTTCTATATATTCATGGTCAATAAATGAATTACTAAACATTAGGATAATGATCCAAATAAAATGTGTTTTTTTAATACATTAATTTTTTTAACCAATGACCTTTTAAATCATGAAATATTAATGACTTTTAGGCCCTCTACTTTCCATTGATCATTCACTGGTTTTTGATTGATGACCTCAATAACTACCTATAAATATTTACACTTTTCCTCTATGTCTAATCTTCACTCACACCTATCTTCTCTTATGTTGAAACCCAGTTATAGGTTACATTGAGTAACCATTAGGGTTCCAACATTCCCTTTCTAAGGAATGTTTTAGTATTATTTTCTATAATGTGGGTTTTTTAATGAATAGTTAGTGTATTAAACCATTGATAACCAATAGCAATTTCTAGGGTGAAATTAATTTTAAGGGGTTATAATGTTACACATTGTGATTTTTTGAATTATTTTTCTGACAATAATTTTTATTTTTTACTAATTTTCATTTCACACAAAACATAAGTAGTTAATTTTATATTAATGAAATGATTTTGGAATGTGTTATATGGAACACAAAGTAAATTTTAAAATAAACACAAAATAAATTTTATCAATCTCTACATGAACACAGAGGTAATCTTACATTACACGTAATAATGACTTTCCTCAATGACTTGTGTAACATGCCAGACTGAGATTTACCAAAAAATAATATAATAAGATATATAATATCATTTGAATTATGGTTTGTGAATATTATTTATTAATTTTTGAAAATATATGGTTTAAAAATATATTATGAATTCCTAGGATACCAATTAATTAAAAGTAAATTTTAAAACTGATTGAATATAAAGGAAAGTATTAATATGGCCTTGGATATTTTTTACCCTAATAAATTATTTTAATTAATTAATGATATTAATGTAATATATATGTAATATATTAAATAAAATAATTTTGATATTCATTCAATATATTCAATATACATAAGATAATAAAAACTAAATTTTATTTATAAAAATCAATTTTTTATAATAGTATTTTTACCGCATTTTAATAGTGCTACCATTTTAAATAATTTTTTCCAGCATTTTTAGATTCATTATATAAATGAAAATTGATATTTTAAATAGTGAAATAAAAAAATATATAAACTTTTGTACTTTTTCTGTAAGGTTTTTTTAATGAATAGTGAATGATACTGAATTTTCGTTCAAAACTATTTTTTCTTCTAATTAATTTATAATGATAAATTATATTTTAAATTGGTTTAAATATTTAATTGGATTATATTTTTATCAATTAAACCAATTTAGATCATTGGAACCAATTTCACATCGAAATTGAAAAAAAACATAATAAACATTTGATTATTTTAACTTTAAAAATCTACAGTGTTGTCCCTTCGGCAGGAATAGTTTTAAATTAATTTCTTTCATTCCAATGATTTTAATTTGAATAATTTATTCTATATTTTAAATATAAATAATTTATATTTTCTAATTTGGTGAAATATTTTTTAGACCAAAATTAGAAGAGATTTAATTAAAATTGATTATATCAAATTAGGTAAAATTAAGCTTAACTAAGGACAAAAACATAATATTAAGAAACAAAAAGACATAGACACTTTTCCAAAATCCATTAGATATCAATATATGCACCTTATTCTCCATTTTCTATACTTTGGATCATTATTGGATCCAACTTCATCATTTAAACACAGGTGGAATTATCTCTTCAAATATTTACAAGAGTGTCACTTCTTCTCCACTATAATAAGGCATGTTATCCTCCTACTTCTTCATACCATGGATGCCACATAGATCGCCTAAATTATTCTCAAACATTATACCGAAATCCCTCACTTCCTTTTTTAATCCCTCATTTGGTAATAAAGCTATCCAAGGAACCCTTTTGTCCCAAACCAAACGGAGTTACCCGATTAGGAGGAAACGTCTTCTCTCAAGATCTATTATTTTGTTTTATTCCTCAAACCCCTCCATTCTCTTTATACAAATAATTTATAAAATAACTAGTATCCAAAATATAATAGTATTTTTTATGATAATTTTATACCTAATATTACACACGCCTACATCTAATGGAAATTTAACATACTGTTTACATGTACGGTAAACTAGTTCATCGCTAAATGATGATTGTTTATTTTTCCTTTATCACCTATCATGGTGGTTATTATGACATAATATATGTTTATATATGTAATATATTATATTAATTATTTATTTAACAATCTCTATATCATTTACAACAAATATTATTATTTTTTCTTTCCATTTTTGTGTAAATATGATCATTTCATTTGAGGATGTGTGGACTTCCACCCTCTCAATGAAATTTAAATCATTCACACACTACATGGAATGTATTAACAATGGCTTTAGATAAATTATATGATATATATATAATTATAGCTATAAATTAATTATATTATATACATATATTCATATATTATATTTTCTTTCTTAAAATACAACAATAAAAATGGAAACAATGTTCATGCGTACGTAACTCTTGTCGTCTCCCTGAATAGTGTATTCCATTTCATACATCTATATTAAATAGATTATTATAATAAAAATATACTGAATATAAATGGTATTCATATCCTAGTTTAAATTATTGAATCATGATATAAGTATGAGGACTGAAGAAATAACAAATTAAGACCCACACAATGAACAAATCATATATTACCTAAAATGAAATATTAACATAATATTGTTAAAAATAGAATAATATAAGGTTATAATAAAAATATATATGGTATTATATATAATAACATGGTTATATAAACGATTTATCATAACTTTATATATATTATATAGGTTATCTGATCATCTACAATGAGAGACAAGACACAAGGTAATGGAAATTTCATTACACTTTAATTTCCATGAGATAAATTCCTTATTAACCTATAAATTATTTTATGTGGTCTATGTATTTTTCATTAATGTATTATATATATATTATATGTAAATTAATTGTAATTTATATATCCATTTTATGTAATTTATTTTTCAAATGTTACCAAATCAGTAAGATAGTTGTGTCTTAAATTTTCCTCTTAGAGAATCATGTTTTATTACTTGCATAAATTATCTTTCATGGTTTATATACATCCATTTTACATGTTATATCATAAGAATAGTTATTTTAAAAATATTTTATGCTTGGTGTAATTTTATTTTGCATACATGGAGAGTGTGATCCCATGTTACCATGTAGTAATTGTTTATCAAAATAATCTCATCATTATTTGAAATTATTAGTTATTATGATTCCATTGATGAAATATTGTGATCCATCTATCAATAATTCTCATGGTGTTATTTTTACTCTATAATTTCATTATATATTTATGTATTGGTACCATTATTACATTCTTTGGTACACATGATATTTAAGAGTTTATTTTTAATATATCCTCATTTTACCCACTTTTCAGTCGTAAATATATGTTCTATCCGAACCATGAATTAGAAAAGGGTTCCCAATAATATTATTCTAATATAATATAATAATTATAAGACATTTTCCCCCTTTTTGTTTTAATGTTTATTTATAATGAATCTTATTTTTTCTTTTCAAATAACATGATTTTCTACCATTTGTAAATTGTAACAGGAATGTACTTTTGACCTCGTATAACATGTAAAAATTTACCCACTATCATTTCTATGAAGACTAATTTTCATGTTTAAAATGATATTTTTCAATAATGTATTTTTAAAAGTATTTTCAATGAAATTTTTTTCAAAATAATTTCAAGCTTCTTTCATATGGTTTCATGTAAAATTATTTTCAATACATTTTCAAGATTTCTTTATGGTTATTCAATGTTGTTTTCAGATGAAATATTTTTCCAAATTTTTCCAAAATTTCTATATTTTGTTTCAAAAAAAATCAAAGAAAAATGTATTTAAAGAATTTTAAATATTTATTTATAAGTTTTAATTTTAATTGTTTTCAAAAAAAATCAATCATCTTTTATATGTTTTCAAGGAAACTTCTTTTAAAATAATTTTAGGTCTTCTTTATTAGTTGTCTATCTATTTTCTAAGATTATGGTTTAAACGGTTTTTAGTTATTAATAATACTTTTTCCAAGAAGAAAGGATTTTTCCCTCAAGAAACATTTTCAAAAGATATATTGTAATTATTTTCCATATAATATGACATTTTTTGATGTTAATAATTACCATATATTAAGTGATCAAATGGAATCATTCATATTATTTCAATGATTGCGTTATGCATAATATCATGGTATTTATGAAACCCATTTCCCTTTCATGAGTTATATTTTTATAAAATCCACTTCTCTTTCATGAGTTATACTTTTTATGAAATGATTATGAAACCTGTATCATTTTCCACATGTTATTATATGTTTACATTTTTATGATACCCATTTCATTTCATGGGTTGTGAAATAATTATATATTATTTTGTGGCACATGTTTTTATTATTTCATTAAAATATGGGTGATACATATATCTCCCTCCAATGAATTGGATAAATATTTATATCTCATGAGATAGACATTAATATAATGCGAAATAAACTAGGTCCAATATTAGAGGGATGGAATGAGAAATAACATTGGTTCAATATTAAATGGTTAAAATGAGGAGTGATATTGGTTCAGTAACACGGGGCTGGAACGATGTGTCAACCTATGTTAGCAACAGACTTTGTCAACTAAGATGTCCTATACGGTAATTCCATGACTACTATGGAAATCACTATATATACTTTTGTGTATTCTAGAATTCCATGTTTTAATCTGATGTTATTCTTTCAAGGATTATGTTCTTTATTTTCTTATGATTCATGTCTTATGAAATGTAATGGTTTATTCCATGATTCATGTTTATGGTCATTGATTTTTAGGGTATGATCTTTTATTTTCATGATCATGTTCTCATACCCTTATTCTCATGATTATGATCACATGTCTCCCTTTATTACCCTTAATGATCATCTAATGTCACCACTTTTATGTTTCCTTCCCCAAGTTATGAATATAAATTTCTATATGATATGTCTGAGAGGGCTGATAGTCATGGAGAATCCAATGGGAGCTAATTTAGATAACTCATGTATTGGTGTTTATGATTCCAATTTTCCAAAGACACTAAAATAATAATGTCTTTACTCATTTCGTTATAATGTATTAAGTATTCTGTAAAACTAATGTAATGTTAATGTATGTCAAGACTATGAAACTATATGCCCTTTTCATTATCTTACACTACTCTATATTTTTTTAGTATTAGATCTAGACATGCCTCTACATTTATCTTCTACAATCATTCTCATTGACCATACCATATGATCTAATACCCATTGTATATTGTACTTTAGAATAATCTATATGAATAATAGTTCTTATACCTATGTTAGATGAAAAATTCATGGAATCCTAATTTCATTTTTTCCCTTGTTCTTATTCCCATATCCAGATGATTAAACCTCTTATTTTTCGTAGAGTCTAATAATGATTGATATTACTCTTCTATGACCCTAGGATCTAGTCCATTAATGCAGGTAGCACATGTATTAGTATACCTCATATATTAAAAGTCCATGATTCCATATGAATGATACTAGGATGATAAAAATATACTAAAGGACCAAATGATTACATAATTTTTTTCCATTATAGGTTCCATGAAATTAATTGTGTTTCCTTACTAAAATAAAAATTCTATTTTACATTAGCTGGAATAAAATTTCCATGCACCTATCATGCCTCATACATGTTTCGTTTTTCAAACTATAATAAAAAACAAGATAATTACTTATACCAAAAACGTATTTGAATTTTTATGATGATACTTATAAGTTTTTTTTAATGAAACATGTCTACTCATTAAAATTATTTGAAATTATTAATGTTCCAAAAAAATAATGATGAAAAACCTGAAATAGGATACAACGAAAAGAAACTATTTATTCATATATTTAACAATAGAATCAATCCAAAAAAAAATTTATGGTGGTCCCCAAAAATAAAAAATGAAAAAAAATCCTTGGATCGATTACTTTACGGAAGGTTAAAGTTATATTTTTTGAGAATAGACATCTACTGACCATGATTCTGATTATCATGAAATTGGAATGGTTTTAAATGAGAGGTGAATGTAGGGATGTACAAAGATAATCACTTCATCAATAGGGTTATTTTTCATATGGAAATTGAAAATGCATGTATTTAAATAAAAACAAACCAAATTATTGATCCATGGTTCTATGTAACACTCAAATATCAGGTCGTCATCCTAATTAGACTAGATTAAAATGTACTAGGAGAAATGAAACACACCTATTTATGATATTGGACACTAAAGTATTCATTTTCAAATATGAAATAGTTTTCAATTGGAAAATCCTTACATAAATAGTATTCAATCAAAAAATGGAGGGATGTAAAAATTTATGGAGGACTTATATTGGTAAATCCCACTTTAGGTATATCCCTTAAGGATTTTCCAAACAGTATGGATCACTGATATTGAAATAAATGTGGATATGGAGAGGGGGGTCTGTAAAGGAGAGTAAATGAATTCAAACCCATCGAGATGGGTTGTCAAGCTCATCCCACTAAATATGTCATAGAGGGATGAATTTTGTAGACCATTAGAAACCAATCTAAATTGGGCATTGTAAATTGGAGTTGAGTTCCTTAGGTTTAGTTGATTTAGTGGAATTGCTAAATTCATTCACTACTCACTAGAACGACCAATTGAGTTCTCTCAACTAAGGTGGTGAAAATAATCATGTGCAGGGACATCCATAAAAATTGTAATATAGTGGAACCAAATAATCTAAAATATAGCTACAACCCTCATATTTTAATAGAAGTGTTGCTATAAATCTAGCATACATAAAACAAATTAATTTATTATATTGATATCATGTAATTTAGAGTTTTTTTCTATTATAATATCATATTACCTCGCTTAATTTATTGATTTTCTCTCAAGGTGTAATAATATTCCACAACACATTATATATATTTCTCTTCATTAGAGATTTTACATGCATATATTTCTTCTTTTTGAGATTTTGAATTATTAATTATAATAATTTCCCAAAATACATGTTCCTATTGTTGTTGGTCCAAAATGATCTAGATAAAAATTTCTATGGAATTTTTAATCGTATACTATGTATTTAAATTATTCATATATAATGGATTAAAGGTTTGAGTAACAATAGTTATTATAGTGTAAAATGTGGTATCATTGTATGGTGAAGAGTTATAATGAATTAAACAGACATTTATTGTTAAAAAAATTATGATCTAAATTTATCTTAACCATTTCTAATTTAGTGGGATAATTATTCATTCAATGATATCCTTTTAATAGAGAAGTGAGAATAGTGAATTATTTAATGAATCAAACATTTTCTTCTAGAAGCTTTGTTTGGAGGAATGACAATTCCAATGGAGCATATATCATTCTAATCATTATGATAAAATTAAAAAAAATGAAAAAATGAAGTGAAAATTATTTAATATAAACTAGTAATAATTTTTTAATGATTCTGAATAAGAGAATGGCCATAAATATTTTTGATGTGGGGATAATTTTCTACTTAATGGTGAAATATTTAAGAATTTATAAAAAACTGCATCCCATTAACAAAGTGTTTATGATTCTATGATATATTATCATTATAATTTCATATTGAATTTTCGTCCTAAAAATCATAATGAGTTAAATGTTTTTATAGTTAGTTAGATTATAGTAGTTTGATTATCGTTTATAGTGTTTTAATCATCATTCATCCCTTATCACATTCACAATTATTAAATGAAATAGTGAATGTTTTTTGTAACCTTAGTAGTATAAATGTATATTTCTTCATCTAAACTCACATTCATATCTTAAATGAGGATATCCATAAGAAATATTTCTTTTTGTGATTTCATAATTCATTTTATAATGATGTCAATTAATTTTCCATTTGATCATATAATATTATGTGTGAGGAAAAAAGTGATAAAATCCATTAAAATGTTGCTCGTCATAGTGAAAACTCATGCTGGAACTATATAATGAATGTGGGTTTATAGAATGATAGGTTGGAGAGTCATGTTAACTACATAAATAATAGTTTTATTTTGTCCTCAAAATCCACTAATAAAGGTGAATATGGATAATTTATCTTTTTTCTATGATTTCATTCATTTCAAAGGTTCTTAAATCAGCCGATTCATTTCATTAATATTTATAACTTTTATGTATGTGGAAATCTATGTATATATTATTTTTATATTTTAACCTTGGTAATTTATAGGTTATCAAGGATATCATAAAATATATATTATCTTTAAAATTAATAACATATTTATAATTAATATTCAAGGAATTCAGAATATCCTTAGTTCATTGGAAAACAATGTTTCTATTTTATTGTAATGTAATATTGGATTCAATAATTTCATTGTGCATAGTTCATGGAAACTAATACATGGTTTAATAATAGAGAGTCTGGGTGTAAAATATAGAACATTATATTTAGCTATCATTTGGTAAGTTATCATTTATAATGGAGTGAAAATTATGAAATAGTGATATTCAGTATTGACATTCAAGGTTTCATTGGTGAGAATGGTCCATGAGCCTTAAATATGATTTCATCATCAAAGTTACAAAGATAGACTAGATAACTGAAATTGGATTCATCTAATGAATGAATCAAAATGTGTTATTCATCAGGAATAAAAAATAAAAAAAATTAAAGAAATTGATCAATAGTTTATGTATTAATGTTACAAGCACTGATTTTATCTCCTTGGAGTTCACAAATAAATATTTATAACACCAATTATTAAAAATTTAATTCATGGTTTTTTAGATAAAAAATGTATCATGTATATTGAGCAGTCATTTGTTGGATATCCCTGGAGGATGTCGTAACTAAAGTGACGATAATATGCCTTCAATATAATAATAGTGGTTAGTATTAAGAAATTAGATTTCTAATTTCATATTAGATGAATGATATTTAGATAGAGAAGTGTTTGGTATGGATTCCAAAATAAAATTGATTATCTAATTTGATTAATCAAACACTAAAAGAGAATCAATGAATAATGTGTTTATATTCTAAATTTCTATTTATTTTTGGAACAATGTGGTTGACTTTTTTCATATATCATGAATCAGAACATTTCAAGGATAATGGGGTAGTAACATCTTGAGTATCTTTAGTCTACATTAATATTTAATTTTCTAACCCAAATGCATTTGTATGTATTTCACACACACTTATTGATTCTAATGATCATGATAAACTATAAGATATGTCCCATAAATGTTTCATTATTTGAAATTTAAATTAATTCATTGGTTTTATATTTAGGGATATAAATCATTGAAATGTTATATGATTCTGTAAAAACTATTTTATTTTATAGATCATATGAAATGGCCAGAATAAGGAGGTATAAGATCATTAGGGAAAATAACTAATATAGTATATAGATTTCAGATGGTGATGATCTATTCAATGGGAATTATTGATGAATTTAAATATGTATAACATGTTTCTAGAATGGATTGAACTTATCAAATTAAAAATCCTTTGATTATTAATGTAACTAAATGTTGAATCAAGAAAGAATATAAATGATGAATTTTTAATTTTCCTGACCTAGAAGGTGTTGGGTCTCATGCGATAAGGAAATATACAATGGATAGAAGAAAATTATAGATGTTTTAATTGGAAATTAAATTTAAACCAATTATTAATGGTGTGGAATGAAAAATCAATAGTGCGTTGAGATATATGTGTGTCTCAATTTACTAGTTGTATTTAATGAATGACCATGTATATTGCATGTATGATTCTGATTCATGGGGGGTACTGGAATTGTGGTAAGGAAATAGGTACATTAAGACATGTGGGTACATTATATAAAGGCTATTGAAGGTAATGTGTGGTCCAAAACGTTTTTGACTGTGATGAGATTTTAAAACTTGAAATCGGTGTGGTAAAATAAATTTCTCTATCTATATTAATCATAAAATAATTCAGATACATCACATTAATATTTTTATACAAGGGTTGATTCATGAAGACTGTATCGTCAACACATAATTATTTCATATGGATTTAAGGATTAAAAATACATCGATCAACGTGAAGGTTTTATAATATATTGAAATTGTTACATACTCATTAATATCAATTAAACTCGTTATTTTATGAAAAATAAACCAAGGTATTGGAATGATGTTTTTTATAAAAAATTTGTTTAATTTATTTTTAATTTTGAGTAATGTGGATAATTTGTGCTACCAACTGGGGTATAGTAATGGTAAATTACTCCTCATTATTATCTATTTATATGACTAACTAATATATATCCTACTAAAGAAATTTATGAATTATTTAAAATATAAAATATAAATATTTTTCATGAAAAATAACTTTTGTTCTAGAAAGAACATATTTTTTATTTCTATAATAGGAAATATGAAATCTTGAAATTAATTATTTCCTTAAAAAATTATCTAGAATGTGAGAAATTTATTTATAATTAGGGATATAAATCCTATAATCCCACACCTTTAATGAATCTCTATCATTCAATAGAGAATTCACATAAAATTTAGTAAGGGGAATACTACATGTTGAATTTTCCATTTTCATTAGATTTTTGATGACTAATTTCTTTCATAGTTAGTTTATGTATATATATATTTCATGAATTCAATATGGTTTTCATTATTGTGGACACTATAGTAAAGTATTACTGAGTGTATATACTGGGGATCTTATAATTACTCAATATAATATTGATCTAGAAATTTATTTTGGAATATATGATCTATTACAAGGATTTTTGGATACTGAAACTGAAGTAGATATGGCCTCATAATGTATATACAATATATTTTTTCAGAGGTAACACTATATATCGTACTTTAAACATTTTATAATCATCATTTTTAGTTATAAATTTACATTCATTAACATTTATGATATTTTTATCTTATGAGTTTTTGAGACATTATCCATAACTCATAAATTTAAAAACCATATAATAAAATTATCACACATAAAATCATTATCAATTTTATCCACCACATAAAACACATTATAATATAACATTATTTTTTTATCAAAATCAACATGAAATTTAACATTAACTTATCCTTTCCCTTACCTGTGTTAAGAAAAACAATTAAAAAAATTTGATTATAAAAACATGATTACTATAAGAAATAATATGAACGATATTTTTAATATAGTCAAATCATCAAAAAAATATAACATTAATCTTTTTCTTCAACCTTATTTGATCTTGTGAAATAAAATATTGTTTACTGAAAAAAACAATTTTTTCTCAAATAGAATCAGTAAAACCCAGTGTAAAGAATTAAAATTCCATTTTGGTGAATTATAGAATCTTATTCATATATAAAATTCATAACCAAATTCAATGGAGTAAACATTTATCATACTTCAAATAAAATCATTTCCCAATGCATTGAAGTGTTGTCTTTGAAAACCCACTATTTATGCTATAATAGGCTCTACTGGGGCTATCTGGGCCACCAAATTGTATAAGTTATATCATGATCACCAGATACTATCTAGGATACCCCATTATATAATTACAAAGTACAAAATCATGAATAAATTTTTAATTATTTCACTTTTCTATTATAAAACATTCGAAAAAAATTTTAAACTCATAAAAATTTCTTTTTGATATCAAAATACCCTTTTTAAAATCCATTTTAAATATAAAAATAACATCATATTTTTTTAAATAATTTTGAATAATGAAATATCAATATAAATCAAAAATATTTCTTCACTGATGGAAAAATTGAAATATCTTAATTTAATCATGGGATAAAATTATAGTCATAAAATTAGAAAAGTTATTCTATTTGTGTATATTTATATTTAGTAATTTCTTTTATTGTTCATCAAATTCTTCCATGTAAAATATGTGAAATTGTTATTTTATTAACTCCATTGAAAAAAATGGCATAAAATTTAATGAATATATATTTTATGTCTATATGAAAATATTCAAAATGACATATGAAACAAGAATTAATTGTAATAGAAAGTGAGTTTGATGGAAAAATATTGAAAGTGGTTTTTTAAAGGGGAAGTCTCTTATTACCATAGAAATATTTTAATAATAAGTCCTATGAATGAGTAACATTAAATAAAATAATAAATACCTTGAAAATAAAGTAACTCGTGAAAAAACATGTAAACGGGGTTCTATATATACCTCTTAAAAAATATAGAGGTATCAAATCAAGAAATGAATCAATGAATGTATATTTAGATGAAGTCCATTACCATGAGTCCAACATGAAATGTGTGTCTTTATCATCCTGAATAAGAAACATATTATAATTATTTAATTTATTGAGTTTTTAAATTTTATTATTGTATTTATATCTCTTATTAACAAGTTATATTCAATTACCTAATAAATTAATATTTCATCGAACATTTTGAACAAATTCAATTTTTATAACAAGAATGAAATTGGTAGGTCAACTATGGTCAATAGGGTAAATATATTAAAATATAAAAAACAATATTCATGAAATAATTATGGTATTTATACATAATTTATAATTTTAATATCAATCATCAAAACTATTTTATGAACAATGGACCTATCGTAGGATTATGGAGATGGTCGTTGGTACTTATGCATGAATGACATTTTCATTTTTCAATTATCATTATGGATAGAAGGTATGTAATATTTTTATTTTAAATACCGATATTTATATATTAAATTATATTATATTTAATTATATAATCTTATTTATATCATTCTTGTAATGTTTTGATGGAAAAATGGAATCACATTGCTTTTAGGAGGTGGTAGTCCACACTTCCATGAATGACGTTATCACTATTTTAGTGAGTGAAAAGGTATGAAGGAAAATTATATACTATAAATACAAAATTATAAATCCATAATAATAAAAATGTCTCTATTATCATTAAAATTATATTTACATTACATATATTTATTATATTTATCCATATTACCTTCTATGTAACACATTAGTAAAAACAAATCACATCTCTTTGAGAGGTGGTAGTCCATTGTATATATAGCTAACATTGTCTAAGCCATTATGTATTGGAATATAAAAATTGTATATATGATATTATAAATAAATATTTATAATTAAAGTATAAATATCATATATAAACATTAGATCAATCGTTATTTACAACCCTGGGTAGTGGAAATGAAAAAACAAAAATATTCTCCTCGCAAGGCGGTAGTCTTTCATGCACATGAATGATTATTTCAAAACCCATTTGATGTAGAAGTGTGTGTTTTAATATTGTAACATTAACAAAAGAACATATAAATATATTAATGATACTAATATTATTATATAATAACGTTATGATATAATTAAATCATAGTATAAGTAAATAAATATTTTAATAATTTTTAATTCCGTGTTGGTATATTTTATACGGAATAAATTTTTTTATAACATTATAATTAATATTATTCTTTAAAATAATGTTAATTATCATAAAATATATTCATAAATGAATATTTTGTTTTATTATTATTATAATGTAATTTTATGAGACATTGAATATTTTTTCAAAGTGTTATAAAATCATATATAAATTTAATATTATCATTTTTTTAATAAATGAATATTTTATTTTAAAAATAAATTTATCATATTTAGAAACTTATTTCCTTAATATGGAGGCAATTTTTTAAATCTACACATTCAAAAAAATTATGGTAATTTTTTTAATTTTCCTGAAAAACATTAACTTTTCTAAATAGTGAAATAAGAAATTTTTTGATAAAAGCTAAATACACATCTTATTGAGTAATTGACTATGTATGGATGATGTTATCCCAAAATAACAAATCTTTTTTTACTATTTTAATATATTTTGTGATAATTATATAAATATTCATATTCACAAGCCAATATAATAAACTAATGGATAGAATGATGAGAAAACACCTACTTCTCCACTATAAATACCACCCTCATACCATATTCTCCTAGCACCTAAAAAGCCTTCAATCGTGTCCAAATTCTTCCCAGTACTCTTTCTGAGCCCCTCCCCCACTTCGAGGAGCCCATGATCTTATCAAAAGTCCAAACCATGTTCCCTAATGATGTTCTCAAGGATGAAAAACTCTAGTGGTAATGTATCCTTTCTTTTTCTCTTAATTTATTTTGATTATCAATTATTTTCTTATACTCTCATAACTATCCCTTATCTAAGTGTCTTGAAAAATATAGTACATAATATATTCTATAATTTTATTAAGTTGATGGAATAATTATTCATCAAACATCTTCTCTTCTCCCATTTATTCCCAAAATGAGAACATCACCTATGATGTGTTGATTTACCACCATTGTGGATAATGATTTTTCATTTTTCATTACCAACTCTCAGGATGGTCATAGAACCATTATTATGGTTAAATATTATTTTATTATACATATTATAATTTATATAATTTCTCTATTCCATCAGTAAAACATGATATTAAATAAATTTATGTGAGTTCATTATAGTGATAAAATCTTCCAAATAAATTAAATCTTTTTATTAATTATTTACATAATGATTCATCCTCATACCGTATACCCAAATTATATATAATATCATTCAATATTATATAATTTAATTTTTAAGATATAATATCATTTTTTTAGAATTTTCCCCAGTGTACATTAACTTGCAAACTTATAAACATTTAAATCAATCATGAAAACCAAGAAACTGAACACTCCTATACGATAAAATTTATCTCTATAGCTCATTAAAAATTCCATAGAAAGATAAATAAGAATATAATAAGTCAAATAAGTGTATAAAATGTTCTAAATTTGATAATTAATTTATTTTATTTTATTATCTAGAATAATAATGTGTAGAAAGAACTCAGACATAAGTTATGGGGACTCTCAAAACCAACTCTCCTTATTTGGGTTATCCCACATTCACTGAATTTTATGAATTGATATTCATTTAATGTTCCAAAAATATCATTTATTTTTAATTGATTTTCCTATTTTCTTTTTTTTATTTATATGCTTCCAATCAATTTTTATAAATAATATAATGATTTTTTCAAATGAACTCTTCATTTTAAAACCCCACCATTTACTTGTATTGGTATTTTTTTCTTATTCACTCTAGAATGATGATTCTAATAGCATGAATTTTATTTTATATTTCTTTGTGAACCCCAATGTTTATTCATTAATGTAATCCTGATGAAATTAAACCCATTCCATTCCATGGGTTATCTATTGCCATGATTGATATAAATTCTTTGTGGCATGCATAATAATGTAAATATTATAATGTAACATGTGAACCATGAATTATATAGCACAAGTAAATGTTATTATGTGATGGGTGGGACCGAAATAATTTAGTTCTCTAATTCATTGGGTAATTTGATTAATCTCGAGAGATAATGTCAAATTTTTTTGAACATGATGTTATCTTTTTTCACAACTATGTGTGGGGGTTAACCACTAAGACATCATGTCTAGATTCTATGCATTTCCACATTCTATACCTTTATATAATTCATCCACTCATGATTATGATGATGACATTATGAAGATGATTATTCTCATCTAGGTTTTATGTATATTATTCATCATCTTACTGAAATTTTTTCTCACACCTAATTCTGATTTATATCATCAAGTGAACGCATTTACCAAGGAGAATATGAGGGCCAATATGAAGCTAAATAAGAGGTAAGTAAATAATTATTATGATTTATTATATATATGAGATGTGTGGTCATAATTTTTTCATGAATCAAAAACATTGGATCCATGTTGTGTAACATGTTTTTATTATTCGTCATTAAAATGTTGTAATAATCATGTAAGAAAATGTAGGGTCACTATAGATGGTATTAGAGAACTATTTAGTTAATTTGGTAATATTATTAGTAAAGGAAAAAAAGAAAACACATATCATGAAACTATATATATTAGGTTCCCACATGATATTTTTATGTAGTTAATTGCACAAAAGAATAAATTATTTATTCATTAATAATTGACTTATATTTTGTTTTATCCTTTTTTATTATTGAAATGGGTTGGAACTATGATAAATGAGGCCACCAAACCATGATAGGGACAATGTAGTGATTTCTTAAATGACATATGCAATGCATTGGGAGGTAGAGTTCATTATTTCATGGAAATTATTACCCATCCATTCCACACTTTGAACAATTAACTGAATAATATGGAACATCCACCTTCACATAAGATGGAGAAACTAGATATTTATTTTTTATGAGGAAATAGACACTGAAATTTCATGGATTTTTTATCCACTCATCATGGAATAGTGGTTCAAATCCTCAGAGAAGATCATTTTTGTTCTTCATTGTTATAAGGGGGAGAATGTGACTATGTCTGTTTATCATTTAGATGGATAGGCTGATCAATAGCAGACATTTATTAAGAATACTTAGCTAAAATATGAAATTGAAAAGTTGTATTGGGAATATATTAAGATAATTTTTCTTAATAATTATTTCCCCTGAAATTTTGTTTTTAAGATGAGAGAGAATTTATAGAGATTAAGAAAAGGGGATATGAATATATTAGGTCCTACAAAGAAAATTTCATGATGTATGAATTGTATACATCTAGTTTTTCTATCAACAGTGATAGAAAATAATATAGATTCTCTAGTGTTTTAAAAGCACATAATTAAAAAACTATATCTTTTCAAGACATTGGGATTTATGAATAATTCATTCAATGTTCTCTCAAAATAGAGAAGTATTTTGGATAATGGTTTGATGGATATGGTGATATGAAATGAAAGATGGAATTTTAATCAAGGAAATATAATGAAAATTTTATGAAAAAAACTCAACCAGATACATGTCAAAAATATAGGAAGAAGCATGATGTAAACTACATCAAAGGGATGAGGAAATTCTAAAATTGTGGGATAGAAGGACACCAACATCCTAAATTTCAATGAAATAAAAGTAATATTGCTAATATGTTTGATTAAAGGAGAAAAACACACATGGTTCAATACATAAAATCTATTGAGCACAAACACTTTACAAAAAAGTGCACTAAATCTTGAATCCTCAAGGGTAATTAGCTATATAATCCACCAAATGAAAAGGAATAAGGGGAAGCTTATGACTTTAATACACTTTAATTGGAGCAAGAAAATTATGTCTTTCAAGGTACACTTTCTATTCACTAATGAATATAAAATGTCTTATTTCATTATAGTTCTAATCGTTCCTTTATATCATGTAATATTTCTTATACTATTTAATCGAAGCATAGAAAACTGGATTTAGAAATATCTATAAAAACACATAGTACTAAAATAATTTAAACCCAAGTTTTTTACTCATATTTCATTAGATTATGTGGGGTGATTCATCAAGTGAACCATTATATTCTTCCCTATGTGGAATTATATGATATAATGGGAATAGATTTTGTATCATTATATTGACCATATATCAACATTCAAGAAAAGTAGATATATTTTCCTATTCGAAAACATATCATGATCTCCTAAAAATTCATGGAAGATCACGAATCCCCATTGGAAAATCATCCAATAGTGTCGGTGTTGATTATCATTAAAGAATGAAACCTTGATGAGATGTTTGAGTAAATGGGTGGTATCAACCTAAGAGAATACTTCTATTATGAGGTAATACAATAATTTTTTTCTTAAGAGTTACCCAGACATCCCTCACATCGCGTGGTATATTTCTTAATATCACTCATAAGTAGAGCTACACATATCTCTAAAATTCCCTACATGATGTATTAGATCAAACTAGTGGTGTTAAAGAAGAAACTATAATACCAAATGGAAACAGATTTCATATTCACTAGTGCATCACCTTGGGGAGATCTAGTTCTCTATGTGAAGAAAAGGGACGGATCAATTCAGTTTTTTATTGATTATTGAGAGCTCCATAGGATCACAGTAAGAAATATGTCTTATTCATGGAATTTTAGATATGTTTGATCAACTAGAGGGATCTCAATATTTCTGAAAGGAGGATCTTTATTCTAGATTTCATTAGTTAATAGTAAATAAAAAATATATTTAGATCACTACCTTTTTTACAAGGTATAGAACTATTAATTTAAAGTGATGCCTTTGGATTTACTAACTCCCCAAAAATCTTCATCAATTTTATGAATAGAATCTTTAGAAACCTCCTTGAAAATTATTTTATAGTGTTTATCGATGATATTCAAATCAAAACTAAGAGAAATTAGGAACATGAATAATACATAAGGATTTTAGTAGTGATATTAAAGAGGGATAAATTGAATGATATATCCAATAGTTATGACTTTAGGATGCAGCATGTCTCATTCTTGGGACACATGATCACAAGTGATAGAATTTCTTGGGACCCTTCAAAGACAAAGGCAATTGAAGGGTAGCCCAAACCCTATAGTGTCACAAAAATCCATAGTTGTTTTGGGTTAGTAAGGTACTACAGATATTTTGTGAGAAACATCTCTCGATTGTCTAACCCTATATCTATGTTAACAAAAAAGGGTTAAATTAATTCTAGATGGAATAATTTGAGGAAATATTCAAGGAGCTAAAGAGGAGGGTGATCACCGCAACTCTACTCTCATTACCAGAAAGTGGGATTTTTTTTGGATATAAAATGATTCTTCAAGTAATGTATTTAGTTGTCTACTCATGAAAATTAATAAATTGGTAGACTACGCGTCATGATAGTTGATGATCCATGAAAAAACTACCAAACCCAAAATCTGGAGCTAGTAGTTGTGATTTCTGCCTTAATATTATAGATTAACAATCTCTATGGTCAGAAGTGTGACATATATACCAATCACAATATCTTAATGTACGTAGTCACACAAAATAATCTCAACATAAATCAATGTAGACAGTTAGATAAAATAAAAGACTATGATGTCTCTATTCACTATCATCATGTCAAGGAAAACAATGTAGATGATGCTCTTAGTATAAAAGAGCATTCTTTTATATCCACAGTGTAGATTGAGAAAGATCATTTCTTCATGTATATACAAATTATGGATTTGGAAATCATATATCTAGGGAATTCATCCTACCTTTCCCAAATGACAATCAAACCATATATATAATAGATGATCAAGGAGGCACAAAGGGATGACATGGAGCGTCAAAACAATTTGAATGCAGTAAAGTAAGGGTATCTACATGAGGTTCTTATAGATGATGATGTTGGGATTATTTTTGGAACAAGTATTTGCGTGACTTCATCTCCTGAGACAAATTAGGATTTGTGGTATAATTCACAATGCTCAATATAATCTATCCATCCTAGAAGTACCAATATGTACCATGACATTTGGGAACACTTATGGTGGTACAACAAGAAGAAGGAGATTTTAGAGTACATATCAAGGTTCTTGATATGTAATCATGTTAATGAAGAATAAAGAATGTGAAGGGATTATTGTACAATTTCATAAACACATATAAAAATGGGATAATGTCACCATGGACTTCACCAATGTTCTCCAAAAAATTTCCAACGAAAACAACGTGATATGGGTTTTGGTGGGTCAACTCACAATGCGTTATGGGTTTTAGTATGACCTATCTCCCCCAAACTCATGGAAAATATAAAATAACTATTCAGAAACATGAAGAAAATATAAGATCCTTCTCAATGGAATTAAATGGTAAATGGTATCGTCTTATCTATTTAGTTGATTTCTTATATAAATACAACATCCACTTGAGCATTCAGATGGCTCCATATGAAGCTCTTTATGGAATGTGATGTAGAACTCCAACCCTTAAAGATAAAGTTGGATAACAAAAACTACATAGACTTGATCTCATATAGGAGGTGATAGAGAAGATTCAACCCATCCATCAATATATCAAATATTATCAGATATGGAAAAAGAAAAATGTTGAAAACTATAAAAGAGACTTGAATTTAGAAGTTGGATATAATATCATCCTTTAAATATCAACACGAAATATATTCGTCTATTTCCAAAATAATGGGATAATAAGACCAAGGAACATTGGCCCCTTTGACATCCTTGATAGCATAGAATCAGTGTCCTATCATCTTTCACATGCACCAATAATATATCAAATACATGACTTGTTTCTTGTACATCTCATGAGAAATTAAGTACCAAGAACTTAACATGTATTGAACTCAGACGTGGAACAACCGAAAGATGATCATTATTGTGAGGAGCATCCAATATTCATTCTGGATCAAAGAGATAAGGTTCTACGCAATAAGAAAACACACCTTGTCAAATTTTCATGGAGAAACATTATGTTTGATGTAGTGATCTGGGAATCATAGTAAGGAAGGGAGTAGAAATATGGTCACATGTTTTGGAAAAAATAAATTATGAGGGAGAAAATTTCATAAGAAAGGATAATGTAAGGACCCAAACTTTTATCAATTGAATTTATCTTATTATAACTGTTTTATATAGTATAAATTACATAAAAAGCTTATAGGTCCCAACAAAAACCTTATTCTCATAAAATAATAATGAAGTAAATTATATTTAAATGCATTAATAAACCTATAATGAAGGAATAATAACATGAACTTTTGAGTAGTAATATGACCATTAGGAAGAGGAATACAAACAATAGAATAGTTATAAGGACTCGGCCTTAAAGCATTGCATAATCTTCAAATAAATGGATAACTCGCATTGAGGATCTTTTTAGGTTTAAAGTTTTAGATAATTAGGCCATAACTATTACATATCAACTAGAATATTACTAGTAGACACAAATACTCAGTATCCATTTTTTCATAAAATATAAAAGAAACATGTCTAGTTTTATGTTTTAGACAGCATGAAATTTCCTTGATCTTATCCCTGACCCTTATTCATCTTTAATTATTGTGGAAAACATTTAAAAAACATGGGATGAGCATAAAAAGATCAGTAAGGGATATAAAATAAGGAATGAAAACATTATCCCATCAATAAATACAAAACAATGAAACCATACTTTTCAATCATAACATACCTTATGAAATCATTAGATTTAGGAATAACACAAAAAATCATAAATCATAAAGGTAACATATGGCATACATAAAATACTTACATTGTAGATATCACAATTGTTTAGGGAGATACGTTGTAATACCCATCATAGTATATTCCCTAAATCTCTTAGGATAAACATTAGTGTTTACCTCTATCACATTACCCAATGCATTGGAGAGCTATCTTGGGCTCTCCCGCCCTATGTGTATCATAGAACCACCCATATATGTAAACAATACCCAAGAACCATAACATATTCATAACATTTAAGACAAGAATAAAAGAAATATGACATTTCAACATTCCAATCACAATATATCATTTCATGATATAGATATAATCAATGCTTTATCAAAAAAAATTCAAAACCATTTAAAACATTTAATAATGGGATTTTTGGATCAAAGTGTACCATACCACTTTAAAACTTTTAAATAAATTATCATTTGAAAACATGCATTTCTATATAAATAAATCCTCAAAACCATTTTTAAAATAGGGACATTAATGATAAATATTTAGAAGAATAAATATTTAAAACATTTAAAATGATATTTTAGTTAAATATTTTTTAACAAAATGAGAGTCTCTTGAATAAAAATAATTTATGAATAATATTGAATAAAAACTTTATAATAGCATGAAAATAAATGGATTCATGATATAATATTCCAAAGGACTGTATATACACCATATAAGAGTGAATTGGTGTGTAACATCAATTAAGTCTCAATGGAATGTAAATTGAGATGAAATCCCCTATAAAAAATGTAACCTTATATTAAGGATAAATCAATTACAAAAAAATATGTGAAAAATATAAATACACTCAATATGATTGTATATTAACTGTAAACCAATCAGAGAAAATTCGCACATATTTTGGTAAAAACAACACTAATGACTTGGATGTTTAACTTACTGAATGGAAATTGAGTTAAAATTACTCTTATCAAGTTCCTCTCAATGACTTGAGAATTTATAAATGGATTGATTATGTTTATTATAAGTATATAAAAACAAATCAGAGTTAGAATTACTACATAATTAAATAAATATTGATTTTACAAATATTCTTGGAGTAAAATAATCTATGAAGTATGTGTAAACCCCAATGACGCGAAATTGAAATTTGAAATTCCCTTACCAATTTGGTAACATACGAAATGTACACCCCATGAAATAAGGATCATACAATGAAGATGTAAATACCCATAAATTGAAGAATATTATACAAATAATATAATAATGGGTAGTAAAAACACCACACAAAAGGAAATTGTGGCAAATATAGCATGAATCTCATGAAAATAAAAAGTGAGATGAAAACCCCTTACCACGTTGTAATCAATAGATTCGTACGACTGAAAGTAAATAACCACCAAATTAATCACACAATACCATGAATATAAATAGAATCATGATAATATATATTAAATGGTAGTACAAAATACACCACATGCAAGGAACTATAGCGGCGGAAGCACTGTAGCGGCGGAGTAACTGTTGCATGATACTGTAGCGGCAGAGGAACTGTTGCAGGGTACTGTAGTGGTAGTGGGTACTGTAGCAGGCACTGTAGCTGTGTAGGGTACTGTAGTAGTATTGTTCACAGAGGGTCCTTTGGGGGAAAAATGGGCTTTCAAGCCTTGTATTTAGGCCACTTGGTCTTGGGACTTTGGGATATGTATTGGGTCTTCCTATACCTGCTTTGAGGTCTTTGATTTAATAATAAATTGAGGCTTTGGCCCCAACCTTTTTAAAAAAAGTGGCGAACAATGGAAATCTGATAGAATTAAAAGTGAGATAAGAAACCCCTTACCACGTTGTAATCAATCGAGTCCTATGACCAAAAGTTAATAACAACCTAATGAATCATAGAATACCATGAATATAAATATAATTAGGATAATATATATCAAATGTCAGTACACAATACACCACATGATAGAAATAAGTGGAAAACAATGGAAATCTAACAGAATTAATAGTGAGATAGAAAACCCCTTACCTCGTGTCCGACATTACTTGTTTGTTCGTTGTTCCTCCTGAATAATAAAATTAAGTTAATTTATGATTTATTAAGAACCTTTTCAAGTTTATTATTCCTTTTATATCACTTATTACCCTGCTATAAACATTATGTAATCATTTAATCTAATAATGGTCATTTTGTCGATATTTGGTACATGAGTCAAAAATGAACCCCTTATAATTACTAGTTGTCCATTTGGTCAAGATTCCATTATCTCTAGAATTATATTAATGATTTATATATCATATATATCAAGTATATGTATGTATTTATAATATTACATAACATATGAAAATAAGAAATGAAATGCACCCTTCATTAAGACGGTAAGTCGTACGTACGCATGAACGCTACTTTCATTTCTATTTCTTATTTAATGGAATGAAAACTTACTGATACATAGGTATATTATAACTAATTTATTATATCATATGATATATAGGTTACATAATTTTATTAACTCCATCCTTTATACGTTCCATGTATGTCATGAACAAATCATATCACCTTGATGGGGCGGTAATCCGCACTTCATCATATGAAATTAACGTATATACACATATTAGAAAGCATAAAGGTGTGTTTGTAAATAAAAATTATAAAACAATAGAGAAAACATAAACATAATATATATCATATATAAAAACCTATCCATCATAATGGCCCCCATAAGAGGTGGTAGAGGAAGATTGAACAATCAATGTTTCGTGAGGCGTTAGTTTGTCGTCCACATAAATAGTATGTTCTTTAACCTTTAGATGGAGGTGTCTGTATTTGTAGTTATAATAATTATAATAAAAACAACCTAATATATTGAGGATACTGGTTTTGTTATAAGATAAATGAATAAAAAGTGTTTAGGGGGTTGGAGAAGTAAAAGAAAACAAAATAACTTAAGAGAAGATGTTACCTTAAAATCAGGTAACTCCCTTTGGTTTGAACCAAAAGGGTTTCTTGAAGTGCCTTCCTCAAAAGGTATGGATACTATGAGAAAGAGAGGGATATTGAGACCTTATTTGGGAAGAGTTTGGATTATCCAAGGGTATTTAGAGTTGTGAGTAACGGGTTAGAGGTGAGGGCTTCTTATAAGGGAGGGGAGGGGCACTTTAGGAAAGTGTCAAAATATTATTTTATTATATAACGCTTTTTGGTTTCTAAAGGTCGAAAACTTATTAAAGTTGAAGATAATATGACTCATGGTAGAAATAAAATCATCCAATAAGAACTGTATAGGTTTTGGATATTATTTTAATCTT
Organism: Viscum album; assembly: GCA_963277665.1. NCBI lineage: Eukaryota > Viridiplantae > Streptophyta > Magnoliopsida > Santalales > Viscaceae > Viscum > Viscum album. The sequence goes on from OY728163.1 coordinate 2,119,151,254, forward strand.
TATAATTATATTTATTTAAATCATTTATTAATGAGGTAAACACTACATCATTATTGTGTCATAGATAATTTAATTTATTTGATGCCAAAATATTTTTTTAAAAAAAACCATAATGTATGAGATATTTTTTTTCTTTATAATGAATATTTATAGTCAAATATATCAATTATATAACCCCACATTAAAATTTTGTTAGAAAAACAATACATGTTTATGATAATTTTATTTTTTACTTTAAAAAGAAAAGTTATTAATATCATTATCTTACCCAAGTGGCTTACGAAGGACAAAAGTCTCACCCAATGATTTTCTTGATCAGACATTACTCATACAATAATGTTAGTTGAAGTGTTGAGGTAATTTTTTATTATTATAATATTCTTTTTACCTTGAATTACCCTATTTACATTTAACCGCAGTAAGTAAAAGTGAAAAGTTTCTTTTCAGAAAAAGTTATTTTCATATTATTAAACCACATTTTACTTACTAATAACAAACATAAATGTTGTATTTTTTAAATTCAATTCAAATAAGTTTTAAATTTTCATTTAAATGAAAAATTCAGACTTTTAACTACTACTTAGTGGTTTCACTATTCATCAAGAATTAAAGTTTTTTATAAAAATACCAAAATATCAGCCTAAGTTGTATTTGATATTCGGAATTCAAAAATGATGTATATTTTACCAAATTAAATGAATTGAAGTTTTATTAATTAATTTAAAATTAATTCTTGTTGTCAAAATAAAAAAGCGTGTTTTTAAGAAATACTAACTATCAAAAGATTGAGACTTGTTTATACCCAATATCAAAGTTAAATTTCTTCCAATGAACAAAATTGGATTAAATGGTAAAAATATAATCTAATTACACTTTAAAAGGACTTACATATATAATCTAACAATATAAATATATTATATTAAATGGAGGATTTGAATTAAAACACAGTATTTTTCACAATTCATTAAAAATTGAATTTTATCAGAAAAGTACCAAAAAATTCGGCAAAGTAAATTTTGATGTCCTAATTCTCAAAAAAAAAAAATTTGTAAAATATAACATATAAAAGTGAAAAAAAATATAATTAAAGAAGGTTCTTCATCAAAAGTCATTAAATCGACCTTTTAAAGAATATTAGAGTATTTATACTTAAAATCAAATTCTTTCTTATTTTAAGCCCCTAAAATTTATTAAATAAATGTAAAAATATTTAACAAACCTGTATAATCATATTTTAGTTAGTTCTATTCATTACATCAATTATAGAGGATAGGTTTTAACAAGAATTTAAAATAATAATATCATTTTATTATTTTTTTAGTATGACTCAGCCTTGTGTGCAACGTATGATTTCAAAGAAACTCATTGTTGCGTATCGGGTCCGCCATCGAACATAGAAACCCCTTTAAAGTAAAATTAATATTTAATTCAAAAATATTATTAATTATGAAAATGTATTATTCTTTATTTACATGGGATGTTACATCCTTCCCACCTTTTGAAATTTTGTCCTCTCAATTTCAAAATTGGGCTTGGAAACTTCATTGAAAGTCCCACATCATAAAAAGAGTGAACAAAATTATCACATTAAAATAATGAAAGAGATATATGAAGGTCACTCAAGATATCCCATACTAGGATTCCATGTAGAAAAACATAGATACGGAAGAGAAACAAACCATTAAGGTTTGATTCAAAGTGGTAGAAAACATGATTAAGAGAAAGTTAACCACCAGAAAATCACAAACATGTGATGGGTTAAAAGGTCTTTGATTCCCTAGTAGTAAAAGTTAACATACGTTGTTTTTGTTTTAAATTACATTTCATAAAGTTGAGTAATTTATTTAATATCATGAATAAGAACATAAGGAAACATACTAACTATTCATGCAAACATTCATCCTTTACTAGATTTCTACCACACACTCATCTTTTCTCTAAATGATGAGTATTCAAGATGACTTGTTCACATTGAATGTGCTATGATCAACTTCTATAGAATCACATAATCCAAAAAAGATGAAATATAGTTTTCCCATGTATTTATAAATTAACCAAAACCAAAATGGTTAGTACATGACCAGATAATCCACAAAAAGGATAATCTTTTACAAAAATAAAAAGTACACTTAATCTTCAAAAAAATTGAAACAATTCCCAAAGTTCAACAAATACAATTCAATAAACAACTGTCTCTAAAATTATTCAATGTAATCCAAACTAAGGTTGAAACCCAAATCTCAGAAGTATTTAATCACATATTCTTACTAGATAAATCTTAACATTTATCTCCAAATAACATTAGTTACTCTTAAGGTTTCATAATAAAAATTAATTAACTTAATCACATATTATTCATGGTAGGTTAATCATTTACATAAATAAACCAAATCATCATATGTCTAAAACAAAAAAAATAGATTCTTCCAAAGTAAAATATCAACCATTACTCCAAAAATGAGATCCCATAGTATTATTTTTCGTTTAAGCATATAATGTTTCCAAAAGAGAAAACAACTTCTAAAATAACCTCAATCACTTAATCACCAAATAATTTTCCTATATTAAGGATATCCATTTGATAAAACATAAGTTCCCAAAATCAACTTATTATTAATATATAAAATCATTTAACTACAAATAATAAGTCATTCTAACTAGGAACTTCACGTAGGACTGTTTTAGGCGATGCTCCCTTATCGCCCTTCAATTTTGGGATTGATTCTTGCAGCCTTTCTGGATGTGACGGGTTGTCACCAATCATACGGATTGACCATTTTATAAAACTCAAAAATAAACCTAACATATTTTAACCTCAATGGGTTTCTAATACCTTTAATTTTCATCCCAATACATTAAGACCTAAACATCTTATAAATTTTTTTTTTTCACCTCCATATGAAAAAATAAAACTATTCCCAATAGAAAGAACATCATTCCTTGATCACAGTGTCTATATGGTTTTATCTTCATCTTGTTAACGTAAGTTGAAATTCTTTGCATTTCAAAAATTATTTAGATATTCTTCAAAATCATTTTCCTCCTTCATACAAACACACCTTGTATACTTTGGGTCATATGGGTGTTCACCGAAAAAAAATTCAGAAAATAATCATGAATGACATATAATATCAAAACTTCTGATAAACCATGATTTTTATAAAACTGTCAGACCGAATTTGAGTTGAAACTTTCAATCAATGGTCCTTTTAAAATACCATTAGTATGTGCTGAGAGACTACATTATAAAGTAAAATATAAATAGGTTATACATGGGTCTCCTTCTTCCGCACCTTTTTCAAAATCTTAATATGATTCAAAATATTTTGATAAGGTAAAATATTTGAAAATGCGTTGATAATATTTACCGTTTGTGGAAATATTAGAATATTGAGAAAATAGTATTTGATTAAATACAACACATGATCCACGATGATATCGAGGTATAGTGGAGATGTTTGATATCTCAAAAAAGTACTTTCAAGTGAGTTGTATGCTATAAAACGTTTTACAATCATCTGGACATGACATTGTAATAATTATTTTAATCATATCATCAGGAAGAGATTGGAATGTCATTTGATATCCTCCTCTTTCCATTTGTAAAAAATATTCCTTGATCTGAAATATTTATAAAACATGGATTTAACTGAAATAATAGATATAGGGACTAACCATGTGTTTAATGAAAACTCTTAATTCCTAAAGTTGTCTAAACTAACCTCTAATACCAACTATAATAACCCAACCTTAAAACATTACATAATGTTGAAATAAATGGAAAATTCACATTGATGATATTTTTAGGATTAGAGATTTAGAAAATTTGGAAATAACTATTACATATCAACTTGAATATTATAAGTATACACGACTACTCAGTATCCATTTTTTAATAAATTAAAAAATAAACATGTCTAGTTCCATGTTTTAGACAGCATGACTTTTCTTTGATCTCATCCTTGACCATTATTTATCTTTGATTCCCATGTAAAACATTTCAAAAACTTTGGATGATCATAAAAATCTCAGTAAGGGATATGAAATAAGGAATGAAAACATTATCCTATCAATAAGTACCAAACAATGAAACTGTACTTTTCAATCATAACATACCTTATGAAATCAGAATATTTATGAATAACACACAGAAATCATAAATTATAAAGGTAACTTATGGGATACATAAAATACTTACATTGTAGTTATCATATCTACATATGGTGTTACGTTGGAATACCCATCACAGTATATTCCTTAAATCTCTTAAGAGAAACATTAACGTTTACATCTGTAACGTTACCCAATTCATTGGAGAGATATCTCGGGCTCACCTTCCATAGTTTTATCACAGAACTACCTATATACGTAAACAATTCCCACAAATCGTAACATATTAATAACACTTAAAAAAAGAATTAATAAAATATAACATTTCCACATTACAATCACAACATATAATTTCAATATATAGACATAATTAATTCTTTATCAAACCATTGTCAAATACATTTAAAACATTTAATAAAGAGATTTTTGAATCTAAGTGTTCCATACCACTTTTAAAATTTGAAATAAATTATCATTTGAAAACATTAATATTCATAGAAATAAATCCTTAAACCCATTCTTAAAACATGGACATTAATGATAAATATTTAGAAGAATAAATCATTAAAACATTTAAAATGGTATTTTAGTTAAAGAGTTTTTAACAAAATGAGAGACTCATGAATAAAAATAATTGAGGAAAAACATTGAATCCAAACCTTAAAATATCATGAGAATAAAGGGATTCATGATATAATATCCAAAGGACAGTATATACACCATATAAGAGTGAATTGGTGTGTAACAACAATGTAGTCTCAATGGAATGAAAATTGAGACGATAACCCTTTTAAAACTGTATCCCTAGATTAAGGATAAATAAATTACATAATAATGTTTGATTAATATAAACACACTCAATATTATTTGATATTCAGTGTCAATAAATTAGAGAGCATTAACATATATTTTTTAAAAAAAAGAACACCAATGACTTGGATGTTTAACTCAATGAATGGAAATTGAGTTAAAATTACTCTTATCAAGTTCATAACGATGACTTGAGAATTTATCACTGGATTGATTATGGGTATCAGAAGTATATCCACACAAATTGGAGTGGAAATTTCTACCTAAGTAAATAAATAGTGGTTTTACACATAATTTTGGAGTAAAATAATCAATGAATTATGCGTAAAGCCCAATGAGTCGAAATTGAAATTTGAAATTTCCTTACCAATTTGGTAACTTATGAAACATACACCCCATGAAAGAAGGATCATATAATGAAGGTGTTAATAACCATAAATTAAATAATATTATAAAAATAATACAATCATGGGCAGTAAATACACCACACAAAAGTAAATAGTGGAAAATATAGCATGAATCTCTCGGGAATAAAAAGTGAGATAAAAACCCCTTACCACGTAGTAATCAATCATTTCGTATGACCAAAAGTTAATAAACACAAAATTAATCATATAATATCATGAATATAAATTGATTCATGATAATATAAATTAGATATTAGTAAAAAATATACCAAATGCAATAAATAAGTGGCGAACAATGGAAATCTTACGGAATTAAAAGTGTGATAAGAAACCCCTTACCATGTTGTAATCAATCAAGTCGCAAGAAAAAAAGTTAATAACCACAAAATAAATCACAGAATACCATGAATATAAATATAATCATGATAATATATGTCAAATTTTAGTACACAATACACCACATGCGAGAAATATGTGGCGAACAATGGAAATCTCACGGAATTAAAGGTGAGATAAGAAACCCCTAACCTCATGTCTGACTTCAGTTGTTTGTTCCTTTTTCTTCCTGAATAATAAACATAAGTTAATTTATACTTTATTAAGAACCATTTTCATGTTTATTAGTCATTTTATATCACTTATTACAATTTTATAACCATTATGTAATGATTTATGTTAATAATGGTCGTTTTGTCGATATTTGGTACTTGAGTAAAAAATGAACACCTTATAACTAAAAGGTGTCCATGTGGTCAAGATTCCATTATATATAGAATTATATTCATGATTTATATAACATATTTATCATATTTATCCATTATATTTATGTATTTATAATATTACATAACATTTTAAGTTAATAAATTAAATGCTCCGTTCATGAAGACTGTAAGTCGTACATACGCATGAATGCTACTTTCATTTATATTTCATATTTAGTGGAATTAAAACTTAATGATACATAGGTATATTATAATTCCAACATAATATAATATGATATGAATGTTATATAATATCATTAACTCCATCCTTTATATGTTCCATATATGTCATAAATGAATCATATCACCCGAAGGGGGCGGCAGTCCGCACTTTCTCAAATGAAATTATCGTATATACACATATTAGAAAGAATAAAGGTATGTTTGTAAAAAAAATTATAGAATCATAGAGATAAAATAAACATAATATATATCATATATAAAAACAGTGTCATCATAATGGCCACCATAAGAGGTGGTAGAAGAATATTGAACAATCATCATTTCATTAGACGATAGTTTCCCATCCACATAAACAATATTTTCTTTACCCATTAGATGGAGGTTTGTGTAAGTGTAGGTTGAAAACTTCTCATAAAAACAACCCAGTATACTAGGAAACTGGTGTTGATATAAAAGAAAGTAATAAAAAGAGTTTTGGGGGTTGGATATGTAAAATAAAACAAAATAACTTAAGAGAAAATGTTACTATTAAATCGGGTAACTTTCTTTGGTTTGAACTAAAAGGGTTTCTTAAAGTGGATTCTGCCTAAAGTAGTTCTTCTTGGAGGAAGAGTGGGATATTTAGAGATTATTTGGTTCAAGTTTGGAAGAGTCACGGGGCTTTAGAGGTGTGAGTAAATGGTAAGAGGTGAGGGTATTTTATAAGGGGAGGAGGGGCTCTTTTGGAAAGTGTGAAAATATATTTTTCTTATATCATTATTTTCAGTTTAAAAGGGTAAAAAACTTATTGAAGTCAAATATACGATGACTAATGGTTGAAATAAAATCATCCAATAATAATTGGATAGGTTTTTTATATTATTTTAATCTTTATAATCATATTAATATAAATCATTTATTATTGAGGTAAACACTGCAACATTATTGTGTAATAAATAATTTTATTTATTTGATGTATAAAATTTATAAAAAAAACTACCATAATGTAGGAAATATTTTTATATATCTAATGAATATTTATAGTCAATTATATCAATTATATAACCCCGCATTAAAATTATTTTAGCAAAACAATACATGTTTGTGATATTGTTTTTACTTTAAATAAAATGTTATTAATATCATTATCTTACCCAAGTGGCTTTCAAAGGCCAAAAGTCTCACCTAAGGATTTTCTTGGTTGGCCATTACCCGTCCAATAAGGTTAAGATAAATTTTTAGGTAATTTTGTTTTATTATAATATTCTTTTTTCCTTAAATTACCTTATTTACCTTTAATGGCGGTAAATAAAAGTCCAAAGTTACTATTCACCAAAAATTATTTTCATCTTATTGAAACAAATTTAACGTACTAATAACAACCATGTATTTTGGATTTAAAAAATTCTATTCACAAAATCAGTATAATCTAACTTTAATGAAAAATTCAGATTTATAACTACTACTTATTTGTTTTACTATTCATCAAAAATTGAAGTTTTTCAGAAAAACAACAAAAACAGCTTAAGTTATATTTGATATTCCAAATTAAAAAATGATGTATATTTTACCAAATTCCAAATATAAAAGTTTCATTAATTATTTTAAAATTAATTCCCATTGTCAAAACAAAAAACGTGTTTTTAAGAAATAATAACTATCAAATGATTAACACTTGTTTATGCCCAATTTCAAAGTGAAATTTCTTATAATGACCAACATTAGATTAAATGGTAAAAATATAATCTAATTAAACTTTAAAACTAATTGAAAATATAATCTAACCATATAAATACTTTATATTAAAGGGAATATTAGAATTAAAATACAGTGTTTTTCACTATTGATTAAAAATTTAATTTTATCCAAAAAATACCAAAAATTTACCCAAAGGAAATATTGAAGTCCAGATTCTAAAGAAAAAATTTATTTTGTCAAATATAAAATATAAAAGTGTCCAAAAATTCATTTAAATAGGGTTCGCCATCAAATGGTGGTAAATCGACGTTTTAAAGAATATTAGTGTACTTATGCTTAAAATTGGATTCTTTCTTATTTTAAGCATCTAAAATTTATTCAATAAATGTAAAAATATTTTACAAACATGTATAACCATATTTTAGATAGTTCTATTCGTTCCCACTATTACAATGGCTATCCATTAACTACCATTTAAAATAATTATATTATCTTATTTTTTTAGTGTGACTCAGCCTTGAGTGCAACGTAATATTTCAAAGAAACATATTGTTGTGTATCAGGTACGCCGTAGAACATAGCTACCTCTTTAATGTAAAATTAATATTTAATATAAAAATATTAGTAATTATGAATATGTATTATTCTTTATTTACATGGGATGTTACAATAGTTACCACACCTATTAAAGTATAAATAAAATTTACAAATATTTTAAATGATAATATGATATAATTATTTTATAGTAATTTAAATAAATGTTTTATAAATTATTAATGAATTGTTTGTATTTTTTGGAAAAAATAAATGATTTTTTCAATTTTATAATTAATAAAATAATTTAAAATAAATTTTATTTTCGTAAAATATTTTTGTAAGTGAATATTTGGTTGTCCTGTTATTATAATATAATTATATGAGACCTAAAATAATATTTGAAAGAGTTATGAAATTATTTATAAATTTCATATTCATATTTTCCAAATAAATGATGATTTTATTTTATAAATAAATTTATCATGTTGTGAAAATTATTTCCCTAAAATGGAGGGCATTTTTTATTTCTAAAAATCAAAAATAAAATCGGTTGAATTTTTAGGATTTTTTTTAAAAGATTTGATTTTTTTAAAGTAAAATACAATAATTTTCAATAGAAGCTAAATACTTGAATTATTGAGTCATAGATGTTGTATGCCATATCGAAGACCATAATATCTAACCCTAATAATTTATTTTAATATATATAGTGATAAGGACCAAAATATTCATTGTCAATCTCCAAAATAATAATATAATAACAAACCACCCCTCTCCTCCCCTATAAATACCACTAATCATATCCACCTCACCACGCACCTCAAAATCCTTGAACTGTGATGAAATTTTTCCCAATAAACATCCCATGACCCCCCCCCCCCACATTTCCCTGAGTTGTTGGTATCATCAAAAGACCAAACTCTTTTCCCAAAGTAGGTTATTAAGGAACATAAATTCAAGAGGTAAAATCCTATTTCTTTTTCTCTTAATTTCTTTTCAATTTTATTTCTTTTCATATCCTCTACTGACCAATCCTTTTCAAAGATTCATGAAAAATATATTATATTATATATACTATAATTTTATCTCATTTTGTAATAATTATTCATCAAACTCCTTCTCCCCAACCTTTTATTCCAAAAATGAAAATATCTTCAGTGATGTGTCGATTTATATCTATCATGGACGAAGCATTTTAATTTTTCATCACCACCTCCAAGGATAGTCATAATACTATTATTATGGTTAAATAATATTTTAAAATACTTGTTATATTTTATATTGTTTTATGGATCTATCATATAAACATGATATTAAATAAAATGATATCATTTCTTTATGGTCGTAAAATTCATCAAAGAAAACAAATATTTTTCATTAATTATTTACATAGTTATTCATCCTCATACCATATGAAAACATGATATATTAGATCATTTATTATTCTATATTTTATATAATAGAATATAATATTAATTATGGAGATTTATCCCCATTATACATGAACTTATAACCTTCTAAACAATTAAAATTATTATGAAACCCAAGAAAAGTAACACTCTCGGGCGATGAAATTGAACTCTATAACTCATAAAAAGGACATGAATAAAATTAATAATATTATAATTAGTAAAATATGTTTATAATCAGTTCTCCAATTTTTCAATTAATGAATATAATTTTATTCTACTGGATATTAATGAAATGAAATCACTCAGACATATGGAATGGGTATTCTCGAACCCAATCCTATTTCTTTTTAATTTTCCAACATTCACTGCATTTTCAGTATGGATGATCCTTTAATGTTCATTAAATATCATTTATTTTTTCCTCCCCTCTTTTTCCTTCCTACATAACTCTTATTTATAAAAACACACCTTTTACTTTTCTTGATATTTTTTCTTCTCTACCCAAGATTGATGATTATTATAACAAGAGTGGTATTATATCATTTTTTTAAACTAGAAAGTTTATTCATGAATGTATTATTTATTAAATGAGACCAATTTTATTCCATGGGTTACTAATGTCCAAGATAGATATTTTTTTAGGTGGCATGCATGATATTATAAATATTATGATTTGATGGGTGTGCCGGGAATTATATAGCACAATTAAATGTCATATTTTGATTGGTGGTCCCAAAAATATATATCTATCCAATGCATTGGGTAATGGGATGAATCTCATGATATAATTTAAAATATTCACGAAGATGATTTTATCACTATGAAAAACTAAGTTTGGTGGTTAACAACAAATACATTATGTTACATTTTTATGAATTTCCACATTCTATGACTTTATCTAATGCCTCCACTAATGATTATTTTCATATTTTTTTATGATGATTATTCTCACCCATGTTTCATGAATATTATTTATCCTCTTACTATGATTGTATCTCACCGATTATTTTTATTTTTACCCTCAGTTGAATACTTGTACTATGTAAAACATGGGGACCAATAAGAATCTAAAGAATGCAGAATTAAATAGTTATGATGATTTATTTTGTAAATGTGATGAATGGTCTTAATTTCCCTAATACACTAATCATTTTGGGACCTGGTTCTGTAACACTTTTATTTTTTAATATTTAATATGTTTTAATAATAATGTAATAAATATTAGGGTATCTATATATAATAATAATTGAAGGTTTTAGAGGAATAAAAAATGAAGGTTTATTATTTTTCCCTCTTATTCTGGTAACTCCTTTTGATTTTCAGCAAAGGAATTCATTGGAAATATTTTAGATAAACGTAAGGACTCAATAACGATAAGTTGTATGTGCATAAGTTAATTTTATATGTCTTTCATAAGAAAATGTAATTTTGTGGTTTGAATATAGTAGGGGAGTGTGAGCCCTTTTATATGTTGGGTGAGTGGAAAACATTTATATTTTTTATGAGTGAACTACACCCATGTTTTTTTCTGGTCACCAAGCCCCAATAATTCAAATAACACAATCCTATAAGTTTAACTATTCAAATATTTCAATAAAAAGAGTGTTGGACATGTTTGTATGCCATTTTCCCAATAAGATTAATATTTAACCACAATGTAAACACGTTCTTTACCTTAATCACTATATTTAGTTTTAATTGTTCGCATCAATCACTTTGGTGAAAAATTATGGTGTTATTATTAGACATTATAAATTATTTTCATTCAAAATGGTGCATCCATTATTCCAAAATAAATTAATTTAACATGAAAATTTTAATTTAATATCATGATGATGAAATGAGACATCAAATTTTTAAGAATAGTATTTTTTTAGCAAATGGTGATTGAATATAAATTCTATAATGAATAATAATCACTGTATAAAACTAATATAATATTTAATGATGAAATTTCATAAACATTTCATTTAAAATATTTTTTGTTATGGATAATTATTATAAATTAAAAATGAGAAACATTATTCATTTTAAAACAGGTTTTTAAACAACCTTCCTTAAAACAAAGAACAAAATTATGTTAAAATCTAATAAAAAGATAAATACAAATTAATTATGTGTTGTAAATATAAAAATTATTACTTATTTTACATGTTAAAATAGTAAATACATTTTGGGACACTTAAATTTCATCAATTTTTTAAAATAAAATCCTTTTAAAAAATTTAATATTTCTAAATATTTTCTAAAAAATCATCATTTTTGAAAAAATAAAAAAAATAAACCTAGGTAAATTTTTTATATTTTGATTTAAAAATTTATATTAATTTTATAAAATTCAATTATTAATATTTAAAAATTTATATTTTAAATAAATCCTTGTAAGACAAGATTTTAATTAAATCAATTTATTTTTTGATTAATAATTAAATGATCTTTTATTAATTAATATATCTATATAATTTGTATTTATAAATATGAAAATAATTTAATATATCATTACCTGGGTTTTTTAATCCTTCCCCCTTTTTAAATTGATTCCTCGCAATTTTATTCACTTACCAATAAGTTGAGGATATTCTTTCTTTATCAAATTTTTTGATCCCCGTGTTTTATCTTCTACCATATTGTTTTTCAATAAAAACATTACTTGGAGAATAACCTTATTACACAAAAAATTAACCATTTTTTCAAGAAACTGGTGTGTTTATTCCACATAAGAATTATTCTCTTCTTATTGAACTACTTATGTTCTTATAACATGAGATAAATCAAGAACGTATTTCCTAAACATTAAAACATGAAATACATTGTGTACAATAGATAAAATCATGGGAAATACACTTGGTTAGAAACTCATTCAACTTTATCTATGATTTCATATGATCTAATGAACCATTTAATTGTCTTCTCCATCTTACTAAACTAAATCACACTTTTAAATAGACACATATTTTGAAAGAGATGATCACCTATGTAACGAACCGAAATTTTTAATTAATCTTGTTTCCTAATTTTGTGTGTTATTTTATTTTTCATACTCAACAAAACTATTTCATTTGATAACATGAGTATAATTAAAATGAGACTGTTGGGTTTTGACTGTTATATGACCATTGGTCAATATAACGGCGGGAAACTAAACATTTCGATATTTGTCTCTAAATACAAGTGATCGTAGTTAATTAATATAGAAAGAAGATTCGATGGCCTCACCCAGTAGTCTTCGACCGATCGAAGCCCATCTAATAGAACTTGGGAAGGAGGTAGCACCACTGGGATTTTTTCTGGACCAAACCCAAGCTGAACGTTATCGTGTGAAGCTTGAACGGAATCGCCTTCGCGAGAAGTTCAAACTGATAGAAATTACTACACATGCGATGTTGGGTGAGCCTCCCTTAGATTATCTCACCTTAGCACACCTTACACTTAGGTCCTATACTGGTGTGATAAGGGGCTATGTAAGGAGACCGTAACTCCCTTGTGCAATTATTTATTTAAATAAATATTTTGATTTCTTCTTATGATGAAGTTTATGAATTTTCAAATATCTGGATAAATATAGAATGCATATTTTTGGTGAATTTTAGAGAAAGTATATTTTAAAAAAAATGTTTATTTAACCTTAAATAATTAAAAATGTGTAATGATTTTAAAAAAATGGACTTCTACAATTATGTTCAGTATGAAATTTAGAATCTAATAAGATCAACATAATTTTTGATAAATAGTAAATTATGAATAGTGATTTTATGCTTACGATTAGTAATGTGACCAAATGGATTAGTAATCTCACTTAAATAATGAATTAATATAATCTAGGCACCTTGATTAAGTAATGTGATTCAACAAAATAGTTAAATAACAGTTTCATAAATTATTAGTCAAGTATTAGTTTTTTCGGGTGAATAGTTTTTTTTAATTAAAAATTTATCTAAAAATATTAAGAAAATTATTTATATAAAATGGATTTCATTTTTGAACTCAGAGCATCGATATTATGTTAAGGTAATTTTTGGGGATTTTTATGAAAAAAATGAATTTTCAGTAAATACTGTATTTATTTAAAAATTAAATTAAAAATATATATAGAAAATTATTTTTATAAAATGGAGTTCATTTTTGAAATCAGAGCATCGATATTTGGTTAAGGTGAAATTTTTGGATTTTTCTAAGAAAGTTGAATTTTCGATGAATAGTGAAAATACAGTTTTTAAGTTACGGGTGTTTAATGACATCATTAAATGATTTATTAGGTATGTAATCAATGTGGTATACTTATGAATAGTGATATCATGTATGAGGTGTCCCAAGTGGCCAATACCATGGGAAAATACCATGGGCAAGCCCATGGTTTTACCAAAACCACTAATGAGGTGTCCCTTGGCCATTAATGCCTTGTACCCTCACTTTCCATAAATACCAAGCCACCTCTCATCCATTCTACTTACAACTCTCCACCAACTAAGATCTGGTCTCATTACCTCCCAATGAGTCCTCCCAAGGTTCCCCACACCCTCAAGGTCCCAACCTTTGAGTTTTAAGAGTTACGTTTTAAGGTAAGGGATCTGACCTCTCTTTTTCTTTTCAAGTAATCACTTTTATGTCATTCCTTTTATGATCCATGTTCTTATGTTGGAGGATGTTATTTTATAATAATATTACTTCCCTTTTCATGTTCATATTATGGGGTACCCCATCTTTCTCTCATCAATTCGTTTTATGAATGTTTAAGTGGCGCTGTTAGACTGCCAAATTTTTAAGGGATTCTTTCACCCTTCTTTTGTTCAAAGTTCTACTTTCATGTCAAGTCTTTCAAGTTCCTTTTTAATTATGTTGGGGTATTATCTCTATATCTATCATACTTAACTCTTATGTTAATATTATGAGAGACCCTATTTTGATCTTGTCAATTCATTTTTGGTTGAAGTTTAAGTGATGTCGTTAGGCTGCCGAATTTTCATAAGAGAAATCTTATTTTTTTGTCTTCCTTCCATGTTTTTCATTTCAAATGGTATTTCCTTCAAATTTCATTACCATGTCCATATATCATTCATATTCTATCCCTCTATTGTTTTATGGGTCATTTATGATTGTTTTACCCATGTCCCATCTCTTTTCAATGTTTTCTAAAACCCCGAAACCTAGTCGTTATGCTGCAAAATATCCGTCTCAAAATGTCTCTCTCTTTTTCTAAAGTTATTTTATTTTATTAAGTGAATACTGAAAGCTATCTCTTCTATAGGTTTATTCACATATATATATATATATTTGTTCTATTTTAAATTCTGGGATTTACATACATGAGACCTGCTCTCCCTTTCCGTGGGTTTAAAGTGACGTAAAGATCATGTCTTTAAAGCCGTTTTTAAAACGTTATGATTATGAAATGAAACCCACTCCTTTTTTTCTATATGGGTTGTTTATGAAATGATTTATGATGATATATTTGGATTAGATGATAATAAATACCTGTCAAGGGTGCGCCCTAATAGCGCTCCAATGCATTGGGTAAAGACTTAATCTCTAGAGATGACTATTTTTAATGACACCTTGGTGAATAACCTTGGTAATTTTTAATGACACCATGGGGATGGACCTTGGTGAAACAGAAATGATTTTCAATATTAAATATTGTAGTCACATCTTCATGTTATGAAATACATTATTTTTATTACGATATGTCTCATGATCTTTTTCTCTTGCCTTAATGTTATTTTCCTGACTTTATTGATGTATCTCAAGTTCAAATGTTAAATGTTTCCCTTCTTTCCCTTACTGGGCCTTCTGCTCAACCTTTATTTTGATGTATGTACCCAGGTTATGAGATGCAGTAATGAACCTAGGATTAACATAAGGATAAGCCTTTCAAGTGTTTATGAAGAATTGTTTTTTTTGTTTCATGTATTAAGCTCCTGGTTTCCAAGACACTAAACCTTAAAGATACTCAGTTTTGTATAATGTAATGAATGTTTATGTGACAAAAATGCGCGATGCTATAGTTGGTATCAAAGGATGTTTTATTTATTTGTGGAAATTAGGATATGAAAACTTCAGGAAGAACCCTATAGAAATGTTTAAATAAAGGAAATCTTCCTGGTATTTTGGTGATTATTGAGTAAGGGGTTTCCAAGAAAATACATCCCTATCTGGATACGAGGAGGTAGAGGTGGCTCTGGTACAGATGTACATAGGGGTAAAACCTGAAAACACCACTTTGATCTCGAATCAAATGAGAACTAGTACACGACAACAGGCCTCGCTGCACTCTTGGTTACGACACTCCCAGGGGATATGCTTTGGTAAATTCATAAGCTTAGTATGAACCATTATTAAAGGAACAAAGATAAAATAAAATAAATATTCACATAAGAATATATGATCATCGATAACCCAGATTGGAACATAGGGGATCACAAGTTAGGGTATACTTTTCTTCTACATGTTATCCAAATATGCTTTATGTTTCTTTTCATTATTATTGGCTAAGTATTTAAGCCCCTAATTATACTTTATTTTCTTAGTTAATGGCGGGAAATTGAAGAACATGTCCCAACAACCAATGTGATAGGAAATGTGACGATTTCCGTATTAATATGACAGAGATGATTAGGGGATTAAAGGATGATTATTATTTTGGAAGACATTCACTATTTTGGGAACCCTATTTTATCGAGGTAAATAGATTACTACGGTATTTTCTTTGAGGAGTAATGGTTGACTTATATTTTGAAGAATCGATGAATTTAAGGCGGACTTATAGTAATTTAGGTTACTTATGGAAATGATTAAACCTATCTTGGGGTAAATATATTTAGGTTAGTTAATTTTGTTATAAGATGTTAGGAGTGGTTGATTTTTTTTGAATATGAATGATAAATCTATCTTGGAAGACTATGTTATAAGATCGTTCATATAATTGGGTTTCAATCTTAGTTTGGTTTATTTTGAGGAATTTTAAGGAAAGTTATTTATGTCGTAGTCTGTGATGAACTTTGGGTAGTACCATGGAACTTTGAAGATTTAAAAGTAGTTTCCCTTCTTATGGGATTTTTTCTTTTTGAAGAGTTGTTTTATCTTACCCTTTCTATTTTTGGGATAATGTTTAATGATAGAAGAAATTGATAGTTAATATTTTGTGGATTACGTGATTCTCTAGAAGATGATTCTTGTGCTTTGATGAGACCAAGTAGTTTTGAATGCTCATCGTTTGGAGAAAAGATTATTTTTGGTAGAAACTTATTAAAGGATGAAACTCTACTTGAAGGTAGGTATATTTCCTTATGTTTTTATTCTATGTAATAAATGAATTCCTCAAAACTATAAAAAGGAACGTAAAACAAAAAAGTTGTATGTTAACGTTTCCTACTGGGTAATCGAAGAACGTTTATACACATCATAATTTTGTGATTTTCTTATTAAAAACTTTCTCCTAATCATGTTTTCTATCACTCCCCCTGAGAACATGACCCTTTGTTTTTTTCAATATCTATGTTTTCTTTCATGGAATCCTAGTATGGGTTATCTCGGGTGACCTTTGTACTTCCTTGTCTTCCTTTTAAATTAATAGTGTTACTGACTCTTTTTTCGATGTGGGACTTTCAATGAAATTTTAAAACCCAATTTTTAAAAATTGCGAGGATGCAATTTCATAAGGGGGGAAGATTGGAACGACCCGAAATTTTGAATAAATCTTGTTTCCTAATTTTGTGTGTTATTTTATATTTCATACTCAACAAAACTGTTTCATTTGGTAAGATTCGTATAATTAAAATGAGACTGTTGGGTTTTGACTGTTTTATGACCATTGGTCTATATGACCGCTGGAAAATAAACATTTCAATATTTGTCTCTAAATACTAGTGATCTTAGTTAATTATTATTGAAAGAAGATTCGATGTCCTCACCCAGTAGTCTTGGACCGATCGAAGCCCATCTAACAGAACTTGGGAAGGAGGTTGCACCACTGGGCTTTGCTCTGGACCAAACCAAAGCCGAACATCATCGTGTGATGCTAGAACAGAATCGCCTTCGCGAGAAGTTCAAACTGATAGAAATTACTACACGTGCGATGTTGGCCGAGCCTCCCTCAGATTCTCTCACCTTAGCACACCTTACACATAGGTCCTATACTGGTGTGATAAGGGGCTATGTAAGGAGACCGTAACTGCCTTATGTCATCCTTTGTTTTAAATAAAAATTTTGGTTTCTTCTTATGATGAATTTTATGAATTTTCAAATGTCCGGATAAATATAGTATGCATATTTTTTGTGAATTTTAGAGAAAGGATTTTAAAAAAAATTGTTTATGTAAACCTTAAATAATTAAAAATGTGTTATGATTTTCAAAAAATGGTCTTCTACAATTATGTTCAGTATGAAATTTAGAATCTAATAAGATTAATTTATTTTTTGATGAATAGTAAATTATGAATAGTGATTTTATGCTTAGGATTAGTAATGTGACCAAATGGATTAGTAATCTCATTTAAATAAAGCATTAATAAAATCTAGGTACCTTGATTAAGTAATGTGATTCAATAAAATGGTTAAATAACGGTTTCATAAATTATTAGTCAAGTATTAGTTTTTTCAGGTGAATAGTTTTTTTTAATTAAAAATTTAATTAAAAATATTAAGAAAATTATTTTGATAAAATGGATTTCATTTTTGAACTCAGAGCATCGATATTATGTTAAGGTAATTTTTGGGGATTTTTATGAAGAAAATGAAATTTCGGTGAACAATGTATTTATTTAAAAATTAAATTAAAAATATATAGAAAATTATTTTTATAAAATGGAGTTCATTTTTGAAATCAAGGCATCGATATTTGGTTAAGGTGAAATTTTGGGATTTTTAAGAGAAAGTTGAATTTTCGATGAATAGTGAAAATACAGTTTTTAAGTTACGGGTGTTTATTGACATCATTAAATGATGTATTATGTATGTAATTAATATGGTCGACTTATAAATATTGAGATCAGTTATGAGGTTTCCCATGTGGCCAATACCATGGGAAAATACCATGGGCAAGCCCATGGTTTGGCCAAAACCACTAATGAGGTGCCCCTTGGCCATTAATGCCTTGTCCCCTCACTTTCCCTAAATACCAAGCCATCCACTCATCCATTCGACTCCCAACTCTCCCCCAATGAAGCTCTGGTATCATTAACTTCCAAGGATTCCTTCCAAGGTGCCCCAAGCCCTCAAGGTCCCAACCTTTGAGTTTTAAGAGTTAAGTTTTAAGGTAAGGGATCCAACCACTCTCTTTCTTTTCAAGTAATCTCTTTTATGCCATTCCTTTTATGCTTTATGTTATTACGTTGGATGATGTTATTTTATAATATTCTTACTGAACTTTTCATTTTCATATGATGGGATACCCCCTCATTCTCTCATCAATTCTTTTTAATAATGTTTAAGTGGCGCCGTTAGGCTGCCGAATTTTTAAGTGATTCTTTCACCCTTCTTTTGTTCAAAGTTCTACTTTCATGTCAAGTATTTCAAGTTCCTTTTTAATTATGTTGGGGTATGATCTCTATATCTATAATACTGAACTCTTATGTTCATATGATAAGAGACCCTATTTTGTTCTTCTCAATTCATTTTTGGTTAAGGTTTAAGTGACGCCATTAGGCTGCTGAATTTTCATATGAGAAATCTTATTTTTTTGTATTCCTTCCATATTTTTCATTTCAAATGGTATGTCCTTAAAATTTAATTACCATGTTCATATATCCTTCATATTATGTCCCTATACTATTTTATGGGTCATTTATGATTGTTTGACCCATGTCCCATCTCTTTTCAATGTTTTCTAAAACCCCGAAACATAGCTGTTATGCTGCAGAATTTTCATCTCAAAATGTCTCTCTTTTTCTATAGTTCTTTTATTTTATTAAGTGAATACTAAAAGCCCTATATTCTATAGGTGTATTCACATATATACCATGTTGTTATATTTTAAATTCTGGGATTTACATACATGAGACCCGCTCTCTCTTTCCATGGGTTTAAAGTGACGTAAAGTTCATGTCTTTAAAGCAGTTTTTAAAACGTTATGATTAAAAAATGAAACCCATTCCTTTTTTCTATATGGGTTGTTTATGAAATTATTGATGATGATATATGTGGCTCACATGATAATAAAGACATTTCAAGGGTGCGCCCTGATAGCGCTCCAATGCATTGGGAAAAGACTTAATCTCTAGAGATGACTATTTTTAACGACACCTTGGTGAATAACCTTGGTAATTTTTAATGACATCTTGGGGATGGACCTTGGTGAAACAGAAATGATTGTCAATATTAAATGTTGTAGCCACATATTCAAGTTATGAAATATTTTATTTTTATTATGATATGTCTCAAGATTTCATTATCATGCCTTAAATTTCTTTTCGTGACTTTATTGATGTATCTTAAGTTCACAAGTTAAATGTTTCCCTTTTTTCCCTTACTGGGACTTCTGCTCACCCTTTCTTTTGATGTATGTACCCAGGTTATGAGATGTAGTAATGAACCTATGATTAACATAAGGAGAATCCTTTAAAGTGTCTTTAAAGAATGGTTTTTTTTGTTTCATGTATTAAGTTCCTGGTTTCCAAGACACTAAACCTTAAAGATCCTCAGTTTTCTATAATGTAATGAATGATTATGTGACAAAAAGGCGGGATGATATAACCTATCAGGAATGAATAATCTTTCCTCTATTGATCTAAATAACTTTTATATATAATCTAGTTTGTCCTAATGCGTTACTAAATCTACTAAAATTTACCTACAAACTCTAATTCCAACTCTCGTCCCAAAAATACAATTTTATTAATTTATCCCAAATTTTTGTTTCTTGGATCCACTATCCATGTAATTCCTCAAATGGGACTCTCTGTAGACTAGAAATAAAAGTGTTATTATGATAAATCTAAACAACATAATGATGTTTATACCAACTTCCCTTGTATTCCAACGAGGAAGATAATGTAATATATTAATTGGATTGAATTATCCACTCATAAATTCCACTTTATTTAGGATGAAAATATTAAATGAAATATAACGTATCCCCCAATATCTTATGAATTTCTTTACAAACATTGGATAGAACTTGGGATCAGGGTCTGATACAATATAGAGATCCCCTCTATTAAACCTTAATATATACATTAGATAAAGTTAATAAATATGGTCTAAGGAAATTGTGTCTCAAATGGGATAGAAAATTTTAGATATAGTTAATTGATCAATAAAAACCCAAATAACATTGTTATATCCTTTTTTACTTGGAAATACTAATACTAAATTCATTAATATACTATCTCATTTTCACTATATTACTTGAAATGGTTAACACATCCACATTGGTAATTATCAACCTTCATTAACATTGAGAAACATAAAAAAACATCATGTTATATTTAGTAATATCTCCTTTCATTCCATCCCACTAGTAATAATATCAAATGTCTTTATACATCATAGTAATTCCCAGATGAATGGAAAATAGAGAAGTATGATCCTCATTCAACATCATTTTCCAAAAATGGAAATAAAACAGTATACAAAAACATTTTCCAAATCATTGTATACCATCATCATCAATATTAAAATTAGGAAACTTACCCTTCATAATAAATTTTATCTTTTTTTTAAAATATTGATCCTCCTTAAAAAAGTTCATAATTATTTATCGTAATGAACACTATAATAATAACTAAAAAAAGTGTATTTACCATCATCCAAAAAATCTAATACAAAATTCAAAAATAATTAATCATAGGTTTATGTTCTAAACCTATCATCATTAATATAGAATTCATATATTGACATAAATAATCAACCACATTATTTTTATTTCCATAATTGTAATGGATCATGGAATCATAATACATGATTACATCGAGCCATCTATTTTGTATCTTGTTCAATTCTTTTTGAGTGAATATAAATTATAAATTTTTTTATCAATATATATGTCACACTTTACTACATGTCAATGATGCCTCAAAATTTTTAAATCAGAAAACCCTATACATATAATTCCAATTATGGTGTATCATAATTTTTCTCAAGAGGTTTTAACTCATGTAAAGCATAAAAAATAACCTAATCATTCTAAATTAGGATGAAACCATGTCCATTCAATAATAAATCACCGTATTTGATGAATATTCCATTTTTTAGTTGGGGCCAATACTAGAGAATAAATGAATCGTATATTTTGTTCCTAAACCAATCATCACATTATTTTTTCCATATGATTATAACAATATTTCTAGTTATCATATACAGTGGCATGTAAAACTTGGAATTTGTTTCAATAAACCATCTTGATTATCCATAAAAATCCAATAAAACTAAAAATATCTATGATATTTTCGGGTCTTTTACATTCATCAACAAATTTTTTTATCATATTATATAGTTATGAAATATTTTGAGTCAATATGACCATGAAATAGAACCATAAAATGATTAAATTATCAATGAATAATAGTTTCATCGTGTATCACTATTCCTAGATTTGTATTGTCATAACGATGAAACAGATTGAATCATAAACACCTCACCTTTTGATATCAGTTAATTACTCGATTATTTGGTTCCATGTGAATCTTTTCATTGTATTTGTGTGCCATGTGGCCAATATTTTAACATAATTAACACTTTATTTACTTCATAATTCATTATTTTGGGTTTTTTGTACCACACTCACTAAAAAATGAGTACATCAATTTTTATCCACTATATTTTGTTGATGTATGTTTCACCATCACATTCCATTTTGATCACTTCTTGAATTGATCTTCACAAGGAACATAAGAGTCAAAAAAAATTCATCTCATACTTTTTAGCACAATGAAAAAATTTTAATATCTTTTTAATACTCAATTTTTCATATCTCTTCAGGGGCTTGGATTCAATCTGGAGTAAATCCAATAATTTATCTATCATTGTACTGAATAAAATCTAGTACATACCATGATAATCATGTGATGTTTTATTCATATGTAGCTATGTAATCTTCATAATTCTACCTCAATTCTTGGAATTTTTTCCAATCCAGATCCAAACAAACTTATTAAAATATTTATCATAGAAAATATCCGTGAATGTTTCATATTCCATGGAATCAATATCATATTTTTAAATGGTTTTCTTAACAAAATTCTATCATTTTTTATTTTTACCTTCAAAATGAAAAATTGAAATAGTTTCATTTTGATGTTACAAACATCCCATGACATGAAATATTTTTTCAAATGCATTTATATATCCTTTGAATACCACAAGGTGAGATGATATTCTAAATGATGGAACATTTTGACTCATGTAATGCTACATGAAAGACATGTTCCTTAGCTATAGATATGTATAGTATCTACTATGGACACCCCCTCCATTTATAGATTTTATCACTAATCGATTACTACAACAAGAATTTATATTATAATTCTAACCATCTCATGATGCTGGTTTAAATGTATATTTTCCTCTGATTGCATTCCCAAAATATCTTCCATGATTCCTCTATATAAAACCATTCTGAATAGCATTTGTTTAGATAAATAAACATGTTAAATCATCAAATTACATATCATTTAAACATAATCAAAGGGTAAAATCATTCAAGGAAATATTATTACCATTATCCTAATATTTTATGTTATCAAACCCTTCCCTTTGATACTAATTATAAGAAATCAACATTAATCATTATATAATCATGAGTTTTATTCATTAATTTAATTTATTTCACTTTGAGGATCATTTAATTTTTATATTTTCATAGAATTATCTCATTAATCATTTGTTATAATGATATATAATATAATTTTGACACCTCTGATTAGTATCCATTTGTCCAATCATATGAATATATTTAAAACAAATCATTATTTCTTTCATGATAAATTTTCAGCATATTCAACATGAAATTAGCCAATTCTGAACCCAACCTATCAAAAATAATTAAAAACATGGGTTGATCACAAAAATATTATTATGGGACATGAAATAAAAGGAACTATTATTCTAGTGAAAACATGAAAACATGTATAATGTTTTATTTTATCTTCAATCTTATCTGAGAATATGAAATAATATAGTTTCACTTGAAAATCCCAAATAAAATTTTCTTGAAGATAATCATATAAACCCATTTCAATAATCTAAGATCAATTTTCAATTATATGGATGATAAAATTGACACAAAAAATATTCAAATAAATTTAATTTGGAATAGTTATATTGTAGGCTCCAATATAATCATTACCCAATGCATTGGAGTGCTATCTGGGAACACCTATCTTTTAAAGCTATAATGACCACACCTAATGTTATCTATCATTCCCCCATTATATATGATGAAATAGTCCCACCCAACACTATCTAGAAATTTACATCATATAATCTATAATAGGATCACTCAATACTATCTTTGATTCCCTATTGTGTAATTCTCAAGTACAGGTTCTGGAAAAAAACATTTTTACGCATTCACTTATCCCTTAATAAAATACATGAAAATTTCTTTCAAACTATTAAAAAAATAAATTTATGATTTCAAAATACACTTTTATTGTAATAACCTTTTTCAATATAATAATATATTTTTAAATAACGATTGACAATGGAAAAAAATAAGAAAATAAAATGAAAATAGTTTTTCATTGAAGGAAAATATGAATGTTTGTAATGAAAGACTGATATGAAATAATGCTAGATATGATAGAATGCCAATTCTTGTACCGCCCAAACCATAGTTACCCAGATTCGATACATTATTACACAATATTTGAATGATATCAAGGGATCAAGTCCCAAAAGACTGATTAGTTTATTAGCCTTGGAAGTAATAGATACATACATAAGTTTTACATTACATAATGAAATGAAAAAAACAACATTTTGTCTCCTTTGAACACACAAACATCCCATAGCCTATACCTGAGGGTTAATCATAATATACTTCTTCACATCCTAGGAAAAATAAAACATAATAAATGGGTGAGCTCAAATGATCAGAAAGGATAACAATATAGCAGAAACTTTCATAAATAAGCATAAACATTGAAGGAAATGTATAATACTAGAACAGATTACTTTTAAATTTAAAATTTATCATAATATGGAAAATATAAATAAAATAATTACATTTAATTATTCACATGGATATTATATTATTCGAATAATCACATGAAATATGAATAGCTAATTTCATAATGATGGAATGCATAATGTTAGACATCATAACTACACAGTCAAGACCTCAATCCAAGACTAAAAATAAGATTTTGTCAAGTTCGGGTGCTAAGACACTAGTCTGTCTCATTAGACCTACCAACGCATTGAGGAGATATACCAGGATCCACCCGTCACATAATAATTCTAATGCATTCCTCATATGAAAAGGTTGAAACATAACAAGAACATTAGTATTAAAACTAGCATACAAAATGTTAATAGTTTAACTATAAACCTTGAATGGTATAAAAATAACACATCCACAGTAAAACATATCAAAAAACATTCAATATAATATGGATTATTTCATCATAAAAAATCAACTTCAAACAAGAGTAAAATCTATCAAAGGACATTGACATAGATAAAATCAAAACTATTTGAGATAAATACCTCTTTCTATTTTGAAATCATTTAAAAGACACATAATTATAAAAGAAAACATTTATTTTGAAAATATTATTATAATCTTTTAAGGGAAGAATCAAAGGTGTTATAATGGTGGAATATAGCTGCACCCACCATGTAATTCAAAAAACATTCTTACCTTAATTTGTCGAAAAGGTCACACAATACCTTGTTTGAAAACGACGGAAAGATTTCTTTCAAAACATTTTATAAAAATTAAAACAATGGTATAAATGACTTTAACCCATATTCTAGGAAATAGTAAAAATGTTTTGAAATATATTTTTAACAAACACAGATGTGGATGATAAAGAAGTCCCAGTATATACTTTCATACAAACAACCTCGGATAATAAATAGATTGTAAAATTAACCTTTAACCCGAAATTTTCTTTAGTTGAGGGTACGTTAACCTCCTCTATAATACTAAAATAATTGTTATTAAATTATACAAGAACCACATACATATATATGATATCATAAATGATCTTATAATCTTTTTATGTTAATAATATTTCAGTAGTATCTTTGTTTTGGGTATTAACTGATTTGTTCTCCTTTATATGTTTTGTTACATAAGTCATGTTTATTACGGGTAAGATGTATCTGATTCGTATCCATAATTATATTAAATTATTAAACATTAATTTAAATCATAAAATTAAAATTATTATTGAATGGTTACGATGCGAAACAAATCTCATCGCGTTCGTGCAGACGGTAATCCGTACGTATGAACGAGCGACAATATCATTCTATTTATGGTGAAATTATATGTAATTGGATGGTATATTACATATACAAAATCATTAACATGTTATATTTATTATTTACATTAGTTATACTAATTGGATTTATGATTAAATTAAGGACTATAGGTTGTAGTTATGTGAGTTGGGAGGATATTTGAGAAAGGTTTGGCCGAGAAAAATGGCTTTGGAGGTGTGATTTTATAGAAGGGGAACTACCATTTTATAAGAGAGGTGAGTGTCACTTTACAAAAAAGTTTAAAATTTTATTTTATTAGAAAATAATATTCAATTTATAATGGCTCCAAATGAATTTATTTAGAGTCTAAGGTTGGTATGGGTATAAATCCTCTCAACCAATATTTTTTAGATAATTTTAGATCACTATATCAACCTTATCTTTCCAATTTCACTCTTAATTAAATAGTTTAATGTGTACAATGTCTTCTTGTATTTTTATATTACATGGTTAATAAACATACTATAAAATGATAAGAGAACATAAAGTTGTTCATTAATGACTTATCTATCATTTTATAAGTCCTTTTTCAAAACCATAGATTTTTAGTAATATTATATCATTTAATAATATTATATTTGTTTTTAAAATTCATTTATGTTAATTATGACACAATTTAGTATTTAGTTTTTTTGAAAGTAAAAAAAAACGTTATTACTTACAAAAATACATTAAATCAATCCTAAAAATTAATATTAACCTATAAAAAAATTTACACATCAAATGTGACAATTTACATTTATTTGGATATTTATAATATCAATTATTTAAATCTTTAATTAATAAGGTAATTAATACATCATCATTATGTCATAAATAAATTTAATTATTTAATTTCTAAAAATTATAAATAAAATACCATGATTTAGTAAATAATTTTATCTTTATAAATAATATTTATAGTCTAATTTACTTAATGTATAACCCTATAATAAAAATGGTTTAGTTATTAAAATTTGAATTTCACACTTTTAACTCTTCATTAAATAAAAGAACAATAAATGTCTTATTCTAATACAAGTGGATCAAAAAGGATAATATTTTATTCCTAAGGTTGATTTTGGTTGAAATACATTTATCCAATAGAATTATGACATGTGTAAGGGTATTTATAATATAATTTTTACCTTTAATTACCCTATTTATTTTTAACCAAGGTAAAAAAATTCAAAAGTTATTATTCACCCAAAACTATATTCATCTTATTGAACCAAATTTTACTTACTCATGTCAACCTTGTCTCTTGAAGTTTTGAAATTAAATTCATAGATGCAGTAAAATTATGTTTTATGCAAATTTGCAAATGTCCCAAGAAGGTGGGTAAAAACCTTAAAAATTCAATAAAATTTTATATATCTAATCTTATTATAAAATGACTAAAATTAATTTCATTGACCTAATATAGGTATTATGTATATATTTTTACTTTAAAATAAATTTGAATAAAAATAATAATTATTTAAATAAAAAATCATTTTTTCTACAACGTACTGTTTTTCACTATTAATCAAAAATTGAAAGTTTTAAGAAAGATACCAAGAAATCACTCTAAGGTAATTTTGATATTCCAAATTCAAAAATTATGACTATTTTACCAAATTTAAAACATATAATTTTCATTAATTAATTTAAAATTAATTCTTGTTGTCCAAACCAGAAAGCAGGCTTTTAAGAAGTAAAAACTATCAAAAGATTGGCATGTGTTTATATCCAATAGAAATGTGAAATTATGTAAACTAACTGACATTGTATTAAATAATGAAAATATAATCTAATTATACTTTAAAATAACTCAAATTTATAATTTATCACTATAAATTATTTCGATTAAAAAGGTTATTTTTTAATTAAAATTTAGTGTTTTTCATTATTCATAAAAATATAAAAGTCATGAGAAGAGTAAAAAAAGTATCAAAACTAAATTTTAATGTCCCTCTTCTAAATCTGGATTTAATTTATTTAAATTTAATATATAAAAGTTTGAAATATTGTATTTAAAAAGGGTTCTCCATTAAAAGTCGAAAAAACTGCATTTTTTAAAAAATACTGCTTTTATCTGAAAAATTGAATATATCCTTATATTATATCAATGAAACACATAAGATGAATGTTAAACTTTTATAGGATATATATAAAATTCAAATTTTGGTTAATACTATTCATTACCTCTTTTTAAACGGCTAGTTTTATTGGTCGTGATGCGATTGAACTCGGTGTTGCATGTAGCAAAAGCTATTGAATTACTTTAAAGCGATAACATACTTTGAAATATTGGGGTGTTACATTATCCACTCCTTAAATAAATTATTTCCTCTCAATTTTAAATTGTTCTTCCAAAATAAATGGTTTAAAATATAAAATACCTTTCTGAAAAACACACATCAAAATAGGGTTAATGAAATTTAGTCTTAATAAGATGGAAAGGGAAATGAAAAATTCACCACCAAATTAGGGTTTCAAATATGAGAAAATTTGTGGAAATTATAGACACATAATTGGAGGTAAAACGTAAATATTTATAGTTAGTGATTGAGGTCATCAATCACAAACAAGTGAACAATAAATGGAAAATTGAGGGCCTCAAAGCCACAAATCTATGATGATTTAAAATATCATCAGTTCAAAAAACATAAGGTATTAGGATAAATCATTTTTTGTTTTAAGATACTTTCCATAATGTTTGAAAATTAATTTCTTCATCAAATAATAAAAAAATTATTTGACAAGTAGAGTTCCTTCCTTTAAATAATTTCCAGCACAAACTCATCTTTTACTTCAACAAGATAATAGAACTCAAAAATATTCTATTTAACCTAATCATATAGGGTTTCAAAAAAAATATTTAAAATTTCATCTTTCATACGATTTTAAAAAAAAACTACTTTATACAAACCAGGACATGACATAGTCCAGTGGTAGGTGATACACCCTTGTCGCCCTTCAGTAGCTGGTTCAAGTCACACGGTCTTTCCGGACACGACTCGTTTTCGCCCGACCTTCGGGTTGTCCCTTCTATAAAAAATCCAGAAATAATCATAAGAAGTGTTTTAACAATAAATCATAGTATCTAATGTCCAAATTAATAAATTCCAATCGTTATACTTATCCAAAATACATGTGTCTAGACTCATAGTTGAAAATTATATAAGGAAGGTCAACATGAAAAAATGAAGATGTTTTTTTTGCCACATAAATACATGTGAGTAACTTCATCATGTATTCTCATAAAACACGGTAACACCTTGAATTACCATAAAACGTTATTGATTAAATTCATGTACCCTTATTCCTTATATAATACTAAATATATTCCTTATATCCCAAAATTTTGAATACTCCAACTATGATGGTATAAACAAACCGTTAATCAGTTCCAAGGTAGTCAAGAATATCCAGTATAATTTATCCAAATCAACCATATCTTATTCCAAAATCACTACCTCAGTATTCAGACCATATTAAGGTTTATCTTTCCTTCCAATTTTTATTTTTCAAAATTCATAACATCCTATTATGTAAGTTTTCATAGTACCATATAACCACAAATCCGTAATGAAATAGTATTGCAGTACAATACTTATTTATTTCCATAATTAATATAACCTGTACATCGTTGATACAACACTCAAATGGAATAATTCATTAATAAAAAAAATAAGAAAACTAATTATTCTTCTTCTTTTACGGTAGTATCATAACTTGATTATTATCCAATAGCATCATTTGGGGTATAATTTGATGGTTAGGACATCGATTTGCGTAGTGTCCCAACTCCTTGAAAATGAAGCATTGTACATTTGAAACCTTTTTCTTACCCTTGCAATCACGTACTTGGTGTCCATTTTCTCCACACATAAAACAAACTCTCATTCCCGTCAAGCATTTTCCCAGGTGATTCTTTCCATAGTTATCGGATATAGGAAAATCCTTCTTTCCCTTCTTCCCATTATCCATATCTCTCTCTACCATCCTTTTTTTCTATGGATTCCCTTCAAATCCATAAGACTAAGAGAATTATTTACTTAACTTATTAACACATGATACTATTTATTCATGTGATGAGAATATGTGGGAGACTATTTCCCTTCTAAATGTTGGCTTAAGATCATGGAAGATATGATCCTTCTTACTCTATAGATCATGCATATTGTTGAAGTTTTCATTACTTCTACTGGGAACCATTTCTAAAAAATGGTATACACTAGGTTATTTTATAAATCTCAATGCATAACTCAAAAATTATAAAATACCTGACGTATATTGAAAATTTTATGCATATAATCCATAATCATAAAAATGATCATTGAGGAAGTTTTTACTCATAAATACTGTATAATTTTTTGTAAAAAATGTTAATTATCCTAATCATATCCCATAGATGTGTCAATATCAGGAGTGAACCAAGGACAGATGTCATGTACTTGGATACCCTAGGTTAAACCTGAAACTCATTATTAGAGTTTTCACTCCTAGGTACATCTGGGCCAAAGCCACCTCTACTTGTTTGTATCTAGATAGGGATTTATTTTCATGCAAAACCCACATAATATTTACACAACCAAAATTCTTGGATATTCTTCTATACTAATCCTCAATGTTTATCTTAGTTTAATGTTCTCTAATCATAGTTTTTCTAAATCTAGTTTCCAAGGTTTGTATTAAACTTCCTATGATACCAAATTTAATGCCCCGACCCTAGTTACCCAGAGTCAGTGCATAATTACATAACATTGTAATGATCACAAGGAATCAAGTCTTGAAAGATCTATCAGTTTAGTAGCCTTGAAAGTACTACATATATACATAAGTTTTACATTACATTATGAAATGAATAAAAACAACATTTTGTCTCCATTGAACACACTCATATCCCATATCTTATCCCTACAGGTCAATCATAATATACTTCCTCACATCCTATGAAGAATAAAACATAAGAAAGGGGTGAGATCATATTCTTAGTAAAGAAAACAATATAGTGGAAACTTTCATAAATAAGCATAGACATTGAAGAAAATGTATAAGAATAAAACATGAGTCTTTTAAAATTAAACTTCAGCATAATATGGAAAAGATATATAAAATAATTCCATTTACTTATTCACATGGATATTCTACTAGTTGAATAATCACAAGTAATATCAATAGCTAATTTCATAATGATGGAGTGCCTAATACCTGACAACATAACCACATAGTCAAGGCCTCATGCCAATACTACAAATAATATTTTGTCAAGGCCTTGTTCCAAGACACTAGTTTGTCTCATG
Source organism: Viscum album (assembly GCA_963277665.1). Lineage (NCBI taxonomy): Eukaryota > Viridiplantae > Streptophyta > Magnoliopsida > Santalales > Viscaceae > Viscum > Viscum album. The sequence goes on from OY728163.1 coordinate 2,119,182,846, forward strand.
AGACCTACCGATGAATCGAGGAGCTATAGGGGGCTCCAACCGTCACTTACTAAGTCCAATGTAATCCTCATATAAAAAGGATAAAACATAACATAAACATTCGTATTAAAACTAGCTTAAAAAATATTAATACTTTAAGCATAAAACATGAATGGTATAAAAATAATACATCCACAGTTAAACATATCACAAAACCTTTAATACAAGTTGGATGATTATATCATAATAAATCAACTTAAAACAAGTGTAAAATCCATAAAAGAATATTCACATAGATGAAATCAAAACTATTTGAGAGAAATATCTCTTTATATTATGAAATAATATAAAATTCACATAACTATAAATGAAACTATGTATTTGGAAAATATTCTTATAATCTTGTAAGGGAAACATCGATGGTGTTATAACGGCAGAAAATAACTGCACCTACTGTATAAGTTAAAAAGCATTCTTACATTAATTTGTCGAAATGGTCATAAAGTACCTTGTTTGGAAAATGACGATAAATATTCCATTAAAAAACTTTTATAAAAATTCAAAAAAAAGGGTATAAATGAATTTAACCCATATTCTAGGAAATAGTAAAAATGTTTTTAAATACATTTTTAAGAAAAACGAATGTGGATAATAATGAAGTCCCAGTATATACTTTTGCAAAAACAACCTCGGATAATAAAGAAATTGTAAAATTAACCCTTACCTAGTAATTTTCCATATTCAAGGGTATGTTAAACTCATTTATAATACTAAAATAAATCTTATTATATTATATAAGAACTGCATACATAAGTATGATGTGATATATGTTCTTTTAATATTGTTTTGTTAATAATATTTAAGTGGTATCATTGTTTTGGGGGTTAACTAATTCATTTTCCTTTATATGGTTTGTTACATAAGTCATGTTTGTTTGGGATAGGATGTATTTGATTCGTATCCAGAATAATATTAAGTCCTTAAACATTATTTTAAATCATAAAAGGAAAATTATTCTTGAATGTTAATGATGGGGAATGAATCTCATCACATTCATGGAGACGGTAATCCGTACGTACGCACAAGCGACAATATCATTCTATTGATGATGAAATCATATGTAATTGGATGGTATATTACATATAAAGATCATTAAAATTTAATATTTATTATTTACATCAATTATACTCATTATTATATCCATCTAAATAATGAAGTTTTGAATAATAAACTACACCGCAACGTAGAGATGGTAAGTCATACGTACACATTTATGGTGACTTTGTCATTCATAGGATGGATAAAATAATTAATATGGTTATAACATATTTATAATAACATCATAGAATGTATACGGTACTGCATTTATTATTTTGATATGAAAAAACACATAAAGAGGAAGTGGAAGAAGAAAAGAACGTTAAAAGAGGTGATGAAATTATTACCTCTTCTACGGGAGACTCCTACTGATTGGATCAAAATGGATCCTTAGGATTGATTTATGATCAAAGTAAGGACACTATATTTAAGTGAGGGTTTTCGGGAGGATATTGGATCAGGGTTTGGCCAAAAAAATGGCTTTGGAGGTGTGATTTTTATAGAAGGGGAATTACCCTTTTATAAGAGAGGTGAGGGTCACTTTAGAAAAAAGATTGAAATATTATTTTTTAATAAAATAATTTTTGGTTTATAATGGCTCAAAATGGATTTATTTCAAGTATAAGATGAGGATGGGTCGAAATACTCTCAAGCAATAGGTTTTAGACAACTGTATGTCACCATATTAACCTTATCATTTAGATTTAACTCTTAGTTAAATAGTCTAACTTTCACAATGTCTTCTTGTATTTTTATATTACATGATTAATAAAAATACTAAAAAATTCTAGTAGAACCTCAAGTGGTTCATTAATGACATTTATATCATTATATAATTCATTTTTTCAAACATTATATTTTTAGGAATATAATATCATTTAATAATATAGTATTTGTTTTAAAAACTCATTTATGTAAATTTTGACACTATTTAGCATTTGGTTTTCCTGAAAGTAAAAAAAATGATTATTTTGAAAAAATAGATTAAATAAATCCTAAAATGTCATATTAATCTATAAAATTGGTGTAATGCATCAGAAGACTCAATTTAAATTTATTTGGATATTTATAATATCAATTATTTTAATCATTCATTAATAAGGTAATTATTGCATCATCATTGTGTATAAAATAAATTTACTTATTTAAAATATAAAAGTTATAAAAAGGCTACCATGATTTAGGAAATGGTTTTATCTTTCTAATGAATATTTATAGTCGAATTTATCTTATGTATATACCTATATTATAAATGGTTTAGTTATTAAAATTTGAATTTAACACTTTTAACTCTTCTTTAAATAAAATAATAACAAATGTCCTAATCTAATCTATTTGGATAAAAAAGGATAATAATTTATTCTTAAGGATTATTTTGGTAGAAATACACTTATCTAATAAAATTAGGTCTTCTGTTAGGGTAATTATAATATCATTTTGACCTTTAATTACCCTATTTATTTTTAACCGTGGTAAATAAAATTAAAAAATTACTATTCAAACAAAATCATCATATTGAACCAAATTTTACATACTTATGTCAACCGTGTCTCTTAGATTTTTGAATTTCAATTCATAAAAGTGGTCAAATTATGTTTTATTCAAATTTTCAAATGTTCCTAGAAAGAGGGTAAAAGACGTTAAAAAATTCAATAAAATTTTATATATCTAATCTTATTATAAAATGACTCCAATAAATTACATTGGACTAATATAGGAATTATGTATCTATTTTTAAATTAAAATAAATTTCATTAATAATTATTTAAATAAAAAGTAGGTTTTTATCTATAACGTAGTGTTTTTCAATATTCATCAACAATTGAATGTTTTTAGAAAAATACCAAAATTTCACCCAAAGCTAATTTTGATATTCCAATTTAAAAAATGTTGTCTATTTTACCAAATTTAAAACATATAAGTTTCATTAATTAATTTAAAATTAATTCTTTTTGTCAAAACCAGAAAGAGGGTTTTTAAGAAGTAAAAACTTTCAATAGATTGGCATGTGTTTTTATCAAATTTAAATGTTAAATTACCTACAATGACATAAATTATATTAAATGATAAAAAATATAATATAATTCTACTTTAAAATCACTCAAACTCATAATTTAACATTATAGATTATTTCTATTAAAAATGTTGTTTTTAATTTTATTAAATTGAATATATAAAAGTTTCAAATATTGGATTTAAAAAAGGCTCTGTATTAAAAGGTGGAAAAACTACATTTTTTTAAAAAAAATTATCTTTTATCTGAAAAATTGAATTTTTCCTTATATTAGGTCTAACAAACACAAAAGGTGAATGTTAAAATTATACAGGATATATATAAAATTCCAAATGTGGTTAATACTATTCATAACCACTTTTTAAATGACTAGTTGGATAGGTCGTGATGCGCTTGAACTCGATTTTGCATGTAGCTCAAGCTATTGAATTACATTAAAAATATAACATACTATTAAATCTTATGGAGTTAAAATTATTTTAATTTACATTAATATTAGGACATTCCATTTGTTTCTTTTTAAATTGTACCATTTAAAAAAATGATTACTTTTTCACCCCATTGAAAATTACAAAAAAAAGGTTACATTAAATGTACTTTGTAAATATATTATTTCCATATTAAATTTTTTATAATTATATTAAAAACACATTTACATGGAATTGAAATATTATTTAAAGTAAAAACATTAAAAGATTATTTTTAATGGAAAATTCCCTTATCACCATGGAAATATTTAAATCATTTCCATATGACATAATAAAATACAAAACAATGAATACCATTAAAATGATTTAATTAATGATATAATAGTTTATAGGTGATGTTTATATGCATCATAAAAAATATTTGTGTATAAAATGATGCTTTTCCTCACTGAAAAGAGATTGATACAAAGTCCCTTAATTTGAGTCTAACATGACACATGTGTCATTTTATTTGTGAATAATAAACATATTTTTAAATTTTAATCTATTTTTACCCTTTTTAATGTTTATAATTAAAATAATTTCACTCATTAATGTGTTATATACAATTACAATATAAATTAAGATAACCTTACATGTTTTAACTATGTTCAGTTTATGTGTCAGAAATGACCTCTAAGGGTCGACTGGTCAATGGTGTCATTATTCAAATATCCCGATAATAATAATAAAATTAATAATTTCCATATGTATAAATAATTTATAGTTTTAAAATAAATTGGGAAATTGTGTTATGAAAAGTGGACCAACAATACACTGATAGATATGGTATACAGTACATATCCATGAGTAACATTTTCATTTTCCAATTATATTAATGGAATGATTATATGTAATATTATACTTTTACATATTGATAATTATATGTTAAATTACATTATATTTATTTATATGTTGTTAAATATATCATTCTTCTATTGTTGTTATGAAATAAAGGGAATCGCATCGTATTGTGGATGTGTTAGTCCACACATCCACGAGCAACGTTATCATTTTTTTAGTTTGTGAAAATATATTAAAAATATGATATATTATGTATCCATATTGATAAATAAGACATGTGAATCATAAATATTTCATGATTATCACATAAATGTATTATCATAAGCATTATATCCTTCCACGTGATGTGTTAATGAAAACAAATATTATCGCTTCATGAGGTGGTAGTCCATCACACACACGAGTGACACTATTGCATCCCATATGTATTGGAATATAAAAAAGATATCAATGATATAATGCATAAAAAGGTATAATTTGGTTATATATATCATATATAAATATTATATAAGTGATTATTATAACTAGGTGAATTTAAATAGATATTATGTTATCTTAGAGGCTCTACCATAATGTAATATATGGACTAAATAAGAGACAACTTTTATCCTAGAAAAGGTGACATGTAGTGTGTGGTGATGAAACATTGGAAATTATTCTCATGATGGTTATTACAATAAATGGATATATAGGAATTTTTTTAGATAATCATTATATCTTCCACAAAGAATAAAAAAATGATTTACAAATGTTACTCTATATGAGGTGGAATAGTCGAATTATTAGTGATGTGTGAGGATGTTTTTAGATCCCCATCCCTAGTAGAACAAATTTGGTGTTAATATTATTACATCAGAATACAATAAAAGGAATCAAATACCAAAATATTGATATATAATCCATACATTATCTTAACTAAATATGAAATAATTTTAAATATAAATTACATATTACTATTTAAATAGAAGACAAAAAGGTTTAGTGTGCTGGGAATATTAGGCAGATACCTAACATGTTCATAATAAAATAAAAAAATCATATAAACCCATATTTTTTATAATTTTAAATACTAGGTTCTCCTTATTACATATACTAATTTGGGGATATATATATCAAATATTAGTAGTGATATAAATTCCCAATAAGGGGATGAATAAAGGGAATAAATCAATAATACATTAGTGGTAATAATCATAATCATCATAACATAATCATAGGATATTAATCAACATCAATACGGAAATATTGGATAAAGTAATAGAATGTGTTAATGCATCGTAATTAAACACCATGTTTAGTGGTCAAATACTACACATAGTTGTGAACAAATCTATCATCATGTTCACACATAAAATATGTGCATAATCAGAAAATAATTGTAGTTATCATATCTAGAATCATGTTCCCACATATTAAATCTCGCCTCATGAGATACAACACATTACCCAATTCAATAGAGGGATATATAATTCTGGTCACACCTATCTCATAATAACCAATACTTAATCATGTAAGCCACATAGATCATTTAATAATAATATCCATAAATTAAACATTTAAAGGGAATGTTTTTCATAATAATTTCATAAAGAATACATTCCTGAATAGAGTTTTTGTTTCCAAAATTAGAAGGGGAAAACATATATTTTATTATAATTATCATTCTTCTGTGGAGAAGAAACAATATCACAAAGAGTTAATAATTATTTTGGAAAGAAGGTATCTTTTTGAGAATATTTATATTATCCAATAAACAAGTCTAAAAACTTTTAAATTATTTAAAATAATGGTAAAATTAATTAATTTTTATTTAATGAAAATTAAATGAATATCCATATTGAAATTTCATTGAAAGAGAGGAAACCCCAAGTAAGGGTATTGGGTTCAAGAATCCCCTTACATTATGTATGAATGAGTTTTTTACTTGCACCTGATATACAATATAATAAAATCAGATTCATTAATAACAGAATTTTTAAAATATTCTACAAATATTTTTTTTATTATAATTTTATTCAGTTTATTTATTCCTATTTTTATGTGTTATAGTGTTTATTATCCTTGTTTCATGAGTGTTTGTTTTCACGGTTTCATGGTCAGTTTAATAGTATATAATAATGGGTGTTCTGGTGAAATGATAATAAATATCAAGAATTGAAATTATTTTCTGTTAATTAACATACATATGTTTTACTGATCTCATATATGATTTGGTTTTAATATATGAGTCTGAATCATTTGATAAAACATCAATGATAAAATATTCGTTTATTTTTTCTTGTATCTAGATCATAATGAAATAATTTCAAATTATTAAATAATATTGTTATAAATTAATTCTATAATGTCGGAAAAGTTATCTTATTTATATTAAATTATTTTTAACCATAATGATTATCTTTTGACCAACCATGAAGGTGGTAATAAAAAAATGAAAAATCATCATCCACAAAGGTGGTGGATTGACACCACAAAGATGATGTTATCCAATTTAGAATAAAAGGAGAGATCAAGGGAATTGGTCGTGGATATTACAATAACAAAAAAATCCATTATATATATTATCCTAGTGTGAGAACACATTTTCTATGTGGAGTTTTAGAGAGGATTGTAAAATAAAAAAATTGAATGAGAAGGATTGACGGTTTTACTTCTTGAATGATGTCTCCTTGAGAACCATCTTAAGAGAAGTTTGTTTTGTAATTTATTGAGACCATAATATCTTGGACATAGGGAAGAGTATTGGGGATGGGATTCTATATAATTCAAACAATCTATAAGGCTAGTAATGTGTTACTAGAAGAAGTAGTGAGGGTCGGTATTTATAAGGGATGAGAGGGGATTTTTTATTATTTCATTCATTTATTTATTATTTTGGATCAAAATTATCAATATTGTTCATTATTAGGACTAAATAATGTAACTATAGTATCTTACATCAAGATTATTTCCATTTACATCATCCAAGTCCCATACATGAATCAAAAATTCATTTATCTTTTAAATACCGTGAATTAACATATTTCACTATTCACCAATATTTCAACTATTTTTGAAAAATACAAAAAATTCACCTTAACCATTTTCATATGTATATATTTCAAAAATAGACTCCATTTTTTGAAAATAGTTTTCTAAATATATGAAATTTAATTTTTAATTAAAATCATCATTTATTAGATAAATACCTATTTTAATATTATAATCGATTTTATGGAACATTGAAATTTTAATTATTGTATCCAAACATTATATTATATTTATAATATAACATGCTATTAAAATTCGAATCAAATTTATGAAATTAAATTTTCATTTAAATCATTATATTAAATATAAAATTATAAATAAAGATGTATGTTTTACAAAAATACAAACACATAACTTATCATTTAAAACATTTATTTACTAATACAATGTTATAATTATATCATATTTTCATTAATAAGATTACTAAATTTTATTTATTCTTTAATTGGTTAGGTTACTATATTATTTTCCATGTTACTATACATAATGGTTATTTTAATATTTTGACGATTAGGTTAGTATTTCATCAGTATAGTTTACATAATTTTTATAAATATAACTTATTTCATATACAATTTGAGAGAATAATGTTTTTATTGAGTTCTCTATATGATGTTTGTGTTCTGAAATATATAATATAATTATTAGAGGAGAAATTATATTAAAAAAACTGAGTTCATTCAGGTTAATTGTTTATTAGTATTTATAAAATAGATACATACTTGATGTTGAAATTAAATTTTGAGACATAAAATAGAAAATTAATTTTCTCTAAGAATTCAATTTTCTCCAATAGTGTGTCTCTATATATCAATCCAAAAAATCAACTTGGTATCCTTGGTAAAATAAATTATAAGAAAGAAGTTTCATCAAATGCTCAGTAAGTATAGATGTATAGTGAAACATTAAATAAATGAGAAGTAATAAATATGGAAAGTTAAATAACTATAACAAATTTCATTTAATAGATAATGTTATAATAATATGGTTTAATAAAATATAATCATATATTTCCATATAAACACATTCTCTTGAATATTGACTGGGGATATTCTAAATAATAGAATAATCATAGGGAAAATCAATGAATTAATTCATAAATATTTAATTCATAATGTTGGACATATAAAACATACTATGAGTCTTCTTTGAAGACAGTTGACACATTTTAGGCTAGTTGAAGGGAATCTAATCTCATCGATACTTGTTCCATGAAATCGATATAAATGGGTAAAAATTCTGCAAAAAAAATATATAGACCGTATTATGTGACCTATCGATGCATAGTTGAGCTATTGAGAGCCATCCCTATTGCATAAAAATTCCAATTTTCTTCCACTTATGAATTTGGTTTATAATAATCAACATAAACATTCATATTTATAACTAAAATTCAAAATTTTATTATATACACCAGTAAATAATCATAACCATAACCCGTTAAAAATAAAAAGGAGAAATGTAATAAAATTATACGTATTCAATTAATCTGATCACAAATCATCCATGGAAATACTAAGGATGATATAACTATAACATTTAAATAATTGATAACAAGTACACTAATGGGTTCATGTCATTGATGAATATTAATGTCACAAAAATACATTTAAACAAATTCTTGAGAAAAATATCCTTTTACTTTTGAGAATCACCATTTAAAACTAAAATGTCATAAAAAATTTAATGCTTTAGAATTTCTATACTTTTATTTTTATAAATTAATTAGGAAAATTCTCAGACCAGTCATTGAGAGTGTGAGAATTCGAGGCCTGGTGTACCCAAAATGGTTTGATGAAAACTGTTGTGAATAAAATAAATCTTGCGGTCAGTTTTTCTTTAAAGGATGAATAAATTATAAATTGGTTCCCAAATCAGAAATTTGAGGGCACTATTGCATTCAAAGTTGTGACCTTACCATAAGAAGGGATAAACATCGACCATAATGGATAGAATATGAAATTTAGGATTTGGACGTAACCACCATTAAAATATTTTAATAAAAATATATTATTGGACGCATATGAGATTTTATTTTTAATGAATCCATTGTCAGGAATTCAATTTTATCACCATAATCGAGGAATTCCTCAGAGGTCTAGAATGAAACTCTCTTTATGAAGAATACTGACGGATCAAGTATTGACGATGATATAGACCTCCATTCTGCATCAACAAATGATCCAAACATGAGGTACGATGTTTATAACTTTGTTATTTCCTCCTTCCCCTCTTAGATTCAAGGACAAATGCTGACCAACCAACAAACAGGTTGATCCTCTATTTGGTCATCCTTTCAGGATGGTTAAATTTTTGGATTTTTTGAAGTGGGGAATAATTTGGGTGATTTATAGTTCTTTGTTCTTCATTATTCCTTTTAAAAAAACGAATTGATGCCAAAGGGAACAAAGGTCATGATTCATTATTTTTGAGTTCTTATTTCCCTTTCCACTTCCCCGTTCTTCATGCATTTGATGTTGAACCCTCGTGGTCATGGTTTGATGTTTTTTGGTGGCTCTTAGTATAATCATACTCCTAGATTGAAGGAAACTTGATCGGAAAGGCCATAATAGTGTAAAGCGGAAATCGATAAAACCAATTCTGCGACTACATGATTTTCCAGTAATCAGAGGAGACTTGATGGTCTGTGGAAGGGAACACTAGAATGGGTCTAGTGCAGTGGTCCATCATGGTGCGATGGTGGTGGAAGAGGTAGGAGACGATGATGGTGCTGGTGGAGTGAGGTGGTGGTTCCTCCAGTGGCATGAGGAGGTGGTGAGCCGAAGGCAGTAGTAGAAGAAGCCAGAGGCGGCAGATGGAGTGGTGGGTCACAGCGGTCAGAGCCAAAGAGGGATGTGGTAGATGGGCATCGTGGGAGCCAGGTGGAGTGGAGGTAGAAATTTCATGGGAGTTTCATGCCAATAGGGGGACTAAGCGACATGGGGGGAACCACGTAGCCAGGGCGGACCATGTGGACCAGGGTGTGCGGCTAACGTGGGCCGCATCTGGTGGAGTAAGACAGCACGCAACATAGGCCAAACCAGTGTAGTCTGGCCACTCTAGTGGCCCAGTAGGCTAGGTTTTATTGGACATAACCATGCTGAGCCAGCTCGGGACGACCAATCTGGGTTGGGTCGACCGGCAGGTCGGGTTGGTTCCGCCGATTCAGGGTGGACCTAGACCGTACCCGGGACAGACCGTTTTACACAAATAGTCATATCATTCAAACCCTGTGTCTATTTTTCAATATTTTTGAGGAGTTGGGACACTTGAGATGATCTAGTCCTTTTGATATACTCTATGTGAGTTTTTGTGGTAGTTTGAATACTACCTAATTAATTGAGGAGTAGGTTCTCTTGGTAAAAGCGTTCTATGAGCTGAATCCTGTCATTACATGACTTTATGACTGTGTGATATTGGTGACTATGTGACTTTGTGACTAGGTGATATTAGTAAATATGAGATATTGGTGACTATGTTACTTTGTGGCTACATCACCTATCGACACTCTGTGTGTTATCGACACTATTTGTGTTATCGATACTTTGTGTATGATCAAAACTTTATTTATTATCGACACTCTGTGTGTTATCCAAACTCCTTGTATTGTTTACTCTAGGTGTTCTATGGACTATTAATAATAATCATGATTTTCTACTTTAGACTAATATCAATTTTAGATGACAATACATTGTGTGTTTCTCTTTCTGGTATACCATGTATTTCATCATGGGATACATTGTGTATTTTCTATTGGTATACATTCTGTTTTTATTTTTAGTATACTTTGTGTATTTAATTACTGTATACTTATTGTATTCCTCAGTGGTATTTGTTTTTGGTTTCCACATGTCCTACTGGATAAGGATTTACTCACCCGTGCAAGGGCTTTTCCCACACATCTCTATTCTTGTGCATACGATTGACACATTGATGGAGTTCTTGGTGGACCAGGACTAGCTGGTGCTTAAATTGTTTGGATAGACGAGGTGAGATCCTATAGTTTAATGATGATATCCTACACCTAATCTTCGTATAATGTTTTTCCAGATGAGTTTCATGAACTATTTCATTCACATGACAGACTATTACTTCTGGTGGGCTTGTATTCTGGCACAGTTTACATCAGTTATCCTACTTTTGAAATCTGTGGTTGGTATCTTAGTGTGTGAATTAATTGTTTACTTAGTGTTTTTATATTTCATCATTATGGGGAATTGTATGGGTTCTTGTATAAATGTACTTAAAAAAATGCCTTTCATTAGTGGGAAATGCCTACAAGGTTCTAGTTGACATCTCCTGTCCTATCAGAGGTTGGCGTGGGGTATTCGCGATATGGGACCCTTTGGGACAGGTCGTGACAGAGTGGTAACAAAGGAGGTCCAGTTCTACTTAGGTACTGGGATTCTATGAGGTTTGTTTGGGGGAAATAGTGTTAAGTTTCTGAGTTTGGATTTCAGGCTTGGGAATCAAGTTTTGTTGCAAAGAATGATGTATCCATAACAAGGACTCCAAATTATACTTTTTGATTCTATACATGAAAATAGTAGTTGCAGGGAAATTAATGGTACATGCATCATATAATATTTGGGTGTATTCTCATGTCCTTCTTGAGTCATGTCACTGGGTATACTCTATTATTTGCTGTCCATCATGATTTGTTTTAGGATGCATCCACACAGATATCCATCCAGGATTCAATTTCATGATCATGAGTTTGATCCAAGGGATGAGGTTTCGGTACATGGTCATATTCCAGATACACTCCTTGTACTGGAGTAAGCACCTCCATGTGGTGTGCCAGCAATACCACCACCCATCAAGCTGTATTTACTACTAGTTCTACCGGTGGAGGATGCATGTAGGATGAGTGTGTTACATGAGATATAGAGGCAGTGACCTCCAATATTTTAGGGTGACATAGACCCACTAGTTGTTGAGGATTGGTTGGAGGTAGTTACACATTTCTTTTGTCTTGTGAGGACACCTTCCGACCAGAGGGAAGTTCAAACTGCCATTATTCTTTATGGCTTAATGGGTATATGGTGAAGGTTAATGACCCATCCACATGATAAGAAGTCTTTTTCTTGGAAATACATTTAGTGATTCTTTATGGAGGAGTTCATTCTAGTTATGTTATGCTCAGTGTGCATATAAGATCTTATGTATCTGTAGTAGGGAAGTCAGACAATAGAGGGGTACTCAGTGAGTTTTACAGATCATTCATTCTACTCCATGGATATGGTGTGGGGTCCGTTAATTAGGAATCGGACCTTCGAACAAAGGCTACACCTGGATATTAGTTCATCGGTGATATCCCTTAGCATTCTGTCTTGTGATAGGGTACAAAAGTGGTCTCTCCTTGTGAAGAGATTTCTATCAGTGCAGACACCATCAGTGGGAGCAACCAGAAGGCACTAGGTAGTTGCGTCTTCAGCAGTAGGTAGCTCAAAGAAAATTCAGGAAGCCACGTTGGTTAGGTACATCAGTTGATGACCCCAGTACAAAGGTTAAGTGGTGGGGGCTCCCATGGAAGAGTGAGTCAGCTGAAGGATAGGTTGTGTTAATCTTGCGTTGGTTGGGGGCATCTGGATTTAAATTGGATGACCCTTCATATGGCCATTCAATATAAGGTTAAGGGACCACCAAGGATGAGGTGTAGACTATATTAGGGTGGTCTGAAGGGTGGTTGTAATGATATAGGAGTAGTTTTGGTTGTAGGTTCTATGAGAAATTTAGGTGTACTACCCCAACCACCACCAGGTGGTCCAGCATAGGCTAAGGAGCTAGTGGATAGGGATGAGGCTAGCATCACGTGATGCATTATTATGAACCTGAGGCTCCCATAATGATTAGAGGTATGATATGTGTCTTTTCCACCATAGTTGTTGTTTTGAAAGACGTAGGTTCTAGTCACTCTTTTCTCTCCACAACCCTTTTTCGAGACTCAAGGATTCCAGTGGAACCATTGACCCAATCCTTACAATTTGAGACTCCTATCGGGTAGATTCAACAATAAAAAAATGGTTATGAAAGTGTTATATTACTCTAGTGGGAGATCGATTTAGTTTGGATCTCTTGGTGGTGGTGTTGAGGCCTTATGACATAATTCTCGGTATATACTGCTTATCTACAGTTCATTTGTCGATTTTCTATTTTAGGCGTAGAGTATGGTGTGTCTGTAGTGACGAAACCAACTTTTGGGGGGGGGGGGGAACACATACAGTGTATGATAGACTCATGTATAGGAGGTTGAAGTCGATTACTCATCAATTGGATAGTCCCACCATTGGTGAGGTGGATGATACAAGTCCTCAGTTTTCAATAATGGTGGTGAAGTATGAGGATATCTTTCTTAAGGATGTCCTCCGATTACCTCCCCATAGGGAGGTAGAATTCAACATAAATTTGTACTCCATGATCATGCTGATATCTAAACCTATATATCAGATATATCCTAGGGAGATTCATGATTTGAGGGTACAACTAGAGGACTTATAGATAAAAGGCTTTGTGAGACCTCATTTTCCACCCTGGGCAGCCCTAGTTTTGTTTTCCAAGAAGACAGATGGGATATTGAACTTATATCTGCAAATCCAATTCTTGAATCATGTGATCGTGAAGAAAAAATATCCACTTTCAAGGATCAAATACATATTCTATCATTTGAAGGGATAAAGTTGGTTCTCAAAGATTTACCTCAGGTATGTCCATCACCAACTTCATGTATGGGATGAGGATGTGTCGAAGGCAGACTTCAGATGTTAGTATTGTAACTACAATTACATGGTGATGCAGTTTTCCATGAACAACACCCCACAAGTGTACATGGGACTCATGAATATAATCTTTCATCCATATATAGAGCAGTTCATAGTGGTCTTCAGTGATGACATATCGGTTTACTCCGTATTCGATGAGGAGCATGTGATACACTTGAGGATGGTCTTGGACATACTCTGCGAGAACTAGCATTATGGGAATCTCTTGTAGTTTCAGTTATTGATATGATGTGTCCACTTATAGGGAATTTCATTTCAAAGGCTGGAGTTTCAGGGGATCAGGTGAAGATAGAGGCGGTACTTTCTTGGGAGCCACACAAGATTGTTAACAAGGTATAGAGGTTCCTTGGGTTGGTAGGGTAGTATTTATGGTTTGTACCTAACTATTTCAGAGTAGTATAATCCTTGATCGCTTGGAAATGAATGTGTAATCCCTTTGTGTGGATATAGAAGTTCTAATAGTTCTTTCAAAAGATGAGGCAGAGGTTGAGGAGCGCCCTAATCTGAATATTACCAGAAGAAGGCATCATGTATGTAGTGTTCTGTGATGCATCAGGGACTGGGCTAGGTTGTGTCCTGATTCAAGGGAAAGTGTTTATTTACAATGTTTCATTCTAGTTGATTCATCATGAATATAACAACATGACCCATTATCTTGAGCTGGTAGTGGTAGTATTCGCATTGAAGATGTGGTGTCAGTACCTAATGGGCTAGTGGTTTACCGTATACTCTGACCACAGTAGACTCAATGAAATCTTCTCTTAGAAGGATTTTAATATGAAACATGGGTGATGGTTAAAGTTCATGTAAGACTATACAATTTATATTTTTATGCTTTTGGGAAGGGGAACGTAGTGGCAGACACTCTCACCATAAGTTCCAGCTTGCAGTTTCTGAGTAAGGCATCAGAGTAGTGGCCACATTGCAGATATCCTTTTTAGATGGAGATGGAGCATCTTATCTCTAGTTTATGTTTGTCACCCCTCCACTCTTATAGAGATTCAGGGATGAACATATTGGGGATACCGACTATGATACATTATGTGCCCATATGTTCACAAGGCATTCCCCTAGAGAATATTCAAATGGTGGGGTGCACATAATTATCTTCATAAGACGCATAGTAGTACCAATGACATTGTGGTATGAGGTCTTGAGGGATTTATATAAATCCCCTATATAGATACATCTAGGTGTGAATAAGAACTATCAGGACCTTCGATTTCAATTATATTGGCCAAGGATTAAGAATTCAGTGGCCTAGTTTGTTTCTAGATGCCTCACAATCCAGTAAGTGAGGACTGGGCACTAGGTTCCAAGGGTTTTGACTCTACTCATAGAGGTGTAATGGTGGAAGCGGTATGGGATATCAATGTAAATAGTGATGGTTTTACCATGTTCGTCTAGGGGTCATTATACCATTTGGGTTATCATTGACCGACTAACCAGTTCGGCCCACTTCCTTCCAATCTGTGAGCACAGTTTATTATAGAGATTGGGATGCCTCTATGTGAAGGAGATAGTTCGGATTCACAGAGTTCCATCAATGATAAATTAAGACCGTGATAACCATTTCAAATCCCTATTTTGGAAGTTATTGTAGTAGGAATTTGGGAATCAGCATTGCTTGAGCACAGAGTTTCTCCCCCATATGGATGACCAGATGGAGAGGACCAACCATGTTCATGGGGACATGACTCATGCTTGAATATTAGATGTTGTATGTATTTAGGTGGATCATACACACCTAGTAGAGTTTTCATACAACATACCATTCCACCATTGGTATGGCACTCTTCGAGGCTATGTACGGGTAATACTATAGGTCACCAATTTTCATTACTGACCCAGGAGAGTCAGCACTAATGGGTCTAGAGTTGGTGTGGGCTACCAATGAGAAGGTGCAGATCATCTAGTAATGGTTAAGGACTACCTAGAGCCGAAATATGTCATATGATGATAGGATATGGAGACCCGTGGAAATCGAGGAGGGGGACCATGTGTTCCTTCGAGTTTTTCCTCAATGGGGAATTCATATATGTGGCTGGTGCGGAAAGTTATCTATAAGATACATTGACCCTTTCTATATTCTGAGTAGATTTTGTGAGGTGGAGGTCCACCTAGATCTACAAAAAAAAGATTCACAAAGTTCATAATGTCTTCCATGTGTTGCAGATGAGGAGGTACATGCATGATCCATCGCACTTAATCGACTGGGGTGAGCTGGACATCAATGATGGGTGGACTTTTGAGAAGTACCTTGTATAGATCTAGGATCAATATGAGAGGATAATTTATGCATGATCCATTACTCTATTTCACATAAGGTGGATACATGAGAATCTCTCAGAGAGAACATGGGGGTGGGAGGCTCAAATTCGTGCTCAGAGCCCTCATATTTTTATTGATTATCCCTTGTTTTTGATTTTGTGGATGTAAATCCCTAATATGGGGAGAATGTAACAACACATATTTTCTATAGTTTTAATTTAATATATTAATTAGTAAAATTATGAGACTAATCACTAAGACAATGCGAGATATCGAGTCTTAGTGTGCCCAGAACAGTTTGATGAAAATATATATTATATAATAAATTGTGTGGGAGGTTTTTCATTAAAATGGAAAAAACATATAAACAGGTTCCTATATTAGAAATATGAGGGAAACGTTGCATTAAGATCAGTGACTTTTCCATAGTTGGGGCATAAGATCAACCTGTGATGGTTTACTGTGAATGTAATAATGGTGATGTAAAATTCATTAAAATGTTTTCAAAAAAATATTTTTTTGGGCGCCTCGAATATTTTTTTAAATGAATACCTTTTCAAGAATTCAAGGTTATCACCATTACCCTTAAATTACTTAGAGGAATGGAAGGAATCTCTCTAGATGATTAACTTTAGTTGATCAAGGATAAACAATAACCTAGACCTCCATTCTTTTTCAACGAGTGATCCAACCACGGGGTTGGATGTTGATCTCTTTGTGATTTCATATTTCCATTATTAGATTTAACAAAGAATGAAGACCAACCAACGAACATGTTGATCCGTGGTTTGGTCATTATTATGGGATAGTTAAATTTTTGGCTTTTAAAAAAATGAAAATAATATGGGTGATTTCTGGTACTTCGTTCTTCATTCATCCTTTTACCAAAAACGTATTATAGTAAATATTGAACAAAGGTTGAGATTAATTATTTGTGTGTTCTTGGTGCCTTTTACTCTTACTCATTCTTCTCGATTTTATTTCTTAATCATCATGGTCATGGATTATCATTTTTAGGTGGCTATGACTACGATCATACCCTCAGATCAAAGGTAAATCAAATGCAGAGGTCACAGTATTGTAGAGAGGAATCCGAAGAAACCAAATCTATGACCCCATGATTTTTCAAGAATCAAAGGGTCCTTATTGGTCCAAGGAAGGGAACACAAGAACATGTTTTGGGAGGCGATCTAGTGTAGTTCGGTGGTATTGCAATTTTCCTGAGGTGCTGGCAGTCCAAAGGTGGCATCTGGAGTGGCCAGAGGCGGCAGATAGAGAGGTGTGGTGCGGTGGTTGGAGCCCGAGTAGGTCACGATAGGCAGGCTATGTAGGAGCTGCATGGAGTGTAGGCGAAGAGCATGATGGGTTTGTGGGACAAGGGGTTCATCATGGTGTACTAGGAAACATAGGTGGATCCATGTGTTCAGGGTGGATTTCATAGTCTAGGGTCGGGTCTAGAGGGTCATGTAGGACCCCAGACAGGACCCAGGATGGACCGTTTTACAAAACCAGTCATATCCTTCAAAAAGTCTATCTGTTTGATGAATCTATTGTGGAATTTGGACCCTTGTGATGAGATAGTACATTCTAGACACTTAATGTGAGTTGTTTTGGAAGTTTACATATGACCTAATAGCTTGATTTTTAGCTTCTCTCCATGCAAGCGTGCTATGAGCATAATATTATGACTACATAACTTTGTTAATATATGATCGTGGTGACTACATGATCTTGAGACATGGTGAGCTTGGTGAATATGTGATTTTGGTTACTATGTGACTTATGGGATGCATGACCAATCTATACTCTGTGTTTTATCGACACTCCATATGTTATCGACACTCCATGTGTTATCCACACTCTATGTGTTATTGACACTCATTTGGTTATCAAATCTCCGTGTGTTATCGACACTTCATATGTTTTGAATATGGGTGTTATGTGAACTATGATTTATTATCCTGCTTTTGTGTTTTATACATATACATGTTCTAGATGACTATACTTCATGTGTTTTCTTTGTTGTATATCATGTATTTCATTAAGGTATACTTCATGTATTTCATTGTGCTATAATTCGTGTATTTCATTTTAGTATAAATCATATATTTCTTTGTTGTGTACTTAATTTATTTATTAGTTGTTTTAATTTTTAAATTTGGGGAAACCTACTGAGTATTGTTTTACTCTCCCCTTCAGGGGCTTTTCCCACACGTGTCATGTCTTATACAGATGATCAATGCTTTTGACGGAGTTCATGGTGGAACAAGACCTATTGGTTCTTAGAGTGTTAAAATCGATGAAGTGTGCTCCTATGACTTCATACAATTTTCCTACACCTAACCGTATGGTAGGGTTTTGTTCAAATGATTTTTAGGAACTTTTTCATTAACTTGACAGAGTCTTTTTTTGTGGGCTTATTTTGTGGCATTGTTTACTTCCAGTTATCCTACTATCGCACTATGTGTTTTGTATCATAGTGTGTAAATTCATTGTTTACATAGTGATTTTACATTTTTATCATTTTGTTATAGGATATGGGTCTGTGTTTGTTTCTGTGTGTGTAGGTACATAGCAAGATGCCTTCCATTTGAGGGATATGCATACTTGGTTCTAGTCAACAACCCATACCCAATCGAAGGCAGGATTAGGGTTGTCATGATATGACCCAACTGGTACGGGTCATGAAAGATTTCTAAATTAAATTTTTTTATATAAATATATATATATATATAATGAGCTCTTTAAAAAATTAAGTTTTCATTATAGAAGTAAATTTCACACATACAGAGTATGTCAAAAGAATGATTCTTTCCATATTTTCTATAAAATACAACTGACTACTATTTTTGAAAATACATGAATATTCCTTTAAGACAAATTATTTGAATGTAAAAATGGATTTTTAAAATATTTCACTTTTAATTGGTTCAAAAAAAATTGATATCATTTTTAGGAAAAATGTGTTTTAATGGAAGAATATATCAAATCAAAGATAGATATAATGATAACTTTTGGTAAAAATACTAACTTAAAAATATTAAGGACCAAGGAGTGAAAATGGTATTATAACATGAAAATATTCACTAATATACATACTACTTGAAAATGTATTTATTTTAAGATAGATATGAAAAATAGTTCCCCCAGGGTAAACATAAAAATAACCTAAATGGTAATAAGATTTTGAAATAATCCCTTACAGATTTGGTTACATTTCTATCAGATCACCCCAGAAATTAATAGCATTAATTAAAACATTGAATACCATGAGTATAGATTTATATTGTTATAAAATTTTAAAGAATATATTTATATAATTCAGAAAAAATAAATAATTAGTTAATTTGGTGTTTTCCTCACAAAATAAAAAGTGATATGAGTAAGCCATACATTAATTCTAAATCATCACTAACAATTTTTACCCCTATGAATACAAAATATATGTTAATTATATATGTTATTTAGAAATTTTTTAATGTTTATTATTCCTTTTTTTCAATCATTACCATGTTATATAAGATTATATAATAAATTATGATTATATCATATGTTTCTATGATATTTTTTATATGTGTCAAAAAACATATTTGGTAGGTTGAATATGTTCAAAGAGGTAATTATTTAATTATATAAAGAATAATAATCTTCACATAATTATCCTATTCATATATGATTTATGCTTCTAATTGTGGTTATGAATTACAAATTATGTTCCAACAAGGGAGATGGCGTGTCCTATGTATGCATGAGTAATGATTTCATTTTCAATAACAATTATGGAAAAAATTTAAGTAATATTTTATCTTTAGATAATGATAATTATATTATATATATATATATATATTCCATATTATTTTTTATATATGTCATCAATTTTATGATGAAAACAAAGTAGCATCGCTTTGTGATGGTTGTAGTCCCTACATACACGAGTAATGTTATCATTTTTCATTTTTGGGAAGTAATATGATATATTATATTTTAGATTGAGAAATATTTACTAAAAATAAAATTAACTATTTTATATCACATATATTAATAATCATTATCCTTTCAATTCCATGTAAATCATTACTGAAAATGAACCATATCGCTTCAGGTGGCGGTAGCCTATCGTACACACAAGTTACATTATTTTATCTCCTATTGAAGGGAATGTAAAAAAATTTGATATTATATATTGCTTCCATAGGTAGAATTATATTACTAAAATCATATATATACTTTATATATAACATGATTCCCAATTAATTGTTTAAATTCATAAAAGAATAACATCGGTTCGTGAAGAGGTTTTCCACCATACACATGAATGATGATATTGCTACACATATTATTGAAGAGGTGGCGGTTTTAGGTCATTAAATTAATATAAAATAATATCCATATATGTAAAATAATATTTTTTTTATATCATCATGGGTAATTATTATTTTAAGTAGGTGGATAAATACATAAATTAAAAATATGTGTTGAATAGTTTTACATCTTCTTCCGGTATCCTCCTTATGATTGACTCAAATCCAACCATGGGTGGTTTTCTACCAAAAATATGGATTATAGGATTATAGAAGGGATGTTGGTAATTTAATTGGATTGGTATTTTCTAAATTAATAGGGTTTAATATTAAGAATATGATAGGATATGGGGTGGAATTTTTTATGTTAGATGTGTACCACGCCTATAATTTTCATTAACATAATAGTTGAACATGTGTTTCATGGATGCGAAAAGGGATAAAAATGGAGAATTAATGAGAATAATGTGTGATAAGGTTATAAATTTCTAGAAAATTCATTTTAAACATATCTTAAATTCATTTTTACCATTATATTTTTAGTTTAACCCCTGAGAAATATATTTTTACCTTGGTCGTGGTAAATAATTTTAACTATTTTTACTATTAATTATGGTGAAAAATTATATCAACCATATAATATAATATATATTATAATTATTCCAAATTTGGAATCCATTTTCCCAACTTTAATTCACATTTTTTTATTTTTTTTATATAATATTTATCCCGTGGAAGTGATGGGAAAGATTTTTTTAAAGAGAAAATGTTCAAAATTTTAAAAATATTTTGTTTCAAAATTAAATATCAAAATGATTCAAATTTACAAAGATAGATTAATAGATATAAAATATATAATTTCCCCTAATTTTTTACTCCCACAAATGAACATAAAGTGTTTTTTATGAGAACTCGTTTGTGCCTCCCTATACGCCACTGGCTTCCGACTAGTAGTGTTGGTGTGAAATATATAATGGGGAGAATATACCCCCTTAGTTTGAATATTATTAAAATATTAATAATCCATATAAACAAAATAAATATGAGTATTAAAATTTGAAAAAAAAAATATAAATGAATGACCCAATAAATAATAATAGGAATAATTAAATAATTTGATGAAATATAACTAAATTTCACACTACAAACAATATAAGTAAAAGAATAGCACACTAAAATAAACACCAAAAATTCCCTAGTCCTGAACCCCATGTCGACCCAACCCCCAAAATCCATCCCAACCAAAATGAAACAATAATCATCATGTTCTTTTTCCCTTGTCCAATTCTACATCCACGTAATCTTCTTAGGTACTAAATGACATCTTGAATAGGTTTTAAGTATAACTCCACAGGTCAAAACAATAGATTCTAAAAAACCAATCTGATAAAAATTGTATGAAATAAAGAAATAAAAATTTGTATTAATTATTTCAAAAAATAATAAAATATAATAAAAAATTATTCAGCTCTATAAAAAAATATCTCGAAGCATGTCTCACAACTACTCCAACCACAACCATATAACTATGGTAAAATAAACTAGATATGCATCATACATGAATATATATGAGCATGTATCACAAACATGGAATCCACCACGATATATGAAATTTTTTTAAGAATTTTGGGGCCAAAGCCTCAATTTATTATTTAAAGCAAAGACCTATTAGAGGGTAGAGGGACACCCAATACATATCCCAAAGGCCCAAGGCCATGTGGCCTGAATAAAAGGCTTGAAAGCCCAATTTTTTGCCCAAATGACCCACTGTGAACAGTACTGCTACAGTATCCTGCGCAGCTACAGTATCCTGCAATAGTTCCTCCACCGCTACAGTGCTGCCGCCGCTACAGTTCCACCGCTCCTATAGTGTATGCTACAGTGCCCCACTACAGTAACCCGGAAATTCAACCATGTCCGGATTTGAACCCAGATCTTTTGGATGCCAAGCAAGAGCCTGTACCACTTGGGTACAGGCTCGTTGGCAAATGTGTTGTATGGGTAACGAGGTATTGGGCTGGCCTGCCCACCTGCACGCCGCACACCCCAAGCTAGGACCAAGGTGGCCAACCCTTGGGCTTGTTTTAGTTCCCGCGGAGTCGAGGGGACGAGAGGATCGCTGGCGTATGGTGCACGTTGCCTTTCTGAGGACTCGAAACCAGAACCTAAACAATGGGACGCCACCGACTTGAACCAACTCACTCAGCCCCCGCGGGCTTCCACCACCATATATGAATTATTTAGTCACAACTATTAGAGAAATAACCCTATAATCATTACAACATCTAGCTTAAATCCCTATAATAATTACAACATCCAGGTAAAATCCTTATAATAATTACAACATTCCGATCAAAACCCCATAAGAATTAAAACATGGGAATGGTCCATGATCGCTATATATAGTAACTGAATCATATAAGTGTGCATGTCCCAATGCCATGTATGATATGTAAGAATTTCAACAATGATCACAAGACATTTCATAACATAATGGATATCATAATATGACTTCATAATCCACAATAATTTATTATTATAATTTCCATTTGCCTTTCAATTACCTATTTCATGTATATAATAAATGATCAACATTGAAATAAATAAGAATTAATCCATAAGATAGGGAGTCTATATCAAGATATAACCTAATTTTTCATTTCATGCTAAACAAATTTTATGCCATTAACCAATTAAATTATATTCAAGGTTTTCTCACCCAACGGGTAGCTATACTCCAGGTCAAAACACAATTTGGAACCAAAAGGCTCAAAGTAAAAATCTCATTCATTATTTAATTAATTCTGGAAAATGATCTGTTGGTGGAATCACAATATTTCATATACATGGAAATTTTCAATCAATTGGGTTATGATTTAGACCCCCTACCTTTTCCTAACAATGAACACAATACATATAATGGTAATTGATCACAAGGAAGAAGTTTTTGATGATTGGAAGAAGGATACTATATAAAAATTTATAATGATCAAAACCCAAAATAAAATTCGTCACGGGATTAAACCACTAAATTTAGAGAAGAAATGGATATAATGAAATACTCTGATCAAAACCACTTATTAGGGATAAAATTCATTATCAGGACATCCAGAAGGGTGGTTGGAAAACCAAAATCTTTTTTAGGGTTTCTTAATTTCGAAAGAATTAGAAAAACATGAAGGTGAATTAAAAAATCATCTAAAACATACATTTAAATAGAAGGTTATGGAATTACACTCTGTGTAGTATAGTTAAACATTCGGTAATTATTTTTAGTGGGATTTTCAGAACAACACAATTCCTTAGATGAATATTAAAAACACCTTGATATTAAATGATGTGAAATCTATCAACAATTATTTTATATGGTCTAGATATGGGTTTTAAAACCCTTTTCTTTATAAACAAACTAAAACCACTTAAAAGATTCCAAAATTACCAATAAAACATGATAAATCTTATCCAAGTTATACCCAAAATCTATTGATTAAAACAACATAAATATTTATAAAATAAGTCATTTTTTCCACACAAAAAAGGATTTCCAAATAGAAATTTTCTAGTTTTCCCAAGTTTCCTCACAACCCAATACTCTATTTCCTCAAAGAAAAGGTATCCATGATGAAAAAAATAACACCAAAGATTAAGGATATGGAAAACCCCAACTAATAGAAAAAAACTAAGAAAGAGAAATTAATCGGAAAGGAAGGGATTTGATAACCTCCCTGCTATAAAATATATCATCTCCAACCAACTCCAAGAACCATTGTATGGTTTCGGTGAAACAATATTTCCACTAAAATAACTTATCAGACTCCCCCTCCCAAGTCTCCTTATGAACACCCACATTATTCCACTACACTCGAAACAATGGATTAGTATTACCCAAATATATTTCCCACTATGATCCACAACACATGCCAGATTCTACTATATGGAAGAATCAATAAAAATCTCAACGACTCATACATCTATCATATGGGAAGGGTTTTTATGACTTCTTAAATGTTGAAACACATTGAATATGTCATTCACAACACTTAGCACTATGTAAGGGATAAATGGTACACCACTGAACTGACCCCAGACACTATCTCTAACAGACCGCAATTCAAAGGTGCTACATTTCTTTTTTCATGATACGGTGTTCCCACAAAATTTGTGACACATTGGGGAAAAACATAATTAACATCCTAAAAATATAGAGGTCATATTCAATGGTCAGGATATGAATTTTTCATGCTCCACATGGTCACCAACCATAGACTAACAACTAGACATTCTCAGATACCCCATGCAGGAGACTAGGCCGTGAATGTTATGACCCACCTTCCACTATCCAACAAATAGTTGAACAAAATGACATACCATTAAAATATTTAAAAGGTGGCATTTGGGTTGATGAATGAAATCATTTATTAAGTGAAAGCATGAATTTTGTAATATATTAGTCCCATGATCCATAAATTCCAAAACACAGTCTCGTAACATGTCTTCCAGAACATAAATACTCTACTCAAATTGACCATCAGTCTAAGGAAGATAGGTTTTTACCAAAATAACCAATGATCCCAAAACCATCTGAATACCATGCTAAAAATGTGATGTGAAACATAAAACTCTTTTTAGATATATTCTCCTTATAAAAATACAAAATTGTACCACCTAACACACATAATTATTTTTGTGATCATCTGTTATCATGGTTTCCAAGATCTTCATGAAGTGGGATACCTTTTTCAGTCGATCCACAATTACCCATAAAACATCATTCTTATGGGTCTTCCAAGGTAATCTTATCAAATCATCCATAACAACTTCATCCCATTTCAACTCATGAATTGTAAATGGTTGTAAAAGCCCAGATAATCCATTGATGTTAGATTTTCACCTGCTAACTATTGAAGTATCTATCCATGAAGCTCGTTGCATCCTTCTTTCTTCAGAATAATCTATACTATCTACAGTGATCATGATACATCATTGTATAACCAAGATTCGTCTACCATCTATAATCATGAATATCCCTCATTAGTTCCACACACAATCCCATAGGCACCCATACTCAGCCATTAAAAAGAATAGAATATCCACAGCCAAGAGACTATCCTAATGGTGTCTCCCCCACCATATATTTTGTCTCATAGAACTGATTCTTATAAAATAGACAACTATTGGTATTGATCTGGTAAATAATCATGGTTATATAAAATATAAAGGTCATAGAAAATCATCCACGAGGCACCTAAACATCCATATATTTGTATGTAATGTTGGAAATTATCTAAAATGTGTCAAAAGTCTGTATAAATATTTTTTCATATGACATTTGTCTCACTACATTGGAAAAAGTGTTTCTCTTCCCTATTGTATAGGCCAACTCAAAGTAAAATGACTATAGATAATCGACCAACCTCATATTCTAATGGATTAGGTCTCACTATGAAAATATGTACCAACAGTTTTGTACACAATAGACCTCTCAACCATGAGTTAGTGTCTCAATCATCTAATGGAAAGTTCCACTACTTATAACTATAGATCATGAGTAAGATAATTCCTCTCAAACGATCTAAGTTACATGGAATAATAAGCAACCACTCTATCCTCTTATATTAAATCTACTCCAATTATATCTCTTGATGAGTCATAGTACATGTTATTTTATTTAGCAATAATAGGTAAAATGTGGTTAATATATGAGGAATGGATTTATTTTATCTCTTGAATACCACTTTCATAAGCACCATTCCTATCAAAATTCACCCATTTATTGGTAATCCAAGACATAAAATCATCCAATTGGGGGAAATCCTAGATAAAACCCTGATAATAACCTACTAAACCTAGAAATATCTAAATCTCGATGTCATTCTTAGGTTGTTCACTAACAAAAAACTAGGTTTCCATAGCTCCACCCTTTAATAGTGATTTTTTTAGTAGCACTGATAAGGGGGGATTTATCAGTGCTTTTTACTAGCGTTGATAAAGTTTATATTTCAAAAAAATCATCAAAAATAATATATTATTATCTATGTATATTTATATTGATATAAATAGAATATATATTTTTTAAATATGTTTTAGTTAAGTGTAAATAGACTCTTAAATTTAATATATTAAAAATTTAATGAAAATGGATTCAAAATATTTTAAAAACTATTATTAATTAACAATTTTATAATTATAATCAATTAATAATCATTTAATAAGAATTTGAATTCACAAAAAATCAAAAAATAATAAAATATCTAAAATAAGTTGAAAATGTAACTCAAAAT
Organism: Viscum album; assembly: GCA_963277665.1. Taxonomy (NCBI): domain Eukaryota; kingdom Viridiplantae; phylum Streptophyta; class Magnoliopsida; order Santalales; family Viscaceae; genus Viscum; species Viscum album. The sequence goes on from OY728163.1 coordinate 2,119,209,873, forward strand.
TCAAATGAACATAACTTTTGATCCGGGTGTTTGTTTGAGCTCTACGGCATATAAAATCAAAGATTGTGACGAACTCTATGTGCTAGTTACCCAAGCGAACCTTCTATGACATTTTTATAGACCCAAAAAAGTACAGAAGGCCTCAAAAAATGATCATTCAGTCTGGATACCCGGATTAGTATACATTCAAACAGGTATAACTTTTGATACGGATGTCCTCTGGGCTTGTACCACATATCATATAGAATATTGTTTTATTTTATGTGATTTGATTGGTTTTGGAGTTGAAACGGACTTCTGGATTCCATGTTATGATCGTTTTAACATTCTTTAAATTTTCAAATACACATATATATGTATTTATTCTTAAATATATGTGTGTGCGCGTGTGTGTGTTTGTATTGTATATATGTATGTATGTATTTATTTATTTATTTATAAACACACATAAAAAACATATTTTAAAAATGTATTTAAGACTAATCCTATAAATATATATTAATATATAAGTAAATATACAGATAAAAAATTATAACTAAAAATATATATATATAAATTAATATATGAATAAATATATATATACTAACATATGAAAAAAATTATATGTATTAATATAACAAAATATATTTGTATTAATATGAATCTATATTAATATATGAATAAATATAACAACATATATATAAATATAAATATATCGTAATATACGAATAAATTTATATATATATTCATATACGAATAAATATATATGTATTAATATAACTAAATATATTAATATTAATATTAATCTATATTAATATACAAATTAACATAACTATGCATATATGTAAATAAATACAAATATATGTTAATATATGAATATATATATATTAATATGAAAATAAATATAACTATATATATAGATATATCATTAAATAGAGATAAAAAATAAATAGCTTTGTGGTAAAGGTGTAGGTGTGCAAGGGGGAGGTCTCGAGTTCGAGTTCGGGTGAAATCAGGGAGGGGTGCATGGGAAGTGTTGGATGCATAGGCAAGTGCATCACACGGGTGAGCGGGAGGGGGTCCGCCTAGCACTAATAAAAGGGGGGGTCAAGTGCTGTTAAAAGATACCCGAGCATTGTATTTTCTTTTTAACTTTTTTTTAATTTTTTTTACTTTTACCAGTGCTAAAAAAAGAATTGATAAAATGGGTCTTCTATGAGCCCTTAAAAAGAACTCATAAAGGACCTTTATATCAGCACTTTTTTAGCGCTGATAAAATAGGCTTTTATCAGCACTTCTATGAAAATAATTAAAAGGGACCCCCCCCCCCATCCTTGCCTCGATTAACAACGCTTTTCTAAGCACTGATAAAAGGGACCCCTATCTTCGCCTCGATTAATAGAACTTCTCTAGTGCTGTTAATGCCCTTTTCTATCACTGATAAAGGCCATATTTGCAGTTGTGGTTCCTATGATACCATGGATACAAATTTCTAATGGTCCACTTCCATTCCTACTTCTTAGTAGACATGGCCCACGAATTAATACTATAAATAAAAGTTATTCCTATCGATAAATAAATATGTAATGGTCAAAACCATTGTTACAGATACCATATAATTTCAATAAACTATCAGTTTTAGATGAACCATTTGTATTTGTTATATGGAAAGACCCTATATCAATTGTTTTGGCCAAACTATTGGTATGGGTCCCATATTGGGGACCAAAACCAATAGTCCCTCAAAAATGGTCTGTATATGTCACTTATATGGACATATACCCACATTTGAGTCTATAAACATTGATATATGTCACCTATATTGACCAAAACCAATGGTTTTAAAACAGAAACCTTTTTTAGACCATTATAAATACCCTATACCAATTCTTATGAAAACACTACATGTATAGCTCCAAAAATCAAGGTACCTACACCAATAGTTTTGAGAACTGTTGGTATAACAACCCATTTTTTGTTTGGATTCTATTTTCAAATAACATTAAAGACAAAAAAATATAAAATACATATAAATAAATATATATATATATATATATATTTCTGAAATTATAATAAAGAATGTCATCTTATTTTTCTTGTAAGCTCGTTGGATTATAAATGGAAGGTGATGGGATTAGAACCAACCTACTTTTTGTTTTTACATTATTTCTAACAATGGGTTTGAAAAAAAATTGGTATATGTCTATACCAACAGTTTTCCCAAAACCATTCATATAGAGATATACCAACACCATAAAAGAAAATGGCCCGAAAAAATGTTGTTATAGGTTATACCAATTGTTTGGAAAACTATAAAAATAGTTCCAAACCATTGGTTGGGGTTTCTTATAGTAGTGAAGTTCACTTTATTAATCAAGAAATTTCATTTGGTTAGATTACCTTAAACATGATTATCTCTCAATGTACTAAGGTATATGTCAAGAATTTGGGAATGGTCATCTATTGACTAGGATTACACTAATATATCATTGAATAAAACCCACCATAAAACGAAAAAAAATAGGATGAAAGATCTAATTTACCAAGGCCATGAATGTCAATGGTGAATTAGTTAACCCAAACAACATCACAACGAACGCATACAAACCATGCCATCTTCTAAAATATGTCTGAGGTATGTTCATTGGCCTCACCCATTATTTGTGGTAAATTCATATCAAACCTATCATCGATAAAATATCTTAACCTATCTACTAGTTGAAAATATCATCAAATCATGGAATTTGATGCTAATTCATGACCATAATCTAGTTAATCCACTAATAATCCACAGTTAATCATATTGACCCATGGACCGTCGTGGAGAAGATAACTAGATAATCCCACGGAGATGTACTAGGTTGTATGAAGCCTTTAGATTCTAGATTTCTAACTGAATTTCAACTCTTGATGATTTACTAGTTCTATTTTATAAGGTGGTGTATATGTTGCCTCTTCTCCTTGGACTAACTCGTTCATAAACTTGATTAATTGTCTCAGAGGTAAGGCATATAACTCATCTAGGAAAATATAATGAAAATGGTCCACAACAATTGGAAAAGAATCATTCAATATTACACCATCATCTATAGAAGGATCTATTTTACGAAACTTGAGATAATATAATCTATATTTTATTGGTCCTATTCGACCAACCAAATGATCCCACTCACATTGGTGAAAATAGTAGACTACTTTTATAGATATAAATGCAACTCTTTTTTAGTAACAGTCGATATGATAATAGTATTGAACTAATCAATCGATACAAAGAATCAATTCAAAGCATATCATATCCATAATTAATTGTTCATGAAAGAAATGATAACCAAAAACATCTAGAGAACATGCCTAGAAACAAATGATATTCTATGACCGCACTCCCAATGGTGTGTCGATGGCCTATGAAGCATCCATGATTTCCATAGCCAATCGTAAATATTTTTCAAAAGGATAATATAAAAAATAATTTTATTCTCCAATAGCAATCTAAATAGAATATATGTTATATGATTCAAGAATAATACCATTCATGGTAGATGTTCCAACATCAACAAAAGATGGATTAGTCTATATAATGTGGAACTGACTTCAACTGCATCCTTGTGACGTAATCTAAATACCTAGATTTTTTTCCCTACCTGGTGCTACTTCTCCCTCAATTGGGTAAAACATATCATGCCTCATCCTAAACATCTAGCAGACCTCTAAATACCATCATGGTGAGTAGAAGTCGATCCCCTTACATAATTAGGTTAATTTCTCAATAAAATTAAAACTAAATGACTACTTAAAGTATGCATAGAACCATTGAAGATGGATCTGTCTTTCAAAGGTATGAAACTCAACTGTGGAGTAACGACACTAAAGGTAATTTTGGCCAACCATTACACTCTAATATAATGAAAAAAGAAAATATTTCTGAGATGGTTGGACAATCCTTCACTGGCCTTCCCACTACTAAATTGTTGAAAAATATCACATCGACACTTCTTGTTTCCTAATGAAGAGCTTCTAATTTGTATTGTTGAGACTGCATGGCCACTTCTTGAGGACACTATTAAATTCCCATCCATGATAAGTGTCCGGATCATCATGTCCTCATAGAGGATCAAATGAAAAACATTCACCAGCAAACTAATATCATAATGAATACCATACTAAAGATTTCTTTCCCTAGAGATCTCATCAGCTCCCAAAGTTGGCTTCAAGCTATATAGGTCTGTGAAAAATCCATAAAATCCCAATAATGACATTATCTCCTATGTTAGATGCATAAAATCGTGACATTTTTCAACCCTCAATGTTTTGGTTTAGAAATGTTTTAAAAACAATATCTCTATGTCCTTTCATGATAGCTCATCATAATCCAGTATTCCTCTGGAATATACCACCAACTTGTGGTAGGCCTATGAAGCATATATCGGTGAGTGTATCAATAGGCTCAAATATTTTTTGGATGGACTCAATCCAGAAATCAGCTTCTTGGGGTCATTCTTAATATGTAAGTACATGGAGATGTTGTAGCTAGAACATTCTTTTCAAATACAACATCAAAGTAAATTTAGGAATAGTGTTCATTTCCATTGATTGCATCACCCTCAGTAATATCTCATTAATCTCAACATCATCTAACCCTCATGAACTACAGGAACCTATGGTTAATCTTTATTATGAACGTATTGATTTCCACTATCCTAACACTCAATTTATATATATATAGGGGGAATTCTCCCACAAAGTCTAACACACACCATAGAACACCATGAATAACAAGTTCAACCTCAATAGTTCACTACATAGAGACCCCCTGACTTGTGGTCTCTGAAAACATGAATTACATGTGTTTTATCATGACATGTCAATTAAATTCATTTATCTTGAATAATAGATATATCATATCATATCTCAATTGTAATTTATATATCGCATGTGAATAAATGTGTCCCTATCATGAACAAATAATGTCAATATATATCCCAATGGGACTATTATAATGCATGCATGCCAATCTTATGCCATAACAGGCCATAAGTAAAAATATTATGAATCAATAAATTCATAGAAAAGTAAACTCACGCATCTTGTGAATGAACCTAGGTGAACTACCATCAATTGAAACAAGCACACAGTCAAAAAAATCAATCACATCCAAGGAAAGACACATTTCCCAGCATACATGGGTAAACTACCCCCATGAAGAAGCTCAATAAAAAGTTCTAACACATCCTTGTATCAATTTTACCTTTAATAAGTAGTAAGGAAATATAAAATAAAATAACATCTACTTCTATGATACAATTTTCCAATGTCCCCAAATTCAACTCTCTCCCCCTTAGACCAAAATGGTTTGTTGGTAGACCTTAAGTGCACCTCCCCAATTTCCAATGGCTACCAACTAGTAGTGTGGGTGTGATATGTATATTTGGGATACTATAACCCCTATTTTGAATTGTCTATATGGTATAATTAGTCCATATCAATGTAATAAATCAGAGTATAAAGATAGAGAATACTAAAAATAAAAGACAACATAATAATCCAATAAATAATAATTTGAACAATGTAATAATTTTATATAATATAACTCTATTTCATTCTATAAATAATATATGTAAAATAATAATATATTAAAATAAATAATCATATGTACCTGGTCCCAAAAACCATTTTTCCTACCTCCAAATTCTATCACATCCAATAAAAACAATTAAAATCTAGGTCTTTCTCCATTTTCCCAATTTGAAACCACATAATCTCCTCAGGTACCAAATGGACAACCAAATAGGGTGTGAGTATGACTTAGCATGTTGACCCCATCATGTCTGAAAAAACTATATTAATAAGAATTGTATGATAAAAAACAATAAACATATGTTTTAATTAATTAAAAATTGATGAAACACATCAACAACATGCTTCATCTCCTTGCAAGAATATCTTCAAGCACGTTGAAAAATCATGATGACCACTACCATATAACCATCATAATATATCTTTCTTTTCCACAATGCTGAAATATCTATGAGAATGTCTCACAACCATGACAACCAAATACATATAACCATGTTATATTCATAACAATCCTGGTCAAATCTCTAGAAGCATTACATAATTCTAGACAAATCCTAATAAGCATTTCAGCATCCGAGTCAAATCCCAAAAAGAATTATAGCATCCATGCCAAATCCCTATAAGAATATTAGTGTGGTATTGGTCTGTAATAAGACAATATAAGTGTTACCATGTATAAGTGTGCATGTTCTTGGACTATTCCCAATATATAATCATTTCATAAAGTACAATAAGACATGCCATCACAACATGGATATCACAATATCACGTCATCATCCTTAATGGTTAATTCTATGAAATTCCATACCTATCAATTAAATATTCATTTTATAATGAAATTCATAAACAAAGAAATAAATAAATATGTAATAAAAACATAGGTATTCTATATCAAGAAACAATTAATGATTCATTTCATGTAAAATGAACATTAATCTATTATCCAAGTCAATTATAGTTGACGCTCTCTCACAAAAATGATAGACATAAGCTAGGTAAAACCCATTTTGGAACCAAAAAAATACATCGAATAATCCAATTTATTATTTAATTAATTTTTTCCATGTTATATTATAAAAATCCAAATATTGTATATACTTGAAAAATATAAAACCATAGGGGTAAGATTTAGACCCCCTATCATTAACATATGATGACCACAAATATTCCATCAAAAAATGATCATGAGGAAGAAAGTGAGAATGGTTTTATAAAGGATACTAGAAAAAAACTAATCCATATCAAAACCAACAATGCACATGATTAGGATATTACACTGTAATGTTTGGAGAATTTAGGGATAGAATGTATGCCTTAAAAAAACCACTTACTAGGGATCGACTGTGTTATCAGGATGATCAGAAGGGATATTTTCACTTCAAAATCACCTTGAGAGTTTTTAAATGTTAATAGAAGAATATATGAATATGTCTTAATGGAAAATATTTCTCCACAACATATATTAAAATATAAGGTCGGGCAATTAAATGGTGTGTAATCTAGTTACATGTCATGTAGTTATTTTTTTAGGATGTAATGAAAAACAAATTGCCTCAACTTAATATTAAAAAAACTTGAACATTACATGATGTGTAATAAATTTACACTACATATAAATTTTTTTTAGGGTTTATCATCCCATTTTCAGTATAAACAACACAAACCGCCATTAAATCTTTTATACATACAAAGAACTTGTCAAAACACATGACTCATTTCTACCCTGACTCGATTGATTCAAACAACATACATCTCTCGATATTTTGTAATTTTACCCAATAAAGGATTTATAACTGGATAATCTATATTTTAATCATGTTTCTATGAAACACAAGACTAAAATTATTCAAACGATAGGTATCCATGATGAAATAGGCTCACTGTGGTTTAATAATGTTTCAAAAACACCAAATATGAAAATTATTAAAAAAACTCAATGAAAAATGTACCTAGAAAAAGATGGTATCAAACATAACAGGACTAATTATAATTTAAAACGAATTAAAATTAAAATATATCTTTATAATTGATCTATAATAAAAGGTTGTTTAAAAATAAAATTTAGTATTTTCACTATTCATGAAAAATTTAAAAATTTCAGCAAAGTCCCAAAAATTCACAGAATGATAATTTTGATATGATGATTTAAAAATATATATATATATCATAAAATTAGTTTTTATTAAGTGTTTAAATTTTATTTTAGTTTATATACACAAATAGAGACTAAATCGTCTTGTATAAAAAAATTATATTGAAAAAATAATTTATTTTAATTTTATTTTATTTTAATTTTATTTATAGTTATCAGATAGCCATAATTTTAATAATTAATTTATTTAAATTGATACCAATAATCATAAAAAGTATGTTTTGATGAAATTTTTAAATAATTTTATAATAGAGTATTTTTTTTACCAGTTGTTTCATGCATCATAAGATATCAAAGTTATTGATATTATTTAAAATGAAATATATCTGAAAGTATAGAGGTTGTAAAGACCCAGAATTTCCATGAAATGTTTTCTCTTAAATACAAGGAAATTTTACGAGTCTCTAGTTTCGGTCGGCGCTTGATTCCAGGGCCCAGTGTGCCCAGAATCAATTTCTGAAGTTTTGTTTGGGTATGTTCAGTAAATGTACGTTCAGAATTATATAACATTTGAACCGGTGCTCGGAACTGAAATCCAAGGGCACTGTTGAACTCGCATCATCGGTGATTGCTTAGCAAGAACTTCACCACAGTTGTGTTTTATCGAGTTTGGAAGATAGATTTTGTGGATTCTAATTTAATTAAATAAAAATATTGTGTTAGCCATATTTTTATTTAGTGGTAGTTAGAACCTCCAAAGGGAAGTTAGTGGTGGGGGCGACCACACCATAACCTCCCATGAGAGGTTAAAGTGGTGGGGCCCACCCAAATCCAACCACCCATGGGAGATTAAATAAGGTGGGGACCACACGGGGCCTAACCCCCAAATAATGGGAGGGGAAAACTTCCCCAACTCCCCTCATTAATGAGGGGGGAGCCCTCTTGATTTCCTCAACTCCCCATTAAATAGGGACAAACTCCCTGACCACTTTCCCCACCTTAATGTGCCAACCCCCCCCCCCCCAATTATTTGTTGTGCCAACTCTTCTGTTTTATTAAGGAAGCCTCTTGGCATCCTCCTAAATTTTTTATGACAATTATCATTTTTTAATTAGGGGTGATGGTTATTAATTCTTCTTTTTTAATTACATGCCAACATAATAATAGACAAACCCACCTATTATTTTCATTGGCATAATTCACTTTTTGTTGGAAGCTTTGAGAGAAAAGCTGGGGAGAAAAACTCAAAATGAAGAACGTGAAGAATGCCAGTGACATATTCCTCCTTCGACTTCCTCACTCGGATCCTACCAACGTGGAGCATCTTCCCCCCTCATTGTCGTCATCGAACCGACAGACAAGATTGGATTGGAAGTGTGTGGAAGATGCAACGAACGCCAGACTTCTTCATCTCCTTACGCAACACCGTCAACGAACGTCAAACGACGCTCGACAATAAAAAGGTAGGGGGTTTAATATTCGTGTTGATACTGTACTCATTTTCATACCTTCTTCAAATGATATAAAGGGATTGATGCATAAATGTTTAATGAACATATTCTACTTATGTTGAGCTAATTGATATCCTCCTAAACGCGGAGGGTTCAGGCTAACCTCACATGGCCCGACACCCTCCGTCAGATTTTTCTTTGTGATGTTCTTCGAAGCGGCAACACGGCATGGAAAAGAGGCGACGGCGACAGAGATGAAGAAACCCCCCCCCCCTGCGGCGCCTCTGTGTGCTACCCGCACTCTATCTCGCGCCCCACGCGCAGCCCGTGCCCCATCGGCGTGCTGTCGCGCCTCGCCGGCGCGCTTCCCGCGGCCCCGGCACCCTACCCGTCCTACCCGCGCCCAACCGGTGGCCTTTTTGGCACCCCGGCACGCTACTTGGCACACCCACACCTAGCCGGAGGCCTGCCCAGTACCCCTGCAGCCCCCTGTCGTGGTTTGCCCGGCACCCCGGCACGCTGCCTACGCCCTAGCGCGCTACCCCGACGCACTGCCCAGTGCACCCACGGCTTGCCCGGAGTCTAGCCGGACTGCCCGCACACTGTTTGGCATGCCCATTTCCCTCACGGCCGCCTACTTTTCGAGTTGTTCCCTTCACGGCGCTAGCCAAACTGGCCCCGAATTTCGGGCTGATGCCACCTGCATGGCGACATCCGGGCCGAACTGCCCTCGCAGTCCGCCGGACTAGGCCCAGTGGACCAGGTAGAAACATAGCGGGCTGACTCGCCCAATGGTCCAAGTCAAACACAGTGAGTTTGACTGGGTCGACCCAGACTGGGTTCGGCCGAGTCGGACTGATCAGGTCGGACCAGACCCGGGCCCACTAATGACTCATTCCTTACTTTGGTCAAATATTTGTCACCATACGTCCGTTTGACGAACCATCAACGGCGCTGGTAATATCATTGAGAAATTGCCCCTTTGAGTATACTCCATGGGAGTTCAGGGTATAGTTGAGATACGGTCAGTTTGGATCGTACATGATACCAATCGGGCCCTCGGGACTAAAAGTATAATAACTCAAAGACCAGGTGTCAGATTAACACACCGTCTATTGAGTTGAGACCCCTAGGACATGGAAGTCCTTTGTGATACTTCTACGTGAGACTTCGGGACACTTGGAGTATCGACTTTTAGCTCATGGAGTGGACCCTCTCGATGAGGAGTGAGCAGTTTGCAGAGACCTAGTAGCTGGCTGAGACTTGACGACTGCTGACCAATCGATTCGGAGTGATTCAGATGGACCAGTGGGGAGCGCTTGGTTGTAGCAGTAGAACCAAGGTGGAGGAGTGCTTGGTTGTAGCTACAGACTCATGGTACTCGACAAAAGGTGTACCTCTATAGGCTATGAGGGGGAGCGCTTGGTTGTAGCGAGAGACCCATGGTTGGAAGGGCTTGGTTGTAGCAATAGGCCCACAGTACTCGACAGGTGGAGTACTTCAGCAGTCCAAGGTTAGTGGGAAGTGCTTGGTTGTAGTGGTAGTCCCACTTTACTCGACAGAGGAGGAGTTCTCCCGCAGTTGTCGTTTTGACATCGTGAATGAAAATCCTGTTTTGATCTGAGTCAATGACCTTTGTGTTTTCCTCATGATTGAGATGGCTTACATGATAACTTAGGAATAAGTATGGGCATTTACCTAAGTAATGGTTATTCCTTGATTTAATACTTTTTGGTTTATCTATGTTGGATTTTGTGAAACCTTGAGGGTCTCGGGGTCCCTACTGAGTGTCTTTATACTCACCCCTGCACGGGTTATGCCCGCACCTCGTTGTGTTGGATGCAGACGATAGACAGCGCTGAAGGAGGCTGAGAGCGCCAGGACTGGTTGGTACCCGGAGGATGACCTTATGACGTTTCGGTATACGGTGGATTCTGACGGACTTGGAGTTCTAAAGAGGCCATATGTACCTACACATCAGGTAGGAACCCCAGAGGATGATCTAGGAGATGCTTTCACCTTTCAGGTGCTAGGAGAGGTGACAAAGCAGTTGCCTGATTTATAGATATCCTTTGTGGATAGTGATGGAGTAGCCTATCTACAGTCTCTTATAGTCACTCCCCCACTACTTCAGTGAGTCGGGGAGGCACAGCATGGAAACGTTGACTGAGAGATGCGACGTGTTCATATATCCACAGGGCAAGCACCTAATGGATTTTCTTTAGGTTGGGAGCACGTTATCCTCTTCATAGGACGTACCATTGTACCAGTTTCACTTCAGGGTGATGTTTTGAGGGAGTTCAACACTTCCCCTCTAGAGTTACATCCAGGGGTGGCAAAGATTTACAAGGACCTTAAACGACAGCACAGGTGGCCAGGTATGAAGAAGGCGGTAGCGGAGTTTGGCTCTCGATTCCTCACTTTTCAGCAAGTGAAGGCGGAGCACCAGGTACCCATAGGCCTGGTTTAGCCCTTAGAGGCCCCATAGTGGATGTGGGATGGGATATCCATGGACTTAGTGATGGGTCTTCCACGTACATCCAGGAGTCAGGACATGATTTGGGTGATCTTCAACCGACTCACCAAGTCGGCCCACTTACTACCGATCAGGGAGCAGGGCTCAGTAGAGAGCTTGGGATACCACTTTGTGCAGGAGATTGGGCGGCTACATGGAGTACCTTCTTCTATTGTCTCTGACCGTGATGCATGATTTACTTCCTAGCTATGGAAGGGGTTGCAGGAGGCTTTCGGGATGCAGCTTTGCTTGAGCACCGCCTTCCATCCTCAGACAGATGGGCACACCGAGAGGGCCATCCAGACCCTTGAGGACATGCTTCATGCATGCATCCTTGACTTCGGTCCCAACTGGTATAACCACTTACCTTTGGTGTAGTTCTCCTACAACAGTAGTTATCACTCCACCATCGGTATGGCACCTTCTGAGGCCTTGTATAGTCGACCTTGCAGATCACCACTATGCTGGACAGACCGAGGGGATTCAACACTAGTGGGACCAGAGATGGTATGAGCTACCACGGAGAAGGTGCAGATCATCTAGGAGCAGATGAAGACTACACAGAGAAGACAGAAGTCATATGTGGACATGAGGCAGAGGCCTCTGTCGTTTGGGGATGGTGACCACGTCTTTATACGGGTCTCACCTCGATGAGGTCTATGGATATTTGGTAGAGGCGAAAAGTTGTCTCTGTATTTCATCGGACCTTTCCAGGTCGTCAGCAGTTTAGGCGAGGTGGCTTACCGCTTAGCTCTTTCACCTCAGTTTCACCGAGTTCACGACGTCTTCCACGTATCCCAGCTGAGGAGATACGTGCACAACCCATCCCACATCAGCGACCACGGGGAGCTCGACATCGATTATGGGGCGACTTTCACATAGGTCCTAGTGGATATTGAGGATCTGAAGGAGAGGGTCCTGCGTGGATGGCCGATACCTCTGGTGCACATTCGTTGGCAGCACGAGAACCTCTAGAAGAGCACATGGGAGAAGGAGGCTCAGATGTGTTCTCAGTACCCCCATTTGTTCTTGTATTTACAGTTGTAGCTTACAGAGACGTAAAGCCCTGAGGTGGGGAGAATGTAAAGACCTCGAATTTCCATGGAAAATTTTTTCTTAAATACATGGGAATTTTATGAGTCTGCAGTTTTTGTCGGTGCTTGATTCTGAGGCCCAGTGTTCCCAGAATCGATTTCGGAAATTTTTTTCAGGTACGTTCAGTAAACGTACGTTCAGTAAACGTACGTTCAGAATTTTATAACTTTTGAACCGGTGCTTGGAATTGAAATCTTAGGGGCCCTTTGAACTTGCAGTGTCGGTGATTGCATAGTGAGACCTTCACCAAAGTTGCGTTTTATCGAGTTTGGAAGATAGATTTTGGGGTTTCAAATTTAATTAAATAAAAATATTTTGTTATCCATATTTTTATTTAGGGGTAGTTAGAACCTCCAAAGGGAAGTTAGTGGTGGGGGCCACAACACCATAACCTCCCATGAGAGGTTAAGGTGGTGGGGCCCACCCGAATTCAGCCACCCATGGGAGATTAAATCAGGTGGGGACCACACGTGGCCTAACCCCCCTAATAATGGGAGGAGAGGAAAACTTCCCCAACTCCCCTAATTAATGAGGGGGGAGCCCTCTTTATTTCCTCAACTCCCCATTAAATGGGGAGAAACTCTCTGACCACTTTCCCCGCCTTAATGTTCCAAACCCCCCCCCCCCCCCCATTTATTTGGTGTGCCAACTCTTGTGTTTTATTAAGGAAGCCTCTTGGAATCCTCCTAACTTTTTTATGACACCTCTCATGTTTTAATTAGGGGTGCAGGTTATTAATTCTTCTTTTTCAATTACATGCCAACGTAATAAAAGACAAACCCACCTATTATTTTTATTGGAATAATTCAGTTGTTGGAGGAGGATTTGAGAGAAATTCTAGGGAGAAAATCTCCCAACGAAGAACGCAAAGAATGAAAAGAACGCTAGTGACATCTTCCTTCTTTGACCTCCACACTCGGATCATACTGATGTGGAGCATCTTCCCCTGTCATCTTCGTCATCGAACCGATGCACGAGCTTGGATCAGAAGTGTGTTGCGGACGCAATGAATGAAGAACTTCTTCGTCTCATTCAACAACGCCGTCAATGTACGTCGAACGACTCTCGACAATCAAAAGGTAGGGGGTTTAATTTTCGTGTTGATATTATACTCCATTTCTTACATTATTCAAAAGATATAAGGGGATTGATGTGGAATTTTTTAATGAACATCTTCTTATTATGTTGAGCCAATTGATATCCTCCTAAACGCGGAGGTTTCGGTCCAACCTCACACAGCCTGACACCCTCCATCGGATTTTTCTTTGTGATGTTCTTCGAAGTGGCAACATAGCATGGGAAAGACGCGACAACAATGACGACAGTGAACAAAGGTTGAACCGCCACCACGCCGCCCCAGTGCACTACCCGTGTCCTCGCCCGTGACCTACTGGAACACGGCCACGCCTCACCGATGCACTGCCCGTGCCCCACCGTCACCCTGCCCGTGGCCCCGACGCTCTGTACGGGAACCCACGCCCTGCCGGTGGCCTGCCCGGCACACTGGAACACTACCTGGTGCACCCGTGAATATCCTGCGGCCTGCCCGGCCTCTACCGGCAGCCTGCTCGGTACCCTGGCTCCCCCGCGGCCCCCTGCCGTGGTCTGCCCGGCACCCCAGCACGTTGCTCGTGCACTACCCAAGCACGTTGCCCGACACCCCGGCACCCTGCCCGGCGCACCCGTGGCCTGCCCGGAGTCCATCTGTCATGCCCGCACCTCGTGAGGCCTACCCAATAGTCTCCTGGAAGCTGACCTCACAAGAAGCGCCCTTCGCGGCGCTGGCCGAACCGGACCTGGCTTTCCGGCCGATGCCGCCTGCATGGCGGCATTCGGGCCGAACTGCCCTCATAGTCCGCTGTGCCGGGCCCAGCGGACCGGGTCAAAACATAGTGGGCTGACTCACCCAACAGTCCAAGTACGACCCAGCAAGTCTGATTGGGTCGTCCCAGACTCGGTTGGGCCCAGTCGGTCCGATCGGGTCAGACCGGACTCGGGCCCACTAATGACCCATTGCTTACTTTGGTCATATCTTTGGTATCGGACGTCCGTTTGACGAACTGTCAGCGGCTTTGGTAATCTCGTTGAAAAGAGTTCCCTTTGAGTATACCCCATGGGAGTTCGGGGTATATTTGATATATGGTCGAGTTGGTTCGTACATGAAAGCAACCGGGCCCCTGGGACTAAAAGGCTAATAACTCACAGACCAGGCGTCCAATTGACGCGTCGTCTCTTGTGTTGAGAACCCTATGACATGGCGGTTCTTTGTGATTCTTATATGTGAGACTTCGTGATACATGGAGTATCGACATTTTGGTCATGGAGCGGACCCTCCCGACGATGAGCGAGCAATTTGTAGAGCCCTAATAGCTTGATGAGACTTGACGACTGCTGACCGATCGATTTAGAGTGTTTCAGATAGCCCAATGGGAATTTCATGGTTGTAGCAGCAAACCCATTGCGGAGGAGCGCTTGGTTGTAGCAGCAGACCCGCGGTACTCGACAGAAGGAGTACCTCTGTAGGCTATGAGGGGGAGCACTTGGTTGTAGCGGCAGACCCATGGTGAGAAGCACTTGGTTGTAGTAGCAGTCCCACAGTACTCGATAGGTGGAGTACTTCGGCAGTAAAGGTTATTGGGAAGCGCTTGGTTGTAGCGGCAGGCCCACTGTACTCGACAGAGGAGTATTTCTCTAGCAGCCGTGGTTTCGACATCATGAATTAAAATCCTGGTTTGAGCTGAGTCAATTACCTTTGTGTTTTCTTCATGATTGAGATGGGTTACTTGATAACTTAGGTATATGTATGGGCATATATCTAAGTAATGGTTATCCACTGATTTCATACTTTGTGGTTTATCCTTGTTTGATTTTGTGAGACCTTGAGGGTATCTGGGTCCCTACTGAGTATCATTATACTCACCATTACATAGGCTATTCCTGCACCTCATTGTGTTGGATGGAGACGACGGAAAGTGTTGATGGAGGCCGAGAGCGCCAGGACAGGTCGGTACCCAGAGGAGGACATTACAACGTATCGGTACACAGTGGAGTCTGACGGACATGGTGTGCTGAGGAGGCCATATGTACCAACCCTTCAGGTAGGAATCCCAGAGGATGATCTAGCAGTTGCCTTCACCTTTCATCTATTTGTCCATTTTTCAGTTGTACTTGATTTCTGTTGTATTTTTACATTACAGTTGGGCTTGTATTCTGGCCCCCTTTACTTTCAACATACTTGTTATATAGTTTTACTTGGTGCTTGCTTCCGCTTGTACTCTGGTTGTGTTTCTTTACAATTATAAAGACAATTCCTTTCTAGTCTTAGAGATTTACACCGTTGGTGCTACTCGCCAGCCCCTGGCCTATGGAAGACTGGCTTGGGGTAGTCAGGATATGATCCCCAGGGGACAGGTCGTGACAAAGGTGTTATATTTTCTTCTAATAATTTTTTCCCTCTCACATACAATATTGAATATAACATTACTATTTTGGAGTTTTAATGTTTTATATTCATCCACCCTTAAATAAATTGATTCCACATTATTTAAAATTCACCATAGAAATAATGTGTTTTATATTTAGAAATAAAATTTTTGATAAATCTGTATCAATATAAATTGAATAAAAATAATCTTAATTATAGAGAATGGGAGGAAAATATATCATACAAAAGAATTCTTGACTTGGTTTCTATGTATATAACATTGGTGTAATGTAATTATATAAACATTGGGTAAGGTGTAGATAAATATGAAAAGTAATAGAGGTCATTGATCACCAGAAAGTAAATGATCAATGAAATTTTAACGGCATAAAAACCATAAAATTGTAATTATTTTTAATACCAAAACATTTATTGGATGTATATTTAATAGGATATCATTTTTTTTCAATAAACTATCAAACAATATGATGAATTATTTTACTATCTATAAATATATAGAAATATACATATTTTTTATGTTTCATTTTCAAAATATTAGTTTCTTCCTTTGGTTTTTCATTAATCAATATCCAATTAATTACATACCCCATGAAATAAATATCCATAATTTTTTTAATGAATAAATAAATGTCCCTTTTAATGTGTCATGAGATCTATAAAATCTTTAAAAGTTATTCTATTATTCCTTAACTTTTTTTAAAAACCAATATTGTTAGCACAAGTCACCCACTATGAAATAATATCAATATGGTGAATAAATACCTTAATATATTATACCACATGAAAATATCCATAGAAAACAATTCATAAAGGGTTAACATTTTTAACCTTTGAAAATTTTATAATCCAAATCATTATAATGAACGTAGATGGGTTTTCGAAATTATGGTATCATTAATCCAGAAATCATCATGGTGAATCTCTTAACCATCACATACCAAAAAACTAAATACATTCATCATGTATTCTCTTAAAAAAAATTAAATAAATGAATTACCAATAATCATTATTGAAAAATTACATTGTTATACATTAAATAAAATATTGTCAGATATATTATTTAATTCCAAAAATATTGCTAACTCCATAACTGATAGCATAAGACACATAGTCAATAAATTAGTAATATGATACTGGGTAGTGAGTAATATACATTTTTTGCTATCCCTATCAATAATCTATTTATATGAACATCATTATCTCACCATTAAGAACATATTAATGTTTATATGTCTATTAATCATGTATTTTCCATGAAGTTCAACATCCCACTGAGTTGTTTTTCTTTTTCATTGTTATCATTCATCATACACTTTCAAATACATATTAGAAATTTTATATAGTGAATTACATATACATTTTGAGAATGAAATTAAGAAAATAATTTTACAACATATTCCATGGATTCTTATAAATAATAACTATTATCATTACACTTTATCTATAGTAATATACTAATCTTGACTTTCACTCATTAGACACTTTTAAGGTATTTTCCCTTGAATCTTGTGAAATTCATTTAAGAATCTTCCCATCACCTTACAGTGGAATCATTGATCATTAAAAGATTATTTCTCTCCTTTTAAATCATATACAAGGTGGTATTTTTCTCCACACATGAAAAATAGTCATTTTCCTTTTAATAATGTACCAATGTGTTTCATTTCAATGGTGTCACATATTGTTAAATCCTCTATTCCCTTATTTCTTTTTTCTATTTATTTCTATGATGTGTTATATTTCTCTTATATCTCTTCATATCCATAAGACATTGATATGGCTTCCTCTTCCAAAATAATACATGATATTATGTCCTCGTATGATGAGAATGTTTTGGATGAATGTTCCGATCACAGTATTTTTTAATACCATCATAGAAATGATGTATCCTAAATATTGAATTACATATGTAGTCTGTAACACACCTTCTTATTATATTAATTTAAGCAACATACAAATAATCAATTTCTACTTCATTATGTATTATACTCAAAACTATATTTCCAAATATTCTCTTTTCCCATTAAGAAAAAAAATTTCCAACTATATTACATTGAAATACATCAACTCCATAATTTCGATATTATACTCATCCTTACTGTTTTGAATAAATGATCATCATTAATCCACATCTCTTAAGAGATGATGAATATTGATGAAAAAATTACCTCTTTCACTACATCTCAAAGAGAGGTATATATTCTCTAAGAAAACAAAAAAATAATCAGATAAAAATTTATTTTTATTCTAATTTAATGATAGAGGTTACTAACATTACAAAAAATATAAATTAGTTATAATGCATGGAGGGTCATAAGGATACTCCCTATGGGAAATAATATTACTCATAACTTATTTATGCTTCCCCAGTATGGTTATAATTTGACCAGTTCTAGCTACAAATCCAGCTCTAGCTTTATTATCTGGGCCGGGAGTGAAATCCATACATAGAGTACATGAAATAAAATATATCTTATTTATTTTTTTAAGATTAATTTATATATGATTCAATATAATATAATATATTATATCCATTATAAAAATTTATATTCTGAAAAATAGTGAAAGACACAATGTAAATTTTTGTTTCTTTGCATATATAACCTCATAATAATCAATGTGGATTCTTTTGGGATATCATTATTTATAAGAAATTCACAATAGATTATAGAGAAATATTTATTTATCCTAATATGATCACCTACGAGTGTAGAACCTGGTTTGATGTAAGGCCCATTTTCATGCACTAGATGTTGATCGGATCTAGCCGAATGTGCTCTCTTTTGATGTATTACACATAGGAATATATTTTTTAGAACTAAACTTTCTTCTATTATCTCTTAATGGGAGGAATTTCTAATAAGACCCACATAATCTCTTCACTACCATATCATTAAGATTCTCTTTTATACTGATCCTCAAATTATATCATAATTTTATATACCCTAATCTTTATTTTTCGAAATCTATAACTTAAATAATCATACTATGATTACATTCATACAAACTATATATCATAGACCCTAGTATCCAAAAGTGGGTTACTACTTTATGAAATTTTCATTATATATAAGGAATCGTATATAAATGGATCAAATATTTTAGTATACATTTTAGATTAGATTAATAATTAAAATTGAAATTAGATGTTAAAGATTAAATTACCTAAATAAATTTCATTGATAATTCCATTATTCCCATTATAATATCAACTTGTATTAATCAGAAATTACTTCTTCGTATCTAACTGAAAATAAAAATTAAGAAATGGGTGATCTCATATTCTCATTAAGGGAAACAGTACAGATGAATCATTGACTAAAAAAGAAATAATCATTATTGAAAGGAAAATTACTAGAACATGTTCTGTTTATTAAATTAATTAATCATAATATGGTATGAATAAAAATTTTATCAAATATTTCCATATAAATAATTACATAATCATTAAACTTGACATAGATATTCTAACTAATAGAATAATCACATGGAACATCAACATAGGAATTCAAAATGATGGAATTAGTAATGATAGACGCTTAAAACATACTATACATGATTTTTCAATGAAACAGAATACCATCATGGTTTTTTCCAATATATCTAATGTCATTGAGTTTTTTCTAATACATCTATATAAGTGGGTAAGGCCTCAGAAAATTCCATATCATGTATGTCTGATGAGACCAACTCTTTAATTTTGGGATATAATTAGCCCTTTCTAGTCACATACAAAGTACTAGTTCATTCTTAATATGAAAGGGGTGTATTGTCACAACCTGCCTTCACCAAAAGGATGGAAGGGTCAGAAAATTGCCAGGACCTTCCTTCCTTATGTTGAAGGAGAGATAATGACCCCTGAAACCTACCTTTAATAGGTCCCAGAGTGGAGACCAGCACCAAGGGTATAAAATCACACACTAAATAGAAAGCATTACCCTTTTTCTTTTAATAGGATCGAGAGATAAGATAGTAAATCTCACAAAACCAAACCTGAAAGTGAAAATACGGCTAAAAATAAACCATTACCATATGCATGTTCAATGGTTAAAGTTACAAGTCACAAACTCCAAAGGTAAAAAGATACCAAGAAAAAGGGAAACAACAATAGCAACTGCCCCAAAGGTCCAAGATTGTATGGTCTCGCACGATCCCTGAAGTCCTCTTGGAAACCTGAAAGCATTTTTATATACGTAGGGTGAGTATACAAGTATACTCAGTAGGGAAGAACCAAAGACTCTCATACAAAAGTGGGGAGGCATACTAATTCCCTGTGAGAAAAGAGATAACCAAGTACCTAGAAAAGGAACTAACCACCCAAGCCTCACCAAGGCACACTCCCCAAATAATGCAAGTCAAGTAATGTATAGTAATAGCACATCGATGTTTGGGTACCCCACGCCACTTTCCCACTGGTTATTGAAGACATCCAATGCATCGGACCAATCCCGTCATTCTCATCGCAGTCCCATTGCCATACCCCGCCCGCACACAACTGGGCCACAACCACACATCCCGCCCGCAAGCACCTGGGCCACAACCACTAACCCGCCTGCAGACACCTGGGACACAACTGTCACATGTAACCACGCCTGCAAACACCTAGGCTAGAACAATCACTGCCACTTCCGAAGACACCGGGGCTAGAAGAACTACTACCACACCCGAAAACACCAGGGCCTCATCCCAAAGATACTTGGGAAACCACATGCCCGCACACACCTGAGCCAACCACCACACTACCCTTCCCGAAGATTCTTTGAAAAATAATGGACTTCAAGCCATCAAATCATGCCCGTAGAGTCTTGGGATATTTAGGAAAGTGAGCAGAAAATGAGCTAATAACTAGCCACTCATAGGAGTGTTTGGAAAAAACAGCCTCCCCCATGAAATGGGGGTGTTCGGCACTAAGTGCTCAACTTGGTTGGGGAGTGAATAAGAAACACAAAAATTAAAAGTATATGTATAGGTAACAAGAACTCACCGAATATAGGTTTTTCTTTAGCCAGCCTAACGAACACTATCCTTACTATTCATTCATAAGAGAAGAGAACAACACCCATGCCCAAGTCACAACTCACACTAAACAAAATCTCCATTTGTCCCATCCTTGTTTTCATGTTCATAAATAATTTTTAAATAAGTTTCTACACCTACTTGGGAAACTAGTAAGCATAAGAACAAGCCAAGGAATGAGTACACCCAACAGAAATTTAAACATTCACACCCGGTTCTCTTGTAAAAACACATCAAGTGAGACCCCTCCAAGTATTGGAACCAAAGCAGGTCAAAGTGAGATATAGTACCAAGTTCCCAGATCTATGAATAAGAATGATACACAATAGAAGAGGATCCCACCCCAATTTGTGATACAAACATAGTATCCCATCCTCTCCCACATCACCCCAGCAATCTAAGCCCCTAACCAGGAAAACCATAAGGTCACCCATACTCGGCCCTTGGAGGAAACAACCAAACCAATACTACCAACACAAGGCAGACTCAACATGTATTTTTAGATTTAAAAGATTTAACACACACCATTATTTCAATTCCAATGGTCTTAAACTGGGGTTATCATCGAAAAGGAGTTTATCCTGGTGATTTCAATTTATTTAGCCAAATATAGGTATTTAACCAATTTCCTTTACACATCAAAAGGTTCACAACCAAAATACAATCCATTTAAACATCACACGAGGTAAGGGTTTATTATTTCACAGAGAAAGACCACCAACGGCCAGGATTTTTAGTAGGCATAAGCTCACACAATTCAGAAATCATTAATCATGAAAGAGGAGAAAAACAGGGAAGCATCATCGATCACACCCCTCCCCTCCATTCTTTAGAATTTGTTTATTATCCTCATTAATGTTTGGTTCATCCAATTCTACAGAATAATTAGCATACCCACCCCACATGATACAAAGAAAGAAGATACGAAGGTAAAACCCCTACCTGACTAATCAAGGATCGACGTTAGGTCCCCGTGTGAGTAGCAGGAGCTCCACGAAACATGATCAAGGAATACTTCACAGGGTTACAACTCGTCGAGAGGAAGGGTACTCCGAACACAGGGTGATCGAGAAAATGAATCATAGGGAGAATCCTATAGGTTATAAAGGCTGATAAGGGATGAGATACAACATTCCCAGGATAGTTAATAAACGGAGAGAAAACCTCGAAAACCGCGTAAGGACCGGGATCGTGGGTTGACCATGTGGCTGGTACACCCCACACGTCTTTAAAGGGTCCCCACCTTTCGGGGTGGTTTAAACTGACGCACACCAGGGTAGTTCACCATTAATTTAATTAAACGACATTAACGGGCATTAATGGGATTTAAAAAGGGTTCAAAACAGGGTTTAAAACCCAATTCGCACAAAAAGGAGTGCTATTGGAGAACCTGTGGGGGTAGGCGAGAGCTACCGGTAGGCGACAGCTATCGGATGGTGACAACTACCAGTAGCCGAGAGCTACCGGTAGATGAGATCTACCGGTTGGCGACATCTATCGATATCTGAGAGCTACCGGTAGCCGAGAGCTACCGGTAGCTGAGAGCAACCATTTGGCGAGAGCTACCGGTAGTCGAGAGCTACCGGTTGCCGAGAGATACCGGTTGGCGATAGCTAATGGTAGCTGAGACCTACCGGTATCTGAGAGCTACCATTTGGCAACAGCTACCAGTAGCCGAGATCTACCGGTAGTCGAGAGCTACCGGTACCCCAAGGTCACCGGTAGGGTAAGTCTACGGGTAGGTCGAGGCTATCGCTAGGAGTCACCGAGAAGCTGGGATGGCCTTCCAGACCACCCAAAATACCTCAAACCTCAGATTTTTACCAAGTAATGGACCCCCAAAAACCCAATCCATTTCATCAGATACCTCTCAAACTATTCTCTCCCTCATGAATCAAAACAACCTCGAAGGAAAGAGAGGGTCCGAACAACCACCTCAAAAGATACCTCTCATGAGTGAACCTCTTCGTTATCTAAAAACAAACACCTCCCTCTCAAGAACCAAGAAATATACCAGGGTAAAACTGTATATTCATATGGGTTGGGGAGTATCTTCCCCCATGTCAAGATACTATCCACTTTGGGCGGCACTGACTCACCCACACGGGTTTAATCGCATCCACCTTAATGCGTCTTGATTAGGGGTCAGGTCCTCCCCTACCTATAGCCATGACTTTTCACACACATTAATAGAAAAGAAAAACCACATATTTCAAAGCCAAAAAGGTAAAATGCTCCATCACAATAAGTATAAACAGAATAACACAAAACTCAAAACAACTCTGGGTATTGGGCACGCATTTGTGCTTCCCTCTCCCAGGTACTCTCCTCAAGGCCACCATGTCTAAATAACACACAAACCAAGGGAATGGTTTTCCCATGAAGCACTGTATCCTCACGATCCTAGACCCTTACTTGTATGTCCACAAAGGTAACGTCATCCTTGATGACTAGATCTCCCCAGCCAAGGATGTGTGAGTCGTCGTGCAGATACTGACGGAGCAGGGACACATGGAAGACTTCATGTATCCTCAGTAGCGGCGGTGGTAATGCTAGCTGATAAGCCACTTCGTTGACCCGCCGCAACACTTCGAAGGGTCCGATAAACCTAGGGGAAAGCTTACTTCCCTTGTCGAACCTCCGTTATCCACGCCGAGGGGAGACCTTCAAGAACATGTGGTCTCCTACCTCAAACTCCAAGGGCCTTCTCCTGCTATCGGCATACGACTTTTGTCATTCCTAGGCCGCCTTCATCCTTTCCCGTATAAGCTGAACCTTCTCTAGAGTGCTCTACACCACCTCCGGTCCAAGGATGCCTGCCTCTCCGACTTCGGTCCAGCACACGGGTGATCGGCATGGCCTCCCGTACAAGGCTTCGAACGGAGCCATACCAATGGTAGAGTGATAGCTATTATTGTAGGAAAAATCTATTGGAGGCAAGTGTCACGCCCATGATCCTACTGAGTCCAGAACACATGCCCGCATCATATCCTCCAAGGTCTGGATGGTGCGTTCTGTCTTTACATCTTTCTAGGGATGGAAAGTAGTGCTAAGACGCAGCTGGGTGCCAAAAGCATGCTGCAATCCTCTCCAGACTCTTGAGGTGAACCACGCATCTCTATCCGAGACTATGGACCTCAGGACTCCATGCAACCGCACCACCTCATCCACGTACCTTCATGCTAAAGCATCTACTTCACCCGACTCCTTGATAGCCAGAAATTGAGCCGATTTCATCAACCGATCCACTACTGCCCAGATGGAGTCATATCCCCCTTGCACCTTGGGCAGTCTAGTGATGAAATCCATCGAGATGTCGTCCCACTTCCACTCGGGTACATCTAGAGACTGTAGCAGGCCACCTAGAAGACGGTGTTCATCCTTCAACTACAGACACACTAGGCACTTGGCCACAAACTCTACCACTACTCACTTTACTCCGGGCCACCAAAACTATCTCTTTAGACCCTGGTACATCTTGGAAACTCTCAGGTGCACTGATAGGGGTGAGTTGTGGAACTCACTATGAACATGGCCACACATCACCTCTGGAACAAACAACATTCCTCAGAAAAGCATCTGGTTCTGACCATCCTCTGTCCACCCTTCCAGAGCATTTCGCTGGTCAACTCAGTCACGCATCACTTCGCACTCTGGGTCTCCCCACTGAGACTCCTCCACTTGCTGCAAAAGAGAAGATTGTACTATCATCTGATATAGGAAACCTCCCCCAATATCCATCCTCACATCCAAGTGCAAGGCAGCCAACTCCTCTATTGCCTTCCAGGCATCTGCCGACTCTCGGACTGCATCCTTCTAAGACCTCTTGCTCAAAGTATCGGCCACTACATTCCCTTTTCCCGATGTGTAAGAAATATCAAAGTCGTAATCCTGGATGAACTCCATCCACCTTCGCTGCAATAAGTTTAGGTCCTGCTGGGAGAAGACATACCTCAAGATTTTGTGATCCGTGAAGACCACAAAGTGTTCTCTGATGAGTTAATGTCGCCATAACTTTAGTACGAAAATGACTACTACAAGTTCCAAATCGTGGGTGGCATAATTACACTCATGAGGGCGTAGCTTCCTAGACCCATAAGAGATCACCCCTTGTCGCTCCATCAACACATATCTGAGGCCTTGCACTGAAAATGTTTTTAAGAATCCATTTAAAATTATAATATGCTAAAATTGGTATAAATGATAACAATAAATAACTTTAAAAATGATAAAAATTTGAAATCATTTTTATAAATCATGGGCTTTTATGAAAATGGATTTTCAACCAAATATATAAATAAAAGAGAATTTTCTTATGAACATTTTCTTAATATGTTTAAGATCCAATTATAGTAAAAATGGTAATATTACATGAAAACTTTAATGAATAACTAGTGGAAAGTAAAATATATTTATTTTAATGTAGATATATCATAGAATATTCCCATGGTACAGTAACATATAATCAATCCTGAGTAATGATGATATACTGATATAAATCTAGACCAAATTGGTAACTTTGGTATCATAACCCATTGATATAATTAAAAAAATTAATCATTCTATAAAATTATTTTTAATTATTTTTTTTATCTAACAAGAAATTATGAAGTATATACACCCTAGAATACAAATAATTGGTGAATATGACATATGTCTCATGTAAGTAAAGGCATATAAGAAAACCTTACCCTAAGTCTAACAATTAAAAAACATTATTTATCATCCTTGAGAGAAATAAATGTTAATAATTTACTTTATTAAGATCCTTTTTAAATTTTATTATTCCTTTTATTTCACATATAATCTTGTTATAAATTATTATATAATCAATCAAATTTATATTTTATGTTTCGATGATATTTTTCTTATGTTTTAAAAATGACTTTGGTAGGTTGAATACAGATAAAGGACTAATTATTAATAAATTCACAAGATAATAATCATGAAATAATTTCCATATTTATGCATAAAGTATTATTTTAAAACCTATCATGAAGGGTTGTTCTGAAGAATTAATTAGGTTTCAATCAGGGGGATGGTTGGTATTATGTACACTTGAGTAAAGAATCCATTATTCAATGATAATTATGGATGGAATATATATAATATTATATCATTAAAAAATTATCATAATATAATATATATAAATATACTATATTATTAACTATATATATCATCCTTTTTGTTTGGTGATGAAAATATAGTCTTATCTCGATACAAAGCATGTACTCCACAAGTACACGAGAGATGTTATATTTTTTTAGTTTTAGAAAGAAAATGATATATTATAACTAATAATCATAAATATTTCATTAATATAATAATAGTTTTATTTATATAACATATATTTATTGAAATTATCCTCATCACCTTCCATTTTATTCTTTATTGAATGAAAAATCCCTTCACATTGTGAGGTGGTAGTCTTCCATACACAAGAGCGACGTTATTGTATCGCCAATAGAATATAAAGTAAAAAAGGTATATATGATATATTTATTAAAGTGGTATAATTATGTCATATATACGTTTCATATATATACTATATATCCATCAACAGTCCCAACCATGAGTAGTGGTATTGGAAACATGAATGATGTCATTCATAAGGCGGTAGTCTGCCGAAAATATGAATAAGGATTTTTTATCATATTTGATGGATATGGGTGTCTTTTTTGGTATTTATATTAACATAAAAACTTTTCTGTATAAAAAATATATTGATGATTTTATAAAATCATGGTTTAATAAAAAAATTTAAGGATTTGGAGGAGTAAATAAAATTTAAATGATCGTTGAGGGACGTTTCCACTTCTTCCGGTATCATCCATAGGTTTTCCCTAAAGAATTCCAAGGATGTATTTATACCATAAATAAGGATTCTAATATTAGAGGAATTATTTTGAGAAGTGATTTTTTTAGTTTATGTATGAATAAAAATGTTTTAAATGATTGAAGAATGGCGATGATAGGGGGTCTATTTATAATTGAGGCGACTAACACATTAGTAATTTTTTAAAAGTAACATGTGTAAACATGTATTTCACATGCCAAAGGGGACTAAAATGAACTATTAAATATAAATAGACATTAACACATTGAAATATTGTTATAAAATTTATTTTTTTTGTTTTTAGGTCAGTTTAGCCATTTTTATTTTTAATCAACCCCCATGTAATTCCATTTTTAATCATAGCCACATTAAATAATTTTAACTTTTCATACAATTCATTATGGTATAAAATTTACATGACCTTATTATATAATAAAAAAAATTTATTAAAAATTTTGAATTATAATTTATTTATTGCATTCACATAAATGAGAAATTATAATTTAAAATTAATCAAACATGAGCGATGAGAATGAGATTTTTGAAAGGGTAAAATCTTCAACAGTTGACAAAATATATATATCAAAATTAATTATTAAAATAATTACAATAATGTATATTAAATTAATAAATACATAATTAAAAATATTTCATTTTATATTGAATACAAAATATAACTTACCATTATAAATAATTTAAATGGAATATAAGTTTCTGTTTAATGTTCATTATTTTTCAAAATTATTCATAAAATGAAACCTTTTAGAAAATTTTAAAAAATTAGACGTAAACTTATTTTGATATATTGATTTAAAAAATTGATTTTTTTGTAAAAATGATATGAAATTGTAAATAATAAATTTTAATTTATTTACGCAAAGAATTCCTAAATAGACTTTTAGTAAAAAAATGTTTTTATGAAAATTTTACATTTTCATTATAATTATTGGTTTTTATTTATTATAATTATATGAACATAATATTAATAATTTAGTTATTTCTATTCTAAATAAGAAACATGAATACTAGGTTATAATATCCATTTTAAAAAATATTTTAATATATTATTTTTGTTTAAATCTATTTTGTGTTTATCATGTGGTATATAAGATATTTAATTAATTTAAAAATAAATGTATCGTAATGTATTAAGTTTTTATATTTTATTATAGGATTTATGTTTCATTTATCATATTTTATAACAAAAAATATTCTACATTATAAATCTCTAGGGTGTTATAATGAATAAATTTGGATGAAATATATAATGTAAGTGTAACTATATATATTATTTGAATGAAAATCAAGATGGATATAAAATTTGACATAAAAAATTTCTTAAGGGAATTCAATACTTACTCTAATGAATCATTTTATTCGTCACTTATCACCATATGTTCTTGGTTATTATTTGGATCAAAGGTAGTTGCTAAAAAATTGTATGGATTTTCAAAAATATTTTATTGTGTTAGAATAGACATGATTAAAAGTTATATGTGTAACTCTCATATAGGTAGATGTATTTGAGATACATGAACGTACAAAGATAGTTATACTTATTCTTCTATCATATTTTTTTGTTTTTATTCAATTATAATATATTATTTCCTATGTTGTTTCATTTTTATGGAGTTAGTTTGTATGTACCCCTTTCTAATTCATGTGGGAATTAATTTATTTTTCACATCAAAATTTTGATATTTTAGTTCAGTTTTTTTCATATTGAGTTTTTTTTAGTTCAAAAAATTACATTTCACATGTTCTTGGGATTCTTAGTTTCAAATACATCTAATTTTATAGTCATTTATTTAGATCATAAATATTTATTCTTTTATATTTGTGGACATCATAGTTTGGATTTTTAAATATTAACGCATCTACTATAAAACATGTTATCAAGTATTTGGTAGATTTTTGAATGAAAGATTACAAACGTACATCCCAAAACAATGAGATAATTATCTTTAACCATATCAGATATTGCTATCGAATTTTTTAGAAAATGAAATTATAATATGGAATGATATTGTTAGATAACATTAATAGATTAGACTTTGGCTCTAGGAATATGACAGTTGAAGAATACCCATTATATAAATATCTTCATCATCCATTGATCAAGATGAGACTGGTTGAATTTGAATACACTAGGTGTGAATGAAATCATAGGACCGTGATGGGTTATTTTGGATGATCATGGACCCAAACATATCTGTGAACATCCATGACTATATGATAACTACTGTATTAATTGAAAATATTGTAAACCAATATGAAATTACTTCAACAATGAAATAATTGTAATTTTTTTATCGTTTTATCTTGTTATATCATAATCGTGATTTTTAATTGGTCAAATAAATGAACAAAAAATGATTTGGAGTTATATTTATTCTATTAAAGAAATGGTCAATTAATGTTTGTGGGTTTTATTTATCTTCTAATAGATTCTATAGTCTTTGGTAATAAACATGAAATCTGTGGGGTTCTATAGATTAAATAATGAAATCGTCCTTTGGGAAATCCATGATAAATACTAAACAGGGAGATCCAAAATTATTGGGTTTCAGGTTCTACTAGATGTGATGTTTTAATGGATTTTAGAGTAATTCATATAAAAATGTTGAGAAGAAATTATTATAACATCGAATAAATTGAATATATAAGAATTTAATTAGTCTCAGTGAGTTTAATAGTTTTCAGTATAGAAGGAAATAAGCATTTATGGATGATATTTTTTGATGATATACTAGTTAGGGAAATTTTTCATTGGCTACATTCACAATATCTAAATATTATGGATGGGAACAAAATGTTATCTACTAATTCACATGCTCAATAGAGTCATGGATCATTCAGCCTTGAACCATATTTCATTAGAAATTTTCAATAGGATTCATGAATAATTTTTCTCCTAAAACCCAATGAATGATTCAATATATGGATTAGTAGATTATTTTGGTTTTTAGTATTGAATTTTTTAATATTTTAATGACTAATGGTTTCCATATTAAATTGTGAGTCATTAAATATATCAAATATGTATCTATGAAATTTATTTATATTATATAGTTTGGTGATTTTGGATTATATATGGAACTTATATTTTGTTTATGCGAAATTAAATGTTTAACATAGCTTTGTCGTGAGGTATGTCTGAAGAAAAATATTATGTATAAAGGGATTAGGGATCAATCATTCCTTCTAGATAGAAAAAAATAATGAATGAAACCATATGGAATGAATTTTTATCACATTTTTTATAAATCATTACATAACTCATAGATTATAAATTTTTTAAATCATTATCATGTGAAGTATATTAAATAAGATGGTTTTAAAAAGGTAAGGAATTGAATGTTGTGTTGAACATTGATGTAATATAACTGATAAACCAAAAGGTCAAAATTATTCATATGAATGTATGAGGACCAATACCAGTTAATTTTCATTTGTACATGACAGTATTTAGTGGAATTATCAGTGAGTGAAAAAAATATGGGGATTTTATATGGAATAATTTACAATGATATCATAAAATTCATTATATAGAGAAACATGGAAGAAAAAATGGATTGATTGTAGCTGAGGAATTAGACTTATGACATGGTATATAAAAGGTCAAATACGTCTCATGAAATTTGGTAAGTCAATTAAAAGAGAACATAGAAGTAATGATTTGTAACTCTAGGCTTTGTAATGTCCCAATGAGTCAAAAAAATGATTTCTAGTAAGATTATCCATATAAGGATTTGGGGAAATATACTCTATGGGAGGTATATTGATACATTGAAGATAACCACTTGATTTTGGTTATATTTTGAGTCACTATAATAATATATATGTCTATATTAAAAATGTAGTTTCACTATCAAACATTAATGTTTAGTATATATAAATTTTGGATGAATGGGATAATTCTGGTTGGTAGTATTTTATGGTGGACTATATCATAAAGAGGAATTAAATTATAATTGTAATCTATTATATGCATTGTCTGATTTAGAAGGCCAAAAACATAGTGACTCATTCTATATCAATACACATAAATTTGAATTATTAATTCATCATTTTGATTATATATTATATATTTCTTCTTTTGATGATGGTTAATGTGAATCATAATAAATATGATATTTTGACTATGATTATATATTAATAATGTCTTTGGTGATGCATGACCTTAATTGGGCTTTGAAAACTTGGTTTTCATCATATCAGGTAAGCTTAAGTAGAATGAAAAAATGGAATTAAATAAGGGATGATAAAAAATAGACTTTTATAATAGGAGTACAATGTGATAGTCATGGAAAAAAATTCTAATGTGGGATATTTTTTTAAATCTATAATTTGGAGAATAAGTTTTTAAAATTGTTAGAGTAAATTATGGTAGGGGGACATCTAAAAATATTGTTGGACTCACCTGTTTTGATAATCCCAAATCATGTTTAAATTTTGATCATGATATATTAAGACATTTACTAATCTTTTTAATCAAAAATTAAATTGTGTTATCCTGAACAATTTATATTTTTAGTCTAATGACTTTGTCACATCAGCTTAGAGTTTATATTTATCAAAATATAAGTTGACTGTTAAAGGCTACTGGTAAAAGCCTTCTGTTCAAGGTCACCATTACAACTCACTGTCATTCTGAATAACTTTTGCTAAAATGTCACTATTAAAGATCTACTGTCACTAGTATAAGATACCGGTACGAGGTCACTGTCACAAGTCTACCATTTATCTGCTTATGAAAACTCATAGAAAAAGAGTCATTGTCACAAGGTCACTGCTGTGACAAGGCGTCTGTTACAAGTTCACTATAAGACTCTTTCTCAAGTCTTCTGTTGAGAGTATCATTGTTCAAGTATACAGTTGGACATGTCTACCATTAGTACAAGGCTACCGCTAGACAACTTCGACTATCGAGATTGTCAACTGTTGTTCAAAGTCTACTGATGGACACACTCCACTGTTAATGAAACTACCTGTTGAGATAAGTCTACTAGTGGAAAGGTCATTGTTGTAATAGTCTGATGTTACAGACCTACCAATGAAGTCCACTGATCAGGAGCTACTGTTACATAGAGTAACGGCTACCATTACAAGACATCCACTAACAAAAAGTCTACCTTTACAAGCCTACAGACAAAGAGCCTACCGATGAAGCTCATAGTTTAATAGCCTACAGATGAAGTTCATAGTTGGAAAGACTACTGTTGAAGTCTACCATGTGAAATGAATCTACTACCAGTCTAATGAAATTCTATTCTTTTCTTTACCAATTTTATTAATACTATCATAACGGTCATGTCTGGAAAAATTAATGCACCTGACATTATTAAATGTTATTTATAGGCATATCAGGAAACAGTACGATGTACGAGGAAGAACACACGTGGTTGAAACATTTTTCCTGTCGACCCCTGCTCAACCAAACGAGAAAAAGCTCACCTGGAAAAGTGTACATATATATATGTGAAGAGACAGACAAGAGAAAAGAGTGTGTGGAAATATTGAATATACACAGAACACTCATAATAGATAAACATACACAATCTAAAGAATAACACTCAAGCACTCATTCAGAAGAACACAGAGCTTCATGAAGATCTATTGAAACAACCTTTTTCAAGCTGTAGTGGTGTGCTACAAAGAGCTTCAAACCCAAGAAGCTGATCATCTATACATCTGGATGTCAGAACCTAGAAGTTGCGACACTCTGTTTTGGAGTCAACTTGCAGAGTAAGACCAAAATTTCATTTCCTTCATTCCAAAGAGTCCAGAGCTGATCTTCCAACACAATAGAGCATTCTAAACTTATCCCTATTATCTTTATCTCTACTGTGTTTAAATACATTACATTTTGTATCAGTGTGTATGTGTTACACACACTGACTCTTGTGCTTGAAATTAGGGATACTGAAAATCCCTATACCAAACTCTCTTTACAACTGTTTCCCATGCATAATTGTGGAAGAATCCAAGTGTGGCTTGGTTGTTTATTTTCACACGTAGAACTGTGGTAGAGGTTTCAAAACCTGAACAGTTTGTGAAAAATATTATAAATCCCAATAAAATGTGTTTACCACTCTTAAATATAATTCCTTGGTGGTAGGTGATCACCAAGTGGAGAGGACTAAGTATTGACATAAGAATGAACCTCTTGTTTAAATTGTTGTGTTCATCCTTCATTTACTCTGTTTTAAATTAATCCGCTTCTTGTATTTGCAAAGACAGAAATCTTTTTTTACATTCCCTCTGATAGTTAGTTTTGGTTAGTGGGTATATCTGATTTCTTTAGTAAACTTGTTTCAAAAGTTGAATTAGTTCTCATATAGATTCAACTAAGGAGTAATCAACCTTTGAGAAACATGTTGAATAATAAGTCACTAATATCTCTACTTCCTTAATTGACTGGTTTGTTTTAATTTGGGGGATTTTAATCCTAAAAGTTTTTAACAGAAATTTTAATTGGAACTCAATTCACCCCCCCTCTTGAGTATCCACTCCGACCAACATTTGGTATCAGAGGTTAAGTTGTTATTTATAAAAAGTCTTCAAACCCTCTTTTTTTCAAACTGTGATTTTAGTTTGATCTTAATGATCTTAAATTTGTGATAGTTCTAAATTTTATCTCTTAAATATATTTTCTAAAATCTAGTTATGGAAAATAGACTAGAAGATGTTGCTACTAATTGGCCACCTTTATTTAATTGTGTAAATTATGCTCAATGTAAAATTAAAATAATAATTCATTTAGAAATTATTGGTTTTTATATTTGGTCTGCTATAGAATCAGAATTTGAGATCCAAAAAACTGCTAGATCTACCTGGGATGATGCTACAAAGTCTGACTATAATAGTAACTATAAAGCTATGAATTACCTTTACTGATCTTTAGGAGATGAGTAATTTAACTGAATTTCTCCATGTAAAACAGATCATGAAATCTGGGACAGCTTGGCCATGTCTCATGAAAGGACAACCAATGTTAAGGAAATGAGATTAAATATTTATACTATTAAATATGATAATTTTAATATGAGACCTGATGAACCCATTTCTGACATGTACCTTAGGTTTAGTGAGATTTTCAACACCATGAGTTCACTAGGAAAAGTTGTTCCAGAGAAGGAGCAAGTCATGAGAATATTGAGATGTTTTCCAGACAGATGGAGAGGCACTTATATGTCTATCCGAGAGTCATGTTATATCAGCAAGATACATTTTAAAGAGTTGATTGGTAAAATAATGATGTATGAAGAAGAACTGAAGGTGAACAAAGAAAAATATGATAAACCTAAGAGAAAATCCATGGCATTCAAGTCTACTACTTCAAAGATAAAAGACAAGGAGAAAATACATGTACCTACTGAAAGTTCAACTAGTGATGATTCAGATTCAGATAGGGATGAAGAAATGGCTCAAATAGCCAGGAGATTTAAGAAGTTATATAGGAAAAAGAAATTTTTTAGAAAACCAAACTACAAGGGTATGTATGATCAATAAGGTAATTGGAAGAAGGATTGGAAGAAATATGATAAGGAAGATGATATAGTCTGCTATGAATGCAAGAGGAAAGGACACATCAAGGCTGACTGTCCAAAGTTAAAATTCAAAAAGAAATATGATTATAAGGACAATAATTACAAGAAATCCATGAAAGCAACCTAGAGTGCTTCAGAATACAGCACAAGTAAATCAGACGCTACTGATTCTGAAAATAATCATGCCAACATGTTCTTCATGACTAACATATCTGAGGTACATGTTTCCCCTGTTCTAAATGATTATTATTCTAGAAATAACAGTGATTCAGATAAAGATGCAAATATCTCTAAGGATGAACTGTTTGAATATTGAAATATACTGGAAGATACCTACAATGAACTAAAAGATAAATATGAATCTTTGAAGAAACATCATGCCTTGACTAGTAATGTTAAAACAGATCTAAGTGTAGAAAAAGAAAAGAATGCTCAACTGTTGAAAGAGAACACTCAACTCAAATTATCTAATGAAAAATTAAGAAAGTATATTGAGAAGTTCACTACTGGTAGGGATACCTTGACACTGTTTCTAGTAAAACATATTGCTCCAAAATATACAACTGGTCAAGGATATCATCCTGGACAGAGACAGATTAGAAAAACCAAATTTGTTCCAAAATCTAGACAGTTCACTACTTTTTCTGGACTATCTTTTGAGAAAAAAATTTCAAAGGGACCTAAAAAAGTATTTATGTCTCAAAATATGTTTGTTTATTTTAGAAAACCTATAAATCAAATATGGGTTCCCAAAGTTTTACTAGCAAAGCTCTCTGGACCAATGAAGATCTGGGTACCAAAATTACCCCATGTTTAATCTGTTTTGTAGGGAATTTGTTTAAAGAGTTCCCATAATACATTATGGTACTTGGACAGTTGATGTTCATGACATATGATAGGAGACTATTCTTGCTTCAAGAGTCTAATTAAATTTGACGGTGGGAATGTCACCTTTGGTGACAATGAAAAAGGAAAAATCGTCAGCTTAGGCCAAATTGGTAACCCTGATACAATATTAATTTCTAAAATACTTTTTTTTGATAGATTAATGTATAATTTACTTAGAATATCTCAGTTATGTGATGATGTCATTAATGTTAAATTTTAAAATGATCCATTCAATGTTTTTAATTTAAAAAATGATTTAGTTTTCACTACATGTAGAAACGAGAATGTATATTCTGTTGATTTAAATTCATTAGTCAAAAAAATGTTTCCTGCTTAAATTTTTTTCATAAAGAGTCTTGGTTATGGCATAGAAGGTTAGCACATTGTAATGTGCACTCACTTTGGAATCTATCTAAGAAATTTTTAGTTAGAGACTTACCTAAACTAGAATTCCCAATCAATAATGTGTGTAATCCCTGTCAAAAGGGAAAACAACAAGAAGTTTCTTTCAAACCAAAGAAAGAAGTTTCAACTTCTCAACCACTTGAGTTGGTTCACATGGATTTGTTTGGACCATCAAGAGTTTAAAGTATAAATGGGAAGAACTATGTTTATGTTCTTTTAGATGACTTCTCTAGGTATACTTGGTTATACTTTTGAGTTCACAAAATTGAAGCTTGTTCCTATTTTGTCAAATATTCGATGTCTGTAGAAAACCATAGTGGACTTAAGATTAAGACCCTGAGAAGTGATCATGGCCGAGAGTTTGAGAATCATGAGTTTGAATCTTACTTCTCGCACAATGGCTATAGTCACAACTTTTCTTCCCCTAGGAAACCTCAACAAAATGGAGTTGTAAAAAGAAGAAATAGGACCCTTCAAGAAATTACAAGGACTATGCTTAATGATTCTGACTTACCTATTTATTTTTGGGCCGAAGCTGTAAATACAGCTTGTTTTGTTATCAATAGAGTTTTAATTAGACCTATTCTAAAAAGGACCCCTTATGAACTTTGGAAAAATAGGAAGCCTAACGTTAATTACTTTAGAGTTTTTGGTGGAAAATTCATTATTCTTAATACTAAAGATAATCTTGACAAATTTTCTCCCAAAAGTGATGAAGTAATTTTCCTAGGTTATTCTATCTCAAGTAAATCCATTAGAGTGTTCAATAAGAAAACCAAATGCGTGGAAGAATCAGTTCATGTCAAATTCGATGAGACTGATCCACATGAGCCTAAAACCTCTCTTGAAAATCTTGACAAAGATTTGTCAAATATGAAATTTAATGATGAGAATAGTGAATCCCCTATAAAAGCATACAGTTCTGGAAATTTTACAGAATCTACTCCTACCGATTCTGAACCAAAATATAACAATAAAGAATCTCGTTCAACCATTACTAGAGGTATTAGGACTCTAAAGAATCATCTTCTAGATGATGTTGTAGGAGATTTAAATAGAGGAACACAAACTAGAGATTCTATAAGAAACAAGGTTGAACATCAAGCTTTTCTTTCACAGATTGAACCCAAAAATATTAATGATGCTATAAATGATGAATTTTGGGTAATGGATATGCAAGAAGAATTAAATAAGTTCGAAAGAAACAAAGTTTGGGAATTAGTGGAAAGACCTAAGGACACTTTGACCATAGGCACTAAATGGGTGTTTAGGAACAAATTAGATGAGTCTGAAAATATAGTTAGAAACAAAGCTAGGCTAGTTGCACAAGGATATAATCAAGAGGAAGGAATAGACTATGAGGAGACCTTTTCACCTGTAGCTAGACTAGAAGCCATTAAGATACTACTTGCTTATGCAGCTCATCTGAATTTCAAACTTTATCAAATGGATGTTAAAAGTTCTTTTTTAAATGGGAATATATTTGAGGATGTATTTGTTGAACAACCTCCGAGTTTTAAAAATCCCCATTTTTCCAATCATGTTTTTAAACTATCCAAAGCTTTATATGGCTTAAAACAATCTCCAAGAGCATGGTATGTTAGGCTCAGCTCATTTCTTATTTCAAAAGGTTTTACCAAAGGGATAGTTGATCCTACTCTTTTCATTAAATATATTTCTAAAGATTTTTTTATAGTACAAAGTTATGTGGATGATAATATGTTTGGATCTTCTAAAAATTCATTATGTATTGATTTTACAAAAATGATGCAAAATGAGTTTGAAAAGAGTTTAATGGGAGAACTCAAATTATTCCTTGGATTTCAGATATTTCAAAATAAAAATGGGATTGTTTTGAATCAAAGTAAATATATTAAGGATCTTCTAAAACGTTTCACTTTGGATGGTAGTAAAGGCAGTGACACACCTATGAGTACCACCTGTAAGTTGGATGCTAATGAAGCTGGAGAACCAGTGGATCAAACCAACTACAGAGGTATGATAGGAAGTCTACTCTATCTTACACCTAGCAGACCTGACATTATGTTTAGTGTATGAATGTGTGCTCACTTTCAAGACAATCCAAAATAATATCATTTAACTACTATAAAAAGGATTTTTAAATGTCTCAAAAATACTCCCAACATAGGATTATTTTATCCAAAAGGACAATCATTTGATCTGTTGAGTTATTCTGATACTGATTTTCCGGTTGAAAGTTATATAGAAAAGGCACCTCTGGGACATGTCACATTTGAGGCAAGTCACTAGTATCTTAGTTCAGTAAGAAGTAGAAGTCTGTTGCATTATATAATGCTGAAGATGAGTACATAGCTGCTGGTATTTGTTGTGCTCCAATTCTGTGGATGAAACACACATTACTAGACTATGGATATCAGTTAAAACATGTCACTATAAAGTGTGACAATATAAGTGCTATTAACATTTCCAAAAATCTAGTATCTCATCCTAGGACAATGCATATTGATGTGAGACATCACTTTTTGAGGGATCATTATCCAAAGGGTGATATCACTCTTGAATTCATTGGCACTGAACATCAATTGGCTGATATATTCAAAAAGCCCTTGGATTATGAGAGGTTAAATTACATCAAACATGAGTTAGGTATGATTAACTTTAGCATAGGAGACCCCACAGTCAGACCTCACTGTTAGACCTCACAGTCAGACCTCACTGTTAGACCTCATAGTCAAACCTCACCATTGGACCTCATAGTTGGACATCACTGTTAGAACTCACCATTGGACCTCACTGTTATAACTCACTGTTGCACCACACCGGTGTACCTCACTAGTATATCTCATTGTTGGATACCTCGCTGTTTGTATTTATTTTTGCGAGAATTCGAAATATTTTTATTCCTATTTATTATTTCTATTTTATTTTTTTAATCCCTAAATGATAAAACCAAAGGCAACGAACATATCTCAATCCACCTTCCTCTCTCAATCTCAAACCTTTCTCTCAAAATTCCTAAACCCCCTACCTTCACTTGAACCCTCAAACATACATCAATCTCCAGGGCCAGAACAAAGCGACCCCCGACTATAAACGAGGATGCACTAAGGCCAAAGAGAACTCAAGCTGAATCTAGTGGCACCAGTAATACCCAGACGGGACCTGTCAACCCACATCTGACCAAAAGAGAGATATTTTCTGAGAAGGAGTAAAGTGAAGAATGACTGCTGTCGAGAAATTCATTAGTGCTGAAAGCACTAGATTCCCAAGGATGGACCGAATGTTTTTCCAATAAAAATGGACCATACTACCCTAATCTTGTGAAATAATTCTATGAATATCTGACGTTCTAAGAGGAAGATGATGTGCATAATCTAATATCCAGAGTCAATGGAAATGAAGTCAGTTTCTCGTCTGCTGAGTGGGCTGCATGTTTGAGAGTTCCTCATGAAGGAGTATATGATTACTAATCTGGAGTGGATCCTCCAGAAAGTGATGTTTTTGAATATGAAAAAGCTCTGGAAGAACTAACAGGAAATGGAAAAACAAGGAAGATCATTGCAGTTGAGATTAAAGGGGAGGACAGGCTTTTATTCAAATTTATTCAGCACGTAATTAGTCCCAGGAGAGGAGATTTTGCAGTGCTGAAGTACCAGGACATATTCCTGATGTACTTACTGAAGCATGGAAAGAATATTAACCAATATAGGTTACTGATGGTACAATTTGAGGATATGACTAAGGTAATCTCAAAATCCAATGCCCTATTCCTTTCCAAGCTTATTTCCGTAATAAAAAAGGTAAAGGGTCTGGCATGAAATCAAGAAGAGATGACAGTGGCCAAGAATAGTGTTTGTATCTCCAAGGTTATTTGAAAATTCATGAAAATTAGCTGGAATCCCTAGAAGAAGGCATGGGGAAATGATGAAGGAAGTGTATATGAAAAGTTTGACCCTACTACACATCCAACTAGGCTAAAAGACAAGAGAGATCCAGGCCTGAAGCCTGATGATCCAGAACTGAATTATTCAGATGAAGAGGAGGAAGTTGAAGGTGATGTGGACCCTGAAAGAGAGAACACCCGCATTGACGATGGGAGTGATCCTGATTTGCTTCAATGTCCTGTAAGGACAGTATCATTCTGAGCAGCTAGCCCTCCAAAAGAACTGCCAAGAAGAGAGACTGTTCTAAAGGATGGTGATACTGAGACCACTGAAGAAGAAGAAGTATATTAAAATATTGTCAAGGACACCTATGAAGGAAAGGAGGCTGTTGTTGAAGATGATGATGAGGACAATGAAGAAGAAGAGCTCAGTTTGATCCCTCTGATAGATAATATAGACAAGATAGTGTCTGGTCAAGAAGCAGGAGTGGCATCTACTACGATATATATGGAAGTCATTGATGACTCAGTGAAGGCTATGAATCACCCCACTGGTGAACTAACAGAGAAAACTATTGTTGAATCTGCTAGAGTTGCAGAGGAGGCTGTGGAGTTACCAAGAGCATAACAAGTAGAGGAGAATACTTAGGAGAGAAATCTAGGTGTGGGGGAGCATCTTGGTTCAGTTTCTATGTTGTACGACATAGAAGTTTGGTCATAAGATCCCGGGTATATGGTACTTGGACTCAATTATGGAGATTATAATGAGGAAGACCATCCTCAAAGGGATTTTGTTATCCTACATGAACGTATTCTAGTAGTTGTGGATGACAATTTGGAAACCAAGGAGGACCTTGAGTCTTTAATAGTTGAAATGAAAAAGGTAGTGAGAGAATCAGTGGCAGATTTGAATAATAGCCTTGTTGAAGAGCTGAAGAATGTGGAGTAATCCTTGGAGCTATCTCTAGGATGTTCTGTTTCTAGTCCAGTGAAAGATATGCTGAATGAGGTTAAAGTGTGCCATACTCAAATTGAAAGCTGGACAAGAGCTATGGTTGCTCTGAGACAATCGGTTGCTTCATTGACTGCCATGAGAAGTTCTCAAAACCAAGTGAATTCTGAGATTCAATACATCAAAGAGGTAGTCAAACAGTTTGTGGAAGTTTTTGAGCCTTTTAAGACATCAGTCAAAGAACACATGAATAGTCAGGATGCACTTGTTCAGAAGGTAATTGGTAATTTGACTCATTCTTTCAAAGAGATAATAGCTTTCTAGGTCAAACCCCTTACATCATATAGCACCTCTGTGAACATTGACCAGATCAGAACTGTGATCCAGGAAGAGCTTCTTAAGACCAGTACTAGTGGAACCTCTGATTCTCAGTTAATTTATACCACTAGAGAAGTCAGCAGTTATGTTCGTGAACACTTGCAAGCAGCTACTGCTACTCAGGAGGCCATTAAGAATAAGGTAGATTCTTGATTTTAAAATATCTATACCAAGCACCAAATGACCAAACACTTCAGGATTTTGATAGAGAATATGAAGCTTCCTCTAGTGAATCAGGAATTCATGGAGCAGGTCACTAAACTACGAGAATTTACCCATACTTTGGAAAAAAAATTAGAGAATAAAGATGATTTATTATCTGCTATGGAAAGAGGATGAAGCATTATTATGAACTTCAAAAACCTACTTCTTCCATTTCTCCATGTGGACTACACCCCTGTCATCATCCCTCCTGCCTTACATACATCTCATCCTAGTGGTTCTTACACAATGTCTCCTGCTGAAGCTATCAGAATCATTAATCCACCGATACCTCAGCGAGCTACCCACTACAGACCCACAAGAGCTTCTGTTGCTGCCCTTCCAGTCATTCTGGCAGCAATTCCTAACCCTGCTGATCCACCAGCTCATCCTCCATCTTCTTCTTCCAAAGGTAAAGATCACTTGCCTGAGGCTGATGTGGATTGAGTCTGTTTATGTCTTTTTATAGGGACTATTTATTCTTTTTTGGGTCATGTAATGTACTTTTTATTAATACATTCTTTCTCTATTCTCTCTATTTGTGTTTCTTTTTTCTAATAACAAAGGGGGAGAAATATGTGCTAATTCTAGACTAATCATTTGATTGGGGAGAAATGTGCTACTATACTAATATGATCCTATGTTGAATCTTTTCTACCATTCTCTCTGATACCATGTACCAATATTTTCCAGTTTTACACTCTTATCAATCTCTGATACTTGAGACATTTATTTTATCTATTTTTAGTAACTATATTATA
Source organism: Viscum album (assembly GCA_963277665.1). NCBI lineage: Eukaryota > Viridiplantae > Streptophyta > Magnoliopsida > Santalales > Viscaceae > Viscum > Viscum album. The sequence goes on from OY728163.1 coordinate 2,119,251,879, forward strand.
TATGATATCTATCTTTAATACATACTGGCATAATTTGTGATTATCAAAAAGGGGGAGATTGTTGGACTCACCTGTTTTGATAATCCCAAATCATGTTTAGATTTTGATCATGATATATTAAGTCATTTATTAATCTTTATAATCTACATTTATATTGTGTTATCCTGAAAAATTTATATTCTTATTCTCATGACTTTGTAACATCATCTTATAGTTTATATTTATCAAAATATAAGTTGAATGTTAAAGGATACTTGTAAAAGCCTTCTGTTTAAGATCACCATTACAACTCACTGTCATTCTGAATCAATGTTGCTAAAATGTCACTATTGAAGATCTACAGTCACAGGTATAAAATACCAGTACGATTTCACTATCACAAGTCTACCGTTGATCTACTTATCAAAGCTCACAGACAAAGATTCACCATCACAAGGTCACTGCTGTGACAAGGATTCTGTTAGAAGTTCACTGTCAGAATCCTTCTCAAGTCTTCTGTTGAGAGCATCATTGTTTAAGTCTACAGTTGGACATGTCTACCGTTAGTAGAAGGATACCGCTAGACAACTTCTACTGTCGAGATAGCCAACTGTTTTTCAAAGTCTACTGATGGATATACTCCACCGTTAATGAAAATACCTGTTGAGATAAGTCTACTGGTGAAAAGGTCATTGTTACAATAGTCTGATGTTACAGACCTACCGATGAAGTCCACTGACGAGGAGGTACTGTTACATAGAGTAACAGCTACCGTTACAAGACATCCACTAACATAAATTCCAACATTAGAAGCCTACAGACAAAGATACTACCGATGAAGCTCATAGTTGAATAGACTACCGATGAAGTTCATAGCTGGAAATACTACCGTTGAAGTCTACCGTGTGACATGCATTTCCTACCAGTCTAATGATATTCTATTCTTTTCTTTTCCAATTTTATTAATACTATCATAACTGTCATGTATGGATTAATTAATGCACTTGACATTTTTAAATGTTATTTGCAGGCATATCACGAAACAGTGCGATGTACGAGGAAGACCACACGTGGTTGAAACATTTTTCCTGTCGGCCCCTGCTAAACCAAACGAGAAAAAGATCAGCTAAAAAGTGTACATATATATATTTGTAGGGACAGACAACAGAAAATATTGTGTGGGAATATTTAATATACACATAACACACATAAGAGGGAAACATACAAAATTTGAAGAAGAACACTCAAGTACTCATTCAGAAGAACACAGAGCATCATGAAGATCTATTGAAACAACCTTTTTCAAGCTGTAGTGGTGTTCTACAAAGAGCTTCAAACCCAAGAAGCTGGTCATCTATACATCTAGATGTCAGAACCTGGAAGTTGCGACACTCTGTTTTGGAGTCAACTTGCAGAGTAAGACCAAAATTTCATTTCCTTCATTCCAAAGAGTCCAGAGCTGATCTGCCAACACAATAGAGAATTCTAAACTTATCCATATTATCTTTAGCTCTATTTTGTTTAAATAAATTACATTTTGGAGCAGTGTGTATGTGTTACACACACTGAATCTTGTTCTTGAACTGAGGGATACTGAAAATCCCTATACCAAACTCTCTTTACATCTATTTCATATGCATAACTATGGAAGAAGCCTAGTGTGGCTTGGTAGTTTATTTTCCCACGTAGAACTGTGGTTGAGGTTGCAAAACCTGGACATTTTGTAAAAACTGTTGTAAAGCTCTATACAGGCTTTGTACCACTCTTTAATATAATTTCTTGGTGTAAGGTGATCACCAAGTAGAAAAGACTAAGTCTTGACTTAAGACTGAACCTCTTGTTTAAATTGTTGTGTTCATCTTTCATTTACTCTATTTTACATTTATCCGCTACTTGTATTTGCAAATACAGAAATCTGTTTTTAAATTCACTCTGATAGTTAGTTCTAGTTAGTGTGTATATCTGATTTGTTTTTTAAACTTGTTTCAAAAGTCGAATTAGTTCTCATACAGATTCAACTGAAGAGTAATCAACCTTTGAGAAACCTATTGAATAATAAGTCACTTCTATCCCTACTGCCTTAATTGACTGGGCTATTTTAATTTGGGGGATTTTAATCCTAAAAGTTATTAACAGAAATTTTAATTGGAACTCAATTCACCCCCCTCTTCAGTATCCACTCCGACCAACAAATATCTATGACACTAGATGGAATATAAAATTGGGGAAGTAGTGTTTCCGAAGACTAAATAATGAAGTTAATATAATATATTATAAAGGTAAAATTGTTGATTTATCGAAATAATTTCCCATAGTATATTAATGGTGATATAATTTTCATCACTTGCCTATGTAATAGTAAATAGAATGATTCTCTAGTTATTGGCATAATTCACCAAATATATTGGTTTAGTAATTATCACATGGATAGTTTCATGATCAAGTGGAAGGTATTATGGAAATATTTGTTGGTTATGTAATCATATTAACCAATGGATTTTTTTGGAATTAATTGAAAACTAGATGGAGTGGGCCAAAATACATATATAAAAAATAGACAATTTTATGATTCTATCATCTTTTTCATTTGAATTTATTATATTATAATCTAATTTTCTCCATCTATTTTTTTTATCTTGTGGGGTTAAAATTATTAAAACCCAAATTAATTATTTGGTCACTTCATTTTATAATTTACGTTTTATATTTAGTTTTCTATCATGGTTTTTGTGTGTTGGTAATATAATGAGATTTGAAATGTGTGACGATGTGGATCATAGGATTATATGCTTTTAATAAACATATTTTTATAGTTTTTCATTGAAATATTCTAAAATTCATTTATTTTACATTTTAGGTGTTTATATTTGTGGTTATTGTAAATTGAAGACTCTGGTATAATATGAGGCATTGAAACATGGAGTAAACTGCCAAAGGGAATCCTAGAAACAAACACAAAAAAATATTGACCTACCTACCCTTTAACCATGTCAAACTAAAATGGAAAATTTTATTTTTCCAATATGTAATTACTAGTGTAACTTTTTTGTTTGAATATGGATTACTGATCAAAATATAGATAGTGGATGATTTTGGTGCAGGAGTGATTTTCCCATTGGTAAACAAATAGAAACATTAAGTGGGGAGGGTGAATTGTACATGAAAAGTTAAGTTGTATTTTTTCCCCACAATAAGTGGATTTTCATACATCATATTTAATATTTTAATATTCAATATATTTTAAAAATAAAAAATTATTGTAATATAATACTATAAAAGTTAGAAACAAAATTGATGAATATATTAAAACAAAAAATAATGAAAAATGTACCATGAAAGAAATGTCAAAAAATTGGAAGATAATATAGTCAACCATTTAAATAATATTTATTACAAAAATAATTTATATCCATGAAACTATTCTATTTTACAATAATGTGGTCATGGGATTTGTCAAATAGATCCATTATATTAATGTAACAACTTTTTACTCCTTCGAATTCACTCATTAGGATATATTGTTTTTCACTTCGATGTTCTCTAATATTATACCGCTAGAAAGTATCTCTACCCTCGGCTCTTATTTAATTATAAATTTTTTTTGTATGGCCTCATATAGTTATTATTAATAATTATATTCTAAATAATCATATTTCACACTATAAATATCATAAAACATAATTATGAGAATAAGGGAAATTACAAATTTGTAACCAATTTATTTTAAAATAGGTTATCACACATAAAATCCCTGAAAAAATAAAATTAACAAATTATAACATATAAGAAATCACTAATCATTTATTAAATGAAAAAAATCAATTTGAACAATTAAATATCTTAAAATATTTCATTCGTATATACCCTAGCTCTAATTTATATGATTCAATGTAACTAACACCAAAATGGTCCTTAGCTATATTTATAATTGAAGCAACAAGTACGACATCATCAAATGAATGTAGTTTTGTGAAATTATTACTCATTTTTATCATTATATAGATCATATTAATTAATTGAAACTTATATGATTTTGAATTATATAAAAAATAATCTAATTATAAATAAATATAAAATATAGTTCAAATTAAATTGATGATGTTGTATGATATTAAAAAATTCAAATAGAACAAATATTTGTGTAAACAGTCTATATATATTTGAAAATCACAAAAACATGGATGAAGGGTATATTTTACATGAGTTTAAAATGAAAAATATCATCTAACATCTAATGAAAAAAATATTTTTTTAACATGAGTATATCCTATATTAAAAAATATCTAAAATATCTCAACTTGTATTCCTGAAAACTCAACTCAATATACGTGTTAGTATTCGTTAGTGAAGGAAATTCGACCAATTAATTAATTGGAAAAAAATTCTTCTTAAATACCATAAAATCTAATTTTAAATCTTTTTATTGTAAAAAATATAGAGTCTCAAAGACAACCCTATTTTTTATATCAAAACATCCAAAAAAATATTTATATAAAGTTAATTTAAAACAGTATATATGGAAGTTTAAATTAACAAGTTGATAAGAATCCTAAAATATTTATTAAATTAAGATATACAATTAATAAAAAATATGAAACATATATTCATTAATTTTTTTCCTTGAACTTCAGGACATATTAGAGTCATATTTTCATAAAACTAGTGGAATGTGTTCGTTGTCTGATGATGAGTATTGAATTTATGAGAGAAAACTTGAATTCCTTGATTTTTATTTTCAAACCTATGATACACTAATATACATAGAAAATTATAAAATGTATAATAATACTCTCATTCAATATTTTATGATTATAAAATAAAAGGGAGTATGTGATAATAATCAGTGGATGATAAGTAAAAAATAAATCAACAATATAAAATATACACTATGATGCATCATAACATCCTATTCTATTATATATGGTTCTTTTATTTTTTATGATTTATTTTCTATATATTACAATGATTAAAATTGAATATGATATGAACCATATTTCAAGTTAAAAAACAACTCTCCCATTCAAAAGGGTTTAACTAAATAATAATTAAATTTACAAAAAATAATATTTCTTAAATAAATGTAATTATCAGTAAAGGATATCCCACAAAATATTAATACCAGATATATGTAATATAAAAATAAAAAATTGTAATTAGTATAGTCATAAATATATAAAACTCGATTTTAAATATTAGGAAATCATAACATAACAAGTCGTATATTAAATTTTAAAATAATTACTCATCAATTTGAAAATTGATTATTAAAAGAGCTATTAATGAAAACACTTATAGGATTGTTTTTTAAAAGATAACCGTCATAATATTACTACTATTAAACAAATGAAAACCCTAACTTTCATATTGAATAGTTCCAAAAGATATTGAAAATAAAAAATATAATATCAGTATAATGAACACTTAGAATATATTGTATACCTAAGAGAATGATATCATAGTGATAAATAAAGAATTTACTCCTCCCACCCTATAGTCATGGATTTATTCAACGATAATTTAAACTTATTTATAAAATCAATATAATGTAATTTCCTTGTGGTTATGGTCCTTGTGGAACTATTATTTTATTTCAATGTGTTCAAAATGAGAATGATGTATTTAGACCATAGAGAAAAGAATAATAAATTTAGTAAAATATATATTCAGTAGTTGATAATAATTCAATCCAAGGTAAATAAATGTTTATTACATTCAAAATCATTGTGAAAAATAAAAAATTTAACATCAACGGTTTTTGAAAAGAAATACTATGTTCGATTGTGTACATAATACACCACATCGAACATATACGAAGGAATAAATATTATTATTTAAATGTTAACATTAAAATAGACATTAGAATGATGAGAATGAACAAGATTAACTGATTTATAAAAATATTATTGACACGTGCATATATAATTAGTTCTTTCCTGACCAATTAATGATAAATTAAATTAAAACCCATTTTAATAAATGTTTTTCTGAAAAACTATCTAAGTGTGCACAATATTGTTTTGTTACAAATAAATAATAAAATCATCCTTATTAGATTATATTAATGAAATACCCACAAATACACACAGACACACACACACATATATATATAATTAGATATTATGTTTATAATTCTTTTGATGTATTTTTTAGAAAATATATAATAACAAATTCAATGATTTACACGAAAGAAGTATTTTTTTAAAAATCATTTTTTCCTACTTTTGATGGAAAACTAATTTTAAATCTATTTTTTGAATTTAATAAATTATATTTGAAAAACTAAATTTATTTTTTATATGGGGAGTATCCAAATTTTTTTTATTATATCATTTTCATTCTTCCAAGAACTTTCATATTTTGATGAATAGTGAATAATACAAATATTAGTTCCAAAAATTTTCTAAATTTATTTATAGTGTTAAAATATTTTTTTAATTGTATTAAAATATAATTAAATCATTTTTTATCATTTTACCTATTATAGGTCATTGGAATCAATTTCACATTTACATTGGATATAAAAACATTGTAATATTTTGAATATTTTTAGATTAAAAACGCATTTTCTAGATCTATATATGGGATTAATATTAAATTAATTTACGTGAATTATGTGTTTTTAATTTTGAGAAAAATATTCTATATTTGGAATAATAGATGAAATATTTACTAAATAGGTTGCTTTTATTTTTTTGGAAATTATGAATAGTAACATTATTAATTATTTTTATTATTATGTTTATGGGTAAATTACATAATTAAAGGATAAATATTGTTATAAATATTATAAAAATAAAATGACACTTTCAATAAATTCATTTTATAAGTGATTTTTGAACAAATAGTCCTTGGGATTATTTTAGGTCCACTTGTAACAAATTCGATGACTTTATGCCATTTATACTATTTATATAAATAAAAGACAAAGATGACATACTCATGTATTAATAACATTAACATTTTGAAAATATTTTTATGTAGATGATAACATCCCCTATAAATTTTATTTAGAAATTAAAATTGGTACCGAAATAATGGTATTGATTTATAATTTTTAGTAAAGAAAGTATTAAATTAAATGGTGACAAGGTGATGATGTAGTTATTGTATAATTAATTGAAAATCAAATAAATTATATTTAAAATGTTAAAATTAATATAATTTTTTTTATTAATTTCATACATTAGTTTTTTTATGACTATGTCATGTTATTGATTATTTGAATGATTATTTTGAACTTATATTTCTGTTATGATATTTTTAAAAATCCAACTAATGAATAGTGTCAAAATTGACAATATTGATATTTTAAAAGAAATAATATTTAATTAAATAATATAAAATTTATATAAATAAAAAATTACACAAAAATATTGGTATAAGTAATTTAATTTAATCAATGACTCAAAAATTTTTCTAATTTAATTTTATAGTAATAACATTAACCTAAAGAGTGTTAATTACTTAATATCACGGTAAAAATTAAAAATTAAAAATTTGAGTTAAAACAAAATGATTGGTGATTACATATAATAAAAAGAAGTATAGATTTTATTTTAAAAAATTATTTATACACATAATCATCCTATATTCAAAATAAATTATTTTGGCGCCATTTGGAGTAAAAAATTAATTTTTATTAATTTTATATTATATAGAATTCAAAGAGTGATCCTCCCCGCTCTTATAAAATAGAACTAATTTTTAACATTTATTGACACAGAAATTCCAATTTGGATCAGAAAATATCATCAAAAATCTCTTCCTATAATCCCTCACCAAATTCTAAAGGCCTTATATTAGTCATAACACTCACTTCAGAGGTGGTATGGTGTAAATCAAAGGTGATCGTCCGAAGAAGAGGCATCCTTTTTAATTAAGTGTTTCTCTTTTAGTTCTTCTTCCACTTCCTTAAAATATTATCCAAAAGTGATGATATAATATATCTAGTATCATAAATATATTTAGAATTTATTATGTTCATATAATCACTTAAATCTATTTCTGAATTAATCTAATGTAAAATGAATTAATAATTCGTGTGTACGTGTGAACTATCACCTCCAGGAACCGATATAATTTTTTTCATTCTCATATCTCAAGAATGGTTATAATGAAGTAATTAATTTATTAATATTATATTAATGAAATATTTATCATTATAAGACAATAAGATATCAATTATGTTCATATATTCCATGGGCATTAAAATGATAACTTTGTTCATGTGTTCGTGTAAACTATCACCTCCACGAAGTGATGTGATTTATTTTTCATCACCACATCATATGGATGATATATATATATATATATCTCTGTGTGTGTCTATGTGTGTTAAAATAATTAATATGAAATTAATAATTTTATTATTATTCAGGAAATATATAATAATACTTACCTTCTTTCCATAATGATCAATGATAAATGGAAATGTTACACATGCGTACGTACGGCCTACCATCTCCATGATTGTATCATAGTTCATATTTAATATACATATTTAATGAATGGATTTAAATGTGTGATTTATTTTTGATAATTATTATTATTTCATTAATATTATTTTAGATATGATTGAATAATGACCTCGTTAACCATATTTAACTTACACATTTCATTTTAGACTCAAATATCGAATGTCGTCAAAACGTCCGACATAGACATTAATAACTAAGTAGATGTTACATCATGATATTATGTAATATAAAATTAAAAAAATTAAAAAGGTTATAAATAAATAAAATAATTAACAATATTCTATTTTCAGGGAAGATAAATAACATATGTGACGAATCAGACTCAAGGTAAGGGATTTAGTCTCAATCTTCTTTTATTGAAGAATTTCATGATGATATACACATTAATTGTTTTATAAGGTGTATATAAAAATAATATGATATTTCATATCCAGACTTCATCTATTATAATGTTATTTAATGTTTGGGTAGATTTATTATTTCATGTAGATTATGACTTAAACATTCAATGTGGTATGGGACACCTTGAATGTTTAAATGTTTAATTATCAAAAAATAATATCCATGTCAATATTCTTGATATTATTTTAAATATATATATATGGGTATAAAATTTTTATAATGTAATTTTTATGTCTATTTTTAATTTCATTTAATGTTTTTTAAAATTTTATCTCTTTGTGTGTTCTTATATAGAACGTTTTTTAAAACGAAAAAATAATGTTTTATTCATAACGTATACAATGAAAATGAATTTTCCACCGTTGTGGACATTATTTTATTTTTTTTCTTATTTAAATTTTTTTCATATTTCTGTAAAGGAAAACCCTTGTTTATAATTTTTCATTGAGGTATTAAAAATCAGTTTTAAATGAAAATGGTGTTTTGGTGTTGAAAAATGGGTTCTTAAAAGAGAATGGTATTTTTATCCAGAAGTGTTTTAAAATAGGATTAATATAATTTTCAAAGAATTTAATAACGATAGTGTTTTATTAATGATATGGTACATGGGAATTATTTTAAATGGGTGAGGTGGATATAACTTACATATTGTGTTGAGGCCCATTATAGCTCAAGGGTGAGCCCGATATAGCTTATACGAAGTGTTGAACCCCATTATAGCTCACGGGTGTTCAAGATATGCTTATATGAAGGGATGCGACCCATTTTAGCTCACAGGTGAGCCTAATATAGATTATATGATGGGTGATCACTATTATATATCTTAAATTCATTAGGATAAATAATATTGGAAGTTATTCATATGATTTTTCCAATTAAAAGGGTTTTGGAAGGGTTTTATGTATACGACTCTCTATGTCACCTAAAGGAGTTTTAATTGATTTTTTCATTTTTAATAAATTTATTTGATAAAAATATGTATGTTATTCATGTGAAATTTTTTTTATTTCCTCAAAGAAAATATTATAGTTTTTCATGTTTTTCAATGGACTTATAGTTTCCTTTCATTATATTTTACTTATTGAGATTTTTTTCTCCCCGCAAGCTTTAATTTGTTTTCACAATGTTAAAGGATATGTAGGTACATGTATGAGTACATGATGAGACTTGTGATATTATAAAATAAACAATTTTTTATTTTAAAATTATTAATTTTGTTAAAAAAAATAGATGCTAATAATAAGTGTTCATATATAATGTATGGTTATATATTGTAAGAGTTTTTCATGACTCTATAAAACTCTAAAATGAAAATATTCTTGAACAAGAAATCTAGTACTAAAACACTCTAATATATAATTATAAATGTCGTGTAATATAGTTTGTATCAAAATAAGTTTTATACAACATTGGATATTATGATGCTTTCTTAAGAGTTTGGGATATTATCACAATTTTATAATTTTCAGGTTGATTGTAAGTTTAATTTCTAGGAACCCCTTTTGATACTTTCAGTTATAATCTTTTTTTTCAAATACCAAAAAATTTGGAGACATACATTTTAGAATAAATTTTGGGTTATTAATTTTTGGAATATAAAATGAAATTTCTTAGATAAAATTTGATGTTAAAATAAGTAATGGTTATTTTTTCACATTTTATCATATTTTGGGAATGTTATAATAATGATATAATTTTTCAAAAAGGGAAAACTCATCGGATGGTTGACAACATGTCACATCTGAAAAGGTCATGGTGATTGAACCCACAACTAAAGGGTGACAAGGGTTCATCACCTACCACTGGCCTATGTGAATTCCTAAGTCAGTATAACTTTTTATTTTTACATGAATGGTTTTATGGAATAATAATAATTTGATTTTGGGAATAATTTTTTATATTATATGAAAAATAGTTTTGGGGGGTTAATCAATGATTGTTATTTTAGAAGTTTTTCACTATTTTAGGATCCATATATGATCAAGGTAAATAAAATACTATTCTATTTTATTTATAAAAAAAATGTTGACATATATTTTTGAATAATCTATGTTTATATTATTGTCTTCTAATGACATAGGTCATTTATGTAAATGGTTAGAATCACATAAGGATTACCAGGGAAATTACTTTTTGGTATGAGACATCAAGAAAAATATATTTTATTTGATGATAATAATTAAAATTATGTTTTTTTCTATGTTATCAAATAATTATAAATTTGGGGTATCAATAATAGTTTATATTAATTTTATTGATTTTATGGATAGTTATTTGTACCGTTGTTTTTGTTGAACGTTGGGTATTCCAGTGGAATTTTTAGGATTAAAAATATTTTCATTATAAAATGGTTCATTATTTTTAAATAATTGTTTTATGTTGTCTAAACCACTTTGGTTTTTTTAAAGTCCAAATACATGAGAAATAGATAGTTAATCTTTTTTTGGATTATGTTATTCTCTATAAGTTTATTTTAATGCTTTATGTATTAATAATTCATCATAAATATTCATAGTTTGAATAAAAAGATGAGTTTTGGTGGAAATTTTTTGAATCATTAAAAACTACATTTAAATTAAATATTTATCTTTATGCTATTAATGTGAGTAATAAAATAATTCCTAAAATCTATGAAAAGGTTCATGAAACATAAAACTATACAAATATTTTTTTCTTAGGAATTTTGACCCCTCACATATTAATGGTTTTTTATGCTTAACTTTACCATGACCATATTCATTTTCACCCTCTATCAGACTTTGAGAATTAGCTTGATCTTTCATGTCCATGTATTCATATATGGAAACCATGTATTTGTTATCTCAAATGACCTTTGTACTTCCCTTTATTTATTTAAAAGTGGATATTTATTAATCCTTTTTTGATGTGGGATTCCAATAAAAGTATAATGTAAATTCAAACACATATTTTTCCTCATCAAGTTTAAAATTGTGTGGATGAAATTTCCACAGGCAAGGTAGAATGTAATATACCATGTTTTTTAAAATAAATACTTTTTTCGATATTGTACATGATACACCACATCAAACATAAACGAATAAATAAATATTATTATTTAAATGTTTCCAGTAAACTAGTAATTATAATGGTGGGAATGAATAGGATTAACTAAATTAGGAAAATATGGTTTTACACATGTATATAGAGTTAGATCTTCGGTGACCAAATAATTATAAACGGAAATAAAACCCATTTAAAGGAAATTTTTTTTAAAATATGTTTAAACATGCAGAAGTATGTGTTGATAAAAATTTATAAAAAAGAATGTCTTATTGGATTATATTAATTAAATTAATATGGATAATATATTCAATATAGTATTTAAAATACATGTTACAAGTTTTCTAGACAATATATAAGAACAAATTCAATTTTAGTTATAACGGGAGTTTTTTTAATGTATTTTTACTCCTCTTGATGGCGAAGCCGTTATAAAACTAGTTTTAGACAATTTAAAAAATTATATTTGAAAAAATAATCATCTTAATTATAATCGTCATATAAAAATTTACATGGATTGAATTTTAGGAATTATTCTGGGAAATTATATATTTTGATGAATAGTGAATAGTAAAGATATTAGTTTAAAACTAATATTTCATCAAATTTATTTATATTGTTGAATTATATTTTCTTATGATTTTAAATAATAATTAAACAGTGTTTTTATTTTTTAAAAATAATATACATAATTGGAATCAATTTGACATTGATATTGGACATAAAAACATAGTGATATTTTGAATGTTTTTACTTTAAAAACTCATCTTCTCAATCCAACAATGAGATTAATTTTAATTAAATTTTTGTGAGATTTGTGTATTGAATTTTGAAAAATGGATAACATATATTAATAATAGGGTTTAAATTAATTAAATTAGGCCCTTTTCCTTCTGGGAATTATGAATTATTACTTTAATAATTATTTTTATTACCACAGTTAAGGATAAATCGGGTAACTATAGGAAACTATAATGTTATAAATATAATAAAATTACCTAAAACTTGTGATAATTTTATTTGATGAGTTATTATGGACCAAAACATCCTTAGAGCAATTTTTTGTCCACTTAGAGCCACATGGATGAGATTATGGCCTTTATAGTATTTTATTTTCAAGAATAGACAATGATGGCATACTCATGTATTAATAACTATAACATTAGTAATATATATTTATTTAGAATATATATTCTATTATAAATAGTATTTAGAAATAATAAAAAATTGCCTATATCTTGTTATTTTAATTATATTTTTTTAAATAAATAAATATATTAAATGGGGGCATAATGTTGATGCAGTTATTGTCTAATTAACAGAAAAATCAAATAAAAGATATTAAAAATATTACCATAAATATTTTTTGACTGAATTAATGTCATACATATATTTTATGGATGATTTTAAAATTTTATTGACTGTTTAATGGATATTTTTTTGATTATATCTTGATTTTAGGGTATTTTTAAGAAGTCAACTAGTGAATAGTGTCAAAATTGACACTATAGATATTTTAGAATAAATAATAATTATAAAATGATATACAATTCATAAAAATAAAAAATTCATCAAAATGATTGGGTAAGTATTAAATTTTCTATAATAACCCATTAATTCATCCTTTTTCTTTTATAGTTATAATATTAACCTACAGTGTGTTACATACATGATATCACAGTTAAAATAAAAACGGTAAAATAAGGTTTGAAATAAGAAATATAAGGTGTTAAAATTAATCAAAACATATCTTATTTTCATTGGATTAAATTATTTATACCCTTTTTCATAATATATTATAAATTAAAGAGTTATGGACCATTTTTAATTTAAAATAAATTTATATTAACTTAATATATTGAAGAATTCCAAGAGTGTTTCTCCCCTCTCATATAATAGGGAACTAATTTTTAACATTTTTTCTCACATAAAAACCAATATGGTTTGGATATGATCTTCCAAAATATATTCCTATAATCCTTACCCAAATTATAGAGGCATTAGTTTAGTTTTAAAACAATCCTTAGAGGTTTTATTGGGTTAATAATGGGTGATCATCGGAAGAAGATGTATCATTTTTAATAATGTGTTTCTATTTTATTTCTTTTCCAGCTCATTAAAAAATTCTACAACCATGTTAAGATAAAAAATATAATATCCTAAATATAAAAATAAGTTATTATGTTAATATCATCACTTAAATCCGTCACTGACTCCATATTATGTTAAATAAATTAATCTTTTGTGCGTACATGTGAACTATAACCTCAACAAACCGATATAATTCATTTTCCAATAACATATCTCAATACTGGATATAGTGATTGGATTGATGTGTATATATGATATTAACAACATAGTTATCATTATAAGTGAATAATATATCAATTATTTTCTTACAAACAGTGCACAAGTAGATGATAACGTCATTCATGCGTACTTGCGAAATATCACCTCTATGAAGTGATGTGGTTAATTTTTCATCACCACATCACAATACTGATATATATAAGTATATATAAATAATTAGTATTATATTAACGATATTATTATTATTATAATAATATTTAATAATAATTATACACTTTCTATAATGATCATTGAAAAATGAAAATGTTACTCATATGTTCATACTGTTTACCATCTCCATTATTGTAACGTAGTTCATTTTTCTTATCCATATTTAATAAATGGATTTAAAAATTTTATTTTTTTATAATAATGATTATTATTTAATTAATATTTTTAGTGATATTTTGGAATAATTACCCCTTTTACCATATTTGACTTACAAATTTGATTTTAGACTCAAATATCACATATCCTCAAAACCGCAAACATGATCTTTAATAATTAAGTAAATGATATAACATGATATTAAGTTATATAAGTGGAATAAAAACCTGAAAATTTCTCTCATGTAATTATATAATTAACAGAACATTATTGTCATGGAATATAGAGAACATATGTTATGAATCAAACTCATGGTAATAGATTCTGTCTTAATTTCCTTTAATGGAAGCATTTCTTGTTGATATGGTCCTTTATTCTTTTATAAGGTGTATATATAAAAAAATGACATTTCATATCAAAATATTTTATATATAATTATGTTATTTAATGTTTTTTAAATATATTCTTCCATTTAAATTATGATTTAAATGTTCAATGTTCTATGGGACACCATGAATGTATAAATATTTAGTTATCAAATATTTTTCTCCCTGTCAATATTCCTAATATTATATAATATATATATTTTTAATGAATATATATGTACTATAAAGGATTTTATAAGTATATTTTTTATTTAATTCAAATGTTTTTAAAAAAAATTCATATTGGTTTATATCAAACATTTCGAAAATAAATACAATAACCATTTTCTATTTTTAACATATACAGGAAAATGAATTTTCCACAATCTTGGCAGTTATTTAATTTTTTCATCCATTAAATGATATCATGTTAACAGAATGAAAAATAATATATACAATTTTGGGTGTTTCAATGTTGATAATGGACTTTTAATGAAAAGTTTTTTTTGATATTGTAAATGGGTTCTCGAAAGAAAAGTGTATTGTTATCTAGAAGTGTTTTTATATGGGATTAAAAGAGTTTTTAAGGATTTAATGATCAAAATATTTTATTAATGATATTGTAATTTAAAATTATATGAAATAGGGAGCCTGATATATCTTATATGAAGGTTTTATCCCCATTATAGCTCACAGTTGAGCATGCTACAACTTATATGAAGTGTTGATCCCCATTATAGCTCACAGGTGAGCACGATATAATGTATATGAAGGGATAAGCCCCATTATAGATCATGAATGAGACCAATATCTATTATTTAAAGGTTTATACCCCTTATAGATCTCCAATTCGTTGGGTAAAAATAATATTGGAAGAATTTCATATTTTTATTTTTATCAAAAGGCTTTTGAAAGGGTTTTATTTATATAATGCTCTTCGTCACCTAAAGAGGTTTTAATTTATTTTTATTGGTATTAATTATTTTATTTGACAAAATATTATGTGATTTATTCATTTGAAAATATTTTTTCACTGTCTCAATTAATATTAAATTTGTTTTCATTTTCTTTACTAGAATAATGGTTTTCTTTTTTTTATGTCACATACTGAGCTTTTTTTCTCATCCCATGTTTTATAATGTTTTTTCACAGTGTTCAAGGATGTGTAGGGATAAGTATGAAGAAAATATGAGAATTGCGATGTAATATAAAGAAACCTTGTTTTATTTTTGAATTTTTCCTTTGGGATAATAAGTGGATACTAATTATAAGTGTCCAAGTGTAATGTATGGGTCAACATTGTAATATTTAAATATAAATATCTAAAACACTAGACTACAAAGTTATTCAAATGATAATTCTAGTTCAAAAACACTAAAATATGTAATGTTTACAACTGATTCCTTATATTTGGTATCAAATGATGAATTAGACAACATTAGAGATTATGATGTTTTATTAAGAGTTAGTCATAAAATCACAAGTTTCTAATTTTCATGTTAGTAATAATATTAATGTCTTCAAATCCCAATTGAGTCTTTCTATTATGAAAATGTTTTGCAGCAAAGGTTATTTTTGGAGACAATTTTTTTTAGGTATTTATGGGTTATTACTTTCTGAATGAAAAATGAATGGTATGATATAAAATATGAGGTTAAAACATGTTATGGTTATATTTTCATATCTTATCATATTTTTGGAATGTTATAAGAATTACATAGTTTTCCAAAAATGGACAATCCATAGAATGGGTGGAAACCCATCATTTCCTGAAAGGCTGTAGGAATACAACCCATAACAGAAGAGAGATGAGGGTGAATCACCTACCACTAGCCTACAATAAGTCCCTGGTTAGTTATACTTCTACTTTTTTAGTTAAATAATCTTATGGAATAAGAATATGTTTTTTTGGAATAATTTATTTATCGAACAGAAAAAATGATTTTGGAGATTAAGTGACGATGGTTGATTCATAATATGTTCAGTATTTTTTGAACCATATATGACCGAGATAAATAGAATAATATGGTTTATTATTTGAGTAATAAAGGTTGAGTTATATTTTGGAATAATATATTTTAATATTTTTAAATTTTGGGGATTATGGTCATTTATGGAAATGATACGCATATCTTAAGGATTATTAGAGAAATTAATTTTTGGTATGAGAATTAAAGAGTAATTGATGTTATTTAGAGATAATTTTTATAAATTTTCTTGTAAGAATATGATATCAAATCCTTATGAATTTTATATTTCCCAATTAGTTTTTATTATTTTTAGGAATTTTATGTATAGTTATTTTTGGAATGGTTTATGGTGAACATTGGGTATTATTGTAAAATTTTGAGGATTAAATTTTTTTCATCGTACAATGTTTATTATTTTGGGAGAATTGTTTTATATTATCATATATATTTTTTTGGATAATGTATATAGATTTTAGAAATATATATTTAATGGGTTATGTGATTCTCATGAATATTATTATAGTTCTTTATAAATGAATAATTCATCATAAATACTCATCGTTTGAACAGAAATGCAAGTTTTTTAAGAAATAGAATAAATTATGAAACTATACATTTCAAGTAAGTATTTTTACTTATGTTCTTAATCCAGGTAGTAAAAAATTTCCTCAACTATATAAAAGGTTCTTACTACAATAATGTAATCCAAATATTTTTATCAATGGCCTTTTTAATAATAACATATTTATGGTTTTGGGATGGCTAAAATTCCCATTATCATGTTTTATATCATATTCTATCAATATTTTTGATTTAGATTTATATTCTATGTACTTGTTTTCCTACATGTAAAACAGGTATGTGATTTTCTATGGGACCATCATACTTTCCTTTCTTTCTTTTAAAGTAGATGTTTCATTAATCCTTTTTCCCATGTGGGATTTCATTAAAGGTATAATTTAAATTCAAACACTATGTTTTTTACCTAGAGTTAAATATTATGAGGATGTAATTTTAAAATGTGTTGAAAAATTTAATATCCAATGTTTTAAAAAAAATTAATTGTTTGCTACTGTAGATGATATGCCACATCAAACTTAAACAAACAAAAATATATATTTTTATTTAAACATAACAATTAAACTGGCCAATAGAATGGTGGAAATTAATATGATAAACTGAATTATAGAAAATATTTATCCCACATGTATGTATAAATAGTTATTTGGTGACCAATTAATTATAAATGAAAATAAAATCCATTTTAAAAAAATGTTATTCTAAAAATCTATTTAAATGTAAACAAATGTGTTTTATTACAAATAAATAACAAAATAACTATAATTGGATTATATTAATGATATATATATATATATATATTATTCAATGCCATTTTTTAATTCCATATTCTGTATTCTATAGACATTATTCAATAAATAATTCAATTTTATGCATAAAAAGTGTATTTTTCCAAAAAAAATGGAATGTTTACTTCCTTTTGATAGAGAAACCATTTTAAATCTTGTTTTTTTCACCTTAATAAATTATATTTAACTTAATATTATTATAATTTATAATTTTATTATCATAACTTACTTTGAAGGAATATTTTTCATTTTTCTCGAAACATTAATATTTTGATTAATAGTGAATAATATAAATATTCCTCCAAAACATTTACTTCAAAAAAATTTATTATAGAGTGAAATTATGTTTTCGAATGGTTTTTAAGTATAATTAAATCAATTTTTTTTATTTAATCAAACATATGTCATTAGAATTAATTTTACTTTTAAATTGGATATAAAAATGTGGTGCCCATTTGAGCGTTTTTACTTAAAAAGTCATTTTCTCAATTCATCTACGAGAATATTTTATAAATTTTTTTGTTAATTATGTGTTTTGAATTATGATAAATGTATTCCATATTTGTAATAAAATAATCCAAATTTATTAAATAGGTCCCCTTTATTTTTTGGAATTATCAATAGTATCATTAGTAACTGTCGGATTAGCACGGTTAAGGGTGAATAAGGTAATCAAATGTAAAATTCATATTTTTAATAAAAAAATTATAATAACACATGTTTTAATTTTATTCAGGAATTCATTTTATACCTATATCTTCCTTGGGAAGATTTTATGTCCTCTTGTAACCACTGGGATGACTTTATTCCCTTTATAGTATTTTTTAAAGGAAAAACGAAGATGACATACTCATGTATTAATAACAATAACATTTTTAATGTATAGATAATTAGAAGATATTGTAGAAAACAAATTTTATTTATAAATAAAATATTATTACCTATATAATTTTAATTTTTTTATCATTTTTATTAAAGAAAGAATTAAATTAAATGGTGAAACAATGATTATGAAGTAATTGTTCAATTCATGGAAGAATCAAAAAAAGAACTTAAAAATATTAAAATAAGTATAATATCACTAAATAAATTTCATCAATGAAATTTATGGATGAAATTAAAATTTATTAATGATTTAAAGGTGTCTTTTCAAATATTTCTAGCTCTTATGATATTTTTAAAATTTTAATTAATGTATAGTGTCAAAATTGAAACTATTGATATTCTAAAATGACTAATATTTTATTAAATGATATAAAATTAAAAAAAAAATTATAACTAATAAATGTAATAAGTATTAAAATATCATCAAGTAATTATCCATTTGTATTTTCAAATTTTATAGTAATAATAATAACGTACAGACTGTAAATTAAATAATGTGATGATAAAAATTAAAATGGTAAAATAAGGTTTAAAAAACGATAAGGGATTAAAAAAATAAAAACTTATATAATTTTTATTTCATTAATTTATTATAACCCAAAATCATCTTATATTATAAATAAACCAGTTTGGGAATATTATTAGTTGAATATTAATTTATATTAATTTAATATATTGAAGAATTCCAAGAATGACTCTCCCGTATCTTACAAATGATAACAACATTTTAACATTTCATCACACATAAAAACCTTTAATATTCATCCAATATCTACCAAAATAACTTATTATAATCCCTCCACGTATTCTAGTGAACTTATTTTAATAAAAACACTCGCCATGGATGTGTTAAGGTGTTAATCAAAGGTGATCTTCCGAAGAAGAGGTATCGTTTTTAATTAAATATTTCTATTTTATTTCTTATTCCACTTACATCAAATATCCTCAGACCGTGACGAGATAATATATCCAATATCATAAATAAAATGTTGATTTATTATTTTATTATCATCACCTAACTCCATCTCTTATTTTATCAAATGGGAAATTAATTAATCGCTCGTGTGCATGAGTGAACAATCTCCTCTATGAGCTGGTATAATTCATTTTCCACTACCATCCCTCAATACTTGTTATAATGAAGGTATGAATTTTTATATATGATATTAAATAAAAATTTATCATTATAGGAGAATAATATATCAATTATATTTTTACTTTATATGCGCATGGTAATGATAACATCGTTCATCCGTACATGTGAACTATCTCCTATAGGAAGCAATGTGATTCATTTTTAATCACCATATCATAAGGAAAATATATATAAGTATATTTAAATAATTAATATTACTTTAATGATATTACTATTTTTTCAATATAAAATAATTCTAACCTTCTTTCCATAATGATCATTGAAAAATGAGAACGCTACTGATGCGTTTGTACGACTTACTATTTTTATGACTGTAACGTAAACCATATTTCATATCCATATTTAATGAATGGATTTAAAAGTATTATTGATTTATAATAATTATTATTATTTCATAAATATTATTCTATAGATGATGGACTAACTAATTGTTTGACCGTATTTGACTTACAAATTTCACTTTGGACTCAAATATCAAATATCGTCAAAACGTCATACAAGAAATTTAAAAATTAAGAAATTGTTAAAAAAATTATATTATGTTATAATAAAATAATATTACCCATTAAAAATATTGTCAAGAAAGTATGTAATTTACATAATTTTATTATCTTGTAAGATTAAGAACATGCCTGATGAATTATACTAAAGGTAAGGGATTTCATCTCAAACTCCTTTCATTGAGGAATTTATTTATGATATGCACCTTTAGTATTTTTCAAGTTGTATATACATATAATAAAATATTTAATATCCATATTTTATATATAATTATGTAATTTAATGTTTTGTTAAATGTGTACTTTCGTGGATATTATGATTTAATTTTTCAATGTGGTATGATACACCTTGAATGTTTAAGGATTTAATTATTAAATATTATTCTATATGTCAATATTTTTTGTATTATTTTATATATTTATTTATATGGATATAAAAGTATTATAAAAAATTTTAATTTATATTTTTTATTTCATTAAATTTTTTTAAAAAGGAATACTTTTAGATGATTTTATATGGAACTTTTTTCCTAATGACAAAAAAATGTTATATTCTTAACGCATATGGTGAGAATGAATTTTCCTCCAATCTAGAATATTTTTTTCATATTTTGAGGGATTTAATGTTTCCTTAAAAGAAAAAAACATATTTATAATTCAGGGTGATTCTTTATTTAATTTTTTTTCAATGAAATTTATATTTTGGTTTTAAAAATTGGTTCTTGAAAGAAAAGGGTATTTTTATCCAGAAGTGTTTTTTATGGGATTAAAAGAGTTTTTCAATGGTTTTAATGATGAAAGTGAGTTTATAATTATATGGTAATATTGAATTATATGAAATGTGTGAGCCTGTTGTATCATATATGAAGGTCTAATCCCCATTATGGCTCACAGGTGAACCTGATTAAACTATTAAGATTGATTGAGCCCGGTTATATATCATGGGTGCGCATGATATAGCTTATATGAAAGAATGGTCCATATTATATCTCATGGGTGATCCTAATATATCTTATTCTATGGGTGATACCCAATATAGATATCCAATTCCTTAGGTAAAAATAAAATTCAGAGTCATCCGTATGGTTATTCGAAATGAAAGGGTTCTGAAAGGTTTCATGTATATGATTTTATTAGTCTCCTAAAGAATTTTTAATTTATTTTTAATGATTTTAATGATTTTATTTTATAAAAAATTATTTTTTTATTCATGTGGAAATGTTTTTTTGCATTCAATCAAGGAACAGAAAACATGTATTCATTTTTTTCACTGGAAAAATGGTTTTCATTATTTTTATGCAGCATACTGATCTTTTTTCCCTCATGCCATGTTTTATAATTAATTTTCATAGTGTTAAAGTATGATTGGGTAAAAGGATGAGGATAATATCAGAATTTTGATTTTACATAATGAAACCATATTTTATTTTAGAATTTTTACATTGTTGTAAAAAATTAGATACTGAGTATATGTTTCCACATGTAATGTTTTGATCAACATTGTATGTTTTCTTCCTAACATTATAAAACTATAAACTAAAAAGATCTTTAAATGAGAATTCTAGTTCAAAAACACTATAATACATAGTTTTTATAGTTAGTTCCTTATAGATTGTATCCAATTGTAGTTGAGACAACATTGGAGATTATTATATTTCCTTAAGAGTTAGGGATGTCATCACAATTTTATAATTTTCTTGTCAATCATAAGATTACTTTCTTCGAAATGTTTTTTAGGATTTTATTTATGAAATTTTATAGTTACTAATGTTATTTTAAGAGACATTGATTTTTCATGCAATTATGGGTTATTACTTTTTCAAATTCTAAATGAAAGCTATGATACAACATTTGAGGTTAAAACCTCTTTTGGTTATTTTTTAGATAATATCATATTTTTGTAATGTTATATGAATTATATAGTTTTGAAAAAGGGACACCCTCTAGGATGGGTGACAAAATTTCACCTGCAGAAAGGATGTAGGAATCGAACCCATTACCTAAGAGAGAGAAGGGTGCGTCAACTACCACATGCCTAGGTGAAGTCCTGGTCTTGTATGAAATGTTTTTTAGTTAAATTATTTCATGGAATAACAGTAAGTTTATTTTATGAATACTATTTTTATTATATAGGAAAATTGATTTTGGGGATTAAGTGATGAATGTTTTTTCAGAATACATTAACTATTTTTGTAACCATATATGATCCAGGTAAATAGAATACAATTGTATTTTATTTTAAGAATAAATGTTGGGTTATATTTTGGAATAATATATTTTTTATATTATTGGATTATGTTGATTAATGAAATATATATATATATGGAAATGGATATAATATATTAAGGATCACACATGATATTACATTTTGGTTGGAGAATTCAAAATTAATTGATTTTATTTGTAGATAATTCATAGAATTTATTTTTGTAAGACTATGTTATCAAATCCTTCTAAATTTTTGGTTTTAATATTATTTTTAATGATTTTAAGGAATTTAATGCAATAATATTTTTTGAATGGTTTATGTTGATCTTTTGGTATTACTATTGAAATATGATCATTAAATTTTTTTTCATCCTACAATGGTTAATTATTTTTGGAGAATTATTATATCTTGTACTAACAATTTAGGATTGTTAATGTGTAAAAACAAGATAAATATATATTTAATATTTTATGGATTATGTGGTTAAATATATGATTAATCTAATTCTTCTAGAGTGAAAATGTTATCATCGATGCTCATCGTTTGGAGAAAAAATTCTTTTTTAGCTAGAAATTTATTACAAGAAAAAACTCTAATTTTTTATTATTTATTTGTACTTATGTTCATAATAAAATTAGTAAAATAATTTTTCAACTCTATGAAAATAAACATACAAAATAATCTATATCCAAATAATTTTATCAATGGTCTCTTGATCCATCACATATTAATGGTTTTGTGATGGTTACCATTCAAATGATCAAGTTTTATATCACTCGATATTTATCTTTTAGAGTTAGCTTTATCTTACATGTCCAAGTTTCCCTAGTTGTAAACCTAGTATATGTTATCTCAAGTGACATCCATAATTCCCGTTATTTATTTTAATGTGTATGTTTTATTAATTCTTTTTCTGATGTGGGATTTCAATAAAAGTATAATATAAAGTAAAATGCCTAGTTTTCAACCTCGAGTTCAATATTGGGAGAACGTAATTTTAAAAAGGGGGAGAATGTGACATCCTATGTTTCTAAAAATAAATAATATTTTCCATACCTTACATGACATGCCAAATTGAATTCAAATGAAAAATAAATATTATTATTTAAATGTTAACATTAAAATATCAATTAAAATGGTGGGAATGAATAGGATTAACTAAATTATGAAAATATTGTTCACATATGTATATATAATTAGTTATTTGGGGATGAGTTAATTATAAATGAAAATAAACCCCATTTTATGTAAATGGTTTTCCGAAAATCTATTTAAATACACACAAGTGTGTTTTGTTACCAAAATATTTTAAAATCACTCTTGTTTTATTATATTAATTATATATATATATATATATATAATTCAATATAATGTTTAAAATTCATCTTATGTGATTTCAAGACATTATATAATAACATATTCAATTTTATGAATAAAAGAATATTTTCAAAAAAGGCATTTTTAGGTTCTTTTAACTGTGAACACATTTTAAATCTTGTTTTCTACAAATTTATAATTTCTATTTGAAACGATATGCATCTTATTTATAATTTGAGTATAAAAATTTTCTTTGGTTTGATTTTTGGTATTTCTCTGAGAACATTAATGTTTTTATAAATATTGAATAATAAAATATTATATCAATATTGATTTTTCATAAAATATATTTATATTGATAAATAATGTTTTTGGATGATTTTAAAGATTATTTAAATAATTTTTCTATAATATAATCAATTTTAGGTCATTGTAATTATTTTCACATTGAAATTGGATCTAAAAACATGGTGAACTTTTGAACATTTTTAGTTAAAAAACTCATTTTTTCAATCCATCAATGTGATTAATTTTAAATTAATTTAGGTTACTTATGTGTTTTTAAAGATGAAAAAAGATTCCATATTTTGAATCATAGTGTCCATGTTTATAAAATAGGTCCCTTTTATTTTTTAACATTATGAATATTAACTTCAGTAATTATTTTTATTACCATAGTTAAGGGTAAATCGTGGAAATAATATTAAACATTATTTTATTAATATTATAAAATTACCTTTTACCTTTCCCTAATTAAATTAAATAAGTTTTTGTAGACCCAAATATTCCTTAAGAAGATTTTATGTCATCTAATATCCTCTTGGATAACTTTATATCATTTAAATTTTTTTATTTTAAATAAAAGACAAAGATTTCATACTCATATATTAATAACTATCACAATTTTCATATATAGTTATTTAGAAAATATCATCAACTATTAATAGTATTTATAAATTATAAATGTTTTAAAAAATCATGTAAATTTATTTATAATTTTTATTAAATAAATAATAAAATTAATTGGTGGCACAATGATGATGTGCTTATTGTTAAATTAATGGAAGAATCAAATAAATGATATTTCAAATATTACAAAAAATATTATTTTAGTGAATTAACATCATCCAAAAAAATTATACGTTACATTGACATGATAGTTATGATATAATGGAGTTTTTTGAAATTATATTGTTGTTATGATATTTTTAAAATGTTAACTAGTGAATTGTGTCAAAATTTACACTATTGATATTCTAAAATAAATAATATTTTATTAAATGATATAATATTCATAAAAATATAAATTTCGACCAACTAACTGGGATAAGTATTAAAATTTAATATATGACTAATTAATTGGACTTTTATAATTTTATTGTAATAATATTAACCCAAAATATTTAAATTACATGATATGATGCTAAAATTTAACTAGGTAATGTAAAAGTTAAAACAAAAAAATGAGGGTTTAAAAATAAAAACAACAGTTCTAATTTTTTTAATTAATTTATTTAGACCCATGACTATCATATATTCTAAATAAATCACATTGGGACCATTTGGAAAAGACAATTAATTTATATTATTTTAATATTATGAATAATTCTAAGAGTGACCCTACTCTCTCTTATAAAACAGAACCATTTTTTAAGGGTATTTCACATTTCATGAATGGAAATAAAAATTATGTAGAAAATAGAATAATATTTTAAAAATTATATCTGTTAATAACATATATAATCAGTAGATAATATATCTGTGTGATTAACCAAAATTTTTTACATGCATTGAAAAAGTGATAGACTAGCTCAAGAATATGATATAACGAGAAGGAAACGGTATTAATGTTAGTTTTCATCATATGGATGTATATGGGTAAGACATACTCATCTATAGATATTATTGGTAGATATAAATTTATGAAATGATAAATTCACTCAATAAATATTGATCAACTATTTATGAACCAACCTTAACTAACTGTTAGGGCATACAAATAGAATTCATAAGAATATATTGGAAATTTAATTTCCAAAAACAATGGGAATTGGATGATAAGGTATTTTTTTAATATGATCATATATATTTACTATACCTTTTCTAATAAATCATCCTAAATTAGTGAATATAATCCAAATATAAATATAATAGAAATTTATTTATGTTATCAATTGTTATGAGAGAGAAGGGGTTGTTATGGAAAATTATTTTCCAAAAAATATTGTATATGATTTAAGGGGAAGAATAGAATGGCAATTGAGAAGATATTTTCCATATTAATTATTAATAAGATAAGGTTTTCAAAAAATTCCTAAATCATTATAAAATCATTAGTTGTTTTCTAGTGTTTATTTTAGATATATAATAAAACCATTATAATTTTTTATATTTAATCAATTACTTCAAAAATGAAAATAAATCCACCACATCACCACTATAGAAATAAAATATACATATGTTATGTGTAATTATATAGATTATTTCTTTTTTATGATTTTGTGAGGGTATCTATTTATCATTATAGAATATATTTTGACTCAATAAACTAAAAATATATACAAATGAATAATCCATCTATGTTTAGGAAAGGGTATAAAACCTGGTTATAAGTCTGATATTATGTGGTTTTGTTCTAAAAATTAAAATAGGCTCTCCAATTCATCCATTTTTAATATTAAGGACAATCCAAATACCTGGTGAAAATAGATCTTACTAAAAGATTTAAATGTGGGTTTTCCTAACCTATATACTAAGGGACATTAAATTAGAAAAATACTTATGGGGAATAAATAATGCATAAGCTAGTGGAAATAATCTTTTCAAGTTATTAAATTGGGATTTGATTTTTAATATATAAATATATGAAAATATAATTAAATAATTAATCCCATGGCAAAAAAATATTTTTTAAATACATTAATTATTATCTCTAAAATATAGATGTGATTCTATTACTTTTTAAGAAATTTTAGTCTGACATGTTATTGGGAAAATATACAGACTCATTATTTTCATACATAAGTAGTAAATCATATTTTTAGAATATTCATAATATATAAATATGATAAATAATATAAATAAAATGTTTTAGTGTCCATGTAATATTGGATGTTAAAATTTTAAATAAAAAATCTAGAACATTTTCGGTTAGGTCTATCACAATTAGAACCCCACTTTGAAACATCATAATAAAAAAATTCTTCTTAACATATGTGAAGGAAGCATAAGAAATTGTGAGATTAGGTTCCCAATATAGTTAAATAAATGAGATATTAGACAAACATAAATTATGACATGTTAATTTCAAGGTTATTACAACATGACCAAAACTTATATTAATCATACCCAATAACCCACATATCATTATTCATAAAGAGTGGTGTCAGGTTTTCTCAAAATAAATAAAAAATAAGAAATAATAGTGTAGAGTCACTAATAGTAAATAATGATCTATGATAATAAAAAATAAGAATAATTCATATGTTTTAGGAATACACGTAATCATATAAAACCATTTCCTTAGTCAGTGATCATTTCCAATACTATCATATTAGACTAACATAACTCTCAATTCCATTATATCCTTAGTAAATGTTCTCCCCCAATACTATTATACTATGTTCGGGTCTCTCCCAATTACATAAGTTTCTTATTCAAGGTTCACCCCCAATAATAACTTACTATTAACATAAAATTATTTCTTTATAGATAAAAATTCCATTAAAAATTCACTCGGACATTTCATGAGTAAAAAAACTTTTTTCTTTTGAGAAAAATATTCAATAACTAAAAATTTACAAAATATATTTGAGAAGACATTATTTGAAAATTTTCAAGGAATATTATAAATTATTAATAAATAAAATATTATTTATGATTTTAACGAAATCCATCCATGATTTGTTTGTTAAATAAAAACATTATTATCAAATTTTTAATAAAAATAAAATTTACCTTGTTTGGAAAATGATATGAATATTATTATAAGATAGATTTATAGGATGTAAAGATTTTGTGAAAATTACATTTAAAAAATATTTTTTTTAATCATAAATAAAAATATATATAAATAAAATCGAAAAAATGAATTAAAATATTACCGATTGGTTAGAAAACTTAAGTTTATTTTCTTTAAAATCATTCATTTGGTTAATTTAGTACATGGAAATGAAATTATGAATGTAAAAAAATGAAATTTATTTAAATAAAAAAAGGATAATAAAATATATAATAATTTAGTGACATATATATTTTAATTCCATCATCAAAATTTAAGAATAAACAACCCTGATGAATATGATATTATATCATAAACCAGTACATATTTAGAAATATTGTAATCATAACCCCTTGAAAAAAACCAAATCATATAAAATATTAAATATAATAAAAATAAATATATTGAGATACATAATATTAATAGGTAATTGTTTATACCTCATAAATTAATATTGATATATAATAACAAGAATGTAGCAATGAAACAATAATTAGACAAAGAACCCTTACTCATTTAAATTTTTTTTAATAAAAACTCATTAGAAGATAGTAAATATTGTGCTGCTATAAATTTTTTAATTTAATAAATTTTTATAAATAAATAACGTCCTAGAAATTATATACATCATAGACATTATATATGTGTACATAATATTAAAACATGTATTAATTAAGATAAATGGACACAAAACCCATAAAATTATGGTATCATTGGAATAAAATTAAATTTAATGAAAGGTGATGATATAGATATTAAAAACCCTTGAATTTCTTGAATATATAAAAAAACATTCATTATGTATTAGTTACACCACATTAGGTAAATTATAATGTGTTATGTCAATCATGTCGCATGAATTTAAAAATGAAGAAACCCCCCCTAACATTATGTACGACATGATATATAAAACTATAACCTCCTATACAATAATTATAGATTTATTATAATTATAGAATAAAATAATATTCATTATTATAATATATAATATGATTTAATTATAATATTTCAAATCCCATTTATTAGTAATTAAAATTTTATTTCTTTCATCTAGCTACTAGTTCCTTCCATTTTATGGAATGTTTTAGTTCGAAAGTTATAGTTCATGAAATATGCTCATTGTTACTCCATATCTATAATGGTAAAAATTATATATATTATATATAATTTTATTATAAAAACATTTTTAACCATTTATATTAATTTGTTATGAAAAATATATTATATCTCATAAAAGACATGAAAATCTATACGTACACAGAAGTGGTGTTTCCATATTTAGATGTAAATAATGAAATAATTGTCAAATTTATTTAAAAATTCATTAATATTTATTATATAATAAATTTAATACAATTTAATTAAATAAAACAGTGTTACTATCTATGTAAAATTAAATTAAAAAATATCCATTCTCATCACGGAGGTGGTTTTCCACGCATACAAACAAATGAAATCATTATTTACCAATGGATATTATAGTAATCTCGTACATAAGATATTATAAATATAAAAGAATAGTTATGTAATAAATAGAATACATGAACATTAAATCCATGATTTTTAACACCGACGACAAAAGGTGATGGAAAATGAATAATCTCGATATGTCGATATGGCATTCTACACATCTGAATATTGGATATTTTTATTTCCCATTTGATTGGAAAGGGGTGGAAATAAATTTCCCTTATTATAATCTTATATAAATATATTTAATATACTAGATTCATTAATTTTTATTTACATAATATCTTTATAATAAGTAGAATGAGAAATTATATGGACATAACTTGATATGATATTTACATATCCATTGGGAGGACCCCTTCAACTTAATCCTTCTACCATGAATGATTTTTCATAAGATAATTCAAGAAGGACTATATTGAACATAAAAAATCTAGGAATTTTTATGAAAATGTATTTTATGATATTGATGGGTGAAATTTTGTGAATAATGGAGTAGGAGAGGAACACTATTATATTAGTCAAGTGAACCCATTGAATTTTTTTCTAGGTTGAAATGTTATAAGGAAACATTCATGGGAAAGTGGCCCAAAATGGATGAATATACAAAGGTAATATATGATACTATCGAAATATATTCAAATTATTTATATTAAATATTGGATGGGGTGTAAATCATAACATTATATCTTGGTTAAACCACCTGGTATCAAAATTTTGAGCCTAAATATTTGTATCGAAATTATACTGGTTATTCATTTAATAGGAAAAAATTAAGTTCTACCCAGAAAATTATATTTATTATGATGAATCATAATATATTTATTCAATTTTACCTATTCAAATTATATTGGATTATAAATTTATGTTTTAATAATTTTGAAAACAATAATGAAAAATTGTTTTAGAAAACAATATTTTTAAACATATACAATAATCTTCCACCATTGCATGGAAACACAATCAAATGAATGTTATGATATGGGATTAAATGATACATAATGTGACCTATACTCCATGATCTAAATATGAAACATGGTTTATATTTTTTTATAATATTTAATAAATATTATATATTATTTTACACATATGAAGATATTTTGGTCCTTGTTTCGTAGGATTTTAAAAAAATACATAAATTATATCACTATTTAATATAAAATTTATACAAAAAAGTTTTTCATATTGATATCTTCTAGATCCTTAAGAGGAAATAAACAACTTTAAAACATCTACTGATCCTGTGAAAAAAAATTTAAAATGTACATTGATCACAATATTTACTACTAAGGGGTTTCAAAAAAATAATAAATAAATTTATAAATAGGATTCCTAAAAATATTTTAAAACAATTAAATTTATATTCAATATTTTACATATGGTAAATAATTTTTCAAAATATAACTATAGAGTTTTTATAATATATAACCTTACAAAATAAATTTCTTTTACTTAAAAAACACATGTCACTTTGAAAACAAAAAATCGTTTAAATATATACTAACTCATAAAATAAATACTTCCATTTCTCCTTGAAAAAATTTATGATATTTAAAGAGAAAAATATAATGTTATTATTGAATATAATGATAATTGGAATAACATAAGAAATCATGATGCCATGTCAGAACCCATCCTCTGAGGCCCATGCTATGACTACCTTAAGACCACCTCCCAAAGGCCAAGGGCTAGAAACTAGTGATGAAGGATTTATCCTGCAAGTGTGAGGCATTTTCCGAGTACCTATACACGTGCACAATCACAACCCCATCCCAAAACACTGAAAATGAAAACATACAAGACACTAAGACAACCACTAAATTTAGAAGTAAAAGATATAAGTAAAATGGGGTAGAATACCAACCCAATAAAAGAAAATCTGTAAACAAAGGAGTACAAGGTATCAGATAATCCATCTGTAGCAATCCTTACATGAAGTGTAAGAGTAAAGTAGCTGCTATAATTTTTAGGATTACACCTTGACTGTCTGATCTCCCTGAGTACAGTCTACTCCTAGACCACCAAGGTATCTATGAAAGAATTAGTCATCTTCACAAGACACAACATGTGCAGGAAAAGCCCGTGCATGGTGAGTAACACAATAATTAGTAGGGACCCCAAACCACAAAGAAATACCACTAAGGAAAAGTAAACACTATGAATTGTTAGCTCAAATAGGTATAACCTAAAGTATATAAGGCAATATTATCAGTCATAGAGCTGAACATATTATACTACTCAAGAAATCATCCTAGATTAGTCACTGATGTTTATGGGGCCACTAAGGTCCTCTCGTTTATCAGGCCACTGAGATCCACTTAGCTACCAGGGCACTGAGATCTGTTCATCTATTAGGATAATAAGGTCTTCTCGTTCATAGTGACACTAAGGTCTGCTCTTCTTTCATACCACTGAGGTCTGATTGGCTACCAGGCCATTGAGTTCTTCTCATGTGTCGGGCCACTGAGGTCTTCTAGGTAACTAGGCCACTGTGTTCCACTTGTCACTTCCTTCTCGTCACTGCCAGTCGTAGGATTTATTCTCGTATAATTCTTGATTCCTAAAGAATTAACTCCTCAATACATCGATCATAAATAAACCTCCATGTAAATTCACTTGGACTATGTCAAATGGATCGCCTCATCGTGAGGGTCCCAATACCGCAAACAACTCGTCAACCAGACATATGGTTTGGAAGTTGGGTTTGTTTTACTTAAAAAGTGTCGGTTGGGTCTGGGTCCAGTCCATCCCGGTTGGACTGACCTGACATGACCCGACCTCGTCCAGGGTCCACTGAACGGACCTAGTTCTGTCAAGACTCGGTCTACTGGGCCCAGCCCAGACCGGCTAGGTCATGGATCCGGCCCACTGGGCTACTGCGGGTCTAGCATGCTCTGACTGGGCCGACCTACTACCATCAAGACACGACGTCCACACTGTGTCTCCCCCAACCCTACAGTCCAAGTGGATAGTTTCCCTCCTGCCACGTGATGTGATAAGACTCTCCAGTTCGCTCACATCATCGCTAGTGGTCATTGTTGGTGGCCTGATCCACCGGTTTTGGTCGATGTAATGGGACACCTCGCCGCCATGTCGTGGCACCAGAGGGCGGCCTTCCTGCACCAGCATAGATCTTCTTTTCACCGTGAAACACTGACGGTCAACTCCGCAGGCCCCCAGGTCTTTCCCAGGGGTCCGTTTTTTTATTTTCAATAGTGTTCGGGATCCTCGGATCATCGCCATCCCTTCTATGGGATCAAAGATGTCTTTTTGTCAATCTTGGGGTTCGGTAATTAAGAACACAAGAACACACACAATTGAGATATCTAGTCCATGTTCGTGTTAGCCTGATCCCTACACGTTTGAGATTAAAACAATTTTTTGGAGGTTTTAAGATTCTATAAATTATAACCCCAAATCAAAAATACCAAGATCAAGTAATATTCTCTCAAGAAAAAATGACCCACGGATCAACCTGTTAGTGGGATGATCTGCGTTTTTTGTTTAGAGATAAATAATGGGTAAAAATTTTCATCAAGAACAAACCCCTACCTCACTGTTGAATTGTTCATTTTTAAATATTGCACCGCTATATTTTTCCCTCAATAATCTATCATTAGTGGTTGTTTTCCATCATCGCTCGCCAACGGCAAATATCTAATAGTTCTTAGTGGTCCTGGATCATGCCAACAATATGACTTTAGCTAAACCATTAAAAGTAGAAAACACATTTCACTGTTTCTTTTCTATTGCCTTGCAGCATTGTTATGATGTTTCATTTAGGAAAAAACATTTCAGTTACGCTCGGGTTGTAATGCCTTTATGTTACAAAGAAATATAAATTTCAAGTAAAAATAAAATTACAATTTATTTTATTTCCCTTAAGAATTTTTTTTATTTTTATTAAAAAGACCAAAACATAACATTTTCCCCCGACCTGTGTTGATCAAGGTTATGTCCTTTCTTAGGTAAGGATTTCATTTCATATGGAATGTTTCCCTTATATTTTTAATCTGTAACACATTTATAAATTTCAAAAACCGCACGTGTGTGTTATTATAAATAAACATAAAAAAAATTCAGACACATATTCAGGGCTAATCGGGCTTCCGAATCAAGTGTCATCTGAGTGCATGGCCTCAAAATAATACCTTATAATTTAAAAAAAAATTAATGAAATTTCAAGACATTACATTACCCCCACCATTATGGATTTACATCCTTGTAGGCAAAAATAACGGCTAAACAAACAAATGGGGTACTGATCACGGATCTGAGCATCACACTCCCATGTTCTCTCCAAGAGATTATCATGCTACCACCGAAAGTGCACTAGAGGAATCGACCATCCAAAAGGATAAGATCTTATTGATCCTCAATATCTATTGGAGACTCCACAAATTTCAACCCATTAACAATGTCAAACATACCCCAGTCGATGACGTATGATAGATCATGCACATACCTCCTCAACTACGATACGTTGGAGACATTATGAACATGTTGCATCTTTGGGGGAAGAGCTAGGCTAAATTCCACCTCTCCAACACTGCTCAAAATCTGGATTGGGACAATGAATCTCGAAGATAACTTTCTTCCCTACCCAAATCTCTACAATCCCCATCGTGGTGAGAACTGAAGGAACACATGGTCTCCCTTCTTGAACTCAAAGGGAATCTATATCCTATCAGCATAATATTTTTTCCACTATGTGCAGTCTTTATCTGGTCCTATATGACCTTCACCTTCTTGGTGGTAGACCTTACCAATTCTATACCCATGATTACTAACTCCCCTAGGTCTATCCAACATAACGGTGATCTACATGGTCACCCATATAGTGCCTCAAACAGTGCCATACCAAGGTTGGAGTGGTAGTAGTTTTTTTACTCAAACTCCACCAGTGGTAGGTTATCCTCCCAACTAAGACTTAAGTCCATGATGCAAGAACGAATCATGTCCTCTAAAACCTAGATAGTCCTCTATGTTTGACCATCTATCTGGGGGTGTAATTTTGTGCTCAAGAAAAGATGAGTCCCGAACACCTCCTACAATCCCTTCCACAATCGGGATGTAAATCATGTGTCTCGATCTGATACTATAATCAATAATAACCCATGGAGTAGAATTATCTCCAATATCTAATGGTGTCTCATGCTCTCTACTGAACCCTGCTCCAAGATGGGTAGGATGTGGGATAACGTGGTGATTTGGTAAACAATCATCCAGATGGAATCATTCCCCTTGGATGTGTTTGGTAAACCCATCATGAATTACATCAAGATATCATCCCACTTCCACTTTGGCACCTTAAGTGGCTGAGTTAAGACTGCTAGAATGTGATGTTATGACTTCACTTACTAATGAGTGAGGCACTGTGAAATGAGTTATTCCACTGCCTTCTTCATCCCCTGTCAGTAGTATTGACTTCGGAGGTCTTGGTACATCATTTCCACTTCGGGATGTATCACTAAAGGGGATGTGTGTAATCCCCTTAGAATCTTCATAGGTGACACCACTAGCGTAATGGAAATCCCTCTAAAAAGGATTACATACTCCCCACCTATCGAATATCCATCAGAAGCATGTCTTGAGGATAACAGGGCATGTCGGGCCTCACAGTCAACATCAACCAGATTTTCTTTCCTAACTCATTGTAAGAGTGGGTGCATAACATCCATCAACTAAAGATGAGTTTCTATATCCATATTCATGTAGGATATCTGCATCGTGGATAACTGCTCTGATGCCTCACTAAGCAACTGAAAACAATATCTACTACTAAGCGCATATGCTACCACATTCCCCTTCCTATGAGTATAGACTATCGCGACGTCATAGCCCTGGGGGGACACTAGACATTGTCTATACCTCACATTCAGGTCCTTATTGGATAATATATACCTGATACTTTTTTTGGATAGAGTAGACAGTAAATCTTTCACCCACCGAGTAGTGTTGCAACCTCTTCAAGGAAAAGACCACTGCTGTTAGCACCAAGTAAGGGGTCACGTAGCTCTACTCATGTTGATTCAACTATCATGAACTGTATATGATCACTTATTTCTCTTTCATTAGGATACTACCAAATATGGTCTCTGATAAGTCGCAGAATACAACATACCCATTACCGTCCTCTGGTAGTCTCAAGATGGGGGGGCACTCGTCAGTCTCTGCCTCATCTTCTGAAAATTTTATTGGAACTTCTCCGTTTACACAAAGGGTTTTTCCATCCACGTAAAATCTAATAAGGATTATACTACCCTAGAAAAGTTTGGCATGAACCTCCGGTAGTACCCTGGAAAAACAAAAAAACTTCATACCTCAGTCACACTTCGGGTGGCTCCCAAGAAAGCACCACCTATATATTTTCTATATCCACTCTTCCTTTGGCCTCCGAAATGATGGGTCCTAGAAATTGGATTTCCAAAATCTAGAAGAAACACTTAGAGAGCTTCCCATAAAGCTGGTGATCTCTCAGTGTATTGAGGACTATCTGCTAGTGTGTAGCATGCTCCTCCTCGGACAATGAGTACACCAGGATGTCATCAATGAAGACCATGATGAACAGGTCAAGGTAAGGTTGAAGGATCATATTTTTGAGTCCCATGAACACTAATTGGGAATTATTTATGCCTAAAGTCATCACCATGAACTCATAGTGGCCATATTGACATTTTAAGTCTTTCTTCAGTACATCCTCATCCCGAACATGAATTTGATGATAGCATGTTCTAAGGTATTTATTTTTTGAACCATATCACTGCATTAATCGAATAAAAGAGTTCATCAATCCTTGGAAGTGGATTTTTTTAATGGTCACCTAGTTCAGGAATCGAAAGTCTGCACACGACCTCAATCTACTATCTACGTTCTTGGAAAACAATATTGGGGCTTCCCATGATGAGACATTGGGCCTCATGAAGCCCTTCCTCTACAAATCCTCCAACTATATCCTCAACTCATGGAGCTCCGCAAGAGCCATCCGATATGCTAGTGTGGGTATCAATGTCTTCCTAGGGTTAAAATAAATGCATATGTCAACCACTCTAGGGTGGTTTAATCTCGGAACAACCTTAGGAAAGATGTCTTCATACTCTTCCATCACTACAGGAAAGTGAGGAATCTTCTCATCCACCGTACTGAGGGTTAGGCTATCCAAATTGTGAGTGATCGGATGCACCCTCTTCCAAGAAAGACTGTCCTACACTACAAGGGCTCCCTTATCAATGGTGAATGAAAAGCTAGTCCCATCCTCATGGACACACTGTACTCTGCACCTAATACAATCGATTTGAGAATGAACTATGGATAACCAGTCCATACCCAAGATGACTTTGTAAGGCCTTGATGTCACTACTACAAGATCCCATCCAAATCTCTCACCTCCTACAGTAATATCACACTACCGACACCATTTTTAATCATCAAACCCCCTACCGTTGGAGTCTCTAATCTGAAGGATTTAGCCAACAGCTCCATGAGAATCTCTGAGCTCCAAACAAGGTCTGTGGAAAGCAAAGACTAACTAGAACCTGTTTCTATAATAACTGTAGCTAAGTTGTAGAAGACACATATATTACCTATAATAATCTCTAGAGTTCCATGGTCAGAGGCCTTCTTCACCTGTAGCTGGCCTCACCCCTTTCTACCATATTCAAGAACCCATAGTGGACCACCTTGGGGTGGTGGTGGTAGCACATCGATCCTCTTACCACCACCTACTACTCTTTCATCTCCCCTTCCACGTATGCCACCCTAGGGACCACCCCACTCAAACCTCTACCTTTGCCCTGGTGGTCCCTCAACCATCTTTTGCTTGTCTTTTTGAGGAGTCAGGAAATCACAATCCATGTTCTCATACCCGCCACATGAGTTGCACAATATGCATCTCTGAAGACCCCCTCCACCATGAGGGTCTTGTACGGCTGATCCTACATCTTGGGGTCATCCCCTAAAATGCATGGACCATTTGGGCCCTTGTGTCTATTCTCTGTTACCCACAGCTGAAGAATCTAACACCCGAGGTCTACCTGTAGCTCCTACTGTTGCCACCTTCTCTTCCAGGAAGCTCTCAACGAGTAGGGATCACTCCAACACCCTAGCCTGAGTAGGGATTCTAAGTGATAACATGGACACCATGATCTCCCGACGTAGTCCCTTCTAAAAATCTCAAGCCCTAAAGAATAAGTTTCTTAACATGTCCATGTATAAGAAAAAATGGTCACGAAATATTGCTGAGTAATTCACTATTGTCATGCCACCCTATTGTAGGTACTCTTGCTCTTGTCTGTGCACTGAGAATAATGTTTCTGGAATGAAATCTTCTCTTAAGAGTCTCTCAAAGCTAGTCTAGGTGAGGATCACCTCAGCATGTTTCTGGATCATCAAGCTCTATCATCTCTCTGTTGAGCCTTGAAGAAGGCTCGCAGCTAAGATTTTTATATGGTAGAGTGGCATCCTCACCAGATGGAAGACACACATAACTCGCTCGATCCAAACCTCTGCCAGATGGGGATCAGTCTCACCACTGAACCTGAGAGGTATCTTTCTCTATAACTCGTGTATGGCGGTGAGCCTACGTCTATTGTCTACTGGCAGCTCTAATAGCAACTCCGGACCAACAGGTTGTGGACACACTAGTGCACCTCCTGTTGAGGCCATATCTAGTACTGGTTCGTGTAATGATGCCTCACTGAGGGGTGAAACATCCTTGTGGTCATGTAATCGAATCCTTACTGGTTGTTTTCATAGTGACATATTGAAATAGATCATGATGAACCACGGTCAATAGGTTATACCTGGTGAGCTATCTCAAAAAGGACAAGAGGAAACACTCAAAATTTTATATGATGCATGTAACTAGTGGTATCATGTACTGAGTTGAAAAGTAGAATTTAGGGTCCTCGTGAATGCATATGTAAGCTGCCACACCATCATTGGATACCCCAAGCCTAAAAGTTGAACTCAAAATATTAAACACTATTTCCCGAAATAAAACCACACACTTTGGGTCTTTATGGTAGAATCGACCCCACACTGATACCAATTTTTCACGACCCATCCCCCGGGGCCCATGTCTCAACTACCCCAAACCCACCTCAAAAAGGTTGCGGGCTAGAGACTAACATTGAAGGCTTTCTCCTGGAAGTGGCAGACATTTTCTGAGAACCTGTACACACACACACACACTCAAAACCACATCCTAAAATGCTAAAAGGGAAAATATACATGCCACTAAGACAACAACTGAATGTAGAAGTACAATCTATAAGTAAAATGGGCCAAAATAAAAACTCAAAAAAAGAAATAAACAATATAGTACAAGGTCTCTGATAATCCGTCTGCAAAAAATCCTACCTGAAGTGTAGATGTAGAGTATCTGTTAGAATCTGTAGGAGTACGCCTTGCCTATCTGATCTCACTGGGCATTGCCAGGTCCAAGACCACCAACGTCTTTGTCAAACTGTTGGTCTTTTGTATAAGACGCAACATGTGTGGGAGAAGCCCGTACAGGGGTGAGTAACATAATACTCAGTGGCGACCCCAAACCATAATGAAATACCACAAAGGAAAAGTACACAATAAGAATTTTCAGCTCACATAGGTATAACCTAAATTATAGAAAGAGAGATTATCAGTTGTAATGATGAACCAATTTTACTACTAAGGGACTCATCTCAAATGAGTCACTAAGTTATGTCAGGCCACTAATGCCTTATCATTTGTCGGGCCATGGAGGTCTGCTAATCTACCAGGCCACTAAGGTATGCACGTCTCTCAGACCACTAAGGTCTTCTCGGTTATCGGGCTAATGAGGTCCGATCAACTGCTATGCCATTGAGGTCCACTCTATTACCAGACCACTAAGGTTCCCTCCTATTCTAGGCCATTGAATTCTACTTGACTACTTGGCCACTGAGTTCCACTCATCACTTCCTTCTCGTCATATTCTCCTGCAATATTTCCTCTCGTAGCATGCTAGATTCTGATAGAATCTACTCTTCATGCCATCGGTCATAACTCAACCTTCACAGAATTTCACTTGAAGTATGTCAAAAGGAATTACTATTCATGATTCTCCCATAGCTTCAAAGGGGTGTTAAATCGAACATATGGTTTGGAAGATATATCTATTTTACCGAAAAGGGGTTTGTTGGGTATGGGTCTGATCAAACCCAGTTTGACGGACCCGACCTGACACAGTCCAGTATCCACCAACAAAAACCATGTCTAGAGATCCGAAATGGGTCCACTGACATGACCCAGATCCAACCCAGTTTGGGTCTGACCCAATCTTCTGGGCCCAGCCCGGAATGGCGGGGCCATGGGTCCAGCACACTAGGCCGCCCAGGGCCGCCCGCCTCTTCCTTCCCAACCCGATGTGAGCGGGGCGACCTTCTTCGGCCTAGACGAAATGGGCGTACTGCATCTCCATCCACCACTCTCGTCACCGTGGGGTCCACCACCATAGTCTACGTGGGCAGCCTCCCTCTAGCTGCGTGACGCGGCGTGGCTCACCGTGTCTGCTCACGTCGCCCCCACTGGCTGTTACTGGTGGCCCAATCTACTGCCTGTGGCCGATTCCAAGGTCTACCTCATCCCCACAGCACACCGCCTTCAAGAACCATCATGGTCGTCGAGCCGAGACCCCCTATTTTGGGCTTTGTCTGCCAACGCAGTGCACAATAGGCGTGCGCCGCCACTGACGGTCTCCAGTGGTCTCTTCTACGGGCCACCAAGTCTGCTCTGATGGTTCGTTTTCTGATCTATAAGCATATTTGGGATCCTTGTATCATCTTTGTCACTACTACTGTCTCAAATTTTCATTTTCATTAATATGTGGGTTTGGTCATGAAGACCACAAGAACACCCACAATAGAGGGATCCAAGCTTTGTTCATGTCGGCGTGATCCCTCCGCTTTAGAGGTTAATATAAATTGAGGGAGGTTTTATGATTGTATCAAGTATAAAACCGAATCAAAAACCCCAATATCAAGTAACCATCCCTCAATAAAAAACAACCCATTGATCAACCTATTATAGGGTTGATCCCCATTATTTGTTTAAAAAGAAAGAACGGGGAAACAGTTTCATCAAGAATAAACCCCTACCTCAACATTGGATCATTTTTTAGTGATGTTCGCATGACTTCATTTGTCGCTCCATAATCCATAATTCGTGTCTTTTATTCCATCTTTGGTTACCAATGCCAAATCTACAATGGTTCAGAGCATTCCCAGATCATGCTAATGATCCATCCTCAGCTGAACCATTAAATGAAAAAAATGTGTTTCACCTTTTCTATTACATTGCGTTGTAGCGTCGTTATGTTGTTTCATTTATGAAACATCATTTCAGTTATGTTCTGTTTGCAACTCCATTACATTGAAATGAATTTAGAATTTCAAAAAAAATAATCTTTATGGTTTATTTTATTTCCCTTATGAAATTTATTTTATTTTATTTTGGTTAAAAAGTCCAAAAACAAAATATTTCTCTCAAACCTCATTGGTCGAGGTTACGTCCTCTCTTTGGTATGTTCATCATTATATACACAATGGTTCCCTTGGATTTTTAAATTGATCACCCATTTAGAAGTTTAAAAAACTGCACATGTGCGCTATTTTAAATAAACATAAAAAATTTCAAACCCAAATTCAGGGCTCATCGGGCCTCAAAATCAATTGTCATATACAAGCATGGCCCCAAAATAATCCATTATAATTTTAAAAAAACATGTAATTATGGGATTTTTCATGCCATTGGTTGTGTAACATTTTGGATAATTTCCCCTTATGGTCATTGGTACACTCCTCATCCATCATCATCAACATTAATACACAAGTTCCGAATTTTTTAATAAATATTATTTTTAAAAATTCATCATTTATAATTATAATTAATTTAATGTTTCATTATTGAAACAATATAATTTCATATAATATAAAATAATCATTTATAGTATAGTTTTCATAAATGTTTTGTTAAGAAAACATCATAAAGGTCAGGATAAATCTACATTTCAATTTGTTTTTCAAATAATACGATTGATAATTAAACATATGTAGAATATTTTCATTACAAAATTATGTAATGTGAATGTTAATAATAGAGTATGAACTTATCTATAAACATAATTATCATATATTTGTTTAAAATTGCATTTCATGCATAAAATTATAATAATAACATTTTCTCAGAACAAGTAAATAATATTTGTTAAATACTATTTCCATATAAAATGGAAGTCATATATAAATAAAAAATTATAGCTTTAATTAGTATTTTTCAATAAATTAATATGGTATTTTAGTTTTCAAAACATGATTCCCCTTAATAAATTTAAAAAAAAAATTAATAAAACCTTATTACATGAAATTGTACGTTTAGTAATTCAGAATTTGAAAACAAAATTTATATTAATATAACAGTTTAAGGAAAAAAGAAACATTAATTTGTTTTAAAAAAGAACATATAAAATTAAATGTTTTATCAATTTTTATTAATTTTTAATTTTTAATTTTTTACTTTAACCATTTTCTATTTTTACCATGGTAACTAATTTTTACCTAAGTAATTTAAATTTATTAGAAAAAAAATAAAATGAACCTTACTAAAAAAAATAGGTCCTACTAATCAAAATTTTGAAATATATTTTATTTTATATGTTTTATTCCATTATAAAGAAATAATTATTAAACAATATATCATGTAACGCATAAAATCGTTTTTCATAAAAAGTGTTTTTTAAATAATATATTTTCTTTACTATGAATTTATTTGAGTCATTTACTTTCATGATATAAAATTTTTCATTATAAAAAATTTTAGATTTTTATATCTTCTAGTGTAAACCAAAAAATAATATCACCATTAAAATATATTTAATATATTTTGAAATTATTATTCATAATATTTCTTAATAAAATTCATATAATATGTCATGCATTTTTTAGTTCATTGTTTCATATTGATTATTCTATGAAAATATTTTTAATTTGGAAAGAAATATTCCAAAATATCTCTTGTAAATTAATTTTTCCATCAATACTCTTATTATCATGTTCTCATTGAGGAAGATATTGGATCCATAAGAAACATAATATATATCTCATATTTTGATATACACCTTAGTATATATGGTAGTCCTTGGATACTATTTATCACAAATATTATTTTTTAGGAATTATTTGTTCAATTCCTTTCACAGCTTAAATTCCATTATCCTTTTTCGAAAAAAGTACTAAAACCATATTTTTAAAGACAAAATCTAATAGTATCATACTAAATTATTTATTTAATATTAATCTCAATATTAATATGTATTCCCCAATAAAATTTTAACCCCCTTTACCAACATTAAGGTAATTCCTTTCTCTTTCCATTTTTTCATCATAAATTGGGTTCATCGTGGGACTCCATATCATTGAGATCATTTTTTGGAAAAAAAATACATAATACTTAGGTATTTATGACTTTTTGAATTAATTGATTCTGGGTATAAATATTTCTATGGATTTACTAGGTTCTCTCCATGTTCAAGGAATTCCTGAGTTGAATTGTGGATTTTTAAATGAATCTATAATTTCTATAGTCTAGATGAGAAATACACACCACATAATAGGGGTATATGTCATGTATGTTCTTTAGGAATGTTTTCTTAAATTTGGTATAGAACATCATGTGAGTATACGATGCGTAATGATTACACACTATTTAATAATAAAAATTTCGTATTAAACAAAAAGGGGAAGGGTTTTGGTATTTCTGAGAAAATGGTATTAACCAATTTGTAAAGGGATTATATGCACTATAAATTATGTGAACATGTATTTTACGGTGGGTTTCAAGTGATATTTTATTTCATTATTCCATAATTCATTTTGATATCAACTTGGAATGCTTCTCTAGTGATTTTGGGGCTCTCTCTATTTATCTAGATTGATATGTTCATTGATTGATCACTATTTAGGTTGGTTTTTAACTCTATGGGTGAGTGATCATGTATTCTTCTTCATTTATTTAATCATGGTAACATCATTTAATTGTGTTATTTGATCCATTATCCCAAGGTTATGTTTCTTCTTGGTTACCTCTAGATCTGTATTGTGATCTCGTTTTAAGGGACACTCATTTGTTGGATGTGGTGTGGAAGGTGATTATTATTGATTTATGCCTTGATATATATTCAATTATGTTCCCACTCATCTATTAAAATAATTTTTAGATGTGTTTATTGGTTTTAAGGCCTCCTTTTTCATTGTTGAATTATTTTTCTTCGGGTTCCACTACTGGCATGTGCGACCCTAAGATTTATAGATTGTGGTTTTGTCTCTAGCCTATGTGGGTGAACTAAATTTAAATTATTTAAAC
Source organism: Viscum album (assembly GCA_963277665.1). Lineage (NCBI taxonomy): Eukaryota > Viridiplantae > Streptophyta > Magnoliopsida > Santalales > Viscaceae > Viscum > Viscum album. The sequence continues at coordinate 2,119,296,049 of OY728163.1, forward strand.
AATTGATTTATTAAATGAAATTTAATTATATGAAATATTTTTTGTCTGTGTGGAGATATAATTTTACAAGTGTGTATTTCTCCTAGTTTTTGTAAATAGAAAAAGGGTTCACGCAAAATATTGAAATGGTTTGGTGATATGGTTTTCAATGAAATAAATGATGAATTTATTTTGATAATATATAACATGGGAAGACTTGGGTAGTTATGAGGAAGGTTTAGTAATATGTATCATCGACTAATGTGGAGTTCCCTCGTGAGGGTTTCCTCTGCTCCCTAGGCCAGTTGTTATATGGACATGTAAGACATGTTTTTGGGTTCACTTGTTGGAGTGTTCCTATGATCTATAGAAACATTTCATATCTCTAGTATATATATGATTTCATGATTACCTTTCATAGATACTATTTTCCAATCTATCATGACATAGTTTGATCCCTTGAGTGATTTTACCTATGCTTCTGCTTTAGGTTTGAAGAGTTTTGTTGTACTACTATAGACTTGAAATGTGAAATGATGCATTCATTATTTTTTTTCTTGACTTGATATTTCTGCTAAGATATATGGATATGAAATTAATTAAAATCTATTTTAGAACATTATTTGTAAATATGTAAAAATTATAAATTAAATTGTTCTTCCATGATATTGATATAATATTATTAAATTGTTATGATACCTTATTTTCATTAATATTGAGGAGTCATAAATTATTGTTAATAGGATTTATATGGAATATATGGGTGAGAACCTCTTGATACTGTTATATCACACCCTATGTACCAATTTAGTAGTGCATAGACTAGGTTATGTCTTTTGATCCAGTGATAGGAAAGGCTCTAGAGTGAGGTTATGATGAGTTTTTTCAGTTTATATGGGTAGTAAATTGTGAGATAGTTGTAGTTTTAAAATGATATAAAAAAATAAATTTTTTTCTATTTTTTTATTCATTTATTGTTATAATTGTACATAGAGATCATTTATAATCTTGATTTTTTTAGATCCCACTGTTTCTTTAAGTTGTTGAATGTAATTAACTTTTCTACTATTTCCCATTTCTTTAATTATGTGTCATGTTGTTTCTTCATGTTCTAATTAATTGTACCATATAGTTTTATTTTTAGTTAGGGGTTCTGGTCACAAACCTGTGGGGATTAGAAACACCCATATTATCTGTGACATATTGGTTCAGGTACCAGTTTGACATGTTATTCGGGTTAGTTCATCACATTATTGTATCAATGGTGGTCTTTTCAAAAAGATTACTTGTCTTAAGATGTTTGGTAGACTAGATATTAGATTTATTGGACTTTATAGGTATATTTTGATGAGTTTTGGGCCTGATCCTAGTGTGATCAGACTCATGATATCATTTGATGTTGGGATGCGTATCTCATGTTCTTAGTTCTAAATGTAAATATGAGTTTTTTCTTAGGTGATATATAGTTTTAAATATGATTTTTATGTTGTATGATCATTTTTTCCACTATGAAATAATATTACTCGGATACATGTTTTATTCATTCATAAGGAGGGTTTAACAAATGCACTTTAAGGGATTCCTCTGATGGATGAGAACTTATTCAGTGATATCATGTGAGCAGTTCATGTTTTTTAATATAATGGGAAACAATTTCATAATGTGGTTGTTGAGGTAATGTTGGTATCTGTATAAGAATTTTATCAATAACTGGTTTTCTTGTCTGAAATGTCACCATCCCATAATATTACAAATGATCCTCAAGTGGTGGAGGAATGATATGAAATAATCAACTAGATATTTTACTTCTCAGTTACACCTAATAATGTCAATGTGGAGTGCACAAAATTAAAACTTGAGGGTATCATCATGTGTTGGTGAGATTCAATGGTACAAGAAGATATTCACATGTTCTTGAACTAAAATGTTCTAAATCTCTCTTCTTATATAATTTTTTCCCATAGTTTCTAATAATGGAGATGTATCTGGAAGTCAAATATTTGTAGCACAAAGTGTGTTCAATGTTGGAATGCGCAATTCAATTTGCTAACCTTGATTTTTTTTTCAACAGAAGTTGTATAGAATAAACAGATGAAATATCTAAAGTGCTTGCAGGTTCTGTGACTATACATAGAATCACATATATTTATACTAAAAAATTTGACCTATATAGAGAAATTAGATAGGGAAAGGATGTTATAACTAAAAATGAAAGAAAAATATGGATATTGATCCCTTTATCTTACACCAAATGAAACCTTGAGAGGAATTCCTAGGAAAAACAGTAAGTTTCAAGATCATCACAAGAGTGGGGGAGGTGGTTCTCATCTGCAGGCCTCTTCATCACTTCAAGTTACTGCTAGTGGGGTTACTTTGACATGATAATATTGTGTAATGGTTAGACACACATGTTGTTCTTTTCCTTCAACAGTAATGTTGTGCACCATTTGTGGACATTATGGTCATCTGTAGTGTTTTTTTCATTCCATGTCTACTCCTTGATATGGTCATGTATCATCAACTCTAAACGGTATCGTGTCATAGTGACATTCTGTAATGAATACATAGCTCTATCCATATGTCTTGTTAATGAAGAACTTTTATGCAGTAGATGTATTTATAGAAAATATGGACGCATGTCTAATGATTGTGATAGGTGTCATATGTATTGCATCCACAGTAGAAAATTCTTTATTTTTCATTGGTTATTCTCACATATTTATATATTTAATTTTTGTTGATATGATATAAGTTAAAAAAGATCTCATTTAATTTGTTTGGGAGTTATCATCACATATTCGAAAGAGGGTGTAGAAATGATTTTAGTGTCTGTGTCTGTTATCGCTATCTAATGTTGAGTTAGACTAGGATTTTATTTCTATAAAACTAGATTTATTAAATATCATAACGAAGATGGATTTTATTATTTCCCACCATGTTGAGGTATATTTTTATCATCAACATGTCTCGTTTCTAGCAGGTGATGGGAGCTTAGAGGTTAATCATGGAGAGTGTGATCTGAGGTCTGGCCAAAGAGGGCCTTCTCAACCAAATATGAGGCATCTTTTCTCTACTATTTTATTGGATACTGATTTCCATTCATTTATTTATGATATTTCTTCCATTTTCCATGATTTTTTTGACATTTACCTAGATGAATTCTTTAGTATTCCACCATGGAGGGAGGTTGAGTTTATGATCTTCCTGGTGCTGGTTACACAGCCAATATTGATACTATCTTATGGTATGACATCAGATGAGTTGAAAGAGATGAATATTTGTTTGGAAGACTTAGTGAGAAAGGGTTTTTTCTATATTGGGTTTCTCCATGGTTATCCCTAGTTATCTTTTCCAAAAGTAAAATAATTCACTCTAATTAGTCATGTACTATAATAAGTTTAACTAATCAATGGTTAATAAAAACCCATTATTTTCTTAATGTGGTTAATTTTTCTTTTGATTGGTTAAAGGGGAAATTTATTTTCAATGATTCATCTTTGGTATTGTTATCATAAACATAGAGTTCCAGAGAGTGATATTCGGAAGACATCTTTAGGGATCATTTCTGGCCATTAAGAATATCGGTCGATATTTTTTGGTATAACTAAATCTCCTACATGTTTTATGGATTTTATAAATCATAAAATCCATCATTATCTTGTAACTTTTTAAGTAGTGTTCATCAATTATATTAATTTTTTCCGGGATCTATATGCGAACCTGATTACCATTTGAGATTTGTTCTAGGAATCCAGAGAAGTCATTGTCTATATAGAACACATTCATAATGAATATTTTGGATTCAAGAAGTGAAATTCTCGGGGAAATTCATTTGTGAGCATGGATTATTAGTTGATCCTGAGAGGGTAATTCTTTTCTTGTCATGGGAGGTTCAATATAATTTCCTTGATATTTGGAGATTCCTTGGTCTTACTTAATATGGTCAATAGTTTCCCGTGTATTTAACAATTATGGAATCACCTTTGATCGATCCCACTAAGAAAGGGAAAAATTTTATAATGGAAGTTAATTGTTAGTCCTCTTGGGATGATATAAAAACACTTATGATATTTCATCTTGTTTTGATCTTACATGCCCCCAGTAAAGTATTTACAGTTTTCTATAATGCATATTGCACTTGTTTTGGTTATTTACTAATTCATGGTGATAATGTGGTGCCTTAAATTTCCTTTATAGTTATACCATAAGAGAGTTATTTCCTCACTCATGATTTATATCTTTTCAAAGTAATGGATTATCTTATGTTTTGGTTTCATTACCTTTTGGGGGAATATTTCAGTGTCATTTATATCAATAATAGATTGATCTAATATATTTTCTCCGAAATTATTGAGCCTTTGAATGATATTATGGGTTTAATTACTTCACATGTTTGAATTTCATATTTCTTATACCTCGTGTAATGGGAATTTCATTTCATACACTTATATCATGAATGTTACATTGCTTGATATTCTAGAATCGAAGGTGTAGAGGAACCATATTGGGATTCTTAAATGGTTGCATATGGATACTCAAGAGGTTGTATTATAAATGGATTTGGTAAGTGTTCAATTATATTCATCTTTTATTGAGTCTATTAAACATATTCATCAGAAGGATTATAAGTTCAGCTGAATTCAAGAATCCCTATATGGTGGGGAGACCCTTTCGGGTTGGTCTCTATCTTCAGATGGTATTCTTAGTTTTTGGGGTATGTTTTTCATCCTAGAATTCATGAGGTGATAATTTTTGCATAATTATCATATTCCATCATGGTATATTCATCTTGGAATTATGAATATGTATTATGACAAGTAGAAAAAATACTGGTGGCTAAGTATGATGTGTGAGATTTCAGATTTTGTGTCGCCTTATTACACATGTGAATAGATTGAGGTAGAGAATATGAAACATTCTAGTTTACTCCAGCCTCTTTTAATACTAATTAGGAAATGTTATGAGGTATCCATGGAAATTGTTTTTGGATTTACATGGACTCAATAGGGGATAAATTATATATATTTTGTGATTGAATGGTTGAAAATGTGACCTCATTTTATTCAGATCAATGACTTTGAAAGAGATAAAGGTATATGTTATGTTTCATGTGACAGAAATTTTGAGGTTACATGGAGTTATATATGATGTTGTTTTAGAAACTGATCTTAGTTTTACTTAAAGATTATAAATAAGTATCCAATATGAGATGGTGGAATCCATTCATATTGTCTACAGCTTTTCATCTATAGGTAAATGGTCATAAAATGTGTAATATTCTGATTCTAGAGGATATGGGTTTTTCTTATGCTGTGGATTTTGGCAGATGTTGGGATATCCATTTGGGAAAGATTTAATTTTCTTAAAATTACATTTATCAGTTTTAAAATTATAATGGAACCTTTTGGGGATTATTATTGTCCCTCATGGATATCGCCTCATTGATGGGAAGCAGTCAGAGAAGCTTCCTTGGTGGGACATATTTTGGGTCATTAGATGTCTAAAAAGATTTATCTTATATATCGATATTTTTTATAGTAAGGATTTAGAAAAATTATTATCTGGATCATTGGCATTGTCCTCTTCATTTTTTCATAAGTGACTAGGTTTTCATGATATTGATAATTTTTTGGGTTACCATAGGCTTGGGAAATAGGTAATGTTGGATCTAAGATATATTGGAATATTTTATATCACTAAGGTTCTTGGAAAGGTTTCTTATATGTTGTAATTACTAGTATAGTTGATAGGTTATAATGATGTTTTCTATTTAAAAAATCTCAATAAATATCATTCTGATACCTCCAGGTTTTCTCTTTATTTACCTCGGTGGGTTTCTTTGCAACAACATGGTTTTGTCAAGGGACGCTCCATTCAAGAATCCATCGCCCTCGCCGAAGAGATGCTCCAAGATCTTAACTTCAAAACTCGCGGGTCTAATATTGCAATCAAACTCAACATGAATAAGGCCTACGATCGGGTGGAGTGGAGCTTCATCAACAAGGTTCTTGCAGGTATGGGATTCTCTCCTAGAAATATTGATATCATCTTCCATTGCATTAGCTCCTCCAGGTTTTCGTTGCCTTCATGGGAAAATCTCACGGCTTCTTCAAGGTAGCTCGTGGGTTGCGACAGGGTGATCCGATTTACCCGAGCCTATTCATCTTAGTCCAGGATGTGCTTAGCCGCCTCATTCACCAGAGCATCACTACTGGTGAGATTTTTCCCTACTGTAGAAAATGGAGGCTCCCCACAGTGTCTCATCTCATGTTTGCAGATGATATCATCATATTCTAAAATTCCTCAAGCAAATCTCTTGGTGGACTGAAAAAGGTGATGGAGGAATATAGTCACTGGAGCGGGAAGGTCATCAACAACACCAAGATAAACTTCTACATTTCAAACAGGTGAACCTCTACGCGGTCTAATTCTGTTGGACTCAAATTGGAAATGCATAGAGGTACTCTCCCCATGGAGTACCTTGGCGCCCCCATTTCGATGGGCAGAATTCGGATTAGTGACTTTGATCATCTCCTCACCAAGATTACTGATCGGGTGCTGCATTGGAAGAACATTTTCCTATCCTTTGGGGGACGGATCGCGCTGGTTAATAGCGTACTCCTAGAAACTCCAGTGCATGGTCTTTCAGCTAACAAGGTCCCGAAAGGAGTTATTAGAAACATTGATAAAATCCTGGATAGATTCATCTGGGATCCCCTCACCGTAGGGAAGAAGTACTGGTCCTCATGGGGCAAGATGGCAAGTCCCGTCTGTGAAGGAGGTATTAACCTCCGTAGCATGGAAGACACTGTTAACTGCAGGCATGCAAGACTGGGATGGGGCATCCTGGAACAACATGCTTTATGGGGGAAGACTGTCCATAGCTACTCCTCGGGGGACATGGCTCTAGTGGAGGTCCATGAATCGTCCATTTTCTCGGTGGCATGACCTCTTCTTTTTTGCACCAAAATTGGTGTGGTTCCATCATCAGTTTTCCAGGGTTTCCTGCAAACAACATCACATTCAGGGAGGAATGATCCTTTCCGTCCTTCACCGCAGTGGTTCTGACAAGTGAGTAATGCAAGATGTTCAACCTCATCGATCTAACATCCGACCCGAATACATGTGTCTTCACCCCATCTTCCTCGGGTACCTTAAAGACAAAAGACTTCTGGCGGGTTTCCAGAATGCAAGGTCAAGCCTACGTGGACACTTGGGATGAGGCTCTTTGGATCAAAGAATTTCCTTCCAAGCTAAATTTTCTCACTTGGAGGATTCAGAACAAAGCTATCCCAAACGATGAGAATGTCAAGAGGTGTGAGGTCAGTATGGCTTCAAGGTGCGTGTGTTACAAATCTCATAGTGAAGAAAGCGCGAACCACCTATTTTTTGAAAGTGAATGGGTGTAGGAGGTTTGGACCTGTTTTGGGGGTCCCAATGTGATTTTAAACCTTAGTAGGGACGGTCTCTCTTTTCTGGATGGCTAGTAGCATGGTGCTTGGAACAATGGACCTAAAACATTGGCGCACACAGTGGTGTTGCATTCGGGCTTTTGATGTCTCTGGATGGCGAGGAACAAGGTGAGGCATGAGAGTACCGGCATGTCACCGCATGCCATCATTGTCTGGATGAAAAATATCTTAAGTGACCTGGCTCGGGTGGTTCGTAACTAGAGGGAGGAACCACCTCTCATGCGGTTTCAATCAAGGGCATTAGAGGCGCCCACAATCCGTGTTGACAGGGGTAACTGGGTTTGGTGGAACCCTCCCACTAGAGGGTTAAAATTGAACACCAATGGCTCGTGTGTTCAGGGTAATCTATGAGGAGGTGGGGTGGTGCGCGACAATAGCGGGTTGGTGTACCTGGCCTTTACGGTTAATCTGGGTCATGGATCATCCTTACAGGCTGAGGCCCTTGCGCTCTTCCATGGGCTCATCTTATGCGACCAAATGAATTTGATCATCACAGAAGCAGAAACCGACTCTTCACTGCTGCACAAGTCCTTCCAGGAGTAGGCCATGTCTCCCTGGATGATCACATATATCATCAGGAACAGTCGGCGCTTACTCAGCAGCAACATCAATGTGGGTCATACTTGGCGGGAGGGAAACAAGGTCACTGACCACCTTGTATCTCATGTCATCTTTGGTCCTGAGGATGTATTTTTTCACTCTTTTTTTAGCTTGAAACCTGAGGGGGTCAACATTATTAGAGTGGATGCCCTCAGTCTTCACTATTTCAGACCCCCTTAGCTCTTGGCTTCGGGGGTCGCGGTCAGGGGGTGATTTGTGGTGTTTTGTGTGCGTTTTCATTTTCTCTAATAAAAATCTACATGATGATGATGGATCAGATTATCAAGATACAGGTGATAATGATTATTCTATGAGGGAGAAATGGCCATGCCTCTTTATTAGAATTCATTATTCCACATGACATTTCAGTGAAAGAAAGTCTTATGGTGTGGAGTTTAAAATATCCCAATAACCACATTCAGGTGAATCCTTTCACTTTACATGTTTCTAAATTTAATTGGGTGTATCATAGGACTCTTGGGGATTTAAAAAAATTGGGGAAAATAACCTAATTTTTTGGGATGTATTTTTTCAATAAATGGTGTTTGTGTATAAATTTTTCAATGGATTTACTATGTTTTCAATGAGTTCAGATAATTCTATAGTTTGTTTTGGGTTATTGTAAATAATCTACAATGTCTGTAATCTATGTGAGAAATACATGATGGGTAATATTAGTACAGACAATTTATGTTCTGTTGGGAAGATATCCTGAATCTAGTATAAAACATGAACTGATTACACTCCATTTAAATATTAAACTTCATTTACGAATATATGATTCATTTTTAATAAAAATATGATTGAATTTCCAGTTTATTCATGACCCAAGGATTACACAACATGTTTATGTATTACATGAAATGCAATATAATAACTATTGATTTTAGGGAGGCATGCAAGTGATATTCTATTACATTATTCATTATCTCATTTGGCTCAAATCCATGAAGGCTTCTTCGATGATTTTGGGAGTCTCTGTTTGATCTGGATTGATCCGTTCATCGATTTATTGGTATAGTGGTGGGTTTGAATCACTCAAAGTTATTGATCCTTCCAGATTTTTTGTTTCATTGATCATGGTAATTTTACTACTTTGTGTTATCATATCTATTAACCCATGATGATGTTTCTTCTTGTTTCATTCAAGATCCATTGTGAAATATTATTCTAAAGGACATTCCATAGTTGGTTGTTTTGAATTAGTTGTACATTATTGAGGTATGTGTTGGTTCATATTCTATTCTGTTAATTTTATTCAATTAAATAAATTATAAGATGTTTTTATTCGTTCAATGGCCTTCATTGATGTTGTTGAATGCTTTTGGTGGGATCTATTGTGTCCATGTGCACCCTAGAGTTTTGAGCTTTCTGTTTTTATCTCTAGATGGTGTTTGTGAACTACATTTATCCTCTTTTGACAAAATGATTTATGAAATTTAATTTTCATAATATTAATGATTTTTTGTTTCTCTGCGTAACTGGGTTTCTGTAAGAGATGATTATTCCCCATATTGGTAAAAGGTAAAAGGGCTTTGAAAGAATTGTTAAATGGTTTTGTGAAATGAATTTCAAAGCATGAAATGATTATGTTGATTTATGATTTCATTTGGAAATTAGAGAACACGAGAATACTTAGATACTTAGGTTGTAGGTGTAGTAATAGGTTTTTCCCTATGTCGGAGGGTTTTTAGGGTATTTCCTATGCTCCCTATGTATTTTCTTCAAGGATATTGTTAGACCCATTAGGGGTGTACTTGTTTGTTTGATTATATTCTCTCTATACTCGATGTATATGTCCACTTGCTTGATGAGTTTGTGATTTTTTATGTTATGTATGATTTTCCTCAATATCATGAACTATTATGATCCCAGACTTGATGTTACCTATTCTTATGCTTTTGGATTGTACTATTTTTTTCTTACATGGTATTAAAATGAGAAATAATGCATGCTTTTCTTATACCACTTGATATATCTTATAGGATATTTGAATAAGAAATTCAACTCAAATGATCTCCCCTATTTATTTGTAAATATTGTAAAAGATCAAATTAAATTGTATTCCATTTATATGATATTACAAATGTGAAACAATTAGCATGCCCAATTTTCTTTAAATTTATGCATGCATGGATTATTGTTCAGATACTACTTATGGAACATTTGGGTGAGACCCTATTAATTCAATTAGATCACACCCTATATACCTCTTTGGTGGTGCATTGACCTAGTTATGTGTTTCAATACATGGAATTGAAAGACCTCACGGTGAGATGATGAGGTTTTCATTCATCTATGATGGGTAACTAGTGGTGAGATTGTTTAAGTTTTCCCATGCTACCACACATAGTAATTTTTATTTTTAGTCATTTGTGGTTGGACTTGAACATGGAGATTGTTTCTCCTCTTGATTTTTTTTCACTTTTTACATTTAGTTATAGAATTTATTTCACTATTTTTAATTATTTTATATATGATCTACTTTGTTTCTTCGGGTTGTGACAAATAATTCCTTCAGATGTTGTTTGACTCCCAAGTTCTATTTTCCATCCCATGGGAATCAGTAACTCCCTTTGGGTATGTGATATATTTGGTTAGGTTCTAGCTTAGGAGGGTATGCAGGTTGGTTCATCATAGGTGGCATATGATATTTTTGGTTTTTCATAATACACTCTTTGTTATTCCATAGGTTATCTATAGAAAATTTAATATTACATTCACTGGTAAAATTATTTAACAACACACTTTTACCAATCAGAATTTTTAATTACAATTAATTTGATTATACATTGCATATCCTCCTTTCATGGAAAAACTAGCTCTGTAGTTAACCAACAATGTCAAACATAATTTGATGACTGATTTAATACCCAATATACACCTAATGAAGATATTACCCCTAGTCACATATATGTTCTATCCTTTTTTGTATATAGAATCTTGGGAGGGATGTTATTTCCATGAAAACTAGACAATATAAACTTCACCAAAATTTATGGATATTGTCCTTTAAATAGATTTATGAATTTTATTTATCATAGGTATTTCACTGAAGTTCATTTGTCCTAAAAAAATTATTAATAACAAATAAATATAAGTAAATAAACTATTTCTAAAAAATAACAGAGCACTTCACTAATACAAAATGAAGTGATGAAAACCCTCACTTCTAAGTAAATTTCAAGAAACCATATATGTTCAAATTAACAATGATACCATGGAATATTATCCAATATAAAAATGTAAAAAATTCACATTATTATTGAAATTCAGGATAATATCACCAAAATCCTAGAACTATTAGGATTACTTTAATTTTTGAACTATTAAATATGATATATATTAATAAATCACATTGTTATTGAATATTTTATTGATAATAAATGATAAAATTTCCTCACATTGTGTTAAGTATGATTATTTATAAAATAATTGGGATTATATCATTCATTTGAAAATTTGATGGAAATTCCATTTTTAGCCTTTATATTGCACTTTAGTATTTTGTAAATAAATATTTTTTATATTTATTATCTGAACTTGAAATTTTGTAATAATGTCCCTAACTTAATGGGATAAAAAAAAATCAGGGCATTGGAGCTAAATTGTGCAGTTGGTTGGACTAAATAGACCCTGAAGTCAAAGGTGGGTTGGACCCACCAGAGAGAACATTGGTTCTGTATTTGAGCTATAACTTCTTCATCCAAGCATTGATGGGAACTATATTTTTAGAGGATCTTGGAAACCCAATTGTACACAAATAATTCTTCTATAAGAATAGTTGGTTCATGCGTTTTGGAGGTCAAATGGGCAGTGCAATTTGGATAAAAATATTTGGCCAAGATTCCCCATTCCCACTTGAAACCTATTTAAACCTAGCCTCCCCTCCACTCTTTAAACATGTTTTTTTATCATTTAGAGTGGTTGGTACATGAATTTTGATGCAGAGGATATTTTTTTCAAACAAATTCTCTAACCATTGTAAGAGGGGTATCTCTTGAAGCAAGGATCCCCTCATCGATGCCTTCTTCTTATTCTTCCTGTTGTAATGTTTTCATTTTTGTAATAAACTTATTTGTTCATCTTTTATTTCTTCTCTTTTATTATATTTTTTTCATTTATCTTATTCATAATTGTTCCTATTTGGTCTGGAATTCAAGAGTATAAATGATATTAGGTTATACTCTTTCTAAACCTTTTCATATGAAAAACGTTGCTATGATGACTACACCGCCCATGGAAGCGTAGTTCTTTTTAGTTATCGATCAACCTCTAACCTTATTCATTTATTTATTTTGAATAAATGAGCTACTCTAATTAAATTAATATAATATTTTAATTGATTTTTTAAATTGGAATAAACTAATAAATCAATTGAACAATTAACCTAAAAACACGCGAGGTCGAGATTTTGTGTAAATTGTGAGAGCGCGACCTTAATTGGTAATACCAGACCACACAGTATAAATTCATAGGATTAAAATATAATACCTAAACTCAATTAATACTCATTTTCAGAGTACATATGTGCTCTAATTAACCAATTACCATAATCTATCCTAAGAACGTCAATCAAAGCAGGGTGTTGCAATTGCATGTTCTGAAGCTTGCCTAGGGTTTAAATAATTTCATATTTGTGGTTAAGTTAACTCTCGTAGGGTTTTAGGGTTAACAAATTAGGGGATTATAATTAATTGAAATTTAATTTAGATAATAATGATAAATAATTGAGTGAGTAGGTATAGTTAGATTGATTACTCCTTTTAAAATATTTTCTAGAAAACATCTTCTTCTTGGGTAATTTTAATCAAACTTCCTTTCAAAAACAAAAATAAAAATACAATCATCATCCAGAAAAATTCTTCTGTATTTATAAACAATAAACAAAACCTATCATTTTAATTATTGTTATTATTTCCATATATTTTATTTCAAAAAATCACTTTAATATTTTGTTAAATTTAATTCCACTTTTGAGAGACGATCATAGTCAACCGCAATGTTGCACCTAAGTACCCAAAAACCACTAATCATTTGAGTCTTCCCATGAAACGCCTTTCCAAAATCTGGAATTTCTGGGGAGAAAAGAATTTATTTCAACCAATTATATGTATTTATTTTATTTTACATTTTATTCTCTTCTTCTCTTCTTTCTTCCTTCTTTACCCAATCTGAATTTTTTATGATTCTTTTTTTTCTACATCTTTTTATACCATCAACTCAAACTTCTCATTTTTATTTTACTATGTTCCACTTTCCTTCTTTTAATTTTTATTTGATTTATGACATGAAATAATCCCGGGGATCTTTTAGATCTTGACATTGAGATTAAACGTAGCCTTCGGGCTTGAATCAGACATTCTCAGTCTACATGAAGATTCAAAATTCACCTAGTTGGGGAATTCCCCCACTCTTAGAACATTGAAATTAGAATAAATTCAAATTTAAAAATAAAACAAGAACCAATGGCTATAAATAATGAAAATGAACTTAATAGAACCATTTGAGAATTGGTTTCACCTTATATTAATTATCAACCAAATTGCAATGCATAACCAAATCTCAAATCAGACTTTGAACTGAAATCTGGGTTAATTAACCTACTTCCAAAATTTCATGGCCTCTCTGGTTAGGATACCATTAAACATCTTAAATAATTTTATGTGTTTTTATTCACCCTAAAACAAATAAATGCATCTGAAGATCAAATCAAACTAAAAGAATTCTCATTATTAAATGATGAAGTTGCAAAAGACTGGATGTATTATTTAAAACCTGAAGATGTAACTTATTATAATGATTTGAAACATCTTTTCTTGTAGATATTTTTTCCATAATCAAGGACCACATCCATTCTAAAAGAGATCCCTGGATCAAGAAATCCCAAGGGGAGTCAATGTATGAGTACTGGGAGCGATTTAAGAAGTTGTGTGCAAGTTTCCCATATCACCAAATCTGTGAGAAACCCCTCATCCAATACTTATATGGAGGACTCGCACCTATGGAGGGTAGCATGGTGGGTGTTGCATCTAGGGGAGAATTGGTGGACAAGACACCAGTAATTTTGTGTGCATTGATTGACAAAATGGCCCAAAACTCCCAACAATTTGGCGATCGAGGTACACCGCATGTCAGGGGAGTACATCAGGCAATTCCTTCCTCTCTTGATAGTCATTTAATTGATAACAAGTTAGAATAATTGACCAATATAGTGAGGTATATTGCTTTGGATCAAAATACATATCAACCCCCTCCTTTATGGCCTTGTGGTATTTTCACTAAGACAATCCACCCAACTGATTGTTTCCCCCAACTGTAAGAAACAGAAGATAGTGTAGCAGTGTTTCCCAGGATACCATATTAGTAGAAACAATAACCATATCCCCAAAAAAGCTTCATTCCTTTTCTCCAACATACATCCAAGGGTAGAAGGATCGATCAGACATGAGGAATGACTCAAGGTAACAACAAAGGCCCCATTTTCAACAAAACATCCAACAACCTCCACCTTACTGACAGGGTTTCCAACAACCCCAAAGGATGTTTCTAGCTCAAACATCAACAATTCAACAAAAAGTTAATCACCCTCCTAAGTTAGATTCCAACCCTGATGACCTTTTGGAAAAAATTGTTCTTAATCAACAGAATGAGATGAAGAGTCAAGGTTCAGAGCTGAGGGAGTTGAAGACTCAAATGAGCCAGATTACCCCCACCCTCCATGAATTAGAAAGTAAGAATTTGGGAAATCTACCTTCCCAACCTACTCAATATCCCAAGGGTAATTTTAGTTCCATCCCTTTGAAAAAGAGGGAATAAAACAACTGATACATATGCACCTATCATTCCACCGGGATTCACCTCAATTCCGGAGAATACCCATTCAAGACCAGCTGATGAGAAACCAAAGGAGAAAGATAAAGGTAAGCATAATATTGATGATGTTCCTTGAAAATCCCTTACCTTTCCAAATAGGGTTGCACAAACCATGAATATGGCTGAAGAGGAAATGAAAAAAGAAGTTTTGGAAACATTAAAGTGTGTGGAGATCAACATACCTCTACTTGATGTCATCAAGAAAATCCAATGGTATGCATAATTCTTAAAAGATCGTTGTACCAATCGAAGAGAGCACAAGGGAAATGAGAGGTCCAATCTTGTAAAAAATGTTTCAGTACTCATTACACCAACTCAAGCAATGGAAAAAAATTATAAGGATCTGGGGACATTCACCATCCCATGCACTATATGGGATTTTCACTTTTCTGATGCTCTTTGTGATTTAGGATCTTTCATAAATGTGATGTATCGCTATGAATTCTCTTCTTTACAGGTTAGTGAGTTGAAACCGATGAGAGTAGTGGTGAATTTGGCGAATATAGTTATATCATATCGAGTGGGATTTCTTGAGGACGTACTTGTTTAGGTAAGAGACATGATCATCCTATCAGATTTCTACATGCTTAACATGGAGTATGATCATGTAAGTTCTCATTCTCCCTTATTTTAGGTAGGCCTTTCCTCAAAATTGCAAAAACTATCAAAAATGTCAATGAGGGTACACTGTCCATGGAATTTGGAGATGAATTTGTGATATATAGTGTTATCGAATCCATGAAGTACCCCTCAGAGGACCATTATGCATTTTTTATCTTCCATTTTGACCCACCAAATAAAAAAACCCATGGAATTTTATTGTCTGATGCTCAGGTAGATTTTGAGTATTGGTTCAATATTGGTCTCTAAGATTACTTCCATGATTATTTCTAATGCACAAAACTCTCTTAGACTTGATTTTGAAATGGATTCGTATTCTGTTTTTGATCATGTGAACTCTGATTATGCCATGGCTATTGAGTATGCTAATGGATTTGATGTTTTATTCTCTGATTTTGATGATTTATATTTCGATACTGATGCTCTTTTTGAACATATTTCAGTTCCTTCACTCTCTCCATCCATACATCACCCCCAATATTAGAACTCAAGCCATTTCCACCTAATCTCAAATACTCATACTTGTTGAGTGGTAAAAGAATACATGTTATCATTGATAACAATATCTCTTTTGAATATGAAGAAAATTTTTTGAAACTTTTTAAGGGATAACATCAGGGAAATTGGGTGGACCTTGGGTGACATATCAGGTATTAGCCCCTCTATTTTCATGCTTATGATTCTTTTGGG
Source organism: Viscum album (assembly GCA_963277665.1). Taxonomy (NCBI): domain Eukaryota; kingdom Viridiplantae; phylum Streptophyta; class Magnoliopsida; order Santalales; family Viscaceae; genus Viscum; species Viscum album. The sequence goes on from OY728163.1 coordinate 2,119,312,287, forward strand.
GGATGGGGCTAAACCAGTGAGGCAGCCATAAAGGACACACAATCCAAACCTTCTGGAAGTTTTTAAAAAAGATGTTTCGAAATTTCTCGAGGCAGGTATAATATTTCCCATTTTAGATTCTCAATACATAAGTCCTATTCAGGTTGTGCCTAAAAAGTGGTGTTACAGTTGTTAAAAATGAGAAAGATGAGTTAGTTCCAATGAGGGTAGAAAAGAGTTGGCATGTGTGTATTGATTATAGGAAACTAAATCAGTCCACTCAAAAGAACATTTCCCCCTCACATTTATTGATCAAATGCTCGAGTGACTAGTCGGGAAGACACATTATTTTATCTTTGAAGGATTTTTTGGATATTTTCAGGTTCCTATAGCTCCAGAAGATTAGTAGAAGAGAACATTTACCTATCCATTTGGCACATTTTCCCACCGGAGGATGCCATTTGGACTTTGCAATGCCCCAGGAATCTTTCAGAGATGAATATTGGGTATTTTTTCCGATTTTATTCAGACCTTCATGGAGGTATTTATGGATGATTTTATAGTGTATGGGTATTAATTTTATGATTTTATCTCATGTTTTGGAAAGGTTTTGAATCATTGTATTTAGAATAATCTGGTCTTGAACTTTGAAAAGTGTCCTTTTATAGTAGAGCATGGAATTGTATTAGGGAATATAGTGTCAAAACATGGGATAGAGGTTGACAGATATAAGGTAGATATTATTTCATCCTTACCATATCCTTCATTTGTGTGTGATGTTAGATCTTTCCTAGGACATGTAGGATTTTATCGGCACTTCATCAAAGATTTTAGCAAGATTTCTCTTCCTATGTAACAATTAAAACAAAAAGATTCTGATTTCTTGTTTGATGATTCTTTCTATACTTCCTTTGATGAGATAAAGAAGTTTTTGACCACTCCACTGATTATAAAACCCTTACAGTGGGAGATTCCTTTTGAGCTTTTGTGTGACGCCTCCAACTTCGCGGTTGGATTTGTCTTATCTCGGAGGGTGGAGGGACGTTCACATGTGATTTCCTATGCTTCGAGTACATTAGATTAAGACCAATAAAACCAAAAAACCACAGAAAAAGAGTTTATTTCTGTTATATTTTCTTTAGATAAATTCAGTTCATATTTATTAGGCTCTAAAGTAGTAGTTTTTTTTACCATGCATCTCTAAGGTACCTATTGAAGAATCCAGACGTGAAACCCTATCTTATCTGATGGATTCTTATTCTTCAATAATTTGATATTGAGATAAAGGACAAGAATGGGTCAGAAAACCTAATGGCGGACCACATGAGTTGACTTACTCACACACTAGAGGATGACACTGTAAACCAGGTACCACTTTGAGACACCATCCCCGATGAGAATCTTTATTCCATCTCAGGTATGCATCATTGGTATGCTGATTTAGTGAACTGCCTTTTTACCACTGAAATTCCAACAAATTTAAAGAAACATCCAATCCAAAAATTAAAGAGTGTGTCTTGGTTTTATGTGTGGAATGACCCCTACCTCTGGTGCATGTGTAGTGTTCAAGTTATTAATAAGTGTGTTCCTGATCATAAGTTTGAGTCTGTTCTACAATTATGTCATACACTTTCTTATGGTGGAATATTTGGACCCCAAAGGATAGCTATGAATGTATTAGAATCTAGATTATATTGTTTTATTTTATTCCATGATGCCCATGTGTTTTGTAAGTCATGCTCTCATTTCCAACACACAAGGATCATTTCTAGGAGACATGAGATACCCCAACAACCAATACTATTCTGTGAGATTCTTGATGTATGGGGCATAAATTTTATGGGTCATTTCATAGTACATTTTGTTTTTTTATATATTGGTTGTTGTTGATTATGTGAGTAAATGGGTGGAGGCTAACTCCACTAAGACTGATAACTCTCATGTTGTAGTGGAATTTTTCAAGACACAGCTTTTTTTGTAGGTTTGGAGTACCAAAGACCATCATCCATGAACAAGGGACACACTTCTACAATCATAATTTTTCTTCCCTCCTTCGAATGTATGGGGTCACACAGAAAACATCAACATCATACCACCCCCAAACAAATAGTCAGGTTGAGGTTTCAAATCGTGAGTGGAAACAAATTTTGGAGAAAACTGTGTTGCCAAATAGGAAGGATTAGAGAAAGTACTTGGATGATGCGCTATGGGCTTATAGGACATCATACAAGACACCCATAGGTATGTCCCCATTTCAGATTGTTTTTGGGAAAGCATGTCATATCCCTATGGAGGTTGAGCATCGGGCTTATTGGGATATAAATAAATGCAACATGGATTCGGCTCAAGCTGGAATTAAACAGAAGATACAAATTCAAGAGATTGGGGAGATTCGATTACCTTCATATGAGAACTCGAGGCTCTACAAGGAAAGATCCAACGAAGATCATGACAAAATGATCCAGAAAAGGGAATTCAATGTTGGAGATAAAGTCCTTCTATATAGTTCATGACTGAAGCTGATGTCTGGTAAGTTGTGTTCCAGATGGTTAGGTCCTTATATTGTATCTAATGTTTTTCCTTATGGTGCAGTGGAGATCGCACAAGAGGACACTAGAAGGAGCTTTAGAGTATATGGTCAATGTTTAAAGAAATACATTTAGGGACTTCCAATTGATGTATTGGATTTCATCACACTTCATGAACCCATCATCACTTGAGCATATCAGGATATTCCTAATCCTTACACTTTTATATTCTTTTCTCTATTTAAAATTATACATTTCATGTGCATATATCATCTCATAGGTTAACATTGTGGAAAATGAAATATTTTAAGTGTGTGGGAGAAGACAACATTTTGGGGTAGATATTTAGGATTTTAATTTCTGTGTTTTGTGTGTATTTTCTATTAAGTTTTTGGTTAAAAGTTTCAAAAAAAACCAAAACAAAAACAAAAAAACAAAAAACAAAATAATCAAAAAAATAGATATATATCATGTAACATTCTCATATAGAACATATGTAAACTGCATGTTTTCCAAATTCATTGGTAGAATTATAAGCATGAGTAATATTTTATATCAATGATTGATTTTTATAAAAATTGAAGTCATCAATGATATGAATAGTTGTGTCATTATAAAACCTTTTAGATTTTGACATCATTATTTGTGATATTTGTTCATGATAAATTATGTCACTGATTTTTCCACACAAATTTTCACTCAACCGTGACTTCTGAAATTTTTTCTACTCAATTTAAGGTATAGTCAAGTTAGGTAAAAAAATCATCGGTTGATCCATACGTTCATTTCTCTGTCGATCAGTTTTATTACTGTACTGAATTGACTTGTGTGTGTGTACCTGTTATCCAACTATTGTACACCCTCAAAAAAATATTTGTTATGTCTTGGACATGTCAAATACCACTCTTCATTGACCTTTTATCTTATTATAACTATTAAAATTACTATTGTGGGGAGATCAAACATGGGTTGAGAGTTGAGTGTGATATTTTTTCTAAGTTAAACATCAAAAAAACAAAAAAAATACTAAATTAGGGGAGTGATGAAATGCACAACATATAGGGATATCGAGGTCGAGAGCATAAGGTTTGACTTTCGGGAATGCTTAAGTGAGTGGGTCTTGAAATTTGATTGCAAAGGAATGTAGAACATGTTCAATGAATTAAACCAGGTAAGAAGAATTGTTTTACTTGACCTGAATGTACTGAATAAAGGGTGGATTTATGAGCTTGGAATGGTTGACACACACATGTGGAGAATTAGTGGAATGGTAGACCCATGACTTGTTTCTCTATGATTAGTGTTATGAATCTCACTGGATTTTGTTTTGACACAATTTATGAGACAATGAATTTAAAATTTATTGATATTGACGCATGAAGGGATTCATACTTTACATATATTTGCACTATGAATTGATAAATTTGAATATGCATATCCTGTCACAATTTTTTTGAATACCTGATATGAATTTTTTCCCAAGAGTGAAAAAGGATATGTTTGGGGGAGTTGATAATAAAATTTATTGAATATTTTATTCAGAATAAATTATAAAATTTACTCACATTGTGTTAAATATGTGTATTTATAAAATATTTGGGATAAGATCATTCATTTGAAAATTTGGTGTAAATTCCAGTTTTACCCTTTATAGTGCACTATAGTATTTCAAAAATAAATATTCTATTATTATTTGAAATTAAAATTTAGAAACTGTGTTCCTAATGTAATTGGCTACAACTTTTATTTTGTACATTAGAGTTATATCTTGTATTTTGTTGGACTAAATAGACCATGAAATCAAAGGTAGAATGGACCAGCCAGATTGGAAATTGGTTCTGTATTTGGGCCATAAAATCTTCATCCTAGCATGGATTAAGCACAAATTTTGAGAGGATATCCCCAACCAAATTTTTCAAAAATAATAATTCTATAAGAACATCTGGTTCATGCATTTTGGAGGTCAAATTGGCGGTGAAAGATGGATTAAAATATTTGGCTGAGATTCCCCATTCAAACTTAAAACCACTTTAAACCTAGCCTCCCCTCCACTATATAAATTATTGTTTTTCTTATTTGGAGGTGTTGGGACATGCATTAAGTGATTAAAGGAATATTATCTTTAGTTTCACTCAAATTTTCCAACCATTATAATAGGGGTATCTCTTGAAACTAGGATCCCCTCATCGAATCCTTCTTCTTCTTCTTTATGTTGTAATGTTTTCATTTGTGTAAAAAAATTATTTGATATTATATTACTTCTTCTATTTTATTATATTTTTTTCATTTATATTCCCCATTATTCATCCTATTTGGTATGGAATTCAAGAGTAGAAACTATATTGGGTTTTACCCATTCTAAACCTTTGCATATGCAAAACGTTTCTACGATGACTACACATCCCATGGATGTGTAGTTATTTTTAGTAATTGATCTACCTCCAACCTTCTTCATTAATATATTTTGAATCAATGAGGTACTATAATTCAATTAATATGATATTTTAATTTTGTTTTTAAATTGTAATAAACTAAGAATGAAATTGAACGATTAACACAAAAACACATGAGGTCGAGAATTTGTGTAAATTGTGAGAGTGCGACCTTAATCTGTAAGGCAAGACCATACAAGATAAATTTGTTGGGTTCAAATATAATCCCTAAAATAAATTAATTCTCATTTACAGATTATATATTTTCTATAATTAACCACTTGCCATAATCAAACCTATGAACATTAATCACTTTAGGGTGCTGCAATTGCATGTTCTGAAGCTAGCCTAGGGTTTAAGTAATTTCATATTTGTTGTTAAGTTAACTCTGGTAGGGTTCGAGGGTTAATAAATTAGGGGATTATAATTAAGTGAATGTTAATTTAAATTATAATGATAAATAATTGAGTTAAGTGGTATATTTATATCAATTACACCTTTTAAAATATTTTCTAAAAAACATCTTCTTGTTATGTCATTTTAATCGAAAAAAATTTCAAAAATAATAACAAAAAAATACAATCTTATTCGAAAAAAAATCTTCTAGATTTATAAACGAAAAAACAACCTCCATCCTTTTAATTAGTTTTATTATTTCTTTTTATTTTATTTTCAAAAATTTCTTTAATATGTTGTTAAATTTACTTCTTCCATTGAGAGACGACCTTAGTCTGCCACTCTATTACACCTAAGTACCCAAAAACCACTAACCATTTGAGGTTTCCCACGACAACAACTTTCATATATTTCAGAAATTATTGACCATTTCCCAGTATTGAATCCCTTCTAGAATACCTTCATCACTTCTCATAATTTATATGAATCATCATATATTCGGTAATTAAAAATAGAAAGAGGTGAGATCAGATTCTCAGTTTGGGAAACATAATAGATAATCACCAATAATAATAAGTGATCAAGATATGAGTGCATATATATTAGAGAATAATAAATACCCATGAATATACAATTAGTAAATCATAATCAAATAAACCATGGAAAATTATAAATGAACGAGAAACCATGACATATGTATGTTTCAAAATATATGAATATATCCCAAACATAAAGAATAAATAATCACATATTTGATCATGCATCAATTTTTTCTCATAGTGTATTATGAATCATTAATATAGAGACAAAATACATTAATATATATTTTTACTTAGTTTTTAATATATACATGTAATAAACATATCATAATGATTGTGATGCATAGACTCTTTATAAGGATAGAATAATAATACATCAAAATAAACTAGAACATAACATCCTTATTTAGATCTTTATAATGTTCTCTAAAATAAATTTTAAATAGTATAGATACATAGGATAACCTAGGAAATACAGAAATTTATGGGGGGATCTATAAATCTTATTAAGGGAATAATCATAGTAATAATGCATAGTATATGTGTCATAATTTCAAACATGATATCATAAAAGGTAGGGATAATGAATAATAATATGCATGTATATCATAATTAATATTAAATAATAATATTATAAAATTATATGAATATGGAGATCACATGAAATTATACATAATCATAAGTCAAGGATAACGTGTAAGACAACATCACATGGTAAAAAAATACCCCTCATGGATTTGTTTCACTCATTAATACCATACATAACACCTCATGAGAGAAAAACCAAACCTAGTGCATTAGATAACTATCTAGTCACACTCATCATAACATGTAAATTCTCATGTATTCCACAAATGGAAATCAATCATAAAGACTAAACATAAGAATCTCACATGGAATAAAATGGGTTGCATAATCTTCATTCATATCATACTAAATTTATATTTCATAATTATTAAAAATACAAAATTTAATTTAATATTTGGTATTTTATTATATTATTAAATGATTATAGGTCTAAAAATATGTTGTTCATTTAAAAAAACTTCTTGTGAGTTTGTATATAATTGTGTTTAGAAATGAACATTCTAAATTATGGTTTAAGAAATTAGTTAATAACATTGGGAGAAAAATAAGTATTAAATTTTCTTCTAAACCCTTAGGTAAAAAATTATTATACCTAAAATATTATTTTATTTGATAAAATCATTAATGTGAATAAGTACAATAAATTTTTATATCATAAAAGTATTAAGGGATAGAATAGTTCCCATTTATCATATTATTTTAAGAAGGAAGTTGAGAAATTAACTTAAGGAATGAATTATCCGACCAAATGAAGGGGAAATACTTTAGGAATATAAATTAGTTTCATATATAAATTACTTTGAATCAACAAATAACATCAAAGAGTGAGAATGTGATATAGAGATGGAATTTCCATAATGTAATGAAAAAGGTTGGTTCAAAGAGATCCCTTAACATATTGTTGAAAATAAATCTTCACTTGTATTTATTATAATGAATAATAACATTAAATTCCTTAATTGAAAAATTTATAAACTTCTCCATTTATATTTAATATGTTATTATCATATGGTTTTATATTTTTAAAATATCAATTATATATTAGTTTTCATTTTTTGTTTTCTAAGGGTATCCATCTCATGGTTGTAATGTCAAATCACTTCTATATAATTAAGGATGTTGTATTAAAATTGGATTAAATCATATAACACAATTTTTTTCAAAAATATTTTGTTCAAATAAATAAAATATCTTTGATAGTTTTCATTTTACTCTACATCGAGTTTAAATAATCTATGATATAATATTTAAATATTATTAATTAACATGATATTATCATCAATCCATGTGTGTTGGGAGTATAAATAAGACTAACAAAATTTTGAAAATCATGTGTTATAGACATGGACAAATTTCTCATTTTTAATCAATTTGATTGAAATGATAATATAATTCATTAGAAAGATAAATAAATGTTTTTTGTAAAATATTTTATTGGAACACAAAGGGTTTTTATTTTAATAAATAAAAATAATCAGTATTGGTGAATTATTTATTTATATGTAAATATTATGTACAAAATAAATTTTTTTAATACATCAAGTACTTTTCCTTGGAAAGGGATATTAATAAATCTAGTTTTTTGCAAAAAAAATTATTTTTAATAAATTTTTTTTCATCGTGTTTTTCATTAATATTTTAAAAGTAATTAAGTACCATTTATAAAAATTATTAGAAAAATTAAGCATAAATTTTTAAATCCTCATGTTCAACTTTTCATATAGTTACTATTTAGTATATATTAGTAATTAATATTTATTTATTAACTATTGTAACTATTAATATTTATTAATGTTTTCTTTTCAATCAATGAAATTATATTATAAAATATATTTTTAAATGGTTTTGAAATAATATTTAGTTAAAATATGGTATGACTAATCCATATTATATCATTTCAATTATTTTTATGTTGAATTTTGATAAAAAGTATTTTTTATACAAAAGAAAACACTTCTTTTTGAAAACTATGTTTCAATGAGTCTATGGGTTTGCTATTAAAAAGTCATCAAAATTGGATAATTTAATTTGATAAAATAGATTCTAAATTTGTAATTACCATAATTAGTATTAAGTAATATGCTCAAATCTCTTTTTTTATAATGAATATTAAAAATCATAAAAATTATGCTAAAATGGTTAAGGTAAAAAAATATTTACCAAAAAATTAATAAAGAATGATATGGGTTAAAATGATATATAAATTTTTTTATTTCAGTGGAAAATAATTATCAAGTAAACCATACACACAAGTTGGTCCATCTGAGTGTTGAAGTGAAATAAGAAACTTGAAAACAAGTCTTGAATATAACAAAATAACACATTGAAGAAGACTGCAACATGAAAGAAAAATATACATCCAAGATAAAAAAAACTATAAATACGATAATCTAGACTTATATGAATCTAAAAATACCAGAAATAAGGTATCTAATTAAAAGTGACCTCCAATCAATCACAAATAGTTGGATGTGACTACAGAAGAATCCATCAAGCTACATGATCCACAACTATTTACCTAGATCGTTCATAAAAATATTTAAAACCACCTAAAGATAAAATTTGGGTGTGAGAAAAAACCCTAGTAGGATACCATCAAAGCCTCTATAAAAATTCTAATATCATGACTATTGAAATTCTTACTCTAAAATTTATGTTCAAAAGCATTTACAAAAATCAAACCCCATTTTTAATTCATTTCCTATGGTTTTCATAAATGGATTCCCTACTAAAAAATATATATATATATAATCAATAAGTGATAAAATAGTAATAAATACCAACATAACATAATTTATGAATGTATACACATATCCATGAAATAAAACATCATTTAAATCCATGTGATAAAACCATATGTTAATAATTATGAAAAACAATCAATTGAAAAAATACATCATATACTGAACTACAATAAATAAATAAGAAGTCCATATTTCTTCCTAGAATATGGGAATACATATTGGATATAAAAGATACTATAACAATCATACATTATTACCAACCAGTATTGAGTCCTTAAATAGTATATGGATAACATTAAAGTTAACCCTAGTGGTACCACACACACTATGGTCACCTATGTTCATTTTATTATGTATCCATATTTCCTAAGGTTTCATGTTTATCAAAATATAATTAAGAAACATGTTAAAAATTTATAAAAACTTTCAAATACAATCCAAATTTTCCTCAATGTTTTAAATCACATTTCCAAAGAAACCCCACCAGTCAAAAATTTAATCAATCACTTAGTCTGTAAAACCCTATTTTTTTAACAAAAAACCATTTGAAATACTGCATCATTGTATGAAATTAAATGATTCACAAAATAAAATCAATTTAGAGTAAACACATAATTAATTTTATAGGAACAATATGAAATTAATATATTTAACCCGTTGTATATAAACACCTTCCACAATATGAATGTAAAACAATTCGCCTTTTCCAATAGACGCCAAGGAAGTATAGATTGATTCATCATGATACTAGATAAAAAATAAACAAATAAATCCTATGTCAAACCCCTTATTTTTGACATACATATTCCATTTTGGTTCCATTAGTTGATAATAGAAGATATCAAATGATGACCTAATAAGTAAATTACAAAATAGATAAAAACAAAACATATCATGTTGTGATACATCGTGAACAAAGTGATTCCACAAAAAATATATGGTAAAATACCTCTAATGTGTATGATCGTGATATGATTATATATGTATATTAGATATCACAATACAAGTGGTGGTGAATTGTAGGTTTAAAAACATTCTATTAAAACACGTGAGAAATATATTACTTTAAAAGTATTAAAATAATACAAATGACAAAGAATACAATTAACCACAATTGTCTTGGATATAATAGGTATGATACGATGTAATACTATAAGTAATGTAAAACAATTTAATTTAAAATGAATACATTAATTAGTGTAATAAAAATGAGAAAGATTCTAATATATAGAATATAGAATCTATTAATACGATATGTAACAAAATAATCGTAATTAAAACAATTACAATTGAAATGAATATAGAAATAAAGAGGAAATAGTAAAATTTCCTTTCTTATTCAAACAGAAACGGAAAGTAAAAGTATTAAAATTATTTTATACCAAAGAGAAGGGTCTCATTTCACCTAGGATAAAAGGTCTGTCTTAACACTACCTTAGTAATCCCTTGATACGATGATTGGTACGTCTGTATTGCTATCCCCACAAGCCCTCGATTTTATAGGTAATCGGTACCTCTATCTTTCAAACACTTGAAAGCCTTTGATATGAAGATCGGTTGCACCGTCTATCTATCCCAGAAATCCATCGATCGTTATCACCTGATCAGTCGCACAAAGCAAAACAAAACCCTTATTTAAATACAAAAACTAATAATGAGTCGTTCACATTTTTTAATTCCAAGGCCTTCGCACGAAGCAAGAGAGAAGTCACAGTGTCTCTCTCTAGAACTTAATAGAGAAAAAATATGATCAAAGTCTCAAATTTTTTTCTCAGCTTCAAATGACCTCCAATTTATAGGCCAAAGGTTCCAACAGTCATATTTCCTCCAACAGTCAAATTTCTCTAGAAAACTCAGAGGGGCATGGACACCTGGAATTATAAAGGTCATGTTGAAACAAAAAACACGACATCAATTTGATTAGTTTATAACTAACTCTATGACATCATTTTTGTTAAAACAAAAAATATATTAAAATGATAATCATGAGTACGATTGATATATAACATGTGTTTTGATAAAACAATAAAAGCATGTATGTGATAAAAGTAAAACATGAGTACTATTAGTATTACTTACTACAAAGTATTAATATGATGAAAAGTAAGAATGATGCACAAAAGTCAGTATGATTGATAAAATCAGTATGATTGATAGTTTTAGTACGATTGACAGAGTCAATAATATTGAAATAGTCACTATGATAAATAGACTCAGTATGATAAACAGAGTCAGTACGATAAACATAATCAGTACAATACACATAGTCATTACGATAAAAATAAAAACTATATTAAAAGGAAGTCCTTTATTTGGAAAATGAGTATAAAAAGATTTTTGATTTCCAAAACAAAAGAAATGAAATTCAAAAGAATACTTTTGAATTAACAATCTGTCCCTTTTTGGAAAGCACAAAACACAAAGTAAAACTATAAAGAAATACTTATCTCTGCCTGAGTTATGAAAACTCTTCTGAATATGAAAATGAATACAACTAACTCCCCTTAGGTATAGACTTTTCTGAGGATTTTATTCGATGTTTTTCCATGATTTAGATATATTATAATTGAGTAAATCAATTAACAATTCTCCCTTTGTGAAACTTTTTCTCTTTTTATAGTGCATTCTCCCCCTTTGTGATTTACAAAAAGAATGGGGTAGTCTTGAATTTCCTGAAAAAGTTAGAGAGAAACAAAATACAAAATAATCAACAAGATTCATTTAATCTTAAAATATTAATAGTCATTAAGAAAAAATGAGGAAAGAAAAAAACATTCATTTGTTTTCACTTTCTTTCTCTTCCTTGATCAACTCATGAAGAATAGACTTCATATTATTAATCTATTTCTTGTATTCTAAAATAGAATCACCCTGATATTTGAGAAGATCTTGTTGATCGGTAAAAATTTGATCCTAGTTTTTTGTAATCTCTTCTTGAACTCTGATCACTTCTCCAAGGGTATCAATTATGTCTTGCAAATTATTATTCACTTGAGTCAACACAGAATATTGAATCTTTAACAAAACTATTTCATCTCTAAAAGAATAAACCTTATAAAAATATTATTGGAAAGAATTCAACCTTTCTTTCATCTCTTTTACTGAAGTAGTATCATCTCCATGGATTTTTGAGATCTGATTCAGCCTTTCAATAGTTTATTTTTCAAGATTATTAAAAGAAATAGCCATATCATTTGAAAGCCTCCTTAAGTATTCATTTTATTCCTCATGTTCATTCACTGAGCTATCTATTTTGTATGACCACTTAGTCATATTCTTTCAAGCCTTCTCATGATAAGCTGAACAATCACTCAAGACTTTTAAATTGGCTTCTATAGACAAAACTCTCTTTCTAAGCTTTCTTACTAAACCAAACTTCTTATTTTTATTTTATTTGATGAAATAAATTTTCCCTTCAATTATAGGGAAATAAAGAATATTATTCTCAATTATTCTCAGAACATGAAAAATTTAATCACTTTTATTACAAGAAATTTTGTGTTCTAAATTAGTATCATCATCGAACGATTCAAGTTCATTTGATTGGCTCAAGTCTTCAATAGATTGTTTTTATTTTACTTTCTATTTTTACTTTATTTCTTCTTCCACTTTGTCACTGATGACAATTAAATTTTTGGTATGAGAAGATTGAGCACCTTGCTTTACTAGAGAAGGAATTATTCTTGAATGGGTTTCTAAATATTGAGTCAATGCTTGATCAGTGTAAGGATTTTGTTTTATTCCTTCACATTTCTTTTGAAGAGAAGAATCTTCTATAATCCTCTTAGAACTCTGAAGGAATTCCAAATCAAAGTATTCTTCATATTCATCACCTTCCTAAAAATATATTAATATTTGTTTCCCTTTCTTTTTTTCTAGGAAACTCTATACGATTAGTTATTGTTTCACTTCTTCTGCTAGTCGAGCACTTCCTAATTCAACACCTTTAAGGATTCTAGAAACATCAAAATCTTGAGTTTTTATTTTCAAAACAGTCTTTTTTTCTCTCATCCTGTAGAGTATCTTCTACACAGATCTTCTCAGCTTGAGCTTCTACTGGATCAAGACCAAACTTAGGATCACCTTCTTTTTGTTGTTCTTTGTCCTTTCTCCACTTGGCTACAACCTCCTTGTTGTATTTTCTTTATTCTTCATATTAATACTAACGTGAGGATCTTACTTCTGAGGAGAAACAACTGTTGGAACCGATCCAATTGGCATAGGTTCCGATTTATTTGGTTTTGATTCCGCTTCCACATCTTTAATAAAAAGTTCTGAATCTTCATCAAAACAAACATACAATTTATTCAGCATATTCGTACTTATCCAAGATGGTTTTATTTCTTTAAATTCCCCTTTCAGAGGAATATTACAAAACTTCAGACTTTTAAGAATGAAATTTGAAAGAATAGATGGATACATGATCAGATGAAACTTGATCACTCTTGAATTTACATTCTTGATAGTTTCAAAAATATACCCCATGATATTTACCTTTCTCGTGTTTACAAGATGGTCCAGCATAAAAAATGTCAGAAAATTTAAGGGTTTTCCTATCCCCTTTCCTTGGGATAAGAAAACCTTGTATCCAATTGATAACAAACCAGTTGTCAGGAGATAAATGAGACACATTTCTTTTCTCTTCATTTATAAGAAATAACAATTTCTCAGCTCTTTCTTTATTAAACATACCAAAATCCTTAGGTATTTTATGATATGGAAAAAAAGAGTCACCTTTTATTAAAACACTGAGAAAATGAGCTTCTTGTTTCACGAACATTGAGAATTTTCTATTATAGACAGCAAAATTGGTCATCATATTATTGTCAAAACACACTATATTATAGAATTGTATATCCTCTTCAACAAGGAATGGGTCTTGAGATATTGTTTTCTCAACACAAATATGTTCCTAGCCTCAAAACAAAACAATTATCTTGATTGTTGAATCCTAACTGTCAAATAAATCCTGTGAGACTTTCCTTTCTTTGAATAAATCCTTCTCTGAGAACATCTTTGAATTCATTTCGGTAGGAGTGTTGGCAAAATACTGAGATATAAATATGGGAAAGAAAAGAAATGATCGTATAGAGTCTTAAAATGTAGAGGTAGAGCTTTGATAAGAAAATTTGATAATCCGGTGTGGTTTTGAGGAGGGGGGACCTCTATTTATAGGCAAAAGAAGTTGACCATTGGTCTTCTACGGTTCAGATTAGAAGATATCGAATCCAATGGAGGAGATTTAAAGGGGTTTTAAAAAAACAAAAAACAATAAACAAAATAAAGACAATATAAAAGAAATAAAGAATATACATGTCCGATATTTCAAGTTGTTGGTTTCATAGTATTATGAAATCCGATATAATACAATAAAATAATGAAAATAAAATACAATAGAATAGGAAACCGATGAAAAAACAAGAATTGAGTACGATCGGTTGTCAGACCGATGGAAAACAAAGTCATTACCATAGGTTGTCAAGCTAATGGAAAATGAATTCATTACCATAGGTTTTCAAGTGGATGGAAAACAAATCCATTACCATTGGTTGTCAAGCTGATGGAAAATAAATTAATTACCATTTGTTGTCAAGCATATAGAAAACAAAGTCATTACCATTGGTTGTCAAGACGATGGAAAACAAAGTCATTACAATTGGTTTCCATGCCGATGGAAAACAAAGTCATTACCATGGGTTGTCAAGATGATGGAAAACAAAGTCATTAGCATAGGTTTTCAAACTGATGGAAAACAAAGTCATTACCATTGGTTGTCAATCCGATGGAAAACAAATTCATTACCATTGGGTTTCAAGCTGATGGAAAACAAATTCATTACCATGGATTGTCAAGCTGATGGAAAACAAAGTCATTACCATAGGTTGTCAAACTGATGGAAAACAAAGTCATTACCATTGGTTGTCAATATGATGGAAAACAAAGTCATTACCATTGGTTGTCAAGCCAATGGAAAACAAATTTAGACAGAAAAGATGAGAAACAAAAATACAAAAGAATAACAAGACATACAAGATGATAAATAGAAATTAAAAAGAATAACCAGACATACAAGACGATAAATAGAAAGTCAAAAGAATATCCATACATACAAGACGATAAACATAAAGTCAAAAGAATAACCAGACATGCATGATGATAAAAAGAAATTTGAAACAAATTTTCAAAAGAATAATCAATTTTTCAAAATAAAATAAAGGAAACAAACAAATATAAAGTTGAGAAATATATAAAATAGAAAAAAATCTCCCCCTTTGAAGAGGAGTTTCTTAATGTGCGGGGAAATGTAAAATAGAAAGTAGATGTGAATGATTATATTAGTGTAATCATTCCTAGATTCTTTTTAATAAATTCAAAACTATCAGAAGGTAATGGTTTTCTGAAAATTTCATCAATTTGTTCTTGCATTCTGATGAATTGTAAAATAATATCTCATTTTTGTGTGTGATTTATAAGAAAGTTATGCCTAATATATATGTGTTTTTCATGTGAGTGATGTGTTGGGTTTTTACTAAGATCTATGGAACTAGTATTATTACATAGTATTTGAGTTTTGGGGATACTCATTCTATAGTCAGTGAGTGTGTGTTGCATCCACAACAAATGAGCACAACAACTTCCAGCTGCAACATATTCAGCTTTAGTAGTAGAAAGTGATACTGAGTGTTGTTTCTTGCATGAAAAAAGAAACTAAAGAATATCCTAAGAAATTACAAGTTCCAAATGTACTCTTTCTATCCATTTAACAACAACCAAAGTCAGCATCTGAAAAACCTTTCAAAAAAATCATTTTGAGAAGAATAAAGTAGACCTAAATTCAAAGTCCCTTTTAAATACCGAAAAATTATTTTCATTGTTTTTAAATGGGATTATTTGTGATTTTGTTGGTATCTTGAACATAAGAATACGAAAAACATTAAATCTGTAAGACTAGATATCACGTAAAACAAACATCATATCATACCTCTAAAATTTGTTGTTTCCCAGCTTCATCGAGATCATGAGTATTTGAGGTACCAATTGGAGTGCTAATACTTTTAGTATTTTCATATCTATATCTTTTGAGGAAGTCTATGATATACTTATGATGAGATATATAGGTTCCTTCTAGTTTTTGATAAATTTGAATACCTAAAAAAGAATGTTAACTCACCTATCGTATTCATTTAAAACTCATATTTCATTATATTTACAAAGAAATCAGTTAGAGATTGCTGAGTTGACCCGAATATAATGTCATCAACATAAATTTGAATAATCAAAACATTTTTATTTCCCATTTTTATAAAAAAATTTGGATCTACTGTACCTTTTGTATAATGTTTTTGTAAAAAAAATCATGTCAGTTTATCATACCATGCTCTAGGGGCTTGATTAAGTCCATACAGATCTTGGGTATGTTTAAAAACATGTTTAGGATTTTTTGAATCTATAAAACTAGGTCATTGTTCAGAAAAAACTTCTTCTTGTACAAAACCATTATGAAAAGAACACATTATATCCATTTAAAATACTTTCAAATTGAATTATTTTGCAAAAGATAATAGAATATTAATATATTCAAGTCTAGCTACAGGAGAATATGTTTTTATAGTCTATTACCTCTTGTTGATTATAGCCTTTAGCAACAAATCATGCTTTATTTCTTACGATGACTCTATTTTCATCACATTTATTTCTAAAGACCCATTTTACACTAATTACAGTTCTTTCTTTATGTCTTTCAACTAAATTCTAGACTTGATTCCTTTCAAATTCATTTAGTTCATCTTGCATTAATTTAATCCAATCTCTATCACCTAAGGCTTCACTTGGATTTTTTAGGTTCAAATTGGGAAAGAAAAGCAAGATGTTCTATTTTATATCTCAAAGAATTTCTGGTTCTTATCGGTTGATTAACATCACCAATGATATTATCACTAGGATGATTCTTAAGAAATAATTGATTTGGGTTTTGTAAAACCTGTTCATCAACATATCGTAGGAAATATTTTGGCGTAAAAGCATCAAAAACACTTTCTTGAACATTTTCCTTATTAGAAAGGTTTTCTATCAAGGGTTGATAATCAGTTTTTAAAAACACACTTGAGGATGTAGGTTGAGGTTGTTTAAAAAAAGTGATCAGTTTCATCAAATTTAACATGCACTGTTTCTTCAACAGTACATGAGGTTTTGTTAAAAAATCTATAATCCTTAGAAATTATAGAATAACTTAGAAAAATTCCTTCATTTGATTTGGGTGTGAATTTATTTAGATTATATTTTATATTCAATATGAATAATTTGATTCCAAATACTGTGAAGTATGAAACTTTAGGTTATTGACATGTCCACAATTCATAAGGTGTTTTATTAAGAAAAGGTCTAGTTAACACACATTTTATAGTATAACAAGCATTACTAACAGATTCTTCCCAAAAATGCTTAGCAATTGAGTATTCACTCAACATAGTTCTTGTCATTTTCTAAAGAATACAATTTCTTCTCTCAAAGACACCATTTTTCTAAGGGGTTCTTAAAGCTGAAAAGTTGTGAGTAATACCTTTCTTACTATAAAAAGTTTCAAAATCTTAATTTTGAAATTCAACTCCATGATCAGAATGAATAGTTATCAATGGTAGTTTTTTCTCATATTGAACTTGGGCTCTCTAAATTTTGAAATATAAAAAGGCTTCAGATTTCTTTGTTAGAAAATAGACCCAAGTAAATCTAGTATAGTCATCAACTAAAACAAATACCTAATATTTTTCTCCAATGATTCCAGTTTGCGTAGGACCAAAAAGATCCATGTGCACTAGCTGTAACGCATTAGTAGTTGAAACTTAATTAATTGACTTAATGGTAGTTTCATATTTCTTTCCATATTGACAATAATCACAAACTTTTGAAAAATCATATCTAAGATCTGGTAGATCCTTAACAAGTCTTTTCTTTGAAAGTTCACGAAGGTTTATACGATTATGGTGTCCTAGAATTCTATTCCATAACTAAGATTGATCTTATATTTCACTTAAGCAAGGTAATTCTTGGCTCCTAAGGTCCTCTATGTTAATAGTTTATACATTCTCTTACCTATGGGCAGTTAGAATGAATTCATCCTTGGAATTGTGAACTAAGAACTTGTCATTCCAAAAATTCACAAGGTATCCTTCATCACATAATTGACTTATGATGATGATATTTTGCTTAAGACCTTTTAAAATCCAAACATTTGAAATTAAAACATTACCAAGAAAAACAATATTACATATACCAACAATTTTTCCATGAGCATTGTCTCTGAAGGTATCTTTTCAACCTTTTGTTTCAATAATCTTTTCAATGAAATATTTATTTCTGGTCATGTGATGAGAACAACCATTATCCATGTACCAAATTTTCTTGTTATTGTTACACTTCTTGTTTACCTAAAAAAGAGACAATTACTTTTTAGGAACCTAGATTTGTTTGGATCCAGAAGGGTTAGATAAAAGATTTCTGGGAATCCACATTTTTTTTTGAAAAATAAGCTTTATGAAAACCTAACAATTGAGTTCTGTTAAGTGACCAATTTATTTCCCTGTGACCACCACATTGACATTTCATGAAAAATGGGGAATTTTGAGAAACAAAATTTTTGTTAAAAAAAACCGGTTTAGGATTAGTATAACCAAATCCAGAATGATTTTTTAATGGTCGAATTTTGGAAATACATTTTATCAATGTTTTCCTTACTAGAGGTAAATTTTGACAAACACTTATTCAAGGAAACAATTTCTGACTTTAGTTTCAAAACATAGTTTTTATCCTTAAAATCATTATTTTTAGAATGAGAGTTATTCTCTAAAACATTTTTCTTGGAAATTACATTTTCCAAATCCTTAGAAATTTTATCCTTCTCAAAATTGAATTTCTCAAGGTTTTTTAAAATACTTTCAAAATTTGAATTTGTTTATCAAGATCTTTTGAAATATCTATTATTTAATTTACAAGAATATTTATTCTAGAAGTTTCCTTACCAAATTTTTTATTGATTTTGGAATTTTCATTCTTAAGTAATTTGTAAAATTGAGATACTTCTTTAAAAGTAGGTAAATTTTCTTCTGCTGATGAAGATTCTTCATCCGAAGAGTAACAACGTTTTTCATCATGATAATTTTAATTTGAAGAAACATTTGTAAGAGATTCAGAATTGTGTACCTTATCCATGAAACAATGATTTTCAATTTGTAGTCTAGCTATTAGACCAATATTTACTTTTATGGAAGATTCATATTCTAAATAATCATATGATGAGTCACCACCACTTGCGCTCCAAGTATAATTTTCCTTCATAACATTCTTTGTATTTTTCTTGTAATAATTTTTCTTATTTCTTTCAGAATGTTTCTCCTTTCGGTATTTTCTTTTTACTAAAGTAAAATCAGTTCTAATATGAACTACTTTCTTGCATTTATAACAAGTTACTTCTGAGTCTTTCTAGTCTTTCATTTCATTCTTTTTGATCCTTTACTGAAATTCTTTATTTCCCACAATATTGTTCATCCTTTGACCAAGATTGGATAACTCATTCTAATATTGTTCACTATCACTTAATTAAAATACTAGAGCTTTCTTTGCTTTGGATCTTGTCATTATTTCTATTGTCTTATCTTTGGATGTAGTAGTATAATCTACACTTCTATTTCCATTCTTCTTCTTATTGAAATAATCATCTCTTTTCATTCTTGTCTCATGATGATGAAGAGTTCCAAAAATCTCAACAATAGTAATCTGAGAAACTTTCATGTTTTCATCAATAACTGTCCTTTTTTTTATTCCCATTAATTTGGCCTTATATCAATAATCTTGTCTACAATAGCTTCAACATCGAGACCCTTTTCTCCCATATATTGTTAAACTATCAAAAATTGTCATAAATCTTTGTTGCACCATACATACTGGTTCTCCATATGTAAAAAAACCCATGATATTCTTCTCGAAGCATTTCTCTTTCTGTTTATATAACTTTAGATGTACCAAAATGTGTGACATCTAATTTCTTCTATATACAGTTGGTTGCTTCACATGATGATATCTGGATATATATATTCTTGGTCATTGAACATAAAAAATTATTTCATACCTTGTAATTCAGTTGATATTTTTTCTTCTCTTGATTGGTCAAAGTACTAACTTCTTTTTCAAGAATTTTATAACCTCCAGGAATAACAATAAAATTTTCTACACTAGTATTAATAACAAATGTCTTTATTCGATCTCTCTAGTACTCATAATCATTCCCATAAAAAATACGTGGTCTAGTTGCATTCAAATTATCAATTGATCCAATATTCATTCCTTCCATCTAATAAAACTTTTCCACTCCACATGTTAGTGTAGTACGTAGTTATAAATAGAAATTTATTAACACAATACAATTTTATTGTTAAATGAAATAAGTAAAATAATACTAAATAAGTGAAAAAAAACCTTTGATACCAATTGTAGGATCGTAATATGATTATATATGTATATTAGATAGCACAATACAAGAGGTGGTGAATTGTAGGTTTAAAAACATTATATTAAAACACTTGAGAAAGATATTAGTTTAAAAGTATTAAACTAATACAATTAACAAACAATAAAATTAACCACAATTGTCTTGGATATAATAGGTATGATATGATGTAATACTATAAGTAATGTAAAAAAAATTGTATTCAAAATGAATACAATAATTAGAGTAATAAAAATTAGAAAGATTCTACCATATAGTGTATAGAATCTATTAATACAATATGTAACAAAAGAATCGTAATTGAAACAATTACAATTGAAAAGAATATAAAAATAAAGAGGAAACAATTCATTTCCCTTTCTTATTCAAACATCAGCGGAAAGTAAAAGTATTATAATTATTTTATCCCAAAGAGAAGGGTATCATTTCACCTAGGATAAAAGGTCTGTCTTACCACTACCTTGGTAATCCCTTGATATGATGGTCAGTATTTCGGTCTTTCTATCCCTGTAAGCCCTCGATTTTATAGGTAATATGTACGTCTGTCTTTCAAACACATGAAATCCCTCGATACGAAGATCGGTTACACCGTCTGCCTATCCCCGGTAGCCCCTGATCATTATCACCAGGTCGGTCATACTAAGAAAAACAAAGAACTTATTGAAATACAAAAACTAATAACTATCCATTCACATTTTTTAATTATAAGGCTTTCACATGAAGCAAGAGAGATGTCAAAACATCTCTCTCAAAAACATGATAGAAGAAAAAGATGATCAAATTATCAATGTTGTTTTCTCAGCTTCAAATGACCTCCTATTTATAGGCCACAGGTTCCAATGGACATATTTCCTCCAATGGTCAAATTTTTCTAGAAAACATAGAGGGGCTTTGACACCTGTCTTATAACGGTAATGTTGAAATAGAAAACACGACATCATTTTGATTAGTTTATAACTAACTCCATGAAATCGTTTTGGTTAAAACAAATAATATAAGGAAATTATAATCAATAGGATGATTGATATATAACATGTGTTTTGATAAAACCATAAAAACATGTATGTGATAAAAGTAAAACATGAGTACTATTAGTATAACATACTAAAAAGCATTGATATGATGCAAAGTGAGTATGATGCACAAACTTTAGTAGGATTGATAAAATCTGTATGATTGATAGAGGTAGTACGATTGACAGAGTCAGTACGATTGAAAAAGTCACTACGTTAAATAGACTATGTACGATAAATAGAGTTAGTAGGATAAACATAGTCAGTACGATACACATAGTCAGTATGATAAACATAAAAATTATATTCAAAGTAAGTCCTTTACTTGAGAAATGAGTATAAATAGATTTTTTATTTACAAAACAAAAGTCATAAAAGTCAAAATAAGAATTTTCACTTAACAAAAAACTCTTATTGAGGAAAATTTTGAAAAAATATTTGATTAGAGAGTGATTATCCCTTAATATGGTTAAGGAGAAAAGGGTAAAATAAACTTTTTATGTGTTCAGAGGGGGGTCACATGGTTTCATAGGGTGGATTCATGATTAATCAAATATTGTGAATAAATAAGCACTCATATTGTCTATTATATTTTGGGGTTCACGGGTTGGATTCATGGTTAGTTTTACAATGAACAAATCACTCAACCCCACTCTATACAAAGGGTTCATATTTAGAGATGGGGGAAACATGGTTTGGTAAACCCTTTCTCAAACCATGTGGTTGACATAGACTACTATTAGACACCTAGAACGGTTAAATAGGCATGTAGAAACATTTTTATAACCCTTATCAAAATATGAAAATGACTATAGATCCTTCTAGAGGCATACAACAAGGATTCCTCAAGGTTAAACTAATAAATATTTTTAACCATGTACCTTACTAGTTTCTCACAAACCCCTTGTATTCAACCTATGATCAATAGAATATTCCATGACAAAAGAAGATAAAAATCAAGTCTCAACTATATTATACAGTTGACCTCAAGAGAATCACAATATTCCACAACCTAATAATTTTCTTTTCTAAAAATTCAACATTATTCTGGACTCTCAAAAATAGAAATCAAATGTTTCCACATCAAAAAATTCCAAACCCATGTCTCTTGGATATCATGTATTTACGACCGTTATGCATAGTCTAAGGGAATCATTATAACAATTAGTACATTATCGTGGTGATTAGTAGAATGATCTGGTTAATAAAAAACAGTGGTACTAGGCCCATGACCAACACCCTCCCATTCAATCACATTATAAGGATCCAAGTGATACCTCTTAGTTGGGAAACATGAAACAAATAATTGATAAATTTCAAATTACATATTAAGTCCAACTGATATACCACCATTCATAGTTGCTCCATGAAATCTATGGGCTAGTAAACCTTAGTTCCAAATTACCCTGCTTACCCAAAACATGATGTCTAAATAAAGGTGAAACTATGAATAAAACATATCATGAACCCTAAAATCTAGCTGCCGATTATGAATATCCACATATTATTTATAAGGGATTTTTGGTATGACTAACATATTCCAAATCAACTAAATATTTTCCATCGTCTCCTGAATGAGGCTTTTCCGAAACACATACCTCTCTCCCAACACTTCCCATTATAATGGGGGATCTATATGGCCTAACATACTTCCCTTTAATTACTTCCATATTTCTCAAATCCTGATTACTATTTTTATTAGAAAATTAGACCATTGGAATATTAATTTCCCATGATCTACCAAAATAAATCACAATAAACTAAAGCATATCATCAAGAAAATGGATAGATATATTTTTATTTCAATCCATCTATGGATCATAATCCATGCTCAATTTCATCTGGGAACCCATACCCTCTTTGAAACCTTACCATAACCTATATGTGAACCTTAGGTCCCTATCAGAAACAACCTCAAAGGAGACCCACATAATTATCAAAAACTCTTAGATAAACAATCCCTTGAGTTATTCCACATTCATCATCTCATTGATGTGTAATAAATGTGTTGAATTTATAAGTAGATCAATGATCACACAAATAACATAATTCCAACTAGAATTCAATGGAAAACCAAGGATGATGTCGACAAAAAATTCATCCAAATTACATACCAAAAAGGGGAAATTGATTCAAAAAACCAGTAGATCATTTGTGTAGTGACTTAAATTTATATCAATTAATACATTGTGAATCAAAATCTATAGTTGACCGCCCATTCTATGGAAAACAAAATCGACATCTCATTTCATGATACATATTTGTATCCTTAAAGTATAAAAACCATAATGAAAATTTTATATTGTCCATCAACTAATTCATCATAAGAAATGGAATATCCAATTAGGTATGGAAGAACATAGATCCATTGGGAGATAAATACCACTCTTTAATTTATTCCCACCTTAAGAGATTTTACTAAAGTTTTGTTTGTCAGTGTCTATCACCTAATCGGGAAAAACACTCTCATTAAAGGATGGGTCAACTTTAATCCAATACAATAACATATATCAACCAACCTTTTCAAATATTAATACCATCTCACAAAAAACCCATCAATGTCCTCTGCTCAACTGAATCCTTCACTTCTTGGGTCGGGAAACTTTTTCTCAATTCAGTTTACATCTTATCCTCTTTACCATGAGTGTATGAAATAGAAAAATAAAAAAATTTAAGATCCTCCATCCAATTTATCTATTTAATTTTTATATCCCTCTGACTAAAAATATATCTCATCCCCAAATTATTTGAGTAAATTGTAAAATACTCCACAATGATATATAGGCACAATATTTTGAGTGCATTCATAATGTAACATCATGAGTATTTATAAAATAATACATTTTCATATCTATTAATATTTATGAATAAGATATTAATTTTATTTTAAAGGGGAAACTTTATACAAAATCATACTCGACATGCAACAATGGTTCTCTTCAAAATTTTATGTTTCACACAACATTGAGTTATACCAGAAAATAATACAACAATAATATTATTAATTTAAATAGTAGTCAATTCCTTGTAATTGTATTTGTCGGAATGAACAGAATTAAAAATATTATGATGTTACCTATTTTTTAATTTATTTACATTTATCCATTAAATTTTAGAGACTTAAAATGAGAATGAATCCATTTTTAAGCATAAAATACTCTAATATTTTTTTAAAGTTTGTTTTACCTACCTTTGATGGAGAAACCTTTTTAAATATAGTTTATTTCACAATTATATTTTTTATTTGATAAAATAAACTTTTTATTTATAATTGGGACATCAAAATTTACTTCTTTTTAAATGTTGGTAGTTTTCTGGTAAAAACCATGTTTTAAAGAATAGTGAAAAATATTGCATTTTAATTAAAAACTATATTTTCATCTAATTTATTTATATAATTATATTGTCCATATAATTGTTTTCAAAGTGTAAATGGATTATTTTTTTATAATTTAATACAATTTTAATCATTTTATGTAATTTCACATTGAAATTGGATATAACCACATTTCAATCTTTTGATAGTTTTTACATCATAAGAACCCGCTTTCTGGTTTTGACAATGGGAATTAATATAATTTAATTCCTGCCAATTATGTGTTTTGAATTTTCAAAAATGGATTCCATATTGGTAATAAGAATCCCAAGTTTAATAAATATTTTTCCTTTATTTTTTGACATTAAGAATAGTAACTTCAGTACTTATTTCTATTTACAAAGGTTAAAGGGTAAATCAAGTAAATAAGGGTAAAAATTAATTTTATAATAATTTAAAAATACCCAAAAACGTGTCCCAATCATATTTTCAGAGATATTTATGACCATTACCATCTTTGGGTCGATTTTAGTACCCCATGGTGCCACTTGGGTGTGATAATGACCTTTTATAATATTTACTTTAATGAAAAGGGAAATATAACATAAACATGTATCTTTTATCTACAAAAATTATAATTTGGTTTATATAAATGATATATTCGAATATAAATATTAATTATAAATATAAAAATATTTCCTACATCATGGTATTTTATTTGTAAATTTTATATATAAAATAAATTTATTTATTTATGACACAATGATGATACAGTGATTACCTTATTAATCAAATATTGAAATAAATGTTATTATAAATATTAAAATAAATTTAATATGAAAATTATGATTCCATACACAAATTTTATGGATTACTATGACATATTATATTTTATTTAATGCTTTTTTCAAGGGAATCAAGTTTTTATGACTTTAACAAAAATCAATTTCTAAATCGTGTCAAAATTAACATAAATGAGTTTTTAAAACAAATACTATTTTATTAAATGATATAATAGTCCTAAAAATACATAATTCTGCCAAATTACTTATATAGTGTTAAAAATTTCATTAATTATCGAATTTTGGTTTTCTTTACATTTTATAGTAAATATACTAACCCTATATTATGAAAATACAAGAAGACATGGTAAGAGTTCATGTTTTTAACTAAGGGTTAATGCTAAACGATAAGGTTAATTTTGTGACCTAAAATTGTCTAAAACATATTTGATGAAAGGTTTTAGACTCATAATTATCTTATCTTATAAATATATTACCTTTGAGATTTTATAACTCCAAAACCAATTAATAATAAAATAATATTTCAAGACTTACATAAACTGCCCCTCCACCGTATTATAAATGTCCACCACCTCTACCCACTTACTCATACCTCTCATGCCATTTATATCATCCAAATTCTACTCAAATAATCTTCCAAAATCTGTATCATCCTCCTAGAATCCTTACTATGGGAATAAGTCAACTCTAAAAATCCTTTTCACTAAAATCAAAAGGAGTTACCCAATTTAGAGGCAACATCTTTTCTCATGCTCTTTTCTATTATTTTCCTTCTCCAACCCCAAAAACATTATTTTTTCCATTATTTTATAACAACACAAGTATCCAAAATATACTATGATGTTTTTAATCTAATATTTAGACCTAAACTTACACACACCTCCATCAAATGGATTTAGAACATAGTGTTTCTGTGTACGGTGAACTACTACCTCACGAAATGATGATTGTATTATTTTCCCCTACCACTTCTCGTGATGTGAATTTTGATGAAACTATATTTATTTATGATTTTTATGATAATTATATTATCTCTATAATTCTATTATTTTCATTGAAAACATACCGTTATACTTTTCATGTTGTATGAATATGATAATTTCATTTGAGGAAGTGTGGATTACCGCCCCCTCAATGTGATATGACACATTAATTATATACATGGAATGTATAAAGGATGGATTTAATGAACCTATGTAACATATATAAAATATATATTAAACATTAATTTTAATATACATATGTATCAATTTTTTTCATTCTTTTAATATGACATAGAAATGAAAGTAACGTTCATGCGTATGTACGGCCTACCGTCTCCATGAACGGTGAATTTCATTTCTTATCTCCAAATATTATGGATTATTATAAATAAATATATATATGTGTGTGTTTGTGTGATATTTATATTTTATTTAAATCATCTATATCATTATGAATGGAATGGAATTAAGCTAATATGGATAATTTTTAATCATAACATGTTTATTTTTTACTCAATTTCAAAATTTCAACTAAACGTCCGATGTGAACATAAATCATTAATTAATTATTATAACATGAAAATAAGTGATATAAGAGGAATAAAAAACATGAAAAAGTGTCTAAAACAAGTATTAATTAATATATTTTTTTATTCAGGTAGATAAAGAACGAACGAGACAAGTCAGACTCATGGTAAGGGACTTCATCTCAATCTCCTTTTTTGGGGCATATGTTGATGTTATGCACCTTTATTTTACTATATGGAGTATATAAAACCCTTTTAATAATTATATCATGAATTAAAATATTATTATTATATTTAATGTTTTGTATAATGTAAATCCTTAATCGTATGTATCCATGTTTTTCTTATGTGGTAAGGGAATTCTCAACTTCTCTTTCATTTCAAGTTCTTTTCTTGTGGTATATCATTCAAATGTATATACCATGTTCTTATTTACCTTTTATTCCATCCCTATACTATGTTATGGGACATCTATAGATTTTTTACCTTTTTTACCTCTATTTATATTTTATTATAAAACCAAGTTTTGTAGTCGTTATGCGGCAGAATTTTAGTCTCAAAATCTCTCTTTTTTCAAGAAATTATATTTATTTTAATTATATGAATACCTAAACCTATTTCATGTACAGGGGTATTCATCATGACATAAAAATTATTTATTTTATTCTTTAATTTACATACATAAAATCTTCATTTTATTTCCATAGTTTGTAAATTACATAATGATCGTGTTTTTATCCACTTTTCAAAATACCATGACTTTGATATGAAACCCATTTCTTTTATTTTATTTCTGTTATTTATGAAATATTTTATTTTGATATATGTGGATCACATGAAAATTAATTCATATTAAGGGTTTGTCCTGATAGCACTCCAATTATTTGGGTAATGAAATTAATCTCTTGAGATGACAAGTTTTACTTTACCTTGGTGAATAACCTTGGTAATTTATATGATACCTTAGTGAATTAACATGATAATTTTTATGATACCTTGGTGAATAAACATTCTAATTTTTATGACACCTTGGGGAAGGAACTTTTTGATATGACACCTTGGGGATGAAACTTTGTGATATTATTATGAATGTATAATTAAATGTCGTAGCCATATTTTCAAGTAATTATCCAAGTTCATATTGTTATGATATTATGCTTTCTCATGCCTTTATGAAAGTACTCATGTTATTATTTATATCTCCCAATATCATAGGTAAATGTTTTTCCTTTTTTCCCTTACTGATATTTTTGTTCTAATCCTTTTTAAAAAAAAATCATACGTCTTATGATTAGTAAAGACAATGAAGATGATAAGATGAAAGTATTTGAAGATTTCCCTTGAAAAGAAACCATGTTTCATTTTAATTTTTTTGATGAAATAAAATGTATGGTGTGTATACTTACCTACTTTGTAATATTGAAATTTTATGTAATACGGTTTACTAATTCTCTAAAAATATAGACCAAAAAGATCTTTGTGAATGGATGGAGCTAAATTCTAGTCAAAAGTCACTAGATCAAGGTATGTTTAAGGCCAGGCCTTATAGTTGGTATCAAAGAAAGGATTAGAAAATATATGATATTAGGATGTCTTCTTATGGGTTTATAAGTTTATTTTTGAGCCTAATTTTATATTCTTAGAAAAAATATTGAGTCTTTTGTTAGAGAATTTAAAGGTGATTAACAGTATTTTTGGAGACATTTATTTTTTTTCAGGTAGTTCTAAATTATTACTTATTGAATTTCAAATGTAAGGTATGACATAAAAATTGTGGTTAAAAAATTGTTTGGTTATTTTTTAGGATGTTATCATATTTTTGGAATTTCATAAGAAATATATAGTTTTAGAAAAAGGGACAAAACACAGACTGTGTGACAACCTGTCACATTAGACAAGGCAATAGGAATCGAACCCACAAATGAAGTGAAATATGCCTTTATTACCTACCACTAAAATACGTGAAGTCCCTAGTTAGTATGAATTTTCTATTTTTAGTTAAACGAGTTTTGGAAATAAAAATATATTGATTTTAGAGACACATATTTTATCAAATAGATAACCATGGGATTGGAAAATAATTTGGAATATTAAGTGATAAATGTTATTTTAGAAGATGTTCTCTATTTTGGGGACTTTATATGATTTAGGAAAATAGAATACTATAGAGTTTTATTTGAGGATTAATGGTTTAATTATTTAATTGTGGACTTATGGAAATTAGTAAATTATTAGCGTATCTTAGAGAACATGTGATTAGGTTAATTACTTTTTGGTATTATTATTAAGATTGGTTGATGTTATTTAGAGATAATTGCTAAACATTATCTTAGAAGATTAGGTGATCAAGTCCTCCTAAATTTTTGGTTTCAATCATAGTTTGGATTATTTTGAATAAATTTAAGGAAATTTATTTTTTGAATGGTCTTTATTGAAATTTGGGTATTATTTGTCAACTTTTGGAGATTGAAGTAGTTTTTTGTCATATAAGGTTTATTATTTTTGAGAATTATCATATCATGAACTAACCTTTTTTATTATGATTAATTTATAAATATAGGAGAAAAAGATAGTTAATATTTTGTGGATTATGTGATTATATAGAAGATAACTTACTCATAATACTCATCATTCGGAGAAAAATATGAGTGTGTGATGGAAATTCATTAAAGGATGAAACTCTACAAGACAAGTAAGTATGTTTCATTATGTTCTTAGTAATTCTTGTAAATAAATTCCTCATCTTTATGAAAATGATCTTAAGACAAAAAAATCCATTTACTTTTCCTACTGGGAAATAGAGGACTGTTTAACCCATCAAAAGTTTGTGGTTTTTTATTGTTAACTTCATCCTAATCATGTTTTCTATTACTCTCCATCTGAACAAGATGGTTTTTTTTCCTTTTATATCCATGTTTTCCAACATGGAATCCTAGTATGATTTATCTCAAGTGACCTGTGTGGTTATCTTTCATTCTTTTAATGTGGTAGTTTTTTTATTCTTTTTCTCATGTGGTATTTTCAATTAAGGTACCGAGGCCAATATTAAAATTGTAAGGATGTAATTTCCAAAATGGGGGAAGGATGTAACATCCTAGGTATTTATAGAATAATAAATTTTAATATCTATTAATAATTTATAATAAGATATTAATTTAATGATAAAGGGGATCTTGGTCCAAAAGCATACTCGACACACAACAACGGGTTTCTTCGAAATATTACGTTGCACACAACATTGAGTTATACCAAAAAATAATACAATAATAATATTTTTATTTTAAATGGTACATAACGCCTAGATGTTGTATTAGTAGAAATGAAAAAAAATAACAATTTTATGATTTTACATATTTGTTAAATGTTTTTACATTTATCCAATGAATTTTAGTTATTTAAATTGGGAATGAATCCATTTTTAAGCATAAATACTATAATATTATTTAAAAGGTAGTTTTACCACCTTTTGATGATGAACCCTTTTTAAATATAGGTTTTTTCACTTTTATAAATAAACTTCTAATTTTTAATAGGGACATCAATATTTATAATGGTTTATATTTTGGTATTTTTCTGATAAAATCCATATTTTAATGAATAGTGAAAATACTCACTATTAATTCAAAACTACCTTTTCATATAATTTATTTATATAGATATATTGTCCTATTAATTAGTTTTAAATTATAATTGGATTATTTTATTATCATTAAATCCAATTTTGTTCATTGTAAGTAATTTTACATTGAATTTGGACATAAACACATGTGAATCTTTTAACAGTTTTTACTTCTTAAAAATCCATTTTCTAGTTTTGACAATGGGAATTAGTTTAATTTTATTTCATCCAATTCTGTGTTTTGAATTTGGAAAAATGGATTCTATATTTGTAATTAGGAGGCCAAATTGTGTAAATAGTTCTCCTTTATTTTTACACATTATGAATAGTAACTTCAGAAATTATTTCTATTTTCCAAGGTTAAAGGGTAAATCAGGTAAATAAGGGTAAAAATAATATTATAATATTATTAAACTACCATAAATCATATCCTAATCCTATATTATGAGATATTTCCCACCATGATAATCCTTAGGTCTATTTTAGGAGCCCATAGAGCCACATGGGTGTGATGATGACCTTTAATAATATTTGTTTTAAAGAAAATAGAAATATAACATAAACATGTGTCTCCTAACAAAACAAAATTGTTATTTAGTTTATATAAATGATATATTCAACTATAAATATTAATTAGAAATATAAAAATATTTACTACATCATTTTATTTTTTTATAATTTTTAAACATTAAATAAATAAATTTATTTATGACACAATGATGATACAATGATTACCTTATTAATGAAATATTAAAATAAATGATATTATAAATATTCAAATAAATTTAATTTAAAAATTTTGATTCCATACACAAATTTTATGGATTACTATGAAATATTATATTTGAGTTAATGCTTCTGATTCTAATGAATCAATTTTTGATGACTTTAACAAAAATCAATTTTTAAAGTGTCAAAATTGAACTAAATGAGTTTTTTAAACAAATAATATTTTATTAATTTATATAATAGACCTTGTAATGTCCGGTACTTCCAGTCTATTTTTTTAAATTATATTGGATTATGTAGAGACCAGATGCTTTGACGGCACCAGATTCTAAGGCCCGGTGAGCCCGGAATAGAATTTTGAACTTTTTTTATGTTCATTTAAGTAAATGTGTGAGCGGGTTTTTATAAAATTTAAACTGATCTTGGATCAAAAATCTAAGGGAACATTTTAACTCATAATGTATGGACTCACTAATAATGGACATAACTTTGTTCAGGAAGGGTTTACTAGAAAAGATAGTGTTCTGACTTTTTGGAAAATATTAAAATAATTTAAAAAAGTTATTTAACTTTATTTTCTCACTATTGAGCTATGGAATGACAGCACTGTGGTGCGGTGATGATACAGATATGATCCCCTTTAATGAGGCTAATTAATGGAAGTAAAACATACAAGTTGTTTCATTAATGAAACTGCATAACGACATGGTGACACAACATAACAAAAACATTGTGAAGAATTTCTCTATTAATTAGATTTCACATTGGGGAATCAAACGAGGAATTCCTCTGAATAACCTAGTGATAAAATCCTCTCCAATTATGAATGAATATCATCAACAAATTTCTAGTGACGTCAACACACCTTGAAGAATATGACTGGAGGGCGATTAAAACCAACGTCTTCGAACGGAACTTGAATCCTCATGGGTGGATCACTTTACCGACGAACACCTTTAAGGTATGGGTTTATTTTGTTTTATGTTTTCCCATTATTTATTCTAAATGATGAACATGAATCGATCCAAAAATAGGTTTATCAGTGGATTTCTCAGTCTTGCGGGAGGCCACTTCTCTTGGGTTTTGCACTGGGATTATTTGATTAATTGTAATGGAATTTCAATTCTATATCCCATGATTACAAACCTCTAACACGGAGGGTGTAGGGTGACACGAACAAGGCCCGAGCCCCTCTAACTTGTGATTTCTGTGTGTTCTTCATGATTTCATCTTTGAAAAGGTGTAAAGGAAAATTTTATTCTATTATAGGGGAGATGGGATCTCTCGAAGGCTGTAGGGGCAGGAGGCAGGAAGAAAGGACCATCGGAGCGGACCCGGTGGTCTACGGATGTACTCGCCGACGGTGGCCCACGGCGGAGGCCACAGGTTGGTGGAAGAAAGACAAAATGGCATTCCATGACTAGAGCGGGATGCGTTGGTGTGTCAAGAGCCTCCAGTCTCTATCTCAGAGTCTAGCACCGGGCAGATGTGGCCACCTGCCCACGTCGGTGCACCGCGGACGCGGCACCACACCGCATCACACACGGAAAGGCCAAGGTCAACCGACTGCGGTAGAGAGGTAAGACCCATGGAAGAACCATAGGGTAATGATTGATCATACAACTTCCATCTGCTTCCCATCCAGAAAATAATTGGTCTGCCTTTGGAGGATCGGGCAGGGCGCGGTCTGCCACATCGGGTCGGGCGAGACCCATGGCCCAACTAGCCGGACCCTTGGCCCAACAGGCCAATCCCAGGTTGGGTCGAGTTCGATTCGGTTCAATGAACATGGTTCGGGATGGTGGACCCTAGGCCGGGTCAGGTCGTGTCAATCCAGCCACAGTGGGCTACACATGGACCCCACTATACCCTTTTTGAAAAAATTCCAATATCTTTCAAACCGGGCGTCTAATTGAAAAACCGTTTATGGTGCTAGAACCCTTATAATGAGGCATATCATTTGGAATACTGTATGGATATGTTAATTGAATATTAAATATGATGAATGGCTCGAGGTTCAACTCTCCTGGAATCAAGTGCACTATGTGTGGAAACCCTATGGTTGGATGATACCTAAAGACTGTTGAAAAGAGACCCTATGTGGATCAGCTACGATGGAACATTGGGAAGAAGCTCTATGTAACCCAACATTCCCATGGTGGGGAGTGACTCTGTATGACCTAGAAGACCCATGGTACTCGACAGGAGGTGTACCTCAGTATGACCAATGTGGGAAACAAATTCTGTGTGACCTGTCATGCCCACGTTGGGGAGAGGCTCTATGTGATCCAACACACCCACATTACACGTCAAGGATGAGTACCACAGTAGCCCAAGGTTAGTGGGAAGTGGATCTGTTTGACCTATAAGGCCCATTATACTCATAGAGGAGGAGTTCTCCAGCATCCCAAAGTGTTCAATGATACGATTGATGGTCATAATTTCCTTACTATAGATTATACCAAGTGTGAGCTATCTAGCTTCATGGTTTTCTATGTGGGTTTCTTTGTGGGTTTCTTTGTGTTCTTTCCTTGCTGGTTTGGGGTACCTACTGAGTATATTGATACTCAACCCTGTAAGGGCTTCATATGACAACCCTTCTTTTTATTACAACTTAAACATGATTTATTACATAAAACTTGACTTGATACAACAAATAAGATCGAGAGGTTTAGTGTCTGTGGGGATTAGGATCATTACATAAAAACATAAAACATTAAATACAACATCTTTATTGAAAAATTCATTTTCATGACCACTACATTCCTTCGTACTTAGCATTGCATGCGATAACCTGAGGACATGCATAAGAAAAGGGTGAGCTATAAAGCCCAGTAAAGGATTTCACATGGAACAACATGAGGAGTAAAATGCATGTTATACAATAGGAATATCAATAGGGCATAAGAAAAACATGAACATAAAGGCATGATAAATCATGATAATCATAACATGGAAATGTGGCAACAACACTTAACATGTAATTAACATGAGCCAAGGCCCATTGCACATGGAGCATGTGTAAATCCTCATTGAACATAAAGAACGAGTAAACCCTCATTGCACTTGAATTAGCATGATTCAACACTCATTGCACATGACGTATCATGATACTACACTTTACCCAATTCATTGGAGCACTATAAGGGAGCACCCTTCTTAAACATTTAATTTCATGCATAAGTGCGCCACATGGATCATAAAACATGGATTCATAAAACATAATCATTTATTCCAAGATAAAGGAATGTGGAATTCATACATGAAACTTTTTAATCAATAAGTAAATGTGTATAAAGTTGAATACCCTTGATGGAGAAATGGGAATGATATCCACTACACAATGGCATTGGCTTAGAAAATCGTTGCGATTTCGGCAGCGTAACGGCGTGACATAAGAATTCATAAAAACTGATGATGAGAGAGAAAGGGGTTACTCATCATATTTACATGTAATGGACAGTAAGGAGGCCATATAGATACATGTCCCAACAATTGTAATGGAATTTAGATTCATGATACAAAATTATTGCTTGAATGTAAAAGAAGAGAAAGAAGTTTCTTTCGTAATTTTGGCATAGTAACGAGTGTACATGGGAGGCATTTAATGAGAGAGAAAGGGGTCTCCCATCATTCAAAAAATAATAGGGAAGTATGGGGGAGGTTATAAATCATACCCCAACATTCATAATTGAAATTAAAAGGGAAATACAACTTAAAGAAAAGTGAAAAAATGGGAAAGGAAGAAAATAGCCTTACTTGGAAGTGTGCTTCCAAAGGCTAGAGAAAGGCTTGTGAGAGGCTTTTTGGGAGCTTGGGGAACCTTGGGAGGATTCTAGAGAGAGTAGGGTAGAGTTTGGACGAACTCCAAAGGTTTTGAGTGAGGAGGAAGTGGGATCTTGGGTGGGTTTATATAGGAAAGGTGAGAGAATTCTTTATTATTTAGGTTTGGGACCCCTTATATTAAATTAATCCAAACCACAAACCATCCCATGGTTTTTTCCCATGAGTTTTGGCAAAGGGAAGAGGAAAAAAATATTTTATAAGGCCAAATTCATATCTTCTTAAAATATTAGTGTTGCTTATGTGGAGGTGAGTCACACTCCCATGGAAATTAATTTAAAAAGGCAAGGTGTTGAATAAGTCTTGAGGGGTCCTTTAATGCTTTGAAAAGTATGTCAAACAAACGCGAAAATACATTATTTTAAGGGTAAAGCATATATTGGCCTAAAATAAAGATTATAGTATTTTATTACATCACTATTGGGTCATTATGGTGTCATAAAACACATTATATATTTAAACGGTATTTAATTTTTACCCAAAAATTTGACTGTCTCATAAAATTATGAAAAATTCACTATTAGATAATTTTGATGTCCTGATTCCAAAAATAACATTTATTTTATCTAAAATTTTTTCTAAATATGTGAATTTTCACTTCGAAAATAAAAATCCACATTTATAGAAAATTCACGGGTTTTGACAGAAATGGATTTTGAACCTTAATAAAAAATTTAATTGCATTCATAAAATTATAAGATCATTTATATTTAATAAAAATTAATTTAATAATATTATTATTATTTTATTAAAATATTATTTAATTCAAAAATCCCTTAATTTAATAAAATAGATTTCCTAATTAAATAATAACTAAAAACACCATTTGTACTTTAAAATTTTTTTACAATGTATCAAAAATGACGATAAATTATATTCATTAGTATATACAAAAATAATATACATGAACATAGTACTACTTATTTGTTACATAACCCCTTAAAACAGCCGCATAAGACCTAAGGGTAAGGTATGCAATGGTGATAGACTCTTGGGGTGGCTCGGATAATATCTCTCGAGTGGTAATTTCAATCAACTTCCACTTTTTCTGTAGACGGTCACGTTCGAGCTTCACAAGATGAAGCTCATCTTGGGTTTGGTCATGGAAAAAGCCCAAAGATGTCACCTCTTTTCCGAGCTCCGAAAAATGGGCTTCTTATGGTGCAATTCTACTGGATGAGGCCATCACTTCCTTCTGAGTAAATTGGATTCGTTAAAGTCCTATATTTATACTAATCCTGTGATTACTGTTCAACGGGTATATTAGCAATGGTCAAAATTCTTAACATAAACCCAAAGAAGTTGACATTTTATAAAAAAAATTATATAAAGAGACATTTAATAAGATCAAGAGGGATTTTACATTAATGAAACTTTGGGTCATTACAATATTCCCCCCTTAAGAAATTTCGCCCTCGAAATTTTCCTTTTCACACACTAAAACAAATGTGGGTAACTCTACTTCATCATATCCTCCGACTCCCAAGTCGCTTCTACAAACTTGTGGTTTCTCCACAACACCTTGATGAGGGGCATTGTCTTATTTTGTAGAACTTTTTCTCTTCGATCTAAGATCATCACTGGTTGCTCCTCATAAGAAAGATCATCTTCCAATTGTACCACCTCAGAAGAGAGTACATGTGAAGGGCCCGGTATGTACTTCCTTAATAGGGATACATGTAAGACATCATGTACTTTGGCCATAGTAGGTGGAAGTGCTAGTCGATACGCCACACCCCCGACACGATCAAGAATCTCGAGGGGTCTGATGTACCTTGGACTTAACTTCCCTTTCTATCCAAACCTCATGACCTTATTCCACGGAGATATACGTAGAAACACCATTTATCCAACATTAAAGTCAATGTCTCATCAACAATTATCAGCATAACTCTTCTGTCGACTCTGGGATTCCTTGATATGCTTCTGAATGGTTTTCACCTTCTCCACCATTTTCTAGACAATTTCTGGTCCAAGAAGCCTACGTTCACCGACCTCATCCCAACATGCCGGTGTTCTGCACCTTTTCCCATATAGGGATTCATATTGTGCCATTTGGATGCTCAAGTGGGAGCTGTTATTATAAGAGAACTCAACCAGGGGAAGATGTTGATCCCATCCTCCATTAAATTCCATCGAGAATGCTCTAAACATGTCCTCTAGTGTTTGGATAGTCCGCTTGGATTGGCCATCAGTTTGAGGATGATAGGCCGTACTAAAGTTCAGTTCAGTATTCAGAGAATGTTGAAGACTCTTCCAAAACATAGAGGTGAATCTTGGATCTCGGTCAGAGACAATAGATAGTGGTACTCCACGAAACATTACCACTTCCCTGATATATATCTGTGCCAGTTGATCCAAAGGGAAATCCTCCCGAATAGCAATGAAGTGTGCAGTCTTTGTAAGACGATCCACAACAACCCAGATTGCATTGTTGCCTTTGGATGTCCTCGGAAGTCCGGTGACAAAGTCCATGGTGATGTTCTCCCATTTCCATTCTGGTATGGGCAATGGTTGCATCATCCCCTTAGACTTCTGCCTCTCTTCCATCACTTGCTGACACACCAGACACTTTGATGTATATACAGTTATCTCCTTCTTCATATTATCCCACCAAAAGTTTTCTCGGAGATCTCGATACATCTTTGTGCTCCCTGGGTGAATAGAGAAATTTGAACTATGTGCATCATCCAAAAGTTCTTTCTTCCGCTCCGGACTTGATGGAACACACAGTCTTTTCCCAAAATGCACAATTCCTTCTTCATTAACATTAAACTCTGAGGATTTCCCTATTATGATAGCTTCCACTTTTTCCTGAATTCCCACATCATTCTTTTGAGAATCCTTTAACCTTTCCAAAATAGATGTTTGAGAAATAATTTGTGAAAGGATTGATTATGTTCCCTTCTTTATGATTCCCACGCCCATCTTCATCAAGTCTAAGAAGGTTGGATCCTTCTCAATTATCATCATTGATAGAATCGTCAGGTCCTTTCTGCTTAGGGAATCTGCCACCTTGTTCACTTTCCCAGGGTGGTAATGTATTGAATTTTTATAATCCTTAATGAGATCTATCCATCTTCTCTGGCGCATATTAATCTCTTTCTGTGTGAATATATATTTAAGACTCTTGTGGTCAGTATATATCTCACATTTATCTACATAGAGATAATGACGCCAGATTTTAAGGGCAAAGATCACCGCCGCCAACTCCATATCATGCGTTGGATAGTTTCGCTCATGGATTTTCAACTGCCTTGAGGCATAAGATATCACTTTATCAGTCTTCATTAGCACACAGCCTAATCCCTTCTTTGAAGCATCACTAAATACCACAAAAAATTACCCACTTGTGGGTAAAGTGAGCACGGGCGCAGTGATAAGCCTCCTTTTCAACTCCTTGAATCTTTCTTCACATTCATCACTCTAAGAAATCTTTACTCCCTTTCGAGTTAGCTTGGTAAGAGGGTTGGAAAATTGTGATAAATTTCTCACAAATCGTCAATAATATCCAGCTAACCCCAAGAAGCTACGAATATCCGTTACTGATGTTGGCCTCAACCATCCCTTAATTGCATTTATTTTAGAGGGGTCCATAGATATCCCATTTATTGTGATGATATGACCCAATAATGAGACCTCCATCAACCGGAACTCACACTTGATGTACGTTGCATAGAGCATCTCCTTGCGCAAAGTCTCTAGTACAGTTTTTAAATGCTCCTCATGAACCTCCTATGTTTTAGAGTATATTAGAATATCATCTATAAATACTACCACAAATTTTTCAAGGTAATCTCTAAAGACTCTATTCATCAAGTCCATGAATATTTCTAGAGCATTGGTGAGTCCGAAAGGCATTACTATGAATTCATAGTGCTTGTATCTTGTAAGAAAAAGCAATCTTGGGGACATCTTCCTTCTTCACCCTTACTTGATAATATCCCGACCGCAAATCCACCTTGGAGAAGTATTGTGCTCCATGTAGATGATCAAACAAGTCATCGATTCATGGGAGAGTATACTTTTTCTTTATCATGATTTTTTTAAGTTCACTATAATCGATGTAAAGTCACATTGACCCATTCTTCTTCTTGACGAAGAGGACTGGTGCACCCCATGGTGAAGCACTTGGGCGTATAAACCCTTTATCCAGATTCTCCTGTAGTTGTTTCTTTAGCTCTTCAAGCTCAACAACAGCCATTCTATATTGATTTTTGGATATTGGTAGTTCCCCAGGTATAAGTTCAATGGAAAACTCAACATCTCTTCTTGGAGGAAGACCAGGCATTTCCTCGGGAAACACTTCCGCGAATTCCCTCACAATAGGCATTTCTTCAAGGATGGTTTCTTCCTTGGACTCAATCATCTGAGCTAGATACGTGTGCCCATAAGGCATTAATATCCATGCTTGAGATAATGGATAGAAAGTAGATTCATCTTCCTCCTGACACTTGTAAATAATCGGGGGTTGATTCTCCATATGGAGTGTGATTTCCCTCTCCCGACAATTTATGTTGGCTCTATATAAGGAAAGTCAATCCATGGCAAGAATTGCATCAAATTCCACCAGAGGGAGTATGATGCGGTTCGCCGAGAAATTCAATCCACAAATTATAACAGGGGAGGACTTATATTCATGGGATGCAATGATTTCCCAATTTTCCATTCTCACCGACATCTTTACTTCCATGATTTGTGGTGGTCCTGGGATTATTCTACTAAAATTTCGAGATATAAAAGAATGTGTATAACCTGAATCAAAAATTATGTTCTCTATTCTTGAATGAATAACTTGTGTACCTGTAACCACTTCGTTGTCAGGGTTCACTTCGATAGAAGTGATGGAAAAATCTCTTCCTTCCTGTCTTAGAGGTTGTTGGTTATCTCTGAAAACTCTTGTATTAGGGAACTGATTTGCAAAATGACTAGGTTCTTTGAATTTGTAGGATTGAACAATGCCTTGAGGTTCGAACGGAGTGTTCCTCTCCTATGTCGCAGTCGTGGGTCTTTCTTGCTAACAGTTAACAGCTAGGTTCCCTTCTCTTCCACACCTGAAGCATTTTCTCGTCCCCTTAAGACAATTTCCAGGGTTCTTCTTTCCACACTTTTGGCAAGTGGGGTGCTGGATCTTCTTAGCACCATTGGATTTATCCATCGGACCACCAGAATTGAATTCCACCTTACGCTTCTTTTCCCCATGATACCCCTGTGATTCCCCGATCTCCATTTCGACATTGAGGGCACATCGGACAATTTTTTCATAGCTGTCAAAGTCATGGATCGCTAATGCTTTCTACAAGCTAGGCTTCAGCCCACCAAAGAAGCGGTCAACCTTGCATTCGGGGGTAACGACAAAGCCAGAAGTGTATCGTGCAAGACTTGTGAAGTTTTCCTCGTACGGTCCAATAGATTCTTCATCTTTTTTCTTGAGGGAAAGGAAGTCCCTTTCCATCTTAAGCTGGAGGGTGCGTGGAAAATATTTATCGAAAAACATCTTCTGGAAATCCTTCCATTCTAACACCTCGATTTCCTCCTCAGGCTTCATATTTTTGATCAACGTCCACTATTGATCATCTTCACCCTCCATACGATAAGCCGCCAGGAGAACCATCTCTTGTTCAGGACATTGGAGGATGGAGAATATCTTTTCAATGGATTTGATCCATTGTTCAACGATCATGGGATCAGATGATCCACTAAAACTAGGAGGCCTTTGCCTCCTGAAGCTCTTGATAGTGACTTGTTATTTCTTGGGGGGGGGGGGGGTTGAAAGTTCCTCTTGACCCGTGTTTCTATTAAAAACGTGAGTTAGCTGAGAGAGAAGCATAACAAAGTTCGCGATTCACGCTCCCATTGGATTGGGCATCTCATTAGTACAGTCATCACACTGATCTCCACAACGGTTGTTAGCCCGAGTCCTCCTATTGCCGGCCATTGGCTAGAATAAAAGGAAAGTTAGGGGTAACACATAAAGGGTAATACAAAGACAAAAGTTGATGACTTATAAATAAACTTTTATTTCCTTACTCAAGAGTCTATAGGCTTTAATCTAGGCTTTTCATGATCTACTTTCTAACATATATTCTTAGGGGCATTTTTTTAATTCCCTTAATTAGTTTTCATACTAAGATTGTGAATTTATCAAAACATATCCCCTGGGAGTGTTGTAACTAAGAGTGAAGCAAGTCCCATTTTCGTGCACCATTTCCCGTTCGAGTCTAGCTAAAAGTAGTGTTTTCAGGTTTTACCCCTAGGATACATCTATGCCAGAGCCGCCTCTACCTGCTTGTATCCAGACAGGGATGTATTTTTTTGATAAACCACTTACTCAGTACTTACCAAAACTTAGGGGTGTTTTTATTATACTTAGTCTTGTATCTAAGGATTTACTAGGGTTTCATAATCCCAAAAATAACTAAACCTATCCTCTGATACCAACAATGACAACCCTGCTTTTTATTACAACTTAAACATGATTTATTACATAAAATTTCACTTCATACAACAAAGAAGATCGAGAGGTTTAGTGTCTTTGGGGCTTAGTATCATTACATAAAAACTTAAAACATGAAATAAAACATCTTTATTGAAAACTTCCTTTTCATGACCACTACATTCCTTCGTACTTATCATTTCATGGGATAACCTGAGGACATGCATAAGAAAAGGGTGACCTATAAAGCCCAGTAAGGGGGTACACATGGAACAAAATGAGGAGTAAAATACATGTTAGACAATAGTAATATCAATAGGGAATAAGAAAAACATGAACATAAATGCATGATAAAGCATGATAATCATAACATTGAAATGTGGAAACAACACTTAGCATAGAATTAGCATGAGCCAAGGCCCATTGCACATAGATCATGAGTAAATCCTCATTGCACATAAAGCATGAGTAAACCCTCTTTGAACTTGAATTATCATGAGTCAACACTCATTTCACATGACGTATCATGATACTAGACTTTACCCAATGCATTGGAGCGCTATAAGGGGTCACCCTTCTTAAACATTTCATTTCATGCATAAGTGTGCCACATGGATCATAAAACATGGATTCATGAAACATAATCATTTATTCCATGATAAAGAAATGTGGAATTCATACATGAAACATTGTAATCAATAGGTAAATATGCATAAAGGTGAATACCCTTGATGGAGAAATGGGAATGGTATCTACTACACAATGGCATTGGCTTAGAAAATCGGTGCGATTTCGGCAGCGTAACAGCGCGACATAAGAATTCATAAAAATGGATAATGAGATAGAAATGGGTTCCTCATCATATTTACATGTAATGGAATGTAAGTAGGACATATAGATACATTTTCCAACAATTATAATGGCATT
The DNA here is from genome assembly GCA_963277665.1 of Viscum album. Taxonomy (NCBI): domain Eukaryota; kingdom Viridiplantae; phylum Streptophyta; class Magnoliopsida; order Santalales; family Viscaceae; genus Viscum; species Viscum album. Next base: position 2,119,355,189 of record OY728163.1, read on the forward strand.
TATATTCATGGTACAAAATTATTTCTTGAATGTAAAAGAAGAGAGAGAAGTTTCTTTCGGAATTTCGGCATAGTAACAGGTGTACATGGGAGGCATTTAATGAAAGAGAAAGGAGTCACACATCATTAAAACAATAAGAATAAAGTATGGGGGAGGTGAGAAACCATACCCCAACATTCATAATTGAAATTAAAATGGAAATACAACTTAAAGAAAATTGACAAAAATGGGAAAGGAAGAAAAAACCCTTACTTGGAAGTGTGCTTCCAAAGGATAGAGAGAGGCTTATGAGAGGCTTCATGGGAGCTTGGGGAACCTTGGGAGGATTCTAGAGAGAGTAGGGCAGAGGTTGGAAGAACTCAAAAGGTTTTGAGTGGGGAGGATGTTGGAGCTTGGGTGGGTTTATATAGGAAAGGTGAGAGAATTCTTTATTATTTAGGTTTAGGACCCCTTATATTAAATTAATCCAAGCCACAAACAATCCAATGGTTTTTGCCCATGGTTTTTGGAAAATGGAAGAAGAAAACAATATTTTATAAGGCCAAAGTCCTAACTTCTTAAAATATTGGGGTTGCTTATGTGGAGGTGAGTCACACTCCCATGGAAATTAATTTAAAAGGGCAAGGTGTTGAATAAGTCTTCATGGGTCCATTAATGCTTTGAAAAGTAAGTCAAAAAAACCCAAAATCACATTATTTTAATGGTAAAACATATATTGGCCGAACATAAAGATTATAGTATTTTATTACAACACTATTAGGTTATTATGATGTCATAAAACACATTATATATTAAAACGGTATTTAATTTTTACCCAAAAATTTGACTGTCTCAGAAAATTATAAAAAAATTCACCGTTGGATAATTTCGACGTCCTGATTCCAAAAATAACATTTATTTTAATTAAATAATTTTCTAAATATGAGAATTTTCATTTTTAAAATAAAAACAGACATTAATCGAAAATTCACAGGTTTTGACAGAAATAGCTTTCGAACCTTAAAAAAAATTTAATTGCATTCATAAAATTATAAGATCATTTATATTTAATAAAAATTAATTTAATATTATTATTATTATTTTATTAAAATATTATTTAATTCAGAAATCCCTTAATTTAAAAAAATATATTTCTTAATTAAATAATAACTAAAACACCATTTGTACATTAAAAACTATTTACAATGTATCAAAAATGACGAGAAATTATATTCATTATTATATAAAAAATTAATGTACATGAACATAGTACTAATTATTTGTTACATAACCCCTTAAAACAGCCAAATAAGACCTAAGGGTAAGGTGTGCGATGGTGACAGACTCTTGGGGTGGCTCGAATAACATCGCTCAAGTGGTAATTTCAATCAACTTCCAATTTTCCCATAGACGGTCACGTTCGAGCTTCACAAGATGAAGCTCAGCTTGGGTTTGGTCATGGACGAAGCCAAAAGACGCCACCTCTTTTCCGAGCTCTGACAAATGGACTTTGTATGGTGCAATTATACTGGATGAGGCCATCGCTTCCTTCTGAGTAAATTGGATTTGTTAAAGTCCTATATTTATACTAATCATGTGATTACTATTCAACGGCTATATTAGCAATGGTCAAAATTCTTAACATAAAACCAAAGAAGTTGACATTTTATAAATACATTTTATATAAAGAGACATTTAATAAGATCAAGAGGGATTTTCCATTATTGAAACTTTGGGTCGTTACACTTCACCTTAACATGTTGTGTCTGGTGTAGATGACCACCGCCTTGATAGAGGACTTAGGGGCCCAGGACCCTGTGGTTCCCATTGAGAGCAGGTTGGTGGGCCATACCTCTATGACTTCCAGTGGCTACTCTACACTTACCCATAAGGTGGGGTTTTTAGTGGATGACTTTCAGAGTTTCCATGTATTTTTCCATTTTCAATTTGTCTTTTGTTGGTTTTGTATTCTGCCCCATTTGACATACAATTTTACATTTACTCAGTGGATGTTTAGTGGCATCCATGTTTACCCTTCCATCTTTGGGATGTGGTTTAGTGTTCATGGATATAGGTACTCTGTAAAATTCCTTCTACTTATAGGTTGATGCCTTCGGTGCTAGCCGCCAACACCAAGCCTTTAGGAGGAAGGCATGGGGGTTTCACAGCATGAGCCCTGGGGGACGGGTCATGATAAAGTGGTATCATAGGTTTTTGGATCTTCCTCGATGTCTGATATTCTGTTATCTTGTGTTGGGGAAACAGTGTTAAATGTTAAGACTTAGGCTTTCGTATTTGGGGAGTTCAGTGTTGGTGTGGAAGATGATGTATCCATACACCTGGATCTTTAATTATGCTTTTAAAATCTCTACATAAAAACACCAGTTGCATGCATCATATATTAATTGAGTATTTCCTCATGTTCTTATTGAATAATAGTTAGCTCACTAGGTATAATCTATTGACCATGGTACATCCTGATCTATTTAAGGATGCCTCTACACATACATCAAGCTAGGGTTCTGTTGCATGACTCTGAGGACAGACCGCCTAGAGATGAGGCATCAGTTCAGGGAACAGTGCTAAAGATGGCCCCACTGGGTGGTGCACCAGCGTTACCACCACCCATTGATCGGCAGTTACTACCGGCGTTACTAGTAGAGGATGTGTACAGGATTAGCGCCAGGCACAATTTCCATAGGCAGAGACCTCCCAGGTTCCAGGGAGAGATAGATCCTCAGGACGGTGACTACTGGATAGAGGTGGTGATTCAAGACTTCCACTTAGTGAGGACTCCGCTTGATTAGATGGAAATCTTTGTCGGGAGCCTTCTTCTGGTCTTCGCAGGGAGATGGTGGAGTTTGAAAATTCAAACACATGATTATATGACCCTCTCCTGGGATGAATTTTAGCAGATTTTTTAGAAGGATTTCTTCCCTGTGACCTCACACTCAATGTGCATACAATAATTACTTCACCTACAGTAGCTTTTCATGTCAGTGGCTAAGTACTATGAGAGTTTTACAAACCTCTCTCACTACTCCACAGACATGGTGAGGGACCCTTTAATCATGGATAGGACCATTTACTAGGGACTCAGGTGAGAGATTAGATCATTCATGGTGCCTCTCAGCATCCCCACTCAGGTTGGGGTGCTAGAGAGATCCCTTCTTATGGAGAGATTTCTAGTAGATCAGGCACCAACAGCCGGATCCCCCAACAGGCATCAGGCGGCAGAGTCTTCGGTATTGAGTAATAGGCTGCAGACATGGGGATAAAAGTAGGTTTGATCATTTCGGGGACAACCCCAAGCCTTGAGGATATTTGTGCGGAGCTCCCAGAGCAAAGGGAGTCAACAGGGAACCGGTCTTTGCTTCACATGCAGCGGGTAGGGACACATGGCTCGTGACTGCTCAAACCGCAGCACAGACGATCAACACACAGTCGAGGGACCCTCAAGGAAGAGATAGAGGTTTAAGGGAGGAGGTCTGTAGGGTGGTATACATGATAGGGTAGTAGGGAAAGTAGTATGTGGTGGATTATGGTTAGAGGTGCTACCACCACCACCCCCAGGTGGTCCACTATGGGCTCAGGGAGCAGACGGACCGGGGTGAGGCCAGCTTGAGGTGATGGAAGCCTATGACCATGGCTCTCGAGAGATGATTAGAGATAAAATTTCTTCCTTCTCCACCTTATCTACATTTCTTATAAACACAGGTTCTAGTCACACTTTCCTTTCCACAGACATAATTGAATTATTGCAGATTCTGGTAGAGTCATTGGCTCGATCCTTAGGGTAAGAGACTCCATTGGGAGGGGATTCGATGATTACACACTAGTGTCGGCAGTGTGAGCTTACTCTTGGAGATGATATCATAGGGTGGGATCTCTTAGTAGTGATGTAGAGGCCTTACAACGTTATATTGGGTATAGAATGGTTATCTATAGTCCATACTCTGATCGACTGTAATATGCGCAAAGTACAGTGTGTCCACAAGGATGGGACCATGTTTTCCTTCACCGGTGAGAAGGGAACTTTTGCAGCACATGATAGAAATTCACAAAAGAGGGTACATAAAATCACTCAGTAATTGGCTATCCCCACCCTCAGTGTAGTGGATGAGAGGAGTCCAAGCATTCTTAGAGTGGTGGATGAGTATGAGGATGTCTTTCCTAAGTAAGTTTTCGGACTACCTCCTCATAAGAATAAAGACTTTGACATCGACCTGTACCCTATGACAGAACTGATATCCACACTAAAATATTGGATGGCTCTCACAGAGCTTCATGAATTTAGGGTTAACTTGGATGACATTTAGAATAACGGATTCGTGAGTCCCAAATTTTTACTACGGACAGCCCCAGTGTTGTATGCCAAGAAGGTAGAGAAGAGCTTGTAGCTTCGCATGGATTTATAAAGCCTAAACCAGGTGACCATGAAGAACATGTATCAACTTATGAGAATTTATGACCTATTTGATGATCTAAAGGGGGTGAGGTGGTTCTTGAAGTTTGACCTCATATTTGGGTATCATCAGCTTCAGGTATGAGATGAGGATGTACCGAAGACATCCTTTAGATGCTGGTATGGCCACTATGAGTTTTTGATGATGCCTTTTTGTATGACCAATTCCCCAGAAATGTTCATGGGACACATTAACATGATCTTATATCCTTACCTCAATCATTTCATGGTGGTATTAATTGATTAAATCTTGGTGTACTCAGTGTCGTTGGAGGAGCACGCTACACACCTGTGGATAGTCCTGGATACAATCTGAGATTACAATATTTATGGTAAGCTCTCAAAGTGCCATTTCTATTTTTTTTGGAGTTCAACTTTATAGTACATGTCATCTCAGAGGATGGAGTTGCGGTGGATTCAGACAAGATAGAGGTAGTTCTTTCTTAGGATCCAGCCAAGAGTGTGACTAAGGTGCGGAGATTCTTGGGGTTGGTTGTATACTACTAGAGGTTCGTGTCTAAATTTTCCAGAGTAGCAGCACCATTATTTCCTTTGAAAAAGAAGGGAAAATCCTTCATGTTTATGGAGAAGTTCTATTAGATTTTCCAAGAGCTAAGTCAGAGACTGATGAGTGCCCCCATCTTAAGACTACCAGAAGAGGGAGTTGGTATTGATGTGGCAGTGTTTTCACATTCTTTTCCACATGCTTTTTTGTGGTTTTACTCTATTTTTTATACTAAAATGGTTTTTTATTAAATAACTGATAATTGTTGTGCTTTTGTACCTTGATGTGTAAAATTAGAAATTTTAGTTTAAATCATGTGTCTTAATGTGCATTATTATCATTTTAAATAATTCATAAATAAAATCAATTATTTTGAATTAGACCTTCATATTTATTCTTTTATTTTTATAATTTTTCATTCTAGTTAGTTTATAAATTAAATAATTTAAGTGATTCTTTATTTTTAATTTTTAAATAAACAACTCACTTTACTTTTTAATCTTTAAATAATTAAATTAGTTTTTAACAATGTAATTTTATTCAATTATTTAATTTACTTAATAGTTTAATTAACTAATTGGATATAAAAATTAATAAAACAACTTTAAAAACTTTAATTTGTTTCTAAATTATTTTGTTTATAATTTTTAACACAAATAAATTCAATCTTTTAAATAAATCATACTTAATTTTATTATTTAACTTTGTTTTATTTATTTAATTTATATTTATATTTATTAATTTAATTGAATAATTTATTAATCTATTTTTACTTTTATTAAATTATTTATTTCTTTAATTTAATTGATTTAATTATTTTGCAGGTCAGACACAGTACCACGGTTTCAACCTCTGTGGTGCCACCATTTCAGCTAGTTTTGTGCCACACTGACTATCCCACTGCGAGCATCACTCACAGTGCCACTGTTCCAAATGGTGTCATAACCACCCTCAGTAGCACCTATCTTTATGGTGCCACACTCCTCTTCCCAGCATTTACATCTTTTTTCCACCATTTTATGTCATTTTTTCCCTTGTTGTCTCACAGTGTCCTCTAAATGGTGGTATCATTTTAGTACTCAGCTGGTGGCACCATTTCAGATTTACTATCTCACACTTTTCTTCACGATGCCACCGTTCCTCAGGGTGTCATAGAAAACCTAACCATTGTAACCCCCTTGTTGAGTCATTATGACACTGTTTCATTTTATTTCTTCTCCCACCATCATTTTTCCTTCGCACCACTCTGCCATCGTTCCACTCGTCCATCTCCCCTCTCACTGTCATGGGAAACAGAACTCTTCATAGCAGCTTCACCACACACAAACAGTAGCATCAAGGAATTATAGCAGTAATGAAATACAAGCCAGCATAATAAATAGAAGAAAAAAATACCATAGATGATTATCAACGACATCATTTCTCTCAACAATTGATTGAAACATAGATCTCAAAATCATGAATCAGTAAACTAGAATCAATATGAAACCCTAGTATAAAATTGAAACCCCAAGATCTAAACCTACTAAAAAACTTTGGCTCAAACCTCACCTGATTCGAGTCTGATCTCACTAGATATGCCTCTCACCGCCTCTATTTTCCACATCTCAGCAACCCTTCTCCTAAATTGAACCCCACTTCATCTAATCATTCCTCAACACCTCACCCTGATCCACCCCTTTCTCTATCTTTACCCCCCACGTAACTGTTTTAACACCCGCATGAGCCCCGTGACCACCCATACCATTTCCAGATGCTTCTGAAACCAGTGTTGAAGGCTTCAGCCTCGAACCGCCGACCCTCTCACTCAACCTCCTCCTTTCACCCTTTCGACCCTGATCCCCTCGTATCGAACCCTAATGTATCTCATGCTTCTCCATTTGAACCGTTGTTTCCTACTCCTAACCCCCTTACCACTCTAGCTTTCTCCCTTAAGAACACCCCTATTCGCACTCATCCATAGTCACTGCACCTGAACCCTCATCGGATCCCTCCTCCCTTTCCCCTCTGCTCTGCATGGACTACCCCCCCCCCACTTTTCATTCTTTTTCATTTTTCATTTTTTTGTATTATATTATAATATATAATAACATATATATAATATATACTTATTATGTTAACATATATATAATATAAAAAATATTACTTATCTAATAGTCATAATATATTATTTAATATATATAGTAATTAAGATAACTAATATAGTAAAATAACTTACATAATAATTTTTTTATTGATTGTTTTAAATAATTATTTAGTTAATTAATATATATATATAATAGTAATATCAATATATTAATTATTTATTTTAATTATAACTTTATGTATATATAAATATATATATTTATATATATACATATATATTCTGATGTAGTTTGTTTCTTTCCTGACTCACGTGCGTTTTTGTTGTTCCATGCAGAGGAAGGCTTGTGGCTTGGCGCGCGCGATCCATTCATTCAGTTAGGAGAAACTTCTCAAGTGACTAGCTAGAAGAAGAAACACGGTGAAAGCCCCACGTAGGTCGACGAACACTTCAGGTGGGATTACAGATAGTTATTTTCATCGAGCGGAGGAGTGGGAGCACGTGACATGAGGAGGTGAGGAATTATCTCGGGGTGATCACGCATTCAGAGGAATTTATTTTGGGATGTCAGACAGGGGAGACTTCAATCATCCATACAGAGGATCTAGCGATCCCTACAGTCTTCACCACTTCTAGGGAGTAGATTCCAGGAATCGGAGCAGCAGGACATGATTCCACATCTCGATTCCCAGGGCGGGACATAGAGCATGCTCCAGCACCTCATCCACCATCAAGTAGCAAAAATTGGAGTTTTCTAGAGTTCAACCAGGGAGACGAATATTTTTTCATTGCTCTGTTTTGTGAATATTTCTTCATTATGAACATACTTATGTTTAACTCTTTTAATTTGTTGAAGTATATCATGATGCAAGGCCAATATTCTTTGGGGGAATAGGTTGTCCATCTAGAGTTGTTGATCTATTGTTTACGCATTAATTTTTTACTAGATCACTATATCTATTTTTCACATAGTCTGGATAGTTATTTTATTTTAAATGTCATGTAACAGTGAAAATTGGTCTTGATTGGAACAAATTTATAACTAATTTCAACATTATGATTTAACTGAAAAGTTATTCAAGCTTAAGAGAGAGGGACATTCACCAGGTTCAAATGACAAGTTGAATCTGGGGAATTCTGATTTTTAACTGTTGCTTGATCGAATGATTTCTAAGTTGAGATAACTGTAGAGGTTATTTGGTCAAATGTTGATGAGACAACAAATATGGCCAACCAATTTCAACTAGATAAAAATCCTTTGATTTAAATGCCTAAACAAGGAAATAAACAATATTGAATCCATCCAGTTGAGTGCCCCTTCTCTATCATAATGACTGCTCAAGATTGTTCCCACTACACATTGTCTTCATGTTGTTTGTACTGTCCCCTTGCACTCACCATTTCACTTTCATTTACCCGCACTAATTTTCACTCACTCCACTTCACCATCACCAACTTATTTTGTTGGTTTTTGTGTGAATTTTTGTTTGTTTTTTTTAGTAGATCACTAGGAATTGCTTTAGGCCTCTCTGTTGTTCGATCATGTCTTACCACTATTATAAGTAGTAAGTAGGTTATAAATTTTAGTTTTTCACTCGTTCCCAAGAACGCATGAGCATGAAAAAATTTGGAATCATTTCCAGGGATTCCATGTGTGATAAAAAAACAAAACAAAAATTCTCATATTACAAAAAGAAAAAAAATTGAAATAAAAATTAAAAAAATCTGTAAAAAGAAAATTGAATTAAAAAAAATTGTGTACCTGCTACATGCATCCCAGGTCTAAGTCTGAATACTTAGTACCCAGAAATCCTAAAATTGATAATAACATCAAGTAATTGAAATAGAACAAATAAAAGATCAAAAGGGAAGATAATAGAAATGAAAACTTGAACAATCCACTTCTTGATAATTTGAACCAACTTGGAATGATGAACCCACCTAGAAATGAGATAGCTAAGAGGAATAATTTGAGAGAGTTCTTGCTGCCTTTGGTGTCAAGTAACCCTTAATGCATTATGCTCTCTCCAAGGTCCAATAATTATGAAATGAAGCAATCCATGCTTATTCAGCATCCTACCTTCAATGGAATGCCTAGTGAAGAATCTCTTGACATCATTAGAGCCTTCTATTGTAGTGTCCAGAAGCTGCCACTTAGAGGTCTCGCTAAGGAAGATCTTAAATTGAGAGTGTTCCCCTTCTGCCTCAAGACAAATTCTAGGAATTGGTGTCAATAGTTAGAAGAATAATTCTTTGTCACCTGGGATCATTTTTATAATGCCTTCACAATGAAATTCTATCCTAGGAGGTTGACATCTAAAATTAGGCACAAAATACCTGGATTACTTCCGGATGAAGGAGAACAATTTCATGAATCTTGGGATATGTTTAGAGGTTTTCTTAGGTAGTGTCCAAACCATTAATTTACACCCCAATTCTTCATGGACACCTTCTACAATAGTCTCACCCCTTACCACTAAACCTTGGTGGATCAATCTTTTGGATGAGGCTATAGTGATAGGACTAATAAGGAGCTCAAAAAAATCTTTAATACCATAGCTCAAAACTCCCAACAAGAATTCTATAGGAGGAGAACCATTGAAAAAAAAGGAAACTACCCCTAGCCCTCAAGATGAAGCCCAAGATGCAGGGTTCTTTAAGGAGAACCCACATCATACCCATAAGAAGTAGTTCCACCACTATGGCATTAATGGTCATTCTCAAACCTTTTCTCCAAACTTGGATATGGTTGTCTAGCCTCATGAGAGTGCCAGCTTTGCTGGCTATGGAACTTGGATGCAGCCTAGAAAAGATCCCATTGCCAACACCTATAATTAGGGGTATACGAACCATCAGAACCTGTCATGGAGGGAGCAGGGTGTCCTCTGACCTACTACCCCTCCTGGATTCCAGCAGCCTCCTAGGTAGCAATTCCAACCCCAACCCCAACCTAAGGCTGAGTCATCCAACCCAAAATATGAGGTTAGAGATATGTTCCATTAGTCTATAGGAATTTTTTATGAACAAAAGACCAAAACTGATTATTATAATGCTCAAATGGATGAGAGAATGAAGATCTTGGAAATTCACATGGATAAGATGGCTAGGGACCCTAGTAATAGATAAAAGGGTATGCTTCATGGCACCAATGAAGCCATTACTAAGGATAATTCCATGGGTGTGACCACCAGAAGTGGTCTCCAAACTCACCAAGAACCTATTAAAGAACCCCAAAATGTGGAAAATGTGAAACCGAATGAAGCTAGAAACTCAAATATAAAAACATCATAATCTGGAAAACTAGACAGAACCACTTGAATCCCTCATGTTCTTGTTGTTCCCACTCAAAAAGCAAAGAAAATGGCCTAAAAACAAAGACAATAAATGGAAGAATTTTTTTGAAGAGGATGCTGTAGAGATTCCCCCATATGTGAGGAATGTTTTCCCTATAATCACCTTCCCACAAAAAATTAAGAAACCAATTCATGATTCTGAACTGTTTAAATTTTTTAAAGTGGATAAAAATATGAACATTGATATCCCATTATTGGAAGCCTTGATTCAAATCCTATCATATATGAAATCACTCAAGAAAATCTGTTCAAAAAAAAGAAATTGGTAGAATTTTCCACCTATAGCTTAACAGAGGAGTAAAGTGTCGTCTGGAATAATAGGATACATCATAAGCTTCATGACCTTGGAAGATTTTTCATCCCATGAACCTTTGCGGATATAGGTGGTAAGATCAATTGTTTATGTTATTTGGGTGCTAGTAGTAATCCAATTCCCCTGTCACTTTTTTATCACCTGGGATTATGAGTTCCCCTACCCACCATTGTTGTGTTACAACTTGCTAATAGGTCCATTAATCATCCAGTAGTTATGGTAGATAATCTGTTAATGGGAGTAGGTAAACCCTTTTTGTCTTCTGAATTTCTTATCCTTGATATGTAGTGTGACTAGTAGGTTCCTATCATTCTTGGTAGGCCCTTCCTGGCCACAGGGGGAGCTGTGATAGATGTGTCTAAGGGGAAACTGATTTTCAATATGGGTGAATAGAATAGATAATTCAATATGTTTAAAAAAATCCAATAACCCCCCACCATATCTTACCCAAAGATGAGATGTTAGTTGTTGAGAGTAGTGTTGATAAGGAGGAAGAGGAGTTTCTGAGAAAGATAGGTGAAATAAATAGTGAACCTGAAATCCCTGTTACTGCATCCATGGGGATTAGCTCAAGTAAATAAGGAGAATCTATTGATGAGTATGAGGAAGAATTTTTGGAGAACCTAGATGATTTTGTTTTGAAAAACATTCCTACGTCGATAGAGGAGTCTATGTTTGAGGAGTTTTTTTTAAGATCTAGTGATGAGGAAGAAGCCTTCTCTACTGCCTTATTCAAGAGGAAGCATGAAGACCTTAGGCCACCCAGACCCAAGTCCCTTCCCTCAAGAAAGTTACCACCCAACCATGAACTCAATCCCCTCCCTGCCCATCTAAAATATTCTTTTTTAGGAGATAGTTCCACCCTTCCTATGATCATTTCATCCAACCTGGAGGTGAGTCAAGAGAAAAATATACTTAGTGTTTTGAAGAAGTACAAGCCCATCATAGGTTTGTTAATTGCTGATATCAAGGGGATAAGTCCAGCCTTCTACATGCATCAAATTCTCATGGAACCTGAGTGTAAGACTATAGTAGAATCCCAAAGAAGACTCAACCCAATCATGAAGGAATTTATGATAGAAGAAGTGATTTGGTTGCTTGATGCAGGAATAGTTTTTCCCATTTATGATAGCCCCTTGGTAAGTCCAATCTAGGTGGTACCCAAAAAGAGTGGAGTTCCAGTGGTCACTAATGAAAATAATGAGAAAAACCAAACAAGAGTAGTGAATAAATGGAGAGTCTGTATAGACTACAGAAAGCTGAATGATACCAAAACAAAGGATCACTTTCCCTTACTGTCTTTAGATCAAATGTCAGATAGATAGGCAAGCAATGAATTCTTCTTCTTTCTTGATAGTTATTCTGGTTAAAACTAGATTTTCATTTCACATGAGGACAAAGAGAAAACCACCTTCACATATCCATTTCGGACATTTTCCTACCGGTAGATTCCCTTTGGCTTGTGTGGTTCTGCTTCCAATTTTCAAGGGTTCATGATGGATACTTTTTCAGACATGATTGAATGGATAATTTGTGTTTTCATGGGTGATTTTTCTATTGTGGGAAATAACTTTGAGAACTGTCTATAAAATATATAACTAGTGTTAGAAAGGTTCTAAGAGGCTAACTTAGTATTATAATGGGAAAAGTGTTAATTCAAGGCCATTGAAGGCATAGTTTTGGGACAAATACTTTCTAATAAGGGTTTGTAGGTCTATAATGCTAAAGTGGAGGTCATACAAAATTTTCTCTCACATGAAAATGTAAAAGGAATCAGATGTTTTTTCTGGGTCATTTTGGGTTCTACAGGAGGTTCCTTAAAAACTTTTCTAAGATTACTAAACCCCTGTGCTCCTTGCTAGTTAAAGACACACCCCTTGTCTTCGATGAGAAATGTCTAGAGGACTTTAATCATCTCAAGTAGAGGTTAAATACTTCACATGTAATCACTACTCCTGACAGGAATCTTCCTTTTGAGGTGATGTGTGATGCTAGTGACCTTATTGTAGGAGTTGTTTTGGGGTAGAGGAAAGATAAGAAACTACAAGTTATTTACTATGCATGAAAGCTGATGGATGATACCTAGAAGAATTATTCTACCACTGAAAATGAGTTGTTTGTTGTGATGTTTGCTTTGGAAAAGTTCATGTAGTACTTGATAGGATCAAGGAACATAATATTCACATATCAATCATCCCAAAAGTATTTGCTGGCTAAAATGGACTCAAAACCCAGACTCATGAGGTGGGCCTTGCAGTTATAGGAGTTTGATTTATTAATTAAGGATTAGAAAGGGTCTGAGAATGATGTTTCAGATCACTTGTCTCGATTGCCCAATACCCTAAATAATGAACCAAGAGAGATCAACACTTCTTTCCCTGATAAACAATAGTTTGCAGACTCTGTGTAGCAGTCTTCTTGGTTCGCATACTATGCCAACTTTCTGTCAGCTGGAGTCATGCCCAAGGTTCTATCACACAACTAGAAGAAGAAGTTTATATTTAAGCTAAAATATTATATTTGGTATGACCCTCTTCTCTTTAGGAGATTTTTTGATGGGATTTTCATAAGATGTGTGGTTGAAGATGAGATTTTTCCCATACATTAGAGCTTCCATTCATCACCTTGTGGTGGCCACCATGGAGAAGAAAGGACTACTCAAAAGGTCCTACATGATGGTTTCTATTGGCCAACATTGTTTAAATATACTAGGAGTCTGGTTATTAGATGTGAGAAATGTCAAATGTTGGGAAATGTTGGAAGAAGGCAGGAACTGACCCAAAAAGAATTATTGAGGATGAAATATTATATGTGTGGGGATTGGACTTCATGGGACCATTCCCATACTCTTATGGGAATGATTACATTTTTGTTGTTGTAGACTACATGTCTAAGTGGGTTGAGGTAGTAGCTCTGCCCAGCAATTCAGCTACTAGTGTTGTGAAATTCATTACGAAAAACATATTTTCCACATTTAGTGTGCCTTAAGAATTCATCACTGATAATGAGACTCGCTTAAAGAATTATAATTTCAAAGGTTTGATGGAGAAGTATGGGTGATCACATAGTATAGGCACCACTTACCACCCAGAGTCTTGTGGGAAAGCATAAGTTTCAAACAGAGAGCACAAACGGATTTTAGAGAAAACATTTTCTAGATCTTGGAAGGACTGGTCAAGGAAGTAGGATGAGTCCCTTTGGGACTATAGAATTTCTTATAAGACTCCTATAAGGATTTCACCATATATTCTAATCTTTGGGAAAACATTTCATCTACCTATTGAGTTACAGTAGAGATCTTATTGGGAAGTTAACGCTCTTAACATTGATTTTAAGTCTACTGGTGTGAGAAGACTATTAGAGTTGAGTGAGCTCGAGGAGATTAGAAGATATTCCAATGAGAATGATGAAATTTACAAAGAGATAAAAAAGTCTTTTCATGACTCAATAATTCAAAATATGAATTTCAGGGTTGGGGAGAGGGTTCTTCTTTCCAATTCTAGATTGAAGCTGTTTCTAGGAAATTTGACGACTGAGTGGTCAGGACCCTTTACCATTGTTAGAGTTTTGGATAATGGAGCTGTTGAGATAGTTGGAGAAGATAATCAACCTTTCTTAGTCAATGGTCAATTAATAAAGCACTTCTTTGAAGGGCGGCCAAAATACTTCTCTTCCATATCTCTTTTGGAAGAATGAACTGTTTAAAGTATAACTGAGGTCTATAAAGTTAGTGTTTCATGAGAACTAACTCATAGTTTCTTAGTTGTTTTAATTTTATCTTTGTTCTTCAATCATGTTAACCTCTACTGATTGATCTCTAGTTTAACCTCTTCACTGCTTGATGGTGCCACATGATTTTTTTTTGTTTTAGAGATAGAGTGGTTGCTTCTAGAAACATGGAAAAAAACCCAAGGTAGAAATCCACTACGTCATATGGATTAAATTTCCTTCTACTCACTCCCTTGGGTTACATATCATGAACTTAAAACTCTGTAATATTATTTTACTTATTTGAACATACAGTTTAATGAAGTGGAGTAACCACCCAGTTCTGCTAAAGAGGATCTGTCTATAGAAGTCAGTGTTAAAGATCCAATAATTTAGGGAAGTGTTGTTCTTCCCTTTTCCACTTTTACTTAACTCCTTAATCTTAATTGTGAATTAAGTCTGGGGGACCCCCCTTACCTGTGAAAATTTTATTATTTTTCTTGCTTGTGTGTTATCTTGATAATATCTAATTAGTTGAAAAAGTATTTTGAACTGCATTTTGAAACTTTCTACACCCACTATTTTTCTTCTCATTGAGCTGTTGCGGCACATCATTGTTAATAAAATCATTTGTATGCTCATAATGATTCAAAGCATGAAAATTTTAGCCATAGAACTGAGCTTGTTTCTTGTGATAATTGGTGGGGGTTGGTTCTTCTGTTTTTTTTTTGTGTTTTTCTTTTCTTTTTCTTTTTTGTGTGGAAAATCAATCTTTTGAACATTTTTTCTACCCTCTCAATATCTTTTTTTAAGGGTGGGGAGATGGGTCATTCTAGTGTCATGTAAAATTCCCTCTTCCTGATCCTAAGTTATTAAAAATAATATTTTTTTCATTATTTTATGGCCATTGTAGGTTCACTGGTACTTCAATAATGTCATGTTTAGTGGATAACTACTCACTGGTTGATGATAGTGGAACTTAGTCAGAAAATGTAAAACATGAATAATTTTTTAGTGCAATTTTTCACTGTATCTATGGATCTATCTGTTTAGGAACTGAGGATTAGAGTGTGATAGAATAGGATTTGTGGGATGATGATCATGACTTAGGGTAACTAGAATTTCTCACTGGAACCTAGATAACTCACACCTTTTGAAAAAATAATAATATTCAATCACTTTAGGAAGTCAACTTGATGGATTATTAATTAAGTCCTTTGTAACTATAGTAAAATGGGAAAATGGGATCACACAGTGATTATCTGAGACAAGGCGCACCAAGTGCATTTCTGTGAGTAAATAAAGTCAATTTCAATCTTAATAAGTGTTATTCATAGTACTTGGCACATGGAATATGGTTGGGAAAAATTGAAATAAAGTGACCTTGTCAAAAATGAACTCATTAAGGTGAGGATAATTTTGAACCCAGATGAAGAAGGGAGAAATTGAATTGGTTTAAATTCATTTGAGATGAATCAGTAAAGTGATTAAATTAATGGACTTTAATTTTTGGAACCTGGGAGATGGTGAGAAAGCAAGTTTCCCTTGGTTATGTTTTGAGTTCCACTTAATCTAACCTTTCATCACTCCTTTAATGAGAACTTGAATTGGAATGTGAAGTAGGATAGTTAATGAGTGCATATAGGAGGCATGACATACTTGAAAGTGTATGAATTTGTGAGGCTTTTGACTTCCAGTGGGTTTTTTATGCTAGGTAGGGCCTCATTTTTTAACACATTTGGAAATCCAGACTCACTATTTGGTCTTTCTCCTCTGGGTATTAATGTTTAATCATTCACTTTTTGAACTAAAACTCACAAATCATCTTTCTATTTTAAAGTCAAAATAATGTACTTGACTGAGGACAAACAATGTTTTAAGTGTGGGGAGTTTGATGTGGCAGTGTTTTCATATTCTTTGCCACATTCTTTTTTGTAGTTTTACTAGATTTTTAATACCAAAATTTTGATTATTATTAAATATTTGATAATTTTTGTGATTTTTTACCTTTTCGTGTAAAATAAGCAATTTTAGTTTAAATCATGTGTTTTAATGTGCATTATTTTCATTTTAAAAAATTCTTAAATTAAATCAATTCTTTTGAATTTGACCTTTATTTTTATTCTTTTATTTTTATAATTTTTCATTCTAGTTAGTTTATCAATTCATTAATTTAAGTAATTCATTATTTTTAATTTCTAAATAAATAACACACTTTTCTTTTTAATCATTAAATAATCAAATTGGTTTCTAGAAATGTAATTTTATTCAATTCTTTAATTTACTTATTTCTTTAATTAATTAATTTGTTAACTAATTTAACCAAAAAACATTAAATACTTTAATTTTTTTAAAATTAATTTGTTTATAATTTTTTTGACAAATAAATTCATTCTTTTAAATAAAGCATACTTAATTTTATTATTTAATTTTGTATTATCTATTTAGTTTCAATTTCAATTTATTAATTTAATTGATTAATTTATTAATCTGTTTTTATTTTTATTAAATTATTTATTTCTTTAATTTAGTTGATTTAATTATTTTGCAGTTCAGACATGGTGCCACCATTTCAACCTGTGTGTCGTTTCAACCTGTCTGGTGCCACACTGAATGTCCCACCGTGAGCATCACTCATGGTTCCACCATTCCAAACGGTGTCACAACCACCCTCAGTAGCACCTATCTTCACGGAGCCACACTCCTCTTGCCACCGTTTCCATCTTCATACCACCGTTCTATGTCATTGTTTCCCTTGTAGTCCTACAGTGTCCTCCAAATGGTGGTACCATTTCACCAATCAGTCGGTGGAACCATTTCAGATTTATTGTCTCGCACTTTTCTTCACGGTGCCACCATTCCTCATGGTGTCACAGCAAACCCAGCCACCATAACCCCCTTTTTGTGTCACTGTGACACCGTTTAATTTTTTCTCTTCTCCCACCGTCACTTTTCCTTCGTACCACTCTACCACCATTCCACTCCTCCATCTCCCCTATCACCATCACGAGAAAAAAAAATCCTCACAGTAGCTTCACCACACATAAATGGAATCATTAAGAAATTATAGAAGCATTGAAATACAAGCTAGAAGAATCGATAGAAGAAAAAAACACCATATATGGATATCAATAACAACATTTCACTCAACAATAGATCAAAACATCGATCTCGAAATCATGAATCAGAAAACCAGAATCAAAATGAAACTAGTATAAAATCAAAACCCCATGATCTAAACCTAGTAGGAAACATTGACTCAACCCTCACCTGATTCGAGTCTGAGATCACCAGATAATCCTCATGCCACCTTTTTTTTCCACAGCTCAGCACCCCTTCTCTCAAATCGAACCCAACATCATATAATCATTTTGCTGCACCTCACCTTGATCCACCCCTTTCTCCTTCCTTACCCCCCACTTAACCGCTGTAACACCTACATGAGCCCCACGACCTCCCCTGCCATTTCTGTCTACTTCTGAAACCAGCACCGAATCCTTTGGCCTCGAACCACCAACCCCCTCCCTCATCCTCCTCCTCGCACCATATCGACCCTGACCCCCTACTTCGAACCCTAATCCATCTCCTGCTCTGCCATTTGAACCGCCGCCACTTACCCCTAACCCCCTCACCACTCGAGCCTTCTCCCTCAAGCACACCCTTTTCTGCATTTATCCACAACCACCATTCCTGAACCCTCGCCGGATCCCTCCTCCCTTTCCCCTCTTCTCCAAACCGACTCCCACCCCCCCCCCCCCCTTACACACACACACACATTTCATTCTTTTTCATTTTATTTTTTTTATATTATATTATAATATATAAAAACATATATATAATATATACTAATTATATTAACATATATATAATATAACTAATATAACATATCTAATAATCATAATATATTATTTAATATATATAGTAATTAAGATAACTAATATAGTTAAATAACTTACATAATAAATTTATTTCATTTTATTGCTTGGTTTAGAAAATTATTAAGTTAATTAATATATATATATATATAATAGTAATATAAATATATTAATTATTTATTTTAATTATAACTTTAGGTATATATAAATAAATATATATTTATATATATATATACATATATATTTTTATGTAGTTTGTTTCTTTCCTGACCCACGTGTGTTTTTGTTGTTCCATGCTGAGGGACGATTGTGGATTGGTGCACGTGATCCATTCATTCAGTTAGAAGCAACTGCTCCAGTGACCAACTAGGGGAAATAGTATTATGAAAGCCCCATGTAGGTCGACGAACACATCGGGTGGGATTCTAGAGAGTTCTTTTCATCGAGTGGAGGAGGGGGAGCACGTGACATGAGAAGGTGATGAATTAGCCTGGGGTGATCAATCATTCAGAAGAATTTATTTTGGGACGTTAGACAAGGGATACTTCAGTCATCTATCCAGAGGATGTGGAAATCCCTAGAGTATTCACCACTTAGAGGGAGCATATTCCAGGCATTAGAGCAGGAAAACACAATTCCTCATCTCAATTCCCAAGGTGGGACATCGGGCATACTCCAACACCTCATCCACCATCAAGTAGTAGGAATTTGAGTTTTCTGGAGTTCAAGCAAGGAGGAAAATATTTTTTTCATTACACTGTTTTGTGAAACTTCCTTCATTATGAACATTCTTCTGTTTAACTCTTTTAATTTGTTGAAGTCGATCATGATAATAGGATAATATTATTTGGGGTAATAGGTTGGCTGGATAGAGTTATTGATCTATTTTTTATGCATTCATTTTATATTGGATAACTCTCTCTCTTTCTCACATCATCTGGATAGTTATTTTATTTTAAATTTCAAGTAACAATGAAAATGGTCCTTGATTAGAACCAATTTCTAATTGTTTTCAATGTGAGGATTGAACTAAACAGTTATTCTCTCTTAAGAGGAAGGGAGATTCACTGGGTTCAAATGACAGGTTGAACCCAGTGAATTCTCATTTTTAACCATTTCTTGATCGAACTATTTCTACAGTTGAGATAACTGTAGTTGTTATTTTGTCAAATGTTGACCAGACAACAATTCTGTCCAACTGCATTCAATCAAATCTAGATCCTTTGATTTAAATACATAAATAAGGAAAAAATAATATGGAATCCGGACAGTTGAATTCCCCTTCTCTATCATATTGACTGCTCAAGCTTGTTCCCACTACACATTGTCTTCATGTTGTTTTTACTTCCCCGTTGCACTTACCAGTTTACCTTTACTTCCTCACACTGATTTTCACTCACTCCACTTCACCACCAAAAAATTATTTTTTTTTGTGAATTTTTATTTGTTTTGTTTTTTAGTAGATCACTAAGCACAACTTTAGGCCTCTCTCTAGTTCGACCCTATCTTTCCACTATTCTAAGTAGTATGTAGGTTATAAATTTTAGTTTGTCTCTTGTTCCCAATGACACATGAGCATGCCGGTTTGTCATCTTTTGTGACACATCAGGTGCCTGAATGGGTTGTGTCCTGAAGTAGGATGAAGCGGTGATCACCTAAGGCTCACAGAAGTTGAGGTAGAATGAGCTGAAAAGCACAACTCATGACCTGGAGTTAGCAGTAGTGGTATGTTCCTTGATGATGTGGCAGAACTACTTGATGGATGAACATATTATTGTCTACTCCGTCCACAAGAGTCTTAGGTATATATTCTCACAGAAGGACCTAAACATGAGATAGTGGTGATGGCTAAATTTAATCCAGGACTTTTACTTTGAGATGGTCTATACTCTTAGTAAGGGGAACGTGGTGGTAGACGCACTCATCAAGAGGTCTGGTCTACACCTGTTGAGTGAAGAGACATTGCAGATAGCCACGATGTAGATATCCTTAGTGTATGATGATGGAGCAGCTTACCTTTATTCAATAAATGTCACTCCCCCACTCTTATGGTGAGTCAGTGAGGCACAAATTGTGGATGTTGACTGTGAGGCCTGGCGTGCCAATTTATCCTCATGACAAGATCCGGATGGATTTTTGATAGGTGGGGACCACATCATTATTTTCATAGGATGCGTTGTAATACCAGTAACGTTGTAGTAAGAGGTGTTTATGGAGTTCCATACATCCCCTTTGGCAGTACATCCTTGTGTGGCGAAGATGTACCAGGACCTCTGACGTTAGTACCAGTGGCTAGGGATGAAGAAAGCAGTAGACGAGTTCAGTTAAATATGCCTCACTTGTCAGCAAGTGAAGGCTGGGCACTGGGTTCTAGTAGGCTTGGCATAACAAATTGAGGTAACAGAGTGTAAATTGGATGATATCTCAATAGAATTTGTGATGGGTTTACCACTCATGTCCAGGGGCCATGATTTTATCTTGGTGATCATTGACTAACTCTCCATGTTAGCTCACTTCCATCCCATTCAAGAGTAGGGATCGGTAGAGGTCCTGGGACACCTCTACATCTAGGAGAGAGTGCAGATACATAGGGTGCCTTTGAATATCATCTTAGAGTGTGACACTCTCTTTACATCCTATTTTTTGAAGGGATCGCATGAGGAATTAGGAACTCAACTGTGCTTGAGCATAGCTTCTTAACCTCAGACAAATGGTTAGACGGAGCTGACCATACAGACCTTGGAGGACATGTTTTGTACTGACATCCTTGATTTTAGTCGTAGATGGGAGGATCACCTTCAACTAGTATGGTTTCCATAAAACAACATTTATAACTCCACCATTGGTATGGAATCATTTGATGCTTTGCACGGGTGGCCATGAAGATCATTTATATGCTGGAAAAACCCAGGGGAGTCAACACTTCTGGGTCCGGAGTTGGTATGGGATACCATTGAGAAGGTGAAAATCATCCATGCACGGATGAGGACAACAAAAAGAAGGAAGAAATCTTATCCTAACAGGAGACATAGACACTTGAAGTTCAAGGATGGAGACTATGTTTTCATTTGGGTCTCACCCTGGTTGGGATTTCAGAGATTTGGTAAGGGCGGAAAGTTATCTTTTAGGTTTATAAAAACATTCCAAATTCTTAGCATAATTAGTGAGTTGGATACCGCCTAGCTCTTCCCCCAAAAATGCATGGGGTGCGTAATTTTTTTCATGTGTCGTAGCTGATGAGGTACGTGCATGATCCATCGAATGTCATCGACTGGGGCGAGCTGGACATTGACGATGGGGAGATGTTTTCAGAGTTACTACTGGAGATAGAGGATTGAAAGTAATGGGTCCTTCATGGATGGTTGATTCCTCTGGTGCACGTTCAGTAGTAGCACGAGAATATCAAGGGGAGAACATGGGAGAAGGAGGCTTAGATTCATATCCAGTGTCCTCATTTGTTTGTTTATCCTTGTTTCAGCTCACGAGGATGTGAAGCCCAAAAGGGGGGAGTAATGTAATGTCCTGGAATGTTCATGTAATTTTTTTTAAATTATATGGAATTATTCTAGGACCAGACTCTTTGACGGAATCTGATTCCATGGCATGGTGAGCTTGGAATAGAATTTTGAACTTTTTTTACATTAATTTAAGTAAACATGTGAGTGGTTTTCTCAAACACTTAAACTGGAGCTTGAATCAAAAATATAAGGGATCCATTAAACTCAGAATGGTAGGATTCACTTAATTGGATTTAAATTTTACCGGTATGGGTCGACTAGAAAATATAGTTTTTGAACATTTCAGAATATAATAAAATAACTTTAAATTTTCTTTTCTTTTCTTTTATCACCATTGAGTGGTGGAATTCTATCACTATGGTGTGGTGAAGAGGCGGTAATAAGACCCTTTATTGAGACTTCTTAATGGGGGTGAAACAGACACGCAGTTTCATCATTGAAATATCATAACGACGTGGCGACGCAAACGTAATAGAAATGTTGCGATGTTTTTCTCTATTAATTAGATAACATGTTGGGGAATAAAATGAGTAATTCCTTTGATGAACCAGTGATTAACATCCTCTCCAATGATGAACAGTTAACACCATCAAATCGCTAGCGATATCAATGCACCTCAAAGAATGGGACCGAAGGGTGATGAATGTTGATAGCTTCAAAGGGAATATGAATCTTTTTGGTTGGATTGCTTCAGCGATGAAAACCTTTGAGGTAGGGGTTTTTTTGTTTTATGTTTCCATGTTTATTATTATAAACAACAAACGTGGATCAACCCACTAATAGGTTGATATTTGGATCTCTTGTTCTTACAGGAGGGAACTTCTCTTAGAGTTTTTCATTGTGATTATTTGATTAATTTTTATGGAATTTAAATTCTATGTCCTGTGTTTATAAACCTCTAATGCGGTGGGTGTGGGCCGACACAAAAAATGAATTATCCCCTTAGACTTGTCTATTTTTTTCATTCTTCATAGCCACATTTTTTAAGAGGAGGCAAGGAGGATTCGAGACCATTGTATGGGAGATGGAATCCCCTAAAGGCTGAGGTGCAAGCGGCATGAAGAATAGACCACCAGAGAGAACTCAGTGGTCCGTGGTGGTGCAGAAGGAGCTGCCGGTCTCTATACTAGTGGCAGGCGGTGGGCAGACGCAGCCACCCGGTCACATCGCTACACTGCGGATGCGGCACCCCAACACGTCACATGCGACAAGGCTATGGTCAGCCGACTGTGGTAGAGGAGGTGGCCCCATGGATGACCCACAGGGTAGGGGAGTGGACCTGGCTTCTAGCTGCATCTCGTTTGGGCAAGAGCTGGTCCACCCTAGCAGGGCGGACCTGGCACATCGGGTTAGGTCGAACCCGCCACTTGGGGTCGGGCCGAACCCATGACCCACTGGGATGTACACAGGCTGGGCCTGGTCCAGGTTAGGTCAGCGGACCTGTGTCGGTTTGGTGGACCCCGGGCCAGGTTCGGTTGGGTCAGATCGGACCCAGAACCAACCATACCCTTTTTTGAAAAAAAACCAATATCATTCGAATCGGGTCTCCAATTGATGAGCCATTTGTAGCATTGGAACCCTCGCGACAAGGCAGAATGTTTTCCATACTCTACGGATATTTTCATGGATGTTGAAAAACATTAAATTCCTTAAGGAGTGGTTCTCCCATAATCAAGTGCACTATGTGCGGAAACCCTACGGTTGGATGAGACTTGATGACTGCAGATAATAAACCTTATATGGATGAGCTACGATAGCCCAGTGGGAAGCATCTTTGTTTGACCTGGTAGTCCCACCGTGGAGAGTGACTCAGTTTGACCTAGCATACATGTGGTACTCAATCGTAGGAGTACCTCAGTATGGCCAAGGTGGGAAGAGGATTTTGTGTGACCCGACATGCCCACGGTGGGGAGTATCTCTATGTGACCCATCATACCCATGGTACTCATCATGGATGAGTAACACAGCAGCCCAAGGTTATTGGGAAGTGGCTCGGTGTGACCTAGTAGACCCAATGTACTTGTATAGGAGGAGTTCTCTAGAAGCCCAAGGTGTTCAATGATACGATTGATGTCCCTACATTCCTTACTCTAGATTGTATCTTGTGTTAGTTGTCTTTATTCAAGGATTTTTTTATGTATTTATTTAATGTCTTCCCTCATTGGTTTGGGGACCCTATTGAGTATATTGTGTCTCACCCCTGCATGGGCTTCACCCGCACGTGTTGTGTCTAGTGCAGAAAACTGATTCCTTGACGGAGGACTTGGTGGCCCAGAACCTGGTGGTTTCTAGTGATACCAGGAAGGTGGGGCATACTTCTATGGCTTCTAGCAGCTACTCTACACTAACCCATCAGGTGTGTTTTCCAGCAGATGAATTTCAGATTTTCCTTATAGTTTCTTGTTTTCATTTCATCTTTCGTTGCGTTTGTATTCTGGAAAATTGGACCAACAGTTCGTACTTTTTCTCAATGGTTGTTTAGTGGCATGAATTTTTACCTTTATAGATTTGTGATGTGGTTTTTTGTGCATTCATATAGGTGCTTATCCAAATGCCTCCCACTTGTAGGTTGACGCCTTCAGTTCTAGTTGTCAACCATTGGCCTTCAGGAGGTGGGCTTGGGGGATGTCACGGAATGGGCCCTAGGGGATGGGATATGATAGTATCAAAGATACAAGATTCATCCAACTGATTTATATAATATTAAAAATTCCATTAATGGTCCAATTTTTGTACTCTTTTAATATTATAGTAAATATAGTGACCATATATTATGGGAATACAAGAATACATGGTAAGAGTTAATGTTTTAACTAAGGGTTAATGCTAAGAGATAAGGTTAATTTTGTGACCTAAACTTGTCTAAAACCTATTGGTTTAAAGGATTTATACCCATCCTCATCTTATCATGTAAATATATCAAAATAGAGATATTATAATTCAAAAATCAATTTATAATAAAATAATATTTCAAAACTTTCCTAAAGTGACCCTCTTCCTTATTATAATAGCCCACCACCTATACCAACATACTAACAACTCTCATGCCCTTTGGATCTTCAAAATTATTCTCAAATAAGCTCCCAACATCCCCAACTTACTCTGAGAATCTTTACATTTGTTATAATGAAGCTCAATGAATCATTTTTTCCCAAATCAAAATGAGTTACCCGATTTAGAGGTAACGTTTTCTCTCAAGCTATTTTCCTTTATTTTCCATCTCCAAACCCCTAACCTATATTTATTCCATTAATTTATAACAAAAAAAGTATCCTCAATATACTATAATCTTTTAATGATAATATTTTGACCTAAACTTACATACACCTTCATATAATGGATTTGGAACATACTTTTTCTGTGTACCGTGAACTACTACCTCACGAAATGATGATTGTTCAATTTTATCCTACCAACTCTCACGGTAAAAATTATGACGGAAATATATTTATTTATTATATATATTATATTAATATTTTCTATATACTTTTATATTTTTAATTATAACATACCTTTATGCTTTTCATGTTGTATAAATACATTAATTTCATTTGAGGAAGTGTGGACTACCATCTCCTCAATGTGATATAACCCGTTCATGCTATAGATGAAATGTATAAAGAATCGATTTAATTAACCTGTTTATCTTATATTACATAGATATTTTACTTTAATTTTAATATACATATGTATCAATTAGTTTTAATTCTTTTAATATAACAATAACATGAAAGTAGCGTTCATGCGTACATACAGCCTACGGGCTCCATGAACAGTGCATTTCATTTCTTATCTCCAAATATTATGGATTATTCTAAATAAATTTATATATATTATATTTATAAGTTATTTAATTCATTAATATTATTCTTTAGATGATGGACATATGACCATATGGACAATTTGTAATAATAACTAGTTTATTTTTGACTCAAGTACAGAATATCGACTAAACACCCAATATGTACTTAAATAATTTTTTAATTTTTATAACATTGTAATAAGTGATATAAATGGAATAAAAACATGAAAATTTTTCTCAAAAAAGGATAAATAAACTTATGTTTATTATTCAGTATGATAAATAATGAACAAGACAAGTCGGACTCAAGGTAAGGGACTTGGTCTCAATCATCTTTATTTGGGGAATATGTTGATGTTATACACCTTTATTTTCTTATAAGGTGTTTATAAAACCATTTGATTCATTACATATTTAATTATTATATTATAATTATATTTAATGTTTGGTATAATTTTATTTTATAATGATATGTATTCAAGTGTTTCTTATGTGGTAAGGGATTTCTCAACTTCTCATTCCTTTCAAGTTCTTTTTTTTGTGGAATATATTTCAAATTTTCATACCACATTCTTATTTAAATTTTATTATATCCCATGTTTTATTATGATTAATTTATGGATGGGATACCCTTTTCACTTCCCTTTTTAATGTTTTCTAAAACCATGCTTAATAGCTATTATGCTGCAAAATGTTCATCTCAAAATCTCCCTTTATTTTCAAGAAATTATTTTATTTTCATTATTTGAATACCCAAACATCATTCATTTATAAGGGTATTAATCATGAATTAAATATTATTTATTTTATTTTGGAATTAAAAAAATAAGAAAACCCTCATTCCCTTTCCTTGGGTTATAAATGACATAATGATTATGTTTTTAATAACTTTTTGATATACCATGAATTTTATATGAAACCCATTTATTTTGTTATATTTGGTTTGTTTATGAAATATTTTTTTAAGATATATGTGGCTCACATGAAAATAAAGACATATTAAGGATTCACCCTAATAGCACTCTAATGTATTGGGAAAAGAAATTAATCTCTAAATATGACAAATTTTACCATACCTTGGTGAATAAACATGGAAATATTTATGATACCTTGGTGAATAACCTTGGTATCTTTTATGAAACCTTTGAGATATACCTTGGTGGTATGAAACCTTTGGGATAAACCTTGTTGATATTCTTATGAATCTCTAAATTACATTTTGTAGCCAAATTTTCAAGTTATGATCCAAGTTCGTATTGTTATGATATTCCACTTTCTTATACCTTTATAAAAGTCCCCATTTTCTTATTTTTATCTCTCAAGATAACATGTATATTGTTTCCCTTGTTTTCCCTTACTGATATTTATTTTCTCATCCCAAATTTTCAAATACTTTTCACATGAATTAAGATTGGTAATGACAAAGATAATTCTATGATGAAAGTATTTGAAGATTTGAATTGCAAAAAAACCAAATTTCATTTTAATAGTTTTTGTTTTATGAGAAAAATGGATGACGTGAAGACTTATCTACATTTTAATATTGAAAGTTTATGTAATATGTTTTACTAATTATCTAAAACACTAGACCTAGAAGATCATTGGGAATGAATGAAAATAAATTCTAGTCAAAAGTCACAATAATAATTTATGTTTAAGGATGGGGCCTTATACATAACTACTTCTAACTCAAGATGATGGGTAGGGTGGTTATTATAATGATGTTATAACTAGAGAGAGCCATATGTGAGAGGAACAGTTTGCAATATACATAACACTGAGAGGGGGAGAATCATTGTTGGGGATTTTTTAAACCAATTCCATCTTTTTATCCCTTTATCTTCTGACCTATTAGGATCTTGATTGTCTTATTCTCTTTTCACTATCGCATGCAATAATAGAAAGCAGTAAAAACATGCACGCGATATTTTTACAAGTTTCACTACTCAATAAAAATAGCTACATCCTTTCTATGTATGGTGATGACTAGTACATGGATTCTCCACTATAAAGTGATATTCTATTACAGTGGTTGACTAGGAAAACAATCTGATAGTTAGTGTGGTTCCCTACACTTGGAGGAGGGAAGGAGATAATCACTTCCCAATGTGATTTCCTACACTCATAGGGGGAAGGGAAATAATCCTATATCCTAAACTAGTGATAACCAATCAAACTTTCAGCTTCCTTGGTGGTTCCATATACTGCATGTGGAGACAGTATTCTTCCTTCTTGATAAGTTAGGTTCGGATATTGGTCTTCTTTAGTGATCTTCACTTGATTAATTGCAAAGTAATAGGCCAGAAATTCTTCATTCTTTCTTTTCTTCTCTAGTTCAAAACCAACTACACTAGTTCATCTTCTTTCTTCTTCTTTCTTCTTCTTAGTGAAACAAAAAACTGCACTATTGTTCTTCTCACTTATTCTCTAGTGAAACAACCAAATTCACTAGAACATACTCTATATTCTTGGCTATAATCACATACACCAATGTGATTATTCAGTCAATAAAGATCAGTTCACTTGGAATCATTTAAATCAGTTATTATCCTTTGTTCAAGAATGAATGTAATCATACATGTGGAATTAAGGTTGAAACTTTGTTCCATTTCTTTCTTCTTCTTCTTTACATGCATGCACACACTTGTTTGATTCTTTTATTTAAGTGTCTTTACATATTCATGTGCATCAATACATGCACTATCTCCTTCCTCTCTTTGTGTGAGAACCCTAATGGGTGTGGTTCTTTGATCACACACACAACCTATTCTCCTTATCCTATTATTTATTTTTTTTCTTCCTCTTTCACTTGATTAGGGTGTTTCATTATATTTATATGTATATGTTTCTTCAAACTCGAATAGGCGAAACCCTTTCTTTGTGTGAGATTTTTCTTCCCTCTTGTACTCTCTATATTCACCAAAACACAAACCCATGCAAATAGTATTGTATAAGTATGTGTAACTTAGAGGGTTCTTATTTGCCTCATGAAACTAGGGTGGAAATTGGTAAAGTTATCAATGTGGAGGATGTGTGGTTTTTCTTTGTGCATGAGGTGCACATATATTCCTCTTCGCAATGTTTAGTGAGAGACAGGGGCTCAAGAACTAGCTCACGATGGTGTGGCCTTCTCAAAGCACAACAAGGGTTTTAAAAAACCTATCGCATGTTCATGGTAACTAGTTCTTCATAAAGTGGATTGAGAGTGCAAAGAACTTATCAACAACTCACAGAAACTCTTCTTCGCAAAGCAGAAGTCTCGGGGGACTCCTGGATGGTCTTCGCAAAATGATACGCATAGTGATACGATATTTTTTGAAAACATGATCTCTCAAGTGTGTGGGAGAAGCAACCTATTTCATATTGGGGGCTACTTCTTTTATAGGAGAGGAGAGGATCTTTTCCGCATTCAAAATCATCAGGATATGTCTTAGAGATTGCGGCATTGCATGCTTGGGATTTTTGGGGTTCTTTAAATCATCAAACCTACGTGAAGATATGTTGTGCCCCTTAGGTTGTTTTCTCTTCAATGTGGGCTCTTATATTTGTGCATGGATTCAAGATCGCATGAATGATTCTCTTTTATGAATCTCACATGGATCTGTGTGGCTGTGGGAACTGTGTCTACCTCGACCGGAGCTTATTCTTTGAGCTATCACATGCATATTAGATGAATATTTCAGCATGGTCTCAGTTCATTCCAATGGCCCCCATCACGTTGAGACGATAATCAGGGGTGGCTGGAGATCAATCAAGGTGGTGTGGAAGTTCTATGGCGTACTGCATTACATCAGGTGGATTGGAGGTTGAAGACGATGGTGTGTAAGGATTAGATGGCTCTGATTCAAACATGCAAAGCACTAGATCAGATGAGTGGAAGACATATGGATGACTGAATTTGGTGTTTAATCGAATGGTTAACCGAAATAAAGATGTTATAGACGGCTGAGAATACACCCGAGGATTTTAAAACTCATCCCATGTCGAATCATAAAAGCGTAGATTCGCGGATTAAATATAAAGTTGCTCCATCATTCGGCCATAATTCTCCTCTCCCTCCATTGGTGTTGCCCTGCACTGGTTCTCTGCGGGTGCACTATTAGCGCCCACTCTACCAACTTGGGCACACACCTAATTCCCGCTATGAAAACCCTGGGGGTTTATACATGGTCCCCATGTGCCTATTTTAGGCTAGCCTTGAGGGCTTCCCTTTGGGCACGGTTGACCCATGGGTCCCGCATACACCTGAGGTTTGAGTTCCTCGGCTAGTTCAAGAGTTGACCCAATTTTTTGTAAGCCAAAAAAATAATCCATATAATTGAAATGCATGGCCATATTAAAAATATTTTCATGGCCTTATCAGGGTCAAAAACCCCTTCTTCAACCATCTTATTCCTCCTTTCCATTTTGGATTATCAAATACAAAGTACTTTAATCATCCTTAAAAGGATTTTTCTTCAATGTTGTAAACCATGTATAATTTTGATATAAGTTCCTTGAGCTTAAATATCAGTGCATAAATCATCTGATTTGTAACAACATGGAGAATTTCCTAATCATGGAATCCAGTGATATGAATCCATAAAAATTATCATGCGATCTTCACTTCAACCAATCTCCATTCACTTTGGATTTTCTTATTCATTTTGACCATTATTGACACTTGTTGACAAAAAATACAACTTATACACAAAGTGGTCCCAAAAATACCCCCCTTTGTATTTTGTTGTCAATACCTTAAAACTTCTCCTGAAATGAATTTTTCAATGTCAAAATGAGAATATTCTCTCTCCCCTGACTTTAATTTCACTTCTCTCCCCCTTTTTGAAAAGTAATACAAAGGTCGTGGTAGATATGGTATAATTCCATACTTGATCAATGTTCTATCAATCATTTCACTCTAAGTCTACATGAGCAATTCTCGGGGTAGAAAACAAGAAGATTTGATTTTGAAAACAAATCTATCCATTACCCAATGAATATGACACCTAATGAGATGTGAAATCATGTACATGTCTTGGAGTTATTAACACTTTCATTCCAAGAATACAGTAATAAGTGTGATATGAAATATTTATCCTGAAACTCTTGCACTCTATCCAACAAAAGGATCAAAATCATTCAAGTGAAATATGAAGGATAAGTGGCCTTGGGGCACATTCAGTCTTTTTATGTCACAGATTAACTTTGTTACTCACCCTTTGTAGAATGATATTTATTTTGAGTAACCAAGGATGAGAGATTTAGAAATAACATAGCTTTTACAATGAAATGATCTTCATAAAATCTTAAGAGTAATTGAATTATATACCAACTGATGTTGATACTAATTGTGATAATGACTCTGGTAGCATCTTCATGTGTCTCCCCATCAAGGGAACACTTCTCATCATTGAATCCCAGGTTTTCCCCCTGATATCTTGCCTCACCTTCAATTCCCTATATGATAAGAACAAATACAATTCACAAAGATATAAGGGAATAAGGTGGATCCTCCATTCTCTATCAATGTGAACAACATGGTTGAGATGATATACTCAACCAATATGTTCCATTATATTGGAACCGGGCGTGCAGCGGAAGCCCCAAACAGGTGAGTTTTTAAATTCTTTGCACTAACGGTCGATGAAAACTTGTCGACGTCAGAGAAGAGCAGCCCGGTCATTGCCGAGGACCACACATGGAGGATTTTAAGCACAAAAATAAACCGTAAAATACCTAGTTCAGATCCAAAGCCTCACACGACGTCTACTCGTCATTGTAAATCGCTGATCGAAGAATCTGAACCTGAATTCCTCTAGATCGTCCACAGGTGCTTCAAGAAATCCACTGGAGCGTCGCTCGTCGTAATCCGGGTGCTAGAACGGATTTACGATGATGCCTTGGACGCTCCAACGTCCACCGCATCGTATCACCAGTGATGCCCGAGAGAGAGCTCCATCCGAGCTCCTTGGATCCAAAGCGTCTCTCTCCAGAATGTGGGAGAGAGGAGAGGATAGATAAGCTCCATGAATAGTGTTTGGAAAATTCCCCTCCTCTTCTATTTATAGTGCACAATTAAAATACCTGGTATCGCCACGCCGACCCCCGAATACTTAACGTACTATCAATGACATTTATGACTACTACACTGAGCCATAAATATTATTATCATTTACTTGTAATATATTAAAATATATTACATGATAATAAATAAGTCATTAACCTGACTCCTCGCTCCCATGAATATTAATTGAACCTCGAATAATTTAATATTCATCAATTAATATTTTTCATGTTTTTACTTAAAACTCGTAAATACATTTAATAAATAAATTCAATACTCATTATTTTAAACTCGAATAATATGAATTTATTTATTTCATTGTTGGTTGTTTAACTCTGGACAAATCCCGGACCCATATGGCGGGGACCGCCATGTCCAAAACTCATATTCAACTGAATAGGGAAGATTCTTGAATACGCTATTGTGTGTGACCCTCTAGGCCCTTATTTTGACAGTCATGAATAGTATTCATAGACCAAGAGCGGGATCTTGCAACCAATCATGTCCCCTGAAGAAATAAGGATTTTCACAGCAGCGACAACTAACCTACGAACACACACTGTGTAATATAATCTCTTTGTCTATAATATCTCATAAAGCAAGACGCACTCTCGTGTCATCGCCCTTTTCTTGCATTATTGTTTGTTGATGTAACTGGATGGATTTAACCTCAAGTTCCATGGCCATGGTCTTATAAAGGTACTTCCATCCCTATCAACGTGGCCAGAGATATATTACTTCCATAACCTGGATGCGACAAATCCTTTCTTGACCATCAACCAATGTCATGCCACCAATGACGCACCCGACACAAACTACCTCACCATGACTTCATTTCCATGGTTTTCATCTTGCATCAAAGTACGCAATCAAATGACATACATTGGTAATGATCTCAAGTCCGGAGACCATTACACATGACCGTAGATAGGAACATCCAATGACACCTGAAACATGTGGTGTTCCTATTGGCGGGCCAGTCCTCATGATCTCTCTACTAGAGATCACCAAGTGCAAACTTCATGAGAAGAAGTCTCAAGGATTATGAGCCCCCAAAAACTAATGGTCAGACATTTACTATGTCCAATTAGTAAGATGTATATAGACCATAGAACATATATTTAAGATTAATTTCATTGTATCTAGAGGTCCTCATTATAGCCTGGGAACTGCTATAACCTTTCGATACGACAATTAATCTTTGGACATTACCATTTCAATAGTGGATGTAAAAAATTCTACACTATATTGGTAAGATGACATCATGCATAGTTAACTCTATACACGATATGGTAATCAAAGGCACTGAATAGTTGGGTCTAGGGCACCCACTATTTCAACACTCCCACTTGCACTAGAGCCAACATGATAACCAAACTTGTTAGCTACCCACATGATGAATATCATGTTTCTGCTGAGTAAAGGCCTTAGATACTGGGTCTGCCACGGTTCCACCGCGTGGCTATTCTGCTATAGTGACCCCATCTCTTTGATTAAAACTTCTCAATAGATGGTATCCCGAGTATATACCCTTTTTCCAACTGTCATAACTTGACATATTGGCTAGTAAGAATATCATAATCTAAATTATGATAATACTTTTCTCACCATGTTCGATTCCATGAACTGGAACAAATCATTGCATTTAACGGCTTCTTAGACATCTTAGAAGCTGCAATGTACCCAGTCTTATAGATATGGCCACCACAGGATGATATGAGCTTGAATTGCTCATCGCCTTTAGACTAACTGCAATACTAGATCACATTGATCTATGTAAGACTAGTTCGTGTCCCCAAAGACTAGTATCCTTTCTTCTCCATTTACCAGGTACATATCTTTTGTACTTTCCAAAGTACAATTAGATTGTTCTGACTACATCCCATGCATTGATCCTGGATATGACTGATATTTGCCTATTGTAAAATATACCTTGGAAATATTGGTTCTTGTACATATCATGGAATACGTGATTGATCCATCACTCCGATGTATGGATTTCAACTCACCGCATTTATCTCTTCCCATGTCACGGACATGTCAACATTGAGAGATTATGCCCTGTGACATAGGCAACAATTCATCTCTTGAATTGTTCCAATATGTAGTTTTCAATACAATGTCACTATATGAACGATTGACTAGGACTAAGCATCCTATAGATCTACCTTAGTAGATCATGTTCCCTAGAACTTAGGTTTCTACTTTAAGTCAATCATTGGAGAGTAAATTTCATTTTGGTCTTAACTACTTGTAAGACCAAAGTCTATTTTCCATATGTTTCTGAACATATTTCCTTAGAAAACATTGATTCTCAGACTAAGCTCACATAGACACATGGAAAATATTTTTGCAAAAGTTTTTTCTATGATCATGTTGCATAATTTAATCCTAAACCGGATTTCAGTAACTTGCAACCTTTATTAGCATTCTGTGAAGTGACCATCCCTTTCTGGTTGCGTCGTATAGACACCATCCATAATTGGTGGTCATGAAATCCAATGATAAATAAATTGATCATAAATAATATCTATGATAAGTAAAATTCTAACGGATTTAGGCATAACAACTTGGTGAAACTAATCGAGGATTATTGGTACTAAGCTCGTACCATCCATGTATCAACTCACTTGAATACCCACCGCAGTATTCAAAATAATATCCCATTTTTCACTTTGATAACTGGAATCCATTAATTTAAATTTAGTTAGTCTTATCATGTTTAGAAAATTTCCATATACTGCTTAATTGTAGGAAATATTATTCAAATTGAATAATAGATCACTGACAGCAGTGAATATAAAAAACATCACCATGGTTTTATCCTTCCTATGTAGTATGTGTCTCCGGAACATTCTTTGTTCCACATGCACTTGTGGAACTAATTCCTATGCCAACTACTTGTGCATTTTGATCATTGACTAAACACAAGTCAATATAGCTCCCACTATCTCTAATAGAGATGTTCACCCTTATATAGAAGTGTAGTCAATTTCTTTACTACCTACTCTTCTATCTTAAGGATTTATGTAACATCCTAAACAACTGTTAGGATTATTACACTAAGTGCACAATGTGTTTGTCTTGACGCAAGTTTGTTTATGTCCTAATAAACTCTTTGCATCCAAACACATGTTGTTATGACATAACGGGTTTACATCATACTATGACCCGTATGATATCCATTTGTCATTATAGTTGGAATATGGTTGTGGGATATCTCTGTTATTTGCAAAGAATTTCATGAAATATAATGGAAGTTTATGCCAGTTCCAACATTGATATTACTTACATCAATACTTTGATGTATAAAATCTGCGTTTAAGAATTACTCCACGCTACATTTTGTTGATCAATGTTGATATGTAAGACTTAATAATCAATCCTCCCCATTAACATCAATGTCGTGATGTCGATAAGGTAATATGCATTTAGGAATTTCTCCACGCTACATTATCATGATTGATGAATACTTGGTCGAGATATTATTCAGTATACCAACCCGAAGCAACTCATTTCTCCTGACCATGAAAAATACTTCACTTTGATATTCCATAATTACTTAAAATAATCTTATGAAGTATATATACCTCTAGCTTATACTTGGAATAGTTCATACTATCATGTTGAACTATTTCCAAAAGCTTTGTGACGTACCTTTATTTCTAAAGGCTCCTTTGTCCAAACTAAAGACATCGATAATACCAAAAGTATTTAGTTATGCCGAGCCTAAATACCATACATGGAATATTCATGACGGCCATTTTTAGTATTACAT
This sequence comes from Viscum album, assembly GCA_963277665.1. Classification (NCBI taxonomy): domain Eukaryota; kingdom Viridiplantae; phylum Streptophyta; class Magnoliopsida; order Santalales; family Viscaceae; genus Viscum; species Viscum album. Next base: position 2,119,390,614 of record OY728163.1, read on the forward strand.
GACAAAGAATTATCTTGTCACAACTGGGTATAAGTCTTACATTTATATTCATCACTAATTGCATTTGATTCATGTATCACTGAACTAGTGATTGAGTTTACTAAAAAAAACATTCATTTCAGAAACTGAAATAATGTCTCCATGCATACAAGGACACATGAGATTAATTTTTGTGGTTATACTAAACAATAGTTCAACATGAATCTTTCACTTGGCAATTAAAGAAGTCGTGTACTTCTCACCACTGGCCTAGGTATCACCCTTTCACAGCCTATTTGGAGAATACACCTAACTTCTAGTAAGGTTTCTATACTAACTTGTTTATCATATTAAAATACACATATGTTACCAGCATATTGTATTTAATATCCAAGTAGTAAAAGGAAACATCACATTGATGAATATTCCTGATGTAGAAGCAGAAACTTGCTTCTTTAAACCATTTTATTGCATTTAAACTTCCATAGCATTATTTTATAATATGCAATGCATATAAGCATTGTTAATACCTCATTAATTGAAGGACGTCGGAATGTGTCATTGGCATTAAATGCCTTTGACCATATCACATTGCCTTTCAATTTATCTTCCATAAGAAACAAAGCTTAATTGTATTTTATTCTTATTCACTTAGAGAACCTTACCAATATAGGTAATAAAGCATTTACTCAATACTTATTCATTTTGTAACTTAAAACAAGACTTCAGTAATGTGGTGAAAATGATATATAAAGATCATGATCAATCTTTAAACTTACACATGCCGGTGTAAACTTCACCTTATTCATATCATTGCTTCACTTTCTCCTTGAAAACATCTCGGAGATGAGACTTTATGTTATATCATCTATGTCCTGGTGTAGCGACCGCAACTGACACCAGATGTTGATGAAATCATAATGATATAACTATCATATGCTTTGTAAATTAGTCTCTTGTAATAAATTTTCACCATTGCTTCTTGAGGTAGTTTAACAGTGTTGGGGACACTAACACCTTGAGTTTCCTATATCATAGTACTATGCGCACGTGCCTGTACTATTCATGTATACTCGTGTCACTGTGGACATTTACTTTTTCTATAATAATATTGCAGTTTTAATCTTGTGGTATAACTTTCCATTTTTCTACAAAAATAAATTTTAGCAGATAAGTGCCTTTTATCTGGATTACCGGTTTAGACATTTTGATTAATTACTTAAATCATTTTATGTCTCCAACTATTTTATCGAATTCTAGGAACCCTCTGTGCTAGAATCTGAATACTCTGTCGCTTGAGTATTATAGTGGAAAGGATCCCGGAACCACCCCTCATAGTCTACAAGCTAAGGCTACGCCACTACTTGGAGGGTTCTAGGTAGGCTTTTGGCTGGATGACTGCTTTAACATGCAGTTCCTTGATCTGTTGAGTGAAGTCTCAGCTTCTTAAAATAAAATTTTGATTTACTCAATGCTTGCCTCTAAAATGATAGAAAGTTAGCTAGGGCTAATCCTTACTAGCACTTTAGTTAAGTCGACCCATCATTCTTATAAGGACTCCCCAGTAGTAAGAGGCACCCTCAGCTAAGGCATGAACCGGCACCTCAAACAGCTGGTTTTGTCCAAATTTGAATGACGGAAGGTTGTTTAGACTTAATATACTTTTTGAGGGTTTTATTATTTTTAGTGTGATGAAATAAATCATTTTCTAATTTTTTATGCACGTACTATGTGATCGCACTCACTACTGACAGTGCAAGAAATAAAAATTTCATCACGTAACATGTTCATTTTATCTTTCATGCTTGTTTGTTATTATACTATGTGATCATGCAATAAATTAAACATGCACATTAAAAATAAACCGTGCAGAAATAAAACGAACACCTGATCAGGAGCCGGTACTTTTGGTTGATCCGTTGAGTGATTAATGGACCAACCGAAACCCTAGGGGTAAATACCTTTAGTCACTTGGCTTGCAACTTGAATAGCAATTTCTGCTCATCCAATGCATCCAACTCCTATCTGGTGCGTCTCCGTCACTTGGCGTGAAATGCGTCACTGGTCATCTCGTCATTACACAAATATACTCGCACGCAGGCGAGGGGGTCTTGGGAGTAAAAAAGTATAACTCTGAAAATGGGCGTGTATGCCCTTATACATATAACGACTCTGAGACGACACACAGATCGCCTTTTTATTTAAAATAATTATTACAAAACCACATGCAATAATTAAATAAATAAACAAACACCAGACATGCATTGACAGGTCTCAGCTCATGGTCAGTCATATACGCATTAAACTCGCATATATAAAATAAATGCAGAATAAAATTAAACATGCATTAAAAATAAACTTGAGGGAATTTTATTGAATTAAAAACATCACTCTAGTTTTTTAATTCAATTTAACATCGTTCGGTCCAAATTTATTAATTTAATTTTAATGCTAAAATTAAATTAATTAATTAATTTAATTGATCTCCAAATTAATTAATTATGCCGCATTAAATTTTAATAACCAAAAATTAATATTTAATTAATTTCATTCTAAAATTTAATTAAATTAATTATTATAATTAATCTTTGATTAAATTAAATACTCGAGCCCCATAAACCCCGGGCAGGACCTGTGCGGATCGGGGAGAACTTGCACAGGCCCTTCCGGGACTATGCTGACCCCATGTGAGGTTGTTCTACACTGAGCAGGTCCGCCCATGCTCGTTTTTGGCTGGGCAGAGCCACCTGGTCACCTAGCGTGGAAAATCCAGCATGTGTAGACCAAAAAGAACCCTAAAAAAGGTACCTCATGGTGATGCGCACCCGCTACACCGTTTCGGAGGAGGCCGACCTCTGGTAAAGAGCGGCTCTATCGCCAGCGGCTGGACCCGGATGGGCGGCCAGTGAGTTACCGTCCTAGCGGCTTCGGCGGAGCAGTACGCTGCTGCTGGGCGGGCCCAGAGAGGGCTGGCCGGGGTCGCCGCTGCGCCTAGGTAGTGCGCTGCTTCTGCATCGCGGTGAAGGGGAGGTGCGGGTTTCCGCGGCTTGTGGGGCGCCAATCCACGGGTGGTCCGAGAAGATCCCGGTGGGGCTTTTCATGCGGTGAGGACATCTGGAGAAGCCCTAACAGGGTCGGCAGATCCAGTGCTCCGCAAGGATGGAGGCCCGTGCAGATGCAGAAAGGGACCCGGTGCACCGCAGCTCTGGTACGCAGCATCAGGACGAGGAGAGCATGGGGAGGATGACAGCAACCTATGGTTAGTCCTGGTGTACTGCATGTATTGCTGCATGTCCATGGGTACATGGGGCACCGAGGGCTCTGTCAAGGGCTTCACCAAAAAGAGAGGGCTGGGGAGCACGTACTGGAGGGAGGCGACCCTGGGGTGACGTTGGGAGCAGTCTGTTATGGGGTGTGTGGGGCACTGGCTGGTCGCAGAAGGGAGGAGGCCTCCTAGTCTGTAGCCGCCGCGCAACGGAGAGGCGGGCTGCTAGGTGCGCTGCTATAGTGCGTCGGGGAGAGAGGCCCCCAAAAAAAATTTCCATGGCCTTTACATACAGGCCGTCGACCCCCTGGTTTATTTTATTTTATTTTTTCGATTTTCTTGACCTGCTTTGCAGGTCAGTCACCTTCCCTTTTTTTTAAATTTCTTGACCTGCTTTGCAGGTCAGTCACCTTCCCCCCCTTATTTTTTCTTGACATGCTTTGCAGGTCTTTCACCCATTTTTTTATTATTTTCATTATTAAAACTATGTTTAGACTTAGAAAGAATAAAAAACTTATAATAATAAAATATAATTATAATATATTTTTATAATAATAAAATTATTATTATAATTAAAATATTATTATTATAATTAAATTATTATAATAATAATCGTTAAGGTTAACCAGAAATCACTATTCCGGTAATTGGATGTTCACCTGGTTTACAAAAAAAAGGTTTAATTCCGATTTTAAACTTTGGATGACCGCAGATGGGTCATCCGATATCGGATTCAAACGCAGTCTACGGCGTTGGGACCGTAACAATTCCCTTCATTATATTTTATGAAAATTGAATTTATTTGGCTTAAAATCGACACACGCTCCCTTTGATACCACTTTTTCGAACCGGGCGTGCAGCGAAAGCCCCAAACAGGAGGGTTTTTAAATTTTTTCCACCGACGGTCGACATATACTTGTCGACGTCGGAGAAGAGTAGCCCGGTCATTGCCGAGCACCACGCATGGTGGATTTTAAGCACAAAAATAAACCGTAAAATACCTGTTTCAGATTCGAAGCCGCACACGACGTCTGCTCGTTGTTGGCGATCACTGCTCGAAGAATCCGAAGCTGAATTCCTCTAGATCGTCCACACGCACTTCAAGAAATCCGCTGGAGCATCGTTCATCATAATCTGGGTGCTAGCGCGGATTTGAGACGATGCCTTTGACACTCCAATGACCACCGCATCACATCGCCAGCGATGCCCGAGAGAGAGCTCCATCCAAGCTCCTTAGATCCAGAGTGTCTCTCTCCAGAATGTGGGAGAGAGTAGAGGAGAGATAAGCTCCATGAATAGTGTTTGGAAAATGCCCCTCCTCTTCTATTTATAGTGCACAATTAAAATACCCGGTATCGCCTCGCCGACCCCCGAATACTTAACGCACTATCAATGACATTTATGACTACTACACTGAGCCATAAATATTGTTATCTTTTACTTGTAATATATTAAAATATATTACATGATAATAAATAATTCATTAACCTGACTCCTCGCTCCCATGAATATTAATTGAACCTTGAATAATTTAATATTCATCAATTAATATTTTTCATGTATTTACTTAAAACTCGTAAATACATTTAATAAATAAATTCAATACTCATTATTCTAAACTTGAATAATATGAATTTATTTATTGCATTGGTGTTCGTTTAACTCTTTTCAAATCCCGGACCCCTATGGTGGGGCCCACCATGTCCAAAACTCTTATTCAACTGAATAGGGAAGATTCTTGAATACGCTATTGTGTGTGACCCTCTAGGCACTTATTTAGACAGCCGTGAATAGTATTTATAGACCAAGAGTGGGATCTAGCAACCCATCATGGCCCTTAAAAAAAATAAGGATTGTCACAGCAGTGACAACCAACCTATGAACACGCACTGTGTAATATAATCTCTTTGTCTATAATATCTCATAAAGAAGGACGCACTCTCCTGTCATTTCCCTTTTCTTACTTTATTGTTTGTTGATGTTACTGGATGGATTTAACCTCGATTGTCATGTCCATGGTCTTATAAAGGTACTAACATCCATATCAACATGGCCAGAGATATATTACTTCCATAACCTGGAAGCGACAAACCCTTTCTTGACCATTCAACCAATGTCATGCCACCAATGACGCACCCGACACAAACTACCTCACCACGACTTCATTGCCATGGTTTTCGTCTAGCATCAAAGTACGCAATCAAATGACATACATTGGTAATGATCTCAAGTCAAAAGACCATTACACATGACTGTAGATAGGAACATCCAATGACACCTGAAACATGTGGTGTTCCTATTAGAGACTCATTCCTCATGATCTCACTACTAGAGATCACCAAGTGTGAACTTCATGAAAAGAATTCTCAATGATTATGATACCCCAACACCTGATGGTCAGAAAATTACTATGTCCAATTAGTAAGATGTGTCTTGACCATAGAACATATATTTAAGATTAATGTCATAGTATCTAGTGGTCCTCATTATAGCCTGGGAACTACTATAACCTTTCGATACGACAATTAATCTTTGGACATTACCATTTTAATAGTGGACGTAGAAAATTCTACACTATAATGGTAAGATGACATCATTCATAGTTAACTCTATACATGATATGGTAATCAAAGGCAATGAATAGTTGGGTCTAGGGCCCCCACTATTTCAACACATTATTCACACTTTCACAACTGATTTTCAATTTTGATTGTGATTGTGTGGTCCTCAATATTTATTCCATCTCTTTGTGTGGGAATATTCTTTATTCAAGTGATTTCAAAGCACTAGAATCTCCTGGTGAAACTTTCATCTTCTTGAGGAATTCTTGTTGGGCTAGAGTAAATTCAAAGCATCTTCTGACAGTGTGACCATCATTATTTCATCTCAAACACAGAACTTGTTTTTCTTCATGAAGAATCTCCTTTTCGTTTTTATCACTAGCCTTAGCCTATGCATCTTCCATTTTCCTCATTCTTTCCAAATCTGTTGGCCAAACTACTAATATATCATTATGGACTGAGGCATCAAGATTGGATCTTCTACATGGATTCTTCTGAGTGGAATCCTTCTTAGTAGTTATTTTGGATGCACCACCCTTCATCTTCTTAGATTTATAATCCAAGGACTTCTCAGCATTGGGAACCTATTGAAATGAACATGCACCATTAATGTGACCAATCCTATTCTATACATCACAGATATTATTCAACATTCCAAATATGTTTTTAGTATAAAGATGATTCTAGATATATGGATTTTTCTTGTTCTTATCTCTCTTTCTCCCCCTTCATATGGGATTTCTCTGTTCTTTTACAGTTAAGGGATTGTACCAACAATACAGTGCACAAATGTCCAAATCTTTTGAAGCACCAACGTTGACCAATAATCCTTGAATTTTTTATATCTTATGTATAAGGTTGTTGAGACTTATTCATGATTTTTTGTGCTTTATTTGGCGAATAATCTTCTAAATTCATCTTTCTATCCACCCTAGTCATGGTGGTAGGTATCTCCTCACTTTTCTTCATCCATACTTGGTTAGAATTTCTCTTCCAACCGACACCTTTTGTAGACACAATTTTAGAACCATGAGGACAAGTTGGTACGGATGGTACCTTCACTTTCTTAGATGATTGGGATAGATCAATGAGTGAATCCATGATCTTCTAATCACATGTCAAAGGTATTTTGAAAGTAGAATTCTTTAGTGAGAATTGTGTACTAGCAGTAACTGTTTCCTTCCTCTGTTGAGACTCAATAGTATCTTCTCAAGATTAGTGAACATGGATTCCAATTATATAAATCTCATATTGAGGATGAATTCATGGTATTCAATCATAGCCATATTCTCTTCACAAGCCTTATTTAATCTTTCAGCTTCATCTTTATGCATCTTTACATTGTGTTGTAACAATGAGTCAAGTTCTTTGATCTTCTTAGAGTCTTCTTCCAAATATACCTTCTTGACTTCATTTCACTTTTTCAACTCATCTTCAAGTGCATGGATCTTCTCTTCTAGAGTCTTGTTGACTCCCTCTTTCTCTTCAACATATTTGAGACACTTTGAATAACTTACTTAAAATACCCTCTTCGTTGCTTCAAAAGCTCCAACCTTTCTAGAGAGATTTAAACATTCAACAATTTTTTCTAGTAATCCTTTCTACAAAATATCAATTTCTTCTTCCATCTGAGTGATATTTTTTTATATGCATTACAATACTCCACAAACCAGGGATGTACATTCTTTATTAATACCATATCGAATCATTCTTAATCTATAAACTGATATTTCTTGAGATGTTTTAGATATGTCATCACCATATGTGCTAGCATTTTAATAAGGAGAATACTTTCCAAATTTACTAACACATACCCCTTGATTAGTTGAGGTAGGAAGGTTGTCCATATTCTATGTGTGGACTTGATCCACCTTCTAATTAATTTCCAATTCTGGTGTGTCTTCAATGTCAGCCAGATATGGAGAAGCAGATGCTTCCTCTTCTTTAGATAAGAGGGAATTATTCTTCAACTTTCTCTTCTCCTTATTTTTCTTGTTCATCATGGACTTTGTAGATATAGACTTCTTCTCAGAGATAAATGAATCTTAACTAAAATTACACTTCATTGATAACTTAGGAAGGAAACTCAAGTCTTCAAAAGATAATAACTTCACTGTAGAGAATCTAATAGAGGTGAACGTGTCCCTCTAATACAAATTGAGAGGACCAGTTTGAGATATACATAGCATTGAGAGGGGAGTGAATCTGTGTTGGGTAATTTTTAAACCAATTCCAAATTTTCATCAATGTACCTCCGGACCTATTTAGATCTCAGTTATCTTATTCTCTATTCCTTGTCGTATGCAATAATAGAAATTAGTAAAAACGTGCACATGATATTTTTATAAGGTTCACTAGTCAATAAGAGCAGCTACGTCCTTTCCAGGTATGGTGATGACCAATACATGGATTCTCCCCTATAAATTGATATTATTTTATAGTGGTTGACTAGGAAAACAATTCACTAGTTAGTGTGGCTCCCTAAACTAGGAGGAGGGAAGGAGATAATCGCTTCCCAGTGTGAGTCCCTACACTCAGAGAGGTAAGGGAAATATTCCTCTTTCCTAAACTGGTGATGACCTTGTCCAACATGCTTCTTCCTTGCTGGTTCTTTATATTGTCTTTGGAGACAGCATTTTTCCTTCTTTATAAGTTAGGTTCTTCTCTTGGTATTATTTAGTGCTCTTCACTTGATTACTTACAGAGAATTAGGCAATAAATTCTTCCTTCTTTCTTTTCTTCCCTAGTGCAAAACCAACTGCACTTGTTCTTATTCCTTCTTCTTAGTGGAACAACCAACTGCACTCTTTTTCTTCTCTCTTCTTCTATAGTGCAACGACCAACAACACCAAAAATTATTCTCTCTTCTTGTCTAGAATCACATACACTAATGTGAATATTTAAGCAATGAATATCGGTTCACTTGGCGTCATCTGAATCAATTCTCCTCTTTAGTTTCTGAATTCATGTGGCCATACATGTGGCATTAAGTTTGAACCATTGTTCCCTTTATTTATTATTCTTCTTTACACATGGTCACGCACTTTTTTGATTATTTTAATTAAATTTCATTACGTATACATGTGCATGCTTGGATGCATGCACTCTTTTATTACTCTCTTTGTGTGGGAACCCTAATAGGTGTGGTTCTTTGGGCACACACACAGTCTCTTCTCGTTCTCCTCTTCTTTCTTTTATTTCTTCCTATTAAACTTAATTAGAGTGTTTCTTTATATTTATATGTATATGATTCTTCAAACCTGAATAGGTGAAACCATTACATTGTGTGAGCTTCTTCTTCCCTTCTCTTGCACTCTCCTTCACCAAAACACGAACCCTTGAAAATAGTAGGGTATAAGTATGCGTACCTTAGAGGGTTATTCTTCACCTCATGAAACTAAGGAGTCCAGGGGTTAAGTTCTTCATGCAGAGGATGGGTGGTTCTTCTTTGTTCATGAGGTGCACATATCTACCTCTTCGCAAAGTTCTGTGATAGACTGGGGCTCAACCACTAGCTCACGATGGCTTGACCATCGAAAGTACAGTGAGGGTTTTAGAAAACCTATCCCGTGTTCACAGGAATATATTCTTCAAAAAGTGGACTGAGAGTGTAATGCACTTATCAACCACTCACAGGAACTCTTCTTCATAGAGCAGAAGGCTCTCGGGGCTCTTGGATTCTCTTCATGAAGTGATACGTAAAGAGATTATCTATTTTTCAAAAACACGAGCTCTTGGGTGTGTGGGAGAAACATCCTCTCCTAGATCGGGTAAGAATTATTTTATAGGAGAGGAGAGGATATTTTCTGTGTTCAAAATCTTCAAGATATGTCATGAATATCGTGGAATTTAATTCTTGGGATTTCTGGGGTTTTGAAAATCATCAAACCTGCGTGAGGATATGTCGTGATTCCTAGTTTTTTCTATTAAATATGGCCTCCTATCTTCCTGCATAGAGTCAATATCACATGCACGATTCTTGTGTATGAATCTAACATGGATGCTCATGGTCGTTGAAAATGTGTCTGCCTCGGCTGAAGCTTCTTCTTCGACAAATCGCATGCATGCAAGACGTAGATTGCCTGCATGGTCTCTATTCATTCCAATGTCCCTCATCATGTTGAGATGATCATTAGTGGTGTCCAGAGATCGATCAAGGTGGTTCCGAAGTGCTTCGGCATACTTCATTGCATTGTAAGGTTCGTAGGTTGAAGATGACCGCTATGGGAGTATTGGATTTCTCCAATTCAAACGTGCAAATCGCGATATCATATGAGCGGTGAAGATTTGGATGATAGAATGTCGTGGTTGATCAGATTGTCGACCTAGATGCAGGATGTTATAAGTGTCTAATATTACACTCGAGGTTTTTAAAACCTGTCGCACATTGAATTGGAAATGCGGAGATTTGTGGCTTAAATATCAATATGCTCCATCACTCGGCCAGAATTCTCTACTCCCCCCTCCAGTGCTGCCCCGCACCGGTTCTCTACTGAAACGCTCTTAGCACCCACTCCACCTCCTCAGGCATGAACCTAGCGCCCACTATACATACATTGGGGTCTTATAAATGGTCCCCATGTGCCTCTTCATGTATGGCCTTTAGGGCTTCCCTTTGGGCACGGTTGACCCTCAGGTCCCACATACACCTGAGGTTTGAGGTCCTTAGCTAGATCAAGAGTTGTACCAATTTTTTCTAATCCAAAAATGAAACCTTCTAAGTGAAATGAATTCACATATTAAAAATATGTACATTTCCTCCTCATGGTCAAAAACACCTTCTTCAACCTTCTTCTTCCTCCTTCCCATTTGGGATTATCAAATCCAATGTTTTCCAATCATCCTTAAAAAGATTCTATGTAAATGTTGTAAACCATGTATCATTTTTTATGCAAGTTCCTTGAGTTTAAATATCAGTGCATGAATCATCATATTTGTAACAACATAGATAATTTCCCAAGTGTGGCATCAAATGCTATGAATACATAACAACTCTCCAGGAATCTTCACTTCAACCAATCTCTATTCACTTTGGAGTTCCTTCTTCATTTTTACCATTATTAACACCTATTGAAAACGAATACAACTTATACACAAAGTGGTCCCAAAAATCTCCCCCATTGTATTTTGTTGTAAATACCTTAAAACTTCTCCTGAAATGAATGTGTCAATGTCAAAATGAGAATATTATCTCTCCCTTTACTTATTTCTCTCCCCTAGACTATAATTTCACTTCTCTCACCCTTATTGACAAGAAATAAAAAGTCCATGGTAGAGAGGGTATCATTCCATACATAAGAAATGTTCCATCAATCATTTCACTCTAAGTCTACTTGAGAAATTATTGGTGTAGAAAACAAAAAGATTTGATTTAGACAACAAAGTTGTCCATTACCGACTGAATATGACACCTCATGAGATGAGAACTCCTGTACTTGTCTTCAAGGGATTTACACATTCATTCTAGGCTTAAGATAATATGTGGGATATAAAATAATCAACCTCAAATTCATGTACTCTCTCTAACAAAAGGATAAAAAACATTCATGTGAAATAGGTAGGATACGTTTCCTTGGGGCACTTTCGCTCTTCTTATGTCACTAATTAACTTTGTTACTACCCCTTTGTAGAATGATCTTTATTTTCAGTAACCAAGGATGAGAGATTTATAAATAACATACCTTTTTCAATGACATGATCTTCAAACAATATTCAAAATAATTGAATTTTATACAAATTGATGTTGATACTGATTGAGGTAATGACTCTGGCAGCGTCATCATGTGTCTTCCCCTCATGAGATCACTTCTCATCACTGAATATCAGGTTCTCCCCATAAGATCTTGACTCACATTCAATTACATATATTATAAAAACAAATAAAATACCCAATTATTTAAGGGAATAAGTTAGATCCTCCTTGCTCCATCAATGTTAACAACATGATTGAGATGATCTCCTCAACCAAGATTCTCCATTCTTCACACATTCACAATCAATCTTCAATACTGATTATTATTGTATGGTTCACAATATTTCTTCCATCTCTTTGTGTGTTAATATTTTTTCTTCAAGTGCTTTCAAATAACTAGAATCTCTTGGTGAAACTTTCATCTTCCTTGAGGGATTCCTATGGGGATAGATTAAATTCAAAGCATCTTCTGACAGTGTGACCAGACTTGTTTTACCTCACATATAGAACATCTTTGTCTTCAGGTAGAATCTTCCTTTTTTTTAGAACTAGACATAGCCTGTGAATCTTCCATTTTCCTCAATATTTCCAAATCTATTGGCTAAACCACTAATATATCATTAGATACTGTGGAATCAAGATTTGATATTCTACACGGATTATTCTGATTGGAATCCTTCTTAGTAGTTCTTTTGGTTTCCCCACCCTTCAGCTTCTTAGATTAAGAATCCAAGGAATTCTCAGCTTTAGGTATCTATTGAAATGAACATGAACCATTCATGTAACCACTCCTGTTTCATGCATAAAATATGTTATCTAACATTACAAATATGTTTGTAGTATATAGATGCCTATGGATCTATGGATGTTTCTTCTTTTTATCTCACTTTATCCCCCTTGATATGGAATTTCTTTGTGCTTTTACATTTAAGGGATTGTACCAACAATCCAGTGTACAATTTTCAAATCTGTTGTCGCACCAACATTGACCAACCATCCTTGTCTTCTTCGTATATTTCTTTATAAGGTTGTTGATCCTTCTTTATGATTTTTTCTGCTCTCTTTGTGGAATCATCTTCCAAATTCTTATTACTATCCACCCTAGTCAGGGTGGTAGGTATATTTTCACTTTTCTTCATCCATACTTGTTTATAATTCTTCTTCCAACCTTCAATTTTTGTAGAAACAATTTTAGAAACATGAGTAAAAGTCGGTATGGATGGTACCTTCACTTTCTCAGATACTTGTGATACATAAATGAGTGAAGCCATGATCTTCTTATCACATGTTGAAGGTCTTTTGATAGTAGAATCATCCAATGAGAATTGAGTATTGGCAGGAATTGTTTCCTTCCATTGCGGAGACTTAATATTTGTCTTCTCAAGATTGGTCAACTCAACATCCAATTCTAGACATCTCAAATTGAGTATGACTTCCTGGTCTTCAATCCTATTGATCATCTCTTAAAAATCCTTCTTTAATCTTTCAACTTCATCTTCATGCATCTTTACTTTTTTTTGTAACAATGATTCAATTTCTTTGATCTTCTTGGAGTCATCTTCCAAATAAAACTCATTGCCTTCATTGCACTTTTTTCAGCTCATCTTCAAGTGCATGGATCTTCACTTCTATATTCTTGCTGAATCTCTCTTTATATTCAAAATCATTGATCCACTTTGAATAACGTTCATCAAATCCTCTATTTGTTTCTTCAAAGGCTCCAACATTTCAGGAGAGCTTTAATCGTTCAACAATTTTTTCTTGTAATCCTTTCTCCAAAACATCAGTTTCTTCTTCCAGATGAGTGATATTTTCCTACATGCATTGAAATACTCCACAAACCATGGATGTAATTTCTTCAAAAATACCATCCAGAATAATTCTTAATCTATCAAATGATATTTCTTGAGATGTTGTAGATTGATCATCATCCCATGGGAAAGAATTTTCATCATTATAACAATTTCTAAATGTTATAACACATACCTTTTCATCAGTTGAGGTAGGATGGTTGTACATATTCTCGGTGGGGACTTGAGCCACCTTCTCATTACATTCCAATTCCGGTGTGTCTTCAATGTCAGCCAGATATGGAGAACCATATGATTCATCTTCTTTAGATAAGAGGGACTTCTTCTTAAACATTCTCTTCTCCTTATTTTTCATGTTCATCATGGTCTTGGTAGATATAGACTTCTCCTCAGAGATAACTAAATATTCACTAAAAGTTCACTTCATTGATAACTCAATAAAGAAACACAAGTCTTCAAAAGTGAATAACGTAATGGTAGATAATCTAACAAAGGTGAACATATCCCTCTAATACAAATTTAGAGGACCAGTTTGGGATATACCTAACACTATGAGGGGGGTGAATCAGTGTTGGGGACTTTTTAAACCAATTAAAACTTTTTATCCCTATACCTCCTGACCTATTAGGATCTTGATTCACTTATTCTATTATCCATGTCGCATGTAATAATAAAAAGTAGTAAAAACATGTACACTGTATTTTTATATGTTTCACTGCTCAATAAGAGCAGCTACGTACTTTCTATGTATGGTGATGACCAGTACATCGATTATCCACTATAAAGTGATATTATTTTATAGTGTTTGACTAGGAAAACAATATGCTAGTCAGTTTATCTCTATACACTTAGAGGAGGGAAGGATAAAATTGATTCCCTGTGTGAGTCCCTACACTCAGATGGGGAAGGGAAATAATCATCTTTCCTAAACTGGTGACGACCTAGTCTAGCTTGAAACTTCCATGATGGTTATTTTTACTGCCTGTGGAGACAATATCCTTCCTTCTTGATAAGTTAGTTTCTGATCTTGGTCTTCTTTTGTGCTCTTCACTTGATTACTTGCAAAGCATTAGGCAAGAAATTCCTCCTTCTTTCTTTTCTTCCCTAGTGAAAAAACAAATGCACTAGTTCTTCCTCTTTCTTCTTCTTAGTGTTACACCCAACTTCACTATTCTTATTCCCTCTTATACTCTAGTGAAATATCCAGCTGCACTAGAACTTCTTATCTTTTCTTGGATAGAATAACATACACTAATGTGATTATTTAGGAAATGAAGATCAGTTCACCTGAATCGTCTAAATCAATTCTTCTCCTTTGCCCATGAATGCATGTGATTATGCATGTGGCATTAAGTTTGAACCTTTATTAATTTTTTATTCTTCTTGTTTACACCTATTCACACACTTGTTGGATTATTTTATTTAAGTGTCTTTACATATACATGTGAATTCATGAATCCATGTACTCTTTTCTTCCTCTCATAGTGTTAGAACCCTAATGGGTGTGGTTATTTGTGAACACACATAGCCTATTCTCTTTATCCTCTTATTTATTTTCTTTCTTCCTCTTGAAATTGATTAAGGTGTTTATTTATATTTATATTTATATGTTTCTTCTAACCCAAATAGGTGAAACCCTTTCTTTGGGCGAGATTCTTCTTCCCTTCTATTGCAATCTCCTTATTCACCAAAACATGAACCCCTACAAATAGTAGGTTATAAGTATGAATATCTTAGAGGGTTCTTCTTCTCCTCATGAAACTAAGGTGGACACAGGTTAAGTTTTTCATGCAGAGTATGTGTGGTTCTTCTTTGTGCATGAGGTGCATAGATATGCCTCTTTGCAAAGTTCAGTGAGAGACCGAGGCTCAAGCACTAGCTCACGATGGTGAGTACTTCACAAAGCACATCTAGGGTTTTAGAAAACCTATCATGTTTTCACAAGAACCAGTTCTTTGTGAAGTATATTGAGAGTGAAAAACACTTATCAACCACTCACGTGAACTCTTCTTCGCAGAGCATAAGGCTCACAGGACTCTTGGATGATCTTCGTGAACAGAAATGCAAAGAGTTTATCTGTTTTTTTTAAAACATAGTCTCTTGGGTGTGTGGGAGTAGCAGCCTCTCTCGTATTGGGTGTGAATTATTTTATTGGCAATGATAGTATCTTTTCCTAGTTCAAAATATTCAAGATATGTTGTGGATATTATATCTTTGAATGCTCGAGATTTCTAGGGTTTTGAAAATATTCAAACCCAGGTGAAGATATGTCATGATCCTAAGGTTTTTTTCTCTTTAATGAGGGATTCTATATTCTTTCATGGAGTCAAGATTGCATGAACAATTCTCATGAATGAATCTCACATGGATCCTCATGGTCTTGGAAACTATGTTTTCCTTGGACGAAGCTTCTTCTTCGAGATGTCGCATGCATGCAAGATGTAGACTGTGTTGGAGTTAGTGTCCTAGAACCAACTACTTTTTAATTTGTTAATTCTTAAATACCTTATCAAATTTTGATTGTTCTTCTACGTGACAATGCTTGTGATAATTTCCTAAGGATATATGTTGAATTAAAGGGTCATAGCAGATCCTTGATATGATGAGAACCCAAAAGTTCCATAACCCTATTCTTGAATATATGTTCTATGGCCGGATGATGTTATTTGAGGGACACTAATAATACAAGCCACTAGGGATGAAAACTAATAAAACATTGAGGCACCTTCTCATGGTGTGCTCCATTGGTAATATCCCGGAGGATATTATGAGAACGATACCCACCAGTAGGAAATCTACATTTCATAGTGTAATTGGATTTTACTATATGTGGATGTGTGTATTGGTCCTTAGACTTTAATATTATTATTAATGGGTATTACAACTTGCACACTTAGATGTATTGACAAAAACCGTGACGACACACTGTTAAGGGTGAGGTAGAATATGTTGGGTGCGTAACGAGTGATACTGCATTAATAGATAATGTGAGAAAGGATTTTCCCCTTTTGTTCTATAACGGAAGTAGATATATCAGTCCCTTTGATGGAATTGATAAAGCCTAAATAAATCCATGGCCATGGTAAAAATGGGCAAGTTCAATTCCAAAAATTCAAACAAAGAATAATCGATCAAATGGGTTGATGGCACTAACATATAACCCACTTTATTTGAGATATCGAGACAAAGGGATAATATTAAACGGTAAGCATTCATAGGAGGTGACTTGTCATTACGGCATTAACTTATTTCTCTATGGGTGCCTTGGCATGTTTCTAGATGCTAACCTTGGACTTTAGGCAGGCTCCGCTTAATGCCACTGAGAAAGAGGCCTAGATGGTCACACACTAAGTGTGTCCAAGTATCTCAGTTAAATAATAATTTAACAAGTTAAATAAAGATTATTCTCGATTGTGGTTTAATAATTATTTAAGGATTCCTGATCACATTTATTTCGACACTAGTTATTCGAGAGAATATACTATGGGTGAAATAATATATTTATTAGCAAGTAATGCAGTGATATTTATTTTAGAAATAAATAGCCATTATTCAAGTTCTAATAAATGTGGTGGAGGAAATAAAGAAAAATTGAAAAATAAAAGTATACGTTGTGTATATTAAATATACATTCCATGTATTTTTTCTGGGAATTTATGAGAAATAAATATTATTTATTTAATGAAATAATATTTGGTGTAATTAATTGGGTGCATGTCAGGTAATAATAATAGTCAACTATTATTATTAGACATAGGGTATTACTAAGAATTAAATGAAATGAATAAATTATTTCGGGTAATTAATTCATTTTATTATTCTATGTAATTAAAAATCCCAATTATATATTTCCCATTAGCTTAGCCATTTTTTGTGGTTGTGCATAATAGATTTGAAAAAGATCTCAAGCCAAGAGGGAATTATTTTTCCACTGAGAAAGCTCTCATGCTACGAGAGGGAGATCCACCTCCACCAGATCAAGGTGATCGAAGGCAGACATCGCAAGCAAAGGCTCTTCCGCGCTAGCACCCGGAGATCCCTTCGGCGATGTGCAGAGATATGTGGACCACGTGTGGATCACCGCTAGAGGAATCCTACACTTGGATTCTACGACGCACCGACAGATCCCATTGGATTGTGACTTGACACATCAACGAAGAAAGAATTCCATTAATGTAATTCTTGTTAATTACTTAAATTAATTATAACCAACAAATGATGATTCTATTTATTGTTCTGGGACTCCCATCATTATTTTTTGTTCTTCATTCTATTCGAAAGATCCAGCATTTTATTATCGTTATAGATCTTGGATTTATCGTTGTTAATTTTAAAATTAAAGTTGGGTAAACCCACCAATGTGCTTCCGCTGCGCTCGAAACCTGCAGATTTCTTTCAAGGTCTTGGTTCATTCCCATGGAACTCGTCATGTTGAGATGATAATCAGCGGTGGCTGTAGACTGATCAAGTTGGTGTGGAAGTGCTCTGGCGTACTGCATTCTATCGGGTGGTTCATAGTTTGAAGACTATGGCTTTAGGAGGATCAGATGGCTCTGATTCAAATGCCCAAAGTGCAAGATCTGATGAGAAGTAGAGATTTGGATGATCAAATGTCATGGATGATCAGATGGTCGACCAAGATGCGGGGTGTTAGTGACAGCTGAGATTACACCCGAGGTTTTTAAAACTCATCCCACATCGAATCGGAAACATGGAGATTCATGGATTAAATATCAAGCCACTCCATCATTTGTTCAGAATTCTCATCTCCCCTATCAGGTGTCTCCCCGTAATGGTTCTCTACAAGCGCACTCTTAGCACCCACTTTGCCTCCTCGGGTGTGCACCTAGCACCCACTATGAATACCCTAGGGGCTTATACATGGTCCCTATGCACCCCTTTTGGTCTGGCCTTGAGGGCTTCTCTTTAGGCGTGGTTGACCCTCAGGTCCCACATACGCCTGAGGTTTGAGGTCCTCGACTAGCTGAATAGTTGGCCCAATTTTTTGTAACCCAAAAAAATAAACCATCTAAGTGAAATTCAAGGCCATATTAAAAATATGTGCATGGACCCCTCGAGTTCAAAAACCCGTTCTTCAACCTTGTTCTTGCTTCTTTCCATTTTTTATTATCAAATCCAAATTACTAAAATAATTATTTAAATTATGCTACTTCAATTTTGTAATCCCTGAATCATTTTTTATACAAGTTTTTTGAGCTTAATGATCAGTGCATCAATCGTCCGATTTGTAACAAAATGGAGAATTTCTCAAGAATGAAATCCAATGCTATGAATCCATAAACATTCTCCAGGAATATTCACTTTAACCAATCTCCATTCACTTTGGAGTCCCTTCTTCATTTTAACCATTATTAACACCTCTTGAGAACTAATTCATCTTATACACAAAGTGGTCCCAAAAATACACAATCTCATGCTTCCCCTACATCAAGAAACTTCCCAAACCCATACATGAAGCATAGTATAAAATAATATATCCCAGACTCAATTCTAGATTAATCAAAATAGTAGCTGAAGTTAACATAACCTTCAATATTCAATAGATCGTTGAAATTTTTCATTCCATTCTAACATTACACCATATGGGTTTATGCTATCATCAAATATGAGAGACTAGAGAAATAATGAACGAAAAATCTATTGATACCAATAAAAAAAGAGAGGATATGAATTAGAAACATGTTTTTTATGTTCCCTGGATATAAAATCTTGTATCATTCTTGCATTCGCTAAGACTCCCCTCTATGATGTCACATTTTCAGGATATTTCACTTATTGGATCCAAAAAACTCATTTTGATTGTTTACCATGTAGAAAAAATTCAATAAATGTTCAATGAATGGTATCCAAATGCACCAAATGATCCTCATTAGTACTATATTAAACTAAAATATCATCCATAATGAAAAAAAGCATTCTTCTCAGTACTGATGAATTATCCAGTTTATCAAATCCTTAAAAACTAGATCACCATTACTGAGACTGGTTAGAATTAATAGACACTCAAAAATACTATAACTGATCATAAATCTTATCATAGGTATGTAATCATCTCAAAACATAAAATATTGTTACCCAGAATGATGGTAAATAAATGAAAACCAACATTAGCCTCTATGATATTCAAGAAGTACATATATAATAGGAAAATAAAATTTGTTCTTAAGGGTCTCTAGATTTAACCATCGATAATCCACCCAATGTTTGAGACTCCAGTATACCATGTTAGAAAAGGTAATCATTTAACCTCACTATGAAATTCATGGATTAATGAATCCCTTAACCTCTTGGTACTCAATATGAAAATTATGTTCCACAAACTCATCAGGTGATATTCGACGAGATGTCATAGAAACATGCGTCATATCCGAGAGTAGATAAATAGTAAAAGTGACCTCTATCTATTGTGGTAATCCATAAAATCCATAGGAAGGACCTAATGGTATGAAAATTCCATAAGTATATTATAATTACCCAAAAATTTGTTAAATCATCATGAAAATATCTGATAATTAGCATTATATTAAACCATCAAAAGTACTAAAAAGCCACTCCATTCTTAATATAAAGTCCTACTCACACTGGAAAAGATAATTTACTCCATTGGAAGGAAATAATTGAACCCAATAATGATAATTGTTTATATAGAAAATAACACTAATTATCTAACCCCTTCCATGTAAGAGGTTATATTTGTCAATATTTTGAAATAAAAATCCCAATGCCAACTCCTAGAAAGCTATCGTCACCAAACAGGAGGGGTAGTTGAAACCTTGTTCGTACCACATTCTCAATAGTATGGAAATATCCAAAAATATCACAAAAGTTCCAAATGTAATCCCAACACTTATACTATCAAGACCCATCCTTAAGACATTACATAATCTTGAATTTTGGTCCAGAACATTCATTTGTTACACATTGAGGATATTTTCGGGTTTAGAGTTTTAGAGAGATATGATATCTTATATACAAAACATGCCACATTCATACAAATACGATACTATTAAAAACAGTATCCATTTTTCTCAAAGTTTAAAACATTAATACCTAAAACACGATTTCATTGAAAAATATTCATATAAATCATCATCAATCCCTTCTTACTCATACCCATCCTTATATCCAATGGAAAACATTTAGAAACATGGGATGAGTACCAAACTCAGTAAGGGATATAAATAGAGAAATCGTTAGTCAATTGATAACATAAAAATAATAATAAAACCCATATCATAAAAAGTAGAATACATAGAATACTCATGTAGTTTCATTGGGACAAATTTACCATATCAATCTTACATTCACCCTTACACTTGGAATAACTGGTTGGTCAACTTCCATCTCCAGAGTACCTAGTGCATTGGAGATCTATATTGGGGATCACCTGTCATATCTTGAGCTATATTGGGATAAACCTCACATATCATGAGATATAATGGGGCTCAACCATAATATCTTGAGATATAATGGGATCAACCCAACATAAATAATTTCCAAGTAACATAACATGCATAAAACATTTCATAAGCCATATAAACCCTTTAGAAAAACACGTTCACATTTAAAAATACCGTTTTCTCGTAAAAATCACTCTTAGAACATAAACACTCCACAAATGATAATGAAATATTATTATTCAAAAACAAAAATAAAAACATATAAGGGAGACACTGTGTAAATAAAACATCATTAAATCATAAGATTACACTCATTTCCTAAAAAAAGAACAATCTCTCTGGATTTCATAAAGGAGACATTTAAAAGGACATTAAGAGGGAGGTCCTTTACAAATACCATAGCATTGAATATATAATTTATTAAATGAAGGAAATTTTATATAAAATATAAATACAGATAATAGAACACTATATAATAAAATTACATTTCACATGTCATCTTAGCATGATAAACAGTATTTAATTTGATGGTTAACCCAAAGAACAGAAATTGGGTTTAAAATTCACTTATGAAATTTCAGCAAGTTATCATGTGTACGTGGGAGGAATTAATGAGATATAAAGGGTTATATAACAATAAATATATAATAATGAATGTATGGGGGAGCTTATTAAACATACCCCATCATTTTGAATTAAAAATAAAAGGACACAACATAGAGTAGATTCTTGAATAAAAGTGAGAGAGAGATAATCACGTACCTTGGGTTCGACTTCCTTGAAACATGTTTAAACCTCATGTATAATGGTTAAAATAGTGTTATTATGATTTTACAGAAACATTATCATGTTTATATAATCATATATGATCACTTTATAACATAATTCTACCCATTCATCAATAATACTTTATTATTTCCCTTGTTTCGAGTGTTTGCATTACAGGGTTTCCATGAGCGTTTTGTAATGGATTTTTATGTCGGTTGTAAATGAAACTCCATAATTGGAATGAAATGGTATTTACATGATTCAATAACATTAATTATATAATTTATCATTTTTAATTTTTATGTGAGAAAGATTAATTTGTTAAAACGTTAAAGATGTTTGTCTAGATCTTTTTAGTGGTTCTTGCATAATAACGACCACATTTTGTTTTATAAATTAAAAAAATATGTAAAAAGGGATTACAGAACCATGGATGAGACATAATATATATATTATAACCTGGTTAAACCATAAAAATGGTTTTATGACAAGACTTGAAGTAATTAAATCAAATTAAAATCACATTGTCCATGATGTCGGTAATTCGACACATCACGACCAATGTTTTTATTCCTTGAATAAGTGGGAGAGGAGAAGAATAATGACGATGAATTTTCCATGAACATGATAAAATACAGAATATAAAAGTTTTCTGGATATTTAATGCCTCTTGGATAAGAGGAGGTGAAGAGAGTATAATAAAAGAGAAGGAAAGGAAAGGAAAACACATGAAAAAGGAAGAGGATTTCTTACCTCTTGATCTCTTCTCCTTATGTTCCTCCACAGGGCCTTTGGTTTTGGTCTTTGGGTGAGACCAGTAGGTCTTGGACATGGGGAAGGAGATTGGGTAAGGTATTTTGAATAAATTAGACAATTCTCAAGGCTTGAGAGGTGTGGTTTGGCAAGGGGAGGGAGAGGGGTTATTTATACATTAGGAAGGGGTGTTTTAGAATAAAATATTAAATAAAATAATATAGAAAATGTTAGACTTGTAATAGTAGTTTTTTGAAAAAATAAATCATAAATTAATATAATATAATTATTTTTTGACTTTAAATCATATTTATAATTAGAATTCATTAATTTATTAAAAATAAAGTGAAAAGAAAGAAAACATGATACTTTAAGGAATAACTTTTTGACTTTGGGTTTTGGAAAGTTCGTTTCAGTTTTGAAATTTGAGTTTATTGTATATTGAGGATCCATTAATGAATTTAAATATAACATGGACGAATATAATGAGATAGAAATTTTATGTCATCATTACATCATGAATGATGCAATTTAAGATATACCAGTTGCGTGAAAAACTCTATTTTTTCTATTCACCCGAAAATTAAAGTATTTCAGAAAAATCCAAAAAATTCACCATAAAATTTTTTCGACATATAGAATAAAAAAATGAATTAAATTTAAAAAATAATAATTTCCTAAATACTATTAATTTATCTTTTAGATAAAATCATAATCTACTTAAAAAATAAAGACTTTAAAATTAAAATTGATTTCATAATGCTTTAAAAAATACATAAGGTCTTATAAAATTATCTTAAATCCCAAAAGACATAGAATTGTTAATTTATGTTAAAATTTTAGGAAAATACATTTTAATTTAAATTAATTAATTCTTTATAATTATTTATTTATGACTTACAAAAACACCAATAATTTGACTAACGTCAAATTGTCACTTATAAGATGCCAAAGTTTTATTTAATCATTCATGGGTAAGGTTACTATTATTTTGGATGATTCACTATGTGTAAAAGTCATACTACTATTCATAAGGTTAGGTTACTATTCACCAAAAAATAAGTTTTTCCTATCAGACTTCAAATTTCTTACTGATCTCAACTGTGTATGTCAAATTTTCGATATTCAGAACATAGAAGTGGGAAATTAAGTTTAAAGTTAAATATATTATAAGTACTTGGGTTGTTATATAAACTATATTTGAAAAAATAAAGAAATAATTATCACTAATATAGAATAAATATAGTTTCATAGAAGATGAAAGAAACATTGTAAATCTACCAGTACATATCCTCACTTCATATTACTCTGGAGAATACTTAGTCACATATAGTGGACCAATATTAAACAACTAAATATAAAAATTGTCATGAGGATTAGACTCACCTCCATTAGAATAATAGGTACAAACCTATGAACCCTTGTTGAGAGTGGACCATGTCTTTATTCCCTAGAATATTCATTAACAATAATGATTCAGATGGCCTGATAATCCACACTGATAACAAGTATTTGGAGCTTTCGTATAGTTAGTCATGGTATAGAAAAATTTCCACATTGATCATAGTAAAATTGTTGATATACTGACAAATCACTTGAAATTGAACCTGATAGTAAATGATAATTAGTAAGCTTATTTTTCTATCTAGAAAATATTCTTTGGATGACAACAACACCAACTACTGTTCGACCCAATCATGTATTTCAATCTATGTTTGCTTCAAAAAAATGTTTCATTATTGAATACCTTCACAAAGGTCTAAAAGAATATGATAATAAACATTGAATTAATATCCAAATTCTATAAAACCTGAAACCATCGAACCATTATATAATCATAGTTATCTAGCCTTGGTGTGAGACACAATAGATGAGTAAATCTATTAAAATATTTCAGAACGGTGTGCTCCCCTTTATCCATGTAGAAAACTTCATAGGTATTCTACACATTTAAATTATTATGTTAAAACTAATTATTAAGTAATATATTAAAAGAAGTCAAGGTATGATCCTCATGAAACATAGATTCTACAATCCAGACCAAAAATCTACATCCTAAAACATCGAACATGTTCATGGAAAACACAAAATAGCGTTCTTTGGGGTCTTCATGATGTTAAAGATCCTATCAATCATCTCATGCTATTTATCATATTATGGTGGTCCCTTGTCAACATAGATGATGGGTGGGTTTTTCTTAGAAAATTGAGAGCCATTATCCACAACATGTCACGGGTTCTTGAGACCCACTTGACACAAATCATGAATTATTTAGATTATGACATTTACCAAAGAAGGGACCACTAGAGGATCCCCATTTTATCAAGTATCACACATTCCTCTATTGGGATTATATGATCTCTCATCAGTGGAATTATCTGTTAATAATTAGATTGTAAAAATTCATATTTATAGATTATTCCAACACCTTTGGAACATATTCAATAATTCATCCCCATGCTTTAATACATAATTAATTTTAAGTGATTATGAATTCTATGAATGAAAGTAAACAATTTCAGAAATAACCTGTTCATTTAAATAAAAATCCCATTCATTTCATTCAAATATACCCAAAATCAATGTCTAAAACTTTGTAAAAACATTCCATCACCCCATGGTATCTCAATCCAAAAAATGGTTGTGAGATGGACAAGAACCCTTATGCACTTACAACCCAAATTCATAACGTAATAAATCATATCTACCCAATAAGCATACCAATCATTGGTAGTGCTAACACACATTAGGATGAGAAGTCGTATGTTACTATATTGTAACAAACCAACCACGGTCAATTTAACTATCCACCAAATCCATTTAATCATAGTGGTGAGGTGCAACACCATAATTGAAAACAATTCATGAATATAATGAAAAAAATACATGCAACCAGAGTACAATTTGGATGAAACATATATATTCATGTTTGATAAAATAAAAGACAAAGAGGATAGAACAAAAAATTATTAGTCAGATAAGGCCGTCATGTTTTCATGTGGGAAATTTCCATCCCCAAACAATCCTAAATCAAAGGCTATAAAAATAATATATGACATCATTATACATGATTCCCTTCACATTACCATGATCCTGAAATACAACATCTTCAAACCCCAAAATAAATAAGTGGGGTGTGATAAAACATCGTAGTAGGATTGCACCAAATATTCTATAAATATTATAATATCATTAATGCAAGAGTTATAGCTTTTAATCAAAAAAATAATGACTTTTTATATATCAAAACCCAATTTTAAATCACTTCCTAATATTTCATAAAATAATTTAATATTAAAAAATACATGAATGTAGAAGCAATAAGTGATAAAATATTAATAAATATTCACGAACCATAGGGTATTTATGTATTCACATATCCATGAAATTATCCACCTTTAATATCTATATGATACAATTTCATGTGAAAACATGTGAGAAAAAATCCATGAAAAAATCCATCATATGA
Source organism: Viscum album (assembly GCA_963277665.1). NCBI lineage: Eukaryota > Viridiplantae > Streptophyta > Magnoliopsida > Santalales > Viscaceae > Viscum > Viscum album. The sequence continues at coordinate 2,119,416,333 of OY728163.1, forward strand.
AAAAAGAACCACAAATGAAAAAGAACTATGTATTGGTAAAAAGTATATTATAATATTTTCTACACATAAAAGAAACTACACAAAGAATATTTTAGTACTGACCAATAATGAGTCCATCCATAGTTTATCAGTATCCCAAAATTAACCCCAAATGGTTCCACATACACTAGAGTCACCTATATCCCTTTCCTGACACACCAAATTTTACCAATGTTTCATTATTGAAATAATACTTGTGAAAACTTTTCTCGAAATTTATGAAACATTTCCAATTAGAATCCAAACCAAAATTGGTGTTTGAAAACCTGTTTCTAAATCAAAACCACATTTCATGCATTTAATCAAACACTTGGTTTGAAAAACTACATTTTTAATAAAATACCCCTCAAAACACTCATCATTTCCCGAAATAAATTAGAAAAACAAATATATTCAATTTAATGAACTAACCAATGTAATTTTATATGAATGACGATAAATATATGGAATTAACAGTTTTTTTAAAAAACAATTACCTCAAATTGGAGGTAGAATAATATACTTTTAACCATGGTGATCAGGGAAGAGTAGATCAGGTCCTCATGATCATAGATCCACATGAAAAACATAAATAATCTATAAAAACCTTTATATCTAGAACAAAACTCCCTTTTAGGTTCTACACAATTATAGGAGAAGAGATCCAAGGATTGTCTAATAAGGAAAGAAAGAACCGAATATGAAATGAAATATACGTAAATGTGATCCAACAAAAATAATAATTAAACCTACAATTAAAGGGAAGATATGTGAAATGTGATGGGTATAGATAATGATTAGAAAATAATTAATAGGGGATATTATTCTCTAAAAAATGAGGATAAAAGTGTGAACTCACATCTTTTAAGAGTTCATAGGGTTCTTCATGGTTTCCTTGGGAATCTATATGATTAAACAAACTGTATGCCTAGCCATGCCCCATACTAACCAATTTTTTGGGTTTCAAGGTTTGTATGAACAATTAGTTTATCATAGAACCAACCATGTGAACCCCTCTATTCAATGGGTGCACATTTTCCAATGGGGGTTTGTTGGGTTTGGAAAACTACACTCAAAAAATGGAACACCCCATAAAAACTACTAGATACATTGCACTATTCATAGGGGATGTCTCATAGATTTAATAACCATGATCGAACCCAAAAACCCATTGAAATTATATAGATTAATACCACATTTTTACCAAATGGTTAAACTAACTATGTTACTTAACCACGAACTATTCTAGTTTCCAAGAAAACCCTTAGTTTTCAACCTCTAATCCCTCGAATAACCCCAACCCACAAAATTTAAAATAAAAGTCTCAACTATGGACTTCTTGTGACCCAGAAAGAGTCTCACTGAGACACAAAAGGTTGTATTGATTTAAAACATAATATAATCAACTCTAAATATGATTCACTTTAGATAACTTATTCCAAAAATTAAAATTCAAATTATTTTAAAACATTGAAAAATTAAAAGTGTTCCACTCATATAAATTATAAAATAGAACCCAAATATAGTACTCTACACACATACCAATAATTTGGGTTAAGAAAATCTCAAAAAATCCATCCCTTACATCATCTCCCCATTATCTAGATTACTTGTTTTAATATAAAATTAATCTAAGAATCCATTAATCATAAACTGAAATTGGTTTTTTAAATAAGAGTTACGGTTCATTAACATGAGTTTTTATATTATTTATTATTCTAACTTATTAAAATAATATTCAAAATAATGAAGAAATAAAAACATTATATTATATAAAATGTTATGTTTTTATGATAATTGTATAACATATATTCTTCTATTATTCCATAAAATGGGAAGAAAACTATAGATCCCACGTACAGTACACTACCGCATCGCAACACAGTATAATCATTTTCCATAAAAACATCTCATGTCTCTTTAAAACTATGTATTTAATATATATATATATATATATATATATATTTGATTAATTATTATTCTTTAATAATAACAACATATACAATATCTTACCATACAATCCATTTGAAAATAAAAACGCCACCCATGCATATGTGTGAACTACCACCTCCACCAAACAATGTGATTCATTTTCATTTTTATAAATATAAAAAATAAGGATATATTTTTGGATAATATTTTATTTATATGATAAAATATTGAATTTATAATGTTTTATTATTTTTTTTACCATTCAATCGTTCTATCTATCAATAAATAAATAAAAATTTATGAATACGCACTACCTACCATCTCCATGAACAATGTAATTAATTTTTTAATCAAAAAAAATACAGATGGATATAAATAAGAATATAACTAATATATATGATATTTATTTAAGTATAATTATGCATAATATGACATAACCATGATCATTTTAATAGTACCAAAACTACCCAATAAAAACATACATGAAAAATGAGTCGTTCATCAAAAAAATGATGATTTTAATAAAATTTGTTAGTTAATGGGTGATAAATAGTTATTAGTAAATCAAATACATTATAAAATATATGATTATGTTTCCATAATATATTTTAAATAAATCCATATTTATTATATATATAGTTTGAACATGTGTGAATAAATTCATGACATGCGGTAAGGTATTTATATTACAATCTCATTATTTATCAGGACTAGTTTTTATCATGCTTCTGATGATTAAATTTATTGATCGACCTCAAAATAATATCATGACTATTCTAATACTTTTTTATTTTTATATACAATATATTTTTTCCATTCATTATCCTCAATATAAAAACTGATGTGACCAAAATGATTTATTATGGAAAATATAGAGTATCTCTCTCTTCAATCAAAAATATATCCTCTTCTAAGTCCATGTATTAAAAAAATTCTAGGAATATTTTTATTACTCAACAAAGAATTTTTAAATTAAATTTTTTTAAAATGGTTTTTTTTACAATGAGTTTAAAAGGAACCTTCCTGTCATTTTTTTAATGGGGATATTTTAACTTTCTATCGAAAACATTTTTAGAATATTTATTTTAATGTTTCCCAAATAAATTTAATTTTCTTCTATTATAACCACATAATGCATTGAATATTTCTTTATAATTTATCAATATTATTTTCATTTGAAAATAACTTTCAAAATTCTTCCTCAATTTTTAGTTATAAAAATATTCTTTTTCAATGTGGAAAAAATATTTTCTTCAATAATATTTTAAGTCGTTTTTAATGGTAGTAATATTCTTTAATGACAAAAACCCTTGAAATTTATTTTTATAAAAATGGTATTTTATCAATGGACACCATAATTATTATTTTTTAGATTTATTATAATTATTCAGAAAATTAATTTATCAAAAACATTCATTTCCATGGGTTATGTGATAATAAAATGTTTATGAAACGCATTTCTTCTTCACTAATTCTTATATAATGAATGTTTTATGATATCTTAGAATTTATATGTATTGTTTAAATTATGTGATTGTTGGTCTTAGAATTATATATTATTCCAAATAATTGTTTTTAAATATTATATCTCATGAGGTAATTGTGGGAAGATATTCAATGTTTTTGATACACTATACCAAAAAACACAATGTTATTGACCCACTAAAAGATGTAGGTAGTGATTCCAAATTCATTATGATTTAGAAAAAGGTCAAGATTTACAATCCACTATGATTTTATGTCCTTTTTACATCATAATTAAATATTGAATTTATTCTATACTTATGATGGTTCTAAATATTTAAGACATGAACATTTATTTTTTGATTTATTTAAGATGATCTTTGACTCTGATGATCTATTACTTTTTAATTGATAAATCCATGTGACGTGAAAAATGTTTATGGTATTTAACATATTTTGGAATGAAATTTGTATGGTATGTTGATGATCTCGTAGCATTATTATAATCTTATGCATTTATAAGATAATCTATTGATACATATCATATTTATAAATAATGAGAATCTAAGAACACATGTTCTGATGTTTCACTTCCCCATGTAATGATGATTATTAAAATAATGGTAGGTATATAACCACAATTTATGAAATTAGATGATTTTTTATATATTATACTAATACAAAAAACATTTTTTATTCTCATTCATGTCTTCTATATATGTATTGATTTTCCAATAAAGAATATATAATATTTATGTATAAATATTAATGTTCAAAAAATTGGAATCAAAGTAGTGATAAGTAAATTATTATTATTATTATATAATTTTGGTGAAAACATGGGGATATGTCTAGTATTAGGTTAAGGACTTAATTTTTTTGTATGAATATGGTTATGTGATTTTTAAGAATTACATTAATGTATGGATACTATAAGATTATATGGGTTTGTAAAATATGCATCATAGGGTTACATCCTTGATAATATTTGTTCAAGGATATTTTATACATCATTGAGTTAAATGATGAGTGTTCCCTCACATTGTACCTATTTTCACACTCATGTAGTATATTCATTGGAATATTACCATTTTCATCTTGAAAATTTATGAAGGATTTTAATAAATGATGACCACGGATTTCCTAGGTTTGACCTATGGTATCATAGGATGGAAGAATTCATTCATGATATATATTTCATATTATTGTTTTCATGATTATGTTTTCACCACTATTATTACTGTTTCTCACACATTAATATTTGGTTTCATTCAATGGTTAGAACAATAATATATTTTTATAACAACAAGTGTTATATAAAATGAAATGATTTTCCACCGAAGAAACAAAATATAGTGGGATTTGGTATGAAGAAAATAATGTTTTCATTTTCTTGAAACATTCTCAGTCCATGAGTTTGGATGATCATCCAAATAATCAAAGAAGGGAACAACATAAAACTGAGTATTTCATGATGGAAATCCCACCATCTCATAGAAGTTTATTGGTTCCATTAGTAACTGAGTGATGGATCAACACTATTGAGAATATATTATTTTTTCTCCAATTCTTATAACATGAAATGGTTTTCCTCAACATTTATCATTTGGAATTAGTGGAAGATATATCCCGGATCCTTAAAAATATTATAACACAAGATGATGAATTGAATCTATGGAATATATTGAGTATAAATGGGTATTTTTTAGTATGTACATACTTTATATTATATATAAACTATTGGAGAAGGAATTCATTGTCTTTAAGAAAAAGAAGAATAAATATATTTGGTAATTATGAGGAATGTTAAATAGGACATGAAAGAAATGATTCTTGTTTAGAAATTATCCCAATGGTATAAATTTATCAATACTTTTTTGTATTAATCCAAAGTCTTATAAATTCATTATATATAATATAATTTATTAGATATAAGAAAATAATTTGATGTACACTAATGGTAGAATAAAAATTATATATTCGAACCATATCCATGTTTTTTATAAGAAAATAGATATTAAGTCTCATGAAAACTTGAATAAATCACATGGTTTAATGAAATAACTTCTACATGCATAATATAAAAATGGGAACACATATTAGGGAAATTACTTGAATAGAATATGGAGGATAATTAAATGTAGGAAGGAATTTCATAAAGCACGTAGTTGTTGAATAATAATGAATGGGTTAGTTAAGAGAATAGAAGATAAGAAGAAACCAACTAATGCACCGCCCAATCCCCAATGATTAAAAAGTAATTTTTATGGTAATTATGAAAACCATATTGGGATTCACAATTTTATGATGATGAAAATTGTGATAAAAATTATGTTAAAAAGGAAAATATCATGTAATAAGTGGATTATGAGAATTATGTGGTGAAATGTAAAAAAATTATCCATCAAAAAATATTTAATAACTTATTTGATCTTGGATAGTACTATTGTTTTATCTTTTTGTAATTATAAAAAATTATTGAATTTATAACATAATAATTTCATATTATGTTAGTAATGAAAATTCCTAATTTTATAATGGTAATATTGTATGCCCATAGTTCCACTCTTATTGAAGTTTAAATGATATTGTTTCCATTAAATTTTATAATTCTTCCTGTAGTTTAATTTTATGTCATTCATGGAAAGTATTAGATTTCCATATATGTATCGAATATCAATTACTATGTAATGTAAGTCCTCTATCACATTTCAAATGACACCATGTTCATTTATCATTGTGATGATGAATACAAACATCTAATGTAAATTACTTCTATTTATTGATTATTAATTCCTATCCATGAAAGTTTTTTTTATCTAATGGTTGGGGGGAAAACTCATGATAAATTTCATTCCTATTTTTAAGATATTTTTTTGTCCTTATATAATAATTTCATTCTCTTTCCCTATGTTTTTATTTTTGGTTATCAGTAGAACTCATATCAGGTGGTACACATATTTCAATGACTTCATATAGAATAGGAAAATTTGAGTTGTAGTATTTGAATAATAAACTAGAGTAGAATATTGATATAGTATTTATTCAACCACATTCATCGCCATGGGGTGATCGAGTAAATTTTTGAGAAAAAATATTTATCAGTATGAATAAATATTAATTATTTAGAACATAAAAAATCAATATCAAGTAAAAATATCATCTACACAATAAATATGATTTCATTGATCAATTAAAAATATCTTAATACATCTCTAATGTTGATCTTAAATCAAGGAACTATCATTTGGGGGTAAATATTGAATAAATTTAGAAGACAATATTTATTGCAAGGTATAGACAATGTGAATTTATTTTTATTACATTTGGTATTAAAAATTCCCCATATATCATCTAGGATTTACTGAAAGACTATTTTAGATATTACCTTGATTTGTATGTGATAGTATTTATGAATTACATATTTATATATTCAAAGATAAAGGAATATAATGTATCTCACATGGGAATTATTTTTAAGACCCTGATGAAGGATATCTTTTATGGATGATTTTATATGTGTAAATTTGGAATTAGGAACTTTTCATTCTTAGTTCACATAATCTCATGTGATGGTATTTCTATGGATGCATCAATAGAAGATGTAGTTGGTAAATTCACCATACCAACCATTTTTAATAAAATTCTTAGTTTTCATTGTTTGTATTAATATTATTGATGATATAATAATAATCTATCATGGATTTAAAATATAATAACCTAGTTAACAATGATGTGATCCAATTTCATTTAGATCATTGAATTTGGGAAATATTTCAAGGAACTAAATTTAAATTTAGTTAGTGAATCTATGCCTAGATTAATATATATTCATGCAGGGTTATTAATATATATTGTTTCATAGAATAAGGGGATTAAATTTTTTTCTCAACAAAAATGACATTTTTTTATATTTTCTATCACAAAAGATGAAATTTCATTTGAATAATTACCTGAACCATGATTTAGATTTAGAAACATGAATTTTTATACTGATTATATTAAGGATTTGTTATTTTGGAGAATGAGGTGACATATATATATATATCACAAAACCACAAAGTATATATTCACTCATAATGAGATGTATATGATATTGAGAACATGGTTGGAGATGATTCATGATTATGACTTGTCAATAATTGACCACCCTATGTAATCAAACAATTTGGATGATGCCTGGAGTCAAAAAGGTAAGACTATCTTATCCATAAAGAGGATTTCAATAGATAAAATATTTCCTTTTTTTGAAAGGATTGATATCATATTCCTGATAGATGGGGGGAAATATTATCATTCTCAAATAATATTTTAATCATATATCCATGTAAGGACTAAAGAGGGTCTGAATAAAGATATTGAGGTGAAAAGGATATTGAGAACTTTCCCATAGATCAACCATAATTGTGATGAAATGAAAACGTTTAAGAACAATGTATATAATCATTCAATACTATAATTGAAGAAGGTTATAATTTTTGAATCTCATAGTTCTTCATTCTATATTAATTTAGAAATTACGAGTATTTACATAGATCTGAATGAGTATTTTGGGTGTGATGAAATGAAAAGGAATTTTTTTAAATATATATCTTAGTTATTGTCATGTTAGCATGTTACCGTTCAGAGAAACATGTATATAGTTATTTTTATTGCATTACCCACAAAATAACAAAAACGGTAAAACAAAAACATTGATTTGTTTTTATCTAACTACCTAAAAAATCTAATTTCCATAATGATATATTGTGTTTAGTCAATCGTCTTAAAAAATATAGACACTTAATTACCTTTAGAGAAAAATTCTATTATGATCATATTGCATGAATATAAATTATTGAATTTGTAAGGTTACAATAAGTATGAAATTCTATTTTGTAAGATTGTTATATAATCCTTTCCTCAATGTACTAGTTAATTATTCAATGGGATCTTAATATAGTGTTATTTTTTATCAATTTATATAACCCTCAAATGGATGTCCAATTTAAGAGAACCATTGAAATTCTATAATAAAAATTGGAATCATTTTCTCTATTTTTCAATGGTTTTTGGATTCCAAACTTTCATCATGTTGAATTTTTATAAAACATGACTTTCATTGAATAAGGTTAGATCAATTAAAAAACACATATAGGAAAGAAAAAGATGAAATAAAAGTTATGTTGTTAATTATAAATGAGATATATAGTCATTCATTAGTGATATGGTGTTTTTAAAAAATTACCCATAGAAAAAAGTTATTAGATATAAGAAAAAAAGTAAATTTGATCACTTGGAATATTGGTATATTTTAGATTCTAGATCTACTCTAGGATGTATCTCATTATTTTGAACTTCCAATCAACCTCTCCCAAGTTCCAAATGTGTTCCATGAGTATCTCTTAATAAGGTACATACAAGACCCTTTATATGTTCTGAACACATTTTTATTCCACTAAAGAAAGATATATCTTATGAAGAGCATCTGGTGGTGATTATGGATCATACTAAATTCATTTCAATGAAACAATACTTATTACATGGTCAATTATTTGTGCCAAAACAATAATATTGGGGAAGCTATATTGGAATATGAGGATATATAAGAAATATGTTTCTTTAATTATTTGTATCAAAGTAAAAAAATAAAGAGAGAGATTACTTTTAGGGATTATAATTTTACACCCATATATTTATTATAAAATTTTACTACAAATAAATTAAATTTTTTTATTGATTATAGTACACACAACACCAAAATTAAATGAATCACGATATAAAATTAAAATATTATAAATTAGTTTGACAATTATTTCCTAGAAACCAGATTGGTGGTTATAAATATAAATAACTAAATAATGAAAAAAGTATGATTTAGTCATGTATAAAACAAATCCATTTCGTATAAATTTATTTGAAATGAAAATAAAAACCATTTTAATATAATAGAAATATTATTTAGAAAATAATTTTTTACGGGTGAAAGGTGATTTTTTATTAGTAAATTAAATTAGACAATATTAGTCCTTGATTTTAATAAAATTTATATATTTGATAATAAGTTTTTTTGAATTAATCTAATATTATTTCTAATAATTGGATAATAATAAATATATTTTTATGTTTCAAAATTTATTTTTCTTAAAAGATGTTTCATCACATTTTTTTCACTTATTTTAAAATTATTATTTACAGTATTAGAAAATTTATTTACAAAAATTAAAATAATAATTTAAATAAAAATGAAAATATTATGTGAGATTGATGAATTGAGAATTATTTGGAATGATTAATTTTTTTTGATGAATAGTAAAAAATATTGATTATTTTTTAAAAAACATTCATTTAATGAATTCAAAAAGTATCATTTTATTTTAACATTAAAACAAAAGTAAAAAATTTATTTTATTTTATTCTTATTGAAATTTTTATCATTGTAATAATATTTTTGTTGAATCTTCATATGAAATATTTTTATTCATAATAGAAATATATCTTTCAAAACTACCTTTTGTTGTGTAAGAGGAAAATATTTTAAATAAATTTCGTTCAATTAATTTAATTGAATATGATAAAATGGAATTCATATTTTCAGTCAACATAATAATTAATTGGTTATTATCCCTATATAATTTTTTTTATTCTGAATAATATATTTTTTTAAAAAAAAATTCTTACCATAGTTAATGTCGAAAAATATTTATCTATGAGGTTAAAAAAAGATAAGGGTTAATATGAACTATGGACTTGATTAAAAAAATTGGATTATTTTATATCTACTCTGACCTTATAACCTCTTAATATGATCCACTTTTTATCAATTTTTCCATTAAAAGTGTCTTATCATTATTTGAAAACATTGATGAATTTCAAGTGTGTGAAATACTTAAATTATAATAGGTTACCCCCCTCATATTCTATCTGCACATGAGTAACCATTTTTCGCAATAAAAAAACAAATATCATAATTACGTATCAATATAGTATATATAATCCATAGTTTAATCATAAAACCATCCTAAAAATATTTAGTTATAAAGAAATAGTCTTTGTCTGAAGGAGAGGTATGGTTCATAACTATGAATTTTATTTTTATAAATTATTATACAACCTAAAAATACTATTCATCTATTGTCAAATAATAAAACCATTATCCTCCATATATAGTGATATTATTATGTTAATGGAATATCATATATTTGTCTCCTCATTAATCAATTGTGAAAAGAAACATTCAATCATGTGTGTAGTGAAATACAACCTTATGAACAAATGTAATTAGTTTTCTATATATTCCTCTCACAAGTGGATATAATTATACATATAATAAATATATATTATATTTATGATATATTTATATTTCAATAATTCCTATAAACCCAACCATCTAACCTTCTGATCCATTATAAAATGATAATATCACTCATTCATACATGTCGACTACCAACTCCATGAACTGATGTGATCAAATGATCATTTAGATTTTACAAGGATGGTAATAAAATTTGATTCAATGAATATATATGATTTATATGATATAATAATTGTGCTATAAATTTTATTTATTATTGAACATTATTTTGTTCAAACTGGTGGAAAATGAAAACCATATTGATTCTTACATATGGCATGTCATCTTCATGAAAAATGTAATTCATTTTTAAAATATATAAATTTAATGGTTTATTGTAAAAAATTATATACTGAATATATATGATATTAATATCATTATTATCATTATGTAGATAATGGAACTATGACCGATTTACGAGGTCCAAAAGTACCGAACCAAATCCAAAATGTAAAACGAAACAATTAACCCCAAAAATAATGACTTTAATAATGATTTGTTAATAAATTTGAGGTAAATGGTTATAAGTTTATAAACCATAGTAATTATAGAGTAAATAATGTTACACATTAAATTATATGATTTTTATAGTTATATTTGATATAAAAAATATATATCTTTTGTAATTGTTTAAATCAATAAGCAAATAATTTAGCTAAACTATATTCATATAAGGTGTTATTTAAATACATAACTTCTAAATATTATAAAATGAATTTGATAAAATTAATATTATTTTTAATGTTAGTATACCAAAATTTATTTTTGGGTGAAATTTATTAATTTCTCCGAAATTACTGAATTAATTGTGAATAATAGTAAATAACGATTTTTTATAAAAAGTGATTTATTTTTATTAAAATATGTAATTTAAATGTATCAATATTTTTTAATATGTTTTAATGATATCTAATTCTTATTTATTTATATTTAACTAACATAATTAGTTTTTAATCAAACATAGTTTTTTTAGTATATGTTTGAGTTATGGATTTAAAAAAGTTTTTTTATAAAAAAAAATATGTTAAAATTAATATTGTTTCCCAATTTCTAATTAATCAAAAGAATACCTAATAGGGAATTTTTTATTTGAAGTTTATATATTATTAAATATTAATTTTTTTTATAAAATATTATTATTAGGCTTAGTTTTATTTTATATTTTTTTTGTGAAAAATACTCATCTGGAAAACATGTTGTCTCATCACTTCTGTAGGATTAAAATTAAAATAAGTTTTTCCACATATGTGAAATGTATTTGGAAAATGGATACCATAATTGAAATAATCATCATTAATAACCTATAATATGACCAATATTATTATATTTTGATGAGATTATTGAATACAACTAAACTTAATTACAACCAATAATGTAAAAACAAGTTTACATAATTGTTAAACATAGAATATAATATCTAAAAATCACCCAAACCATATCCAAAACTGATCTTATTTCCATATTATGAATTTTTTACATTGTGGATAAATAATTTACTATTATCACGTCCTAGTGATATGTAAAAAAACATTGGTGAAAATCAATCTCTCAAACAATTACAATAATGCCACTCATCTCGCTTATAAAAGGCCACCACCACTTCTCCTCTCTTAACACCTTCAAAATAATTTTTTTCATAGAATCCCTTACCATGATAATTATAAACATACAACCTATAATCCTAGTCACCATAATTTTTTCATATATCATTCATGGGAATTACTTTGGTGAAATTCAAAAGGACTTAACGGAAGAAAAGGTTGTGTTCATCAATGATCATTTTATTTTATTTCCTACACCACCACCTAAATTTTTTATTATACCATGATTATATAATAATATCAATATTATATATATATATTGTGATTTTATTATATTAAATGTATATCATACATAAACCAAAACTTCTATAAAATGGTTCAAAAAATAATTTATCCTATTTAAGGCCGACCACCACCTCATGAAATGATGTTATTCTTTTTTCCCTTGCCCCCCTCAAGGTTGGGTGTAATGATGTATATAAAGAATATATATGATATTTACATCATATATATACCAATATAGTCATTATATCATATATACATTTTTAGTTTTCCAATAAAGTAGGGATACGATAACGCTTTTCTTGAGTTTGGTTGACTACCAGCTCGATAAGAAATATGATTTCATTTTCACAAAAAAAATACACGAAAGGTAATAATATAAGGAATCGGCCTTAAAAGTTACATAGTTCTGAGTTAAATCATGAATTCACATTGAGTGTCTTTTTAGGTTTATAGTTATATGGAATTAGGCCATAACTATCACATAATGTTATCAATATTACAAAGTTGACACTTCTAGTCACTAATTTTTTTATAAAATAAAAACCATTAATTAAAACCATGGTTTGGTTTCATTTTTAAACATCATAACTTTTCCTTGATCCCATCCATGAATCTATTCTTCTTTAAATCGTATGAAAAACAATTCAAAACATGTTATGAGTATAAAAATATCATTAACAGATATAAAATAATGAATGAACCCGTTTGTCCATAAATATTATAAACTCTTGAATGTTTTTCCAAAAAATCATTCTTTTTTACCATAAAACATAGACACTTCAGATTACCTCATGAAATCATGATATTTCTATAAAACATTATAGAAATCATAAAACATAAAGGTAACATGTGGAATCCATATCATACTTAGATTTTATATTTCATATCAAAATTGGGAGTAACCTTCATGGTTATAATTGGAATACACATTACAGTATATTCCCTAAATCTATAAGGATAAACGTTATCATTTAACTCTTTTTAATTACCGAATGCATTATAGAGAAATCACGAACTCACCCCCCCTGGGTTTATCATGGAACAACCCATCTTTGGTTTATCGCATAACCACCTATAAAATATCCATGTACCATTACATAATCTTAACACATAAAATATATTAATTAGAAACATTTAAATAATCAATCACAAGAAAAAACATCATGATATTTAAATACTCAATCCATTTCCCTAACCATTTAAAAAAATTAATAAAGAGATTTCTGAATCAAAGTATCCCATACCACTTTGAATATTTTAAAATAAATAAGAGAATTAGGATTTAATAACATTTATGTATATATAAATAAATTGTTAAAACCTTTTTGAAAACATGGACATTAATGAAAAATATTTAGAAGAATAAATAATTAAAACCATTAAAATAATATTTTAGTTAAAGAGCCCTTTACCACTTGAGAGACACATGAATAAAAATCATTAAAGAATAAAATTATAGAAAACATTAAATATCCTAAGAATATAGTAATTCATGATAAAAAAAGTCAAAAGGGTCATATATAAATCTTAAAGGATAATAATTGTGCAAAATATCAAGATATGCCTCAATGAAAGTAAATTTAGACAAAGTCCTTTACTGTGAGTCCAACCCCTCATGTATAATCATTATATTCCTGAATAATAAATATTGGTTAATTAATTCCTTCTTGAGAAACATTTTCATGTTTATTATTCCTCTTATATAAGTTATTACCACGTTATAATAATCAAAAATACTTTATGTTAATATCATACATTTAGTCGATATTCGGTACTTGAGTAGAAAATGAACTTGGATTGATGTCAATAGTCCATGTGGTCATAATTAAATAATTTAATGAATGAAATTAATGACATAATAATCACTTTTACAAAGAAATTATACTTTCAAAATCTTACCATTCATTTATGGTATGAAAAATAAGAAATGTTACAATCGTGGAGAAGGTAGGTCATACGTACGCATGAGTAATGTTTTCTATTTTTCATTGGTCATTATGGAATGAAGGTAAGTAATATTTTATATTTATATAATTATCATAAAATAATTAATATTATATTAATCACTTAAATATAATTATATATATTACACAAGTGAAATAATTAAAAAAAAGAGTCACATCGCTTCATGGAGGTGATAGTTCACACGTACGCACGAATGAAATTATCATTCTTATGTGGATGGAATTAAGAAAATAATTGACATATTTTTATATTATAATGATTAATATTTAATTAATTAATTCCATTATTATAATTAGTCATGAGATATGTCTATAGAAAACAAATTAGATCTATTCATGGAGGTGATAGTTCACACGTACACACAAATGATTAATTCATCTCCAATTTAATGGAAGTGGAAATGGATTTAGATGATAATATTAAAATAAAAAAAATCTAAGTATATTGATGATACTGGAGTTATTATTTCATCTTGGAAGAATAATATCTGAAGGAAGTGGAAGATGAAATAAAATACAAATACTAAAAGAAAACGAAAACTCTTCTTCAGTTGACTACCATTGAAGAACACCATAACACCACTAAGGATGGTTTAATGCATAAACTAAGTCTATAATAATGTGGGGAGGGATTTTAGGAAGAGTTTTGGGAATATATTGTTCAAATAAAAAGGTTTTAGATGTGTAATTATTAGAGAAGAGTGGGTACCTTTTTATAGGAGATGGGAGGGGCACCATTGAAAACTCTTAAAATATTAAATTAATATAAATTATTATTTTAATCCAAATAACTCAAACATGAAATTATTTGAAGATAAAATGAGAATATTTATAAATCCATTCATCTAATATATTTTAGAAATGTATTTTTTTTAATCTTATATTTTTGTTTTACCCTCAACTATTCTCTTTTAAATTTAATTGTGGTAAAAAAATTTAAATATTAAGGTTCTATAAATTTTATTTATATAAGATCAATTACCAATATTTGTTTACTTTATGGACATTTAGACCTTATAATATTCACTTTTCAATTTTAGAATATTTTTATGATTTTTGAATAATTTAAAAAAATAATATTTTTATAAAATATTAATAGTGTCAATTTTGACCCTATTAATTTAATTGAATTTAAATAAAATACCAACATATTCAAAAATTCGAACCAAATTATTGGATAGATTTATAATTTTTCATATTCACCTATAAAATTCTTGGATTATACTAGTTAATTCAAATTATATTAATTTTAATATTTTTCATATCATTTATTTGATATTTCTATTAATAAAATAATTATTGTTTCATTGTAGTGTCAATATTTATGGTAAATATTTAATCTCTAAAAATTATAAATAAATTTCCATGATTTATATAATTTCATTAGAATTTAGAATACTATTTATGATCTATGATTTATCATGTTTATCCCTATATTAAAATTATTGTACATATAAAATATAAGAGGGTGACATGTTTTAGCTTTCTTTTATTTTAATAATATTTATATCACTTTAATAAAAATATTCTGTTAAATGAGTAAATTCAGATATATAGGTTTTTAGGGTATAATTTTATTCATCCAATAGTATTTTTTAGGTGTTAGGTAAATTTTTATTTCATTATCATATTGTTTGTTACCATAATTTAAGTGATTTAAATTTAACCGCAACAAATTACAATTACTGTAGTTACTATTCATAATATCGACAAAAAATAAAGTAACCTATAAACATAATTAGGACCCACTAAATTAAAATAAATAAAAATTTAAAACACAAAAATTAGGTAATTAATTTAAAATTAATCCTCATTTACAAAATGATAAAACAAGTTTTTTTAATGTAAAAATCTTCAAAAGATTGACATGTGTTTATATCAAATTTCAATGTGTAATTACTTCCAAGGAACAAAATTTGATTAAATGATAAAAAATAATACAATTACACTTCAAAAACAATTAAAATGAAAATATATTTATATAAATAAATTATATGAAAAGATGTTTTCAATTAAAATGTTGTATTTTTTCACTAATTATTAAAATATAAAATTTATCAGAATAAGACCAAACTTTTAACTAAACTAAATTTTAATGTCCCAATTCCAAAGAATAAGTTTATTTTTTCAAAAAGAAATTATTAATGTTTCAAAAAAATCATTTTAAAGCTTTTCTACATTAAAAGGCGGTAAAGCTACATTTAACAAAAATACTTCTTTTATACAAAAAATTGAATTTTTTCTTATATCATGTCAATAAAACATATAAGGTAAATTTTAAACATTAACCTAAATATATTACATATATATTTAATTAATAAAATCAATAAAGAGTGATTTTATTATTTTATAAACTCACTTTTTTTCATTTAAATAGTTTTTCATAAAAAACATTTACTTTTTTAAAAAAATGTTTTATTTTCATTTATAAATAAATGTTCACAGAAGAATTAATTATATAAATGTGTAAAACATATTTTTATAAATAAATTAAAACTTTTAATTCCCTCCATTTTAAAATTTGGGTTACAAGGTAACATTTAAATAATAATAATTACATGGTTTCTTATGCTCGATGTGGTGTTTTATATATGATATCGAACAGAGTGTATCTTTATTAAAAATGTGATATGTTACATTCTCCCCACCTTTTGGAAATTTCATTCTAAAATTTTAAATTTTGGGTTGGTAACTAAGGTGTTACTTTCCAAAATACCTTAATTTCAATCCCACGTCATAAAAAGGATTAATAAAACCACCACATTAAATGAAAGAAACAATAGTAGGAAGGTCCCATAAGATAAAACATACTAGGATTCCATGTAGGAATACATGGATATGGAAAAAAATGAAACATTTACTGATGGAGATTAAAATAAAACATGATCAGAAAATTATAACAATCACAAAACCATAAAATTCTTTGTTGGTTTAAAGGACCTTGATTTCATGAAGGAAAAGTAAATGAGAAACTTTTTTGTTTAAAGATATTTTTCATAATTTTGAGGAATTATTTTACTACTTATAATAAGAACATAAGGAAATATAATTAATTGAAATATAGTTTTTTCATCCTCTAATGAAATTCCACCAAAAACTCATCTTTTTCTCCAAAGGATGAATATTCAGGATGAATCAACTTATTAATACACAAAATATTAACTATCTATTTATTATATCTTGAAAAATTAACCAAAAACAACATGGTTAGTATAAGATAGAATAATTCTCTAAAATTAATCAACCATTAGATGAATAAAAGATACTTTTAATCTCCAAAATTCAACTATAATATTAAATGTTCAACATAGACCATTCAAAAAAAATACTTTCCTTAAAATTCATCAAAAATATTATAACCAAGAATAAATCCAAATAAATCATAACAATTTCATCAAATAATCTTCCAATATATGTTCTATAATTTATCTCCAAATAACATAATTCAATCTTAATGTCTCATAACAAAAAGTAATTTCCTAATCACATATTCTCCAACATAGGTTAATCATTTACATAAATAACCCAATTTCTCATAATTATGTAAATATAATCATAGATTATTCCAAAATATAATTCAACCTCTACTCCTCAATTAATATCTTATGCTATTCTATTTACCTTAATTATATAAGGTTCCCAAAATAGTGAATGTCTTCCAAAATAACACTTATCTCTTAATTCTCAAATCATTTTCCAATCACAAGGATATCCATTTGATAAAACATAAATTCCAAAAAAAATATTCTTATTCAAGAAATTATTTCAACTAAAAGGAAAAAAGGCATACTAACTAGGGAATTCATGTAGTCCAGTGGAAGGAGATGCATCCTTTTTGGCCATTTGATTGTGGGTTTGATCCTCACCACCTTTCCAGACGTGATGGGTTGTCACAAGGTCTTCATATTGTTCTTTTTAAAAAACTATATACTCATATAACATTCCAAAAATGGTATAAAATTCTCAGAAATATCCATAAAATATTTTAACCTCAAAGTTTATCACAAGCCTTTCATTTTTTATCCCAAAAAAGTAAAAACCCATAATTAACTCTTAAATAAATGTCTCCAAAAATACCGTTAATCACCTTAAAAATTTAGAATACAAATACAAAAAATGGATTTCTATGACATTGAATATATTATCAACCTAAGAATTATAAACTTATATGATATCCCTATCTCTTAATATGATATTCTAATCTATAATGTTTTCAAAACCATCCTCTGATAGCAACTATAAGGAAATGGCCTTCAACATTACATAATCTTGAGTTAAATCAAGAATTCACATTGAGTATCTTTTCAGGTTTATAGATTTAGGTAACCATTACATTACTATTAAATAACATCTTAAATATTAAAAAGTAGATAATTTACTCACTATCCATGTTTTATAAAACAAAAACTTTTAATTAAAAACATGGTTTTGTTCCATGTTTAAACATAAGAACTTTTCCTTGATCCCATCCATGACTATATTATTCTTTAAATCCTATGAAAAACAATTGAAAACATGGTATGAGTATAAAAATATTAGTAATATATATAAAATAATGAATGAAACCTTTAGTCCATTAATATTTTAAACTCAAGAAAACATTTTCAAAATATAATGCTTTTCTCCTATAAAATATAAAATCTTTAGCTTACCACATGAAATATTGAGATTCATATAAAACATCATAGAAATCATAAAACATAAAGGTAACTTATGGAATCCATATCATTAATATATTATAGATTTTATATCAAAATAGGAAGTAACCTTCATGGATACGCTCGTAATACCCATCATAGTATATTCCCTAAATCTATTTGGAGAAACCTTATCATTTAACTCCTCTTAATTACTGAATGCAATAGAAAGCTATCATGGGCTCACCCTCCATTGGTTTAGCACGGAACCACCCATATTTGGTTTATCACATAACCAACTTTCAAATATCCTTTTACCATTAAATAATTATAACAAATAAAATATTTCAATTAGAAACATTTCACTCATCAATCACAAGAAATAATTTCAAGATATTTAAATACTAAATCAATTTACATAACAATTTAAATCATTTAATAAAGATATTTTGAATCAATGTGTCCCATACCACTTCAAAACTGTTAAATAAATTCTATAATTATTATTTGAGAACATTTATATCCAAATAAATAAATCCTTAAAACCATTTGGAAACCAGGGATATTAATGAGAAATATTCAGAACAACATATAATTAAAACCATTAAAATGATGTTTTAGTTAAAGATCCATTTACCACCTGAGAAACACATGAATAAAAATAATTAATGAATAACATTAAACAAAACTTTAAAATATCATGATAATATAGTAATTCCTGATATAACATGTCAAAAGGTTTTTATATACACTGTAAAGTATAATAATGGTGAAAAATATCATGATATGCCTCAATGAAAGGAGATTGAGATGAAGCCCCTTACCATGATTCTGACTCATAATGTACAATAATTATATCACTGAATAAAAAAATTGGTCAATTATTACTTTATTGAGAATCTTTTTCATGTTTATTATTACTTTTATATCATTTACTACCATGTTATAAGAATTACATAGTCATTTGAGTTCATATCGGACGTTCATTCGATATTTGGTACTTGAGTTAAAAATGAACTCAGATTGATGTCAGTAGTCCATGTGGTCGAAATTCCATAATCTCCCAAATTAAATCCATTGAACAATAAAAAAATTTATTCACTAATTATACTTTTTATATTAATCCATTCATTTATGTTTCAAAAATTGAACAACGTTATAATCATGGAGACGGTAGATTGTACGCACGCATGAGTAACGTTTTAGATTTTTCATAGATCATTATGGACAGAAGTATTATTTTATATTTATTGAATGATATTTTCATAATTAATCTTATAATAATCATTTAAATACACTTATATATATCATACAAGTGATATAATTAATAAAAATGAGTCACATCGCTTCATGGAGGTGATAGTTCACATGTACGCACGAACGACGTTATCATTTTTATGTGCATGGAAGTAAGAAAATAATTGATAAATTGTTATATTATAATGATTAATTTTTCATTAATTAATTCTATTATTATAATTAGTTTGGAGATATGTATATGGAAAATGAATTAGATCTATTTGTGGAGGTGATAGTTAACACGTATGCACAAATGATTATTTCCTTTACAATTTAATGGAAGTTGATATGGAATTAGTTGATGATATTGAAATAATAAAATATAAATATATTGAGGATAATGGAGTTATTATTTTATATTGGAAGAATAATATTTGATGGAAGTAGAAGATGAAATAAAATGTTAATACTTAAAGAAAACCTTACCACTTCTTTGGTTGATCGCCTATTAAGAACACCTTAACAACTTAAGGATGGTATTCTTACTAAAATAGGGATTCAAGAACATGATTAGGGATTCTAGGAAGAGTTTTAAAAAGATATTAGAATAACAAAAAGGTTTTAGATGTGTGAGTATTAGAGAAGAGTGTGTACCTTTTTATAGGAGAGCGGAGGGGCACTCTGGGAAACTCTTAAAATATTAAATTAATATAAATTAATATTTTAATCCAACTGACTCCAACAGAGTTATTAATAATATAAGACGAGTATATTTAGAAATAATCTCATAAAATAATTTTTAAAAATTTATTTATTTTATTTTGATCCTTATCTTTTCAGTTTTCCTTTTATTATTCTCTTTTAATTTTAATTATTGTAACAACATTTTATATATGAAGATGATATAAATTTTACTTATATGGGGTAAATTACCCATATTTGGAAACTTTATGAACATTTAGACCTTATCATAGCCATTTTTAATTTTTAATTTTTTTATTTTTAAATCATCTAATAATATATTATTTTTGTAAAATATCAATAGTGTCAATTTTGACACTACTCATTTCATTGAATTTTGATAAAATCCAAAATTAGAGATAACATCATAAAAAATAATTTAATAGAATTATAATATGTCATATTCACTAATAAATTGTTTGGATTACATTAATTAATTTGAATTATATTTATTTCAATATTTTTCATATCATTTATTTCACATTTCTATTAAAACAATAATTATTGTATCACTATTGTGTCAACATTTATGGGAAGTAATTAATATATAAAAATAAGAAATAAATTTCCATGATTTATACAAATTAGATAAATTTTGGGAGACAATTTACGTTTGATTTTTTATCATGTTTACCCCTATATTAAAATTATTATAGTTATAAGAAATAAGAGGGTGACTTGTTGTCACTTTCTTTTGTTTTAATAATATTTATATCATTTTCATAGAAAAAAGTCAATTAAATGAGTCAATTAAGATCCTTAGGTTTTTAGGGCCGATTTTTGTTCATCCAATAGGATTTTTACAGGTGTGAGGGAAATTTTATTTTCCTCGACATATTGTTTGTTACCCAAATTTTCCAGATTTACCTTTAACCGCATTAAGTAAATATTATTGTGATTACTATTCATAATATCCAAAAAGAGAAACCTATTAAAATAATTTATACATAATGAATCCAAATATAGAAAAATTTAAAACACATTACTTGGAGTAATTAATTTAAAACTAGTCCCCACTGACAATATGAGAAAACATGTTTTTTTAATTTAAAACCATCAAAAGATTAACATGTGTTTATATCAAATTTCAATGTGAATTTACATCAAATGAAAAAAATGGATTAAATTATAAAAAATTAATCTAAGTACACTTTTAATCCAATTAAAATTGAAATCTATCTATAAAAATACTTTAGATGAAAAAGCATTTTTGAATTAAAATGCAGTATTTTTCACTATTCATTAAAATATGAAAGTTATCAGAAAAATACCCAAAAAAATTACAAACTAAATGTTGATGTCACAATTAAAAATAATATTTTTATTTTGTCGAATATAATCAATAAATTTTCATAAAATATATATTTAAAAGGGGTTTTGCATTAAAAGGAGGTAAAACTGTATTTTTTTATAAATACTTCTCTTATCCAAAAAAAATAAATTTGTTCTTATATCATGTTTAGAAAACATATAAGCTGAATATTAAAAATTAATTTTAATATATTACATAAATATTTAATTAATAATATCAATAAATATTGATTTTATTATTTTATAAACTCAGTTATTTTCATTTAATATGATTTTTAGAAAACCATTTCCTCTTAAAAATAGGGTTTTATTTTCATTTATAATTATTTTTTCCAAAAAAAATTAATTATATATATTTCTATACCATATTTTCATAAATAAATTAATATTTTTTATTCCATACATTTTAACATCTATGTTATAAGGTATGATTTAAATAATAATATTTAGTTACTCTCTTAAGTTTGATGAGGCATATTTTATAGGAAATCGAATAGTGTCTCTTTTTTTAAAACTCAAGATGTTATAAATAAAGGTAAATATAAAAAATATATGATATTAATGAAATATTTATAATTATTTAAATATAATATATCATTTTATTTTACCTTTCCATGCACATAAAAATGATATCATCATTCACGGACACGAGGACTACCGCTTTCTCTATGAAACGCCATCATTTTTTTCATGACCACATAACTAGAATGATATATATAATTATATGTAATTAAATAATGTGGTATTAATGATATAATTATAATAATGTGAAGACAAAATATTACTTAATTTATTTATATAATTATCATTAAAAAATTATCTTCATGAGTACGTATGACCTACCATCTCCAAGATCATAACTTTAGTTAATTTTTCATAACAATGACTAATATTTGGTTCTAAATTTTATTTTTCTATAAATTTGATAATAATTTCATGATTAATATTCTGAATATTCTTATATAATGACTTCTTGGGCCATATTCAAGCTACAAATTTCTATTTTGACATATAATCCAAAGATGGTCAAAACATTGATATATAATTAATTGATTATTTAATTTTATAAAACAAATTAACAAGAGAAATAAAACTAATAATATACATGAAAAATTTTATCAATCAGGTTAATAATTAATATATGTTTATTATTTATAAGGATAATGGCACATGTGAAACATCATTTTCAAGGTATGTGTCATCATCTAAATTTTCATTCCTTGAGGCATATTTTGATGTTATTGACATATAATATTTTATAAGGTGTATATACATACCCATTTAAATTTTATAAAATTAATGTATCTATTATAATTAGATCTAATGTTTTTTAAATTTTATTAATTAATGAGGATTAGTATTCAAGTATTTTCCTAATTGATGGTTACTTTTCTTATAAATAAATCCTCTTTTAATGTTTACATTAATAATATCTTTCTCTTCCATGTCAATGATTTAAAATGATTATTAAAATGTTTTTTTATGGACATAAAATATTTAAAATTTTCATTTTATGTCTCTTTATCATAATTTAAGATATTTTTAGAAGGAATATTTTGATGTTTTTTAAATTGAATTATTTGAAAAATGACAAATGAAATATAATATTTTTAAAGTATGGTGAAAATGAAAATTCTTATCACCATGAATTTTATTTATAATATAAATTTATTTAAAATATTAAAGGTTTTCTTAAATTAAAACCCATATTTCATATTTTTTGGTATTTTGGAATTGAAAATTATGTTCCAAAAGAAATGTGTTTTGAAAATGGGATTTTGAGTGAAAAATTTATTTTTATATCTAAATTTTATTTACATATAAGATTAAATAATTTTTTCAAATGATGAAATTTTTCATTCATATTTTGTTTCTTAGCCATTATATATGATGGGCGCACCCAAATAGTATCATGTAAGCTTATTTTAGATTAAAATATGGGTTTTTTATGATAAATTATGTTGTAAGATATCTTAAATTTAACAAATATGATTAAATTGACATATTATAAATAAAAATATCCACCATTTAATCTTTAGAATTTAGTTATCATAGTTAAAATAAAAATAGGTTAACTAAAGGATAATAAAAATGATAGTTTTTAAAATTAGAAAAATGTGTACGAAATGTATAGTTTGATGGGATGACCAGTATATACCACATTATCAACAAATAATATTACATTTTGAGGTATTTTTATTGGAATTTAATTTGTTTTTATTTTTACCTTGTTGAGAAATACCAAAAATTCCCCTAACCCTCATTATAATTAAAAACATCCTCCCTCACCTCATTTCACCATTTTGATCATTCTATGTTTACCAAAATCTGCCAATTTCTCTTATCTAATTTTCTAGCCGCATTTTAGATGTTCTTGTGTTCCCAGAAGTCCAACTGTAGAGTTATTTTGAGGATATCTAAGGGATTTTTTATGAATAAGATGTAATCGCTCTAACCGATTATTTTCTTTCTCTTATCTTTTATAAATCCCATAAATAAATGTTATATATATATAGTAACTTCTTAATACTCAATATAATGAAATATTTTTATGATTATGAATATGTAACATCCCAACTAAGTAAAGAATAATATATTTTCATATCTATGTCTATTTATGAATTATATAGTGGTTTAGAGGCTTAAAATGAGAATATATCCAATCTTAAGCATAGAATACTCTAATATTTTTAAAAGATTGTTTTACCGCCTTTTGATGGAAAACCATTTTTAAATCTAAATTTTGAGAATTTTATAATATCTATATGTAAAAAATAATATTATTTAGAATTGGGACATTGAGATTTAATTTGGATAAATTTTTGGTATTTTTCTGACTATGTTCATTTTTTAATGAATACCGAAAAATACTGCATTTTACGTTAAAATTGCTTTTTCATCTAATTTAATTATATGGTTAGATTATCTTTTTAATTGGTTTTAAATTTTTATTAGAATATATTTTTACCATTTAATCCAGTGGTGGTCATTGTAATTAATTTTACTTTGAAATTGGACATAAACAATTGTCAATATTTTGATAGATATTGTTTCTTAAAAACACGTTATTTGTTTTGACAACAAAAATTATTATTAATTTAATTACTAAAATTTCTGTGTTTTGAATTTGGTAAAATGGAGTCCATATTTGGAATCATGAGGTCCAAATTACGTAATTAATACTATCTTGTTTTTGAACATTATGAATAGTAACGACGACAATTATCTTTAATTATCAAGATTAAGTAGTAATCAGTTATTTAAGGGTAATAAAATAATATCATAATAATATAAAATGACCTCAAAATGTGTCTTAATTCTGTTTAATGATTCATTTCTGACAATGGGATGCCTTTTACCAACTTTGGGACCCCATGGAATCACTTTAGTGTGATAGTGACCTTTTATCATATTATTTTTAAAGAAAGGGAAATATAACCAATGTATGTATCACCTAAGTAAAACAATTTTAATTTTGTTTACATAAATTTTATCTTAGACTATAAATATTCATTTTAAAGATAAAAATATTTCCTACATCATGGTTGTTTTTTATTTTTAGACATTAAATAAATAAATTTATTTTTGACACCATGATGATGCAGTGATTACCTCATTAATGAACGATTTAAATAAAATGAAAAGATAAGGTATAATATAAGATTTAAACTTGTCAAAAACCTATTGTATGGGTGGATTTATAACACTTATCACCTTATCCTCTAAATATATCATTTTGGGACCTTTAAAATTCGAAAATCATTTCGTAATAAAGTAACATTTCATGACTTTCCAAGAGTTCCCCACCTTCCTCTTATAAAAGGCCCCCACCTCTACCCCCTTACCCACACTTCTCAAGCCCTTTGGATCATCCAAAATCTACTCAAATAATCTCCCAAGATCCCTCTATTCTTCCTATAAGCCTTAAATTTGGCATAAAGCTCTTCCAGAAACCCTTTTGGTTCAAACCAAGGGGAGTTACCCTATTTAAAGGTAATGTATTCTCATATGTTCTTTTGTTTTATTTTGCTTCTCCAACCCCCTAAACTCTTTTTATTACTTTATATTGTAAAAACACAAGTATCTTAAATATACTATTATGTTTTTATGATAATTATTTGATTTATTCTTACACACACCTCCGTTTAATGGTTAAAGAACGTACAGTTTCTGTGGGTGTCGAATTACTGCCTCACGAAACGATGATTGTTCAAACTTCTTTTAACACATTTCATGGTGGCCATTGAGATGTCACTATATTTATATATGATATATATTATTTTTATTTTTTACTTATTCTTCTGTATTTTTTCATTTATGGAATACCTTTATGGTTTCCATTATGGGTAAACGCGATAATTTCATTTTAGGAAGTACGGACTACCGCTCCCTCAAAGTTATTTGAATCGTTAATGCCATATGTGGGATATATAAAGGATGGAGTTAATGATATTATATATTATATTATACTTTAATTATAATATACCTTTATATCATTATTATTTCATTCCATTAAATACAAAATATAAATGAAAGTAGAGTTCATGCGTACGTACGGCTTACCGTCTCCATGAACGGTGCATTTCATTTCTTACCTCTAAATGTTATGTAATATTATAAATACATGTATATATTGGATATATATGTTATATATGATATCTAAATCATGATTATAATTTTGGATATAATGGATATTTTACCACATGAACAACTAGTAGTTGTAAGAAGTTTATTTTTCACCCAAGTACCAAATATCAACAAAACGACCGTTATTAACTTAAATGATTAAATAATTTTCATAACATGGTAATAAGTGATATAAAATGAATAATTAACTTGAAAAAGGTTCTTAAGAAAGTTGAAATTAACTCTAGTTTATTATTCAGGATATTAAAGAATGATTGATTCAAGTCGGACACGAGGTAAGGGACTTCATCTCAATCTCCTTTTGTTGAGGCATACTTAAATTTATATACGACCTTATTTTATTAGTTGTATAATAAACCCTTTTTAATTTTAATATCATTCAAAATTAATCTTTTTACACTAAGTGTTTTACTAAATGACAAAAGTAATGTTTTTGTCTTACGTATGTGGCGACAACGACTTCTCCGTCGTCGTGACCACTATTTGAGTTCTGGCTTCCTCTACAAGACATAACCTTTTTTTAAATGAAAAATAAATACCATGCTTTAATTTTATTTTATTTTGGTATTTAAAATGGTTTTGATACTTTTTTTATCATATCAAAGTGTTGTATTGATATCTTGTGATTGAAATGTGGAAATGTTATGTTTCTTTTATGCATGTTTTATGTGATACGATTCTGTTATGGTTCTTGAGAATTGTTTATATATATGGGTGGTTCCATGGTAAACTAAGGGCGGGTGAGCCCGAGATAGCTCTCCAATGCATTGGGTAACACGAAGGAGTTAAACTCTAAGGTTTCTCCGAAGAGATTTTGGGAATATACTATGATGGGTATTCCAAACGTAAACATGAGTGTTACTCCCTGCGTAAGAATGTTATGAATGCCTCAAGTTACCTTTATGTCTTATTATTTCTATGAGTTATTAAAAAATATTATGATTTCAGGAGGTATGTTAAAGTGCTTATGTTTTATGAGTAAAGTATGATTTCATTGATTTTTATGTATACATGGACTAATGTTTTCTTCCCGTATTTTTATATCTCTTACTAAGCTTTTTATGCTCATCCCAAGATTTTCAGATGTTTTTCACAGGTCAATTGAAAGGTACATGATGTGATAACAGTGTTGAGGAAGTGTCAAGAAAGAAACCATGTTTTATTTTAAATATGTTACCTTTGATGAAAAAAAATGAATATTGTCTTTGATGTAGCCACCTTGTTTAAATGTGGAATGTAAAGAATGATTTATGAACTAATTCTATAAAACAAAAATCCTAAAAAGATCCTCAATGTGTATTCTTGAAATAACTCAAGATTAAGTAATGTTTAAGGTTGGGGCCTTATAGTTGGTATCAGAGGTCGGTTTAGATAACTTTAGGAGTTATAATTCTATTAAATGAATATCCAAAAATATATTTTTTATGGTAAAATTGAAATGATATAGCATTTGAAGATTACCATGTTGCTTTATCTAAGACATGTTTGTTCATAATGGTTTTCTGCAGAGGAAACAGGGAAGCAGTTCTAGGAAGGCATACAGAAGGAAATGACCTTCCAAATCAGCATCCTGAGATGATTGGAATTGGAAATGAACAGTTTTTTGTAGTAATGGTACAGTTGACTTAGGATATAAATGGTGGTGGTATCCATACATGAGATCATATAGATCAACCACAGAGGAACATGTCAGTAGTGTAGAATTTTATGTCGCAACATCCCCCATCATTCAGAGGATCATCTGACCCTGTGCTAGCAGAGGGGTGGATTAAAGCACTGGAGAAGATTTTCGATGTCATGGGGTGTTCAGAAAATCAAAAGGTTAGTCTTTTTGTTTATCGTTTGGAGGGTGAACCAGACCAGTAGTGGTCTATGGTTAAAAATATCAGGGATGGTGATGGGATTGATACTCTTGACTGGGATGAATTCAAAGGTATGTTTCTTGAGAAATATTTTCCAAAGGCTGTTTGACTTATTTGGAAAAAATTATTGGAATTAAGGGAAGAGGATGACTCAATGGCTACTTATGAAGAAAAGTCACTCGATTGGAAAGGTATGATCCAAATTTTATCCGAGTCCTTGATAGTAAAATCAATCGTTTTGACTCAGGATTAAATCCAAAATATCGAAGGGAATTATCTTCTCATGAGTTCAAAAGTTATGAAAATATTGTTTTATGTGCCAAGAAGGTGGAAATGGATTTAGTCGATGATCAAGTGTTCTATGACAACGAATAGAAGAAGAGACTGAGGTGGAATGAGAAAGGGAAGAATCCTTCAAAAAGGTGTGATGGTAAGAAAACTAAGTTTGAAGTTTGTGATAAATGTGGTAAAAAGCATACTGGGGAATGACTTTTGAATTCTGTAAAGTGCTTCTGATGTGGTAAGATGGGACATAAGGATCCTGATTGCACTGGAAAAGATCATGGTAATGGTAAGACCAAATTTGATTTACAGTTAGTGAAATGTTTCAAGTGCAATGAGATGGGTCATTATGAAAATGAGTGTTCAACAAAGAGCTCGAATAATGGGAAGCAGTCAAACTACAAGCAAAAAGGTGTGGTGAAATCCTTTGCAACTACTTCAGCATATGTTGGTCCATCAAATGAAGTGGTATCGGGTACTTTGTTTTTTTCAGATTATGCTAATGTGTTGTTTTATTCAGGGTCTACACATTCTTTCATCTCTGAAAAATTTTCTAGTAAATTGGGAATTCCATCTCAAGAAATGACTCTTGAACTTGTGGTAAAAACACCTGGGGGAGATTTTGAGGAAAAAATAATTTATAATAATCTTCCTATACTTATCTGTGGGAAGAATATACTTGAAAACCTTATTATTTTACCTCTAGTAGAGTTTGATGTTATCCTGGGTATAGATTGGCTCTCTGTTAACCATGCTATGATTTCCTGTAGATCTAAAGAAGTTCTTTTTCAAAATGAATTTCAGTTTGTAACAAGAATAAACCCTTACTGTTGATAACATATCAAGAGGCCGAGAAACTTGTAAAAGATGGAAATGAATGTTACCTTGCACATATTGTTGAAAACAAAGGAACCGTTCAGATTAATTATGTGTCAGTGGTAAATGAGTATCCTGATGTTTTTTCTGATGATTTTCCTGGAATAATACCAGATCAAGAAGTTGAATTTACTGTTGACTTAGTTCCTGATGCTAAGCCAATTACAAAACCCCGTTATCGAATGGCTCAAATTGAACTTTTAGAGTTGAAGGAGCAATTGCGAGATTTATTAGAGAAATGTTTCATTCGACCTATCACATCACCATGGGGTGCTCATGACTTATTTTTTAAAAATAGAAACAGTTCAATGAGACTTTGCATTGATTATAGAGCCGTGAATAACATCATTTTTAAGAACACATATCCTTTGCCTCATATCAATGATTTGTTTTATCAGCTCCAGGGAGCTCAGTATTTTTCAAAGATTGACTTAAGATCGGGGTACCATCAGTTGAAGGTAAAGGAAACAGATATTCCGAAGACCGTGTTTCATACAAGATATGTCCATTATGAATATGTAGTTATGACTTTTGGGTTAACCAATGCACCTACTGTATTCATGCACCTTGTGAATAGAATTTTCCATGAGTTCTTGGATAAGTTTGTGGTTGTTTTCATTGATGATATTTTGGTGTTTTATAAAAGTAAATAGGAGCATGAAAATTATTTAAGGGTTATTTTGAAAACCTTAAATGAAAATAAAATGTATGGGAAATTCAGAAAGTGTGAGTTTTGGTTGTAACAAATTTCTTTCATTGGTTACATTGTTTTTAAAGATGGAATAATTGTTGATCCTATAAAAATAAAGGTTGTTGAAGAATGGACCAGACCCACAAATGTAATTGAGATTCATAGTTTTCTTGGTTTGGTAGGCTATTACTGAAGGTTTGTTAAAAAATTTGCATGGTTGTCCATACCATTGACTAAGCTAACTCGGAAGGGTGTTAAGTATATCTGGACAAAAAAATGTGAAGATGATTTTCATGAATTGAAAAGAATATTGTTGAATGCTCCAGTTTTGGCACTACCTTCTAGGAATGGTGAGTTTGTTATCTACAGTGATGCTTCATTGAAAGGACTTGGTTGCGTCCTAATACAGAATGATCAGATAATTTCTTATGCTTCACGTCAATTGAAAACTCATGAGATAAATTACCCTACACATGATTTGGAATTAGCTGCTATTTTTTCGCTTTAAAAATTTGGAGGCATCATTTGTATGGTGTAAAGTGTGAAATATATACTGATCATAAAAGTTTAATGTATATATTCACTCAGAAAGAATTGAACTTGAGACAAAGGAGATGGCTAGAATTAATTAGGGATTATGATTGCACGATTCACTACCACCCAGGAAAAGCAATTATAGTGGAAGATGATTTGAGTCGAAAAATTAATGCTTCATTAACCATGTTATGTTTGGAACGTGATCCTTTGGTTAAGGATTTGATGAATTTTGGCTTGGAAGTTGTTGGTTTAGGAAAATCTTCTGTTTTGTTTCAGGTATCAGTGAAATCTTCTCTATTAGACAGAATTAAGCAAGCACAGAAGCAAGAAAGTGTGTTGTATAAAAAGTTAGAGCTGGTTCAGAAGGGTATGTTACCTGAATTCAACATTGATAATGATTGTGTTTTGATATTTGGGAATATTTTTATGTGCCTTGTGATTCACAGTTGAATAGGTAGTTGTTATGTGAAGCTCATATTTCTCCATTTTCAGTTCATCCAGGCAGTACTAAGATATAGAGAGATCTTCGACAGTATTAGTAGTGGGATGGAAGGTAAAGAGATATTACTGATTTTACTGTGATGTGTTTGACTTGTCAACATGTTAAAGCAGAGAAGAAGTTACCGAAAGCGATGCTTCAGCCATTACCAGTGCCAGAGTGGAAATGAGATAATATATCCATGGACTTCGTTATGGGATTACCGAAGACACGTCGAGGTAATAATGCAATCTGGGTTATTATTGATCGCATGACTAAATCTACTCATTTCCTTTATATACGAGATACTTTTTCCCTAGATCAACTTTCTCGATTGTATATTAAAGAGATATTCAGGTTACATGGAGTTCCCCTCTCCATTGTATCTGATCGTGAACCTAGGTTCACTTCTAACTTTTAAAAAGGCCTTCAGAAGTCATTGGGTACTGAATTAAATTTTAGTACATCTTTTCATCCTCAATTGGATGGGAAGTAATAACTAAAAATTCATACTTTGGAGGATATTCTACGTGCTTGTTCGATGGATTATCAAAGAAGTTGGGACTAACATCTTTCATTGGTTGAGTTTTCTTATAATAACATTTTTCATTCCCGTATACAGATGGCACCATTTGAGGCATTATTTGGGAAGCGGTGTTGAACACCAGCTTTTTGGGATGAAGTAGGTGAAAGGAAGTTGATAGGACTAGAATTGGTAGAAGAGTTGGAAAAAAAAGTTCAGCTGATATAGAAACACATGAGAACAGCTTAGAGCAGGCAGAAAAGTTATGCGGACAACGGGAGGAAGGATCTCTCTTTTGAGGTAGGTGATCATGTCTTCCTCAAAGTTTCACCATGGAAAAGTGTGATGCGATTTGGTAAGAAAGGAAAGTTGAGTCCAAGGTTCATTGGACCCTATGAGATTCTAGAGAGAGTTGGATCAATTGCATACTGAGTGGATTTACCTCCGATTTTATCTCAGGTACACAATGTTTTTCATGTTTCAATGTTAAGGAAGAACATTCCAGATCCATCTAATGTTTTGAGTCCATAGGTAGTTCAAAGGGAAGAGAATCTATCTTATGAGGAACAACTGGTCTAGATTCATGACCGTAGGGAGTGAGAGTTTCGTAATAAGGTGATTCATCATGTAAAGGTTTTTTGAAAAAACCACATGATTGAATAGGCAACATGAGAATCTGAAAATGCAATGAGGGATAAATACCCCCACTTATTCGATAAGTAAATAAATTACAGAGACGCAATTTTCTAAAGAGGGGAAGGATGTAACATCCCATGTAAGTAAAGAATCATATATTTTCATATATATTTCTATTTATTAATTAGATAGTGTTTTAGATGCTTAAAATGAGAATAAATCCAATCTTAAGCATAGAATATTCTAATATCTTTATAAGATTGTTTTACCGCCTTTTGATGGAAAACCATTTTTAAATCTAACTTTTGAAAATTTTATAAGCTCTATTTTTGAAAATAAACTTATTATTTAGAATTGGGACATTGAAATTTACTTTGGATAAAATTTTCCTATTTTTCAAACAATGTTCATTTTTTAATGAATAGTGAAAAATACTGCATTTTTCTTCAAAACTACTTTTTCATCTAATTTAATTATATGGTTAGATTATCTTTTTAATTGGTTTTAAAGTTTAATTAGAATATGTTTTTACAATTTAATCCAATGTTGGTCATTTTAATTAATTTCACTTTGAAATTGGACATAAACAATTGTCAATCTTTTGATAGATATTATTTCTTAAAAATACGCTATTTGGTTTTGTTTTGACAACGAAAATTATTTTTAATTTAATTACTAAAATTTATGTGTTTGTAATTTGGTAAAATGGAGTCCATATTTAGAATTATAAGTTCCAAATTATTTAATTAAGACTTTTGTTTTTGGACATTATGAATAGTAACAACGGCAATTATCTTTAATTATCGAGATTAAGTAGTAATTTGGTAGTTAAGGGTAATAAAATAATATCAAAATAATATAAAATGTCCCCAAAGTGTGTATTAATGATATTGTTTGAGTAATGTATGACCATGGGATGCCTTGTACCATCTTTGAGACCCCATGGAATCACTTTAGTGTGTTAGTGACCTTTTATCATATTATTTTTAAAGAAAGGGAAATATAACCAAAGTATGTATCACCTAAGTAAAAAAAATTTAATTCTATTTAAATAAATGGTATCTTAAACTATAAATACTCATTCTAAATATAAAAATAATTCCTACATCATGTTATTTTTTTTATAATTTTTATACATTAAATAAATAAATTTATTTATGACACCATTATGAGGCAGTGATTACCTTATTAATGAACGATTTAAATAAAATGAAAAGATAAGGTATAATATAAGACTTACACTTGTCTAAATACTATTTTATGGGTTTATTTCGAAACCTTATCACCTTTTCCTTGAAATATATCACAGTGGGACCTTTAAAATTTGAAAAGCATTTCATAATAAAGTAACATTTCATGACTTTCCAAGAGTGCCCCTCCTCCCACTTATAAAAGGCCCCCACCTCTACCCCCTTACCCACACTTCTCAAGACCTTTGGCTCGTCCAAACTCCACTAAAATAAGCTCCCAAGATCCCTCTATTCATCCTATAATCCTTACCTTAGGCATAAAACTCTTCAAGAAACCCTTTTGGTTCAAACCAAGGGGAGTTACCTGATTTAAAGGTAATGTCTTCTCTTATGTTCTTTTGTTTTATTTTGCTTCTCTAACCCCCTAAACTCTTTTTATTCCTTTATTTTGTAAAAAATATAGTATCTTCAATATAATAGGATTTTTTATGATAAGTATTTTATTTACACTTACACAAACTTCCATCTAATGGTTAAAGAACATACCGTTTCAGTGGGTGGCTAACTACTGCCTCACGAAACGATGATTATTAAATATTATTTTAACACCCTTCATGGTGGACATTAAGATGTAACTATGTTTATATATGATATATATTATGTTTTATCTTTCCTTATGCTTCTGTATTTTTCATTTATGGAATACCTTTATGGTTTCTATTATGGGTAAACGCGATAATTTCATTTTAGGGAGTGCGGACTACCGCTCCCTAAAAGTGATTTGAATCGTTAATGCCATATGTGGGATGTATAAATGATGGATTTAATGATATTATATATGATATTATACTGGAATTATAATATACCTTTATATCATTATGATTTCATTCCATTAAATAAAAAATAGAAATGAAAGTAGCGTTCATGCATATGTACGGCTTACCGTCTCCATGAATGGTGCATTTCATTTCTTACCTCTAAATGTTATGTAATATTATAAATTCATGTATATACTGGATATATATGATATATATGATATCTGCATCATGCATATAATTCTGTATATAATGGATATTTTACCACATGAACAACTTGTAGTTGTAAGAAGTTTATTTTTGACTCAAGTACAAAATATCGACAAAACTAGCGTTATTAACTTAAATGATTAAATAATGTTCATAACATGGTAATAAGTGATATAAATTGAATAATGAACTTCAAAAATGTTTTTAAGAAAGTATAAATTAACTATAGTTTATTATTCAGGAGATTAAATAACGATCAAGTCAAGTCGGACATAAGGTAAGGGACTTCATCTCAATCTCATTTCGTTGAGGCATACTTCAATTTATATATGAAATTATTTTATTAGTTGTATAATAAACCCTTTTGAATTTTAATTTCATTCAAAAGTTATCTTTTTAGACTAATAGTTTTACTAAACAACAAAAGGAATGTTTTTGTCTTACGTATGCAGCGACAACGACTTCTCCGCCGCCGTGACCATTATTTGAGTTTTGGCTTCCTCTACAAGCCATAACATTTTTTAAATGAAAAATAAATACCATGTTTTACTTTTCTTTTATTTTTGTATTGAAAATGGTTTTGATAATGTTTTGATTATATCAATGTGTTGTATTGATATCTTCTGATTGAAATGTGGGAATGTTATGTTTCCTTTATGCATGTTTTATGTGATACGATTATGTTATGGTTCTTGGGAATTATTTATGAAGACAAGTGGTTCCATGATATACTAAGGGTGGGTGAGCCCAAGATATCTCTACAATTCATTGGGTAACACGAATGAGTTAAACTCTAAGGTTTCTTTGAAGATATTTTGGGAATATAATGTGATGGTTATTCCAAACATAACCATAAGGGTTACTCCCTATGTAAGAATGTTATGAATGCATCAATTTACCTTTATGTCTTATGATTTATATGAGTTATTCAGAAATCTTATGATTTCATGAGGTATTTTAAAGTGCTTTTTTTTATGAGTAAATTATGATTTCATTGATTTTTATTTATACATGGACTAATGTTTTCTTCCCGTATTTGTATATCCCTTACTGAGCTTTTTATGCTCATCCCAAGTTTTTGAAATGTTTTTCACAGGTAAATGGAAAGGTACCTGATGTGATGATAGTGTCGAGGAATTATCAAGAATGAAACCATGTTTTATTTTAAATATGATTCCTTTGATGAAAAAAATGCATATTGTCTTTGATGTAACCACCTTGTTTTAATGTGGAATGTAATGAATGATTTGTGATCTAATTCTCTAAAACTCTAAACCCGAAAAGATCTTCAATGTGTATTCTTGAAATAACTCAAGATTAAGTAATGTTTAAGGCTGGGTCCTTATAGAATATGCCAATATACAACCCCTTTCCCATTAAATAGTAAATTAATGCATCACTATGTCGTATGTATGACGTACTGTCTATACCTAGTGATACAATTCATTTTCCATCACCATATTTTATTTGTGGGAATTATAATGAGTTTAATATTTTTTATGAAATTTATGACATAATTATTATTCTTTAATGATAATATCATATCAAACTTTTTACCACCCAAAATTTTGGGAAAAGATAATGTCGCTCATGAATACGTATGGAAAAACATCTCCATAATGCGTTGTGATTTGTTTTAAAATATATTTATCATTTATGGTAATAATGATTAATTTTAGGAATATATATAATATATAACATAAAAATTACTCTATAATTATAATATATCCTATAATTTTCCTGATTTTATTATGAAAAGTTAATGAAAACATAATTCATGTGTGGGTACGGCCTTCCATCTCCATGAATGGTGAATTTTATTTTCTATACCTAGATTTGATGAATCCGAATGAATTAATATCTACTAAATAAATATATTCCATTTTTATCATTTTTATCATTCTTTAGATTATAAAATCCTGATATATCTAAGAGGACCAGGGATAACAAGTCAAATCATGAAAAAAACCAAGATATTATTACTCGAAACATAAATTTAACATTGAATTGAAAATAAGTGAGTAATATAAATTCATAAGTAAATAATTTATTCAATTATATATTATAATATGGAGTTTTGGTATATTTGTAACAAAATTATATTTATTATATATGACGTTTGAATGTATATGAAGGAATTCAATACTTAAGGTAAGGTATTTTTGTCTCACTTTTATTTCTATGGGATGCATGCATATACACTAGTTATTTATTTTGTTTGGCGTGTATAAATCCCATGAATGTTTTTATGAGTATTATTCTAAGGATTTTTTTATTTTCATATCCATATAATTACATTATTTAATGGATAATATTATTCTATTAATTATAAATTCATTAGGGTTAATTTTATAATCTCATTATTATTCTGGATTGTTTATATGTACGTACTTACTGGGGGATATTTACTTTTTACCTCCCTTTTTCATAATAATGTTTTCTAAAATACTTTTACAATTAAATTTTTTTTTTTTAAAATATTTTTACCCATATATGAATTTTTACTAAATGGATTGAAAAGAATATTTTTCACATTTTCAAATTAGGTACTGTATGGATTTTCTGGAAAAAACTATTAATGGTATTTTTTATAATTATATGGAACGACTTAATTTTTGGCTTTCATGAAACCATAATTCATTGAATATTCTTTTATAATTATACAATGTTATTTTCAAATAATATTTTCCTTTTAAAATTTCACATCATTTTATGAAGAGAAAATATTTTCAAAGAAGAAAGTGTATTTTCCCCAAGAATTATTTTCAAGTGATTTCTCAAAATTATTTTCCATCTATGACAACATTAATTAATGTTATTTATTATTCACTGAGGATATTTTTAAAATTAGATTACCCCAATTCATTCTATTTTTGTTTTATTTTTATGATGGAATGATATTTATTAATAAAATTTCTTCTTCCATGGGTTATGATGTGATGGAATAATGTTCTTTAAACATATTTCTCTTTACGGGTTCTATGAATGAATTATTCTCTTGTGGAACAAAAATGATTAGATGTTAATATGTGACCTGAATTTCTAATATCTCTCTCTAATGCATCAGGTAATGATTTATATCTCACGAGATAGGCATGGATGGAATAAAGAGTGAACTCTATTTAGAAATACAAGGTTGGAATGGGGATTGGACTTGATTTAGTAAAAAAAATTCAACTATAAATCTCTTTGAAATGAGACTTGGATAATATAGAAATAATTTTATATGATTATGTGTATGCGACAATTAAATCTTATGCACTCACAGAAATTTATCTTCAATTCTTTATGAAAATATATGATTTCATCTATTACATGGTATCATGAACTTTTATTCAATGGATATGATTTTTTTATATTTTTTGTTTATGTATTTATGCCTTATGATTATGTTATGATTGATATCTCTATTTTTTACCCTTACAAAGAATTTTATATATACAACCCCCAATTTTAAGTAAGTAATCCTTCATTTATTCTTTTTATAAATATAAAATGTTTGGTTGAATTTTTTCAGTGTTTATAGAAATTTTGAAATGTTTTTTGGGGAATTTATAATGGTCCAGAGTTGGTGAATAGTTAATAGAAATAGTGAAACTTCCCAGGAAACTGTTCATAATAAGGCATAGGGCTATGGGGAGGTGTATAGTTAAAGATCATAGTTTGTACAAACATTTATACCACCTAGTAGAAACTATTCAAAGATGGAAATTTGTCTTTGGCATGGTTAGAAGGCCATTTGTAAACTATTTGACCCAACCATGTCAGCCTCCCCCATGAGGTGGTAGCTATCTCATGGTTTTTCTAACAATACACGGTTTTAAAACAAGATCCATAAAAATTAGATCTATGCCTATTTTTATAACCCATCATTTGTGACCCAAACCGACCCTAAATCAATATTTCTTCCTCTGACAGGATAATGACGCTTCTCCCATAAATATGGTAGTGATCCGGAGGTGATCTGAAGGAATCTCTTGGTGCATTGAATATAGATTCTCTCAACAATTCATCGTTCATGGTAGTTTATCTTGGCTTTCCTTATATATACTTATATCTCTCTCTCATATTTTGAAAAATGTGTCATATTTGGATATATCTATAAGGTATTTTATTTTAAATATGATTATATTTTTTTTATGTTACGGGAAGATATCTATGGTGGTTTTTTTGAGATTCGTCCCATTTCCATGGGTGTTTTTGTGTCCTTAACTATTTTCCAAATTTTTTAGTGTGAGTTTATTCACTCTCAAATCCTCTATTTAGAATATGATATATTAATTTCAAATGGATTAAATTGATTGAAATGGATTGTAAAATTGGTGTTAAAATAATGGTTGAAAACTTCTTTATTTATGGTTTGTGGATTAGTTTGAAATAAAGTAATTTTTTTGTAAAAATTACATTGAAAAATGAATTTAAATTGATTATTTTTGAATAGTTTCTTGGTTTTATTTATTGAAAAATATTTTCATTAAAATCAATGATTTCTTTAAAAATTTTTGGAATTTAAATGGATTTGTAATTTAAATGGTTTTGGAATTATTATATTGGTAGGGTTGTTGGGAATACATGGTGTTATGTGTTCATATTGAATTATGAGGCCTTGTTGAAATATAAAATTGTGCTCAGTACCAAAGGTGTTTTAGAACAAGGTATTTAATTAATTTTTAATGACTTGGTATATTATTAGGATACCACTTATGATTATGGAACTTTCATAATGAAGCATGCATGGGAGGATGTGTGGGTTTTTGGATTGGAATGGGTTATTCCAAAATATAATTTATAAAATGGTTTTATAACATTGTTTGTTTTCTATAAATGTAACATTTTTGTGTATTGAGAAAAATGATTTACTTTGGTAATGTTTAATATTACTGACATAAACTCTTTTTTAAATATTTTTTTATAAAATATTATGATATGAGCTTTATTTCATTTATATCATGAATTATGTAGTGTTTTATTTGGATATGGAATGTTTAGTTGGTTGTTTTATTTT
This sequence comes from Viscum album, assembly GCA_963277665.1. NCBI lineage: Eukaryota > Viridiplantae > Streptophyta > Magnoliopsida > Santalales > Viscaceae > Viscum > Viscum album. Next base: position 2,119,456,550 of record OY728163.1, read on the forward strand.
CATAGGGAAAATTTTCCCCCTATTGTAAATTAATACTTTTAAATTTATTTCCATCCTTTGACATCTTAGGGTGTCTCTTAATAAATTATGATTTCCCCTTACCTTCTCAAGACAATGGGAAAGTTATGGATGATAAAAGGGGTATCATTCTTGGTCCTTACAATTATCTTTGTGGAAGAAGTGTTATCAGTCTTGTCCCTTATAATTATCATTGTGAAAAAAGTGGTATCATGTTGTTTGTAAATTGCCTAACAAGTGGTCTTCAGTTATCTCAATCTTGGATTTGATATTTATTTCATCCTATTCCCTATTTCTAGTTGGTAGAAAATATAAGGATTTTTGGAAATTGAAATGTAGAGAATAAAAATACATAGCTAACCATACTATGTTAAACATCATGTCACCATGTAAATGGGTAAATAAGTGTCTTATAGACACCTATAGGTTTCTAAATCTCAATTTCATGGGTTTGGATAATACGAAGAGCACGAAATTCATTATATAATTAATTCCTAGCATGAGTGCATATCTCATTTTGAGTAACGATTTGATGCACTTTGTTGATTTTTCCAAAATATTAACGTATTTTTTATTATATGATTTTGAAAAGGATAATCATTCTGATATTTTGAAAAAGGATTAATTTTCAAAAGCATGTAGTGGTTTTTCAAAAATGGTAGAAAATTGAAAATGGTTGATTTTGTAAAGAACTATTGTGATAGTATGATGTTGTAGAATTTGAAATGTTAAGCCTTCAGGTAATAGAGAGTGAGACTTATTGAGTTTTTTTTTGTTTCTAGAAAATGGAACCTAGTAGGCTTCATTTAAATCAACTAGAAGATCCTGTTGAGAATGTGGTTTCACCAGTGCCATAGGTTAATCAATAGACGGTTCAGTGTATTATCCATTCATTTCAGGATGTAGAAACAGTGAACCGAAGGGATGAACCAAGGTAAGTGGATCATTCTATTCAGTTATAGAAGTATAATCCATCTATATTTTGGGGTGATTCAAAATAATAGAATGTATAGGTGTGTATGGATATGATTAATCATATCATTTATTTCATCGGTGCACTGGTAGAGATGAATGTTAAGATGGAGATATTTATCCTACAGGATCTTTTATGCGAGTTTTGGGATTTAACTATTTAGGATAAATTATACTATGACATTGAATGAGAGGAATTTGTGGAATAGTTTAATAAATAAGTATATCCACATACGTTCAAAATTAAAAGAAATGTATGCCTTTTCAGGTTGATACATGAAAATATTTCCATCATGGAGTACTGGGAAAAATTTATGAATTTAGTGACCTCCCCCCCCCCCAAGTTCTTTCAAGTGTGTCCTAGGAGGCATGCATCTCTAAATTGAGGATTAGGGTAGAGATTCACTCAAAGATTGTTATTCTCTATATAATAGATTATACAATGATGGTCAATAGAGAAAAAATGGTATAACGGGACATCTCATGTGAAATTGGAGGAGTAATCATGTTGAGATCTATGGCAAAGAGTGAGAACTCTAATTCTATAATCAATCAGAAGATGAACACATATTTCCAAGGCTACATCATGAGTCAAAATCAGAAAGCTAGATCTATGAATATTCCTCTAAGACCCACAACTAAATATGGATGTTTCCAATGTGGTTTCTTCAACCAAATGAAGTGATAATATACGACACCACCAATATCATGAAACAATTTGAAAAAATGGGGAATCATACGTGATTTTTTCATAGTTCCCTAAATTCAAGTGTTTAGGGGGGGCACTTCTTAGGTTTCACAAGAATGGTATGCTTCAACAAGACTAGGGAAGAAACATTAGTCTCATCGGTAGAACAGAGTTAGATTTGGTGATTCTAGTAATACCATGAATCATCAGGAAGTGTAATCTCAACATGGAAATAATGACCAACATACAACAATAATTCAAATTTATGGATGTGAACAGGTTAAGTGGATGATCATTCTAGACCATCGATGATGTGAGGTATGATTATTTTTAATTCTACCCTTATGTGATCTTTGTTTGACATGGGTGCATCCGATTCATTTATTTATTCTCATTTTGTAGAATTAGAGAGTTTTAAAGTTGAGATGATTCCTTCCATGATGAAACATCAAACTCCTCTTCATCGAATAGAATTTTGAGCCTTTTGGGTAGAGCATGTCCTGTAACTATTTATGGAGATGAGTTGAGAAGGGATTTCTCTGTGCTTCATATTGATGTCTTTGATATAATCCTATGCATGGATTGGTTGAAAATGTTCAAAGCTCACATTGACTATTGTACAATAAAATTCAATTTTAAAATTGAAGATAGAATCTATAATCTCTTTTATGGAGAGAAGAATGTAATGGAAGGTGCAACAGGCATGTTCGAACCAGCAGTTAGAATGGCCTCATACTAGTATGAATAGTTGAATTTGTAATAAATGGAAGAGAACTATATAAATAGTTTTATAACCATGGTTGATCCATTCCCACATGTGTTTCTTGAATATTTATCATGGTTTCCAACTATGATAGAAGTAGATTTTAAGATTGATACTCATATGGGGCCCTATCCAAGTTCCCTTCCATATTAAAAAATGGAAAAAATATAATTAAGGGAGCCGAAAGTGAACTTGGAAGAGATAAAAAACAAAGGGTTCATTCAACTGAGCATGTCTCCATGGGTAGAACTGGACTTGTTTTTCAGAAATGCAGATGGAAATGTTCAGCTATATATAGATTATTATAATCCTAAACATGTTAAGTTAGATAAAATGTATCCACTTCCATGAATTGATGATATTTTTTATCAATTTATGGGTTATCAATGGTTATATGAGATTTACTTGTGATTAGTATATCACCAATTTCTAGTTAGTAAGGAGTATATTTGAAAGATATAATTTAGAAGTAGATATGACCATTATGAATATGTGGTTATGGCTTTCGGTCGTATGAATTCACCAACAATATTTATAGTACTAAGGGATCATCTTCTATAGTAAAAACTATTAATTATTTATTTTTGGATAAAATTGGTACGTTTCCTTGGACAGGTAATTTGTGAAAGAGGTGATCCTGTGGATTTAGATAAGATAGACACGTTTATCTTTTGGAAACCGCCAATTAATGTCTTTGAGATACCTAGTTTTCTTTTTCTATCTGGTTATTATCAACATTTGTTTCATGACTACTCATGACTAGCTTTGGCTATGATAGATTTTACAAAGATGGATGTTCCATTCCAATGGAATGAAGAATGTAGGGTCACTTCAAGAGTTGAAATTTCACCATACATCTTCACCAATATTAATCATTTTTATAATCAGAAAAAGGGTATATGGGTATTGGGATTCTTTCGGATCCATGTTGGGATGTATTCTCATGCAGGGGGGTCATATGTTTTCATATAGCTTAGGGTAATTGATGGTGCATTATAATAACTACCAAACACATGTTTTGGAGATAGCTTCCATTGTCCATGCTTTGAAGACTATGCATCATTACATTTTGGTGAGAATTTTTTTTATGGTTCATATGATCTTGAAACATATTTTTTGAAAAGGGTATTTGAATATGAGGCAAAGAAGATGGATGGAGTATCTCCAATTGTTTGAGTTTGACTTTTTGTATTCATCGGTAAAAGGAAATTCTATTAAAGATGCATTAAGTAGAAAGTCATATGCTCAGTTGAAAAAAAAGCTTCAGAAGACTAGGAGTTTATGTCACGCATAGTCCACATGCACATGGAATGTAAAGAACAAGGTCATGTTTCAATTTTCATTCTATTTTTTTTGTTTCTAATTTGGAAATAATGGTTAAAGAGTCACTAACTTCTGATGCAAAATGTGTTGTTATGAAGTAAAAACTCAAGGGTGGGGAGAATATTGAGGGATAGAAGCTGGATGATAGTTCATTGTTTTGATTCAAAAATCATATAGGTGTACCTATGGTGTGTTAGGAACAAATTCTTCATGCATAAGACCATTTGAGATAGTTTGTTCATATGGGAATATAGATGATGTATATGGTGTTGAAAGAACATTTTTGATGGGTCGGTATGAAAATGAATCTAGATGAGTTTTTTTCAAGATTTTTATCTTGTGAACAAGTTAAATTAAAGGATCCAAGACCAGCATGTATGTTATAGTATTTTCATATTACAATTTGTATTTGGAAGAAAATATCTATGGATTTTATAACAGTTATTCCAATAATGGTTCAAAAACATGATTCTATATGGGTGAGATTGGATCATCTAAAAAAGATGTCACATTTAGTCATTATTTATGAATATCATATGGTGGAGAAATTTTCAAAAATTGGAATCTGATAAGTGGTAAAGAGCCATGGCATACCAGTTTCAATCATATATGACTTATAACCTAGGTTGACATCTCATTTTTTGGAAATCCATATAAAAATCCCTTTGGAATCAATTCACTATGAGTACACTGTATCATCCTCATATGGAGAGATAATCCGAACATACGATACAAATGTTGGAAGAAACTTTTTTTCCTGTGTGATGGATTTTGTTGGATAATATAAAGAGCACATGGAATTATTATAGTTATCAGATAAAAATAGTTATCATGCATTGATACATATAGATCCTTCTAAATAATTGAATGGGTATCCTTGTCATTCTTCACATTTATGGTTGGAAACAAGTGATATTTCCCTGGTTATGACAACAATTTTTCCAATAAGTAATGGAGAAGGTTAATTTGATCAGAAAAAGGATTGAGATTTCTCAAAGTCATTAGAAATTGAAAACGGATCATCGTCTATGGTAATTTTACTTTGAAAGGATTGATCATTTATTCTGTAGGATCTCTCCAAGGCTTAGACATCATTGTTTCAGAAAGTAAGGAACATTATACCATTGATACATAGTCCCTTATGAGATACTTGAATGGGTCAGTGAGGTGGAATTTCAGTTGGTATTTCAACCACGGTTTAGTGGTGTAAATAATGTGTTTCATGTATCTCAGTTGAAGAAGTATCAGCATGATCCTGACAATGTAATCAAATGGGATCTCGTTGACCTAGATTTAGATGCTTCATTTGTTCACACACAATTGAAGGCTATGGATTGGAAATAAAAAGACTTGTGTGGGAAAGGAAATAGTCTAGTGTGGGTTTACATCGCACAGGATGTGCCCGTAAAGGGCTCTGCTTGCTAGGTTTCCCCCCTGTCATTGCCTTCCTTTTCTCCACCTCTGGTCAGTGGCGGCTTCTCTCTCATCGGTTCTGCTCATCGTGATCATGGTGTGTGCTTCCTCATCTAGTGGTGACATCGTGGCTTCGTGGTTCAAACACATTTCAGTGTTTCTTCCATCTTCATTCCATATCTTCTGAATTGGTTAGGGTTTCCACGGTGGTGTGGTGTTGGCCCAGAGGTTGATTCTGCTTCTGCATTGAGGGTGACAGACGCGTTTTCACGTCTGCTGTGGGAGTGTTTGGGAGGTCTGTTGCGGTGTCAAGTGCGGTCGTGAAGGCGACGACGGGAGAGATTCCTGATTATGGTGGGACATTTCTTTCATCGCGTGTTCGGGTGGCTAGCTTTCCAGTGATGTTTTTTGTTCCTTGTTTTTGATTTGTTTCTGGTTGGCTGCTATTTGTGGTGTGATTATGATATTTCAAAGGTTTGTGGATTGGTGGAGGTGGGTAGAGGGAGCAAGAGTCATCAAGATTTTGGATGCATTCCTACTATTGTTCTTTCGATGTTCCCGTTCTGCTTGGATTCAGTTTTTCGTGATCTGTTTTGGATGATTCTTCTTTGGTTTTGGGAAAACTTGCTCTTTTTTGCATTGCGGTGAAACGTGTGGAGACTCTGTTTTGGTGGATTGCATTTGGTGGAGTTAAAAATGAAGGCTTTGGTGAAGGAGGTCTTATTTCAAATTTTGGAAATTTGCATCTGGAGCAGTTTTTGGCTCATACGTGACGCAACTGGCTGGTTCGTGGGAGGCACGGTGATGGTATTGCTGTTTGAAATTTTTGAATTTTGAAAAATGTATGGTGAAATTTGATTTTCGAAGTTCGTGTATTATGCTACGTGAATGTTGCTATATGTTTCCCACTTTCCTCAAAGTGGCCTTTTAATAAAATAAAAAATTTAATTTGTTTAGTGTGGGTTTTGTGGAAACATGGTTAGATTCAAGAAAAGACAAGGTGATGGGGGAAGGAAATGAAAGAGAAATGGCCAGAACTATTTTAGGGAAATTCTTTTTTTTGCATTCCACAGATGGATAGGCCAATGGTGGGTAGAATTTTTCACCCCCATTTTCATGTAAGTAACACATATTTTATTATTTTCTTGTATACAATGTATTTGGTAAATTTGTGAGAGGGTTTTGAGACGTTTTTGAATATTTTGGATATTTTATAAAGGTTCACGATTAGTGAATAGTTTGTGGAAACAATGAAAATTCCATAGGAAATCATGCAAAATGAGAAAAAAGGCATCTTGGTAGCCACAAGGTTAAGGGGAATGATTTGGCCAAACCGTGTGGCCACCTAGTAAAACCCATTCCAATCTGGACAGTGGGCTTTTGGAATGGTTGGTGGACGATTTTTAAACCGTGTGATCAAACTATATGAGGCTCCCCCTTTATGAAGTACCTCATACATAGTTACAACAATGTTTTTCTTACCATATAAATAACCATGAATAGTTAAAAAAAACATCCAAATAAATTGGATCTAGGTCAGTTTTGTGTTTTAACTACTCATTTGTGCCCCAAACGAACCCTAACTCAGGATTTCATCCTCTCAATAACTAATAAGGCTTCTAACATTGTTCTAGAGGTGATATTAAAGAGTACCTTAATGTGTTGAATATGTATTATATCAATAAGTCATCACTCTTGGTAGTTTATTTGGTTTTCATATATCTACTTCACCCTATCTCAGTATTTATGATATCTACATCTATTTTGGATAGATCTAACATATTTGAGTCAATATATAATTATATGTGTCTTTGTTGATGTTTGTGGAGGAGATCTAAGGCAGGTTTTTTGAGATTTGAACCATTTCCATGGATGTTTTTATGCCATTTCTCATTTTCTCCATGTTTTTTGTGGAAGGTGGATTCGCTAATGACACCTCTATTAGAATATGATGACCTAGTCTTAAATTGATTAAATTGATTGAAATTAATTGTGAAAATGGTGTGAAAATCATGGTAGAAACCTTATTTAGTGATAGTTTATTGATTTTTGTGAAATTGTCAGATTATTGTGAAAATTTATATGACAAATAATATTAAAATTTTGATTTTAAATAAGTGTCTTGGTTTTATTTATAGAAAATGGTTTTTAATAAAAACATTATTTTATTGAAATGGTTTTGACATATTAATTATTTTGGCATTGAAATGGTTTTGGAATGAATGTATTGGCATGGTTGTTTGTCATTCATGGTGGTGTCTGTTCATATTTCTTATGATTCCAAGTTGAAATAGTACCTTGTTCTCGGTGATAATGGTGTAAAGGAACATCGGATTTTATTAACTTATGAAGACATTGGTAGATTGATGAGACATCACTCATGAGTATGGAACTATCATAACAATGCATGAATGGTTGGATGCATTGGTTTTTTGATTGCAATGTCTTATAACTAAAATGGAATTTATGATATATTTTTAGAACATTCATTGATTTCATTCTGTGGAATTTGTTATTATTTTTTGAGAACTATTTATTTGTGTAAATTGATTATATTATGATATAAACTAATTTTATAAATTTTTTATATTAACTATTTTATAGAAATGTTATAACTTGTTTTATCTTAGTGGCATGAAATTTGGGAAAACCTACTAAGTTTAATTACTCACCCATGCTTTGTAACTTTGGTGATTTTGCATATATCATTTATTGGGACATAGGAGAAGGTAAATATCACATTTATATATTTTTTATTAGTGATGCATATAAATATTTTTGAGTTGGATCATGGAGTATTTGGTTTTTTGGGGATATGTAGTTGTATATGGGTTTTTGTGTGTTTCTTAGTTTTCTGTTGTGTACTTGGTTGTTTTGTAGTCTTATGTTGTGGTACTCTTGTGTAGTTATATTTTCATATAAATGGTATGATTTTAGTTGTATTTAATTAATATCATTCATCATGTAGAGGTTTATTTGATATTTTCATGTTCAGTTGGATAGTTTTATTTCAATGGGAAAAATGTCCCCTGATTGTAAATAATGCCCTTGGTATTTATTGTTAGATTTTATCTTCTTGGGGATATCTCTTACTTCTATGTAACATCCTCCAACCTTCTCAAGTGAATGAGAAGATGAGGGATATTACATGATATCATTTTTTTCATATGTTTCGTTTACCTCGGTTATAAATAAATTTTTTTGTAAGGATACAAAAATGGTTGATCTTTGTTGGAAACATTGAATATCATTCACTAGACTAGATGTTTGGGTTCTCTGTTTAAAAAGCAACTAAACTAATTTGGTCCTCACGCATGTGTTGGGGTAATTTAATTACTCCTATTCTAAAAAGGATTTAATATCCATGTATGAATATCCAAGGTCATTACAGATGGAATTATATCAAAGGTTTATTAATCCTCTAGAAATATTGATGAGAAAATCGTAGTAAGATCCCTAAAGATAAGTAAATTTATAGGTTACAATACTATAATTTTGGTAACGGGGATGGATAAACTTCTATTAAACATATGATTTTATATATTTAATGTATTTTCCCTTGATTATGTGGTTTTCTCACTACGATTAGTGTTACTCATTCTATAAATTTTGTTTTAATAAATGTATAAAACCCAAAGTAAACTTTTTAATGTATAATGTGATGGAAAATGCAATGATTTTCCTCTTGATTAACCAATTTTGTTGGTACTAGAATGAAAATTGTATCACTATACTCACGCAATCTATGAATCATGACGCACTTAAAAATGAATATAGCATAGAACAACTTTCTATTGAGTCCTTCATGAAGAAACATCCATCTTATTTTAATTATTCTCCTAATCCACTTGTTATTGAACAATATATCAGTAATAATAAAAAGGTGTTTTCCATCCATCATTGTTAAAGCATGAAAAATAAAATTTCGGAAGTATATTCTTTAGAAGATGAATAAGTACATCAGTGGACTCCAATCAAGAATAAGAGGTAGAAAATAAAGATGCCTCTATGAAGTGGGATGAATTCATGATATAATTTTTCAATAAGTATATTCCTTTTATTATATATACAAATATAGAAAACAAGTTTATTTATATTAAAAAAATCAATAATGATTTGTTTGGTACCTAGAAGGGAAATTTTACAAGACATTCTAGGTAAGCTTATGGTATTATTATCCATCCTGTATCTAAGGTGGTTATATTTTCCATTGGCATTAAAACATGTTTTCAATTGGAATTATCCATTATAGAATTAATTAGTTATGAAGATATTGTGCATTTTTTTATCATGGTGAAAATGGACTTGGAGTTACGAATAAATATCATGGTTTTGAAAATAAACGTAGGATGGAAACTAAAAGAAAATATAAAAACCATAGAGAAAAGAAGATGATATTTTCTTTATACTCAATGTTTCTAAAGAAACATGGAGTAAATTTTCTTAATGGTACTTATATATGATTTAAGTGTTGGAAAGAAGGTTATCAAGAATTTTTCTTCCAATTAAATGGGAAAAATAATTGTAATGATTTTAATAAAGAGGTTGATTCATAGAATCACCCCCCCCCCCCCAACATAAATTCTTATAGTGAAAGGAGAATGATAATTATGATTATCTGTGACCAAATTTATGGGTCAATGATGATAATCGATGTCAATAACCAATTAATGATGAAATAAAAATTAAAATATCATGTGATCACTATTTATCATGTGGATTAGAACAATGAAGCGGTGGAATGATTGAGAGTTTATGTAATGGAATTTGAGAATAATGATTTATAATAACTTATATGGTATTATGGATTAATTTAACATCTATAAAGTAGTCTATTGTAGTATTTGTTAAGTATTTTAAAGCATATTTTGAATGGTATTAGTACCCATGAAAATTTATTGAAGATGTAAGGTTATATTTTTAGAGAACATAAGACTAATCGAAGGACAACCTGTAATATGTGTATGATATTGGGACAATTAAATGAAGATATTTTTTATTGTCATAAAATAAAGGGGATAATCTTAATGACATTTTAACTGATATGATGACAATGTGGTTTTTTAATATCATAGAATGATTTTATAATTTTTTCGTAATTATGGTATGAGGAAAGAGTTAAATTTTGAAATCATGTATTTTTCCCTATGGTTTTAGAGTAATTTTTGTTATTACCATGTTTGAAGATAATATATGGAAATGTTTCTCATGTGTTTGGTATGTGATAATTCATAGCTACATAATGTTTTCATGGGATAAATGATGAGTTTGGAGGCCTTATTTCGAAAGTTAAGAACTTTAATAATCTGGAAGGTTCATAATGGTAAGAAATTATAAAAATATCTCCATTTAAATTTGGATGATTTTTTTAGATATTAATGTATTATCTCCTTATATTAGGATTTATTAATATTGTACATACTTCATCAACATTTTTTTTGAATTTAAGACCAATGGAATAACCTATTATTCTAAGGATCTCATGTTATGATAATACTTTAGGACTGAAAAAATAACCTTCATTTTTTGTAATAAGATATGTCATGGAAATTTATTAGGGAATAACAAAATGATGATTTTATTCGTATGAAATCAATTTTGTATTTCATCTTATGAAAATTCATCAACTCTAGGGAAATTATCATAAGATAAAAAAAGTTATTCTACTACCTTATTATGCAATGAATAAAATAGTCTCTTAGACCTTTCCATATTTATGGATTTTTTATTTTTAACATTATCCTTAACATTTTCTCTATCACTCTCCATTAAAAATTGATAGTTATATATCTCTTCCATGTCCATGTTTTCACATTACACTAATGTTCTACTATGTGGATGCCCAGTTATGTGTTACATTGGGTAATCGTTATGTTTCATACATTCATTTTTTCAAGTATGTTTTAGTATTAATTTTTATGATGTTGGGTTCCCATAAATAAATTATCAAACATCCAACATTTTTTTTCAAAATTCAATTACAAATTGAAATTAAACAATTTCCTTTTGAAATTATTGATCATATTGTAATAGTATCTTATCCATTACCACTTCCACCAAATTTATCTCAAGTTCATAATGTGTTCCATATATCGATTATGTGTATGTAAATACCTAATTCTTAATATGTACTAAACTCAGAGGTCATACAGTAGATCAATGACATTCTTATGAAGATAAACTTGTAGAGATTTTAGATTGTGGATATAAGGTTATACATAATAAGACAACTCACCTAGTTAATTTTATATGGATAAAACACTAGTTTAAAGAATATATATAGGAACTTGTGGATACACTGAGGTAGATTTAACACCATTTTATTGAATTAGTCTGAATAATTTTGTAGTCAAAATTCATTTATGGGTGGTAGGATGTAATGTCACGAGATCATTATGAAATTGATTATTTCAAATAATTTGACTTTTGATATCTTGTGTTTCATGAAACATTGAGATTATAAAAGCATAATTTTAGTATTGTAATTATATAAAAAATAAAAGTGTAACCTATATTTTATAATGTTGGGTATGAACATTATTTAATGGATTATTATTGTATGCTTTAAATATGTAAATCACTTTTCAAATTAAAAGGAAATATTTTTCTAAAAAACTATTTAAATGCACACAAATGTGTTTTATACCAATAAAATAAACAAATCACTCATGATGGACTATATTAATGAAATATATATATATATATATAATATTTAAAATAGTTTTTAACATTCATACATTTTTTTAAACATGATATAAAAATAAATCAAGTCTTATGCTTAAAACTATATAACACTAAAAGATGTTTTATCGCCTTTTAATGGTTCACTTCTTTTAAAAATTAATTTTGTAAATTTTATAAAATATATGTTAAAATATAAACATGTTATTTCTAATATGGATACCAAAATTAACCTTGGGTGAACTTTTGGTATTTTTTTGGGAAGTTTAATGTTTTGATGAACAGTGAAAAAATACTGAATTTTATTTAAAAGATGGTTTTCCATATAACTTATTTATATAGTTAAATTATGTTTTATATTGATTTTAAATTATAACTATTATAATTTTATAGAAATTATCCCTATTTATTTCATTGTAAATAATTTCATGTTGAAATTTTATGTATAAAATCATTTCAAACATTGGGATGTTTTCACTTTAAAAACTCACTATATCAGGTTGTCTGCATGATTAATTTTAAATTTATTTCTGCCACATCAGTGATTATAATTTTGGAAAATGGAATCCATATTTGTAACCATAGAATCATAATTTAGTAATTTTTCCCCTTTTATTTTTGGATAGTATGTATAGTAACATCAGTCAAACAATTACCACAGTATGGGGTAAAATTTGTTAATTTAGGTTAAAAATAAACAAATATAAATTATAAAATAACCCTGAATCATTACCAGATAATATTTTATTACTTTAATTCCATCCTTAATATATAATTTTTTATATTTAATAATTTTACAAAAAACATTCCATGCAAATGACTTGGAAATTATTATACTCAAAGAGAGTGACAAAATGTCACCCCTTTACTTTTAATAAGTTTAATATATTAGTTATGGGTTTAAATATAATATATTTCTCACAATATATATTTTTTAGAAATTTTAGTGGTTTATTGACATCATGTGAATTTATTTTTAATTTTTATTGATGATAGAATTATCATTAGTATTTATAAAATGATGATGCATTAATTATTCAATTAATAAAAAACACAATTAAGTGATATTAAAAATGTTAAAATAAATAGATTTTTTATTCCTTATGGTGCTCAAATAATCCTATAGATGAATATGACATATTATTTGTGTATTAAAATAATTAGTTATAATTTATATTAATGTATTTGTTTTATTAATATCAATTTAATTAATACTGTCAAAATTTACACTAATAATATGTTATGAAAATATTAGTTTTTAAAAATTAATTTAAAATCAGAAGTATGGAAAAAATGGATAAATTATGTTCTAAAACATCAAAAATATACCATAAATGATTCAATTTAGACCTTCTAAATCAAATTCTCCACCATTTAATGTTGAAAATGTTATTGTCATAGTTAAAATTAAAATAAGTTAACTAGTACTTAATAAAAATAATAAGGTATAAATTTTTTTAAAAAAATATTGCCTAAAATATATTTTAAGATGTTATATCCACCCTATATAACATTATATTATAATAATTTTCCATTTTTATTTATTTTTATTTATATTTATTGATATTTAATTTATTATTACTTTTATCTTTTTGATAAATTCCCAAAGTGACCCTCACCTTCATTATAAAAGGACACCCCCTTCCACTTCTCATTTCACCAAATTGAGAATTCAAGATCGTCCAAAATATGAAATATTATCTTTTAAAAGCCATTTGAGTCTTTATATGGGTTTTTTCTTACCAAAATACAAACTCTTTAGTCCTGTATAGGATATCTAAAGGTGCCATTTTGAAAAAGAGGTAATCTGTCTAACCAATCAATCTATTTGTGAACTCTTTTATAACCCCTCTAAATCTATGATATATATCATAAAAATAATACTTTCATAACACCAGATATGATGGAATTTGGTTATTATTATTAACACACCACTATAAATCCCTTTTCTCTTTGGATAATAATTGAAAGTATCTCGTGCATATATACGACATACCGTCTCCACATATCGATACAACTAATTTTCCTTAACCATTTTTTTAGTGGGAATTATAATGAGTTTATTGTTTATATATGATATTTATGAAATAATTATACTTCTATAATGATTATATAATTTCTACCTTCTTACAACCTAACCTTTTGTGAAATTATAACATTCCCCATGCATACGTATAGTTTACAGTCTCCAAAATTCTATATGATTCATTTGTCATCCATATTTCACATGGATGCTAATAATTATGAATTTTATGAATATATATGATATACATAAAATAAAATTTATTCTATAAGGATAATATATTTTATACTTTTCTTTCTATTTTTACGATAATAAAATGAAAATAGTGTTTTGAAGTACATATGGCCTACCTTCTCCATGAACAATGTATTTTATATTATATCCCTAAAACATATGAATAATTAAGAATACTTATATAATGAATATATATATTTCATATAAATATCATTTTTATCATTCTGTAGATAATGAAATCATGATATATGTATGTGGAACATGGATAATAAAGGAAAACATGAATGAAAAACATAGTTATTACCTGAAATATAACATTAACATGATATTGTTATTAAGTGAGAAAAATATAGTAATAAGTGAATAATATATAGTATAATATATGTATATATGTTTTTTTCTATATTTATTATAAACTTATAATTATTTTATATGATGTTTTAAAGTATACGAAGTATTTCATGATATATGGTATGATATTTTTGTCTCACTTTTATTTTTATGGGTCATATGCCTTCTAAACTAATTGTTTTTTTTTGTTATGTATATACTTCCAATGAATGTATTTTATGAGTATTCTTATAAAAATCAATTCATTTTCATATCTATATAATATTTTTTCTTTCATTCTCTATACAATTATACTAATTATAAATTGTTAATGGTTAATTTTACAATCTCTTTATTAATCATGATTGTTTATATGTAAGTATTTACTGGGGAATATTTATTTTCTATGCCCATGTTTCATATTAATGTTTTAAAAAATATTTTTACTATTATGGGATATTTTTTTTCATTTTTACCCATGTGTGAATTTTTACTAAATGGTTTGAAAAGAATTTTTTTTCATTTTCAAAAAAGGTCCCTTGTGACTTCTTCAGAAAATGTACTAAAGGATTTATTCTTTTAACTGGTATGGCATGAATTTTTTTCCACATTAATGAGACCTTAATTCTAGAAATATTACCCTGCATCATTCAATTTTATTATCAAATAAATTTTTTTCTTTTAAAATTTTACAAATTTTTTTGAAAAGAAAACATTTTCAAATAAAAAAGTATATTTTCCTCAATAACTATTCTAATGTGATATCTCAAAATTATTTTCATGTAAATTGAAATTATTAGTTGTTATTTATTATCTACTGTTCATATTTTTTCAAGTACACTATCTCTATTATTTTTATAATTTTTTTATGTTTATGATGGAATTCGATTTATGAATCTCAGTTCTTTTTTACTTAGGTTATGTTTTGATGGAATGATGTTTATGAAACCCATTTATTTTTATAGTTTTTATGAATGAATTATGTTTTTGTTTCACCAATATATAAGGTTTTCATTATTTAGTGGTTGGGGCCTATATATTCGTCCAAGGAATTAGGAAAATATTTATATATAATGAGATAAAATAGGCTGGAATAAATAGTGAACTCGGTTTAGAAATATAGGTCTAGAACGGGGTGTGAAACCAGTTCAGTATAAGACATTTTTCAATATGATTATCTTTTATATGTTCATTTACTAATATGGAAATAAATTCTTATTCTTATGTGTGAGAAAAAATTCCATGTTATGCTATCACGGAAAATTTCCATTTATTCTTTATGGACTTTTATGATTTCTTTAAATAAATTAAATAATGATTATGGATTTAAAGGATATGATTTTTTTAACTAATTTTTTTTTGTACTTATTCCTTATTATTATGTTATGAATGTTACCTACCTTATTTACCCATTCTGATCATATGAGATCACCATTTTCATATTTTTTATTTCCCTAGACTGTGAATAAATCTTTTAGGTAAGGATAATAACAAGTAATATATTTTTGGGAAATACTAAAGATCATTCAACAAGCTCACAGTTTCTGTTACTTATTTACAAAGGCACTAAACTAATACTATCCATGGAAAATTGTTTTAGTAATTTAACTAATATTAATCTTAAAATGATATAATATCCTTATATTAAATGAATGGGTTGTTATAATGATGTTTACACAAATTTATGAAATGAACATTTAATTTTTGGTTTATTTATGATGATTTTTCATTCTCATGATTCATTACATTAAAAATGATAATGAATTTTGAGGTGAATTATATTTATGATCTTTAATATATTGGGTATTCCCATTTCATGTTATGTTTAAAATCTAAAACTTATATTATTATCTTATTTATTAATATGATCATCGATTGATATTTCCCATGTTTACCCATAATGAGGATATAATCCCACTCTTTATAATGTTTCATTTCCATGGGTTATTATGAATTATTTTAAGAAATATATTTCTATAAATAGTACTAAATGGTAATATATGTTTGGTAGATGTTGAATATCATTCCTGATATAGGAATAATGTGTATCTAGTATCCAAGGAAACATAAACTTTATGGTCCCCTAACATGTATTTTTAAAATGTATTGAAAATTAATATAAAATGATGTAATATTTTTTTATAAAAAATATGGGGTTTCTATATAACTAAATAATTTAACAATAATGATTTTATTATACTTTCAAAAAAATTAATTGAACAAAATATCCTTATGTAATTTGATATAGGGATGACTAACTTTGTAAAAGTGTTAACATTATACAGTCTTTTCATTTATGTGGGTTTACTTACCATCACAAACTTGTTTTTTTTATTTAATATTATTAATATATATATTGACAATGGAACATAAAATAATGTATTATATACTTATGACTATCTTATTAAACTATTATAATATTTTTATAACCTTTTTTGAAAGAGGTAATGGAAATATAAAATTTATCATCCACAAAGGTGGTGAACCATTATAATATAAAGATGGTTTAATTTATAGAATATGTGGAGAATATAAGAGTGTGGATGTTAGATATTCAATCCCCTCTATTAAATTCCAGTTTATATATGTTACTGGAATATTTTTTCCATATTTTATTAGTTATGTGAGTATAAGGTTGATGATGAAAATAATGTATTAGATGAAGAATAAGAATATTACAACTTGAATTTATCCTCCTTGAAAAACAACATATGTCAAATTGAAGTGGTGTTTTGGTGAGATTACATGGACTAGGTTGTGGGTGAGGATATTGGGATGTGAATTGGGTAGAAAATTGGAATTTTACAATTCATATATGGTGTGAGGTGATGGGGTTGTGAGGGGTGGTATTTATAAAGGGAGGAGAGAGTAGTTTTTTAAATTTTATATTTAAAGTTTATTTTTTAGTTGTGGATAACCAATCATGATGAATATTTTGACCAAAAATAGTAAATAGTTCATCTGAGTTTTAACTAGTGGGTTCTTATATCATTAATTACACAAAAATTCTTGTATTTAGCATGTAATATTATATATCATATATTTTTATATATCATTATTCAAAAAAATTAAAATATTTTATAAAAAATAGAAAATAATTAACCCTAACCATTTATGACATCTATATTTGAAAAATGAAACCAATTTCTTAAAAACAATAATTCTTGTAAATCATCGTATTTTTTATAAAATTTAAAATAAAATATATATGTTGTAGAAACAAACATGAAATTATTTTATCATTTTTTAAAACTATGTTTAATTATATCATGATATAAATATTCCAAATTTTCATTTTATAAGTACATAAATATTATTTCATATTTTGATATGTGAGGTTAATATTCAATGGGTCTAATTACTATTCCTAATAGTGTGATTTATATTCCAATGGTAAAATTTTTATTCTTCATATGGGTACCCTACATTTTATAAATACATTCTGTTTCATTAATTATTAATTTACATATATTTTCAAGAAATTATATATATATATATTCACTTTCATAACTCATATTTCATTACTAAAATTTTTTCATTTCTATAGTGATTTTATGAGTGACATTATTCTGGGGGAATGGGAAGATTAACACTTTCATATTATTATTATCTTATATTTTATTTTTTAGGACATTATTTCATATTGAATTCTTATGTCCATTTTTCACAATAAATGTAATATTTAAATTGATATAATAAAATTTAATTTTATTAATTTTATTCTTTATAATTATATAGTAAAATATTACTATATTTGAAAAAATATTATATTTATAATTGAAATTCCCTTGGTAAAATATTAGGTGATTACATTTTTCTTCTTTATGAAGGTTTTCCGTCAAAATTTCATTTTACAAACGAAGGGTTAAATAATTGTGGTTAATTATTATTCATGGATTTCAATGGTGATAATGTTTTCTATTCACACTTAAAGATTCTATATATAACTTTTACTATGAAACTTCACTTCTTCTGTTGAATGTTTTCACTATGATCCTAGATCATTATTGGATTCTCCATATAAGATAGATCATTTTCTAGCTATGTCATCTCTAAAATTTGTACATAGGAGGGATATGGTTTTTAATACCTCTTGATGAATACATGAAATATCTCATGTACTTAAGACATAGTTAATTATAGTATGAGTAAATAATCCATAACTCTAATAAAATCAATAATCTCAATGGGTTTATGTACTTAGTATATAGGTTTCCCTTTTTCTGAAATATCAAGATTCTCACACAATGGATAAATGTAAAATAACACTATATCCCAAACCAAAAAACTCTAGAACTCATTAATTATTGTTAGAATAAATCATCAATAGATTCAGGGAACCCTGATATTGTTTTGATTGGTATTTACCTTTTCCACCCAGTACTTCCCCATTTGAGATCGCATGATCCTCCATTTACTATGATAATCCCAAAAAAGAAGTTTTCTACATCTCTTCACCTAAAGGGAATAATACTGATCTATATGGATAATTTGGTGAAAACTATTACTATACAAGATCTAAATGAGAGGAATTTTATTATCACATACTCCTATTATATCCACTAAGAATGATGTTTCTGATGCTTCTTTTAGATCATGCCCTGTCGTGTCGTACATGTTGGGATGCTCAGCTAATAGTCACATTGTTTCCCTAAATTCCCACTTCTCAAAGGTGGGCAGAATCTGTCACCTTCTAGAGGGACATTTTATCCATGATCTTAATGGGATGATGGGATGTTGGTTCCTCCTTCTGTGGATTCCTTATCGGAACATGTCTCCTAGTTTATGTCTCCCTTAAATATTAATATGTTGTTCATGAGACTCTTCTCGGTGCCATATCTCTATGGATTCCGGTTAATTACAATGCTTCTTTCAGGATATTACAAGGAGTCAAGTCAGGGTAGAAACCTTCGATCAGGGCAGTACTCACGTTGAGTATGACGGGTGTGTCTGGATTATGAATAATTGGTACACCTATATTTTAACTTATGATATGGCTTCTCGAGGGTGCATAAGCCTGAGGCATCACACATCGAATGTGGGGAATTTTGTACATGAGTCATGTCTTTGAGTTTTTCCTCAGCATCCCATATTCAACATGGGATATGTCATGAGATTAACATCTATCAGAGAGGGATCAGAATACTAATGATTGTGGATTAGATAGGTACTTCCCTAGGGGGGATACCTAGAAGGTTTTCCAGATGGATGGATTAGAACACCCAATTAGGATGGACCTAGCATGGTGTGTCCCACAAAGGGAAAGGTTTCACCCCATTAAGACTGATTTGGAAACCACCAAGGGAAGATCCTAGAAGATAATGAGTCCACACAAAAGGGACACCAAGTTTTACCATTGGCTAGGATTGAGCCTCCAATAGGAATCCCTCATACCTTGTTTAGAAGGTAGGGATCAAAAGCCATGTAGTTCAAATGGCTGAGTAATGAAATCGGGGTGTAAAAAAGTGACAATGACTCAGAGATATGTCGGGGCTTACACATTGTTAGCTACCCAGGTGCTACCTAAAAAGAGATATGAATAAGGATTTACACATTGTTAGATACACACACTAATGGCATGATTTTATCGGGATTTGGTGGCCGATAAAATTTTGGATGGATATGAATGATGTTTTGAAGGATAAAATGAATGGGGATGGTACAAAAAACCAGTGTGAAGGTGAATGTACTGGGCTAGAACCTCAAATTAGTTTCTTACATATCCCCATGTTAGGGAATCAATGTCCACATAGTACTGGATTTGGGGAGATGAGTCACTTGAGGAGGCGACTCATGAGAATGGACGCATGGATGGGGGCCCGAAGAAAATGGAACCAACTAGTTAAGGCATGATCTTCCTGAGACATAGAAACTCAAGGGAGAGACCAGAATGGGACATGGGAGATTGGATTGAACCTCAGGGAGGCTTCCTACATACCTTTCTCAAAAGGGGAAAATATCAATGTTTGTGTTGTTCAGATATGGGGAATTGGATCAGAGTGTACACAAAGGAAAACAACCCAAGGACTTGTTTGGGGCTTAATCATGGTTAGCATCCCATCACAACAGGGGAACCATTGGTTGGAGGAGTATGAATTGAGAGTTGGGGCTTATGTATTGATAACTCACTAGGAGAAAGGGGATATTTATTCGGTGTATACATAAAGGACAATGACCTGAATGATTGGATTGAAACACCTTAGAGAGGTGGATCTGGGTGATGTGTCCCACAGAGGGAAGATGTCACATCATGTGGGTACATCCTTAGAAGTGAGAACTAGAGTATACCATTTGTTGGGAATGAACCTCATAGAGGATTACAATGTAGACAAAAGGTATCAAACCCCATATATTTTATGATGGGCAATACGGTTTAACGCCATGTGGGATGAAGAGTGAACAGATGTGGAATTTTCAGGATAGAGGGATAATGGGATTCAACATCATAGATGCATCTTACGTACCTTGAATAGAAGGTAGAGATTAAAGTCCATGAAGTTTGGTTGAGAGGGGCTTTGTGGATTATGTATAGTTAGAGACCCAAAGAGGATGTCATGGTCAATGCTTACTCTAACCATATGTGAGTTATGCTCAATGTGAGAAACAAGAGGCCGAAATAGGCCTGATGATTGTGTCATGAAAAATATGACTTGAGGGATGGTGTGTGGCTTCTATGTTTTCAGAATTCCATAGAGGATATCATGGTTGATGCTTAATCTAATCCCATTTGAGTCATGATCGGTGTGAGAAATAAGTGGCAGTAATGGACCTGATGATCGTATCTTGAAAAAATGTGACTTGAGGGATGGTTGGGGCTTACACGTGGTTAGCGACATAGGGAGAGGAATATTGGGACTTACTCTCAGAGGGAGGCCTGATGAGAGGGGAGGATTTCTAGATATACAAGGAGGACATGTTCGTAGTACAAGGAGCACCCTATCAAGGGGTTTCAGGGCTTACACAGAGGATTCCTAAATTGCATGTAGAGACAAAGTACAATGGGAGATAGTGAGTGAGAGGTTGTTGGCACTAATCCTTAATTGACTCATCTTGAGCTATCCACACATGGTTACCATAGTTTTATGTCATGTGTTGAGGATATGGATTCTTGGTAGTTTAATGTCTCGTAGCTCTGACTATGAGGACTTGCTCCTCACCCCTAGGAATTACCTAACTGGTTTACATTAAGACTTGGTGAGGGGAATGCACTAGAAATTAAATGTATTAATGGGTTTGTGAAGTGATCCATTGAAGGGTTCATGTTAGCATGACTATGCTAAGAAGAAATATCCATTAGCATGCCTATGCGAAGAATCATGAGACAGGGAAATGCAACATGAAGCACCACTTAGGGGACCATGAAATCACTATGTACTTGATTGGAGGGCTGCATAGAAGAGGGGTTCATAAAGTAGAAGGGCTCAAAGATAGGGGATTCATGAAGCTCTTGTTCTTTGTAAAGTGAAGGGTCTTTGCGAAGTAGGGTACTTCGCGAACCATAGTGGCCCATCCAAGGCATAGATTCTACATGTTCTTAGAGGGTTATTCGATAATAATGAGTGATTCGTGAATTTTCATGTACCCAAAGGGGTATCCTTCCTTTGTGATGGACAAAAGGATTCATGAAGGAAATCCCCACAACAAGTAGAGGAAAATGGAGAAAATGGAAAGTGGGTTGGTAATGGTCAAATACCTCATATGGTTCATTTTCTCGATGGTTCGTAGAGAAAAGTGTGATTTGCGAATTGAGAGCATAGAAGGTCAAATCATTGGGTCTTGATCCTTTTAATTGGTCATGGGAAGAGTATTTATATACATTGAGCATCAAAATTCTCTATGTAACTACTGTGAATAAAATCACACTTCACAATCGGAGTCAAATCCCATATGTTTCTGAAACTCACTGAGGCTTCCACCCATGCCTTTGTAGTAGTCGCGGAGGCTTTGGTCAAGTTCCTAGGACTCACGAAGGATTCCTTCACTACCATTGTGGTAGTCATAGAGGCTTTGGTCAAGTTCCTTGGACTTGCGAAGGCTTTCTTCACTACTTTTGTTGTGGTCATGGAGAATCCTTCCAAGTGGCATTGTAGTGGTCTCAATGAAGGATGAATTTGGGAAGGCACTTTGTGATATAGACCATTTTACAATTCTTTTCATGCCTTTTCCCAATTTATTCAAAGGAAAATAATTTTTGGACTGACTAATTCCCCACCTTAGAATGGGAGACACCGATAAAATTAGGGTCAGATTTAGAGGGTATGTTGAAATTTAGGCAGATCTTGAAGGTGTATCACAAAGGGGGTAAGCGGAACACGGGTCGAGAATACCACGAAGATCACTGTGGATAAGTCCACTGAGAAGACTGGGAGGTTTTCACCTATAAATAGGATATGAGGACCCTTATTCTTTTCTCATATATCCCTACGATCCTATGCTAGAGCTCTCGAATATTGAAGCTCCACACTCCGCGAATGTGGTTTGTGATCTGAGATTTACAGATCAGTACTTTGTGAATGCTTCTTAGCAAATAGCTGCACTGCGATCCTTTATTTCTCTACACTGCATAGTGAGACATTAGTCTCTGTAACTACATGCTCCATGAACACTCATTGTGATTGAGCTCTATGATCGAGCTCTGCGAGTGAGCTCTGCGATCGATCTCTACGAACAGGAGATAAAAAATAACAAAGACCCAAAAACAAATGTCCAACCAAAAATCTGGTTAGGAGGTCGTTGTGTATTCCACTCGAAGGGAAGATATGGAAGAAAAAATGGGCATCATAGAATATGTGTGAAGCCACTTAGATCATGAGTCCCTGATAGAGCTGCTGATAGAAGGGTAAAAGAACTACCCACTCTACAAAAGACTGCCACAATATGGATTTGGTTTGAGGGATGAAATTTTCATCCTAGGAGAAATTAAGGATAAACCAGCTTACTAGTTTAGAAGCACGCCATGTCAAGGTCAGTGGTCTAGGGATACCGATGACTAAACATGGGAATACCACATGCCTTTTATCATTAACCGTCTACATAATCACATAAATAATGTTGATGGGAAATATTATCACCCAAAGGTATCTCCCCAAAAGTACCAAACCACTCTCAAGGCAGGATTAGGGAACCCAAATAAGGTGTGGAGAGTTTATTGGGACCAACGCTAGGGAAAAAACTTCACAGATGACTGGGACTGGGCTTACGGGATATGTGCATCCTGTGATGAATTCTGGGTAGAGCTGAAGTGGGTAGCCAATTATGATTATGTGGGGTCTTCATAATACCATATATACCATCCGAAACATATGATAATAGAGTTACTGAGAAGGTGGTCATCGAGGACCAATACATTCCATCTCCATCATGGGGAGGTCGGTATTAGCCTTTGGGACCTTCATCAGATCTTCGGAATTCCCATTCTAGGGGAAATGTATGACGATTCCTTCTTGTGGAGAACACATGGGGGCATCATAGTATATGTTTTGGTTGGAAAAGGTATTGATGGACTTGGTGTCGGGTGATGAAATACTGTATGTGGGGGATGTCCATTTCATTTTTTGGTTTATAAATTTTCTAAAATTCCCACTGGATCATGTTGTTGAAGGGGAGGAGGCTCCTAACAAGATACTATTAAGGCCTCCCACTTGTCTGAAGAGATCCCAATGCCGAAAAAAATCTCTAACTAGTGAATCTGATAGAACATCCAATGGATACTATGGTGGTATAGTGTCAACACTGATCTACAACCAGTGGTTTGGTTGGATAGACTTATCTATACTCTTATTTGTGGTTGGATGTTTCCAGTCAGAGATACAAACATGGTCATGAGACCAAGCACATTCATTATGGATTCCATGCTAGTGGTGGGGCAACACGTCAACCATGGGTCTTGGTGCTAGAGAAATTGTACAGGTGTTGTGGAAAATCAGTGAGGGGAGAAACCATAGGCGATATATGGACCTATCCACTTTTGGTATGGTTGAATAGTGACACACATTAACGTATTCAAATATTCAAACCATATTTCTCCTCCTGAGTTAGACTTCCTACGATCCATCCTAAATGTTGGGGGGATCTTTCCGGCCAAGATGACTTCACTACTTTCACTAAACAGGGTCTGTAAGGCAGATCAATTCGTCTTCCATCTATTTCCTCTACTGATATGGTTATTCACCAATGACATCCAGTGAACTGAGGAGCATCAGTCCTATCTCTTGGCCTTACAGGGTGTAGTTATGGTGGCATGGGTCGATTGTGAGGCCATTTGTGTTCAATCCACCCATCACCACTTTGCGTTGTAGTTTTGGTGCATGCAGAGATTGACCCCAATGTTCAACCTAGGGTTACTCATGAGGATCGTCCATGGTTAATGAGGTTTGTGTGGATTATGTTTATGTAGGAGGATGGGAAAATGTGGAATGAGCTAGCTCCACCTAGTGCTATTTACGGGTTGTTTAAGAAGTATTCCAAGAGAAGGGAGGCATCCTTCCTAGGGAATATGTGGAACCAAACACTGTCTATGTTGATGATGGGGTGCCTCCTCCACCTCAAGGCTGGGGTGAGAAAATGGAAAGAACACGTCGTGGTGCCGGGGCTGCAACAGTGAAAAGGAAAATAATTCTTGGGCCTGCACTGGGTGGGAGTCAAGAGGCAGCGGTGAACCCAGTGATCTGAGATGTGATGATCTAGACGGAAGGGAGGCCACCAATGGGGTTTCATAGGATAACCACTCAAGATCATGGTAAGAAGTTGTTCCACATAGATATGCATGATTATGCTATTTTTTGGAAGTCTTGGGATACTAGGGATGTCAATAGGCAATTTCTCAATCCCTCCAAAATGTGGGCAACATTAACCATCTCGAGATAGATCTGTCAGAGATCGTCCATGCCAAGGGTGGTTTTTAGTGTCTCAAGTAGAAGGGGAATAATATGTGGCCAAGATCGAAGATTTTTTACATTTTCTAGGAACCCCACATCCAATGATGGATCAGGTGAAAGTGTTGCTCGATCGAACTTCCTCGCCACAACTGTTTGCTGCTGAGTTTAGGGAACATTTCTCATTACCTAAAAAATCAGAGGAGTCCTCCTGGGGAGAAGAGGCTAATTGGGGGATCTCTTTAGAGGAAGGTGAGGTTTCCACCTCAGATATATAAGAGTTTTCCAAGACTATCAAGGTGAAATCTAAACTGTCCTGCTGTGGCACGCACTCAGGTCATCCAGGATTTATCAACTTACATTTTTCTTATATAGGAGAACCTTATACAAAAATCTTTCTCCCTGAACTACAGTGGGCATAGCATTGGGATCAACACATGTGACGATGGTGAGCATAGAATCCATGGGGGCTATAATAACTATGGTGATCCTTCCAGAAAATTTGGAGCCTCAAACCATATACAAGGGGCCACTTCCTAGGGTTCCTATAGCAGCGAATCAATGGAGAGACCAATTATTTGATATATGTAAGCCCTCTCCCTCATAGAATCCATAACTAATTTCCATTTAACCAAGACAACAGACATTTTTGTATTCTTTTATGAATAGTTCTTCAAATTTCGTGGGCTATACTGGTGATGTGGGTGGTGGTCCAAGCACTCCTCTCCTAAGGGAAAAAACAATTGTCAAGGAATTGGATTCCCAAGCTAAAAAAATCATGGCATCTACAACCATGGGTAGGGTTACTATAGGTACAAAACCATAAATTTTTAAGGTGGGATCCATGGATAAAAACCAACCACTTGATGAGGAACCCTTCCTATATGATAGGACACTAGAGGAAGATCTCACTTCTGAACTTCTGGAAGCGTTCTTGGAATATGAACATGCTGACCTAGAGGAGTGGGATATGACCACATCTGATGAATAGGATATCATGTCTTTCTTTCTCTAATCATGTAAACTGATTAAGTGTTTCATAAAAGACACCCCACAAGCATAGTGGGTAAACCAGATGGGGAAACATCATTCCTAGCTGCACCGACTATGCTTTGGAGGAGTGGATTTTTGATGTGCTCATATGCTCATTTTAGATTACCTTTTAGAGAAGGTGTTGGAGAATGAATGTGGCCTAAGTGTTGTCTAGAAGAAGAGGAAGGCAGTCAATATCTAGAAACATCAAGAGGCTAAGCAATAAGTCCATCATTCTATGGTGAAGGTGAATGAAAACTCTATTTTTATCGTTGCACAATAGAAAATCATATCACGATTAAAGGCACATTTGATTGATTCAAAGGAGAAGATGAGGAAAGCATCCAGAGAGATGGATAAAATCTGAGCTAATGAGGATTGGGAACATATTAGGGCTAATGAACTATGCCTCATAGTCAGTGAAGAAAAGAGGGAGCTTAGTAGGTTTCAAAAAACATGGAGGCCCCAAGTCAAAGAGTGATGGAGTTAAGATGCTCCATTGAAGAGGTAAACCCATATATCAGAGGGGTCATTCCATGGGGGTTGTATTTTTCATGAACACACAAACATACATTCTTTCTTTCTTTCTTATTTTTGTTGAATAATGTGTCTCTTCATATGAATTTATTACTCCATATCACTCGTATCTATGAAATAGCAAGAGATCTATCCCTATGATCACATGGGTTGTTCCAGGTGTGAGAAATAAGGGATGACCATGTAATTATTCGCCATGAATATAAGAGATCAAACCAATCACTAGCATCTGAGTTCTAAATGAACACTTAGAGTTTTTGGGAGGAAATAGGGGTCCGATTTCAGAGAATAATGTTATAAAAATTTCCAAACTTCCCTTTCCCATTATTCTCTAGCATACAAATAGGATAAATCCAGGGGCGTTGCAATAAATCAAAATGAAGTTGAATGGAAAGTATGAATCACAATATTAAAAATTTGGAATGCAGTGAGGGTGACATGAAAATGGAGGATAAGTACTGAACATGTTCTTAATAAAGAATCAACATAATATTATCCCAAAATGGAGATAAAAAAAGAGGGTCAATCCATTAACTGAATTCAAAACATGGGGCTAGAACTCAAAGTTTTGTCTAATATCTTCTAAAATGTTATCCCAGAATAGTAGGCGAGCCATGAGGCTGAGCATCCCTACAACCAAGGGGTCCTTTGTACATGGAAGAAGATGAGGATCTAAAATAGAGGGCATGAAAAAGACATAGAAATGGGGTGATGAGATGTTCAAATGAATTATGAAAATCTTGAAACTACACCACCATGAAAAAATCATATTGGGTGGGTGTGTCAGCTTTAATAGAGATCAAAACCATTTCTATATTGGAACCCTATGGCAGGGACCAAGAATACCTAGTAGTTTTATGTCATGAAAATGAAGATGATACACACACTTTTAACATCATACGGTGATAATGATGCATGAAATATTTTAGTGTAACATAGTCAGGAAGTTACACATAGTTTATGGTCATATTTTTTAGACCATATTCAATGGTTTTAAATTCGTTTTACATGGATTAGGTAATCCTAGTTTAGGGTCATAGAGTTTAGACCATAATTAGGGGAAAATAGCTAGAAGAGTTAATGAACATGTGTCTAGGCCCGAGGTAAGGTTTCCAGGAATACCTTCATATCCTATAAGGGCAGTAATTATGTTGAAAGTAGTTCTTGAATCACATAGTAGATAGAAACCCAGACTGGGGGGGTAATCCTCCCTAGTGAGGAAACTGAAGTGTCCCATAATTTTCATGGGGCATCCTGAACTTATCCAGGGTGGGGCTGTAGTTTAAGGTAATGTGTTGAAGGACATGGTCACCCCAAAGGATAGATATGAAGTGTAGTACATAAACCCTATGTGAATGAGGGAAAAATAAGTTGACACCACACCACATGTTCTTGATAGGGGGCTAGGGCCAAGAGGTCAGTAATTTGAAAGGGGTTGCGGTAGAACCTTATATGAAGATTCTAGGTGCCACTACATATCTCATGACAATGTAAATCATGATATACATAGTTCTTGAGAATGGAATGGCATATAGGAAATACCGAAAGGAAAAAATATGATTTTAGGAAAAAAAACATAGTTATTATGTAGTTTAATGTGATGTGAACTATGACACTGGAAGTATAAGTTTAAATGTCATAGAGTTAAGACGTCATGGGGAGGAGAGGTGCAGTATAGCATCATGAGGAAACCAAACATGAATGAGAAAAAAATAATTCCACATCAAAATTCATCCTTCCACAGTGTGAAATCAAAACTGATAAGGGGTCATAAAAGATGTTGACTTTAAAGATAGACCTGGGGGGTAAAGTACACGAGAATCACTACATACCTCATAGGGGTGAGAATCAAGAAACAAGTAGTTCTAAAATTCCATGATTTTTTACATCATGCGATAAAGACGCAGGAGATCCTAGTTTGTGGTCATAGTGCTCATATAGTAGGGTAGTGTGGTTCTTCCATGCAGGCACAAACCTTACCCAAATCCCAAATCCCACGTGATCCATTCATGGTGTGGGAAACAAGGACAGAAAATATCTTTACTACACATGGGAGAACATGGTAAGGAATAAAGGTGTAGAGTGAGGGATGGCCCCACAATGATGTATCGTCCTCTCAATGCACAAAGGTGCATGGAGGTATAACACCAAGGGTGTCAAGGATTCGGCTGAACCAAATGATATGGAAAGTGTTGTGAATCATGAAACCAATATTTAAGACATAATGGGATTGGTGTAATGATGTTAGATAATAGTTAACCATATTCGAATCAAAAAATCCAAATTATGTGACCTGGGATGGGAACAAACATGTGAGGGTCAACCATTGACCATATTCACGATGTGGGACCTGTCTCAAATGTAGTTCGAAATCCTTCAAGATGTTGGACCAAAATGGTAGGTGTTCCCTAAGACTGAGCATCCATACCTCCTCAGGGTCCTTTTGTATTTGTAGATAAAGGAGACCCAAACAAAGGGACATGTGAAGAGTGGAAATATAATGAGAGCATGTCCATACAGAATCCACCACTCTAGGTCCAAAAACACAATGCATCTAAGAATACTAATGAGGTAGGAAAAATGTTGAAAAGCTTAACTTGGAGTAGACGACTTGAGGAGACGAGCGTAAGAAAGGGGTAAAATGGGGTTGTGAACCTGGGGCCCCCAAGGTGGAATTCTCTGGCATTCCTACATATTATGAGAGGGAAATAATTAAGCCATATGTAGTTCTTGAAATGAAATTCATTTTAATGACATGTGGTAAAAACGAAGATGAAAGGGGAAATCCCATAGGGCGAGTATATGGTGCATATATTATAGGCCTGATGTGAATGGGACAGAAGAAGTCCAGATGTCACATCATGTAATCCCATAAGAATAATGACCAAGGGGCCTAATAAAAGAGATAATTTGTCGATCCTGGGTAGGAACAAAGGAAGAAAACACTCCAACATTCTTACATATCCTAAGAGGGTTGTAATTAAGCCACATGTAGTTCTAAAATTCTATGAAGTTTAATGTCATTCTATAAGGACGTAGATGGGGGTATTTATTCCTAAGGGAGGCACATGGTGCGGTGGTTGTAAACCTGTTTAGAATGGGAGGGGAAGTCCACACCACACCACATGCTTACACAAGGAATCTTATGTCGTATGGATGAAAATGGAGAACATAGGGATGAACCCACTGAAAAAATGTATGGGTGTTCCAATATATCCCATAAGGATGGGAATAAATCCATACACAGTACTTGAATTATGTGTAGTTTAACTACATATGGTAATTACACATGTGGAATAATGAGGTTCTAAAGGGAATGTACATGGCCTGATATAGCATACCCAGTGAGAATTAGGATAGGGGAAGTACACAGCACAATGTGCACAATCCCATGTGGGAACCTCAGGCCAAGGGGCCAAAAAAGATTGAGGTACATGGGCTGGACCAAAAGACTAAATTTCTAGGTGTTCCTGCAAATCCCATGAGGATGGGAATCAATCCACACATAGTTCTTGAAATTTTGTTCAGTTTAACGTCATGCTGTAAGGATGAAAGTTAAAAGGAGGTGTTCTAGAGGGAGGGGAAGATGGTGCGGCTGTTGAAAACTTATTGTGAATGAGGAAAAAAGAAGTCCACATCATACCATATGTATCTCCTAAAGAGAACTAGACCCATAGGGGAAATTAAGGAGATGGAGAGATTTGTTGGGCTGGACCCAAAGAGAAAACTTATGGGCATTCCTACGTAACGTGTGAGGTCATGAATTAAGACACACATAGTTCTTTAAGATGTCGTGCAGTTTAACATCATACAGTAAGGACCAAGAGTGGAGATCCCTAAAGGGGGACACATGATGTGGTAGTTTTAAGCCTGACATAAATGGGTAAAAATGTCCACATCACGCCATGTGCTTCCTAGAAACTTAGGCTAAGAGTCTAGAAGGAAGGAAGAATATACAATACCTAGGGTTATACCTAAAGATGAATTGTTTAGAAGTTTCTACATATCCCATAAAGATAGGAATCAAACAACACGTAGTTCTTAAAATGTCATATAGTTTAATGATATGCAGTAAGGATAAGGGAGAACTTAGTTTAAGGTCGTAGAGCTTGGACTGTAGATGCCCAGTTTAATGTCATGTGCGTGGGATAGAAGGGAAGAAAAAGGTGAGTCACCATGCCCAATATTTGGGAGGGTATGGTTATGGAAAAAATGATAAAGGATAACTACTGACCATGTTCACAACATAGTATCCATAACATGTGACCTGAAATGGGAACAAACAATTAAGCATCGACATCTAACCATATTCACAATGCATGAATTATTTCTCATTTTCATTCGAGCTCCTCTAGGATGTTAGCCCAGAATGTTAGGTGATCTAAGGTGTCATGAGACCAGGCCTCTAGGGGTAAATTTAGGATGTTAAAGATTATAAAGACCCAAATTAATGGACATGTGAAGCATGGTGGTACCTGTGTATTTTAACATTATTCACCAAGGATGAGAGAGGTTATAGTTTAATGTTTTAGAGCTCAGACCATGAGGTATGTTTACCGCTTTCAGTTTATCATCTTGTAGGATGAGGGGGACTAATCATCTGAAGTACTTCTTGAGGAATTTTTCTTTGGTGAGATGAGGGATACTCACACCATCCATGATGACAAGGGACTATGCACCATTGGGGTAAACCTTGTTAATGATATAGGGTCCCTCCCATTTGGGTTCCAACTTTGGTGGATTCCTGCTAGGAATCATTGGTGTTATCAGGGTACATATCGGGTCACCTTGAAGTAAAGAATATAGGAAAACTTTCTTATTGAATTATTTGGTTATGTTGTTCTGATTCCTCTCCAAATTTTTCGAGGCATGAAGCCTATTCTCATCAAGGGATTCCATTTCATCTTGATAGACATAGGCAACATTTTATAACATCTTATTATCATATAATTCTATGTGGAGTGATGAAAACTAAATATCAATAGTTAGGACTTTCTATGTTCTATACACCAAGGAATATGTGGTCACCTTGGTGGAATTTTGAGTAGTTGTCTAGTAATCCCAGAAAATATTGTGAAACTTTTTCACCCTTCTCTTAGTGTTATGACCAACCATATTCTACAAGATGTTAGATACAGTTTTTTAACACATCGATCTTCCCATTTTATTTGGTGTGAAACCAAGATGTACAATTAGAATGGATATTGTACATAGCATACAATTTCATCAGCTCGGCTTCATAGAATTTGTTTTATCATTGGGGATGGCGTGATGGAATCTGAATCAGTGGATGATATTGGATCTCATGAAATTAACAACATAATAGGCCTTGACTTCCTTTAGAAAAATTTCCTCTTCCCACTTGGAAAAGAAACTTGTAGCAGTCAGGATGAACCTCACTGGAGAGCTATTTTTGGTGGTTATGGTCCCATGACATCGAGTCCTTAGACTGAAAAGGGCCAAGAATACATGGTAATAGGAGAATCTCTAGTAGATGATGCAAAAAATTAGTATGGAT
Source organism: Viscum album (assembly GCA_963277665.1). NCBI lineage: Eukaryota > Viridiplantae > Streptophyta > Magnoliopsida > Santalales > Viscaceae > Viscum > Viscum album. The sequence continues at coordinate 2,119,488,956 of OY728163.1, forward strand.
CTGGCATGCATGAAATATATTGGAATTCTAGATACAGTCATGGATCAAAAATATCCCAACCATCAGATTTGATGAGAGAGTTTTGGAACTTCCTGATGAGCACCACAGGAACCAGAATAAAATTCCTACATAACCTTGGAAATATAATTTATTTGAATGAAGATAATGAGCATCCCATTAAACCCATGCTTTTAGAGGATCTGCTCAAGACTGGGACAACTCTGGAGGGTGAACTACACTGTGCACCAATGGACTCACCCATGTTCGGATTAGTCTGTCAAAAGATTACCATGCTAGAGATACTCTATAATGGGAGTTGTCACACTAGGGGTCCCTTCCACTATGGTAAGGGAGATTGGGGGATCTATAAGGATGAACTGATGGTGAGATGACTTACATACTAGCAATTATCATCCGAAGTGATGGGATAAATAATTTTCAATGTGCCACATAGATAATCAAATCATCTTGGTCAGGCTCTACCAGAGATGTAGCAAGGCTGGCCAAGGCATTGGCTAAATTGTTATGTGACTGAGGGACATGACTAACTTATGGTCAATAATGTAACTAGGCCATCAACTGGCGAGTGTTCTCTACATAGGTTATGACCTCTAGATTTATAACAATATAGTCATCATTGATCTGTTTGATAACCATCTCTGAGTCCCCCATCACATGTAGGTGGGGAACATCGATCTCGAGGCCATTGATAAGAGCATGATATTATGCCTCTTTATTGGAGAAGTATTCTGACAATAGGAATGAATATGGAAATACAGCCCATGTAGGCATGGTGAATATGATACATTGGCCTACCCCTGTGAAGTCTAGGATCATTGAGTCTCCTGTTGATTAGGATTTTCAAAGCACCGTTTAAGTGCATCGTCCAACACATAATGTCTTGATCCACCATGAGGATTTCCTCATCTAGGAAATCACGATTCAGAGACTACTCTACGAGGACTAGATGTATAGAATGGAAGTCTACCTGTTCCTATCCTTTGATATCTTTATGGGGACAAACCTAATGTGAAGCTATTGAATAATCACTATACATTGAGTTAGATGACCTATAAATATGGGGAGGTTCATAATATACTTTATAGGATCCACACAAGACACTAAAAGTATCTCATGGTGCTACAAGTAATGATACAATTTTTGGACTGTGAATACCAGCACGAGGTAGCTCTTCTCGATAGAAGAATATATTGTCTTTGTATCGAGGATCATGCAACTGAGATAGTATAAATTGTGCCATTAACCCTTGTTATTCTTATAAGAGATAAGGGCTCTGAGGAACTTTTCTAGGGAGGTCACATAAATAACTTGAAGATTTACATAAATGGGTGTAATCATAACTGAATGTTTTAGAAGATACTTTTTGATCTCCTCAAGATCATCCTACCACTCTTCATCCCACTGTTATTTAGTAGATTTCATCATGAGGTGGGAAAATGGCTTATACTTGCCAGCCAAATTTATAATCAATCAGCGTATGTAGGCTATGTGGCCATGAAATCTTTGAAACTCGTGAATGTTTCTTGAAGGATACATCTAAATGAGGGAATTAATCTTCTATGGATCGATCTCTATGCCTCTATATTTGATGACAAAGTCGAGAAACATTCTAGAGGTAACCTTGGAAGCACAATACAAGGGATTCATCTTCAGATTCTGGGAGTGGAGGAAGATGAAAACTTTATCAATATCTATGATATGGTTCTAATGCTGGAGTTATTTAAGCATAAAATCATTCATGTATCATTCCACCAATGTCCCGAGGATCGACTTGAATATGCAGTGGAAGGCATGTTGATAGGTGGCACCTGCATTCTTCAGACCGAAAGGCATTACTTTGTAAATAAATTACCATGGGGTGAAATGAAGGTGGTAGAATATTCTTCCTCATGATCCAGTCATATTTCATTATATCTAGAATAGAAATCCATGAAGTAGATAGCATGGAATCCATTTGTAGCTTTGATCAACAGATCAATCACAAGATAGGGAAAATCATCCTTCAGATAGTGACTGCTGAGATCCCGAGAGTCGATGCAGACTCTAATCTATATGTTCTTATTTTAGACAAGAATGATGTTGGAAATCCATTTTGGGTGTTATACTTCCTTGATAGATTTGGATTTAATAAGCTTATCAAATTCAATCGCGGCCATGGCACCTTGAGAAGGGTGCATGTTTATGGGAAGTTGTTTAAACCCATGATTGTTCAATGGGATACCAAGGTCGTGGATGGAGACCTGAGAATCTATCCCTAGAATCTAACCATAGCTCTAAAAAATACATCTAGATACTACTCTAAGAAACCCACATATTGTATTTTCTCTTCTACAGTCAGGGATGTGCTAAATAGTGTTTTTTTATCTGTCTCAGCACCAAGGTTCACCTATACCAACTCATCAACGGTGGTGGAGACACCTTCCTCAAACACAAGGGGGTGTCCTCCGAATTATCTTCATTGTCTACATATATATGATCATAAATAGGGGGAATTTTTCTGAATTTTATTACTCTAATTAAATTATGGTTCTAGCCTAAGTGGTAGTGGAATATTCATTGGGGGACTTCTGTGCTAATAAATTCGTAGTAACAAAAGCTTCCGATCTGATTACATCTATCCTTTGACCCAATGCTCCTCACTTGATAATATAAAAGTAGTATTGGTGCATAATATTGGGTTGGTTTAACCTAACCCAAAGGAACAAGCATGTATGACATATTGTTGCTGCCATGGGGAGAACATCCTGATACCATAAAAGGGTAAGGGGTTCTTGGATAACTTGATATTGATTCATGTAAGAGTACAAAGTGATCTTACTGTGTTCCCTACATTAGGGAATGAGCTTTCCCTTTTTCCTAGAGGTGAAAAATAAGCATCCCATGTCCTAAGTTGTGGACTCCAATCGGTGAATTGGGAAAATTTAGTTATCATCCAAGTATTCACATGGGTTAAGCACAATGGCAGTATGCTCAACCTCATTAGCCTAAACCTCCACATCCTCACTCCTATAGTAGTCGTCATCCAGGTAATGGGATTCCTAATATACAAAGGTAGATGCATCACCTTGGAGCACACCCACTTGACCATTAAGGGAGTACTTGAGGCATTGGTGATATGAGTAGGGGACTGCTGCATGTAGATGAAACCAGGGTCTACCCATTAGTGCATTGTAAGCAGTGTTCTGTGAGAAAATCATGAACTCTATTTTGGAAATCAGGCTACTTAATTGGCTCTTCAAGAGTATTTTTCCAACAGTTATTTTCTTTTTCTCTGTTTTATCCTTTAATCTTCAGGTCAGAGGGATATAGATATATTTTCTACAGCCCAAGCTTGAAGAGTGTTTGGGTTGGGATAAGATTGATCCCAAAACCTGTGTCAACAAGATAGTGGTGGACATCCATGCCATTGAAATGGCTAGTGATGTACAATGAGAATATGTGACCCTATATATGAGAACCTTCATCATATCCTAAGAATGAAATGATTTCCTTACATTCTGAATGCTCAACTTCCTCAGCATGGAAGGATTGTATAGCTTATAACTCTGTCTCAAACTAGTGGGGGCTTCAGAAAGCCTCTTTGAAAGCTTCACGTATGCATGAAGATATGAAAAGAGCCTCAAGGATTTATATCCTTGATGGAATGATGAAAAGTTTCTTGACCACATCATACCTTCGTTCTAGGCTCACATTTCTGCTGATAGAAGGCCGCTCGGTGGTAGGAGGTATGATAGGAACTGATAGCCGAAATAGAAGATTTTGGATGGTGTTGGGGATATCCTATTTCTCATCTGTTGAACCATATAGTGTGACCACTGGCTGATGGCTAGAAAACTGAGGTATATCCACAACTAAATTTGGGTTATCATAGAACAATTATGGTGGATCTTCCTGACCAAGAAATAAAAATGGTGATGGGGTGAATATAACAAAATAGGATGAAAGGTTGTGCATGCTAAGCTCTATATGGGGCCTACTGTCTAGTCTTGGTGGCATGCATAGCATGGCTGGTAGAACTATCCTGATAATTCTAGTGATTCCCATTCCCATTGCTTTGTCAACCTTGGAGTCATCTAGGGATGTTAGGAGGGTCTGCCTGGTTCTCTTCTTCTTTAGGTACCATGTAAGGGTCCACGATTTCTACGTTATTCAGTGATTCATACTCTTGATCATCACTCGAGGATTACTCTATTTCTAGCATAATTCTCAGACCAATCCCCATATCTAGTGGGGTGAAATCACTAAGTGTGTGGTATAGATTTTACACTGGTCGAGGGCTTGGATATCCCTTTCGTTGTCGGATCCTATGTTTTCGGGAGATGGAAGGCTGAAATGTCGAGGCAGAAGTAGTAGCTAGAGGTAGCACATCGACTTCCGATGGCTCAGGTTAATTCAAATGGGAAAAAATAATAACATGGGTCTGATTAACTACTTTGCATGATATTCGGTCACCATACATTTGAGACATGCGGTAAGGGACATGATTTTATTCAACCTCGATGTCGCTATAATGTTTTGTATAAACACATGCCACATGTTCTGGGGGCAGACCCAATATTACTATGTTTTTATCGACTTAGGCTTGGATCCATTCCTTGATCACATAAAACTTCTTGAGAGTGTGTCTAAGGAAGGAGTGATTGGGGCAGTAATTGGGGAGATTAGTGATATTTTCCTCCTCGGGCCTCTTGTATTATGGAAACCACATGATTACCTAATCTAAGGCACTCCATAAGTAACTGGGGACCTGGGCCTCTTTGAATGAGTATGTCTAGTTTCTATGATCTTGGAAAGGGGATATGGTAGCCTTCCCTAATGAGGATATGGATCCTATATAGGTGGTGGAACCTAGTTTTCTTGCCTAGGTAGCATTGGTGCATTATGGGGTGGCACCTACTAATTCTTAGGTAGGAAATTCTCAGTCATAGGTAGTTATTGAGGTGGTATCCCTCGGTGAGGCTATAGAGGTGGCTCTACCAGTAACAATTCCAACAATCTAGGGGACTCTATATATGCACCAATGGTGGTCTTGGCCTTGTAAACTCTTATTGTAGGAGTTACTGGAGGAAATGTATGTGCCTGCATGGCTTACTATAGGGATCCTTCCAGATGCTGGAATCCTCTTGGGAAGTTCTATGTAATGAGGCAAGGTATTAGTTTTGTCTTCAAATTTCCTAGTCACATAATTAATAGTTGTTACAAATTCTATGACATGTCGAGTGATTATGTAAGGCCCTTCCACCTGGTGACAAAGTATATGAATTTCTCATCTGGATATTGGTTTCACCTGAACAGGTCATCAATACTAGTTTTGCGTGTGGTGGAAATAAATTGATACAAAAAATGCCTACGGAGATCCTCCCAACCAGCTATGGTTCTAATGGGTAACTGGTTGTACCAAAAGAACATGGGCCCCTCCAATGTCTGTACAAATCATCGGAGCATAGCAGCTTTCTACTACACTAGATTTCCCAACATGGGTCCACATCGTGAATTGAATCAGACTAGATTCTGTACGAGATCACCCATCCCATTAAAAGTGGAAAAGTTAGGATTCCTGAAGCCTGGGGGTACTGGCATATCATCCACCCATTCCAGATATGGCCTTCCATCAGGCGGGATCACCACCTTTCAATTTTACAGATCCTCAAGGAGAGCTATGAGACAAGCCATTGGAACATCTTGATGAGGATTACTATCTTGGTAATGATTCCTAACTACCAAAGCATTGTAAGGATATTCAATATGGTGGTCTAGTTGAGCAGCTCATGGAGAAACTGGTGGAATAACCCAAGGGTCTATTGGAAGAACCTTTGAAAAGACAGATATAACTTGAGAAGAGGCCAATAGAACCTGATTCGGGTCCTGAGTAAGGTTTTCATGCATATCAGGTGGATTCAGTGATACATATCATGCCCACATTCCATAAATTTTGTATCCTGCCCGATTTAAATTGGTGGGGTTATTGAGATCACCATAAGGCACCTTACCGAGGGGGAGTTGTGCCCTCCCCTGCTACCCTGGTCAAGGTTACTGTAATTTGGAATTTGTTTTGCCAAATGTTCAACAAGGAGTTCATCAATGATCATCTTCTGTTCATGGAGTCGGTGATGTAGCATGACCTTTTTAGGAACCTCTTTTTAATTTTTTTCACTGAACTAGACGGAGCATAAGGCCTAACAATTACAGTGTGTTCGTTTCCCTTATTAGGATCTCGACCCAGAGGCAATGATTCGGAAGGTTGAGGAAGGCCAAGTGTTGGCCTTTATTGGTGGGTGTGGACACCTATAGGGTCTTCTAAGTGTTGTGTGGCCCAAATGGGTTGTTCATATTTTCCATTCCTTGTCCATGTTACCCCTTCTGAGTATATATCAGGAATGACCATGTTTACTATGGTGACACCCAATGTAATATCCTCTATATCACTGGGTGAACCAGGTTGGTACATGATATGACTAAAATTCAGGGCAAAATATACCCCCATACATAGATCTGGACATGTGGGGAAGCCTCCTTGATAACTCTATGAAGAATAGTGAAGCTCTGGATGCATTGTTGCTGGAGGGTCTGATGTTAACTAGGTGATGCAGGGTACTAAGAAAAAGGGAGTGAGACCAACAAAACAAGGTGGCACTGCTGGCCAACGTCGTCGAAGTGTTCCACACTTTTAGGTTAAGTTATCTATTGATGAAATAGATTGAAATAAGTTTTCCCAATGGTTCATAATAATCACACAACCTCTTACCAGGTGAGGGACTCTGGAATAATGAATCTTGCAATTGAAATTGTCTAGAACACATTGGGGAGATGGTCTACTACAAGAATGTCCCAGAAAATTCTCATATTTGACGTTGGATCCAACCCTTTGTTTCACCATTAATCAACTAGGGGTGGTTGTGTCATGGGTAACTACACTAACGTGGACCATTTCAATGGTGGACTAGTTGGTGGAGAGTATGTTGGGAGAGCTAACAATCCACTTCATCTTGGGCTATCATCTAGATAATGCAATGGTTGTATCACCACATCCCTATAGTATGGTGTACTTACCACTGCTTCCAACAAAAGGGCGGTCATTAGTGGTGGATCAGGGTGGTTTTCATCGTCAACCAGTCCCCAGAATAGTTCTCTATGATCTCTTATAAAAGTGGAGAATGATCTTGGGGGTGACAGGGAGGATTGCACAACAAGCCCTTGGAGAAGAGCCAAATCTTCCTCCTCTAATATGTATCTGTGGGGGGATCCAGAGATATAGATCATCTCACTTTCTGAGAAGAAAATGATGATACATATAGTTCCTTCCCTATACCCCGATAAAGAGGATTGGGGTGAGGGTTTTATCAAGGAGTCACACTCTGATTCATGGTCTAAAAAGTAGACTGGTTTGACCATGATCCACAGTTTCTTAGGGATCTTCTTTTGGTGACGACCACCCACCCTATTTCCCTCGGACGGTTCTTTAGGGAAGGGTAGAATTTCAAAATGGGGAGGACCTCAGTGTGGGTTGGTGTTAGAGCCATTAGGACTCCATCATATATGATCCGGGGTATGGGGGGCACCCGATAAAATTTTGAATAGAACACAAGGAGGACCTTCATGCTAATTAGTGATATGGATCAGAATAAATTCTCTCTAGTTAGTAAAACCATAGGGAGGTACCCTTCTTGAGATGGTGATGATGTGAGTAGGACCTTCACATTGATGTCCTAAAATATGGGGTAAAACTCCATATCTGGGTTCATGAACATGGGGAGGACATCTGTTGTGACTGGTAATTGTGTAATGGGTAGGAGATCCATAATGAATGCGGAAGTAGGGAGGAACTACACTCTGGATAATGATGTTATGGGTAGGACCTTCATACTGAATCTAATCATCATGGATTGACCCGCGATGGATGCTACTTGCACTGGTGACCCGGGGAGTCAACCCGGGCTTCCTACGGGGTGGATGAGGCCTCAATCATGATCAGAAATATGGATTATACTATTCTATAGTAATAGGGAGTTGATATTAGACATCAGAGGTGGGTCAGGCCACTGATGTTGTAGAAGATGACACCCTCTAGTAGGCTTCCTCCAAAGCTTGTGCCCGACGTTGGCGTCGAGTCAATCGAGCTAGGGACGGTGTTGAAAAAGTATGGACCACCGACTCCTTAGCCTACGAGACTATTTTGTGGTGTTTTCATGGCATGGTGGGAGCCATCCTTGGTGGCTCCATTCTCAAAGTCACTGTCGGTAGGACTGGGACACCCTTTACTTCATTGGCTTAAGGGAGTGAGTCGTATGATTTTTCAAGGGAGAGGCTCCTGAAAGGATTGAGGATCAGAGTTGGGAGTAGCAGCACCCTATGTGGACCTTGTGGGTGGATGATATGGAAATTAACTGAGTCCTTATTATCTAGATGGTCCATATCCCTTGTCGAGATGAACCCTTCCCATTTGTATCAACGGAAAATAATGTCTATTACCCAACTTTGGACAATTTTAGAAGGTGAGATGGGGTATGGGCACCCATTAGTTGTGGTAGTGGATAATGTTGTGGTAGAGGTGGAGTTGTGTGGGATTTATACATTGGTATTTCCCCTAAACCTGTCCCTATGTCTATGGGTGTGAGGTGATTGGTTACTATAGTTGTAGCTTGGGTCCTACACAGCAGGAAGATTCAACCATCAGTACAGATAGTAGTAAATAAATTGCCAGAGCCCTATTGACATTCAATCTTTCATGGATGGATAAAAATATCCACACTAATAATGCCACAGACCGGGATTCACAATGATTAATGACCCCAAATCATAGTGAGTTTCATGCTAGACCCACTATTTTCTTTACGGGACCTGGAATTAGATAACTGGATCTGCTGATATGCTCATCTGGCAATTCCCTGAATGCTACTAATCCCCATTTTAAGGAGAATAATTTCACATCCATTCAACATTTACATTTTTTATTCATTCTCTTGGGTGTACCTCATCGTGCCATGCATGTTGGGATACTTGGCCAATAGTCACATTGTTTCCCATCATTCCCTCTTTCCAAAGGTGGGTGGCACCTGTCGCCTTCTTGAGGGATTTTCATCCATGATATAAATGGGATGATGGGATGATGGTTCCTCCATCTATCGATTCCTCCTTAGAACACTTTTCCTAGTCTGAGTCTCTATTAAATATTAAAACTTTCATGAAAATCTTCCGGATGCCATATCTTTGTGGATTCTAGTTATTTACATTGCATCTTTCAGGACATTCTAAGAGGTCAAGTCAGGGAAGCAACCTTCGGTCAGTAGAGTAGTCACGTTAAGAATCACAGGCATGTCTGGATGTTGAAACACTAGTAAAAATAGATTTTTCCTTCTTATAGGGCTTCTCTAGGGTGCATAATACCAAGGCATCCCACATCAAATGCGGGGAATCTTATACCAAAGGAATGTCTCTAAGGTTTTCCTCATCTTTTCATTTTTAACACCGGGAATGCTGTGAGTTTAACATCTAGTGTAGATATATCATACTTATCAGAATACTAGTGAGAGTGGATAAGATAGGTACATCCCTTGGGGAAAATACCTAGATGTTTTACCAGATGGATGGATTAGAATTCCCAATTTGTACAGACCGGTGATGGTGTGTCCCACAAAGGGGGAGGTTTCACACCCTGATGACTGTTTTGGACACCACAAAGGGAAGATTAGAGAGGAATATGGGTCCACGCAAATGGGACACAAAGTTTTACCATTGGAATGGATTGATCCTCGAAGAGGATTCCTATGTACCCTATTTATAAGTCATGGATCAAAACTAATATAGTCTGAATGGGTGAGGCATGAAATCAGGGTATACACAAAGAACAATGACCTAGTGATATGTTGAGACTTATGCACAGTTATCTACCCCAGGTGCTACCAATAAAGTGATATGAATTGGGATTTAAACATTTTTAGCTTCCCACACAGATGGCATTCTTTTACAAGGATGTGATGTCTCAAGAAAAATCAGAATCTTTATGGATGAAGTGTCGAAGGATGGAATGACTAGGGATGGAACAAAAAAATGGGGGTGAAGGTGATGGTATTGGGATAGAACCTCAAAGCGTTTTCCTATGTATCCCTGTGATAGGTAATCAAAGTCCACGTAGTTCTGAAATTGTGGTGATGAGTGACCTGAGGAGGGGGCTCATGAGAATGGATGCATGGATGGGGGACCGAAGGAAATAGAACCAAATTATTAAGGAATGATCTACATGAGACACAAAGGCTCGCAGGAGAGACAAGGATGGGACATGGGAGATGGGATTGAACCTCTGGGAGGCTTCCTATAAAAATTTATAAAAATGGAAAATATCAATTTCCACGTAGTTCAGATATGGGGCATAGAATCAGAGTGTACACTAAGGATAACAACCCGGAGACATGCTTGGGGCTTACGCATGGTTAGAATCCCATCATAAGAGGGTAACTCTTTATTGGTGGATTATGGATTGAATATGGAGTATTACACATGGTTAGTTTCCTAGGAGAATGGGTTATGTAGTCGGGGTATACACAAAAGACAATGACCTGGATATGTGGATCAAAACACCTTAGGGAGGAAGATCTGCGTGATGTGTCACATAGTGGAAAGATGTCACATCAGGTGGGTACATCCCTAGGAGGGATAACTATAGTTTACCATTTTTTGGGATTGAACATTGATGAGGCTTCTTACATACCCTAAAGGGATCCAATCCTATGTAGTTCAGGATGGGGTATACAATTTAATATTATGTGGGATGAAGAGTGGACCAACGTGAAATGGTCGGGATAGAGGGTTAATGGGATTCGACCTCAGAGAGGCTTCCTACATAACCTGATAATGAGGAAGAAATTAAATTCCATGTAGTTAGGTGGATAGGATATTCTGGATTATGTATGGTTAGCAACCCAAAGTGGATGTCAGGATAGATGCTTAATCCAAGCCCATGTGATTCATGATTGGTGTGAGAAAAAAGAGGCAGAAACAAGCCTGATGATCATGTCATGAAAAATCAGACTCGAGGGATAGTGCGGGGATTACAAGTGGTTATTATCCCAAATAGGATTTCATGGTCGATGCTTACTCTAAGACCACGTGAGTCATGCTTGTTGTGATAAAAAATAGGCAACAACAGTCCTACAAATTATGTTGTGAATAATGCGACTTGAGGGATGGTGTGGGGCTTATGTGTTGTTAGAGACTCATACAGAGGAAAATTGGGACTTACTCCAGGAGGGTGGCCTGATGAGAGAGTAGGGTGTTCATATGTATGAGGAGGACATGGCCATCGTAAAAGGAGCACCCTGTCAATGGGTGTCGGGGATTACAGAGAGGTTTCCAACAATTCACGTGGCGTCAAACCAAAATGGGAGAGAGAGAGAGAGAATGAGAAATTGTTGGCCCTAATCCTTAATTGACTCATTCTAGGATAGCCTCACATATAGTGATCATAGTATTACATCATGTGTTGAGGATGAGGATTCTTGGTAGTTTAACATCCATTAGCTCGGATGAAGAGTACATGATCCTCAACCCTAAGACCTACATGATTGGTGTAATTTAACCCTTGGTGAAGGGAAGGAATGAGTAATTCCATGGATTAATGGGGATGTGGAGTGATCCATATAAGGGTCCACATTAGTGTGCCTATATGAAGAAGCAATAGCCTTTAGCATGCCTATGCAAAGAAGCATGCAGTAGGGAAACAAAACATGAAGCGCCACTCAAGGGACCATGAAATCACTACATACTTTCCTAGAGGGATACACAAGAAGAGGGGTTCACGAAGAAGAAGGCCACTTAAATAGGGTATTAATGAAGTGAAGGGGCTTCATGAAAGAGGGTGCTTTTAGAAGGATAGTGACCCAACATAAGAATGGAGTCCACATGTTCTTGGAGGGTGCTTCACAAAGACTGAGTGCTTCGCAATGTTCTGATTACCCAAAGGGGTCTCCTTCCTTCACGATGGATAAAAGGCTTCATGAAGGGTATCCCCACTTGAAGAGGATAAAAAATAGAGCAACGGGAATGTAGGATCACAAAGCTCAAATACCTTGGATGGTTAATTTTCACAATGGTTCGTAGAGAAAAGGGTGCTTTGTGAATTGAGATTGCAGAAGGTGAATGGCCAGAGTCTTGATCAATTAGTGTGGTGGTGGGTTGAGTATTTATAGGTAGTGGGCATCACAATTCTATGAGGATGCATTGTGAAGAAAATAATGCATCACAATTATGGGTAGATCTATTATGATTCTCATAATGAAGGAGTCTACTATCTATTGATGTTTTTTGGTCACTAAGGCTTTGGTCAAGTTCCTCATACTCATGAAGGATTCCATCACTACATTTTCGACAGTCCTGGAGGCTCTGGTCAAGTTCCTCTTACTCACGAAGGCTTCCTTTACTGCATTTTTGGTGGCCCGGAAGAAGCCTTCCAGGTGGCTTTGCATTGGTCGTGTAGCCGGAGGTCTTTTTGAAGGTGGTTCAAGATCAAGACCCATTTACAATTATTTTCATGCCCATTCCCGATTTATTCCAAGACATGTAATTTTGGTGCCAACACATTCTATTAAAATGTATTGAATTTTCATGATAATCCATTGAATGTAGTCATCAGTTTGGGAGTGATAATCCATATTCTAGATTATTTCAGTGATTTTAAAATTATAATGAATTGTCCGTAAAATATTTGTAAATATCATATCTCAATCAGATATAATAGATATTGTTGTTCCATATATCCTCACCACATCTCCAAATATTAACATTAAAAATTGATCAAATGATAAGTCCTATCTAATTTCAATGAAGTGAGAAGTCATTTTTTGATTATCCACAACAACCCATATTACATTATTTACCCTTAATGTCATTATAGAAAAAGATAAATAGTCATTAGTGATTTTCCCCATTTCCATTATGGTATGTGTAGTGGTTTCATCATGACCTTTAACCATTTTCTTTCAGCCTTCACCTAATGACATTCCATGAATTTTGATGTATTTTTTGGGATCTATATATTCATATTTTCCAAAAAAAATAGGGTTCTATAGATCTTGATACATTTTTATTCTCCAAAAGAGTATAAAAATTGTTGATCTACATTAATTATTGAACAATTCCATATTTATCTAATAAAATTAATTTATATGTATTTGTGACACAAATCATTCAAATCATTGTTCATAAATTTTGGACACTAATGATTTAAATCATGTTATCGTTTCCTCCCTCTTATATATTTCAACATCTTAAACTTCTAAAACCTTTATATTCTATATAAGTAATGATTGGGGAATCATTTGATAAATAAATAAATATTTTAATTATATTATGATCATCATGTCCATCATTTTCAAAAATTGTAACCATCTTAATTCTCTTCATTGATATGATTTCTATACAATCTCAACATATAACATTTTACACTTTATTTTCATTCCTTGGATGGTAGTGTATTGGGATATAATGATAATTAATCTAATCTAACTACATTCTCTAATTCATAAAAGGATTATTATATGTGAATATATATTGGGGATATTATTATCCATATATCTCACAATTATCCTTAAAGAGATAATTCTAATATATTTTCCATAAGAAAATTACCGAATCCAAATCCAGATCATGAATTGGATAGTTATGTTAATGAAAATTAAATTTTTTTAATACATGGGATTTTTAATTTTCATTTGGTATCAATACACAGACTATTTATTTCTTTAAATAATCATTATATACTAATAAAACATCCCCGCTCAAGGAAATCATGATGAATGGTGTAGTGATAATCACAATTGTTAATTAATTAAATATATCTTCAAATTCAATGGTCGAGATAAAATTTACTCCCTCCATAATAAGTGATGTTATTGGATAATAAAATCACCATAAAATTTTCAAAAATCATATTTAAAACCCATCCAGTCTATGAAAAATATGGATCTCTATTACTGTTGGTGGTCTGTTCCACTTTTCAAATTCAATTATCTTTGAAGGGTCCATATATATCCCTTTACTGGTGATAACACACCTACAAGAATGAGATATCCTCCATAAATAACAATAATTCACGTTAAAATTGTTATATATTCTTTGTCACAAATTCCATATAATAGTACTTAAATTCTTCTAATGATCCTCCTTTATTTATGAGTATATTATAATATGATCTACAAAAAAATCCAATAATCTCGTAAGGTAATTTTTAATGAATCTATTAATAATATCAATAATTGTAGTTGAGAATTATTTTTTCTGAATGGAATCAATTAGAACTCATTTATTCCATACCTTATTTGAAATGAATTCTTGTCAGTATCTTCCTTTATCACAATTAAATGGCGATATCCCAACAAAAGGTCAAACATTGAGAAATACAATTCCCCGTGTATTTTATAAAATAATTTATCACTCAATGGTAGTGGATACATGTTATTAATTGTTATTTTGAGTATCCTATGTTAAAATTGATGAATAATAATGATACATCATTCTACTTAATGAAGCATATTAGTGCATTGCAAAATGAATCCCTTAAGTATATAATATACATATTAAGATTTTATTATAAATAATTTTTCAGTTCATCCAACTTAATTGTGGGTATTAAAAATAGAATCCTTGATATGTGTATAGATTCATTTATATGTTTAATTGAGAACTAATCATCTTGATCAAGAGGAAGAGAATTCAAATCGTCAGGGAATATATCATTACAATCCATCACAATTAGCATGTCATTGAAAATAATTTTCTAAATATTCTCAATCATTTTGGATACATAATATTTCTGATAACAAAATATTTTACAAACATGAAAATGATAATATACATTAGACTCATCCACCACATTACACTTTCACATAATTATAGGGTGACTCATGGTGTGAATAATAATCTCGCTATTATTATTGCTCATATAGGCTTTATATAATGACAAACTATCCCTTCCAAATATAGAATCAAACTCTATTAAATAAGTAATCTGATTTTTTATGTTTTAGTATATAAAATTTAATAGAGAAGAGTTATATACTTAACATGCATGAATTTAAAAATTATCTATTCTCATAGATAAATAAACCTTTATGTTATTATGTGGATTATTGGTTATTCTACAAAATTTTAAAGATATAATAAAATTCTTATACCCATAATCATATTAGAAATTTTATGTTCATAAATGGATAATTATTTCACCTTCCATTATTTAATTTTAGTTATAGTCAATTACTATATCCAAGGAACATTGGTATGACAATACTAATTTGAAAAATTATGTCAAAATAGAAACTTGAATATAAAATATATAATATAAAATCACATATAAATACAAAATTGTGAGTCTCTATTATTGAATCTAGTTTTTACATAATAATTTCCCTATTTTTTATATCAAAATAATGTATTCAATTCTTAAAAAATAGACCATAAATAGGTATTTAATTTCCCAAAGAATATACCTTACGAATGTGAAAGACGGTGTGTATGAAATTTCTTTGAAACCACTCTCCCTATATATAACAATGATTCCAGTATATTCTCATATATATAGACCTATCCATGGGATTAACATTAATGTATTCTATTACTAATCATGAAAAATAAAATATAATTTATCTTACACTAACTATTTTGAGAAAATTCTTATAGAACTATGATTACATGTTTTTTAGAATGAAAATTATATAAAAAAAACCAACATATCATGAAGCCTAGTGACATTAGAATATTTTCATCATAATACCTAAAACAAAAAACTATGAAGAAAAATATTTGTTTTATTGTTCATAAGGATATCATAAATAACTTTTACATCCCAAAAATTCATTGGATAACTTTCAAATACATAAAATAATGTGGTGATATATAAATTAGAGTTAAGGAATAAATAGTGTAATCAATCATATCGTAGGAGTAAAAATCATAATATGATATAATAAAATAAAAGGATCATAAAAAATCATATGATTTAATGACATAGAGAACATGGAATCACAAAATTATTTCATCATATGAATTTAGAAACAACATGAAACATGGCATAAGTATAAGTTAAGGATACCATATAAGCCAAAATCACATGGTGGATGGAGTTCCATAATATATTAGGTTAAATCTCAATTCCCATACATAAAAACACTTGAGACAAAATAAATACTCAATTTATTGGTTCATTATTTCATCTCACCCATAATTTCATGTACATGATTATGTGTTCTATAAATGAAATAATTCATATGACATAAATGTAATAATTATTCATGGAATGGAATGGGATGGATAATCTAAACTTATATAATAATAAAATGATATTTGAAAAATATTATAAATAGAAGAGGAAATTAAATAATTTGAAAATTTATATCTCATTACATATTCATAGGCATCAACAAAAGATTTTCATTTTGAAAAAATCATGAAAGTCCGTAAATAAGCGGTTATAGATATGAAATTTCAAAATAGTAATTTAATGAATCAGTTACTGTTTTTGGGAGAACGAACATGTATGGAATTTTAATTTAAACCTGTATGAAAACAATAATGATTATAGATAAAATACTAAATTATTTTATGAAATATTTAATTAGAAAAAAAACATTAATTTATAATTGTATTAAAGGATTAGGGGATAGAGAAGTTCCCAAAAATCTAGTTTTAATTTTATAAAGGTTGTTGATAAATGAATTTACTGAGAGTATTTCCCTATAAAAGGAGCGTATAATAAGTCATAAATATATATATATGAGACATATATAGATAATTTTGAAGCATTATATATCATCACGTAAAGAAAAAGGGTGGCTTAGAGAGATAACATGCATTGTGTTCCCAACTCAGTATGTATAAACAAAAAATGTCCTAAATAACCAAGATAAATTATATAATTAATCATTTGATTATTTTTTGAATCCCTATTTTATTTTTTATAATTTTAATCTATTCATTTATTATCTTTGAAATGATATATAAATCTTAATTTCACTATTCATAGGGAGTCCATTTACTGGTTCCTTGGTCAGATCAGGTGTGTATAATTATGTAAGATCATTCAAAATGGTAATAAAAAATTAGATGTCAAACAAAATTCATGCACTTAAATAAATGTTATTCTTCCCAAATATATTTTTTTTCTGATAAAGGTATGATTATGTTGGTAAAAATGTTAACATTCTATGGTTATTTCTATATGGGGGATTTACCAAACATCGTGAACTAGTTTCATATAATGTAATATTATATCTATATGTTAATTAGATAAAATGAAATAATTTTTCCATAATTTTTATTAATTTATTATATCATAATATTTTTTTCATTACAAGTTTCGAAGGTAGCAATATAAGAAAAAAACTCATCGCCAACGGAGGTGGTGAACTGACATAATATGGACATTGGTTGAGTTCATAGAATAATAACATAAGAGAAGAGGTTAGTTGGTATATAATAAATTATAACTATAACATTCTAGTATATTTATGACATGTGATTTATTATTCCTTGTTGTATGAAATAGGTGAGGAGAAGGCATAATAAGAAATGATTTTAAAATGGGGTGTTTGAAAATATTACCACTCGAATGTTTTATTATTTAAAAAATCATCAAGGAACATAGAATTAGTCCTATGGTGAGGTTTTTAGCACTATGACAAGGGGGAATAATTTTTAAGGAAATTAGTTATAAATTTGGAAGAATAGAAGGCGTAGAGTGTGTGATAAGAAGTGGTTGTGAGAGGTGGTATTTATAAGGGGAATATAGGGGAAATTGTTTATATTATTATCTTTAGTGAATTAGTTTTTCTCATAAATACCATTAGTATAGAATCATGTGGAAATAAAGAGTTAAATTTTAATGTGAGTTCAAATTAATGAGTTCTTACATCTACCATGA
Organism: Viscum album; assembly: GCA_963277665.1. NCBI lineage: Eukaryota > Viridiplantae > Streptophyta > Magnoliopsida > Santalales > Viscaceae > Viscum > Viscum album. The sequence goes on from OY728163.1 coordinate 2,119,506,882, forward strand.
CTCAAACCGGATATATCATTAGATGTTTCTTCTATTCAAAATATATAAGGGTTGAGTCATTGGTGATCAATTTGGGGCCATAATAATTTATATGAACATTAAAATAGATCACACATGGGTGGATCAAATTTAAATTAATGATATATAATGAAATAATGTATAAATATTTTCAGTAGTCTTACACTCATTTATATGAAATTGTCACATTTATGAATCCATCATCATGTTATATGGAGTGTTTATTTGGTTGTATTCACCTCTAAATACATTAATGTTTATCGTTTGAATAATATAAAAATTGTTTTTTTTCTTATTAATAATTTTTTTCCATCATTAATTTCATTACATCCATATATTTTAAGTTTCATTTATGATTTTTCACTTTGATTGCCTATATAGTTTTTGAAGGTTCAAGGATTGGTTAAATGATATTCTTACTTAAATATATATCTAGGTATATTTTATATCATTAAAATATTCAATATTAACTTGTATTTAAATTGATTTCTTTAAAGGTTGGAATATTATAAATTATTTCTCCCTGTATTATTTTCTTAAAAGAAATATAATTACACTATATATATTATAATTTTTTGGAATATATGGTGTTAAAGTTTATGAGAATCTAATAAATATTAATTATAATGATAAATTGAACTAAATTGGAATAATATTTGTACAACCATATTACATTGGTGTTATTGGATGTTTATTATAGTGTACTACTAGTTTGTCAAAAAAATTGTTTGGTATATTTATATGTGATTACATTAAATCAAATCCCAATAAGTTTGATATGGGTTTCATTGTAAAAAAATTTAATACCCCATGATTAATTTAAAATTTACTTATTTGTACTATAATGGATAATCTTTTTGTTTAGATAGATATTTTAATGTTTATTATGGACTCAATAAAGTTTGACCAAATACGAAACTATTAACATAACTCTTTTGGCCAAGTCTCCAATTTTATTGTATAAAAAATGAACATCAATTCAGTATAAAATATTAATTTATAATATAGATTTATAGGTAATTTTTTAATATAGATTATAGTGATGTAACAAACATTACTAGATTATTGATTTCAATTCAAATATATACCTAAATCTATAATGATACAATTATATAAATATTATTAAAAAATATGTATCTCATTCATAGATAATGAATAAGAATTAAAAAATTAAATTCTATAAGATCCTAATCATAACGTTGATATTACTTTGGATTTCATTATAATTGAATTTATTATTACCAATATTTTTAGTAATAATTATATTCATTGTTGAATTAATTGTGATAACATTAAATTAAGGTTATTAATTATAAATTAGTTTATTTCATAGTTTATTTATTATTTAATCTTGTAGTTATAATTTTTTAGAGATCTATTGAAAATTTATTTTATATAGACATTATTTTATATTATTTCACTATCAAATCTTATTTAATGGGATTCATATTTAATAATTTTATTTTAAATAATTATTTTTTTCATTTTATTTCAATTATTCTATTAACTGTGGTCTTTTTTTGCAAACTTTTAATTATTATATTTTTCCATTTTATTTAATTTTTTTACAAGTAAAATTTATTTATTTTATCCTTATAAAAAGGGTAAAATATTTACCACATTGTTTTAATAATTTAACTTAAAAAACAAACTTTTAATCTGAACCCAAATTATAGATCCCTTCCTTCTCAAACCCATCAATAATGTTGAATATTTCTCCTAAAAATTTAATGCTAATTATTAGTGGAAAAAAGTTTTTTCTATCTATGTGGATATATAAATAACATATAATAATATATTATGTGGTGTGTGCACATTATATGGGATGTTTAAATCACTATAGGGGACTAATTATTAATATTTAAATGATCTCTACAAATATTTGTTTAGAATTTATATGGAAATTAATTATATGAATGATAAATAAAATAAAATGTTTAAATAAATGTTTTTTACACAATATTAATAAAAATATTTTTATAATATTTAAAGATTTATTTACAAAGAGAAAAGTATGATGGGAAATTGATTATTGACAGAGTCAATATTTATCTTATATGTAACTAGGGGAAAATTATTTGAAAGTACCCTATAAGGTATAGTATAATAATTTCTCAAATTGATTTACTCTAAACTATAAGAAATTTTTTCTCAAGGAGACTCTATTTAATAATATTTATAATCAAACTATAGGTGAACAAGGATATAATAATTTTATAGGTAAAATAAGATAATGGAAAATATCATATATTATATAATGAATCTAGCTAAAGGGTGAATTTTCCAAACTTAAAATTAGTCAAAATTTTATATGTAAATTTAACATCAAAATCCATAGATATAATAAGACTTCTAGGGAGGGTAATATTATATTAGGGGAATCAAGTTTAGTTTTCCTATGGAACAAAATTTATTATAAGTTGAGAATTTGTGGGTACCTATAGAAATAAAATTATTTATGTGATCGAGAGAAGGTTTTTAAAAGTTTTCCTTTTATTTTACACCCATCGTGGAAACAAATATTTTTTCTCTTAGCTTGAACCATAAAATTTTTAGATTAGTAATATATTATTGATAGGATTTAATATAAATACGAAAATAATAAAAATCATGATGATTCTCATAGAAACAAAAAACACAAAAATAGTGATCATGGGTATAAAAATTGTGTGTATATTAATTTTGAACAAAAAAAATACAGAAAACATATATTTATATGTATTAAGTCATTTAGGAAATTTAATTGAAGTGAGGAAGAGACATATTATCAAAATTTGATATATTAAATAAACATAATAAAAAAATAAAAAATAAAAAACATGCAATTCATTAGTTCTAGGGAATATGAATCAACGAGATAAATATTAATCATAACAAAAATAGAGGTAACAAAATTAACTAGGGTGAAATTAGTATTTACAAATAATTTATTATATTATATTGAATATATATGAGTAAAAATATATTTATAATATTAACATATGTATTAGTTTTTAATCAAAAGAAACCAACAAATATTATATTGAAAAAATTACATAAAAATATTTATCAAAATTAATATATTTTTTATGATGGAGCATGGTAGAATATTTATAGTGACTCAGGATTAACATACATTGATATTAAATTATTTTAGATGAATATTCAGCACATTACAAAAATAAATTCCTGAAGACTATAATAGTTTACTATCATTGAAAACCATGAAACAAAATCTTCTATCCTAGTGAAAGATCATCAGCATATCTTATAAAGATCTCCACCTTTATTACTTCAATGTAAAACCATTATTCATAACCCTGGGAAAGGAAATATAAAAAGGGGAGATCTCAGCTGTTTAGTAATGGTAAAAAAAGAAATGTATAATAAGAACATGAAAAAAGGGTATGGAACATTAGAATAACATTTAAATATCACACGTGGCATATCAGATATCATAATAATGTTTAGAAGTTCATAAGAGATTGATCATAATAGAAATAATATATTAATCCTTGAAGGAATAACATAGGTATAAAACATGGAATTTTGGTAGACTGATAATCATATAAAATTATATTTATAGTATCGAAGGCATTTCTACCAAGACCATCATGGTTGTATAGGTTCACTCCCCATATCATATTTTTAGTCATGTTTCACTCCCATGGACATATTTGTAGCATGATTTCACTCCTATTATCATCTTGGTAGTCGTGGTCCACTCTCATGGAAATCATAGTATTCGAGGTTCATTCCCAAGACCATCTTAGTCTATCTAATGAGATATAAATCTTTACCCACTACATTGGTGGGAGATATAAGTCCCACCCATGTCATAAGGATATCATATATAGATGTGCCACAAAATCATAAACAATCATATCATAACCCATGAAATGAAATGGGTTTTATAAACCTTTAATAATATCTTAACCTGTGGAAAAAGACATATTTCATAATAATTTCATCAAACCATATCCTGTAAAAGGAAGCATGTTTCAAAACCATATAACTCATGGAAGAGAAACAGGTGTCATAATCAATATTCTATCAAAATATAAACCATTCAAGAAAGAATAGGAATGTAGCATTTATATTATATTATATAAGTCTATGAATATAATCAAAAATATGTCATCTTATTTGGAAAAAAATTGTGAATATATTTCTAAAATATTTCTTAAGGAAAATACCCACTATTCTTCAAAAAATAATCATTAAACCATTAAAACATTTAGAAACCATTTTATTGAAAATAAAGCGGAAAGATTATAAATAAATATTGGAAAAACTTTTGGAAACCCTTTTTTATAAGAAATAATATAAAGAGAGTGTGAAAACGTTTTGAGAACCTTTTTTGTGAAACATTTAACAGACCATTTTTTAAAAATTTGAATTCAATGTTCCTTGAAAATTTATAAAAGAAGAAAGAAAATATTTTTTATGTATTTTTCCTTCAAAACATTTAAAACAAGATTCAAAACATTTTGAAAACAATTTTACATGAAATAACATAAAAGAGTCCTCAAAAAATATATATGAAAATTTCCTTAAATACTTACAAAAGACACTAGAAAACATTTTTTAAAAACATTATCCTTAAAAATTTATAAAAGAAGCTTGAAAACATTTTGTAAGTAATTTTACATGAAAAAATATAAAATAAAATTGAAAACATTTTGAAAAAAAATATCCTTGACAACATATAATATGACCTTGAAAACATTTTGAAAAATATTTTCCTCAAAAACTTATAAAAGAATCTTAAAACCTTTTGGAAAAAAATTTCCTAGAAAAATACATTGAAAAACTTTAATGAAATCATGAAAACGTTTTGAAAACCATTTATTTGAAAAAAAAAAGAAACATTTTCATAAATAATTAAACTTTTAAACATGAAAAGGATGCTACATAGAAATAAAATTCAGAAATCCATAATTTCCATAGGAATTAAGAATACCATTCCTTTATAACGATAAAAGTTTAAAAAATTGCCTTTCTTATAAAATGAGAAGAATATTTATTTGAAAAAAATTGTAAAAGAAAAAAAGGGAAAAAGTATTTTTAATATTATAAGTGAATAGTATAATATTCATGGAAACCATTTTTAGGAAAAATTGTTTTCAAGGGACACATATTTCTAACAGAATAGAGGTTAAAGTCAGAATTTCTTAAAAACACTTTCCCAAATAGCTTATTTACCAAAGAGTAGAAAAATGGTACAAATACAGGAATATATCATGAAAAATAATATCAAAATAAATTTCATGATTTTTTTGAGAGATGGATTATAATATTTCAATAAATGAAGAATAACCATAAACAGTCTCGAAAAGAGATGAGATTGTTTTAATAAACTCTTATCAATTATTAACATTGAACCATACTCCCAATGTTAGAATTGGAAATTAAATGATGCTAAAAATAACATGAAAGGAATTATATTCATGAAATTACATGAAACTATAATTTTTTACACCTCATATAAAAATATATGTGCATAACATGGCATAGGTCTCAAAAGGGAAAATTGAGACATAATTATTTTACCGATTTGGTATCTTTCGAAGCATAAAACTCCTGAAATAACGATAATATAAGGGATTTGTAAATACCAATAATTTTATGTATAATAATAATATTATACATCAATGTTCATTATACACACCACACCAAAGGAATGGGTGGTACATAAAGCGTGTATCTCATGGAAATAAAATGTGAGATGAAATCTATTTACGATAACATTCCTATTGTTGTGATGTATTTATCATCTAGAATAGTGATTTAAGATATGTTAATATATTATAAAGTAACCATACACATGTTTATAATATTATATATCATTTTTTATAATGTCTTATTACATGTATGTTAACAATCATCCATTATTTTCACGTTTTTTGGTGTTAATTTCCTTGCTTTCTCAAGTTTTTTTGACTAGTTATTTACTTATCCTTTTACATAGATTGTGATTTAATCATATCCATAATGTAAAACATGACTTAATTATCTTATATATTCAGTACATGTCTATTTATAATAATCTAGATAGTTTTAAAAAACAAAATGAATTGCATAATTTATTAAGACAATCCTTTTTAAATTCTTTTTATGGAATGAACAAGTCACATCGCTATGAGGGGGCGAAAGTCCACACTTCCTCAAACTAAATTATTGTTTTTACACAAGATATAACCCATAACGGAATTTTATAAATAAAAATTATATAAGAATAAATTCATTATAAATATTATATATTTAATTAATAATCTTATTTTCTATCATAATAGCCACCATGGTAAAGGAAAAATGAACAATCATCATTTCATGAGGTAGTACTTCGCTTTATAGAGAAACAATACATTTGTTACCATTTAAATAGAGGTGTGTGTAAGTGTATGTAGAAATAATAACATAAAAAATACAAGTATATATATTATAATATATTTTTTATGTATTAATTGAATAATAATAATGTCGTTAGCATACAAGAAAATGAATGAAAAGAGATCGTTGAAAACATTACCATAAAATTAGGTAACTCCTCTTGGTTTATACCAAAGGGATTCTTTGAAGTATTTCTTCCCAAATGGAATCTTCAAGGTCTAGGGGGATTTTTGGAATATATTTCAGAATATCTTGACCAAATATAAGTTGATTAAGAGCTGTAAAGAGGTGGGATAGGTGGTGTCCTTTTATAATAGAGGAGAAGTGGCACTCTTTTAATATTTTGACAAAGGAATTAAAAACACTTTTTTTAAATTGAATGTGGCTCCAATAATAGACCCTATTATACCCAATAGATTATAGGGTCTTAATATGGTTATACCATAGCTCTTGTAAAAGTTTATAGGTCATTTTGGTTCTTAATGATAATTTTTAGTCCCTTATTCTACTAATTTAACCTTAATTATTGTATTTAATTTTAATCACATACACAAATATTTTTGGAAAAAATAGTATTATTGTAAATTATAAATTATTATTATTCCAAATATGGAATCCATTTTTCTAAATTCCAATATCATAAGTGGATGAAATTAATTTAATATTCATTTTGTAGGTAAGATAACAATGTGGGTTTTTAATGTAAAAACCTTCAAAAATTTTCAATGTTTTTACAGTAAATTTAAAATTAAAATTGATACTAATAACCTAAACTTTATTAATTGTTAAAAATATGATCTAATTAGACATTAAAACAAATATAAATCATAATTTATCATTAAAATATATATTAGATGAAAAAGAAGTTTTAAACTAAAATTCAATATTTTCACTATTCATTAAAATATGATTCTTAACATAAAAATACCAAAACAATAACTTCAGATAATTTTTATGTTTCTATTATAAATATAAAGTATATATTGAAAATTTATATTTATAAAAGGGCGCAAATTTTTATTTAAAATGGGTTCTCCTTAAAAAGTGGTTAATTTGCCTTTAAAAAAATATTGGTTATTTCATGTGAAATTTAGTATGTTCTTATGTTATGTCTAGAAAACCTAATAGAAGAATATTAAAAAAATTATTTAATATGTGACTTATAAATTTAACTAATATCACTCACTAATATTCGTTAATTTAGTTTATCAAGACAAAACCCCTTTGGAAACCTGAAAATAATAATAATATTTCTTTTTTAAAATTATTTTTTTATAGTTTCATTTATAATTAATTGGTAACAAATGAATTCCTTTTATATTTATATAAACCATAAATTTTGATATGTTAGTTAATAATATTCATAACTATTGATTTATTGGCTATGTTATATATTATTATATTAATTAATATTATTTTAAAAATATATCGTTGTCTTGTATTATTATGTATTGTGTGTAGTGTTAGCTTTCTAAGAATGTATCTCTTGTATGTAAAACCAGATATCTTTATTTGGTTTTCAATACAATAAAAATATTATATTATATTCATTTATAATATTAAATATATTGTAATGTATTGGTTTTTTATATTCCCTTTTAAACATGGTGTTGCATGTAATGTATTCCAAGTTAGTGATTCATTTAAAGAAAACTAAGTTGGTGTCGTGTGGTGTATACTAAGTTAGTTTCATGTAAAATGAATGTTTGACTTAGTGAAATACAATACCTTAATGAAAATTAATTAATTCAAAAAAAATGTTAACAAATACTTTGGGTGTGACATTATACCCCCCTTAAAATGAATTTCCCCCTTGACATTTTTGTGGGTTATCAATGGTTTTATATTTGAAAGTTCCTTTCATGGAATCCCACATCATAAAAAATAATACTAAAAATAAATTTTAAAAAGAAAATTTGTTAACATAAAGTTTACCTAATGTAAGATTGAAATATGTTTCCATATAGGAAGAACATAGATAGGAAGTGAAAACATTGATATATAAGAGAAATCTAATTATCATGTTCTGATTGAGAGTGATATAGAAATTGGTCAGGATAAATTTAACAATCAGAAATCCATAAATATATGATTATCTAAGGAATAATTTGATTCATCATAAAATAATGTACTATTATGTAAATTTTAGTTTAAAAATCATTTCCTTATAGTTGAAGTATTTTTATGATAATTTAACATTCTTGATTTCATTCACTTTCATAAGAAAAATATCACCCTTTGGTCATGTCTTGACCAATTGCCAATTTTCCTATTTCTCTAAAAAGGAATGTGAATTTTCCAATTTTGAAGCACTAACAGATCATGAGATCCATGATAAGTAATCCCATACCTATTCAGTTACCATCAACATAAATTGTTAGAGAATTTTATCCAATATGTATAAATCCCCATGTGTTGAGATAACACTTTAATCTCAAAAACATAATCTAAATTTAAAAATAAACATCCTATAAATGGTAAAATTTATATCCCCTTTGAATGTTGAAAATACAAAACATTATAAATAATGACACTAAAATATTCTCACATTGATCCCCATATATCATATAGTATCTCTTGGATGTTACATTCCAAACATGTGAATACTTTCACTTTATATTCTCCTAAAATATGTTAATGACATGAATTACGATAAATATTTATTGTAAACATGAATGATTAATTATTATAAAGGATATTGGATATATTCCTAAAATCCATGAAGTTTTAAACTTAATCCATGATAACATCAACTACAATTTGAACATGTCCTTTTTCAGTTCTGAGGTAATCAGTGTTATCCTATTTATATTGTCCAAATCAAACATCTCTTTTTCCTTGTAAAACATAATTTTCTAAACATGTTGATCACAATAAGGGTTACCCAACCCTTAATAAAAATATCACTTATCTAATTATTTATCACCATTAAAAATATCCTCTTCAATCCTTAATGAAAACATTTTCAAAAAATACTTAAATATTTCATGATTCATATAACATAATCTTTCAATTCCAAGACATATGTACTTCATTCATCCGACTTTATTCTTAAACCATTTCTTTAGATTCATCATCATATTCTTTAATATCTTTTTACAATAATATATTAATCATTACTTAAGGTTCATCAACCTCAATCTAGTCATTCTTATTATGATTAATGTAAAAAATAATGTAAGAACATCTCGTACCTTTCACATGTCATTTGGGGTATCTTTATCTTTTGAAGTATAACCAATACTAATACCACCTTCCTTATTCCTTTTTTGAGATTTACACTTGGGAAATCAGTTTTCATAATACCCATTATTTCAAAAACATAATCATTAGATTTAAACCATGTTCCTTCTAGTTATATACATGAAATAAAACCATAAATAACGGGGTCAGAAAGACATATCATAGAACAAAACCACATAACCCTGAAAAATTACTTATAGGATGTCTAAATTATGACACCTTCCCGAATCCATGACACCTTGGGTTTATCATAGGTTATTAATGGTCATATTATATTAGAATCCATATTAATTGTTCATGAAGAGTTTTTGAATTTCCAATGAATATCCCCCAGGAGTTTTAAACTAGTTGTGCAGCAAGGCTCGTTGTCATGTACCAGATTACATAGAGTCAAGATCGAAACATCTTATCAAAGTGTTTACTCCTAGGTACATATATTCTAGAGACAAATTCACTATATTATCTGTAGACAAATAGTTTTCAAGGAAACCACTCACTTTATCCATTACTAAAATTCCAGGACATTTTCTTGTACTTTTCCTTATCCATATACTTATTCTTAGAGACATCCCTACTCATATTATTTGAAATACCCATATGAATATCACTAAGGTTTTCTAATATTAGATTCAAATGTTTGACTTAACATTTCCCTTGATACCAACTATAGATACCCAGTCTTAACATACATGTATATTTAATCATTTTATATGAATATTTAGTACATTACAAAAAACATGCCTGAGGACTGTAATAGTTTAGTGCCTTCGGAATCATGGAGACAAAACCTTCTATCCTAGTGAAATTTCTTTAAAATATCCCATAATGGTCTCCACTTTTATTAATTATACCTAAAACCTTTATTAAAAGCATGGAGAAATAAAAGATAAGAATGGATGAGCTCAGATTATTAGTAAGGGTAAATAATGGAAATTTGTAAGTCTAAAATGATCAAAGTGTATAAAACATAATCATAACATTTAGAGATCATAACATTTATATTAGAGATTGTAATAAATATTGGAAGTTCATAATACATGGATTATATTAGAAATAAAAACATAAGTCATGAAAGGATAAAATAGGAATAAAACATGGAATTATTGCAGACCCATAAGCATATAATATGATTTCTATATAATACAAGGCATCGTTTCCAATAACATAGTAGTAGCACAGGTTTACTCCCCATACCATATTTGTAGTGATGGTTCACTCCAATGGCTATATTGGTAGCATTTAGCGGCAGTTTTTTTTTTCGTTTCGCGGCGGTTTAAACTGCCGCTAAATCGATTGGCGGTGGTTTTGAAAAACCGTTGCGAAATCGTGCATCGGGAAACTATTCGCGGTGGTTTTCAAAACCGTCGCAGAACGTTTCACTGCGGTTTTTTAGCGGAGGTTTTTTTAATTTTTTATTTTTTTTTATTTTTGTTATTTTTGTTTTTTTAAAATTTTTTTTTATTTTTAATTTTATATATTTATTTATATATATATTTATTTATTTATTTATATATTTATTTATTTTTCGTATTTATTTATATATTTATTTCGGATTTATTTTATTTATTTATTTTTCGTATTTATTTATTTATTTATTTATTTATTTATTTATTTATTTATTTATTTATTTATTTATTTATTTATTTATTTATTTTATCTATTTATTTTATCTATTTATTTTATATATTTATTTTATATATTTATTTTATATATTTATTTTATATGTTTATTTTATATATTTATTTTATATATTTATTTATTTTATTATTTCGTTTATTTCTTTTATTTATTTATTTTATTTATTTATTTTTCGTATATATTTTTTTATTTTTTTATTTTTCATATTTATTTATTTTATTTATTTTATTTCGTATTTATTTTATTTCGTATTTATTTTATTTCGTATTTATTTTATTTCGTATTTATTTTATTTCGTATTTATTTTATTTCGTATTTATTTTATTTATTTATTTTATTTTACTTATTTATTTTATTTATTTATTTTATTTATTTAATTTCGTATTTATTATTTATTTATTTTTATTCGTATTTATTTTTTATTTATTTTATTTCGTATTTATTTTATTTATTTATTTTATTTGGTATTATTTTATTTACTTTATTTATCCATGCATGCACATCCCATGCACATGCACATGCATGCCCATGCAATATAAAGAAATTCTGCGTTTGGTGAGATTTGAACCCCTAACCTCTTGCATATTTTCCAAAGACTTTACCACTCCCGCAAGCTCGCCATGTGGTTAATAAATAGAATTTAATATACTTATATATATTAATTGAAAAAACAAATAATACATAAATAATAGATATAAACTCGATAATAATAAATAATAAATAATAAATAATAAATAATAAATAATAAATAAATAACAAATAATAATTAAATATAAATGATAAATAAATAATAATTAATAATTAATAATTAAATAAATAATAAATAATAAATAATAAATAATAAATAAATATAAATAATAAATAATAAATAAATATAAATAATAAATAAATATAAATAATAAATAATAAATAATAAATAATCAATAAAGATAAATAATCAATAATCAATAATCAGTAATCAATAATAAATAATAAATAATAAATAATAAATAATAAATAAACATAAATAATTAATAAAATAAATCATCAATAATCAATAATCAATAATAAATACATAATAGATATAAATAATAAATAATCAATAATCAATAATCAATAATCAATAATCAATAATCAATAATTAATAATAAATATTAAATATTAAATATTAAATATTAAATATTAAATAAATAAATATAAATAATAAATAATAAATAATAAATAATGAATAAATATAAATATAAATATAAATAATAAATAATAAATAATAAATAAATATAGATAATAAATAATAAATACATATAAATAATAAATAATAAATAAATATAAATAATAAATAATAAATAAATATAAATAATAATTAAATATAAATAATACATAATACATAATACATAATAAATAATAAATAATAAATAAAGATAAATAATAAATAATAAATAATAAATACATAGTAGATATAAATAATAAATAATAAATAATAAATAATAGATATAAATAATCAATAATCAATAATCAATAATCAATAATCAATCATCAATAATGAATAATAAATATTAAATATTAAATATTGAATATTAAATGTTAAATGTTAAATAAATAAATATAAATAATAAATAATAAATAATAAATAAATATAAATAATAAATAAATATAAATAACAAATAATAAATAATAAATAATAAATAAAGATAAATAATCAATAATCAATAATCAATAATCAATAATCAATAATCAATAATAAATAATAAATAATAAATAAACATAAATAATTAATAAGTATAAATAATAAATAATAAAAAATAAATATATAATATATAATATATAATATATAATATATAATATATAATATATAATATATAATATATAATATATAATATATAATATATAATATATAATGGATATAAATAATAAATAATAAATAAGAAATAATAGATATAAATAATAAATAATAAATATAAATAATAAATAATAAATAATCAATAATCAATAATCAATAATCAATAATCAATAATGAATAATCAATATTAAATAATAAATATTAAATATTAAATATTAAATATTAAATATTAAATAAGTAAATATAAATAAAAAATAATAAATAACAAATAATAAATATTAAATATTAAATAATAAATATTAATTATTAATTATTAAATAAATATAAATAATAAATAAATATACATAATAAATAATAAATAAATATAAATAATAAATAAATATAAATAATAAATAATAAATAATAATAATAAATAATAAATACATAGTAGATATAAATAATAAATAATAAATAATATATAAAAATAATCGATAATCAATAATCAATAATCAATAATCAATAATCAATAATCAATAATGAATATTAAATAAAAAATAATAATTAATAAATAAATAAATAAATAAATATAAATAATAAATAATAAATAATAAATAATAAATAATAAATATAAATAATATATAATATATAATATATAATAAATAAATATAAATATAAATAATAAATAATAAATAAATTTAAAAAATAAATAATAAATAAATATAAATAATAAATAATAAATAATAAATATAAATAATAAATAATAAATAATAAATAATAAATAATAAATAACAAATAATAACTAATAAATAATAACTAATAAATAAATATAAATAATTAATAATTAATAATTAATAATAAATAATAAATAAATATAAATAATAAATAATAAATAATAAATAATAAATAATAAATAAATATAAATAATAAATAATAAATAATAAATAAATATAAATAATAAATAATAAATAAATATTAATAATAAATAATAAATAATAAATAAATATAAATAATAAATAATAAATAATAAGTAATAAGTAATAACTAATAAATAAATATAAATAATAAATAATAAATAATAAATAAACATAAATAATTAATAAATATAAATAATAAATAATATATAATAAATAATAAATAACCAGATACAAATAATAGATAATAAATAAATTAAAGTATATTATAAATAATAAATAATAAAGGAAACACATGAATAAGTATGAAAAGACGTGATAAGGGATGAAAAATCATGAGAAAGCATGAAAAAGGATGGAGAAGCATATGAAGAATGAGGCATTAGAAAGAATGAGAACGCATGAAAACTTGTGACAACTCTGGAAAACTCCTTAATAATTCAACATAATCATCATAATAACCCATAAAAAACCATTGATAAAGATAACAAGTCATGGAAACCCAAATAAACAGTAATAAATGGAAATACCGTTAAAACCCGTCAAAATGGTCATAAAGAGACAAAAACATTGGACTCACATTAACAGAGATAATTTATGATTCAAGAGTCTGTTTTAGATCTGCGACCTGTCAAATCAAAGATCCTGAAATGATCTTCGACCTGAAAGGTGAAAGAGTCCAAATGGATAGGCGGATCGGAAGTTATGACCATTTAAAAAAAAGCTGACGGGGAACGGGTGCTAGAAACGAGGCATTGAAAAACATAACAAACCCGATACCCACTAAAAAGGCCATAACATATGATCTAGGAGTGCATGTGGGCACCGCGACCAGTCAAACTGAAGCTCATGGAACGAGCTATGATCTGGAAGGTGGAGGAGGCCGAACTGACACGCGGATCGAAAGTTAGGTCTGTTTGAAGACAAGTTCGACGGGACACCGGTGACGGAAACAGGGTTTTGGAGGCCTTTAGAGGGGTTTTGGGGTCAAAAAACATGACAGAAACTTGCTTCTATAAAATTGGTGTGTATCTCTCTTCGCTGGCTTCGATTTGATATGTGGTAGAGCCCAAACGGACACCCGGAGCGAAAGTTATAGCCGTTTGAAGTTGGAGATCTTTTATCATCTTTCTTATAACTCTAATATCTTCCACACCTTATACCGTCTCACGGTTTTGATTATATGTGCCTCTATATCTCTTCATGAGCTTCGATTTGACTGGTTTTGGCGCTTCAACGGATGCCTGAATCAAAAGTTATGGTCGTTTTAGTGATTTCGGGGTTTCTTGTGTTTTTTTATTTTTTCATTTCATTTCGTGGCGGTTTTACCGAAACAGCCGCTATTTCACGGCGGATTTTTAAAAAACCTCCGCTAATCCTCGAATAAAATAAAAAATAATAAAAATAATAAAAATAATAATTTTTTTTTGCCGTTTAGCGGCGGTTTTTTCGCGGCGGTTTTAAAAACTGCCGCGAAATGGCGACCTGAAACGCGTTTCGCAACGGTTTTAAAAACCGCCATGAAAAAACTGCTGCTAAACAACAGTTTTCTTGTAGTGAAACCTCATATAAAAATACAGGGCCATAACATCGCATTTGTATAAAAAAAGAAGATTAAGACAAAATTATTTTACCTATTTTATTAACATTGAAGCATAAATCCTATGAAATAAAGATAATACAATGGATATGTAAATACCCATAATTTTATGTATAGTAATCATAGAATACATACAAGGTCATTATATACACCTCACAAAATTAATGGGGGTGAATAAAGCATGCATCTCACAGAAATAAAAAAGTGAGGTTAAATCCCCTACCTTAACCATCCTTTTGTTGTGTGATCATTATCCTCCTATATTCTGGTTTAAAATATGTTAATAAATTATACCTGAACCATAATTATGATTATAATACAATATATTATCATCTTTTAACTTCTTATTTCCCGTTTGTTAACAATCATTGATTATTTTCACTATTTCAGGAGTTAATTTCCTAGTTTTCTAAAGTGTGTTTTGACTTGTACTTTTCTACTCCTATTACTTTGATAATTATTTAATCATATCCATAATTTAAATCATTAATTAAATATATTATATATTTAGTAAATAAGTATTTATAATTAGCAATAAATTTTGGAGATATGAAATAAAATGCACCGTTCATGGAGATGGTAGATCGTATATACGCATGAAGGTTACTTTCATTTCATTGTTTTATTAAAATAATTAAAAGTAAATGATATATGTATATTATAATTAAATTATAATATCTATGTTATATATGTTAAATAGTTTTATTAAGACCATGTTTTTTATATGCTATGTATGGCCTGAATAAGTCACATCGCTTTGAGGGGGCGGTAGTCCACACTTTCTCAATCAAAATTTTCGTATTTACACAAGATAGAAAGAATAATCGTATTTTATAAATAAAAATTATAGAAACCAAAATACATAATAAATATCATATATTTAATATGTATATATATTTTCTGTCATAACTTCTAATACAAGATTTGGTAATGGAAAAATGAACAATCATAATTTCACAATGCAGAAGTTCCCCATAAACAGAAACAATATGTTCGTTACCCGTTGTATAGAGGTGTGGGTATTTTTCGGTAGAAATAATAACATAAAAAACCTAGTATATATATTATATTCATTATATTATTTAATCATGTGATAAGAAGATTACAGGGAGTGGAGAAGCAAATGAAAGAAAATAGATTGTTGTAAAATGTTGCCTTAAAATCGCATAACTCCTTTTGGTTTATACCAAATGGATTCCATGGAAGGATTTATTAAAAAATGTATGATTAAAGGTATATTATAGGTATTTTAGTAAGATATTTGGGATGATTTATATTAACCAAATTGGTTTGAATAGTGTGAGGAGGTGAGAATAGTGGTGGCCTTTTATAGTGGAGGAGGAGTGGCACTTTCGTAATATTTTGACAAAGGAATTCCATTAACATCTTTCACATTGAAAATAGCTCCAAGAATGGACCCAATTATTAAAATAGAGTATAAGGTATATATATGTCCATATAATAGATCTTTTATAAGTTAATATTTTATTTTTGGCTTTAAGATTATTGTTTACTCACTTATTATACGTAATTTAACATTAAACATTATAATTAATTTTAATCACATTTACAAATCATTTTGGTAAAAAAAGTTATTTTTATTAGAAACTAGAAATTATTATTATTCCAAATATTAAATCTATTTTTCCAAATTCTAATAACATAATTGGAATAAATTAATTTAAAATTCATCCCACGGGCAGGATGACAATGCGGGTTTTTAAACAAAAAATCAAATTTTTTCTATGTTTTATAGTCAATTTCAAATTTAGATGTATTATAATGACTTAAATTGGATTAATAGATAAAAATATTGTCTAATAAAACATTAAAAAGAATATAAAAAAAATTACCCTTATAAATAAATTAAATGAAAAAGTCGTTTTGAACTAAAATTCAGTATTTTCCCTATTAATTAAAAAATGAATATTCACATAAAAATACCAAAAACTCACCCTAAACAAATTTTTAAGTTTATATTCAAAGATGATGTTTATTTTGAAAAATTAAATTTATATTTGTGTGAAAATTTGGATTAAAAATGGCTTCGCTATAAAAAGGTGGTAAATTTTTTTTTATAAAAATATTAGTGTTTATGTGTGAAATTGGGTTTATTAGTATCATATTCATGAAATACCTAATGGATGAATACCAAAAATATATTATTTTATATGAATCATATTTTTAAAAAAATTAATCACAAATTTTATTTAATTTAGTTTAACATGAAAAAACTCTTTAGAAATATGAAAATAATAATAATGTATATTTTTATATTCATTTGGTTATTAGTGTCATTTATAATAAATTGGTAACCAATGAATTAAATTTATGATAATATAAAACATAAATTTTCATATGTTGGTTAATAATATTCATAACTACTGATTGAATGTCTTCGTTATATCATATTATATTTAATAGTAATGTCTTAATAATATGTCATTGTCTTTTAATATTCAGTCTTGCGTATAGTGAAAGATATGGAAGAAAGTCTCTCTTATTTGTAATGAAAGATAAATAGGTGTGGTTTTCATTACAATCCATATAATATATTATCTTTATTTATGATAGTAAAAACATTTTATATTATCAGTTCATTATATTCTCTTTTACAGTTGGTGTTGCATGTAATGAATTCAATGTTGGTGTTGCGTGTAACACAAGACAAGTTGGTATTGTGTAGTGAATTCCTTGTTTATTTAATATTAAATGAATGTTTTACTTAGTGAAATAAAAATGCCAAAATTAAAATTAATTTATTTAAAAAAATAGTTCACAAAAAATCAGGGTGTTATAGGATTGGCCATTGCAAATTTCACCTCAATATGTTGTAAATGAGTATGTACAAGATTTTAATTCTTATTTTTAAAATGTTATTAAATATTTTTTCTAATTAGAAATTTATTTAGTTGGTAAGTTTAATTTTCCTAGAATCAATTTTACAAATCATGATATATTTGTTCATGAATATATCATTTTTCATGAATAATCTCATTTTCATATAGTTTAACATCCTACTATGAAAATTTCAATTGAATAATGAATTAATAATGCCCCTATTGACTACAATAATATTTAACCCCATGTGTTTGCTTTCTCTCCTAAATAATAAAGTAATAGAGGAAATTAATATAGTACATATTCCTTTTTCAATGGACTTTTTACACACATTTTTCATTTCATGTTACTTAATCAAATGAATAATGGATAATTTTGAAATAAATCAAAAATATATATTTTTTGCGTAACCAAATTGGGTTTATTCTATTTTGGAAAAATATTCTAATTATAGTATCAACATGATTATCCATCCCATATTTGAAAGACTAGATAAACACATGATATTAATTGATATTCACTCTATGTTAACCTTTAATCTAATATATATATGTGTGTCTGAATCTGTGTGTGTGTGTGTCTGTGTCTGTGTGTCCATGTGTGTGTCTGTGTGTCTATGTGGGGGGGGGGTTGTGTATGTGTGTAATTGTTTTTTTTATTATATGAGTTTTTCATAGGTGGTCAAAGATTATTTTGAACAATTAAATCCATTCTTGTTAAATTAGTAGTATTTGAAGAGTTTTGGATAAATTAAAAAATTATAAAGAAATAATTAAAATTTAGTAATTGAAAAAAATTTCTAATGACTAAGAGATATATTACATAATAAACTAAATAACGTAACTCTTTGGATGAATAATTTGAGAAATGTGTTTCAATCTCAGAGGGTAATATAACATTAATCCTTTTCAAAAACTATTGTTGTATAAAATATTGACGCTAATATAAAATGTAAATATTCATTGAAAATAAAATTTAAAGTACTAAATTTATATTTCAAGTTATGATATGAAAATATCAATGGATACAAGTTCATTTTTTTTAATGTGGATTTGATAAAGAACGCATTTAGTATATTTAAAATGATAATTTCTATCATAGAAAATAAAAAAACATTCATGATTATTTTATATATAATATAACTATCATATTATTATGGGAATAAAAATCAATTAGAAAATTTTATTGACTATAAATTTACCTTCTTCTATGCCTCGATTTAGGAATTAAATCATAAAAAACTATGGGAAAACATTACCTCCGCCCAAATTTTATCATATTTATATAATTAAATGACCCAACATAGATTGAATTGAGATTTAATAATTGTCCACATTACTTATAAATCATCCCACATTGAATTTATTTTTTTCATGTACATTATCATTTATGTGTGAAAAAAATAAAATAATATAAAGATAAAAAAAATATTATATTTATTGACTCTTGATCCCCCTGAAATATCCCTTACTACTCTATAATAACATGTAATATTGGTTTAATGATTTTATTCACCATTATTCCAACCATCAATCAATACAACTATGAAAAACTAGTTGAGTCTTTTTTTTAACTGATATGTGATATTTTAAAGTAGATCACTTATTTAATGAACTCTCTATCTATAAAACTAATTATAGGTATATTATGTTTATACAAAAAGATACATAATAAAAAATTATTTGAAAATTTAGGATGTAGTAAACAATTTTTTCTTAACACAATTTAATATAGATAATCTTATCAGGATAATTTATTATTATTATTTTTATTATTATAGATCTTTAATATCATATATGACTATTAATAATAATTATAATATTATTTTAAATTCTTATATATTCAAAAAAAATTACAATTTTCGTGAACTTCCACCACAATCAACCCCAGGGCCGCTAGTGATGAAATGAGTTCCCGAAAAGTCCTACACCTTTTAGACCCCATATTTGAGACTAAAAACAAATGTATAAAAATTGAAAATGATATGTAATGCCATCATAAACTCAACAAACCTATATAAATATGGAATCCAAAAATTAAATCCATAAAAACATTAAACTGATATATAATAATACATGTTTATCATAAAGAGTAAAAGTATATAAATGAAATGAAAAAAAAATGGTAGAATTAAAACTAATAATAGCTATAAAATATAATCTATTAATGTACTAATTAATCTCCACAATCTCCATGAAATATAAAAAATTATTATATGTAGTGGTTATCATGGATTTTTACGTAGTGGGATCCACCTTAATATCTCATTTTCAAATTTTTGAGAAGCATGTTATTTCTTTAGTGAATAAGTATCAGAACCAACAAGCACATAGTATGTAAACTACCACCCATAACATCCATAGAACAGTCCAAAAATATTACATCCATGTATAATAAAAATAATTGGGTGAATATATAATTATGTAACCAAGGAAAAAAATTCTAAAAAAATTTTCCCTTCAAAACTAAAATGTAAATTTCATATTCCCCTGCCCCTTATATAGTCATTACATTGAATATCACACATCATATCACAACCATGCCACATACAATAAAAAATGTTCATCATCATATCCACTCAAAATCCAAACCTAGTGAATTAAAAAAAATAGTTCTATATCAACATAGCCACAACACTACCATGGATTGATACTAATATAAATGGGATTGAAAATAACACAACCAAAGCCACCTTCCTATAATATAGTTATAATAACCATTCATAATTTAATATTTAATAACATTAATAAAAATTTTCTATATTTATCATTTATGAGACATGATTTATTATTTATTTCATTATATCCCATATTTAATGAAAACCCATTCTCCTTCATCTCCCATTTTCAAACCAATCATCACTCATAATATTCATCAATGAATATTCCATTCAATAGACAAGATTCATATAAATCAGTCCATGGATATATTTTACTAAATAATTTCTAATCACATTGTGATACTATGAATAATATATAAAACTCCCCTATGTCCATCAACCATATACCACATAATCATTCTATATCATGAGAAAATATTCTACATAATGGCCACACAATAGTTCCTCCTTCCACAGAACTAATCGTACTTATGTTCATCATCAACAACCACATCCAATCCTATAAAAAATTGATGAAATAAATATAACATTTAACACATTTCATAAAAACATTATAATCCATAAAAAATCCTCTAATATTTGGTTCAAAAATCAAAATAGCACAATTTATATTCTAGAATCACAACATAACAAATTCTAGTTATAAATCTCATCTATAATAAAATTTTAAAAATTTACATACAAATTAACCCCCTATTTAATTCATAGAAAATTCAAAATGTCTAGAAACATTTTTAAAAATATATTTACATAATTATCATTTGGTGAAGTGTTTTATCTAAATTTATATCTAAGTAGTAGACTACATACATACCTGAAAATCAATGTCTTCCATACAATAGGAAATGTAATCATTAATCTCACAAGAAAAAATTGAATCAGGTAAAAATATATAAGTACCCCATTGCATTAAATTTAAAATATTTTTCTTTGTTATGTTCACTAATACAGTCTTTATTATCAAATCATAATATGAAAAGGAATGTTACATTCTCATTATAGACAAACTGAAGGATATTTTTCCAGTCAATTGCATCAACAAATGCTCTACAACTACAATGCAAGGCCATGATGAGGAAAATAAATTATCCCTTGGTCCAAATAATATAGAAGAATCATATTAAATATAAACCACAAAATTAATACAAAAAATCAAACCCCCAATCAAATAACTGGATATCAACATATGTGTCTTAATCTAAGATGGAAGAACTAGATATACACCAAAATGAGATGTGAAGTTCAACCCTGATTTCAAAAAATGGATCTATAATGATGGGTATAGTTTCTATAAAAAGGGTACTAGAAGTTCCCTTTAAAATGAACTTCATTGAACCCATGTTAGATATAAATAATGGGTGTTTAATGAAATTTTTATGTGCTTCCTAATGTGTTCCTTAGTTTTAAAATCAAAAAACAATGACACAACATGTATATGTCATACTAAAATAGGGTTTATTAAAAATTAATATCTAGAAATCATACAATATATAACTTATATATATCCTCTATTAAACACAGTTAGATCTATAATTTCATACAACAATGGAATATCACGGGCATAATGAATATTTCCATACTATATTATTCCTATACATAAAATCCATTTTAAGTAACCAAACCAAATCGTAGATGAGGACATGAACTGCGATGTCATGAAATCTATAATGGTATAACTATAGAATAAACTACTCTAAGATACATATCATAATAGTGATAAAAAGTCTTTAGGTCCCTAGAATTCCCATCATCCAAATCAAGCCTAGACTAGAACCATGTCATGGCCAAAGGTACATAATGCAGGGACTCTACTAATATAATAACTGAAGATATAGACCATTAAAACTATATGGAAATTATCCAATGGATATTCCATAAAAACCATGAAGGAAAAATATTTCCATATAACCAACCACCCTTGGAAAATCACCTAAGGAAACACTATAATACACTTATTCTTCTTAATGCTTCATAATCAACTCCACCTACCATCCACAAGCCTCTTCTCAAAACCATCATCTTTCAAAACATAAAAAAACTAGATAGAGAGGATCATTATATTAATTTATATTAATTTATAATTATTATTATCATTTTGATTTAAAATAAAACCTAGAATAAATAAAATAATAAAAAACAAATAAAATATCTCTATAAGATAACTATTAATAACTAAAACACAAATAATGACTAAACAACTAAAGAAATATTAAAATTAATAAAAACACATAAATCACCATCTCATAAATTTTACCATTAATATAAACATTACATCTTAAAAAATAGATCATAATACATATAATGGAACTAAGTTTACATCATTGATGATGTGATAACCTGAATCTTCTTTTCAGGTATGGATATTGATTTCTGGTGTTTTTTATAAAAATATGAGTTTCTGGAATTTTAAGGAGTACACACCGTGTACTTAGAAGTATACATCGAGTACCTGGTGGCCGCGGGTAGCCGTGTACTGACCATGTAATGGTCGGGTACATAGCCATGTGGGGTGACCAGAGACCACCTAAAGCGGAGCCCGGTAAAGGAATACACACGCTGTGTGTCCTCAGGGAACACACCCTGTATTTTTATTTTTATTTTATAAATCAGACCGGGGGCATGTCTCGTTCATAGAAAACACTTCCTCTAATGTTGTGTCGTCCAAGAGCAACTGAAGATTTTGATTCTTCTCTGAGATCCCAATTGACCATCTATGCTCCAAATCGAACACTGTCAATTGCGTTGGAATCGCATTGATGGGTTATTTCTTCTTATAGAACCTCTTTTCATTATTTATCCTCTTGTGTGAGATATTCAAGGATGAAATTTTTTGACCTTTTTTTAGATCTATGACGTTCTATACCGATTCAAAGGCCGATGTTTGAGAGTGTTCGTTGTATAATATCGAGGTAGGTGGTTTGTGCCTTTCTGTAGTTTTTCTTTGAATTGTATGTGCAAAATTTCCCAACACCCTAGTCTGGGGTATTGCGTGTTTATGGAATTTAACCCTGTTAATCCATGATATGCTTTGTTTACCTGAGTAGTGTTATTGGATTCAAAATAGAGTTTAATTACCTTGTTATGGATGTGATTGCCCATGTTTGAACTGATATTGGTCATTGGGTCTAGTTGTTCCTGTTTTGTTTCTCTGTTTTCCATGCCTAGTGTTATTAGGATGAAGTGATATTATCTAAAATTCTTGTGCCTTGACTTGTGGCTATTTAGACAAGTATTAATTGAGATTTACTTTGGTTTCTAGATATCATTGGTGCATGATTGCTTTACACAGGGTTGTGGGAATGTGATGTAGTTAAACCATAGGGGTAATGGACACTAAGGGCTTCCCCAGAGTGTCTGTTATACTTTTCACATTGCGAGACCATAGTGGGCATGAACTTGAGTGCTCTCTCAGAGTGTCTGTAGTTCTACATTTCAAGAACACGGGGGGAATTGGATGTTGAGTGCTTCCTCAGAGTGTCTGTAGTTTACCATTACGAGACCACAAAAGGAATTAATGGTGAGTACTTCCTCAGAGATTCTATGTTAAAGCTAAACCAGATTGTTTAGACTGTGAGAAATTTATAGAGGGTTTATTGTGTTTGTTTGGTTGATTAATTTTATAAATGTAAATGAATGTATCTTGAACTGTAGGATTGTTTACTTTTGTTTACTTCCCTATTTATTACTTTATTTTTCATATTGCATGCCATATATATTAACTGATATTTAGGAACAAATCTTTTGGTGGTTTACTATTGGGATTCATCTCTCACCCTGTTTGGGTCATGATTTTGGGCCCAAACAGATTATATTTTTGCAGGTATAGAAAAGGGAAAGCGCCCTTCTACTTCAAGTACTTGATTGTTGTGTAACTGGAGAGCATGGGACCAAGTTGAGGCTTGCGATGATGTTAGATTTTTTTACTTGTTTTTACAATGTACTTTGGTTCAGTACTGTATTATGGCATTGTGAATTGTTTGGATTCTTTTCAAGATACTTGTGACATGCATCATTATTGATATATTTATATGTTGTAATTGTTTATTTACTTTCATTCTTCTGTTATTTAATTATTTTATGGAATTATTGTTTCCATTATTTTCCTCTGTTTGTTTCTACTATGTCACTCTACCAATGAGGGAATAGTTTATCCACTATCACACCCAAGGTCCTTGCTACTAGTTGGCAGCCTCTGGCATTCAGGGAAATGCGCTTAAGGCCATGTGACCAACCAGGTACGGGGCACCTCTGGGCGGCACCCAGAACCGGGATGTTACAAAGTGGTATCAGAGGATTCTTTTCTTCTTGACTTACTATTTGGAGCCTATAGCAAGAGATAGAAAGGAATAGGTAGTTGGTAATAAGTTCTTCTGGGGAGTATCTAACATGTGCACCGAGAAAAGCTAATTTATCTCGAATATTTCATTTTCTATGGTTTTGAAAATTATTATAGTTGAATTGATTTCATCATTGGGTGATTCACTTATTTTGTGATATTGTCATTGATGTTATTGAGGTTCTATTTCTATTGCAACTCGATGAGATGAGGGTATTCCATCTCATGCATCATATAGGCACTTTCTATAGATCACATTTCATGCATTCTTTTCATTCCATTTCAGGTGCATTACCAATTTCATATTGTTGTGATAGATGTTTTACTAGATATACATGTTTTGATAGCTCCTTGATAGAATACCTGCTATTTGATAGGGTAGGTTTCATTTGAATGAGTGCCAAACTTTGGTCCTTGAGGTGTTATGGGCCCTCATGGATCGAAATTTGGTGGATCATTTTGAACTTTAATAGATATACTTTGTGATGTTACATGAATAATATTCCAAGATTTTATTCACGGGGAGTATAGGGCCCCACGGATCGGAATTTGACACTTTAAGTTTTTTTTAGTGTTTTTATGGGCTTTCAGAGTAGTTTTTGAGGCTTACTATCTAGAAAAACATAGAATATAAAGTGTGAAATGATGAATACATGACATGTATCCTTCTGTTTGGGAAGGAAAAGTTTTTTCTTAAGTACACACCATGTACAATATGTACACGCCGTTTAATCATTAACAATGTGACTGTCTGTGTGGGTAGAGACACAGAGTTGGGAAACCTTTAGTGGAACACTCTATGTTCTTGACATACATTTTGTGTGTAGAGACCATGTTTCTGGACATGTGACTAATGACACGGGTGGATGAAAACTAGATAGTACATGTTGTGTCTGGTACAAACACGTTGTGCAGAGTCAACTATGTCTTTGACCATTTGACTAACGACATTGGCAGTTGAAACCTAGGTGTTACACGCCATTTCTATATTTAACACACCGGGTGGAGTAGACTGTGTAATCGATTGTGTGACTAATGACATGGGTCAGTGGATTCCTTCTAGTACACGACGTGTCTGGAAAAAAACATATCGTGTAGTCTTGTCCTTAGAGAACCGTGTGGGTTAGTCGTGTAGGGGAACTTGGGAAAGGGAAAATGATTCAAATATATACTATTTCCAAGGAGAACACATCGTGTGTATGGGGTGTCACATGACCAGTGTTGGCAGGAGAAATCTCCCATGTAAAGGATTAAGGGAACACGCCGTGTAAGGGTCATACACGTTGTGTATCCATTTTTTGTAAAATATTAAATGTTTTGTTTATCATATCCCTTTATAGAACTTATATATTCAGTCCTTGATAATATTGAACTAAGGTGTGTGCTTGACCTTATAGAGTCATGCCTATGCAACATCCTTCGGTTGTATTCCAGATTCAGGGCAATGATCAGACATAGGAAATGGCGGATCAAGGACCACCATTAGATACTCTCGTCGTGCCTGTATTAGCACTAGCCGTTATTCTAGATAGAGGTGTTGATGTATAGTTCTGAGAGGACTTCATGAGTTTTATGCAGACCTTCAGGGGAGTACCACATCCTAACCCGTCTATGGAAGAGTTGACATGGGTCTTTTAGCATAAGCATCCTCCTACTTTATCAGGTGATGGAGGACCTCAGGCTGCAGAGTCATGGTTGGAAGCCATGTTGTCCATCTTTGAGCATCTAGAGACACCTCTAGAGAGTAGGGTGAAGCTTTTTATATACATGCTTTGGGATTCCACCAAGAGATGGTGGGATGTGATATCACTATCAGGACTCCAGTAGGTTATGGATTGAGATGATTTCTAGCATGCTTTCTATGATTACTTCTACCCGGAGACCTTGAGGTCAATCAAGCCAAAGAGTTCAGGAATTTAGAGTAGGGTACACTCTCAGTCATGGAGTATTCTTCTCGCTTCATAGAGCTGTAGTGATTCACACCCATTCTAAGGGGTGACGAGTTATTTCTGGTGAGGAAGTTTAAAGATGGTCTCACGCATGACATTCGATCTCAGGTGAAAATCTTTAGGTTGACTTCCATCACTTCGATAGTCAACCAGGAACTGATCACATAGTGCAATCGGAGGGATTTTGGAGATGTGGTCCAGAGTGGTTCAGCATCCAGAGATGGTACTCTTCTGACTGACATCAGGAAGAGTCGTAGGGAGTCTATGTCTGGAGACCCGAGTAGGCGACATACTCCTTCAGGTATCCAGGTGGTATACTACCAGTGCGGAAAGAGCTGGAATAGGAGGCCACGTTGCTCGAAGGACCCAGTGGAGTGCCGATATTGCAGCAAGATGGGTCATCTTAAGCATTTCTGCTATTTTTTTTACCAACATCTAGTGATTGGGGTTATGTTTTGACTCCTCATACAGAAGAAGGACCACCGATCACACATCAGGATGGGGAGGGAGTTCTTCTGGACATTCAGGCAGAGGGTGAGGTTGAGGCCGCAGTGGTCATCCATAGGGTTTTCGACATCCGTAGGGTGTATTAGCTCAGGGATCTCAGTTAGCTTCACAGAACCGCAGTTCAAGTCAGCCTTTTGCGATATAGAAGAACTAGTAGGAGCCGGATCTTGGACCCTCTACAGTTAGAGGTATGATTCTAGTTGCCTCGGTTTTAGCTTCTTCACTTTCAATATAGGGGATTCTTATAGTTTCATATATTTTTATATTGTGGAGAGCCTTGGGATCTATATATTTACTTCTGCTAATATATTAATGCTAGACACTCCATTAGGGACTAGAATTGATAGTGTTCGTCAGTGCAAGGAATTCCCTCTTGAGGCTGGTGGGTGTCACTTCTTATGGGACCTCTACATTCTAGAGATGACAGGCTATGATTTTATACATGGAATGGACTGATTGGCTCCCTTCTAGGTTGTGGTTGATTTCTATCATTGTAGGGTGATTTTTACGTCACCAGAGGTCAGATAATTTTTACACAAGGGTTAATGGGATGTCCAGGCGAGCAGAACGGGACCTGAGCATCATAGGTTAAGAGGTGTTACAGCCCATATTTCTAGTTTGTATTTGGATGAACAGTGGACTTCATTAATGTACTTTCCTCCGGTGTTGGATCATTTCAGGGATGTATTTCTAGAGGAATTCTCAGGTTTGACTCTTTAGAGAGAGGTATAATTTTCTATCGAACTTGTTCTAGGAGCGGCACCGGTGACCATTCCTCTTTGTAGGACGGCTACACCAGAGTTACAGGAGCTCAAGAAGTAGTTATAGGAGTTACAGGAAAAGGGTTTTATCTGACCCAGTACTTATCTTTGGGGTTCACCTATCTTGTTTGTGAATAAGGATAATGTTACCCTCAAACATTCTGTGGATTATCAGAAGCTGAACAAGTTGACAGTCAATAACCGATATCCCTTGCCAAGGATTGAAATTCTTTTTGATCAGATTTGAGGAGCCTGGATGTTCTCAAAGATTGACTTGAGATCTGGTTATCATCATTTGTGTGTTAGAACATCTTATATACCTCTTACAGCCTTTCAGAAAAGGTATGGTCTATACGAGTATGTTGTTATGTCATTCGGTCTCACGAATGCACCTGTAGTTTTTATGGCACTGATGAACCGAGTGTACCATCAATAATTGGAATCCTTTGTAGTGGTTTTCATGGAATATATCTTTGTCAACTCTCACACTCGACACGGCCAAGATACCCAGCTTGAGATTGTTTTTATTACATTGAGAGAGCATCTGTTATATGCTAAGCTCTTAAAATGCAACTTTTTTATAGACCATATTTACTTCTGGGGTCATATTATCTTAGAGACAGGAGTATCAGTAGACCCATAAGAAGTGAGAGTAGTAGTTTCGTGGGAGAATCTAAATAACATCTTTGATTTACAGAGTTTTCTAGGGCTGTATGGTTACTACAGACATTTCTTACATGAATTTTCACGCTTACCAGCACCATTTACAGGACTAACTAAGAAGGGTGTAAAGTACATGTGGACAGGTTCCTTTGATTCATCCTTTCAGAAGTTTAAAGGGAGGCCTACATCATAACTGATTAAAGTTTTTTTAGAGCCAAGAAAGCGCTAAAATATTTACTGTGATGCATCTGGTATCTGGCTGGGAGAAGTTCTCATGCAAGGGGAAATAGTCATTGCATACAATTATCGGCAGTTGAGGCCACATGAGAGGAATTACCCAATGCACGATATTGAGTTGTATGAAGTTGTTCATGCTTAACACTACAAGAGGCATTATCTGTTAGGACAGAATTTTTTGGTTTTCACCAACCAAAAAAGTATCATGTAAATCTTTACTCAGTACGATCTGAATCTGAGACAACGAAGGTGGGTTGAGTACCTTCAGCCCTTTGACATTGATCTTGCGTACACACTTGGGAAAGGCAACACAGTGACTGATGCATTGAGCAGGAGGACTCTAATACAGGCAGTTCTGGAGGCCAGCAGTGAGTGGCAGCTTATGGCTCTGTTCTCTGAGATTCATTTGGAGGTGCAAGAAAGACAGGGGCAGACGTTTCTTTCCTCTGTAGCTATTACCTCTACTCTTCTTGATTAAGTGTGAATGAAAAAACTATCAAATTCTAAAGGCCTAGTCCTATAGGAGAGTGTGTTAGGGGGGGGACCCTATTCCTTGATGGATAGTTGGCGAGGATGAGATCTTGGGTTTTCATGGGTGCGTGTGGGTGTCATCAGACATACGCGAGGAACTGATGCGGGATTTTCATTCATCAGTTTGGGCTGTTCATCCTTGTGTCACCAAGATTTATCGACATCTACATCGTCAGTATTGGTGGCTAGGTATGAAGAGAGATGTTGGAAGTTTTTTCATGAGATTTTCCACCTATTAGCAGGTGAAGGTGGAGCATCAGCGACCAATAGGGCTTTTGCAGTAGTTACTCATTCCTGAGTAGAAGTGGAATGATGTTGTGATAGACTTCGTGAAAGGTTTACCAAGGTCGCCTCGGGGGAATGATGCAGTTTGGGTTTTCATTGACAGACTCATGAAGGTTTCACACTTCTTACCAATCAAGTAAACCTTCAGTGTATATGAGATGGGAAGGTTGTACATCCGAGAAATAATAAATTTACATGGGGTTCCACACTCCATCATTTTAGATAGGGATGCATGTTTTACATCTCGGGTCTGGAATGGGATATAGTGGGATTTGGTTACACAGGTAATTCTGATTACAGCTTACAATCCCCAGATAGATGGCCAGTCTAAGTGTACAATATAGGTGTTGGAGGACATGCTTCGAGCATATGTCCTAGATTTTGGAGGTTCTTGGCAGAATCACATACCTCTAGTGGAGTTTTCCTAAAATAATTATTTTTAGAAAACTATTCAGATGTTACCCTATGAGGCTTTGTACGGTAGGTCATACTAATCACCCCTATGTCGTTTGGAGGTAGGAGAGGTACCTATGTTGGGACCTCGTCTTTTCCAGGAGTTCTCAGAGTAGGTGGAGTTGATTCAGAAGAGGATGGCTACAGCACAATCACAACAGAAGTCTTATGCAGATTGATGGATACGACCTCTTGAGTTTGAGGTTAGAGATTAGGTTTTCTTATGGGTCACACTGAGGTTGGGACATAGGAGGATTAGAAGACAGGATAAGCTTTCACCGAGATACGTCAGGCCGTTTGAAGTTTTAGAGAGAGTCGGGTCGGTTGCCTATAAGTTGAAGCTACCTCAGATGTATCAGGCTATGCACGACGTCTTCCACGTTTCTCAGTGGAATCAATACTTCTTAGACCCATCTCATGTTTTTTTACCTGATGAGGTTGATTTGGAGGTGGATGCATCATAATATGAGCATCCTATCTGGATTGTTGATTGCAGCATGAAGGTTCTTTGTGGCTGGTCTATTCCTCTAATATGGGTGCTATGGCAGCACATGTGAGTACAGGATGAGAATTGGGAGAGGGATGCCAAAATATGATCGCAGTAGCTGGAGCTATTTGAGAATCCTTCTTCTTCTCTACCACCTTCTTAGGAAAATTCAAGGTTGAGTTTTTTAAGGGGGAATTTTGTAAGAACTCGGATCTTCTTTTCAGGTATGGATCTTGATTTCTAGTGTTTTTGAGAAAAAGATGAGTTTCTAGAATTTTAAGGAGTACATTCCATGTACTTAGGAGTTGTAATGCTTCAACCCAAGTTACCCAAATTAGGTGAATAATTACATAACATTGGCATGATCACAAGAGATCAAGTCTCTAAATACTGATTAGTTTAGTAGCCTTATAAGTACTTGATGCATACATAAGTTTAACATTACATCATGAAATAAAATAAAATAAACATTGTGTCCCCTTTGAACGCACTAATATCCTTTGTCCTATCCCTACAGGTTAATCATAATATACTTCTTCACATCCTGGGAAAAATAAAGTACAAGAAAGGGGTGAGCTCAGATGCTCAGTAAGGATAACAATATAGTAGAAAATATCATAAATAAGCGTAAACATTTGAGGCAATGTATAGGACTAAAACACAATCCTTTTAAAATTAAAATTCAATATAAAATGGAAAAGATAAATCAAATAATGTCATTTACTTATTCACAAGGATATTCTACTAGTCGAAAAATCACATGTAATATCAATAGCTAATTTTATAATGAGGAATGCATAATGTCAGACATCATAACCACATAGTCAAGGCCTCGTACCAATACTACAAATAAGATTTTTTCAAGGCCTGGTTCCAAGACACTAGTTTGTCTCATGAAACCTACTGATGCATTGAGGAGATATAGCGGGCTTCACCCATCACTTACTAAGTCCAATGAATTCCTCATATGAAAAGGTTGAAACATAACATAAACATTCGTATTAAAACTAGCATATGAAATGTTAATACTTTAACCCTAAACCCTGAATGGTATAAAAATAACACATCCATAGTCAAACATATCAAAAAACCATCAATACAATATGGAATATTTTATCATAATAAATATACTTCAAACAAGTGTAAAATCCATCAAAGGATGTTGACATAGATGAAATGAAAACTATTTGAGAGGAATATCTCTTTCTATTTTGAAATCATTTAAAGTCACATAATTATAAAAGAAAACATTTATTTTGAAAATATCCTTATAATCCTGTATGGAAATCTTCAAAGGTGTTATAACAACGGAAAATAGCTGTACCAGCTGTATAAGTTAAAAAACATTCTTACCTTAATTTGTTGAAAAGGTCATAAAGTACCTTGTTTGGAAAATAATGGAAAGATTACTTTAAAAAAAATTATAAAAATTCAACCAAGGGTATAAATGAATTTAATTCATATTCTATGAAATATTTAGAATGTTTTGAAATACATTTTTAAGAAACACAGATGTGGATGGTAAAGAATTCCCAGTAGATGCTTACATATAAACAACCTTAGATAATAAAGAGATTGTAAAATTAACCCTCACCTTGAAATTTTCTTTAGTAGAGGGTACGTTAACCTCTTTTATAATATATAAATCATTGTAATTAAATTATTCAATAACCACATACATAAATATGATATATATTATCTTCTAATATTTCCTTGGTAATAATATTTTAGTAGTATCATTGTTTCGGGTGTTAACTAATTTGTTTTCCTTTATTTTTTTATTACATAAGTCATGTTTGTTATAAATATGATGTATTTTATTCATATACAGAATGATATTAAGTTCTTAAACATCATTTTTTATCATAAAATGAAAATTATTCTTGAATGGTTATGATGGGGAATGAATCTCATCGCATCCATGGAGACGGTAATCCGTACGTACGCATGAGCGACAATATCATTCTACTGTTGGTGAAATTGTATGTAATTGGATGGTATATTACATATACAGAATAATTAACATGTGATATTTATTATTTAAATCAATTATACTCATTATTATACCCATCCAAATAATGACGTGTTGAATAACAAACTACACCACGATGTGGAGATGGTAAGCCGTACGTACGCACGTATGGTGACTTTGTTATTCATAGGATTGATAGAATAATGAATATGGTTGTAGAATATTTATAATAACATAAAAGTATTTATAATGTACTGGATTTATTATTTTGGTATGGAAATAACAAAGAAATATGATGTGGAAGAATAAAAGGACTTTGAATGAGGTGGTGAAATTATTACCTCTTATTCAGGTGCTTCCTTTTGATTTGATCAAAAGGGCTCATTAGTTTGGATTTCTGATCAAATAAAGGCCTCTAGGATTATGTGAGAATAGTTGCGAAGACATTTGGGTTAGGTTGGGCTGATCCAAATGGATTTGGAGGTGTGAAATTAAGAGAAGGTGAAGTACCCTTTTATTAGAGAGGTGAGGGTCACTTTAGGAAAATCCTAAAATATCATTTTATTATAAAGTCATTTTCGGTTTCTAATGGATAAAAATAGATTTATTTCAAGGATAAGGTGGGTATGGGTATAAATATTCTTAACCAATAGTTTTTAGACAAGTTTAGGTCACTATATTAACCTTATCTTTTAGATTTAATTCTTAGTTAAATAGTTTACCTTTTACCATGTCTTCTGGTATTTTTATATTACATGTTTAATAAACTTACTATAAAATGAAAATCAAACCACAAGTGGTTCATTAATAACATATATATAATTATGTAAGTCCTTTGGCTGAACCTTTTATTTTTAGGAATATTATATCATTTAATAATATAGTATTTTTTCGAAACACATTTTTGTCAATTTTGACACTATTTAGTATTTGATTTTTGTGAAAGTCAACAAAACATGATTACTTCAAAAAAAATTAAATAAACCCTAAAATGTCATAGTAAAATATATAATTCATGTAATGCATCAGAAGTATTCATTTACATTTATTTTTAATATTTATAATATAAATTATTTTAATATTTCATTAATAAGGTAATTACTGCATCATTATTATGTCATAAATAAATTTAATTATTTAATGTCTAAAAATTATAAATAAAATAACATGATGTAGTAAATCATTTTATATTTCTAATGAATATTTGTATTCAAATTTATCTTATGTATAATCATATATTAAAAATGGTTTAGTAATTAAAATTTGAATTTAACACTTTTAACTCTTCTTTAAATAAAATAATAATAAATGTCCAAATCTAATCCAAGTGGATAAAAGAGGATAATATTTTATTACTAAGGTTTATTTTGGTCAAAAAAACACTTATCCAATAGAATTAGGACATGTTTTAGGGTAATTATAATATTATGTTTACCTTTAATTAACCTATTTACTTTTAACTGTGGTAAATAAAATTCAAAAGTTACTATTCAACAAAAATTATTTTCATCCTATTGAACCAAATTTTACTTACTGATGTCAACTATGTCTCTAAATTTTTTGAAATTCAATTCATAGAAGTAGTAAAATTACATTTTATAGAAATTTGAAAATGTGCCTAGAAGGTGGGTAAAATGCGTTAAATAGTGCAATAAAATTTTATATATATAATATTATTATAAAATGACTCTAATGAATTACATTGAAATAATATAGGAATTGTGTATTTATTTTTACTTTAAAATAAATTTAAATAGAAATAATAATTATTTAAATAAATGTTAGTTTTAAATAGTAACACAGTGTTTTTCACTATTCACCAAAAATTGAAAGTTTTCAGAAAAGTACCAAAAATTCACCCCAAGATAATTTTGATATTCCAAAACCAAAAATGAAGTTCATTTTGAAAAATAAAATTTATAAAATTTCAAAAAGTGGGTATAAATATTCATAGCTGTTTTTTAAACGGCAAGTTTGATTGGTCGAGGTGTACTAGAACTCGAAGTTGCGTATTGCACAAGCTATTGTATTATTCAAAGAGAAGCATACCATGGAAGCTTGGAGTGTTACATTCTTCCCTCCTTCAAATAATTTCATCCTTGAAATGTCTATAATATTACAACATAAAAAGATTCAGGTGGTTCTTTATCATATGTTCCTCATGTTCCCACATTGCCTCTTCCATCTCATGGTTTCTCCATAGAACTTTTACCAGACAAGTTGTCTTATTTCTCAACACTTGTTCTCATGTATCAAGAATCTTGAAAGGCTCTTCACAATATGACATATTGGGTTCTAGTTCAATTTCTTCATAAGTGAGTACATGTGTTGGGTCAGACATGTATTTTCTCAATAGCGATATGTGGAACACATCATGAACATTGGTGAGACTTGGCATCATTTCCAAATGGTAAGCTAAAAATCCAATTAATTTTAGAATTTTGAAAGGTCTGATGTTACTGGGACATAATTTACCCTTATTAAGAATCATATATCACCCTTCCATAGAGATACCTTCAAGAAAACATGATCTCCTACTTGAAATTCCAAACCTTTCCTTCGGTTATCGGCATAGCTCTTTTGCCTACTTTGAGATGCTTTGATGTGGGTTTGGATAATATTTACCTTTTCTAATGTTTCATCTACAAGTTCTGGGCCTAAAAGTTTTCTTTCACTAATATCATCCCAACAAGTTGGTGTGTGGCATCTCTTTCCATATATTGCTTCATATGGTGCCATCTGAATACATGAATGGAAGCTATTATTTTAGGAAAATTCTACCAGAGGTAAATATTGATCGTGCATACCTTGAAAGTCAAGTGAGTAAGATCTCAACATGTCTTATAAGGATTAAATAGTCCGTTCTGATTTTCCATCAGTTTTAGGGTGGTAGGCAGTACTTAAATGAAGTTCAGTATCTATGGATTTCTGAAGACTTTTCCAAAATCTTGATGTAAAATGGGGATCATGATCAGGAACAATCGATATGGTTAAACCATGAATTATTACAACTTCATTAATATATAGTCTGTCTAAATGTTCAAGTGGTAAATATTGTCTTATAGCAAGAAAATGTGCTAACTTGGTAAGACGATCAACAATGACCCATATTGCATCATTCCTTCTAAGAGTCTTTGGTATCCCCATGACAAATTCCATTGTAATATCATCCCATTTCTGCTTAGGTATGGGAAGAGGTTGCATGACTCCTCTGGGTTGTTGTCTTTCTGCCTTCACTTATTGAAAAACCATACATCTTGACACATAATCAGAAATATCTCTCTTCATGTTGTCCCACTAAAAATGTTCCTTCAAATCTCTATACATCTTACTGCTACCAGGGTGTATAGAGAAATTGGAGCTATGAGAATCATCCAACAATTCCCTTTTTAGATCAAGTATATCGGGAACACAATGTCTCTTCCCAAATTTTAAAATTCCATCTTCATATATGAAATAGATCAATCTCCCATCATTCACAACTTTAATTTTCTTTTGAAACTCCTCATCATCAGTTTGGGAACTTTTTATCCTTTATTAAAGATGGATTGGAAACCATTTGAAAAAGTATTTATGTTTCACCTTCCATGATTATTCTCATATCCATATTTAATAGATCCATGAATATAGGATCACTTTAAACTCTCATCTTGTTCAGAAATCCATGATCCTTTATGATCAAAGCATCATCCACCTTATTTTCCTTCACCAGGTGGTAGTTTATTATGAAATCGTAATCTTTGAGTAGTTGAAGCCATCACCTTTTCCTCATGTTGAGTTCTTTTGTGAGAAAATATACTTCAAAATCTTGTGATCAATATTAATCTCCCATATTTCACCATATAGAAAGTGTTTCTATATCTTCAAAGAAAATATTACAACTGCTAACTCAAGATCATGAGTAGGATAGTTTTGTTCATGAATTTTTACTTGTTGTGATGCATAGGCAATAACTCTATTATTCTGCATAAGGACATAACCAAGTCCTTTCTTTGATGTATCACTATAAATAAAAAAACCATCAATCCCCGATGGTAGGGTCAATATAGGAGAATTGACTAATATTCTCTTCAGTTATTCAAAAAAGTCTTCATACTCTTTTTTCCAAACAAATTTATCCCATTTACGTGTGATCTTGGTTAATGGGTTAGCCAATCGGAAAAAATTATGGTCGAAATGCTGATAATAACCTGCTAAACCAATAAAACTACATACCTCAGTTATACTCATCGGTGCTCTCCATTCCTGTATTTCTTTTATCTTTGAAGTATCAATAAAGATTCCATCCTTAGATAAAATATGGCCAAGAAAATAAATCTCTTGAAGCTATAATTCACACATGGTAAACTTCCCATATAATTCATTTCTTCTAAGAGTCTTTAGAATAGTGTGCAAGGTATTTTCATGATCTTCATGGATTTTGGAGTATACCAAGATATCATTAATAAATACATCTACAAATTTATCAAGATATTCTTTGAAAACTCTATTCATTAGATCCATGAAAACAGAGGGTGAATTAGTCATTCTAAAAGGCATTACTATAAAATCGAAATGCCCATACCTGGTACTAAATGTTGTCTTCGGAATTTCTTCCTTCTTCACACAAAACTGATGATATCCAGATCAAAGGTCAACCTTTGAAACATATTGATCTCCATGAATTTGATCGAAAAAATCATCAATGCAAGGTAGGGGATACTTGTTCTTTATTATTATAGCATTGATCTCCCTGTAGTCAATGCACAACCTCATAGATCCATCTTTCTTCTTAACAAAAAGAATAGGGGCTCCCCATGGAGAAACACTAGGGAGAATAAATCTTTTATTACTCAATTCCTATAGTAGTTTCTTTAGTTCCACTAATTCCACAGTGGAAATTCTATAAGGGGTATTTGAATTGGGCCTTGAACCAGGAATTAATTCAATGGAAAACTCAATTTCTCATTTTGGAGGATGTCCAGGTAAATCCTATGGAAACACATCAAAATATTATTGAACAATAGGTACATCCTCTATTTGAATATTCATTTCCTCACACGTAGTTATTTCACTCTCCCTCCATAATAATTGAATTTAGTAGAGCTACTGGGGGTGGATATAGATGAGAATTAGATGGTGACGTTTTTTCTCAAAAGATAAGGTATTCCTTATCATCATAAAAAATTGTAACCTCCTTCTTCCTACAATAAATTTTCACATCATGGTCTGAAATCCAATCCATACTAAGGATTATATCAAATTCAATCGTGGGTATGATGATGAGAATAGTAAATAAAGCAAGTTTATATTCTATAATGGTAACCGATTCATAATACTTTATTGCAACGATACGTCCCTTATAAGTTTTTACTGATAACTCCCTTGTTAAATCAAATTAAAAATATCTGATTTTCTTGGAAAACTAGGAATATATGAAAGAAAGCGATGATATAGAATCAAGTAAATCATTGTCTAAATTTGAGGAAATGATTAATGTACATAACACCGCATCATTCAGAACTTCAACCTCTGCAGTTACGATCGCATAAGTTTGGCCTTTCTCCTTTGTCCTTTTCTAAGGTAAGTTTCCTTTATGCTTAGGACATTAATTTGCATAATTCCCCATTTCTTTAAAATGGTAGCATTCAACATTGGCAACCTCTTTATTCACCTTGCAATCACGAGCTTGGTGGCATTTTTCTTCACACTTGTAATAGACTCCCATTCCCTTCAGTAAAGTACGAAGGTGTTTCTTCCCACATTTACTCTAGGATGGAAATTAAATTTTTCTCTTATTCCCCTTATTTCCATTTCCATAGTGTTCAGCAGATCTCTTATTCTCTTTCTTTGCTTTAAAGTTATAAGACTTATAGAATTATTTTTCTGTCTTTATAGAACATGAGACTATATCTTCATACGACAAGAAGGATTGTGAGACTAATGCTCAATGGAGAAATGGTTTTAACCCATCAAAGAATCGATTAATCTTACTCTTTGGGTTACATATATAATCTGAAGCATTCCTTGATAACCCTGTAAATTTAGCCTCATACTTTGTGACATTCTCAACCTCTTTTTACCTTAGACTCAGAAATTGTATTTCCATATCTGTTCAATGGTCACAAGGAAAGTATTTTTCTAAGAAAATATCTTTAAACTCCCTCCATTCCATATTTGATACTTTTTCGTCCTTATTTATGTTCTGAATTAATGACCACCATTGATCTTCATGAAGCAGTCTAACATTGATCCTCCACATTTTGGATCAGGGTGCTCTATATGGGTAAGTTTATTATTCTTAACCTGAGTGATTTGTCCCAGTATGGTTATAAGTTGTTTAGCACCAGTTACATCACCAGATCCACTATAATTATCTTGAGTAGGATGGAAATCCCTATATGGATTACGATCGTTGATACGGTTTCCATTCCTTCCACTATGCACCATTTCTAAACAATAGAATACACTAGATTAGTTTATGAATCACAATACATAATTCCAAACTAGTAAAATACCTAACATAAATTGAACAGTTTATGTATATAATCCATAATCATAAAAAATGTTTTCTTTGACGAAGTATTTACTCATAAATCCTTCATAATGGTTTGTAAAGAGAATGTGAACTATCCTAGGCATATCCCTCGAGAGTGTCGTAACCAAGAGTACAATAAGGCTTGTTGTTGTGTACCAGTTCCCTTTTGAGTCTAGCTCAAAGTGGTGTTTTTGGGTTTTATCCCTAGATAAATCTATGCCAAAGTCGCTTCTACCTACTCATATCCAGTCAGGGATGTATTTCTTGGAAATTTGAAAAAATATCTATATTACCAAAATTCTATTTCTTCTATACTAATCCTCAAATTTTATCTTAGGTTAATGTTATCTAATCAGATTTTTTATAAATCTAGTTTCCAAGGTTTGTACTAAACTTCCTATGATACCAATTGTAATTCCCTGACCCTAGTTTCCCAGATTCAGTGCATTATTACATAATATTGGAATGATCACAAGAGATCAAGTCTCTAAAGACCAATTAGGTTAGTAGCCTTGGAAGTACTAGATACATACATAAGTTTTACATTAAAAAACAACATTTTGTCCCCTTTGAACACATTCATATCCTTTGGCCTATCCCTACAAGTTAATCATAAAATACTTCTTCACAACCTGGTAAAAGGAAAACATAAGAAAGGGTCATCTCAGATGCTCGGTAAGGATAACAATATAGAAGAAACTATCATAAATATGCATAAACATTTAAGGTAATGTATAAGACTAAAACAAAATCCTTTCAAACATAAACTTATGCATAATATGGAAAACTTAAATCATGTAATGTCATTTAGTTATTCACATGGAAATTCTACTAGTTTAATATTCACATGTAATATCAATAGTTAATTTCATAATGATGGAATTCATAATGTTGGACATGATAACCACATAGTCGGGGTCTCATGCCAAGAATACAAATAATATTTTTTCAAGGCCTTGTGCAAAGACACTAGTTTGTCTCATATGACCTACCGATGCATCGAGAAGCTTTAGCGGGCTCCACCCATCACTTACTAATTCCAATGCATTCCTCATATGAAAAGTTTGAACCATAACATAAACATTCATATTAAAACTGGCATATGAAATGTTGATACTTTAACCATAAACCATGAATGGTATAAAAATATCACATCCACAGTGAAACATATCACAAAACCTTCAATACAATATGGAAGATGTAATCATAATAAATCAACTTCAAACAATTGTAAAATCCATCAAAGGATATTGACATAGATGAAATCAATACTTTTTGAAAAGAATATCTCTTTCTAGTTTGAAATAATTTAAAAGTTACATAATTATAAAATAAAACATTTATTTTGAAAATATTATTATATTATTGTAAGGGAAGCTTCGAAGGTGTTATAATGACTAAAAATATCTTCACCCACTGTATAAGTTAAAAAAACATTCTCACCTTAATTTGTCAAAAAGGTCATAAAATACCTTGTTTGGAAAACAACAGAAATATTCCTTTCAAAACATTTTATAAAAAGTAAAAAAAGGTATAAATAACTTTAGCCCATTTTCTAGGAAATATTAAAAATGTTTTTAAATACATTTTTAAGAAACACAGAAGTGGATGACAAAGAATTCCTAGTAGATGCTTACGTATAAAAATCCTCGGATAATAAAGAGATTGAAAAATTAACCATTACCTTATACTTTTCATTAGTCGAGGATACGTTATAATTTTTTATAATATTTAAATCATTGTTATTAAAT
This sequence comes from Viscum album, assembly GCA_963277665.1. Lineage (NCBI taxonomy): Eukaryota > Viridiplantae > Streptophyta > Magnoliopsida > Santalales > Viscaceae > Viscum > Viscum album. The sequence continues at coordinate 2,119,548,369 of OY728163.1, forward strand.
TATAAAAGAACCAAATATATAAATATGATATATATGATCTTCTAATATTGCTTTGTTAGTAATATTTCAGTAGTACCATTGTTTCGGGTGTTAACTGATTCATTTTCCATTATATGTTTTGTTATGTAAGTCATTTTTCTTATGGATAAGATGTATTTGATTCATATATAGAATGATATAAAGTTATTAAACATTATTTGTAATCATAAAATGAAAATTATTCTTGAATGGTTATGATGGGAAATGAATCTCATCGCGTACGTAGAGACAGTAATCCGTACGTACGCACGAGCAACAATATCATTCTATTGTTAGTGAAATCATATATAATTGGATGGTATATTACATATAAATAATAATTAAATTTTTATATTTATTATTTACATAAATTATACTCATTTTTAAACCCATTAAAATAATTGAGTTTTGAATAACAAACTACACCATGACATGGAGACGATAAGTCGTACGTACGCATGTAGAGTGACTTTGTCATTCATAGGATGGATAGAATGATGAATATGGTTGTACCATATTTATAATAATATCACAGTATTTATAAGGTACTGGGGTTATTATTTTTTTATGGAAACAAAAAATAAAGATGATGTGGAAGAAGAAAAGAACTATGAACGAGGTGGTGAAATTATTACCTCTTCTTCGAGTTCTTCCTTTTGATTTGATCAAAAGGGCTCCTTAGGTTAAATTTCTGAACAAAGTAAGGCCTCTAGGTTTAAGTAAGGGTGTTTGGTAGTATATTTGAGTAGGGGTTGGTAGAGCCAAATTTCTTTGGATGTGTGAAATTAAGAGAAGGGGAAGTACCCTTTTATAAGAGAGGTGAGGGTCACTTTAGGAAAAGCTTGAAATATTATTTTATTACAAAATTGTTTTCAGTTTCTAATGGATCAAAATGAATGTATTTCTAGGATAAGGTGGGTATGGGTCAAAATATTCTCAACCAATAGGTTTTAGACAAGTTTAGGTCATCATATTAACCTTTTCTTTTAGATTTAATTCTTAGTTAAATAGTTTAACTTTTACCATGTCTTCTTGTATTTTTATATTACATGGTTAATAAATGACGAAACGTTGTCGTGCACGCTCTCAAAAATATTTATAGCTAAGTGCAGCACAGGGGCTGACCTAGGTCGTTCTCTTGAGGAGCTTTTGTGGTTAATAAATCACTACTTCTATTCCACCTAATCTAATGCTTTTTTTGTTGTTTAATATTTTATGAAATAAATGTAATTTAATAAAATAAATGAAATTCATAAATCAGAAGAAACTAAAATTTAATTATAAATTACCATTCGATGCTAAACAGAATGTAATTAGGGAAGAAAGGAAGTTCTCCCGAGAGAATATCCAGGGAGCACCTTCATTGGCCAGCTTCAAATATTCTTAGTTTACACACTCCATCGTATTTGTGCACACCTTATTCTACACCGGTTATGAATGAAAAGTCTACTTAGCGATCGCCAAGCACACCTTCCATCCACCTCCTCAATCGAGGGAAAATGGTTGTAGATTAAGAAGTTAATCTTTAGACAACCATAGTGAGGATTACACCGACTATAAATTATCCTTAGAATTAACTCAAAGAATATTAAAAACATGGTCTTGGGTTCAAGAACCTGATTACTCCCTCGGTATACTCCTCTGTTCAGTTACTCATGATCATGAGTATTATAGTTCACGATGGTAAGATGAGAGGAAGAAAAGAGGGTGAATCGGTGGACACAAAAATAAAAACAATGCATGAATTTATTAGAAATCTAAATTACAATTAAAAAACTAAAAATAAAGAAAAGAAATAAAATAAAAATAAAGGTGGAAGATTTGTGGCTGGCCTCCCTCAGTGGAGATCTCCTCCTTGGTGCCTTGAAGAAATGGATGGAGAATGGGATGATTTGGGAAGGAGGTGAGGGCCTCATTTTATAGGCAGAATTAGACCCCCGAATGTCGACGCGTTTTAGACCCCTTTAATGACATATTCACGCGTTCCACCCTTCATAAATGTTGTTCATAAATGTCTTTTCCGTCTCCTCTCCAAATTTCAGATAATATGGAAACCGTATGTAGGGGTTATGAATTTTTCATTATCGGTTTCTGTTTCTCGACGAAGAATCCAGGAAGGTTCCTCCAAACTAATGTCATCCAATAGCCTCCTTAATGACCTCCAAAATCCTCCAAATTTATTTTAGAGACGGCCATATCTGTCCTAGAGGTATCCGAGGTGGAAACACATCATTTGTATATGTTTAGTCCGCTTTTGATGCCCGTTACCTTGGGTTGGTCAATGCTGTCCGCCCGGAAAAATTCCAATCTTCAATGATTTTTTAGACCCTATAGATGACAAAATCAGCTCCTGGTCCAGAAGACAAAAATGAAGGAAATAAAATAAGGATTCTAAAAAAATTTGAATCATAACATTTGGAATTTTATTTTTCCTGAAATGACCAAAATACCCCTGACGTAAAATTCTGTCAAAAATCCAGAATTAGTCGGTTTTCACATTTGGGTTCAAAATAGCACTAAAACCTAAAAAACATGATAATTACCCATTCAATAACACTTTTGTGGGATTATAAACAATGTTTTACAGTATAAAATATATGAAAATGTGAGCTTCACCACACCCCCACACCTAAACATTGCACTCCTGGGAAATCATCTTACATCCAAATCAAAATCCACACAACAATCAAAAATGAGAAAATATCAATGATTTTATCCAAAATAGAATTCCATCATGTCTCATTTATGAATAATAATTCTCTCATTTTCATTTCAATTATTAAAATTTGTTCAACCTCATAAATCAATCCATGGACCAATCACAACCTACCTCACATTGAATTTTATGTCACTCCTCACTCAAGAGAAATTGAATCTAGAGTTATACTCATACTTGAAAATCGCATGTATCACCATAGGTTTGTGAAAATTATCATTTCTCCACAGCGTGAAACGTGAAAATGAATTTAATCATGAGGTCTTTAATTAAAGGTTCAAATGATTCTGTGGCTTAGGGTCGGTGGTAAAATGATTGAAAAATGTTCCAAGCTAGAAAGAGGATGTTGAACTTTTAAGTACAATGCATGATTAAATCAAGTGAAAACACAGGAAATTTCTCACTCAATACTGCTTGTAAATGTGAAAAACAACCCCACCCATCTTTATGACATGGTACATGAGCCAATAAGTGATTATAATGAATGATATCATCTAATTTCTCCTATTTTTTTTCAAAGCTCCAGAAAGGCACAGCTTTATTTTCTTTTTTTTTTCTTTTTTTATAGAGGATGAGCTGAAAAATTGAATACAATGAATGAATGACAATTCATGCCCTTGATTTTTGGGAGGTACATGAGTCATAAAAGAATGTACAATGAATATTCAAGCTCATCTCCATTTTTTTCTTCTTTTTTTTAGGAGAAATGGATGAACCAAATAAAGCACAATGAAATGATGACACAAGCCCAATTCTCTTGTTATCCACTGCCCAAAATATTGACACACACTTCACACTATCGATAAATGATACACATTCCAATGAACGCACATGAAAGGCCCTTCCCCCACACTCAAACTTGAAATATCCATGCAAAAATACTAAAAGTGCGGGTAGGTATGGAAAAATTGGCTTGTAATGTGGCTTAAACCTATAAGGCAATTCATGGCATCTAAGGGCTTAAGAAGGATAAATGTAAAGGTGGGTCTCAAGATAAAATGTGGCTAGCCAAAGAGATGCCTCAATCATTTTAAATACATTCCATGAAATCCAAAGCTTCGAAATAAAATATTCACAAATTCTGGTTCTCACACAAAATTCAAGTTTCCCTCAAGAAAGTGTGGGTATTAGGAAGAATATGTAAAAGTGGTTTAGAATACCTCACAGGATTGGAAAAAAATATTTTGAGTCAGTGTTTCATGGTCATGGATTTCAAAAATCAGTCAAACTCATAAAAATGATTGATAATCCAATTCAAGAAAAATGTTTTCACATCAAAAATCATTTAAAATCCGTTATTTCAAAAATCATTTCAACTCTTTCAAAATAAATTGATGTGTGAAAAGTGATAAGAATATTCATTAAAGCTCAAAAATCCTAAAAATATAAAAAAATTGAAAAGCACACAAGAAGAACTAAGCAGGTTGACACTCCCCCACACTTAAATTTAACTACCCCTTATTTCAACTCAACAAAATATTAATATAAAGGTAAAAAAAATCAAAGGGAAGGAAAGATACAACCTGACATTATTTTAGAAGTGGATGCCTTGAGTTAAGCTCCTAGAAGCAACCACTTTAAGACTACAAGAAATTAATAAAAATAAATAAGAAAAATAAATAAATAAAAAGAATGAGAAAAGGAAAAGAAAAGAGATAATGCTTGGTTTAGACCCCCAAGCGGGTGCTAGGTTTTTACTACCCCTAGTCAGGCAGTTTCAGTGGATTATCCCTGATCAGAAGGTGGATGTGGTTTCTTTGAGATGAACCACCACATGTGAGTTTTCCCGATGTCCATGATTAAACACTGAAAGTAGAGAACCCCAAATAAGATAAGAATGTTCCCAACCCCCGATAAAGAATAAAGAAGAAATTTGAGGTTCGAAGTGGGAGGGAATAAAAGATAAGGGTGCTCCCTGTTAACTTCGGTGGTGTCCTCCTCCATATGGTATGAAAATTTTTGTTGAGGAGGTAGTCGCACCACCGCCAGCTTCTTCGGATCTTCTTCCTCGATTACCACCACTTTGGTGGTATCATCATCAAAATCCAAGGCCTGATCCATTTGTGTTGTATCTGAAATTTCAGGAAAGGATAAGTCAGAAAACAATTCAGTTTGAATAAAATTAAAACATGACGAATCAGTAAAGAAATCTTCCCTTTCAAGTAATTCAGCTTGGTAATTGATCTCTTCAGGCATGACCATTGGAAACTCCATCTCAGCAGGTGCATCTTCTTCTTCATCTTCCAAAGAAAGAGTGAGGTCAAAAGGTACTGATTGTTCAATATCAAGCATGGGAAGATCATGTTTCAAGTTATCTTCAACAATGTTATTCCAATATTCTTTTAAAAAATGTTGACCTCCCATTAGTGCATCAGTTGGAATGTGTACTTCTGGGACCTCCTTGAGCAATGGTTGAGTGAGGGATGATGTGATAAGTTCTTTTAGAAGTTCTTTCTCACCCGCCTCAGGTTCTTTAACATAAAAAATTATTGGTGAAATCAATTCCACCACTCGTTCTGGTTCAGGTTCTGGCTCATGTTCGGATTGCTCTTGGGATGTGCGTACATATTCAAAAATCCATTCTATTTGGCTCTCCAGTTTTTGAACTTTATCACTAATCCTATGAAATTGAGCATCAAGTTCATTGAAAACATTTTCTGGCATATGAGATTGTTCAGTCCATGAATAAAAATTTGAATTGAAAGACATCATGAAAAAATAAGATTTTTTTTAGTTTTTGAAATTTATGATTTTTTTGTTGTTGTTTTTTTTTAAATGAAAGGAAAATTATTTACACAATGTGAATAGAAAATAGTGAATTAAAACCACTTGGCTCCCCGGAAACGGCGCCAATTTGACGAAACGTTGTCGTTCACGCTCTCAAAAATATTTATAGCTAAGTGCAGCACAGGGGCTGACCTAGGTCGTTCTCTTGAGGAGCTTTTGTGGTTAATAAACCACTACTTCTATTCCACCTAATCTAATTCTTTTTTTGTTGTTTAATATTTTATGAAATAAATTTAATTTAATAAAATAAATGAAATTCATAAATCAGAAGAAACTAAAATTTAATTATAAATTACCATGCGATGCTAAACAGAATGTAATTAGGGAAGAAAGGAAGTTCTCCCGAGAGAATATCCAGGGAGCACCTTCATTGGACAGCTTCAAATATTCTTAGTTTACACACTCCATCGTATGTGTGCACACCTTATTCTACACCGGTTATGAATGAAAAGTCTACTTAGCGATCGCCAAGCACACCTTCCATCCACCTCCTCAATCGAGGGAAAATGGTTGTAGATTAAGAAGTTAATCTTTAGACAACCATAGTGAGGATTACACCGACTATAAATTATCCTTAGAATTAACTCAAAGAATATTAAAAACATGGTCTTGGGTTCAAGAACCTGATTACTCCCTCGGTATACTCCTCTGTTTAGTTACTCATGATCATGAGTATTATAGTTCACGATGGTAAGATGAGAGGAAGAAAAGAGGGTGAATCGGTGGACACAAAAATAAAAACAATGCATGAATTTATTAGAAATCTAAATTACAATTAAAAAACTAAAAATAAAGAAAATAAATAAAATAAAAATAAAGGTGAAAGATTTGTGGCCGGCCTCCCTCAGTGGAGATCTCCTCCTTGGTGCCTTGAAGAAATGGATGGAGAATGGGATGATTTGGGAAGGAGGTGAGGGCCTCCTTTTATAGGAAGAATTCGACCCCCGAATGTCGACGCGTTTTAGACCCCTTTAATGACATATTCACGCGTTACACCCTTCATAAATGTTGTTCATAAATGTTTTGTACGTCTCCTCTCCAAATTTCAGATAATATGGAAACCGTATGTAGGGGTTATTATTTTTCATTTTCGGTTTCTGTTTCTAGACGAAGAATCCAGGAAGGTTCCTCCAAACTAATGTCATCCAATAGCCTCCTTAATTACCTCCAAAATTCTCCAAATTTATTGTAGAGACGGCCATATCTGTCCTAGAGGTATCCCTGGTGGAAACACATCATTTGTATATGTTTAGGCCGCTTTTGATGCCTGTTACCTTGGGTTGGTCCATGCTGTCCGCCCGGAAAAATTCCAATCTTCAATGATTTTTTAGACCATATAGATGAGAAAATCAGCTCCTGGTCCAGACGACAAAAATTAAGGAAATAAAATAAGGATTCTAACAAAATTTGAATCATAACATTTGGAATTTTATTTTTCCTGAAATGACCAAAATACCCCTGACGTAAAATTCTGTCAAAAATCCAGAATTAGTCGTTTTTCACATTTGGGTTCAAAATAGCACTAAAACCTAAAAAACATGATAATTACCCATTCAATAACACTTTTGTGGGATTATAAACAATGTTTTACAGTATAAAATATATGAAAATGTGAGCTTCATCACACCCCCACACTTAAACATTGCACTCCTGGGAAATCATCTTACATCCAAATCAAAATCCACACAATAATCAAAAATGAGAAAATATCAATGATTTTATCCAGAATAGAATTCCATCATGTCTCATTTATGAATAATAATTCTCTCATTTTCATTTCAATAATTAAAATTTGTTCAACCTCATAAATCAATCCATGGACCAATCACAACCTACCTCACATTGAATTTTATGTCACTCCTCACTCAAGAGAAATTGAATCTAGAGTTATACTCATACTTGAAAATCGCATGTATCACCATAGGTTTGTGAAAATTATCATTTCTCCACAGCGTGAAATGTGAAAATGAATTTAATCATTAGGTATTTAATTAAAGGTTCAAATGATTCTGTGGCTTAGGGTCGGTGTTAAAATGATTGAAAAATGTTCCAAGCTAGAAAGAGGATGTTGAACTTTTAAGTACGATGCATGATTAAATCAAGTGAAAACACAGGAAATTTCTCACTCAATACTGCTTGTAAATGTGAAAAACAACCCCACCCATCTTTATGACATGGTACATGAGCCAATAAGTGATTATAATGAATGATATCATCTAATTTCTCCTCTTTTTTTTCAAAGCTCCAGAAAGGCACAACTTTATTTTCTTTTTTTTTTCTTTTTTTTATAGAGGATGAGCTGAAAAATTGAATACAATGAATGAATGACAATTCATGCCCTTGATTTTTGGGAGGGACATGAGTCATAAAAGAATGTACAATGAATATTAAAAGCTCAACTCCATTTTTTTCTTCTTTTTTTTAGGAGAAATGGATGAACCAAATAAAGCACAATGAAATGATGACACATGCCCAATTCTCTTGTTATCCACTGCCCAAAATATTGACACACACTTCACACTATCGATAAATGATACACATTCCAATGAACGCAAATGAAAGGCCCTTCCCCCACACTCAAACTTGAAATATCCATGCAAAAATACTAAAAGTGCGGGTAGGTATGGAAAAATTGTCTTGTAATGTGGCTTAAACCTATAAGGCAATTCATGGCATCTAAGGGCTTACGAAGGATAAATGTAAAGGTGGGTCTCAAGATAAAATGTGGCTAGCCAAAGAGATGCCTCAATCATTTTAAATACATTCCATGAAATCCAAAGCTTCGAAATAGAATATTCACAAATTCTGGTTCTCACACAAAATTCAAGTTTCCCTCAAGAAAGTGTGGGTATTAGGAAGAATATGTAAAAGTGGTTTAGAATACCTCACAGGATTGGAAAAAAATATTTTGAGTCAGTGTTTCATGGTCATGGATTTCAAAAATCAGTCAAACTCATAAAAATGATTGATAATCCAATTCAAGAAAAAAAAAATTCACATCAAAAATCATTTAAAATCCATTATTTCAAAAATCATTTCAACTCTTTCAAAATAAATTGATGTGTGAAAAGTGATAAGAATATTCATTAAAGCTCAAAAATCCTAAAAATATAAAAAAAATGAAAACCACACAAGAAGAACTAAGCAGGTTGACACTCCCCCACACTTAAATTTAACTACCCCTTATTTCAACTCAACAAAATATTAATATAAAGGTAAAAAAAATCAAAGGGAAGGAAAGATACAACCTGACATTATTTTAGAAGTGGATGCCTTGAGTTAAGCTCCTAGAAGCAACCACTTTAAGACTACAAGAAATTAATAAAAATAAATAAGAAAAAAAAAATAAATAAAAAGAATGAGAAAATGAAAAGAAAAGAGATAATGCTTGGTTTAGACCCCCAAGCGGGTGCTAGGTTTTTACTGCCCCTAGTCAGGCAGTTTCAGTGGATTATCCCCGATCAGAAGGTGGATGTGGTTTCTTTGAGATGAACCACCACATGTGAGTTTTCCCGATGTCCATGATTAAACACTGAAAGTAGAGAACCCCAAATAAGATAAGAATGTTCCCAACCCCCGATAAAGAATAAAGAAGAAATTTGAGGTTCGAAGTGGGGGAATAAAAGATAAGGGTGCTCCCTGTTAACTTCGGTGGTGTCCTCCTCCATATGGTATGAAAATTTTTGTTGAGGAGGTAGTCGCACCACTGCCAGCTTCTTCGGATCTTCTTCCTCGATTACCACCACTTTGGTGGTATCATCATCAAAATCCAAGGCCTGATCCATTTGTGTTGTATCTGAAATTTCAGGAAAGGAGAAGTCAGAAAACAATTTAGTTTGAATAAAATTAAAACATGACGAATCAATAAAGAAATCTTCCCTTTCAAGTAATTCAGCTTGGTAATTGATCTCTTCAGGCATGACCATTGGACACTCCATCTCAGCAGGTGAATCTTCTTCTTCATCTTCCAAAGAAAGAGTGAGGTCAAAAGGTACTGATTGTTCAATATCAAGCATGGGAAGATCATGTTTCAAGTTATCTTCAACAATGTTATTCCAAGATTCTTTTAAAAAATGTTGACCTCCCATTAGTGCATCAGTTGGAATGTGTACTTCTGGGACCTCCTTGAGCAATGGTTGAGTGCGGGATGATGTGATAAGTTCTTTTAGAAGTTCTTTCTCACCCGCCACAGGTTCTTTAACATAAAAAATTATTGGTGAAATCAATTCCACCACTCGTTCTGGTTCAGGTTCTGGCTCATGTTTGGATTGCTCTTGGGATGTGCGTACATATTCAACAATCCATTCTATTTGGCTCTCCAGTTTTTGAACTTTATCACTATCCTATGAAATTGAGCATCAAGTTCATTGAAAACATTTTCTGGCATATGAGATTGTTCAGTCCATGAATAAAAATTTGAATTGAAAGACATCATGAAAAAATAAGATTTTTTTTAGTTTTTAAAATTTATGATTTTTTTGTTGTTGCTTTTTTTAAATGAAAGGAAAATTATTTACACAATGTGAATAAAAAATAGTGAATTAAAACCACTTGGATCCCCGGCAACGGCGCCAATTTGACGAAGCGTTGTCGTGCACGCTCTCAAAAATATTTATAGCTAAGTGCAGCACAGGGGCTGACCTAGGTCGTTCTCTTGAGGAGCTTTTGTGGTTAATAAACCACTACTTCTATTCCACCTAATCTAATTCTTTTTTTGTTGTTTAATATTTTATGAAATAAATGTTATTTAATAAAATAAATGAAATTCATAAATCAGAAGAAACTAAAATTTAATTATAAATTACCATGCGATGCTAAACAGAATGTAATTCGGGAAGAAAGGAAGTTCTCCCGAGAGAATATCCAGGGAGCACCTTCATTGGCCAGCTTCAAATATTCTTAGTTTACACACTCCATCGTATGTGTGCACACCTTATTCTACACCGGTTATGAATGAAAAGTCTACTTAGCGATCTCCAAGCACACCTTCCATCCACCTCCTCAATCAAGGGAAAATGGTTGTAGATTAAGAAGTTAATCTTTAGACAACAATAATGAGGATTACACAGACTATAAATTATCCTTAGAATTAACTCAAAGAATATTAAAAACATGGTCTTGGGTTCAAGAACCTGATTACTCCCTTGGTATATTCCTCGGATTAGTTACTCATGATCATGAGTATTATAGTTCATGATGGTAAGATGAGAGGAAGAAAAGAGGGTGAATCGGTGGACACAAAAATAAAAACAATGCATGAATTTATTAGAAATCTAAATTACAATTAAAAAACTAAAAATAAAGAAAAGAAATAAAATAAAAAGAAAGGTGGAAGATTTGTGGCCGACCTCCCTCAGTGGATATCTCCTCCTTGGTGCCTTGAAGAAATGGATGGAGAATGGGATGATTTGGGAAGGAGGTGAGGGCCTCCTTTTATAGGCAGAATTCGACCCCCCAATGTCGACGCGTTGTAGACCCCTTTAATGACATATTCACGCGTTCCACCCTTCATAAATGTTGTTCATAAATGTCTTGGCCGTCGCCTCTCCAAATTTCAGATAATATGGAAACCGTATGTAGGGGTTATGAATTTTTAATTCTCGGTTTCTGTTTCTGGACGAAGAATCCAGGAAGGTTCCTCCAAACTAATGTCATACAATAGCCTCCTTAATGACCTCAAAAATCCTCCAAATTTATTTTAGAGACGGACATATCTGTCCTCGAGGTATCCCAGGTGGAAACACATCATTTGGATATGTTTAGGCCGCGTTTGATGCCCGTTACCTTGGGTTGGTCCATGCTGTCCGCCCGGAAAAATTCCAATCTTCAATGATTTTTTAGACCCTATAGATTACAAAATGAGCTCCTGGTCCATAAGACAAAAATGAAGGAAATAAAATAAGGATTCTAACAAAATTTTAATCATAACATTTGGAATTTTATTTTTCCTGAAATGACCAAAATACCCCTGACGTAAAATTCTGTCAAAAATCCAGAATTAGTCGTTTTTCACATTTGGGTTCAAAATAGCACTAAAACCTAAAAAACATGATAATTACCCATTCAATAACACTTTTGTGGGATTATAAACAATGTTTTACAGTATAAAATATATGAAAATGTGAGCTTCATTAATAAACATACTATAAAATACCAAGAGAACCTAAAGTGGTCCATTAATGACATATATATAATTATATAAGTCCTTTTTCATAACCTTATATATTTAGTAATATTATATCATTTAATAATATAGTATTTTTTTTAAACACATTTATGTCAATTTTTACACTATATAGTATTTGGTTTTTTTAAGTTAAAAAAACTTTATTAATTAGAAACAAATACATTAAATAAACCATAATATGTAATATTAACCTAGAAAATTCATGGAATTCCTAATAAGTCTCAAGTTACATTTATTTTAATATTTATAATATCAATTATTTTAATCTTTCATTAATAAGGTAATTACTTATCATCATTGTGTCCTAAATAAATTTAATTATTTAATGTCTAAAAATTATAAATAAAATACCATGATGTATGAAATATTTTTATCTTTATAATGAATATTTATAGTCAAATTTATCTTATGTATAACCCTATATAAAAAATGGTTTAGTTATTAAAATTTGAATTTAACACTTTTAACTCTTCTTTAAATAAAATAATAATAAATATCCTAATCTAATCCAGGTGGATCAAATAGGATCATATTTTATTCCTAAGTTACATTGTGGTCGAAAAAAACTTATCCAACAGAATTAGGACATTTTTTAGGATAATTATAATATAAATTTTACCTTTAATTAATCTATTTACTTTTAACCGTGGTAAATAAAATTCAAAATTTACTATTCACCAAAAATTATTTTCATCCTATTGAACCACATTTTACTTACTGATGTCAACCTTGTTTTTTGGATTTTTTAAATTCAATTCATAGAATCAGTAAAATTACATTTTATGCAAATTTGAAAATGTGCCTAGAAGGTGGCTAAAAGTCGTTCAATAGTTCAATAAAATTTTATATATCTAATCTTATTATAAAATGACTCCAATGAATTACATTGAACTAATATAAGTAGTATGTATCTATTTTGACTTTGAAATAAATTTAAATAAAAATAATTATTATTTAAATAAAATTCGGTTATAAACAATTACGCAGTGTATTTCACTATTCATCAAAAATTGAATGTTTTCAGAAAAATACCTAAAATTCACCCTAAGCTAATTTTGATATTCCGAATCCAAAAATAAAGTCCATTTTGAAAAATAAAATTTATAAAATTTCAAAAAGTGGGTATTGTTATTCATAACTATTTTTTAAATGGCTAGTTTGATTGGCCGAGGTGTGCTAGAACTTGAAGTTGCGTACAGCTCAAGATATTATATTATTCAAGGAGAAGTGTTCTGTGGAAGATTGGGGTGTTATAGGAGTACACTCCGTGTACCTGTTGGTCATGGGTATCTGTGTATTAGCTATGTAACGACTGAGTACATGGCCATGTGGGGTGACCAGAAGACCGCCAAAAGCGGAGACCGGTAAAGGAATATACACGCTGTGTATCCTCAGAGAACATGTCGTGTATTTTTATTTTTATTTGATAATTCGGACTGGGGTTGCGTCTCATTGACAAAAAAACTTCTTATAGCATCTTCTTATCCGGGAGCAACTAAAGATTGTGATTCTTCTTTGAGCCCCCGATCGACTGTCTGTGCTCTGAATTGAACACCATCAATTGCGTTGGAATTGCATCAGTCAGTTATTCCTTCTTCTAGAGCCTTTTTCTTGGTTTCTTCTATTGTGTGATATATTAAAGGATAAACATTTTTGAACTTTTTGTAGATTTATGACGTTCTAGGCCAATTCAAGGGCCGATGTTGGAAAGTGCTCTTCGTACAATGTCGAGGTAGGTGGTTTGTGCCTTTCCAAAGTTTTCTTTGAATTGTATATGAAAAATTGCCCAATACCCTAGTTAGGGGTATTGGGTGTTTACATAATTTAACCCTGTTAATGAATGCTATGATTTGTTTTCTTGAGTATGGATATTGGATTGTGAATAGTGTTTAATTACCTTTCTATGGATGTGTTTTCCCATGTTTGAACTGATATTGGCCATTGGTTCTAGTTTTGCCTATTAGGCTGCTCTGTTTCCCATGCCTAGTGTTTTTAGGATGGAGTGATTTTATCTAAATTGTTTGTGCCTTTCCTTGTATCTGTTTAGCCAAGTAGTAATTGAGATTTACTTTGGCTACTGGATATTGTTAGTGCACGATTGCTTTACACTGGGTTGTGGGAACCTGGTGTAGTTAAACCATAGGGGGAATGGACGATGAGGGCTTCCCCAGAGTTTCTGTTATACTTTTCACGTTATGAGATGACATAGGGGATGGACGTGAGTGACCCCTTAGAGTATCTATAGTTCCACGTTGTGAGACCACAGGGGGAATTAGACGTTGAGTGCTTCTCTAGAGTGTCTGTAGTTTACCATTATGAGACCATAGGGGGAATTGATTGTGAGTGCTTCCTCATAGAGTCTATGTTAAAGCTGAACCAGAGGGGTTAGACTGTGAGAACTTCCCATAGGGTTACCTATGTTTGTTTGGTTGATTAATTTTATAAATGTACATGAATGTAGATTGAACTGTAGGATTGTTTACTTTTGTGTACTTCCCTGTTTATTACTTTATTTTGCATATTGCCTGCCATATATATTCACTGAAAGTTAGGAACATATATTTGGGTGGTTGCCTACTGGGATTTGTCTCACACCATGTTTGGGTCATGATTTTGGGCCCAAACATATTATATTGTTTTTTTATAGATAAGGGAAATCGCCCTTCTACTTCAGGTACTTGATCATTGTGGAGCTGGAGATCATGGGACGAAGATGAGGTTTGCGATGTTGTTAGAGTTGTTTACTTGTTTTTCCTATGTACTTTGGTTTAGTGCTATTTTAGAGAATTGTGACTTGTTTTGATGCTTTCCTAGATACTTGTGGCATGCATCATTATTGACATATTTATATGTTTTAGTTGTTTATTTACTTTTAGTCTTCCGTTGTTTACATTTTGTATGGAATTACTATTTTCGCTACTGTCTTCTATTTTTTCTGCTGTGTCACTCTACCAATGAGGGCACAGTTTCCCCACAATCACACCCAAGTCCATCACTGCTAGATGGCAACCTCTGGCATTCGGGAAAATGTGTTTGAGGTCATGTGACAAACTGGGTATGGGGAACCTCTAGGCGGCACCCATAACTGAGATGTTACAGACGAACATTACGAATTATATTCATAATACTTACCATTTTCTTAAAAAAAGAACCAAAATAACAACTCACCTATGAAACACCATATCTGGATGATCATGAATCACTAATGGACCAAGGATGATTTTCTATTAATTATATATATATATATATTCCCTAAAAATATTACATGGGATATTATGTGATTGTACTAACAAAGAAATGACACACTATATATATCATAGATCTAGAGAAACATTAGAGAAAGATCTGACTGATATTCAATCATTCCAAGAAACTGAAAAACATAAAAATGAATAACAAACCATGGATAAAGTATACTCCTGTGAAAAAAAATAACATCAAAATTTTTTATGGAAACCCCTCTAGAATACATCATCTCTAATCGCAACATCTAGAGTTCCCTTCTGCCAATAAATGTAAGACTAAAAATGATCTTGTTTCATATTCAAACACTCCTGAGTAATTTTATCATTCTTAGTCAATCATTGTGGCTCATTCTATATAAGGACCATTGACACCACAAGTATAGTCTAGAAAAATAAATACACACAATTCCACCCATTAAAGTCCGCAACTGTAAAATTTCTAATTGAATTTTGTTAACTATTTTCATTTTAAAACTCAATAAAGGAAAAATGACTAACCCATGATCCACCAATACCAATGATGTATAATTTTTATGATATACTCCAATTATTAAAATTTTTCTTTACCATTCAGATTTTTAAGGGTGGAAATAATTTATAAAAATCAATAATTTTAAAAATGACCTAAAATCCCTCCCCTTACACATGTTTTATTTAGAGGATCCCAACAACAGATTGCAATCCATAGTGCCTCATGAATCCAAAACATCTTATCCATATACTAGCTTATTGATACATCCACCATTACTAAAACCCTAATCCCCAAGAAAAGACTGGAATTAATTATTCAATAAATTATCCCTTAAATAGAATGACATCCACTCTTCGATTAGGGTAAAATAGTGAAAAAATATATATAATTATTCATCCCCTTCCATGATAGGGAATTAATTAACTATGATAAATTCATCTTGAGCATTATGTTCATCCATCTTCAGCTGATGGACCGATAATCATATGATAAATACTTCTATATAAAAATGTATCCCAGTTTTATAAATTATTACAACTCTTATAATGATACATAATTTATATACAAGGATGCACAACCAAATTTGAGTTGTGGGACTTGTGAATATCCTCCTCTCACATTGCTGACTGAACCAAAAATATCACAAGAAAAAACATCTAATGAAAAAAAACATTTCAACCATCTCATAAAAAAATAAATATGTAAGACATGATTCAAAAACACATATATCTCAGTGTATTAATAGAGAGACTCCTCTAGCCAATGAAATAAGGAATATTTCACTGTCATATGGGAATAAAATATTATACCACCATCCACCCCATCATCAATGTGCATCACTACAAGATACCTAGTAGTACCAAAAAAACATCTTCAGATGACATTATGATCAGGGAATTAATGAATACATTACCATTGCAGGGGGTGTATGAGATAAAATTTCATCGAACAAAGATAAATATAACAAATCAAGTAATTATAGAGTAAATAATTTTAATATTTTTTAATGTTAATTTGATTTTTACAGTAGTTATAAAATTTTAAAGTCATTTTTAATCAAAAAATAAATTATTTTAATTAATCACCATTGTAATATGGTTTTACATAAAATCATGATTTATAAATTTTTTCAACATTAATTGGATAAAAGTAATAATACTTTTTAAATAGTAATATCAAAATTAAATGGGGTAATATTTTGGGATTTTTTGGAAAATATTCATTTTTCATTGAATTGTTAAAAATTATGATTTCTGTTAATGCCATTTATTATTAAAAAATTATGTAATTTAAAAGTATAAATATGTTTTGAATATGTTTTCTAGTAACCTAATTAATATTTTTTTCACTTAACTAATTTTTAATAAAATTTATGTTGTTTTTAATATATGCTTTCTTTTTGGATTAAAGATGGGTTTGTTGAAAACTGTTATATGATTCATAATGTCTGAACTTTTTAATTAATTAAAATAATCCCTAAGGGGGTTATTTTAAATGAAATTTAAAGAATATTTAACATTAACTACTAATTTAGTTTCACAATATGATTATTATTAGTCATACTATTAATATTGAATCATATTTTCCTAATAAAAGTCTTCATAAAAACTCATTGTCTTACAGCGACTATGGGATTAATATTAAAATAAATTTTCCAACTTCATTGAATATAAATTAGAACAATGTATTAAATTTTTTGAATTAGAATATTTTATAATTTATAATAGTTTTGACATAATTTTTATCCAAATTTATTTTTAAAAACAATTAAAATTAATCATAACGATTAAGGTAGAAATGAGATATACCAAGTGACTGAAAATTAAACTAAAGGGGACAAATGACCTATAAAATTTTAAATAACCTATTTAATTTACATGTATATGCATTATAACTTATTGGATAGATTGTTTTTTGAATTATTGGAGCCACATGAAATAGAAAAACGTGGATGGAATTCACCCCTTAAAAATATACAAGTATTCCACTAAAACAACATATAAAATGTCTTCACCCATTCATTATATCATCAAACCACTCAATCCAATTGTCTTCATCAATACCTATTGACAAAAAATATTTATTTTTATTCCAATAAAAAGAGGAGAACAATGAGAAAATGGGAATGAGAAGGAGAGTTCATGGGGGTATAAAATAGTGGAGTCCAAGGGCATCCCCAATGACCAAATCCATGCTTTCAGAGGGAAGGGAACCTAAGCTAGAGTATCAAGTGAGCCTTTCGGAATGATTAGACATGGAGGAAATTATCCACCAATACCTATTAAAATCAATTATCTACATCTTTTATCTCATCTTATAAGACTTAAATTTGGCATAATGGCAACCAAATAATTCTTTTAGTGAAAACCAAAAATTAGTTACCAAAAGAAGAGGTAAAATTCACTAAAATGTGTTTTGTTTTTTATTAAACCACTTATATATATTTTTATATCAATCATATATAATAATCCTAGTATCATCAATTTAGTAATATGTTTTTTATATGGTTATGACCTACAACCACACACACCTCTGTCATAATGCTTACAATTTCATTATTCGGATGTACGGTGGTCTACTGTATCACAAAAAAGTATCGTTTTTTTTCAATTAACACCTATCGTGGTTGGGAATAATGATTTACATACCATTTATATGTGATATTTATAATTTTTATATTATAATTATAGAAATGATGTCATTATTTCATATAAACTTTTTTTAAATTTCATATTATAGTGTATATGATGACATCGCTCGTGTGTACAGTGGAATACCACCTCACAAGGTGATGTGTAGTGTTTTTCCCTAACATGTTTCATAGAAGGTAATAAGGGTAAATGAAATGAATGTATATGATATAATTGAAATTATTATGTTATTAATTAAATAATGGTAATTTAATAAATACTACTACTAAAACTTAATAATTTTATTTCAGAATGGGCATCACCCTAGAAGAATAACTAAAAGGTGGTCTAAAGTAATGGAGACCGAGTGTGTCGGCCTGAACAATAATATTACAAAATGATGGAAGAGATCCCGAATTAGATAAGAGAGAGAATTGAGCCTCATTGGTTACCCAATAAGTCAGTATATCTTCCACTTAATTACCCTCACGACAAGGATAAGAAATAACCACATGTGGATGAACAAGGCTTTTGCATTTTCGAGTGAGATAAATAATTGACCGTGGACTTTGGATATTCTTCTAAAACACCCCATTAAAACTCCATCGACACTGTTTCCAGAGATTCTATATAAATTCTATTCACTAGTTTTGTGTCTCGACCCCCCCCCCCCCCCGCACCGCATAACACCCAATACAAAAGATCCATACACATTAAGCACATGGCCCATCGTCGTAGGATTCCACGACACCCATCTACCCTGTTTGGTTGAGTTTTGGCTTACTCAATGAAGTCGAGACATCCCACCACTTGGCTAGTGGGAACACGTCTGTGATGGTGCTTTTCACATTTATCACTAGACCCTAAGATGAGATAGTGATTCCAGTGAGTCGACAATGATTTCTCCCCCTCCAGATAGTCCAACAGTCTTCCATAAAAAGGATCTACCTCGCCTACTGCTCCTACACCCAATCCTCTGACCCCAAAAACCAAGTCTGCAAGAATGAAACCAGAGAGAATCCATGGATCCTAATCTTGAGGATCTCACCTAGACTCCTAGACAGTCTCATCCCACTCATATTCAAAGAAGTGGTGATCTAATGATTCTTATTTGGAGTTCTTGCAACACATACATTTAGACGCCAGTGAGATGCCTCTTTTTCCAAACCAAATCATTTATGGGAAGGGCCTTATTATGAATCATCCATACCAAAAAGTTTAATATGGTGGGAATGTCATTGCACCAAAGGTTCTCATTCCAAAAATACTTCATGCCGCCACTTGAGTCACAGATCAGTATTAATTCACTGAGAACATTCCTAATTCCAAACTTATAATGGCACATTTGTCCATATTATTGTTAGTGCCGATACCATTGAAGATCTCCCTTCGATGGTGGTTTATAATGTCATGGAATAAGTAATCAAATCTTCTTTCCTGTGATAAATTAATATCGGGGGTTGGGCAGCCTGGTAATCTGATCACCGACCCCACCTAATTTTTATTATATAAACAGGTCTTTCCACATCCCACAATCCACATAAAATGATTCCTCGACACATATAAGTGACTAAAAATCCCAAACCAATGGAAAGAAATCCTCTCAAGAGCTTGGTTCCTCAGAAAGATACATCTGTTATCCATAAATATAGCCTAGAGGTATTTCCCCTCCAGGAAGTCCCATGTGAGTTTTGCATGCATTCTTGATATCTCCTCCATAACACTCCATATATTTATACCCCTGTCACCTACCGTCCTATCCATCTTGTCCCTTGAGATCCAATGATACCTTCATTCTATGTGGATGTCCCAAATGAAGCTGGTAAAAACCATTTTAATTTACATCAAGACCATCTTTCACATGTCGAGCACCAACAACACATGCATGGGTATAGATGAAAGAAACCAATTGACCAAAGTGATACACCGCTTGAATGAATGAAACCAGTTCTTCCAATTTGTGATGAGAGCAGTAATTTTTTTCACTATCCCATAGAAATTATGAATTTAAATCCTTCAAACATAAACTGGCACCCCAATGTATTCCATGGGGAAGTTTCTATTCTGCATACACAGGACTTCCTCAAATTTATTTTCCCGCCATTTTTATCACCATCAAGAGATGAACACACTAATATTTTCCCGAATAATAGACTAGAAACTACACCTTCAGTATGTGTCTATGATTTTTTTGAACTCACAGATGTTTCTACTATTTCCATTCAATAAAAATATCATATCATCAGCAAAAAAATTGTGAGAAATAACACCAGTATTTGATCTACCATGAATTCCATGTAAGGTAACATTATTTATCTTCCTCTCCAGATATCTGCTCAGTGTGTCCTACCCCAAGAAGAAGAGGCTAGGAGAAATCAGATCTTCTTTCCTTAGTCTCTGAGTGGTCTTTAAGAACCTTCACCTTTTCCCCATAAAAGATATAACCCACCAAGGTGAGCTAACACCTCTGAATAAGATTTCAACTTCCACTCTTGACAAACCCATGAAATTCAGCACTATTTTGATAAATCTACACTCTATTTTTTCATAGGCATTGTGAACATCTACTTTGACACAACATTGGATCAAGGTGTTTTTTTGTTAATGTCCTAAACCATTTCTTTAACCATGGATATAACTAACTTTGGTGACCTTTCTTTGATAAATCCTTGCTGATTATTCGATTCCCAATGGGGAATATAAACAACAAGCCTTCTATTGATGGTGGTTTCTAGAAAATTATATAGAAAATTACACGTGCTTATTGGCCAATAGTGACATAGAGAAGATGGATATTTCATGTTCGGAAAGAGAATTGAAGGTGAATCACAAGTGACCCAGGGAAAATTACTGCATCTGAAGAAATATTGACTAGACTCCACCTTCTCACCTTTCACCAGTCCCTAGAAAGATATTTAGAGGAACCCCGGAACCCATCGGGTCCGGGGGAACTATCTTCATTGAGGGAATTGGATGCCTCCCATATCTCAGGCTATTCTAGTATGTTTTCAAATAAACTGTTGATTTTGTGAGATACCACCATTATAATGTCATCAAATAAAATTATTTTCTTCGAAATTTATCCCCCTGCATATATGGATTATTATCATCCAATATTTATCTAAAATAATCAGTAGCCAAAACACCCACGATATCGACATCGTGTGTAAAAGACCCATCTTCCATATGTATATTAGGAACACTTATCCCATTCATTTCATTAATGTAGGCTTGAAATAATGTAATTTTCTTATCTCCCTGTCATATACAAGTTATCCTAGATCCTTCATGGGTAAGTATATCCTGTTCTAAAATTAACTCGGCAATTTAGTTTCTTTTCTCTACCAATTCTGAAAATATCTCCTCATTCGAATTCAGATCCATACTTGCCTCAATTCGACCAATCTCACATTTGATCACTTCTATATCTGTTTGGTGATTTGGTCTGCTATGGTACCAAGAATGAAGATCAGATTTTAGTCTTCTAGGTTTGTTGTAAAGCCCCACACATCTACTGTCTAGCATGGGATTCATCCATGAATCCCAGACCGTGGAAATGAAAATATTATATGATGCATATCGATATGAATAATGGAAGCGCGTATTGTTCCTTGATCTTTGTTCATACCAGAGGTGCATGGGAACATGATATGAAAGAGCTCATGTCTTATGATCAACCTTTGTATTTGGAAAGGCATAAGTCAATTGAATGTTAGAAAAGCAACAATCCAGCCTACTCCAGGTGTGATGGCTCCCTTTCTAATTATTGCACCAGGTGAATTTTCTACCTATAAAACCCAATTTAAGGATCCCATTGTGAGAAAAACAAGATGAAAAAGTATTTAGATCCCTTACTGGAGCGATAACACCACATTTCTTCTCTGAGGAGTCAAGGATGGTGTTTAAATCTCCCCCAACAAACCAAGTCGAGTCTCCTGAATCAAATTTATCCAGATCTTTCCACAAAATCTCCCATTCATTAACCTCTCACATGGAATAAACAAAAGATAATATATAGTCTTGGTTGGCATATGTAATCTTCACCAACAACTATTTCAATTAGGGTTGAGAATAACCACCAACAAAGCCTTAGAGAGGAGGAGTTTGGAACGGATAAAATCTGTCTTCACCCACGAGCCCATACATCTTGAATTCCACAGAAATGGTGATATCATTGGAAAAAGGGACACCCAACTATGGCCTCATCCATTGGCGAGTCAACGAATATAGGGGATGACTGAATCGAACCAAAGACCTTCATGGATTCTCCACTACACAGGTAGAAACATTATCCTTGGAGGCTATAGTGTTTGTCTTTGGAATGAAAGTTGATGACCCCACAACGGAACACATTTAAACGAATGATAAAGTTGAGTCCAGAGGAGATCTATTGTGAAACCCCCCTTCACCAGCCACATCATTATAGGATATCATTGAAAAAGTATCTTTCGGCGGAGCTTGATGTCTTCTATGAAATAAGGGTGATGAGTAACCCTGATACCGACAGCCAGCACAAGATTTTGTCACTGATGGATAAACTAGGGATTGCACCCAAGCCTCCATTACTTCCACCCAGAGTAAGATCTTTAATGATAGGGGTAGAGCTAGATCCATGTCAACACATATTAACTCCACCAAAACTTTTTGAATCCTGAATATCTGATCGTCAGTACAAAGGAAGATCACTAGAAAATGTCTGATCTTCCACAGAAAAATGATGTTCTAGAATAGAATAGGTAATCTTGGGAGATATATCCAGACTGCTTCCCTCGAGATTTCGAGACCAAGGTGGATTACCATTGACCAAGGAAAAAGGTGAAACCTCCAGCGAAAGAAGAATCTAGGGCTTAGGCACCAAGCTTTGATAAAGTCCTGAACGAATCAAAGGATGATATAGAAGTCCCTTCGGTTCAACTGTTGTGGTTATCTGACCACTAAGAGAGATGAATGGAAGAGGAAACCAGAATTTTATTACACCGAGAACAAAGGTTACAATGTACCCCTCCCACACCTCCCTTTTTCTATCACATGGAGCTCTCCCAGGCCTCTTACAATAGAGATATCATTTGGCTTGAATCTGATCTCTGACTTGGATCTGATGAATTCTTATGGAAGCTCCCCAAGGATTCCTTATATAGCCATGGTGGGAGGTGTCAAGTTTGATATAACTCCAACCAATCCTCCACCTACCATGGACTTCTCTCATGGATGCCAAATAAACAAGGTTTTCATGTGAATCAACTATGTTTGACGACTTTGGTTAGTGAGGTAGGTGCACCAGCCACCTACCATGCAGCTGGACAACTCCAACAATTCTCCCGCTCCTGTTTCAATCTGCTGGATCATCTACAAAGGTATAGCTTCTCCCGAGCAACCACATTTGTCAACATATCCGCCAGGTTCTCCTTTGTGTGGATCTTTACAAGTCGCAGCAGTTTTTTATCCATCATTTCGTGTATCAAATGATAGATAATGTCAATGTGATTCGTCTGGGAATGGTACATGGAGTTCTCTCTCAAGTCCAAAGCACTTTGATTATCACAATGAACTATGTACTCCTTCTGGAAAAATATGAGCTCCTGGAGAAAACGCTTTAGCCCCAACATCTCCTTGCCAGCTTCTGAATCAGTAATGTACTCTACTTCCGTCGTGGATAAAGTGATGCACTTCTACAACCTTGACTTCCATGATACAACTATTACTGCAAATTTATAGATGTGCCTTGATGTAGAATTCTTTTTATCAGGATCTCCAACCATATATACATCTATATAGCCCTCCAAGATAGGTTCAGTTTCCTTATAGCTCAAACATAACTTTGAAGTACCTTTAAGATACCTCAAAATCCACTTAACTGCATCACAGTGCTACTTCCCAGGATTAGTGATAAACCGGCTCACGATTTCCACTGCATGGGAAATGTTAGGTCTCATACTCACCATAGCATACATCAAGTTTCCAACTACTGAGGAGTATGGAAGCATCTCCATCACCTCGATTTCTTCCTTGCATGACGGGCATGAACTCTTTCTCAACTTCAAATGATCGAGAAGAGGAATGCTCACTAGTTTGGCTTTGTCCATGTTGAAATGTTTTAGAACATGTTCAATATACTTCTCATGAGATAGCCGTAACAATTTCTTCTTTCTGTCACAAATGATCTGCATACCCAAAATCTTTTGAGCTGCTCCCAAGTCTTTCATATCAAAAGACTTGGATAAATCCTTCTTCAACTGGCTAATCTTCGTTGCATACTTCCCAATGAGAAACATTTCATCAACATAAATTAGAGGAGAAACAAAGTTACCATCCTAAAATCTTCGGATGTAGACACACTGGTCTGCCTGTGTATGCTTGTAGCCATGACTCACCATGAATGAGTCAAAATTCTTGTACCACTACCTGGGAGACTGTTTCAGTCCGTACAAGCTCTTCTTCCATTTGAAGATGAGTTTCTATTTCCCATAAACATCAAATCCTTCAAATGGCTTCATATAGATATCCTTGGAGAGGTCACCGTGAAGAAAAGTTTTCTTCACGTCCATCTATTCAAGCTCCAAGTCCATGCTAGCCACTAATCTGAAAATGACTCGGATTGAAGCCATCTTCACCACTGGTGAAAAAATCTCATCAAAGTCAACTACATTCCTCTGAATGAATCCCTTGAAAACTAACAGAGCTTTGTTCTTGACCTCCCTTTTTCCACCATCCTTCTTTATCCTGAATACCCATTTGTTCGTTAGTGCCTTCTTCCCTTTTGGTAATTCCACCAAATCGTATGTTTGGTTCTTCATCAAATACTAAATCTCATCCTCTATTGCATGTAGCCACTTGAGTTTTTTGGGATGAGACACTGCTTCTTGGTATCCTTCCGGCTTCCCCTCATCAGTCATCAATAGGTAATATAACTCTGAATATTTTGTTGACTTAATCCTTCCTCGTGAAGATCGTTGAACCTATGAAATGTTAATTTCAGGAGGCACAACATCACATAGCTCTTGTGATTGTTCTACAACTTCTTGTGGAGACGATTGAGTCCCCCCCTACTCATTATCCTCCTCTACTGCCTCCTAGTCTTCTATTAATGAGTCTTCTTGCACCTCCTCCTCTTCAATTATAGGTGGTGCTGGTATAGGTGTTGGATCATGAATTGAGTCCTCGACACTTTTCCATCAAGATATTCTAGGATTTTGAATGTTCTCGATTGTCTGGTTCTCAGGGAACATGAAATCTCTCCTTCAGATCATCTTATTCTCCTTTGGGTCCCAAAGCTTGTATCTGAACTCATCATCTTCATAGACAATGAAGACACTTCACCTTTCTTCCAGTTTCATGCTACACCATGGCATGGAACATCTTGAATTAGTCCATTACTTAGTCCTTCGTCCACAAGAAGAACCACCCATAACCTTCGAGATGCATCATCAATAAAGGATAGAAAATATTTGTTACCTATGAGTGTATCCACCTACATGGGTCCGCATACATCAGAGTGCACTATATCCAACAACTCTAATCTTTTTGATGTAGTATGGAATGAAACTCTATGCTTCTTCCTGTAAAAGAAGTATTTACAAGGATCAAGTGATGCATCCTTGTAAATACTGATGTACTTCTTCTTTATTAGGGTAGATAACCCTTTTTCACTCATGTGGTCAAGCCTTCTATGCCACATATTGGATGAAATTTTTCTTTCCACTTTGTTGAGGTTGTCTACACATATCTTCACATGAATTTTGTACAACATGCCACATATGTGTCCTTGGGCGATGATGATGGCTCCTTTTGTCATCTTCCATGCTCTATTTCTAAAGATGTTTTCATAGCCTTTTCGATCAAAGACTATACCAGATAAAAGGTCGATTCAAAGACTTGGAACATTCTGAACATCCTTCAGGGTGATTGTGTATCCAACATTCATCTTGACTTGGATATCACCCATGCCAATAATCTCCACTGAACTGGTATTCCCCATCTTAACTGCACCAATGTCACCATCTTGATAAGTCAAGAAATACTCATGATATAGGGTGATGTGGTGTGATGCTACAGTATCGACCACCCATTCTGTTTCCTGGCCTAATGTAGGAAAACATGTCTCTTCTTTGTCTTTGGAGCAAATAATAACTTCTCTGGTGATGCTCACACGCGCGTCTTAATTTCTTCTTTGTCGGTCGCTACTTTGACCCTTTTCTTGTAAAAAATTTCGGTAGTTATTCTTCATGTGTCCCTCCATTCTAAAATAGTAGCATTTTTATATTGTCCTCCTTCCATATTTGGACCTTCCTTTGTTCTTTGGCATCCGTTTCTGGCCCCTCGACCACCTCCCTTGGATGGTCCCTCCATGGAATTTCAATTCTGAAACAAATTGGTGTAGAATCTGGAAAAATGGAGCTCACTGATGCGTCCAAAATGGTCAAAAATGGTAGAATCAACTCTTGGATCATCGAAATTGGATACCAATTGATCAAGTTATGATCAAAATAGTATCAACGGTCAAGATCGTCTGATGGCATGGTGATGACGTGGCTCACCGGAGCAGCGGCTGGAAACTCGCCAAAAAACTTACCGGTGCCGGAACAGTACCTTCTTCTCTAGAAAGGGGGTACTGTAGCACCCAAAGTTTAAACAAACTTTGACCAGCCCTAAGAAGCTCTTTTAGCTCCATTTTTGATGTTGTTTATGCCATTAGAATCGTCTCAACACAGGCTTTCAGAATATTCCTCCAAAATATGATTCCGAGTAACTTGAATTTTCCGGTCAATGGAAAATTTCCACTGCCCATCATCGTTTCACCAGAACCTCCTCTTATACCATTTTTTTTGGTTCGCTGACCACTAAGATAGATGAATGGAAGAGGAAACTAGATTTTTATTTCACAAGAATAACGGTTACAATGTACCCCTCCCACAGCTCCCTTTTTCTCTCACATAGAGCTCTCCCACCCCTCTTACAATAGAGCTCTTCTTTGGATAGAATCTGATCTTTGGCTTGGATATGATGAATGATGATGGAAGCTCCCCAAGGATTCCTTATATAGCCATGGTGGGAGGTGTCAAGTTTGAAACAACTCCCACCAATCCTCCACCAACCATGAACTTATCTCATAGATGCCAAATAAATCAGGACTACATGTGAAGTAGATATGTTTGAAGTCTTTGGTTGGTGAGGTAGGTGCACCAGCCACCTACCATGTAGCAGGACAACTCCAACATCAGCCACAAGATCGTGGTCAGGGAAATGAGATCCCAAGAATCCAAAAAGCTCTTAAATATCATAACTGGAGGCTTTTATAGTGCATATCTTGCAACCAAGGTACATTTGAGTTGAGAATAAGCATCATAGAAGGAAACCACCGATAGATACATCACTAGGTAAACATCGCCCATGAAGGAAGGTGACACCGGAGACACCTCAGGAAAAGTGTCCCCCCTTTATTCCTTGGAGGGAGAGTAATTGCAGAGGGCGTCCTTGATGGAGATCCCCATCTACACACTTGGAAAAGTAGGAATATGGATCCTAGACAACTGAATCACACCAATAGACACTGTATTAGAATAATATTCTACTATGTTCACCCTCGATGGCCCCAGGTTGTCGGAAACCAGAGGAGAGGAAAAGTTTATAAAATTTTGAAAACCCAACGGTGCGTTGACTACATTCTTTCCCTTTAGTTTTTCCATATCTTCAAAAATGTTTCTTCCTATATTTTTCTTATAAATAAAATATATCATTTTCCTGATACCATTTCATAAATTGAAAAAATAATCACATCATTTGTGGTCGTGTGGACTGAAGCGATGAAATTTTTTTTCATCACCAAAAAAAAAGAATTATATATAATTATATATAATTAAGTAATATTTTAATTATGATATACTTTTAATTCACTAGTGATTAATTTTACTTACCTTATTTTCATAATGATCATTGAAAAAATGAAAATATTACTCATGCATATCTACAGCCTACCGTCTTCATGATCATTATGTTAGTTAATTTTTCATAACCATAATTCATAATTGGATTGAAAAGTATAAATGAATTATAAATATTATAATTATTTAATTTTAATTATTCTAGACACTTTTAAATAATGACATCCTTATCCTTAGTCAACCTACGAAAGTATGTTTTGAAACATAAGTCGAATATGGTCATAACATCCAAATTAAACATAATTTAATAACTAGTTGTATATAAATTTTTAATAATAGAAATAAAATTAATTATAAACAATGAAAAAGGTTATCAATCAAGTAAAAAATTAATATATGTTTATTATATAGTAAGATAAAACAGTTGTGACAAGTTAGACTAAAGGTAATGGACAATGTCACAATTTCATTTCTTTAAGGGAATTCTTTCTGTTATGAACCTTTATTCTTTTATAAGGATTATACACAACACGTATGGAATTATATATCAAGAATTTATCGATTACCATGATATTAATTTTTTTTTAAAATTTCACAATTTAATGGGGGTTGTGATTTTTGTTTTTCAAAGGTGAGAAGGGGATTATCTTTGAAAAAATACTATTTTAACGTGTTACTTCAAACTCTCATTAATTTAAATGTTCATGTTAGGAAATTGATATTTTAAATGTTTTATATGGAAGTAAAATATTTAAAATGTTCATTTTATTTCTCTTCAACATTATTTCAATGGTATTCAAAAGGAATATTTTTTTGTGTTTTAAACCGAACTGCGATAATTATTTTTCTTGTCGCAATGACTGTTATTTCAAATATATCTTTCTTTGAAAACTTATAAGATTTATTAAATTATGAAAAAAAAATTCCCTTTTTTGGTATTTTGGTTTTGAAAATAGTTTTTCTAAAGAAAAATTTATTTTTTATGGAAAACTTTCATTTGAAATAAAATGGTATTTTAATATATGAAAGTGATTTCAATATAAGTTTATAAGATTTCAAAAAATGATGAAATGTTTTATTCATGATGTGGTTCTTGGATATTATAATTTATGGGTACACCTAGATAGCTTTGTGTGATCCCCTTATATAATAATCAATTACTATGATGAGATAATGATCTAATGCATTGGGGAATGATTATGTTCTCCAGATAATTATATTGGAAGTTGGGATTATGGTTATTCCAATTTGTAAGGGTCCGGTAAAGGTTCTCTAAGATGTTTTCCCATGGCACATACATGAATTTTTCATGATTTCTTCTGAGTTTTAATTGAAATCAGTTATTTTTAAAATTTTAGGATAAATGATTATTTTAAAATAATAATATTTCCCTTTATAGGTAACATTTAATGTATTCAAGAAATTATTTCCCATGAGTTTTATGCTTTTCCACTATACTCACAATTTCTTTATTTTTGTATCCCTTCACTACTACAAATATGGCCTTTATCAGTTCTATAAATATAGATTAATAGCGCTAAAAAAACATTATTAATCGAGGTGATGATAAAGGGGGGTCCCTCTTATCAGCACTCCAAAAAGCGCTGATAAAGGCCCCTTTTATCAGCGCTAAAAAAAGTGCTGATAAAATACCTCTTTTATCAGTGCTTTTTTTAGCACTGGTAAAAGTAAAAAAATAAAACTAAAAATAAAAAATATATATAATACGGGGGGAGCTTTTAATAGCGCTTGAAACCCCTTTATCAGTGTTAGGCAACCCCCCCCCCCCCAGACTATCCCACGCGCTTCCCTTCCCACGTATCCCCACATGCATACACCCCTTTGCTTTCACCTGAACTCGAACGTGCAACCTCTCCCCATTCGCAGCTGCACCTTTTCCACTATGCCATTTATTTATTTTCTCTATTTAATGATATATATATATTTATATATATGTAGTTATATGTATTCGTATATTAATATAGATTCATATTAATATAAATATATTTATTCATATATTAGTATATATATATATATATATTCATTTGAATATTAATATATATTTATATTTATTTATATATATATATTTAGTTATAATTTGTTATCCATATATTTATTTGTATATTAATATATTTTTATAAGATTAGTTTTAAATACATTTATGAAATATATTTTTTATGTGTATTTATAAATAAATAAATACATACATACATACATACATACATATATACAACACACACACACACATACAGACACACACACACACAGACACACACACATACACACACATATATATTTATGAATAAATACATATATATCTGTACTTGAAAACCCATATAATGTTAAAATGACCATAACTTATAATCCATAGGCCTGTTTTAACTTCACAACCAGTCAAATCGAAGAAAATGAAACAACCTTCAATATTATATGTGGTACAGGCCTAAAAAACATCCGGATTAGAAGTTATACTAGTTTTAATGTTAATAAATATGGGTATCCTGACTAAAAACTTCGTTTTGGAGGAATTTTGGGCCCTTTTAGGCTTGAAAAATATGACAGAATATTTTTTTGGGTCTTTAGTGCAAAGATCTCATCGCAGGCTTCGATTTGATATGATATAGAGCTCAAACGGACTCATGGATCAATACTTATGGTCGTTTGAAGTTTGAGTTTCATTTTCAACTTATTTTAGATCCTTTATTAATTTTTCTGATTTTTTGTGTCTTCAAATTGTTATTAAATGATTTTTAATCATTAATAATTAGAAAATTATTAATTAATAATATTTTTTAAAATATTGTAAAGCCATTTTCACTAAATTTCATATATATTAAATGTAATAGTCTATTTGTACTTATCTAAAACATATTTAAAAAATATATATTATATTTAAATCAATTTAAACATACTTATATAACAATATTTTATTTTTCATGATTTTCTTTGAAATATAAAATTTATCAGCGATAGGAAAAAGTACTGATAAATCACTCCTTTATCAGCACTACTAAAAGAAGCGCAGATAAAGGGGTCCCCTTTATCAGTGCTAAAAAAATGCTGATAAAGGGGGTCTTTTATCAGAACTAAAAAAAGTCCAGATAGTGGGTCACTTTTAACAGCACTTTTTTTAGCACTGTTAAAAGTTCCCCTTTATCAGCACTTTTTTTTTGCGCTGATAAAAGCCCCCCTTTATCAGCACTTTTTTTAGTGCTGATAAAAGGGTAGCGCTTCCCTTGCCCATTTTTGTAGTAGTGATTTCTGAGCATATTGTGCTTATCCCATGTTTATAGATATTTTTCATAAGAGTTGGGGATTTTTTAGGTATTAGAAGATGTTATTTTGAATTTCAGGGGGATTTTTTATGAAAATAAATAATGATTTGTTATAAAATATTTACATATAGATAAAAATGGATACTGATCAAAAGTTTCCTTGTTGAATTATATGGTTTGGTTATTTAGGATTTATTGCCTATTTCTTTAAAACATTAAACCTAAAAGGATCCTAAAAGTGAATAAATTTAAACTTCGTGATTAAAACTCAATATTTTGTAATGTTTATGGTCAGGTAATTATATTTGGTATCAAATAAAGGTTTGCATAACTTTATAGGTTTGGATAATGTTAATAACATTTACTTGAATGATTTCACCATATGGTCATGGTAAAATGATATATATTTTCATCATTTCCATGTTTCTTCATCTAAACTAGTTCTGTTTAGAATGGTTTTCCAAAGAGGAAACACGAGTGTTATAGTCTTAAGGCACTGATAGGAATATATCCTCCCAAATCAGTATCACGATATGGTTGGAATTTTAATAGAATATTTTGTTTTAGTGATGTCTCAGTTAAGACAAGTGATATATGGTGGTGGTATCCATGCTAGAGAGGGACCCAATATACCACAGAGGATCATGTCTATTGTGGAACATTTCGTGAGGAACATTCCCCATATTTTAGTGGATCAACTGACCCCATGATTCACAGAGGATGGATACATTTTTTTGAGAAGATATTTTATGTCATGGGATGTTCAAATCATTAAAAGGTAACTATTATAGTTAATCATTTTGAATGTAAAGTTGATTGATAGTGGTCTTTAGTTAATAATAGGGAGAAATATGATATTAATTCCATGGAATAGGAAACATTCAACATTATTTTCCAATATATGTATATCCATGAGTTTGTTTTAATCTGAAGGGAAAAATAATTCCTAGAATTGAATAAAAAAGATGAAGATTTCATAGCTATATATGAAGAAAACATCACAAATTTGGACAGTTAGGTGCCAAATTTTATTCAGGACACTAATAAAAATATTAATATATTTTACATAGGATTGAAACAATTTCTATGATGATATTTTTCCATGAAATATTTTAAAATATATGAGAATTTATATTTTCTGATCAAATGGTTGAGACAAACCTTTTTGTCTCTCATGTTTCTCGCCCTGATGAAAATTATAAGTGGTCATTATAGAAGCAAATGGGAAAAAATAAAAAAAGAAATATAGAGGTTGCAAAATGATGTTATAATCTTGTGGTGTGTGTGGAAAAAAGTACCTTGGAGAATTTCTTATGAGGTTAGGGAAGAGTTACTGATGTGAAATGTTTGGAAACATGGCCCGCGAATGCATGAAAAATAATCTTGGTAAATCAGAGAATGTGGTGACCCATATCAATCCAACGGTGAGATATTTTAGTTGTAATTAGTTGGGTCTATATGGTTACTTTTTTCATAAGTTAGTTTCACTAGATGGAAATTATCATGATCATAAATAGAATGGTTCTTCATGGTCATTTTCTACTAACACAGTTGATGTTAAAACATAAAATAAAGTGTTGATAGATGTTTTACTTGTGTATTTTAATTATCCCAATACCCTATTTGACTCTGGATTACCGCATTCATTTATTTCTAGGAAATTTAAAAGTAAATTATAAATATCGCCTAATGCAATTAAGATAGAACTATTGGTGAAAACTCCGAGTTGAGGTACTAATCAAACAATGATTTATTTTAATGTTCTATTGTTATTAGTGGGATGATACTTCCTACAAATATTGTTGATCTAGCCATAGAAGAGTATGATTCCATTAATGGTACATATTTTCATTCAATTTATCATGATAAGATAGATTTTAGTTTTAATAATGTTTTGTTCAATGATTTCACTCCTTTGATAACATACTTAGAAGATGAGAAATTTATTAGAGATGGAAGTTAAAGTTACCTTGCATGTATGGATGAAAATAAATAAACCATATAAAATAGTGATATTCTAGTTTTAAATTAATACATTGATGTTTTTCCTAATGATTTTCCTAGTTTTATTCTTTATCATGTGGATAAGTTTAGTGTTGACATAGTACATGATTATAAGCTTATTTCTAAGAACCCTTATCTAATAGATCAAGTGGAACTTTTATAATTGAAAAATGAATTGTATGATTTATTATATAATGTTTTATTTAAACCTAGAACATCATTATTGGGTTCTCCTTCCTTGTTTGTTAAAAATAAATATGGTTCAATGAGACTTTTTATTGATTATAGGCCTTTTTATAATGTTACTGTTAAGAACAAGTATCCTTTTACTTGACTTGATGATTTGATTTATCAGCTCCATGGAACACAGTATATTCCAAAGGATGACCTAAGGTTGGGGTACCATTAGTTGAAAGTGATGTATGTAGAGATTATAAAGGTTGTGTTTCAAACTAGATATGGGAACTATGAATTTGTAGTTTTTTTAATTATGTTATAAAATTCACCTTTAACATTTAGGGACATTATGAATATAATTTTTCACGAGTTCTGAACAAGTTTTTTGTTGTTTTTATTGATGAAATATTGTCATATTATAGATTTATAGAGGAACATGAAAGGATCCATGGTGTTTTATTGAAAACATTAAAAGAAAAAAAATGGTATGGGAAATATTGAAACTTTGAATTTTGGTTGCAAAAAAATTCATTACTTTTACATATTATTTCTAACTATTGAATATCTGTTGACACTACAAATGAAAAAGTAGATTAATAATGTTCAAGACCCACAAATATCATAGATATATATAGTTTTGTAGGATTTTTTGGTTATTAGAATATATTTTTTTAGAAAATTTCTTGGTGGTCTATTCCACTGATTATGTTTACTAAAAAAAGAGTTATGTTCACATGGAAAAAAGAATTTGATGATATTTTTTAAGAACTAAAAAAGAATAGTGGTTAATACTCATTTGTTTTCCCTAAATTCCAAAAATAATCAATTCTTTATATATTTTTATGATTCATTGAAAGGACATGGTAGTGTCCTAATGCAGAATGATCAGGTAATATCTTATGAGATGCATCAGTTGAATCCTCATGTGTTAAATTACCACACACATGATTTCAAATAGCTATTGTTGTTTTTTTGAAAAAAAAATAGGGGAATAATTTGTATGGAGTATGTGTGAAATATATACCGATCAAAAAACATTTAATTATATATTCACTTAGAAATAATTTACCATGATATAGAGAAGATGGATTAAACTAATCAATTATAATTATTTAATGATTCATTACCACCAAGGAAAATAAAACAAAGTGGATGATGCTTTAAGTCAAAAATTATTACTGCATTAAATAGGTTACATTTTTATATACTCCTTTGTTTAGTGATTTGATAAATTTTTTCCTAGAATTTGTGAATGTAGGAATATAATCTATTTTATTTCAGGTTTTTTCACACTCGACTTTGCCAAAAAAATTACGCAAGCTCATAAGGAGGATGAATATTTGTAGTAAATGGTATAATCCCTTAATAAAGGTAAGTTACATAAGTTTAATAAAGATTAAGAATGTATTTTATGATTTGAAAAAAATATAAAGTGTGCCATGTGATTCCCATTTGAGGAATGAGTTATTTGTTAAAGCTCAAATTGCATCGTTGTCCTTTCACCCAGGTACCACTAAGATTCACAGAGTCCTTTGGGAGTATTACTAGTCGAAAGTTATGAAAGTATATATTGATGATTTTACCATAAATATTTTGACTTATTATCATTATAAATCAGAAATAATGTTACTAAAGAGGTTGCTTCAACCTTTTCCAATCCCAGAGTGTAAATTGAAAAGTATATCAATGGATTTCATTATAGGACTTCCGAAGACTACTCAATGTAATAATGTGATTTGGGTTATAATTAATTGATTAACTATATCATTACATTTCCTTTACATTTGGGATAAAATGGATTTAAATCACATTTATCGACTTTATCTAAAGGAAATATTTAGGTTAAGTTTATATCCCTATTTTATTAGACTATGATCCCATGATCAAATCTAATTTCAGGAAAGGTCATCATAATTAGTTCTATATTTAATTAAATTATAGTATATTATTCCATACTTAATTAGATGGAAAGTATTTGTAGACAATTAAAACCAAATTAGAATGTTTCATTCTTATTTAGTGGATTAACAGGGAATCTGGGATCAATATCATTATTTGGTTGAGTTTTTTTATTATAATAGATTTCATTCTAGTATACAGATGGCACCCTTTGATGAAATGTTTTGAAAGCAGTGTTAGACACCAACATTACTATATTATGTAAGAGAATGGAAGTTAATGGAAATATAATTAGTAGATTAAATATATGAGAAGTTTCAATTGATTTCACAACACATGAGGATAGCTCAGATCAGGCAGCAAAGTTATAAAGATAAATAGAGTAATGGTCTTTCATTCAAGGTAGGTGATCATGACATTCTAAATGTTTCTACATGGAAATATGTGATGCACTTTGGTAAGAATGGTAATCTTAGTACATGGTTCATTAAACCATATGAAATATTGGATAATTTTGGATAATTTTTCTATTAAGTGGATTTACCTTCGAGTTTATCTCAGGTAAACAATGTGCTTCACGTTTCAAGGTTAAGGAAATATGCACCCAAATCATCTAATGTTTTGATACATGAAGTAGTTCAGTTGGAAGTGAATTTATATATTAAGGAAAAACGAATTCAGGTTTATGAACATAGGGGTAACTTTTTCCTTAATTAGGTGGTTCACCAATTTAAGGTTTATTGTAAAACAATATGGTTGGAGAGGCTACATGTGAACATGAAACTGTAATGAGGGAAAGAAATCCCAACTTGTTTAATAAGTGAATACAATTTTGAGGACAAAATTTATAAAAGGGGGAAGGATGTAAAATCCAAATTAATGATATAATAAATCATTTTAATATTTATTAATTATAATTAGGTTGTTATATTAGTTATAAAAATATTATGAAATTTTAAATCAAAAATGAAATTATTTTAATTATACACTTTTGTTATAAGGTTTTATTTAAAAACATGATTTATAAATTTTAGACTTTTAATTTTAATAAATTAATATAATTTTTAAATAATAATATCAAAATTTACTTTGTGTGATATTTTGTGATTTTTTGGGAAAAATGATTTTTTAGTCAATAGTGACAAATACAGATTTTTTTTAAAAGGTCATTTATTTTTAATAGATTATGTAATATAAAAGTAAAAATTTATTTCGAATATGTTTTTAATTAACCTAAATATTATATAGTTTATTTTATTAATTTTTAATCAAATTAATATTTTTTTAAAATATATTATTTTTTTGGGTTTAAAGACTGTTTTTATAAGAACTTTTTTAAAATTCATAATGTTTCATCTTCTCAAGTAATTAAAATAATCTATAATGGGGATTGTCTTAAATGAAATTTATAAACTATATATCCTTAAATATTAATTTATTTTTTTATAATTATTATTATTATTATTCATAGAGTTAATATTGAATAATTTTTTTCTAAAAAATACTCTTCTTAAAAACACATTCTCTCATAGAGACTGTGGAATTAATATTAAAATTATTTATTCCAATAATTTTAATTGAAGTTTGAATAATTATTTTCATATTTGGAATAAAAATTATTTATAATGTCTAATAAGGTTAACTTAATTCGAAACCAGAGTGATAAGTGAAAACAATTAAAAGTTATTACAACGATTAATGTAAAAATGAGAATTAGCAAGTGACTAAAATTTAATCGTAAGAGGTCAAATGACCAAGAAACGTTTCAATAACCCATTGGATGGAAATATATTGAAATTATCCATTATATAATATAATTTGGATCATTATTGGGGCCACATTACATGGAGAAAATGTGTTTGGATTTCACTCTTTAAAAAATCTTCAAGTTTCCAACACACCACACTTATCAATGAAATCCCCCTCTCCTCCTTTATTCCCATATATAAAGACCTTTTTCATAGAAATTACCCACTAAAATCACATATAACCCTCACTTATATCACTCTACATACATTAATTGGGATTAAATCCAACAAATGAAGTCCTTTTGTTGAATCCAAAAGGAGTTACCCGAAGTAGAGGTAACATTCATCAATGTGTGTTTTGTTTTATTTATTAATCAAACCCCTTAATTTCTATTTATATTATGGTTAAATAATAACCACAGTATCCTAAATATAATAAGATATTTTTATTATAAGGTTTAGACTTACATCTAGACAAAATTCCATCAAACGGGTTATGAATTCATCATTCATGTGCACAAAAGACTGCATCCTTGCAAAACTATATCGTTCGTTTTTCCCTTACCACATATCATGGTATGGAATAATGAATGAAATAATATTTATATATTATATTTATTATATTAAAAAATATATATATCTCTGGAGTCATT
The DNA here is from genome assembly GCA_963277665.1 of Viscum album. Taxonomy (NCBI): domain Eukaryota; kingdom Viridiplantae; phylum Streptophyta; class Magnoliopsida; order Santalales; family Viscaceae; genus Viscum; species Viscum album. The sequence goes on from OY728163.1 coordinate 2,119,586,058, forward strand.
ATATCATAAATTTCCCTTTTATATATCATACCATTAGGGATGCGATAATGTCGCTTGTTTGTATGGAGGACTACCGTATCATGAAGTGATGTGAAGTGTTTTTCACTAACTTATTACATAAAAGGTAATAAGGGTAACTATAATGAATATATATGATAAAAATGACATAATTAGTACTTTAATTACATAATTATATTTTATTAAACATAATATATCATTTTATTATTATCGTTTCACATAATGAAAAAGTTATAACATCATTCATAGACGTGTGGACTACTGCCTCCTTAAAGTGATGCGATCCTTATTTTTTATCACCATATCACAAGAATGAAATATAGACGTATATATAATAAAATAATATTTTATTTATGATATAATTATCATTATATATTCAAAAAATTTACTTACACTCCTTCCATAATGATCACTGTAAAAATGGGATCATTACTCAAGAATACGTACGACTTACCGTCTCTATGATATAAATGTTAGTTAATTTTTCATAACCATATTTCATAAATTGAATAAAATTTATAATTTATGTATAAATATGAATATTATTTCATGATTATTAATCAGGATATGTTTATGTAATGACCTTATTGATCTTAGTCGACCAACCAAAGTCAATTTTGACTCATAAACCTAATGTGGTAAAAACATATGACTTAAAAATAATTGATTAAGTAATTATATATAACTTTTTAATAAGGGAAGTAAAATTAATAATAAAAATTATAATGGTTATAAATAAAGTAAATATTAAATATATTTTTATTAGTCAGGGTGATAAATACATCTGTGAAAAGTCTGACCCATGTTAAGGGACATCATCTCAATTTTCATTCATTGATGAAATTCTTAATGTTATGAAATTTTATTATTTTATAATATGTATATACAGACCTGTTTATATTATATATCAAAATTTTATCAATTATCATGATATTAAATGTTTATAATTTCATTATTTAATGGGGGTTATGATTCATGTTTGTCTTATGTAATAAGAGGTTATTCATTGAAAAAAATACTCTTTTAAGGTTTTACATAAAACTCCCCTTTTATTCAATGTCAATTTTTTTAGAATGATATTTAAATTTTATTGATATGGATATAAAAGATTTATAAATCTAACTTTATGTCTCTTTTAGTTTATTTTAAATGTTTTCAAAAGTAATTTTTTTATGTCTTATAAAAGTTGCGATGATAATGACTTGTCCTACCACCATGAAAGTTATTTCATTTATAGAATCTTATAAAAGATTAAATTTTTTGTTAACTTAAAACTCATTTTTCATTTTTTGCTATTTTGGCATTAAAAATATTTTTTTGAAATAAAATTGTGTTTTTATATAAAATGGTATTTTTTAAATAAAGTTTTATTTTAATATCTGAATATGATTTTCATATGATTTTTACAGAGTTTTTCAAATGATGAAATGATTTATTAATGATGTGTATCCATGATTTTATAAATCATGGGTGAACCCAAATATCTTTATGTGAGCCTTTTATATATTAAATGATGTGTGCACCTATATAGAACTCCAATGCATTTGATAATAATTATGTTATTCAGATAATTACATTGGAAGTTTTTCATATGGTTATTCTAATTTTTAAGGGTACTTTGTGGGATCTATAATGGTTATATTAGATGTTATCCTTAGGTACCTACATGAATTTTCTATGCATTATAATGAATTTTTTTGGAAATAATTTTTTTTCAACAGTTAAATTAAATTATCTTTTTAAATTAATTATATTTCCCTTTATGGGTAAAATTTTATGCCTCTATGAAAGGATTTTTCATGGATTTAAATGTTTTCCATTAGGTTGAAGATTTTTTTATTTGTATATCCCATACTAAGAATTTTGTGTTCATCCCATTTTTTTAAATGTTTTTAAAGGATTTAAGGATGATTAAGGGATTAGAAGAGGTCATGTTAAACCCCTGGAATAATTTTTATGAGATGAAATCTTGTTTTATTTTAAAAACATTATATGGTGGAAACATGGATACTAATCGGAATTGTCAACCTTGTATTATATGATTATTTATGTTTTAGTTATGAACTAATTCCCTAAAACTGTAAACCTGAAAATATCCTCAATGTGAATGAAAGGAAGTTTCATAACTAAAACTCAAGATTATTTATTGATTAAGTTTAAAGCCTTATAATAATTCTAACCATTATTTCTATAAATGAATTAGTTATCCAAGTAAAAAAATATTCATCAATTTATTGGGAGTTTATAAGACTATATTCTAATCATGGATCAGAATATAGTACCATTAAATTAGAGAACAACCCACTAACATGAACTCTATATTTGGGGACACATAATTTTTCTCATTAACAAGCAATTGCATAGACCAATATAATATTGTTTCCCTATTCTATATCCAAACTCATAAAAATACATATGATATGTTACATGGAAAACTAAAACTTTACTCTCTCCCATTTGAGTCAAATAATGAGATAAATGATTAACATCCTCTTAATATAACATAATGATACTTGACGCTCATCTGTATTGAAGGGAGACTAGTCCTTATGGGTGAATATTATTAATAGTGTTGCATTCTAAAAAAAATTAAAACTAAAACCTCTAACTATGGACAAAAAGATGAAGGAAAATATTGGCCTCTTTAACATTCTAGGATACCATCCATGAAACAAAATCCTCAATAATTCATGGTTAAAATACTAATCCTAAATAATAATGTAGATTAGTAGAGAAAATTATTCATACAAATCCAAAATATACACTTTGAAAATTTATAGTATATTTAATTATATTGAAGGAATTATAAAAAATCATGGATTTTCTCATAATTCTCCTTATTTTATGTTGATTATGTGTTAATGGAATTGATTAACACTAACACAATCAATTATGGAAGTTAAAAAACCATGGATCTCATGAGCCGCATCAAAATAAAGAGGGAATTTTTTTATCAAATTGCATAATAAAAAGGTGAAAGTCTACATAACAGCACTTAAATGTTGAATATGGTAATACCACCTTTCTATCCCATATTTAATAATACTCAAACTAGAAATAAATCATTCAAAACCAAATAGATCAGTCCATGTAAATGAATAAAATATATTTCCATGTATGGGGGTAATCATTAATTTAAATCTCATGATTCAACAACTGTTCATCTTGACACAACCCCATAATACCATCTACTATAGAGAACTAACAACAATACACTAGGCTAGATGAAAAAATTATATATAAAGTCATCAAAATAGATAGAAAACACATTCAGACTATAAGGTTTTTTTGAATATGGTCTTTTCAAAATCAGAGGGGCGTTGAGTTTTATCAACATCATTATATAGATATCAAATCAATGGGCCTAGTCTACAACCTATTTCAGAAAATGCTTCTAAAATTATTCAATGACTATAAGAAATATAACCACTTATGCCTCTACTTATATAAATGAAAATGCTTCTAAATTATTTGATAATTCTTTTAATATACCATAACTCATTAAATAATATAAATCGACAATAATAACTTTATAATGGATCTCCTCAACATAGAAAAAAACACTCCTTAAAAACAATTGATTATATGAAATAGTGAAAAAATTTAATTCCATGATGGATATCTATGTGTTTCATCAAATATAGGATAAAATATCAATATGAATTATGGTATAATATATTTTTCTCACAACCCCAATAAAGATCATGAAATATTATTTATCCTCTAAAATGAAAGGCTAACACCATGGGAACTAGAAGATCCTCTAACATTAGTACCACATTGAGGAATAATATGGAAATAATAATGATGTTTGAATCTATAGAATAATAAAAATAGAAATACATGTCTTAACATAATAAAATTTTACCTCAAACAAACTCTAGACCATCTAGTGATGAAATCTATAAAGTATTAAACTATCCATATCCAAATTCTTTCCCTCATAGTACCTAAAAGAGACAACATACATGGTCATGATAATACCTATGAACCTAGTATAAGGGGGATATAATATGGTTTCCCTAAATGGATCCATTTTTTCTTAAAATAACATAAAACAATTATTTCTTCAAGTGATAATACATATGATTAATGTATTTTAAGGCTAGAAAAAAATGACCTATATCATTACATGATATATAATTTTTCTCTTTTAATGTAAATTCCTAGTGAACACGATATCATAAATAAATAGAAATTTAACTGAGTAGTTTTTGGATAAATCGGAAGCCTATCTCTAGAGAATTTGGAAAAAAAGCTATATATTATATATTCAAACTATATGGAACCTTGTAGGACTTGAAATTTGAGACCCTCTATATATAGCCCTTTCCCTATAGAATCCATAATTAATATCCTCTCTAAATGATCACAACTATTTGCACTTCCATGCGATCCAATCCGCCTTCTTATATTCTATGACATATATGGAAAATATAAATTTTCAATCATCTAACAATTTATGGGACACATCCCCACCTCCAAATTCTATTATATATAAATTCCATCAAGGAAAATGATTAGGGGAAAGTAAATTAGGTCCTTGGAAGGAGTTTTGAGATCCTATTTTCTCAAGAATACTTAATGAATAGATAGAAGCACTTGCCTATTTATTCCCTCATTGTAGATGAAATTATATCATCATGATACTCTGGAAGAAAATTATCTTTCAAAATAAACACCTTCATCCACTCCCAATAAAATGGAATCCATGACTAATGATATGTACCTCACCTTTAATGACCAATGGATCCTGATATTCCAACCTAGATATAATCAAACTAATGGTGATATTTTGATTCTACATATAGTTCCAATTCCATAGATTAGTGAAACATCCATCATTCTTATGAAATCCCTAAAAATAAAACTCACACAGTTTATTCAAGAAATATTCATCCTCATTATCTTGGCCCATCCCCATATGGTCAACTATATCATCCATCCATACCTCAATAACCTAAATTACACTTGTAAAATAATTAACAAGAATTTATATAAGTTTATAAGTAAACTCTAAAATCGGGTTTCATGAAAGGAATATAATATTCTATTTATTAGGTTCATTTTGATATCAAAAATAAAAAAAAATCAAACATAAGGGAAATCAACCTTGATGCATGTACCAACAATAAGACTCTACACTATAATCAGAATAACCTCACTAACATAGTTTAGTAAACTTAATGACCTTCTTTAAAACCCAAAAATAAATTATAAACCACCATAATATACATACAACCTTTGATGTAATCTTCTACTTACACTAAAATATATATAAAAAATCATTACACATCATATAAAAAATATGAATAAAAATAATTCATATAGTCAAATTTAAGCACCTCAGATTAAGATTTCAATATTTAGAATTAAACATCCATTTTACATTCATTATGTAATTCAAGTTCTTATTTAATGAAAATACATTATCATCCATCACACCTATTTATTCCACCCATATTCTATTCATTAATTTTATTAATATTTTATAAACATCCCATAATTTATTTCTTTCCAACCATACTCATCTACATGATAATCATTAAAAATCACAAGTATAAGCTATAAAACACCCTTAAAACCATTAACCAACAATTTCAAAACAATAATGTATCTTGGGAAAACAACCCACATATCTTAAAAAAATACATTATCTTTCCATAGAAAAAAACCAAACACCATTCCACATCAACATCCACATCCATTGAGACCAAACATGGAAAGTTAACCTCTAAACTCACTACACATTAAATACAGTGAACCAAAAAATCATAAAAAATCCCAATCCATAACATAGAAACTATATTACAAAAAATGAGAATTTAGGAAGCATGCAACAACATGTTCATGAAAAAAATAAATACCCCAATACCCTTTTTAATATATTATTCTTGATTAACCCCCATTTTCTCTTCTAATGACTCTTAGATGTCACACAACTGGTTTCGTAGCATCTTTACATAGTTTAACTATATAACGGGGTTTTCTAAAATTGAACAAATTATATGATAATAGATATCTATTTCAATATAAAATTATTTTTAGATTTAAAAAATCATTCAAAAATCAAATAATAAAAATATTGAAACATTAAGAAAATGTATCAAAATATTTCCTATAATTTATTTTAGTCTATTCCATTACCAAAACTAATTAAATCTACACCATCACCAAAAAAATATGAACTAGATTATTATATATTCATTACACGTAAAGTAAAATCTAATTATCAAATATTAAAAAATAATAAACGTTCTATAATGAATTCATATGGTCCTAGTGAGGAAAAGAGTTGATTACTAGATTAATGTCATATTGGGGAATCATTATAAAAACAAATCAATACAATCCTATAACATCCCAAATTGAATCACTAGATATGATACAAAATTCTACGTAGCCTCATACGCACCTCCCCTTATGCAAGAGCTCGCCAACTAGTAGTGAGGGTCTCAAGTGGGTCTTTGGGGAGACTATACCCCCTATACCATGTAAAAGGATCAAATAATCAAAAAACAATATGATAAATTGGAGTAAAAATAAGGAAAGTAAAAAATAACATACAAGGAATTTAATGGCTCCCAGTGTAGAGAGAAAAACCAAGTAAGCATCAAACAAAACTAGAAGTAAATAAATAGTCTTCTACAGAGTTCCCTGGTGCCTGTCCTGATCCACTTCTACTCTATGCTTTATCACCCAGTCGTCCACCATAAGGACCTTTCCTTTCACTGGATATCTATCCATTAAATTTACAACAACACCAAATTTCCCAAGTAGGGTGTGAGTACAAGACCAAGTAGGACACCACCAATGTGTCTTAAACATGATGTGATCAAAATACAAGTGTATTCCATAATAAATAATGCCAAGTAAATACACAAACAAAAAACAAGAGGTTGTGTACTAACCTAGCTTTGAAAACCCCTGGCCTTACTTGATTCCTTTCAATCTCGGAATAGATAACCACAATGTCATATAAATCAACAATTTTCCATTAGGCTAATGAATCATTTTTCTCAGTGTCATCATGTGACATTATCAATGCTCTTCAAGAATATATGTTTCTCATTATGTGCAAGTGAAATTAGAGATAATCAATGTCCCTTAATCTTTGAGTTGACATTCTAATGAAATATAGATAATCACGTACCTTAGTAATTAAATCACAATGTCGAGAAGACATATTGGCGACCGAGAGCTTATTTGTCCCCTATTCATTGAGTGCATCACAATGAATCGTCATTTTCCCTTCTCGTGCATTGAACCCTCATCACCAGTCATGTGCATTCCTCCTCGAAAGGATAACACAAGTTTTGATGGTTTGTTAAATGATACTCCAAGGCATCATTGTATCCCTTATTGCCAGACATGTGAATCCCAAGGCATCGTCATGTTCCTTCCTAATTTATTAGACCCTTGTCATTAGTCATGCGCATCCCCCCTCCATAGGATAACACAATTCACAATGGTCCACTACATGTATTACCCTATGAATCATCAAGTACCTACCCCATGCATTAGACCCTCATTGTTAGTCATGCACATCCCTCCTCCAAAGGATCACGCAAGTCGACAGTCCAGCTGTCTTGGTTCCAAAAAACATGATGTATACATAGCATGGAAAGATATATATATATATACATGAATAATCATATCAATATTATTAGGTAGCACGCAATGTACACATAATCACACATCAATGTGAATCAATAGCTAAACTTTAATCATGGAATACCCACATGAATTCACTATTTAAACATGTTTTTGCATCATCTTATTAGTGAAAATAATTTTTAAATAAGCCCAAAAAGTTAAAGAACTTCCTACCTCAATCGATGGAAAAAAAACTCTCATAGTTTTTTCAGATGTCAGAGTGGCATGTCAAAGTCTCAATCTATTGGAAAGTTGATTCTTGAGGTTTAATAGAGGTTTTCTTAGAATCATAACATTTATTTTATTTCAAAAGAGATAAAACATCACATGTGATAAAATATTATCTTTCTCAAATAAATCTCAAATTATCCTTAAATTTATCACACATGCTGATAAATTTTAAATATCACTTTACCCTTTAATAAGTCAGGTGAAATTATGATTCATGACTTTTATTTTAATTTTATTGCACGCACAGAAAAATTAAATTATTATTTTATCATTTCTTAAATATCACATTAAATGATAATTTTTTACTTTTAATTTAATTTTATTGCATGCGCTGATAAATTAAATTGTTATCTTATCATTTCTAAAATATTACATGAAATGATAATTTTTTATCAGTTGTTTTGATAGTTTAAAATATTACATTATCATTTTAAAAAGGGTCACATAAAATGATAAAGTTATATCACATGCGTTTATAATTTAAATTTTCATTTTTTCAAATTAAATAATAATTAAAAATTTTAAATTGTCCTTTAAGTCATCATGCGTAATGATAATTACAATTATTATCATTGAACTATCTTATGCATTGGTAATTATAAATTTCAATTAAAAGAAATTATCATGTGAGTTGATAATCATAATTTATAAATTATATTTAAATTATCATGTGGGTTTGATAATTAAATATTCAAATTTTCATTAAAATTACACAATGATAATTTTATTTGAACTTATCCTCTTATTTTTATCTATATATATATACACTTATGTGTGTATATATATATATACAGACATATATATAGACTCACACGTGTAAATATATATATATATATATATCTGTTGATAATTTTGATAAATTATCTTTAAAAAATCGATGAAATTATCATTTAACAATTAAAATGATCCTCCTTTATTAGTTTTTATAACCTTATCATGTGATAATCTCCTCATAATTATATTTTAAATTTTTGTATAAAACTATTCCAAATAATTTTATATAATAAACTGATGCAATCATTACTTGATAATATCACTTAATTATCTTTGATAATTTTGGGTAATTTCTATTTGAAAAAAATAATAATTAAGAACTCACTTTTCCCTAGAAGCTCATCTCCACACACCATAAGAGGGGAGGCTCCGTGTTCGGATCCCTATTCAGTGATCATTTTCTCTCCCAAATTCTTCGATCGTGAAGCATGTAGGATCTTGTTTGGGGTTCCATGTTTAAATAGGGGTTTAAATGTGTGAATCGCCATATATTTTTAAACCTATCATCAATTTTCTAAGTGAAATTAAAACACACATTTTTATCCATTAATCATGGAAATTATTGTTGCGGATTCATTTAATCCTACATAGAAACGCGTTTTTGGTTTTTATTATGGTCAAAATATACCACAATGTAGATTCAATGAAGCATCCCTCTTCATCCATGGGGATAGGCTGATGGGACATGGGGAAGAAAGTGAATAGTGAAAATTTACCCCTTTTTCATTTAATTAATTAATTAATTAATTTCATTATTTGATAGAAAGTCAAATTAATAAAAAAAATCCAATCTATATGCTTGTTGCACATAAAAAGTTTATATCTACTAGGGTAAACCCCCTATTCTGAATAGGATGGATGTGTTGTAACGTCTGTATGATGCACTGTTTGTATGATATAAAATTATTTTCAATAATTTATATTTTTTAACATTTTATGTAAAAACAATAATTATAGAGCGGGGCATCCAAATTCCCACTGCCCTAGAATTTTATACCCCCACTACGGTAAACGCCATATTACAAATCCAACGATAGTCTCAGTTTTATTTCACAATGCATCATTTTGAAGTTATTATTTTATTTTTCATAAATTTCTCATACTTAAAATAACATTTTTATTATTTTTATTCCGTCTTTACTAAGGCTTTGCAGACCTCAGAAACTCATACTTACTCAATGTTTAACTATAGAAATATTTATTTGAATATTCCAGAGTATTAATTTGGGTGTTTTACCCATCCATAATGTGTTTAACAAAAAAATGAAACTTTTCACTAATAAACCATTTTTCCAATTTAAAGTATTACTAATTTATCAAAATGGTCGTTAATTATATTTTTAAAAAATAGGATGTTACAATTCTCCCCCTCTATCAACTTATCATCCTCGAGTAGCCTCTATAGTGGTCCTACTTGAACAAATCAGGCCACTGAGCTCTAACATCATACTCATGTTCCCATGTCTCTTCCAGGATCCACCCATGCTGCCATTGAACTCGTACTAGTGGTATATTCTTCCCTTTTAACACCTTCTTGATGTGGTCCATGATCCATATCATATTTTTCTCATAAGATTATTCAGTCTCTGGCTCAACGTTATCGCAGTCAAGAACATCCGTAGGATTAGGTGTATACCTCCTAAATAGTGACACATGGAAAATACCATGCATATCATGATAGCGTGAAGGGAGTTCTAGATGATACAATATTGCCCCTATTCACTCGATGACATCAAAGGGTCCAACAAAACGTTGTGCTATCTTTCCCTGTTTCCTCAGATGGTTGTTCCCAAACTGAGGAGTCACTCTCAAAAAACCCAATCTCCCACAGCAAACTTCAAGGGTATCCTCTGACATTCGGCATAATATTTCTATCTAATTTGAGCATTGATCAATCACTTTCATATTAGCTACACTCTTATAGGTCTCTTGAATCATACTAGGTCCAACAACTGCTACATTTCCCAATTCATGCCAATAGAGTGGTGAGCGACACAACCTCTCATAAAGAGCCTCATAAGGTTCCATATAAATAAAATCATGATAACTATTTTTATATGAAAAATCAATGAAGTCCAATTGATCATTTCATACTCCACCAAGGTCTAGTATATAAGCTCATAGCATATCCTTCATTATTTGTATAGTCCTCTCAGGTTGTCCATCGGTATGAGGGTGATACATCGTGCTTAACCTTAGCCGAGTCCCAAGGTCTTTATGCAAGACCTACCAAAATCATGATCTAAAACAAGCATATCTATCCGAAACCATTCTCAATAGAACTCTATGTAGGCACCCAATCTATCATACATAAACTTTTCCCAACTACTCCACATAGTGAGTCTCTCTGATCCGTAAGAACTGGGCATGCTTCACTAATAGATTGAAGATCACCCAAACTACATCACAACTCCTTGGGGTCCTAGGTAATATGTTCACAAAAATCGTAGTAATGACTTCCCACTTACACATAGTTATTGGGAGTGGCTACAAGAACCCTCCAGCACACTAGTGCTCAAAATTCACCGTCTGGCAGGTGAGGCATCGAGAGACAAATCTGGCAATCTTCCTCTTCATACTTAGCCACCAGAACTTTCATCTAAGGTCATGGTACATCTTCATCTCACTAGGATGTATCGTCCACCTAGAGGTATGGTAATATATCATCAGTTCCTCACTAATGGAAGTAGGAACCCCTACTCTTCTATAGACCAAGATTATGTTATTACTATCCATCGACCATCCGTGTATCAGGTCACCTCCAGTGAGTCGTTCCCTCATCGTAGTACACTCTGGTTATGAATCATAAATAGTCCTCAACCTTTCCATAAGGGAGGATGTAATCAAAAGAGAAGATAAAATCATATATCTTTGATCCTTTAAAGAATCAACCATCCAGTTATCCTATAAACACATCAAACGCCACTGATCTTCAGAGGATTTCTTCCCAAGTTCCTACTCATCCTGTATCATATAGCTAAGGGAATCTGCTATGACATTTCACTTTCTAAGGGAATATGTCATATTGAAGTAAAATGTATATAGATACACAATCCAATGTCTCTGCCTCAGATTTAGGACATTCTGAGTGAATACATACTGAAGGCTCGTGTGATATGTGTAAACAACAAGCCCTTCACTAAAGAGATAATTCCTCCAACATTTTAGTGCATGGAACATTGCTGCCAGTTCAATGTCATGCGTAGGGTAGTTATTATCATGGGTTTATAGAGGTCAAGACCCATATGATACTACCTTTTCCCTTTTCATTAGTACTTCTCCTAGACTAACTCCTGATGCATCACAATACACTACATGACCAATCTGAGGCTCTGGAACTGTCATTACTGGAGTTATTTCAACCTATTCTTTAGCTCAAAGAAGGCCTCTTCACAATAGTTTGTCCACTGCAACTTTACTCCCTTCTTCATCAAGGATATCATGGGTGCTAATAGTTGGGATAATTCCTTGATAAATCATTGGTAATACCTGGGTAACCCTAGGAAACTCCTTACGTCAAACACATTTGGGGGACATATCCATGACACAACTTCTTATACCTTCTCAGGGTTTACTAATATACCAATTTTAGACACCACATGTCTAATTAAACTCACATATTTAATCTAGAAGTCACATTTTTAAATATTATAATAAATTCTATGATCTAAAAGTGTACTCAAAACTGTCACCAGGTGTATTGCATGTTTCTCTGGTGTCAGTGAGTAGATGAGGATATAGTCAATAAACCCCATGAAGAAAGAGTCCATGTATGGATAAAATATTTTGTTTATGTGGTCCATGAACACATCCAGTTCATTAGCTATTCCTAAAGGCATTAACAAATACTTGTAATGTCTATATCTTCTCTGAAAAGATTTCTTTGGTATGTCCTCCTCTCTAACTCACAACTGATGGTGTCTTGTTCATATATAAATCATTCAAAAACACCAGTCTCCTAGTAATTGATCAAAGAGATCATAGATATTTGGAAAAAGATATCAGTTCTTCACCATCACCTGGTTTAGCTTCCAATAATCAACTCATATTCGAAAACTTTTATCTTCCTTTTTGGAAAACAAAACAGGTGCACCCCATGGTGAAGTTCTAGGTCTGATAAACCCTTTTCTCTCTATGTACTTTGGTAGAACCTTGAGCTCATTTAGTTCGGTTGGATCCATATGACATGGAGGTATCGAAATATTATGCACACTAGGTATGAACTCTATCTTGAAGTCAACTTCTCTATCAGGAGTGATTTCAGTGAAGTCATCTTGGAAGATGTCTTGGTAGAGATCTGAAACTAGTGGAAAATATGAGGAGGTTTCCACTGATTATTCTAAAAGAGCCTAGCCATCTATTTGTTATGTAATTGACCCAAGTTGGATTTGGTCCAGTCCAACTATGACTGATCCCAGTTCCCACTCTCTAGTGTTCTAGAATATATCTCCCTTTAGTGAAGAAAAAGATACCCATATTCAATAGTAATCAATGTCAGCTCGAAAACTAATTAACCAGACCATGTAGAGAATCACATCGAAGGTCATCATTTCTAGAATCATGAATTCCCATAACTTTCTATAGCATACAAAAACTATTAAAAACTCTGGGAATTGATGAATATGTTCTAACTTCATACCCAAATGTGTATTAAGGGAGACTAAATTGAATAAAAACATGACTAGTAATTCAAGTACATCAACTACTTGTGACGATATAAAAGTATGGGAAGCACCAGTGTCAAATAAAGGTAGTAGAGAAAGTATAGGTTATTATAACTGTACCTCTAATAGTTTATGGTCTCTCTCCACCATCAGCTATAGTTTGTTCCACAACATACATGAGGCCGGTTATAGCTTCTCTTCCCTGTTCTTGGGGTACATGACTAGTCTCAGTCTACTATTGGAAATCCCGACTAGTTTCCCCTTACTGATCTTTTCCCTTTCAGAAAATTGGATCCATGTTTCTATATAAAAACTATTGAAGATTTCCCTTATTCATAAAAATATGAAACATACTCTTAGGTCCTCTACTAAACCAACAAAAGTTCCCAACCTTTCTACAGTTAAAACACCATGAAATTACAGCTGAAGGGGTTGATCGAACCACACTCTGCTCGACCTTCATGTTGGTACTCCTCTTCACATCTCCATTCTTCCTCTTCATATTACTATAATAGAATCTTGTAGTGGTGAGAGGAAACTTGGTCACTAGACCACCATGATATGAGTGTATGCCTAATACCTTGTCTTCCTCTAGTCCCTTTTCAAAGGTCAAGGCCTTCTGGAAGACCTATTTATATGTCATCTGGTCAAAACCCCTAAACTAACGTCTGAGATCTGATCAAAGTCCAATATTGAACTTCCAAGACATCTATGCCTTTTTCTAGTTAAATAAGGATAAATATGAAGTCACATTGTAAAATGAGTAGAGTAAGTAGATACATTCATGTAATCTTGTCATAACTCCATGAATTTTCAGGCATGGTCTATTTTCATCATGTCTGAAAAATACTACTCGAGAAAAAGCTCCTTGAAGGTATTCTAAGTCAAACCCTTTTATTTCCTAGACTATCTCATAGTAGTCCACCATCTCCAAAAAGGTCCTTGTAATAAGAAATCCTTTAGGATCATGCATCCTTGTTTAGGGGTCTAGACTAGATCAAAGATACTCTCAATATAGTCCATCCAATACTCAATATCTTGAGGTCCACTAGTTCCCTAGAATGGTGGAGGGTGCTGAAGCTAAAAATCCCTATCATGGTCAGTCATTGTCTTTTGTGAGGGTCCTCCCTAGATAGACACTATCTAGAAAAGTCCTGGGTGAGTAGGTCCTACAGCCTGAATCTTCAATTTTGGTGTAGGTTCATGATGGGGCACATCCCCTTGTACCATTGGTGGTGATACGAGAGCATACTGGGTTGTCGTAGCTGGTGGTCCCATCGCACATCTCCGAGGTGGAATCTTTGCAAAAGAAGGAACATTAGGAATATGAAAAGATCCTAACCATTCTATGGGATCAAATAAGGTTTTTCTAATATTATATTGAATAAAATAAGGTTTTTCTAGGAATCTAACCATAACCCAATGTATAACCCTTATAACACTTACTCTTGTCTCCGTCCATGAACCTTAGTCATATTCATATATATACTGACACAATATAATTCTTTGATAAACTTAATTAATTCCTATAAGATATATCACACAACCAATATATCACACAAATCCACTATTCTAAATAGATAACACAAGTCAAGGAATTTAATTAATGAACTACGATGAAAAAAAACATGTATATTCATGGAATGAAAATCTACATGTCTAATCATGATCCATGGCCATGATTGAAATATTATAAATCAGATATAACATAATTTTCATCATGCTAGGTGAATTTAATCAATAGTAAAGAGAAACAAATTTTTTCCATTTTGTGGTAACTCGGAGGTCCACTATGTAGTGTTGGTCAGACACTAACATAGTATCCCCCACCTGAGTCCCAACCATCCTGGATCTTGTATAACCTATCCCAACCCAAAGAGAAGAAATAAGTTAGTAAAAATATTTTGTCTTTGAAACAATTTTGTAACATCCTGAATTGAATCACTGGGTCTGATCTTGAAGACTTTGTAGCCTCATGCATGCCTCCCTATATGCAAGAGGTTTACAACTAGCAGTGATAGTCTCATGTGGATTGTTGGGGATATTATACCTCAAATACCATGTCATAGGATCAGATACTCAAACAATAATATAATAAATCATAGTAAAAATGTGGAAATTAAATATGGCATACAGGCATTGTAATGCCTCCCAAAGTGGTGAGCAAAATCAAGTAAGCAGTAAAGAAAACTGGGATTAAATAAACAGTTTTCTACATAGTGCACCGGTGCCTGTCTCTATCTACTTACACTCCATGTTCCATCACTCAATTGTCTTCCATAGGGCCATTTACCTTCACTGGATCTATAGCCATGAAATCTATAAGCATGATGAAATGACCAATTAGGGTGTGAGTACAAGACTCAATAAGACACCACCAATATGCCCTAAACCTGATGTGATCAAAATAGAAGTGTTTGAAATAATAAATAATGTGAAGTAAATACACAAGACAAAACTAAGTGGTTGTGCGCTAACCAAGCTACGTCAACCCCTGACCATACCAAATTCAAATCTATGACAAAATAGATAACCATGACATCGGATGAATTAATTATTATACATTAGGATAATGAATCATGTTTCTCAGCATCATCATGTGATAGTATCAATTTTATATAAGAACATATGTTTCTCTGTATGTGCAAGGGAAATGAGAGCTAATCATCTTCCCTTAATCATTGTGTTAATGTACTGAGGACCAAGAGCTAATCATGTCCCTTAGTCATCGAAGCACATTGTCAAGAAGACATACTAGGGACTGATAGCTAATCAGTACCCTATTCATTGAGTGAATCCCAATGAATCATTGTATGACCTTATTTTTCATTTAACCCTTTTCATCAGTCATGCGCATCCCTCCAAATAATAACATAATTTGTCATGGTCTACTACAAGATACTACAAAGCATCATCATATCCTTCGTTGTCAGACATGTGTATCCCAAGGCATCATTTTGTGCCTTCCTCATGTATTAGGCCCTTCTCATCATTCATGCACATCCCCCATCTAGAGGGTAACACACGTCACAATGGTCTACAACATGGCTTCCCCTTAGCATCGTCATGTGCCTAACCCATGCATGGGACCCTCATCGTCTGTTCTGTGCATCCCACCTCCAAAGGATAACGCCAGTTTGTGGTCCACCTATCTTGGTTCCAAAACAACCCATGAGGTATACATAGCATGGAAGGGTATATATATATATTTGCATGAATAATAAAATCATCATGAGTAAGTAGCACAAAATGTACACGTAATCACACAATAATGTAAATAAACAGCTAAATTTTACTCAAGGAATATCTACATGAATTCTCTATTTAAACATGTTTTCTCATCATCTTATTAATGATAATCATTTATAAATAATCCCAAAAGGTTAAGGAACATACTACCTCAACATTTGGGTAAAACATCTAATAGTTCTTCTGAACATCAGAGTTAGACGTCAAAGTCTCAAGCTATCGGCACGTTGGTGCTTGAGGTTTAGTAGAGGTTTTCCTAGAATAATAACATTTATTTTATTTAAAAAGCAATAAAACATCACATCTGATAATTATTTCTTATTCTCAAATAATTTTCAAATTATCCTTAAATTTATTTCACACACTGATTAATTTTAATTATCACATTACCCTTTAATAAGTCACATGAAATGATAATTCATGAATTTTAATTTAATTCTATCACATGCACTAATAAATTAAATTACTATTTTAACATTTCTTAAAAATCACATGAAATGATAGATTATTACTTTTAATTTAATTTTATTGCATGCACTGATAAATTAAATTATTACCTTATCATTTCTAAAATATTACATGAAATGATTAAGTTTTTATCACATGTCTTGATAGTTTAAATTATTAATTTATCATTTTAAAAAGGGTCACATAAAATGATAAAGTTCTACCAAATGCATTGATAATTTAAATTATCATTTTCTCACATGAAATGATAATTAAATTTTTTAAATTATCCTATAAGTAACCATCTGTAATGATAATTAAAATTATTATCATCGAAACAATCTTATGCATTGATAATTATAATTTCAAATTGTAAAAAAATTATCATGTGCATTGATAATAATAATTTTGAATTTATCTCTAAATTATCATGTGCATTTGATAATTATAAATTCAAATTTTCATTATAATTAAATAATGATAATTTTATTAAAACCTATCCTCTTATGATTATCTATATATATATTCCCTTGTGTGTGTGTTTATATATACACAGACATATATATATATATATTGATAATTTTGATAAATTGTCTTCAATAAATCACGATGATTATCATTTAATAATTAAAATGATAATCCTTTGATAGTTTCGATAACCTTGTCATGTGATAATCACTTCATAAATATATTTTAAATTTTTGTATAAAACTATTCTAAATAATTTTTTGCGATAAACTGCTATAATCATTGAATGATAATATCACTTAATTATATTTGATAATTTCATGCATTTAAAAACGGTTTAAAACACTTTGACCTGGAAGCCCGCGGCCACGTGCCACAAGAGGTGAGGCACCTCGGTCAGATCCCTAATCGGTGATCATTTTCTCTCGTAAATGCTTTGATCGTGATGTGGTGATGGTCTTGGATGGGGTTCTGGGTTTATATAGGGGTTTCTCCACGTGAATCCCCAACTATTTTTAACCCTAACATCAATTTTCCGAGTGAAATTAAAACACATATTTTTATCCGTTAATAAATTAAAATATGGTGGTTGGGTCATTTAATACTACCAATAAACACGTTATTTATTTTTATTACAGTCGAAACAGACTGAAATGGAGCTTCCATGAAAATTCCCTCTTCATCCATGGTGATAGGCACACAGGACATGGGGAAGAAAGTGAATAGTTAAAATTTCCCCCTTTTTCATTTAATTAATTATTTAAATAATTCCAACATTTGATAGAAAAACAAATTAATAATTTTTTTCCGGATCTATACGTCTGTTTCACATAAAAATTATATCTCTACTTGGGTAAACCCCCCATTCTAGATATAATAGAGGTGTCATAATTTCTATGCAATGCACTATTTGTAAGATATGAAATCATTATCAATAATTTAATATTTTTAACATTTTATGAAAAAACTTTAATTAGCGAGTGAGGAATCCAAATGACAACTTCTTTGGAATGTTATACCCCCACCAGGGTAAACACTATATTATAGATCCAACGGTGGTATCGGTTTTGTCACGTGATGTTATACCCCCACCGTTTTCATGTTATTATTTGTTTTTTCTTAAATATCCTGATCTTAAAATAATATTTTTAATATTTTCATTCTATCTTCACTGAGGATTTTTAGACCTCATAAACTCATACATACTTAGTGGTTAACTCAGAAAATATTTAATTGGATATTTCAAAGTATTAATTTGGGTGTTTTACCCTTCCGCAATGCGTTTAACAGAAAATGAAATTTTCAGTAATAAACTATTTTTCCCCATTTAACATATTAATAATTTATCAAAGAGGGATTTATTGATATTGTAAAAAAATTAAGATGTTACAAATCCCCTATCAAGATGTCAACCCTTACCCAATAGTACCCAATTTAACATCGATGGCTAAGTACAAGAAGGTAGATTAAGTTATACACGATGAATGAGAAGAAAACCCCAAAATGGATTTTGGACTATGGATATCCTAAAAAATGGTAAATACTAATAAAAATTAATTATAAGTTCTATAAAAATTTACATAAGGATGATGAAGTTTGATAAAATGAAATGAAGTACACTCAGATCTATAGGTGGTTTTGAATGTAAAATTCGGATGAAAAATCTCAAGTCTATAGAGAAAAGGTTGATTGTCACACCATAATTTAATTAAATTAAATTATTATCCTTATGTTATGCCACATATCTCTAAAAATATTAAACATTATCAAATAATTAATGTAATGACACCCTAAATGGTAATGACCTATGGATTATCTCCATGAAACACCATTAAAATTATTAATACAATAGATAATTATTAAAACCCATCCATAGTTCATCATAAGATCCCTAGAAAAACACCAAAAAAAAGAGAAAAACCCATTAAATCAACCACTCCAGACTCTATACCATATTTTTGATAACCATTAAAAAAATCCCTATTAATTCCTTTAACCCAATATGCCCCAGATAAAGACAATGGTGTGTCTCAAAGAATACATCATTGGGAATCTAGAAAAAAATTAATAAAGGAAAATAGACCTTTTAATTCCATGGAACATGCCCTCTAGACAGACCATACTATATTAGAAAGTAAAAGTTCCTTATTTTGATCAACCAATAATGGCACAACACCTTTGTGAATTTTAAAAATCATTTAATCCTAGTGAAAAATTATCTTCTCATCCATATTTATTCCATAATACATTTCCTAAAACCACTAACATTGAAAACATGTAAATAAAATATTAAATGTTTTCCAAGACATTAAGAAAAATATTCAAAAATACTATTAATTCTATTCACTAAAATGCTCTATGTATAATGTATTCAATTTATCTAAATTTTCTTTAATGTTTTGAATATTTTAAATAGATAAAATAATATAGGTGTCTCTAATAAATAAATATTAATAAATTTTTATTTCCATTGTAGATATATAATTAAAAAATAAGTGATCTAATTATAATTCACATATCCAATAACCATTCTTCAATTATGTCAAAAACAAATATGATAATTGTTTACTTAAATTCTTCATAAATAAAATATTTTATAACTTAATCATTGATCTCTAAAATAAATATTAATCTATAAATTCAACAATAATTTTAAACAAAAATAAATATATTTAGGATTAATACTCTTCAAGTAATTTCAAAAATATCAATTCAATAAAGTCATGTATATAAAAAATAAATAATCAGGTATATGTAATATAAAACATTTAAAATATATACATCTATGAGAACAAATTAGGATATCATCGACACAAATAAATATAAAATTGTATTCATTTATGACACAAAATAATGAATCAATATTATATAATATTTGACATAATGAACTCATTATTCTTTATGATATTTTAGTATAAACTCACATAAATTAATCTTAAAACTAGAATTGAGAGTTTATTAACATAGATCCTATGTTTTATAGTAGTAAATCATAACATTGTATCTTTGGGTAAGAGTTAACATTGCATAATTGCAATTATATATTTGAGACTTTAATATTCCATTATCCCTAGAAGTATGACACTAGGATTTTAGTACTAAAATAATATTAAATTTCTATAAATAAATTAAATACATAAAATATAAGACCCATGATGGATTATAGACAATAATTATTAATGAAATAATTCTTATATAATTGAAAACAAACATATATATATCACATATATAATTAATTAATACTATGATAAATCGTCAAATAATACTAAAACACCTTATAATCATTTATCTTTTACTAAATAAATCCTTTAAAAATTATTCATATGGATCCATAATTTTTAAACATTTAGAAATTAATTAGAATATTTATTTATATATTCTCACTCTAAAATTAGAATACAAACAACAATATAATTTGGTTATTTTTATTATACTATAGAAACTATACGGTAGATTAATGTCCCATTAATAATGGAGATAAAAAAGAAATATTTTAGAAAATATATCTTATGATAAGGATGTTATATTTTTGATTCATTCACTTAGGATTATAGTACTCTAAAAATATTTATCAATAATATATTTTGGTGTTTATTTTAATCTCATATTGATGTCATTATAGAAAATTGTTTCATTATAAGATTTATTCATGAGAACTAATTTTATTTTTGTTTTCATTTTGTAAATATTATATTGGATAAGTTAGAGTTTTAATATAAATGTACATGATGAAAATGACTAAACGTTTTTTAGTTTTAGAAATCCCATCATAAAATATTTCTCATTATGTCACAGTGATTAGTTGGAATAAATTTTTCAAAATACAGGAAAAAATTGTGTCAATACATATAACATAGTGTTTTATTTATTATTGAGGGCCTAGATTTTGATATATATTGGAATTATAACATACCTCATTAATATATTGAATTCCATAGTAGATTTCTGTCATTTGATCTATTGAGTAGACTTCATATATGGGTGCTATAATAAATATTTCATGTTGACATATTATAATTTTTTTAGTCTATATAATCACATCCCAATACAACATTCATTGTAGTTTGATGAAACTATTATAGTTTGTGGGATAATCCATAAATTCATTTTATTAATTTTACACGCTATAATTGATTTCAGGGATATGAATCAGAATTTGGAGAAAAATGATTATTGGATGATATAATTTATCATGTGACTATCTAGTAAATATATATTATAATTTCCAGGATTTAGTTAATTCTATTATGGAGATGATTATATGATTTGATATAAATTTTTATATATAACTATAATGAAACATTATATCTCAATCGATAATATTAATCCTTGATTAATTAATTCTTAAAAATATTTTCTCGGTTTTTAATAGAATAATATTACATAATTGTAATATTAATTCATATATACTTTGGTCACTTTATGAATGTAATGATCTCAATTTACTAGGAAAAGATGTTTACACAATAACCATTTTATATAGAAACATGTAGAAGATAAAGGAAGATCATTTAGGGATATTTTCTCTTATATTATACTTTCATCAACTTAATTAAACATTGAAGTTATTTATGAAATAACATATATCTTCATAAAAACTTTTAGTTTTTTTAATAGTAAAACAATGACATGTGATTTGTATCATAACCACAAATCAGTATATTCATAGAAATATAATAGAAAGAGTTTAGAATCCTTTTGAAATTTTATAATATTCATGTGGTATTAGATAACTCTCACTATAAGTATTTTCTTTATCATTAATGTGTCTTATATACTATCAAAAATGGATTACATATTAAAATTGTGGGAAATGATTTTGAACACATATTCACAAACATTATTAGTTATTATCTCATTTCATTATTGGGAACATCATATCAAATCAATGATTTGTTGAGACTAAATAGAGCAGAATAATATTTAGCAATACTCAATTCCACCAACTAAAAAAAGTAACTTCATCAATTTTCTCTACACCGCATACTAAACATGGTAAATAAAAATATATGATGAAGATTCCAATTAATAATTTACACTTCTATTAGAAAAAAATACAAAATGTTTTATATTTAGTTAAGATAAACATGTTATTGTATTTTTTAATTTAATTATTTATGTATTCAAATGAAGTTTTCAAAATTATAATCCTAATTTCATTGATTAATTTCCATTATATTAATTTTTTTTGTAAATCATTCATATAAATATTTTTTTATAATATATGAATTATCATTATTAATAAAATTACATCATTCTTTACCAAATATTTTACTACTACTCTATTTCTATTATCTCATTGATTAAATTGTTATAATTCAAATATTTTATATTTTAAATGATTTTTTTTCTTATAATGGGGTGCGGTGGTGAAATGTGAATATGATTATTATTTATGATATTTGGTTACTAAATTCATGTGATATTATCTATGTTCATTTTTTAAAAACATAAATGATTCAAATATATCCTAACAACGGTGATTTCAGGGGAAAAGAATTACTCCATATTTAACAATTACAATTCATGTCAACTGTGGTTCTATAAAAATATATTGTTTTAAAAAAATTCACATTACTATATAATTTTTAAAGAGTTTCATGTCGCATTTTTTCTGGTTGAAATGATAAGGTGACCTTGGTGTCTTTGTTAATTTCACTTAAAGTTACGACCAACCAATCAATTAAATAATGTCCACTATAGGGTTCATTTTAATTTTCCATAAAAAATATAATAGATTTGATAACATGATCTTTTCCAAAATAAAAATATTTTTTCAATATTTTAAAGTTATTAATGGTCATAGAATATGTTAAATATTTTTTTAACTAATTTTATAATATTTAAGTGAATAATTATAACATTTGATTCATTTGAATAATTGTTATAATGTTCGAGTTATTTTTCTAAGAAATATAATAAGTAATATACACTTTATATGTCTCTGGATATATAAAAATAAGTTTAAATAGTATACATGAGTCTATATATACAATGGGATAAATATATTTTAAATCATGAACCACTAAGATTTAACTACGTAGAGAACTCATAGTTAATGTGAACATCAAAACATTGTAATACATGGTAAACCATAAGAAAAATATAACTCAACTATGACATACATTAATCATGCATGAGGAGAAAAAATCCAAACATGTTATAAAATTATAAACATATCTAAAATGAATAAATATTATGATAGGGTCTCCCAAATGAAAAAATTTATTTGATCATAAATATATAAACTAATGAATTTATTATATATGACAAATAATTTACATTGATCCACCCATATAGAAACCATTCCCATTTTAGAGAGGAATAGAAAATATTTTAATGATTAGAAAATGTTGAAATTCACAAGGACTATGAGTTAGGATATATTAAGGGGATTATATCACATCACAACTAGAGAAAATAGAAATAAAATCCTATGAAAATGAAAATATGAAGAAAATGAAGATATAATAACAAAAAATCATTTTCATTTCATATAAATATATTACAAAAGATAATATGATATTTCAAAATAATGAAAATATAAGAATAATAAATGATATGATATCGAATATGGTGATTGAGAATATCAAAATATATATTAGATAGTATTTTTAATAATTATACATATATGAATAAAAATGAATCATTTTATTTGTATGTGGTAGTTTAATTTTAAAAATCCTATACAAATTTGATGAATTAGATATTTTTGTTAATGCGAGACATGATGTTTTATAATATTTACTTTTTCAAAATCTCAAGAAAATTTAACAGTTCTTTAGAAAAATTTATATACATTAATTAATGTGTGAATTCTTATTTATAATAAATCTATATTTAATAGATATTTTTTATTTGTATTGAATTAATTTTATTAATATATTAGAATAAAATACTTGAAATATACAATATATGTTAAAATAGATGATCCTATATAACATTAATGGCTATTTAAATTTTATATTATTTTTTAATTATGTTTTAAATGGTATTTATTGGGGGAAAATATGATTCATATAATAATTTTATCTTAGTGATGGAGTTTAAGAAAGGGGTTCTTTTCAATTAAAGTATACATGTAAAAAAACATTGGAAGTTTGGGCTAATGATCGTCTCTATCTGAAAGATAAATTTAGGGAGACAGTGAAATTATGATGTCGAATATTATTTTAGACGATATGCATATGTATTAATGTGAAATTCATTTGTCCTGGCCATTATTTATTATTTATTTATATATATAAATTCAAACATAATATATATTAAGTAATGTTATAATTGGTTTTTCATTTATTAATCATCATCATTAATTAGTCGAATATCATTATTTTTAACTTTTCATACCATTTTTGTGTGACATGGTAAATAAAATATAATATGCACAATAGTTTAGGGTGATGTAGATATGATCTAATACAAAAACTACCACTATTATTAAAAGTTTGGTTAGTGAATCATCAGGTAAAACCTCATAGGGTAGAACTATAGTCATGATATTGATAACCCAAAGTAGTGTATTAGGACTATAACATAATACAATTATATTGTTATGATATTCTAAAGAGTTTTGTTAATGGAAATAATTATCATGATGAATTTAGTATCCAATTTCTAAATATAATTGATAGAATAGTGTTTCTAATAAATTATTTTAATAGAACCATTACAACATTATATATGAGAGTCTTTACAATAGAGTTCAAGTCATAGATGATTTATTTATTATTCCAATACTTTATCTCAATACTTTCATCCCTATTATCCATGTTTTCTTATATTCTACACCTTTATATATTCTTATATTTTTAAAAGGAAAAAAGTATTATCTCAAATAATTATTGATATTATTTAACTTCTAACCACTACACTTGCATACTATTGTAATATTTTCTTTTAAAATATTACATTAATTAATTGTTTGCACATAGTCATTGATAATAATGGTAATTAGAGTTAATCATTTAGGTCAATGGATTAAACCCTTTGAACATATTTTCCCACTAAAGGAAATTTTTTAAATGTGTAATTTACATTAAATTTTCCATTTTAATCATGTAGTAAAAATTTTTTGATAGTGTAGTTAAACAATTCCATATAATTATTTTTCATGATCTAAAGTTTTTAAAAAAAATCAGAATAACAATGAAATGGATACTAGAAGACGTTAAGGTAACATTAACTAAGTATTTATTTTTTATAAGATTCTAATTAAATATATAAATCAATAAATAATAAAATAATTAATAATATTATCTATTAGGATAAAACATTGAACTTTACATACATGACTTTAATAAATATTTTTTATTTTGAGTCATTATTTGTTGTTTCTTAAGTATTTTTTAAATATAATTGAGTTATAATTACCTGAATTATTTAACAAATAAAGTAATCTTACCATTTTTAATACAAAGTTTTTTATCATGATCTCATAAATAACAAGTATGCATCACACTCATATAAAATATTCATGAGAATTCAATTGATAAATACTATGACTTATGCCACAATGATCTTAATATAGTGTTTCAGTTCATTCATTACATATTGAGTCATCCCAAGTGTGATAGGTGATAAGATACATTGATTCAACCATTTATTATAGGAGGGAAGAATATAACCCAATTATTATTTTAATTCTATATTATTCCATTAAATTATGTTGTTATAGTCTATATTTTATCATTTTACTCTATTTTATCTCTTTATGATATATTAAATGATTTAATGTTATACTGTGTTTGTATTGTGGCATAATATTGAAAATCATTTATTTTGATGCCACAAATTCCACTATATTTTGTAACTAATGATTTTCAATGATGTGTGACTATAGGTCTATATAAGGTTCTAAAA
Source organism: Viscum album (assembly GCA_963277665.1). NCBI lineage: Eukaryota > Viridiplantae > Streptophyta > Magnoliopsida > Santalales > Viscaceae > Viscum > Viscum album. The sequence goes on from OY728163.1 coordinate 2,119,612,424, forward strand.
ATGAATCTATATTATATTATTTTCATTTTTTAGGGTTTATAACGTTTACAAAGTATAAATATTATGTACTGTGATATAATTATTACGTATTCAGTATAAATTAAAATTATTTTTTCTATATAAAAATTATAAAATATATGGGGTATTATGTGAGTAAAATTTATTATCATGTATTAGTTACTTACTCTTACATATTCAATGAAAGTAAAAGAATAAGAATATGATACATGATTTTTATAAAATTATTTATTATTATTTTTAATTAAAAGATGACATTCATGCAATGTTTATTTTTAAGCATTAATTTAAATTCATAGTTACTCTTGCATATAGAAATGGATTGTATTATGTATTATATTATATTCATGTTCTATTCCTACCTTTTATTAGTATTTTTTATTTCATATATAACGAAAGTTTTATTATTAAGTATTCTTCATGGATTATATTTTCCCTACGTATAATGATATTGTAATAATTTTTTACATCGACATTCATGATGATTTTTTTATACTACTTTATAGGAGAATAATTCTCTACATTAAAATATTATATTAGTAATAAAATAATTTTTAAGAGTTTAAACATGATTTTTAAGAGTTTTTATTTCTCTAACAAAATTTCATATCTTTTATAAAGAATCATAAATTCAATTATAAGATCAATAATAATTAAATTATTTATATTTTTTGATAATATATATAATATATGTTAAAGAAAATAAATAGAATATATTATTAATCCTTTTCACAATATTTATAGTAAAAAAACCATTCTACATATATTTTTTATGATATATTTCTTATTTTATTTTTTGTGTGATTGTATGATTAGAATAAAAAGAAAGAATGGTCTCTGTATTAGATATTTATTATTATAATGGTCCATATATATTTTTGTGTCTTTCACAGCTATAAATTAGATATATACGTGTTTATATTATCAATGATTATTTTATATCATGAGTACATCTATAAAAAATATGTGATGATATTGTTATCAAATTTTTTATGTCTTCTATATTTTTCTATGTCCACTCTTCTTGTTTAATATTTAAGAGTTGGATTTTTTAAAGGTTATGTTGTAAATGTGAGAGAAATACTAATTTAAAGCTATTGTAATGCGTAAAAATATTATGTTAGAAACATGATCTTGACTATGAAATCCCTAGAAAAATTTTCAATAAAAAACATCATTCGAACATCGGGTACTGTTGAAGTGGAGTAGGGGGTTCATAGAACACTTATCCACTATAAAAATATATTGTGTAAAATATTTATATTATCATGATTATTTATATTCATATTTTATATTGAATGTGATATAATACTAAAATAATTAGGAAGATTGGGTTTTTTGAATTTCAAAATATTATAAATCAAATAACTCAATTTTACCCTTAACTTGAGTACTTATAAATAACAACCCATACAATACATGGTATCAATCAATGATTTTGTATTATTCTCACTATTCAGTTAATGAATAATGATTTACTCTTACTACTATAATAGACAATAAAATATATTTTATGTATGTAGTTTGAGAAAAATATTTTTCTTATGAGAATTTTATTTTATGGTTGATGCGAATGGATAATGATAGGACACCAAATAGTGAATCACTATGGACCATATATTGCAATAAAAATATAAATATTTATTTTTATGGATAAAAAATAATATAAGATCCTAAATTAACTCTGTCATGGACCAATACTAGTATAGTCCTCTCAATAAGATGCTCATGTGGGATAAACCATTATAATCAATATAAACATCTCTATAAATACTACAAAAACAATATTAATTTCAAAATAATAGTTAAAAAATCTTCATTTATCATTAAGAACCTCCAATAGGGGGGAAATATACTTAACTCATTTTCCTACAAATAAATATAGAAACCTAGATCCGTTAATTTTTTTCTATAGTTGTTGAATCATGTAATATTGATAACCTGAACCACTCCTTTTATTTATGTTTCATTTTTTATTTTAATTCCACATCCTTTATAGAAACATGATAATAAACCTTATTTTGATTCCCCAAAGATTCCACCACAACTTGAAGAGCCTAGATTACATTTTCAAGATTCATATGTTTTTATCTTGATCTATCCAATAAGACGAGGATTCTAAATAAAATTAATAAGACAATTTTATTTTTTATATTGACATCTAAAACCCTGGCTATTAATAATTGAAAATTCATGAAATTAGTTCTTTATACAACCATTTATTATACTAGAATCCAATCAAACAGAAAATATATTTCTGATAATAAATTTTTTAAGATCGTTTTCATGAATTTCATATCCATTGACATTCCTACTCCTCAAAATGAGATTAAGCGTCTTAAAAATAGAATTTTTATGAAATAACTTAATCTAGAAAGAATCACATAACATTTTACCATATAAAAACAAGGAGAAAAATTAGGTTATATTAAATGTAAGCACTTCATAGGGGTAATAAAAAATAATCTATAGAGAATTAGGAAAATGATATTGAGAAAAAATTAATCACAACTATACTTTTCATATCTACATTTGATGCACATAGATTAGAGTTTCATTATGATATCTATTATGTAATAATATTTTAGAACGATACTATATGTCATCGTATATATTAGTGTATATTTGAAGGGATAAATCCATTGATATATGAATTTTTCAACCAATATTCCTTATTTCTAGGGATTCACATGGAGATGTAATAATATTTATTTCGTGTGATATATCCATTTCACATAAGAACCCATAACTGGGATTACATGTTGGTAATTAATTAATAATCATAAATATAGTCCTTGAGAGGAAAATCTTTTTAATATAGAGAGGATATAGCTTTAAAAATAATTCTCAAATCAATGACTAGACTATTTCCATGATAACATTCTATATAGGTGGATCCCATGCTTTTATTGTTATAAAATTTGATATTTTAATTTATATAAGATATCCATATACTATAAATAATAACATATTTATAATAATTTTCAATATAATGATAAATATAGGAGAGTAGATAATAAATATATCAGGAAATTAGCCTCTTTATAAATATCTAATTTTAAAATTATTTATTTGATTTTTTAGTTCAGAGAATCCATGATAACTAATACTATATGGAATTATTGATAAATTAATGTTTAAAATTCATATTAATCTCTTATTAAAGGATTTACAAAATGTTTTCCATTTGAAGACAAAAAAAATTATTTCAAAAATATTTTTACTCCATATAACGTTCAGGAATCATTGGTTTCAATTTTTAATTATATCATTGAGAAATTTTTAATCTATTATGTAGAAGATAATATTTTGAATGGAAATTCCCTCAATGAGAGAAATTATTCCCTCAATTGAGTGATATTTCCATTTATGAGAGATTAACTATTTATTAATACGATTATATATATTCCTAAAATTGAAATAATTAAACTTTCATAGAACAAGGATTTCCCCAAATAGATAATTAAGAGTGTGACCTCATTGATATTTATATAAATCGTGATCTATTATTTTAAATGTAATTATTAATTGTTATGGAATAATGTTAAGGATTTATTACAACTTAAATTATTTATAGATATTCATCCATAATTATTAAGGAATTATTTCATGGCCTTAATATTCCATTAACCTCCCTAATAAAATGGGAACAAATAATAAATACAAATATGGTGAGACTGGTAATTTAACACTATACAAGCATTAATGGGAATAAAATTTAATTTTTTTTAACATTTCAATTATTAATCTTATTCAATAGTATTTTTCAACAATAAAAATAGTGGAGGAAAAAAGGATACCCCTATCTACTACTAATATATATAGAAAAATATTATTTAGCAGTTCAATTCACCACTATAAGTATCTTGATGATTTTGAAATGGTCAAAATAATTTGATTGAAAAAATAAATAAAACCAAAAAAAAATGTCTGGTTTCAATGATAATATCATAGTTGTAATTTTAAAAGGCATTTCTCACCACTATCTTTAGTCTAAATATTCCATTCCAACTAGATTTCCTCATTAATTAAATATAAAAATAAATGAATAGATGTGTGAAATGAATCATTAAACAATATATGAGACCATATTAGTTGGGGGAAAGTAGATTGTTAGGATGATAGATAGATTATTTTGAAAAAAAAATAATATATCTTCATGACTATACTATATAAATCAATAGGCTTGAATGAGGTGAGTGAGTCAACTACATCAGACTTCTGTATAAGATCCATAAACTTAAAGTCCATTTCTTCTAGATAATTTCATTTCTAAATAAAATATGATTCATCATCATAAGATCAAATTCAATAATATTATATAATTACAAAAAATAGATTAGATAATCCATACACTCTATGGGAGCATGTTGTATTGGGTGACATTTTATGAATTGTGATAATAAAGTTTTTTAACAATTAAAATTTTAAATTATATTTGAATGTGAAAAAACATTAAAAAAATCTTTTCGGTGAACCTAAAAAATCATAGTGCGGATAAAGAGGCTATGTGTGATTCAAATTTCAAAGGTTTGAATATTATTATCTATTGATTTGGACCAGATGAATTTGATAGAGTTCATAATACATTATTTCTTATGAAAACTATAAAAGAAATTTTTTTCCATATAATGTTTTTAAAAATGTTTGAAAACTAAGAAACAATACATTAAAATTTAAATTTTATAAATATAAGTTTTTGGATGTATAAATGAAGAGTTAAATAAACGAAAGACTCAATAAAATTATAATCAATTTTACTTGTTGTATGGTGTTTAATTTCCATATAATTGTACAATCAACACCATTTTAGGATCTACAAATAAATAATGAAAAAATTAATTGAAAGATATATGAAATTTAAATTCAATATTATATATATGATCATAAATTTATGAGAAAATATTGTTTTCTTATTATGTCTTTCACTTAAATGGGTGATAAGATGTCTAAAGAAAGATGTTATGACTCATGTTATTATAAAGCAATATATAGTTTAAATTCCTCTTAAAGAAATTATCGTTTTATTAAAATATAAAATTTCTCAAGGAATATATGTAAATTTTTTATAATATCATCCAAAAAAATTCAATAAAATAATTTTAATAAAAAATATCTCAAATGTTGTGAGTGAAAATTTATTACTGATATAAATCTAGATTATAAAATTCATATCAAGATAAATAAATCTAAAAGGAAATCAAGAAAAAAGAACTATATAAGTAAAGAAAAGAAAGAAATAAAACCACATTGAAAGATTATGTATATTATATAGATATTTCTAATTTCAACTTTGAAGCATTGAAATTAAATTTATAAGCTAATTATTATTTTTTATATATGACTGATGGAGTACATTATATTTTTTATTTAATTCACAAAATTAATGATTATTAGTATGATGTGTTAAATATACATTTCCATATTCTTAATGACAATTAGGAATCATTATAACCAAATAATAAACCCATTAATGATTCTTATGATAGTTTTATTTCTAAAAATCTCTATGTTTAACTAACCGTTAGAATTATACTCCAAATTTGATAACCATGAATATTTTTTATTAATCAAAATATTACAATAATAGAATTGTTATTTTATGTTTCTACATTAAAATTTGTTTCAATTAACATTATTCTGGGGGAATAAAATAAAATTACTCTTTTAGTAAAAAAATATGTTGATGGTATAAAAGGTGTATGAATGAGTGAAAAAAATACAAAGCACAACATGAATGATTTCTTCCCAAGATCATGTATAAAAATGAAAATCTATTTTTTTGGATTTAATTGTGCTATTTTTAGATAGTATGCAAATTATTTTACAGATAAATGAAAATATATGGATTTAATAATTCTTATATTTTGATAAATTTATCTTTCATTATAAATTTAATTTTTTCATAAATTAATAATATTTCATTTACAAAGACATTATTGGCTAGAATAGATGCACATAAAAGTATATGTGTACAGAAACATCTAATTGTTTAAATATTTTTTCTGGATGGATTATGAAAAATGGGAATGATGAATGATATAAAGATAATTTCTTCTTAGGAAATATGAGTTGAGGTTTTATAAATTTATATTTTTATCAATGATTGATTGTATGTATGTAATTTTAATTGGTTATTATAATGGGAAATTATTTGATTTTTATCTATTAAATATATAGAATTTTTTATTATCAACTATTTCCTTTATGTTGTGGTGCTAAAGGACAATCTGGTAACTACCTCTCAACACTATCATGTTTCATATTCAATTTATTTTTCTATTAATGTATGTTTTATTTTTAATTACAGATTGACATTTTGTTCTTATATTTGTTTATTGTATTTTTAGTTGTAGTAACATGTTTATTTACCACTAAAACAATTCTTTTCCAAACTATTAAGTTTCAATAAGAGTTTTATAAATTTGGATTGCTGAAATTTAAATCAACAATAATTTAAAATGTTTATACAAGAGATATTTAATTTTTTTAAGATTGAAGAAAAACTATTTGAATACAAAAATAAATGAATTGAGTATTTGGTATAGAAAATATAAATATTTTATTTTTTATTAAATAAAAACGTTAATTATGAAAAATTGAATTTAATATTTTCTTAAAGTGTTGATTATTGAGACGAGGATACAAAATACATTCCAATTGGGAAAGTAACACAAATATTGTTTAAAATTAATCAGTGAGGTTGTTAAATCTATTCATTGTGATCATATATAAATTTTTTTTTTCAAATTGTAAAACAATATGCCTTGTCTATAAAGCTTTAGTTATCTTATATCTATTTTAAAATTATTTACTAAGGTTTATATTTTCTGGAATAAAATTAAATCATATATCGTTTTCATGAAATTCTCAAAACATGGTAATAATGAAAATTATTTAAAAACTTCTTCTTTGAGGAGCCACCATGGTGATGTTTTTAAATGTAATGAATATAAATCATTTTGATCATGATTTAGTATTAAAAATAAACTATAATATACCTATAAACCTCAAAGGGGTAGAGATATTGAAAGGATAAATTCAAATTTTAATGATTTTTTTACTATTATATTTGAATATAGTTTTCCTACATTTTCTGGACTGATCTTATTAACAAAATTTTTTTTTCATAAACCACGTAATAAAAATTACTAATTTATATAAAATAAATTTCATGTTATGGTATATAAGAATGAGATAATTTTGATAATTCAATGTTTAAGATTGCAAGGTTCATATCATTAACAGCATGGATATTTTTAAAAAATTCAATATAAAGGATGATAAAGTATTAATACATTTTTATTCAACTGCATCTAATGATTATAATTTTTTTAACAAAATTTAATATATAATTGAAGAATCATTTCAAATTATGTGTGATGAATGTTATCACTTTTTCACAAGGATAAAAATGTGGATCAGCATAATGATTATCTTAAGAACGTAAAATATGATTCTCCTATAAAACCTAAATGGGGTGATATTTTTTGATTTGGATCATATAAATCTTCACTTTAATTTTTACAAACAAATGAATCTAATAGTGTACATACTAGAAAACTAAATAGATTAAAATTAAATCATATCAAAATGGTTATTTGTGTTTTAGATAATGGTTTTAAGACTACTATATATAATGGAAATAGAGATATGTTTTCTAATTTTATCGCACATCAGGAACATAATATTATAGAGGAATTATTATGTTATTAATGTTGGGTATTAAATATGAAATAATAGTACAACCAATTTTAATGGAATTGTTGACCTCACCTGTTTTGATAATCTCAATCATGTATTCATATGTGTGAAAATCCAAATTATGTTTTCATTCTCTATGATATTTTTAAGTATCATTGATCTATACTTTAATTCTTTCAAATCTGTGATCAAACCAATAAAATAGTCTTTGGAATATGTTAATCCTCATTTATCCATGTTCATACAAGTTATAAATTGATTCTAACACAATCGGATGTGTTCTGCATAAAACAGATAAGTAATCTGACTATAGCTACTAATAAAGAGCTACCGGTACCCAGTCTACCGATAGACTTAGTCTACCGACAGACAGAGTCACTGATATACTTAACACAGAGCTACTGATGTACTTATAAATGTAAGCTACTGACTTACAGACATCTACCGATACAAACATAGAGCTACCGGTGTAAGTATAAATAGCTACCGATGGAATAAGAGTCACCGATGGACGAAGCTACTGACAGACTCACAGCTACCGACGCATGGAGCTACTGACGCATGGAGCTACCGACGCATGGAGCTACCGACGCATGGAGCTACCGATAAACAAAGTCACCGATACAAGCATATACCAACTGACGCATAGAGCCACCGATAGAGTCAAAGCAACTAATGACATTGAGCTACCGATGTCCAAGCTACCGATGCTGATTACCTACCGATCACTCAACTCACTGTTTGAATTTCTTTATTTCCTATATTTAATCTATCTAACAGTCATATCATGTACATTTTAAAGATTTTTCAAATATCTGACAAAGGTTGTCGGGTGTCAGGAACTCGTACCCCGTACCTGCAGAAAGGAAATCTTTTTTGTCCCCTGTTGCCCGTGAGATAAATACGAGAAGACTACACTGCCCAAGAAGAGAATCAAAAAGAGAAGTGTGGTGGATGAAATATACCAGAAACACAAGAATAAGAAGAATCAAGAGCAAAACCAGTTCCATCAAGAACACAGATAAGCTCATAGACAATCAAGCATACTCGAGAAGTGTTTTGTGCATACAAGAAGAGCACTGAATAACTTCAACCACTACATTTTTCACTGTCTGTGAACCTGGAGAATACGACACTCTGTTTCTCAAACAGAAACGAGAAGAGGACTCAGACTCACTTCTGATCGAATTCAAAGGATTCCAGAGCTACACTGAAATCACCAGAACCATCTCTAAACTCTACATCTCTTGTTCTGTAATTTATTATTATTCTTTTCGAGCAGTGTGTGTTATCTGCTGTATCTAACACATACACTGTCTCCTATACTTAAACTAGAGGATTTTTAAATCCTTACCAAATTCTTTCATTCTTTCTTTCCCACGAATAACAGTGGTAGAGGTCGTGTGTGACCTGGACAGCTGGTTGTTGTTGTACTGTTTCCCACGAATAACAGCGGTAGAGGTCTTGGACCTGGACAGTTGTAAACTGTTGAACCCCGATCTAGGGTGTGGATCATTTGTTATATAAACTTTTGAGAGGACTAAGTCTCGGCTTGAGACTGAACCTCTTGGTTACATTTGTTGTTCCATCTCTTTCAAAGTTTTATTCCGCTGCTAATCACTTTAAAACCAATACTGTTTTTAAAGTTACTTTGATAATTAAATTAGCAAGTGTTTATGTTAAGTGTAGATTAGTAAGTTAGTTTCAAAAGATAATCACACACTCCTGTGTTGATTAACTGGGAATTAATCAATCCCTTGAGAATCTAACAGAACCTCTACTTTAATATAAATTCACTACAGTTTAATTTATTATTTTATTTGGGGGTCTTTAAGACAGTGTTTTTAAATACAGAAATTTTAATTGGTACTCAATTCACCCCCCTCTTGATTAAACCACTCCGACCAACACTTGGTATCAGAGGGTTGAAAATACTCTCTACTCTGCTTTTGAACTGTGATTTTAGTTGTATTTTAAAGTTCTTAAAATTTCTGTTATATCTAAATTTCTATCTCTTTAAAAAAATTTCATCATGGACAATAGACTTGAGGGTGCTGCTACTAACCGGCCACCTTTCTTCAATGAAACTAATTATGCTCAGTGGAAACTGAAAATGAAAATTCATCTAGAAAGCATAGGTTTTGATATTTGGACTGCTATTGAATCAGAATACAAAATTCCCACTACTGCTAGATCTACTTGGGATGAACCTACAAAGACTGCTTACAATAACAATTGTAAAGCTATGAATGCTTTGTACTGTGCTCTAGGAGATGAAGAATTTAATAGAATTTCTGCATGTAAAACTGCATATGAAATTTGGGATACCTTAGCTGTTTCTCATGAAGGAACAACTAATGTTAAGGAGATGAGATTGAACACTTATACTATTAAGTATGATAATTTTAAAATGAAGCCTTACGAACCCATTTCTGACATGTATCTCAGGTTCAATGAAATTTTCAATACAATGATCTCGCTGGGAAAGGATGTCTCATCGAAGGAACAAATTATGAGAATTTTGAGATGTCTACCTGATAGATGGAGAGGCACATCTGTCTCAATCAGAGAATCATGTGACATTGCTGCTCTACCTGTCAAGGAACTAATTGGCAAGCTGATGATGTATGAAGAAGAGCTTAAAGTGAATAAGGAAGAAGAAAATGAACCTCCAAGAAAGTCTGTCACTTTCAAATCTTCAACTTCAAAGAATAAGGACAAAGAAAAGCATCAAGCTGTAGTTGAAAGTTCAAGATGTGAAGATAGTGAAAGTGATTCTGACAGTGATGCTGAGATGGCTCACATTGCTAGAAGATTTAAGAAATTTTATAGGAAAAAGAAGTTCTTCAGAAAAACAAATTATAAGGGTAAGTATGATCACCAAGGTAAATGGAAAAAGGATTGGAAGAAGAATGACAAATCAGATGATGTTGTCTGCTATGAGTGCAAGAGAAAAGGACACATTAAATCCGACTGTCCAAAGCTAAAGTATAAAAAGAAATATGAATATAAGGACAATAAGTATAAGAAAGCCATGAAGGCTACTTGGAGTGCTTCTGAGGATAGCTCTACTGAATCTGAAAGCTCTGAAACTGAACACAAAAATAAGGCAAACATGTGCTTTATGACAAACACTTCTCAGGTAACTGCTGAAACTCCTGCTTTAAATTATTATTACTCTAGAGATAATGCAGAATCTGATTCTGATTCTGGAACAATGTCTAAAAATGAATTGTTTGAGTACTGTGATATGCTGGAAGAGACATTTAATGAACTTAAGGATAAATACAAGTCATTAAAGAAATAGCATGCTCTTACCACTACAGTTAAAACCGAACTCACTATTGAAAAAGAGAAAAATGCTCAACTGTTAAAATAAAACACTGAACTGAAACTATCCAATGAGCAACTCAAGAAAGACTTAGAGAAGTTCACCAATGGCAAAAATACACTAACACAGATGCTAGGAAAGCAAATAGCACCTAAATATACTACTGGTATAGGATACCAACCTGGACAAAGGAAAATTGCCAAAACTACATTCATTTCTAAATCTGAACAGAATGAAGGTAATTCTGGAACTTCATATGCTTCAACCAGTTATATACATAGCTGTGGATCTAATAAAGTTTATCTTTCAAAGCATGTCAATTCTACAAATTATATGAGACCCATTAAACAAATATGGGTATCTAAAGTGTTATTGGCTAACCTGTCTGGACCCAAGAAAATCTGGGTACCAAAATCATTTCCCATCTAAATCTGTTTTGTAGGGAACTTTCTTAAAGAGCTTCTGTAAAGAGACCTGGTATTTGGACAGTGGATGTTCAAGACATATGTCAGGAGACTTCTCTTGTTTTAAGAGTTTAATAAAAGTTGATGGAGGCTTTGTCACCTTTGGTGATAATTCAAGAGGAAGAATCATCGGCCTGGGCCAGATTGGTAACACTGATTCAATTTTGATTTCTAAAGTTTTATTTTTTGATGGCCTTAAATACAATTTATTAAGTATTTCTCAGTTATGTGATGATGGTTTTCATGTTAAATTTGAAAATGATTCCTGCAAAGTTTTTAATTCTAAAAATGTTTTGGTATTTTCTGCCTTAAGAAATGAAAATGTTTATGCTGTTAATCTGAATTCTTTAGCTAAGCAGAATATTACTTGTTTGAATGATTTTCATAAATAATCTTGGCTATGGCACAGAAGATTGGGACATTGCAACATTCACTCACTTAGAAAACTCTCTAGAAAAAACCTAGTTAGAGACCTACCTAAATTAGAATTCCCAAATGATAGAGTGTGTAACCCCTGTCAAAAGGGAAAACAACACAAAGTTTCTTTTAAATCAAAGAAAGAAGTTTCGACTTCTCAACCACTTGAATTGGTTCACATGGATTTGTTTGGACCATAAAGAGTTTCTAGTTTAAATGGGAAGCACTATGTTTATGTTCTTGTAGATGATTTTTCTAGATATACATGGGTATATTTTCTAGCTCACAAAAGTGAAGCCTGTTCTTCTTTTGTTAAATACTCTAAATCTGTAGAGAACCTTAGTGGACTTAAGATTAAAACTTTGAGAAGTGATCATGGTCGTGAGTTTGAAAATCAAGATTTTGAATCTTATTGCTCACACAATGGTTATACTCATAACTTTTCTGCCCCTAGAACACCCCAACAGAATGGTGTAGTAGAAAGAAGAAACTGAACCCTTCAAGAAATTGCTAGAACCATGCTCAATGAATATGACCTGCCTATTTATTTTTGGGCTGAAGCTGTAAATACATCTTTTTATGTCATTAATAGAGTCTTAATTAGAACTGTTCTTAAGAAAACCCCTTATGAATTGTGGAACAATAGAAATCCTAAGGTTAATTACTTTAAAGTTTTTGGTTTCAAAGTATTTATTCTGAATACTAAAGATAATCTGGATAAGTTTGCTTCCAAAAGTGATGAAGGAATTTTTCTGGGTTACTCTATTTCAAGTAAAGCCTATAGAGTATTCAATAAGAAAACTAAATGTGTGGAAGAATCTGTTCACATCAAGTTTGATGAAACTGATCCACATGAGCCTAAAACCTCTCTTAAAAATATTGAAGAAGACTTATCTGTTCCGGACATTAATGATAATTCTAAAGAACCTGTTATCAAAACATCCAGTTCTGGACCTTTTCCAGAATCTGCTTCTGTTGAACCCGAACCTATAGATGAACCTAAAATTTCTAGTCCAACCTTTACCAGATCAACGAGGATTCTAAAGAATCATCCTTTAGAAGTTGTTGTTGGTAATCTTGATAGAGGAACACAAACTAGAGATTCTCTAAGAAACCAGGTTGAACATCAAGCTTTTCTTTCACAGCTAGAACCCAAAAATATCAATGATGCTATCAATGATGAATTCTGGGTAATAGCTATGCAGGAAGAATTAAATCAGTTTGAAAGAAACAAAGTCTGGGAATTAGTTGATAGACCTAAGGAAACTTTGACAATAGGCACAAAATGGGTTTTTAGAAATAAAGTAGATGAATCTGGAAATATAGTTAGAAACAAAGCTAGACTAGTTGCACAATGATACAGTCAAGAAGAAGGTATAGACTATGAGGAAACTTTTGCACCTGTAGCTAGACTAGAATCCATTAGGATCTTACTTGCATATGCTGCACATCTGGATTTCAAGTTATATCAAATGGATGTGAAAAGTGCATTTCTAAATGGTTTTATAATTGAAGATGTTTTTGTAGAACAACCACCTGGATTTACTAACCCCCATTTTCCAAATCAAGTTTTTAAACTTTCTAAAGCTTTGTATGGTTTAAAACAAGCTCCAAGAGCTTGGTACGATAGACTTAGCAATTTCCTTATCTCAAATGGTTTTACTAAAGGGATTGCTGATCCAACTCTTTTCATTAAAAGAATTTCTAAAGATGTTTTAGTTGTACAAATATATGTTGATGATATTATTTTTGGATCTTCTAAACACTCTTTATGTACTGATTTTTCAAAAAGTATGCAAAATGAATTTGAAATGAGCTTAATGGGAGAACTTAAGTACTTTCTTGGATTTCAAGTATTTCAAAATGAAAATGGTATTCTTTTGAATCAAAGTAAATATACAAAAGATCTCTTAAAACGTTTTGGTCTGGATAGTATCACGGAATGTGAAACTCCTATGAGTACTACCTGTAAATTGGACGTAGATGAAACTGGGAAACCGGTTGATCAAACAAATTACAGAGGTATGATTGGTAGTTTACTTTATCTTACTGCTAGTCGACCTGATATTATGTTTAGTGTGTGTATGTGTGCTAGATTTCAACCTAATCCAAAAGAATATCATCTTCTTGCGGTTAAAAGAATTTTTAAATATCTCAAACACACGGTTAACTTAGGTTTGTTTTACCCAAAAGGACAATCCTTTGAGTTAATGAGTTATTCAGATGCTGACTTTGCTGGTTGTAAGTTAGATAGAAAAAGCACATCAGGAACATGTCATTTGCTTGGAAAATCTTTAGTTTCTTGGTGTAGTAAGAAACAGAACTCAGTTGCATTATCTACTGCCGAAGCAGAATATATAGCTGCTGGTAGTTGCTGTGCACAAATTCTGTGGATGAAACACACTCTTTTGGACTATGGATATGTTTTTAAACATGTTTCAATCAACTGTGATAACACCAGTGCAATAAACATCTCTAAGAATCCTGTATCTCACTCTAGAACCAAACACATAGATGTAAGACACCATTTCCTAAGAGATCACTATCAAAAAGGTGATATTTCTCTTGAATTTATTGGCACTGAACATCAATTGGCCGATATTTTCACTAAACCTTTAAGTTATGATAGGTTAAGTTACATTAGGCACGAGCTGGGGATGATCAATTCTCACTGATCATAAATTCTCACCGATATTGAAATTATCACCGATGTAGATATTCTCACCGATGTGAAATTCTCACCGATGTGAAATTCTCACCGATGTGAAATTCTCACCGATGTGAAAATCCTCACCGATGTACAATTCTCACCGATTTTTTTTTCACCGATGATTAACTCTCACCGATGCAATTAATTTAAAAACTTCTGTCTGCCGCCAAGAATATGAATCGTTTTATGTATTTTTTTTGTTATTTTACTTTATTCGTATTTGGAATTCCTAAATGATAAAACTAAGTCTAAGCCACTTCTTACCTCACCGAGCTCAAAATCTCTCACCTTCGAACCTTAGCTCCCAAATCGACCAAGAACCCTAAACCCGCGATGGCAAAAACTAAGCTTCCTAACGTCAGAGATGAAAGTGTAGAAACAAAAGCTAAGAAGCAGAAGACACAGCATGAAGCCAGTATTAGTGAAGTCAGAACTAGATCGGGAAAGCGACCAGTGAATCCTCACTTGTAGAATAGAGACATAGTAATCGAGAAGGAACTGTGCGTGGAATGGCTACTGCCTAGCAAATCGTTAGTACTCAAGATTCTGGAGGACCAGAAATGGGTGGATTGTTTCTCGAATAACAATGGCCCATACTACCCGAAACTGGTAAAACAGTTCTACGAGTTTGTAAGCTTCGAGAAGTCTGAAAATGAGAATCGGGTAAGCTCTTTTTTAAATAGAAAAGAGATTTCTTTTTCTTCAGTTGAGTGGGCTGAGTGTTTAAAAGTACCACATGAAGGTGTCTCTGGGTATGTATCAAGAGCAATGCCACCAAGCAGTGACATCTTTGATTATGAAACCTCCTTAAAAGAGCTGACCGGTAATGGGAATCAAAGGCAAGTGGTTGCTACTGAAATGGATGGAGAGAATCGACTGGTCTTCAAGTTTGTTCATCATGTGTTGATACCGAGGCGAGGAGATTTTGCAAATATGAGATATCAAGATATCTATCTTCTTCATCTGCAAAGACATGGTGTGAAAATCAATCTGTGCAGATTTTTAATGCTTCAAATGGAAGATATGATTAGACCAAAGTCAAAGACTAATGCCTTATTCTTTGCCAAGATGATTTCAGTAATGATAAAAGTGAAAGGAATAGCTGAGTCTCAGGATGAGACAATTGTAGTCAGGAATAATTTCTGCATCACCTCGACTGTTTGTAAGTACATGAAAATTAACTGGAACCCATGGAAGGGAGAATGGGTCAGTGATGATCAGAAGATATATGATAGGTTTAATCCTGTGGATCATCCCTCAAGACCAAAGGATGAGAGAGATCCGAGTCTGAGACCTGATGAAGAGGAACCTGTTTATAGTGATGAAACAGAAGAAGAAGAAGAAGAAACTCCCATGGATGTTGGAGGAGATCCAGACTTGCCCCCAAGTCCTGTTGCAGAATTGGTTTATTCTAGGAAAGGAAAGGTAGAAGAAATTTTGTCTACTTATAAGGAAGACCAGTATGTGCCTCACCAAGAAGAAGAGGAAAAGGAGAATGTATCTGAATTGTCTGCTTCTGGTAGTCTAAGTATGAGTCCTTTGATTGGAAGCTCAGCTATGCCGACTGCTGAAGTAGAAAGAGATACAGAAAAAGTTTTACCTGTACCAGAAGATCTTCTAGATGCTGCACCGATGGAACTTGTAGTAGAAGATTCTGATGAAGAGAATCCAGCACTGAATGCTGTTGTGATACATGAGAATGCACCCATTGAGGGGGAGCATCAATCTGTTCTTGGAAATGTTACAGTAGCTGTTGAGTTTGGAGACTGGAAAGAAGACCCAGGGTTTATAGTCTGTGGATTGGATTATCCGGATTCAAATAATGAGATGTCTGTGAATAGACCGAAGACCAATTATGATCTTGCTTCTGAGTTGTTGCCAGATAATGTGGTCAGATTTCATGATCTGAATAAGCTGAAAGAGGACCTCAAATCCAGTTTTGTTGAAGAAGTGAAGTTAATGGAAACCTCCCTTTCATCTTCAATTCAATCAATAATGACTGATTCTGTAGTTAGTTTGGCCTCAGTTAAGGGATCTGCTGCAGTTATCCCTAATGATTTTGTCTCCAAATCTGATCTTGAATCCATGAAGAATGAGCTGAAAGAATCATTCAGTGTATCAGTTGCTGAGATGAAGCAAAGCTTTGAGGAAGAAATGAAAATGTTAGAGAGATCCTTCGAGCTCTCTCTGGCTTGTAATTTATCTTCTTTTGTGTCTGAGCTTATGGAAGAAGTGAAAAAGTGTCAGACTCAGTCTTCTAGAATCAAAGCAGATCTTGAAGCTCTCAAGACATCAGTTGCTGCTTTGGATTCCTATATAAGCTCCAAGTCTCAAGCTGACAAGGACCTAGCTTATGTGAAGAGTGTAGTAAGCCAGTTTGTCTCAGTGTTTGAAAGTTTCAAAACCTCAGTGAAGGATCACGTTCAATTACAGGACTCTCAAGTTCAAAGTATAATCAGTGGTTTGTCTAAGAGTTTCAAAGAAACTGTTTCCTTCTCTCTTGGCCCTCTCACATCCAAACTTTTTGTTGACCTGAATCTAGTTCGAGCAATGTTGAAGGAGGAGATTGGTTCTATTTCAACCAGTGGCTCTGTGGACTCCTCAGAGTTGAGCCGAGTGGTGCTTTCTACAAGAGATTCTGCAACAGAAATAATGAAGATTTTTCAAGATTATATGAGAGAAGCCTCTGCCTCTCAGGAAGCCATAAATAGAAAAGTGGACTACTACTTCACCAGAATTTTCACCAAGCATCAACTCGATCACCACTTCAAGCTGATGTTGTAAAACATGAAGCTACCTCCAGTAACTCAAGATTTTAGAGAAAAAGTGAGAAAACTAAGACAATTGACTCCTGTCTTGGAGAAATTCATGGAGAACAAAGATGATTTCATCTCTGATATGGAAAGAGGAGGAGGAATTATTATGGATTTTAGAAATTTGTTGCTGCCCTTCTTGCATGTTGATGCCAGACCAGTCATCGTACCTCCTGCTTTGCCTGCTTCTGCCTCAGCCGCTTCCACAGTTCAGCTGACTCCTGCTCAAGCTATTCGAATCCTCACACCAATGATCACCCAAATATCTTCAACCTACAGGCCTGACTCTGTGTCATTGGCTCAGCCTCCTTTGATCATTTCTGGCATTCCAAAACCTTCACCTGCATCCTCACCACCCGAGCCTTCTTCTGATCCCAAAGGAAAATCTCACGTTGAAGATGTGGATTGATCCAGTGGACAGGATTTTTGATGGGAATTCATTTGTATTCTGCTTCTGTACTTTCTGACTGCTCTAATACAGAAGAACTCCTTTTACTTCTTATGTTTTATTTGTCTCCTATATATATATATATATATGCTTTCCCACTTTTTGATTATCACAAAGGGGGAGAACAATAAGAGGGGGAGAACAAAATGAGAGAATGAGAAATATTTTCAATGGAGAAAAACATTACCTTATTTTCAATTTTATCTCTGATATTATTGTGTTTCTTTTTACCTTCGGTACCTTATGATTGTTACCTCTGATAACTTATGTCTATATCATACTATTTCTATTATCTATGATGCTGTTTTCTCTGAGAAAATTGAATTCAATATTATACTCTTTACTATTATATTTTCACTATGTTAAATGCCCATATCATAAATTGTGATTATCAAAAAGGGGGAGATTGTTGACCTCACCTGTTTTGATAATCTCAATCATGTATTCATATGTGTGAAAATCCCAATTATGTTTTCATTCTCTATGATATTTTTAAGTATCATTGATCTATACTTTAATTCTTTCAAATCTGTGATCAAACCAATAAAATAGTCTTTGGAATATGTTAATCCTCATTTATCCATGTTCATAAAAGTTATAAATTGATTCTAACACAATCGGATGTGTTCTGCATAAAACAGATAAGTAATCTGACTATAGCTACTGATAAAGAGCTACCGGTACCCAGTCTACCGATAGAATTAGTCTACCGACAGACAGAGTCACTGATATACTTAACACAGAGCTACCGATGTACTTATAAATGTAAGCTACTGACTTACAGACAGCTACCGATACAAACATAGAGCTACCGATGTAAGTATAAATAGCTACCGATGGAATAAGAGTCACCGATGGACGAAGCTACTGACAGACTCACAGCTACCGACGCATGGAGCTACCGACGCATGGAGCTACCGACGCATGGAGCTACCGACGCATGGAGCTACCGACGCATGGAGCTACCGATAAACAAAGTCACCGATACAAGCATATACCAACTGACGCATAGAGCCACCGATAGAGTCAAAGCAACTAATGACATTGAGCTACCGATGTCCAAGCTACCGATGCTGATTACCTACCGATCACTCAACTCACTGTTTGAATTTCTTTATTTCCTATATTTAATCTATCTAACGGTCATATCATGTACATTTTAATGATATGTCAAATATCTGACAAAGGTTTTCGGATGTCAGGAACCCGTACCTCGTACCTGCAGAAAGGAAATCTTTTCTGTCCCCTGTTGCCCGTGAGATAAATACAAGAAGACTACGCTGCCCAAGAAGAGAATCGAAAAGAGAAGTGTGGTGGATGAAATATACCAGAAACACAAGAACAAGAAGAATCAAGAGCAAAACCAGTTCCATCAAGAACACAGAGAAGCTCATAGACAATCAAGCATACTCGAGAAGTGTTCTGTGCATACAAGAAGAGCACTGAATAACTTCAACCACTACATTTTTCACTGTCTGTGAACCTGGAGCATATGACACTCTGTTTCTCAAACAGAAACGAGAAGAGGACTCAGAATCACTTCTGATCGAATTCAAAGGAGTCCAGAGCTACACTGAAATCACCAGAACCATCTCTAAACTCTACATCTCTTGTTCTGTGATTTATTATTATTCTTTTCGAGCAGTGTGTGTTATCTGCTGTATCTAACACATACACTGTCTCCTGTACTTAAACTGGAGGATTTGTAAATCCTTACCAAATTCTTTCATTCTTTCTTTCCCACGAATAACAGTGGTAGAGGTCATGTGTGACCTGGACAGCTGGTTGTTGTTGTACTGTTTCCCACAAATAACAGTGGTAGAGGTCTTGGACCTGGACAGTTGTAAACTGTTGAACCCCGATCCAGGGTGTGGATCATTTGTTATATAAACTTTTGAGATGACTAAGTCTCGGCTTGAGACTGAACCTCTTGGTTACATTTTTTGTGCCATCTCTTTCAAAGTTTTATTCCGCTGCTAATCACTTTAAAACCAATACTGTTTTTAAAGTTTCTTTGATAATTAAATTAGCAAGTGTTTATGTTAAGTGTAGATTATTAAGTTAGTTTCAAAAGATAATCACACACTCCTGTGTTGATTAACTGGGAATTAATCAATCCCTTGAGAATCTAACAGAACCTATACTTTAATATAAATTCACTACAGTTTAATTTATTATTTTATTTGGGGGTATTTAAGACAGTATTTTTAAATACATAAATTTTAATTGGTACTCAATTCACCCCCCTCTTGAGTAAACCACTACGACCAACAGGAATAAATACTTTGAATTTTTTGAAGATCCCTAAAAATAAAAAATTATAGGGGATATGTGGGTTTTTAAAAATAATCAATACGAATAAGGTTATATCATTAGGAATAATGATATATTAGTGTCAAATGGTTATAAACAAGATCAATTTATGAATTTTGAAGTTAACGTTTTCACATTATTCTATATTAGAATCCATTAAAATAATTTTTTATTTTGAATTTTATTTGATTATTATTCTCTTCATTAGGAATTAAAAATAACATTTTTAAAAGCAGTCTTCTTGTAGTGAATGAAAATATTAAACAACCTATTGTTTTTTAAAATCCACTTTTTATAATTTATATTTTCAATCATGCCAATTATTTAGTTGTTCTTTTATAGGAACCTATATAATGGTATGAGTTTCATAGTTTCTAATTTTATCCAATTAATTTTTTTATATTCTACGTAGATCTTAATATTTTTAGTTATTATTAAACTTTAAATATTTTTTAAAATTTCAATATATGTTAATTATGTTATTTTTTGTTCAAATAATTTATAAAAAAACAAGAACTTTTTTTTAAATGACCAAGATGTAAATGTTTATATTTTCTTTGGTTTTGAAATATTTCATATTGATTTTATGATTTTTTTTAGTTAATGATTTTATATATATTACTTAGTAAAAAATTAAGTACAAAAAAATTTAAAGAATATGAAATTTCATTGCATTATAATTTTAAACCCAATATCTATATTTTTTGGAATATAATGGATTAAAAATTTTTATAGTAACAATTTTTATTTTTATCTATGTAAATATTATAACATTATAAAAAATTATCATTATATATTGATGATAGATAATGTTGGAAAAAAATTTCTTATGGATGGATTTATGTTTTTTTGTTGACATGTTTTTTAAACGAATACCAAAAATAAATCAAAAATCTATAAGTAACTCATAATATGAAATATTTTGTTATGTTGATGATATTTTATAATGAACATGTTGTGTTTCGTATACTTTAGGTTTAGGAATCTATCGAAGTTGTCTTTTGGATGGTTCAATCAACATCAAAATATTCATTACTAAATTTATAATATTAATATAGGAATTAAAAAGAGAGACATTATAATTTAATGGAGACATTTGGGAAATATAAGGACATATTGTTTTCTTTTTAATATTAATAGTATCCTTCTAAATTTCTATTTCTATGTTTTAAAGAGTCTGATGGTACATAAGAAGAGCTAAAAAGATCATGTAAGTGTTATCATTCACTAAAGTAATAGATTGGAAGAGTCTATTTATTATTAAAAAGTATATTTATTACATTAGAAAAATAATATGGAAGTTTGTAAGTGTTCTTAATAGAAAAGGTAATGTTTATAATAGTCATTAAGTCCACTTATATGGTGTCCTTTGCTAACAAAGGGAACTTCTAAAATATTTATTCAATTAGAATTTTTTTTATGGATGATTTTTTATTGCAGTGGAACATTTTCTTATTAATCATTATTAATTATTAATAACATATTCATTTATGTGAATAGAATATCAATATAAATATAAATTTGGATTATGTTGTGAGTTTACTAGTAATAAAAAATTAATTTTTTATGGCTTGAAAAATCACACAGTGACTCAGAATAATGTTCCATAGGTCTGAATGAACATAGAAATATTTAATAACACTATATTCTTAATAAATAGATAGAATACAAATGAATGAACCTATATATTTTATTGAGAATTAAAAATCATGAATCATGTTTAATTAAAATAAAAAAAAACCAAAAATAAAATTCATTAAGGAATTCAATGTTAAAAATATAGTAGAATATTTTAGGGGAATATTTGAGGAAAAATAAAAGTTAATATATCAAGGATACTCTTGATATACGTATAAAAATAGTAGATATACCAAAATTTTCATAACTAAAATAGATGGATTCGAAACCCATGCTACAATAAATAGGTACAAAAAATTATAGATCATGACTGGAAGAGAAGCATATTTCTATTACTGTACAAGAAAGTTATAAATAAAGAATGTGGGTTAACTAGGATTCATATCTCTAAAAATATGGGATGTAGTATGGAGTACTCTATAAAATATGGTGTAATTTATATCTATTGTAAATTAAAGATAATGTTGTTTTAAATGGTATTCTTGGGTTACATCATATAATATGAATAATGTATCCAAATTTTTTTTGGTTAATATCTTAAACGTGTAGGGACTATGTATCAACTCCATATTTTAAAAGAAAAGTATTGAGTGTGGTGATTCAAGTTCATTATCACTTTTCTTTTTCTGGTTCCTTATATTACATTTATTTTGTTTAAAAAACTAAATTCATATGAACTATCATATTACTAATTTATTTTGTTATGTTGGATATGAGGAAGAAAGATTTGTTTCTAATAAATGATAGAAAGGTTGTTGGAAAGGGTAGTTTAAATGATTTTATAATACCTTGATTGACCACCTCCATCATGGTATTTCATTTTTTTGGGATCAATAAGTTATATCCTAAAATAATTTCATTTGAAATGTTTTTCTCTCTCTTCCATAATGTACAATTATTTTATTAAAAGGGGGATCTAATCATAAATTATAAGATCTCGACGTTTTCTGGAGTTATATTGGGAACGATTTCATGTACTTTTTTGTTATTTTTAAGTACCTTTAATTAGAGTTATGACTTGGGGTGCATTTGGGTGGTGTTTTAATAGAAATTTGAGGAAAATGGGTTGTGAACAGTTGGAACATGGTTAGGGAAAACCATAAGCCCAAACCCATGTAACCCTACAACTCTGGACTGTGTAGTTTGCATGGTTGGCTCACATTTTACCTAATTGTGCATCCCTTCCTAGGAAACCATGTCCGTAGTTTTTAATTACCTGATAAAATATTTTTAAATCCCCCAAACCCCCAAAACACCACTATTTAGACATTGGCTCGAGAATAAACATTTTTGGGGAATTTCAGATCTTTTCGGAGGGATTCCAAGGCCTTTCGACCTCAATTATTCAAGATTCAAAGATCGAATCGAAGATCCACTCTTCTCCTGGTAAGTGGATTTCATTCTGATGCTTATCCCGATCATTCTTCTCTCTTTCCTTGAACTTATGGTGAAATTTTAACCTCTATTTATTTATGTCTAAACCTTTTTTGTGAGAACTAGATCTAGGATTGTGTATCTAGACCTAGATTGATTATATCTTGATATCCTTGATCTTGATTTAGGGATTTAGATCCAAACTCAGATATATGATGTTGTTCTTCTTGGATTTTGAGGATTTCTATTGAATGAACATCTACCAATGAATTGAGGTAGGTGGTATAAAATCTAATTCCCATTTTCATGGATTTGATGAATTTATGAAAATTGTATAATTGTTATCATTCTTTAGCAATTGATTTCTTAAATTGGGTTAATTAGGTTGACCAACTGATTTATGAAATCATTTTTGAAATAAATGATTAATCAAGTAATTAATCATAAGACTAATGGGTTTTCCTATAGGAGAATTAATTTAGGGAAATCTATTATGAGAGTTAGTGGTTTTAACTTTGATAATTAATCAGGGAATTAATTATGGGAAATTAAACTGGCTAGATTGAGATAATTAATCATGAATTAATTTTTTGCCTTTATATTATGATCGAGAAAATTAGTTGTAGAATTAATTATGAATATTTGAGTTTTATAATGAGATAATTAATTTTGTAAAATTAATCATGGGTTAAGAATTATGTTATTGATTAATTAATTGATGAATTAATTAATTGTATTGGCCAACTTAATTAATTGGGGAGTTAATTAAGGATATTGATGTATTTAACTAATTATTGAATTAGTAATTGAATTGTGGTGGATAATTAATTTTGAGTAAAATAATGGTAACATGTTCATTCTAAATTGAAAAGTATAAATGGTAACATGTTCATTGTACTTGTGAGTAAAGGACTGGGAACATGCTCATTCAAATGAGAGGTATAAATGGTAACATGGTCATTGCACTTATGAGTAAATGAATGGGAACATGTTCATTATATTGAGAAGTAAGAATGGTAACATAGTCATCTTAGTTATGAATTTTCTATTGTTAACTTTGGAAATTATGTGTGAATTTAAAGAATGGTAATAAAGGCACTTAGAGATATGGCCTCACTTTATGATACTTCGAACTTAGGCATGATTCGAATCAGGTACTGAGATATCATATAACCTTTGAAAACATTGAGATGTGGAACAAGTTGAAGCAGGTATTAATATATGATATTATATAGGAAACACTTTGGTCTTTGATACGAGCCGAAGCTAGTATCGAGGTACGAGTATCCCCAGGAACCCTGGAGTTAATAGGATAAAATATAGAATAAATTATAATGTGATAACTGTTTATTTATGAATTGTCTTATTTTCCTTATAGAACTGTATGCATTATATTTTTATTAGACTTGTTTTAGATACCATTGGTGGTGGCCTACTAAGTTTTATTCACACACTACTTAGGTTTTCTGATCGGTACCCGAATAGACACTATTGTTGTAGGGTAGGTTAAGGGAAAGGTCTCTATGTTATATTGCTGATTGTGGTTGGATCTTGGATGAGGGAACCGGATGTGGTTCATAACCCACTTGGGAGTCATTAGTGCCTTTATTTTTAGTTGTGTTTTTTGGCACTTGACACATATATTTTCATAGCATTTTTTCCCTTTCATTCGAATATTATATTTGTTGTTTTAGTTATATTATGACATTAGTATTGTTTTGGTTATATATGCTTCTACATTTGTTATCTTTTTCTACTGGTGTTTTAATTTGATAAAAGAGGGTATAGTCTCCCCATGAATGAATTACCATACCCTCACTGCTAGTTAGTAGCCTCTGGCATAAGGTGAGGTGTGTCTGAAGTCATGTGACCAACCAGCTCCGGGCACCGTCATGTGGATCTCGGGTCGGGATGTTACAAAGCAGCATCAGAGGTCCAGTTTTATTTCGTTTTCTTTTTCCTTACTATTTTGGGAAAGGTAGGCATGAGACTAGGAAGAGTCAGGGCTTGGTAATGAGAACATGTATGGGAGTTACAAACCCATGTTTTGGGGGAAACCTGATTACTCTGGGTGGGGTTTTTTTATTGTTGTTTGTTGTTATAGTTGAATATTATTTCACCCTAGGTGGCGCACTTATGTTTTGATGTGATTATTGATTCTGAGAATCTTTTAGTATTGATTTATAACCCAAAATGGAACGATATTTGAGTCTGCATGCATCATTCTAGGAACTCAGATTTATTGTGAAATGCATCATTTTAGGCATGCATGGAAAAATAGGTTATGGTTAATTTATTAAACTTGAACTTTTTTCATGTTTTGTGAGATTAAAATGGAAAATGGCACCTAAAATAAATTGAGAAATATTGAAAAATTATTCAAAATGAGAATAATTGGTTTTCTAAATTAGAAAAGTTATTATGATATTGTGTTTGCGCTTGTTAACCAAAACCTATTAGTATGATAGTTAAGGGTAGTGATAGTGCCTCGATTTGACCATGTGGTGAGAGGTGGGTAAAATACATGTTGTGACTTATTGTAATTATTACTCTTATTTAAATGTTATAAGGTTGTTATATGATACCAAATATTTTTGTTTGGAATTGAAGAGAATATGACTCCACAAATATTGTTCAGGGGATGACTGAGGGGTATAGCTAGGAATGATATTCGAGTCAGTAAACTTGAGGCACTGATGGTACCGGCTGAAGTTGAAAGGGAAATGTTCCGGGAGAACATTTCTTGTTTCATGAAATTCATGTAAAGAGGCCCAAGGATGGTTGTGAAAATCTTGTCTGAGTTGATAAGATAGTTTCAGTTGTTACACCCTCTGAATTTTACTAGAGAGTGAGAACTTGAGGGAGATGAATTCTGGGTTGAGACCATTTAGACAATACTTGACCATTTGGAGACTTTGTCTAAGCGGATGGTCAAGATAGATGCTTATATGATATGGGGATCAGAAAAGGGTTGGTGGTACATTCAGGAGTGAAGTGGAAAAACTAATGGTATGTTACAGAACAACTTCTTAGAGAGGTTCTTGGATCACTTCTATCCAAATATGTTGAGATAATATAAATCTTTAGAGTTAATGAATCTAGCTTAGGGGGTCATGTCTGTGATGGATTATGTATGATTCTACATAGATCTATAATGTTTTTCTCCATTTTTATCATGAGGTGAGGAAGATATGAAAAAATGCTTTCAGGATAGACTTAAGTATGATATTAAGTCCCAAGTAAATCTTTTATGATTAAGGAATTTTGTTGATGTTTTTGATAAATATCTCATAGATGAAGGGAAACTGAGGGAAGATTCTATTAATAGATATGTATTTGTTACTAGATGATCAGGAGGTTTGAATTCTGAGAGAAGGAAGCACTAATATAACAACTTTATCCAGGGGAGTGTGATGTAGAGTACTCAGAAAGGAGGTTCAGTTGGAAATGACCTTACTAGTGGATCTGTCATCAGGTTGGTAGGAAGGGATAATATATTTGACACATCCCCTGACCACACATAGAGTTTTGATCTTGCGACAATATGGGACACCTACATAAGTTTTGCAGGTCGTAGCGACAGACTAGTGTCGAGGGAGCAGCTAGCCAGAGATAGAGTGTGGGAAGGGGGTCTTCTACACTATATTGGTCTAGAAATTAGAGTTTTACTGGAAAATGTGGTAGAGGTATTGGACATGGTGTTACAAGGATATTTATCCCTTTATCAATAGAGTGGTTCTACTCTGGGGCACTAACTTCTTCATAGGGAAGATGGGAATGACAATTACATGCGGTGCGGCCTACACTTGTGGAGAGCAAGCCTAGGCCATCGATAGTGATAGGTACTATTATAGTAGCTTCTACTTTAGATAGTTCCTTATTTGATACTACTTTCTCTCATTCATTTATATCTATAAAACATGTTAATGATTTGAACTTGGAGGTGGAGTTTGTGAGTGGCATAATGACTATTAATACACCATTGGGGACACGGTCTAGAGACATATTTCTATGCAAGGGATATTCACTAGAGATCAGGGAATATCATTTTAAATGAGATCTCTATATTCTTGATATTAAAGGCTTCGACCTAATTTTTGGTATGTACTGGCTAGTTGCATACTGAGCCCACATAGACTGTTACTATAGGAGAGTTATGTTTTCATCTCTTAAGGGTGAACTTTACATTCATTGTGGAGAGTGGGATATCTAGGCGGGCTGATCAGGTCCAATTACTCAGCAATTGGGAGATATCACATCCAAAGTTTCTAGTCTATTTCTAGAATGATGGGAGTGTTAGGAAATATTTCCTTCAATCAATAGTGGAATTATTTTAGGATGTCTTTCTTTAAAACTTCTCAGGGCTACCACCTAAGAGATATGTGGAATTCACTATTGATCTCATACTAGGGGTTGAGCCAGAATCTATTACACAGTACAGAATGGAACCAAATGAGATTAAAGAGCTCAAGACTCAGTTGGAGGAGTTTGAGGATAAGGGATTTATCCATCCAAGTATGTCTACTAGGGGATTACCAGTATTGTCCGCAAAGAAGGTCGGCCAGAATTTACGTTTGTGTTTTTATTATTGTAAGTTGAAAAAAATGACTATAAAGAACTGATACCCTCTTCCATGTATCGATGATATGTTTGAACAGTTGAAGGGAGATTGTGTGTTCTCAATGGTCGATTTGAGATTAGGGTGTCATCAGTTGAGAGTTCAGACTTCTGATATACCAAGGACATCTTTCAAGAGAAGGTATGGCCTTTGTAAGTTTGTCGTAATTCCATTTGACCTGATAAATTCACCAATAGTGTTTATGGCCTTGATGAACAGGATCTTTCATCCATATCTGGATTATTTTGTGGTGGTGTTTGTGGATGTAGAATTGGGGTACTCTAATACTCGTGATGATCATTCCCAACATCTTAACATCTTCTTGAGTACACTAAGAGAGAATTAGCTATACGCCATGCAATCTAAGTATCAGTTTTGGATTGATCAGGTATACTTATTAGGAAACATCATCTTGGAGGAAATTGTTTCCATAGAACTAGATAAGGTTCAGGCAGTGAGTTATTGGGAGTAACCGAATAATTTTTTTGATATTCAAAGATTTCTAGGATTAACTGGATATTACAGGCGATTCATTTGAGACTTTTCAATTTGGAAGCACCACTATCGATCTTGACCAAAAAGGGTATTAAGTTTGAGTAGAAAGAAGAATTCTAGAAGGATTTTAAGAGGTTGAAAAAGATTTTGATGATGACACCAGTTTTAATCCTACCCAAGTCAGGGGAGGAGTACGTGGTTTATTATGATGCTTTTGGAATCAGACTCTGAGTTATGTTGATGAAAGGGGATCGAGTCATGGCGTATGGATCTATGCAGTTGTGACCACATGAATGGAGCTACCCTATTCATGACCTCGAGTTGGTAGTAGTGTTTTATGCTCTTAAGTGTTGGAAACACTACCTTTTTGGAGGAAATTTTACAGTTTATACAAATCTCAACAACTTGAAGTATATCTTTTCATAGAGTGATTTGAATCTTCGGTAGCAGAGATGGGTAAAGTATATATAGTCTTTTGATTCTAAACTATCATGTAACCCCGAGAAGGGAAATAGTGTGGTCGATACCTTGAGTAGAAAAACTTAGACTCAGATGATTCATGAGTATAGTGAAGAGTGGAATATGATGAATTTGCTGGATGAAATACATGTGTGTTTCAAGAGAGTTAGTATCAAATGACTCTGGTTTCGGTTGTAGTGGAGTCTAAACTTTTGAGATGGATCAGGGATAGAAAGTATGAGGATCTAAAGTGGTTGGACTTAATGTAAATCTTTGATGGTGGGGAGTCATCTTTGAACTAGATGATTTATGAGGATGAGATCATGTATGTGAAGAATTGAGTTGTTGTACCTATGAGCATACAAGATGATTTCATGAGAGAATTTCATGCCTTGAAGTTGGTGGGGCATCCAGGTGTGACCAAAATGTACCATGACCTACAATGACAATTTTGGTGTCCATGAATGAAAAAGGATATAGCAGGGTTTGTGATAAGATGCTTCACCTATCAGTAGGTGAAGGTAGAGCATCAACGACCTAGGGGATTACGACAACTATTTTTTATTTCATAATGGAAGTGGGATGATGTGAAAACGGATTTTGTGGTGGGTCTTCCAAAGACACTTAGGAATAATGACACAATTTCGATCATTATGGATCGACTGAAAAAGGTATAACATTTATTTCCTATAAGGGAAACCTTTGCAGTAGATCAGTTGGGAGAACTGTATGTTCAAGAGGTAATTCATCTACATGGGATGCCACAAACTATAGTTTCATATTGTGATTCACTATTTACTTAAAAATTCTGAAAGGGATTGCATAAAGTTCTTAGTACATATATTTTATTGAGAGAAATTTCCACCCACAGAGATATGGGCAGTCAGATCATACTATACAAGTGATTGAGGATATGTTGCAGGCTTGTGTGTTTGACTTCGGTGGGTCTTGGGAGAAACACTTAGCTTTAGAAGAGTTTTCCTATAATAATAGTTATCAGGGAACTATACAGATGGTACCATATTAGTCTATATATGGTATGCCATGTAGATCACTGCTATGATGGATGGTGGTTGGTGAGTCAGAGTTGTTGGGACTGAGTCTCGTGTAGGAGACATCAGAGTAGGTGCAGTTGATTCAAAAATGTATGGATACAACTTAGAGTAGGAAGAATTTGTATGCTGATAGACAAAGATGACCCCTAGAGTTTATATATGGTGATCGTGTATTCCTTATGGTGTCTCCTAGGTTGGGTCACCACAGGATATAGAGGAAGGGCAAGTTGGCACCCAGGTTTGTTGGACCGTTTGAGGTAGTGGAAAGAATCAGGTCAGTGGCGTACCGATTGGCTCTTCTACAAAAATAAAGTGCTATTCATGATGTCCTCTATGTGTCACAACTACGGTGGAATCACCCCGACCCTTCTCATGTTATAAATGTGTGTGAGGTGGACCTTGATATAGATTCATCTTTTTAGAAGCATCTGATACATGTGCTGGATCATAGTGAGAAAGTGTTGCGGGGAAAGATCATGCCAATAGTTAGTGTGTTATAACAACAAGAACGTGTGAAAGAGGAGATATGGGTGTGGAAAAAAAGGAGGGATAAATGACCCAATATTTTTGTCTTGGTATCTTAGTAATTATTGGATGTGTAGCTTGAGGATGATCCATTATAAGGTGAGGATATTTTAAGACCCAGACAATTTATGGAGTTATCTCAGGCATGATTTCCGGTAGTTTTTTTTTGTTTTTAAGTACCATTGATTGGAGTTATGACTTTGGGTGAATTTGGGTGGAGTTTTAAGATAAATTTGAGGAAAATGGGTGGTTCATAGTTGGCACATGGTTAGAGCTAACCATTCTCCCAAACCCAATTAATCGTGAATCCCTAAATAGTGAGGTTTGCATGGTTGGCACATGATTTACGTAATTGTGCAACCCTTCCCAGGAAACTGTACACATGGTTTTTAATAACCTGAAAAATTATTTTAAAATCCCTTGAACCCCCAAAACACCTTCATTTTGATCTTGGATCAGGAATAAATGTGTTTCCGATTCTTTTATCGGGGCACGTGTGTTCGTCTCGTTTGGGGATGAAAGGAGTGATTTTGTTTCCCCGCATTTCTGCTTTCCAAAGGCGGGAGAAATCTGCTTCTTATTCAGGGACGTCTGCTCCTTGATCGAAATGTGATGATGGGATGTTGGTTCTTCCTTCCGTGGATTCCTCCTCGGAACTCATTACCTAGTCCGGGTCTCCCTTATAGATTTAATATGTTGTTTATGAAACTCTTCCTAGCTCCATATCTTCATGGACACCAGTTAATTACACTACTTTTGTCAGGACATTCCAAGGGGTTTGGTCAGGTCAGCAACCTTCATTCAGGGGATTAGTCACATTGGGCATCACTGGCATGTCTGTACACTGGAGGATTGGTGTGTCTATCTTCTGTCCCTTATTATAGTGCTTCTCAAGGGCATGGAATCCTGAGGCATCCCACATCAAATGCAGGGAATTATATGCCATGGGCATGTATGTGAGGTTTTCCTCAGCTTCCCATGTTTAAAACAGGGTATGTCGCAAGTTTAACTTCCATCATAGATGGATCAGACCGATCAGAACACTGACTAGAGTGGATAAGATGGGTTCAACCCCCCATAGGGAACACCGATATTGGGGCCAACACGTGGTTGACTCCCGGTTACTGAGAGCGTAACGGGGTATTAGGTGGCATGATCCCACTAGGATGTGGTGACCCGAGTAAGAATCAAGATGGATGATGAAGTGGTTGAATTAAGTGGACGACGAATGGGATGGAACCTCCATGACGATGATGATGGTTTTAGTCTTGAGCCTTGGATAGGCTTCCTATGTATCATTGTTTCATGGAATCAAAGTCCGTATAGTTCATCTGACGATGGCTTACTGCTGATTGGTGTTCCAACGGCTTACTGCTGAATGTAGTGACAACGGCTTACCGCTGAAAGAGGTCCATAGTTTAACGGCATGCAGGACGGGGGCGGACCGACGTGAAGTGGGTCGGAACTGCTGGGTGTTGGGCTTGAACCTCGGGGAGGCTTCCAATGAACCTTACCTTAGAAAAGATCAAAGACCTCATAGTTTTGGATATGGGGGAATTTGGGGCTTACGCTATGAGGTAGCCCAAGGTGTTGGTGTACCGATGTGAAGATGGTCGAGACCAATGGATAATGGTGGGTTTGAACCTTCGGGAGGCTTCCTACATACCCTACCTTGGCAAGGATCAAAGACCATGTATTTCAGGTGAGTGTGGTGAACTGACGTGAAGTTGGATGAATGACCGGGTGTTGGGATTGAACCTCGTGGAGGCTTCCTACGTACCCTGCCTTGGAAAATATCAAAGACCACGTAGTTCAGGTGGTGTTGATGAACCGAAGTGATGGTGGTTGGAATGATCAGGTGTTGGGCTTGAGCCTCTTGGAGGATTCCTATATACCGTTCCTTGGAAAGGATCAAAGACCTCGTAGTTCAGGTGGTGTGGGCGAACTGACATGAAGGTGGACCTAGGGTCCAATGGTTGTTAGGCTTGAACCTCGTGGAGGCTTCCTACGTACCCTGCCTTAGCAAGGATCAAAAACCATGTAGTTCTGGTGGTGTTGGTGATCCGACGTGAAGGTGGACCTGGGGTCCAATGGTTATTGGTCTTGAACCTCATTGAGGCTTCCTACATACCCTGCCTTAGCAAGGATCAAGGACCACGTAGTTTAGGTGAGTGTGGTGAACCGACGTGAAGGTGGTCGGAACGACCATGTGTTGGGATTGATCCTTATGGAGGCTTCCAACATACTCTGCCTTGGCAAGGATCAAAGACCTCGTATTTTAGGTTAGTGTTGGAAAAGATATCATGGTCAATGCTTAATCTAAGCCCACGTGAGTCATGCTCGGTGTTAGAAACAAGAGGTATCAAAGGCCTGATGATCACATCGTGAAAGGTGCGTCCGTGGGAAGTGGAGTGAGGCTTACACATGGAGCGGCCCAAATAGGTTGGGACTTACTCCAGAATGGAGGCCCAGTGGTGGAAAATCTCAGTGGGAGAGGGACTTGGTACCGAATAAAGGAGGGGTCCGGTATCCATTCCCCCTCTGCCTGGTCCTTGGGACTGAAGAAGAAAGGAGGAACATGGATGTTTCGTCCGGAAAGAAAATATAGGGGCTTACACCAGGGTGGTTTCTCTTTCCCCGCGGACAAACTCCACTCTGATAAGGAGGATATCATCCCCTGTGAGGGAAGATCTCATCCTCGCGGAAACCAGTGGGCATGGAGAATGTTCAAGGTGGGGGCACCCTGCGTGCGAGGCACGGGGAAAGGTCACAGTTTAACATCATGTGCTGAGGACAATAGTTCTTGACAGTTTAACGTCCTGCAGCTTGGATGAGGTGGGTGTGCTCTGCACCCCTAGGACATACATAACCGGTACCCTCTTCTCCTTGGTGAAGAGATGGGACGGGAAACGCCGTGGCTAGGGGTGTTATAGAGTGAACCATCGGAGGGTCCACGTTAGCGTGGCTATGTGAAGAAGCAATAGACATTAGCTTGCCTATGTGGTGAATCATGAGGCAAATCATTTCAATGGGCAGTATCATCCAAGGGACTTTGAAATCACATCGTGCAAACCAATAGGGTCGCACGGGAAAATGAATCGCAAAGCATAGGGGTTCATAGGCAGGGTCCTTGTGAAGCTTTGCTACTCTGAATGGAGGAGGGTACTTGTGAAGGGGTGTGCTTCGTGAAGTGGGATGCCTCAGCCTAAGCATAGGGAAAAGGTGAATATGGGAGGTGCTTCGCGAAGTCGAAAGGGATTCTTGAAGCACTTCCTTGTAGAGAAAAGGTGCCTCGCGAAGTAAGGCGTCATGAAGAAATGTGCTTCGCGAAGTACAGTGACCCTACCTTGGCATGTGGATCATGTGTACATGAAGAGTGTTTCGTGAATCATAAATTCTCCGTGATGACACGGGTCCCCTTGGGGATCCTCTTTCTTTGTGAAAGCCCTTAGGCTCCGTGAAAGGCATCTGTAACACCCCAAGATTTTATGAGAAATATTATTTTTAATTTCTTTGATGTCTTGTGTTTTATGCTACACCAAGATTAGATTGCACTATACGCAACACCCTATTATCTTGTAGTATACGCAACACTATTCTTGGCTTGTGTTGCACGAAAGAGAGACCTTCCTCAATAGTGTGTGTTGTACGCAATACCGAGTTTCACTAATCAATGATATATTGTTCTAATATTATTATGAACTAGCCGTTATGAATAGTATTAACCGCATTTTGAATTTTATAACATTATAATTCATCTTAATCATTTTATAGAACAATTTATGAGAACAAAATCAATTTTTCGTATAAAGGAAATATTTTTCCAAAAATACAGTTTTGCCGCCTTTTGATGGCGCACCCACATTAAATCTAGTTTTCAACACGTTTATATGTTCAATTTGACAAAATAAACTTATTTATTTCAATAATAATATAAAAATTAACTTTGGATAATTTCTTAATATTTTTCTGTTAACTTTCATATTTTGATGAATAGTAAAAATACGCTAAATTTTAATTAAAAACAACTTTTTTCATGGAGATAATTTATGTGGTTAAATTATAATATTGAATGGTTTTAAAGTATAAATAGAATATATTTTTACCATTTAATATTATGTGAGTCATTACCATTAATTTTACACTGAATTCATAGGTAAAAACATTTCAATCTTTTGCAACGTTTTAATTTTTAAAAATTGTTTTCTCTACAACAGGATTAATTTTAAATTAAATACTTCCACATCTATGTATTGAATTTGGAAAATTTTATTACATATTTGGAATCAGTAGGTCCAAATTATGTTAATATTACACTTTTTATTTTTAGGCATTATGAATAGTAACTACGGTAAATTTTATTTACCATAGTTAAAGGTAAATCGGGTAATTAAGGGTAAATATAATATTATAAAATTACCCTAACACTTGTCTTAATATAATTAGATGATTATATTTTTCCCTAAATCATACTGGGGTTGAAATATAATCTATTGGAATCTACTTGGATGTGATTAAGACCTTTAATTTATTTTATTTAAAGAAAGTGAAATATGTCTTACTCAAACTTTAATAATTAAAGTATTTTTAATATAAAATTATAAATAATATAAATTATATTATAAATACTAATTTGAAATTTAAAATTCTTTTCTTTGTCATGGTAATTTATTTTTAATTTTTTAAGAAATATTTAATTACCTAAATTTCTTATACATTAATGATGCATAAATTATTTATTTAGTGAAAAATCAATAATATAGTTTTTATTCAAATAATAATACCTATAAAAGGACCAAACACTAGACCAAAACTTATTTTTCATGTATATCTAAACCATAATCATCAAATGGTCGAATTTTGGACCATTTGGATCCTTATAAAAGTGATTATGACACTTATATTATTTTATTTTAAATAATGTCAAAGTTGTCACCTTCATAATTTAATAAATATAATAATTTAAATTTTGTGATTTTAAGATGATAAATTCGAGTAAAAGTATTCTTATGGAAGATATTATATTTATCTGCGTCATAGTATTTTATTTTTAATTTTTATGCAAAAAATAAGTATATTAAATAATTATACAACAATTTTCTAGTAATTATTTTATTAAGAGAAAAATCAAATAAATGGTATTAAAAATATTAAAATAAATGTTATATAAACAAATTAATGTGATACATGAATTTTTTAGATGAATATTACATGTTAGGAATCTATTAAATATTTTTTTTAATATATCTTCTATGTGGATTTTATTTGAATCCAAATAATTTAATAGAGTCAAAATTGACATTATTGATATTTTATAAAAATAACATATTATTAATTGTTTAAAAATCACAAAAATATTTACAAAATTACAAATTTAAAATTATATGGTCTAAAATGTAATAATGTATCTAATTATGGAAAATTAACAACACATAAGTAAGTATTTATAACAATTTAAAAATTAGAATATTATTATCGCAAATAAAATTAAATATATTAAATAATATAAATCAAAATGAGAAGGTTTAGAATATACTAAAAACATTTCTAATTTTTATTGGTTGATAATATGACAAACCTATATTATCTCATCTTCGAATTGAGTGATTTTTGGTGGTTTTATGTGGGGTTTGAGTTTATTATTAATTAATATTTTTGAGGTTTCCAAAAGTGCCCTTCTCTTCTCTTATAAAAGGGCACATCTTCCCTCTCCACTTCACAAAAATTTGATCCTTCAAGCTCGGCCAACCCCAGACCATTTCCCTTCTCCACTTCCCTATAAACATACTATAGGTCTTGGTCTTCTTCAAAGACCAACTTTAGTGTCCTAAGAGGAGTTTTAGAAGAGGTGCGTCAAAGAAGAGGTAATATCCTTTACTGATTCTTTCAAATTTATTTCTTCTTCTACTTCCTCTTATTTAGTTGTTAAATTATAAATTAATAACATAATTATTACTAATATACTGATATGTTATTATAAATATGAAACAACCCTATATCCATCCTACTAAAAATGAAATCACCACGCGTTCGTACATACGGATTACCGTCTCCACACCATGGTGTAATCTGTTTTTCCACCACCACCATACTTGGATGGATATAATTGTGGGAATAATAACTATATATGATTATTATAACATCATAATAATTCTTATATATTATATCATCCACTCCAATTCCATTTAATAAATATGGGAACGATATCATCGCTCGTGCGTACGTACGGATTACCGTCTCCACGATGCGATGAGATTCATTCTCCATGTTAACCATTCATGAATGATTATAAAGTATATATATAATAAGAAATCATGAAATATATGACATAATAATGCTACTGTATTTATGTATATATATATATATATGTCATTTACTTCCATTCAATTTACTAATGAAATAAAAACAGCGTTCATGCGTACATACGGCCTACTGTCTCCATGAACGGTGTATTTCATTCCATTTATCGAATCTATTATATATATATAAATATATTCTGAATATATATTATATATAAATCATGTTTTACATTCTGGAAGTAAATAATCATGATCTAAGTAATCATATGAATAATTATAAGTCAAAACACGTAAGATAAATGAAATGATTTTACCCAAAACGCTACTTTAACATGGAATTAACAAATGAAAGGGTAATATAAAGTCGTAAGTGAATAATATATGATATCATAAATATTATTATGGTTCTTTTATAAGTTAATAATATGTTTAAACCCACTATAAAGGAGTCTCGGACACATGCGTAAGAAATTGGACATAAGGTGAGGGATTATTTCGTCTCACTTTTATTTTTGTGAGACATATGCCTTAATCACCACGTATTTCTTTTGTATGGTGTTTATGCTTCCCATGAATGTTTTATGATTTTTATTATGAAGGATATGATATTTACGTATGCATGTAATTTTCCTTACTTTATGACACGTATTATTTCACCGATTATAAATGGTAAGCGATAATTATTCCAATCTCATTCTTATCCGAGATTGTTTATTCATAATTATTTACTAGGGTTGTTTATCATCCATATCCATGTTTTCTCAAAAATGTTTTCATAAAATTTTTACTATTCTTCCATGGATGTTTAAATTCATTTTTACCCTTTTTTACTTTTACCATAAGGTATGGAAGGAATCCTTCTTTTGTTTACCGTACGAGGTACTTTTTGACTTTTCGGGAAAAAGTATGAGGAGAATGTTTTTTTAACTTATACAACATGAATTGATTTTTGCGGTTTATTATTTTCATGAATATTCCTATACAAAATTTCATTATTATTTTCAATAAAATCATTTTCTTTTAAAATTTCATGTCATTTTGAGAAAATAAAATGATTTTGAAGAAGAAAGGATATTTTCCTCAAGAATTCATTTCAAGTGTTTTATTGAGACTATTTTCCATCTAAGATGACATTCTTTAATATGGCCATGATTCAAGTATAATGTTCCTATTATTTACATGGTTTTATTTTGTTTATAATTAAATTATATCCATTGTTTTATATGGATTATGTTATGATGGAATGATGTTTATGAAACCCATATTATTTATTGGGTTATGATGAATGATTTATGTTTATTTTGTGGCACATGAAAGAATGATTTCATTATGAGATGGGTGGGACCTTTATCTCCCTCTAATTTATTGGGTAAATATTTATATCTCATTCGATAAATATGGTTGGAACGGAAAATAAATCTGGTTCAGTAATACAGGGCTGAAACGGAAAGTAAACTCGGTTCAGTAATGGACTTCGTCAACTATGGTCTTGGCAGAAATACCTTAGCTACTATGGAAATCATATCATGTGATTAATGTTTTTCCATTATTACATGTTTTATTCCCATTCTATTTTAACATGATTGATGTTCCATTATGACATATGCCTTACGTACTGTCATGTTTTATGTCATTGCTCAAGATTTTGATGTTTAAACTTTATGTTCATGTTTTTAAGTTCAAATGTATTTTCTCTATGATTACCCTTACTGAGCATTTGAGATCAACCTTTATATGTTTTCTTTTCCACAGGATATAATGAAATGTTTTAGGTAATAAAACAAAAAGATATTTATAAGAGATGTTGAAGATCTTTCACCATGATTAGAAGATTATGTTCCGAGTTTCCAAAGACACTAAACTATTATGGTCCTTGGGTGTCTGTTTTTGTTATGTATTAAGTATTATGAAAAAATAATGTAATTTCCATGTATACCAATTTTGGGTCTCTACAGCATCCTTCTTGGAAGAGGGAATCAAAACAAGACCAAGGGGAGGCACTTCGCAGATCAGAAGTACCTCGCACAACTCATGGTTTGCATAGCAGAACAGTGCTTCGTGATTCAGGGGCTAGGAAGTCGAAATGTTAGATTTTCCACCACTGGACTTGGGGGAGGCCGGTATTTATAGGGGAGAGGCGTCGTGAAGCAGCGCATGCTTAGCGCGAACTGAGAGTTAGCTTCGCGGTAGGTCACGAATGTCAAATTCATTCGCAGAGAATCACCGCCTCTTGGCTTCGCGGCGTGTCACGAACGGCAAAGGGGTTCGCAGAGCATCGCCGCCTCCTGGCTTCATGGTGGGTCGCGAATGTCAAAAGGGGTTCGCGGAGCATCACCTCATCCTAGATTCACGATGGGTAGTGAGCGTCAAAGGGGTTCGCGAAGCATCATCACCTCATGGCTTTGCGGAGGGTCGTGAACGTCAAAAGGGGTTCACCGAGCATCACCGCCTCCGGGCTTCGTGGTGGATCGCGAACATCAAAGGGGTTTGCAGAGCATCACTGCCTCCTAGATTCGCGGAAGGTCGTGAACTTCAAAAGGGGTTTGCGGAGCATCACCGCCTACTGGATTCATGAGGCATCGTGGTGCCAGGGGGGCTCTGCGAAGGGGCTTTGAAAGGCATCACTTGGGATTGTGTCTTCTCCTCTCCCCATTTTAGAATCAACAAATGCCCCCCCCCCCACTCAGAGTTTGAGCTGCGAAGAAGTCAAGGGTCAAAGTCTGAGGGTCAATCGCCAAAATCCTCAGTCGTTTTACAAAGCTTCCTCACGAAGAGGTCTTACCAAGCAGGAAAGAAAAGCTCTGGTCGGACATGTCGTGAAGCAGGCTTCAGTCGGGATGTGCTGTGAAGCTCTGAGGGTCCCTCACCTATAAATAGGGGACATGAACTCTCTTTTTTATTTTCTCGTCTCTGCGATTTTAGACTTTAGCACTCTCAATTCATGAAGCTCTGCATACTCCGTGAGTACTCTCCGCGAATCGGGTCTTCTCTTCGCGGCGCACAGCGAGTTTTTGACTCCGCTACAGCACTTTTCGATCTCATGCATAAATGCATGGGCAGGACTCCTCAAACGAGCTTCGCGAGCTCTCCCCGCGAACCGGATTCACAAACGCTCTCCGTGAATGAGCTTCGCGAACCAACCCAGAAATTGTCCAAGTTCTAAAACTGAATGGATCATCAAGAAGCTACTGAAGGGGTTCTTGCAGATGCCTCCCTAAGGGATGAAATGGAGAATAGTTTGGGTCTAGGGGGGTTAGTCTGGAGCCACTCGGACCATAATTAGTTGGTGGCGCTGTTGTCAGAGATCCAGAAGAACTACCAACTGTGTAAGAGGTTTCCTTTGTATGGCTTCGGGCTGAGGGATGATATCTTCATCCTTGAAGAATGTAGGGATGAACCAGCTTAGTGGTTCAGAAGTATGTCGTGCCAGCGCCAATGATTCAGGGCGGCTGACGGCCATGCCCGGGAAGAATTCACACCTGTTGTTGTTGACTGCCTATACAACCACCTAAATAACGTCGATGGGAAGGCGTTGCAGCCGGAGACGTCTCCTCCTCTGTACCACATGATAGTGGAGGCAGCTCTGGGGAACCCGAGGAAGGGGTGGTAGGAGTAATGGGACATGTGCCAGGGTGTCCACTTCATACACGATTGGGCCTGGGCCTACTAGGTAGGCACCTCATGTGAGGAGTTTGGGGCCGATCTAAGGAGAGTTGGTCTATACGAGGAAGCTTGGGCCTCCCAATTCCACATCTATCAACTGAAACAGGTAATGATGGAGTTGTTGAGGAGGTGTTCATCGCGGATGAATACCTTCCACTTATATTATGGGGAGGTCGGTATCAGCTTGTGGGATGTCCACCAGATCTCGGGGGGTCCCGATACTGGGGGCGATGTACGACGAATTCCTCCCCGTCATGAGTGTGTGGGAGGATCCAAAACAAATGCCACGGCAGGTGATGTCGTTGATGGAGCTTATGCCTAGGGAGGACAAGGAAGAAGTAACTGATGTCCACTTCAGGCGGTGGTTCAAACAATTCCTGAACTTCCCAGAAAATAGGCAGTTTCCGGAGAGGCCTCAAACTTGCCTGAAGGGGGCACGAAGTAATGAGCACTCGTATTGACGACTTTTGGAGGACAGTCAGGGGGATACCTGGGGGTTTAGTGTCAGCACTAAGCAGCAGCCAATAGTTAGGTTGGTGGTGTTTATCACAGCTCTTATCTGTGGTTGGATCCTTCTGGTGAAGGATACCAACATTGGAGTATGCCCAAGCACATTTATCATGGCGTCCAAGTTGGCGAAAGGAGGGCGGGTCAACCTAGGAATCCTGATGCTCGCCAGGCTGTATAAGGTGTTGTGTCATATCAGCAAGGGGAAAAGTCCGCAGAGGGTATGTGGGTCATTCCACCTCCTGTATGGGTGGATAGCGGCACATATCATGGGGGTTTATGAATACCTGAACCCTATATCTCCTCCAGGCTCGAACTTCTTCCCATCAATCCTGAATGTCTCGGGCAGCTTTCCATCCAAGCTGACTGCACCGTCGGTTCTGAACTGGGTGTGGAGGGTGGAGGAATTCAATTTCCACCTGTTTCCCTTGCCGACGGGGCAATTTACTGATGAGGGTCGGGGGACAGAAGAGCACCAATTCTATCTCCTAGCCTTTCGAGGTGGAGTCCTGGTGGTGAGGGTGGACCGAGAGCCCCTCTGTGATCCATACACTCCACACTGGTTTTCAAGGCAATTCTGGTCTATGTAGAGGCTGACCCCATAGGTCTATTTGAAGGTGCAATATAAAGAACTCATGTCCATGATGAGGCAGATGTGGCTTAGGTTCAGGCGGGAAGATGGGAAAATGCGGAACGAGTTCCCTCCACTGACTGCCATCCTCAGGCTGGTAATAGAATATGCCCAGAGCTAGGAGGTGGCCTATCCGGGGGAGATGTTGAAGCAGCCAACCATTCGAGTCGGTGATGGTGAGCTTCCCCGACCTCGGGGCCGGAAGGCAACAAGGGCATCCCGTGGCGGCAGGGCTACCGGGGCGGTGAGGCCTTCACCAGTTGAGGGTGAGGTAGCATCCATAGATCCAGCAGTGGTAGCGGACCTGGTGGTTCTAGAAGAACAAATCCACCTGGAGGGGAGGCTGCTGAGAGGATTCTGCAAGATACCCACCCAGGCTCTAGGGAAGCGATTGTTCCATATCGACATGTTAGAGAATGTCGTCTTCCCAGAGGCCTATGACATATGGGAAGTCAGCAGACAATTCCTTGGCCCCGCCGAGTTATAGAAGAATTTGAACCATCTCGGGATGGATTTACCAGGGATAGGCCCTATCCGGGCCGGCTTGGCAGTTCCCCAGGTGGAGGCGAAGTGGTACCTGGCAGAGCTAGAGGAGTTTGTTCACTCCCGGGGAACTCCTCATCCAATGACAGATTGAGTCAAGGTGTTGCTCGATCACACTACTCCCCCACAGTTGTCGGCCGCTGATTTGAGAGAGTGCTTCCCCCTTCTAAAAGAATTGGAAGATTATTCCTGGGGAGATGAGGCCAGGAGAGGGAGACCACTGGAGGAGGGAGAAGTTGGAGATCAATACTCAGATCTTGAAGAGTTCGTAGTGTCCCTTGAGGTAAAAATCTGAAACCCCCTTCTCCGATACATTCTTTGAGGTCATTCTAGACTTCTTGTTAATATCTGAACCATACAAGAGGGTTTTATATACAGGACACGTTATTTTCCCTCAGTGGATGCATATACGGGACCCTCATGATCTACGCCTTCCCCCGCAGCTATTTCTACCTCTAGTGGGTCTAGGATACCTGAGGCAACCCCTCCAGAGCTTTCAGACCTTCTGACCATATACGGGGGGGCACGCTTCAGGGTCCTGACGACATGAACCCCAGATCGAGATCAGGAATTCAATATATGTAATTCCCTTCCACCAATTTCATGACTGCCATCCCCTGACCATTTTTACTGACGTCTATGTCCTTTTTTGGTTCGTACAGTTCTTCAAATGGCGTGGGTCTCCTTGGAAAGGTTGGTCGGGGCTTCTGGTGGCGTCCTTCCCAGGGGAATGCCGGTGGTCATGGAGGCAGAGGTCCAAACCGACCTAACTATGGCGCTCCCGATTACCAGTGGGACCGTCAGCGAGGTTTCACCTAAGATCATTGAGGTGGGGTCCGATGATGAGGACCGATCGGATAGCCCCAGTCCCACCATGCCCGATCAAACACCGTACATGGACCCTGCTGAAGAGTTCTTGGGGGAGTTCCCCGCGTATGAGCCTACCAACCGTACTG
Source organism: Viscum album (assembly GCA_963277665.1). Classification (NCBI taxonomy): domain Eukaryota; kingdom Viridiplantae; phylum Streptophyta; class Magnoliopsida; order Santalales; family Viscaceae; genus Viscum; species Viscum album. Next base: position 2,119,655,405 of record OY728163.1, read on the forward strand.
ATAGGGACGAGACGACCTCTAATGAAGAGGATGGCAAGATAGTTCATCACCGATCATCAAAGCTGATCGCGCGCTTCATCAATGAAACCCCCCAAGCACTATAGTTGGATGAGATGGACAGACTCCACTTGCGACTTCACGAAATATGTGCTAGGGGAGTGGATTCCCAGCGTCCTCACATGCTCATCCTAAATCTCATGGATGAAAAGATTCGGGAGTATGACTATGGCCTCGGTGTGGGATGGCAGCGGAGGAAGGAGGTAAACATCAAGAGGCTCTATAAAGCTGAAGATGAGGTCCAGCGGCTGTAGAGTCGGGTGGATGAGCACTCGACCTACCTCAACACGCAATCATAGCTAATATTGCAATTTAAGGCCCAGCTGGAAGAGGATAAAGAGGGCATGAAGAGAGAATATGAGGAGATGACCACCATACGAACTGACATGGAGCGGGGCCAGATTGTGGCCAACGAATTGCGCCCCCTCACTACCGAGGAGGAGCGGGAGCTAAACAGGCGGTAGCAACTCCTGGACACCACCAGCCAAAGGGTGGCGGAGCTGATACATTATTTTGACGAGGTCAACTCGTCCATGGGGGGAGTCAACCCCTGGGTACTGTAATGATTAAAACCCCTCAAACGTAATTTCATGCTTTGATTGTTTGATTCCATAGAATGCATGAGTTTCGTTGTTTACATTGGTTTATTGCATCCTCATGATGTTCACGGAGCGTCCAGTGATCATTCCCTAAGCTCACGTGGGGTAGGCCTGATGTGAGAAATAAGGGATGACCACCTTATCAACCCATACAAATGTAGGAGTGCAAACCAAGCTTCGGACAACCGGGGTTTGAACAACCGGTCTAGATTTTCGGGAGGAAATGGGAGAGACCTGACCTGAGAATGAAGCTCTCAGAACAGCCAAATTATCATTTTCCCAGTGTGCTCTTGTGCATGAACGGGGTAACACTAAGGGCACTGGAATCAATATGAACATATGGGAATGGGATATGTGAATTACAATACCCAGGATTCGGAATATTGTGGGGGTGGCGTGACTGTAACAGCCCAAGATTTTATAAAAAAATATTCTTTTTAATGTCTTGTGTTAGGAGCTTTCACAACACGCATCCTTGACTTGCCTTGCATTACATGCAATCGCGACCTTCCTCGATAGCGTGTGTAATACGCAATACCGAGTTTCACTAAACAACGATATGCTATTAAAATATTATTAAAACTAGCCGGTATGAATAGTAATAACCACTTTTTAAAATTCTGTAAATCTTATTTTTCAAAATGAACTTCATTTTTGGATTCGGAGTATCGAATTTAGCCTATGGTGAAATTTTGGTACATTTTGGATAACTTTCATATTCTGATGAATAGTGAAAATTACTAAATTATAATTAAAAAACAACTTTTTTAATCGAAATAATTAATAGTGATAAATTATTAATTGGAGTAGTTTTAAAGTATATTTAGAATATATTTTTACAATTTAATACAATGTTGGTCATTGGATGTAATTGCACATTTAAACCAGACATAAACAAGTGTCAATCTTTTGATAGATATTGTTTCTTAAAAACACGCTATTTGTTTTAACAGCGGGATTTAATTATAAAATTAATTAATGCAACTTCTATGTTCTGAATTTGGTAAAATAGACTTCATTTTTGAATTCGGAATATGAAATATAGCTTATGATGAAATTTTGGCATTTTTCTGAAAACCTTCATTTTTTGATGAATAGTGAAACTACTAAGTGGTAGTTAAAAAACTGAATTTTTCATAAAACTTAATTTTACCGCTTATGTGAATGGAATTTCAAAAATCCGAGAGACACGGTTGATGTCAGTAAGTAAAATGTGGTTCAATGAGATGAAAATAATTTTTGGTGAATAGTAACTTTTTACTTTTATTTACCACGGTTAAAAGTAAATAGGGTAATTAAGGGTAAGAATGATATTAATATTACCCTAACACATGTCCTAATTCTATTGGACAAGTGTATCTCGACCAAAAACAACCTTAAGTGTAAAATATTATCATTTAGGCCCACTTGGATTTGATTAGGACATTTATTATTATTTAATTCAAAGAAGAGTTAAAAGAGTTAAAATCAAAGTGTATTCACTAAAACATTTTTAATATGTGGTTATACATAATATAAATTAGACTATAAATATTCATTAGAAAGCTAAAAAGATTTCCTATATAATGATATTTTATTTATAATTTTTAGACTTTAAATAAATTAATTTATTTATGACACAACGATGATGCAGTAATTACCCTTTTAAGGAAATATTAACATAATTGATGTTATAAATACTCAAATGAATGTAATTTGAGACTTTTTATGAATTAAACTAATTTTCTAGGTTACTATGATATATTAGTGTTGATTTAATCAACTTGGTGCGAACATATAATTCTGTTATGACTTTCACAAAAATCATATATCAAATAGTGTCAAAATTGACACAAAATAGTTTTTAAATCAAATATTATATTATTAATTGTTATTTTATTCCTAAAAATCTAAGGTTCGGCCAAATGACTTAGATAAGGATATATATATTAATAATAAACAATTTGGGGTTCGTTTGGCATGTTATAGTAAGTGTATTAACCATATAGTGAAAGAAAACAAAAAGACACGGTAAAAGTTAAATTATTTAACTTAGAGTTAAATCTAATTGATAAGGTTAAAATAAGAACCTAAACTTGTCTAAATCATATTGGTTGATAGGATTTCGACCCATCCCCACTTTAGCTTCGAAATAGGACCCTTTGGAACCATTATAAACTGATATTTACTTTAATATAAAATAATATTTTGAGATATTCCTAAGGTGCCCCTCTCCTCCCTTATAAAAGGGCACCTCCTCCCCCTCCTCCTCACACCAATTTGAGCACTCAAGCTCGGCCAACCCCGGAAAAAATCTTTTCTCCACTTCCCTAGCAACATCCTAGAGGTTCTGTTCTTCCTCAAAGACCAATTTTAGTTCCCTAAGAGGAGGTCTCCAAAAGGCGCTTCAAAGAAGAGGTAATTACCGTTACCAATTCTTTCATCTTTATTTCTTCTTCCACTTCTTCTTATAAGGTTGTTTCATTATGAAGTAATAACATCAGTATCACTCATATACTGATATGTTATTATAAGTATTAAACAACCCTATTTCACCATCTATCTATCCTACGGAAAAAGAAATCACCGCGCGTGCGTACGTACGGAATACCGTCTCCACGCCGTGGTGTAATCTATTTTCCACCACCACCTTACATGGATGGGTATAATGGTGTAAAGAATAACTATACATAGTTATTAAAACATAATATTGATTCTGATATATTGTATAATCCACTCCAATTCAATTCAATATTTATGGAAATGATATCATTGCTCGTGCGTACGTACGGACTACCGTCTCCACGACGCGATGAGATTCATTCTCCATGTTAACCATTTAAGAATGATTATAAAGTATATATAAGAAATAATAATGAAATATATGACATTATAAAGCTACTGGATTTATGTATATATATATATGTATGTCATCTACTTACTTCCATTCAAGACAATAGGGAAAGGAAAACAGCGTTCATGCGTACGTACGGACTACCGTCTCCATGAACGGTGTTTTTCATTTCATTTATCTATCTATTATATATATATATATATATATACTGAATATATATGATATATAAATCATATTTTATATTATGTAAGTAAGTAAATCATGATATAAGTAATAATAATGTCAAGAACAACAAGTCAAAACACCTACGATAAAAGAAACGATTTTACCCAAAACGCTTCTTTAACATGGAATTTACAAAAGAACGGGTAATATAATGTCATAAGTGAACCATATATGATATCATAACAATGAATATGATTCTTTAATAAGTCAATGACATTATTTAAACCATTATACATGAGCTTCGGACACGTACAAAGCAAATCGGACCTAAGGTAAGGGAAATATCACAATCTCACTTTTATCCGAGATTGTTTTTACTTTGGTAATTACTGGGGTGTATTTTATCATCCACATCCATGTTCCATCAATATGTAATATTATTTCCATCCTAATACAATAGTTTATATCCAATTTTACCCTTCGGTGAGTTTTTTTGTAAAAGATATGAAAGGAATCTTTTGTCATTTTCGTACGAGGTACTTTTTGACTTTTCCGACAAAAGTACGAAGAATGTTTTTTTTAACTTATACGGCATGAATGGATTTTTAAAAAATTGTTTCCAAGAAGCTTCCTTTACAAGTTTTCAAGTTTATTTTTAATCAACTTCTTTTATTTTAAAGTTGTATGACATGTTATGAAAGGAAAAATGTTTTTGAAGAAGAAAGGATATTTTCCTCAAGAATGAAGTTCAAGTGTTTTATCAAAATTATTTTCCATCTAAGATAATAAAGGGTTATGTTTTTATCCCTATTGTTAAATTGATTTGTTCATGTTGTGATGGAATTATTTTTATGAATTCCTTTATCTTATATGAATTGTTTTATGATGTCATGTTGTTTAAGAATCCCATTTTTATTACATGGGTTATGCGATGAAGTATGATTTATGATTATGTGGCACACATAAGAAAGGATTCATTATAAGATGGGTGGGACCTATATCTCCCTCCAATGCATTGGGTAAAGATTTTATATCTCATGAGATAGACAGGGCTGGAATGGTAGGTTATACCGGTTCAGTGAAACAGGACTGAAACGAGGGTTACTCGATTCAGAAAGGGACTTTGTCCACTAAGATAGTCTTGGCAATTAGTCTTGACTAACAAGAAATGATTCTCTATGATTATGTGTGTATGCCACAAAGTTTCATGTTTTAAGTTATGATTATTGGGATTACTTTTTCACTGCCATGATTTATCCCATGATTATGAAATTATGCTCTCTTTTGCAGGTTATGATTTCCAAAATGTTATGTTCTTATGAATATGATGTGATTGATATTTATTTTGTTTACCCTTACTGAGCATTTGAGCTCACCCTTTTATGTTTTCTTTTCCCCAGGATATAAAGAAAGGTTTTAGGTAAAAAAAAGGAAGATCTTTATGGGAGATTTTGAAGATCTTTCACCACGATTAGAAGATTATAGTCCGAGTTTCCAAAGACACTAAACTATTACGGTCCTTGTGTGTGTGTTTTTGTAATGTACTAAGTATTCCGCAAAAGTAATGTAATGTCAATGTACGTCAAGATACGGGTCTCTACAGTGACAATGAAGGATAGCTGTTGATCGCATTTGAAACATAGTATCCTTATTGTATTAGCTTGGAGTGGGGATAGCAAATGAGGTCTGACCACTGACCATGTTCAAAACATGGGTCCTGACTAAAAATTTCATCTATTGGTCTTCCAAAACATTTCCCCAAGATAATAGGCGGGCCATGGGCAAGCATCCATACTATTAGGGGGTTCCCCTAGAAATGAAAGAGGACGAGGGTCTAAATAAGGGGCACGCAAAGCGTGGAATGTGGAGTGATGGTTTGTTGAAACAGAATCCAACACTCTCGAAACTACACCACCATGGTGGAGGCACATTATATGGGTATATCGGTTTGATCATGGATCATCCCTTATTTTAGACAGGGCCTCTCTAGCGAGGGAGTTTCCGCTTCCTAATGCCATCGTAGGGCATCCCGAACTTGTTCAAGGAAAAGTTTCAGTTACATGGTTCCCCATAAGGGGTCATGCCAGGGGGGTCGGAATTGAGGAGGAATAGGATTTATAATTCCTAGGGTTGGACCCAAGGTGAAATGTCTGGGTGTCTCTTCGAATCCCATGAGGATGGGAATCAAGCCATACGTAGTTCTGGAAGATGTCGTGCAGTTTAATGACTTGTGGAAAGGACGTAGAGCGGTCTTAGTGTATGGTCATAGAGCTCAGACCATGGATCAGTAAGGATTATAGGGGACACATGGTAAGTGATTATGAAACCCGACGTGAATGAGGACCAGGAGTCCAGATTACCATGTGTTCCCCAGGAAGGTTTTAGGTCGAGGAACTGGAAACGAGAGTTAAGTTGGGCTCGTGGGGGAAGTGCTCGGGCTTTCCTATGTGAAGAATTGAGTTGTTGTACCTACGAGCATACGAGATGATTTCATGAGAGAATTTCATGCCTTGAAGTTGGTGGGGCATCCAGGTGTGACCAAAATGTACCATGACCTACAATGACAATTTTGGTGTCCAGGAATGAAATAGGATATAGCAGGGTTTGTGATAAGATTCTTCACCTATCAGTAGGCAAAGGTAGAGCATCAACGACCTAGGGGATTAAGACAACTATTTTTTATTTCATAATGGAAGTGAGATGATGTGAAAAGGGATTTTGTTGTGGGTCTTCCAAAGACACTTAGGAAGAATGAAACAATTTAGATCATTATGGATCGACTGAAAAAGGTATAACATTTATTTCCTATAAGGGAAACCTTTGCAGCAGATCAGCTGGGAGAGCTGTATGTTCAAGAGATAATTCATCTGCATGGGATGCCACAAACTATAGTTTCATATTGTGATTCACTATTTACTTAACACTTCTAGAAGGGATTGCATAAAGTTCTTAGTACATATATTTTATTGAGAGAAATTTCCACCCACAGAGATATGGGCAGTCAGATCATACTATACAGGTGATTAAGGATATGTTGCAGGCTTTTGTGTTTGACTTCGCTGGGTCTTGGGAGAAACACTTAGCTTTAGAAGAGTTTTCCTATAATAATAGTTATCAGGGAACTATACAGATGGTACCATATTAGTCTATATATGGTATGCCATGTAGATCACTGCTATGATGGATGGTGGTTGGTGAGTCAGAGTTGTTGGGATTGAGTCCCATGTAGGAGACATCAGAGTAGGTGCAGTTGATTCAAAAATTTATGGCTATAAATTAGTGTAGGCAGAATTTGTATGCTGATAGACAAATATGACCCCTAGAGTTTATATATGGTGATCGTGTATTCCTTATGGTGTCTCCTAGGTTGGGTCACCACAGGATATAAAGTAAGGGCAAGTTGGCACCCAGGTTTGTTGGACCATTTGAGGTAGTGGAAAGAATCAGGTCAGTGGCGTACCGATTGGCTCTTCTATAAAAATAAAGTGCTATTCATGATGTCCTCTATGTGTCACAACTACGGTGGTATCACCCCGACCCTTCTCATGTTATCAATGTGTGTGAGGTGGACCTTGAGATAGATTCATCTTTTTAGAAGCATCTGATACATGTGTTGGATCATAGTGATAAAGTGTTTCGGGGAAAGATCATGCCAATAGTTAGTGTGTTATAACAACACGAACGTGTGAAAGAGGAGATATGGGTGTGGAAAAAATGAGGGATAAAGGACCTAATCTTTTTGGCTTGGTATCTTATTAATGCTTGGATGTGTAGCTTGAGGAAGAGACATTATAAAGTGAGGATATTTTAAGACCCAGACAATTTATGGAGTTATCTCAGGCATGATTTCCGGTACTTTTTTGTTGTTTTTAAGTACCATTGATTGGAGTTATGAATTGGGGTGAATTTGGGTGGAGTTTTAAGATAAATTTGAGGAAAATGGTTGGTGCATAGTTGGAACATGGTTAGAGCTAAACATTCTCCCAAACCCAATTAATCATGAATCCCTAAATAGTGAGGTTTGCATGGTTGGCACACGATTTACGTAATTGTGCGACCCTTACCAGGAACTGTACACATGGTTTTTAATAACCTGAAAAATTATTTTAAAATCCCTTGAACCCCCAAAACACCTTCATTTTGATCTTGGATCGGGAATAAATGTGTTTCCGATGCTTTTATCGGGGCACGTGTGTTCGTCTCATTTGGGGACGAGGGGCATGATTTTTTTTCCCCGCATTTCCGCTTTCCAAAGGCGGGAAAAATCTGCTTCTTATTCAAGAAGTTTGCTCCTTGATCGAAATGTGATGATGGGATGTTGGTTCCCCCTTCTGTGGATTCCTCCTCGGAACTCATTACCTAGTCCGGGTCTCCCTTATAGATTTAATATGTTGTTTATGAAACTCTTCCCAGCTCCATATCTTCATGGACACCAGTTAATTACACTACTTCTGTCAGAACATTCCAGGGGGTTTGGTTAGGTCAGCAACCTTCATTCAGGGGATTAGTCACATTGGGCATCACTGGCGTGTCTGGACACTGGAGGATTGGTGTGTCTGTCTTATGTCCCTTATTATACGGCTTCTCAAGGGCATGGAAGCCCGAGGCATCCCACATCAAATGCAGGGAATCATATGCCATGGGCATGTATATGAGGTTTTCATCAGCTTCCCATTTTTAAAACAGGGTATGTCTCAAGTTTAACATCCATCATAGATGGATCAGACCGATCAGAACACTGACTGGAGTGGATCAGATGGGTTCAACCCCCCGTAGGGAACACCAATATTGGGGCCAACACGTGGTTGACTCCCTGTTAATGAGAGGGGAATGGGGTATTAGGTGGCATGATCCCACTAGGATGTTGCGGCCCGAGTAAGAATCAAGATTGATGATGAAGTGGTTGAATTAAGTGGACGAAGAATGGGATGGAACCGCCATGACGATGATGATGGTTTTAGGCTTGAGCCTTGGAGAGGCTTCCTATGTATCATTTTGGCAGGGAATCAAAGTCTGTATAGTTCATCTGACGATGGCTTACAGCTGATTGGTTTTCTAACGGCTTACCACTGAATTTAGTGACAATGGCGTACCACTGAAAGAGGTCCATAGTTTAACGGCATGCAGGATGGGGGTGGACCGACGTGAAGTGGGTCGGAACTGCTGGGTGTTGGGCTTGAACCTCGGGGAGGCTTCCAATGAACCTTACCTTAGCAAAGATGAAAGACCTCGTAGTTTAGGATATGGGGGCATTTGGGGCTTACGCTATGAGGTAGCCCAAGGTTTTTGTGTACCGATGTGAAGATGGTCGAGACCAATGGATAGTGGTGGGCTTGAACCTCCGGGAGGCTTCCTACATACCCTGCCTTGGCAAGGATCAAAGACCATGTAGTTCAGGTGAGTGTGGTGAACTGACATGAAGTTGGATGGAATGACTGGGTGTTGGGATTGAACCTCGTGGAGGCTTCCTACGTACCCTGCCTTGGAAAATATCAAAGACCATGTAGTTCAGGTGGTGTCGGCGAACCGAAGGGATGGTGGTTGGAACGACTGGGTTTCAGGCTTGAGCCTCATGGAGGCTTCCTACATACCCTTCCTTGGCAAGGATCAAAGACCTCGTAGTTCAGGTGGTGTCGGCCAACCGACGTGAAGGTGGACCTGGGGTCCAATGGTTATTGGGCTTGAACCTCGTGGAGGCTTCCTATGTACCCTGCCTTAGCAAGGATCAAAAACCATGTAGTTCAGGTGGTGTCGGTGAACCGATGTGAAGGTGGACCTGGGGTCCAATGGTTGTTGGTCTTGAACCTCATTGAGGCTTCCTATGTACCCTGCCTTAGCAAGGATCAAGGACCACGTAGTTCAGGTGAGTTTGGTGAACCGACGTGAAGGTGGTCGGAACGACCGGGTGTTGGGATTGAACCTCATGGAGGATTCCAACATACTCTACCTTGGCAAGGATCAAAAACCTCATAGTTTAGGTTAGTGTTGGCGAAGATATCATGGTCAATCCTTACTCTAAGCCCACGTGAGTCATGCTCGGTGTTAGAAACAAGAGGTATCAAAGGCCTGATGATCACATCGTGAAAGGTGCGTCCGTGGGAAGTGGAGTTAGGCTTACACATAGAGCGGGCCAAATAGGTTGGGACTTACTCCAGAATGGAGGCCCAGTGGCAGCAAAGCTCAGTGGGAGAGGGACTTGGTACCGAATAAAGGAGGGGTCCGGTGTCCATTCCTCCCTCCCCCTAGTCCTTGGGACTGAAGAAGAAAGGAGGAACAGGGATGTTTCCTCCGGCAAGAAAATATAGGGGCTTACACCAGGTTGGTTTCTCTTTCCCCAAGGACAAACTCCACTCTGATAAGGAGGATATCATCCATTGTGAGGGAAGATCTCATCCTCGTGGAGACCACTGGGCATGGAGAATGTTCAAGGTGGGGGCACCCTGTGTGTGAGGCACGGGGCAAGGTCACAGTTTAACGTCATGTGATGAGGACAATAGTTCTGGACAGTTTAACGTCCTGCAGCTTGGACGATGTGGGTGGGCTCTGCGCCCCTATGACTTACATAACCGGTACCCTCTTCTCCTTGGTGAAGAGAAGGGACGGGCAACGCCGTGGCTAGGGGTGTCATAGAGCGAACCATCGGAGGGTCCACGTTAGCGTGGCTATGTGAAGAAGCAATAGACATTAGCTTGCCTATGCGGAGAATCATGAGGCAAAGCATTGCAACAGGTAGTATCATCCAAGGGACTTTGAAATCACATCGTGCAAACCAATAGGGTCGCACGGGAAAATGAATCTCAAAGCATAGGGGTTCATAGGCAGGGTCCTTGTGATGATTTGCTACTCTGCATGGAGGAGGGTACTTGTGAAGGGGTGTGCTTCATGAAGTGGGGCGCCTCAGCCTAAGCATAGGGAAAAGGTGAATATGGGAGGTGCTTCGCGAAGTGGAAAGGGATTCTTGAAGCACTTCCTTGCAGAGAAAATGTGCCTCGCGAAGTAAGGCGTCGTGAATAAATGTTCTTCGTGAAGTACAGTGACCCTACCTTGGCATGTGGATCATGTGTACATGAACAGTGTTTCGCGAATCATAAATGCTCTGTGATGACACGGGTCCCCTTGGGGATCCTCTTCCTTTGTGGAAGCCCTTAGGCTCCATGAAAGGCATCTGTAACACCCCAAGATTTTATGAGAAATATTATTTTTAATTTCTTTGATGTCTTGTGTTTTACGCTACACCAAGATTAGATTGCACTATACGCAACACCCTATTATCTTGTAGTATACGCAACATTATTCTTGGCTTGTGTTGCACGCAAGAGCGACCTTCCTCAATAGTGTGTGTTGTACGCAATACCGAGTTTCACTAATCAATGATATATTGTTCTAATATTATTATGAACTAGCCATTATGAATAGTATTAACCGCATTTTAAATTTTATAACATTATAATTCATCTTAATCATTTTATAGAACAATTTATGAGAACAAAATCAATTTTTCGTATAAAGGAAATATTTTTCCAAAAATACAGTTTTGTCGCCTTTTGATGGCGCACCCACATTAAATCTAGTTTACGACACGTTTATAAGTTCAATTTGACAAACTAAACTTATTCATTTCAATAAGAATATAAAAATTAACTTTGGATAATTTCTTAATATTTTTCTGTTAACTTTCATATTTTGATGAATAGTAAAAATACGCTAAATTTTAATTAAAAACAACTTTTTTCATGGAGATAATTTATGTGGTTAAATTATAATATTGAATGGTTTTAAAGTATAAATAGAATATATTTTTACCATTTAATATTATGTGAGTCATTATCATTAATTTTACACTGAATTCATAGGTAAAAACATTTCAATCTTTTGCAACGTTTTAATTTTTAAAAACTGTTTTCTCTACAACAGGATTAATTTTAAATTAAATACTTCCACTTCTGTGTATTGAATTTGGAAAAATTTATTACATATTTGGAATTAGTAGATCCAAATTATGTTAATAGGATACTTTTTATTTTTAGGCATTATGAATAGTAACTACGGTAAATTTTATTTACCATAGTTAAAGGTAAATCGGGTAATTAAGGGTAAATATAATATTATAAAATTACCCTAACACTTGTCTTAATATAATTAGATGATTATATTTTTCCCGAAATCATACTTGGGTTGAAATATAATCTATTGGAATCTACTTGGATGTGATTAAGACCTTTAATTTATTTTATTTAAATAAAGTGAAATATGTCTTACTCAAACTTTAATAATTAAAGTATTTTTAATATAACATTATACATAATATAAATTAGATTATAAATACTCATATGAAATTTAAAATTCTTTCCTTTTTCATGGTAATTTATTTTTAATTTTTTAAGAAATATTTAATTACCTAAATTGCTTATACATTAATGATGCATAAATTATTTATTTAGTGAAAAATCAATAACATAGTTTTTATTCAAATAATAATACCTATAAAAGGACCAAACACCAGACCAAAACTTATTTTTCATGTATATCTAAACCATAATCATCAAATGGTATAATTTTGGACCATTTGGATCCTTATAAAAGTGATTATGACACTTATATTATTTTACTTTAAATAATGTCAAAGTTGTCACCTTCATAATTTAATAAATATAATAATTTAAATTTTGTGATTTTAAGATGATAAATTCGAGTAAAAGTGTTATTATGGAAGATATTATATTTATCTACGTCATAGTATTTTATTTTTAATTTTTATGCAAAAAATAAGTATATTAAATAATTATACAAAAATTTTGTAGTAATTATTTTATTAAGAGAAATATCAAATAAATGGTATTAAAAATATTAAAATAAATGTTATATAAACAAATTAATGTGATACATGAATTTTTTAGATGAATATTACATGTTATAAATATATTAAATATTTTGTTTTTAATATATCTTCTATGTGGATTTTATTTGAATTCAAATAATTTAATAGAGTCAAAATTGACACTATTGATATTTTATAAAAAAAACATATTATTAATTGTTTAAAAATCACAAAAATATTTAAAAATTTAAAATTTAAAATTATATGGTCTGAAATGTAATAATGTATCTAATTATGTAAAATTAACAACACATAAGTAAGTATATATAGCAATTTAAAAATTAGAATATTATTATCGCAAATAAAATAAAATAGATTAAATAATCATAAATCAAAATGAGAAGGTTTAAAATAAACTACAAACATTTCTAATTTTTATTGGTTGATAATATGACAAACCTATATTATCTCATCTTCTAATTGAGTGATTTTTGGTGGTTTTTATGTGGGGTTTGAGTTTATTATTAATTAATATTTTTTAGGTTTCCAAAAGTGCCCTTCTCTTCTCTTATAAAAGGGAACCTCTTCCCTCTCCACTTCACAAAAATTTGATCCTTCAAGCTCGGCCAACCCCAGACCATTTCCCTTCTCCACTTCCCTATAAACATACTATAGGTCCTCGTCTTCTTCAAAGACCAAATTTAGTGTCCTAAGAGGAGGTTTAGAAGAGGTGCGTCAAAGAAGAGGTAATATCCTTTACTAATTCTTTCAAATTTATTTCTTCTTCTACTTCCTCTTATTTATTTGTTAAATTATAAATTAATAACATAATTATTACTAATATACTGATATGTTATTATAAATATGAAACAACCCTATATCCATCCTACGAAAAATGAAATCACCACGCGTGCGTACATACGGCTTACCATCTCCACGCCGTGGTGTAATCTGTTTTTCCACCACCACCATAATTGGATGGATATAATTGTGGGAATAGTAACTATATATGATTATTATAACATCATACTAATTCTTATATATTATATCATCCACTCCAATTCCATTTAATAAATATGGGAATGATATCATCGCTCGTGCGTACGTACGGATTACCGTCTCCATGATGCGATGAGATTCATTCTCCATGTTAACCATTCATGAATGATTATAAATTATATATATGATAAGAAATCATAAAATATATGACATAATAATTCTACTGGATTTATGTATATATATATATATATGTCATTTACTTCCATTCAATTTACTAAGGAAATAAAAACAGTGTTCATGTGTATGTACGGCCTACTGTCTCCATGAACGGTGTATTTCATTCCATTTATCGAATATATTATACATATATAAATATATTCTGAATATATATTATATATAAATGATGTTTTACATTCTGGAAGTAAATAATCATGATCTAAGTAATCATATGAATAATTATAAGTCAAAACACGTAAGATAAATGAAATGATTTTACCCAAAACGCTACTTTAACATGGAATTAACAAATGAAAGGGTAATATAATGTCATAAGTGAATAATATATGATATAATAAATATTATTACGGTTCTTTTATAAGTTAATAATATGTTTAAACCCATTATATAGGAGTCTCGGACACATACGAAAGAAATTGGACATAAGGTGAGGGATTATTTCGTCTCACTTTTATTTCTGTGAGACATATGCCTTAATCACCACGTATTTCTTCTGTATGGTGTTTATGATTCCCATGAATGTTTTATGATTTTTATTATGAAGGATATGATATTTACATATGCATGTAATTTTTCTTTATTTTATGACACGTATGATTTCACCGATTATAAATGGTAAGCGATAATTATTCCAATCTCATTCTTATCCGAGATTGTTTATTCATAATTATTTACTAGGGTTGTTTATCATCCATATCCATGTTTTCTCAAAAATGTTTTCATAAAATTTTTACTATTCTTCCATGTATGTTTAAATTCATTTTTACCCTTTTTTACTTTTACCATAAGGTATGGAAGGAATCTTTCTTTTGTTTACCGTACGAGGTACTTTTTGACTTTTCTGGAAAAAGTACGAGGAAAATGTTTTTTTAACATATACAACATGAATTGATTTTTGCAGTCTCTTATTTTCATGAATCTTCCTATACAAGATTTCATGATTATTTTCAACAAAATCATTTTATTTTAAAATTTCATGTCATTTTGAGAAAAGAAAATGATTTTGAAGAAGAAAGGATATTTTCCTCAAGAATTCATTTCAAGTGTTTTATCGAGACTATTTTCCATCTAAGATGACATTCTTTAATATGGTCATGTTTCAAGTATAATGTTCCTCTTATTTACATGGTTTTATTTTAATTATGATTAAATTATATCAATTGTTTTATATGGATTATGTTATGATGGAATGATATTTATGAAACCCATATTATTTTTTGGGTTATGATGAATAATTTATGTTTATTTTGTGGCACATGAAAGAATGATTTAATTATGAGATGGGTGGGACCTATATCTCCCTCCAATTTATTGGGTAAAGATTTATATCTCATGCGATAAACATGGTTGGAACGGCAAATAAATCTTGTTCAGTAATACAGGGCTGAAACGGAAAGTAAACTCGGTTCAGTAATGGACTTCGTCAACTATGGTCTTGGCAGAAATACCTTAGCTACTTTGGAAATCATATCATGTGATTAATGTTTTTCCATAATTACATGTTTTATTCCCATACTATTTTAACATGATTGATGTTCCATTATGATATATGCCTTACGTACTGTCATGTTTTGTGTCGTTGCTCAAGATTTTGATGTTTAAACTTTATGTTCATGTTTTTAAGTTCAAATGTATTTTCTCTATGATTACCCTTACTGAGCATTTGAGATCAACCTTTATATGTTTTCTTTTCCTCAGGATATAATTAAAGGTTTTTGGTAATAAAACAAAAAGATCTTTATAGGAGATGTCGAAGATCTTTCACCATGATTAGAAGATTATGTTCCGAGTTTCCAAAGACACTAAACTATTATGGTCCTTGGGTTTCTGTTTTTGTTATGTATTAAGTATTTTGAAAAATTAATGTAATTTCCATGTATTCCAAGTTTGGGTCTCTACAGTATCCTTCTTGGAAGAGGGAATCAAAACGAGACCAAGGGGAGGCACTTCGCAGATCAGAATTACCTCGCACAACTCATGGTTTGCATAGCAGAACGGTGCTTCATGATTCAGGGGATAGGAAGTCAAAATGATAGATTGTCCACCACTAGACTTGGGGGAGGCTGGTATTTATAGGGGAGAGGCATCATGAAGCAGCGCATGCTTAGCGCGAAGTGAGAGTTAGCTTCGCAGTAGGTCACAAACGTCAAATGCATTCGCAGAGCATCACCGCCTCTTGGCTTCGCGGTGTGTCATGAACGTCAAAGGGGTTCGTGGAGCATCACCGCCTCCTGGCTTCACGGTGGGTCACGAATTTCAAAAGGGGTTCACGGAGCATCACCTCCTCCTAGATTCACGGTGGGTAGTGAGCGTCAAAGGGGTTCGCGGAGCATCATCACCTCATGGCTTCGCGGAGGGTCGTGAACGTCAAAAGAGGTTCACGGAGCATCACCGCCTCCTGGCTTTGTGGTGGGTCGCGAACATCAAAGGGGTTCGCATAGCATCACTGCCTCCTAGATTCGCGGAAGGTCGTGAACTTCAAAAGGGGTTCACGGAGCATCACCACCTACTGGATTCACGAGGCGCTGCGGTGCCAGGAGGCTCCGCGAAGGCGCTTTGAAAGGAATCACTCGGGCTTGTGTCTTCTCCTCTCCCCATTTTGGAATCAACAAATGCCCCTCCCCCACTCAGAGTTTGAGCTACGAAGAAGTCAAGGGTCAAAGTGTGAGGGTCAATCGCCAAAATCCTCAGTCATTTTACAAAGCTTCTTCACGAAGAGGGCTTGCCAAGCAGGAAAGAAAAGCTCTGGTCAGACATTCTGTGAAGTAGGCTTCAGTCGGGATGTGCTGTGAAGCTCTAAGGGTCCCTCGCCTATAAATAGGGGACATGAACTCTCTTTTTTCTTTTCTTATCTCTTCGATTTTGGACTTTAGCACTCTCAATTCGTGAAGCTATGCATACTCTGTGACTACTCTCCGCGAATCGGGTCTTCTCTTCGTGGCGCACAATGATTTTTTGACACCGCTACAACACTTTGCGATCTCATGCATAAATGCATGGGCAGGACTCCTCAAACGGGCTTCGCGAGCTCTCCCCGCGAACCGGCTTCACAAAGGCTCTCCGTGAATGAGCTTCGCGAACCAACCCAGAAATTGTCCAAGTTCTAAAACTGATTGGTTCATCAAGAAGCAACTGAAGGGGTTCTTGAGGATGCCTCCCTAAGGGATGAAATGGATAATATTTTGGGTCTAGGGGAGTTATTCTGGAGCCAATATGACCATAATTCGTTGGTGGCGCTGTTGTCGAAGAGCCATAAGAACTACCAACTGTGTAAGAGGTTGCCTTTGTATGGTTTCGGGCTGAGGGATGATATATTCATCCTTGAAGAAAGTAGGGATGAACCAGCTTACTGGTTCAAGAGTATGTCGTGCTAGCGCCAATGGTTCAGGGCGGCTGAGGGCCATGCCCGGGAAGACTTCACACCTATTGTTGTTGACTGCCTATACAACCACCTAAATAACGTTGATGGGAAGGCGTTGCAGCCGGAGACGTCTCCTCCTCTGTACCACACGATACTGAAGGCAGCTCTGGGGAACCCGAGGAAGGGGTGGTCGTAGTAATGGTACATGTGCCAGGGTGGCAACTTCATAGACGATTGGGCCTGGGCTTACTAGGTAGGCACCTCATGTGAGGAGTTTGGGGCCGAGCTAAGGAGAGTTGGTCTGTACGAGGCAGCTTGGGCCTCCCAATTCCACATCTATCAACTGAAACAGGTAATGATGGAGTTGTTGAGGAGGTGTTCATCGTGGACGAATACCTTCCACTTACATTATGGGGAGGTCGGTATCAGCTTGTGGGATGTCCACCAGATCTCAGGGGGTCCCGATACTGGGGGCGATGTACGATAAATTCCTCCCCGTCATGAGTGTGTGTGAGGATCCAGAACAAATGCCACGGCAGGCGATGTCGTTGATGGAGCTTGTGCCCAGGGAGGACAAGGAAGCAGTAAGGGATGTCCACTTCAGGCGGTGGTTCAAACAATTCCTGAACTTCCCGGAAAATAGGCAGTTTCCGGTGAGGCCTCGAACTTGCCTGAAGGGGGCACGAAGTAATGAGAACTCGTACTGACGACTTTTGGAGGATAGCCAGTGGGATACCTTGGGGTTTAGTGTCAGCACTAAGCAGCGGCCAATAGTTAGGTTGGTGGCGTTTATCACAGCTCTTATCTGTGGTTGGATCCTTCTGGTGAGGGATACCAACATTGGAGTATGCCCAAGCACATTTATCATGGCGTCCAAGTTGGCGAAAGGAGGGTGGGTCAACCTAGGAATCCTGATGCTCGCCAAGCTGTATTAGGTGTTGTGGCATATCAGCGAGGGGAAAAGTCCGCAGAGGGTATGTGTGTCATTCCACCTCCTGTATGGGTTGATAATGGCACATATCATGGGGGTTTATGAATACCTGAACCCTATATATCCTCCAGGATCTAACTTCTTCCCATCAATCCTGAATGTCGTGGGTAGCTTTCCAGCCAAGCTGACTGCACCGTCGGTTCTGAACTGGGTGTGGAGGGTGGAGGAATTCAATTTCCACCTGTTTCCCTTGCTGACGGGGCAATTTACTGATGACGTTCGGGGGACAGAAGAGCACCAGGTCTATCTCCTATCCTTTCGAGGTGGAGTCCTGGTGGTGAGGGTGGACCGAGAGCCCCTCTATGAGCCGTACACTCTACACCGGTTTTCAAGGCAATTCCGGTGTATGTAGAGGCTGACCCCATAGGTATATCTGAAGGTGCGCTATAAAGAACTCATGTGCATGATGAGGCAGATGTGGCTCAGGTTCAGGAGGGAATATGGGAAAATACGGAACTAGTTGCCTCCACTGACCGCCATCCTCGGGCTGGTAATGGAATATGCCCAGAGCTAGGAGGTGGCCTACCCGGGGGAGATGTTGAAGCAGCCAACCATTCGAGTCGGTGATGGTGAGCTTCCCCGACCTCGGGGCCGGAAGGCAACAAGGGAATCCCGTGGTGGCAGGGCTGCCGGGGCGGTGAGGCCTTCACCAGTTGAGGGTGAGGCAGCAGCCATAGATCCAGCAATGGTAGCGTACCTGATGGTTCTAGAAGAACAAATCCATCTGGAGGGGAGGCCGCTGAGAGGATTCCGCAAGATACCCAACCAGGCTCTAGGGAAGCGATTGTTCCATATCGACATGTTAGAGAATTTCGTCTTCCCAGAGGCCTATGACATATGGGAAGTCAACAGGAAATTCCTTGGCCCTGCCGAGTTATAGAACAATCTGAACCATCTCGGGATGGATTTACCAGGGATAGGCCCTATCCGGGCCGGTTTGCGGTGCCCCAGGTGGAGGCGAAGTGGTACCTGGCAGAGCTGGAGGACTTTGTTCATTCCCGAGGAACTCTTCATCCAATGACAGATTGAGTCATGGTGTTTCTCGATCACACTACTCCCCCACAGTTGTCGGTCGCTGATTTGAGAGAGTGGTTCCCCCTTCTAAAAGAATTAGAAGATTATTCCTGGGGAGATGAGGCCAGGAGAGGGAGCCCATTGGAGGAGGGAGAAGTTGTAGATCAAGACTCAGATCTTGAAGAGTTCGTAGTGGCCCTTGAGGTAACAATCTGAAACCCCCTTTTCTGAGACTTTCTTTGAGGTCATTCTGGACTTCTTGTTAACATCTGAACCATACAAGAGGGTTTTATATACAGGACACGTTCTTGTCCCTCAGTGGATGCATATACGGGACCCTCAGGATCTACGCCTGCCCCCGCAGCTATTTCTACCTCCAGTGGGTCTAGGATACCTGAGGCAACCCCTCCGGAGCTTTCAGACCTTCTGACCATATAAGGGGGGGGCACGCTTCGGGGTCCTGACGACATCAACCCCAGATCGAGATCATGAATTCAATATATGTAAGTCCCTTCCACCAATTTCATGACTGCCATCCTCTGACCATTTTTACTGATGTCCATGTCCTTTTTTGGTTCGTACAGTTCTTCAAATGGCGTGGGTCTCCTTGGCAAGGTTGGTCGGGGCTTCTGGCGGCGTCCTTCCCAGGGGAATGCCGGTGGTCATGGAGGCGGAGGTCCAAACCGACCTAACTATGGCGCTCCCGATTACCAGTGGGACCGTCAGCAGGGTTTCACCTAAGATCATTGAGGTGGGGTCCGATGATGAGGGTCGGTCGGACCGCCCCAGTCCCACTATGCCTGATCAAACACCATACATGGACCCTACTGAAGAGTTCTTGGGGGAGTTCCCCGCGTATGAGCCTACCAACCATGCCAACAGGGACGAGATGACCTCTAATGAAGAGGATAGAAATATAGTTCATCACCAATCATCAAAGATGATCGCGCGCTTCATCAATGAAACCCCCAAGCACTATAGTTGGATGAGATGGACAGACTCCACTTGCGACTTCACAAAATATGTGCAAGGGGAGTGGATTCCCATGGTCCTCACATGCTCATCCTAAATCTCATGGATGAAAAGATTCGGGAGTATGACTATGGCCTCGGTGTGGGATGGCAGCGGAGGAAGGAGGTAAACATAAAGAGGCTCCATAAGGCTAAAGATGAGGTCCAGCGGCTGCAGAATCGGGTGGATGAGCACTCGACCTCCCTCAACACGCAATCATAGCTAATATTGCAATTTAAGGCCCAGTTGGAAGAGGCTAAAGAGGGCATGAAGAGAAAATCTGAGGATATGACCACCATACGAACCGACATGGAGCGGGGCCAGATTGTGGCCAACGAATTGTGCCCCCTCCTTGCCGAGGAGGAGCGGGAGCTAAACAGGCGGCAGCAACTCCTGGACACCACCAGCCAAAGGGTGGCGGAGCTGCTACGTTATTTTGACGAGGTCAACTCGTCCATGGGGGGAGTCAACCCCCGGGTACTGTAATGATTAAAACCCCTCAAACATAATTTCATTCTTTGATTGTTTGATTCCATAGAATTCATGAGTTCTGTTGTTTACATTGGTTTATTGCATCCTCATGATGTCCACGGAGCGTCCAGCGATCATTCCCTAAGCTCACGTGGGTCAGGCCTGATGTGATAAATAAGGGATGACCACCTTATCACCCCATACAAATGTAGGAGTGCAAACCAGGCTTCGGACAACCAGGGTTTGAACAACCGGTCCAGATTTCCAGGAGGAAATGGGAGAGACCTGACCTGAGAATGAATCTCTTAGAACAGCCAAATTATCGTTTTCCCAGTGTGCTCTTGTGCACAAACGGGGTAACACTAAGGGCACTGGAATCAATCCGAACATATGGGAATGGGATATGTGAATTACAATACCCAGGATTCGAAATATTGTGGGGGTGGCGTGACAATGAAGGATAACTATTGATCGCATTTGAAACACAGTATCCTTATTGTATTAGCCTGGAGTGGGGATAGAAAATGAGGTCTGACCACTGACCACGTTCAAAACATGGGTCCTGACTCAAAATTTCATCTATTGGTCTTCCGAAACATTGGCCCAAGACAATAGGCGGGCCATGGGCGAGCATCCATACTGTTAGGGGGTTCCCATAGACATGAAAGAGGACGAGGGTCTAAATAAGGGGCACGCAAACCGTGGAATGTGGAGTGATGGTTTGTTCAAACAGAATACAACACTCTCGAAACTACACCACCATGGTGGAGGCATATTATATGGGTGCATCGGTTTGATCATGGATCATCCCTTCTTTTAGATAGGACCTCTCTAGCGTGGGAGTTGCCGCTTCCCAATGCCATCGTGGGGCATCCCGAACTTGTTCAGGGAAAAGCTGCAGTTACATGGTTCCCCATAAGGGGTCATGCCAAGGGGGGCGGAACAGAGGAGGAATAGGATTTATAATTCCTAGGGTTGGACTCAAGGTGAAATGTCTGGGTGTCTCTTCGAATCCCATGAGGATGGGAATCAAGCCATACGTAGTTCTGGAAGTTGTCGTGCAGTTTAATGACTTGTGGAAAGGACGTAGAGCGGTCTTAGTGTACGGTTATAGAGCTCAGACCATGGATCAGTAAGGAGTACAGGAGAAACATGGTAATTGATTATGAAACCCGACGTGAATGAGGACCTAGAGTCTAGATTACCATGTGTTCCCCGGGAAGGTTTTAGGTCAAGGGACTGGAAACAAGAGTTAAGTTGGGCCCGTGGGGGAAGTGCTCGGGCGTTCCTACGTATCTCAAGAGAATGAGAATCAAGTTGTACATATTTCTAAGGGGTGGAACTATAAGGTACCAGTGCCAGGGATAAAAGGGGTGTACGGGTGTTTCCCTCGCACCAAAAGAAGCGGTATTTGATTTATCTTATTTGTCCATTAAGGTGAATGGTTATTTTTGTGAAGCGGTAGGCCTAGGATAGCAATTCTAGGCATCACCACAAGAATCAAGTCATATGAAGGAATTTACAAATGGTGTGGCATGTGACCAATACCAAACATGGTGTCCCCTTGGGTGAGGACATCACGATGTAGTGTCGTTTTTCGTCGTGCGTCTAGGACGATAATGTCATAGTTTAGGTTTATGTGGTGGGACCAGGCGTTCATTTTAATGTCATGCGGCACATACGCAGTAGAGATGAGGCTAAAGGGGGAATGTTCATGGTGCAATAAAACATACCCGATGCAAACGATGGCAGAATCCCATACCACACTGTACATGATTCCGTGAAAGATACCTCAGGACAAGGGGCCAAAATAGAGGTAATAGGGTAATGGGTAGAAGAAAACTAGCTCCCAATTGAGTTGAACCTGAAAACAAGACGTTTGGGTGTTTCTACGTATCCCATGAGGATGGAAATCAAGCCATACGTAGTTATAAAAGATATCTTAGTTTATGGTCTTAGAGCTCGGACCATGGAGAAGCAAAATCCTTTCAAGTAAGTGCAGACCACAACCTGATCCCTAAGCCCACGTGAGTCAAACTCAGTGTGGGAAACAAGGGAAGGAGAGGTTTTTTTGCAATACCTGGGACACACGTCAAATGGAAGTCAGTGTGGATCCACGAATGACACCTTAACCGTGGCTCTATCCTCCTAATGTGAAAATGCACACTAAGGGATAGTGTCAAGAGTCCTAAAATTCCACTTGGACATGATGGGGTGGACAATGATGTGAATCATGTAACAAACATTCAAGGCTTAAAGTAGCTGGTGTGACGATGGAGGATAACTGTTGATTTTGTTCAAAACATTTCATCCCTATCACATTAGCCTGAAACGGGGACAAACAAATGAGCATCGACCTCTGACCAAATTCGTAACATGGGACTTGTATTGATCTTTTTTCTGAAACCCTCGAAGTCATTGGCCCGTGATGGTAGGAGAGCCCTTAGTCCAAGAATCCATGCCATTTGGGGGTCCCCTCGGGTGTGGAAGATTATGGAAGCCCAAATGAAGGGGAACATGAAGCCTGAAAAATGGGAGAAATCATGTCCACGTAAAATCCGACACTCCACATGCTGAACCAGAGTACTCTTAAAAAGATTGGTGCATCGCCGATGAGGTTCAAGGAGGGTTCTCAACTTGAGAGTAACCAATTTTAAGGGATGAGTATAGAATAAGTGGATAGAGAACTCTTAGGAGGGATAGGTATGTGGCGTGGTCATTACAACCCCGACTTGAATGAGGACATAGTCCCATACCACACCATATACTCCCCTCCCTGGGAAATTGTAGGCCAAGGGGCCAACGTGAAAGGGAGATTTCTGAGAGATGAAGTTGGACCTGAAGTCTAGACGTTCGGACAGTCCTATGTATCCCATGAAGATGGGAATCAAGCCACACATAGTTCTATGAAATGATGCACATAGGGGTAAACTACACCAAAGAGGGGGGTGTATGGCACGACGAGTAACCCAATGTGAATGAGGACATAGTCCCATACCACACCATACAACCCTGAATGAGAACCTGGGAAAAAGGCCAGAAAGGGCCGAGGGGCCTGAGGCTGGGCCTCGGACGGAAATGGACAAGAGGTCTGAGGCTAGGCCTCGGTCGGAAAAGGCCAAGGGGCCTGAGGCTAGACCTCGAACGGAAACGAACACATACAGGAGGTGTACGGTTCGGTGAGTAACCCGACATGAATGAGGAAATAGAACAATACCAAATCGTAAAACTCTAAATGAGAACTTGGGCCAAAGGACCGAAAGGGCTGAGGGGCCTGAGGCTGGGCCTCATATGGAAAAGGCCATGAGGCCTGAGGCTAGGCCTCGGTCGGAAAAGTCCAAGGGGCCTGAGGCTAGGCCTCAGACGGAAAAGGCCTCATAAAGGAGGTGTACAGTACAGAGAGTAACTCGACATGAATGAGGACATAGTCCCATACCACACCGTACAACCCTGAATGAGAACCTAGTCCAGAGTCCCGAAAGGGCTGAGGGGCCTGAGGTCAGGCGTCTCGACTAATGATAGCCATAAAACCTCTTGTGTGGTTACTGCCTCATCATAGCTCCTAAACCCACATGAGCAGTGCTCGGTGTGGGAAACAAGGAGTCAGATTCGGCTCTCCCTGCCATATAGGGGTCTAGCGACTGGAATCATTCGATGGGAGTTCGTCTCTGGGAGATACAATAGGGCAGAATGAACCACTGCACTCAATGTTTGGGACATCTTGGGGTGGCCCTAACAACAAAGTATTGATGTCGACCATGTTCGAAACACAGTGTCCCTATAGTGACCATTAATGGGAACAATAAATGAGCGTCGACCACTGACCGTATTTGCAACGAGGGATTTGTATCAATTTTTTGTTCAACATCCTTGTGGTCATTGGCCCGAAGTGGTAGGAGATCCCTTGGGCCTAGCATCCATGTCATTCGGGGGCCCTTTTGGATGGGAGAGATGATGGAGTCCCAATCAAAGGAGTGGGTGAAGCATAGTTGTACCCATACATTTTAAAATCAAGCAGGGCGATGAAAGAGGTGGACACCTCTAGGGAGGGAGACGTACGGCAGAATCGAGATAAGCTCGAAATATATTGAGGCAAAAACATGTACCACACCATATGTCTTGACCTGAGGGGAGATTCTGGCATTTGGGCTGGGCCAACAGACAAAATGTCTGGGCATTCCTACATATCCCAATAATGATGGGAATCAAGTCATACGTAGTTCTTTAAGGCCATGCAGTTTAACGTCATGCGGTGAGGAAGTGGGAGGATAGAAGAATGGGGAGTGGGCACATGGTGTGACCGTTATAATCCTAGCATGAGTGGGGATAAAGAAGCCTACACCATATCATACAAGGATCCTCCAAGAGAACTATACCCATGGGGATAGTCAAAGAGAAGAGTTCAGGGGCTAGGCTCAAGAAGAAACGCTTGAGCATTCCTACGTATCCCATGCGAATGGGAATCAAGACATACGTAGTTCTAAGGGCTCATTTTAACATATTGCAGGATGATGCACAGTTTAAAGTCATGTGGGACTGAACCGTTTAAGTTCATGCTGGACCGAATAGTTTTGGGTCATGCCGGAACAACACGTAGTTTAGGGTCATGAAGGACCGGTAGTTTAAGGTCATGCGGGACTACCGTGAAGTTTAGGGTCATGCAGGACCATCCAGTTTAAGGTTGTGCAGGACCAATGGGCTCAGGAAAAGTATTGCTTGAGGAACTTGGCATTGGTGGGAGGAGTTATACGCTCACCATCCATGGTCACCAGGGAGTATGCTCTATTGGGGTAAACCCTGTGAATTATGTAAGGTCATTCCCATTTGGGCTCCAACTTGGGTGGTTTCCTACCAAGGATCATTGGCGCCCAGAGGGTCAATACCAAGTTTACTTGTAGGAACGAGCAGAGGTGAACCTTCTTGTTGAAGGCTCTAGCTATATTATTCTGATGCCTTTCCAGATTTTGCAGGGCACGAAGCCTATTCTCGTCAAGTGCTTCCAATTCAGACAGATGAATTTAAGCTACCTTATCCGGCGCCTGCTTGTCATATACCACTGTGCGTAATGAAGGCAGCTATATATCGATGGGCAGTTCGGCCTCAGCTCCGTACACCAGAGAATATGGGGTTACCTGGGTGGAATTATGAGTCGTCGTCCGATAATCCCAGAGGGTGTTGGTGAGCTTGTCTAGCCAACTCTTATTATTCTGACCAACCATTTTCTGCAAAATGTTAAAGAGGGTTTTTTTGAACGCCTTGATCTGTCCATTCGCCTATGCGTGGTAGCGGGAAGTATGGTTCGAACGAATGTTGTACTTGGTGTATAATTTCTTCAGCTCGGATGCTCGGAAGTTGGTGCCATTATTGGTGAGAACGGCGTGAGGGACTCCAAATCGGTAGATGATATTGGATATCACGAATTCGACAATATAATGGGCCTTGACCTCCTTGAGCGGAACTGCTTCTACCCACTTAGAAAATAAATCTGTGGCGGTCAGGATGAACCTGCACTAGCGAGCTGTCGCCGGTGGGTATGGTCCCATGACATCGAGTCCCCACACCGAGAATGGACAAGAGTACATGGTGGAGTGGAGAGGTTATGGCGGCTGATGCAAGAAGTTAGCATGAATTTGGCACGCGTAACATCTCTTGGCAAACTCGATGCAGTCATGGATCATGGAGTTCCAGAAGTACCACAGTCTCCGGATCTGATGGGATAGCTTCGGCCCAGTCTGGTGAGTGTCGCAAGAACCAGCGTGAACCTCATGAATGACCTGAGAAATCTCAACTCCTTGGATGCAACAGATGATAACACCATCAAACCCGTGCTTGTAAAGGATCTTCTCAAGACTGGGACCACTCTGGAGGGTAAACTGTAGGGCGCGGCATCAGATTTTCTCACGCTCGACCCAATCAGTCGGGCGGTAACCATTTTGGAGATACTTGACAAAGGGGAATCTCCAGTTGGGAGTCGTTTCAACCACTGCGTCTGAGGAACCGGTGGGTCCTGATGTGGAGGCTCTAGAGGTAATATGGCTTACCTGTAGGCCATTGTCATCATTTGGGGTGGTGGTAGCAATGACTCTACGATGTGGCATGTGTATGATCAGATCATCCTGCTCGGGTTCTGCAAGTGATGAAACCAGGCTGGCAAGGGCCTCGGCTCAACGGTTCTGAGATCAAGGGACATGAGTAACTTCCGGCCGAGATGGAAACTGGGCCATTAGCTGGAGGGTGCGCTCTAAAAATGGTACGAGTTCTGGATTTTTGATGACATAGACACCATTTATTTTCTTGATGACTAGTTTGGAATCCCCTTTTATATGCATATGGGTCACATCGATCTCGAGGGCTAGCTTGAGGCCAGTAATGAGAGCCTGATACTCTTCCTCGTTGTTGGTGTATCCTTATGATAACATGAATGAGTATGGAATAATGGATTGCACCGGGGTAATAAAGACAATACCCAGGCCTACTCTGTTGAGCCTAGGATCATTGGGTCTTCTTCCATTGGGGCTCTAGGATGCACCATCAAAGTGCATATGCCAACACGGGATGGCATGATCTACCTAGAGGATTGCCTCGTCAGGAAAATCCAGGTCTAGGGACTGTTCCGTGGAGGTTGGATGGGCAGCTATAAAATCTGCCAATGTCTATCCCTTGATAACTTTCTGGGGGACAAACCTGATGTTGAACTGCTAGAGGATTACTGCCCACCGTGCTAGACAACCGGTCAAGATGGGGCAGTTCAGGATGTAATTCAGCGGGTCTACCCGAGACACCAGTTGTACGTCATAGTGTTGCAGGTAATGTTGCAACTTTTGCAAATCAAATACGAGTGCAAAGAATCTTCTTTCGATGAGAGAATATCTGGTCTCCATATTGATGAGAATACGGCTGAGGTAGTAGAGGCTATTTTATGTCCCCTCATTGTTCTTCTAGGCGAGAAGGGCGCCAAGAGACCATTCTAGGGAAGTCATGTATAGGATCCGTGGTTTTCCAGAGATGGGTGGCATCAAGACCGGAGGCTGGAGTATATACTGCTTGATTTCATTGAACGGGATCTGGCACTCTTTGTCCCACTCGTAGGCGGAGCCTTTCTTCATGAGCTGAGAAAAGGGCATACACATGCCGGCCAGATTTGTAATGAATTGGTATATGTAGGCTAAGTGGCCTTGGAAACCTCAAATCTCCCGAATATTGCTCGGGGGAGGCATCTAGCTAATGGCCTTGATCTTCTCTTGGTCGATCTTGATTCCCTGGTACCTGACAACAGATCCAAGAAACTTCCTGGAGGTTACCCCAAAGGCACACTTCAATGGGTTCATCTTCAGGTGGTGGGAACAGAGGAAGCCAAACACTTTATCAACGTCCTTGAGATGGTCATAGAAGTGGTGAGATTTGACCACCAGATCGTCCACATAGAATTCCAACAATGTCCCAAGGATTGGCTTGAATATGAGGTGCATAGCCCGCTGATAGGTGGCACCGGAATTATTCAGGCCGAAGGGAATAACCTGGTAACAGAAAGTCCATTGGGGTTCCCTGAAAGCTGTGGACTCCTTGTCCTCGGGGGCCATTCATATCTGGTTATATATTGAGTAACCATCCATGAAGGAGAGGGCCTGGAACCCAGCCATAGCATTGATCAACAATTCTGTCACTAGAAGGGGAAAATCATCCTTCGTACAGTGACGGTTTAGGTCTTGGAAGTTGATGTAGATATTAATCTATCTGTTCTTCTTCCGGACTGGCACAATGTTGTCCAGACACTTGGGGTACTGGACCTCCTTGACGAAGTTGGATTTGATGATCCTGTCAACCTTGTCCTCGACGATGGCACCGTGATAAGGGTGCATCTTTCTAGGAGGCTGCTTGAACCCACTATGATTTTCTGGAAGACCGAGGTAGTGGACAGCTACCTGAGGATCTAGTCTTGGCATCTAGTCATAACTCTAGGTGAATACATAATGATGCTACTTCAAGAAATATATGTACCACTACTGCTGCTCGAGGTACATGGTGGCACTGATCAATGTTAGTCTCGGATCTTCCTCGCTACCAAGGTTCACATGTACCAGTTCATCGACCGTGGAAGAGATGCCTTCTTCAAAGTCAGGGGAGTATCCTCCAGATCCTCTTTTTCGATTGCGGAGGAGGGATTTCTAGTGGGAGAAGCTTCCTCTGGGTCGGATGGTCCTAACGGAAGGCTGGTATCATCCTGGACAGTAGTAGACAGCATATCAGGAGATCCACGTGCTGCTGAGACCATAGAGATGAAGGCAGTCGATTTGACCCCATCTGGTCTTCAGCGCAAGGGGCCACACTTGATGATATCAAAGTAATTCTGGTGTGTCGGCTTGAGCTGGTTAATCCAAGCCCAGCGAAACATACATGTATGATGTACTGCCATTTCCATGGGGCGAACATACCAATACTGTACGTGGGTAGGAGGCTCTGGGATCACCGGATCCTAGTATGTATAGGAGTACGAGGTGATTTTCCGCCGTCATTTGGACTTGGAAACATGATTCCCTATTGTACCAGACACAACAAATCATTGCCTCATATCAGGGGTTATGGCCACTAATCAATGGATCTGGAAGACGTAGGCATCATCCAGACCTACCCAGGGGTCAGTTGCGACCATGACGGTTTCGACCTCACTTGCCTGAATCTGCTTATCCTTACTCTTGTAATAGTTGGCATCTAGGTAGAAGGCTTCACAAGAGGAAAAAGGAGATGCATCACATGGGATTACGTCTACTCAACCATTAAGCAAGTACTTTAGGCACTAGTGATACGATGAGGGGACCACCGCATGCAAGTGGAGCCATGGTCTGTCCATCAATGCATTGTTCATGGTGTCCTAGGAGACAACCACGAGCTCAGTGTTGGAAACTAGGCCGTCGAATTGGGTCTTCAAATGGATCTTACTGACTGGGGTATGCTCGGTCCTGTTGTATCCCTGGATTCTTAAATATGAGGGAGTCAAGTCATCTTTGGATAACCCTAGCTTCTACAGCGTCCGTGTCGGGATAAGTTTAATCTCAGAGCCGTTGTCAACAAGACAGCGGCGAACCTCCACGCCGTTAAATTGGTTGGTGATGTACAGTGGATGGATGTTCCCCTATATGGGGATCCTTCATCCTCTCCAAAGAATGAAATGATGGCCTGGAATTTAGAGTTCTTGACTGCTTCAGCATGAAAGGCTTCTACAGCTGCTACCTCCGTCTCAAACTGGAGGGGGATTCTTAAATCCTCAATGAGGGCCTCACACATATCTGGCGACAAGAGAAGGTCTTCAAGGATAGAAATCCTCACTGGGATGCCGGTGAGGTGCTTGAAAACATCATACTTCCATTCCAAGTGAGAACTTATTCTTGCAAGAAGCCGCTCTGTGATAGAAGGCAGGGTAGGCCCTGCCGGTCAGACCGGTGGCTGACTAGTGATGGGTATATCCTGCTGCTCACTAGTCGAAGCCTGAAGAGTAGCTGCCAGATAAGGACCAAACAACTGGGATCAGGCTGTAGCAGGGCTAGTTTGGTCGTGGCCTGGTCGAGATAGTTCTGTCGGATCCAATAGCACAAATAGTGGTGGAGGTGGGCCCGACGACATCGGATGAAGAGGTTGTGCATGCTGAGTTCTGCGTTGGGTATGTTGTCTGGTATCAGTGGAATGTACAGCCTAGCTTGGGGTGCTAGCTGATGTTCCCTGATGACCCATATGGTCGTGGCTCCGCCGACGTTGGCGTCATCTAAGGACGTTGGGGAGGTTTGCCTGGTGCTCCTTGTTGTTAGGAGTCATATAGGGGTTTACCAACTCCACGGTATTAACCAAAGCGTACCCTTGGCTATCACTTGAAGAGTCATCAACTAATGGTAAAATTCTGGGAGAAATACCAATATCAAGGGGCATGAAGTCATCGAGATTGTGGGACGATGATGGAATTGGTGGGGTGCATTGCTTTCCCTTGTGCCACTGATGTTTTCTCTTCTGGGAAGAGGTTGGCTGAGATTACGATGCAGAAGTGGTGGTTGTAGCTTCTAAAGTCACCGACTAATTTATACATGCCCGAATGATGCCATGGAAATGGGAAATTATTTTGTGATCCATCCAGTCATCATACTTCTGGGACTCACGGTTGGAAACCTGCTTCCACTCACCTTCGTTGTCGCTACTGTTGTCTGACCTTACAAAAACACCCGCCACTTGTGCTGGGGCCGGGCCCAGCCTAACTATGTTTTTATCGACCTGGTCTTGAAGCCAGTATTTGAACACATAGCACTGCTTGAGGGTGTTCCCCAGAATCCGATGATATGGGAAGTAGTTGGGCTGATCAGTGAGATTCGCCTCTTCCGGACTTCTACACTCAAACAAGTGTAAAATCCCCTACTCTAAGGCACTACAGATGTAACCGGGGACCTGATTCTCGTTGAATGAGTAGGTTTGGTTTCTTTTTTCTGGGAAGGGGGGCCTTGGAACTTGGCTCCGGTGAGGAGCTGGAGGAGCCTGTCGAGGAGAAGGAGCTTGGTTGTCCCGCCTGGGCGGTGGCGGCGCATTCCACGAGGGCACCTGCCGATTCTGAGGATGACGTCGCTGAGCCAGAGGTTGTGCCTGAGGTGGAGGGACTCTATGAGGCTGTGGGGCTGGTGCCACTGGTAGCAATTCTAGTTTCTTTGGGGCTTCCATTTGGGCCACCGTGGCAGGCTCGACTTTGGCATCCCTCCTTGCTGGAATTACAGGGGAAACAGACATGCATGGATGGCCTATTTTAGGGATTCTTGTAGGTGTTGGGCCTTATCAGAGAAGTCTCAGAACCCTCCAGGGTAGTTCTAGGTGATCAGAGAAGGAACCAGTTTCGCCTTGACATTTCCTATGCACATCGTCAGTAATTTCTTTTGATTCAGTGGCATGTCAAGGGAGTATGTGAGCCCCTTCCACTGGGAGATAAAGTCCGCGACTCACTCATTAGGCCTTTGTTTTCACTAGAAGAGGTCTGTGATGCTCGTTTTTTGGGTGGTAGAGCTGAACTGATAAAGGAATTTCCTATGAAGGTCCTCCCAGCTAGTTACGGATCTGACGGGGATCTATTTATACCAGACGAATGTCAGCCCCTCCAATGTTTGAATAAAATACCAAAGCTTGGTAACCTCCTACTGCACTGGAGTCCCTAGAATGGGCCCACACCTTGAGTTGAAGTGGTCTAGGTGTTGTGGCGGTTCCCCCATCCCGTTAAAGGGGGATAAGGTGGGATTCTCGAAACCCGGAGGTGCCGGCATACCATCCACCCACGCCGGATATGGATTACCATCAGGTGGGATTTCCACCTGTCGTGTTTCCAATGCCTCAAGGCGGGCTATGAGCACCGTTATTGATCATCTGGGTGGGGGTCCCTGTCTTGATGGGGATCCCTAACTACGAGCGCGTTGTTGGGTTCTTCAATGTGGTAAACAGGCTCAATGGCTCATGGAGTGGCTAGTGGAGCATCTTGCGGGGCAGTTGGGGGAACCCAGACCAGATTCCTTGGATTTTCACGCCATTCAGGAGGGTTTGGTGAGACATACCATGACCTTTTGTTGTGAGATCCATCTTCAGCCCTGTGTGTGGGGGCAGGAAGATCTGGGTTGCCTAGTGGTAGCTCACTGAGGGGTAGTTGTTCTTGCCCCTACTGTACTGGCCTAGGATTGGTGTAGTCGGGTCATCACTCTGCAGCGCATTCAGCCAGGAGTTCATCGACCAAATTCTTCTGCTCAGTAAGTTTTTGGTGCAACATGGCCTTCTCGGGGTCCTCCTCCGTCTTCTACACTGAGGAGGATGGGTCGAAGTGCTTGGAAACTCCGACATGCTCTTTTCCCTTACTGGAATTCCGGCTGAGTACCAGTGCCTCGGTGGGCACATGGAGACCAAGTAGGTTCCTCTTTTGATGATTAATCCTCCTCGATGGGTCCAATAGTAGAGGCACTCCCTCGGGGGGTAAGTCTCCATCGAGAATCTCCAGCTCGTCCTCCTCATCCACTATGTCGGCCATGTTGACTGTGACCCTACCTGGAGGCATGTCCTCAATATCGCCTAGCGAGCCGAGCTGCCGCATGACAGGACTGAAGAGGAGGGCAGCATACTACCCCCAGCCATTGATTTTCACATGGGGGGTATCCTCCTTGATAATTTTTTGGATTATCTTGATACTCTGAATGCATTTCTGCTGGAGGGTCTCACGACGAACTGGTGACTCAGGGCACTGGGCCACAGGGAGTGCGGCTAGATCGACCAGACGACATTGCTTTTTGATTTCTTTGAAATTCTCTTGGATCCTGGGGTAAACCAATCGCTGATGACGATGACTAAAACATTTCACCCAAAGGGTGTAGAGGAAACACTCAACTTCATCCGAGGTGAGGGATTCCGGTATGCATAAATTTTTTGCTACCATGGGCCAGAAATTCTTGGGGAAGTGTTCCGTTGTGAGGATGTTATAGAAGCTCCTTGGCTCAGATTCAAGGTCTGTCCCTTGATTTCCCCACTCGTCAACTAGGGTTGGTTGAGGAACTGGAAGCGGTACTGAGGCAAACCGCTGGGATGGCAGGCTGGCCGGTGGAGAGTATGGCGAACGAGCTGACTGGCCCCCATATCTCGGGCATTCTTCCAAAGAGTAGCGACTTGGCCACTATGACATGATAAGATGGGCTAATGTCCATAGTTCCCGACTTAGGGGTTAGGGCAACAGGTGATAGGCTGCGATGCTACTTGCCTGCCATTGGTCCCCAAAATAGCTCTATGTGATCTCTTGTGGAGGTAGAAAGTGATTTCGGTGACGATGGTGGTGATTGCATGACCGTAACCTACGGGGTCACCATATTTTCATCCTCCTGGATATACCTATGGAGGGAGGTATAAATTCTATGGACCTCTCAATCCGGGAGTACTAGGCTAAGGTGCCTTGTTCCTGCCCCAGCCCTTGACTCGGAGGGGTGAGGGGAGGGTTCCCGAGCTGAGTCGTATTCCGCTTCAGAGTCTGAGAAGTGGACCGGTCTGATCTCTATCCAGACCTTCCCAGAATCCTTCTTATGGTGGTGACATCCCACCTTCCTACCCCTGGGTGGCTCCTCAGGACAGGGCAGATTTCTAACACGGGGTCCTTCGGCTGCACTGGTGCCAGGGCAGAGAGGGTTTCTACTTGAGAAAGTCGGGGTGCGATGAGCACCAGGAAAAATGTCGAAGGGGACATGGGGAGGACCTCCATGGATAGAACTGGAGTGGGAAAAACCTCCACTGGAACTGGAAGAAGTATGGGGAGGACCTCCACGCTTATTTTCCCTGGCCACTTCAGTACGAGGAGGGTCCTTGTACCGGTCTAGGTGAACACGGGTAGGACCTCCATACTGGGTGCGGGTGGAGCGAGGATGGCCCTCGCCCTTCTGGTTTCTGAGGTGAGGAGGACCATCACCAGCTGGTGAGAGGACATGGGGAGGATCCCCTCGTCGAGGAGAGACCGGATAAGAAATGTCCCTACATAGGCAGTCGGGGGCAGGAGGAATGACTTCATACCCAATGTAATGGGCACAGGAGAGGCTTCCATACCGAGTATCACTTCCATGGGGTAGAACCTAATTTGTATTGAGGGTGGCATGGGGCGGACCTGCATGCTGAGCCTCGAAGCGGGGAAGGCCCACGCTCTCTGTGGTAGTGGTACAAGGAGGGTAACGACCCGAAATTTTTAATAAATCTGGTTTCCTAATTTTATGTGTTATTTTATTTCATACTCAACAAAACATTTTCATTTAATAAAATGAGAATAATTAAAATTAGACTGTTGGGTTTTGACTATTATATGATCGTTAGTCAGTATGGCCTTTGGAAAATAAATGTTGCGATTATTGTCTCTAAATACAAGTGATCTTGGTTAATTAATATAGAAATAAGATTTGATGGCCTCATCCAGTTGTCTCGGGCCAATCGAAGCCCATCTAACAGAACTTGGGAAGGAGGTAGCACCACTAGGATTTGCTCTGGACCAAACCCAAGCCAAACATCATCGTGTAAAGCTATAACAGAATCACCTTCGTGAGAAGTTAAAACTGATAGAAATTACTACTCGTGCGATGTTGGTCGAGCCGCCCTCAGATTCTCTCACCTTAGCACACCTTACACTTAGGTCCTATGTTGGGGTTATAAGGGGCTATGTAAGGAGACCGTAACTGCCTTGTGTAATCCTTTGATTTAAAAAAAAATTGTGATTTCTTCTTATGATGAAGTTTGTGAATTTTTAAATGTCCGGATAAATATAGTATGCATATTTTTGATGAATTCTAGAAAATGGATATTTGAAAATATTTAAGTAAACCTTAAATAATTAATTGTGTGTAATGATTTTCAAAAAATGGTCTTCTACAATTAGGTTCAGTAAGAAATATAGAGTCTAATAAGATCAACTTGTTTTTTGATGAATAACAAATTATGAATAGTGATTTTATGCTTAGGATTATTAATGTGACCAAATGGATTAGTAATCTCACTTAAAGAAAGTATTAATATAATCTAGGCACCTTGATTAAGTAATGCGATTCAACAAAATAGGTAAATAACTATTTCAAAAATTATTAGTCAAGTATCAGTTTTTTTGGGTGAATAGTGTTTTTTATTAAAAATTAAATTAAAATTATTTAGAAATTTTTTTTTATAAAATTGAGTTCATTTTTTAACTCAGAGCATCGATATTATGTTAAGTTAATTTTTGGGGATTTTTCTGAAAAAAATGAATTTTCGGTGAATAGTGTATTTATTTAAAAATTAAATTAAAAATATTTAGAAAATTATTTTTATAAAATGGAGTTCATTTTTGAAATCAGAGCATTGATATTTGGTTAAGGTTAAATTTTGGGATTTTTCTGAGAAAGTTGAATTTTCAGTGAATAGTGAAAATACAGTTTTTAAGTTACGGGTGTTTAATGACATCATTAAATAATGTATTAAGTATGTAATCAATATTTTAGACTTATTAATAGTAATATAAGGTATGAGGTGTCCCAAGTGGCCAATACCATGGGCAAATACCATGGGAAAGCCCATGGTTTTGTCAATACCACCAATGAGGTGTCCCTTGGCCATTAATGCCTTGTCCCCTCACTTTCCCTATAAATACCAAGCCATTCTCTCATCTTTTCGACTCAAAAATCATACTCAACGGATTTCTGGTCTCCTTATTTCCCAAGGAGTCCTCCCAAGGTTCCCCCAAGCCCTCAAGGTCTCAACCTTTGAGTTTTAAGAGTTACGTTTTAAGGTAAGGGATCCTACCTCTCTCTTTCTTTCCAAGTACTCTCTTTTAGGTCATTTATTTTATGCTCCATGTTCTTATGTTGGGGATGTTATTTTATATTCATACTTCTATCCTATTAATGTTCATATGATTATATATCTCCTCTTTCTCTCATCAATTCATATTAATAATGTTTAAGTGGCGTCGTTAGGCTACCGAATTTTTAAGGGATTCTTTCACCCTTCTCATTTTCAAGTTCTATTTTCATGTCAAGTCTTTCAAGTTACTTTTTCTTATGTTGGGGTATTATCACTTTATCTATCATACTGATCTTTTATTTTCATATTATGAGAGACCCTATTTTATCTCATCAATTCATTTTTTGAAGTTTAAGTGACGCTGTTAGGCTGCCGAATTTTCATAAGAAAAATCTTATTTTTGTCTTCCTTCCATGTTTTTCATTTCAAATGGTATGCTCTTATAATTTAATTACCATTTTAATATATCCTTTATATTATGTCCCTATACTATTTTATAGATCATTTATGAGTGTGTGACCCGTGTCCCCTCTCTTTTCAATGTTTTCTAAAGCCCTGCAACATAGTCGTTATGCTGCAGAATTTTCGTCTCAAAATGTCTCTCTCCTTATCTTAAATTATTTTATTTTATTAAGTGAATACTCAGAGATATTTTTTATATATGGTTATTCACATATATATCAAAATGTTCTATTTTAATTCTGGTACTTACATACCTGAAACCCACTTTCCTTTTCCCATGCGTTTAAAGTGACATAAAGATCATGTCTTTAAAGTAGTTTTTTTTAAACGTTATGATTATAAAATGAAACACATTTATTTTATGCTATATGGGTTATTTATGAAATATTTTATGATGATATATGTATATCACATGATAATAAAGTAAAATTTAAGGGTGCGCCCTGATAGCGCTCCAATGCATTGGGTAAGGACTTAGTCTTTAGAGATGATCATTTTTAACGACGCCTTGGTGAATAACCTTGGTAATTTTTAATGACACCTTGGGGATGGAACTTGGTGAAACAGAAATGATTTTCCATGTTAAATGTTGTATCCACATCTTCAAGTTATGAAATACGTTATTTTTATTATGATATGCCTCATGATTTCTTTCTCATGCCTTAAATTTCTTTTTCATAGCTTTATTGATGTATCTCAAGTTCACATGTTAAATGTTTCCCCTTGTTTCCCATACTGGGCATTCTGCTCACCCTTTCCTTTGATGTATGTTCTCAGGTTATGAGATGCAGTAATGAACCTAGGATGAACATAAGGATAAGCCTTTCAAGTGTTTAAGAATAAAGTTTTATGTTTTCATGTATTAAGTTCCTGGTTTCCAAGACACTAAACCTTAAAGATCCTCGGTTTTGTATAATGTAATGAAAGTTTATGTGATAAAAAGGCTAAATGTTATAAGGAGGACCTCTGTATGGGGTGGCATCATTGCGGGTTGGTTCACGGCGACCACTGCTCGTGCCTACGACCAAGAGAGTCGACCCGGCCTTCCCATGGGGTGGTTGGGGCCTCGATCCTGGTAAGGAGTATAAGCACCCCTGCTCAGTGTATGTAGGGGACTGACGATATGCGTCGGTAGTGGCTCGGGCCACAGTAGCTGCCGATATTGAAGCCCCTCGGTGGGAATCCTCCTCAACTTTCACCCAACGCTGGTGTCGGGTCGGACGAATCGGGGCTGGTGATGTAGGTACGTAGCTTACCTGCTCCTCCTCCAGCAAGACCGAGCGGCGACGCTGATGTGGCCGGGTGGGAGTCCTTGATTGGATCCCCTATATCGGGACTCTAACCTAGCTAATCCGGACGTCACCTACCTCAACAGTGTAAGGCAAATATTCTTCAAGGTTTTTTGGGGATAGGCTCCCAAAGCGGTTATATGTCGGGTTGGGGGTAATGGCTCACTGCGCTGCCCTCGGGGGCGGCATTGACGGTGAGGCGCGGATGCCTACAGATCCAATTGGGCCATATCCTGGGTTGGGATTATTCCCTCCTCCTCATAGCGAAGTGATAGTTCATTGAGTACCCCCCGTTTAATGAACTTGGACGGAGAGAGGGGGCATGGGTGCCCCATGGTCATAGATTTAGAGGCTGTCATGGAAGAGGTGAAGCCACGTGCTATGGCCGTATTGGTGTTTCCCCTGTCCCTTAATTGATGGGAAGGTAGTGATCGCATCCCTAGTGAAGCAACCTGATTCTTGAGAAGATGGGAGATTAACTCATCAGTGCTGAAAAAAAAGGAATTGATGACTGATGCCCCAGCGCCATCCCATATTCCATGGCTAGTAAGAGGGATCCACGCTGACAACGTCGCAGAATCTGATGTCCAATGTTCTACTACCCCAAATTCTAGTGAGTATCACGCCAAGCCCGCTATTTTCTTAGTGGGATCTGGCACCGGATAACTGGATCTGGTGATACTTCAATCTTTTGATGCTCCAAGCTCTACTAATCTCCATATTGAGGAGAATAACTTAACGTCAGGTTCACCATTTATATTTCAGATGCTTTTGCTGAGGCGAGTGCATCTATCTCATTTGGGGATGAGGGGCGTGGTTTTGTTACCCTGCATTCCCTCTTTCCAAAGGTGGGTGGCATCCGCTTCTTATTCAGGGACGTCTGCTCCTTGATCGAAATGGTATGATGGGATGCTGGTTCTTCCTTCTGTGGATTCCTCCTCAGAACTCATTACCTAGTATGGGTCTCCCTTATAGATTTAATACGTTGTTCATGAGACTCTTCCTAGATCCATATCTTCATGGACACCAGTTAATTACGATGCTTTTGTTAGGACATTCCAAGGGGACCGGTCAGGGAAGCAACCTTCGGTCAGGGGAGTAGTCACGTTGGGCATCACTAGTGTGTCTGGACACTGGGGTATTGGTGTGTCTATCTTCTGTCCCTTACTATAGGGATTCTCGAGGGCGCGGAAGCCCGATGCATCCCACATCGAACATGGGGAATTATATGCCATGGGCATGTATATGAGGTTTTACTCATCTTCCCATGATTAACACAGGGTATTCCATAAGTTTAACGTTCAGCGGAGACGGATTAGACTGATCAGAACACTGACTGGAGTGGATCAGATGGGTGCAACCCCCGGGAGGGAACACCAATATTGGGGCCAACGCGTGGTTGACTCTCAGTTACTGAGAGGTGAATGAGGTATGAGGTGGCATGATCCCACCAGGATGTAGCATCCTGGGAAAGAATCAGGATGGATGAGGAATCGGTTGAATGAAGTAGACGGAGAATGGGATGGAACCGCCATGAGGATGACGATGGTTTTGGGCTTGAGCCTTGGAGAGGCTTCCTACGTATCCCTGTGGTAGGGAATCAAATTCTTCATAGTTCATCTAATGACGGCTTACCGCCGATTGGGGTTCCAACGGATTACCGTTGAATGGAGTGACAACAGCTTAGCGCTGAAAGAGGTCCACAGTTTAACGTCATGCAGGACGGGGGCAGACCGACGTGAAGTGGGTCGAAACTACTGGGTGTTGGGCTTAAAACTCGGGGAGGCTTCCTACGTACCTTGTCTTAGTAAGGATCAAAGACCTCATAGTTCAGGATATGGGGGAATTTGGGGCTTACGCACTGAGGAAGTCGAAGGTTTTGGTGCACCAACGTGAAGATGGTCAAGACCAATGGATAGTGGTGGGCTTGAACCTCAGGGTGGCTTCCTATGTACCCTGCCTTGGAAAGGATCAAAGACCACATTATTTAGGTGAATGTGTTGAACTAACATGAAGTTGGAAGGAATGATCGGGTGTTGGGCTTGAACCTCGTGGAGGCTTCCTACGTACCCTGCCTTGGAAAGGATCGAAGACCACGTAGTTCAGGTGGTCAGCGAACCGACGTGAAGGTGTTCGGAATGACCAGGTGTTGGGCTTGAGCCTCATGGAGTATTCCTATGTACCCTACCTTGGCAAGGATCAAAGACCTTGTAGTTCAGGTGGTGTCAGCGAATCGACGTGAAGGTGGACCTGGGGTCCAATGGTTGTTGGGATTGAACCTCATGGAGGCTTCCTATGTACCCTGCCTTAGCAAGGATCAAAGACCACATAGTTCAGGTGGTGTCGGTGAACTGACGTGAAGGTGGACCTGGGGTCCAATGGTTGTTGGTCTTGAACCTTATAGAGGCTTCCTATGTACCTTGCCTTAGCAAAGATCAAAGACCATGTAGTTCAAGTGAGTGTGGTGAACCGACATGAAGGTGGTCGGAATGACCAGGTGTTGGGATTTAACCTCATGGAGGATTCCTATGTACCATGCCTTGGAAATGATCAAAGACCTCATAGTTTAGGTTAGTGTCGGTGAAGATTTCATGGTAGATGCTTACTTTAAGCCCAAGTGAGTCATGCTTAGTGTGAGAAACAAGAGGCAGTAAAGGCCTGAAGATCACATCACAAAAGGTGCGTCAGTGGGAAGTGGAGTGGGGATTATACATGGAGCGGCCCAAAGAGGTTGGGACTTACTTCAGAATGGAGGCCCGGTGGCAGAAAAGCCCAGCAGGAGAGGGACTTTGTACTGAAGAAAGAAGTCTTCTAGTGTCCATTCCCCCCTCCCCCTGGTCCTTGGGACCGGAGAAGAAAGGAGGAACAGGGATGATGCCTCTGGAAAGAAAAGCTAGGGGCTTACACCTGGGTGGTTTCCCTTTCCCCGCAGACAAACACCACTCCAATAAGGAGGATATAACCCCCTATGAGGGAAGATCTCATCCTCACGGAGACCAATGTGTGTGGATAATGTCCAAGGTGTGGGAACCCCACGTGCGAGGCACGGGAAAGGTCACAGTTTAATGTCATGTGTTGAGGACGATATTGATTGACAGTTTAACGTCATGCAGCTTGGACGAGATGGGTGTGCTCCACACCCCTAGGACTTACATAACTGGTACCCTCTACTCCTTGGTGAAGATAAGGGATGGGAAATGTCGTGGCTAGGGGGTGTCATGGAGCGAACCATCGGGGGGTCCACGTTAGTGTGGTTCTGTGAAGAAGCAATGGCCATTTGTGTGCCTTTGTAGAGAAGCATAAGTCAAAGTAATGCAACAAGCGGTATCGTCCAAGGGACTTTGAATTTACACCGTGAAAACCTAGAGGGTCACATAGGAAAATGAATCCCAAAGCAGAGGGGTTCATAGGCAGGCGCCTTTTGAAGCTCTGCTACTCTGCATTGCAGAGGGTACTTGCGAAGGGGTGTGCTTCGCGAAGTGGGGAACCTTAGCCTAAGCATAGGGATAAGGTGCATATGGTAAGTGCTTCGCGAAGTGGAATGGGATTCACAGAGCACTACCTTTCAGAGAAAAGGTGCCTCACGAAGCAAGGAATCATGAAGCAATGTGATTCTCAAAGTACAGTGACACTGCCTTGTCATGTGAATCATGTGTACATGAAGGGTGTTTCATGCAGCATAAATGCTCCACAATGACCCGGGTCCCCTTGGAGATCCCCTTCCTTCACGGAATCCCTTAGGCTC
Organism: Viscum album; assembly: GCA_963277665.1. Taxonomy (NCBI): domain Eukaryota; kingdom Viridiplantae; phylum Streptophyta; class Magnoliopsida; order Santalales; family Viscaceae; genus Viscum; species Viscum album. The sequence continues at coordinate 2,119,696,751 of OY728163.1, forward strand.
CATGAAATTTATTCCTCTTGGAAGAGGGGATCAAAACGAGACAAAGGGGAGGCACTTCATAGAGCAGAAGTTCCTCACATAGCTCATGGTTCGCAGAGTAGAAGGGTGCTTCACAATTTGGGAGCCAGGAAGTCAAAAGGTTGGATTAACCACCACTGGACTTGGGGGAGGCTGGTATTTATAGGGGAGAGGCACCGTGAAGCAGCGCGCGCTAGGCGTGAAGCGAGAGTTAGCTTCGCAGCGGGTTGTGAACGTCAAATGTGTTCACAGAGCATCACCACCTCTTGGCTTCGCGGCGGGTCATGAACGTCAAAGGGGTTCACGGAGCATCACCGCCTCTTGGCTTTGCAGTGGGTCGCGAACGTCAAAGGGTTTCACGGAGCACCACCACCTCCTGGCTTCGCAGTGGGTCATGAACGTCAAAAGGGGTTCGTGGAGCATCACCCCCTCCAGGCTTTGCGATGGGTCACGAACGTCAAAGGGGTTCAAGGATCATCACTGCCTCCTAGCTTCACGGTGGGTCGCAAATGTCAAAAGGGGTTCGCGGAGCATCACCTCCTCCTAGCTTCGCGGTAGGTCATGAACATAAAAGGGGTTTTTGGAGCATCACCGCCTCTTGGATTCGTGGTGGGTTGTGAACGTCAAAAGGGGTTCGCAGAGCATCATCGCCTCTTGGCTTCGCGGTGGGTCATGAACGTCAAAAGGGGTTCATGGAGAATCACCACCTCCTGGCTTCATGGGGTGCCATGTTTCCAGGGGCTCCGCGAAGGGGATTCACGAGGCAGCCCTCGGGTTTGTGTCTACTCCTACCCCCATTTTGGCATCAACAAAATGTTTTTGGGATATTTTAGAGCTTTTCAGAGGGGTTCCAAGTCCATATGACCTGCATTATTTAATATTCAAAGCCCAAATCGAAGATATTCTCTTCTCCTGGTAAGTGGATTTCATCCTGATGCCTATCCTGATCATTATTCTCTATATACTTGATATTTTGGTGGAATTTTATCCTATTTTACTTTATATCTAAACCTTTTTATAGAGATATTGATCTTGTATTTTGGATCTAGATCTAGATTGAGTATATCTAGATATCCTTGATCTTGATTTAGGGATTTAGATCTGGAACTCATATCTACATCATTGTGCTGCTTGGATTTTGGGGATTTCTGTTGAACAAATTTCCATTAAAAATTGGGGTAGGTGGTCTAAAATATAATTCCCCTAGTTTTGTATTTGATTCATATATAAAAATTTGAAGAATTTATAGCATTATTTAACAATTGATTTCCTAAATTGGGTTAATTAGGTTGACTGATTGATTTATCAAAGCTTTGTTGAGGTAGATGATTAATTGAGGAATTAATCATGAGACTAAGGGACTAACCTATTAGAGAATTAATTTAGGGAAATTGATTATTATAGTTAGGGGTTTTAATCTATATAATTAATTAGGGGATAAATTATGGGAAATTTAATTGGCTATATTGAGATAATTAATCGTGAATTAATTATGTTCCTTGTTATTATGATTTAGATAATTAATTGTGGAATTAATTGTGAAGAGTTGAGTTTTAAAATGAGATAATTAATTATGGAAAATTAATTATGGGTTATGAATTTTGTTATTCATTAATTAATTGATGAATTAATCAATGGGATTTTCCAACATAATTAATTTGGGAGTTAATTAAGGATATTGTTGTATTTACCTAATTGTTGAATTAGAAATTCAATTGAGGTGGATAATTAATTATGAATTATTTATGAGTAAAATAATGGGAACATGTACATTATAAATTGAGAAGTATAACATGGTCATTGTAATTGTGAGTAAAGGAATGGGAACATGGTCATTAAAATGAAAAGTATAAATGGTAACATGGTCATTGTACATATGAGTAAAATAATTGGAGCATGTTCATTATATTGATAAGTAACAATGGTAACATGGTCATATTACTTATGAATTTTTTATTGGTAAATTTGGAAATTATGTGTGTATTTAAAGAATGGTAATAAAGGCACTCTGAGATATGGTATCACATGATAATAATTCTAACTCAGGTATGAGTTGAATTAGGACTAAGATATTATATCACCTTTCAATACTTTGGGCTCCTACACGAGTTGAAATAGGTATTATGATATGATATTACCAAGGGAACACTTCAGGTGTCATTGTGAGCTGAAGCTAGTATATAGGTATGGGTATCCTGAGGAACCCTATAGTTAATATGATTAAATAAAGAATAAATGATAATGTGATAATTGTATATTTATGCATTGTCTTATTTTTCCTTATAGAACTGCATACACTATATTTTGACTGGACTTGTCTTAGACACCATTGGTGGTGGCCTAATGAGTTGTACCCACACCCTACTCGGGCTACCTGATCAGTACCCAAATAGTATTTATTGTTCCAGGATAGGTTAAGGGAAAGATCCCTATATAAGATTGCTAATTGGGGCTGGAACCTGGATGAGGGAACCAAACGTGGTTTGGGACCCGCTTGGGAGTCATTAGTGTCTTTATTTTTAGTTGTGTTTTTAGGCACTTGACACATATATTTTCATAGAATTTTTTCCCTTTCAGTTGAATATTGTATTTATTGTTTTAGTTATATTATGAAATTGACATTATTATATTTTTATATGATTTTTCATCTATTATATATTTTCACTAGTGTTTTACTCTGATAAAAAAGGGTATAGTCTCCCCATGACAGACTTACCAAACCCTCACTACAAGTCAGTAACCTCTAGCATATGGGTAGGTATGCCTGAGGTCATGTGACCAACCATCTCGGGGCACCATCGTGTGGCTCCTAGGTTGGGACGTTACATCAATGGAAACACTTCACAATTATTGAACAATGTGTTATTACACAACTATAGGTCAGTATGGATAGATTTCATCATGGTTTCTATAAATAAAAACTCATCTATAAAGGAAATCATATAATTATTAATAAAGGAATTAAAGGATAATAATATCAACATAAAATGATTCACTATATTGGGAGAAGCATTATCCAATGTTATTTACATGAAGGTAATGATGTTAAAATCCCCCCACATTATGTGGGAAAATATATCAATATATATAAAGGGGATTCCATGGTACACAAATTAATGACAGAACTTGTATGGAACATGTATGAGGATTTAAGACTAATCTAAAATTATTATATTCATACATTCCATGATTGTTAATATATCATTTTAAATGTATTGAATGGTCTCAAAGAAATCATAAATGATTTGAAATTTGAAATTTTGATCCTTAAAATATTAACATGGTGTTTCAAAAAGAATATTTATGTCCTTAATGGAAAGACTATACACTTGTAATACTAGATAATATTCAAGATGATATAGTTACATTTGAGTAAAAGAAAAATGATAATGATGTTGTGAGAAAGGAATTGTCTCAGAATATTCCATTCAAGGATATTAAAAAGAATACCATGAAAGACGATCCTTTGTATTGGTATATTAGTGAGGTGATTAATTTTTTCATTTCAAATATAAAAATAGGAAATAAAAAATTAAATGTCATGATTTAAACTTTTTTGGTGTGGAAAAATTTACAATACCATTATATGATGCCTATAGAATGTTTATGATGTTGATGAGGAAGAATAATACCTGATTAAATCATTTAGAGTTATGAAAATAATATTTTTACAATATTAGAAAATATTTAAAAAAAATTATTTCCCACAAAAAAATTAGATCTTATGAAATAAAATTTAAAGTATTTAAGGAATAAAATTTCATCATTAAGGATGCTCCTATGATTTTCATAAACATTACTATGTAAATAAAAATAATGATGATGTTTATAATGTTGAGGGAATAATCTACCATAAAGAAAAACATGGAGATTATTGTTAACTTATTTTTATTTGGATGGTCAATATGAATAAATAAAATAGATTAGTTCAACACTTTTTTATATATTTATTGATTAAAATTAGAGAATTATGATTTGATATTTGGGTTTGAATGACTCAAATCTAGAATTTTGGTAATCTCAAAGTGTGAAATTTAGTTTAATATAAAAAATGAATAATAGGATCAGATTATGGATTTCATGACTAGCATGGTGAATTATAATTTATAAAAAAATATAGAACACTATGGGTAAGTGGTTATGATGTGATAAAATCTTGATGATCAATAAAAGTTGATAACCGTTGTCATTAAATTGGGATTATTGAGTTATATTGATTACAAAATATATAAGGATGTATGTGGGTAATTTTATAAAAATATGTCACATTAACCCAACTTTATTTATTCAACGAAATTTTCAAATCCATTACCATGTTTTGTTATGAAAAAATTCAATTGAAATAAATGATAAACCATAAGAACCCACAACCAAGAAAAATAAAGTGTTTCTTGACTCAAAAAATGGTATGAAAGTTACATTTGGAGTAGTGAAACCCCACAATAATACAACACATATCTAGTGATATTTCTATTGAATGGGGGGACATACAATATAAGTTTTCTATAGAAAAAAATTAATTTATAGCTCAAGAGAAACAAAAAAATGAGTGGGATTTCATATACCCAATATGTTTGTAATTGATATTTATTATTTTGTTAATGTTTTATATATAGGTGTATACTATTATTATCATAGGTATGATATGATTTAACAAAATATAAAGGAAAATGAAATTTTTTAAATTGGAAGCTTTAAAAGAAGTTAAAATACACATATTATATTCAAAACCATACAATATAAAAATGATTCTATAAATTTAGAGGAGGAAAATCATAATCATTCACTGTGGAAGGATATAATCAAATATAAATCATGAAAATTATTTTTGATAAGACCAATAATAAAGAAACAACATTGAAATTTATTGATTTAGTGGGAGTATAGGTTTTTGGTAGCGGTCTTACATACTATATGAATGGAGAAAATAGATATTTTCATATCCATAAAATTCTAAAAAGAATATCTCATTCACATTTTCAATGTTGAAGGACTTAAGATTATTTTCTCTAATAAGGAAAAGTTGGGAGATAATTATTTATGGCATAAGGATGTATTATTGGTTGAAGGCCAAAACCATAAAATCCTATTTGTGAATAAATAGTGTGATTTGGGGAATACAATAAATTTTAATAATAAATCATGTATTATGAATAAAATAAATGACACCATTTTAGTTTAGGGGAAACATGTTAAGGGTAACCACTACCATAATGATGTATAATAATATATGTATTTTATGTATATAAAGAAATAAATTTAGTTTTTTTATAAACATCTTTCCAATTTGATCCCAATTCCATTTTTTTACTTCATGAAAATGAAGGAGCATGACATATCCATGATCTCTTACTATTTCACTCTAATACATGTGATATATATAAAAAACTTAAGATTATTCAAAATAGATACAATCTAATGGAGAAAAAATTGACAAGGATATTTGAGTTGGTTCATATTTATGTATATAGGTCTATGACACCCATGTCTATTGATCGAAAGATTTATTTGACCTTGTTAATTAATTAATATAGTAGTATTTCTTAGATGGTGATTATTACTCAAAAGTCCAATGTGTTTATCTGCATTGAAAATTTTGTTTGGTTAGAAGAGATGATTCATGGACTTAAAAATTATATTTTTTTGGATAAATAATTGTATAATATAAAACAATAATGAAGTTGAATAATATATAAAAAAATTGATATGGAATCAGGTATCGTTGGTAGGGACTCATAAAAAATGATTCATTGAGCAGAGGAATTGAATTCCCAATAATATTTCCAATATAATGCTCATTGAAATTGATCTCTCTGAGAATTATAAGAAAGATGTTATGATTACATTATTCATTTTTACTGTATATTTTTCATGTATAGTTGGAGAAAATAAACCCTAAAATATTTTGTAAATAAAGAATCTAATACTTATAAACATTTTAATTTTCAGATATATATTTTTTATTCTCAAAAAAATAATGAATCATAAGTAATAATTTATTGTGAATAAAGGATAATTACATGTATATTCATAGAAATGAAATAAATAAAAACTGAAAAATAAAATGCTCTGTAAAATTTTATTATCCAATATGTCAGTTTCGTATATAGATAGAAGATCTTAAAGAACAATAAGTAAATTTTTTCAACTGATCTTTGATGAAATAGATAAGGAAAATGAGGCATATATTAGAAGACTAGCGTGATATCATGAGGTTATAGAATACTCAATATAAGGTTCATATTATGTGAGTTATATAGTAGTTAAATCAGATAAAAATATGTGAATGGTTAGGTATTTTGGTAATAAAGGAAATATTGTATGTAACCAGTTAGTTCCAGTGCAGACATAAATAATAATGATTCAAAAAAACATATTTAATATCAAAAGTATAGCCTTCGAAAAAAACATAATTGTGTTAAGTAAATGAATGAATACATCATTCAATTGAGATTAAATAGACATGGGAAATTTCTTGAATGGAAAAAATGTTATAACCAAGAAAATGTTATATAATAAAAATATGATAATGTAATCTAACTCAGAATAAATCATAGATAGTGTGTAAAGGGATTCCAAAATTAATTTCATCTGTGTGGTTGAAGAATTTACTCTTGCTTCTTGGTTTTATTTTATTCATATATTCATATCATTTTCATTCCAACGTGGATAAAATATATACCAAATGGTAGTAAAATTTTCATTAATAAATATAGTTCTCTAGGAGGAGCTATACATTGAGTAACTAGATTGATATATTATTGATGAATATAGCTGGATGTTGTGATAGTTGAAAAAGGATTTAAAAATATTAAATGATGATAAAATATCATGGTATCCTTCAAATTATCATTATTTTAAACATAATTTATTCTAATGTGTTAGATTTAATCACAACTTATATCTTATAAATGAAATCGATCAATTGATACTAGATTAACTTATGTATATGGAATATATTTTTTGGATAATTAGATGTTTAAAAATACAATATAATTTAATATTTCATCATATTTGTGTTCAACATGTTAATTATTAGAGACTAAATTTTTTTACATGGTTTGGCGGTAACATTATGATGCTTTAAAAAACATTTTGTCAATAAAACCATACCAATAAGTCCTCATATGGTTTGTAAAGGGAAATTCTGTATTGAGGAAAACTATGGTTACATGACAAACCTCATTATACCAATGTAATACCAAATAAAGTTTCATGGTTTCAATGAATAGGAGTCTATAATTCATCAATAATATAGTTTATTTGAATATGATTCATCATAAATATTTCTAGTTTGAGTTTTTGGGATATTCATATTTATATTGATTTTTTATAGGATAATTTCATGTTCTAATGGGGTGGTGTTCTATATAATTGATGTTCAATAAATAAATTTATGACTAATGAGTAATAATAATCATTTTTTTGAACCCTAGTGGTAGAATATATTTCATCTACTAAATCTTGTTCTCAATTACTACTGGAGAAATTAAATCTTAGATATATTTTATTTGATATAAAACCACTTTTTTTTAAAATATATGATAACTCGAGTTCTTTTAATCATATAAAAATTCCAATGGTCAGGGTAAAGAATTCACATATATTATCGCTTCATAAAAGTGAAGTTGAATCAGGGATAGTTATGTGAGATTATGTGTTAATAATTTTTTTGTTTTGGATACCATGATAATAAAACTATCCAATATAGATATTAAAATGAATAATTTGTCTCTTAGAGTCCAACTAACTCCCTCTAACTAGTTCAATTGAAAAATTGACCCTCACTCCCCAAAGTGATATTTTATGTGTATCAAAATGTGTTAATACTTATATTATTTAATTATTTAAATATCTAAAACTATTTTATTTACATTCATATAATTCTATTTGTTTTCATTGAAAAAGATGAATTTGTTATTAATTTATTAAGTGGGAGAATTTATCCATATGGGTGATGTTTCCTAAAAATATTAATTAAAATTAATTACATAGGGAGTATTAAATTCTTATGATAATGAGAGAGAAATTTAATTCTAGTTATTTTAATTTGGAAGAGGTATTAAATTGTGTAATCAAGGGGAGTTGTTTTAAGGAATTAAATATCTTGAAGAGAATCTGTTCTCATGAGGATTATTTCATTTAACTCTTGCTTATCACATCAAGCTTGAGCCAATTAGGATTATATTTTATTGTAAGTGAATAATTGATACAATATTTAATGGTACATAGGATAAATATATTTTTTGATTAGTTCCTATTATTTCTAATTATTTTCAACAAATAATTTTTTAATTAATGTCATACTTATTAACAAAACATGAAGTGGGAATTTTTTTTTCAAGATCACATAATGAGTTCTTTTGAGTTGTGTTTTTTGATATGTTTGGTGACTTTATATATAAAATATATGAAATATAAATGAGGTACACATAATCAAAACTCTATAGTTGTGTTAGATAAATTATTCAGTGACTTGTTTTAATTTCATATAATGATAGTTTTTGAACTTTTTTATATTGGATTTTTTATTCTTTTAAAGTCATCTGACAAGAAATAAATAATTTTGAGAGAGTCCATTTATACCTTAAATTACAAATCATAGATGTAAAAAAGTTACATTTGGGACCTTGGAAAATTTATCATAAACCCTAAAGGTGTTTTTTTATGTTTTTGAGAGTTTACTCTGAATTTTTACAGGCTAACTAGGTATCATTAGATTCATCCTACAGTAAAGGAATATTTTATAAGAGAAATTTAATATATATATATATATATAAAGGGTACTATATAACATAGGATGGGTAGTCTATATATTCACTATAGTCATTTTATATTAAATTAACTTTTAATAAGTTTCATAAATACATCTTCAAAAGTGTCATTTGTAGACATTGGAAATTATCATAAGGATTTGTTTCATTAGTATTTTTTATGGAGAATCATCTAGAGATATAGAAATGATTTTTTTTAGTTCTAAAAAACTAATTTATAACTCTTTCAATTATGTGGATAGGATAAATATTTATTTTTATCGAGGTTTGTCCTTTCAAATTACTGGTAAATTAAAATGAGGTTATTTTGGTTTTTGAAATCATTAAATGACTCAAAACATCATTTCACACATTTTCATGTATTGTGAAATTATCAATTACAATATATGATTTAAAATTATTTAAAATTTTAATGAATTAACTTGATAATGTTTTGGAGTAATGAAGATCTAGAATCATTCGAGCATAAATATGGAATCTGATGACCAATATGAAAGAAGGGTTTGAGTATTTTAAAAATTAAAGAATATTACACATGATAATTTTGAGAAAAAATATATGTTATGATATCCGAGTGACTTTTATGTATATATAGAGATATGAGATATATTTAAATTTTATTAACTACATGATATGGATTCTAGTCACATCTCACAATGAATATTTTTATGTATTTATGGACCATGAATAAATGTGAAGTAGTATTCCATCCTTGAATTGGAATGTCAGAAATGAAGAATGATGGTATTCTAGTTTTAATCTTATTATAAAATCATGGATTTTGTGTTGAGTAAAACATCCCCATAGTTTTAATTTTTACCTTTTTTAGGATTTTTTTTGAAAAAATAGTATTGTGTTCCATATTTTTTGAAGAAAATTTTGTTCTTCATTTGTGTGGGGAAAATTATAAATTATGATTCTCCATAAAATTTATTTATAATGTAGAATGAAAATCCTTGACTTAGTTTTTTAGGTAAATTACCACATATAATTTTGATACTCCATTTATTTTCCTAGTCTAGGTTTAATTTGTAAAATCTATTTCATCACACTATTTATAAATTTTATATTTATATAAAATATGAGGAAGCTAGAGGTATTCCTATAAATTATTGGGAAATTTCATCGGCAATTCTAATTTACAGAAATTTATAATATAGTTATTCACCTCCCACCTAAGTGTGTTACCCCTTTTATGATATATATATATATATATATCATGTCACTGTTGTGGAATATAATCTAAACTATTCCAAAATGATTTTATTGTGTCTTAAATCCCCAATTTCTCTATTATTCATTTTTCTAAGACCTTTGTAATTGATAAAAATCATATGTTGATGTTGATTTTTGTGATTGTATATAGGGTAGATAGAGAACATCATGATCTTTTAATTTATTTATAATATCATTATTTTCTTATTATGGTAATAAATATAATTGTATTAAATTATTTAGTACTACAGATGATTATGTTTCAAATGACAATTATTATGTTCATGTGATTTTGTTAAAAATAATAATTATTTTGGATACAGTTACAAACATGTTCCTATTAAATATATTTAGACTTTTTCTATAATATTTTATAAAAATATAAAAAATTATTCTATAACCAAAAAAATTGATATTCAACATCATTTCATAAAACATGAAACTCAGAAAAATGTAAATCTCTTGGTTTTGTTGATAATAAACAACAGTTGTAAGATATATTCACTAAAATGTTTTATTATGGTCATTTTCATTTTAATAAAATTGATTTGGGTGTTTTGACATCATGTGATATTTTTTTGGTATCTTAATATGTTATATAATTTTTTTTCATTATTACTCAGTTGTGCGTATTGATCCACTATTATTATATGTGAAATATTTAACTCTACACAACAGAATGTGTGATATTAATATATATGGGTTTATTATACATAATATAAATTCCTTCAAGAATATTATTAGTCTTTTTTTTTAAATATTAATCTTTTGTGTAATATCAACTTCCTTATATGCAATATTAACAATATGTATCATAATTTTAATTTCATCTAATCATATATTTTAATGTATTAATTATTTTGTATTAATTTCTAGTCATGAAATTTGTGTCATTGATATTCTATTGAAATAATATTATAAACCATTGGATAATTAAAATCAAAAAACTAATTTTATAGAAACTTTTAAATTTATCATTAAATTAAAAATACTAAAACCTTAAAGATTATAATATTATAGATCATAGTTAATAAAATGTAATCTAAAGTCAGTTCTTTATTAGTAAGTTCTAAGAGAGGTAAGATAAATTTTTTGAAATAGTAATTATTCTTTATAATAGGTCTCATTTATCCTATCATAATTATATTAATTTGATTCTAAATAAATTATATGTTATTATGAATTGGAACACATTTGTGAAGAAAATAAACTTTATTTATTAAAGGGAAGCTAAATTTTGATATTTAAATGATCATTACATGATTCTTAGATGTAAAGACTCGATAAAATCAATGGGGGATGTGAAAGTATTTACCTTTCCCTCTATTAATTTAAACATGTTTTTCCACTACCCTAATAAAGGAAAAAAATTAGTAAATATATATTCACTAACGGTGATTTTTGTCATATGAAAACAATGATCATTTTATTTTGAATAACATTTATATATAAAATTAAAATAAAAAAAATAAAACTTGGCAATATGTTTTTTGAAAAATGAATGAATATTATAATAACCTGAATGTGTAACAAATTTTATAATATTCTCTTTAAATATATTTATCTATTTTAATTTTTCATCATGTTAGATTAAGTTTACCATTCCAATGTGAATAATTATATATATATGTATTTTTTGTATAAAATAGGGGAAAAATTAAATTTCTATCCTTATGGAAGGTTGATAAAATTTGATTTATAATATGATGAATATAGTTAATAATTATCTATAAGTAGTTAAAATTAATCATCCTGATACTATAAAGGTTTGAGTTATATGGTTGATTTTCTATATTTGGAATACATCCAAGAACATATTAGTTTTTATTTCAAACTATGTTGAGGACATAGAAAAATATCAGGATATTGAAGGAACTGAAGAAGATATCCCTACTACTTTTAAAGGGGATCCGATAAGAGAACCTTTTAAACCTATAGATGATGAACACGTCAGTCATGTGCATGAATCTCTTAAAAGTTATTTTTTCAGTTATTTAATTAATTAACTCAAAAAACTAGAATGTATAGATTAAATTGATAAATTAAATGTTTCAAATTATAATGATTTTTTTATCTCAAAGATTACTGTAAATAGTAATTTTTATTATAAAATTTATCTAATTGATATTTAGATTCGTGAACAATTAAATATTGAAGATATTATTATGAAATCTAATTAAGTTATTGAATATACGATTTCAAATACTTCAGTGAGAAATATTAAAGTCTAACCCATCACTAAAGGACACGTATAGGAAGTGAAAAGTGGAAAAAGTAATACTAAGAATGAAAATTTATAATATAAAGTTACTAAAAAGTATTTAAATGTATTAAAAATTCAATTAGAAATTGTGATATTATATGAGAATATTAAATCATCGTATTCTGAAGAATTTGATGTAGAACATACATGTGGAGAAAATATTAACTATTATATCATGGGATTATGTTCTAAATTTCAATAGTTTCATAGAGAAATGAAATATATATTATATTAATATAATGATAAAAAAATGTGTTTAATTAATAGAGTAAAAAATACATTTTAAAATTTGACTTTATATAAGTAAAATTTTAAATTCATATATATCATATTTTTATGACCATAAGAAATTAATGAGATATTAAATTGAACATCTAATTTTTTTAAATATATAGGAAGAGATATGGAAGAATCATTTAGTAATGATCTTATTGACATGGTGAGAGTATATTGAGACATTCAAAATGATAAATAACTTATTGAGAATGGTGTTATAGTATCTATAATAGAGATTTATAATGCCATAGTGAATAGTTTTTCTACTTTAAATTATTCACCCAATCTGAATTTAATGAATGACTGTATTACTATATTGAATAATGAAAATATTACATTAGAATTTTTTTCTAAATATATGAGGTAGTTAATTAGTAAATCCATGAATTTAAAAACTCAGAGATATAGTTCAAAAAATTAATATTTATTTTTGAATTCACTATAGATTTTATAATATTCTAATATCATTTTCATTAGGAATATGATTAAAAAATATAATGATTTGGATGTTATAAAATGTTTCCCCAGTGTATTTGTAGAAAATATTTACAAAAACCTCAATTATTCAATTATTATTTTAGGAAAATTAATGAAAACCAATTGTATAATTCATGTACCAAGAAGCATACATACATGACCTATAAAGGAAATTTTAAATTTTATGGTAGATATATATGTAATGATTATTAAGAGAAATGAATATCTATATTCATCTAAATTTCAAAAAATAGTGGTTGTTTAAATTAAGAATATAACTAACATTAATTTAGAATTGATAAAGAAAATGATAAATGTAATGATATAATGTTTTAAAAATATATGGATGCTTCTCTATCGGGTGCACTTCCTAAAATTTATTTTTTCAAATAGAACCACTTTGATGTTATCCAAAAATGTATGGAAAATATTGAAATATCTTGTAATAAGATAAAAAATATATAAGTATTCCATTAAAAATAATTTATCCATCTTTATTATTATTACCATAATGTCTTCATATATTAAGAAATATTTAACTATTATTTTAGAGAAAATTTCAATCAAATAGTTTAAGAAAATTGTTTAGTTTTATATGTAATCAGTTTCAAGAGATAATATGAATGAAATAGTAAATAAATATGGTTATTTTCCCATTTATTTTTATGAGGTACTACTTGGGTAAAATAATAAAAAAAATCTCAACACTATAATGATTTATAAATAAGTTGTATGGTATCAAAGGTATTTAGATACTTCATAAAGTTCCACCCAATATGTTTTGTACCTCTTGATCTTAATTAGAAATTATTTTTTAGTCACACATGTTAAATTATTTAATAGTAATAGATGATCCATAATTTCAATAAGGAGAAGATGAGTTCACATTCATGTTGCCTCGAAAAACCCATAATGACTTTATAATCATATTATTTGGTACACCATATTCTCCAACATGTTCATATCATCCTTTATAATATATAAACAAGATATTTTTATTTGTTAAGTATACATTGGATATTATGAAACATTTTTTATAGAAAAATTTATAAAATGTGATATAATTTGGAATGGAAATATATATGGCTCTGAATATTAATGTGCTTGTAGGAACCTATAGTTCTTTCTCAGAACATAGACACTTTTCAATGGACTCAATGCATTTTATTAATTATATACTTCCAAAACCAAAATATCCTTATTAAATATATTATATATTTGTATCTCTGAAGTTATCTAACTAAAGAATTAGATAAAAAATCCAAATTATTTTGGTCTTAATAACCTTTTAATAGTTTCCCATTTTATAGTATTTATTATTTTTTTGATCCACATAAGGGAATATTGAAACATTATTCATTTTAGTGAACCTTTCAATAAATTATAATTCTCCTGGTGTAAAATAAATAATTATTACTTTAATTTTAAATTTATTCTTCCTTATCAAATTTATTTGAGGAATATAATTTTATGTAAGTAATTTTTTATTTCATATAATTTTTTTAATGATAAATATGTATTCGAAGTAATTAATTGATCATATGTTTTTATATATTTCTTAATAATGAGATGTTATATATCAGTTAATGATGTTATTCATGGGATAATAATAAGATTATAGAATGCTATAACCTCTCTCTCTCTCTCTCGAATGATATTCTTGAATATTCTTGTACACCCCCATAGATATTAGACATAATAATTAATATCATTCCCAATGCCATATTAATTTGGAAATTAATTTAACACGTCACTTTGTACCTTATTAGGGTGAAAACCATAGGCTATAGAGGATTATTATATCATAGATGTTAGATGTTGGGATGTTTTATCTACTTTATTTAAAATCATGATTAAATCTTATACTCATCACAAAAAGAATTTTATGGATATAATATAAGGAATCCTAGGGTTTTTACCTAAAACATCTCATTCTCATCACATTAATCATAATTTTCTCATAACACAATAATATTATTCTCTACACTAAAGTCATAACAAACTCAATTCATAATGAATCTTGGGCTAATCACATAGTGAATTATATTATTGTCACATAATGAAGGTTTTGAGAAAAGAAGAATCATCATTCGATCCATTTTCTGTCTATTATTTGTTAAAATTGAATTAGTAATCCACTAGATCATGATAATGAATAATTATGTCATATTAATATACAAAAAAAATAATGAAAAAATTTATGGAACCTTGAATAGAGGATCATTTTAGATAAATTTATAATTAATTTAATAAAAATATTTACATCGGTCATGATAGTCCTTATACAAATATTTTATTGATTGTTTGAACGCCTTGTTCATGTTATATAGTTTTTTCACTGAGATGATCCAAAATAGAACCCTCTAGAGATAATCCAACTATACTTCACTATATCTATGAAATGTTGATATCACTCTAAGTAATATAATGTATAATTTATATATCATTCATTTTTTATATTTATTACAACATAATTCTTCAAGAATAATGGATTTTATCTCTTGTTCTCATAATATTGAGATGGAGGAAGGAGGTGGAGAAAATATCTAAGTCTGGAAAATAACCGTAGAGATGTTCTTTGTTGCAATAATTTCATAAGGAGTGGTGCACAATACAAAATATATCACACATAATCTAAAATGTGATAATTTTTTATATACATAACTATGGTTTATTATCGATAATTTCAAAATTGACCTTTAATAAAATAATATCCTAATATATCCCCTTGATAATAATAATATTTTCATTATTATAAAATTAAATTATTCTACTTTATGAAAAAAATATTATTTTTACAAAAAAATATGGATAATTTTTATTAAATATTATATAAGATTATACCATTTCCAAGATCTAATGACATACCCAGCTTAATTACCTACCTTAAGTTTATAGAACATAAAATAATAAATATTATTAAATTGGTGAATAGATATATTTTTACCATATTCTAAATACTTTTTTATTTATTTATTCACTTAACTATATAACTTTATTCAATAATAAAGAATATTTATTACTATGAAAATAAAAGAAAATAAAAAAATGGTATTTTTAATTGTCTTATAAAATAATATATATATATATATATATATATGTATTAAACTAACATATAGTTGGTGGATAAAATATTTATTTTTTAAAATCCAAAATAATTTTTTATTTTATTGTTATAAAATGAATATTTAATTCATATATTAAATACATATATTATTTAACTTATATTAACTTAAATTCTAAGTTTATATCCCTATAGGCAACTTCTTTGTTAGCGTTTTATATGACTTCCTAATGTCCAAGGTCATAATATTGGATAACATCAATGAAACTGTAAAAGAATAATTTAATTTTGTAAAGATACCGTCAACATAATAATGATCACAATGTAATTTAATTTTTTTGTTTCAATGTCTCTAGTAGAGCAGGTTTCACACTCAGGGAATTCCTTGTTTACTCTTGATATATATTGTTATCTTCTATAAATGAATAAATCAACATAATGTATATGGATTATAGTTTTGTATCTTGATTTCAATCAAATGGTAAATTATATAAGCTTTCTTAACTGGAAATTATGAATCCTATATTTACTTGTAGGTATGTGTAACGTCCTGGATCCAGGTGCCACACAACGGGTTCCCTGAACCTGGTTGGTCAGATAACCTCAAGCGCATTAACCCAAACGCCAAAGGTTGTCGACTAGCAGCGAGGACCTAGGACTGATAATGGGGAAACTATGCCCTCATGTGTCAAAGTGTAGCGCAGTGGAAATAAATATAAATATAAAAAAGCAGAAAAAGTAAACAATATAAACCTGAAATGGACAACAGAACTAAAGTAAAAGATAACCAACAGTCATATATATGATGATGCAGCCTATATCTAATTCTAAGAAATCATCCAAAATAGGATACACGGCAATCTAATACAATACAGCACAAGCTACAAAGTACAGCAAAACAAAACCGAAACAGTGCAACAGGAACTCAACAGCATCGCAAGCCTAAGCTCGGTCCCATTCTCTCCTACTCCTCCACATCAATCATGTACCTGTGTAGGGACCCTTTCCTTTATCGAAACCTGTAAAAATATAATCTGTATGGGCCCAAGATATGACCCAAACAGGGTGTGAGAAATAAATCCCAATAGGCAACCACCAAAGGCCTCTACCCAACTGTCAGTGAAAATGTGTAATAGCAGTGTGCAATAATGAAATGTCGTAAACTAGGAAGTACTCCAAAGTAACAGTCATACTAGTTATATTTTCATTTTAATAATTATTTAACGATTCAATATAATTGAATTATGAGTTTTCTGAGACTCGGCCTCAACCGAAAATCTCTTATATAGTGCCATAGTAGAAACCACAACATGCTATCTAACAAGAAGAAGATAATAATAATACCAATCCTATGATTTAGCTTGGTAGGTACAACATAAGAAATCACCACAGTGAATATTCAAGTAAACATTGTCCTTAGACATGCAAATCCTTACCCTTAGGTAAGTAGAAACAAAACCCTCAGGTGACTGCCCTCAGGCATAATGAATATTTCCCTCAGGCATATGAGATATTTCCCTCAGGCATGGAAGCTACTGCCCACAGGAATAAGCAAATTTTCCCTCAATTTGAACGAAACACTGCCCTCAGGCTAAACAAAACACTACCCTCAGGCTAAACAAAACACTACCCTCAAGCTAAACAAAACATTTCCCTCAGGCTAAACAAAACACTGCCCTCAGGAATTCCATAGGAAAGAAAGTAACTGGGCCAAGCCCAATGCATAAGCAAGCAGTGTACATATGTTTCCTCTCTTGAAAAACTCAAAACATGCTATAATCATGGCATACCCATGGGTATGATGTCCAAATGTCTAAACAAGGGGAACGCACCCTCGGGGTGGCCCTAGATCAAAGCAATGATCTCAAATAGCAGTTTACACTTATTCATTAGATTACCTATGAAATTATAGGTATCTAAACATTCAAGTCCTTAGCCATACGACACCCCGAACATGGGTGCATGGAACAATGGTACACAAAATCAACTTGACAGTTGGCATTAAACACAAGACCACCTACCTCGATATCCTCTGATCGATATATGTGAAAGGCACCTCCTGAAATGACCAAGAATGACATAGATCTAAGATTAAATATTACATGTTCAAACCTAAATAACTTCCCTTAGGGAAATAATTTGAAGTAAATACTCAAGGAGAGGGAAGACCTTATCTACACGGTTCAAACGAGATCAACGGTGGAAGAATCGGAGTCTTGGTGAGCGATCGGGAGCTCCTCCAAGTCTCGGCCTCCTCTCCTGCAGCTCCTGGTGAGTTTTCTACCTCCTCTACTGAATGAGGAGGCTACTTCCTGTTTTTAATGAAAAAACATAAGTACACGGCATGTACTCTCAAGTACACAGCGTGTACTTTCCTTTTAAACTATTCCTCTAGTGACTACTTTCCACCGCCTCACTATTCATCTGCCGACTTGATTACATGGTGTGTATTACTAAGTACATTGTGTGTACTACCTTTCCTCTGGCGACTACTTCCACCACCTTAAATTTCACCTGCTGACTGATTACACGATGTGTATTACTAAGTACATGGAATGTATTATCATTCCTCTGGCGGCTACATCCACCAACTTATTGTTCACCTGCAAACTGATTACATGGTGTGTATTACTAAGTACATGGAGTGTAGTTATTTTTTACACCCTTAATCAACGACAAGCCTACACGCCCTGTATTCTAATCCCACATGGCCAAAGTACATGGTGTGTGTATAAAATTACATGGCGTGTACGCATAAATTTGGGATTTTTCTCACATTTCCCTTGTTTTCTCAAAAACACTTAAGGAAAAAAGGAAAAGAAGAAACCCGTACCTCAAGAATAAGAACCGGGTTCTTACAAACTTCCCCCCTTAATCAATTCATCCCCAAATTTCCCTCCCAAGGGTGGTAAAGAAAAATCTGAGAACAACTCTAGCCACCAAGCATATACATCGGTCTCCCACTCCCAGGTTTTTTCCTACACTCAGCCATGCTGCCATAACACCCGTATGAGAGGAACTAACCGGCCTCAGAGAACCTTCATGAAACTATCAACAATACAAATTGGATTCTCCTCAAAGGATTCATTGACCTGAAGTTAAACCTCCTCAGGATAAAAAATGTGATACAGTTCTGAGTGATAACGGCACGGCTGAGATACGTGGAAGACGTCGTGCATGGCCTGATACCTCTCTGGTAACTACAACCAATAGAAAACTGGCCTGACTCTCTCCAGAATCTCAAATGGCCCTACATACCTTAATGAAATTTTTACTTGTCTCCTGATCCTCCTGTGTCCCAACCTTGGTGAAACACGCAAGAAAACCTGATCCCCGACCACAAACTCCAAGGGTCGTCTATGACGATCAGCATAATATTTCTGAAGAGACTGTGTAGTAGCCATCCGCTTCTGAATAAACTAGACCTGCTCTGAAGTCTCTTGCATGAGACATGGTCCCAGTAAAGTTGCCTCACCTACCTCCAACCATCACAAGGGTAATTGGCATGGCCTACCATATAAAGCCTCATAAGGTGCCATATCAATAGTTTCCTGAAAAATATTATTGTTGGAAAACTCGACCATGGGTATGTGATTCTCCCAAGATCCCCCAAATTCCAAGACGCATGCACGCAGCATGTCCTCTGGCACCTGTATTGTATTCTCTGACTGGACATCAGTCTGAGGGAGGTATGTTGTGCTCAGAATCACCTATGTACCCAGTGCCCTTTGAAAACTCTTCCAGAAATGAGATGTAAAATGGGTGTCCCTATCTGAAATGATAGATCGGGGGACCCCATGAATACGTACTACCTCTCAGATATACAAATTCCCTAGCTTGTCAACACCGAAGGTCTCTTTGATTGGAAAAAAGTGAGTTGCCTTCGTAAGTCTGTCCACAACAACCCATACAACATCATTGCCTCAAGGTGACCTCGGAAACCCTGTCACGAAGTCCATCGCGACATTATCCCATTTCCAATTTGGAATGGGTAACTGTTGTAACAGTATGGCTAGCCTCTGATGCTCTTCCTTCACTTGCTAATAGGTGGAACATCTCGTAACAAAACCAGCTACCTCTCTTTTAATACCCGACCACCAATACTGACGTCTCAAGTCACGGTATATTTTGGTAACTCCAGGATGCACTGCCCAAGATGAAGCATGAAATTCTCGCATCAACTCCTCGGGTATATCCCCTGGAACCCAAACTCATCCATGGATACACAGTACCTCTCCATCGCCTATCATCCAACCAAAAGGAGGGTTCTCTCTTTCCACTGACTCCCGTAGAACTAGGCCTTTTGAATCTGATAGCTATCCCATCCTCACTCTATCCAGCAGGGTAGAAGTCATAGCTAAGGATGAAATATTGGCTCTCCCCTAACTATCTTACACCTCCAAATGCATCTCAAAGAACAAATCCATAAGGCGCCACTCACCACTGGCCTCCTACACTGCCTGTATCTGAGTCCTCTTACTCAGTGCATCAGCTACTGCGTTACCCTTATCAGGTGTGTAGGCAAGATCAACGTCGAATAACTGAAGGTATTAAACCCACCTTCATTGCCTCAAATTTAATTCACGCTGGGTAAAAATGTATATAATACTTTTTTGGTCCTTAAACACCACAAAATGTTCTCCCAAGAGATAATTTCTCCAATAGCGTAACGCATGAACAACTGTAGCCAACTTGAGATCATGCATCAAGTAATTCCTCTCATGTGGCTTCAACTGCCGAGACCCATATGCAACAAATCGATCGTCTTGTATCAACACTGCTCCTAGCCCAATACCTGATGCATCATAGTAAAATGTGTAGCTCTTCCCTTGTTCTGAAAGTATCAGGATTGGTGCTGATGTCAACCTTCCCTTCAGCTCTTAAAAGGATATCTTGCAAGCTTCTGACCAAACGAACTTCATACTCTTCTTAATCAAACTCATCAATGGTGCTGTTGAGCGAGATAAGTCCTATAAAAAGTGCTTGTAGTAACCATCAATCCCCAAGAAACTCTATATTTCAAACATGTTCTTAGGATTCTACCAAGAAACTACTTCTCTCACTTTCTCTGGGTCTACCGTAACTCCTTCCTCTGAGATAATATGATCCAGAAAGTGAATATGGTCTATCCAAAAGTGGAACTTTGAGAGCTTAGCATATAACTAACGCTATCTCAGTTTACTCAGTATGATATCAAGATGGGTGGCATGGTTGTGTCGAGTGTGAGAGTACACCAAGATATCATCCACGAAGACTACCAAAAAATAATCCAGATATGGGTGGAAAACACAATTCATCAGAGCCATGAAAACTGCTGTCATGTTGGTGAGTCTGAACGGTATGACCAAGTACTCGTATAGAACATATCTTCTCTGAAAGGCTATAAGTGGTATGTCCATTGGTCTAATGTGCAACTAATGATATCCGGATCTCAAGTAAATCTTCGAGAACACTCATGCTCCTCAAAGTTGATCAAATAGATCATCAGTCCTTTGCAAGGGATATCAGTTCTTGACCATCAACTATTTCAGCTTTTTATAATCCACACAAAGTCTGAGGGTACCATCCACCTTCTTCACAAACAGGATAGGCGAACCCCAAGGAGAAGTACTGGGTCGAATGAAACCCTTTACCTGCAACTCCTCCAACTACATATTAAGCTCCTGAAATTCTGGTGTATCCATCCTATAACGAGGAATAGATACCGGTGCTACTCCTAGCAAAAGATCAATTGAGAAATCCACCTCTCTCTCCGGAGTTAGACTTGAAAAGTCATCTGGGAAGACATCCCTGAAATGATTAACCACTAGAGGGAAATCCTTATGACACGTTCCCTGGTCATCCAGATATAAACTCGCAATTTGGTCTGCCACTCCACCTCACCCACGATGCCTAGGTCCAGCTCATCTCACCTAAACATCCCAATCACCCTTTTATAGAAACTCTCTGCCCTCTGGTGACGTGAAACTCACCCTGTGACTATAGAAATCTACAAAGGCTCAGAAGGTTACCAACCAGTATATCCCGAGAATGAGATCATAGACTGTCATCTCTAAGATATAGAGGTCCCATAGAAAGTGACACCCACCAACCTCTAGGGGGCACTCCTTTCACTGACGCACACCTGTTATTCTAGTTCCCAATGGAGTGTCTGGCATCATGATATTAGAAGAAGAAGAAACACAGATCCCAAGGCTCTCCAAAATGAGCATAGATATAAATCTATGCGTAGAACCAGTATTGAAAAGTACTGAAGATAAAACAGAAGTAACTAAAATAGTACCTCTGACAGTGGAAGGTTTGGGATCCTGGTCATGTTGGGTCTTTTACACTGCATATACCTACCTAGTGTCACGACCCTGCGACACTGCCTGGCTACCCTGAGCTGACCCGCCCTTTTGTCTCTGAGATCCTGGTGTCTGGATACCATGGCAATGACCACCACCTCATCCTGAACGTCCTGACGTATTCCAATTCTCTGACTGGTAAGAAGCTTCTAGCCCTGCTCCTGCACATGGAGTCTGCACAGAACTTCTCTCACTAGTCACTGTTGGAAACTCCCTTCAAAAACGATGAAGATGACCCATCTTGCCGCAATCTCAGCACTCTACTAGGTCATGTTGACATTGAAGTCTCTTGTTCCCTTATTTACTAAACTGGTAGCACATTACTTGGATACCTGAAGAATTATTATGGCTAGTACTACCACCATGAGAGAAATCCATCTGCCTCTTCCTCTTTCCGGTAGAAATAGAACCAGATATCGGTGTCAAACCGCCCTGGTCCGCACCACTAGCTTCTTGCAGGTTCTTCTCAGTAATCAACACTTGGTTCACAATAGCATGAATTATAGGGAACCTGAAAATTTTCACCAGCACGTGGATGTCATATTGAAGACAATCCTCGAAGCGTTTAGCCCTCAACGTCTCATCACCCACCAAAACAGGTGCAAAACATTGTAGCTCGGTGAAGCGGGTAGAATATTCCATCACTGACATGGCTCCCTACTACAGATTCATGAACTCTCAATAAATATATTCCTTTAGCATCTCTGGGAAGAAAAATTCATGTAAGGATGCCTGAAAATCTTCCCACGCCATGTCTCAGTAATGCTCATTATGGTTGGTAACATCCCACCATCTCATGGCGGAATCACGCGGCATGTAAGTAGTGAGATTGACCCACCTCCCAGGAGGCATCTCTAGATGCTCAAAGATCGTCTACATAGAACCTAGCCATTACTCCGCAACCTGTGGTCCGTCATCCCCTGAAAACGTAAGAAGATGTTGCTGCTGGCATATACGTGTTAGCTCTGCCATAGATCTGGAAACCAGTGGTGCTCTCTAGAAGGTCTGAACGAACCGCGTGAAGCCTTCACAGAACTGCACATCGGTACCTGCATCAGGTGTAACGGCTGGTGCTAAATCTGGCACTGCTGGAGGATCCATCGGTAGCCCATGGCCCACCGTCTCTAGAGTATAATCATCGCCACTCTCTTGGTGATCAACTTGAGGTCGTCTCGGCGGCATGAGTCTATAAGGTCAAACACACACCTTAGATTAAGATCATCAAAGACTAAGAACTGGAAATGTAAGAAGGGAACATGAGAAAAAAACATTCAATTTTTACAAAACAAGACTACACGACGTGTATAATAACTACACAGTGTGTGCCCTTAAGTCTTTCATATGGGCGTGTACTCCTACCAGAACTGGTCGTGTAACACCCTAAACGCATGGTGTGTTGTCCTTACACATGGTGTGTACTAGAGTTTTCTTCCCCTACCCAAGTCCTTCTACATGTCTAAGCCACACGGATCCCCTTATAATAAGGTTACATGGCATGTTTGTTTCAGACATGGTGTGTACTAGATTAGCTTCACCGACCCGTGTTGTTCATGACACGGCTGGATATATGGCTTAAACTACATGATGTTTTCTAGAAGAAAATGGTGTGTACATGAAAAGATAACATCGACCCATGTTGTTAGCTACACGAATAGATCCCAAGATTACACTACACGGCGTGTTAAGCATTGACACAGTGTGTATAATCTAAGATTTCTCCGTTTGTGTTGTTAGTCACATGAGCAGACAAAGGGTCACGACGACACGGCGTGTACAACCAGTACATGGTGTGTTCCCACAAGAGTTTCCCTATCCCATATTTTTAACCTAGGCACACGACATGTTACACCTGCACACAGCGTGTACACCACCTTATTTCCCTAGAAACATGGCCAATTCCACATGGTCTCTCACCAATCAAGACTACACAGTGTGTCCCATAGGTACATGGCATGGCCCACAGGTACACGGTGTGGCCTCAGTAAAATCTGGAAGACCCATGTTCTCTTCCACACAGTGGGTTACATGGCCTTATACTACATGGTGTATATATATAAGTACATGGTGTGTAATTAGAAATTTTTCATTTCTTCCCGAACAGAAGAGTACACGGCATGTAGTCAAAATTACACGGCGTGTATTCTGGGTTTTTCCAGATAGTAAGCCTCAGAAACTACTCCAGATCCCCCCCCCACCCCAGTTAATTTAATTTCAAGCATCGGTATGCCAAATTCCAATCTGTGGGGGAACATACTCCTTGTGAACAAAATTTTAGCACCCAAACTTTCACATTATAGTACAAAACACAACAAAAGGCTGGATTATGATCTGCCAAATTCCGGTCCAAGAAATCCCATACTTCTCAAGAACTAAAGTTTAGTATCCATAAAACCAACCATAACTTGTAAAAATACCCTATCAACAATAGTTGTATCTATCAAGGTGTCTATCACAATAGCATGAATTTTCTAGCACAACATCTATCACAACAACATGCAATTTCTAATGCACTGACATGGTATGGAAACTATACATGACATGTGATTCTAACATGTTCCTAAATGATGAAATAGATGGAATACCCTCATCTCATTGAGTTGCAACTAAATAGAACCCAAGTATAAAAATATAACAGCACACCACAAGTGTGTCACCCAACGGTGAAAAATCAAATCAACTGTAAAATCATAAATATAAAATCACAATTTAATTCAAGGTAATCCGGACTTTACCTATACACAGGTTAGCTACTCTTGGGCACAGTTTATTACCGAATCCCTTAAAAATCTATCTCTTTCCGTTGTTTCCAAATAATAAAATAACTCATAGAAATGAAAAACACTCTGATACCACTTTGTAACGTCTCGGATCCGGGTGCCACACAACGGGTGCACCGAACCCGGTTGGTCACATGACCTCAAGCACATTTCCCCAATCACCAGAGGCTACTGACTAGCAGCGAGGGCCTAGGACTGATAGTGGGGAAACTATTCCCTCATGTATCAAAGTGTAGCATAGCGGAAATAAATATAAACATACAAAAGCGGAAGCAGTAAACAATATAAACCTGAAATGGACAATGGAATTGAAGTAAAAGATAACCAACAGTCATATATATGATGATGCAACATGTCTCTAATTCTAATAAAGCATCCAAAACAGGATACACTTCAATCTAATACAATACAGCACAAGGTACAAAGTACAGCAAAACAAAACCAAAACAGTGCAACAGGAACTCAGTAGCATCGCAAGCCTAAGCTCGGTCCCATGCTCTTCTACTCCACTACATCAATCATATACCTGTGTAGAGACCCTTTCCCTTATCGACACCTGCAGCAATATAATCTATTTGGGCCCAAGACATGACCCAAATAGGGTGTGAGAAATAAATCCCAACAGGCAACCACCAAAGGCCCATGCCCATCAATCAGTGAAAATGTGTAACAGCAGTGTGCAATAATGAAATGTAGTAAACTAGGAAGTACTCCAAAGTAACCATCCTACCAGTTATATTTCCATTTTAATAATTATTTAAAAATTCAATATAATTGAATTATGAGTTTTCTGAGACTCATCCTCAACCGACAATCTCCTATACAGTGCCGTAGCAGAAACCACAACAGGCTATCTAACAAGTAGAAGATAATAATAATACCAAGATTGTGCTTTATCTTGGAAGGTACAACATAAGAAATCACCAGAGTGAATATTCAAGTAAACATTGTCCTCGGACATGAAAATCCTTACCTTTAGGTAAACAGAAACGAAACCCTTAGGTGACTTCCCTTAGGCATAACAAATATTTCCCTCAGGCATATGAGATATTTCCCTTAGGCACGGAAGCTACTACCCACAGGCATAAGAAAATTTGACCTCAGGTTGAAAGAAACAATGCCCTCAAGCTAAACAAAACACTGCCCTCAGGCTAAACAAAACACTGCCCTCAGGCTAAACAAAACACTTCCCTCAGGCTAAACAAAACACCGCCCTCAGGCATTCCATAGGAAATAAATTAATCGGGTTGAGCCCAACGTATAAGCAAGCATTTTATATTTGTTTCCTCTCAAGAAAAACTCAAAACATGTTATAATCACAGCATACCCACGGGTATCTTGGCAAAATGGCTAAACAAGGGGAATGCACCCTCGGGGTGAACTTAGATCAAAGCAACGATCTCAAACACTAGTTTACACTTATTCATTAGATTACCTATGCAATTCTATGTATCTAAACAGTCAAGGCCTCAGCCATACGACACCCCAAACATGGGCTCGTGGAACAATGGTACACAAAATCAACTCGACAGTTTGCATTAAACACAAAACCACCTACCTCAATCTCCTCTGATCAATATACGTGAAAGGAGCCTCCCAAAATGACCAAGAATGACGTAGATGTGAGATAAAATATTACCTGTTAAAACCTAAATAACTTCCCTTAGAGAAATAATTGGAAGGAAATACTCAAGGAGAGGGAATATCATACCCACACAGTTCAAACGAGATCAACTACAGAAGAATCAGAGTCTCGGTGAGCGATCGAAAGCTCCTCCAAGTCTCAGCCTCCTCTCTCGCAGCTCCTGGTGAGTTCTCTACCTCCTCTGCTGAATGAGGAGACTAATGCCTTTTTCTAACAATAAAACATAACTACATGGTGTGTACTCTTAAGTACATGGAGTGTACTTTCCTTTTAAACTGTTCCTCTAGAAACTACTTTCCACCACCTCACTGTTCATCTTCGGACTTGATTACACGACGTGCATTACTAAGTACATGGCTTGAACTACCATTCCTCTGGCAGCTACTTCTAATGCCTTACTGTTCACCTGCCGACTAATTACACGGCATGTATTACTAAGTACATGGCATGTACTATCATTCCTTGGGCGTCTACTTCCACCGCCTTATTGTTCACCTGACGACTGATTACACGACATGTAGTTAGTTTTTACACCCTTAATCATCGACAAGCCTACACTCCCTGTATTATTATCCCATATGGCCAAAGTACACGGCATGTGTACAGAAGTACATGGCGTGTAACCATAAATTTGGTATTTTTACCACATTTCCCTTGTTTTCTCAAAAACACTTAAGGAAAAAGGAAAAGAAGAAACTCGTACCTCAAGAATAAGAATCGAGTTCTTATAGTATGTCCTTGTAATCTCTCATCCTAGGAATTACTAGTTGATGAAATCATTAAATCAAGTCTATTCCACTTACATATATTAATCACATAGTACAAAATAAATATTATTTTCGCATCATATAATTTTTTCTTGGTCATAGTACATATTTTCATGAATATAATCATAACATATCATGTTTATCATCATAGTTGGGAAAATATAACACCCTTTAGTGAAAAAAATATTCTAGGGTATTAAGAAATTAATTCTATGAATTAGAAAAATGTAGTTACATCATTAATACACATTTTTAGCCAATGGGTGTTACATGATCTATAGGATCTACTCAGATCAACAGTTGTTTTTCATAGATAGAATATGTTTTATAATTTACTGAATCTTTTTATCTATTATATTTTGTGTATCTTACTAAATATGACCATAAAACTGGTTTAATATTACAAATAATTAAATATACAATATCTATAGTTACTAGAAAATCATATAAATATGGTTCTCTAAACATTATAATCATTCTATATAGTAGGTGTGTCATAGGAATTTCCTCTTCCAAGTGGATTTGTTGAATATATTCCTATGAATAATATTATGTATCATGATCCTAAAAATTATTAGAATTTATCATACTACCACTATAAATTTTCAATATGGTCTCCCATAAAAGGAGCATGGAATTTCATTCCCCTAATACCCATTTTTCTATATAGTCTTATTAGTAATATCATGTTGATTCTATAGGATATCCTATAAATATAATCATTGTTTATTAAGGTGTATGTTTCTTACTTGAATGGTATATAATAAAACATTCACATCGCCACACAAATAACTTTGTAGAAAGGTTTCATTAGACATTGAATTTCATATGTAATTTCTTTTTCCCCATTCATTGGAACCTAGTTTGGTATGTGTGGTGATGTCTATATCAGTACCCAGCAAAGGATAATGGATATATTTCATGAATAATCATTAGTATCATAATATAAAAAATGGTTTGGTTCATCCTTTCACTTAAATTATTCTTTAATTTTGTTTAAAGAGGAGTGAGATGAGATGAAATCCAAAATTCTTATAGATAATCACTAAAATATTTTTGTTGATATTATCTTCCACAATCTGAGAGGATTTTATTTATCCTCTTATCATGAGGGTTCTCACCATAAAATATGTATCTATTGAATTTATCAATGTAATTATACTTATACCTCATTATAAATATTTATCGATATATACTATAGTTAATAGTAATATTTAAGAGTTATAAGTATCCTACTCTTACTTTAAGAATTTGTACTCCACACACATGAGTATAAATCAATTAAAGATTCTTTCTGATGTTTTTATACTTAAAAATACATTCATATTTTGAAATTTTTACTTTAAAACAATTTTCACATATACAAAGTGTTTTGAGATCAAATTAATATAAATACGAATATTGATATAATTTTCAATTACTTTTTATTCGCATGTACTAGTTGGTGAATCAAAATTCAGGTGTAATAAGAGTCACATAAAATAGATTTTTTTATTATTTACAAATACATGGTTTTATATTCCAACACATAAATAAATTTCATTGCATTTTCATACCATAAAATATGTTATATTTAATGAAATATATAGTTATATTATAAAATTTTATCATAAAACCATTTATATTAAGATTAGATTCAAAAATAATGTGTCTAGTAATATTTGGAACATAATTAAGTTTCATTAAAAAGGAAAAATCCTGTTGAAAATGTGATATGGTATTCTGAAAAATCATTTACAGAATTTCTATATCTTTTTTTATCATATATATCCACCTATCATCATGAAACCCTTCGAAATTTACATAGATACCTTAATTGGATAAAAATGTTATTACCAAAAAATTTCACAATTACCAAATTTTTATACATATAATTATTTTAAAAAATAATCAATAAACTAAATGACTATACTAACTCCTTCTTTGTGAATTTTATTTTATAGTTTCCATTGATTCCATATTTATTGTTCAAATCATCTAAATCCCATTCAGAACCCTTAATATTCCTAATTTTAGTCTGTCATTATGACGAATCTATTTGTATTGGGATAATACCAAATCCTTTTTTCCATTACTATTCTCTTAATCACAATATTTATAAATTTTTTATCAGGATTTATGTTATTATATAACTAGTAAAGTAACCAATAGATATCTAGAAGATACTTATCGGTTTTGTTTATAAAAAATTATAATAAAGCTATAGAAGCTCTGATTGAGTGAAAAGAATATGATATTGGTGTGAAATTCATTTCAATCATTCATAACTAAAATGTTTAACACTCAATGAATATAATAATATTGGCAGGATGAGGTCTATACAATGATCCTTCTTCAAAATCACACTTATAGAGTGCCTTTAAGATCAAATATCATCTACATATCTCTCTCTAACATTATAAATATCACTAAGATGATTGACCATTCTATATCCACCAAAGGACTAATTTGAATTTCAGTGTAAATCAATCATGTATTATAACATCAAATGCTCAAAATCTATCATATCAAACAACTCTTTCAATTAGAAAGATGGATCTTATTCAGAAACATCCATAATATGTGTATTAGAAACTATGAATCAAAATAATTAATATTTTTATTCATGTAAATGAAAAATGATCAAGTACTAGTAATAAATTTAGATTTTTCATAGTCAATAGTTTCTATTTATTCTGAAATAATCAAAGGGATATCAATTCCACTAAACATATATTTTTGTAGAATAAATAAAATTAGTCTTTAATTTCATTATCTTGATTATAAAAATATATAAAACGAATCAAATTTAACATTCTTACTATTCTCGGACATTTTTATCAACTCCCTCCATACATCACTTTTGTAAATTGAATTTCATTTCATTTTCTAATTCTAGTGGAAATGAACCATATCTCCCTTTTCATAACATAGAAAATTTATTGGTTAAAAGCAATTTTATTTAGGTAGCTGGTCTTCCCAACTACTATCATATATCTCCTTTATATATTGAGTTGACCCCATTCAAAAAAACATGACATGGATTTTATCAAAACATACTTACAAAAAAACCAAGTCTAAAAAGGGATAATCCTCTTGAAGTAAACTTGGTTAGGTAAACCGATAATCGAAATTATAATTCCTATATAAAATCCATTTTCCTAAAAAGTTATGGACTAAAAAATAGTTTTATGGTTATATTAAAAATCATTTAATAGAAGGAATTCACATAATATTTACTTGATGGATTTTGTTTTATTTATGAGTAAATATAAAATTTTATCCTTTATGTGTTTTATTAATATTAGGTGGGTGTTACATAATTAATTTTTAGACTTATGATTAATTAATTTATGAATTAAAATTTTGTTTTATTTTATCTTTCATGTATTTTAATTTTTATTATGTTTATTCCATCAGTTTTACAATCATATTAATTGTAATTTAATTAAATAGATTACCATCCTCATTGAAAAAGTAAAATAAATAAATTGATTTTATCTTTATCATTCTAGTGGATTTTTTTATCTAGAAGATGATAAATCAATATTTGAACCTTGGGGAAAACATCATGGGTTGGGATTGGTGTGAGTTTCTACATTCCACCATTGATCATAGTATCTTCTTGGTTTTTTTCACCTTAGATCTAAACTTAAACCATATCTCATCCCTAGAAATCCATGTTTTATATGATTTATACTCACATATGGGTGAGGGTATTGACACAATCATATCACAGGGTGTGGAAAACAACAATTATATTTTTCTTAGTGCAGCACAGTGGATGATCAGGGTCGTCTCTCTTGATAAGCCTTTTAGTTTGGTTCACTTACTTCTTCTATATCACCTAAACTATCTCTTTTTTTGATTTTGATTATTTAAAACATTGACATGTAAAGTAAGAGTTCTAAATTTATACTAAGATGAAAGTATAAACAGAATGAAGTTAGGAATAAATGACTTGGTTTTGGGGTTTTGTCTTGGGTTCAATCATTATTCTCCATTGTATGTTTGATTCTAGTTTAATAACTCAAACATGAAATCTCTTGTTTGAATCACTATTGTTTTCCCGAATAGAAATAGCTTGAGTCGCATGTAATTTGGGACCATCACCCAATTAGGGAAGTTTTTCTCACCCAATAATACTACTCAAGTCTATCACAAATTTAGAATAAATTTTAAGGGAAATTCAATAACACCTTGACCTCCCCCCAGGTTAAGCCTGGAGGTCATCTTCTCAATTTCGAGAGTAAGAGATCACAATGGTGGATGGATTGGAGCGAGAGAGAGAGAGAGAGTAGATTGGGATAGGGAAAGAATAAATAATTTATAAATATTTTTAGAATAATAATAATAATAATAATAATAATAATTAATATTATTATTATAATTAAGAAAATAGTTTTTGAAAAAGGAGAGGGAGAAAATAAGATAGCTTTAAATTAAGAATGTGATAATTTTAATAATGATAATTTTAATAATATTAATATTAATAATAATATTATTATTATTATTAATACTATTAATAATGAAAATAACACTAATTATTAAAATAAGATAATTGAGAAAAAAAATTGTGGGGTGGGTGGTGAAACACAAATACAAGGATAGATAAAATTAAAATTAAAATTACAATTGAAAACTAAGAAAAAACTAAAATGAAAATAAAATAAAAAGAATAAATGAGGGGGGAAGAGAGGAGCAGTTGTGGTGCCTAGCTCTTGGTGGGATCCTTCCTTGACTGTGAGCTCTGAGCGGATGATTTGGGAAGGAGGAGAGAGCCTCCTTTCATAGGAAGAATTATTCCTCTAAAATGTTTCTCATTTTTGAAACATTAATGGGATGATTAACGGTTGGACCCCTTAATTAATGTTTTTCATAAATATGTTGGTCATTCACCCTCAAAATTTAAGCTCTTTTGGACACTGTATGTATGAGTTATGATTTTTTCATTGGGAGTTTCTTTTTCTAGATGAAGGTTCCATGAAGCTTCTTACAAAATTATAACATCCAATGAAAACATTAATGACTTCAAAATTCTATAAAATTAATTTTATAATATCTAATATGTGTCCTCATTCTATTACAGGTGTAATCACCTTCATTGGATGTTTATAGGCTGAGATGAACTTCTGTTACGGTGGTAGGGTCCACACTGTCCACCCAGAAAAATCTTTAACTTCATAGATTTTTTAGGGCCTCTAGATGGTATAATCATACCATGTTCTAGAAGAAAAAATTTAAGTAAATAAAATACGGATTATAAAAAAATCACTCAATTTGGAATTATATTTTTTATGTAATGACCAAAATACCTTTGATGTAAAAATCTGTCAAAAATCCAGAATTATGCACTTTTCACAATTTAGAACATTTTCATTATATAATTAAAAATACCCATTATTTTAATAAAACATTTAAATACATGGTGTTTTTCAATGATAAACATTTAAAAATCCCCATTATTTGATTAAAAATATTCACATAAATTTTCTCCGTCAAATACCCCCACACTTAAACCATGCTTGTCCTAATGCATAAAATCTCAACATGAAAATCATAGTACACCAATGTTACCAATATTCAAATTCTAATGAAAAAAAAATCAAACAATTTTCAATTTCAAATCAAAATTTAAAAAATATTCATAAAATATGAATTTAATTTTCCATTTTTTAATGAAACAAATAATTCACATATTATATATTTCCCCTTTGAAAATTGATGGAACTTCTCGTCTCATTCATTCAAGATCCTTGATTCATTATTATTAAACATGAAAAGTCATGATTTACCTCACTTTTGATTATTTTCTCCCATCACTCATGATAAAATTCAAGTAGACTTGTTCTCATATCATGAGAACATACTCCTTATCCATATTATTGTAAATGAACTACTTTCTCCACTTTGTAAAGACAAAAGACACATAAAATCATGAGGACTTGTAATTAAGGTTCTATTAACTCTGAGGTTTAAGGTTGGTATTATTTGATGATTTAAAAATTAAGCCTCAATTATGAGGCTAATCTCTTAATTATAATGCATTATATCGAAAGTAAAATTGTAATGAAATTCTCCCCTTCAAAGTAGCAAAATCCACTTCCCAAAACTCAAAGTAAAGGTTATGATCAAATTATATATAATGAATGATTTGTGCACCCTCTTGAATATTTTTTTACTTTTTTACTTTTTTATTTTTTTAGAAAGTTATGATTAGATCAAAACTCACATCCATCACCTAACCAAAAATGATCAAAAGATCATCGGTCTGTAAAATGGTGATTTTTGGTTCTCCCAAATCACAACCCATTTTTCTCTTTTTTTGGGTTCTTTTTATCATTTTTTCATTTTTTTTAATTCAAGAGGGGAAAATAGATTATAATGAATTATTCCACAACCTCCAATTCCCATAATAGAACCACAACACTTCTTCTTTACAATGTATATCCTCCCATCTACCATGATTCCCTTTACCCCCACACTTCAACTTTAAAATATCATGAAAATACTAAGAGGAGGGTAGGAATAGATAAACATGGCTTAAAACAAGCCCCATCCCTATAAAATTCATTCATTGTATCTATGGGATAAAATAAGGACTGATTTAAAGGTAGTATTGTAAGGAAAAGTATCTTTTCAAAGTATTCCTCAATCATTTTATATGTGTTTTTGCACAGTCATAGATTTGAAAAGTTTCAATACATGTTCTGGTTGGTTACATGTCCCAATATCACTCAAGGAATATGCTCAAGAATAAATAGGAATTATTTGGTCTATAAATCCTCTTGGGAATGAGACATATGATTTGGGACAATCACTCAAGACATGATTAACAATAATAAATAAATTCACATGAATTTCATAAATTCAAAGCATGAAAGATGGTTAGGGAATTTCATTTATATCAATCAATTAATTATTTCAAATCATGGGTCATCATTTTAATATCTATTCTTAATATTTAAAAATTCAATTCTCCATTTCAATCATTTAATCATATCAACATCAAAATCTAATACATGACATCACTGGGTTTCTAAGAAACCCATGTCTCCTAGATCAGACAAGTAAATCATAATTCAAGTGTGGGAATGCAATTTTATCTTTAAAACTCAAAACATATTGTGAAAAAAAAATTAGAGAGTTTAAAATATAAAACACTAAAAGTGAAATTCCTTTTTTCATGAAAATTATTCCTTAACCTTCACTTTCCAGGGGTTCCTTCTACCATTATGAACCTATAAAATTAAAAAAACTCGATTAAGCATAAGTATCATGTCATTTATGCTCAAAAAAGATATAGGGAGTGGGTTTCATGTTGTACTACTTCTAATAAAATAAATTGACATCTAAATTCCTAGAAATAAAGTAAAGATAAATCTTGTACAATCCCCCAAGTGTGTCTGGAATTTCTACTGCCTCCAAAGGGAAGTTCCACCTATTATCCAATGTTTGATGGAGGATGAAGCTTCTTTGATTTGAACCACCACATGTGGATTTTCCCAGCTTATGCTTCATCCTTGTTCTTGAGGGATGATCCATGGATAGAGTACAATATATCCTCCCCCTTCACAATGAGGTATAGATTGCATGGTTGGGGTGGGATGAAGTGTGAATCAACTTCATTCTTGGTTTCTACTTATTCAACCTCTTTTTCTCTATCCAGTGGTTCGCCAAGGTATGATTCATCAAAAGAATATTCAATGGGAAAGTCAGAGTGTATTTATATTTAATAATATTAGAACATGAAGTATCAATATCAAATTCTTCCCCATAAAAGTAAGCAGCTTTTCTCATGGTTTCCTTAGATAAATACACTAGCATATCTTCGTGAACTTCCTTCAAAAAATATTCAACATGTCCAAGGAGATCTATATGTTCCTCAATAGGTTCACATCCAGGTTCTTCTTCATCCTCCAAGGCATAGCGTAGATTGTCTGATTTTGTATAATCAAAACCATAAGGAGTTATGTAGAATTCAGATTCAATAAAATTAGAAGATATAGAGTCAAATAATGGTTCAAATCCCTGAGTTGGTTCAGCTTCAATATTTGCCTCAGTGGTAAGTGCCTCTTGGAGAAGACTCTCTGAGGATGGAGGCCAGTAGTCTGGATCCTCCATCTTGACTTCAAATTCCACCACTTGGGTGGTTTCTTCCTTTAGTGGTGAGGGATCTTATTATTTTCATGGAATGGTGAGATCAGCTGGTTCCTCACATTTAATCAAGAATTCATCTAATCCTTCTTGATATCCCACTTGTAGATCAGTAGGTAAGTCTTCTTCCCTTGCCTCCTTAGGTTCTTCAATTTCAAAGATAAGTGGTGAAATTTCTTCCACCACTTTCTCAGGTTCATGCTCTCGCTCAGTTTTGGGTTGCTCCATTAATGCACAAACATAATCAAAAGCTCTATCAACCTTTGTCATCAGTTGTTCAATGATTTCTCTAAGTTCTTACACTCAAGTTTTTCAGAAATATTCTTCTTGTTTTTTTGTTACCGAACCTATGATTAATTTTTCTATGCATAATATTATGAATTTTAATACATAATGGAAGTCTTTTTTTAGTTTTTTTTAAGAAATGAAATCCAACTAATATGGGAAAATAGAAAAGGTAAATAGACTATTGATTGGATCCCTGGAAACAGTTCCAGTTTTGACGCACGCCTGTTGTGGTACATGAAAAAAAATAGTTATATTTTTCTTAGTGCAGTAGAGTGGCTAACCAGGGTCGTCTCTCTTGAGGAGCCTTTTAGTTTGGTTCACTTACTTCTTCTATATCACCTAAACTATCTCTTTTTGTGGTTTTTTTATTATTTAAAACATTGGAATGTAAAACAATAATTATAAATTTATACTAAGATGAAAGTCCAAACAGAATGAAGTTAGGAATAAAGGACTTGGTTTTGGGGTTCAGTCTTGGTTTCAATCATTATTCTCTTTCATATGTTTGATTCTAGTTTGATAACTCAAACATGAAATCTCATGTTTGAATCCCAATTCTTTTATAGAATAGAAATAGCTTGAGTCGCATGTCATTGGGTAATTTCACCTAATCAGGGACATTCTCCTCACCCAATAATACTACTCAAGTCTATCAAAAATTTAGAATAAATTTTAAGCAAAATTTAAGAACACCTTGACCTCCCCCTAGGTCAAGCCTTAGGGTCATCCTCTCATTTCCGAGAGTAAGAGATCACAATGGTGGATGGATTAGAGTGAGAGAGAGAGATAGAGATAGAGGATATAGTGAGATATAAAGAATAAATTATTTATAAATATTTTCAAACTAATAATATTATTATTATTAATTATTATTATTATTATTATTATTATTATTATAATTAATATAATAGTTTTTGAAAAAATAGAGGGAGAAAATAAAATAGTTTTAAAATAAGAATGTGATTATTATAATAATGATAATTTTTATAATAATAATAATATTATTATTATTATTATTAATACTAATAATAATGAAAATAATACATATTATTAAAATAAGATAATTGAGAAAAAGAATTGTAGGATGGATGGTGAAACACAAACGCATGGATTAATAAAACTAAAATTTAAATTACAATTGAAAACTAAGTTAAAACTAAAATTAAAATAAAATAAAAAGAATAAATGAGAGGGGAAGATAGGAGCATCATTGGTGCCCAGTTCTTAGTGGGATCCCTCCTTGGTTGTGAGCTCTGAGCTAATGATTTGGGAAGGAGGCGAGGGCCTCCTTTTGTAGGCATAATTCTTTCTCTCAAACATTACGTATTTTGGATACATTAATTAGACTATTAACACGTGCACCCATTTATAAATGTTGTTTCTAAATTTTTTTACGTTCACCCTCCAAATTTCATCTCATTTGGACATCGTATGTATGAGTTATGATTTTTCCATTAGCGGTTTCTTTTTTGGATGAAGGTTCCAGGAAGCTTCTTCCAAAAGTATAACAACCAATGACAACATTAATGACTTCCAAAATCTTTAAAATTCATTGTAGAGGCGATAATATGTGTCTTAGTTCTATTACAGGTTGAATCACCTTCATTGGATATGTGTAGGAAAAGATGAGATTTTGTTACGGTAGTGGGGTCAACGTTGTCCGCCTGAAAAAAATTTCAACTTCATTGATTTTTTAAGGCCTATAGATTTTCAAATCATCCCCTAGTTCAAAAGAAAATGTTGAATGAAATAAAATAATTATTATAAAATTAAAATAATAACTCAATTTTTAATTATATTTTTTATTAAATGACCAAAATACCCATGATGTAAAAATCTTTCAAAAATCCAGAATTATGCACTTTTCACAATTTAGACCATTTTCATTATATAATTAAAAATACCCATTATTTTAATAAAAAATTTAAATACATGGGGTTTATCATTTAAAAACATTAAAAAAAGACACATTATTTTATTAAAAATATACACATTAATTTTCTCTGTCAGGGATGTATGGGTATGATATATAAAAAATAACAATGGGCATGTTGGTCTGACATATTAAAGGTGTGAATGATGACACAAGTTCGGTTGTATTTAATTTATTAAAATAGTATCAAATATAAAACCCATTAAATAATAATAAATTAAATTAAACATAGAAAATACATTATTTTGCAAGGTTAATAATTAATCACATTTATGAAATAATCTCATATCAATATATGTTATAAATCATTTCATGTAAATATATTAACTAAGATTAATGAATATTTAATTATGAATATATATTGTTATATAAAATTTATTATTTATATTAATTATTAATATAAAATATATCATAGATACATGATATCTAGTCCATTAATTTTAAATAAATTAAATTGGTTTTTTTATTAAAATTACTCAAGTATATGGAGTGTACTTGAGGAAACATGACATGTGATAACATGATCTACCAAAAAAATTTAACTTACCTTATCATGTGCTATGTATTCAAACAACATGTGGTATAATTGGTGTTCTATTTAATTATGAAGGTTATAGTTTTTTGTTTCAAGCCAGTCAGTTTTCTCAATTTGTAAGAGACACAACCTTATTTAATATATGTTGTGTGTACTAACACTAAAGCATGTGTAAATTACACAGTGTTTATAGGGACCATATATGGAATGTAGTTATGTAATTTAACAAAATATTAATTTAAAATTATATATTCTATAAACCCTTTCAAATTATATATATGGTAGCGATTAATTATGTAGTTTTGTTTTAATATCATATTGGAAATTTAGGAATGGAGTGTACTCTGAATAAATTATTATATGATACGCAATGTGTACATACTAATATATACCAATTATATTTTTTTTTCTTTTGTGATAAATTTTTGTTGAATTTTATAGTAATATTCATGGAAATTATCCAGCTACAAGGTTTACATGCTAGGTACATGTTGTTTAATCCAAACTTTACCATGATTATTTTTTGATTTTACAATACACCGAATTTAAATTATTTATCCTTAAATTTAAATGAATACACGCCAAAAACATTGTTCACATGACCACCACATCATGTTGTATTACATGACATATACATCAGTAATAAACTATATAACCTTGGAAACCATGTCCCTGTTTAGAAATAAATATAGAGAGTACTTACATTCCTTGTACTGAACCCTCACATTATTTTCTTCAATTAGTGAAGTCTCATTCATGTGTGGTTGAATAAAACTTCGAGGCATGTAATTAGAATACATTCTATGTAATCGGGCCATATATTTAGGATTATTATCACCTTCATAATATATCTCTACACATTCTTCACTTATTCTTATACATTGAATATCTATATGATAGTGAATGAGTTTGTTTTATCAACATTATTCATTATTAATAAAAAACCAACTGAACATATATATATATATAATTATTTATAATATTTATTAGGAAAATAAAAAATTAATAAATTAAAATCAAACAATTCTAATACAACATGAATGTTCTAGGTGTAGTGAAATCACCGATCAATCCCATAACCAACAGTGATTGGGTTAGATTCAATGACTAATCCACTTTAACTCTTTGAAGAATCATCATGTCATTTGAATATACCATAAAAGCCATATAGAAGAATCCTATCAAAAATGGAAATAGGATCAATAATAATAAATTTATAAATAATGTAAAATAGGAATTAACATGGTCATTAGATTATTTTTTTGATGAAGTTTTTGATCATTCATTCCCCTTGAAAATTTTATACAATAATTGCGTTATGAGGTTAAAAATTAGAGTATATCTAGTAGTGACTAACATGTTCTCTATAATTTATAATAGGAACTGATGTAACTCTTAGTTATTTCATGGATAATCCACACAACATATTTTTTCCACATGATTACAATATAATCCACCAAGGAATAATTATTGTCTTTCTAGTTCTCTTTATCTTTAGAGCGAGGAGGGGAGTAAATAATTATCATAGTACTGTGAAGAAACCTATTTATTTTCTCCCTAGAGATAATTATATTGAGATATGATATGTTATAGAAAAGAAAAAATATTTCACATATACAATAAAATGATAAATTATGTTATATATAGATCTTTTTTTGTTGTTGATAATTTTAAAAAATTTGTTATTCAAATAATATCATAATATATTCCTCATTCTGATAATAAATATAAAATTATTATATATTGGAACTTGATTAATTGAAAATTTAAATTTTATATTTTTAAAATAAATAATTCCTTATTTATATAAATTATTGTTGGTCAAAAATCCCTCAAGGTATCATTGAAGCACTTTTGAGGTGATTGTGTTTGTTGAGAAAGTGGGCCTTCGTGTTGTGTTTATTGACAAAGTAGACCACGATGTTCAAATTTGTTGACAAAGGGGGTTTACATGGTAAGTTTTTGAGTTAAAGAGATGTTGTTGGAAATCCTTAATTGGAAGAAGAACCTCAAAAAGGAATTAATGATCTCGAGGTGGTACAAAAAGAGCAGATATAAGGTGGAATTGTTTTCCAATGTTTGCCAAATTTTTGGGTCTAAAAATCAAAAAATGGATAAAAGTGTTTTTGGAAAAGAGACTTGTGCGCCAGTTTATTATAGGCTTGGAAAGTTACGTTCCATATGTTTTTAAAGATTAGAACATAAAAATATAGCAACGGAAATATGGGCACCTAAGTTTTGGTTTGGGCGCCCAAGGTGGCTAGGGTGATATAGACTTGGGTGGATGGACTTGCGTGCAAAGAGGAGACTTGTGCGCTGGTGCTCAGGGTGACCAAAATGCCTATAAATAAAGGGATAACCCTCCTCATTTTTTGGAGAAGTTCAACACTTAGAGAAAATTAGATCTCCAATCACGCAAGTGGTTTGGGAAAGCAAGTGGTGGTTTGGGCGCGCAAGTATAAAGATATTTAGAAGTTGCACACCGGTTGATAGTTGTGCACCAATATTGGTTTGGGAATAAAATAGTATGGGTCGACCAAGTTCTATGTTGGTTAAGGGAGTGTTGTGCAAGTGGTTAGGCGACACTTGTGTTCTAGGATTATAAATGTGTGCTAGTTGATAGTTGCACGACAATATTGGTTTGGGCATAAAAGAGTGTGGGTCACCCAAGTTATGAGTTGGTGAAGGGAGTTTTGCACAAGTGGCTTGATGATACCTATGAGATAGTCTTGGAGAAGTGCACTGGTCATTCTAGGGCTGCTTGAAAATTGGAATATTACCTAGTACACCTGTGGTAAAGTTATATTCATCAGTGGATGAAAGTGGAACTTCAACAGAGCATCTACACAGAGAAGAAGATGTATTCATTTGTGATAATGAAGGGACCTACAAGTATTTAAAATATGAGTGGATATTCAGAAGAAGTATTGAGAACACTTCAGCTGAGAGATCAGTGATCTTTTATATTGTGACTGGTTATAAACTAAGAGGGGCAGTGAGTCTACTCCGAACTTTGTAAACAGTAGTGCACTTTTAGTGGATTTGGTACATCGGTACATCGTCAGTGTATGCTCATTGGACATAGTCTAGTGAGGGTAAACCAAATAAAAATTGATGTGTCATGTGTATGATTTAATTTCTATTTATACTTTTCTATAGGAAAGAGAGAGAATGTAACACCCTGAGATTCCACGATACGCTTCTCATTCAATAATGCAATAGCTTGCATTGTACGCAACTTCGAGTTCTAAAACACCGCGACTAATCAAAGTAGCCGTTATGAATAGTAATAACCACTTTTTAAAATTATAGAAATTTTATATATCAAAATGGACTTCATTTTTGTATTCGTAATATCAAAATTAGCCTATGTTGAATTTTTGGTATTTTTCTAAGAACTTATAATTTTTTATGAATAGTGAAAATTACTTAAAAACAACTTTTTTAATCAAAATAATTTATAGTGATAAATTATACTATTTAGTGGTTTTAAAGTATAATTAGAATATATTTTTACCATTTTATCCAATGGTGGTCATTAGAATTAATTTAACATTGAAATTGGACATAAACAATTGTCAATCTTTTGATATAAATTGTTTCTTAAAAACACTCTATTTGTTGTAACAGTGGGAATTAATTATAAAATTAATTAATGCAACTTATATGTTTGGAATTTTTTAAAATAGACATCATTTTTGAATTCAGAATATCAATTATAGTTTAGGGTGAAATTTTGGCCATATTCTGAAAAACTTCAATTTTTGATGAATAGTGAAACCACTAAGTGGTTGTTAAAAACTGATTTTTCGTTAAAATGAAATATTACCACTTCTGTGATTTGATTTTCAAAAAATATGACATACATGGTTGTCATTAAGAAGTAAAATTTGGTTCAATGAGATTAAAATAATTTTTTGGTGAATAGTAACTTTTAAGTTCTTAATCACGATTAGAGGTAATTAGTGTAGTTTAAGATAAAAATAATGTTTTAATAATATTAGATGAGATTGACACTTGTCCTACTCCTATTGTATGAGTCATGGCCGACCAAGAAAACCCATGGGTCAACTTGGGGACCCCATGGAGCCACTTATGTTGGAAAATGACATTAATATATATTTATTTAATGTTAAAATTAAATTGACACAAACATGATTTTTTTTACTAAAACAGTTTTTAAGTGGGGTTACACAAGTCCAAATTTTGACTATAAATATTCATTAGAAATATAAAAAGATTTCCTACATCATAATATTTTTTTTATAATTTTTAGACATTAAATAAATTAAATTATTTATGACATCATTATGATGCAGTGATGACCTCATTATTTAACGATTTTAATAAAATGAAAAGATAATGTAAAATCCAAGGCTTAAACTTGTCCAAAGGCTATTGGATGGGTATATTTAGAACCCTTATCACCTTATCCACGAATTATATAAGTGTGGGGCCTTTAGAATCCGAAAAGCATTGTATAATAATGTAACATTTCATTACTTTCCAAAAGTGCCCCTCCTCTCCACTTATAAAAGGCCCCCACCACTCCCATATTATTCACACTTTCAAGCCATTTGGCTCGGCAAACCTCTGCCCAAATACTCTCCCAACTTTCCCCTATTACTCCTAGAAGCCTCACTTTGGGAAGAACTCTTCCCAAGGAAGACTTTGGCTCAAATCAAAAAGAGTTACCCGATTTTGAGGTAATGTCTTCTCTAATGATGTTTTGTTTTATTTTTCTTCTCCAACCCCCTAAACTCTTTTTATTCATTTCTTTTGTAACAACACCAGTATCCTAAATATACTAGGATTTTGTTATAATAAGGATTATAGATACACTTATACACACCTACATCTAATGGTT
Organism: Viscum album; assembly: GCA_963277665.1. Lineage (NCBI taxonomy): Eukaryota > Viridiplantae > Streptophyta > Magnoliopsida > Santalales > Viscaceae > Viscum > Viscum album. The sequence goes on from OY728163.1 coordinate 2,119,740,133, forward strand.
AAAGAACATACGGTTTCTGTGGATGGTGAATTTCTGCCTCACGAAACGATGATTGTTCAACACTCATATAACACCTTCAAAGGTGGCCATTAAGATGTCACTATATTTATATATGATATATAATATGTTTATGTTTTACTTATGCTTCTGTATTTCTCATTTATGGCATACTTTATGATTTCCATTATGGGTAAACGCGATAATTTCATTTTAGGAAGTGCGGACTACCGCCCCCTCAAAGTGATTTGAATCGTTAATGCCATATGTGGGATGTATAAAGGATGGAGTAAATGGTATTATACACTATATTATACTGGAATTATATTATACATTTATATAATTATTATTTCATTCCATTAAATACGAAATATAAATGAAAGTAGCGTTCATGCGTACGTACGGCTTACCGTCTCCATGAACGCTGCATTTCAGTTCTTACCTCTATATGTTACGTAATATTATAAATGAATGTATATACTGGATATATATTATATATATGACATATAAATCATGAATATAATTCTGGAGATAATGGATATTCTACCACATAAACAAATTGTAATTATAAGAAGTTTATTGTTGACTCAAGTACCAAAGATCGACAAAACGACCGTTATTAACTTAAATAATTACATAATGTTCATATCATTGTAATAAGTGATATAAAAAGGATAATGAAATTGAAAATGGTTCTTAATAAGGTATATATTAACTCTAGTTTATTATTCAGGAGGTTAAAGAACGGTTGAGTCAAGTCAGACACGAGGTAAGGGAATTTCATAACCCAACTTCCATTCTTTGGGTTAATCTCCAACTTTCAAATTATGTCATGATATTATTATGTCCTATTTTGTATTTTTATATTCTTTATGTGTACCTATAGTGAATACACATAATAGATCTATTTTATTTTAAAAATGATCTTTTTAAGGACTTCGTCTCAATCTCCTTTCATTGAGGCATATTTGGTTTTATACACAACTTTCTTTTATACGGTGTATAAACCCCTTTGACTTTTACGTTTATTCAAAAGGAATCTTTTTTATACGAAGTGTTTTGGTAAACGACAAAAGGGAATGTTTTCCTTTCCGTACTTATGTGGAAACAATGACTTCTCCACCGCCGTGACCATTATTTGAGTTTCGGCTTCCTCTACAAGCCATCATTTTTTTAATGAAAAATAAATACAAAGTTTTAACTTTATTTTATGTTGGTATTGAAAATGGTTTTGAAAGCGTTTTTATTATATCAATGTGTTGTATTGATATCTTGTGATTTAAATGTAGAAATGTTATGTTTCCTTTATGCATGTTTATGTGATACGATTATGTTATGGTTTATGATATGTTTAAACCTATTCATATGAGGAACGTATTGGACTTAATAAGTGACGGGTGGAGTCCACTATATCTCCTCGATGCATCGGTAGGTCTCATGAGACAACTAGACGTGGAATTGGCCGAGGCCCTTTCCCAATTTGATTTATGGTTTTGGCCGAGGCCTTAATCATTTTAGACGTCTTGGCCGAGGCCTTGACAAAATGTTTCATAATGTCTGGCATTATACATTCCCTCATTATGAAAGTGGTTATTGATATTTCATGTGATTATTCGACCAGTAGAATATCCATGTGAAGAAGTGAATGGCATTATCTCTTTTTACTTTTGCCATATTATGTTGAAGTTCAAGTTTAAAAGGCTTTTGTTTTAGTTATACATTACGTTAAATGTTTATGTTTATTGATGAAAGCTTCCGCTATATTGTTATCCTTACTGAGCATCTGAGCTCACCCCTTTCAATGTTTTAATATTTTTCCAGGATGTGAAGAAGTATTTTATGAATGACCTGCAGGGATAGTCAGAAAGGGATATGAGTGTGGACTATGAAGACCATGTTATTGTAGCTAGTTTTCATTTTTATGATGTAATGTAATTTTTATGAATGTATCTAGTGTTTCCAAGGCTACTAAACTAATCGGTCTTTCGAGACTTGATCTTTTGTGATCATTCCAATGTTACGAAGTAATGCACCGACTCTGGGTAGCTGGGGTCGGGGCGTTACAGTTGGTATCAGAGGCAGTTTAGTACTAACATTGGAAGCTAGATTTAGATAAACTCTAATTAGAGCACATAGCCCAAAGATAGACTTTGAGGATTAGTATAGAAGAACTTCCTAGAATTTTGTTATTGTAGAGATTTTGTGAGTTTTCCGAGCAATACATCCCTGTCTGGATACGATCAGGTAGAGGCGGCTCTGGCACAGATGTACCTAGGGGTAAAACCTGAAAACACCGCTTTGAGCTAGACTTGAATGAGAACTGGTGCACGACAACGGGCCTTGCTGCACTCTTGGTTACGACACTCCCGGGGGATATGCTTAGGATAATTCTCATTTTCTTTACAAACCACTATGAACGGTTATGAGTATATACTTCCTCAAATAAAACCTTTTTATGATTATGGATTATATCCATAAATTATTTAATTTATGTTAAGTATTTTACAAGTATGGAATTATGTATTTTGATTCATAAACTAATCTAGTTTATGCCATTGTTTAGAAATGGCGCCTGGTGGAAGGAATGGAAACCATATCAATGCACGCACTCCATGTAGGGATTGCCCTCCTGCTCAAGATAATTATTGTGGATCTGGAGATACAACTGGTGCTGATCAACTTATTACCATACTGGGACAACTCACTCAAGTTATGAATAATAACCTTACTCGTATGGATCACCCTGATCCACAACGTGGAGGATCAATGTTAGACCGCTTCATGAGGCAACAACCACCCACATTTAATGGGGGTACAAATCCCTTAGTAGCTGAGCAATGGATAAACTCCTTAGAGAAAATATTCCATGCCTTGGGGAGTAGCGAAAGGGAGAAGGTTGTCATGGCAGTTTACCGCCTCACTGGAGATGCCGATCAGTGGTGGTCGCTGATTCAAAACACAAAGGAAGATGATGACATATCGAATATGGAATGGAGGGAGTTCAAAGAGCTTTTATTAGAAAAATACTTTCCTCGTGACCATCGAGCAGATATGGAAAGGCAATTTCTGAGTCTAAGGCAGAAGGAGGATGAGAATGTCGCAAAGTATGAGGCTAACTTTACAAGGATAGCAAGGCATGCTGCCGATTATATATGTAACCCAAGGAGTAAGATTGATCGTTTCTTTGATGGGTTAAAACCATTTCTCCGTTGAGCTTTAGTATCACAATCCTTCTCATCATACGAAGATATTGTCTCGTGTGCTATCAAGACAGAAAAGGAATTCTCTAAGTATTATGACAACAAAGTAAAGCAAGAGAAGAAGAGAACGGTGGAACAAGAGACAGATAAAGGGAAAAAGGGAAAGAAGGATTTTCCATTATGTGATAATTGTGGGAAGAATCACCCTGGTACTTGCCTAAAAGGAATGGGAGTTTGTTATAAATGTGGAGAAAAGGGTCACCAGGATCGTGATTGCAAGGGAAAGAAAGAGGCTATCAAAGTTGAATGCTACAATTGTAGAGAAATGGGTCATTATGCAAATGAATGTCCTAAGCGTCTGGGAAACTTACCTCAGAAAAGGCCAAGGGATCAAGGACAATATTATGCTGTTACTACAGTTGAAGCAGAATAACTAATGTATTGGTGCTTTTGGACTCATGGATTATATTCTGGTTATTAGAATAATGTGATATATATAAAAGGATTGTACTACTGTACTTGTTGATTTCAGTAAGGTTTTAATATGATGAAGGTAATTATATTTTTAGTATGTGACAATAAGAGAAACTTTACTTTGTTTGGGGAATCTGATAAATTGATTTTGGAATTAAGAGACCTTTTAGAGAAAGTCCGGACAGAGGTATTTTGGATAACTATAAAGGTTGGAGTAGATTAAGTTGATCTTTGGATAGTATTTTTTAAGGTTAAAAAATTTATGAAGATTATTTTTGGAATATTATGATACTATAGTTTTAGGAAAAGGACAACCTGCAGGGTGGGGCATAACCCGTCGCGTCGGACAAAGCTGCAGGAATCGAACCCACAATCATAGTGCGACAGGCCTTTATTTCCTACCACTAGCCTACAGGAAGTCCCTGGTTATTACAAAATAATTTTACTAATCTAAATGGTATGTGTTAACATTTGGAACCTTATACAATTAGGATAAGTATAATATTTTTGAGTTCTATTATCTTTTTGAGTGAAAGATGAGTTGAAGGTTGAAACTCTAATTGTCAAGAATAATTATATATATACATATCTCTTATTCAATGAATAAATTAATTCTTAAACTTTATTAAAGGGATATTAAAACAAAAAAATGTGTTATCCTAATACCTTATGTCTTGTTGAACTGATGATATTTTAAATCAACATAGAATGAAGGCTTTAAGGCCCTCAATTTGACAGTTGATTGTGATTGATGACCTCAATCACTCCCTACAAATATTTATGTTTTTCCTCCAATTATATGTCTCTAATTTCCACCAATGTTCTCCTAATCGAGATCATAATTGGGTGGTGACTTTTTCATTTCCCTTTCCCTCTTATTAAGGCTAAATTTTATTAATCTTATTTCCGATGTGGGTTTTCCTCAAAGTTATTTTCTCTTTTCAACCTTTTATTTTCAAAGAAAAATTTCAAATTGCGAGGACGCAATTTATTGAAGTAGGGGAGAATGTAACACCCCGAGCTTCCATGATACGCTTCTCATTCAATAATGCAATAGCTTGCATTGTACGCAACTTCGAGTTCTAAAACACCGCGACTAATCAAAGTAGCCGTTATGAATAGTAATAACCACTTTTTAAAATTATAGAAATTTTATATTTCAAAATGGACTTCATTTTTGTATTCGTAATATCAAAATTAGCCTATGTTGAATTTTTGGTATTTTTCTAAGAACTTCTAATTTTTTATGAATAGTGAAAATTACTTAAAAACAACTTTTTTAATCAAAATAATTTATAGTGATAAATTATACTATTTAGTGGTTTTAAAGTATAATTAGAATATATTTTTACCATTTTATCCAATGGTGGTCATTAGAATTAATTTAACATTGAAATTGGACATAAGCAATTGCTAATCTTTTGATATAAATTGTTTCTTAAAAACACGCTATTTGTTGTAACAGCGGGAATTAATTATAAAATTAATTAATGAAACTTATATGTTTGGAATTTTGTAAAATAGACATCATTTTTGAATTCGGGATATCAATTATAGCTTAGGGTGAAATTTTGGCCTTATTCTGAAAAACTTCAATTTTTGATGAATAGTGAAACCACTAAGTGGTTGTTAAAAACTAATTTTTCGTTAAAATGAAATATTACCACTTCTGTGATTTGATTTTCAAAAATCTTACATACAAGGTTTTCATTAAGAAGTAAAATGTGGTTCAATGAGATTAAAATAATTTTTTGGTGAATAGTAACTTTTAAGTTCTTAATCACGATTAGAGGTAATTAGTGTAGTTTAAGGTAAAAATAATGTTTTAATAATATGATATGAGCTTGAAACTTCTCCTAATATTATTTTATGAGTAATGTCCGACCAAGACAACCCATGGGTCAACTTGGGGGCCCCATTGAGCCACTTTGGTTGGAAAATGACATTAATATATATTTATTTAATGTTAAAATTAAATTGACACAAACATGAGTTGTTTTACTAAAACAGTTTTTAAGTGGGGTTACACAAGTCCAAATTTTGACTATAAATATTCATTAGAAAGATAAAAAGATTTAATACATCATAATATTTGTTTTATAATTTTTAGACATTAAATAAATTAAATTATTTATGACATCATTATGATGCAGCGATGACCTCATTATTTAACGATTTTAATAAAATGAAAATATAATGTAAAATCCAAGTCTTACACTTGTCCAAAGGCTATTGGATGGGTATATTTCGAATCTGTATCACCTTAGCCACTAATTATATAAGTTTGGGACCTTTAGAATCCGAAAAGCATTGTATAATAATGTAACATTTCATTACTTTCCAAAAGTGCCCCTCCTCTCCACTTATAAAAGGCCCCCACCACTCCCATCTTATTCACACTTTCAAGCCATTTGGATCGGCCAACCTCTTCCCAAATACTCTCCCAACTTCCCCCTATTACTCCTAGAAGCCTAACTTTGGGCAGAACGCTTCCCAAGGAAGCCTTTGGCTCAAATCAAAAAGAGTTACCTGATTTTGAGGTAATGTCTTCTCTAATGTTGTTTTGTTTTATTTTTCTTCTCCAACCCCCTAAACTATTTTTATTTATTTCTTTTGTAACAACACCAGTATCCTCAATATACTAGGATGTTGTTATAATAATTATTAGATCTAAACTTACACACACCTACATCTAATGGTTAAAGAACATACGGTTTCTGTGGATGGCGAATTTCTGCCTCACGAAACGAGGATTGTTCAACACTCATATAACACCTTCAAAGGTGGCCATTAAGATGTCACTATATTTATATATGATATATAATATGTTTATGTTTTACTTATGCTTCTGTATTTCTCATTTATGGCATACTTTATGATTTCCATTATGGGTAAACGCGATAATTTCATTTTAGGAAGTGCGGACTACCGCCCCCTCAAAGTGATTTGAATCGTTAATGTCATATGTGGGATGTATAAAGGATGGAGTAAATGGTATTATACACTATATTATACTGTAATTATATTATACATTTATATCATTATGATTTCATTCCACTAAATACGAAATATAAATGAAATTAGCGTTCATGCGTACGTACGGCTTACCGTCTCCATGAACGGTGCATTTCATTTCTTACCTCTAAATGTTACATAATATTATAAATGAATGTATATACTGGATATATATTATATATATGACATCTAAATCATTAATATAATTCTGGATATAATGGATATTCTACCACATAAACAACTTGTAATTATAAGAAGTTTATTGTTGACTCAAGTACCAAAGATCGACAAAACGGCCGTTATTAACTTAAATAATTACATAATGTTCATATCATTGTAATAAGTGATATAAAAAGGATAATGAAATTTAAAATGGTTCTTAATAAGGTATATATTAACTCTAGTTTATTATTCAGGAGGTTAAAGAACGGTTGAGTCAAGTCAGACACAAGGTAAGGGAATTTCTTAACCCAACTTCCATTCTTTGGGTTAATCTCCAACTTTCAAATTATGTCATGATATTATTATGTCCTATTTTGTATTTTTACGTTCTTTATGTGTACCTATAGTGAATACATATAATAGATCTATTTTATTTTAAAAATGATCTTTTTAAGGACTTCGTCTCAATCTCCTTTCATTGAGGCATATTTGGTTTTATACACAACTTTCTTTTATACGGTGTATAAACCCCTTTGACTTTTACGTTTATTCAAAAGGAATCTTTTTTATACGAAGGGTTTTGTAACAGCCCGAGATTTTATGAAAAATATTCTTTTTTATTTCACTAATGTCTTGTGTTGTACGCTACACCAAAAGGAGCTTGCACAACACGCATCCTTGACTTGCCTTGCATTACACGCAATCACAACCTTCCTCGATAGCGTGTGTAGTACGCAATACTGAGTTTAACTAAACAACGATATTCTATTAAAATATTATTAAAACTAGTCATTATGAATAGTAATATCCACTTTTTGAAATTCTATAAATCTTATTTTTCAAAATGAACTTCATTTTTGGATTCGGAGTATCGAATTTAGCCTAAGGTGAAATTTTGGTACTTTTCAGATAACTTTCATATTCTGATGAATAGTGAAAATTACTAAATTATAATTAAAAACAACTTTTTTTTAATCGAAATAATTAATAGTGATAAAACATTAATTTGAGTGGTTTTAAAATATATTTAGAATATATTTTTACAATTTAATACAATGTTGGTCATTGGATGTAATTTCACATTTAAACCAGACATAAACAAGTGTCAATCTTTTGATAGATATTGTTTCTTAAAAACACGCTATTTGTTTTAACAGCGGGATTTAATTATAAAATTAATTAATGAAACATCTATGTTATGAATATGGTAAAATAGACTTCATTTTTGAATTCGGAATATGAAATATAGCTTAGGATGAAATTTTGGCATTGTTCTGAAAAACATCAATTTTTGATGAATAGTGAAACTACTAAGTGGTAGGTTAAAAACTGAATTTTGCATAAAACTTAATTTTACCACTTCTGTGAATGTAATTTCGAAAATCCGACAGACACGGTTAATATCAAGGACTAAAATGTGGTTCAATGAGATGAAAATAATTTTTGGTGAATAGTAACTTTTTACTTTTTTTTTTACCACGGTTAATAGTAAATAGGGTAACTAAGGGTAAATATGATATTACTATTACCCTAACACATGTCCTAATTCTATTGGATACGTGTAATTCGGCCAAAAACAACCTTATGAATATAATATGACCATTTAGGCCCACTTGGATTAGATTAGGACATTTATTATTATTTAATTCAAAGAAGAGTTAAAAGAGTTAAAATCAAAGTTTATTTACTAAAACATTTTTAATATGGGGTTATACATAAGATAAATTCGACTATAAATATTAATTAGAAAGATAAAAAGATTTCCTACATAATTATATTTTATTTATAATTTTTATACTTTAAATAAATTAATTTATTTATGACACAACGATGATGCAGTAATTACCCTTTTAAGGAAATATTAACATAATTGATGTTATAAAAGCTCAAATGAATGTAATTTAAGACTTTTTATGAATTAAACTAATTTTCTAGGTTACTATGATGTATTAGTGTTGATTTAATCAACTTGTATCGAAAATATAATTCTGTTATGACTTTCAAAAAAATCATATATCAAATAGTGTCAAAATTGACACAAAATAGTTTTTAAATCAAATATTATATTATTAATTGTTATTTTATTCCTAAAAATCTAAGGTTCGGCCAAATGACTTAGATAAGGATATATAAATTAATAATAAACAATTTGGGGTTCTTTTGGCATGTTATAGTAAGTTTATTAACCATATAGTGAAAGAAAACAAAAAGACACGGTAAAAGTTAAATTATTTAACTTAGAGTTAAATCTAATTGATAAGGTTAAAATAATAACCTAAACTTGTCTAAATCCTATTGGTTGATATTATTTCGACCCATCCCCACTTTATCTTCGAAATAAGACCATTTGGAACCATTATAAACCGATTTTGACATTAATATAAAATAATATTTTGAGGTATTCCTAAGGTGCCCCTCTCCTCCCTTATAAAAGGACACCTCCTCCCCCTTCCTTATCACACCAATTTGAGCACTCAAGCTCGGCCAACCTCAGCCAAAATCCCTTCTACACTTCCCTAGAATAATCCTAGAGGTCCTGGTCTTCTTCAAAGACCAATCTTAGTTCCCTAAGTGGAGGATTCAAAGAGGCGTTTCAAAGAAGAGGTAATAACCATTACCGATCTTTTCAATTTCTTTCTTCTTCAACTTCTTCTTCTTTAGTTGTTTCATAACAAAGTAATAACATCAGTATTACTTACATACTGATATGTTATTATAAATATGAAACAACCCTAATTCACCTTCTATCCATCCTACGGAAAAAAATGAAATCACCGCGCGTGCGTACGTACGGAATACCGTCTCCACGCCGTGGTGTAATCTATTTTCCACCACCACCGTACAAGGATGGGTATAATGGTTTAATGAGTAACTATATATGATTATTATAAAGTGATATTGATACTGAAATAGTATAAATACACTTCAACACAATTCCACGACCATGGGAACGATATCATCGCTCGTGCGTACGTACGGACTACCGTCTCCACGACGTGATGAGATTCATTCTCAATGATTAACCATTAATGAATGATTATAAAGTATATATAATAAGTACTAATGAAATATATTACCTAATAATGATACTGTAATTATTTATATTTATATGTATGTCATCTACTTAATTCCATTCAATTCAATAAGGAAACGAAAACAGCGTTCATGCGTACGTACGGACTACCGTCTCCATGAACAGTGTATTTCTTTCCATTTACTGATTTATTATATATGTATATTCTGAATATATATATATAAATCATGTTTTATATTCTGGAATTAAGTAATCATGATCTAAGTAATCATATGAATAATTACAAGTTAAAAACACAAACGACAAATGAGACGATTTTACCCAAAACGCTACTTTAACATGGAATTTACAAAAGAACGGGTAATATAATGTCATAAGTGAACCATATATGATATCATAACAATGAATATGATTCTGTAATAAGTCAATGATATTATTTAAATCATTATACAGGAGTTTCGGACACATACGAAGCAAATCGGACCTAAGGTAAGGGAAATATCACAATCTCATTTTTATCCGAGATTGTTTATTCGTAAGTATTTACTGGGGTGTACTTTATCATCCACATCCATGTTTCATCAATATGTAATATTATTTCCATCCACCTACAATTTTTTAAATCAATTTTTACCCTTCGGTGAGTTTTTAGTAATATGTATGAAAGGAATCTTTTGTCGTTTTTCGTACGAGGTACTTTTTGACTTTTCCGACAAAAGTACGAAGAATGTTTTTTTAACTTATACGGAATGAATGGAATTTTAAAATATTATTTCCAAGAAACTTCCTCTACAAGTTTTCCAGTTTATTTTTAATCAACTTCTTTTATTTTAAAGTCGTATGACATGTTATGAAAGGAAAAATGTTTTTGAAGTAGAAAGGATATTTTCCTCAAGAATTCATTTCAAGTGTTTTATCAAAATTATTTTCCATATAAGATAACATAGGGTTATGTTTTTATCCCTATTGTTACATTGATTTGATTATGTTGTGATGGAATTATTTTTATGAATTCCTTTATCTTATATGAATTGTTTTATGATGTCATGATGTTTAAGAATCCCATTTTTACTACACGGGTTATGCAATGATGTTTGATTTATGATTTTGTGGCACACATAAGAAAGGATTAATTATAAGATGGGTGGGACCTATATCTCCCTCCAATGCATTGGGTAAAGATTTTATATCTCATGAGATAGACATGGCTGGAATGGTAGGTTATACCGGTTCAGTGAAACAGGACTGAAACGAGGGTTACTCGATTCAGAAAGGGACTTTGTCCACTAAGATAGTCTTGGCAATGAGTCTTGACTAACAAGAAATGATTCTCTATGATTATGTGTGAATGCCACAAAGTTTCATGTTTTAAGTTATGATTATTGTGATTACATTTCACTACCATGATTTATCCCATGTTATGAAATTATGCTCTCTTTTGCAGGTTATGATTTCCAAAATGTTATGTTCTTATGATTACGATGTGATTGATATTTCTTTTGTTTACCCTTACTGAGCATTTGAGCTCACCCTTTTATGTTTTATTTTCCCCAGGATATAAAAAAGGTTTTAGGTAAAAAAAGGAAGATCTTTATGGGAGATGTTGAAGATCTTTCACCACGATTAGAAGATTATGTTCCGAGTTTCCAAAGACACTAAACTATTACGATCCTTGTGTGTGTGTTTTTGTTATGTACCAAGTATTCCGCAAAAGTAATGTAATGTCCATGTACGTCAAGATATGGGTCTCTATAGTTGGTATCAGAGGAAAGGTTTAGTCAACATTTGGAAACTAGGATGTGAAAACGTTAGTGAGATCCCTAGAGATATTTCTAAGGTATGTCTAGGGATGTCCCTAAGGATACGTATACGTATAGGATAGTCCTAGAACTATGGTAACGGTCTTAGAATTAAACCTAAGATGTTAAATATTGAAGGTACTCCCCCTTTATTATGTTGTTTTCCCTAGCATGATTTTTGCCTCTCACACTATTCTTTTTGGGTTTTAGAAAATGGCTGGAAACAAGATGATTCACAATAATGGAGGATATGATGGACAATGGAATGATATTCTTCATAATGAAATGGGATTTGGAATTCCAAACATCATTATTATGCCGAATCAGCAATCTCATAATATGATCAATAAAGTAAAATTTGGTAAGTTTCCTGACTCGGCTAATAAGAGAAAGATGGAGTTTCATGATGATCATAGAGGAAAGAAAGTTAAATTTCCCCTATGTAATTCATGTGGGAAGAGGCATCAAGGAGAATGTTTCAAAGGAACTGGAAGATGCTTTGGGTGTGGAAAAGAAGGACACAAATCAAGTAAGTGCAAAGGAAAAGGTTCAGTTAACACCATGGATGAGGATAATGGTATTGCTACGACATCAACAATGGTTAAATGCTTTAAATGTGGAATGTACGGGCATTATGCAAACCAATGCCCTAAGGGAAAGTCTCATGAAGAGAATCAGTATGGTCGTATGGGAAGTATTTATGTTGATGATGATGAAGAAACTACAAATGATATGTGAGATGAAAGAAATGTTGAAGCTCGATCAATGGTCTAAGAATGTAGTGGAATGATTACATGTTTATCATGTGTAATGTTGTATAAGTAATCTCATGGAATAAGGAGACATCAAAGGATTGTTACACTGTTGTCTTTCCTTAAGTTTTGAAAGTGTATGATGAATGGTACCAGTAACCATGAAAGGTTATTCAGATACTTTTGGAAAGTAGATGATAAGTGCATAATGAAAGGATAAGAAGATAATGAGATGTTTGATTGTATTCATGAGCTCATGATTGATATAAGGACTAAGTGATATCATGGTTTGAGTATATATAATTAACTTTTGACAGCATTCATGTTTTCACTAAGGTTCAATGGGTATTCAAGAGAATACGTGATTAAGGCCTTTGAATATTTGGAATGTGACCAACAAAACATATATTATGATATATGGGGATCAACGATGGTATTAAATCTCTGAGAATCGTTTTCACTATATTATGAGAGTGGACTGCAGTATTATGAATAAGCCTAAAGATTGGAATGGATTATGTTGGACATAAGTTAGTATTGTTTAAGGATAGAACTTTTGATATTATTGATGGGATGTTATAGTAATATAGTTTTAGAAAAAGGACAACGTGCAGGACGGGCGACAGCCCATCGCTTCGGACAAGGCCATGGGAATCGAACCCACAACCGAAGTGCGACTGGCCTTTATCGCCTACCACTGGCCTACAGGAAGTCCCTGTTTAGTAGAAACTAGTTTTATTATATTAAGCTATATGACATATGATGTATAAGTCCATTTTAGGAACCATATATGATTAATCTCACTATAGATCGACTTATGTATATAATCTTTTTTGCTAACCTTTTGTTTGAGACAGATGGAATGACCCGTCATTCTATCACAAGATCTGCTAACACTTCACGAATAACAAATTCAACTTCATTTATTTAAGAGATGAAGTGGAAATTGTTAAAGGCACGAACAACAGCGAGATTGTACCAAAATAAAGTAAGTATTTATTCTAATTCAAATTCTTTAACTTTAGGGAAACGATCTTGAAAACAAAAAATGATGTCCTAGTGATCTTATATCTGATAAATCAGATGGTACCTTAGATCGTCACAAATTTATGGCTTTGTGATTGTTGGCTTTTCCATAGCCATGTTCTCTACCACTCTCCATCAGAACATGATGGTTAGATTTCTCTTCCATATCCATATTTTCACCGATGTGGAAACCCAGTGATTATTTTATTTGGGTAATCGTTACATTTCATACTTTAGTTTTTAAAGCCAAGTTTTGGTATTCCTTTTTACGATGTGGGTTTCTATCAAAGAAACTTTCAAATAGTAAACAATTTATAACCCCGACGAATTTCGAGGGCGAAATTCATTTTAAGGGGGGTAGAATGTAACAGCCCGAGATTTTATGAAAAATATTCTTTTTTATTTCACTAATGTCTTGTGTTGTACGCTACACTAAAAGGAGCTTGCACAACATGCATCCTTGACTTGCCTTGCATTACACGCAATCACAACCTTCCTCGATAGCGTGTGTAGTACGCAATACTGAGTTTCACTAAACAACGATATTCTATTAAAATATTATTAAAACTAGTCGTTATGAATAGTAATAACCACTTTTTGAAATTCTGTAAATCTTAATTTTCAAAATGAACTTCATTTTTGGATTCGGAGTATCGAATTTAGCCTAAGGTGAAATTTTGGTACTTTTCAGATAACTTTCATATTCTGATGAATAGTGAAAATTACTAAATTATAATTAAAAACAACTTTTTTTAATCGAAATAATTAATAGTGATAAAACATTAATTTGAGTGGTTTTAAAATATATTTAGAATATATTTTTACAATTTAATACAATGTTGGTCATTGGATGTAATTTCACATTTAAACCAGACATAAACAAGTGTCAATCTTTTGATAGATATTGTTTCTTAAAAACACGCTATTTGTTTTAACAGCGGGATTTAATTATAAAATTAATTAATGAAACATCTATGTTATGAATATGGTAAAATAGACTTCATTTTTGAATTCGGGATATGAAATATAGCTTAGGATGAAATTTTGGCATTGTTCTGAAAAACATCAATTTTTGATGAATAGTGAAACTACTAAGTGGTAGGTTAAAAACTGAATTTTGCATAAAACTTAATTTTACCACTTCTGTGAATGAAATTTCGAAAATCCGACAGACACGGTTAATATCAAGGACTAAAATTTGGTTCAATGAGATGAAAATAATTTTTGGTGAATAGTAACTTTTTACTTTTTTTTTACCACGGTTAATAGTAAATAGGGTAACTAAGGGTAAATATGATATTACTATTACCCTAACACATGTCCTAATTCTATTGGATAAGTGTAATTCGGCCAAAAACAACCTTATGAATATAATATGACCATTTAGGCCCACTTGGATTAGATTAGGACATTTATTATTATTTAATTCAAAGAAGAGTTAAAAGAGTTAAAATCAAAGTTTATTTACTAAAACATTTTTAATATGGGGTTATACATAAGATAAATTCGACTATAAATATTAATTAGAAAGCTAAAAAGATTTCCTACATAATGATATTTTATTTATAATTTTTAGACTTTAAATAAATTAATTTATTTATGACAAAACGATGATGCAGTAATTACCCTTTTAAGGAAATATAAACATAATTGATGTTATAAATGCTCAAATGAGTGTAATTTAAGACTTTTTATGAATTAAACTAATTTTATAGGTTACTATGATGTATTAGTGATGATTTAATCAACTTGGTTCGAACATATAATTCTGTTATGACTTTCAAAAAAATCATATATCAAATAGTGTCAAAATTGACACAAAATAGTTTTTAAATCAAATATTATATTATTAATTGTTATTTTATTCCTAAAAATATAAGGTTTGGACAAATGACTTAGATAAGGATATATATATTAATAATAAACAATTTGGGGTTCGTTTGGCATGTTATAGTAAGTTTATTAACCATATAGTGAAAGAAAACAAAAAGACACGGTAAAAGTTAAATTATTTAACTTAGAGTTAAATCTAATTGATAAGGTTAAAATAATAACCTAAACTTGTCTAAATCCTATTGGTTGATAGGATTTCGACCCATCCCCACTTTAGCTTCTAAATAAGACCATTTGGAACCATTATAAACCGATTTTGACATTAATATAAAATAATATTTTGAGGTATTCCTAAGGTGCCCCTCTCCTCCCTTATAAAAGGACACCTCCTCCCCCATCCTTCTCACACCAATTTGAGCACTCAAGCTCGGCCAACCTCTGCCAAAATCCCTTCTCCACTTCCCTAGAATAATCCTAGAGGTCCTGGTCTTCTTCAAAGACCAATCTTAGTTCCCTAAGTGGAGGATTCAAAGAGGCGTTTCAAAGAAGAGGTAATAACCATTACCGATCTTTTCAATTTCTTTCTTCTTCAACTTCTTCTTCTTTAGTTGTTTCATAACAAAGTAATAACATCAGTATTACTTACATACTGATATGTTATTATAAATATGAAACAACCCTAATTCACCTTCTATCCATCCTACGGAAAAAATGAAATCACCGCGCGTGCGTACGTACGGAATACCGTCTCCACGCCGTGGTGTAATCTATTTTCCACCACCACCTTACAAGGATGGGTATAATGGTTTAATGAGTAACTATATATGATTATTATAAAGTGATATTGATACTGAAATAGTATAAATACACTTCAACACAATTCCACGACCATGGGAACAATATCATCGCTCGTGCGTACGTACGGACTACCGTCTCCACGACGCGATGAGATTCATTCTCAATGATTAACCATTAATGAATGATTATAAAGTATATATAATAAGTACTAATGAAATATATTACCTAATAATGATACTGTAATTATTTATATTTATATGTATTTCATCTACTTAATTCCATTCAATTCAATAAGGAAACGAAAACAGCGTTCATGCGTACGTACGGACTACCGTCTCCATGAACGGTGTATTTCTTTCCATTTACTGATTTATTATATATGTATATTCTGAATATATATATATAAATCATGTTTTATATTCTGGAATTAAGTAATCATGATCTAAGTAATCATATGAATAATTACAAGTTAAAAACACAAACGACAAATGAGACGATTTTACCCAAAACGCTACTTTAACATGGAATTTACAAAAGAACGGGTAATATAATGTCATAAGTGAACCATATATGATATCATAACAATGAATATGATTCTGTAATAAGTAAATGATATTATTTAAATCATTATACAGGAGTTTCGGACACATACGAAGCAAATCGGACCTAAGGTAAGGGAAATATCACAATCTCATTTTTATCCGAGATTGTTTATTCGTAAGTATTTACTGGGGTGTATTTTATCATCCACATCCATGTTTCATCAATATGTAATATTATTTCCATCCACCTACAATTGTTTAAATCAATTTTTACCCTTCGGTGAGTTTTTAGTAATATGTATGAAAGGAATCTTTTGTCGTTTTTCATACGAGGTACTTTTTGACTTTTCCGACAAAAGTACAAAGAATGTTTTTTTAACTTATACGGCATGAATGGAATTTTATAATATTATTTCCAAGAAACTTCCTCTACAAGTTTTCCAGTTTATTTTTAATCAACTTATTTTATTTTAAAGTCGTATGACATGTTATGAAAGGAAAAATGTTTTTGAAGTAGAAAGGATATTTTCCTCAAGAATTCATTTCAAGTGTTTTATCAAAATTATTTTCCATCTAAGATAACATAGGGTTATGTTTTTATCCCTATTGTTACATTGATTTGATTATGTTGTGATGGAATTATTTTTATGAATTCCTTTATCTTATATGAATTGTTTTATGATGTCATGATGTTTAAGAATCCCATTTTTACTACATGGGTTATGCAATGATGTATGATTTATGATTTTGTGGCACACATATTAAAGGATTCATTATAAGATGGGTGGGACCTATATCTCCCTCCAATGCATTGGGTAAAGATTTTATATCTCATGAGATAGACATGGCTGGAATGGTAGGTTATACCGGTTCAGTGAAACAGGACTGAAACGAGGGTTACTCGATTCAGAAAGGGACTTTGTCCACTAAGATAGTCTTGGCAATGAGTCTTGACTAACAAGAAATGATTCTCTATGATTATGTGTGAATGCCACAAAGTTTCATGTTTTAAGTTATGATTATTGTGATTACATTTCACTACCATGATTTATCCCATGTTATGAAATTATGCTCTCTTTTGTAGGTTATGATTTCCAAAATGTTATGTTCTTATGATTACGATGTGATTGATATTTCTTTTGTTTACCCTTACTGAGCATTTGAGCTCACCCTTTTATGTTTTATTTTCCCCAGGATATAAAGAAAGGTTTTAGGTATAAAAAAAGGAATATCTTTATGGGAGATGTTGAAGATCTTTCACCACGATTAGAAGATTATGTTCCGAGTTTCCAAAGACACTAAACTATTACGATCCTTGTGTGTGTGTTTTTGTTATGTACCAAGTATTCCGCAAAAGTAATGTAATGTCCATGTACGTCAAGATACGGGTCTCTACAGGTTTTGCTAAACGACAAAAGGGAATGTTTTTCTTTCCGTACTTATGCGGCAACAATGACTTCTCCACCGCCGTGACCATTATTTGAGTTTCGGCTTCCTCTACAAGCCATCATTTTTTTAATGAAAAATAAATACAAAGTTTTAAATTTATTTTATGTTGGTATTGAAAATGGTTTTGAAAGCGTTTTTATTATATCAATGTGTTGTATTGATATCTTGTGATTGAAATGTGGAAATGTTATGTTTCCTTTATGCATGTTTATGTGATACGAGTATGTTATGGTTTATGATATGTTTAAACCTATTCATATGAGGAATGTATTGGACTTAATAAGTGACGGGTGGAGCCCGCTATAGCTCCTCGATGCATCGGTAGGTCTCATGAGACAACTAGACATGTAATTGGCTGAGGCCCTTTCCCAATTTGATTTATGGTTTTGGCCGAGGCCTTAATCATTTTAGACGTCTTGGCTGAGGCCTTGACAAAATGTTTCAGAATGTTTGGCATTATACATTCCCTCATTATGAAAGTGGTTATTGATATTGCATGTGATTATTCGACCAGTAGAATATCCATGTGAAGAAGTGAATGGCATTATCTCTTTTTACTTTTGCCATATTATGTTGAAGTTCAAGTTTAAAAGGCTTTTGTTTTAGTTATACATTACCTTAAATGTTTATGTTTTTTGATGAAAGCTTCCGCTATATTGTTATCCTTACTGAGCATCTGAGCTCACCCCTTTCAATGTTTTAATATTTTTCCAGGATGTGAAGAAGTATTTTATGAATGACCTACAGGGATAGTCAGAAAGGGATATGAGTGTGGACTATGAAGACCATGTTATTGTAGCTAGTTTTAATTTTTATGATGTAATGTAATGTTTATGAATGTATATAGTGTTTCCAAGGCTACTAAACTAATCGGTCTTTCGAGACTTGATCTTTTGTGATCATGCCAATGTTACGAAGTAATGCACCGACTCTGGGTAGCTGGGGTCGGGGCGTTACAGAGAATATAGTTTTTCTTAATAGCGAAATAAGATTAATAGGGTCAGTTGTTTTAATCTATCATTCCCTGATTCACCCCCTATTAGGGTATCTAACCTTATGGACCTAACAATTATAGTGAAGATTTTATCATTTCCGTTACCAGGGTCTTTACTTGTTATTATCACTTTCCTATACTTTTATTTATAATAAAATAATAAATATTATATATTTTTTTAAATAAATAAATATGTGTATGTTTCTAAGAATACAAATTTATTTTATTATTCATGTAACCAAATTTTTATATTTTCAATCAAAAATATCATTTATTAACATTTGAATAATATAATAGATAAAAATAAACTATTCAACTATATTATGAATTCAAATTTATTTATGTATTTAACTAAATTATAATTACCTATTAATTTTTTTTATCAGTAAATATCAAATAAATATTAATTCTCCTTCTTAAAAATAATATATATCCTAATAAAAAAGAGAATCTTTATTTAACTGTAATTTATGGAAGTACTAAGCATGTTACCTTCTAGTCATCTTCCTCAATGGTATTGGGAAAGCTGACAAAATTTCCATTATTAGTATATAGAAACATGTCATCAAACCCTATATTTAGAGTTAATTTCATTGTTATAAAAACCAAATATAAATTATCATTATTTAGTATAGTACCTTTGTGTTGATATCTCTACTCAAACATTTTTTTACAGTTATGTCATTAACCTATGTTCTTGGTATAAATTATTCATAACTTCCCAAAATGAACACACCAGTGACTATGGACATGTATTTATATACAATGGATCAATTTTAATCAATTATTTAAGATATAAGGTTCCTTAAATAGAAGTAAAAACAATATGTAAGATTATTCCTTAACATAATATCACCCTTGTCAGCCCGAATGGACCGAAGGCCTTCTTTTTTATTTTATTATAGATAATCCCCCTTTTAAGGGTTGAAGGGTAACTCGTACATGACCCATAGGCCCAAGTCACAAGGCCTGACATGACTCGCAATACATGGCCCGAAGGCCCAGAGGAATACCATGCCCATTACATGACCCGTAGGCCCAACCCACTAGAACTGTCCCTCCCCAGCATCTTGCATCATTGATCTCCTTAGCTCCCTACCTTGCATTGCTGATCGGCCTGCATTGCCCCGTACAAAGCTGCACGGTGCCTGGTTCCGATGGCGGCTGCCATACCCTCTCATTCTTACAATCTGGTTAGCTCTGCATCTAGTGGATGCTACTCATATTGCTCGGATCCTCTTGTGGGGCCTGTTCTGTGTGAACTGGGCTACTCCATGGTCTATGTGACCCAAAGGCCCTATGGCCCGAAGGCCTTTGATGACCCGAAGGCCCTGGAAACCCGTAGGCCCAAACTGGTGGCCCGAAGGCCCAAATCAAGTGAATAGTTCTGGCTGCTACAATACCGAATAGTAACTGCTACAGTGACTGCTACAGTGACTGTTCCAGTGACCCGGAAATTCGCCTCCACCCAGTTTTGAACCCAGGTCTCTTGGATGCCAATCAGGATCCCTTACCACTCGGGTACGGGCTCGTTGGCTAATATCACCCTTGTAGAACCCATCATATCTTATCTCACTACATGCATGTATTATCAATGCTTTCAAAATTTTTTAAAATTACAAGGATTGTGATATTAATTATTTATAGACTCAAGTCAATGGTTCATTACACACATTCTCATATAAATTTTTTAAATTACCTTCAAACATGTATACATACTAATTTTGTGTTTTTTACTCATGATCTCGATCCCTAGAGAGTTCCTAGTGAAAATATCATGAGATAATGTCTCATATGGTTTTGATTTTCAAGAACATGATTATAAATCATACCATTTTTTCTATCATAAAAGGGTATATAGACTATATAACATATGTTTAAGAACATCATATTACAAAAATAATGCTCTTATTATAGAATATTATTATTTTTACTTTCTATTCTCCATATACATTAGGAAATTATCACATTAATGTTACATAGACTAATAATTAATATGTGATATGTTAATTATTAATATTCATCAATCTAAATATAAATGAAATATGATCTACAAACCATTTATTTTTAAATAATCAACTCTAAAAACTAAGGGATCCTATATTCATCACATGAGGCATTTGGTGCTTGTTGTACAAGGAATATTAGGATCATCACATAAGGTATCTTATACTCTGTACATGTGGGAGGATGGGTTTCTAACTCTATAGGCAGGAGTATAATATTGTTCTCTCCACATATAGAATCTTATTATAATCACATAATAAAGGGACCTCATATAATCCCCTCATACAAGTGATTTATCCTTATATGATTTTCATATAAGGGAAGTCACAATATGTATATATGTAAATATTAATGGTTTAAAGTTATTTGGTGGGACATTTATCTTTTTTGCCTCATTTATTTTAATGAATAATTTTGAGTCTAATAGGGATATAGACTAAACCTCTTATGCTCTTCGAAAATGGATAGTCACGGTTTAACATCATATGGGTGCAAATAATGGTTTAGTTCTCTCAAGGATGTGGATCAATATTCAAGGATACTACCTATTTATTTTGAGGTAGAATGGTAAAAGTTTCTAGATATCATGAATAAATCTTAATGATGGATCCTATATATATCCTATTAGAGCCTAAATCCAAACCAATATAGATTTTGTTAATCAATTTAACATTGTGTAATTAGAGTGTTCTAAATAGTTTAACATCATATATTAAGAATTCATGTACCATGAATGGGATAAAATTAAGGTATCAATTGTAGATTGTGTATTAGGTTATTAGTATGTATATTTACAGTAAGAGGCATGTATGTTTTCTAAAAAATGTTTTGTGTAAGTAGATCTAGGGGAAAGATCATGATACCCATAGTGTGCATATAGTAAGTAGGGATGAGGATGGATTGGGTTGATGTGAGTTTCATTAGCCATCAAATCTCATATATTTTTTATTTTTTACATGTTATTAAATAGATTATCATGGTATGGGTTTCACATTATAATTTTTCTTTATGAAATAATTACATTAATAAGGTGTGGTCCTTCTATATGAACTATGTTATTCATTAGTGTTAGTTTTGTGAAATGGTCTCAAGCATAATAAAATGAATTAAAGATATTAATAAATTTAATTATAATAACTATTTCCCTTTCTATAGCCCATAGAGTTAAAAAATTTCATTAGGGAATGAATATGTTATGTTTTCATGAGAAATGAGCGTCCAAATACATCGATTCAGAAAGGCATGTTCTAAACAAATAAAATAAAATCCTGATGGTTATTTTTAGGTTTCTTACTTATTAAACAAGTTCTCTAATAGAAGTATTTCACATTATTTATACTCTAGAAATTATTGGTATTCTAACTATGAGAATGTGGAAATAATTTTTTAATGTGAAACTCTAGGTTTTGTGATCCCACTTATTATAACCTCATGAAACATGAGTCTTGTGGGAATGTTTCCTCCAAATAATTTATTTTCTTATATGATATTTTTTTCTTATTGGATAGCATTGATTCATTTATTATTGCCAAAAAATTTCCAATGTGGATTTCTACCAAATGGGGGATAGTAAGATCAAATTATAATGAAAACACTTATGTGGAGTAATATTATCTTTAATGTTTACAAAATATAGGTCTCCCTACTGACATCGTGAAATATGTTCCATGAACTTTTCCATAGAAATCAAGATGTGAACCTCACATAGATACCCACTGTTGAGTTTGAGTAGAAATACATATTTATGACAGAAGGATAAGATTGGAATTCCATATTTTGCAACCAAAAATTCCTCAACCATGCCCAAAAATTTCACATGACACCTGCATAGGATCCTTCATGGGACATCAATACGGGACACCTGCACAGGCCCCCATATGGGACACCTTCACATGAAACCTATATGGGAAACCAAGATGAGACACATGAATGAGACCCCTCCACAAGACACATGCACAATAAACCTATGTGGGACAACTATATGGGACTCCTACATGGGACACTAGTACTGGAAACCTGCATGAGACACCTGTATGGGACACATACATAGGACACCTACATGTGATACCTACATTAGACACATTCCCCATGGACCTATGTGGAAAACCTACTTTGACTAGGCTCCCATAACTTACTATAAATATGACCCCAGATCTCCACATTTGCAGAACTAGAAATTCAAAAGAATCTTGTAAGATCTAATCATGCATCCCCCTTACCCAGGTCCTTCAAAACACAATAGGTAGCTGTCAGTAACCCAAGAAAATAGGTAATCAAGAGGGATAAGTGAGATCCATGTATTTTCAGGGTTTAAAACACAAGACACCTATATTAGGACCCCTTCTTCCCTAGTGGAAAATAAACTATGTGAGGAAACTTCCCTATAATGGGACCTTCATGAGCCTCATTGATGGACACCTGAGGGGACCCATGGTGCTTAGGATAAAGCATCACATAGGTTTTTCTTTATCATGTGGTCAATTGAACAAGTAATATCCATCAAGTGCAGGCCTATAACACCCTACACAAATCACTTCTAGTTCCCACAAGCCCTGCATGAAGCACTTTTCCTCTCTAAGAAAGGATCTATGTGATCCCACTTTTGGCCCTCATCCAAGTCACCAATGGTAGGTTCCCTCTTTCTTTGATTCCCTTTTCCTAAATAGACCAAATTAAAACCTTAATAAAAGATTTAAAACATGGAAAACCATATAAATATGCACACAAACATGTCCCTCATTTGGGAATGCATTCATACGATCATAGGTTTCCCACACGTATCCTACCTGACAGTTAGGTTTCATTGGGTTCATTTGAGTATGAATTCTCATGGTCACAAGGACCCTGACCTAGGGGATGGTGTCAAGGAGTTCCCAAATTTGGGTACTAGGATTAAGACCATGTTCTTCCCTAGTTGTCTCTAAGACTAGGTGCCTCCGATTCTAGATGGGTAGAAGGGATCATGCTTGAATTTCCTTTTTATATTGAATGCAATCCTTTTATCCTACTTCAAAACCAGTTTTAGGGAATCCTCCCCCCTGATGTAAGACAGTAGACATTCTTATATTAGGTTCCACTATTGACCCTCTTCACCTCCTGGGTTGTATTCTAATGGATATTATAATGTGACTATCCTTGATACGTAGTGAAAGATGGAATCAGGGAATCCATACCCCTTTTTATTCTTCTATCACCCGACCACTTCCAATAGTGGAAGGAAGTAAGTGTGTGGTTTTTCTGATCTTCCACTTACACTTTTTCTTCTATTAAAGAATGACTCATCATGACTCATGTGTGGTTAGGGGATAACCATGATCAAGAAATCCATATAGTCTGATGCATGGTTTGGAATAGAATCTTATTTTAGATCTTATTATCACCTTCCTTCAAAGTGCCTCCATAGGTAAGGCTCCTCAAGGCCATGTATCTAATCTTAGGGAAAAGCTGATTTTTTGGTTTCCCAGATCTTGTATTTCCTCATTTTTCTCATAATGATAATTAATAACTTTGTATTATTGGATGGTGTTGGTCCTGACATCCAAATGATTCCAAACCCATAATGCATCATTACAAGTGTATGTCCCAACTAAACCTATGGGACTCCTATTTTTTATAGTACTCTATCATAACCAAACCATAGGGAATTATCCTCATAAGTAAGTCTAAACCAAATTATACTCATTCGTTGTGGCATCAACCATGGAGTAATACCCTAACCTTTCTTACAGGAGGGTGCACTCTTTCTACTCTTCGCCTCATGGGTTATGTCTGGATGGATAGTTTGATTTGACAATCTTGGCTACACAATGGGAGAGTGGATTGGTGCTTCCAAGTCTGTACTTATTATACCATCACCCTAGCCTCTCCCAGTGGTGTAACATGGTAAGTTTGTGGTTTTCTAGATATTTCACTTCCTCTTGTTTCTCATATTCATGCATGACTCGTCATGACTCATGTGGGATTAGAGGATAGTTGTGATCAAAACATCCACACATTCGAATGAATGTTCTGTAAATGATTATTCTTTGGATATTTCTCTATATTTCCTTCAGTGTGCCTCCATAGGCATGGGTCATCCTGAAAATATATCCAATTTCAAGGAAAATAAGATTGTGTAGCTTCCCAGATATCCTATTTCCTCTTGTTTATCACACCAATCCTGACACATGTGATCTATCAGGATGGTGGTGGTCATGAAATCCACATGATTACAAACCTAATAGTAATCATTCCAAGATTATGTCCCAACTAAACCTATGAGCCTCCTATTCTATATAATTTATAATCATCACCAGAGTGTAGGAAATTCTCCTCATGGGTAAACCTCAACAAAACTATACACATTCACTAGGGAATCCTCCTCAACAGTAATCCTCAATCTCAAACTCAAAAACATAGGGAATAAATTTCATGATTAATCCACAAACAAACTTCAAATCGCCATGGAATCCTCCTCAAGAATATTCCCCAAAATCCAACCTTTGGGAATCCTCTTAAGGAATAAGACTCAATTATATCACCATACTCATCCACGGGCCTCCTCCTTAGGTGTATGCCCCAAACAAGCCTCCAAACCACTATGAGTTAAGACATCTCCCATGGAACCTTTCATAGGGAATCCTATTTAGGAGTAATCCCCAATCCAAATACTCTAAAAAAGGGTCATAATCATATGTGCGATAAAACCGAGGGCCTTTATAGGCATGGTTTATCACCACTGAACTACATGGTATTTGATTCCCATTCAAATGGGGTATGTAGGAAACCACCCTAAGGTACAAACCCAACACCTCAAATCAACCATATTCTCCCTAGTCCATATTCCCAATAGAGTCTCATTTAATACAAGAGTCGATATCCCTTCCAGGATCCCTAGGATTCTTTAGCATAAGTCCCTTACTAATCTTTGACTAGGAACCTTCCACCTATTTTTCCTAGCCATATGATGTTAAAATGCATGGTTTGGTCTTCATCACATGACATTGAAAGGTATAGTGTTGATCCTTATGTGGAATCAAACTACATGGGTTCTGATTTTTTTCATGAAAATATGTAGTACTCCCATTATATGGGTCTGGTCCCGATATAAAAATAGTTCCAATCTCCTTGGATGATTATATACTCTAGACTTCTCGACTGTGTGGCTGAAAAACAGCATCGGTGTTATAAAAAACAAAGAATATCTAATTAGTACATAAGATGATGTCATTGATGGACAAACTATGATATATAAATATATCTATATTGATGATGAACCGTGATACATACATAAGTTTCTAAGTCCCATGCATGATATTAATTGATTTTTATTTCAGGCTTGACCCATGTCATACTTGAGAATTAATAAAGGATTGACGAACATATCTTAAATCTATAATAGAGTCCTAGAGTAATAAATAATTCCCCCAAAAGGGTGTGATGAGACTAACATCCCATCATCTCAAACAATTCGATTTCTTAAGCATCATTGGCCAAATTCTCCAATGAGTGCCTACCTTTTGAAAAAAAAAATCCCTCAAGGATATAGAAATGTTGGTTGTTTCTAGTTATATAAAAAACCATGTTTCAAATCATTCATAAATAGTGGAAACGATGTGTGTGATTGCATAAAACTAAACCCCATAGATCAACCATTGGGAATAAATAGTTCCCATACAAAACAAAAATGGTGAAACCAACATGATACCTTAACCATTGAGATACTTTAAATAACCTTTTAGGTCCCTTTCTCTCTGATAATGAAAGTGAGACAAACTAGATAATCAATTATGCACGTGCTAATTTAAATGAGTTTCTTCTTGGATAATATTTTCTTTTTTTTCAATATTCAAGCTCTCTCTTAGAAATCCCTTATATCAAATGGAATCCTTCTAGATTCCATAAACGCATTCCCTGAATGTCTATTTCGGGTCTTCAAACAAGAAGAGGATGTTGTCAATAACCCAGTATCTTCAACCCCGGGTCTCAAATGCATTGGTTAGGGAGTAATGTCATAACGGTACCATCCCGAACCTAGAGGCCACCAAACAATCCCTACATCTTGTGAATCCCCACCGATCATATGGTTAGTGAATGATGTTTTTCTAAAAGCATGAAACACTTATTTCAGTATTCCATTATCTTGAGATTGTATCCCCAAAACGCATCATCCAGTCCCTCTCTTATCATAGGGAGGTGGATTAATAGACCTCATAAGACCTCATCCTGAAGACACATGGGTCCTAACAATGACCTCCTACTAGTAGTCACCACTGACATCACGTGGTATTAAACTCTCAACATGATGATGGTGTTGTCCTCAGTAGTCTGACCTAGGTCATCCAGACCTAGGCACGTAAGACAACACACCAGGGGTAGCTACTGACCATTAAGGAGTAGGGTCACACCCCTATACACTCTAGAGAATAACACCAATAAAATTTGGAGGAAAGATGTGAGCAGAAACATTCACCCACCGACCTTATTTATCCAGCTAGTAGACTCTCCTAGAGGCACCCAAGGAAGCCCTCTAATAAAATATGGTGGCACAACATGAGAAGGAACATACTCCCTCTTGAACCCACCCAGTATACCAGATAACTCATATGAAATCACTTAGATAATCCCACCAACCAAATATGGAGGCCCACCATGAGATAGAACATGCACTTGACTACACCCACCAAGCTTTCCATCAGAATCATATGGAAGCATCCAGAGAATCCTTCCAACCAAAATTGGTGGCACACCGCGAGAAGGAATATACATCTTTCTACACCAACCATGATTATTAGTAGACTTATTAGAAATCACCCAGAGATGACCGCCAACAAACTTTGGTATTGTACCACTAGAAGGAATATACACCTTCCTACACCCACCAAGTATTCTAGTAAACTGTTCTGACAACACCTATAGAATCATGCCAAAAAAATCTAGTGTTATACCATGTGCATGAATATACACCTTTTTGTACCCATTAAGCCTTATAGTAGACTCGTATGATATCACCCAATTAATCCCACCAAAAAAATCAGGTACACACCCTGAGAAGGAACATAAATTTTGATGCACACACCAAGCCTCTCAGCAAACTCATCTAACAAAACCTAGAGAAACCTACCAACCAAATCTAGCGGCACACCATGAGAAGTAACATACAACTGTCTTCACCCACCAAGACTTCTATAAAGATCATCTACTATAAATCAAAGAATCCTACCAATAAATATTGGTGGAAAATAGAGAGAATCCACACACACCTCCCTAAATTCATAAAGCGTGCAAGCAGTTTCATCTGGAAGCATCTGGAGAAGTCAGTGTGAAATTCTCATCCAATGAATAAGTGGCATACCCAAATATATACCCCCACACAAGAGTACTTTCAGTATCCACTAGTAGGAAATGGTGGATAGGATCATGAACAAATATCTTCTCCAAATACAAAATGACCATATATCCTTGTTCCAGTCACTTATGTCTCAGTGAATATCCTAAATATGGTGAAAGGGTAGCCAAAAATCTCTGCCCACATACTACATACCTATCAGGACATCATAACTGTAAAAAATTGTGATAGAGTGATGGACACACATCTTTTTTCCCATAAATTGGGTGGATCGTCAGCATGTCACCCTAGTGCATACACATGGCTTTTCTCCCATCCAGTAGGGTCATGAGGAAAATCCCACATAATATAAGGAAACTTGAATTAAGAACATACAACCATTCCAATTATATTTAATAATCTTATACCAATGGCTACTCTTAGGAAAGAAAAAAACCCATACCCATGAAAACCACTTCCCCCACTAGGTGGCCCCAGTCTCTCACAAAGAGGAATCCAAAAAAAACCACAACAGTTACAACTATAAAATAAAGATCTGATCTATGATTCTACTCTACTTAATGATGGTGATCTTGAATCTTTCTATCATCTATATGTGGTAGCTCAGGATTATATTCTACCATTACCAAATTATGGGAGTATTAGTAGTAATTCTTATGGTCCTCCTTGGACACTTCACCATGATGGCTTACTTAATGACAATAATTCAATCGATATCGAGAGCTCATCTACTAATCGGAAACGTGATAGTTCTATATGTGAATAGAATATCAATGAGTAAGAGGGTTCTCCCCTTTCTGTAATCTACCATTTCAGTCCTCCCCATGATGGAATTCATTGTGAAAGTTATCTCCACATAAGTGTTTCAAATTATCAAGAGGGTCCTCCCCTTGGATATGTTTTAATGATAAATCCATCTTACTGAAACGCCCTTTGGAAAACAAGGCCAGTCATGTATGATGCATTTTCATTATAAAGTGAAATTGATTCTCATATAGAAGAAAACCCAAGGAGAAGATCATTATATGAACCACCCTTAGGCCATTTTCCTTCCCTTATAACAGTGGAATTCAATACCAATCATGTTTTTTATGATAAAGAAGTAGGAAAATGTCCACTTTGGTATGACCAAGTTTAGAATACTCTTTAAAAAGATGAATATTACATGCTAAACATGAGGAACCAGATAGCTAAATATGAATACCATTCATGTTTTGTCCTTTAGTAACCTATTAATACAACATTCCAGAGGAATTTTCATAAGATTGTGTGCAGGACAACCACCAGAATGTATAGAAAACTCATCATCACTTAATAGTAAAATAATTACCCTATTATGAGTATATAAGGCATGTCAAGGTAATTTGAAGGGATACAATGCCAATTTGACTTGGAAAATCTTGTATTTTTGCAACATCCAGAGAAACAGTGAGGATCCCTTCAACGATCATACCTCAGCATGTTTAAGGGTTTGTGATAGTTGATTTCTGATTCACCATATGGTGTTCATATCAGAGTATGGAATAGACATGGATCATCACATTTCATGCACTCTGCAACTAAAAAACCCCACTAAAATTGGTATCATGCAATTTTATTTCTTCAAGATGGATCCAGAAAATGGATTCCTTCCACAACTGCTGATATTCTCAACAAAAAATAGTTCCAAACCAACTATCACTGATTTAGGGAAAGAAGATAGAAGGATATTGAGATACTTTTTCATAAATAATTAGAAAATATCAAGAAATCCTACCACTTATGGGAAGTCAGTTGTCAGATAGCACATATGTCAGAAATAGTAAAATGGTCTTTGTAAATTAGTGATTCAGGTGCATACCAAATAATGAACCAAGCCCATGATCAGAAAAAAAAACTCCATAGAATTATAAGGGAAGCCATGGTAGTAGCATCCATGATATTTTAGGAGCACCCCATTCAGCAGGGTTGGGGGATTTTTAACCCAACCTTCAAGGTTAGCAAACCAGGCCTGAATAGTTTTAAATGATGAATGGGAATAGTCCCCATTATTAAAAATGGGGTATTTTTCACCAAAACAACCTCTTAATTAGTGGTAATATGTCTTATCCCATTTAGGGGAAACATTTCATAAATTATCCTCTCAATTCATCCAATCTCATGATCGGGTACCCTCACTAGGGATATTAATGACTAAACTATCTCGAGATTCCTCATATATTACTATCCAGCAAATGGATCCTATAGAATCAGTGATAGAGAGGAAAAGACCTTGTGGAGTGTGTAGAAAATTCACTCTCACAAATACATTTATAGAATGCCTACAATGAATCATGAATTTGTGAATTGCATTAATACCTCCCCCGACAACCCTATAGAACACGATCCCCATTCAGATGAGGAATTGGAGTAACAAGTTCCAATTCATAATGTGGTCCACCCTAAAATAATTTAAGGATGTTTTCTTATCCAGAACCAAGTATATCCATAAATCTAGGAATCCCCTAAAATAATGTATAACTACCTCCACATAAGGAATCCAAGAAGTAAAAGGGTGAGGATCATGTTGTGCCACACATACCTCAGAGAGAGGTTAATCACCATTCATTTGAAGAAATATTTTCACAAAAACATAAGGAGATGAATGAATTGATGATACTCAATGCATAACTACTCTAAGGAATCCTTCCTTTTGGATATAATCTATAAGAATATCCTCAAATCTTACTCCATCTGGTGTACCTTAGCAAAGGGGTTCATTATAGGGACTGAAGTGGTCCTAGAACACCATATTAATGTGGGATACCAACCACCAATATACCATGATACAATAATAGAATATTGGGAATTACCTCTTTTGGATGAAAAAATAAAATAGGGATAAACACATATTTATAGAAATGCCCCTATATGATACCAATGAAAAATATAAGTGGTTTCACTATAGGTATCCCCACAATCAGCTAAACTTGTTCAAGCTCCAACTCAGTAGAATGTTCCCCAAGGGTTCTTGAACACTATTAAGTCACTAATGGATAAATTGGAATCTATAGAGGAATTGAATGGGATGATATAACTGGAAAGGAAACCTTACCCCAAATGGGTAGATGTGACTCTCCCCCCGCCAAACATTGGGAACCCAATATTTCCATTTTTTATCGACTATGAAACTCAGAGAACTATTTGATGCATTTCATATATCTATATGATCAAATTATGGGGACCCCTAAACAACTCGAGGTAGTGAAACTCATGTGCTTTGTGAAATCACTGTACGGACCAGCCACTGTTTGGTAGACTAGTTTTCTAGCTTGGTCAATTATAGAGTGGGAAGACCTCTATAAAAAGTTCCTCTTTGAGTTTATCACAACACTGTAGAAGACAATAGTCCCCAACCTTACAAACTACATAAAAAAAGAGAATGAAATGGTCTCGTATTTCATCACTGGGTGGAAATTATTGACATACTACTTAAACATACTACACCCTCAAGAATAATTATTTCTCATATTCATAGTGAATATTTGTGAAAAGTTCACACACCACTTATCCATGTAAAGTATAAAGGAGGGTTTTGATACCTTTATGAAATTTATCAAATATTGGAAGACTATATCACATAAAGAAAAGATAAGTCTCAAGTAATTCCATCATCTCATAGAAAGAGAACTGGGTAACAATAAGATTCCACTATTTCACTTAATCATGTCCATGTTCCCAATCTGACACTGTTGTCTACACCATATCATCTGATTCTTCTTCCTAAGTATTAGCACCAATTTCTACCTCATCATGTTGATCAAAGAGATAAGAGGTGATAATAGTTTGAGGAGATGAAAACAAGGAGTATTCCTTCCAAAATGACTATATAGAGGATATTTTATCCCAACAATGGATAACATATTGATCAAGTTACCAAAGCCCAAGAAACCTAGAAAATATGGTGATGAAGATCCCCCAAACTATTTCCCCTTATATCAGGTATTGGGGAAAAACATCCAAGAGTTTTTTTTTCAAAGACATCATGTGAAACATGGTGTAATTTGGGAAAGTGAAGCTTAGAAATACACCTACACAAATGAAATTTTTATCTTCCAATTATCCAAAGGATGAGAATGGATGACATGAACTTAACAGTAATGGTACATAGAAGTTCAGTAATTTGATGGTCTGAAAGAAGATCAACCTAACTCATTCTGACCTATGAGCATAGTTGAAACACCAGACTATTCCCCTTCTACATCTGCTACAATATAGCCAACCCCCTAAGTTTCACAATACTTTGAATACCAATCTTCAAAAAAGAAACATAGTCAGAGGATAAAGAAGAAAACATAGGAATATGAACATGTTTCAAGGAAAAATTTAGATTTAAAATTAGCATACATCATGCCTATAGTCCCAGAACCATGGGCCTTGCCCCACCAAACAATATAATAAGAGTCAACATACCATACATAATATCTACCAAATGAAGAGTTTATAATCAATTCCATTAATGTTATTCATTTAATGGATCTATTCTCAGATGATGAGTTTGATTTTAAACCCAAATTTCATATACATGATTGGGTAACTGGTGTAAGAGGTTGTTAGATTCAAGGATATAGGGGAATACATGGTTGTTCCTAGAGTAACAAGTCTAACCACATATCTCCTCGAACCGTTTATTTGGGAAAACTCATGGGATATCTCTCTAGAAAGCTCAATAGGGGAATAGGAGATACCCCACACATGATAGTTACTTCCCTAACATGATAATACTATAAAATAATCTTAAGAATACATCATCATCTAATCAACATTGGTGTGAATGAATAACTAGTCAACCTAATCCACAGAGACCATAAGCACCATTGGGTTCTATTTAAAGGGTTGATCCATCCATATAAAGTTATTCAATTCCAAAATCACCTTAAAAAAAGTTCCCCCATGTAGGGAAGCGTAGACCCTTGGATCAGAAGTATGATGTTTTGAAGAAACTGGCCCTAATGATAGCCAAGATGTCAATAATGTAAGATCTATGTGTATCAAAGGAACTTTATGAAGCACTCATCGAGGCCTTGTCAAGACATTAGGGATTTGATGTTGTGGTCGTTGTTGTTGAAGTGTATCGTGTAGATAACGATCCTTCAAATGAAACACAATAATATCTTTCATAGACCTGAATGAGGATTCCATCATATATGGACATGTCATATCCTTGTACATATCTAGAAGGATAAATGACATTGATATCCAATGATATGTCACTGAAAACTGATTAGGAGTCAACCTTATTCCAATACAAACGCTTCATCAATTGGGTTTCAATGAATCTTTATTTTCTCCATCCACATTAATGTTATAGGGTTATGAAATGAATGATCAAAATACTCTTCACTAAATCATACTTTGATGTCAGTTCATAGATCTCACATTTGACTACAAATTCAGGGTTGTTGGGATAGATAAAACATTTAACTTTCTATTTAGAAGACCTTGTCTACATCAACATGTGTTTATCCCCTCGTCATACAACCAATATCTCAAATATTATTTTAATATAAAAATTGGAGAGTTTCACATTGAAAAATTCCCATTTAAATATATTGAATCGTAATAAATTGATGTAGGATTTTACCGTAAGGAAGTGTAATAGTCTATGGATGAAAATTTCCATCAGATCAATGACTCAAATGGTTTGGAGATGAATCAAGAAAACACTTTTAAATAGATTAGTGTATTGTATGTTCTTCCCATTAGTCAAA
Source organism: Viscum album (assembly GCA_963277665.1). Taxonomy (NCBI): domain Eukaryota; kingdom Viridiplantae; phylum Streptophyta; class Magnoliopsida; order Santalales; family Viscaceae; genus Viscum; species Viscum album. The sequence continues at coordinate 2,119,774,271 of OY728163.1, forward strand.
TTAATGAGGTAGGTTTTAATTTTAGAAAAAATTTAGTGACTTTCATGAGGTCAATCCTGATAATGAATCCCAACAACACTGGATAAGTTTATGACTCTCTAAGAAGTAATGAAAGACCTGATGAGAACATCTTCATTCCATCCCCTGAGTTTCAAAAAATCACTATCCCATAATATAGGCTAGAATAAGTTTTCATGATAATTAGATAAAACAAATAGTCACATTCTCAATCCCACATCTCCTTTTCTAAGATCCAAAAGGGCCTCGTAACAGCAAGATGGCCCCAAATGGTTGCTTCATCTTCTAAATATAAAAATCTCAAATCCTCACCACTCTGAGAAACATTATTCATCACCTACTTATTAATAATATGAGGAAGAGGTAAATAATGAGGGATATAAAGAAGAAAATGAGTAATGGGATTCCCCTCCAGCATTTGAGGAGGGTATTTCCACTAATTTTGGTGAGATTAAAGAGAAAATATGGGGAAAAAATAATATCCATGACCAATTTTGATCAGTGTGTCCATGGACTCCAAATAATATGAGGTATATAATTATAACCTAAGGAAACATTGATATGTGTTTTCCTATAATTACACATAGATTATAGGCCTTAAAACCAAGGTTTCCACCCATCACATGGACTTTCCAGATGACCATCGAGGATACAAATAGGTAGCCAGAAGGATACACCCATCTCATGCCTCCAAAATTGAGGCTGGAGTAGAGGAAATAATCAAGTAAAACTTCATTTAGCAAGTTATGTATCCCAAAATCCAAGAAAATTTCATCCCTATGAAGAAGAATAATGTGAAAATTAGAGTTTTCATAGACATAAGAGATCTCAACTAGAAATATTTGAATGATGACTTGTAGGTTCCAATCATAGAACTCCTAATTGATATGATAGATGGTAATCAGGACCTCTCCTTCATCGATGGTTATTCATGGTAAAACAATATTCTGATGGTACATTAAGATGAAGAATACACTGCCTTTAGATCCCACATTGATTATTATGTTATCATATAATTACTTTTTCCTTAAAGAATACTTGTTCTATATACCAACATTCCATGCATCACAATTTAAACCCCTTAATGGGGAAGTTTTTTGAATTCTATGTTGACAAAATAGTGGTTTTATCCAGATAGTTGTTTGACCACCTAGATGACCTAGAAATTGTCTTCAAAAAGATATGACAACATATCTTGAATATAAATAAATTAAAATTTTATTTTGGGGGTATCTTTGGGAATGTTTCTCAGCTTGATTGTATTCCATCATGGAATTAAATTCGGCATTGAGAAACAAAATACACCCTTATAATTTCACCTCCTCAAAACCACAAATATTTTAGAGGACATCATAGACACTCGGGATACATCTGGAGCTTCATATCCAACCTTGTGGGAAAGTGTTTTACATTCACCAAATTGATAATGAAGGGGTTCACATATCAATGGACTAGTGACTCTTAGTAATCATTTAGAAACCTTAAGAAATTCCACTTGATCCCATGAGTACTAATTATACCTATTGGTGGAATGATGCTCATTATATATGTTACAACCCTAGAGAGATCACTAGGCACCTTACTAGAGAAAAATAATGACGTTGGGAATGAAAATAGTCTCTATTATCCCATTTAAACCATGATTGATGTAGAGACTCATTATTCAGATATCAAGAAGTGTTTAATTTCATTAATCTATATAGTTTAGAAAATGAGGTACAACATGTAGCACCATGAGGTCTAATTGGACTCTCACTATAACACACCCAAATATCTCCTCAGCCAGCCAATGTTAATAGGATTTCTAACATGGTGGGATGTAATCTTACTACAATTCGATATTGGATTTGTGACTCAGAAAGCACTGAAAGGCTAAGCCTTGGAAGATTTCCTTTCCAAACACTCGTCTATAGAAACAACCCTGTTAAAAACCAAATTTCTAGATTATGAGTTATTCACTATTAAAAGTGGCCCCCAAACATGGAAAATTTGTTTTGATTGTGTATCCAGGAGCCCAACAGGGAGGATAATTGAATACCCTAAGCTCAAAAATTCCAGGATAAGGATTGTGTTAGTCTCCTTAGTGAAGATAGTTTTACCTTAATCCTTCTTGTTATCATAAGGCTATTTTAAAAATAAGGCATGATATCAAACCCTCATTTTAGTTCTAGAGCTGGAAATTAAAATACCAGGGGAACACCTAGAATTGAAAGGTGATTCATTGTTTGTAATAAAACATATCAACATATATTACACCTTTATAAAAGAAGAACTAATCCCCTAATGGACAATGCCTGAGGGTTAATGGAAGATTTCCCCTCAGATCCAACATTAGCACATGTACCATGATCACAGAATTCCCAGGAAGATGCATTGGTGAATGTAGCTATAGCTCTAGAAGATCCAAATCCTGATGAAATAGTCATCATTATTGCCCATAGTGGAATGCTATCACATTTTATTCAAGTAATAACAAAAGAGATTAATGAATCCTACCATATTCCTGAACCATATTTTCCTAAAATTGTGTGGATGATTCCAATCATAGAATATATACAGATAAAATCACTCCCATAGGATAGAGATGGGAAAGAGAAAATCTGGCAGTGATCAGCCAACATCACTCTTTATGATGGACCAAATCACTAGAAAGTCCTCTATAAATGAAGCTTTGATGGATTCATTATCATATGTATTGATAGATAAGATACCACTACTTTTATGAAATAAGTAAAAATGGGAGCCTATAGTTCCCACCAGTTAGGATACAAGATTTCCAACTAGTTATGAAGACTTGAATACTTCTAGCCTCCGATGACGCATGATTTCTCTGAATTCACATAGAAATGGAATTCCTACTAGGTTCATGACAATGTCCTCAATTAAACCTTAGAGTTTCTACATAGAGATAAATACAATTATCCATTTTCCATATGATAAATGTATATTGTGGGTCTATACCTTCTAGATACGGCTGAACAATTCAAATACATCATAAAAACTTCCAATTTATTCTCTAATTTGATAAGGTGATACCCATCAATGAATTGGTGATAAAATAATTTTATCCATCAAGAAAACCAACATCATTACCATATTTGGTGCCCCTTATACAATAATAATGGAAAAAGGAACCAATTTCTATTCTACTAAGGTGAAAAACCTATAACAGGAGTGAAATATCAAATCCAACAATTCATCATGCTATCATACAATGGGTAATGGATAGATAGAGGAATTCAACAAGACCCTATCAAGAATAATCCATAAGATAGTGGATAAAGATAGAAATTCATGGCCTGATAATATCTTTCATACCTTATGATCTAGCTAGACTAGAACTTTTACTTCCACATGGGTGACCCCATACTCACTTGTATATGGAACATAAGTAGTCCTACCCATTGAGATCAAGTTTCCATCACTTGGTGACATCATTTGTGATAAAATTCCCATAGATGAAAATCTGTGAAAATATTCAATGAATTAGAGTAGATTGATGAAAAAATATTTCCCACCATGAATCACTTGGAAGTATATCAGAATAGGATAGCACGAGCCTTTAAAAAGAATGTATGCCTCCATTCATTCCTCTAAGGAGAACCAGTATTGGTCTTTAGGACTCCAATGATCATAGGAAAGAAGCACCCAATGATTGAACCAAAGTTTTACGGACCTTATTCCATACACAAGTTCCACTCTAACATATCTTATTTTTTAATCTCATTTGATGGATAGATCATTATGACCCCAACAAATGAAAGTTTCCAAGATAAATATTTCATGTAATCACATGATATATGTCCATTATGAAAGATTTTAAATTGTCTAGATGGTCTTTTTAACATGGCCAAAAAAGGAATGACATAATTTCCATGATGCATGACATTAAGTTCCATGGCATCATCATTCTTTTTGAATGAAGTTAAAATACATGACATGTGGTCCCAATTGTATGACCTAAAACTAAAAGACCCCAATTGTACTTATTTCATGACATTAAACAGCATGGTTAACATCCCTACCATTCCACATTAATAAATCCTTGAAATATTATAAGCTAATACACTCCACATGGTCACTTAAAGTTAGTCCTCCATATCAAGTGTAAGTTCCAATCACATCCCTTTAACCCCATTTGGTTCGAGATTCCCTCTTGTCCAGATAGGAGGAAGAGAGAATGGGAAGCTCCAATGAAAAAATCCCCACCCGCATCATTATCAATCTATTGTGGAACATGGGGCTCATTTATACGAATAATCTCTAGCATTATCATTACCTTACCACATGACATAATACTGTGTGGTTTACATCCTTGTTTCTTGATGATAAGCTACACAATCATTTCAAGAACTATGTGTGGCTTGATTTTTATTCAAATGATATACATAGTGACGATTAATCCTCCCATTATGGGTCCAACCATGATAAAAAGAATGAAAATTTTCATTTTACCTATATATTAATTAGAAATTCATAGGGAAATTTTCCAGAACATATGGCTTGATTCTCATTACAATTACATACATAGTGATGCCTAGACCTCATGTATTGGGACCAGCCATCATTCTGGAAAACATTATATCCCCCTTTACCAAATCAAATCCTGATTAATGTGGGGAAAAATTTTAATAACTACATTTGGTTGATTGTTTCTCCATCATGATATGTAGTGATGCTCATATCCTATATCCTGGTCCAACTGCAATATTTCTTTCCACATCAAATGACCCACATCCTTACCACAAGATGTTAAACTTCACGGGAAACATCTTCACTGCATGATGATAAACTATAAGATATTTTCAATAATGACATGTGGATTGAGTTTCATCCCAAGGAGGTATGTGGTGGTGCTCAAATATCTAATATCGAGTCCAACCATGCAAAAACAATATTTCCCACTCCCTGTGTACAAGTCCAACCTGTATAGGGATCCTTTCAAGAACTATGTGTGGTTTGATAATCATTCTATTGAGATATCTATTGATTCTTAGATATACAATATTGAGTCCATACACAACTAATAAACATAATTCCCTTTTTCATGTGTATAAATCAGACCTGTATAGGGAATCATTCAAGAACTATGTGTTTCTATATTCTCAACCCAATTAGATACATATTGATGTTGGGGTCTCTAATATTAGGCCTAGCCACAATAAAAAAATATCACACTACCTATGTATGTGTCAAAACTACATAGGTAACCTTTCAAGAATTACATGTGTCTTGATTCTCATTCTAATGAGATACATAGTAACACCCAGATATCTAATCCTGGGCCCAGCCACAATGGAGAAAAAATTACACTTTTTAAGTGTACGAATCAAACCATCAAAGGGAATATTTCAAAGACTATGTATGGATTTATCCTTATTCTAATGAGATGTGTAGAGATTCTTGGATGATACTTCATATTCTAGAAACTAGAATATATAAATTACCCTAACCTTATTTTTTTGTCCTTATGTTGATGAAGAATCCTTTACCACTCCTTGTTTTTCACACATAACATATCTCATGTGGGATTATGATATTTGGTTAATTATTTCCTTAAATATTTAAGGTATATCATTTTTCATCAGGATTATCATGATCTTGGATGTGATACCTTCAATGGAAAACTATATTTCCTCATCATATGATAATAAATAGCATGATTTCCTCAAGAACTACATATGGCTTGATTCTCATTTCAATGAGATACATAGTGACATTCAAATCTTAAATCATGGACCCATCTACAAGTAAATATGGGAAATACCCCAACTCTCATTTATATAATTCAAATCTACATAAGAGGATTCAATATGGGTTATCACCCTTTTCATGATCCCATATTTAAAAACACTTTTATCCGCACATGAATTAAATCAATATAGAGAATCCTTTTGAGAACTATGTGTGGATTGATTATTTCTTCAACAAGAAACATAGTCACGCTTTTTTCCTATACCATAGTCCATATTCAATATTTCTGTATTATTCATGTCCAATCACCTTCATCCTTATCAAATGACATTAAACTACATAGCATATGTCCTTATCACATGTTATAAAACTAAACAAAAAGTGTCTTGAACTCATTACACTAAAACTTCACAGTACCTCATAATCTATTTGTGGATTGATTATCTTTCCAATGAGATACATAGTGACTCCTAGTTATCATTTCCTAGTCCCATCCATAGGGTAAAGAAAAATGACCCCTCTATCACATACGAAAAGAGATCTATATATGATATATTAATTTGGGTCCCCTAATTAGGGGGGTCTACTATGGACATAGATATTTCCCCCTTCTATATATGAGTCGGATATATGTAAGGGAATCTATAATTAATTTAAAATATTGGTCAAAATGATTAATTTGTGCTTGTACATATACCTTACACACTTCATACTCCTAATAATATAACTTTTTAATCACCATAACCTCTCTACATCTCCCAGTGAAAGAATGTCTGATACATGAGGATTCCATTATCTAAAAATGTAGTAACAAGCCCTGATTGTCTATTAAAACATATACCCACAAAGTGTTTTTTGGAAAGATTATTAAACTTTTTGACTATATTGTAACACACCCTAATTTTATTAGGATAATATAGACCAAAAAATGGGGGTTTTATCCAATGGTAACTTCACCCTTGGGAGAAGCCTCTTCATTCCTCATGAGCTTTGATGACATTATGTTGGAACTCGTGATTCAAACTTGTCTATGATCATCACTCAAATATTTTTTCCATAATATTTCTCCAGATATGAGAACCTAAAGTCCTTGGTTTACAATTTCTTCCCTCGTGTATTATGTATGCTGGAATGACTTGGTTCTTTAGGCCGCATATCACCAATATTTTCCACAATGTTATAGTCCATGTTTAAGGAACTAACACTATATGAACCTCATTTCCCATTCTGGGGTCACACCTATGTTGGGAACTTATTCCCCCAATTCTTGGGTAACTTGGACAAAAAATTATCCTTTTGTAATCAGGTAGTTTCCTTCCACGAAACCAGACTTTGTTTCTAAGTAAATCTGAATATCTATAAACTTTCTTAGACAATTGGTAATTGAATATTGGAATAAATAAGAACAAGTTTACTTTACTATGATGTAACACACCCTTGTGTTAATTTCATAATTTATCCCACAAAATGATATCTTAATCCAAAGGATTCTATTATTTGACTACGATGTAACATGCCCCTGTTTTATTTATATAAAGTAATCCCACAAAATTGGGGTTCAAAATAGTAGTAACATCAACTTTAGGAGAGACCTCCTATATCTCCATAAACCATTTTTAATATAACACTATTTTGATCTAGAGATACCCAGGTTACATCTTAAAACATTCCCCTATTCATACCTAAATGTAACAATGAATTCCTAAAAGGATTAACATATATGGGGATAATTATTAACCTTTCAGTCAAAGATAAAGACCTTAAATTATAGCCCCTTAATTTCTTGGTTGTATGAAATTAAACTAAATAACATAAAATCTTTATCATAATATGTTAAATAGTAAAACAAATTCCTCATCAAAAGATATTAAAGAACATAGTCAATGTTTTGGTCGCATGCGAGTAAACTGCATGATGCTTCAAACCTTGTAAGAAAGGGGAATTCCCCCTAACATCAGTCACTTAAAAAAATGTAACCACATTGACATAAATTCATATATGAGAAGTTTTTCATCCATTTACAATGCCAATACAAATTATCTCTTAATTAAAATACACATTCCTTTAGAAAAACCACTCATCATAATCTTGAGAAATCCAAATCTTTGTAAACTTCCTTCAGCTATCTCCAGTAGAATTTCAGAATTCCAAAGAACTCCTTTGACTCACTATGTTGTAACACTCACTAGTTAGATTCTCATATGTCACCAACCAAATTTCTAGGCCTTCCATCCAAATAATGATAATATTTGACTATATATAAACATACCGCAGATGGATTTACATAAAATAACCCACAAAACATGTTTTCCAACCAGCTATAAATTCTTCCTCATGAGAGACCACATCTATTCCCAAATATCATATTTTATATTGTGAACTACACAATCATGGCTCAAAATTACACATTAGTATTTGAAGAATTTTGGAACAGTATTGGATAACAATCCTTGTATGGGTCATCATTTCAAAACATATGGTCAATTTTTTCAACCAAAAACACTAGTCTCATTAGTCCAGCTTTCATGACATTAAAATTACCCCAAAAACAGATATAGTACTACATAAATTGAATTCATGAAAAGGTAACACGTGAAAGAATTTTATTATCAGCTCTTTATGCCTGCACTCCACGTTGTTTAGGGGAAAAATAAGGATGGAAAATAAATAGGAACAAAAAATGTTAGGATGAAAACCTGAAAAGAGCAGTCTAATAAAAATCCATTTCTCACCCACTATGTCTTAATTATATTGGACATAGGAAAAAATTAGGGTGATGAAATAAAAGACACAAAGTTTTTAGGGTTTTCCATTTGATCCTAGAAATAGTCTAACTATACTCGCTAGGCCCCATAGCTTATGAAAAAACTAGATCAGCCTTCCACACTTGAGGTAGAACCAATGCCCACAAAATGATTTTGGAATGAATCAAAGTTCACTAAAGTTACCTTCAAACTAGATTCTACTCATTCAGAATGAATCTAATTCTATGGGGGGATGTTTTGAAAATGATAAATATGTTCCATAAACTTTTCTGTATAATTCAATATGTGAAACTCACTTAGACACAAAATTTTGAGTTTGAGTATAAATATATATTTATCTCATATAGAGATGATTGTAATTACATGTTTCATAATCAAAAACTTCCATGACCAGGCTTGAAAGGTTCATTGGACACTAGTAAAGGACCTTGCACTAGACCCCTGTATGGGTCACCTACATGAGACACGTACATGGGACCCCGTCGTGGGGCACCTATATGGGACACCCACATTAAGAACCTACGAAGGACCCCTACACCAGACACCTACATTAGACACATGCATAGGACACTTGTATGGGACACCTGCACATGATACCTTTATGGCACCCCTAAATAGGACACCTACATGGGAGACCTGCATGTGACACCTACATAGGACACCTGCGCCAGATATATTCATGGGAAAACTACTCCATGGACCTTCACAGACAACCTCCTTTGACCAGGCTCCCAAATTTTATTATAATTAGGACCCTAAGAGTTCTCATTTTCAAAACTGTAATATTATAATAAGTCCTAATGTTCTGATTGTATAGCCCCTTTACCTAGGTTCTTCATAATCCCTCATGTATCCCTCTACAATGAGATAAAATAGGGAATCCTAGGGGATATGTGATATCAAATTCCATTCAAGGTCTGAAATAAAACACACTTGCACGAGGACTATAGCATCCTGCCTTTTTATCACATAAACTTTCATTACATTTTACAAAACTGAGGATCTTTAAGGTTTAGTGTCTTGGAAACCAGTAACTTTAAACATGAAAACATAAAAGATTATTCTTAAACACTTGAAAGGATTCTCCTCATGTTCATCCTAGGTTCATTACTACATCTCATAACCTGGGGACATTCATCAAAAGAATGGGTGAGCAGAAGGCCCAGTAAGGGAAACAAGAGAAACATTTTACATGTGAACTTAAGATACTTCAATAAGGTCATGAAAAGAACATTAAGGCATGAGAAAGAAATCATGAGTCATATCATAATAAAAATGAAATTTTTCATAACTTGAAGATGTGGCTGAAACATTTAATATTGACAATCATTTTGTTTCACCAAGGTCCGCCCCAAGGTGTCATTAAAAATTACCAAGGTTATTCACCAAAGTATCAGTCTAAAAAGTCATCTCTAGAGATTAAGTCTTTACCCAATGCATTAGAGCGCTATCTGGGCGCACCCTTGACATGTCTTTATTATCATGTGAGCCACATATATCATCATCAATCATTTCATAAACAACCCATATAGCATAAAACAAATGGGTTTCATTTCATAATCATAACGTTTTAAAAACTGCTTTAAAGACATATTCTTTATGTTACTTTAAACCCACGGAAAAGGGAAAGCGGGTTTCATGTATGTAAATCCCAGAATTTAAAATAGAAAATTTTGATGTATATGTGAATACCCATATAGAAGGTAGAGCTTTGAGTATTCACTTAATAAAATAAAATATCTTTAGAAAAAAGAGAGAGGCATTTTGAGGTGAAAATTCTGCAGCATAACGGCTATGTTACAAGGTTTTTAGAAAACATTGAAAAGAGAGGGGACATGGGTCAAAAATTCATAAATGACCCATAAAACAGTAGAGGGACAGAATATAAGGGATTTAAGAACATGGTAATGAAATTTAAAAATATACCATATGAAATGAAGAACATAAAAGGAAGACAAAAATAAGATTTCTCTTATGAAAATTCGGCAGCCTAACAGCATTACATAAACTTCAACCAAAAATGAATTGATGAGATAAAATAGGGTCTCTAATCATATGAACATAAAATATCAGTATGATAGATATAGAGATCATACCCCAACATAATAAAAATTAACTTGCAAGACTTGACATGGAATTAGAACTTTGAAAAGGGAGAAAGGTGCAAGGACCACTTAAAAATCCAGCAGCCTAACGACGCCACTTAAACTTCAAAATACTGAATTGAAGATATCAAATGGGGTCCCTCATCATATGGTCATAAAATATCATTATGATAGATATATAGATCATACCCCAACATAACAAAAAGTAACTTGAAAGAATTTACATGAAAGTAGAACTTCAAAACGAGAAGGGTGAAGAACCACTTAAAAATTCGGCAGCCTAACGGCGCCACTTAAAACTTCAAAATACTGAATTGAAGAGATCAAATGGGGTATCTAATCATATGGTCATAAAAAATCATTATGATAGATATATAGATCATACCCCAACATAACAAAAATTAACTTGAAATAATTGATATGAAAGTACAACTTCAAAACGAGAAGGGTGAAGAACCACTTAAAAATTCGGCAGCCTAATGGCGCCACTTAAAACTTCAAAATACTAAATTGAAGAGATCAAATGGGGTATCTCATAATATGGTCATAAAAGATCAGTATGATAGATATAGATATCATACCCCAACATAACTAAAAAGAACTTGAAATAATTGACATGAAAGTAGAAGTTCAAAATGAGAAGGGTGAAGAACCACTTAAAAATTCGGCAGCCTAACGGCGCCACTTAAAACTTCAAAATACTGAATTGAAGAGATAAAATGGGGTCTCTCATAATATGGTCATAAAATATCAGTATGATATATATATAGATCATACCCCAACATAAAAAAAAGGAATTTGAAAGAATTGACATAAAAGTAGAACTTCAAAACGAGAAGGGTGAAGAACCACTTAAAAATTCGGCAGCCTAACGACGCCACTTAAAACTTCATAAAACGAAATAATGAGAGTAAGAGGGGATCTCTAATTATGTGAACATGAAAAGGGAAGTAAGAGGAGTATAAAAGAACACCCTTTAACATAAGAACATGGATCATAAAAGAAATTACATAAAAGAGATTACTTGAAAAGAAAGAGAGAGGTTGGATCCCTTACCTTAAAACGTAACTCTTAAAACTCAAAGGTTGGGACCTTGAGGGCTTGGGGGCAACTTGGGAGGACTCCTTGGGAGGTAATAAGACAAGAACTTTGTTGGGGGAGAGTGGGGAGTCGAATGGATGAGAGGATGGCTTGGTATTTATAGGGAAAGTGAGGGGACAAAGCATTAATGGCCAAGGGACACCTCATTAGTGGTTTTGGAAAAACCATGGGCTTGCCCATGGTATTGGCCAATTGGGACACCTCATACCTTATATTACTATTCATAAGTCGACCATATTGATTACATACTTAATACATCATTTAATGATGTCATTAAACACCCGTAACTTAAAAACTGTATTTTCACTATTCATCAAAAATTCAACTTTCTCAGAATAATCCCAAAATTTCACCTTAACCAAATATCAATGATCTGATTTCAAAAATAAACTCCATTTTATAAAAATAATTTTCTAAATATTTTTAATTTATTTTTTAAATAAATACACTATTCACCGAAAATTCATTTTTTCAGAAAAAACCCCAAAAATTACCATTACATAATATCGGTGCTCTGAGTTCAAAAATAAAATCCATTTTATAAAAATAATTTTTTAAATATTTTTAATTTAATTTTTAATTAAAAAACACTATTCACTCTAAAAAACTAATACTTGAATAATAATTTATGAAATCGTTATTTAACCATTTAATTGAATCACATTACTAAATCAAGGTGCCTAGATTATATTAATACTTTATTTAAGTGAGATTACTAATATATTTGGACACATTAATAATCCTAATCGTAAAATCACTATTCATAATTTACTATTCATAAAAAATTAAGTTGATCTTATTAGACTCTAAATTTCATACTGAACATAATTGTAGAAGACCATTTTTCAAAAATCATTACACATTTTTAATTATTTAAGGTTTACATAAACATTTTTTAAAATATCCTTTCTCTAAAATTCACCAAAAATATGCATACTATATTTATCCGGACATTTGAAAATTCATAAACTTAATTATAAGAGGAAATCAAAAAATTTATTTAAGGCAAAGGATTACACAAGGTAGTTACGGTCTCCTTACATATCCCCTTATCACACCAGCATAGGACCTAAGTGTAAGGTGTGTTAAGGTGAGACCATCCGAGGGAGTCTCAGATAACATTGCACGAGTAGTAATTTCTATCAGTTTGAACTTCTCACGAAGTCTATTTAGTTATAGCTTCACATGATGAAGTTCGTCTTGGGATTGGTCTAGAGAAAAGCCCAGTGGTGCTACCTCCTTCCCAAGTTCCGTTAGATGGGCTTCGATTGGCCCGAGACTACTGGATGAGGCCATCGAATCTCCTTTCTATATTAATTAACTAAGGTCACTTGTATTTAGATGAAAAATTCACAACATTCAGTTTTCAACGGTCATACTGACTAATGGTCATATACCAGTCAAAACCCAACAGTCTCATTTTTATTATACTCATGTTATCAAACGAAAGAGTTTTGTTGAGTATGAAAAATAAAAAAACACAAAAAAATTAGGAAACAAGATTTATTCAAAATTTTGGGTTGTTACAATCTTACCCCCTTAAGAAATTGCGTCCTCGCAATTTTTAAAATTGGGTTTTGAAATTTCATTGAAAGTCCCACATCGGAAAAAGAGTCAGTAACACTATTACTTTAATAGAAAGAAAAGGAAGTACAAAGGCCACCCGAGTTAACCCATACTAGGATTCCATGTAAGAAAACATGGATATGGAAGAAAAAAACAAAGGGTCGTGTTCTGTGGGAGAGTGATAGAAAACATGATTAGGAGAAAGTTAACAATAAGAAAATCACAAACATATGATGTGTATAAACGGTCTTTAATTACCCAGTAGGAAACGTTAATAGACAATGTTTTTGTTTTATGTTCCTTTTCATAGTTTTGAGGAATTAATTTACTACATAGAATAAAAACATAAGGAAATATACCTACCCTCAAGTAGAGTTTCATCCTTTAATAAGTTTCTACCAAAACTAATCTTTTCTCCAAACGATGAGCATTCAAAACTACTTGGTCTCATCAAAGCACAAGAATCATCTTATAGAGAATCACAAAATCCACAAAAGATTAACTATATATTTCTTCTATCTTTAAACATTATCCCAAAAACAGAAAGGGTAAGATAAAACAACTCTTCCAAAATAAAGAACCCCAGAGGAAGGGAAACTACTTTAAATCTTAAAAGCTCCACGGTACTACCCAAAGTTCATCATAGACCATTCCGTAAATAATTGTCCTTAAAAATCCTCAAAATAAACCAAACTAAGATTGAAACCCAAATACAAGAAGGATTTGATAACATTGTCTTCCAAGATAAACTTTATCATTCATCTCCAAACAACATCAAACACTCAAAACATCTTATAAAAAAGTAACTAAACTAAAAATATTTACCCCAAGATAGGTTAATTGTTCCCATAAGTAACCTAAATTACTATATGACCACCTTAAATTCATCGATTCTTCAAAATATAAGTCAACCTTACTCCTAAATGAAAATACCGTAGTAATCTATTTACCTCGATCATATAGGGTCCCCAAAATAGTGAACGTCTTCCAAAATAATAATCATATTTTAATCCCCTAATCATCCCTGTCATATTAATACGACAATCGTCGCATTTCCTATCACATTGGTTGTTGGGAAATGTTCTTCCATTTCCCATCATTAACTAAGAAGAGAAAGCATAATTAGGGGCTTAAGTACTTAGCCAATAATCATGAAAAGGAACTGAAAGCATATAAGGATAACTTGTAGAAGAAAAGTATACCCTAACTTGTGATCCCCTAGGTTCCCATCTAGGTTATCCATGATCATATATTCTTATGTGAATCTTTATTTTATTTTATCTTTGTTCCTTTAACAATGGTTCATACTAAGCTTATGAATTTACCAAAGCATATCCCCCGGGAGTGTCGTAACCAAGAGTGCAGAAAGGCCCGTTGTCGTGTACCAGTTCCTGTTCAAGTCTATCTCAAATCGATGTTTTCGGGTTTTACCCCTATGTACATCCGTGTCAGAGCCACCTCTACCTGCTCGTATCCAGACAGGGATGTATTTTCTTGGCAACCCCTTACTCAATACTCACAAAAATACCAGGAAGATTTCCTATATTTAAACTTTTCTATAGGGTTATTCCTAGAGTTTTCATATCCTAATTTCCACAAATAACTAAACCATCCTTTGATACCAACTATAGCATCCCGCCTTTTTATCACATAAACTTTCATTACATTTTACAAAACCGAGGATCTTTGAGGTTTAGTGTCTTGGAAACCAAGAACTTTAAACCTGAAAACATAAAAGATTCTTCTTAAACACTTGAGAGGCTTCTCCTCATGTTAATCCTAGGTTCATTACTGCATCTCATAACCTGGGTACATACATCAAAATAAAGGGTGAGCAGAATTCCCAGTAAGGGAAACAAGAGAAACATTTTACATGTGAGCTTGAGATACTTCAATAAGGTCATTAAAAGAACATTAAGGCATGAGAAAGAAATCATGAGGCATATCATAATAAAAATAACATTTTTCATAACTTGAAGATGTGGCTGAAACATTAAATATTTAAAATCATTTCGTTTCACCAAGGTCCATCCTCAAGGTGTCATTAAAAATTACCAAGGTTATTCACCAAGGTATCAGTCTAAAAAGTCATCTCTAGAGATTAAGTCTTTACCCAATGCATTGGAGCGCTATCTGGGCGCACCCTTGACATGTCTTTATTATCATTTGAGTCACATATATCATCATAAATCATTTCATAAACAACCCATATAGCATAAAACAAATGGTTTTCATTTCATAATCAAAACGTTTTAAAAACTGCTTTAAAGACATGTTCTTTATGCCACTTTAAACCCACGGAAAAGGGAAAGCGGGTTTCATGTATGTAAATCACAGAATTTAAAATAGAAAATTTTTATATATATGTGAATACCCATATAGAAGGTAGAGCTTTGAGTATTCACTTAATAAAATAAAATATCTTTAGAAAAAAGAGAGAGACATTTTGAGACGAAAATTCAGTAGCATAACGGCTATGTTACAAGGTTTTTAGAAAACATTGAAAAGAGAGGGGACATGGGTCAAACATTCATAAATGACCCATAAAACAGTAGAGGGACAGAATATAAGGGATTTAAGAACATGGTAATGAAATTTGAAAATATACCATATGAAATAAAGAACATGAAAGGAAGACAAAAATAATATTTCTCTTATGAAAATTTGGCAGCCTAACAGCGTTACATAAACTTCAACCAAAAATGAATTGATGAGATAAAATATGGTATCGCATAATATGAAAATAAAATATCAGTATGATAGATATAGAGATCATACCCTAACATAATAAAAATGAACTTCCAAGACTTGACATGGAATTAGAACTTTGAAAAGGGAGAAAGGTGCAAGGACCACTTAAAAATCCAGCAGCCTAACGACGCCACTTAAACTTCAAAATACTTAATTGAAGAGATAAAATGGGGTCTCTCATCCTATGGTCATAAAATATCAGTATGATAGATATATATATCATACCCCAACATAACAAAAAGGAACTTGAAATAATTGACATGAATGTAGAACTTAAAAACGAGAAGGGTGAAGAACCACTTAAAAATTTGGCAGCCTAACGGCGCCACTTAAAACTTCAAAATACTGAATTGAAGAGATCAAATGGGTTATCTCATAATATGGTCATAAAATATCAGTATGATATATATAGAGATCATACCCCAACATAACAAAAAGGAACTTGAAATAATTGACATGAAAGTAGAACTTCAAAATGAGAAGGGTGAAGAACCACTTAAAAATTCGGCAGCCTAACGGCGCCACTTAAAACTTCAAAATACTGAATTGAAGAGATCAAATTGTGTCTCTCATAATATGTTCATAAAAGATCAGTATTATATATATATAGATCATACCCTAACATAACAAAAAGGAACTTGAAAGAATTTACATGAAAGTAGAACTTCAAAACGAGAAGGGTGAAGAACCACTTAAAAATTCGGCAGCCTAACGGCGCCACTTAAAACTTCAAAATACTGAATTGAATAGATCAAATGGGGTATCTCATCATATGGTCATAAAAGATCAGTATGATAGATATAGATATAATACCCCAACATAACAAAAAGTAACTTGAAAGAATTGACATGAAAGTAGAACTTCAAAACGTGAAGGGTGAAGAACCACTTAAAAATTCGGCAGCCTAACGGCGCCACTTAAAACTTCATAAAAAGAAATAATGAGAGTAATAGGGGATATCTCATTATGTTAACATGAAAAGGGAAGTAATAGTAGTATAAAAGAACACCCTTTAACATAAGAACATGGAGAATAAAAGAAATTACATAAAAGAGATTACTTGAAAAGAAAGAGAGAGGTCTGATCCCTTACCTTAAAACGTAAATCTTAAAACTCAAAGGTTGGGACCTTGAGGGCTTAGGGCACCTTGGGAGGACTCCTTGGAAGGTAATGAGACAATAACTTTGTTGGGGGAGAGTGGGGAGTCGAATGGATGAGAGGATGGCTTGGTATTTATAGGGAAAGTGAGGGGACAAGGCATTAATGGCCAAGGGACACCTCATTAGTGGTTTTGGAAAAAGCATGGGCTTGACCATGGTATTTGTCCATGGTATTGGCCACTTGGGACACCTCATACCTTATCTTACTATTCATAAGTCGACCATATTGATTACATACTTAATACATCATTTAATGATGTCATTAAACTCCTGTAACTTAAAAACTGTATTTTCACTATTCATCGAAAATTCAACTTTCTCAGAATAATCCCAAAATTTCACCTTAACCAAATATCAATGCTTTGATTTCAAAAATGAACTTCATTTTATAAAAATAATTTTCTAAATATTTTTAATTTATTTTTTAAATAAATACACTATTCACCGAAAATTCATTTTTTCAGAAAAAACCCCAAAAATTACCATAACATAATATCGGTGCTCTGAGTTCAAAAATGAAATCCATTTTATAAAAATAATTTTTTAAATATTTTTAATTTGATTTTTAATTAAAAAACACTTTTCACTCGAGAAAACTAATACTTGAATAATAATTTATGAAATCGTTATTTAACCATCTTATTGAATCACATTACTAAATCAAGGTGCCTAGATTATATTAATACTTTCTTTAAGTGAGATTACTAATCCATTTGGACACATTACTAATCCTAATCATAAAATCACTATTCATAATTTACTATTCATCAAAAATTAATTTGATCTTATTAGACTCTAAATTTCGTACTGAACATAATTGTAGAAGACCATTTTTTGAAAATCATTACACATTTTTAATTATTTAAGGTTCACATAAAGATTTTTTAAAATATCCTTTCTCTAAAATTCACCAAAAATATGCATACTATATTTATTCGGACATTTGAAAATTCATAAACTTAATTATAAGAAGAAATCAAAAAATTTATTTAATACAAAGGATTACACAAGGTAGTTACGGTCTCCTTACATAGCCCCTTATCACACTAGCATAGGACCTAAGTGTAAGGTGTGCTAAGGTGAGAGAATCTGAGGGAGGCTCAGATAACATTGCACGAGTAGTAATTTCTTTCAGTTTGAACTTCTCGCGAAGGCGATTCCGTTATAGCTTCACATGATGAAGTTCGGCTTGGGATTGGTCCAGAGCAACGCCCAGTGGTGCTACCTCCTTCCCAAGTTCCGTTAGATGGGCTTCGATTGGCCCGAGACTACTGGATGAGGCCATCGAATCTCCTTTCTATATTAATTAACCAAGGTCACTTGTATTTAGAGTCAAAATTCGCAACATTCAGTTTTCAACGGTCATACTGACTAACGGTAATATAACAGTCAAAACCCAACAGTCTCATTTTTATTATACTCATGTTATGAAACGAAACAGTTTTGTTGAGTATGAAAAATAAAATAACCCAAAAAATTAGGAAACAAGATTTATTCAAAATTTTGGATCGTTACAAGGACACCTTCTACCCTATTGTTCAATCACCTGTGGAAGGCCCCTAACCTAATCAGGGACCTACATAAGCCTCATCCATGGACACATGAGGATACATATGGTACCTCAGCTAAAGCCTCTCCCAATTTTTTTTCCTAGCTAGTCCATTTCCCAAATAATATACATCCCGAATTGGTCTATAACCTTTTTAGAAATGAACTTCTAGTTCCTCCTAGGACCTACACTAAGAACCTTTTCTATCTAAGCTAGGACCTATGAGAGCCCCCATTTTAGGCCCTATTCCAAGAAAATAATAGAAGGGAAAATATTACATTGCTCCCCTTATTTGAATGGAACCAAATAGAAACCTCATCTGAAGCCTCCAAAATTTCAAAACCAAGGGAGGATCCACACCAACATGTTCCCAATTTATGAATGAATTCATATGGTCATAGGTTTCTTATAAATTTCATACCTACTAGTTAGGATCATCAGGTTAAATGTGAGTATTCATTCACATGGTCATGAGTACCCCAACCCTAGGGAAGGTGTTAAGGATTTACTAATGTCACATACTAGTGTTATGACCATGTCCTTTCCTAGTTATCTTTATAACCCAAATCCTTTGTTCCTAGTAGGGAGGGGTAGGATCACACCTTCATTTCCTTTTGAAAGGGAATAATATCATCCCCTACTATAGAGCCAATTTTAGGAAGTCCCCCCTATATTAATCCCTTATCCTTTTTTGAGGTATGTTTAACTCTTCCACATCTTTTCCTCTAGGATTGTGTCAGTGTCGATAGTCAGTTGGAAGTGTTTAAGTGTGTTTCTTTTTGGATCTTATGCTTCCCCTTATTTATCACATTAAATAATGACTCATTACGTCTCATGTGGAATTATAGGACTACCATGATTAGGAAATCAACCTAGTCAGATTCATGTTTTGGAAGATAATATTCTTTCAGATCCTTCTCTTTCCTTCCTTTATGTTGCCTCTATAGGTATGGTTCCTCAAGACTAGGTGTCCAATCTCAGGGAAAATCAGATTGTCTACTTTCTTAGATATCTTGTTTCCTCTTATTTCTCACAGCAAACATGACTCATCTAGTCTTAGAGGGTTATGGTGGTCATGAAATCCATATGATTCCAAACCCCATGAGAATAATACCAACTGTAAGTCCCAAATGAACCTATGGGCCTCATATTAATTATATAAACAAATCATACCAAACCATAAGAAATCCTACTTCTGAATAATATCCAAACAAAATATTCTCATTCACTAGTGTATCCCTCCTAGAGTATTCCCCTATCCTTTCTTGCAAGAAGTTTCACTATTTAGCCTCATCATCCCCTAGGTTGTGTCTAGATGGATAGTATGACGTGACTATCCTAGACACACAATTGGAGAGGGAACATGTGCATCCAATCCCATTATTATTCTCTCATCACCCTGACATATTCCACTAGTGGAGGGGTGGATGCGTGTGGTTTTTTGGATCTTAATATTTCAATTTTTTCTCAAATTTAATCATGAATCATCAAGACTC
Source organism: Viscum album (assembly GCA_963277665.1). Taxonomy (NCBI): domain Eukaryota; kingdom Viridiplantae; phylum Streptophyta; class Magnoliopsida; order Santalales; family Viscaceae; genus Viscum; species Viscum album. The sequence goes on from OY728163.1 coordinate 2,119,794,476, forward strand.
ATGTGGAATTAGAAGATAACAATGATGTTTCATGTTTTAGAAGAGAATATTCTTTTGAATATTCCTCTTTCATTCCTTCATAGTGCCTCCATAAGCATGGTTCCTCAAGTCAATGTATCCAATCTCATGGAAATACAGATTTTTGGGTTCTTAGATATCTTGTTTCCTCTTGTTTCTCATATCGATCATGACTCACATGATCTTAGAGGTTCACATTGGTCATGACATCCACATGATTCTATACTCTATTGGCATTATTCCAAGTGTATGTACCAACTCAACCTATATAATATTATTCAGTATTACCCCCAATAATAACCAAACCTTAGGGAATACTCCTCAGGAGTAATCCCCAACCAAAATATATTCATTTACTATGGAATCATCCTCATGATTAATCCCTAATCACAGCCTCCAAACCATCAGGAATCATTTTTTGGAGTAATCCCCAAACAAAAAACAAATTAACATGGAATCTTACTCAATTATAAACACTAAAATCTAACCTTAGGGACTCCTCTTTAGGAATAAGACCCAACAATATCACCATACTCATCCTTGGGCCTCTTACTTAGGTGTAATTCCTAAAAAACCTCCAAATCACCATAAGTTGAGACATACCTCAAGGCCCCTTTCACAGAGAATCCTCTTCAAGATTAAGACCCAATAAAAATCCCTTCAAAAATGTCATACCCCCCTATGATCCAAACCTAAGGACCTTCATATGAATTGGTCCTCACCAATGAACTATGTAGCCTATGATTCCCATTTAAATGGGATACATAGGAAGCCTCCTTGAGGTCCAAACCAAACACCCCAAATCAACCCTATTCTCTATAGGACACATTCCCACTATAGTATCATTCAATTTGGGAGTCTATATACCTTATAATTTATCTAAGATGATTCATCATAAGTCCAACACTAAGCATTGTCTATGAAACTTATTCTTGTATGCATTATCCATATGATGTTAAACTACATGGTTTGATCCTTATCGCAAGACCTTAAAAGGTATAATGCGCCCCGTTAAGTGGAATCGAACTACATGGGTTCAGATTCCATTCATGAGGATATGTAGGAAGCCTGTTTTATGGGTCTGATCCTGATATAAAAACATCTAATGTCTCCCTAGATGATGATACACTCCATAGTACCCCGCTATGTGGCATAAAACCAGTATCGTCATGATAAAAACCATATAATCTCTAATCTATACATAAAGGGATACCATTTATAGAGAACCTCAGATACATATATATATATATATATATATCTTCATTTATTAAGAACCTAAGATGCATATAGATTATTAAAAGAACCACACATTCTAATAATTGATTATTAATTCAGGTTTGACCCACGTCATACTTGGGAATTAATGAGGGATTCATGAACATATCATAACTCTATAAGAGATTCCCATATTATGAAACAATTTAACCAAAAAAGGTGTGATGATTCTGTCCTCTCATCCTCACAAAAAATGTGACTTCTTAAGAATCGTTGGCCAAAATCCGCATTGAGCACCTGAATTTTGAAAGTAGGTCCCTCATGGATACATATCTATTGGGAGTTTCCCATTCCAAAAAAAAACCCATTAGAAACCATTTCAAAAAAGTGGACCTGAATTGAGTGATTTCAAAAAACTCAACCCTTATAATCAATCATTTGGTACAATGAATCCCCATAAAAAACACAACCATTTACCTATAAATATGGTTGTGGACCCATAGTGTTTTATGAGAATTAGTTAAAATCTAATTAATTCACCCTTTTCATTGGAATCAAGTTTTTTTTACAATATTCATTTGAAAAAAATACTTAGAATTAATTTTAATCATCATTTATGATACTATTTTTATGTGATGAGAAGTTATAAAATGTAAAATTCATAAACTAAACAATGAAAAATTTTATTAAGATGTTTTACAAGAGAATACTTGTGAAAATAGAAATTTTAAATTATTTTATAAATGATCAATTGGATACTTAGAATGATGACTCAATCTCTACATAAAGGATGGATATGTTAGAGAATCCCATGATTGAGAAAAAATCATTCAGTAACTATGAAAAACACTATAGGATTAATTTATTAGGGAACTATTGGAATAAAAATTATGTAATATACACCGTAAATATTTTTCATCTTTTGAGATGATTTCTAGATCTCAAATTTCAACTATAACTCCCCCAAAAATTTGTTCAAGAGTGCAATGGAAATTATCTGCTGGAACATTTCAACTCATAGCCACAATATAAGGTACCACAACACGATGCTAGCATATATACTATAGAATCTGGCATATATGATCATCAATCAAATTCCATCAACTAAAGTTTCTCCTCAAAAAAATAAATCATCTACAAGAATAGTATGTTGTATAGTCTTCAATGCTAGGAAATAGAATGGGATCTATGATCATGTGGTAATTTCTTAGATGTGTGGGTTTGGGATTAAAAGTTCCTACATACATGTGAGTATTCTAAATGTATCCTTCAATGTGTAAGGATATATGAGCTGATCTAAGCATGCTAGTTCTATCTCAACCAACAACCAAACCTAAATTTGGAGTTTCTAAGTATATTATGACAAGATAACAATTCTTAAACATACATCACAATAATTTTAAGATTATTACTTCAAAATTCATTGGAATTTATTATGAATGCATACTATAAAAAAGAAAAAAAAATATGACTTGAATGAAATATAAATTATACTGATATAATTATTGGGGTGAAAATAAACCATATATTTTAAATTGCCTCACATTATCCTAAAAACCCTTTCAAAATATGTTTTAACTCTTCCCAAATATGTATCATGTCTGAATGTTCAGGAGGATGAAGTAGTTCCCAAGAAAAAAAATCATAAACTAATAATGTATCATAATATCTCTATTTAGAATAGGGACAGTATATAAAATGAGGATTTAATGTGATTTAATGGGGATTCTAGTAGTATGTCTAGTTATGTTCTTAGTTTATTTACACGAAAAATGGTTATTTATATACAAAGATTCCCAAACAGCCACTTGTCCAATTTAATTCATCACCATGGAACTTTTGGTGTACATAAGTAAAAAAATTATTATAGTTCCATTATTGATCTAAAATAATAACATGTTAAATAACATCAATAAGGGAAATTTTCTCTATGTATCGATAACCCATAGATGTTCTTATATGGATGGTTCATCACACACTTCATGGGATATGAGTAACAATAAATTATTGTCTCCTCTCAACCAAATAATAACATTAGAACATAACATCTCTTCTCTATGAAGATAAAACCTCTAAAAATTGAAAATATCATGATGATAGGAATGAAAAGATCAAATATTGAATAATTTTATCCCTGTTATCATGTCGACTATAGATATTTTAGATACCAGATAAAGAAACATTTATTAGAGTTCATACAAATTTCTCTTATAAGGTGGGTTATTGGTCGCATGTATCAACGAAAACATAATTTGTGATCTGTACACCCCATATTATTTCTCATGTAAGTTCCACTACCTCTAGTGATAAAAAATGAGGGTATCCACTAGTATTGTTCATGAATGAAACACCTTAGTTATCCAAATGATTTTTTTAAAGATCATACATCATGAAACTGTTAAATAGAATTTTTGTCTAATAGTTGATTCTCCATTCACAATTGTATAATAATTTACATGAATCTAGATATATTGGTAACCTAGTATAATGTTGTGGATGATACTTATTCTTACACACTCACTTGAATTGGATCAGGAGCTTCAAGATGATTCATTTGTCTCTTAAAGAGTGACTCACATGCAATGTCATATAGATCCTGATTAAGTATTAGTTTCTACTAAAGTAACATTAACGAAACCTCCACATTATTATAGTGATGAATCCAATTCGAGAACACCATTTAATCCATATATCCCATGGAAGAAGGTATGGGAGTGGGTAAATCCTCTCAGACCAGATAGTCTTACCCTAAAATGGTTTCAGGGTAGTGATTAAACAAATTTTCATAGATACCAGAATAAAGAACTATTCATAAAGAATATATGGTCATGTGCATGATATAGAAATACTTGTCTTAAACAATTTTATAGAGATAGTTATAGAAATTTTCTATATACATGTCCGACCATGGTATTTTGAGGGTCATGCTTGGGATCCCAAAGGAATCACGTATGGAATATCTCCAAGATCTATAGTTACTTTTAGACTAATATTGTATAAAATAATTATCACTAATTTTTTGATCATATTGTTTGATGGGAATCCCATTTTAGGATTAGAATATATCAGGTTGTTTGGTGGCATGGAGTTGAGGGAATATGGTGATGAGGACTCTGAGGGAGGAGACACAGATATGATAGTCTAATGAAGGTGTTGTGTAGGATCCAGCTGCAAATTAGTCAAAATAGAACAAATTGAATAAATAAAGATATAAAACATTATGTATTCTATGGGAATGATTCAATTTCTTATGTTTCAATTAATCATATTTTTTTGTGTAGGAATTATGAATAAGGGATGATTTAAATAGTCTTCATGAGTATCTATCGAGTAGAGATGGGAAAATCCATTAGGTTTATATGAAGTGGGAACAATATTACATTACTTCCTATCTCTCCCCATGGTTCAATGATTATATACTACCAATTTTGTGGAATAGAAAACAAATAATAATGTGGTGTCCTGTCCAATGTGGTTAACAATCCATATGTTATGGGGTTATGGAGAAAAACATTATTACTAATGCTTCATTTATTCAATTTTGATTCTCTTTAATGACTAATATTGTTTTCTATTTCTAGGTATACTACTATATTGAAACTACTTTGGTGGTTACTAATTAGATAAATGATCTTATTGGTTCATGGGTTGTAGAGAATTACTCTAGTGGTTCAACTAATATTTTACTATAAGGTGGAATAGATGAGAATGGTAAGGAATTTAGGACCCCCATCATTAAAATGGAATGTGATACCACACTCATATACAAGTAATATTAGGATCAATCTTATAAATTTTTCATAAATTTACCACTTTCATAGCATGCGCAATTGTTTAACTTCTTATGGTAATGTATCCCCTTGATGAGAATGATATAAGAAATTAACATCCGTAACAAAATAAAGGATAGGGATACACCTAAATGGATTATTGATCATGATGAAGGTATTTTCATGTTTTTGTGGTTGGAATTGACCTTGATAAACTACATATACATTAATAACCTACAATGATTATTCAGGTAGAACCACCTCCAATAATGGAGGCAGTGGATGACATGAACCCTCCTCATAAACTGGACCCCAAATCATTTGAGTTGAAGCCTAATGATGTGGGTATGTGTCATTTCTCAACTAGTTTTATGAATAAAAGTAGGAACTTGAATATTGTGATTTGTTTTGGATTAATGAAATTAATGAAAATTAGTAGATATGATGGTCAAAATGAATGAACATTTTGAGTTCCACCACCCACACACTATTATGTTAGATGATAAGTCATATAGGAAGAAAATGTGATTGGTTGGTAAACCTAGGATTTTCTAGGATTGACTAATATTAATTCCATTTCATGGATCATAGTATTTATATAATATTAGTATTGTTCGGTGGAATGAGAGATCAACTCCTCCAAGGTCGCATTTTTGGATCCCACATGGTGGCACATCAAGTATCTCGTCAAGGTAATATTGAGTGAAAAGTAGTGGATTGTACACAATATGACCTTTACCAAATATAGTATTAGTGTGAAAAGAAACAATGGAATCATATGGATATTTTTTAGTCTCATATTTTCCAAATATAATTTCAAGTATATGAGTGAAGTGACCAATAGTATGGGTTCTAGATATTGGTGGCTGAGGTAAACCCAATAGAAAAGGAAAAGATGGTGGAGTTTTTTAGGATGTTTTAATTTATTGAATCCTATCAGTAAAATATTAATGATCTCAAGGAATCAATGGAAAAATTACAACCATATGACAATTTTTATAAAATTTAGAGGATATATTCATTGAATAAAAAACTTAATTTTTCCCATGTAATAAAAGTACTGATTATTTGGGCTCTCTTCATTGAGTTATGAATCTCAATATTGTTAATCAAACAATAAACTAAAAACATCAAAACTTACTAGGGTAGTTCTACGTGTGTTAACTAGATATGAATAGAACACTATTAATAATTTATGAATGAAACATGGTCATATGGGTTGGGGTAATAAAATTAAAATGACCACCTTGATGGGAACCAATAGAGTTTGGAGAAACCAAGTCAGTGTGATTCTAAAATTATGATTTTCCTCATAAATGTGTTTGAATAGTTGTGTAACAACACCAACAATGTCCAAATTTAAATTAAGAAAAGTGACATGTAATAAAAGAAATTTTTAAAATTTATAATATAAATTAATGGTTAAAAATTATAGATTTGATATCGATGAAAATTGAAAATAGGTCAAGGATGGGTTACACTATCATATCATTAGGGGTGATTCATCTAGGATGTTTACTCTCTATAGGTGGAGGTCCAAGATTAAGGGGCTATTCCCTCATAATTAGGTAACAAAGTTATAAATTTCAAGATTAGTTCTTCTAAGACATTTATGTTGGATGAGAGGATTATAGAGACTATAACACTATTTTATTCCCTAGCGGTGTAAATTTAGAAATTGAAGAGGATAATGATTCAAATATAAGGAACATGTAGTGTGATTAATAGAGTGATTGATTCTAATGATGAACACTTAGGTTTATTCCATTGTGTATCAATAATATCGACAGAGAATACTAAAAAATAATGTAATAATGTGGGATAATATGCATCTAATAATCGACAAATTTATTTTTGGTGAAAGTTATGAGAATGGATTTCGTCATGATCTTGGAAGGAGAATGATGTGATATATGAGGCTACATAGTTTAATTTTAGACACCATTAATCATATTGGGAAAAATTATTAATAATTATATAGTTAAGACTATCACTGTATTAAAATATGCCTTAATTTTTTATTTGAGTTCATTAAACTCAAATCATAGGTTTATACTAGTTTTAGGTTGACTATCTCAAACCATGGGGGTGAGATATTCAATATAATAATAAGTTAATTGTATACAAAAAATGTTCTATAATCACAATGCCAATATAAATAACCTCATGGGAAGTTTTATTAGGTTTAAAATTTTGATTTTATGGATATAGGTATATAGTTTATGGTAAAACAATGTTAACCATATATGTGGAGGTAATTTTTATCATGGTTCCATTGGGAAAATAGAACCTAATGAAAGGGTAGTAAACATAGTGGTGAGGTGAGGGAGATATAAGATTTTATTTTGGGACTAGGATATAAGGTCTATGAAATAATACATATCCAACAAAATAATAATCATGCCACTTTTTATTCAAGGGGAAAATATTTCTGATAAGATATAGTTCATAGATGAAAGTGTGAAAATGTATAGACACCCTCGTGAAAAAATAAGATGACTCCAAACACAACATGACTTTTTAGGAGTCTCTTGATTAGGGTATTAGGGTATTATGATTAAATCTATGTTTGATCCTAGTATAAAGAATAATAGTATCACTACATATCTCGTAAAGGGATATCATACCTTAAATAGTTCATGAGGGTATCATGATATCCAGTCATTACAAAAATGGGGTGTGGTAGGACATCAACCCCATTATGAAGGATGATTCATCTAATGATAGAAGAAAATAATCATACAGTTATAACTCATGTGATATTGATATTACCATATATTTTATCATTATATTCTAAGAATATTCATCATGTAGTTTAGCATAATATAGTGAGGTGTAAGAACATACAATTTAATTCTATATAGATAGTAAATTTAAGATGTAGTTTAAGATTATATGATGAGAGTGAAAACCATAATGTTTAACACCATGCAACAAAGATGTTGATTGTAAAAATTAACATCATACAGTAATAATTAATAGGGAATATTCAGTTTAATGTCATAAAACTATGACTATTATTTATCCATTCATTAGATTATAGTGTGTCTGGGTCATTGAAATAAAAAAACCAACCAAATACCCCAATTTAAAATTTTTCATACTCAATTTGAGAAATAACGGGTGGTGAATGATTAAAAATTTACCACAATATCACCAGGAATTGAATAACAAGTTTTAATTAGAATGATGCGTGATCAATGTCAGTTAAACTCTGAAAATGTTCATATATATTGGGTTTAATTAAAATATATCAATTGAATCATATATTATTAAGAGATACATGTGGGGGTAATACCAATGGTGTTATAACATTTTGTAAACATATAAATATTTATTTGAGGTTAATTGTGACCTCGATAGATAAGATTATTGGGGAAAGTGACAAATAAGATGGGGAAACTGACAGAAATATATAAAATATGGATTCCATTAATGTACCATCAAAATTATGACTATGAATGTTGATATTTTCCTCAAGGTAAGAATAAAATGAGTGTAAAAAATCATATATATTCATATAAGGTTACATCTAAGGAATGTAACATATAAGGGGGGTGGCAAAAGACTATGGTGAGGTTTCATCACTATTGGTTTGTTCTTCTTAAAATATAAGATAGTGATTGTTCAAAAATGTGAAGCATAAAGTGTATGGGAGAATGGAAGGAATGCAATAAAAAATATTTTAGACACTATATGGGATAAACTATCATGAATTTTTCTTATCAATGGGGCACACCAATTTCAATAGAGTGGTGTGTGGTCTAGTATAATTTCTATATATAAAAAGTTTTAAACCCATCAATTAAAACCAGAATATAACTACATTATTACTTTGGGTGAACCTATGAAGCCCAAAATGTTGATTTATCCTCAGTGGAACTTAGAGGAGTGGAAGCCTATCAACAATGGATGTTTGTTATAATGTTTGGTCATGAGTGTCTAGAACTTGCATTTTTTTGGTTCTATGAGGATTATTGGGGTTTATCCCATCATATTATGGTATCATCAATCTCCAGGTATACCTTTTTTATTCATTTCTTCTCCATGAAAGATTTTGTTTGTGAATTGTCTAGGGAATCTCACACATGAAAATCTTTTATATTCACTTTTTATTGGTGATCCTAGGATTTTACATATCTAAAAGATTCTGGCTTAGCAGTACTCTAGGTTAGGAATCCTAGCCTCCAGCTTCTATTCTTTAACCCTTAGATTATTTAATGTGTGGGAGATTCTTTGAGGGGGAATTCTTTCCACTGATGAGGAATCTTTGTGTCTTCAATGCTCTTCAATGACACATATATTCATGTAATTTGATCTCTTAGCTCCTATAATGTACCATGTTCTTATCTAGGTTGCCTATGGTTTCTCTTGATGGAAACTAATTCAGTTATAATAGCTGAAATGTTTTTGTGAGGCCATCCATCTATAAGGCCCTTTAATTCATGTGTGAAGGAGTGGCTTGATTGAAAAACATAAATTCCCAATAAGCCTTGGGCTATAAGTTAATGTCTATTCCAAGGTGGGGGATGACACACTCTCACATGATCCTTCAGACCCGAGTTTTTTTATGTCCATTTGTGGTGTTGATTATTCTTTTTATCCCACTGGTTAAACCTCCACAACTTTTAAGGAGTCTTTATCTGGGATGGAGAGTCAACTTCTGGGATAATAATCTTCTACTTTGGTTGAGACTTCTATTATGGAAGTTTTACAGTATTCCAACCATCATGATAGATTTCAAAAAAACTCTACCTCACATGTTCCAAAGATTAGAATGAAGTTTTATCCTTTATTGGATGAGAATTCATCTCTCGATTTAGTTACAAATCCTTAGTATGGTCGTAAATACATTATTGAAAGGTAACATACTTCCCTGATCATTTTACTAATCTCTCATAACTATTTGTGGTTCGTGAACCTTCATGTTTATATTATGACATGTTGTTTCCATCTATAAAAGGATCTGTAATTTTTGAATGGTTCTATGACTTGTCTCTATCTAGAGGTTGTTTATCTATCTCTAAATAAATAAGGTTTTTACTCCCTCTATTACAAAGACTTCTTACGGTAGTTTGTGTGGCCAGAAGGCCAACAATTAATTTTATCCATGATTATTTTAATCATACAGAATGTGAGGAGCCTTGGAGCCCAAGGTAAGAATGATTTAATCTCAATGGATGTTAGAAATCACCATCCTTCTATTGTATCTTTTCATGAACACAAAGATAAGGAATAAAAAATTGTTCCTTTTGCATATAAACTAGGTATTTCTAATTCAATGTATGGGTACCCTCAAAAAAACAATGTTTGATTCTTTTTTTAAGTTAATGACTCTATTGATATGGTGGATATATGATCTCATCATATTACTACCAACATGTTGACAGATGATGATTGTCTTCTTTTTTACATTCTTTTGGGTGATATGAGAATCTATCGAGTGGTAAGAGCTCAAGAATATGATTTATAAATATCAAATGAGGATGTCTCCTTGGATCTAGGTTGGATATTTCAATTTAATAACTAAACCTTTGGAGAAGAATGGGGAGTAGTTAAATTTGTTAATTTGGTGCATGCTTTTAAATAATTTATGGATAGAAATGCTCTGGTGTACATGGGGGTTTTGGGGACCCTTTTACTTGGTGAAATAACAAGAAAAGGAGTGAAAGGATATGTATAAGGATTGATATATGTTTATGAAATCTTAAGGGTGTATACTCTTATCCTTAGGATAGGGTTACTCGTTTAACTTAGATGTTTTCTAATCATTATCTTATCTTGTGTCAACTCAAAAGAAAAAACAAAAAATCTACACACTTCTATTTCTTAGAAAGTTAGTCTTGGACTGATGGTTTCTTGTTGTTGGATAAATTTTCATGGGATCACCCATTCAAGGGAAGCACATGGACCAATTTGAGTGAAATAATGAAGATATTACATGATCATATTTGGGAGTGTAATAATATAATTTCCTACAATGAACTTTTTCTTTGTGATATAAATAAATAGGTCATCATATTAGATGAATAATATCATGACAATTAGGAATATGAGGTCTTTTATATGATGGCAAAAAAAAAGTATTGTTAATGGGAAACAGATGGAGATTTAAAGGGTGGAAAGGGATAACTCATTGGAAATTTAGATCAAGGAGTGAGATAGTAATATGGGATTCTTTCATGCTTTCTTGAAGGATAAAATTCTAATAGATCCTTCAACAATAAGATTAATTATGTTTCTTTCTCTAGGGATCTGGATGTGATTGGAAGTCTTGATGAGAATCATTTTGAAAATATTCTTGCTATCCCATCTCCTTCAAGTGTCTCTATATAAATGAGGGGAGGAAGGGATGATAATTTTTTTCAACATCATTAACAAGTATGCAACTAATGTGGAGAATAAAAATATAGAATCCAACCTTGATGAAAAAGAAATAAATGATTCTGTATTTGGCTTAAACAAAGAAAGAACTCCATTACTAGATGGATTTCTGGGTACATTTTTTTCATGGAATATTATTATAGTGTATGTCATTGAAGCGATTAAGGATTTATTTCTAGGAGAATCTTTAACTAAAGACATTACAACCTCTAGGTTGGATCTTATTTCTAATTTTAAGGATCCAATAAACTATAAATAGTTCACAAAAATATTTATATGAAACTAATCATACAAATTTATCACCTCCATAATCAATAAGAGGTTAAAAACATGATTTCGTTGATTATTTTGGATGAATAGAATGGATTCATAAAGGGGTAGATCATTCAGGAGGCTATCAAGATTGGAATGGAGATGAAGAATTACCTTAATAGTAATATTCATGGCTCTAATATAATGATTAATTTGGATAATAATTTGGCATACAAACATATGGAGTGGAGTTTAATCATAAAGGATATGGAGTTGTTTGGATTCAATGACTGGTCACATGATCTAATTTTTAGTTTATTTGATTCACATTGGATTTTAGAGTCAATTTTGGTAAGATGATTTAGCTTCTTGAAATCGGTTCTAGATTTGAGATAGGGATATCCTCTTTCACATAGAATCTTTATTATTTCTCTAGAGGTATTATCATGAAATATCAAAAATTAATTGGCTAACTGATCAATTGAATCCTACAGGAATAGAACTAAGACTATTTATGTGTCTCAGTTTATGTATATAGATGATATACTCTTTTTCATTAATGGAATGTAAAGATCACTTGAGGGGTTTATAAGAATTATGGAGATATGAAGAATTTGCAGAGGGAAACATATCAAATTTATAAAAATCAATGTTAACCTTTTGAAGACCTGTTCAAAATCCCAAGGTAGAATTATACAGATAAGACTAGGTATTCAGAAGAGGACCCTTCTGATGGACTACGTAGGAGATCCTATTTTAGATGTATAAATTAAAAAATCATTGTTTGATAATCATTTGAGATGCATGATACCTCAAGTATTTGAATAGAAAAATAAATTTCTCTCATTCAGTTGTATAATCACATTGGTGAACAACATTCTTATAGAAATTCCCAGGAATGTATTTTTCATGATGAATCCACCAAAGGGAAATATTAACATAATCAAATAAATTATTAATGATTTCTTTTGGGACTAAAAATGTAAGGGGATGTTCCACTAATTTTCATGGAAGTAGTTGGTGAATCCAATTTCAGCTGGGGGGATCAATATGAGAAATGTGGATAATTTGGTTTCCTCTATGAAATCACACCAATATTGGAATATTATCGAAGGAAAATAACTATGGGTGAGATTAATGAGAAGAAGATACGGGAAGCTCTAGAACATCTGGGTTGAGAGATTGTGTAAGCTATCATGGATGGTGCACTGCATGATAGGACATCTTTAAATGATGGATGAGAAGGTATAATGGGTGATAGAGCATGGTGATATTAAGAATTGGAATGATAACTGGAATGGAAAGGGTCTCTCTGTTCTGGGGTGTCTGGTGTCGGAGATATCATTTTTATTGGTGATTCGGTATCCAAATTTTATCTTAGCCACCATAGATGTGGATAAAAAAATTACTTGAAATAATTAGGTTGGTGGATGAAACTGATAAATATATTTTCACGGAATCAATGTTGGGAACCTTAAAATCTTTATATTACCTCAATATCATCCAACCTTCTCACTAAACATCTAGGTGGGTGAGAATTTTGTGGTGTAAATGAATCCTAATAAATATAAACATTATCATCAGGTGGTAATGGAATAATTCCATTTTGAAAGACAATAATGTTCAAAGAAAGTGGGTCTTAATGTTATCAATATGCATGTGTTGTGAGAATCCTAACACTAAATCGGTGTGGAAATAATTTTTTTAGGGTATTTGGGCTCAGTTTTCATGGGATTTGTTCAACCAAAGTATGGTTCTCTGAGTTCAGGTAGTGTATCTATAGAGTTTAATCTCCTTCCAGTCCTAGGGAGTGGGGGGTTTGAGCTTCTGACATCAATACTCACAAGATGGTTTTTGGATTGGTATGTTGGGAATGATGGGAAATAGGAAAAACTATAGAAGGGATTCAGGTTTCTCTTCACATGATAGAGTTTCATGTTATTTCATTATTTAAGTATATGGATTCTATCATTCTTGGAAACAAATCATGTGCAGTTAATAGATGTATTATTCCCAATTGTTCAAGGAATAATGATAGTTATCTTGTTGGAAGATTGATCAAGTGGAATCTACTAACATCAAGACTTAAGATTAATGTGGATGGGTCATGAATACATGTAGGAATGAGAGGATTTTTCCTCATTCATGATAATTGAGGTTTGGTTTTAATTGGTTTCAACACCTTTTATGGAAAATGAAACATAGTATGGGTAGAAACACAATCCATCCTAAGTGGAATATCCTTATGCAGGCTTCAAAACATCATGTTTTGGGAAATAGAAACTAAATCCAATATTCTGGTGAGTATCATGAGGAACACCAATATCACTCCATGGTATCTCACTTATCTTATCTGAATGTGAAAGGTCATTATTGGAAACTATATAGATATTACTCACATCTTTAGGGAGGGGAACTTCTCCAATGAAATCCTTGATATGAAAAGGTAATCCATTTTAAGGCCTTATTTTTTATTATAACACTAGTGTATCTCCCCATGATAGTAATTTCATTTTCATAGGTTATGCCTTGGGATTACATCATTTCAAACCAACTTGACGTATGTTTTGTTTATAAATAAATAGTGATTTTTTAGTGAGTGGGAGATATTTTATATAGCCAGGGTGAATCAAATATTATTTAAATGAAAATTACAATGCTTCTATTGAATTTATATGGAGAGTTGTACACAAATAAATTTCATATTTCATAGATCATGAGTATTTGTGGTAGGATATATAGCACTAAGGGGATGAAAAACAAAACATGAATTGATGCATGGTGATACTATGAATATCATTTAATATGGGAAACATAGTTTAATGATTTCATTCATGTATCAGAAGAATTTCTTTGTATAGTGATGCACCCATCACTATGAACGAATATTTTAACATCATTTGTAGAGGATGAAGTTAAATAATATTTAAATTCATACATCTATAACTGAATTGGATGCTTGAGTTAATCAAAATTGTGATGTAACCAATGAAAAAACATGATATGAATGGTAGACAAAATTATAATTCATATAGAATTTATAAATGAGTTTTCATATATTAATGTCATGATTCTTAGACTTTTTATTCTATTTGAGGGTAAATAAATTGGATAATTCCATTAGAGAGTATGTTTTCCCAATTTTTAGTGGACTAAGGTACCCTATTAAAGACATTGATCATCAAGATGACACGAGATAAATGTGTAATATCTGACAAAAACCATGATATAAAAACATTCAATCATTACATATACCATGATATATAAATCATGCTAGTCCTTTAACTCATCCTAGAGATAGGTGAGTAATATAATCTTGGGATGAGTTAAAAGACTAGCCTGAGTTTCAGAACAGAATGAGATTGGAATTTTTGGTTTTATCCAAAATGATAAATATTGGTATTACAATGCATCCTCTAAAATGGGAATCAAAAAAATAAAAAGGGGGTCTTATATATTTTTTGGAATATAACCATGTTCTATTTTTGAAGAATCATGCAATGTTATGTTAGTCATATAGATAATGTCATGTAACTAGAACTATATCCATGTAGTTTAACATAATGTGGTGAAAATGGTAGGATATTTAGTTTAATGTCATATAGCTTGGACTAATGTTATATGTGTTTTAGGGTGATGGGAATAGGATAAATATCCCAATGTGATGTTATGAAATGCATTTTTTGATTAATCTTTCAATAGTGGGAGTTTTGATGCACTAACCTGATCAAAAGGTATTAACTATTAGAGTAAACCTTCAGAACAGAGAATGGTCATTAACATTTGGTATTTTTCCTCTATATTTTTCTTCCATATTTCTTGTAAACTATCAATTACATCACAAAATCATATTATATTAATGAGTGAACATGATCATTCTTATTTATTACTTGTAATACGTGATTCTAAAAACCATTGAGAGTATGGAGTTCCTAGATCTTGTTTTCAATGAGGCTATCCTACTCCACTTAAAAGACTTGGGACCTATTATCCAGAATCAACTAGTTATATATGGAAGGATTATGTGATGAAAAATGAACCTCAATGATACTAACATGTTATTTCCCATTCCTTGTGGTCTAAAGGGTATCCTAGTTAGATGTACATTTTTTTATGATATGGAATCAAGGATTTTGATAAACTATATGGAATACTATTATAATACTAATCCACTAGCTTCTATATAATTTTATAGTGAATAATTTTGAATCAATAAATCTATACATTATTTTGTGTGTGATGTAAGGATGTATTAGTAATCATGATAAAATAATAGGGGATCAATTTCATTATCATGGAGGCTCAGAAGTTGATTATATTTTAGTGGGAATTATGTGATGGATTTCAATAAAAAAAATTCTTAGGATTTCATATACTTTATCATGGGCCAATTCCTTAACACCATGAAAAGAATGACCTTTGGACAGTTTTATAATATGTAATTTATAGTAAGGATAATCATGAAATATTTCACTATTGATGTTGAGTAGTTAAGTATGCAATCAAATCTCAGCATATAATACTTTGTAGAGTATAAAGTATTCTATAGGAGATCAAGTGGCTGATTAAAAAAAATTATAATGAGCCTAGAATTCTTGAAGCTTATTGGAGATTTCCATAAAATCATGAACATTTCTATGTCAATGATAACACATCCTTCACATCTGACTGGTGAGCATTATTACTATTTAATGAGAAATACATATCCAAACATGAACCTCTTAAATGACATGAGTAAATATCAATACCTAGATATAGTTGTGAAGGACTATACTAAAATTATTTTTATAGGAGAATTTATCTAATTAGTTTCCATCATAGTTGGAAAATTTACTACTATACAAAAAAAATCTCCTAGTTAGTTTTGCTGGTTATATGTGTCTAATATTTGAGAGACTAAGTCAAGGGAATAATCTAATTGGGTTCTTAATCTATCATAGGTTTATTTGATGACATTACTAGGATGTTATGGAAATGAGGTCATTACCTCACATCATTATTATAACTCCCAAAGATTTTATGGGGCATTTGTCTTTATAGTAAATATTTTCAAAAGCTTATATTGCATGTAATGCCAAGCTTAAACAAATAATGAAATATTATTATAACTAAGTCGTTAAATTGGTGGGACAGAATTTTACTGACCAAATTATGAAATTAAAATTTTATATATTTAATAAAATATTTTCAAATTCATTCAAATGATTTTATAGTCATAATATAATAACAAATAAAATTTTAAGTATTAAAAGGGTATAATTTTCTAAACACAGTTTTACCACCTTTTAATGGCACACTTTTTTTAAATATTGTTTTGGAACTTTTATAAATTTTATTATAAAAAATATACTTCCTCATTAAAATAGGAATATAAAAATTTACTATCATTGAATTTTTGGTATTTTTTGGATAATTTTCATGTTTTGATAAAAATTGAAAAAACATTGAATTTTAATTATGAACAAGTTTCTTTGTCAAAATAATTTATATTGTCAAATTATAATTTTTATTTAATTTAAATTATAATTAAATCAATTTTTTTATAATTTAATCTAATGTAGCTCATTGGAATCCATTTCACATTGAATTTGGATATAAAAACATTTCAATATTTTGAATTTTTCCTCTTTAAAAACCCATTTTCTCATTCTTTCAATGAGATTAATTTTAAATTAATTACTTCAAATTTATTCTTTTGAATTTTGAAAAATGTATTCCAAATTTGGAATAAGTGGGTCCAAATTATGTAAATGGGTTCGTTTTATTTTTTGGACATTATGAATAATAACTGTAGTAATTTTTTTATTAACACACTTAATGGTAAATTGGGTAATTAAGGGTAAAAATAATTTTATAAATATTGTAATAATACCCAAATTATAACATCCCAACCCGGGAGCCACTGAATGGTGCTCTGAGCTAGTTGGTCACAAGCACTCAAGCACGCCTCCCCATACGCCAGAGGCTGTCAACTAGCAGCGAGGGTCTAGTAAGTCAGTCTTGGGGATACTATACCCTTAGTTATCATAATAAAATACCAGTAGAAGTAACCAAGAAATAGTGGAAACACATATAAATATAACAGTACAATGTCACTAGAATAATCAAAACTGAAAATACAATACTCAACTGAATGGTAAAACATGTAATGACTATGCAAGTGCCAAGTGTCTACAATGAAACTGAAAGTAAAGACACAATGACTCCAAACAGGTCTCGACCCATGTCTGGTTCCCTCTTCCATGCTCCAACCCCAAAGAGCACTCTAACCAGGGCTCTTGCCCTTGTCCTGTCCTGCAACAACAAAGTCTATTCGGGTACCAATCAGGCAGCCCGAGTAGGGTGTGAGTACGACTCAGTAGATCACCACCAACAGTTTCAAAAACAAATCCAGTCATAAGCAGTGTGTGCAGTTGCATTAATAATAAATCAATACAATAGGGAAAACAATTATATTTATCCAATAAACCTTTCTTTAATACGTTAACTATCCAGGTTCCCGAGAACACCCAAAATACAATGCATGCTTTGGCCCGTGTAGGAGCTTAAATCATTCCCCCCATTCAATTCATAATTACTATGTCACAACATTAATTTTATGAATAGCCAAATGAAACCATAGTAAAAAAATAAATTAAATAGTGCATAACATCATGTATAGAACACATGTGAGTATTTGGTGCATCAGTCTCTGTCTCACAACCCCATGGGTATTTGGAGCATCAGTCCTTGTCCCATAAAATATCAAATTCATGCATGTCATTTGTTATAGAACGCCATGTCTAGAAACTCTGTGGGTATTAGAAGTGTCAATCTATGTCCCACAACCCTTTTTCAAATAAAATATCCAATTCACATATACAACCATATCCAAATGTTTAATCATCTTTATCCTTCCATCATAACTCTCACCCATATTCAACTAGATCCACAATTCACAAAGAACCTCATAACCAAACCACCAATTAATTATTTATGCCATAACATTTATACAACTGCATACACCTAACAAGATAAGACTGTGGGATTGGATTTAGACCACCTAACTTGATTTATTGATGGAAGTTAGCCCAACAAAAATTCCCAAAATCCTAGTGGCACAACGTCATCGATCATGTTCTGGATCTAAATCCTTAAAACCAAAAATAATATCAAAGCAATCAAGATCTTGAAAAACTAGATCTAGATCCACAATCCTAGATCTATACCTTAACTCATAGGTTTAGATACATGAAAATGATGGAAATCTCCCATGAAAAGATCAAGGAAAGATAGAGGAAAGAACGGAAGAGACAACAGCATGAAATCTACTTACCAAAAGGAGAGTGGATCTTCAATCTGAGCCTTCAATCTTGAGAAAAGGTGTTTGGATCGCCTTGGAATATCTCCAAGAGGCTTTGGAAACACCTAGAAACTTCCAAGTCTGAGCCAAGGTCAGAAAATAAGGAAGTCCCAGGGTTTGGGTGGTTTTAAAAATATTTTTGGAATTAAAAACTACGCGCACGGTTTTCTGGACAGTGGCGCACGGTTTTTCAAACCGTGCGCAAACCGTGCGGACCTCATTATCCAGATTTTCATGGTCTGTATGGTTTGGTCACACGGTTTTTCAAACCGTGTGTAAACCGTGCGTACCTCTATGTTCAGTTCTTCTTGGTTGGCATGGTTTGGTCGCACGGTTTGTCAAACCAGGCACAACCCACTGCCCTTTTGTTTTACTTAAAAGTTCACCCAAAATCACCCCAAGTCACTAATCCAAAAAAAAGGTACTTAAAAACATCAAAAGTACCTGAAAACGTACCCAAGATTGACTCCAGGTTAGGCCAGGATCTTACATTCTCCCCACCTTATAACAGCTCTTCCTCGAGTTGTACTCCCGAACTTCTCTGAGATTCTGAGCTAAAAAGATCGGGCCACTGAGTCCGTATATCTGACTCCCTTTCCCATGTCTCTTTCTGTACATGTTCATTCTGCTATAAAACATGAATTGTCGGTACATTCTTTCCCCTCAACACCATGTCACTATGATCCAACACACATATCGGATGCTCCTCAAAGGACGCATCTATCTCTAGCTCAACATCATCCACATCGATCACATGAGAAGGGTCACGGTGATACAGTCGTAGTTGTGATACATGAAAAACATCATGCATAACACTATATTTCTATGGAAGAGACAATTGGTACGCTACCAGCCCAACTCTCTTCGCGGTCTCAAAAGGTCCAACAAACCTGGGAGCCAACATTCCCTAACTTCATATCCTGCGGTGACCCAACCTAGGTGATACCCAAAGGAAAACGAGATCACTGACTGTAAACTCTAGAGGTCACCTCCATATATCAGCATAAGACTTATGCCGACTTTGAGCCATAGTCATTTGTTTCTGAATCAGTTGAACCTATTCAGTCGTCTTCTATGTGAGACTCGGTCCCAACAACTCTGACTCACCCTCTTCCATCCAGCATAGCGGTGATCTACATGGCCTACCATAAAGATCCTCGTACGGTTCCATATGTATAGTTTCCTGATAATTTTTGTGATAGGAAAACTCCACTAAAGCTAGGTGCTTCTCCCATGTACCACATAAGTCAAGTACACACTCCCTCAACATATCCTCAATCACATGTATAGTACACTCTGACTGTCCATCTGTTTGCGGATGAAAAGTTGTACTAAATAAAACCTGCGTACCAAGTGCCTTCTACAATCCCTTCTAGAAGCGTGAAGTAAATCGTGAATCGTGATCCAAAACTATAGTTCTTGGAACCTCATGCAATCGAACTATCTTCTGTAAATACAGCTCTCCCAACTTATCAAC
Organism: Viscum album; assembly: GCA_963277665.1. Classification (NCBI taxonomy): domain Eukaryota; kingdom Viridiplantae; phylum Streptophyta; class Magnoliopsida; order Santalales; family Viscaceae; genus Viscum; species Viscum album. The sequence goes on from OY728163.1 coordinate 2,119,814,934, forward strand.
TATAAAATTTTCCCTTATAGGCAAAAAATGTGCCACCTTTATCAGTCGATCCACAATGAACCAAATAGCATCATTCTTCATAAGTGTTTTTGGAAGACCTATCATGAAGTTCATGTTCATGTCATCCCACTTCCATTATGGAATGGAAAAAGGTCGTAGTAAACCTCTAGGTCGTTGATGCTTCACATTTACCTGCTGAAAGGTAAAGCATTGTGTCACAAACCCTACTATCTCCTTCTTCATGCCTGGACACCAAAACTGTCATCACAAATCACGATACATTTTGGTCACACCAGGGTGAACTTCCCATCTTGAGGCATGAAATTCCCACAAGAGCTCGTCTCGCATGCTCGTAGGAATAACCACCCAATTCTTCATATAAATGATATCATTTTCCTCTATCTTCCATTCTAAAGGTGTCTCCCCACCTTCAAAGTTTTCCCTCAAGGATAAGAATCCAGTGTCCTCATATTGCTTGTCCCTAATCCGTCTCAAAAGTGTAGACTCCGCTACAACCAACACAAGTTCCATTTTTTCCTATCTCTCCTGAACCATAACTTGCATTTTATCTAGCAATGACATCATCCTCCACTCGGCACTAGATTCCTGAAAAATTTGAGTCTGATTCTTCCTACTCAATGCATCAGCCACATCATTTCCTTTCCCAGGTGTATATGCCAACTCAAAATCAAAATACTACATATAATCAACCCATCTCCACAGTCGAAGATTCAAATCACGCTGAGAAAAGATGTACTTCAATCTCTTGTGATCAGTATAAACTGTAAACCTTTCACCTAGGAGGTATTGTCGCCAACACTTCAAAGCATAAACCACCACTACCAAATCAAGTTCGTGCGTTGGATAATTCCTTTCATTCAGTCTCATTTGTCGAGACCCATATGCCACAACTTTATCTCTTTGCATCAACACAGCTCTGAGTCTTATCCCAGAAGTGTCACAATATACCGTGTACTCTTCACCTGACTCTAGTAGAGCCAAAATTGGTGTGGACGTCAAACACTTCTTTAACTCTTGAAAAGATGTCTCGCAAGCCTCTGACCATTCAAACATTACTTCCTTTTTGGTCAAGCTCGAAAGTGGTGTTTCCAAATGGGAAAAGCCTTGGATAAATCTCCTCTAATATCCAGCTAACCCCAGAAAGCTTCGGATATCGAAAATATTCTTGGGCTGCTCCCAAGAAATCACTGCTTGCACCTTCTCTGGATCCACTGAAGCAGCATTCTTTGAGATGATGTGTCCCAATAAGTGTACCTAATCAATCCAAAATTTACATTTAGATAGATTTTCATATAGATGATTCTCTCTTAGTGTACTCGGGACGATGTCAATATGTTGGGAATGATCATCATGAGTATCGGAGTACACCAATATGTCGTCCACAAATACTACCAAAAACTTATCTAGGTATGGAAGAATTATCTTATTCATCATAGCCATAAACATTTTTGGTGCGTTTGTTAACCCAAATGGTAATACAAAAAAACTCATAAAGCCCATATCTACTCCTGAAAGCAGTCCTCGGTATATCAGAAGTTCGAAATCTCAACTGGTGATACTCCGATCTCAAGTCGATTTTTGAGAAAAAATAGGCTCCCTTCAACTAGTCAAACAGATCATCAATACACGGTAGAGGATATCAGTTCCTCACAGCCATCTTGTTCAACCTCTATTAATCGACACACAAACGTAAACTACCATCAGCCTTCTTTGCAAATAGTACAGGCGATCCCCATGGAGATGTACTTGGATGGATAAATCCTTTATCCTTCAAGTCTTCCAACTGAGCTTTGAGTTCTTGAAGCTCTGTTAGTGCCATTCTATATGGTGGAATAGATACTGGCTCAGCTCCTGGCATGAGCTCAATAGTAAATTCAACATCCCTCTTAGGTGGCAGCCCTGAGAATTCTTCTGGGAATAAATCCTGAAAAAAATAAACCACTGGTGGAAGGACATCTTGACTAACACCTTCGTCATCTAGTAAAATACTAGAAACTTGGGTTGTGAGCTCTCCCATTTGTTGAGTAATTGGCCCTTCTCGGCCTGCCTGGATATCCCACTCCCCATGGTGAATGAAATGGTCACCCGTAGGTGACATAAATGTCACCCTCTGACGATAACAATCAATGTGGGCTCGGTATGTGACTAACCATTCCATACCCAGGATTAGGTCAAAGCCTGTCATATCAAGGATATAGAGATCCCATAGGAAACGGTACTCCCCGATCTCAGGAGAACATCCCTTGCACCTACAGATGTCTCTAGACTATACCCCCAAAGGTGTGACTATCGTTATAACCCCGCTCAAAAACTCCACCGCCAAACTCAAATCATTAACAAGTTTTGTAGATATAAAGTAATGCGAGGATTAGTTATCAAATAAGGCATTAGATAAAGTAGAATCCACAATAATAGTACCTCTCACTGTGGATGGTCCAGCCTCTCTATCCACAAGTGTAGGTTGTACTGCATGCAACTGTGCTGCTCCACTTCCCTGTGATTCCATCTGACTCCCTTGACTTGTACCACTCTGGTGATATGTTCATTTCTACCCAAGAGCACCACGTCCATCACACTTACCACCTCGGCCAGTAGAACTCCAACTTTGGGACTAAAAGGGTGCAGAGGATCCCCTTCTCACACTTTGACTCTGTTTAGCTAATCCATCACCACCTGACTCCTCTGGGTTCCTATAGAACTTCTAGAGATGTCCCATCCTACCACAGGATCTGTAACACCCCAAGATTTTATGAAAAATATTCTTTTAATTTCATTAATGTCTTGTGTTGTATGCTACACCAAGATTACCTTGCGCTATACGCAACACCGTATTAGCTTGCAGTATACGCAACACTATTCTTGGATCGTGTTACACACAATTTTGATAATAGTTATTCTACGCAAAATTGAGTATATATATATATATATATTCAATGTATAAATGAAATATGGTTCGATTTTTATATACGAAACAATGAAAGATTCTTGCACAGCACGCAACTCTGACTTGGCTTGCATTACACGCAATCACGACCTTCCTCGATAGCGTGTGTTGTACGCAATACCGAGTTTTACTAAACAACGATATATTATTATAATATTATTATAAACTATCCATTATGAATATAATTAACTAAATTTTGAATCTTATAACATTATTATTCGTCTTACACATTTTCTAAAACATGGTATAAGAACAAAATAAATTTTTCGGGTAAAATAAGTATTTTTCAAAAAATGCAGTTTTGCGGCCTTTTGATGGAGCACCCACTTTAAATCTAGTTTTTGACATGTTTATAAGTTCAATTTGACAAAATAAAATTCTTCTTTTGAATCAGGATATAAAAATTTACATTAGATAATGTTTTGATATTTTTCCGATAACTTTCATATTTTAATGATAGTAAAAACACGCTATATTTTAATTAAAAACAATTTTTTTCATTGTAATATCTTATGTGGTTAAATTATAATATTTAATGGTTTTAAAGTATAAATAGAATATATTTTTACCATTTAATATAATTTATGTCATTATAATTGATTTTACCTTGAATTCGTAGGTTAAATCAATTCAATCTTTTGCAATGTTTTAAAGAAAAAACCTCATTTTCTTTCGAACAACGGGATTAATTTTAATTTAATTTCTGCATCTTTTGTATATTTAATTTGGAAAAATGGATTCCATATTTGGAATCACTGGATCCAAATTATGTTAATAAGCTACTTTTTATTTTTGGGCATTGTGAATAGTAACTACGGTAAATTTTATTTACTATAGTTAAAGGTAAATCGGGTAATTAAGGGTAAATATAAGATTATAAAATTACCCTAAAACTTGGAAATATCCTATTGTATGGATAAAAGTAGACCCATATAACCTAAGGGTTGGATTAGATTCATTTTATGGACTTTTGTCCATGAAAATAATTTAATTATTATTAAAACTAAAGAATGTGACAACATGTCACTTTCTTAAATTTTATAAGTATAATAATTTTAATTTAGTGATAAACTTCATTAAACTTCGAACATTAATAGTCTCCAGAAATCTAATACAATTATCTACATAATAGGAATTTATTTAGAATTTTTAGGGATTAAATAATTATCATTTATTATGACACAAAGAGGATGCAGTAATTGTCTTATTAATGAAATATTGACATAATTGATGTTATAAATGCCCAAATAAATGTAATTTGAGACTTTTTATGACTTAAATTAATTTTATAGGTTAACATGACATGTTATTGTTGATATAAGTAACTTGGTTCGAACTTATCATTCTGTTATGAATTTCATAAAAATCATGTACCAAATAGTGTCAGAATTGACATAAATTAGTTTTTAAAACAAATATTATATTATTAATTGTTATTTAATTCCTAAAAATCTAAGGTTCGGCCAAATGACTTAGATAAGGATATATATATTAATAATAAATTACCTGGGGTTCTCTTGGATTGTTATGGTAAGTTTATTAACCATATAGTGTAAGAAAACAAAAAGACACGGTAAAAGTTAAATTATTTAACTTAGAGTTAAATCTAATTGATAAGGTTACAATAATAACCTAAACTTGTCTAAATCCTATTTTATGAGAGGATTTAGACCCATCCCCACTTTAGCTTCGAAATAAGACCCTTTGGAACCATTATAAACCGAATTTTACCTTAATATAAAATAATATTTTGAGATTTTCCTAAGGTGCCCCTCTCCTCCCTTATAAAAGGGCACCTCCTCCCTCTCCTCCTCACACAAATTTGAGCATTCAATCTCGGCCAACCCCTGCCAAAAGCTCTTCTCCACTTCCCTAGTATCATCCTAGAGGTCCTGGTATTCTTCAAAGACTGTCCTTAGTTCTTTAAGTGGAGGTTAAGTGAAGGTGCGTCCAAAAGAGGTAATATCCATTACCGATCTTTTTCAATTTCTTTCTTATTCAACTTCTTATTATTTAGTTTTTTCATGATAAAGTAATAACATAAGTATTTCTTATATACTGATATGTTATTATAAATATGAAACAACTCTAATTAACCTTCTATCCATCCTATGGAAAAAGGAAATCACCATGCGTGCGTACGTACAGAATACCGTCTCCACGCCGTGGTGTAATCTATTTTCCGCCACCACCTTAATTGGATGGGTATAATGGTGTAATGAGTAACTATATATGATTATTATAGAGTGATATTGATACTTAAATAGTATACATACACTTCAACACAATTCCACGACCATGGGAACGATATCATCGCTCGTGCGTACGTACGGACTACCGTCTCCACGACGCGATGAGATTCATTATCCATGTTAACCATTCCAGAATGATTATAAAGTATATATAATGAATAATAATGAAATATATTACATGGTAAATCTACTGGATTTATGTATATATATATGTCATCTACTTACTTCCATTCAAGACAATAAGGAAAGGAAAACAGCGTTCATGCGTACGTACGGACTACCGTCTCCATGAACGGTGTGTTTCATTTCATTTATCTATCTATTATATATATATATATACTGAATATATATGATATATAAATAATATTTTATATTCTATAAGTAATTAAATAATGATATAAGTAATAATAATGTCAAGAACAACAAGTCCAAACACCTACGATAAATGAAACGATTTTACCCAAAACGCTTCTTTAACATGGAATTTACAAAAGAACGGGTAATATAAAGTCATAAGTGAACCATATATGATATCATAACAATTAATATGATTATGTAATAAGTTAATGACATTATTTAAATCATTATACAGGAGTTTTGGATACGTACAAAGCATATCGGACATAAGGTAAGGGAAATATCACAATCTCATTTTTATCCGAGATTGTTTATACTTTGGTATTTACTGGGGTGTATTTTATCATCCACATCCATGTTTCCTCAATATGTAATATTATTTCCATTCACCTAAAATTTTTTAAATCCAATTTTACCCTTTGGTGAGTTTTTAGTAAAAGATATAAAAGGAATCTTTTTTCGTTTTTCGTATGAGGTATTTTTTGACTTTTCCGAAAAAAGTACGAAGAATGTTTTTTTAACTTATACGGCATGAATGGATTTTTAAAACATTATTTCCAAGAATATTCCTTTACAAGTTTTCAAGTTTATTTTTAATCAACTTCTTTTAGTTATAATATTATGACATGTTAAGAAATGAAAAGTGTTTTTGAAGTAGAAAGGATATTTTCCTCAAGAATGGAGTTCAAGTGTTTTATCCAAATTATTTTCCATCTAAGATAATAAAGGGTTCTATTTCTATCCCTATTATTACATGGATTTGATTATGTTGTGATGGAAATATTTTTTATGAATTCCTTTATCTTATATGAATTGTTTTATCATGTCACGATGTTTAAGATTCCCATTTTTATTACATGGGTTATGCAATGATGTATGTTTTAAGATTTTGTGGCACACATAAGAATGGTATCATTATGAGATGGGTGGGACCTATATCTCCCTCCAATGCATTGGGTAAAGATTTTATATCTCATGAGATAGACATGGATGGAATGGTAGGTTATACCGGTTCAGTGAAACAGGACTGAAACGAGGGTGACTCGATTCAGAAATGGACTTTGTCCACTAAGATAGTCTTGGCAATGAGTCTTGACTAATAAGATATGATTCTCTATGATTATGTGTGTATTCCACAAAGTTTCATGTTTTAAGTTATGATTATTGGGATTTCATTTCACTACTATGATTTATCCCATGTTATGAAATTATGCTCTCTTTTGCAGGATAAGATTTCCACAATGTTATGTTCTTATGAATATGATGTGATTGATATTTCTTTTTTTACCCTTACTGAGCATTTGAGATCACCCTTTTATGTTTTATTTTCCCCAGGATATAAAGAAAGGTTTTAGGTAAAAAAAAGATCTTTATGGGAGATGTTGAAGATCTTTCACCACGATTAGAAGATTATATTCCGAGTTTCCAAAGGCACTAAACTATTACGATCCTTGTGTGTGTGTTTTTGTTATGTACTAAGTATTCCGCAAAAGTAATGTAATTTCCATGTACATCAAGATTCGGGTCTCTACAGTTGGTATCAGAGGGAGGTTTAGTCAACCTTTGGAAACTAGGATGTGATAATGTTAGTGAGATCTCTAGAGATATTTCTAAGGTATGTCTAGGGATGTCCCTAAGGATAAGTATACGTATAGGATATGGTCCTAGAACTACGGTAACGATCTTAGAATTTAACCTAAGATGTTAGATATTAAGGGTACTCCCCCTTTACTATGTTGTTTTCCCTAGCATTATTTTTGTCTCTCACACTATTCTTTTTGGGTTTTAGACGATGGAAGGAACCCGAAGGAACCATGTTGATCACTGTAATGGACAATGCAATGATTGTCCTCCTGAACAAACAAGTGTTATGGGAGATGGAGTGCAAAATCTTATTTCTATACTTACATGAGCTATGAATCATTTTGGACTTCCAAATGAGCAGAGAAGGGAACAATATTCTATTGAGTCCTTCATGAGGCAACGTCCACCTTCTTTTAGTGGGTCTTCCGATCCACTTGTTGCTGAACAATGGATCAGTACTACTAAAAAGATATTTTCAGTTCTTCAATGTTCTGAACATGATAAAGTCATCTTAGCAGTATATCGTTTGGAAGGTGAAGCTGATCAATGGTGGAATCTTATCAAGAATACGAAGCAAAGAGATGAAATTGAGTCCAAGGAATGGGATGAGTTCAAGAACTTATTTTTCAATAAGTACTTCCCTCATATTCTTTGAACAAAGATAGAGAAGGAGTTTCTTGAACTAAAGCAAAAGGATGATGAATCTGTTGGTATATATGAAGCGAATTTTACAAGACTTGCAAGGTATGCATCTGGCATTATCATCCAACCTGAAAGTAAAGTTGATCGATTTTTCAGTGGCTTAAAACCAAGTCTTCGAAGGGAATTAGCTATAAGAGACTTCAGTAGCTATGAAGAAATTGTGCGTTGTGCTATCAACGTAGAAATGGAAGTTGGTGTTACTTATCCATCTCATAGTTTTGACAAGAAACGAAAGATGGAGTTCAAGGAGAAATCTCAGAATAATGGTGAAAAGAAGATGAATGTTTCCTTATACTCAAAGTGTGGAAAGAAGCATGGTGGATATTGTCTTAAAGGGACAAGTAAATGTTTCAAATGTGGAAAGGAAGGTCATCGGGCATTTGAATGCCGCAATGATGGAAAGAAGATGCCTAATGATGCAAACAGAGGAAGGGATACACAGAATGAACCTACTACACTTCAATGCTTCAAGTGCAAGGAAATGGGGCATTATGCTAATAAATTCACTAATCCAAGGGTTAGTGATGATCGACATGAGAAACCACTTAAGGCAAAGGACAAAGGAAAGTCACATGTGATCACTATTGGTGATGTTGAATATGACAACGATGTGGTGGAATGATTAGGTGTTTATGTAATGGGATTCCAAAATAATGTTGTATCATAGAGTATTGAAATATTTATGTATTGGTCTAATGTGGTATTCAAAGTGATTGAGATATTTTTGGAAATAAGATGATATGCGCATAATGAAGGGAAAACGAGAAAATGAAATGTTTAACAGTATTCATGAGCTCATGATTGATATAAGGACTAAGTGATATCATGGTTTGAGTATATAGAATTTTGAGGATTTTGGTATGTGGAAAGTGTTAACTTTTAACTACATTCATGTTTTCACTATGGTTCAATGGGTATTCTTTTTTTCAAGAGAATACATGATTAAGGTATTCACATGATTGGAATGTGACCAAAAATATATATATGGGGGATAAATGATGGTATTCACATGCTTGGTTGATGACATTTCAAGTAATCGTTTTCTTTATACTATGAGCTTGGACCAAAGTATTTTAGATAAGCCTAAATATTGGAATGGATTATGTTGGACATATGCTAAGTATTGTTTAAGGATAGAACTTTTTTCGATATTACTGATGGGATTTTATAGTAATGTAGTTTTAGAAAAAGGACAACCTGCAGGACGGGCGACAGCCCATCGCGTCAGACGAGGCTGTGGGAATTGAACCCACAACCGAAGTGCGACTGGCCTTTATCGCCTACCACTAGCCTACAGGAAGTCCCTGTTTAGTAGAAACTAGTTTTATTATATTAAGCAGTATGATATATGAAGTATAAGTCCATTTTAGGAACCATATATGATTAATCTCACTATAGATCGACTTATGTATATAACTTTTGCTAACCTTTTGTTTGAGACAGATGGAATGACCCGTCATTCTATCACATGATCTGCTAACACTTCACGAATAACAAATTCAACTTCATTTATTTAAGAGATGAAGTGGAAATTGTTCAAGGCACGAACAACAGTGAGATTGTAGCAAAATAAAGTAAGTATTTATTCTAATTCAAATTCTTCAACTTTAGGGAAATGATATTGAAAACCAAAAATGTTGTCCCAGTGCCCTTATATCCGATGAATCAGATGGTACCCTAGATCGTCACAAATTTATGGCTTTGTGATTGCTGGCTTTTCCATAGCCATGTTCTCTACCACTCTCCATCAGAACATGATGGTTAGATTTCTCTTCCATATCCATATTTTCACCTATGTGGAAACCCAGTGATTAGTTTATTTGGGTAACCGTTACGTTTCATACTTTTGTTTTTAAAGATTGGTTTTGGTATTCCTTTTTACGATGTGGGTTTCTATTAAAGAAACTTTTGAATAGTAAACCATTTATAACCCCGACGAATTTCGAGGGAGAAATTCATTTTAAGAAGGGTAGAATGTAACACCCCAAGATTTTATGAAAAATATTCTTTTAATTTCATTAATGTCTTGTGTTGTATGCTACACCAAGATTACCTTGCGCTATACGCAACACCGTATTAGCTTTCAGTATACGCAACACTATTCTTGGATCGTGTTACACACAATTTTGATAATAGTTATTATACGCAACATTGAGTATATATATATATATTCAATGTATAAATGAAATATGGTTGTATTATGATATACGAAACAACGAAGGATTCTTGCACAGCACGCAACTCTGACTTGGCTTGCATTACACACAATCACGACCTTCCTCGGTAGCGTGTGTTGTACACAATACCGAGTTTTACTAAACAACGATATATTATTATAATATTATTATGAACTAGACATTATGAATAGTATTAACTAAATTTTGAATCTTATAACATTATTATTCGTCTTACACATTTTCTAAAACATTGTATAAGAACAAAATAAATTTTTCGGGTAAAATAAGTATTTTTCAAAAAATGCAGTTTTGCCGCCTTTTGATGGCGCACCCACTTTAAATATAGTTTTTGACATGTTTATAAGTTCAATTTGAAAAAATAAAATTCTTCTTTTGAATCAGGATATTAAAATTTACATTAGATAATGTTTTCATATTTTTCTGATAACTTTCATATTTTAATGAATAGTAAAAACACGCTATATTTTTATTAAAAACAACTTTTTTCATCGTAATATCTTATGTGGTTAAATTATAATATTGAATGGTTTTAAAGTATAAATAGAATATATTTTTACCATTTAATATAATTTATGTCATTAGCATTGATTTTACCTTCAATTCGTAGGTTAAATCAATTCAATCTTTTGCAATATTTTAAAGAAAAACCCGTTTTCTTTCGAACAACGGGATTAATTTTAATTTAATTTCTGCAACTTTTGTGTATTGAATTTGGAAAAATGGATTCCATATTTGGAATCAGTGGGTCCAAATTATGTTAATAAGCTACTTTTTATTTTTGGGCATTGTGAATAGTAACTACGGTAAATTTTATTTACTATAGTTAAAGGTAAATTGGGTAATTAAGGGTAAATATAAGATTATAAAATTACCCTAACACTTGGAAAACTCCTATTGGATGGATAAAAGTAGACCCATATAACCTAAGGGTCGGATTATATTCATTTTATGGACTTTTTTTCATGAAAATAATTTAATAATTATTAAAACCAAAGAATGTGACAACATGTCACTTTCTTAAATCTTATAAGTATAATAATTTTACTTTAGTGATAAAATTCATGAAACTTCGAACATGAATAGTCTCCAGAAAGATAATAAAATTATCTACATCATAGGAATTTATTTATAATTTTTAGGGATTAAATAATTATCATTTATTATGACACAAAGATGATGCAGTAATTGTCTTATTAATGAAATATTGACATAATTGATGTTATAAATGCCCAAATAAATGTATTTTGAGACTTTTGATGACTTGAATTAATTTTATAGGTTAATATGACATGTTATTGTTGATATAAGTAACTTGGTTCTAACTTATCATTCTGTTATGAATTTCATAAAAATCATGTACCAAATAGTGTCAGAATTGACATAAATTAGTTTTTAAAACAAATATTATATTATTAATTGTTATTTAATTCCTAAAAATCTAAGGTTCGGACAAATGACTTAGATAAGGATATATATATTAATAATAAACAACTTGGGGTTCACGTGGCTTGTTATGGTAAGTTTATTAACCATATAGTGTAAGAAAACAAAAAGACACGGTAAAAGTTAAATTATTTAATTTAGAGTTAAATCTAATTGATAAGGTTAAAATAATAACCTAAACTTGTCTAAATCCTATTGTATGAGAGTATTTAGACCCATACCCACTTTATCTTCGAAATAAGACCCTTTGGAACCATTATAAACCGAATTTGACCTTAATATAAAATAATATTTTGAGATTTTCCTAAGGTGCCCCTCTCCTCCCTTATAAAAGGGCACCTCCTCCCTCTCCTCCTCACACCAATTTGAGAATTCAAGCTCGGCCAACCCCTGCCAAAATATCTTATCCACTTCCCTAGTATAATCCTAGAGGTCCTGGTCTTCTTCAAAGACCATCCTTAGTTCTTTAAGTGGAGGTTAAGTGAAGGCGCGTCCAAAAGAGGTAATATCCATTACCGATCTTTTTCAATTTCATTCTTCTTCAACTTATTCTTATTTAGTTGTTTCATGATAAAGTAATAACATAAGTATTTCTTATATACTGATATGTTATTATAAATAAGAAACAACTCTAATTAACCTTCTATCCATCCTGCGGAAAAAGAAAATCACCGCGCGTGCGTACGTACGGAATACCGTCTCCACGCCGTGGTGTAATCTATTTTCTGCCACCACCTTAATTGGATGGGTATAATGGTGTAATGAGTAACTATATATGATTATTATAGAGTGATATTGATACTTAAATATTATACATACACTACAACACAATTCCACGACCATGGGAACGATATCATCGCTCGTGCGTACGTACGGACTACCGTCTCCACGACGCGATGAGATTCATTATCCATGTTAACCATTCCAGAATGATTATAAAGTATATATAATGAATAATAATGAAATATATGACATGTTAAATCTACTGGTTTTATGTATATATATATTTCATCTACTTTCTTCCATTCAAGACAATAAGGAAAAGAAAACAGCGTTCATGCGTATGTACGGACTACCGTCTCCATGAACGGTGTGTTTCATTTCATTTATCTATCTATTATATATATATATATATATTCTTAATATATATGATATATAAATCATATTTTATATTCTGGAAGTATTTAAATCATGATATAAGTAATAATAATGTCAAGAACAACAAGTCCAAACACCTACGATAAATGAAACGATTTTACCCAAAACGCTTCTTTAACATGGAATTTACAAAAGAACGGGTAATATAAAGTCATAAGTGAACCATATATGATATCATAACAATGAATATGATTCTGTAATAAGTTAATGACATTATTTAAATCATTATACAGGAGGTTCGGATACGTACAAAGCATATCGGACATAAGTTAAGGGAAATATTACAATCTTATTTTTTATCTGAGATTGTTTATACTTTGGTATTTACTGGGGTGTACTTTATCATCCACATCCATGTTTCCTCAATATGTAATATTATTTCCATTCACCTACAATTTTTTAAATCCAATTTTACCCTTCGGTGAGTTTTTAGTAAAAGATATAAAAGGAATCTTTTTTTGTTTTTCGTACGCGGTATTTTTTGACTTTTCCGACAAAAGTATGAAGAATGTTTTTTTAACTTATACGGCATGAATGGATTTTAAAAACATTATTTCCAAGAAGATTACTTTGCAAGTTTTCAAGTTTATTTTTAATCAACTTCTTTTAGTTATAATTTTATGACATGTTAAGAAATGAAAAGTGTTTTTGAAGTAGAAAGGATATTTTCCTCAAGAATGGAGTTCAAGTGTTTTATCCAAATTATTTTCCATCTAAGATAATAAAGGGTTCTGTTTCTATCCCTATTATTACATGGATTTGATTATGTTGTGATGGAAATATTTTTTATGAATTTCTTTATCTTATATGAATTGTTTTATGATGTCACGATGTTTAAGATTCCCATTTTTATTACATGGGTTATGCAATGATGTATGTTTTAAGATCTTGTGGCACACATAAGAATGGTATCATTATGAGATGGGTGGGACCTATATCTCCCTCCAATGCATTGGGTAAAGATTTTATATCTCATAAGATAGACATGGCTGGAATGGTAGGTTATACCGGTTCAGTGAAACAGGACTGAAACGAGGGTGACTCGGTTCAGAGATGGACTTTGTCCACTAAGATAGTCTTGGCAATGAGTCTTGACTAATAAGATATGATTCTCTATGATTATGTGTGTATGCCACAAAGTTTCATGTTTTAAGTTATTATTATTGGGATTTCATTTCACTACTATGATTTATCCCATGTTATGAAATTATGCTCTCTTTTGCAGGATAAGATTTCCAAAATGTTATGTTCTTATGAATATGATGTGATTGATATTTCTTTTGTTTACCCTTACTGAGTATTTGAGATCACCCTTTGATGTTTTATTTTCCCCAGGATATAAAGAAAGGTTTTAGGTAAAAAAAAAGAAGATCTTTATGGGAGATGTTGAATATCTTTCACCACGATTAGAAGATTATATTCCGAGTTTCCAAATACACTAAACTATTATGATCCTTGTGTGTGTGTTTTTGTTATGTACTAAGTATTCCGAAAAAGTAATGTAATGTCCATGTACGTCAAGATTCGGGTCTCTACAGGATCTGCATTCAACAGGGGGTCAAGGACATTGATTATGATAATTTCTCGGCCTTCCACACTAGTGGAAAAAACACTCGAGTAAGGTCCTGTGTAACCGACCCCTATACCATGTTACTCTATCTCCCACCTCCTTGGATGACATTTTCATAACGTCGCTTCCTGCTCTCAAAAGTCGCACCACCAGACCGTCCAGTAAAAACCATATTTCCACCACTAGAAGCCTCTTATAGGTTCCCCTCAGAGATGAGAGCCTGATTTACCACTTCTGAAAACTTATTTAGCCTGAAAATATTCACTTGAGAATTAATTTCACATTTAAGTCCATCCTGAAATAGTCTTGCTTAAGTGGCCTCATCTGCTTCCAATGTTGGAGCAAAACGTTGTAAGTCTGTAAAGCTTCCATCATAGTCCATTACAGACATATTCCCTTGAGTTAGCTTCATGAACTCAGACACTTTCTCTTGTATGAGCGTCTCTGGATAGAAGTTCTCAAAGAACTTCTCCTGAAATTCCTTCCACTCCATAGATTCTCGCTGCCCATTCCGAGTCTGGATGTCCCACCAATTTTTCGATTAATCGTGCAACATGTAAGCTTACAACTTGACTCTCTTCTCAACAGGTGTCTCTAGGTGGTAAATTATAGTCTGGGTAGATTCAATCTAGAACTCAGCTTTCTCCAGACCACCCTCTCCAGTAAAAGTCGGAGGGTGCTACAACTGAAACTCCCTCATAAGATTAGACATACTTTTCACAACCTTCCCTAGGTATCTTTCCATCATTTGCATGAAACGGGTGAGGTTCTCTCAAAACTTTTCCACCACTTCTTTAGTTGGTACTATTGGTTCCTCTGGCTCACCCATTGGAGGAATACTTCTAAATATACCCCCCCCCCCCCCCCCGCTCGTCCTCTCAACAAGCATCGTGGAGGCATAATTCTACAAATCCAAACATACAGCTTAGAAAACAGTTCACAATGTTATCAAAATTACACACAACCAAATTATTCATATAACTTCACAATTATTTCTTTCAATTTCAAAATTAGACACCATTTTCATTTCAATTTCACAAGAAAGGAAAAGAAATAGTTTATGTTCAACAATTTGTTGGAGTTGGTGGACGAGAACCAACTACTTTGTACATTATTCATTAAATAAACATATTATCACATCTTCATTATTCTTCTACATGACAATGCATGTGATAATGTCCCAAGGATAGTTGTTGCATTAAAGGGTCATAGCGGATCTCTGCTATGATGAGAACCCGGAAGTTCCATAACACTGTTCTTGAATATATGTTCCATGGCCGGATGATGTTATTTAAGGGACACAAATAATATAGGACATTAGGGGTGAGGACTCATAAAACTTTGAGGCACCTTCTCATGGTGTGCGCCTTTGGTAATATCTAGGAGGATATTATGAGAACAAGACCCACCAGTAGGAAATCCACATTTCATAGTGTCATTGGATGTTCCTATCTATGGATGTGTGTATTGGTCCTTAGACTTTAAGATTATTATTAATGGGTATTACAACTCATGCACTTAGATGTATTGACGAAAACTATGATGACACACTGTTCGTAGCGAGGTAGGATACGTTGGGTGTGTCACGAGTAATGTTGCATTAATAGATAATGCGAGAAAGGATTTGTCCCTTCTGTTCCATAACAGAAGTAGATATCTCAGGCCCTTTGATGGAATTGATATAGCCTACATAATTCCATGTCCATGGTAAGGTATGGGAGAGTTCAATTCCGGGAATTCAAAGAATGAATAATCGAGCACATGGGTTGATGGCATTATCATGCAACCCGCTTGATTGGAGATATCGAGAAAAATGGATTATATTACACGGTAAGCATTCATATGAGGTGACACGTCAAAGAGGCATCAACTTATTTCTCTTGGGTTCCTTGACCCGTTGCTAGATAGTAATCTTGGACTATAGACAAGCCCGCCTAATGCCACACTATGTGTGTCCATGTATCTTAGTTAAATATTAATTTAACAAGTTAAATAAAGATTATTCCCGACTGTGGTTTAATAATTATTTAAATATGCATGATCGCATTTATTTTGACACTAGTTATTTGAGAGAATATATTGTGGGTGAAATAATATATATTTATTAGCGATTAATGTAGTTAAATTTATTTAATAAATAAAGAACCATTACTCAAGGTCTAATAAATGTGGGGGGCATAAAGAAAAATGAAAATAAAAGTACACGCTGTGTATATTAAATATACACGTCGTGTAGTTTTATGGAAAATGAGTACACGCTGTGTATTAATGATTACACGCCGTGTAGTTTTTCTAGTCGGGATTTTGAGGATATAATATTGTTTTATTAAATGATATTTATTGTAATCAGCATGGGTGCATGTCAAGGAATTAATAATTCGACATGGGGGTTTTCGAAAAGAGTTAATGAAATAAATAAAATGTGTAACACATTTATTTATTATCATAAATTTGTAAACCTCAAACCTAATTATAAATATCCTCACAACCCCAACACTTTTCCCAATCGTTGTGTACAAAAATTATGGAGAATTCTTTTAGGACCAAAAGAACTACTTCCTCTAAGAACGCTCTCAAGACCGAGAGAGATCCTCCTCCATCGGATCAAGGTGATCAAAGGCGGTCATCGCAAGTGAAGGTTCTTCTGCACTAGCACCTGGAGATCCCTTCGGCGATGTCCAGAGATACGTGGCACACGTGTGGATCACCACTAGAGGTATCCTACACTTTGATTCTACGATGCAACGACGGATCACAAGATCATGACTGGAGACATTATCGAAGAAATAATTCCACCAAGGTAATTCTTGTGAATTAATTAAATTAATTATAACCAATATATGATGATCCTATATTTATGGTTCCAGGACTCCATCTTTTGTTTTTTCATTCTTCGTTATATTCCAAAGATCTGGAGTTTTATATCGTGATGGATCTCAGTTTGAACGTTGTTTAACGCTAAAATCAAAGTTGGGAAATCCCACCAACGTGCTTCTGCTGTGCCCAGAACCTACAAGTGGTATCATAGGGGTCATATCGTTGATTATAATTATTTAGTTTTTCATTGGTGATTTATGCATTTAATAATTTAGTTATTTCAATTCACATTAATCGTTCTTTAAATCTGAATCTCAAGATCTGTTCCTCCTTTATCGTTTCTCATTCACCATACCGAAACAACCTTTTCTTTTAATTTTTGATTAAAATAAAATAGAGGATCTCATTCGAAAGAGCCAAACGTTCCTGTCCATACAACATGAGAATACACGGCATGTATTCAGAAGTACACGTTGTGTAGTCTAGGTTCATGCATCGGACTGGTCTACCAAATCAGGTCGTGTATTGATCCTATCTAAGTCATTTATGACACCGTGTGTTAACCAGGAACAGGTGGCACACGGTTTCCAGATTACACGCCATGTGGTCCAATAGAACATGGTGTGTTGTCCCTTTGGGTTAGGGTTGGACCGTGTACCCCATACACGTCTTGCCTGGCTGGAAACCGTGTAACGTGGAAACTACACGGCATGTGTCCAACTAAACACGTCGTGTACTTCAAAAATTTACGAAGTACATTAACACACCATGTCCTCGGGCACGTACTTCGGATGGACGGTGGAGAAAATTACACGCCATGTAGTCGGAACTACACGTCATGTACTCACCCAAATTATGCAGATTTATTAAAATTTATTATTATATTAAACAAACCCTTGAGACGTATACCATGGTGCAAGAATAAAACTGAGTCACAACACATGATATGTGTTTTATATATATGTGTTTAATTTAACATCTGATTAATGAATGTGAATTCATCGGGTTGCCTCCAAGGTACAATATACGTAAAAGGATAATTTTAATTTATTTAAAATTATGATGGATGAGAATCTAAAGGAAATTCAGAAAAAGGGTTTAAGATAAAAGAATGGATTAATTAAAGATAATTAATTTATTCGAGTGTGATTTATCTTAAGAAAGAACGATTAAATAATTGAATGGTAGTTTTATTTATGCGTAAATATCGTTGCATGTATGGATGATCATGAGCTAGACCAAGACCTTTGTATGTGAATGGTTTCTTTTAATTTATTTATTTAAATTAAATTTGTTGGCCTGTGAGCCATCTCCTCATTAATATGTAGGGCCTGCCCGCCCAAGGATTATTTTATGTAAAAACCCCTTTTACCCCTCACCTGCATGTGAGATAAATGCATATGTAATGGATGGAGCTCCCAAGCTAGTGGAGGTGGCTCATGTCAGGAGGCAAGGTGAAACCAATCCAAGGAGATACAAAGGTGGACAGGTGGAAAGCGGTAAACACGAACCCTAAAGGTTCAAGGTGTTTTGTAGGACCCCAGGACACCCTGAGAGGGGAGGGGTGAATCAGGGTGTCAACTTTTTCTTTTAAATTAAAGGATATTTTTCCCACATTGGTAGGAACTAGTTGAACCTGTATGATGGATATGATCAGAAATCAAACATTCGCATGAAAAAGATATGACACAGGAATTTTTACTTGGTTCACCACTAAGGGCTACGTCCAAGGAGCATACGCTGACAAGTTGTCGGTCATACCTAATTCCACTAATCTTCACTATATGTGGATTAAAATGGTTCGGGCACAGTCACTTTGTCCCAGGCTCACTGCCTTTACAATTGTTCAGGGATAGCTCACTGCGTCCCTCAGGTCACTCCCGTTCACTCCCCCTAACTTACTGCTGTTGGTGAAGTCCCACTCAGTTTATAGATGTGAAGGTCTCTTCATCATTGCTCAATGAAATCATCCTTTGTTATATGTAGATGCTCTGTTGAAGTCCAACTATCACTCGTTAACTGGTCTTAAACTTTCGTGCAGCTCTAAGACAATCAGCAAGCCTCAACAAACACCTGGCGCGCAACACCAAGACGATGCGCAGCTTTTAAGGATGGCGCGCAAGTTATAACTGGCGCGCAAGTCCTCCTCCAACACTTGCGCGAATCAACCTTATTCGAAATAAAACTTGCACGACTCAACTTCCTTTCAACACAAATCGATTTTGAAACCTAATGGAAACCTGTCGCACAACTTCAATTCTGGCACGCAAGTATCACCAAATCACTTGTGGGACTACTGGACGGGAAGAAAACAACTACCGCACTGCTCCACCTTGCGCGACCCACCAACACTTATGCGACTTCAACACCTACGCGACGGGAGCTCTGAATTTCTTCAATTCCAAAGTTTGTGTTGAATGAGGAGGGGTGGTCCTCTATTTATAGGCATTTGGATACCCTGCGTGGTGTCACGCAAGTCTTCCCTCAGCGTGCAAGTCCCGGCGTGCAACCCTCCTATCCTCCTAGACACTTGCACGAACAAATTCCAATCTTGGGCGCCCCTCTTTACTTTGCCATATTTTGATGATCAAAACATGATGGTCAAATGGCATGAAACTTTTCAATCCTCTAAGGTATCGGCGCGCAAGTCCATTCACGGCGCGCAAGTCACTTGCACGACCAAACCAATACTTGTGTGACCCTCTTTCTTTTGCCATATTTTCATGTTCTTGTTCTAAAAAACATCAGTCGTGCAAGTTTCCAAGCCTCCAAGGCCTTGGCGTGCAAGTATCTTTTCCAAAAACACATTTCTCCATATTTCAAGTTTTGAGGCCCAAAAATTTGGCAAACAATGGAAAATGGTTCCATCTTCAATACTGTTGTCTGCTTGAACAGTATGATCACTGTGTTGGTACACGTTATGAACTTCCACTGAGGATTGACAACAAACACAAACCATACTCCAATTCATGCATAGAACATCCATGGTTCCAACAATCTACCCCTTTGGGTTTGTTGGAAATCAGCAAATAAATTCAATAGATCCACATGCAAACCAAAAAAAATTCAAGAATCAACTCAGCCAACACTCTAAGTCTACGTGAGAAATGCTCGATGTAGAAAACAAGAGATGAGGCTTGAATTGGGATCCCGTGTTTTGGAATTCTCAAAGACGCCATGTTCGCTGAGTTCCTAAGTTCCTTCTCATCCTCTGAATCTAAATTTATTCCTTTCTCCCCCATTGGAAATAAACCCAAAGACCGGTACTAGTTCATTGTTCAGCTCAAACCACACCCCCCTGGATAGTATCTCCCCCACAAACCTGCATTACAGCCATAAATAGAAAAAAAAAAGTTAACAAAATTGGGGAGAGGGGTATTGCGTAACCTCCTTATGCACTGGGAGGTGTCTGAACACCGAGGTTCAACCGATGCTTCTCAAACACAGCCGCTGATAGTGGCTTGGTCAGGATATCAGCCACTTTCTCATCTGTTCCCACATGATCCATTCTAATCATGCCTTGCTCAACTTTCTCTTTGATAAAGTGATACCTGATTTCAATATGTTTTGTACGAGAATGCTGAACAGGATTCTTCATAAGATCAATTGCGCTCTTATTATCACAGTAAATCACCATTGGTTGCTTCACCTCATCACCAATATCTGTCATTTGTTGCTTCATCCATAGCAGTTGAGTGCATGTATTTGTAGCAGAGATATACTCAGCCTCATCAGTACTAAGAGAAGTACTTTCTTGTTTCTTTCTCAGCCAGCCAACACATTTATTCCCAATATAGAATGCACCACCACTGGTAGACTTTATGTCCACAACATCGCCAGCCCAGTCAGCATCAGAAAATGCTGATAATTCACTGTTCTTTCCTGCAGAAAAGTATAAGCCACAATTGTGAGTCCCTTGAATATATCTCATGATTCTTTTTACTACTTCCATATGTTCCTCCTTTGGATTACTCTGAAAGAAGGCTGCAAGACATGTGGCAAAGACAATATCTGGCTGTGTCACCGTCAGGTACAGTAGGCTCCCAATGATCCTCCTGTACGTGGTGGGATCTACAGAGATACCATCCTCATGTTTTCTAAGTTTAATTCCAACTGCAATTGGAGTAGACATTGGTTTGGAATCTTGCATATTAAACTTCTTCAGCAGCTCTCTTGCATACTTTTCCTGTGAAATGAAAGTGTAATCCTTCTTTTGAGTCACCTGCAGCCCCAAGAAATATGTGATCTCCCCAATAATAGACATTTAAAATTCTGATTTCATTTGATTGGAAAATTCATCCACTGATCTCTGCTTGCTACCACCAAAAATAATGTCATCAATGTAGACTAAAACCATGAATTGATCTCTTGGAGAATTCTTCACATAAAAATTGTGGTCTACTCTGCCTCTTTTGAATTCCAGTTTCTTGAGATACAAGTCCATTCGAGAATACCATGCTCGTGGTGCCTGCTTCAAACCATATAGAGCTTTCTTCAGTTTGCAGACTTTTGTTTCATCAGAACCAAGAACAAAACCCACTGGTTGTTCAATATAGACTTCTTCTTCCAGTACACCATTCAAGAATGTTGTCTTGACATCCATCTGGTATACTTTATATCCTCTTTGGAGTGACATGGAAAGGAAAAGTCTGATTGACTCCAATCTAGCCACTGGAGAAAAGGTTTATTCAACATCAACACCTTCAATCTGAGAGTATCCTTTACATACCAGTCGTGCCTTGTTTCTGATGACACTTTCATTCTCATCAAACTTATTTTTGAAGATCCATTTGGTACCAATCACATTGTGACCTTCGGGTCTCTAGAAAAGATCCCAAGTCTAATTCTTGTCAATCTGATCTAATTATTCATTCATGGCTTTCACCCAAGATTCATCTTTTGCGGCTTCTTCGAATGAGGATGGATCCACAACTGACAGAAATTCATATTGCGCGTTATTCCTCATCCTGCTTGTTTGAGTGGGTGTACTCTTGTCCCCAATTATGTTGGATGGATCAATCTCAGCTCTTCGATTTCTCCTGTGAGGTTCAGATCCATTCTCTTCAGCCACAGTTTCTTCTCCAAATTTCTCTTCTGAGTCAACATCATGATGTGACTACTGAGTGATTTGTTCACCTTCCTCTATTTCGGTATTTGTATTTACTCTATGTTCACACTCTTCATCATCTTCTATATCATCAGCATAGTTATTATTGGAAGCACTTGGGGTTTTCCCTTCAATGATATTAACATCATTGCTTTCCACAATCCTCCCCAAGCGTTTATTGAGACACTTGTAGGCCTTGCTGTTCATTGGATATCTAAGAAATATTCCTTCATCAGCATTGTCTCCAAACTTCCCTTGATTTCCTTCCTTATTCCAGATGAAACATTTGCTTCTGAAAACACGGAAGTATTTCAACGAAGGCTTCCTTCCATGCCACAATTTGTATGGTGTCTTCATTTCTCCCATATAAAGCCCTGTTCGATTCTGAATGTGCATTGCAGCTTCAACAGCCTCCTTCCAGTAATGGCAAGAGATACCACTCTCAATCAGCATAGTCCTGGCCATATTGTTGACCTATCGATTCTGACGCTCAACAACTCCATTTTGTTATGAAGTTCTCACAAAAGCTACCTCATGATGTATTCCATGTTTTTATAAGTAATTTTCAAACTCGATGGACGTGTATTCCCCTCCATTGTCAGATCGCAGGACTTTTATTGTCCGTCCAGTATCATTCTCGGCAATCCGTCGATAAGTTTTCATACAATGAGGTACTCGTTGCTTCCTATGAATCACCATTACACAATCCATTCTTCTATAATCATCAATTAAAAAGACGAAGTACCTTTCTCCATAGGTTCCAGCAACATTTATTGGGCCACATACGTCTGTATGAATGAGATCAAGAAGATGCGATGCCATTTTCTTCTTTGGACGATATGAACTACAAACCAGCTTCCCAAGAATACAAGCATCACAAGACTTTTCCCGTTCACATTTTAGAATGGGAATATCCATGACTATCTTCATCTTAGATATCTTTTCCATGTCTTGTTGGTTAATGTGCCCCAGCCTTCGATGCCACAAATTTTTTTCTTCTTCAACAGACAAATAGCAAGAGTTCACTTTGTTGTCAACCTGATATAAGTTTCCATCTGTTCTACAACCTTTCATAAGAGAATTCACTATTTTTTTTTTATATTGCAGCCTTTTTGATTGAAGGTTACTATGAGCCCTGAGTCACAGAGTTGACTTACACTGAGGAGATTGTGGCGTAGATCGTCCATATAAATAACTTCAGTCTTCTTCAGCTCCCCGTTGGCGAGAGCAGTATTCCCACTGCCTTTAAACTTCAAAGCACCATCATTACCAAACTGTACTGTTCCATCAACCTTCTTTTCAATGTTCTTCAAAAGGTCAGCATTTCCCGTCATATGGGAAGAGCATCCACTATCAAGGATCCAGGTGATGCTGCTCTTTGTAGCTTTGAGTGCTACTTCTGCAAGATTGGATTTCTCGATCTTCTTCTTCTCTTTCCATGAGATATTGTATTAAGAGTAGGATACTGATAGCCTTTTAATACTTTCTTCCACATAATCTGATTCTTCATACCCATAATCTTCTTCCAGAGGGGGAAAACTATTTGTGAGAACAATATCATCAGGAGGATGAAAACCGGACCGTCTTTAAGAGTTGTATGAATTTCTCTTGTCGTACCGCTGCCTGCAATACATATCTTTATGGCCAAAGTTAGAACAATTAAAATAGTAACCATAGAATCTATTTCTTCTATAAGATGGAGGATATGAAATCGGTATCCTTTGTTGACTTCCCAGATCTTCCCCATTCAAGTAGCTCCTTGCCTCTTCGCAGTATGACAAGGTATGGCCCAGATAACCACAAAACTGACAATTCATGAGAGGAAATTTCTTTTCACTTGAATTTCTCCTCATGCCTTCTTCCTTGGGAGAATAGTTGAACTGCCTGTCATTTCTGAAAGTTTGAGGATAATTTTCAGTTCTTATTTCAATTTGGATTGAGGGTTTCTTTTTCAGTATTTCAGGTAATGTTTCAGTATGTCCAAATTTCATCTTGTCATTCTTTTGGCTCTCTTTACTTACAGCAGTTGATGTCTCAGCTTCACAGCCAATTCCACTCTTTCCCATGCAAGTGGGTCTTTGATCACTTAAGATTTTTCCAACCCCATCTAAACCACACTTGGAACTTTCTAGTAATTCTGCATCTGAGAATATTCCGAAATGAATTTTCTTCTTTCCCTCATTTTTTGTTGATTGACATTCAATTTTACTTCTAAGAGTAACAACTTCTCCCTCAAGCCCCTCAATAGTCTTGGACTTCTCTTATAGTCTGAATGAAAGGTCATTTATGACCTTTGATTGTTCTTCAATTTTAAGCTTTAGTTCCACAACATCATCTGTGCTTTCAAGGATTGAAGAATGAACTCTCACTAGTTCTTCTAGTCGTTCAATCTCTGCTTCAAGATCATTAACATATTTTGATGATTCTTCCACCATTTCCTTCCACTTATTACATCTCTTACATTTATTCTGAAGCTTGGAAAAACCATCCTTAATTTGATTCTTTGAATCACCATTAGAAATAATCTAATTATCTCTATCTTTATTGATCAAGGGTTATGAATTTTCAACCATAGCCATCATGGAAGCATGCTTTCCTGTTTTAAATTCAGGTTCTTCTTCTTCACAAAATTTATTATCCTCATCTTCCTCTTCACAGAAAAAACTCTTCCTCTGTATTTTATTTCCAGATTTGAAGTCTCTCTTTTTAAAAAATCTTTTTAGAGGCTTCTCGATGTTCTCATCTTCACTATCTTCATCATTGATCTTTCTTAAACATTGAGAGGCAATGTGCCCAACTTTTCCACAACGAAAACATGCGAGAGGTAACTTCCCTTTGAATTTCCCTTATCCCTTCTGTAACTTCTTTTCAATGAGAGAAAGAATATCTTTTTCTTCATCATCTTCACCGCTACTATCTTTTGAGATTTTCAATTTATCCATGGACTTGAACTCTATTTCCTTGATCACATGATTCTTAGCATCTTCTGGTTTGACTCTCATTCCGTATGCTACCAAGCTGTTTAGAAGATCATCCAGAGAAAGTTTGGAAAGATCTCTTTCCTCAAGGGCTGACACCTTTGCATTGTGCAGGGGTGTAAGTCTTCTTAATATTTTCATTACAATATCAATGTCTTTTATTTCTTCGCCTAGACCCCGAATTTCTCCAACCACTTCAGTAATTCGATTGAAGAATGAGTCTTCATTCTCGTCTGGGTGCATCTTCAGATCATCAAATCGATTGTGCAGGACTTGTAATTTTGCCTCCTTCACTTTGCTATCTCCTTCATAAATATTTTTGAGTTTATCCCACATGGATTTTGCTGAGGTGGAACTCATCACCTTTAGATATATCTTATCAGAAAGAGCTGCGGTGAGTGCATTTTGTGCTTTAGCATCTGCATCAAGAATTTTACTGTATGTGTCATTCATAGCCAGGCCTATTGGATCAGTGACTTGTATTCCTTACACAGTGGAAAACAGAAATTCTATTCCAAGAGATCTTAGATGAGATCTCATCCTATTCTTCCAGATCTGAAAATTACTTCCATCAAAGAGAGTGACTCCCCTAACATTGACTGCATTCTCCATGGAAACAAAGGACAGATTCAACACCAACAACCTTTACCCTCTGATACCACTTATAGGACCCCGGGACACCCTGATAGGGGAGGGGTGAATCAGGGTGTCAACTTTTTCTTTTAAATTAAAGGATCTTGTTCCCACATTGGTAGGAACTAGTTGAACCTGTATGATGGATATGATCAGCAATCAAACATTCGCATGAAAAAGATATGACACAGCAATTTTTACTTGGTTCACCACTAAGGGCTACGTCCAAGGAGCATACGTCGACAAGTTTCCGGTCATACCTAATTCCACTAATATTCACTAGATGTGGATTACAATGGTTAGGGCATAGTCACTCTATCCCAGGATCACTGCCTTTACAATTGTTCAGGGATAGCTCACTGCGTCCCTCGGGTCACTCCATTTGACTCCCCCTGACTTACTTCCATAGGTGAAGTCCCACTCAGTTTATAGACATGAAGGTATCTTCATCCTTGCTCAATGAAAGAATCCTCTTTTATATGTAGATGCTCTGTTGAAGTCCAACTATCACTCATTAACTGGTATTCAACTTTCGTGCAGCTCTAAGACAATCAGAAAGTCTCAACAAACACCTAGCGCACAACACCAAGACGACGCGCAGATTTTAAGGATGGCGCGCAAGTTATAACCGGCGCACAAGTCCTCCTCCAACACTTGCATGACTCAACCTTCTTCGAAATAAAACTTGCGCGACTCAACTTCTTTTCAACCCAAATCGATTTTGAAACCTAATGGAAACCTGTCACGCAACTTCAATTTTGGCGCGCAAGTATCACCAAATCACTTGCGCGGCTACTGGACGGGCAGCAAACAACTGCCATGTTGCTCCACCTTGCACGACCCACCAACACTTGCGGGACTTCAACACCTACGTGATGGGAGCTCTGAATTTCTTCAAGTCCAAAGTTCTCGTTGAATGATGAGGGGTGGTCCTCTATTTATAGGCATTCGGATACCCTGTGCGGCGGCGCGCAAGTCTTCCTTCGGCATGCAAGTCTCGGTGCGCAACCCTACTATCCTCCTAGACACTTGCGCGAACAACTTCTAATATTGGGAGACCCTCTTTAATTTTCCATATTTTAATGATCAAAACACGATGGTCAAACGGCGCACAACTTTTCAATCCTATAAGGTACCGGCGCGCAAGTCCATTCACGGCGCGCAAGTCACTTGCGTGACGAAACCAATACTTTTGCGACCCTCTTTCTTTTGCCATATTTTCATGTTCTTGTTCTAAAAACATTATTTGTGCAAGTTTCCAAGCCTCCAAGGCCTCTGCGTGTAAGTATCTTTTCCAAAAACACATTTCTCCATATTTCAAGTTTTGAGGCCCAAAAATTTGGCAAACACAGGAAAATGGCGCCATATTCAATATTATTGTCTGCTTAAACTGTATGATCACTATGCTGGTACACGTTCTGAACTTCCACTGAGGATTGACAACAAACACAAACCATACTCCAATTCATGCACAGAACATCCATGGTTCCAACATGTTTCTCCCCTAGGTCTTGGGTTAGTTTATCAACCGCTAGATAAACTAACCAATAGAACAAAGCTCATGATCATGACATTTATTTTATTTCTATCAGTTTCATGGTTTATTTATTATGTTTGTGTTGTCATGATCACACAATTAATGAATTAAACAAGCATGCAAGATGGAACTAAAATAAGACTGTCTTATGTGTAAATATTATCTTGACATGGTTAATCACTTAAGTATATCCCACTTAATATTAACAAGAATGTAATAAAATATAATAAAATGGCAATTTACGTATAAGTATAAAATCCCTCAAAAGAAATATTAAGTCGGTATAGCCTTCCATAATCTTGGATAGAATCGAACCATAGTTCAAAGTGCTTGACCAACCCTATTTGGGGTGATTTAAATTATCTGGGAATTCTAATTCAAGGTTTTGGGTTGACTTAACTTGGTTCGCATCAAGGGTTGACTGCCATAGTAGGACTTGGTGTTACCAAGAGGAAAAGGTTGAGGAAATCCAAAATAAAAGGATTTCAGGATTGGGGAGTCCACTCAGCAGATCAAGGAGCTGCGAGTTAATGCAGTTGGAATTTGGAATGCCTACCTAAAACCCTTCAAGTTTCTTGACCAACCCTAGTTGGGGTAATGCGAAGGGTAATATGGGTCCTTTCCACTAGAATATTTATTCAATAGAATATTCCAAAGTCAATGGTGAGGGCTATTGGATTTTGATAAAATATTGGGAGACTAATAAGTATTAATTTATTTATTTGTCTCAGTTTTGTAATAAAGTACTAAACCTTTTCTCGTCTTAATTTGTAGAAATGGTAAGAAAATGACTTCAAACATATCATTGTGAACCATACTCAAGAAGGAAAACCTTATCACCGGAACCAATTTTCAAGAGTGGCAGAGGCATTTACGCATCATCCTTCACCATGAAAGGAAATTGTATGTGGTGGAAGAGCCTATTTTAGTTGTGCCTAGAAAAGAGGCTAGTGATGAGTAAATATCTCTCTATGCAAAACACATGAATGATTCCATAGATGTCCAGTGTTTCATGCTATCATACATGTCCAATGAGCTCTTGAAGCAACATGAAAATATGGAAGCGTATATCATGATGTCTCACCTTAAGGATCTCTACCAAGAGAAGGCGAGACAGGAGAGTTATGAGATCTCCAGTGCTTTGTTTACAACTAATATTGGAGAGTCTGTGCCAACTGGGCTTCATGTAGTCAAGATTATTGGCTGCATTGAATGCCTAGACATCACAGGGATTAAATTCTCGGATGAGTTGTTTACAAATATCATCCTATCATCACTTCCCAAGACCTTCTCTAGCTTTATTTTCAACTACAACATGAGCAACAATGAGAAGAGTCTATCAGAACTTCTGACCTTGATTCGCCAGGTAGATAAGGACATGGGAAGTGACAAACCCGCAGTCCTTATGGTGAATAATAAAAGAAAGGACAAGGAAAAGGGGACAAAGACTTATAAATGGTCTAAATCCCCCAAGCATCGTCCCTCCAAAAAGGGGAAGATCCAGAGGTAGGGCAAGGAATGGGAATCAGTGTGTTTTTCATGTGGCAAGCAAGGCCACTGGAAGAGGAACTGCACCCAGAAGCATGGGGACACTAAAGGTGCATTTGTTATCGAGTGTAATATTTATATTTCTACAAATTGGGTATTAGATATAGCTTGTGGGTCTCACATATGTATTCAAATGTAGGAACCAAGTAGATTTAAAGAGATTTCCAGAGGAGAGGTGGATCATAGAGCTGCCAATGGCACAAGGTTGGCTGCGTTGGCTATTGCTGATTACCACCTCTCATTGCCAACTGGAAAGATTTTGGTTTTACAAAACTGTTATTATGTGCCTAGTGTTACCATGAACATAATTTATGTATCTTGTTTGGATATGGATGGATTTATTTTCAAGTTTGGAAATAAGGGTTGTCTCTTTTATACGAACAACGTATGTTATGGTATGGAACATTTAAATAATGGTTTGTATGTATTAAATTATGAAAACCAAGTGTTGGAAATCGATAATGAAACAAACTCACATGACTCATACATCACCCAGTTGTGGCATCACCGTCTCGGTCATGTAAATGAGAAGAACTTGAAAAATCTCTGCCAAGATGGCTATTTAGAATCTACTGAGCTAAAACCACTTGATAGATGTCACACTTGTTTACAAGGTAAAATGACCAATTCACCTTTCGGTGGACATGGTGAAAGGGCCACAGAGCTTCTAGGATTGGTGCACACGGATGTGTGTGGTCCATTTCCAGTAGAAGCTAGAGGTGGATATTCTTACTTCATTACTTTTACTGATGATTTGAGTAGATATGGCTATGTCTACTTAATGAGGTATAAGTAATAAGCCTTAGATAAATTTAAGGAATTAAATAATGAAGTAGAGAATCATCTTGGTAAGAAGATAAAGAAACTTCGATCGGATTGAGGTGGAGAATATCTGAACCAAGAGTTCATCGATCTTCTACGGGAGTCTGGGATTCTATCTCAGCTCACTCCTCCTTATACACCACAGTGAAATAGTGTTAGTGAAAGGAGGAACCGCACCTTGTTGGACATGGTGAGGTCGATGATGAGTCATGCAAATCTTCCATTATCCTTTTAGGGATATGCATTACAAACTGCAGCATACACATTAAACCGAGTCCCAACTAAGGCAGAAAATAAAATTCCATCCGAGTTATGGAATGGAAGGAAACCCACTTTGTTGCACACACGTTTATGGGGATGCGAGGCATTTTTTAATGCCTTCTCAGGAAACAAACTAGCACTACGAGGCACGAAGTGTATCTTTATAAAATATCCCAAGGAAACGAAAGGATATTACCTATATAACCCTTCAGACAAGAAAGTGACTATCGCTAGAAAAGATGTATTTCCTGAGAGGGATCACATCCTTAAGAAGGATAGTGGGAGCAAGATTGACTTCAACGAAGTTGATGCTCAAGATATACAAGAGTTGGTATAGGAAAAATTTCCACAGGTCCCTATGGAAGAGGTTCCAGAAACACAAGTATTGTGTAGGAGCTCAAGAGAGGTAAGGGAACCAGATAGATTTGGTTTCCTAGTCACTGAGGATGGTGAATCATTATTGTTGGAAAATGATGAACCTCTCTCCTACAAGGAAGTAGTAGAAAGCTCAGAAGCTGAAAGATTTCTAGAAGCTATGAAATCTAAGATGGATTACATGTATCATAACCAGGTTTGGGTTCTAGTCGATGAGCTAGTTGATGTCAAGAATGTTGGATGCAAATGGGTATTCAATAGAAAACTGGACATAGAAGGTCAAGTTAGCACCTATAAAGCAAGGCTAGTGGCTAAAGGATTCAGACAGCGTCAAGGAATTGACTATGATGAATCCTTCTCTCCAGTTTCCATGTTTAAATCCATAAGAATAATACTTTCCATAGTAGCTTACCATGACTATGATATTTGGAAAATGGATGTCAAAACAACATTCCTTAACGGGAACCTTCAGTAAGATGTCTATATGACACAACCAGAAGGGTTTGTGACACCAGGTGAATCCAAACAGGTTTCCAAGTTGCAGAAATCCATTTATAGATTAAAACAAGCATCCATGTCATGGAACATTTGATTTGATGAAGCCATAAAGTAATTTGGGTTCATTAAAAATGAATGTGAGCCATGTGTTTATAAGCAGTTTAATGGGAATTCGATCGTTATCCTAGTAGTATATGTTGATGTCATATTTCTTATTAGAAACGATGTACCAGTCTTACAGTCAGTTAAGGACTAGTTGAACAAGTGTTTCTCCATGAAGGACTTGGGTGAAGAAACCTACATTCTAGGGATCAAGATCATTCGTGATAGATCCAAGAGGCTTCTTGGACTAAGTCAGAGTACATACATTGACCAGATACTAAAGAGATTTAGTATGGAACAATCTAAGAGGGGATTGGTTCCAGTGTCACATGGCTTACATCTTTCTAAGAAAATGTGTCCTCAGACACAACAAGAGAAAGATAGAATGAGTAAGATCTCATATGATTCGGCTATAGGATCCATCATAGATGCCATGTTATGTACCAGTCTTGATGTTTCCTATGCACTGAGCATGGTAGGAAGATATCAAGAAGATCTAGGAGAATAGCATTGGACTTATGTTAAGACTATCCTTAAGTATCTGAGAAGAACTAAGGATATGTTCCTGGTGTATGGAGGAGACGAGGAGCTTGTCATCAGACGGTATGTCGATGCTGGTTTTCAGATAGATCAGAATGATCTGAAGTCGCAATCTGGATATGTTTTCTGTCTCAATGGAGGAGCTGTGAGCTGGAAGAGTTCAAATCAGCTAGTTTTCGCCGATTCTACAGCGGATTCCGACTATATAGTGGCTTCTGATGCTGCCAAGGAAGCCGTCTGGATTCGGAACTTTTTCCAGGAGCTTGATGTGGTGCCTAGTAGTAAATATCTCATTACATTGTATTGTGATAATACTGCAGCGGTGGATCTTGCAAAATTACCAAGGTCATATCAATGGACAAAGCACATACTCCAGAAGTATCACCTCTTGAGGGATTTCTATCAAAGGGGTGAAGTTGTAGTGAGAAGAGTGTCCACAGAAGAGAATGTGGTGGACCCTATGACTTAAGGCCTAACCCAGCAGAAGCATGAATATCATGTGAGAGCTAGTGGGTTAAAAGTTATTAGTAGTTGGCTCTAGTCTAAGTGGGAGTCTGTTGGAGTTTGTGGCATAGAACCAACTACTTTGTTCTTTATTCATTAAATAAATATCTTATCACATCTTGATTGTTCCTCTGCATGACAATGCATGTGATAATGTCCCAAGGATAGTTGTTGCATTAAAGGGTCATAGCGGATCCCAACTATGATGAGAACTCGGAAGTTCCATAAAACTATATTTGAATATATGTTATATGGCCAGATGATGTTATTTGAGGGACACAAATAATATAGGCCATTAGGGGTGAGGACTCATAAAACTTTGAGGCACCTTCTCATTGCGTGCACCCTTGGTAATATCCAATAGGATATTATGATAACGAGACCCACCAGTAGGAAATCCACATTTCATAGTGTCATTGGATGTTCCTATCTGCGGACGTGTGTATTAGTCCTTAGACTTTAAGATTATTATTAATGGGTATTGAAACTCACGCACTTAGATGTATTGATGAAAACTGTGGTGACACACTGTTCGCAGTGAGGTAGGATACGTTGGGTGCGTCACAAGTAATACTGCATTAATAGATAATGAAAGAAAGGATTTGTCCCTTCTGTTTCATAACGGAAGTAGATATCTCAAGTCCTTTGATGGAATTGATATAGACTACATAAATTCATGTCCATGGTAAGGTATGGGTGAGTTCAATTCTGGGAATTCAAAGAATTAATAATCAATCACATGGTTTGATGGCAATAGTATGCAACCTACCTGATTGGAGATATCGAGACAAAGGGATTATATTACACGGTAAGCGTTCGTATGAGGTGACACATCAATGCGGCGTCAACTTATTTCTCTTGGGTACCTTGACCCGTTTCTAGACAGTAATCTTGGACTTTAGGAAATCCCTCCTAATGCCAATGAGAAAGAGGCCTAGAGGGTCACACACTAAGTGTGTCCATGTATCTCAGTTAAATATTAATTTAACAAGTTAAATAAATATTATTCCCGACTATGGTTTAATAATTATTTAAGGATGTCTGATCGCATTTATTTCGACACTAGTTATTCGAGAGAAAATATTGTGGGAGAAATAATATATATTTTTTAGCGAGTAATGCAGTTACATTTATTTAAGAAATAAATAGCCATTACTCAAGGTCTAATAAATTTTGTGGAGTAAATAAAGAAAAATTAAAATAAAAGTACAGGTTGTGTATATTAAATATACATTCCGTGTAGTTTTATGGAAAGCGAGTACATGCCATGTATTAATGATTACACGCCGTGTAGTTTTTCCAGTCGGGGTTTTGAGGATATAATATTGTTTTATTAAATGATATTTATTATAATCAGTGTGGGTGCATGTTAAGGAATTAATAATTCAACATGGTGGTTTTCAATAAGAGTTAATGAAATAAATAAAATGCGTAACGTGTTTATTTATTGTCATAACTCTGTAACCTCAAACTCGATTATAAATATCCTCACAACCCCAACACTTTTCTCAATAGTTGTGCACAATAATTCTGGAGAATTATTTCAAGACCGAAAGAACTACTTCCTCCAAGAACGCTCTCAATAACGAGAGAGATCCTCCTCCATCGAATCAAGGTGATCAAAGTCGGGCATCACAAGTGAAGGTTCTTCCGCACTAGCACCCGGAGATCCCTTCGGCAACGTCCAGAGATACGTGGCACACTTGTGGATCACCGCTAGAGGAATCCTACACTTGGATTCTACAATGCAATGACGGATCACAAGATCATGATCGGAGACATCATCGAAGAATTAATTCCACCAAGGTAATTATTGTGCATTAATTAAATTAATTATAACCAACAAATGATGATCATATATATATATGGTTTCGGGACTCCCTCTTTTGTTTTTCGTTCTTCGTTCTATTATGAAGATCCGGTGTTTTATATCGTGACGGATCTCAGTTTCAACATTGTTTAATGCTAAAATCAAAGTTGGGAAATCCCACCAATGTGCTTCCGCTGCACCCAGAACCTACACAATCTACCCATAATCCATTTTCCCATGCGTGCCTAAAATGATGCATGTCACAATAATTCTGAGTGCCTAGAATGATGCATGTAGGTGAGACACTCATGCCATTCTGGGCCATGAATCAATACACAAAAAATTCCAGAAATAATAATCACATCACACAACAAGTGCATCACCCAAGGTGAAATAATATTCAACTGTAACGACAAACAGTAATAACCGCAATCCCACCTTGAGAACTTGAGTTTTCCCCTGTACATGGGTTTGAAACTCTCATGCACGAGCTCATTATCAATCCCTGACTTTCCCTAGTCTCCTTTCTACCTTCCCCAAATAGTAAGACAAAAAAAGAAGAATAAATAAAAGACCTCGCCTTTGATACCACTTTGTAACGTCTCGACCCGGGAGCCAATGAACGGTGCTCCGAGCTGGTTGGTCACAAGCCCTCAAGTGCACCTCCCCGTGCACCAGAGGGTGCCGACTAGTAGTGAGGGTCTAGTAAGTCAGTATTTGGGAGAATATAGCCTCTGTTATCATAATAAAATACCAGCAGAAGTAACCAAGCAATAGCGGAAACGCATATAAATATAAATGTACAATGTCACTAGCATAATCAAAACTGGAAATACAATAATCAAATGAAAGGTAAAACATGTTATGACTATGCAAGTGCCAAGTGTCTATAATGAAACTGAAATTAAAGATACAACAACTCCAAATGGTTCCCAACCCACGTCTGGTTCCCTCTTCCATGATCTAACCCCAAACAACGCTCTAACTAGGGCTCTTGCCCGTGTCCTGTCCTGTAACAACAAAGTCTATTCAGGTACCAATCAGGCAGCCCGAGTAGGGTGTGAGTACAACTCAGTATATCCCCACCAACAGTGTCAAAAACAAATCCAATCATAAGAAGTGTATGCAGTTGCATTAATAATAAAGAAAGACAATAGGGAAAACAATTATATTTTTCCAATTAACCTTTCTTTAATATGTTAAACATCCAGGTTCCTGAGAACACCCAAAATACAATGCCTGCTTCGGCCCGTGTAGGAGCCTAAACCATTTCCCATGTTCAATTCATAATTACTATGTCACAACATTAAGTTTATGAATAGCCAAATGAAACCATCGTACAAAATAAATGAAAGAGTGCAGAATGCCATGTCTAGCACACATGTGAGTATTTGGAGAATCAGTCCCTATCTCATAACCCCATGGGTATTTGGAGCATCAGTCCTTGTCCCATAAAATATAAATTCATGCATGCCATTTGTTCTAGAATGCCATGTCTAGAACCTCTGTGGGTATTAGGAGCATCAGTCTGTGTCCCACAACCCTTTTTCAAATCAAATATCCAATTTACATATACAAACATAATCAAATGTTTAATCATATTTATCCTTCCATCATAACTCTCACCCATATTCAACTAGATCCAAAGTTCACAAAGAACCACATAACCAAACCACCAATTAATTATTTATGCCACGACATTTATACAAATGCATATGCCTAACAAGATAAGACTGTGGGATTGGATTTAGACCACCTACCTCGATTTATTGATGGAAGTTAGCCCAACGAAAATCCCCAAAATCCGAGCGGCACAACGTTGTCCATCAATTTCTGGATCTAAATCCTTAAAACCAAAAATAAGATCAAAGGCATCAAGATCTTGAAAAACTAGATCTAGATCCACAATCCTAGATCTATACCTTAACTCATAGTTTTATATCCATGGAAACGATGGAAATCTCCCATGAAAATATCGAGGAAAGATAGAGGAAATAATGGAAGAAACAATAGGATGAAATCTACTAATCAAAAGGAGAGAAGATCTTCAATCAGAGCCTTCAATCTTGATAAAAGGTGTTTGGATCGCCTTGGAATCTCTTCAAGAGGCTTTGGAAACACCTAGAAATTTCCAAGCCCAAGCCAAGGTTGTAAAATAAGGAAGTCTTGGGTTTCAGGTGGTTTTAAAAAGGATTTTCAGAATTAAAAATCGCGCGCACTGTTTCCTGGAAAGTGGGGCACGGTTTGTCAAACCGTGCGCAAACTGTGCGTACCTCACTGTCCAAATTTGCACAGTCTGCATGGTTTGGTCTCACGGTTTGTCAAATTTTGCATAAATCGTGAATACCTCTCTGTCCAGTTCTGCTTGGTTGGCATGGTTTGGTTGCACGGTTTGAAATACCGTGCGAAAATTGTGCACAACCCACTTCCCTTTTGTTTTACTTAAAAGTTCACCCAAACGCACCCCAAGTCACTACTCCAAAACAGAGGTACTTAAAACATGAAAAGTACCTAAAAAAATGCCCAAGATTGACTCCAAAAAAGGACAGGATCTTACATTAACCCCTGGATGTGTTTAATATATTTTTAGTATTTTATTCTAAGGAAATACCAATATGTCATACTCATGTTTTTAATAAGTATTACATTTTTATACATGGTTATTTAGAAGATCACTTAGACTATAAATAGTTATTTTAAAGGTAAAATTTTTATCTTTATCATGTAAATTTATTTTTTAATTTTTAGGAAAAAATAATTACCCTAATTATGTACCTAATGATGATCCGGTAATTGTTTAATTAATTTAATAAAAAATAAAAGATATTGAAAATTTTAAATTAAACATAATTTCATAAAATTGATGCCATCCATGAATTTTAATGAACTCTTAGGCATATGATGGATGAATTAAGTTTTTTTTATTCGAATTTATCATGTTTTTATAATATTTTTAAAAATTCATCTAATGAATTTTATCAAAATCAACATTAATTATATTTTAAAATAAATAATATTTTATTATATGATATCAAATAAATAAACAATATATAATTCATAAAACATATTTGGATAAGGTTAAATATGTTATCAATTATTCATTTATCATTATTTTGGATTTTTAGTGTAAATATATTTACCCTTAAGGGCTAAAAATACTTGTTTTCATGGTAAGAGTTAAAGAGATTAAATAATGGTTAATTCCAAAATTGAAGGGTAATAATATGACCTAAATTTCTCCAATATTTATAGGATGGATATTATTCAAACTTTTTACCCTAATAATGAATTGGAGTTTTTTATCTAATAATTTTCCATGAAAATAACTTATATATTATTTAACTCAAATATAGATACATAATGTCACTCTTTTTATTTAATATTATTTATGTGTCCACATAGTAAAAAAATAGACATATGAACAAAATTAAATATCCATTTTTACCTTAATAAAATTATTTCAATTAAATATATTTATTTTGAATTTTTATAAATTATATAATTACAATAAATTCTTTTGAAATGCTAATACAATATTTATTTAATTAACAAGAAAATAAAATAATTGATTTTAAAAGTATTAATTTTGATATATTTGAGATTATTTAATATGTATAATTAATTATCTAGATCTATATAAAAAATTAGATATGTTTTAAATATTTATATTTGAATTACCATTTTCTATGGATGTATTTGGATTCAAATTAAATGAGTAGTGTAAAATTTGACAATAATGATATGTTGTTGAATTAATATTTTATTAAATTAGCTAAAAATCACAAAAATGATCAATAATCACAAACAGAATAATATATGATCTAAAATTTCTTCCTCTATTCACTTATAGCCTATTTTTAAGTCTTTGTCTCTAAAATAGCCTTATTATATTTTATTATTTTGAGGATTTCTAGAAATGCCCCTCACCTTAATTATAAAAGGCAACCTACTACCTCAGTTACTCACACTAATTTGAGCCATCAAGATCAACCAAACCCAACCCATTTCACTTATAATATATTTATTTATGTTATATAGGTTATGTTCCTTCAAAAAAGAGCTACCCTAGGACACTTTAGTAGAGATTAAAGGATGTCTGCCGAAGAAGAGGTAATAATCTTCATCAACTCTTCAAATTTGTTTATTCATATAGTTCCTCTACATGTGTTTTTCCATGATAAATTAATAACTACAGTATCATATATACTTTTAGATGTTATTGTGATTATGGTACAACAATATTTCACCTTTTAACCTTTATTCAAAAAATGAAAGCACCGAACGTGTGTATGTACAGCTTATCATCTCCACGTCATGGTGCATTCTATTTTTCATCACCACATTTAATGGAAGGGAATAATGATGGAAATAATAGATATATATATATATATGATAATTATTAAATTATATTTATTCTTTAAAAATTAGTATATCATACACTACCTTACCCTTTCACCATTAAGAGAATGATATTGCCATTTGTGCATACGTACGGCCAACCGTCTCCACGACGCGATGTGGTTGATTTTCAATGTTAACCATTAAATAATGACTATGAAAATGTATATAATTAATAAATTTGATATATATTAACTTAAGATAAATATTTATATTACAAAACTATATCATATACAAAATAATATGATCGTACTTAGTGGAATGTGCATAGAAAAATGATGAAGTTATCACCCGAAATAAGGGAAATAATGAAATATTATTAACAAGAGGGTGATAAAATGATATAATGGGATCATATAATATATAATAAATATTAAAATTAGTCTTTTAGAAATTAATAATAGGATTTATATCATTATAAAGGATTTTAAAGCATGTTAAATTAAGGTAAACTACAAGGTAAGGGTTTTTCTCATCTCAAATTTATTTTTCTGAGATACACCATATTCACCACTTATTTCATTTTTATGGTGTAGTGAAATTTGTTATATCATATCATGAATCTCTTTATATTTATGGAATTAAATGTTCTATTTTATAAATATTAAATCTATAGGGCATACAATTCGATAGATTACAATACGGTAATGTATTTCTTCACAATTTAATTTCATTGAAGCATATTGTAATGTTACACCTAGTATCTTTTGTATAGTGTACATACTACCCTATGACATGTTATATTAGAAATATTTTTGTTATCGTAATATTATATGTTTCATTTAATTTTATTCATTCATGGGGATTATGATTCAAATTTTTCAAAGTGGTATGGTACAATATGGAATGTTTAAAGTTTATTTTACCAAAAGAATGTTTTAAAGATCTTTTAATGGTATTTTCTTTCATAAATGTCAACAACTATCATTGTTATTTATCCTTAATTGAGGAGTTATTTATAATTATATATTATTTATTTAATATTTATGTTTTATTATAAGGAACATTGTTTATTAAATAAATTGGTTATTTGGTATATGAGGAATGCTTTAGACATGAATACACAGGTGGGGCCCGATTGTAGATATCCCCTCAATGCATCAGTGGTCTCGTGGAATGAATTATTTAGAGAAATCAGAGTAGCTGAAAATATCTTTAGAATAGATCTTGATAGTAAAGGGGTTCTTGTACCAGATATATGACGTACAATATTAAATCATTTCTTTTATTCAGAATTCATTTCTATTATTATCAATAGGATTTGCAATATGATAGAATCTATGAATGCATTTCATTTTCAAAGAATTGATTAAATTAATTGGGTTTTTGTTATTTATCTTTCCATATTGATTATTCCTTATCTATTTATTTGAATGGCATGTGTCAACATCTATTTATATTTCCATGTTGATTTATTCTCATTAATCCATTATTTATTCTTCATTTCTTACTCTTACTGAACATTTTAACTCACCCTTCTTATTTTTCCTTTCACTATTTTATGAAGAGGAATCCATTGAATGAGATTTGTGGATTCTGATATTTTACTTATGTTATGATTTACTGTATTTTTTCAATGTAATATAATTATCATGTATGTAATACGTTATTCCAAAACATCTAAAATGTTTGGTTTGTTATGATTTGATTACTTGTAATCATGTCAATGTAATAAATTAATGCTAAATCTCTTGGATTCTTGGTTTGGGGCATTATAGTTGGTATCAAATGAAGTTTAGTTGTAACCTTGGAAACTACATTTAGAAAAAATAGATTAGGGAATATAACCCTATTAATGAATTTGAGTATAATCCTAAGTATAGGATATCATCCTATTTATTTGGCAGTGAAAATGGATAACTTAGGTTAAACATAAGGATTAATATATTGCCAAATTTTCATGATTTAGACATCCTATAAATGATTCTTCATGACTATATCACTATAAATAGTTTTTATCACATTGTGCTTTGGGTTTGCATCAATGGTTAGAATTAGAAAGGTTATACAAGTAATGGTTATATTGTCGATGATGAAGAGACTACAAAATAAAAATAAAATAATGGATGTTTTAAGGAATAAGATGATGTATCTTAGTTAATGGTTTAATAATGGTATATATTGATTATATTTCTTGTGTATTTTCATTCAAGAATTATTTTATTAATGGTGATCTAATTATAAGTCATGAGATATATAAGTATTGTACTAAAATACATATTATTTAATCATTTCAAAGAATGCATGTTTCATTAAGGTTTTAAGGTGATCAAATTATTCAAATATTTGGTATGTGACAATAAGAGCTATATTACAATGTTTAGAGAATCTAATTTTAAAATTAATTTTTTAAATTTAGAGACCTTTTTGGGCTATGAATTTGGATAGATGTATTTTGGATGAGTCTTAAGGTTGGAATGGATTATATTGAAAATTAGATATTGTTGTATGAGGTTAAATTATGATTCATAATATTAGATAATATGTTCTAACCATTTTGGTTTTACTGAAAATTTAAATTCCAAAAGAATGAATCATGGATATTATGATTCATAAAAGTGCTTTAGACATGAAAAAATCATCTTGAATATTCATCTCCATGTGTAGAGGATGAATTAAAAATGGATCAAAGGACAACCAATGGATGTGATTATTCTTATGACATGGAATGAAATCAAGTAAATTTATTTTCTCATGTTATTATATGAATATTAAAATAATACCTCAACTCTAGGAAATTGATATTTAAATAAAAAAATTATTATTTTACATTTCATACAAAGAAAAAATGGAATTTTAACAGATAAAAAATTTATGGTTTTTATATAGATGGCCACTTAACATACATAAACATTACATAAAATTTTCTTAATACTTAAAAAATTATACAAATAGATGCCCAAAGACCGTATTAGTCTTGTATATTTGGAATCATGGAAACGTAAACAATGGTACATGAGTGAGCTACATTATCTCCCACTAGGTTCTTCTTGAGTAGATTCCTTCGTAGACGCATCAATCCTATTACATATCATTATAACCTGGGGGAAGGAAACATAATAAGTGGTGAGCTCATATTCTCAGTAAGGATAAACAGGGAAGATAGGTAAAAATAATCATAAACATAAGGGTATGAGAACATGATCATGAAAATAGGAGATCATACCCTCTATATCAAAGAAAATAAACATGAACAATAGGAAAAATAATTGTAGTTCATAAAACAATAATCATAAAAAATAAATAACATAATCTATGAAATAATAACATAGGAATAAAATGTGTAATTTTGGAAAACACATAAGCATATAATGTGATTTCTATAGTATCTAAGGCATCACTTACAAGACCATCTTAGTAGTATGGGTTCACTCCCTATAAAAACTTAGTAGTCATGGTTCACTCCCATGGATATATTAGTAGTATTATTTCACTCCTCATGTTATCTTGGTAGTTATGGTTCACCCTCATGGTCATCATAGCAGTCAAGGTTTACTCTGAATACCATTTTAGTCATCATCATCATCATCTTTACCCAATGCATTATAGAAATATATATGTACCAACTATATCATAATGAAATCATACATATATGGGACACAAAATCATAAAAAAATATTCATAACAAAACCCACGAAATTAGATGGGTATTGTGAACATGTAATCATATCAAAACCTATGGAAAAGATAGGTTTCATAATCATTTCATCATAAAAAAACTTGTGAAAAAGAAGTGGGTTTCAAAATCAAATAACCCATGAAAGAGAAAGGGGGTTCAAAAAAATCATTCCATTAAAACATAAACCATCCAAAGAAATAATTTTAATGTAAAAATTGAATCGTTTCCCCGTAAATAACACCAACTGATGTTAACATAGATGGAAAATAATTTCGAATGATGTTTTAAAAATATCACATGAGGAAAATATCCTTCTTCTTTGAAAAGTTATTTTTAAAACATAAAACCTTTTGAAAACTATTTTATTGGAAAATAAAATTAAAAACTAAAAATTGAAGCTTTAAAACCTTTTTAAATACTTTTTCCTTGAAACATATAAAGAATCTTGTAAACCATTTCAACCCTGTTTTCCTTGAAAACTTATAAAAGAATCTTAAAAATACTTTTATAATATAAACCATATTAAAGAAAGATCATAGAATGGATATTTAAATATCTGTAAATTTAATAATAAGAATCATAGAATGCATTCATTAGTAGTATATACACCACCAAAAATAATAGAGTGGTGAACATGTCATGTATCTCACAGATATAAAGAGCGAGATGAAATTATCTTACCATGTGTCTTGACCCTCTTTGTACTTGTACAAGCTTTCGGTATAATAAATTTATTTTATTATAAATATTTTATTGGATAATTTTATTATTTATAATACCATATGTGTTTTTATTATGACCCTATAATACCCTCTTGTTAATAATCATATGTTAAGGTTTTACTTCGGGTAATGTATGCTATGTTCTTCTCATGTTTCTTAATTTGTTATATCTTTCATCCTTATACTTATATCATTATTTTTATAACGTAAAACATGATATAAATATAATTTATATTTAATATATTATTATTATAATAATCCATATAATATTGATGTATGAAATGGAATACATCGTTCATGGAGATGGTAGGCCGTATGTATGCATGAACGCTATTTCTGTTTAATTGTTCCATAGAAAGAAAGAAAGTAAAATACACATATGTATATATATATATATCATTATTACAGTAGATTTTTTATATAATATATATCATATATATTCACTAACCTCATCATTAGTACATTCAATGTAGTGTATGAACGAATCACATTGTTTTGAGGGGGTGGTAGTCTACACTTCCTCAAATGAAATTATCGTATTAACAAAAAATAGAAAGTATAATGATATATGTTTTAAAATAATTAAATAAGATTAAATACATAATAAATATAATATTTAACATATTTAAATATATTTTCTATCATAATTTCCACCATGAAAGGCAG
Source organism: Viscum album (assembly GCA_963277665.1). Lineage (NCBI taxonomy): Eukaryota > Viridiplantae > Streptophyta > Magnoliopsida > Santalales > Viscaceae > Viscum > Viscum album. The sequence continues at coordinate 2,119,858,100 of OY728163.1, forward strand.
TAAAATAAAAATGAACAATCGTCGTTTTGTGAGGCGGTAGATTTCCATACATGTAAACAGTATGTCTGTTACCCATTAGATGGAAGTGTGTGTTATTTTAGGTTGAAAAATTAGCATAAATACATAATAGTATGTTTTGGATACTTTTATTCTTATAAATTCATGGAATATAATGATTTTAGGGAGTGGATAAATAAAATAAAATAAAGGAGTTTGAGGGAGGGTGTTACCTTTTAATCAGGTAACTCCTTTTTGATTACCCCAAACAGATTACTTGGAAGTATTTATTACCAAGGGAGGATTCAAGGAGGATGGTAGGACTTTTGAGGGATATTTGAGTATATATTGGATGATCCTAAGTTGATTGAGAGGTTTAGATAAGTGGAGGATATGAGCCCTTTTTATAGTGGAGAAATGACACTCTTGTAATATTTTGAGAATGGAATTTCATTCACGTTTTTACATGTTAGGTAGATCCAATAATGGACCTAATTTGATCCATGGGAGTATAGGGTAGAAATATGGCCATCTAATTTCTCTTGTAAATTTCTCTAGGTCGTTTTGGGTCTTAATTTTAAGATTTAGTCCTTAGTTAAGCTTAATTTTACCTTATTCGATGTAACCAATTTTAATAACATTAACAAATAATTTTTTGTCAAAAACTAGGTTGAAATTCTTAAAAATTATAAATTATAATTATTCCAAATATTGGATCTAGTATTCAAGATTCAAGTTATATAAGTGGTAGGAATTAATTTAAATTTAATCCCACAGTTGGGCAATGTGGGTTTTAAAAGTAAAAAAGATAAAATATTTTATATCTTTTTATATTAAATTTCTAAGTGAAATTGATTAAAATGACCCTATTTGGGTTGATTGATAAAAAAATTATATAATTAAAATTTGAAACCAAATTAAAATATTATTTAACCTTAAAAATAAATTATATGAAAAATAAGTTTTGAATTAAAATCTAGTATTTTTCACTATTCATCCAAAAAATGGTGCTTGTTAGAAAAATACAATATATTAAACCTAATATAATTTTGAAATTATAAATTAAAAAATGAAGATTATTTTATCAAATTCAATTTATAAATATTTCTATAATTAATTTTATTATTTTTTCACAGAAGGACATGAAATGTAACTCATTTGAGAAAATAGTATTTTTAAATATATAAGGTCTCTACAAAAAAAATATCTGTCATTATCAATATGTTTTATATAAATTAAAAAATTATAAAAATATTTTAAATGTAGTTATTACTATTAATATTACTATGTTTAATGGAAAGGTTATAATTCTCTCGTTGAAATAATAATGAAAATAAAGTGGTGTTTCATAGAAATATCGGTGTTGCATGTAACGAACACCAAGTCGGAGTTGTGTGTAACATACACCAAGTCAGTGTTGTAGGTTACATAATCCAAGTATCTTTTTCATGTAACATATGAAAAGTTCATGTTTCGTACTTCGATTCAGTTATGTCTAAAAGGAATGTTTTACTTAGTGCATTGCAAGACATAAATGAAAATTTATTTTATTTGAGATAGAAAAAAAAAAGTCTATAAAAACTCTGGGTGTTACATTATACCCCCTTAAAATTAATTTCATCCTCAAAATTTGAAATTTTGGTAAAAAAATGAGTTATACTTCATCATATCCTCATGTTCCCACATAGATTCCTCTAACTGGTGATTTCTCTACAAAACTTCGACATGGTGAGTGGTCTTGTTTCATATAACATTTTTTGATCAATACAAGAAAGATCCTTCTCTATTGGTATGACCTATGAGTTAAGTAAATTTTAAGGGTTAGGTATGTACTTTCTTAAGAGAGATATATGTAACACATAATTTACCTGAGAGAGAGTTGGAGGAAGTTTCAAGTGATAGGCTATCATCTCGATACAATTAAGAATCTCAAAGGGAATAATATACCTAGGGATTAGTTTCCCTTTATTGAATCTCATAACCTTCTTAAAGGGATAGATTCATATAAAAACCTTTTCACCAACTTCAAACTCTAGATCATGCTGATGGTTATCAGCATAAATTTTCTGCCAATAATGAGATTCCTTGATGTGTTGTTGAATGGTGCTAACCTACTCTGCAGTTTTGTCAGCTATCTCAAGTCTTAATAGATTTATTTCTCCAACATCATCACAACACTTGGAGCTCTACATTTACTCCCATATGGGTCTTTATAAGGTTTCATCTAAATTCTTGAGTGAAATATATTTTTTTAATAAAACTAAACTAGAGGAAGGTGTTGATCCAACCAACTTTTAAATTTAATGAAAAATATATCAACATATCTTCTAGGGTTTTAATTGTTCATTCAGTTTGACCATCTATATGAGGATGATAAGTAGTTCTGAAACTCAATTATATAACAATTTATTGATGAATACTTCACCAAAACTTTTAGATAAACCTTATATACCGATAAAATACAATGGAATGTGGTATTCCATGTATCCTTACCACTTCATTAATGTATATCCTAGAATGCTAATCAAGAGAGATGTCTTATATGATAGCGATGAAGTGTACTGACTTAGTAAGTTGATTGACTACCAACCATATAGCATTAAACCCTTTAGAGGTTTTAAGTAGCCCAACGACAAAATATATAGTGGTCTTATCCCATTTTCATTATGGTATAGGTAATGGATGCAACATCCCCTTTGACTTTTTTATATCATCCTTAACTTGTTGGCATACCAGACATTGAGAAAAAAACTATGGGATATATCTCTTTATTCCATCCCACAAGAATTATTATTTCAATTTCATATACATCTTCATACTTCTAGGATGAATAGATAATGAAGAAGTATGAGCTTCCTCTAAAATATCCTTCTTAAAATATGGTATGGAAGGAACACAAACACAGTTCCTGAACCTTATCATTCCATCCTAATCAAAGTTAAATAGAGGAACATTTTAAATTTTATTTTTCAGATCTGTGTATTCCTTCTATGCCTCCTTAATCTTCACTTGGATAGAGGGTCGAACATTCATTTGAGAAAGATAATATTTTCCTATTCATTAACTATTTCTAGATCCATCCTTTTAAAATAAAAAAACATTGGATCTTGTGTGATCCTCATCATGGGTAGGCTACCATGATCCTTCTAATTTAAATCATCCTCTAACTTTTTTGTTTTCCCAGGGTGGTAATTTATTGAGTAGACATAATACTTTATCAGCTCCAAACATATTCTATGATGCATGTTCAAATCCTTCTTAGTAAATATATATTTTAGACTTTGATTATTAGTATATATATCACACTTTTCTCCATAATGATAATGACTTCATATCTTTAATGAAAAAAATACCACAACTAACTCCAAATCATGATTTGAGTATTTTTTTTCTCATGAATCTGCAACTATCATGAGGCATAGGATATAAGTTATTCTACATAAGAACACATCCCAATCCATTCTTGGATGCAGCACTATAGATTACAAACCCTTCTTCACTATAGGGCAGCATAAGCACAAGTCCACTAACTAACCTTCTCTTCAACTCCTTGAAATTTTACTCACATTAATCTATCCAGGGGAACTTGATATCCTTCCGAGTTAACTTGGTAAGAGGATTAGATAGTTGTGATAATTTCACCACAAACCATCGATAATATATATCTAAAAAAATAAATATATGTATCTCAATCACTATGGTTGGTCTAGGACAGCATTCAATAACCTTAATTTTTTATGGATCCACTTCTTTACCATATATTGACATTATTTAACCCAAAAATAAAACCTTTCTCAGCCACAATTCAAAATTTTTTAATTTTTCATATATTTTCTCCTTCCTTAGGGTCTTTAGTACAATTCTCATGTAATCTTCATGATATTTCATCTGCTTTGAATAGATAATAATATCATCTATAAACACTACCTAAAATTGATCAAGGTAATCTCTATAGAATCTTTTCATTAAATCAATGAATATAGTAAGGTAATTAATAAGATCAAAAGGAATTACTATATATACATAGTGTCCATACCTTGTAAAAATTTTCATCATGGGTATATCATCCTTCTTGACCCTAAATTGATGATATCTAGAATGAAGTTCAATCTCGGAAAAGTATTGATCTCCACACAGTTGACCAAACAAGTCATTAATATATAGAATAGGGTAATTTTTCTAGATTGTGATCTTGTTCAACTCCTAATAATAAATTCATATTCTCATTGATCTGCCTTTATTTTTTTTTTTTTAATAACAGGTGTACCCAAAGGTGACACAATTGAATGAATGAATCCCTTATCAAGATTTTCTTGGAGTTGCTTCTTCAATTCCTATAACTCAATCAGGGCCATTATATAAGGACTCTTTGAAATTGAGGTGGAACTAGTTATGATTTCTATTGAGAACTCAACTTCACATTTTGGTGGAAGGCTAGGAAACACTTATGAAAAGACATCCAAAAATTCCCAAACAATGTTCCTTTCATCGATTTTGATTTTATCCCCATCCTTTTGAGATAAAAAACCCTTATAAATTGGAATTAAGAAACATACACTAGATGTAATCCCCATACGAAGTTCATAATTATCATCACATTTATGGATGGTTATAGGAGGTTTTGAAATATCAAACTTAACTTTTGTTCCTCGACAATTGATGTGATATTTATGCATATAGATTCAATACATTCCTATGATAACATAAAATTAAACTAAAGGAAGAATGATAAGATTTTAATGAAGCACATTCCCCCAAATGTCAACCAGAGAGGAATCATAGACTTGGGATGAAATCATCATACAATCAGGTGTATGCACTGCTAATTCCACATCTAATTGTTTTGGTGGAATCTTAAAATCCTTATAAAATTTTTTAGATATGAAAGAGTGAGTAGATATAGAATCAAATATGACATTAGTGATTCTAGAGTGGATAGAAAGTGTACCTTTAATCACATCATTATTTCACCTCTCTTCAGAAATAGAAATTGCATGAGATTTCAACTTATCCCTTATCTTAAGAGGTTGATGACATCAATCATCATCACCAACCCTTGGGTTTGGGAACTAATTATCATAATGCCCATTTTTCTTACACTTGTAGAATTGGAGTGTGTTAGGTCCATTCTGCGCCACTTTTTCTCCATTATCAGCATTATCTTACTTCATCCCATCACTTCGGTAATAAAATCCTAATGGTATTCCCTTACACACTTAAAACATTTATTATATCCCTTAATATAATTTCCTTAATTCATCTTCCCACACTTAGATCATAATGGAAAGATCATCTTCTTATCTCCTGGGTTTTTATATTTTCCTTTAAACTCCATTTTCCTTTTCTTGTCAAAACATGAGATTCATATAAAACTCCAACCTCAATTTCAACCTTGATTTCACAACACACAATCTCTTCATAGATATTAATGTATCTTATGTCTAGCACCCTTATGAGACTTGTCTTTAAGACACAAAATAACCTATTAGCTTTACATTTAGGTTGGATAATAATTCCTGAATTATACCTCACACATCTTATTAAATTAGTCTCATAGGTACCAACAGACTTATCATCCCTTTGCATCAACTCAAGGAGGTCTTTCTCCATCTTGGTATGAAAAATTTGAGGAAACTACTTATTGAAAAATAAGTTATCGAAGACATCACATTCCATGGATTCAATTTCATATTGATTCCTCATATTCTTAATTAGAATCCACCATTATTCTGCTTCACCTTTTAATAGATAAATTGCCAAAATGAATTTCTCATGCTCTGAACACTAGATAATAGAGAATATATTTTCAGTAGTACAGATCAATTGTTCAATAAAAAGTGTATTAGAAGAGCCTCTAAAATAATGTGGATGTTGCCTCATAAAAGACTCAACAGAATGTTGTTCCCTCTATTGATCATGTGGAAGTACACCATGATTCATATCTTGAAAAATCTATGTGAGCATAGCTCTAATATTCTACATTCTAGCTCCAATAGCATTAAATTTCTTAGGATAAAAATTGTTGAATTGTTTATCACAATCACCATAAATATAGTCTATTCGGGTTCTAGCCATTGACTAAAACCAAAATAATAGAGTAAGAAATATTTATCATAATAAGGAACCATATAATCAAAAAACCTCAATAATAGGATGTCTAAGTTATAACATATTCCTTAATCTATGGAACCTTACATTTATCCTAGGTTATTAATCTCCAACTAATTATTAAATACTTTAGGATTGTTTGTGAAGAGTTTGTAAATTCTAAAAGCATATCCCCTAGGAGTTTCAAACTATTTGTGCAGAAAGGACTTATGTCAGGTACCAGATTACCTTGATTCAGGCCCAGAACATCTTATCAAAGTTGTTACCCCTAGGTACATCTTTTCCAGATCCACTTCCACAAGTAGCATCCATAAAGGTATTTTTTTTGGAAACCACTCAATATATCCTTTAACAATATTCTATGACATTTTCCTATACTTTTCATTATCCTTAGACATGTCCTTAAATTCCTCACTATGTTTTTATCATCATAGTTTCCAAAGCATATCTAAACCTTTTATCTGATACATATTATAGTGACCCTATCTAGACATATATATACATTACATCACTTTTTTCAAATACTTAAAACATTATACAAACAGACTCCCAAAGAACATATTACTCTAATGCCTTTGGAAACGTAAGCACTACTACATGAGTGAGCTAAATTATCTCCCACTAGGTTCTTATGGACAAGCATCTTTTTTAGAAACATCAAACATAATACATATCTTCATAACCTGGGGTAAGGAAACATAAAAAGGTGTGATCTCAGTCAATCAGTAAGGGTAAATGTCATGACCCGCCTTCTCTAATATGAGGGAAGGAACAAAAAAATTTCAGACCCTTCCTTATTCAAGTTGAAGGAGAGATAATGACCCCCGAGTTTTTCCTTCAATAGGCCCCAGAGTGGAGACTAGAACCAAGGTTATATAATCTCATGTAATATGGAAAGAATTACCCTTTTTATAGAACAAGATCTAGAGATAAGACAGTAAATCCCAAACAACTCCAAATACCGAAAGTAAAAGTAAATCCAAAAACTTTTTTCCCGTATGTATGTTCAAAAGTAAAGTTGATGCAAGGTACAACAAAACCCCAAAGTAAATTTCCAAAAGAAAAAAGACTCAGTAGAAACAGCAACTAATCCCAATACCCGAGCTAGTATGTTCCATCATGGTCCTTGAAGTCCTCCTAGAAACCTGAAAATAGTTTTATATACACAGGGTGATCATAAAAGTATACTTAGTAAGGGAAACTAAATTTACTCGTGCACAAGTGAGGGAATATAATAATTCACCTATGAGAAAATAGTATAATCTCAAGAACCTACCAAGGAATACTAACCATACCAACCTCACCAAGTAACACTCACCCAAATAACACAATCCAAGCAAATTAATAGTATAAGCACATAGATATTTGGGCACCCTGCACACCACCTTCCCCACTAGTTAACTTCTCATTCCTAACGATCTGACGTCTTGATACTGCCACTCTTCCCACATATAGTCCCACTACCACAACCTTCCTACACACACCTGGGACCCAACCACACACAACCATGCCACCAGACACTTGGGCTAGAATAACCACTACCACACCCGAAGACACATGGGCCTCATCCTGAAGATAATTGGGAAAACAAACCTAGCCCGCAGGCACCTGACCCCCTAGTCCAAAACAAACCCTTACCCAAAGAATCTTGGAATATGGTAAGCCTCAATACATTACAACTTTCCCAAATATTCCCAAGTGGTAAGATCTGAAAGAGGGTGTGAGGAATAAAATCAGTAACCATTCATCCATCCTCCCACCAGGATATTGGTAAAGACACCCTCCCCCTTGAAATAGAGGTGGTCGGAACATAGTGTTCAACAATGGTGGGGTTCATATAGAAATAACAAGGAACTACAATATATATATATATATATAGGTAATAAAACATTCAGCCCCAACCTATGGGTTTCACACAACATACAACAAACCCAAACCAGCATCTCTTTGGCTGCTACTCCTACATACACACCCACACAACAGTCACTACCAATGTATAACTCATCCCCCTTTTCGTTCAATTTCCATTTATGTATTTATTTAAGGGTGTTTACTTAAATTATTCCAACACTACCCAGAAACTAACAACTATAACCACACTAAGAAACCAATAAAACCAAACTGCAGTCCCACTGCACAACAACACAAAACAACATCACAAAACTAGACTTTCAGTCCCACTGCACATCCCAATTCAACTACTAACAACTATCATTCTTTAAAAGTGATACCACCCATTTATTATTCCACAACTTAGCCTTGCATCCCCACTGCACAAACAAACCCCCAATGCATTCCCACTGCATAACCAGTCCACAACCACACTGAAATCCCACTGATCAACGTCGCTTCATGACCATAACACAACATAAAGGCAGTTCAGCTACATACAAGTTCATCCATTCCATAATCAATTAGTATCTTAGAATGGGATACCAACACCCCCCCCCCCCGTACTACCCCACATACCGATCCCACAGAACCCAGACCCAAACACACAGCACATAACCACAACCATTAACCAAGAGTATTTAAATTTAACCAACAGGGTTTCTTTAATTTCCACTTTAATATAACCGTGGTGATCACAGAACAAGTTTGATCCTAGGGAATCCATTTTTTTAACCAAAAGTATGAGAAAAACCATACTTCATGTTATCTCTATATATCAAAACATCACAGTGAAAAACCACCAGTGCACAAGAAATGACCACCAATGGTTATGATTTTCAGAAGCCATACATCCACAACACCCATAAGAGTAATCAAAGATAACAAAATAAAAACATATGACCAAGATCAACCACACCCTACCCATTTTTTATTTATGCAAGTTATTTTTGATCATATTAAATTCTTGTTCAATTATCGTTTCAAGAAGGGTATCCATTTGTTCCTTAAAAGGAACCATTAATATATCTACCCCACATGATTCGCAACTGAAGAGATGAAAAATAAAATCCATAACTAAATGATAAATGATTGAAGTTCCTTCTTGTGCCAAGAACAAGGAATGGAATGAATTGCAAGAAAAGAAACTCCAAGGTTGAGAGGGAAGGTATATAGCATGGGTATAGACTTTTCTTGGGAGAAAGTCTCTAGGTGCACCAAGAGAAATGAAAAAGAAGAAGGAAGAGAGAATTGTGGCTTAAGAAGAGGCCAGATCCTAAATTCAGGGAGACCATTTCGAAGTATATAAAAGTCGGATCGTGGATTGACCACACAACTTGGAGGTTTCACATGTTGGGATTAATCAAGATTTAGTAATTACCCTAATAAATGGTGGAGATAGACCATCGTATGGTTGTGAGTTGATAGATTAAATTTAAATGGAGAAAACACATAACAAGGGCGAAACTAGAAAAACATGTGACACTGGAAAAAAATGTGGCAAAGGGTGTGATACCAATTAAAAGGGCCACACGATTTGGTAATTCAAGGGTCTATAGAATCTTAGGGGATTCAAAATATTTTTATAGTCATTAAATCACTTTAAAATAGGTATTAAAACACTTTTACATTAAAATATACATTACGAGAGTGAAACTAGAAAATCCTGGAGAAGCTGGAAATGACTCACGGAAGGGTGAGTCACCGACACCCTAGCACTGATGCCCTAGCATCGGTTGGTGTGGCACTATTTCTGATTAGTTCCATGGATGGATCATCCATTCCACCAATACCGATCAGTGCCACTGATTCCCATCATTTCCATTGATGGTTGGTCGGTGCCACTGATTCCCATCAATGCCACCGTTTGTTCAACCTGAAATTTGGAAAACTCCTCAATGAGTCATGGATGGTCCCCAGGATACCTCAAACATTAGTATTTGGAAAAGTAATGGACCAGGAGGGTCCAGCCCATTATATCAGATACCTCTCAAACTATTCTCTCCCTCAAGAATTCAAGAGTAACCTGTAGAAAAGAGAGGGGCCTGAACAACCACCTCTCAAGATACCTCTCAGGAGTAAACCACCCTATGTTGAAAACTAGATGGTAAACCCTCATCATCAAAGAACACCTCTCTCATCTATCACCTTAAAAACTATAGAAACACTAAGTAACCACAAAAAAACAAAATTCACACAGTCCAGACATATGGATTAGGTATTTACTTCCTCCATGTCAAGATACTATATGCTTTGGGTGGCATTGACTCGCCCTCATGAGTTTAATCGCATCCAAAATAATGTGTCTTGATTAGGGATTAGGTACCCCCCCCCTCCCCATAGTCAAAAATTTTCACACACATTCATAGAATAAGGGAAACAGCTCATATCATAGTGAACAAGGTCAAGAATTCACTACAAAAAATGTACAAAGAAAAACATAAGAGCAAAGCTCAAAATAGCTCTGGGTATTGGGAATGCATCTATGCATCCTGTTCTTGGGTACTCTCCTCGAGTCCACCATGACTCTATAACACATAAACCAAGGGAATGGTCCGTACATAAAGAACATTCTTCTTACAATCCTCGATTCTCACTGTTGTTCCACAAACATCACATCATCCTCAATATCCAACTCTCCCCAATCGAGGATGTGGGATTCATCATGAAGATTTTGATAGATCTGTGAGACATGAAAGACATTGTGGATCCTCTCTAACCATGGTGGAAATTCCAGCTGATATGCCACCTCACCGACTCATCCCAACACCTTGAACGGTTTGATGAACCTAGGAGAAAGCTTACTCCCCTTACCAAACCTTCGCTATCCACGCCAAGGGGAGACCTTTAAGAACACATGGTCCCCAATTTTAAACTCTAAGGATCTCATCCTATGATCGGAATATGACTTCTTCCAATCCTGAGATGCCTTTATCCTTTCACACACAAGTTGAACCTTCTTCATCGTGCTCTGCACTACCTCTGTTCCTAGAACACCTGCCTCCCCAACCTCTGTCCAACACACAGGTGAATGAAATGGTCTCATATATAAGGCTTCCAATGGTTCCATGTCAATGGTAGAGTGATAACTATTATTTTAGGAAAACTCCACCAGGGTAAAGTGTTGTACCCATGATCCTCTGAAGTCCAAAACACATTCATGCAGCATATCCTCTAACGTCTGGATGGTCTTCTATATCTGCCCATCCGTATGAGGGTAGAAAGCAGTGCTAAGGAATAGCTAGTTACCAAAAGCACACTATAATACCTTACAAACTCATGAAGTAAAGTGTGTGTCCCAATCTGAAACTATAGATCTAGGAACTCTATGTAGCTGCACAACTTCACCCACGTACCTTTGTGCTAAGGCATCCATTGTGCTTGATTCCTTAACTACTAAGAAGTGAGCTGATTTTGTTAATCGGTCCACTACTACCCAGATGGCATCACGGCCTCCCTTAGCCCTGGGTAGTCCTATGATAAAATCCATCGACACATTATCCCACTTCCACTTGGGGATGTCTAAGGGATACAATAGACCATTTGCAACACAGTGTTCAGCTTTCACCTGCTGACACACGAGGCACTTTTCCACAAACTCCACCACTGCCCACTTCACTTCGGGCCACCAAAACTGACCCTCAATCCCCAGTACATCCTGGAGACTCTATTATGTTCTGATAGGTGTGATCCATGGAACTCATCGAGAAATCCCTTGTGCATCTCCACCGGGACAGACAGCCTCCCACTGAATAACATCTGGTTCTGACTATCCTTCTAACATCCCTCCAGAGCATCACCCTGGATAACGCGATCACACATCACTTCAACCTCTGAGTCTCCCCACTGAGACTCCTCCACCTGCCATACCAAGGAATATTTCATTTTCATCTAAAATATATAGCCTCTACCATTCTCCACTCTCATGCCCAAATGTAAGGCAGCCAACTCCTCTATTGCATTCCAAGCATCTGCTGACTCCCGAACCACATCCTTCTGTGACTTCCTACTTAAGGAATCAGCCACCACATTCCCCTTTCCTAAGGTGTAGGAGATCTCGAAGTCATAGTCCTGAAGAAACTCTATCCACCTTCACTACCACAAGTTTAGGTCTCACTGGGAGAAGATATACCTTGATATTTTGTGATCTGTGAAGACCATGAAGCGTTCCTTGATGAGTTAATGCCTACAAAACTTCAGTGAAAACATAACCACTACAAGATCCGTGTCTTGGGTGGAATATTTACGTTCATGAGGGTGTAATACCCATAATAGATCACTACCTCCTTCTGCATCATCACACACCCCAAGCCTAGACTGGAATCACCATAGAAAACTTCAAATGTTACCCCTTCATCTAGAAACCTCATCACTGGGGAACTAACCAGCTTCCCTTTTAGATAACTGAAAGACGTCTGGCACAGATCACTCCATATGAAAGCCTGGTCTTTTCTGGTCAAATCATTCAAAGGTGTTGCAACTCAAGATAAGTCAGGTATGAACCTCTGGTAATAACCTTCCAGACCCAAGAAACTATGAACCTCTACCACACTCTTGGGTGCCGCCCAAGAAACAACGGCTTTGACCTTTGACGGGTCCACTACTATTCCCTACTAGGACACCACGTGTCCAAGGAATTTAACCTCTTGTGTCTAGAACATGCACTTGGACAACTTCATGTAGAGATTGTGGTGTCAGAGGACCTCCAAAACTGTCCTTAGATGCTCAGTGTGATCCTCCTCTAATATTGAGTAGAGCAGGATGTCATCGATGAACACGACCATGAACCAATCTAGATAATCACGTAAAATATATTTCATGAGCCCCATGAACACAACCAGTGTGTTTGTAATGTCAAACAGCATGACCACGAACTCAAAGTGAACAAACCTACATCTGAAAGTAGTCTTCGGGATGTCACCATCCTTCACCCTCAACTGGTGATATTTAGACCATAGGTCAATCTTAGAGAACCAAACTTCTCCCTTAAACTATTAAAAAGGTCATTGATCCTTAGGAGGGGGTAATAGTTCTTGACCATTACCTGATTCAGTCTTTTGTAGTCTATGCACATCCTGAGACCACCGTCTTCCTTCTTTGTGAAAAAGAAAAGATCACCCCATGGTGACACACTTGGTCAGATAAAACCCTTATTCATCAGGTCTTTGATGTTATTAATATTTTCATGACTTATTATATACTCCCTTTACTTATTTTATATGAAATGTGCATAATTTGTGTGAAATATTAATGTTTTAATACTAAGTATAATTTTTGAGCATTTTTAGAAGTAGTCCAATTGAATCAGTTTACTATTTTGTTTATAACTCTCACCATACTAATTAAAATTGTTTGGTTCTTGTTTTTTAGGATTCCTTATTTACTTTCTCACATATAATTAGAAGGAATAATGTGCCAATTCTTCCATTTAAAGGATCATATGTACCACACAGGATGACCCAAAGAATTTGTGAAGAAACTGGACCATCCATGATGATTGAGTTACTGGTCTCACTCCTGAATCCCATATTTTTTGAAACTCCACCATGTGTTCTTAATTATCCAAAGGAATCATGGGTCATAATATCTGGGCCCAACTCTAAGAACAATGGGCCCAAATTAAGCTTTTAAGTTCAGCCCACCATTCTGGCCGAGAATTAAAATCCGAACACTATTCATGACATATCTCATAATATAATCATCCAATCGAGATGATATTTTTTATTGTGAAATAAGATATATATGTGGAAGACTTTTTTCAAGAAATAATTCGTTTTTGAAGGAATCTTACTATTAAAAAACCCTGTCACATTTTGGACTTCAAAAATACTAGATTGAAATGGACAGATTAAAATTGTTTAATAATCAGGCCATAACTTTGAATAAATAGGTCCAAATGCCTCCAAATTTTGAGAGTAGTCGGAAAATATTATTATATACAACTTTTAATAAGGAGATATCTCGATATTATGCTATATAAATTTCCAAATAGTCGAGGCAACTGGAGGGATACATTAGGAAGGCAAACAGTCGACTTCCTTGGGCTATAAATAAATCCCCCTCCACTCCATCAGGGGGGTTGGCATTTCAGAAGATAGGAGCATCAATTTTCATGAAAAAATCCTTTCCAAAGGCTTGGGAGGACCTTCCATACTCAATTTTTCATTTGAGATACCTTTCCTCCTCTCTTTTTTTCCTTTCACTTTTGTGTTGTTCTTCGTTTGTAATCTTGTAAGTTTGTGTTTTGTAATTCTGTTTTAATGCAAGTTTCTAATTCAATATCTCTTATTCTCATACACCTTCTCTATTTTAATATTAATTTTCTTAAAATAGTTTAAATATAGTTTAATCCCCTTACCTTCTTTTACTTCCTCATTCAATCGAAAGTTTGTTTTTTTTAATTCTAATCATTATTCGTGTGTGTGTGTTCGACGTACCACTCTTTTATTATCCCTTTATTTTTATTCTCTTATTAATTAAACATAATAAATATATAAAATAGATTAATATTAATAAAAATGGCTAAGTAAATATATTATTGGGGTGAGTCAAAATTTAGGTATGTTAAGTGATTGAGAGTATTTTCTCGATGAATATTCTTTAATTTAACATTGTGTATGTTGGACTTAACAGGTCATGGATTAATGACTTGTTTTGTTTAACATGTGGTTTCCATGGATTATTGGAACCATAAATACACTACCATCAACAAGCCCTGATTGAGATTAGAACCCTAAGTTAAGTTAAGGCTTGTATTAAAGCCTTAACACTTAGTAATTCCAATCAACATTATCTTGTGAAGTGGGTGTTAAATTAACTGCAATAGAAAGAAAAGATCCAGGATTACACAAGCTTAACTCCCTAAAAAATGAACTCACACCAATATTTATCAAATTTTTAAATCAAACACCAATAATTAATCACTTAATTTAAGCTCTGCAAACAAACCCCCCCCCCCAATCAGAATACAATCAACTAAAAACAAACGACTATTACAATGTATCATCGTTGAGGATTTGACCCGAGTGCTGTTATACACATTATCAGAGAACCGGAACCTTGACCGGTCGATAGGCGACAATCAGCCGCGTGTTTCAAATGGCTCCATTGCTGGGTATAGTGTTTTAAGTAGTCATTAGTTCTGGTTATTGTAAAAAAACAAAAAAAACAAAATTTAAAAAAAAATGAAAAAAAACACAAAGAAAAACCCGTCTTCCTTTTCCTTCCAACATCTCTATGAATGCCTCGTAGCCTCCCAAAAAATCCCTCAGATTTGTTTGACCCTGAAATTGAGCGAACACTTCTCCAACTTAAGAGGAACATAAGAGTCAAATAATTCAAGAACCAGTCCTTGTCCAACCAAATGAATTAGATATGGCCAATCCTAGGGAACAAACACTTAAAGAACTTGATGCCCCTAATATGAATTACCAACCTATTGGTATTAAATATCCAAACATAGAGGCTGACTTTGAACTCAAATCGGGTTTGATTCATCTTATCCCTCATTTCCATGGGCTAGCCGGTGAGGATCCACATCTCCACCTTAAAGAGTTTCAAGTAGTGTGCTCTACCATGAAGCCTCAAGGGGTTTCTGAGAAACAAATAAAACTTTGAGCATTCCCTTTATCCCTAGATGACACTGCTAAGTAATGGATTTACTACCTCCCTCCTGGTTCCATAACCACATGGAATGACATGAACCAACTTTTCTTAGAAAAATTCTTTCCTTCTTGTCGTACTGATTCTATCCGAAAGGAAATAAGTGGTATCCAAAAGTTCCCAAGTGAATCACTCCATGATTACTGGGAGAGGTTTAAAAAGATTGTTTCAACCTGCCCACATTACCAAATTCCTGACCAAATCTTGATCCAATACTTCTATGAGGGGTTATTGGCTATGGAGAGAACTCTCATTTATTCCGCAAGTGGCGGTGCTCTTGTTGATAAAACTCCTGCAGCTGCAAGAGATCTCATAAGTAACATGGCTGCAAACACACAATAATTCCATATTCGAGCACATGCTCAAGTCAAACAAGTCCAAGATAATCAATCAATTGAGCCAAACAAGATGACCGAGTGGATGAGTGAACTTACAGGTCTTGTGATATAACTAGTTGTGGCTACCAAATCCCCAACCTCATCTTCTCCACAATCATTGTTTCTTGGACATGTCAAAAACTATGGAATATGAAACTCTTCATCTCATCCAACTAACACATGTCCACAACTTCAAGAGGATCAATCCGATTCATCTGGACCAATGGAGATCAATGCAGCATATTCTCATAGGAACACCAAACCTCAACTATCAGGTCAGTTTGTTAGAAACTTCAACCAACCTCACTCTGAGCCCTTCTATTCTTCCTATAACCAAGGCCTTAGGTATGGTAACCCCATATCTCATCCCCCTCTATTCCCTCCTCAAAACCCAAACCAGTTTTAATATGGTCAAGCTGTTGGTAATTTCTAACAACCTTATCATTTTATTCCTCAACCTCAAAGGAACAATCCTCCTCCTGGATTCCATTATCCTAGTGAGTCTTCCCAATTCCAAAACCAATATAATCGCTTTCCTAAGAACCAAAATCTAGGTAATCCCAATCTAGGACAAGCCTCTTCTTCCAAGAAACCATGGGAAAGTGCAGTGGAAGATCTTGCCTCATTCACCCATTCTAGCCTTAAGAACATTGAAACCCAAATTGGTCAACTTGCATCCCACCTTAGTTAGCAGCAACCATCTAATTCTTCCCAACTTCCAGCTCAACCATTACCCAACCCCAAGGGTAATGTAAGTGCAATTGCACTTAGATCGGGAAAGCAAATTGCTATGCCTCAAGATAAGTCCTCTAACCCTCATTTGAATGTTGACCTAGAAAATTAAAAGAAAAAGAAACTTGAAAAGGAACCTGAAACCATTCCCTCATCTCCTTCAATTCCACTTAGGAACCCAATTCATTTTCCTCAAGCTGTTTCTAAACCAAATAAGTCCTTTTAACCCAATTCTTAAATGATCGAAAGGTTTAGACGTGTTGAATTCAAAATTCCTATCTTAGATTCCATCAAACGAATTTCTAAGTATGCCAAGTTTCTCAAGGAGTTGTGTACCCACAAGAGGAAAATTAGGACCTTCAAAAATGTTTCAACCCAAGAGTACATACCCATTAAGTGCAAATATCTAGGGACCTTTACGGTTCCATGCCAAATTGGAAGTTCCAAATTATATGATGCACTCATAGACCTAGGAGCCTCAATTAATGTCATGCCCAAATCTATTTTCGCAAACCTTGGTCTAGGTACCTTACATCCAACGGGTGTTGTCATTCAGTTAGCCAATCAAAGCACAACCAGTCCTGAGGGAATAATTGAGGATGTCCTTGTCCGAGTCAATGGTCTTATCTTCCCTGCTGATTTCTATGTCCTTGACATGGAAGGTGAGACGACCTCTTCTCAATCTCCACTAATTCTAGGAAGACCATTCCTCATGACTGTGAGAACCAAGATTGATGTCCATTCATGCATCTTATCCATGGAATTCGGTGACCAACTAGTCAAATTCAACATTTTCCAAGCCATGTGATACCCATCTAAGGATCACTCTGCATTCTCAATCCATGCTTCTGAGGACACTTCTAAGAGTCAATTGAACCCCATTACATCATATTCATCCTATTCTGATGATAAAGGATCTTGTGAAATCTGCACCATGATTAACCAAGTCATAAATGGTGAAGTTGATGTGTACCTCTCATTCATAGACTCCATCAATCTAGAGGAACTTGAAAACTCTTTTGAATCCCACATCAACTCTGATCTCTACTGCTCCACCTTGGATAGTATTAAGAAGAATGAATATGAAGAAACTAAAGTCCCTTCCTCCATTCCTGAGTTTTCTAACCCACAAATGAAAGATGAGACTGATCTAAAACCTCTTCCTGAACACCTTAAATATTCATTCCTTTTTCATGATCACTCTTATCCTGTCATTATCTCTTCTTCACTTACCGAAACTGAGGAGTCCAAACTTTTTCAAGTGTTAGAGGAAAAAAAGGCCTTAGGGTGGACCCTATATGATATACCAGGAATAAACCCTTCCCTTTTCATGCATCACATCCATCTTGAGGAATCGTACAAACCAATTAGATATCCACATTACAAGCCCAATACCTTTTCCCACCCAATATCAACATGGATTTTCATTACATAATTTTTTGAAATTTAAGTGTGGGGGGGATGGATTTCATTATGGGTACCCTTTGTTGATTTCACCATGTTATTATATGCTTCAGGGAAAGCATCCATTTCGGTGTGGGGTAGAGGTTTTCATTCAGTGTGGTTTTGGGAATGTAATGTATTTTCATTTATGTAATTTTGTAAATGTTATTGACAAGTGTTCAAAAAAATCAAAAAAAAAGAACAAAAAAATTAATTGGGTTTTTTCTTGGGTAGGTCAAAAATCCCTCTTACTCAACATTTGATCTTTTTATAACTATTACAATTAGTGTCGTGAGGAGATCAATCATGGGTTGGGATATGAGTGTGAGATCTTTTCCAAGTTCAACTTTTGAAAAAAAAAGAAAAAAAAAGAACACTTGAATTATATTCTTATGTCATTGGGAGAAGTTTTGTGGTTTGTAAATATTTCATCTTTCCATCCCCTTAAAATTTTCATCCTCTATTGTGTCTTTATTCACACAATCATTCCCTTGTAAATATGTGTTTTCATTTCCTTCCATGTTTTATTTCAAAAAAAATGTGCATTGCTTTTTTTATGTTGGTGTTTTACCCCTCTTCTTCTCTCTCTTGGAAATTATATTCCTACCATCCCATAGCCATAGAAAAACCCCTTAAAAAGACCACTTGATTATTTTTCACTTTGGATAGGGATTGGAATCTTAGATCTCTTTCAAACTCTAATATTTTCACTTTTGGTTGGTGAAAGAGTGAACCTCCACAAATGAATTTTATCATCTTGAGAGGTGTGAGTTTTGAGTGTCCACATTTTAAATTTCTAAATTTGAGCATGAAAAAATGAATTAGTTTTGGAAAATTTTTTCTGTTACAACTTGTGGTGGAATTCAAAATGGGTGAGTGAAATAGTCTAAACCTCCCCTAATTGGAGAAAACAAAATTTTAATATCTGTTGGTGAGTGAAAATGATTTTCTTATGTTTTTATATTTGTTGCACATGAGGACATGCACAAGAATAAGTGTGTGGGATTTGATGTTATTAATATTTTCATGACTTATTATATACTCCCTTTACATATTTTATATGAAATTTTCATAATTTGTGTGAAATATTAATGTTTTAATACTAAGTATAATTTTTGAGCATTTTTAGAAGTAGTCCAATTGAGTCAGTTTACTATTTTATTTATAACTCTCACCATACTGATTAAAATTGTGTGGTTATTGTTTTTTAGGATTCCTTATTCAATTTATCACATATAATTAGAATAAATAATGGTCCAATTATTCCATTTAAAGGCCCATATGGACCACACAAGATGACCCAAATAATTTGTAAAGAAATTGGACCAGCCATGATGATTGAGTTACTGGTCTCACTCCCGAAGCCCATATTTTTTGAAACTCCACCATGTTTTCTTTATTATCCAAAATAATCATGGGTAAAAATTTCATGTCCCAACTCTAAGAATAAGGGGCCCAAATGAAGATTTTAAGTCCATCCCACCATTCTGGACTATATTAAAATCCGGACATTATTCATGACATATATCATGATGTAATAATCAAATAGAGCTGATATTTTGAAGTGTGAAAGAGTAGATATAGGTGGCCGACTTTTTTGAATAAATAATTAGGTTTTGAAGGCATATTACTATTCAAAAACCCTTTCACATTTTGGACTTCAAAAAGAATGGATTGAAATGGACAGATTAAAATTGTTTAATCAAACGGCCATAACATTGGATACATAGGTCCAAATGCCTCCAAATTCTGAGAGTTGTAGTCCAACATTATTATCTATAACTTTTAACAAGGAGATATCTCGAGATTCTATTGTCTGGATGTCCAAATTGTCAATCCAAGTGGAGGGACATATTGGGAATGCAAACAGTCCACTTCCTTGGGCTATAAATACATCCCCCTCCACTCCTTCAAGGGGGTTGGAATTTCAAAATAGAGGATCATAAATTGGCATGACCAAAGCCTTTAAAAAGGCTTGGGAGGAACTTCCATACTCAAGTTTTCACTTGAGATACCTTTCCTCCTCTCTTTTTTTCCTTTCACTTTTGTGTTGTTCTTCGTTTGTAATCTTGTATGTTTGTGTTTTGTAATTCTGTTTTAATGAAATTTTCTTCTTAAATATCTCTTATTATCATACACCTTATCTAGTTTAATATTAATGTTCTTAAAATAGTTTAAATACAGTTTAATCCTCTTCCCTTCTTTTGCTTCCTCATTCAATCTAAAGTTTGTTTTTTTTAATTCTCATCATTGTTCGTGTGTGTGTGTTCGACGTACCACTCTTTTCTTATCCCTTTCTTTTTCTTCTCTTGTTAATTCATCATCATAAATATATAAACCATATTAATATTAATATAAATGGATGAGTAAATATATTATTGGGGTGAGTCAAAATTAAGGGATGTTAAGTGATTGAGAGTATTTTCTCGATGAATATTCTTTAATTTAACATTGTGTATGTTAGACTTAGCAGGTCATGGATTAATGACTTTTTTTGTTTAAAATGTGGTTACCATGGATTATTGGAACCATAAATACACTACCATAAACAAGATATGATTGAGATTAGAACCCTAAGTAAAGTTAAGGCTTGGATTAAATCCTTAACACTTAGTAATTCCAATCAACATTATCTTTCAAAGTGGGTGTTAAATTAACTGCAATATAAAGCAAAGCTCCAGGATATCACAAGCTTAACTCCCTAAAAAATGAACTCACCCCAATATTTATCAAATTTTTAAATCAAACACCAATAATTAATCACTTCATTTAAGATCTACAAACAAACCCCCCAATCAGAATACAATCAACTAAAAACAAACGACTATTACAAGGTATCATCGCCGAGGATTCGACCCGAGTGATGCTATACACATTAGCAGAGCACCGGAACTTTGACCGGTCGATAGGAAACAATAGGCCATGCATTTCAATTGTCAACCCGAATCTGCAAATCTCACAAATTAGAAGGAACCATTTGATAGGGATCCATCAAAATTGGATGGGCACGAGGTTGTAAGTCTATCCCAAACTCAACATTACGTCGAAGGGGTAGAGTCACAACCTATTCAGGGAATACTTAGAGAAACTCACTGGAAATACCCAGAACTTCCACCATCTCTGAGGCTTCTAATTCCACTGACGGCTTGTCTGAAAAGGAAAGAAGGGTCTCTACACTCTGGCTACCCTCCGAGAAACCCCACTCACCAATTAAATCTACACGTTGGCTTCCCATATCCAAGAACATGGTCCTTCTCCAGAATCAATCGATAGCATAATGCATGGAAAATATCCAGTTGATGCCTATGATGACATCATATGGATGCATTTGTTGAAGAAGTAGATCCCCACTAGACTGATGCGGCCCCAACATCAGTCTACATCCCTGAAAAACATCAAACAGGCTGGTCTGACCTCCAACTAGAGTACTCAACACCAGGGGAATGGAAAGTCTCTCTATGTATAGTCCTAAGGGATGGGCTAGACTAGGTGAAACAACAGAGTATGAAACTCCTGAATCAAACAAGGAACAAGAAAGAGTACTAAACACAATAATCATACCTCGAACGACTTCTGGCCCTATTAGAACTGATGTCTATGTGGCGTGGAACTACCCATTCCCAACTCCTCTACCCCTTGGTTGTTGGATACCTCCCTAACCACACCCTGGTCGAGGTCCCTGAGAGGAGCGCCCTAAGGTCGGCCTCCACTGGTACCGTCCACCCTTGGTGGATCGGGAGCTCACTGCCCTTGCTGCTGGAAAGGCCTTCCTGGAAACTACTGCTACTGAGATGGGAACTGAACATTCCCACCCCCACTGTACTGCACTCGGATAGGGTAATGATTTTGAAGATTCCCACAGCTAACACAGATAAATTACCTTAGTCCTAGGACTGTGGAGAAAGGGCGAACACCGAGAGATAAGAACTAGAACTACTGAGGCCTACTCCCCACTGGCTAAAACCTGGAAGGCCCTGATACTGTAGGCATGCTGCTAACGACCTTCCCCTTTGATGAACTCAAATGGATCTCCTCTCACGGCACACCTCTCAGTGTGTGCATCCTCTCCATTGCTTCATCCTTATTCTAAACCTCCAAGTATGTCGGTAGAGTGAAGGGAGTAACAGTATACTGAATAGAAGGTCGGAGTGCCTCCTCTAAGAACCTTTCCCATGACTCCTCATTCATATAGAGGCCTTGAGAAAAATGAAGGATATCCTTGAACTTGATCCCCAAATCCCTTACTAACATACTCTCTTGTTTAAGGGAGAGAATATCCTATCTCTTCTTAGCCTTGATCATGGAAGAAAGGAATTCTTCCAGGAACTCCTTCTCAAAGTTAGTCCACGAAACCTCAGTTTCCTTCTTCTCCCTAAGGTAAAGAATCCACCACTAACGTGTTTCTCCCTGCATCTGGATCATGGCTAAGGGAACTCAGCACTCTATCAGAGCCTGGATCAAGCTAAAAGAGATCACCAAATCCTCGATCCACCTCTCTATCTTCATATACAAGATGCTGCCCTCATACTTTCCCAAAGTCTACTGCTGGAAGGCTCGAAGAATCTTCTGCCACTAGTCATCCCCCTCCTCTCGATCGGCCCTTTGCTAATAATTCAGATCAACCTGTTGGGACTCAACTTCTCTCACCACTCGTGGATGTCATATGGGTTCCATAGCTGAAAAAAAAATCAAACAATAAACTCTTAATCCTAAGTAGTGTGGAAATTTCCCTTTAAGTTTTGTTTGAACTCATTATTTATTTTAAATTCCTAAAACACCCAAGAAACAAAAGAACACAAGTCATTATGATTCATGTACCATTCCTAGGGTCTCTACCCTATGATCAGTGTAGCCTCACCTGGTCATTCAATAGGTCCAGAGTCCTTACATCGGATCATGGGGGGCCCTAAAATCCCATGTCCTGTCCAATATTCCCTAGACTATTTCACGCACCAAGATTTCCTAACAATTTTTCCATACCATACCATGAAATCCTCACTATCCCTAACCCCTTACTCCATCCTATCACTCAACCATTACCTCTGATAACATTTTTTCACGACCCTCCTTCTTTAAGATGAGGGAAGTAATAGAAAACTTCCAGACCCTTCCTTCTTCAAGTTTAAGGAGAGATAATGATCCTGGGGTCCCACCTTCAATAGGCCCTGAAGTGGAAACTAACACCAAGGGTATATAATCTCACATTGTGTGGAAGGCATTACCCTTTTTATATAACAAGATCATGAGATAATTCAGTAAATCCCAAACAACTCCAAATACCAAAAGTAAAAGTAAATCTAAAAACATGTTTCCCATATGCATGTTCAAAAGTAAAGTTGATGCAAAGTACAACAAAACTCCAAATTAAAGTTCCAAAAGAAAAGAGACTTAGCAGAAAAAGCATCTAATCCCAATTCTTGAGATAGTAAGGTCCAGCACATTTCTCAAAGTCCTCCTGGAAACCTGAAAATATTTTTATATACATAGGGTGATCATACAAGTATACTCAGTAGGAGAAACTAAAGCTACTCATGCACAAGTGAGGGAATATACTAATGTCCCTATGAGAAAATAGTAGAACCTCAAGCACCTACCAAGGAATACTAACCAGCCAAACCTCACCAAGGCACACTCACCCAAATAATGCAAGCCAAGTAAAGTAATAGTATAATCACATCGATATTTGGGCACCCTACACACCTCGTTTCCCACTGGTTAACTGCTCATTCCTAATGATCTAACGTCTTGACACTGCCACTCTTCCCACATGTAGTCCCACTAACAAAACTTGCTTACACACATCTAGGCCCCAACCACACACAACAATTCCCACAGACACTTGGTCTAAAACAACCACTTCCATGCCTGAAGACACCTAGGCCTTATCCCAAAGATACCTAGGAAAACAAACTTGGCCCGTAGACACCTGATCTCCTGGTCCAAAACAAAACCCTTTCCTGAATAATCTTATAATATGGTAAGCCTCAAGCCATTAAATCTTTCTCGGATACGCTCGAGTGTAAATATTTGGAAGAGGGTACGAGTAATAAAATAATTAACCATCTATACATCCTCCCACCGGGATTTTGGGAAAGACACCCCCCCCCCATGAAATGGAGGTCTTCATCATATAATGCTCAACAAGGGTGGGGTGTGTATAGAAATAACAAAGAGCTAAAATATATATATATATAGGTAATAAAACACTAAGCCCCAACCTATGGGTTTCACACAACGTACAACAAGCCCACACCAGCACTGCTTTTGTTGCTGCTTCTACATACACAACCACAAAACAGCCACTGAAAAAGTATAACCCATCCCCTTTTAATTTTATTTCAATTTATGTATTTATTTAAGGTGATTTACTTAAATTATTCCAACACTACTGGGCAACTAACAATCGTAACTACACCAAGAAACCAAAAAAACCAAACTGAATTCCCACTGCACAACAACACAAAACAATAGCACAAAACTAGACTTGCAATCCCACTTCACATCCCCATTAAACTACTACCAATTATCATTCTTTAAAGTGATACCACCCATTCCTTATTTAATAACCCATAATTGCAGCCCCACTTCCCAAACAAACCCCCAATGTAGTCCCACTGCATAACCGGTCCACAACTACACTGTAGTCCCACTTCTCGACATCGCTTCGCGACCATAAAACAACATAAAGGAAGTTTATATACCTACAAGTTCATCCATTACAAAATCAATTAATCTCTCATATTGTGATACCAACACCCCCCCCCCCCACCCCCCATACCACCCCACATACTAATCCCACAGAACCCAAAGCAGAACACATAGTACATAACCACAACCATCAACCAAGCGTATTTAAATTTAACCAATAGGGGTTATTTAATTTTCACTTTAATATAACTGGGGTGATCAAAGAACAAATTTGATCCTGGGGAATCCATTTATTTAACTGAAAGTAAAAGATTAACCATATTTTATGATATCTATGTATATCAAAATATCATAGCAAAAAACTACTATTACACAAGTAAAGAACACTAATGGTCATGATTTTCATAATCCATACAGCCACAACACCTATAAGAGTAATCAAAGATAACAAAATAAAAATAGATGACCAAGATCAACCACACACTGCCCATTATTTTATTTACGCAAGTTATCTTTTGATCATATTAAATTCTTATTCATTTCTCATTTCAAGAAGGGTATCCAGTCATTCCTTACAAGGAACCATTAATATACCCACCCCGCATGATGCACAATTTAAGATAAGAAAAAGTAAATCCCTATCTAGATGATCAACGATCGAAGTTCCTTCTTGTGCCAAGAACAAGGGATGGTGTGAATTGTAGGAAAAGAAACTCCAAGGCTGAGCAAGAAGGGCTACAGCATGGGTGTATGACTCGTCTCGGGAGGAAGTCTCTAGGAACACCAAGAGAAATGAAAAGGAAGAAAGAAGAGAGGATCATGTCTTAAGAAGAGGCCAGATCCTAAAATCAGGGAGACCATTTCAAAGTAATTAAAAGTAGTATCAAGGATTGACCACATGGATTGGTGGTTTCATATGTTGGGATTAATAAATATTTAATAATTCCCCTCAGAAATAGTGGAGATATACCAATGGACGGTTGTGATTTGATAGATTAACTTTAAAAGGAGAAAAAACGTAACATGGGAGAAACTGGAAAAACACATGACACTGGAAAAAATGCAGAAAAGTGTGTGATACTGATTGAAATGGGCACAAGATTTGGTAATTCAAGGGTATACAGACTCTCAGGTGATTCAAAATATCTTTTATGGGCCTTAAATCACTTTTAAATAGGTATTAAAACACTTTTACATTAAAAGAGACATTATGGGGGTGAAATTGGAAAGTCCTAGAGAAGCTGTAAATTACTCACGGATGGGTGAGTCACCGACACCTTGGCATCAATGCCCTAGTACCAGTCAGTGTGGCACCACTTCTAATCGGTGCCACCGATGGCCAATTGGTGCCACCATTCGTTCAACCGGAAATTTGGAAAACTTCTCAATGAGTCACAAATAGTCCACAGGATACCTCAAACATCAGGATTTGAAAAAAGTAATGGACCAGTAGGGTATGGGCCATTACAGTAAACAAGGGAGATAAATAATCATAATTATGAGCATAAGGGTATGATAACGTGATCATGAAAAAATAAGATCATACCCTACATATCAAATAACATAAACATGAATCAAGGATTAAAGCTTGGCAGTTCATAATACATGAATCATAAGGAAATAAAGAACATAAACCACGAAATCATAACATAGGAATAAAACATGGAATTATGGAAAACACATAAGCATATAATATTATTCTCATAGTATCCAAGGCATTACTTCAAAAACCATCTTGGTATTATGGGTTCACTCACCAAACCATCTTGGTAGTCATGGATCACTCCCATGTCCTTTTTAGCAGCATGAGTTCACTCCACATACCATATTGGTAGTCATGGTTCACTCCCATGTCCATATTAGTAGTCAAGGTTCACTTTTAAAACTATCTTAGTCTATCTCAAGATATATAAATCTTTACCCAATGCATTGTAGGGAGATATAGGTCTCACCCATCGCATAATGAAATCATACATACATGTTACAAAAAAAATATAAAAAATATTTATAACATTACCCATTAAATGAAATGGGTATTATAAACATGTAATCAAATCACAACCTATGGAAAAATATAGGTTTCAATATCACTTCATCATAAACATAACAAGTGAAAAGAAGTGGGTTTCAAAATAATATAACCCATGAAAGAGAAACAGGATTCATACATCATTCCACAAAAAAATAAACCATTTAGAGAAATAATATGAATGGATTCATTGAATCATTTCCCCTGAAAGGAACAACTAACAACAAAGTACGTTAACATATATAGGAAATAATTTTGAATGATATTTTGAAGACATTTCTCTAGGAAAATATCCTTATTCTTTACAAAATTATTTTTAAAACATTAAACCTTTTAAAAACAATTTTCTGTAAAAATAAACTTTAAAACATATAACGGAATCTTCAAAACATTTTAAAAGAATTTTTCCTTTATACTTATAGAGAATCTTGTAAACCATTTCAAAACCATTTTCCTTAAAAAATTATAAAAGACTCTTAAAACCCTTTTAGATCATAAAGCGTATTAAAGAAAGATCATAGAATGGATATGTAAATAACAATAAATTTAATGATAATAATAATAATATAATATATTTTTGAGTAGTATATACACCACACAAAATAAAAGAGCAGTGAACATGACATGTATCTCATGGATATAAAAAAGTGAGATGAAATTCCCATTCCTTATGCCTTGACTCTCTTCGTACTCATACAAGCTTACTGTATAATAAATATAAGTTTATTATACATCTCTTATAGAAGAATATTATTATATATAATTCCATATGTGGTTTTGTTATGAACCTATATTACTCGCTTGTTAACAATCCTATGTTAAGGTTTCACTTCATGAAATATTCTCTTTGTTCTTCTTATGTGTCTTAATTTGTTATATTATTGGTTCTTATACTTATATCATGATTTCCATAATTTACACCATGATATAAATATAATTTATATTTATAATATTTTTATTATAATAATTAATTTAATATATAATTATGAAATATAATACACCTTCCATGGAGACGGTAGGCCATATGTCGCAAGAACGTTATTTCTGTTTAATTTTCATATTAAAAGAAAGAAAGTAAAAGACATATAGGAATATATATGTATATATATATATATCATTACAAAATTAGATTTATTATATCATATATATCATATATACTCAATAAACCCATCTTTTATATATTATATATATTATATGAATGAATCACATCGCTTTGAGGGGGCGGTAGTCCACACTTCCTCAAACGAAATTAATGTATTAACACAAAATTGAAAGTATAATGATATATTCTTAAAAATAATTAAAAAATATTAAATAAATAATAAATATAAGATATAAAATATATAAACATATTTTCCATCATATGGTCCACCATGAGATGCAATAAAGGAAAATGATCACTCGTCGTTTAGTGAGGTGGTAGTTTGTCGTACATATAAACAGTATGTTATATACCTATTAGATAGAATTATGTGTAAGTGAAGGTATAAACCTAAGAATAAAAAATAATAGAATATTTATTATACTTTTTTTATACAATCATAGAATAGGAATATTTTAGGGAGTAAAGAAAGAAAATAAAAGAAAGGAGTTTTGAGGGAGGGTGTTACCTCTTAATCAGGTAACTCCATTTGGTTTACAAAAAAGGGATTTCATGGAATGATTTAGACCTAGGGGAGGAATAAATGAGGATGGGAGGATTATTGAGAGTAAATTTTAGTATATAACATAAAAACAAAAATTGTTTGAGAGGTGTAAATAAATACAGGAGAGGAGTACTTTTTATAGTGGGGGGGAGTGGCACTCATGTAATATTTTGACATAGGAATTACATACACATTATTCACATGTAATGTGGGTCCAATAATGGGAAAATTATAGTAAATGGAGGATAGAGTCTAAATATGTCTATAAAATTTATATTTGAAAATTTTATAGGTCTTTTTGGATCTTAATTTTAAGTTTTAGTCCTTATTTAATCTTAATTTTACCTTAATCGATGTAATTAATTTAAATTATATTCACTAATAATTTTTAGTAAAAAACTATGTTGACCTTATTATACATTATAATTTATTATCATTAAAAATATGGAATCCATTTTTCAAAATTCAAATCACATAATTTTCAGAAATTAATTTAAATTTAATCCGGCAGTCGGGTTGATAATGCGGGTTTTTAAAGTAAAAAAGATCCAAAGTTTTCTATCTTTTTTACATTCAATGTCAAACTGAAATCGATTAGAATGTCCCAAATTGGGTTTATTTATAATAATATGATCTAATTAAACTTATAAACAAAATTAAAATATAATTTATCCTTATATTTAAATTAAATGAAAAAATATTTTTGAATTAAAATCTATTATCTTTCACTATTCATCCAAAAATGATTTTTCTCACAAAAATCCCATAAATTCACCCTAAAATAATTTTGAAATTATAAAGTAAAAAATGAATTTTATTTTTTAAAATTCAATTTATAAATGTTTTTAATTTTTATTTTATTATTTTTTGTAGTTAGACATAAAAAGTAGTCCATTTGAGAAAATAGTATTTTTAAACATATAAGGACTTTTCCAAAAATTATATCTTTCATTATAAAAATGTTTTATCCATATAAAACCATTATATATAGTATTTGAAAAGTAATTATTAATATTCATAGTAATATGGTCAACGGATTTTTTATAATTATCTATTTTAAAAAATTATAATAATTAAATAATGTTTTGTAGAAACATAGGAGTTGCGCGTAACATATGCCAAGTTGGTGTTTCATGTAACATACACCAAGTCAGTGTTGTGTGTATCATATGTGAAGTAAGTGTTTCATGTAATATATGCCATGTATTTGTTTCGTATGTTGATTTAGTGATGTGTTAAAGTAATGTTTGACTTCATGAATTCCAAGAAAGAGATGATAATTTTATTTATTCAAGAAGGAAAAAATGTCTATAAACACTCAGGGTGTTGCAGTTTTGTTATAGTTAACTTTCTAATGACATGTTATCTATCACTATAAATCTTAACATGATATCTGTATTTCTCTTCCATGTCCATGTTTTCACTTTTTTCTAATTTAAATCTATTCTAAATCCTTTTTTTTGTAATGTTCACATTTCATTTTCCCTATTATTAAGAGGATGTTTTATTAATCCTATTTCTGATGTGGGTTTCCCACAAAGGAATTTTCAAGTACCAACCTTTGATTTTTTTGAAGTGAAATGTCAAAAGGAGTGGAAATAATTTTTTTGAGGGGAGAATGTAACACCCCAAGATTTTATGGTATGTCTCTCTTTAACATTAATCTTTTCAAAAGATTACATTACATGCAATGTCCAACTTAAACGAACAACAGAATATTATTATAACATAGCCATTAAATTGGAGGTAATGAATAATATTAACAAAATTAAAAAATCATATATTATAAATTAAACAAAATGTTTTTAAATTCATAAAAATTATTTTATAGTCATAATATAAGATTGAATACAATTTTAGGCATTAGAAGGTTTTATTTTTTTAAAGGTAGTTTTACTACCTTTTATTGGTACACTTATTTTAAATATAGTTTTCAAAACTTTCATAAATTCTATTTGAAAAAATAAAATTCTTATTTGAAATAGGAATACCAAATTTTAATTTGATTGAATTTTTTATATTTTGTGATAAGTTTCATGTTTTAATGAATAGTGAGAATACTAAATTTTAATTAAATGTAGATTTTTCATCAGAAAAATGTATAGTGTTAAATTATATTTTTGATTGTTTCTAAAGTATAATTATATAAATTTTTTATAATTTAATATAATTTAGGATATTTTAAACAATTTCACATTGAATTTGGAAATAAAACAATTTCATTCTGTTGAACATTTTCACTATAAAACCCCTTTTTCTCATTCTATCAATGAGGATTGTATTAAAATAATTACTACATATTTTTTGTTTTAAATTTTGAAAAATGGATTCCATATTTTAAATTATTATTTCAAATTATGAATATATGTTTATTTTATTTTTGTACATTATGATCAGTATTATAAGTAATTTTTTTTACACGATTAAAGGTAAATTTAATAATTAAGGGTAAAGATAATATTATAAATATTATAAAATTACCCTTACACTTTTTATTATATTATTTTATGATTGGTTGTGAAAAAAAATCCTTGATCTGATTTTATGGACTCATGGAGCCACATGGATGACTTTTATCATTTTTTAGTATATTATTCGAAGGAATGTCGAATATGTCACACTCGTGTATTCAATAAGTATTAAAATTGTATATGTTGTTTTTTAGAATATATATTCAATTATAAATAGTAATATAACTACCCTTACTTTACATACATTGATGTTATATCAAAATTGAATAATATTCATCGCAACATATAACAAAGCAATGGCAGGACCGTATATGTATAGTGTCTTTAGAAACTAGGAAACATAATCAACTGGTTCATAAGACATCTTCATTGTCTCCTAATTATTTTGTCATTACTTGACCCCTTTTTGAAATATATTACTTAATACTCATCTTCATCACCTGTGGAAAATAAACATATGAAATGGTGAGTTCAGATGCTCATTAAGTGTAAACAAGGGTGATATCAATTATATCATAATCATAAGACATAAGAATATAACATTTGAAAATCTTATCCTGTATATAAAATATTGTGATATCATGCCATGGGATAAATCATAATAGTTCCTTAGAATCAATGAACATAATCACAAAATTCTTAACAAAAAACATGAAATTTTTTTGCATATAAATAAGTATATAAAATCATTTCATATTAATCAACACTCATTGCCAAGACCATCATAGTAGACATAGTCCCTTACTGAACAAAATCAATCCAAATGAACAATTAGGATATTGTACTTGAAACATAAACCTATTAAATAATTATATCTTAGATGGAAAATAATTTTTATATAACACTTGAAATTAATTCTTGAGGAAAATATCATTTCTTCTTAAAAACGTTTTCTTTTCTCAAAATACCGCACAATTTTAAATGAAAATAATTTATTTAAAAATAAACTTGAAATATTTAATATGAACCTTCAAGTAAATAAGGTGTTATAAAAATGTAAAAATCAATTCATTCCGTTTAAGTTAAAAAATCATTATCCTCATACTTTTTTTGAAAAAGTCAAAAAGTACCTCTTATCAAAAACAACAAAAGATTCATTTCATACCATTTAATAAAAATTTAACAATGGGTAAAATTGATATTAAAAAATTTTATAAGAATAGAAATAATATTTTATAATACAAAATTAAGAAAAATGGACGTGGATTATAAATATACCCTAGTAAATACTAACGTATAAACAATATTAGATAATAATGAGATTGCAAAATTATCCCTTACCTTAGGTCTGATTTCTTTTGTATGTATCCAAACCTCTTGTATAATGATTTAAATA
This sequence comes from Viscum album, assembly GCA_963277665.1. Classification (NCBI taxonomy): domain Eukaryota; kingdom Viridiplantae; phylum Streptophyta; class Magnoliopsida; order Santalales; family Viscaceae; genus Viscum; species Viscum album. Next base: position 2,119,890,439 of record OY728163.1, read on the forward strand.
ATTTCATTTACTTATTTCAGAATTATATTCAGTTTTATGATATCATATATGATCATATTATCATACATTGGTTAGTAACATTATTACTCATTCATCGGGTGTTAACTTCTTTATTTTCTTACGCATGTTTTGTCGGATAAATTCATGTTCATCTTCTTAGGTTATAGTTATATAACTTAAATAATTATATTAGTATAATATATATCATATTTTTTCAATCTATTCATTTATATAATCATGATTTAATGAATATCATGTAGAATGAATCACATCGCATCGTGGAGACGGTAAGTCGTACGTACGCACGAGCGATGATATCATTCCATTAATTATTGAATGGTATTGAAATGGATGGTGTATAATATTTTAGATTCTATATAATGTTATAATAATAATATATAGTTATTATTTCCATCATTATACACATCCAAGTAAGGTGGTGGTGAAAATCAGATTACACCACGACATGGAGATAGTAAGTCGTACATACGCACGCGTGGTGATATCATTTTTCATAAGATGGATAGAATGTGGAATATAGTGATTTCATAATCATAATAAAATATTATTATATAATTGATACTGGTTTTATTACTTTATAATGAAACAACACATGAATAGTAAATATAACAATAAATAAGTTTAAAAGAATCGGTAGAGGAGATTACCTCTTCTTCGAAGTGTTACCTATAAATCTCCTCTTAATGAACTAGAGTTGGTCTTTAAAGAAGACCAGAACCTCTATAATGTAAATATGGAATTTAATAAAGGAAATTGTTAGGTTATTTCTGATCTTGAAGTCTCAAAGTGAAGTTAAGGGGTGAGGGAGGAGGTTCCCTTTTATAATTGAGGTGAGGGGCACTTTTGGGATCTCCAAAAATATTAATTTATAATAAAACAAACCCCAACCATAAACCTCAAAGAAACTCACAATTTAAAATATGAGATGATATAGTTTTGTAATATCATCAAACAATAAACTTTAGACATGTTTTATATCAATTTAAACATTATCATTTTAATTAACAATTAGTTATTCTATTTATTTTTTAACTAGGGTAACAAATATTTCAATATTAAAAGGGTGTAATATTTACTTATTTGATGTGAATTAGATCATAAATAAATACCTTAAAACATTTCATACCATATAATAATTATTATATATTTTTTAAAAAAAATTATTCTTTTTAAATAATTTTATAAAACATTATTTTGATAAACAATCAATAATGTCAATTTTGACACTATTTGATTAATTGATTTTTAGAAATATTAAGATAACAAATTAACTTAGAAACAGTTATTTTATTATATTTATAAGATTTCAAGGTCATCTATATAATTAATTAGAAATATTAATTAGCCCAAATTATAATTATTTTAATATTTTTAATATTATTTATTTGATATTTCTCTTAATATAATATTTTCTACAATAGTTTTGTGTAATTATTTAATATGATTATTTATTGAATAAAAATTAAAAATAAAATACTATAACAAAGATAAGTCCCATATATTTCAGAATAATACTTATAATTGAATATATTCATCTGTATAATCCATCGCAAAAAAATTTATAATTATTAAAACATGAATGTGACAAGTTTATCATCACATTACATAAAATAATATAAGTGTCATAATCTCTTATATAAGACTCCAAATGGTCAATAACTCAACCCTTGGATGTTTTTGGTCAATATATACTCAACCAATAAGATTTGGTCAAGTGTTTCGGTCTTTTAATTTTCATTATCACTTTAATAATAATTATTTTATTGATTTTTCATCAATTAAATAATTTTTATATCATTAAAGTATAAGTTTTTAAGGTGATTATTTATTTCCTAAAAATTAAAAATAAATTATCATGTTAAAGAGAAAAAATAGATTTAAAATGATTATTTATAATAGAATTTATCTTCTGTATAAACTTATATTAAAAATGATATAGTTATTAAAATTTGAGTAAGACGTATCTACCTTTTCTTTAAATAAAACAAATTAAATGTCCTAATATCATCCTAGTATCTTCCAAAATACACCATTTTGACCAAAGGATGACTTAGGCTGAAACACACTCATATAATGATATTGATAAAATTGTTGGGCTAATTTCGTAATACTATTTTTACCCTTAATTACTCGATCTACCCTTTTACTGAATTAATAAAAATTACCGAAGTTACTATTCATAATGCCCAAAAATAAAAGTAAGATATTTATGTAATTTGTAATTACTAATTCCAAATATGGTATCCATTTTTTAAAATTCAAAGCACATAATATTCAGTAATTAATTTAAAATTAATCTTGTTGTCAGAAAGAGGGAACGAGTTTTAAAATTTAAAACATTACAAAATATTGAATTGTTTTTACATCAGAATTCAATGCAAAATTAATGATAATTATATAAATTATATTGAATGATAAAATTTTATACTTTAAAAACATTAAATATTATAATTTAACCATATAAATTATTTTGATGAAAAATGTTTTTTTCAATTAAAATTTAGTGTATTTTTACTATTTATCACAACTTGAAAGTTATTATAAAATATAAAAAATTCATCCAAAGTAAATTTTTATATCCTTATTTCAAAAAAATATGTTTATGTTTTCATATAAAAATTATTAATGTGTAAAAATATTAATTTAAATGGGGTTATCCATTAAAAGGTGTAAAATTACCCTTTTAAAAAATATAAGTTTTTATAAATCAAATAGGTTTTATTCATACCCTATGAAAAAATATCTATTAGATGAATATAAAAAATATTTTATTAAATATATAACAAATATATTTCATTAATTTCACTTACTAATTGTAAATCACTTAACAAAAATAAAAAAATATATAATTTGTTTATATTTTTCATTCACCATACATTTTCATAAGTTAGTTATATTAATTCCTACTAACCTAACAGCTAGGTTATAATGGTTATTTTAAACTAAGGGCGTCTCATGGTTCATTTAAACTCACGATTACATACAATGAAAGCTATTGAAGGATGAAAATTATTTAAATAAAATATTTCATAAAAACATCCGGGTGTTACAATCTACCCCCCTTAAACTTAATGTCTCCCTTGAAATTCATCACTTGGATACAAAAATATGAGGATAAATTTGGCTCATCACATCATAAATTTCCCACATAGCTTCCTAAAATTGGTGGTTCCACCATAAAACTTTAACCAAGTGAGTGATCTTGTTTTGTTGAACTTTTTCTCTACGATCCATAATCTCTATCGGTTGTTCTTTATAAGAATGATCTTACTCCAGTGGTATGAATTTTGAGTATAGTACATGTGAGGGATCATGTATGTACTTTATCAAGAGAGATACATGGAAAAAATCATGAACTTGAGAGATATTCAGTGGAATTTCCAATCAGTAATCTACCTTCCCAACACGATCCGGAATTTCCAAAGGGAAGATATACCTAGGGATCAGCTTGATATTCTTTCCAAATATCATTACTCTCTTATAGGGTGATATTCGAAGAAACACATGTCACCCACTTCAAACTCTAGGTATTTTCTTCATTTTTTAGCATAATTTTTGTGTTCACTCTCAGTTGCACTTATTTTTTGTTGAATAGATCTGACCTTTTCTTCCATTTCATCAACAATAATAGGTCCTAATAGCTTTATTTCCCCAACTTCATCCCATCAAGTTAGAGGTCTGAACATATTTTCATAGAGTGATTTATCAAGAGCCATATGAATACTATATTTAAATATATTGTTATAATAAAATTCCACCAAATGTTGGCGTTGAACCCAATTACCTTTGAAATCCATATATAAATACATCAACATGTCATCTAAGGTTTGAATTGTTCTTTCATATTGACCATCTATCTAAGGATGATAAGCAATTATGAAACTTAACTCTGTATCCAAATACCACTGAAGACATTGCCATAACTTCAGGTAAAACTTGGATCTTGATTAGATATTATGGACAGTGGTACTCTAGGAAAACTTACCACTTTCTTTACATATATCCTGGAAATCTGATCAAGATAGAAATACTCTCTAGTATAAATGAAGTGTGATGACTTCTTAAGGTGATATACTATATCCCATATAGCATTATGGCCTTTAGATGTTTTGGGATTTCTGATGAAAAATTTCATAGTGATGTTTCCCCATTTCCATTTTGGTATGGGTAATGGTTGTAACATACCCTTAAACATCTGTTTGTCATCCATAACTTCCTGAAAAACCAATCACTGAGAGACTTATTCAGCAATATATCTTTTCATTTCATCTAAATAGAAATACTCTTTTAGGTTTTTGTATATCTTTGTGCTTCTAGGATGAATAGAGAATGAATAACTGTGAGCCTCATCTAATAGACCCTTCTTTAAATCTATTATGGGAGGAATACAAATCCAGTTCCTGAACCTTATTATTCCATCACAATCAAGGTTGAATTCTAGAACATTTCTCACATTATTTTATATCTCTATATCTTCCTTATACACCTACTTAATATTCACTTGTATAGATGATTGAAAATTCATTTGACAAAGATAATATTTCTCCCATTCATTTAAATTTTCAAGATACACCCTTTGTAAATCCATTAATATTGGATCTTTTTTTATCCTCTTCATGAATAGGCTAGAATGGTCCTTTCAACTCAAAGCATCTGCCACCTTGTTCTCTTTCCCATGATGGTAATGTATTGAGTGTTCATAATCTTTAATCAACTGCAACCATCTTCTTTGATTCATATTCATCTCCTTATATGCGAAAATATACTTTAAACTTTTATGATCATTATAAATATCACACCTTTCTCTATAAAGATAATGCCTCCATATATTTAGTGTTAATATTACCAAATATAACTCTAAATCATGGGTTGGGTAATTTTTCTCATGGATTTTCAATTTTCATGAGGCATAATCTATCACCATATCATTTTTCATGATAACACAACTAATCCCCTTCTTGAATGCATCATTATAGATTACAAACCTTTATCCACTATAAGGCATTATGAACACAGGTGCATTGGATAACCTTATTGTTAGATATTTGAAATTCTCTTCACATTCCTCTGTCCACACGAAATTAACTCCTTTCAGAGTTAACTTGGTGTGTAGATTGGATAACTGTGAAACATCATTCATAAAAATTCAATAATATCTAGCCAAACCAAGAAAACTTCATATCTCAGTTACCTTTTTTGGTATCATATATCTTTCAATAACTTCTATTTTTTCTGGATCTAGATATATCCCCTATCTTGAAATTATGTGACTGAAAAAATGAAACTTTTTTAATTCAAAATTCAAAATTGGTAAATTTTTCATAAAGCTTATCCATTCTTAGGGTCTTCAGTACAATTCTCAAGTGATCTTCATTATATTTCTTTATCTTTATATAGACACAAATATCATCTATAAAAATTACTAAGAACTGGTCAAGATAGTCTCTAATGACTATATTCATTAGATACATGAAGATAGATGGGGAATTAGTAAGGCCAAAAGGAATCACTATAAATTCATAGTGTTCATACCTTATACAGAATATCATATTTGGTATATCCTCCTTATTGACCCTTAACTGATGATATCCTAAACAAAGTTCAATCTTGGAAAAGTATTGAGCTCCAAGTAATTGGTCGAATAAGTAATCAATGTAAGGAAGATGATATTTGTTCTTGATAGTGATCTTATTATGTTCTCAATAATCAATTTAGAGTCTCACTGATCCATCTTTCTTCTTAATAAACAGAACAGGTGCTTCCCAAGGTGACAAACTAGGTCATATGAATCCCTTTTCAATATTTTCTTGGAGTTGATTCTTCAATTCATGAAACTAAATTGGTTCCATTCTATAAGGTGTCTTTGAAATAGGCATAGAATCTAGTATGAGTTTATTGATAACTCAACTTCACGATTTGGTGGAAGACTTAGTAATTTTTTTTAAAAGACATCATCAAACTCCCGTACAATGGGTGTATTCTTAATTTTCAGATTCTCCCAAACCATTTGAGATATATAACCTTCATTTATAGGAATCAAGACCCATAATATGGAATAAATTTATACTATAAGGATATATTCATCCTTTCATTGATATATGATCATAGATTGATCTAGAATATGAAATGTGACTTCTATTCCCTGTAAATTGATATTATCTCCATATAGAGAAATAAAATACATGCCACAAATCACATAAAATTACACTATATGGGGGATCACAAGATTTGTAGGAAGAACTTTACCACAAACTTCAACCGAAGAATAATTTTAAACTTTTGGTGTGATATTTGTGCCATTAGGAGTTGTAATAGTTAACTCAACATCTAATTATTGAGTTAATACTGAGATACCCTTATAAAATTATTTATAAATAAATTATTTTGTGGATCCATAATCAAATAAAACATTTTCTACTTTATATTGAATGGTATGTGTATAATTCACCACTTCATTATCATTTGTATCACTGATAGTGATGGAATGTGACTTGCCTTTGTCTTTAGACTTAAGAGTTTTTTGACGTCGATCATCATCAATAACCCTTGTATTATGGAATTAATTGGAATAATATGATATTTCCTTGCAATTTTGACATTAAAGTGTAGGAGGTGCATTCTGTGTATCCTTTTATCAATACGCATCATTAGACATATTTTTCCCATCACTTCAGCATTCAACTACCCAATGACCATCTTTTCCACACTTAAAACATTTTCTAGTCCCTTTAAAAAAATTCCTCTAGGTTTATTTCCACACTTTGAGTATAAGGGAATACTCATATTCTTTTTAGTTTGGTATTTAAATTTTCCATTGAATTCCATTTTTCTCTTATTATCAAACCCATAGGACTGATGGGTTACTCCAATCCTCATCTCAACCTTGTGAGCACATCAAATGATTTCCTCATATCTATTTAAGTCCCTTATGGATAATTCCATTCGAAGACATGGTTTTAAGCCACTAAAGAATATTTCAATTTTACTCTCAGGTTGGATAATAATTCCAGAAGTGTACCTTGCAAGTCTTGTAAAATTTTCTTTATAGGTACCAAAAGATTCATTATACTTTTTCTTAAGTTCAAGGAACTCATTATCCATCTTTGTTTTAAGAAAATGAAGAAATTACTTGTTGAAAAATACTTTCTTGAACTCATCCCATTCCATAGTTTTATTTCATCTCTTTTCCTTGTATTCTTGATAATGTTCCACCATTGATCAGCTTCACCGTCAAAATGATAGACTAATAAGATGACTTTATCATGTTCTGAATATTAGATAACTGAAAATATATTTTCAGTGGTACTGATCCATTGTTCATCCACTAAGGGATTAGAAGACCCACTGAAATAAGGTGGATGTTGCCTTATAGATAACTCAACATAATGTTGTTCCCTCCATTTCTCATTTAGAATTCCTTCATGATTCATATCTTGAGAAAGTTTTGTGATCATAGATATATGATTTTTCATTCTATATCCCATGACATATTTTTTCTCAGGAGGACAATCATAGAATTTCCCATCATGTTCATCATTAATGAGGTTCCTTAGGGTTCTAGGCATTGATTAAAACAAAGAAGCATATCATGAGAAACACTAATCATAATGGGAAAACAAAAAAATCAAGAATAAAATTTCAATTTAGGAAACTTTATGTTTTATCCTAGGTTATTCATGATCAATTCTAAAACACTAGGATTTTAAACTATACTTCTAAGATTCCTTTGGGTTCTTACTAAGGTTTTTTCATCCTAGTTTCTAAATTTTAATTATACCTTTCCTTTGATACCAACTATAACGACCCATACTCTATATACATTGATATTACTTCAGAATTGAAGAATATTCATTAAAAATACAAAAAATCCACGACAATATCGTATAGGTATAGTGTCTTTATAAACTTAGAAACATAAATAACTCATTCATAAAACATATTCATTGTATCTTACTTATTTCGACATAACTATACCCATTTTTGACATATATTAATTAATAACATTCTTCATGACCTAGGGAAAAGAAACATATGAAAGGGTGAGCTCAGATGATCAGTAAGGATAAATAAGTGAGATATCAATTATATCATAATCATAAAACATAAGAACATAACATTTGAAAATATTATCCAGCATATAAAGGATCATGATATCATGCCATGGGATAAATCATAATTGTTCATATGAATCAATGATCGTAATCCTAAAATTCATAAAATAAGACATGAAATTTTTTAGTATACAAATTAGCATATAAAATCATTTCATATTAATCAAGGATCATTCCAAGACCATCATAGCAGACAAAATCCATTACTGAACTGAGTTCACTCCTCATTCCATCCCTATACTACTGAACCGAGATCATTTCTCGTTCCAACCATGTCTATATAATGAGATATAAATCATTACCCAATGTATTGGAGAGAGATATAGGTCACACCCATCTCATCATTAAATCATTATTATGTGTTCCACAATAACATTAATCATTCAACATAACCCAAGGAATAAAATGGGTTACATTAAATAGCATATCATAAATCATATAAAACAAATGGATTTCATAAATAGAATTAAATCATAAACAAAATAAAACCATAGGAACAATAAGGATATTATACATGAAACATAACCATATTAAATAATTTCATCTTATATGTAAAATGATTTTGATATAACTCTTGAAATTAATTCTTGTGGGAAATATCCTTTCTTCTTCAAGAAAATTTTCTTTTCTCAAAATAATGCACAACTTTAAAAGAAAAAAATTCATTTGAAAATAAACTTGAAATTTTGTAGAGAAATCTTCATGGAAATAAGTTGTTATGAAAATGTAAAAATCCATTCATTCTGTATAATATAAAAAACATTATCCTCGTACTTTTGTAGGAAAATTCAAAAAGTACCTCATATCGAAAACGACAAAAGATTCCTTTCGTACAGTTTAATAAAAATTTACCAATGGGTAAAATTGAACCTAAACAATTATAGAAGAATAGAAAAAAAATTTTGGAATTCATAATTAGGAAACATGGTCATTGATGATAAATATACACCAGTAAATACTTACATATAAATAATCTCAGATAATAATGAGATTGTGAAATTATCCCTTACCTTAGGTTTGTTTTCCATTGTATATATCTGAAATTCCTATATAATGATTTAAATAATTTAATTGAATTATTTAAGAATAATATTAATTTTTATGACATCATATATGATCATATTATCATCCATTTTTTAGTAACATTATTACTCATCCATTGGGTGTTAACATATTTATTTTCTTATGCATGTTTTGTTGAATAAGTTCTTGTTTTTATTCTTAGGTTATATTTATATAATTCACATAATGATATTATTATAATATATATCATATTTATTCATTCCATTCATTCATATAATCATGATTTAATTAAGATCATGTAGAATGAATCACATCGCATCGTGGAGACGGTAGGTCGTATGTACACACAAGAGACGATATCATTCCCTTAATTGTTGAATGGTATTGAAATGGAGGGTGTATAATATTTAAGAATAAATATAATATTATAATAATAATAATAGAGTTATTATTTTCATAATTATACCCATCCAAGTAATGTGGTGGTGAAAAATAGATTACACCACGACGTGGAGACGGTAATCTGTATGTACGCAAGCGTGATGAATTCATTTTTCATAGGTTGGATAAAAGGTGGAATATGGTTGTTTCATAATCATAACAACATATTAGTATATAAGTTGTATTGGAGTTATTACTTTATAATTAAACAACTCAATAAGAGTAATTATAAGAAGAAATAAGTTTAAAAGAATCGGTGGATGAGATTACCTATTATTCGACATACTCCCTCTAAATCTACTCTTACAACACTTGAGTTGGTTTTTGGAGAAGACCATAACCCCTATAATGTAACTAAAGAATTTTAGAAATAAAATTGGTTAGGGATGGTTGATCTTGAATTATCAATGTGAAGTGAAGGGGTGAGGGAGGAGGTTCTCTTTTATAATTAAGGTGAGGGGCACATTTGGGATCTTCAAAAATATTAATTTATAATAAAATAAAACCCCATCAAAAAACCTCAAAAAAATTACAATTTAAAATTTTAAATAATATAGGTTTGTAATATTACCATCAAATAAATTTTAGACAAATTTTTCTAGAAATTTAAACCTTATCGTTTTAATTAACACTTAGTTGTTCTATTTACTTTTTAACTATGGTAACAAATATTTCAATATTAAAAGAGTGAAATATTTAATTATATTATGTCAATGAGACCATAAATAAATAAATTGGAAACTTATGTACCATTATAATTATTATTATATATTTTTAAAAGAGTTTTATGATTTTTAAATAATTTAATAAAACATTATTTTGATAAATAGTCAATAGTATCAATTTTGACATTATTCAATTCATTGATTTTTAAAAAAATTAAGATAATAAATTAAATTAGAACCAATTATTTGATAATATTACTAAGAGGTAATATTCATATTAAAAATTAATTTTACATATTTATTTGCCTAAATTATATTTATTATAATATTTTTAATAATATTTATTCTATATTTCCCTTAATAAAATAATTACCGTATTAGTTTTCTGTAACTATTTAATATACTTATTTATTGAATAAAAATTAAAAAAATACCATGATAATGATAAATACTATATATTTCATAATAATACTTATAATAGAATATATCTTCTGTATAATCCATCATTAAAATGGTATACTTATTAAAACATGAATGTGACAAGTTTATCACCACTTTACATAAAATAATATAAGTGTCATAATCTCTTTTATAAGGCTCCAAATGGTCAATAACTCAACCCTTGGATTTTTATGGTCAAGATATACTAGAAAAATAATATTTGGTCAAGTATTTGGGTATTTAATGGTTATTATCTCTTTAATAATAATTATTTTATTTATTTCTCATTAATTAAATAATTTCTACATCATTAAAGTATAAGTTTTTAAGGTAACTATTTATTTACAAAAAATTAAAAATAAATTATCATGATAAAAAAAATTAGTTTTAAAATGATTATTTATAAATGATTTTATATTCTGTATAACCTTATACTAAAAATGATATGGTTATTAAAATTCGAGTAAGAAGTATTTAACTTTTCTTTAAATAAAATAAATTAAATGTCCAAATCTCATCCAAGTGGCTTCAAAAGGACATCATTTTGACACAATGATGATTTAAGTCAAAAAAACTCATCAAATGATATTATAACAAGTTTTAGGGTAATAAAATATTATTATTTTTACCCTTAATTTCTTGATTTACCCATTTATTGAATTAATAAAAATTACCAAAGTTATTATTCATAATTCCCAAATATAAAAGTAAGTTATTTGTATAATTTGGACTTAATAATTCCAAATATGGTATCCATTTTTTAAAATTCACACCACATAATTATTAGTAATTAATTTAAAATTAATCCCATTGTTGGAAAGAGAGAACGTGTTTTAAAAGTTAAAACATTGTAAAAGATTAAAATATTTTTACATATGAATTCAATGTAAAATTAATGGTAATGAAATAAACTATATTGAATGATAAAAATTTATACTATAAAACTATTCAATATTATAATTTAACCATATAAATTATTTTCAAAAAAATTGTTTTCAATTAAAATTTTGTGTATTTTTACTATTCATCAAAACGTGTAAGTTATCGAAAAATATTAAAAATTAATCCAAAGTAAATTTTTATATCCTACTTCCAAAGAAAATGTTTATGTTTTCGTATAAAGATTATAAATGTGTAAAAATATTAATTTAAAAGGGGTTCACCATTAAGAGGAAAATTACCCTTTTGAAAAAATATAGGTTTTTATACATCTAATCAGGTTTATTCATACCCTTTGACAAAAGTATCTATTGGATTAATATAAAAAATATTTTATTAAATATATAAAAAATATATTTCATCAATTTTATTAACTAATTGTAAATAAATTAACAAAAATAAAAATATATAATTGATTTATATTTTTCATTCATAATAAATTTTCATAGGTTAGTTATATTTATTACCACTAACCTAATGGTTAGGTAATAATGGTCATTTTACTAAGGGAATATTGTGGTTTGTTTAAACTTGAAATTTCATGAAATGTAATCCATTGAATAATTAAAATTATTTAAATAAAATATTTCATAAAAACATCTAGTTGTTACAAATAATCTGAAAAATAAAATTACTATCATCAATATGGTAATTTGTTTTTAATTTTTAATAAAAAAATAATTACTTAAAGCCTTATACAACGATGATGTAGTAATTTTTTAATTAATGGAAATAAAAAAATAAATGATGTTAAAAATATTAAAATAAGTATAATTTTATATAATTAATTCTATCAATGAATTTTCTAGACATACTATACATATTAAGGATATATTAAAGGTTTTGGTTCAAATATATCATGATGTTATGATATTTTAGAAAAGTAAAGTATGGATAGCATAAAATTAACATTAATTGTGTTTTAAAATAAATAATATTTTACTAAATGATATAAAATTTATAAAAATATAAAATTCATCAAACCTAATAGTATAAGGATAAGTACATTATAAATTATCTATTTATGCTTTGTTTTGAATTTTATAGTAACTATATTAACCCTTATGAAATAAAAAACATATCATCACGGTAACAGTTAACGGGATTAAATTTGGGTTAAATCCAAAAGAAAAGGGTAACAATATTCCCTAAACTTGTCAAAAAATTATTGGGTGAATATGATTATACACTTATCACCTTAATATATATTTCCAGTTATTTAATGTAATATTTTCCATGAAAATAAATTATTTATTATTTAAATCAATGATAGTTACAAAATGTCATTCTCTTCGTATTGAATATCATTTATGTGTATATATAATGAAAATTAAAGATTTTAATGAAAATAAATCTCTATTTTTATTTTAATAAAATTTATTTTTAATTTTTAGAAATTATATAATTACCTTAAATGCTTCTGCAATTCTAATACAGTATTTTTTATTTAAAAGAAAAATTAAATAGTTAATTTTAAAAGTATTACTCTTGATATATTTGGGATGAGTTAATGTGTCTAATTAATTTAATAGATATACAGCATAAATTAGAGATGATGGAAATCATTAGATTCTAATTACTACATTTTCATGACGTGTTTAGAGTCAAATTAAATGAATAGTATCAAATTTGGCAATAATGATAATTTATTGAATTAATATTTTCTTAGATTAGTTAAAAATAAAAATAAAATGTTAATTAATAAAAAGAGGATATTATATGATCTAAAATTTCTTCCCATATTCATTAATAGGTCATTTGGAATTATTCTTCTCTAGAATATCTTTATTATATTTTAATATTTTGTCGAATTACAAAAAATCCCCTCCCTTAATTTTAAATGGGAACCTTCTCCCTCACTTCCTCACACTAACTTGAGCCATCTCGGTCAACCAAAACCTAGAAATATCTCTTCTCACTAGCCTTATATATTTTATAGTGGTTATGTTACTTTAAAAATTCTTACCCTAGATCACTTTAGAAGATACTAAAGGAAGTCCTCTGAAGAATAGGTAATCCTCTTTATCAACTCTTTCAAGTTTGTTTATTCATCCACATCCTCTACATGTGTGGTTCCCATGATAAAGTAATTTCTAAATTATCATATGTATTATTATATGTCATTATGATTATGGTATAACTATATTACACCTTTTATACATCCTATAAAAAACAAAATCCCCACGCATGCATATGTATGGTTTATTATCTCTACATCATTGTGTAATCTGTTTTTCATCCACACTTTGAATGGATGGGAATAATAATGGAAATAATAGATATATACAATAATTATTAAATGATATTTATTCTTGGAAAATAAATATATCATCCACTTCCTTAACCTTTCATCATTGAGGTACTGATAGAATTGCTTGTGCGTACGTACGGCCTACAGTCTCCACAACACGATGTGATTCATTTTGAATGTTAACCATTCAAGATGATTATAAAAAGTATATATGTAATAAATATGATATTTATTAAATTAATATAATTCATTATATGATATAACTATATCAAAAGAAAAGGAATCATGACTTACATGATAAGGAGTACATAAGAAAATGAAGCAGTTAACACCCAAAACAAGGGAAATTATGAAATTTTATTAACAAGAGGGTGATAAAATGATATAAAAGGATCATATAAGATATCATAAAAATAAAATTATTCTTTTATAAATTAATAACATGATTTAAACCATTATACATAAGGTTAAATAATGTTTAATTAATGGAAAATACAATGTAAGGTTTTTTATCATCTCACTTTTATTTCTGTGAGACATGCCATATTCACCACTTATTTCTTTTGTGTGATATACTAAAAATTGTTTTATCATATCATTAATATATTTATATTCATGTAATTCAATTTAATGTTTGATAAATATTATTTTTATGGTAAATCATATTCTACTGATTACATATTGGTAAGAGATTTCATCACAATTTCATTTCATTGAATCATATTGTAATGTAATAAATGTAGTTTATTTTATATATTCTACAAAATACTTTTTGAAATTTTATATCATGAATATCCTTATTATAATAATATTTTATGTTTCATTTAATGTTATTACTTCATGGTAATTTTGTTTCAAATATTTCAAATTGGTATGGGACACATTGTAATATTTAAAGATTTTTTCCCTCAGGAATGTTTTAATGATATTTCAATGGTATTTCCATTCATCATGGTCAAAAAACCTCATTTTTAATTATCCTCCACTGAATAATTATTGATAAATCCATATTATTTATTCAATATTTAAATTTTATGATAAAACACATTGTTTATTAATTAAATCGATTATTTTATATATGAGGAATGATTTGGACATAAAGACACATGTGGGGCTAGGTTATAGATTTCCTCTTGATGCATCGGTAGTCTCATATGATAAATATTTAATCCAAATTAGAGTAGTTTAAACCGTCTTGATAATATATCTTGATGTTAAATTGTTTCATGGTTCAGATACATGATGTCCAATATTAAATCATGTATTTCATTCAATATTCATTTCAGTTATTATATAGTGTATTTTCACTATGAAAAAAAATCTATGGATGCATTTCATTTGAAAACTATTGATTAACATGCATGTGTTTCTTTTATTTACCTTTCCATTTTGATCCTTCTTATCTAGTTATATGAATTGAACATGTTATCAGTTATTTATCTTTTCATGTTGATTTATTCTCATTAATTCATTATTTATTATACTTTACTTACCCTTGCTAATAATTTGAGTGCACCCTTATTATATTTCATTTCCATAGGTTTTGAAGAGTAATAATTTGAATAAGTTTTAAGGATGTCAAGATTTTACTTATATTATTCTTCATTTTATTTTCTAAATGTAATATTTGTATCATGTATGTTATCTGGTTTTCCAAAAATGAAACACTACTCAGTCCTTCAGGATTTGATTCCTTGAAAACATGCCAATGTAATAAATTAATGCACTAGATTCAGACTTCTAGGGTCAGGCCATTACAATTATTCATCAGAATTGGTAGGGGGGTCAATTTTTAAAGGTCTATTGTGGATGATCAGATCATCCTAATCCATATTTTTATGATATATTTCTAGGAATTATAGGGAATATTCTAGATCATCCTTGTAAAACAAGACATGAGGTATCATTTTCTAATAAATAAATATACCTATCATCTCTTGGGTGCACTCATGAAATGGGGTGAGGTCTTATTTCATAATATTTTAATCAACATTATTTTCAATAATGAAAATCTAGGATTCACACAAGAAATGTAAACAATCAATTATATCTTTAGATCCAACATGATAGTGGGGTTAGGGAATTTTTATTCTTATTTACTATTAAAGCACCACTCTGAAATGGTGAATGATTATGGAATGAGATAAATTGAAGGAGTGATATATAAAATTCCAAGGATAATCATATAGAGATTAGTGTTGTTCATTATTCTCCCAAATTGTCTTTGGGATACATCATCAATGTGTATTTTATAGTATGGATTTTCTTCTGTGATGGAGAGAATTTCATCATTTAAAAATTCAACATGCATGGAAAACTCTATTGGGGTAAGGTGTTTTGAAAGGAAATCCATCTATTCTTGTCCCTTGATATCATTCTAATTTATAAACTAGATGTATAACTAATAATAAAAATTTTAAAATCATGGAATTCCACTATAATTTCTAGTGGGGTCATAAATATATGCATTATGGCTTGGTTATAGGTTTATCTAATATTTTTTAGGCCAAATGGAATCACCTAAAACTAGTATATTCTATGGATTTTCCATAATTTAGTGGATTCATTATCCAAAAATAATATATAGATTATATTTTACCTTTAATTTCCATCCATAAGGATGTGGTCTTAAAATTCTATGACTGAATTTATCAGAAACTATATAAA
The DNA here is from genome assembly GCA_963277665.1 of Viscum album. NCBI lineage: Eukaryota > Viridiplantae > Streptophyta > Magnoliopsida > Santalales > Viscaceae > Viscum > Viscum album. The sequence goes on from OY728163.1 coordinate 2,119,906,998, forward strand.
AGGAATGGGAATGACATCATTTGGGAAATGGCCATTAAGATCTCAAAACGTGATACATACTCATATCAACATATTCTTCTCCCTCGCCATGATAATGGTGTATATCTACATAGGGTACTGATCATCCATAACTAATATAGTTTTAATAATAATATAAACATTTTCATATACTAGGGTACTATTGGAGGGGTGAATTAACTTGGGTACCTACCTGTACTCATGGTACCCATTAAGAACATTGAGATGGTGGACTATAATTAGGGGTGGATCCTAAAAAATTATTAATATTTCATTCAAAAAAATTATTATTCTCCTTTATGAATGTCATATACCCTTATTTATTATTAGGAGATGTGATGGAAGTTATCAATGTTGATTTTGGATATTCTTAGGTACCCAGGTCCACATTTATCATTTAATAAATTGTAGATAAAACACCTTAATCATTAGCTATAAGGGTTATAAAAAAATATTCTTCATTGGAAAAATTAGGATAAGAGGAGACATGTCCTTATCAATAGGTGGATATGAAACAATATTACCATTTCATCTATGGTAATAATAATTGTAATTAGATTCATGGCCTATTAGTTCTATAAAGACTATATTGATGAAGGTTATATATTGTAAATCATGTATTAATCAATAGTGTGGTTCAACTATCATTGCAAAGAATCATGGAATATTATACCTCCATTGGAAAAACCCTTATCTTCAATATGAACTTTGAATACATTAATTTATGGTCATATTAACAGCCTTCTGATGCATGATAAGGGATATTAGTCCTTACATTACTCACATACATTATTCATATGAGTAGTGTTTGATCTAATAAAATTCATTTCTCAGTGATATAATTATATAATGATTATGTTCTATGATTAAATATTCTATATGGAGGATATATGGTAGGAAATTATTCCTCATTTCATTCCTCTAATCTATCATGGTCACTTCAAAGTCATTAATTCAATCAGTTAATCTGGGTCTAATTTATCTTCCTATTTTATTACCCAAAATCAAGGAATTAAATTTCACAATAGTCTAAGGTTGTATAATTTATGAAAATCATCCCTACTCAATATTTTATGTATAATTTTAGGAATAACTAATATGATGGAGTATTAAATTAAGGTATTCCAATGCCATCCAAATATATTGTTGAAGGTTTTTTCTTACGAGACAAATATGAATTCAATATTGGATACAAAATCACTAAATAATGGATTTTTTTGAATATTTTTAGGGGCCTCATTTCATTATATTCATATCCTTGAATCATCATTTTTTATAGGGCTATATAGTCTTCTATTTTTCATATCATATAGAGAATCTTGTTTGGGATGAGATATATCCATGATCTGGTGTCCAATATGAACCGACAGACATCAAAACCATTAATATTCAATGATTAGTAGAAGGGATTCATGTGTCCCTTTTTTATTCCCATATTGTAACATCCAAACTCGGGTACCATGCGACAGTGCCCCAAGCCGATTTTCCACATGACCTCAAAGGAGCCTCCCAGTACGCTAGAGGCTGCTGACTTGCAGTGAGGGTCTGGTAAGTCATCATAGGAAGACTATACTCTCCATTATCAGAGTAAAACACTGGTGGAAATAGATAAAAAAATTCACAAGCATATATAACCAGAAAAATTCCAAAGTCTTAAGATAACCAAAACAATAAATACAATATTGAACTAAAAGGGAAAACATTCTATGTCTATATAAGTGTCAAAGTTCCTAAAATGAAACTAAAAAAATAAAGACATTATTAAATCCCAAGAGGGTCCCAAACTACATCTAGTTCCCTCAACCAATATCTTACCCCAATCAATAATCCAACATAGAGCCATTGCTCATAACCTATCCTATAGTAGCAAAGTCTATTCAGGTATCGATCAGGCGGCCTGGGTAGGGCCTGAGTACAACTCAGAAGGCCACCAGCAATGGTGTCTAAAACAAGTCTATTCAGAAGATATTGTAAGCAATTCAATAAAGAAAAGAAGGCAATGCATAAATAAATAGTTATCACATTATCATTTATTCTTTGTTTAATAATATTAACTATAGGGTTCTCGGGGATACTTGTACCTCTATTCTAGCTTCAGTGCGTGCCGGAGCCTGAAGTGTTCCCTAGGTAATGTCATATCTTAAGAACTTTTTTGACTCATGTCAAAGCACGGGGTATTAAAAGGTGATATGATATCTCAGTACCGGATTCGACTCATGCCAGAGTTCGAAGTATTATCATGTGATTCCATTTCTCATAGTGCCTTTATTACCATTCATTAAATTCACACATAAATACCAAAGTTACCAATAACAAATTCATAAGTAAGATGACCATGTTGCCATTATTACTTCTCAATAGAATAACCATGTTCCCATTCTTTTACTCATAAGTACAATGACCAAGTTACCATTTATACTTATCAAATGAATGACTATGTTCCTATTCATTTACTCATAATTACAATGACCAAGTTATCATTTATACTTCTCATTTCAATGACCATGTTCCCATTCTATCACACATAATTAATTCACAATTAATTATCTACCCTAATTCCATTACTAATTCTACAATTAGATAAATACATTAATATCCTCAACTAACTCCCCAATTAATTAAATACGCCAATCCCATTAATTAATTAATCATTTAATTAATCAATAACACAATTCATAACCAATAATTAATTTTCTAGAATTAATTATCTCATTTTAAATCTCAACTCTTTATAATTAATTTCACAATTAATTATCCAGATCATAATATCAAGTCACATAATTAATTCATGATTAATTATCTCAATGTTTCCAATTAAATATCTCATAATTAATCCCATGATTAATTATCTAAATTATAACCCCCAAATATCATAATTAATTCTACCAAATTAACTATCCAATAGGTCATCCCCTTAGTCTCATGAGTAATTCCTCAATCAATCATTTAATTCAACAATGCTTCAATAAATCAATTACTCAACCTAAATATCCCAATTTAGGAATTAAATTTCTCTAGAATTATAAAAATTCTATAATATTTCATAGAAACATAAAATCCAAGACTATGGGAATTAATTTTAGACCACCTTCCTCGATCCATTGACAGACATTCGTTCAATGGAAATCCCCAAAATCTGAGCAGCACAACGACGTAGATTGGAGTTCTCGATCTAAATCCCTAAATCAATATGAAGGATATCAAGATATAATCAATCTAGATCAATATATAAAATCCTAGATCTAGATATCACCAAAAAAAGTTTTGATCTAAATAAACAAAGGATAAACTTCACTAAAAGATCAAGGAAGAGGGAAGAATGAACTGGATGCACATCGAGATGAGATCCACTTACTGGGAGAAGAGAGGATATTCGATTCGGGCTTTGAATCTTAAAGAACAAAGGTCGTATGGACTTAGAGCCCCTCCATAATGCTCTAGAATCAACCAAAAACATTTAGTCCTGAGAAAGGGTTGAATAGGATGTGTTTTGAGGATTTGGAGGATTTTAAAACTAATTTTTGGGTAATTTAAAACCACATGCATAGTTTCTTGGGTAGTGGCACACAGTTATGTAAACTATGCACAAATCATGGGGACCTTAATTCCTAGGGTCATACTCTTTCTTGGGATTGGTAACATGGTTTTTCAAACCTTGCACCATCCGTGCAAACCTCTCTATCTGGGATCACATGGTTAGCTGGGGTGGGTGCACAGTTTACTGTAACCTTGCACCAACTGTGCACAGACCCTTTTTCTCAAAATTTCTTAAAAAATCCACACAAACATACCCCAAGTAATAAATCCAAACAAATTTACTTAAATAAGCATGAAACGTACCTAAATTCATGCTCGAGATAAATCCATAAATGGTTGGGACCTTACAATCTCCCCACCTTATAGCAGCTTGTCCTTGAGTTGAAATTCTATGCTTTTCTAAGATTCCATGCCAAAAATATCGGTCCATTGAACCCTCATATCTTTCTCCTTTTACCATGTTTCCTCTTGAACATGTCCATGTTTCCATAACACATGAACTATCAGCATGGTATTTCCCCGCAACACCTTTTCACAGCGATCTAGCACACGTATCAGATGCTACTGAAAGAACGCATCTATCTCAAGGTCAACATCATCCACACAGATCACATGAGAAGGTTCGGGGTGATACCACCATATTTTTTACACATGGAAGACATAATTCATAGCATTGTATTTTTTTTTGTAAGGTCCAATTAGTATTCCACCATCCCAATTCTCTCCACTACCTTAAAATGGTCCAACAAACCAGGGAACCAACTTTCCCTGTATTTGTATCATGCGGTGACCCAACCTAGGTGACACCTTAAGGAACACACGATCACCCTCTATAAACTCTAGTGGTCATCTTATTCTATCATCATATGACTTTTTTCTACTCTGAGTTATAGGAATATGTTTTAGAATCAATTGTACCTGCTCTGATGTCTCCTGCATGAGACTCAGTACCAACAACTCTGACTCACCTGCCTCCAAACAACATAGTGGTGATCTACATGGTCTACCATAAAGATCCAATTATGGTGAAATATATATAGTTTCCTAATTACTATTTTTATAGGTTAAATCCATAAGATAAAATTGTTTCTCCCATGACCCACTGAAGTCTAGAACACATGCTCGTAGCATATCCTCAAGCTCCTATATAGTACGCTCTATCTTCCCATCTGTCTATGGATGGAAAGTTTTACTCAAAGATACCTGTGTACCAAGTGATTTCTGCAATCCCTTCCAGAAACATGAGGTAAAGAGTGAATTGTGGTGTAAAACTATAGTCTGTGGCACCCCATTCAGACAGACTATCTCTCAAATATATAATTCTCTCAACTGCTCTGATGTAAAGGTTTCCCTTATAGGAAAGAAATGCACTACCTTTTTCTATTGATACAAAATGACCCAAATAGCATCATTCTTCCTAAGTGTATTTGGAATACCCACCACAAAATCAATTTTCACATCATCCCACTTCCATTATCAAGTTATTAATGACAACAACAAACCTCCAAGTCATTGATGCTTTTCCTTCACCTGCTGACAGGTGAAGCAACTTGTCACAAACCCTATTATCTCATTTTTCATGCCTAGCCACAAAAACTATCATTTTAGGTCATGGAACATTTTGGATACACATTAATGCACCACCCACTTCAAGGAATGAAATTCTCACATGATCTCCTCTCATATTCTCATAGGTATAACAACTTGATTCTTCACATAGATGATCTCATACTCATCTATCAACCAGTCCAAAGGTTTATCTCCACCATCAAAGCTTTCCCTCAAGGATAAGCACTCCAGATCCTCATAATATTGATCCCTGATCCATCTCAAAATTTTAGACTCCACTGCAACTGAAACCAGAGTCATCTTCTCCTGACTCTCTTGAACCACCACATGCATTTTATCCAGAAACGTCATCATCTTCTACTCTACACTCGACTCTTAAACCATCTGAGTCTGAGATTTCCTACTCAAGGTATAAACCACACTATTTCCCTTCTCAGGTGTATATTCTAGTTCAAAATCAAAATATTACATATAATCTACCCATCTTTGTTGTCGAAGATTCAAATCATGTTGTGAAAAGATATACTTCAAGCTCTTATGATCTGTATAAATTGTAAAATTTTCTCCAAAGAGTTAATGTCACCAACACTTAAGATCATAAACCAATAATGCTAACTCGAGGTTGTGCGTAGGGTAGTTCTGTTCATGAGTTCTCAACTTTTGAGATCCATACGCCATAACTTGATCCCCTTGCATTGACATAGCTCCGAGTCTGATCCCAGAATAATTACAATAAATCATGTACTCCTCGCTTGGATTAGGTAGGATCAAAATCGGTGCTTTCATCAAACTCTTCTTCAACTTATGAAAAACGTTATCATGTGATTTTTTCCACTCAAACTTAATCCCCTTTTTGGTCAAGCCCGAAAGAGGTACTACCAAATGGTATAAGTCTTGGATGAATCTCCTGTAATATCCTCCTAATCCCAAAAATATTCAAAGATCAAAAACATTCTTGGTATTTTACCAAGAAATCACTACTTGAACCTTCTCTGGGTCCACTAACACACCTTCCTTAGAGATGATGTGTCCTAAGAAGTGTTCCTGATTAATCCAAAAATTACACTTAGATAGCTTAGGGTATATATCTGATGCTCTCTCAGTGTACTCAGGAAGTTTTCAAGATGTTTGGCATGATCATCATGAGTCTTGGATTACACCAAGATTTCATCCACAAACACTACCACAAAATGATCCAGATACGAATGAAATATATTGTTCATCAAATCCATAAACACTACTAGTTCATTTTTTAACCCAAACAGCATTACGATAAACTCATAAATTCCATAACTTCTCCTAAAATAAATCCTTGGTATATCAGAAGTCTGTACTCTCAACTGATGATACCATGATCTCAAATTGATATTTGAGAACACACAAGATCCATTCAACTATTCAAACTAATCATTGATATGTGGGAGAGGATATCAGTTCTTCGCGGTCTTTTTTTTTCAACTTCGGGTAATTTACACACAAACATAAACTCCCATCGGCCTTCTTTTCGAACAACGTATGTAATCCCTAAGGTGACGTACTTGGATAGATAAATCAGTTATCCACCAATTCCTCCAAGTGAGTCTTGATATCTTGAAGCTCAGTCAGTACAATTATATATGGTGGAATAGACACTAGCTCAGCCCCCAACAAGAGTTGAATAGTGAATTCCACATCTCTCTAAAGTGGTATCCCTAAGAAGTATTCAGGAAAGTCATCCTGAAATAGTTCCACTATTGGTGGAAGTATATATTGTCTAACACCCCATCATCCATCAATATACTACCAACTTAGGCTATAAGCTCTCCCAATTGATGAGTTATTTTCCCTTCTTAGACCACCTGGATATCCTACTCTCCATGGTGAATATAAAGGTCACCCTTAGGAGATGTAAATGTAACTCTCCTATGGTAACAGTCTATGTGGGCTTGGTATGAAACTAGCCATTCCATACCCCAAATTAGGTCGAATCTTGTCATATCAAGAATATAGAGATCCCATAGAAAATGATATTCCCTAATCTCAAGTGAACATTCCTTGCATAGATAGATGTCTCCAGACCATGTTCACAATGGTGTATCAATAGTCATTACTCCTCTCACAAATTCAATCTTTAGGCTTAAACCATTAATAAGTTTTTCAAATATAATGGAATGATAGGCACTGGTATCAAATAAGGCACTATATAAAGTAGAATCTACTAGAATAGTACCTCTCACTATCGATGGCCCAACCTCTCTCTCCACAAGTGTAGGTTGAAATGCATGTAATTGTCCATCCCATATTCCCTATAATGCTATCTGACCTCCCTGAGTAGCACCACTCTGTTGATATGGGCGCTCTAGCCTTGTAGAACCATGTCCACTACCTCTACTGCCTCAACTAATAAAAATGCAACTTCCAGATCAATATGGTGTAGAATACCCCCTTCCCACACTCTGACTCTTCCCACATACTCCCTCAAAACCAATTTGTTACTAGGATCTTTAGGACTTCTATAGATGTCTAATATTTCCGCAAGATCGAAACTCTAATGGTGGTCAAAGAAAGTGTTGATGATAGTTTCCTAACCTACCAAACTGATAGAATGTCACTCCAATAGGATTTTTTGCAATTGAATTTTCCCCCTGGACACTCTTTTCTCCACTTCCCTAGATAAATTTGTCATTATGATGCTTCATACTCTCAGAATTCACACCTACTGACCATCCAGTAGAAACTAGTTGTGCACCAATAGAAGACTCATTGAAATTTACCTCATCTATGAGATACTGATCCACTAATTCAGAAAACTTATTTAATCGAAAGAGATTAACTTAGGACTTCATTTCACACTTAAGTTCGTCCTAAAAACATTTCACTATAGTTGTCTCATCTCCTACTAATGCTAGAGAAAAACATTATAAATCTATGAAGCATCCTGCATAGTCCATCATAAAAATTCTCCCTTAATTCAACCACATGAACTCCCCTTATTTCTATTTATTCAGGGTCTCTAGATATAAGTGCTCCAAAAAACCTCTCTAATAATTCCATCTATAACATATCGTCCTTCTACATGGTTCATGCCTGAACATCCCACCAGTTCTTGCTGATCCTCATAGCATATAAGAAACTAACTTTACCCTCCTATCAACTAGAGTTTCTAGATGGTCAAGTATTGTCTTAATGGACTCAACCCAAAATTCAGCTCCCACAGGTCCACCCTCTCTAGTAAAATTTGGAGGGTTCTATAATTGAAACTCCATTTTTAACTCAGACATATTGTTGGTTGGAGTAGAGTACTCAAGAGGGGGGTGAATTGAGTATCTATAAAAATTTATGTTTAAAAAGTATTCTTAAAAAGGTTCCCCAATAAATTTAAATACAGCCCAATTAATCAAAGTAATATGGTTATGAAAGTTTAACTATTTAAATAACTTCTCAGAAGATTGATTAATTCTTAGTAATCTTAATGTTAGTTATTAACATTACTTTTTAAGCTATTATAATAAGGCAACACAATTATAACTACTTTACAAGATTAACTATCAAAGTAAATTTAGTGATTTCTGACTTATACAGTAAAATAGAGAAAACTAAATTAAACTGTACAACAGATATAAAACAAGTGGTTTAGTCTCAAGATGAGACCTAATCCACTCCACTTGGTGATCACCTTCCACCAAGTAGTTTATATAAATAAACTTGATCCACACCCTAGATCGGGGTTAAAAATAGTACACCAGACTGTCCAGGTCACATGGCCTCTTCCACAGTTCTTCATGAGTATAAACTTTTTCAGGTCACACAATTACCTCTTCCATACTTGTCTGTGGGAATACATAAGTGTAAAAAGATGTATGATAAAAGTTATCTTGAACCTTCAGTTTAATGCAGGAGACAGTGTTTGTTTTTATAAAGACACACACACACTGCTCGAAAGATAAAAATAATACACAAAAAAGAAAAAATGATGAGATAAGGTTAGAAGTGCTCTGAGTGTTAGTCTATGAAGCTCTGGACTTATAGGATGAAGCAGATGCAGAAATCGAGTCCTCTTGCGGAAAATAGAGTATCGCAAGTTAGCTAGATCTGGATCGTGTTCTTCATGGAGTTGATGGTATGAAAATCTTATTAACTCTAGGATTAAAGTATACTTCATGTGTTCTTAAATAGTGTTGCGTTACATGTGTCAGTTATTCTTTCAAGAATGATCATGCTTCTTCGTTATCATGCACACACTTTTTTCTCTGTTGTCACTATTGTCGCCACTTTTTCTTCTGGTCATGCTACTCTTTTTATTCTTATAATGCGTGTGTTGGAGCCAAAAGGATGCATGTATTCTCCACCTCGTACCTTGTACTGTCAGGTGACATGTCTACAAAGAAACATTAATTATGTCAGTGCATTTAAAAACTTCAAATATGACCGTTAGAAATTAAATTGAAAAACGAAAAAACATATTAAGAAACAGTTTCACAGTCTATCTAGAAACGGTGTCTTCATGAAGTGGTGTCTCCTTGAAATGGTGTCTTCTTGTTTTCCTTTGAGCAGTGAGACATCTATGATGGGACAGTTGTATAGAGATTAGGAACCGGTAGCACAGATGTGGTGTTTGGTTACAATGTCTAATCACGGTGTCTGGATGGTCACAGTGTCTAGATGGTCACGGTGTCTAGATAGTCACGGTGTCTAGGTCACGGTGTCTAGGTCACAGTGTCTGGGTCACGGTGTCTGGTCATGGTGTCTGGGTCACGGTGTCTGGTCATGGTGTCTGGGTCACGGTGTATGGGTCACAGTGTCTGGGTCCTTTACCAGAAAAACATAACCAAGGGCATACTCATGGTTTCTCAGGATTAGCCACATATTTGTATACAGACTTAAATAGTGGCATTCATAGAATGTATTAGACTAAATCATTTATCAAGGAAATACATTATTACACAAACTCAACATAGTTTACAATCATTAAACATAGTACATAAGATCTTGGATAGGTTTATTTAAAGAATAAAGAAACTAATCATCTTTACAAATGATTTTAGATAGATTAAACATGATTAGAAAGCATTACATAATGTATAGTATTTGTGATCATTAAAACATTATTAACACATGAGGAGTCAAAAAATATTTCCCTTTTTGATGATCACAAATCATGTGAGTGAGAGATTTATTCTTAGTTAATGTGTCTCTTCTTTAATGTGCATATAGAATACATAGTCCTCCCCCTTTTGAGATTATCAAAAAGAGTAAATAAGAAATAGACAATAAAAGTTCACAATTAAATAGATGGATAAAAAGTTTCATGACAAACAGTAAGTAAAAATAATACATAAATCATCCCTATCAAAATACAGTAGTCAATGTTCTTCAGCATTGGCTTGTCTTCTCTTTGCCCTTGGCAGCAGCATCATAAGAAGAAGCCATAGGAGCAGAGGTGGAAGTGGAAGAAGGGAGTGAACTATTGGATAAAGAAGGTAAAGGGAGTCCTTTAAAAACAAAAGGGTCCAAGGTAGGTGCAGTGGAAGACTGAGGAAAATTTTGATCAAGGATAATAGGCTTGATCTGAATTAGAGAATGAGAGATAGACATAGATGTAGAGGCAAGGGCAAGGGATGAGAATGTAGGAAAACCAGATTTCATGGGTGCAGCTGCAGGAGTGACAATGGAAATACTCTAGACATAAAGATAAGGCCTCAAAAGTTTTATGAAGTCAGAAATAATCTATCCACCATACTTCATGGCTTTCTCAAATTTATCCTTGTTCTCCATAAACTTATCCAACAAAGGAGTGAAATCTTTGAGCTTTTGGACTTGAGTTTTGAAATCTTGAGTAATAGGAGGGATTCTCATATTCTCCACTAGGTACTTGAAATGGTTGGTCATGTCATTCTTAGAGAAGATCCGATTGAAGTAGAAATCCACCTTATTAGAAATTTCTTGCTGAGAATCATTGGAAATATTTGAATGAATTATCACCAAATAAAGAACTCTGTCACTGTTCTTGACAACTTCATATAGAGATATCTTGTCAAAGCCACTGAGCACAGATTGAAGTTCTTCTTTGAAAACTATTCTGAGTATATCACTGTCTAAAGAGATTTGATATGGTTGTCTAGAATTATGAGAAGCAGTAACAGCCTAAGTAAGGGATTTAATTTGATTTATAACTTTCTGGAGATATCCCTTATACTCATCAGTTAACTTGTTAAGACCAAAAACAAGTTCACACATCTCTTCAACAATATGCTTATTTCTTTCAGCTATCTTTTAAGCTAAGGAAGTGAGATTAGGTTGAATTAGGGAGGCTACTTCCTGTGGAATATGACTAACAACATCCTCAATAGGATAATAAATAGGTTCTGGTTTTGAGTTCATCACTCTTTTCATATCTTCAACCATACCTGTGAGAGTTTTTACTTCATCGCTAAGCTATTTGTTCTCAACTCTAACCTCTTTAATCTCATGAAGCATCTTGGGTTGAATATTCCATATGATATTTTCCAACAACAAGGCAACGTCTCTCACTCAAGTTCTTTACAGGAGCTGGTTGGGTATTCATGATTTTTTCAACTCCAGCTAATAGGGTAGTTCCAACTGCTTTTAGATCATCCTTATTCACCAAGTTTGGAGGTTCTTATGAAGGTTCAGGGATAGAAGCTGAGACAGGCTCACGATCTTTGGCAGAGATAGCTTCAGGTGCATATGCCAGTTTCAATTGAAATATAGTAGACAATCAATACCTTTTACTGAGACTTCATGTGAATCATTCACATCAAAATAACTAGGGAATTTATACCATGTATCCACTGAGCTTGGATCAACTAGATTAGGTACTTCAACAGGTTTCATATTCAGGTGTTTCTCCCCCTCAACAGGTGCATCTTTCTCAGGACTGAGAGATTTATATTCTTGATCTATTTCCAATATTTCATCCCTGATATCCTCACTCATTTACTTTCTAGACAACTAAAATTCTATCTCCATTCTATCTTCAGTAGATGGAATAATTTTAGGAACAGTTTGTTCCTCTGGGTGTTCCTCAAGAGAAGATTCTTGCACAACAGAGAGATCTTCTTCTATATGCTCTTCTACAAAATCTTGTTTTTTTACCTTAGAAACAGATTCTTCTTTAGCAGCATGTTTTTCTTCTAAATCATTAACATCTTCAGGAACAGGTATTTCCTTCTCAATTAATACTTTAGGAGAAAATTCATTGTCTTCCTCAACCATAACAGTTTCTATTGAAGGTACAATAGCCTCTTTCTTTTATTCCTCATTAGAATACTAAACAATTTCATCTAGTTCCAAACCAGGACAATAAATAACCTTAGGTCTTGAAGAGTGTTCCACTGGATTAAACTTTTCATAAACCCTATCATTATCTTCTACCCATGCTTTTCTCCATGGATTCCAATTTATTTTCATTCTCTTTACTGTAACTTTCAAATGACAAAACTCATAATCCTTAATAGATTCTTCATCTGGTCCAACCAACCCTTTTTCATGAAGCATAGCTAAGATAATCCTTGAATAGAATAGGGAGGTTGACTTGGAGGTTGTTTTGATCAACTCACACATATGGTGTATAACATATTTTCATAGGTTGATCTTATGTCCATTTTTCATGAGATGTATCAAAAATACATCCTGATACATAAGTTTAGAAAAATCACTTTTTCTGGGGCTAATTAGATTCTGAACAAACTTAAACTGAAGACTGGTTTCACCATATAGCTCAGCAGAAATGGCTCTTCTCTTTGTTTCATTCCCGGTTAAGCTTCCCAACACTTCTTCCAAAACAAAGAACTCACTTAGAGGTGGAGGAACTCTTTGGTAGTCCTCAAAAATACCCTCATGAGGTATCCTAAGTCATGTAGCCCATTACCTTGAAGAAAAGGTACAACTCTGACCATTGATCCAACTTTTCACAACATAGCCATATTTTGTATCAAAAGAGAATTGAACATACTGGTAAAACTGTGCAACTAGTTTCGTGTAAATTGGAATATCCTCCTTTGTGAACCAATCTATCTATTGTTCCTCTCTAAGTACTTTCAATACCAAATACTTACTTGACAGAATCCACTTAGGGCATATCTCATTTTTGGGTACCACTATTCTGTCTACCATATTCAGATTTAGAGGACCTTCGAGCACTATCTTTGGCGCTATTTTCAACTTCTTCTTTTAACTGCGCTTCTCAGGAGTTGATGATGATGGTTATTTCATCCTGGGAATTCAACGATGGTTTTAGAGAGAGAGATAGAGAGAGAACTGAAGGTTTAAGAGAGCGATTATGGTTTGAGAGAAGAGAGCTCAAATGAATAAAGAGTGAAAATTCTTTAGTTTTTATCATTTAGGGATATCAAGCGTCATGGGATCAAAAACGCAGGAAAGTAAAAGGGTAAAATAATTAATTACCGTGATACAGGTTATAATGTATAAATAAAAAAATAAAGCATCTTTACAGTGAGACCGTAATTGAATTTCACGGTGAGACCGTAACTAACTTTCACAGTGAGACTGTAACTGGCTTTCATAGTGAGACCATAACTGTGTGATTTCTAAATTGTGCAACCATATTTTTTGAGATAGTAAGTTCCAGATAGTAACAAAGAGAGAGAGTAATTTTGAGACCATAAACATGAAATAGTAAGCTATGAAACCATATATTTACTATTTAAGATTTATCATTCCCAATTCATGTATGATGTAATCTATTCTTTCAGAATTTAATGGTTTGGTGAATATATCAGCAAGATGATATTTAGTTCCAATGAATTACAAAGTGATGTCACCTTTTTGATAATGATCTCTCAAAAAGTGATGTCTTACATCAACATGTTTTTTCCAATAGTGTGAAACATGATTTTTTGAGATGTTAATAGAACTTGTATTGTCAAAATTTATAGGTACATGTCTGAATTGATATCCATAATCTAGTAATGTGTGTTTCATCCACAAAATTTGTGCACAACAACTACCAGCATCTATGTATTTAGCTTCTATAGTGGATAATGCAATAGATTTTTGTTTCTTACTAAACCATGATACTAGTGACTTTCCTAAAAAGTGACATGTTCCAAATGTGATTTTTCTATCTAACTTACAACAACCGAAGTCAGCATCAGAATAAATTACTAACTCAAATGATTGTCCTATGGGATAGAATAGTCCTATATTGGGTGTATGCTTGAGGTATTTGAAGATTATTTTAATATAATTTAATGATATACCTTAGGATTTGCTTGAAAAAGAGCACACATACACACACTAAACATAATGTCAGGTTGGCTAGCAGCTAAGTAGAGTAAGATTCCAATCATTCCTTTATAAGTGGTTTGATCAATAGATTTTTCATCTTCATCATGATCCAACTTACAAGTAGTACTCATCAGAGTGTCACTACTTTTAGTACTATCCAATCCAAAATGTTTTTTAAGATCTCTAGTATATTTGCTTTGATTTAAAATAATACCACTATTATTTAGAAATATTTTAAATCTAAGAAAAAAATTGAGTTCACCTATTAAACTCATTTCAAATTAATTTTGCATCATTTTAGAAAATTCAATACATAAAGAGTTTTTTGAAGATCCAAAGATAATGTCATCTACATAGATTTGAACTACTAAAATATCATTAGAAATTCGTTTTATAAAAAGGGTAGGATCAACTATTCCTTTTGTAAAACCTTTGGAAATAAGAAAAGTACTTAGTATATCATACCAGGCTCTTGGAGATTATTTTAAACCGTATAAAGCTTTTCATAATTTAAAAATATGGTTTGGAAAATGAGGGTTCGTAAAACCAGGGGGTTTCTCAACAAATACATCCTCAGCTATATACCCATTTAGAAATGAACTTTTAACATCCATTTGATATAGTTTAAAATTCATATGTGCAGCATAAGCAAGTATAATTCTAATGGCTTCAAGTCTAGCTACTGGTGTAAAGGTCTCTTCATAGTCAATTCCTTATTCTTGACTATAGCCTTGTGCAACCAATCTAGCCTTGTTTCTAACTATATTACCAGCTTCATCTACCTTATTTATAAACACCCATTTAGTGCCTATGGTGAATGTGTCTTTGGGTCTGTCCACAAGTTTCCAAACTTTGTTCCTTTCAAACTAATTAAGTTCATCTTGCATAGACATAACCCAAAATTCATCATTGATAGTATCATTAATGTTTTTAGGTTCAAGTTGTGACAAGAATACTTGATGTTCAACCTGATTTTTAAGAGAATCTCTAGTTTAAGTTCCTTTATCTAAGTCTCTTACAACAACATCTAAAGGATAGTTCTTAAGAGTTCTAACAGATATAGAAAAAAGACTAGTGATTTCAGGTTCTTCAACAGGTTCGGGTTCATTGTGACCTAAATCTAAAGAATTTCCAGAACTGGAAGTTTTCACATATTCCTTTATAGGATGGTTAGAGGATTTTGAATTAATGCCCAGATCATCCTCCAGGTTCTTTAGAGTGGTCTTAGGATCATGTGGATATGTTTCATTAAATTGGACATGGACAGATTGTTCCACACATTTAGTTCTTTTGTTAAACACTCTATAGGATTTACTAGAGATTGAATATCCTAAAAATATTCCTTCATCACTCTTGGATGTAAATTTTTCAAGATTTTCCTTAATATTAAGGATATATACTTTGCAACCAAAAACTTTGAAGTATCTAACTCTGGGTTTTCTATTATTCCACAACTCATATAGAGTTCTTTTGAGAATAGGTCTAATAAACACTCTATTGATAATATACCATGTCGTATTTACAGCTTCAGCCCAAAAATAAATAGGTAAGTCATATTCACTAAGCAAAGTTATAGAAATCTATTGCAGGGTTCTATTTCTTCTTTTTACAACTCCATTCTATTGAGGTTTTCTAGGGATAGAGAAATTATGACTATAGCAATTTTGTGAGCAAAAGGATTCAAACTCTTGATTTTCAAACTCATGACCATGATCACTTCTTAAGGATTTAATTCTAAGTCCACTAATATTTTCTACATTTTTGGCATATTTGGTAAAATGAGATCAGGATTCACTTTTGTGATCCAAAAATAAAGTCCAAGTATATCTAGAAAAGTCATCTAAAAGACATTAAACATAGTGCTTCCCATTTAAATTAGAAACTCTAGATGGTCCAAACAAATCCATGTGAACCAATTTGAGAGGTTGAGAAGTTGACACTTATTTCTTTGCTTTGAAGGAAATTTTGTGTTGCTTTCCTTTTTGATAAGGATTACACATGTTATCATTTGGAAACTCAATTTTGGTTAGGTCTTTGACTAAGCTATTTCTAGTTAAATTTCTAAGGGAGTGAATATTACAGTGTCCTAGTCTCCTATGCCAAAGCCAAGATTCTTTGTGAAATACACTTAAACATGAAGAATTTTGAGAAACTAAAGAATGAAATTTAATAGAATATACATTTTCATTTCTTAATTTAGAAAACACTAATTCATTTTTATGATTAAAAACATTTCAAGCATCATTCTCAAATTTGACATGAAATCCATCATCACATAGTTGTGAGATACTAATCAAATTATATTTCAATCCATAAAAAATTACTTTGTAAATCAAAATTGAGTAAGAGTTACTAATTTGGAAAAGCCCAATAATTTTTCCTTTGGAATTTCACCAAAGGTGACATGTCCTCCATCAATTTTTATTAAATTCTTAAAGCATGAATAGTCTCCTATCATATGTCTTGAACACCCACTTCCAAGTACCATAAAATTTTACAGGAACTCTTTAAGCATCTTGACTATAAAATAGTCAGATAAAAAAATATTTTGGTACCCATACTTTTTCAGGTCTAGTAATATTAGTGACTAGTGCCTTAGGAACCCATATCTTCCTTATAGGTTTCCTATAAGCATTATGTAAAGTATTTGAAAAATAAACTCTATTTGGTCCATAAAATCTTGAAACAGTATAGAGTGTGTCGTATCTTGACCTTTTTGAATGTTTTCCAGAATTGGGAGTAAAGATATATGTACTAGATTTAGAAACAAAATTAGTTCTTCCAAAATTTCTTTTACTAAGTTGATAGCCAATAATAGTAGTATATTTAGGACCAATCTGTTTACCTAGAATTTGTACCAAGGTATCTTTACCATTAGTAAACCTTTCAAGATCCTTTTTTAATTGCTCATTAGATAGATTTAGTTTATTTTTTTCATTGATTAATTGAGAATTTTTCTCCCTTTCTACACTAAGTTCAGTTTTAACAGTTGAGGTAAGAGCATGTTGTTTCTTTAAAGACTTGTATTTATCTTTTAGTTCATTGCATGTCTCTTCAAGCATATTACAGTACTCAAACATTTCTTCATTAGACATATTTTCAGATTCGTTATCATCTCCAGAATAATAGTAATTGTGTATAGGATATTCCAGTGTTACCTCATATGCGTTTGTCATAAAACACATATTGGATTTGTTAGCCTGTTCATCATGTGAAGATTCTAAGTCACTTGAACTATCCTCAAAAGTACTCTATGTTGCTTTCATTTCCTTTTTATACTTTCTATCTTTTTACTCATATTTATTTTTGTACTTGAGTTTGGGACAGTTAGCATTGATATATCCCTTTCTCTTACATTCATAGTAGACTATCTCATTAGACTTGTCACTCTTTTTCCAATCCTTCTTCCAAATTCCTTTTTGATCATATCTTCCTTTGAAGTTAGGCTTTCTGAAAAAGTTCTTCTTCTTGTAAAATCTCTTAAACCTTCTGGCTAATTGAGACATCTCCTCATCACTGTCAGGTGATGATTTTTCACTACTATAACGTTCTACATAAACTTCCAATTTCCCTTTTTCTTTGTGTTTAGAGGTGGTGTTCTTGAATGCAACTAATTTTCTTTTGGGTTCATCCTCCTCTTCCTTGTTGACTTTCATCTCCTCTTCATACATCATCAGTTTTTCAATGAGTTCTTTTACATGTAGCTTACTGATGTCTCATAACTCTCTAATAGAGACATAGGTTTTTCTCCATCTGTCAAGTAGGCATCTGAGAATCCTCATGATCTATTCTTTGGCACTGACTTCTCTTCCAAGAGAAATCATTGTGTTGAAAATTTCGTTGAACCTGAGATACATGCCAGAAATAGGCTCATCATGTTTCATTTTAAAGTTATCATATTTAATAGTATAAGTATTAAGTCTCATTTCTTTCACACTAGAAGTTCCTTCATGTGAAACAGACAAGGTATCCCAAATTTCATGGGAAGTTTTACATGTAGAAATTATATTAAATTACTCATCTATTAAAGAGAAATATAAGACATTCATAGCATTTGAATTGTTATTTTAGACAGTCTTGGTAGGATTATCCCAAGTGATTCTATCAGTAGTATGAATCTTATACTCATCTATAATTGAATACCAGATTTCAAAACTCATACTTTCTAAATGCATTTTCATTTTAATTTTCCATTGAGCATAATTGGTTCCATTAAAGAATGGTGGTCTGTTTATTATAGAACCTTCCAGTCTATTATCCATAATAAATAAATACTTTAAAAGAGCTATGAATTTAGAATTAACATAAATTTATAGATCTTTAAAGTACAACTACAATCACAGTTGAATAGTGTCAAAACAGAGTCTTAATAAATAAATCCTCTAATACCAAATGTTGGTTGGAGTAAAGTACCCAAGAGGGGGGTGAATTGAGTATCTATAAAAATTTATTTTTAAAAAGTATTTTGAAAAAGGTTCCCCAATGAATTTAAATACAGCTCAGTTAATCAAAGTAATACGGTTATGAAAGTTTGATTGTTTAAATAACTTCTCAGAAGATTCATTAATTATTATTAATCTTAATATTAGTTATTAACATTAATTTTTAAGCTATTATAATAAGGTGAAACAATTATAACTTATTTCCAATATTAACTATCAAAGTAAATTTAGTGATTTCTGACTTATATAGTAAAATAGAGAACACTAAATTAAACAACATAGTGGATATAAAACAAGTAGTTCAGTCTCAAGTTGAGACCTAATCCACTCCACTTAGTGATCACTTTCCACCAAGTAGTTTATATAAATAATCTTGATCCACACCCTAGATCCAGGTTAACAACAGTACACAAGACTGTCTAGGTCACATGACCTCTTCTATAGTTCTTCATGGGTATAAACTTTGTCAGGTCACACAACGACCTCTTCCACACTTATCCATGGGAATACATAAGTGTAAAAAGTTGTATAATAAAGGATATGTTATATCCTTAAATTTAATGTAGGAGATAGTTCATGTTTTTATACAGGCTCACACACAGTGCTCAAAAGATAAAAATAATACACAATAGAGAAAAAAATGATGAGATAAGGTTAGAAGTGCTCTGAGTGTTAGTCTATGTAGCTATGGACTTCTAGGATGAAGCAGATGTTGAAATCGAATCCTCTTGCGGAAAATAGACTATCACAAGTTAGCTAGATCTGGCTCGTGTTCTTCATGAAGTTGATGGTGCAAAAATGTTCTCGACTCTAGGATTCAAGTATACTTTGTGTGTTTTTCAGTAGTGTTGGGTTTCATGTGTCCGTTATTCTTTCAAGAATGCTCGTGCTTCTTCGTTATCACACACACACTTGTTTCTCTATTGTCACTATTGTTGCCACTTTTTCTTTTGGACATGCTATTCTTTTTATTCTTAGAATTCATGTGTTGGAGCTGATAGGATGCATGTATTCTGCACCTCGTACCTCGTACTATCAGGTGACATGTATACAAAGACACATTAATTATGTCAGTGCATTTAAAAACTTCAAATATGACTGTTAGAAATTAAATTGAAAAACGAAAAAATAGATTAAGAAATGGTGTCATAGTCTTTCTGGAAATGGTGTCTTCATGAAGTGGTGCCTCCTTGAAATGGTGTCTTCTTGTTTGTCTTTGAGCAGTGAGATAGCTATGATGGGACAGTTGTATTGTCACGACCCGACCCTACCCAGGCTCGAGCCGCAACTACCCCAGGCCCGCCTCCATAGGCCAGGGGCAGGCGACCAGCGCCGAAGGCACAACAGCTCGGGGAGGCCTTTGCCTAAGTACCTGTACACACGCACGCAGCAACCTCAATACAAAAGTGCAGAGTAAAAGAAAAGACAAGCAGAGTAAAAAGAAAGGGCAACTGCTATATAAATACCACAAAGTGCATCGACCTCTACAAGTACAAAGTACAAACTGAAAAGAAAAGGGAAAAACACACGCCCAACCAAAAAGTTCCACAACCCAGCAACAGGTAAACAAAAAGAAACTGCTGGTGGGTCTCACACCTGGAACCCGGCCACGACCACCGCACGCGGTCCAAGCTCCAAAGCTCCTACGCTCCACTGAAGTCACGCTCCACCTGTCCGTCGTCTGCAAGGGAACACCAAGTGCGGGCAAAGCCCAAGCAGGGGTGAGTATAAAAATACTCAGTAGGATACCCCGAAGGCTCGAGGGAGCAACAAAAGGAGGTACCGAAGGGTGAGAAGTAGAGCGAATAGAAAAGTAAAGGAGTACAATAGAGAGTGCAGTAAAGAGTCCAGCTCAACCCAACAAGAGGAAAGAAGGTAGACTCATCCAGAAACAAGGAGCTGGAAGCGGTGAGAAGATGAACTTCTCGTCGAGTCTTCGCTACCTATAGTAGGAGAGTAGACTCATCCGACCATGAGAAGCTAGACACAGAAAGCACGTGGCATACCCCGCGCGTCTTCGCCTCTCCTGGAAGGAGAGTAGCCAAAACCCAAGGAATGGGTGCAGAAACAAGGTATATACAAGTCTATATGCTCAACAAGAAGCCCGAACAACATCATAAGGGGATCTCCATCCCGTAGCTCAGCCCAAGAAAAGTGTAACCAATAGTCCCAGAAGTAACACCATCGATGCCCAGCATCCCACACGTCTGCCCCGAACCGCAAGCCAAGGGTCTCAATCACCACACCTTGACACTATCCGCTTTGGGCGGCACTGACTCGCCGACACGGTTTTAGGTCGCGTCACAAGGACGCGTCTCGGTGGGGGAAATCGCTCCTCGTACTTGAGAGCTCTGGGGGAACGTCAACCACAACTCGTCACTGCCCCGCAGTCGAGAGGTCTGCTCAAAGTCGACAGGCGACCCCCTGCCCAGCCCCGCTGGAGGATCCCTGGAAGTCAACGGGTTCCCACTACATGGATACCCGGAAAGTCGACGGGTGCCTCACTACCCAGTCCCGTAATAGGGTAGTCCACTGGAGGGAGACCCGGCTAAAGTCAGAAACGGGACCACTACCCAGCCCAGCTGGAGGTAACCCGGCATCGGGGACCACTGCCCAGCCCAGCTGGAGGTAAGCCCGGCATCAGGGACCACTGCCCAGCCCAGCTGGAGGTAAGCCCGGCATCGGGGACCACTGCCCAGCCCAGCTGGAGGTAAGCCCGGCATCGGGGACCACTGTCCAGCCCAGCTGGAGGTAAGCCCGGCATCGGGGACCACTGCCCAGCCCAGATGGAGGTAAGCCGGCATCGGGGACCACTGCCCAGCCCTGCTGGAGGTAATCCCAGAACTGCTCTGGCCATCCCTACTGGATGGTACTGCTCGGTAAACACCACTGTACTGGCCATCCCTGCTGGATGGTAACCCACTGGCGAGCCCCGCTTGAAACAACCTCAGCTCTGCTGGAACAACCTCAGCCCTGCTGGAACAACCTCATCCCTGCTGGAACAACCTCCTGGGTAGAGGATCGGTGCCCGCGTAAAGTGTTGGTCACACCAAAACCACAAGCTCTACCATGGAACATGGAGCAATGGGAGAAACTCTTCAGGCCTCACAAGGAGACCCCGCTCCAATCCACTGAGTCACCGTCGAAGCGGACCCACACATCTCATCCCGGAAAGTGGGAAAAACACCCATGCTGCACGGACACCCGTAGTCGCAGACGGTGTCGCAGTCCGGTGAAAGGGCACAGTTTTGAAACCCCTCACAGCCAAAGAAGCAGAGGAACGAAACCATCTCTGCCGGCCAAACCATCGAGCACAAGACCAGGGGGAGACCGCTCAACCCTGCTGGTCAGACAAAAGAGCACTAGGCCAGGGGAAACTCTACCCTACTGGTCAAACAAACGAGCGCAGAGCCAGGGGAAAACTCCTCCCTGCTGGCCAAACAAACGACCGCAAAGCCAGGGGAAAACTCCACCCTGCTGGTCAAACAAACGAGCGCAGAGGGACCCTCTACGTCGCGAGAGGTCGAGTACGCAAAGCAGATTTCGGAACGCACGTGGGGCCCACACGACGTGTGGCCCCAAGTCAACCCCAACTGAGCGCACAAACATCCTCAGCTACAATCAACCACACGTACCTCCAAGCGCTCCCGTATACTCCCGGAGTATACCTCATTCCAGCCCAAAGCCTATCGTGCACACGGCACCCAGCGTCAACACGAAGGCGTGACGTAACAACTCCACCTCAAAGGCCCAGGCACGGCCGACCACATCTCGTGGACCAATTATATCACTCTCCCAAGAGTGCGCGATCACACGCCAAGGGTTCGCTACAACAAGGTAGGGCGAACCACCACTAGAGCACCTTCCACATTCCACATTCACCAAGATCGCGCAGGAGGCTCCGCACAACCCAACAGATCGCACCGTTGTAATCCTCACGGAAAAACACGCGAGATCGACTACTTACTCACCTCAAACGGATATCCGATGAAAAAGTCACCAACACCGCCTCACGCCCGAACGGCATCCCGTGATCCGAGCCTCGGCCCCGAAAACAGTCGGGCGCACCGCACCATTGTGATCCCCTCGGGAAAACACATCAAAAGCACTACTCACTTGAGTGCAACGGATATCCGGAGAAAAAGGTGCATCCCGGCGTACCGCACACGAGCGGTGCCACGTGGGACCCGCATCCCGGTCCCTAAACTCAAACAACGGATCGCACCATTGTGATCCTCTCGAAAAAACACACAAGATGAACTATCCACTTGTCCAAAACGGCCGCCCGGTGATAAAGCTGGAAATCACCGTCAACTCCCGAAACGGCCCTCGCGGGGCCCGCACCATCGTGACGAATTTGAGCGGGCGGATTGCACCATTGTAATCCCCTCGAAAAAACACCCAACATCCACTGCTCGCACGCCCCGAACGGACGTCCGAGGAAAAAGGTGTCAAACGCTGCACGCGGCTCGAAAGACGGGCCGTGGGGCCCACACCTCATCTTCGGGATCAACGCCTGAAACTGCCCTGGAAACCTTTGCCTTGATACCAGGGTCCCAACGCCACTGACGGCGCTCAAAACGGACGTCGGACGCGTTCGAGCCGTCCAAAACAAGAATCTCGGGGATTACGCTCACCCACTTAAGGACACGTCGCGCCTCCGCGACCCCTCATTTCGGGAATTAAAAATTTCTGAAACCATCTCAAAAAGACCGTCTCGTCAATACGTTCCCACCTCCACAGACGGCACTCAAAACGGTCACCTGTAGCGGAAAATACGGGTGTCCGAACACCGAGGGGGCAAAAACCCCTGGGGCTGGACCGGCCTGGGCCGGCCCGCGGCTTAGCCGCGCAGACAGGCCACGAGGGCCTGTCGCGGCTGCCGCGCGAAGACCCGCACGGCGTGGGTCTTTTTCGCCGCATAGGGGTCGCGCGACACGACCCTGCGGTCGCCGCTCCCTGGCGACCGCCGCCTCGCCGGGTGCTCCGCCAGATGCCCCGGCCGACGCCCGAGCACCCCGCCGGACACCCGCTGCCGCGCCCCGTGGACACCCCGACAGACACCCCTCCGCGCCCCGCGCTTCCACCGGACACCCGCGGACACCCCGCGGCCGTGCTCAGCGCCTCCACCAGACACCCGCGGACACCCCGGCCGCGCCGCCGCTCGAACTCGCCGGAACCCGAAAACCCGCCAACTTCGGCGGACGATTGCGAACGCCTCCAATCTCTGATTCCAAATCCGAAACAAGCGTAGGAAAGAGAAAATTATATACTACCCGTTCATGGGCTTCGTTCAAAAATCCGACAGAGTTTCAATAAAATTAATCAAGTTCGAAGTAGGTGCGGTGAATGAAAACGCAAACGACAAATCCTACCTCGCGGGGCTTCGCCCGAAGCTTCGCGACGATCCGCCGGCCACCACGCCTCGCAGGAGCTGTCTCGCCGGAGTCTCTCCAGAGATGGAGGAGGAGGAGGGAGAAGAGGGTGTGATGGAGGAGAAGGGGAAGAGAAGAGGGAGGGGGTGTTTAAGTACAAAACACTTAAACGCCCGCCCGACGGCCCCGAACCCGAACTCCCGACGGGGTCGGGATTTAGCCTCTCCTAGGCTAAGAACCACGTTCTGAGCGCAACGGTGGTCTCAGAATTTTATTCTGAGACCCTGTTCAAAAGTTACTAAACTCAGCGCCTGAGGCTGCCAATTTACGAAAACGCCCCTGGGGCCATTTTTCACAAACGGCACGCGCCCGCAAAACTTATACCCCTCCTAGGGTAAACGGCACGCTCCGAACTCAACGGTGCCCTCGGTTTTCCAATCCGAGCCACCGTTCAAGAGATACTAGCGTTTCTCTATTAAACGAATTAATTAATTAATTAATTAATCCGTTTAACGTTCCAGAAGCGGGCGAGGGGTCCAAACATCCTGCGCCGACAAGTTTTATGTCGTTCCTAGGGTAAAAACCCCATTCCGGACTCATCCGTACACTAATTTCTCTGATTCGGAACTCCGTTTAGGAGTTATCTCATTTATTTAGCATTTCCAGTGTGAACGCGCTGAAAATTTAATTCCGGCCACTCCGGGGCTCGGAATCGCTCGCCGTCTGAAGGCGCTGCTCTGGAATATCATCAAGAATATTCCAAAGTCTTTCGTAGCAAAACCCGGGTTCTTACATCATTCCCTACTTCAAGATTTTCGTCCTCGAAAAACAAAACTAGGGATCAACAGAGGGTACTAAGCCCACACCTGGCTTTCCCATACCCTGAAGAACCCACGCACAGCTCTGCGTCACCGCAAACAGACCAAAGGATTGATTTGTTCATGCGAGGTCAGCCCTTGCCGACGCCGTGCACCCACTCCAGACTTTGGGGTTAGGGCAAGGCGGTAGGGTACCTCTCCATCCCTTTGCACGGTCTCAAATGACCCGAAGGCCCTCGGGGGTAGCTCACCTCCCCGGTCTCTACGTCGCCCTCCGCGACTGGAATCACCGCCCGCACCTAAACAAGGCATGGTGATTCCCTCCTTCAGAATATCCATATGGTGAAACACCCAAGGATATCTGGTCACGCAAGGTTCCACAGTCGATGCTCTCTTACATGCTCAAAAGGCGAAAGAGTCAACACCATCGACTAAAGGAGAAGGTCTCACGCCTTTTTCCTTACCAACACAGGGTCACACCCGACGTCCTGCATCACCCTGGTAACACATCAAACAAGGAGCAGGGAGGAAAGCAGATCACACACAGAGTCTAACAATTCTACCGCACAAAGGTAGAAGAGCTGTAGAGTATACCTCTTATCTCCTCATGCTCTGCAGGATCGTAGACATCCAAAGCTCGCGACTGCCCATGATCCCAACTGTCAGCTCCTGGAGCCTGATGTGGACCCCCTAGTGGTGATGGGAAGACCTCGTAACGTCGTCCCCCACTACCAGCTCCTCCCGATCCTCTACTAGCACCACCTCTCTGGGTACTACTCCGATCACGGCACTGCCTCTATCGTGGTGGTGCACCTGCTGCCTGCCCGAAGCTCCCAGCAACTCGGGTCGGGCAGTCTCGTGCCAAGTGACCTCGCCCGTCACAAGCATAGAACCGACTCTCTCTGGGCTGCACTGGTGCCCTCCGGCGCCACTGTGGTGTACGACCACGCCCCTGAGTCCGGTTGTCAGAAATCCACCTGCGTCGAGGTCCTGCTTGCCGACACCCACTAGCTACGGCAGACGTCTCGGCCCCAACGTGTCTGCTGCCACCACCAACTCCAGAACGCGACAGGAATCCCTCTGTCACCAGCGCCTGCTCTAGCACCCCGACATATGTGAAAATGCCCAAAGGTACTATGACAGCACGAATCTCTCGGCGGATACCCTGCTCAAACTTCCGCGCTCGAAGGTTGTCGTCACGGACCAAGTCCAGGTAAAAGCATGCACGGTCTACAAAACTAGCCGCGTACTCGGCCACCGTCATCCCTCCCTGCTGAAACTACAGGAGCTCCTGAATCCGAACGGAGCGCAAGCAGGAGGGGAAAAACTCCTCACAAAACAACAACTGAAAGTCATCCCATGAAAGTGACGACTCGTCAAGAAACTGAGTCACCAGACTCCACCAATGCCAAGCTGCTCCACGAAAAAGGGTGGCTGCCAAAGCCACTCTCTGATCTGTCGGTGACTGCACAAGCCTGAAAAGGCGAACCACTACCTCGAGCCAAACCTCTGCTGCCTGAGGGTCTGGCTCACCACTGAACCTCAGCGGTCTCTAACACTGGAACTCATGGAGCGCGCTCAACCTGCGCTCCAGCTCAGCCTGCTCTGCTGAAACTGCCTGCTGCTCAACAGGTGGGGGTGCTGCTACCGGCCCACCCGGAGAAAGGGGCTCGCATGATGGGTCCTGGACTATGGCCTTTTAGCTCACAGGGTTGTCGTCACAAACCAAAGCTGGTATCCTGGCTGGCTGTCCTCGCGGAGACATCCTGAAAATTATCAAGGAGTGTCGCGGTCAGATGAGCATATATGTATATACCAAAAACAACAACGATGGGGAGCTGACTCAAGAAGGACAGTCAAGACTCAGTCCTATGTGATGCACAAACAAATTTTCCCTGCAACAAGTGTCTCAGCATGCCGAGTCGACAAGCGGGTTATCAAGGTCCTGGTGAATGGATATGTCAGCCGCCGCACCATCACTAGACTCTCTGGCCTGAGAGCCGCTCTTGAGACACATAACATTGTTGCCCTAAATCCCAACCAATACCTCTTTTAGGGACGTCCGAACAGCGTCCCAAGGAATGAACCAC
The DNA here is from genome assembly GCA_963277665.1 of Viscum album. Lineage (NCBI taxonomy): Eukaryota > Viridiplantae > Streptophyta > Magnoliopsida > Santalales > Viscaceae > Viscum > Viscum album. Next base: position 2,119,934,096 of record OY728163.1, read on the forward strand.
CTCTGATACCACTTTGTCACGACCTGACCCTACCCGGGCTCGAGCTGCAGCTACCCCAGGCCCGCCTCCATAGGCCAGGGGCTGGCGACCAGCGTCGATGGCACAACAACTCAGGGAGGCCTTTGCCTAAGTACCTGTACACACGCACGCAGCAACCTCAATGAAAAAGTGCAGAGTAAAAGAAAAGACAAGCAGAATAAAAAGAAAGGGAAACTTCTATATAAATACCACAAAGTGCATCGACCTCTACAAGTACAAAGTACAAACTGAAAAGAAAAGGGCAAAACACATGCCCAACCAAAAAGTGCCACAACCCGGCAACAGGTAAACAAAAAGAAACTGCTGGTTGGTCTCCCACCTGGAACCCGACCATGACCATCGCACGCGGTCCAAGCTCCCAAGCTCCTACGCTCCACTGAAGTCACGCTCCACCTGTCCATCGTCTGCAAGGGCACACCAAGTGCGGGAAAAGCCCAATCAGGGGTGAGTATAAAAATACTCAGTAGGATACCCCGAAGGCTCGAGGGAGCAACAAAAGGAGGTACCGAAGGGTGAGCAGTAGAGCGAACAGAAAAATAAAGGAGTATAATAGAGAGTGTAGTAAAGAGTCCAGCACAACCCAACAAGAGGAAAGAAGGTAGACTCATCCAGACACAAGGAGCTGGAAATGGTGAGAAGATGAACTTCTCATCGAGTCTTCGCTACCTATAGTAGGAGAGTAGACTCGTCCAACCATGAGAAGCTAGACACGGAAAGCACGTGGCATACCCCACGCGTCTTCGCCTCTCCTGGAAGGAAAGTAGCCAAAACACAAGGAGTGGGTGCAGGAACAAGGTATATACAAGTCTATATGCTCAACAAGAAGCCCGAACAACGTCGTAAGGAGATATCCATCCCGTAGCTCAGCCCAAGAAAAGAGTAACCAACAGTCCCAGAAGTAACACCATCGATGCCCAGAATCCCACACGTCTGCCCCGAACCGCAAGCCAAGGGGCTCAATCACCACACCTTGACACTATCCGCTTTGGGCGGCACTGACTCGCCTGCACGGTTTTAGGTCGCGTCACAAGGACGCGTCTCGGTGGGGGAAAGTGCTCCTCGTACTTGAGAGCTCTGGGGGAACGTCAACCACAACTCGTCATTGCCCCGCAGTCGAGAGGTCTGCTCAAAGTCGACAGGCGACCCCCTGCCCAGCCCCGCTGGAGGATCCCTGGAAGTCAACGGGTTCCCACTACAGGGATACCCAGAAAGTCGACGGGTGCCTCATTGCCCAGTCCCGTATTAGGGTAGCCCACTGGAGGGCGACCCGGCTAAAGTCGGTGACGGGACCACTGCCCAGCCCAGCTGGAGGTAACCCGGCATCACGGACCACTGCCCAGCCCAGCTGGAGGTAAGCCCGGCATTGGGGACCACTGCCCAGCCCAGCTGGAGGTAAGCCCGGAATCGGGGACCACTGCCCAGCCCAGCTGGAGGTAATCCCGGCATCGGGGACCACTACCCAGCCCAATTGGAGGTAAGCCCGGCATCGGGGACCACTGCCCAGCACAGCTGGAGGTAAGCCCGACATTGGGGACCACTGCCCAGCCCCGCTGGAGGTAAGCCTGGAACTGCTCTGGCCATCCCTGCTGGATGGTACTGCTCGGTAAACACCACTGTACTGGCCATCCCTACTAGATGGTAACCCACTGGCGAGCCCCACTCGAAACAACCTCAGCTCTGCTGGAACAACCTCAGCCCTACTGGAACAACCTCATCCCTACTGGAACAACCTCCTGGGTAGAGGATTGGTGCCCGCGTAAAGTGTTGGTCACACCGAAACCACAAGCTCTACCAGGGAACACAGAGCAATGGGAGAAACTCTTCAGGCCTCACAAGGCAACCCCGCTCCAATCCGCTGAGTCACTGTCGAAGCGGACCGAGACATCTCATCCCAGAAAGTGGGGAAAAACACCCACACTGCACGGACACCCGTAGTCGCAGACGGTGTCGCAGTCTGGTGAAAGGGCACAGTACTGAAACCCCTCACAGCCAAAGAAGCAGAGGAACCAAACCATCTCTGCCGGCCAAACCACCGAGCACAAGACCAGGGGGAGACCGCTCAACCCTGCTGGTCAGACAAAAGAGCACCAGGCCAGGGGAAACTCCACCCTGCTGGTCAAACAAACGAGCGCAGAGCTAGGGGAAAACTCCTCCCTACTGGCCAAACAAACGACCGCAAAGCCAGGGGAAAACTCCACCCTGCTGGTCAAACAAACGAGTGCAGAGGGACCCTCTACGTCGCGAGAGGTCAAGTACGCAAAGCAGATTTCAGCACGCAAGTGGGGTCCACACGACGTGTGGCCCCAAGTCAACCCCAACTGAGTGCACAAACATCCTCAGGTACAATCAACCACATGCACCTCCAAGCGCTCCCGTATACTCCTGGAGTATACCTCATTCCAGCCCAAAGGCTATCGTGCACACGGCACCCAGCGTCAACACGAAGGCGTGATGTAACAACTCCACCTCAAAGGCCCAGGCACGGCTGACCACATCTCGTGGACCAATTATATCACTCTCCCAAGAGTGCGCGATCACACGCCAAGGGTCCGCTACAACAAGGTAGGGTGAACCACCACTGGAGCACCTTCCACATTCCACATTCAACAAGATCACGCAAGAGGCTCCGCACAACCCAACGGATCGGCCCATTGTAATCCTCGCGGAAAAACACCCGAGATCGACTACTTACTCGCCTCAAACGGATATCCGATGAAAAATTCACCAACACCGCCTCACGCCCGAACGGCATCCCGTGATCCAAGCCTCGGTCCCGAAAACAGTCGGGTGCACCGCACCATTGAGATCCCCTCAGGAAAACACGTCAAAAGCACTACTCACTTGAGTGCAACGGATATCCGGAGAAAAAGGTGCATCCCGGCGCACCGCACACGAGCGGTGCCACGTGGGACCCACATCCTGGTCCCGAAACTCAACTAACGGATCGCACCATTGTGATCCTCTCGAAAAAACACACAAGATGGACTATCCACTTGTCCAAAACGGTCGCCCGGTAATAAAGATGGAAATCACCGTCAACTCCTGAAACGGCCCTCACGGGGCCCGCACCATCGTGCCGAATTTGAGCTGGCAGATTTCACCATTGCAATCCCCTCGGAAAAACACCCAACATCAACTGCTCGCACGCCCCGAACGGACGTCCGAGGAAAAAGGTGTCAAACGCTGCACGCGGCTCGAAAGACGGGTTGTGGGGGCCACGCTTCATCATCGGCCTCAATGCCTGAAACCACCCTGGAAACCTTCGCCTCGATGCCAGGGTCCCAACGCCACTGACGGCGCTCAAAACGGATGTCGGACGCGTCTGCGCCGTCCAAAACAAGAATCTCGGGGATTACGCTCACCCACTTAAGGACACGTCGCGCCTCCGCGACCCCTCGTTTTGGGAATTAAAAATTCCCAAAACCATCTCAAAAAGACCGTCTCGTCAATACAGTCCCACCGCCGCAGATGGCACTCAAAACGGACACCCGTAGCGGAAAATACGGGTGTCCGAACACCGAGGGGGCAAAAACCCCTGGGGCTGGACCGGCCGCGGACACTCGGTCCCCCGCGCAGACGGGCCACGAGGGCCTGTCGTGGCCGCCGCGCGAAGACCCGCGCGGTGCGGGTCTTTGTCGCGGCACAGGGGTCGCGCGACGCGACCCTGCGGTCGCCGCTCCCTGGCAACCGCCGCCTCGCCGGGCGCTCCGCCAGACGCCCCGGCCGACGCCCGAGCACCCCGCCGGACACCTGCTGCCGCGCCCCGCGGACACCCCGACAGACACCCCTCTGCGCCCCGCGCTTCCACCGGACACCCCACGGCCGCGCTCAGCGCCTCCACCGGACACCCACGGACACCCCTGCCGCGCCGTCCGCCCTCGCCGCGCCGCCGCTCGAACTCGCCGGAACCCAAAAACCCTTCAACTTCGGCGGACGATTGTGAACGCCTCCGATCTCCGATTCCAAATCCGAAACAAGCATCAGAAAGAGAAAATTGTATACTACGCGTTCGTGGGCTTCGTTCAAAAATCCGACAGAGTTTAAATAAAATTAATCAAGTTCGAAGTAGGTGCGGTGAATGAAAACGCAAACGACAAATCGTACCTCGCGGGGCTTCGCCCGAAGCTTCGCGACGATCCGCCGGCCACCACACCTCGCCGGAGCTGTCTCGTCGGAGTCTCACCAGAGATGGAGGAGGAGGAGGGAGAAGAGGGTGTGAGGGAGGAGAAGGGGAAGAGAAGAGAGAGGGGGTGTTTAAGTACAAAACACTTAAACGCCCGCCCGACGGCCCCGAACCCGAACTCCTGACGGGGTCGGGATTTAGCCTCCCCTAGGCTAAGAACCACGCTCTGAGCGCAACGGCGGTCTCGGAATTTTATTCCGAGACCCCGTTCAAAAGTTACTAAACTCAGCGCCTGAGGCCGCCAATTTACGAAAATGCCCCTGGGGCCATTTTTCACAAACGACCCGCGCCCGCAAAACTTATACCCCTCCTAGGGTAAACGGCACGCTCCGAACTCAACAGCACCCTCGGTTTTCCAATCCAAGCCACCGTTCAAGAGATACTAGCGTTTCGCTATTAAACGAATTAATTAATTAATTAATTAATCCATTTAACGTTCCAGAAGCGGGCGAGGGGTCCAAACATCCTGCGCCGACAAGTTTTATGTCGTTCCTAGGGTAAACACCCCATTCCGGACTCATCCGTATACTAGGATCTCTGATCCGGAACTCCGTTTAGGAGTTATCTTATTTATTTAGCATTTCCAGTGTGAACGCACTGAAAATTTAATTCCGGCCACTCCGGGGCTCGGAATCGCTCGCCGTCTGAAGGCGCTGCTCTGAATATCATCAAGAATATTCCAAAGTCTTTCGTAGCAAAACCCAGGTTCTTACATGTATAGAGATCAGGAACCAGTAGAACAGATGCGATGTTTGATCACAATGTCTGATCACGGTCTCTGGATGGTCACAATGTCTGGATGGTCACGGTGTCTGGATGGTCACGGTGTCTGTGTCAAAGTGTCCGGGTCACAGTGTCTGGTTCACGGTGTCTGTTCATGGTGTCTGGGTCATGGTGTCTGGTTAGGGTGTCTGGGTCGCAATTTCTAGATCACGGTGTCTGGGTCCTTTTCCAGAAAAACATAATTGGGGTAAGACTCACGGTTTTTCAGACTTAGCCACATATCTCTATACAGACTTAAACAGTGGAATTCATATAATGTATTAGACTTAATCATTTATCAAGGAAATCCATTATTACACAAACTCAACATAGTTTACAATCATTAAACATATCACTTAAGATCTTGGATAGGTTTATTTAAAGCATAAAGAAACTAATAATTTGTACATATGATTTTAGATATATTAAATAGGATTAGAAATATTTACAGAATGTATAGTATTTTTGATCATTAAAACATGATTAACACATGAGGATTCCAAAACATATGTTTCACAACCCACCCTGGGTCTCTTTTCATGAATTTCAAGAAATGAGCAAATTTCTCCTAGAACTTCTCCCATTCATATTCAGATTGCACTATTGATGCCTCAATTTCCCTGGATAAAATGCCATTCCTAGCCATTCCCCTAGGTCATCACCTCAACAAGCATCATGGAGGTATATTCTCTACAATGCCAAACACACATCTTAGGTCTCATAACATAACCTTACAACATATGTGTAAGAGGAATAATCGCAATAGGTCACAACATTCCCCCCTTCTACCCCCCCCCCCCACCCCTCACCACATGGTCAAACCAAGGTATTATCACTACCCTTAACCATCATACTCCTAGGTTTTGGTTATCAAGGGTAAACACACTATCATAATCAAGTTTCTCATTTAGACACCCAATTATTCTCATTTATCATCATTTTATTTTAATATCACAAATAAGGAAAATAGTTCAAGTTCAACAACTTACCCATAACCCGTTTTCCTATGCATGCCTAAAATGATGCATGTCATGATAACCATGATTTTCTAGAATGATGCAATAAAACTCAACTCTTGTTACATTATGGGCCATGAATCAATACTAAAAAACTCTCAGAAAATAATATCACATCAAAACACATTTGAATCACCCAAGGTGAAATAATATTCAACTGTAACAGCAAATAATAATAACAACAATCCCATCCTGAGTACCTAGGTTTTCCCATGTACATAGGTTTGAAACTCACATGCACGAGCTCATTACCAAGCCTTGACTCTGATTAGTCATCTGTATACATTTCCTTAAATAGTAAGACAAAATAAAAAGAAAGAAAACTAATGTGATACCACTTTGTAACATCCCGACCCGGGTACCATGCGACGATGCCCTGAGCCGGTTTTCCACATAACCTCAAGCACACCTCCCTATACGCTAGAGGCTGTTGAATAGTAGCGAGGGTCTGGTAAGTCATCATGGGGAGATTATACCCTCTTTTATTAGTGTAAAACACCATCAACAATAGATAAAAAATGAGGAATCATAAATAACCAGAACAATTCTAAAGTCATAAGATAACCAAAACAAAAAATACAATATTCAACTGAAATAGAAAACATGATATGTCGATATAAGTTTCAAAGTGACTAAAATGAAACTAAAAAAATAAAGGTGTTATTGAATCCCAAGTGGGTCTCGAACCACATCTAGTTCCCTCTTCCAAGCTCCAACCCCAACCCACAATCCAACATAGAGAAGCCCGATTAGGGTGTGAGTACAACTTAGTAAGCCAACACAAGTAGTGTCTAAAACAATTCCAATAAAAATATAGTGTAAGCATTTCTATAAAGAAAAGAATACAATACATAACTAAAAATTTATTATATTATAATTTTTTATTTATTTAATTGTATTACCTCTAGGGTTCTCGGGGATACTCGTACCTCTATACTAGCTTCGACTTGTGTCAGATCCCGAAGTCTTCCCTGGGTAATGTCATATCTTAAGACATGTTTTAACTTGTGTCAGAGCTAAGAATATTAAAAGGTGATATGATATCTCAGTATATGATTATACTCATGATTTATTTTGAAGTATTATCATGTGAGTCCATTTCTCATAGTGCCTTTATTATCATTCTTAAAATTCACACTTAAATACCAAAGTTACCAATAACAAATTCATAACTAAGATGAGCATGTTACCATTAATACTTATCAATTGAATGAACATGATCACATTCCTTTACTCATAATCACAATGACCATGTTACAATTTATACTTCTCATTTGAAGGACCATGTTCCCATTATTTCACACATAATTAATTCACAATTAATTATCCACCCCAATTCCATTACCAATTCAATAATTAGATAAATATATCCATATCCACAATTAACTCCCCAATTAATTAAGTAATACAATATCTTTAATTAATCCATCATCTAATTAATTAATAACACAATTCATAACCCATAATTAATTTTCTAGAATTAATTATCTCATTTTAAATCTCAACTCTTTATAATTAATTCCACAATTAATTATCTAGATCATAATATCAAGGCACATAATTAATTCATGATTGATTATCTTAATCTTGCCAATTAAATATTTCATAATTAATCCCATGATTAATTATCTAGATTACAACCCCTAACCCTCATAATTATTTCCACCAAATTAAATATCCAATATTTCATCCCCTTAGTATCATGATTAATTCATCAATCAATCATTTAATTCAATAATACTACAATAACTCAATTGGTCAACCTAAAAAATCCAATTTAGGAATTCAATTGCTAAAGAATGCTAGAAATTCTATAATATTTCATACACACATCAAATCCATGACTATGGTAATTATATTTTAGACCAACTACCTCAATTCGTTAATGGACATTCCTTCAATAGAAATCCCCAAAATCTGAGCAGCACAACAACGTAAATCTGATTTCTAGATCTAAATCCCTAAATCAAGATCAAGGATATCAAGATCTAGTCAATCTAGATCTAGATCTACAATCCTATATCTAGATATCACCAAAAAGTTTTAGATCTAAAGAAAACTAGGATAAACTCCACCAAAATATCAAAGAAGAGATAAGAATGAATGGGATACGCATCAAGATGAGATCCACTTACTGAGAGAAGAGAGGATCTGTGATTGGGGATTTGAATCTTGAATAACAGAGGTCAAAAAACCTTGGAATCCCTCCAGAAAACTCTCGAATCATACAATAACATTTAGTCCTAATAAAGGGTCATATAAAATGTGTTTTGAGGGTTTTGGGAATTTTAAAACTAATTTTTGGGTAATTAAAAATCTAGTGCACAGTTTCCTGGGATGTGTTCCATGTTTAGGTAAACCATACACCAACCATATGGACCTCACTACCCAAGGTCACATGCCTTCCTGGGTTTTGTAAAATGGTCTTTCAAACTATGCTCTAGCTATGAAAACCTCTCTATCAAAGTTCAAATGATTATCTGGGTTGGTTGCACGGTTTACCATAACCATGTGCTAACCATGCATAGACCCCTTTTCTCAAAATTTATTAAAAAATCCACCCAAACACACCCCAAGTCATAACTCCTAACAAAGTTACTTACATAAGTATTAAAATTACCTGAATTCTTGCTCGAAAAAACTCCATAAAAGGTTGGGATCTTACACATATCGACTAAGAGTGTGATATAATGGACATATAGTATTAATTCTCACTATTTTTTGCAAGTTTTATCCTTTAATCTTACCATTTATCCTCAATGGCACTGGGGATATTTAGGGCCTCACACAGTATGATGGAAATTGGATGTGGATTAATGATTTAGTTATGGGATGAGATGCTAGAAATGTGCTTGATACCATATTTGTTATTTATATCGGTCAAATTAATTCACATGATGTTTTATTCTATAAAATCACACATAGATGGTGCAACATTCTAGATTGTGTGTACCGAGTTGCAACATAAAAAATTATACTAATGATTTAATTTTTTTCCAAGGATAAATGGAATAATCTATGAATAAGTAATGAAACTATACTTCAGGATTTTTATATTTTGTGATTTTCCCAATGACCTTAAAGAATCACATATTGTTATCTCCCATTAGTGTATACAATATTTTTAGGGACACCCCCTAGGGGATTATTAATTACCAATTAATATTATTCTTTTTCTCAAGAATTTCAGATAGTTGTGGTAGGATATTCCTACTCGAATTCTACATCTTTATGATCTTCAATATTATCCACCAAACTAGTGGTTTTAATAGAGGCATAATTTATTTCATATTCCAAAAAATATCCCATATTCTATTGAGATATAGATCATCCTACAAATGACTATGTAGGAGGGATTAATTTTCATAATGGGGGGAGGGGAGATTCATCAATGACTACAGCTAAAATAAATTATTTTAGTTCCAAAGATAGTTCATTTTAACTATAGAGAGATGAAAATATCATGGTTTCGTCATAGTGGATGAGCAATCCAAATTAGGTGGTGGAGGATTTAGATATGCACAGATTATCTTGTGTGATTAAGAGATCAGATTTTGGTCCATCCAGTCATTTAACATCATCATGGATTTAAATGAAACATGTTTTCATTAATTAGAATCTTAATCATCTTTAGAGGTTTCGGGAACAATTATAACATGATATTGAGGAATACACAACACCTCCATATCATGATCAACTATTTTATGGATCTAGTTTTTTAATAATGATGTATTATTGGATGGCATTTCATATAAACTATGTTAGGATAATAGTTGGGATTAATCATCAATCAGACTCTAAAAATTTATCATTTAAATTTACTTGGGAAATTGATCATACATGGAATATATGAATTATTCATTAACTTACTCATCCATTTATGAGTAAATGTTTTTTCTAAAAATTGAATGGTCTACCTACATCTATAATTTTTGGATGATATACAATGTTTCTAACATGAGAATGTTTTTAAAGGGTCTTGTTTCTATAGGTTCAAATAGTACTAAATTGTATGATGGATTGGGGATTGAATGAGATTATCTACATTATAATTACCATATATCCAATCGATGTTGGAGGTGGTGTTTGATATCTTTTCATGGTCGGAAGTATAGACTCCTCATAATGGTGTTCCCACTCAATGAACACATATCCTGAATAGACGCTCTAGGGGTAAGGTGGGCATTAAGAGAGTATGTTAGGACCTTTAATCAAGTGTTGATGTTATTGATGAATTTTTTTCTCACAGTTCATGGACTCTGAGAGGTATGTGACACTCATCATGAGCATGGTTTGGATGATATGTTGGATAAAATATCGATGGTTGTCTATATATTAATTGAAGTGGAATGGTTCCATAATATTATAATAGGAAAATAAACATCTGTCTACTGTTTAAACAAAAAAATGTGAGACTGGCTTACTTATACTTCTCTCAGGTTCCCCTATCGGCCCATAATAAAAATAAATTTGTACATTGTGTTTCACTAGGTAATCCTATCTATTGAATGATGCACAATGAGAATTATCAAAATTCAGGGACATGGGAAAATAATAGTCTCAATCTAGATATGTATTCCTTTCATTATATAATGAATGAAATTGAGGCTCCATGTATTCTAGGTAAAAGAGAAGGTAATTATTCATCTCATCAAGTGGGTATTCCTCACACATATTTCCCATTGCAGGATAGTTGACTCATGATGTGATACAACAATGGTCTAGTTATCATACACCAACTATATTATATAAAGTGGGGGATATTTTAAATTTATTATTTTACATGAGTTATTTTATCTCCCAACATCATTTCTTGTTTATTTTTTCTATTTTTCAATTATTGAGGTTCCATGGGATGTGTGAATTGGTTTTCTTAAGAATCAATTTGATCATATTTTTATCCTCAAATGAGATCAGTTTTATATTAAATGAAACCCTCATGTATCCTAATGTAAATATATGATTTTATAATCCACAAAATTTTTCTATATTGACATTGAAATGCGGAAATAATCATCTACGCCTATTAATTTCTCAATTTTATAGAAGTTGTTTGGCAGTGGTACCTTACGTATAATCCCATGTCAAATAGTCTAACCATTCTGATAGGTATAAAAACATATTGGGGGTTTTTACATCACTTCTATTTCTATAAGGGGAAATGTTTTTCATTTTTTTATCACTAGTGTTATTATATAGTTTTTTTTTTATAGATTCTAATAAGATTCCCTATGGCCATAGTTAGCGGCATATAACAATTTACATTGTCAGATAAGTTAGTCTTAAGAACCTATTCTAACCATCTACAGGGGCCAAACTATGTAGTTACATAGCACACCCCTCCTCTAACATATAAATAGATATATGACTATTTAGTGATTTGAGGAAACACTATGAGACATTCATTACATATATTTGGAATGTTTAAATAATACCCACTAGTGTGAATATATTGAGACATTAGGATCGGTAGAAGATTAACCTTTTAATACTTCTATTCATGTCCCTAAATATTTCTGGAACTTATTAGATAATAAAAAAAAGTCTAGCAATGTATTTTAATATCACCCAAAAATTCATTATGGGATATGTAGTTTTATTTTCAGGGAGAAAGTTTAGGATAGATAAGTGTTGGATCACCCATGGGAATAACATTACAAGAAGAATGATAGTGGACAAGGTCTATAAGAATATTTCATAATCCACTTCATCTCATCTGGAGGAGTAGTCCTGATTCACATAGATGAGTTTGTGGTATTTCACAGGAGGGAGTTAGTAATATTAACTTTGTGATGGATTCATAGGTGGGATTTCTATTATCTGAGATACCATATCCCTTCTATTATCTGAGATACCATATCCCTGACACAATTGATGGTTCCATATTAATAACATCCCTTGTACATTGGATTATAGTTTATATTCATGGTATTTGAATATTAAATAATTTATTATCAAATCCTAATTTTTATTCAATGAGGTAGTTTTTTTTGTAATCTTGTATGCATAATTTTTACATCGAAAGTTCAATGTGGTTCCCTACTGTAATGATTTTATTTTTATACTATGATGGCATTCCATGAACACTTTTTTATGGATGGATGATATTTTCTTCCATGAAATAGATGATGTAGGATATTTTGGGTAGGTGGATCATAATAAACTAATTCACCATCTCACAGTGTTCAGAATTGGTAATCTAAAATAAGGGAGGTTATGATAATGGACATACAAATAGGAATTCAAATGTTTCATGTGTAATTGGATATTACTATCTATGGACCTATGTAACTATATTTTGACTCTATGATTATTATTAATATATGTTTTGACTCACATGTTTCGATGTATTTCATCAACCATGATAATAATAGTTAATGGAATCATTTGGTACATTGGGAATAACATTAATGAATAATTTTATAGTGTATCTAACCCTTCCATTAGATGTGAATATCTCAGGACCTTATATGTAATATATAAATTTTTTTATTTGGAAACCCATATCTTTGATATACATTATCTCATTACTTATTAAATTAGGATACACATAACACAATCCTAAAATATTGTGTGTCCTAGTTTCATAGGTTAATTATTTAGATATAAAAATTACATGAAACAGAGATATAATAATATTTTTAAAATCTCCATAACATGCCCTTATATTCCATTGATATTATAATATTTCATGGGATAACCTATGGAAGTATATAAGAAAGGGTTGAGATGTAAATCCATGTAATGGAATAATAAAATAATATAATTACATGTAGATTTTAAAAACTATTTAAGGTACATAACATGGTGGAATAAAAAAGGTTAGAATCATAATCCTGTACCTGAAATTGTGCCATAAGATGATAAAATCAATGCAATATAGGAATGTGTTACCAACCTAAAACATCACTTTATAATAATAATTCAATTATAAATTTTAAGACATCATAACATAGTGTGCCTAGGATAACCTAAAATTAACTATACATATTATCTTATTAGATATAAACATGACCCAATGCATTGGAGGACTATATAATTTTGGGCTTACATGTCACATTCTTATCATCTGCATGAATCTATGTGTGACATATTTTATAAAACATAAGAACATATTTCATTAATTTTAATCCCATTAATATGTATTGTGGGTTTAATAAATAGAACTCCAAAATCAATAAATGATAATTACAACTAAATTAAAACTATTTAGTGGAAAAGTGGATTTTTATTCACAACATAATGTTTGGAAATGAAAATCATGGGATAATTTCAACAGCATAAAGAGAGTATATAAAGGCTCTTCAAAGGGATTAGTGTGATTGAAATGTGGTCTCTCAATAAATTTAAATAGTAATGATATTACATTGAAGTGTAAAAACATATGTCCATGTGATAAATTTAAAATTAGCATGATTAATATGAAAAATTACTTTAATAGAGATGAGGAAAAGTATACCCTACCTTGTGATTGTGAATATAAATGTTCAGGATGGACATATTTAGATGATATGAACACCTTTGGAGGGATTGAAATAGGTATATTTAGAGTAATTTCATTCTTGATTAGTTTTTTATGGAGGTTAGTGACAGGTTGGGTGGGTATTTATAGAAAAATGATGGGGAATTCATTATTAATATGAAAACATTTGTTTTGGACTCTATGAGATAAATTTATCAAATACACAAAAATTATCATGGATTTTTTCCATGGTTTATACCAAATAGGAGTGGGTTAAAATATATTATTTGTATAATATCTTAATACATTAAAATTTTCATTCATGGTGTGGAATTTTTTTATGATCATGAAGAATAGTTTTTGAAACCATAAAATATAGTATTAGATTTATGATATTTTTTTGTAAATGTAATCAAATAAAATCAAAAATAATATTTTAAATAGTAAAAATATTTCTTAACATTTATCCCCTTTATAGTATTTATTACATCAGTTTTTGGATACTATGACATCATAATACTTATCATATTTAATTAGTTCAAAAAAATCAATTGTCTTAATAATTTTTGAAAAATTCACCATTGATGTTTTCAACATACTAGTTTTGAAAAAAAAATTACCAAACTATTTTTCTAAATATGATAATTCCCACCTTAAAATGAAAATCCTTATTTATTAAAAAATTATTATTTTTAAAATAATAACTAATTTCAGGTCATTATAAAAATTAAATTGGACTTCATAAAATTGTATTTTCTAGTAAAATTAAGTTAATATAATTTAATAAGACTATTTAAAAAAATAAAATTTATTCCAATAATGATGAATTTATAATAAAGGTTGTTTTATTTGAAACTATATATTTCCCAAAAAATAATTTTCTTTCTTTGTATCATAATATAATTTTATTTATCTCATATAAAATAATATATATATATATATAATGAAAATGATTCAATAAAATCAATAAGTTGTCAAAGAAAATATAAAAAATCATACTAATAGGATGTAGATACATAACCACTGATTACACCAGTGTACACACTGAGGTTAATGTGTGAAATGCTAGTGAATTATTAGGAATGTATGATGAACATGGTATTAGTGGTGATCTATATAATATTGAACATATCACATGTGTATTTTCACTAATGTTTCATCTTTTGTACCTCATCATTGGAATGGCCAATTGGAAATAATATTGATTCCATATTCTTCAGAGGAATAATTAGTTGGGCCTCAGATAGAATGATCCTACTGGTCAAGGAGAGTGCTTCATATTTTGGATTCAATTAAATGTATTGTAGCAAAAAATATATGATAATATTAAAATATATTATAGATTGGGTTTATAAAAAATCGTTTTGATGCTTAATGGTCTATTGAGATCTATAATCAAGTTATAGATCTAGTTTAAAACTATCCAAAATAATGTTTTAAGATTTTTTTCTAAAATTATATTACTTAGTAATTCATTTATTCCTAATGAAAATTTATTTATAAATGTTTGTGTTATTACAATAATACCCTATAGAAAAATTTTCCCCAAAACTGTATTTCATAAACTAAAAATTATTACGGTACTTTTGTTTTATCA
The DNA here is from genome assembly GCA_963277665.1 of Viscum album. Lineage (NCBI taxonomy): Eukaryota > Viridiplantae > Streptophyta > Magnoliopsida > Santalales > Viscaceae > Viscum > Viscum album. The sequence goes on from OY728163.1 coordinate 2,119,949,155, forward strand.
CCTCTTCTAATCCATGTGTCACCACCTCAAACATGTATTAATTCTATAACACATTTACTAGGTGACTTTTCTTTCTTCATAGAACATTTTCTCTATGAAATATGATCTTAATTGGATTAACCTCATATGTAATTTCATTATCTGAGGATAATAACTATTGATTTAGTATATGTGAGAGGTATGGATTTTATTTATTTAAGGTGATACATGTAACACATAATTTAAATAGGTTAGGTTATTTTGGATTGATAGTTGATAGTGCACAATACTGATGCGTTCAATTATTCCAAATGGGGTGATTTATCAATGACTGTGATTTTTATTATTCCCAAACCTCATGAATTTCATCCATTTTGATATAAGAAATAACACCATATCTCAAACCAAAAACTCTTTATCCCATCAACTTTTTCTTGGGTAGTTATTGTATAAAATTTGTATAAATTTCATGTGAAGATGATTATGTTAAAACTTTTCTATTATTAATTGGATAAGTCTAAATCTCATTATGTTAATCAATTTAAAATAATACTAGCACATTTGAGTCTAATACCTATCCCTATACATATCATCATAATGTCCCATTTGAATACTACAATGGAAACAGTTTTTATGTCATAAATCTTCTAGGGGAAGGTGTTAATACAAACATCCATAGAAAACCATTGAACCTAATATCAGAATATTCTTTGTAGTTTGAATTAATATATTTAACTTTTCATCCATCTATAAGTTATAAATATTAATAAAACTCATCTCGTTATCTAACACTTTCTAAATGCTTCTCTAGAACCTCAAGGTAAACCTCAAATCTTAATTAGATACAATAGAGAGTGGTAATCCATGCACTCCCACCACCTCTATTATGAAATTCATAGCATGTTGTTCAAGAGATAAAAAATCAATGATTGTAATGAAATTAACTATATTTTTAATTATATTGTCCACCACCAAAATGAAGTTATTTACATTAGATAACCTGTGGATTCCAATGAAAAAAACAAGGGTGATATTTTCCCTTTTCTGTACTATTATTGGATTTTGAATCATTATACCATTATACTTCTATTATTTGTCCTTAAATTTTTATCATACCAAGAAAAAATATATAAATTTTAAAATATACCACTTTATGTTAAAAATTCTATATATATCATATAGCTAATAATATGAATATTGAAGGATGAGCTATGTGCATCATCAAAAAGTTCCCAACATATTTATATTTATGATCGTACATATATCTAGGTACAAACACTTATAAATCTATATTTATAAAAGATGACATCATGAATAATCTCTAACATTATTTGTACCTCCTCATCATTGTTTTAGGCCTCATTGATTCTATTCATAATGAATGTTTGTTTTGTTATTTGAGAAAGGTGGAATGATGTTCCTTTATTTCATTCACATGTTCATACATCCTATTTACAAAAACATAGGACCACATTAAATCATCTTCATGGATTGGTTTATAGAATCCTCCATACTAAGAACATATACTACATTATTCACCATCTCAAGATGGTAAATTATTTAACACTAAATATCCTTAAATATCTCATTCAAAAATCATTGGAACTTATTGTGATTATTTTTCATAAATGTATACATAAAGGATTTTTTTTATCCAGATATATTCCACACTTTTCTACATAGATATAGTTATTTAAAATCTTCATTATGAAGTCCATGTGAGCCAATTCCAGATCATGTATAACATAGTTCTACTCAAGTATCATTAATTTGTTGTAGGAATATTCTATAACTTTTTCATTTTTCATGAGTACACAAACCAATACCTTTTTGAGTGCATCAATTTAGATAACAAATCCATTCCCACTGTTGGATAATGTGAGAAAAGGTTTAGTGACTTGAATCTTACTTATCTATTTCATGATTTCCTTAAATTCATTAGTCTAGGAAAAAATTACCTTCCTTCTAAGTTATCATGGTTAGTGGGTTTTAAAATCTTGATTGTTTTCTCACAAATCAAGGATATTACCCACCCGGTCCATGAAATCTAAAGATACATATTATTAATGTTTGTATGTGCCATCCCTAAATTACCTCTACCTTAATTGGATACATATATATATATCCCATTAATAGTTATAAAATTCTATAGTAATGTTACTTTATCCATTCAAAACTTTCATTTACTATATTTCATATATAACCTTTCAATTTTCAAGCTCTTCAGTAATTTTTTCCAATTCTATTCATGTTACCCATTGATTTTAGAGTAGATATGAATATATTTAATAATGACTAACAAAATTTTTTATGGTATTCCCATGATAATATATAATTTATGTCCATAGAGATATTTGGATAAATAGTGAGTCCAAATGGGATCAATATATACTCATAATTCCTTTACCTTGTGAAAAAAATACTTATTGGGGTTGTCATACTTAATCATCTTTTACATGATATTATCATAATTAAAGATACACCATTAAGATTTATTGGGCTCTATATAGCTACTCAAACATGTCATAAATCATTGGTAGAGGATACTTTTTTTAATAATGTTAATGGACTTACAATAATAAACAAAATGGAACATTGACCCATCCTTCTTATTAATTAAATAGACCAACACACCCCACTATAAATAACTTGAGCATACAAACCCATTATCAAGATTCTCATGTATTTTACTCTTCATATCTTCATGTTCAAAATTGGATATTATATATAGAGTCTTTAATATTAGAAAGTCAATAAGTATAAGTTCAATTGATAACTCAACCTCATTGATAAGAGGAAGACTGGGTAATTAATTAGAGAATATATCAATATATATATTACCATACATTGGGAATGTCATCAAGGATGATATATTCCTTAGTACTATTATATTTATCTATATATTATTTCTAATAGTTAAAATAATATGATTCTGGAGATGATGATTCCCGAGGAGACCCAACCTCCTACTCACACATATATATAATTGAATTTTGATTCATGGTATGGAGGGTGATTTTATACTATTAGAAATTTATATTGGCTCAACATAAAGAATGTAAATACATACCTATAATAGCATTGAATTCTTCTAAAGGGAATATTGTTATGATATCTTGGAAATTTATAAAGAAACTATTTATATAATAGATGTTATATACTTGGGATGTAATAATTTCCCCATTTTACATTTTCATCAATAGCTTGACTTTTGGTATTTGAATAGTAAAAATAAACTTGTTTTATATAGATGGATGTATAGATTATTAATAAAAAATTATGTTTACTATTCTTTGGTGAATAAATATCATACCAATCAGTAATTTATTTTCAGGATCAACCTCATAAGTTATGATTGAATATTCTCTTTGTTTATATTAAGGCCTTATAGGTTTATATCACTGGATGTATTTGTAAATAATTTTTTTGGTGATTTAGATTTCATATTTTATATGTTTTGTATAGTTGAAACAATATTAAACTAGATGGGGTTTCTTATAAAATTCTTTTATTCAATAACATCATTAGATTTACCCAATTGTATTCAGAAGCTTTGTTCCCCTATATAAAAACCCAAAATAATTACCTTGTCAACTTCATGTAATTTTTTTAATTATTATTCCACCAAAATTGACAAGATGGATGTTATACATCCTTACCACTATAATATTTCTCTATGACTAAAACAATTAATCTCCATTCACACATCCTTAATCTAGTTCTGTGAGGTACTTGAGATTTTTTGATCTATATTTTGACATTGATGTAACATAGTAAAATAAATTTATAACTATAAAAATAATGAATTGCTAAATATTTTCTCAGATTATTCTTTATCCCATATAAGAAGTGGTCAAATTTACATTATTATTAAATTAAAAATATTTAGTTTTATTATTAATTTCTATTCAAATTTTCCTCATACACCCCAATGGATTCATTCACCTTTTTCATGTGTCTAATGAATTATCTCTCCATTTTAATTAGTAGAGTGAAAGAAAAATATTTATTAAAAATAATTCTCTAATTATTCTCACTACATCATAATGAAATATTATTTGGGTTTCTTATTCTGAATCAACATCAACCATTGATCTTATTTTCCCTCTATTTGATAATCATTCAGAATGAACTTCACTTTATATGATAATTGAAGGTCATATATGATCCTTTCAATGGAGTTGATCTAATTTTTCATAGTTAAGTGGAAATAATATCCACTGAATGTTAGTAAGATTTTTTATATAAATCTCTCAATTTAAATATTCCCTTTATTAGGGGGTGTGGGAGTTCCTCTTGATTAATTTTTTTATTAAAAAATTACGTAATTGTGTATTTTTCATGATGTTCTTGAATAATTCTCTAATTTTATTAGGAAACTCATTTGAATATTCATCACATTATCCATGACATTGGTTATTGAAAAAGTTCCTCTTATTTATAGAAATTGAATAAAATAAAGGAAAATTTAAGGATGGGAATATTGAAATTATTAAAAATATAAAATGGAAACTATTAAAATTTAAAGGATGATCTATATATTATAATTATTAATTAAAATATCAATTTTTTTGTTTCAGTATATGTTATCCATGACTTATTTCCTAACATTAAATTATATAATCATTATTATATTATTTTTATTGGTTAGAAAAAATAATATCATTAACTGAAGAATATTCATTAGGAGTCTCCAGATAGAATTGAAGTCTTAGGAATATTTTTCATGCACTGATTAGAGGTTAATTTAATAAAAAATTATTTCATTTATAGTTATTATACTTAGGTACAAATTTTCTATAGCTTAATCCACTTTCTAATATGCAGACCATGATGTATTTTCTATGAAAACAAAGAACCCTATACATTAAATATATATATGTGTGTGTGTGTGTGTGTGTGTGTTTTCAATGATTATTCATATCCATAATTGATTCACTAAGGTTTTATCATTCTAATTCTAGAAAATAACTATAAGTTATCTAATAATGACTATAAAAAATGATATATTTTATTCACTTTATTTTTTGATTTATTATATTTGGATAAACATATGTCAATCACAGATGGTTGGGAGATATAATGTCATGGGTTATTAAGACACATATCACAATTACATTAAACATGGATATAATAACATTTTAAAAAAACTCTATATAATTCCCTTATATTCCATTGATGTTATAATAATGCATGAGATAAACTATTGATGTACATGAGAATGTAATGAGCTATAAATCCTAGTAGGGGAATAATAAAATTATACCATGGAGTAATGTACTAATTTTTATTCAATGAAAATAAATAGGTGGATTAAAAATTTGAGATTCATAATCACGAACATTGAAGCATGAAATTTGATAATAACATCATTTAAATATAGGAATGTTGTGAAAATATAAAACTTAACACCGTAAGCTTAAGTAGAGGATCACCAATGAGACATAATTATATTATGTGATCTATATATCTCCCATGAACAATAAATTGTATCACATTAGATTAAGAAATAACCCAATGCATTATAGGGATATATAATTATAATTTGTCATGTCACTCTTATATCAATTATATGCATCTGTGAGTCATATAGATCATACAACATAAAAAAATATTTCATCACATTTAATCACATATTTGTGGAATGTTATTTGAATACATGTATGTACCTAATTAATTAATTATATATACATATATGTGAATAACCAGGAATGGAAATACATATTGGATTTCACAACACAATATATTGGCAAGGAAAATTGAGGGATAATTTTAGTAGCATAACGAGAGTACATAATTCTTGATGAAGATGAATAATGACTATGAAATTTGGTATAACATTACCTAAAATTCTTATAGTGAGTAACGGTTTGTTGAAGAATATATTTCAACAATGATAATTGGAAATAAAAATTATCAATACATAGAAACTACTTGAATAAAGAGGAGGAAAAAGAGAATATCTGATCTTGATAAGGTTCTTGTAAAATATTATAAGGGGATTCTTAAGAACATGGGATCAACATGGGGTATTTAGAGAGGTATGTGAAGAGTAAATTAATGATCAGTAGGATGTGAGTGAATAGGATTGGGAGGTTTTTTTAGTATCAATAGAAAAGGGGATTAGAATTCATTATTAACTTCTAAACATAGGTTTCAGACTCTATGTGATAAAATAATCAAAACTACAAAATATCATATTGTTTTTCCAATGGGTTTTACTAAAGTTGAGTGGTTTATAATATTTAATTTGTTTATGAATAGAAATGATTAAAAATACCATTCATGATGTGTATGTGAGTCATGTTCATAAATTATTTTTCTTAACCCACAAAATATAATATAGGATATCAATGATTCATTTTATGTATATAAAATTAATAAAATAGAATAAAAAACACATTATTTTAAATTGTAAATTTATATTGATATCTAGATTCCCTTTATATCATTTAATAACTATATTTTAGTCTATGATAATTCTATAATCCATACCGTATATTTACACTAAATTTTATTTTTTTTCAAAAAAATTACAGTCTCATAAAATTATAAAAAATTCACCATTTGAAAATTTCCAATATATTGATGTCAAAAATGTATCTTATTTTACCAAAAAAATAAAAAAAATTATCCTCTCGTCCTTTAAATAAAATTCTTATTTACTAAAAAAATATTGTTTTTTTAAAAAATAAAAACATTTTGAGTCATTTGAAAACTATATAGGACTTCAATAAATTATATTCATATTTATATTTAAATTAATAATATTTGATAATTCTATTTCATTAAAATAACACTTCTGTAAATTTTTTGAATTTATTAAAATATTTTTTTTAATTGAAACTATAAATTTTGCAAAAATACAATTTTGGATTCATTTTATCAAAATCTAATATAAATCAACTCATATATAATATATATTTATTTATAAAATAATACTGATAAGTAATCATTATAATAATTATTTTTTTAATTTAAAATATAAATAATTCATAATATTATTTTCTAGATACATAAACTATTATTACACCAGTGTATGACCTAAGGGTAGGGTGGGTGATGGTAATACTTTTTGAGGTGGTTCAAAAATCATGTTTTTATGGTGATATCTATAAGTTTGGACATCTACTATAAATGGTTTATCTCACATTTCAGTTATTGAGACTCATCCTTGTGTGGGAAACTATCAAATCATAATGATGATATCTCTCTTAAAAGTTCTGATAAATTAGATTCATAGGGTATGATCCTATTATTTGAGAAAATATATACTTCCTTTTATTTCAATGGTATTTATTATAACAATAAATATATATTAACAAAAAAATCAATAAATAATGTCTATATTACCAATGGTTATGATACATAATGGTCTTTTGATCCCGATTGTCAAATTATGACTATAGAATAAAATGGTCAGAAATTATATACAGTGCAGCTGTTTTCTATAACTACATTATAGAATAATGTATTTATTTCAAAAGGAATTTTATTTATAATATTTAATGTCATTATATATTATGTTATTGGTCATTTCAATTTATCAGTTTTGGAATGTCAACAAAAGAATACAGAACATGTAGGTTTATCAAAGAAGATATGAATCATGATTGATGAGTGATATCCAGACAGAGGGATTTTATTAAAAGTTAAAGGTTCGTAGTAGGTTGAATGATCTTGAGACATTAAAACATTTATCTATGGGTTCATTGGCATGATTTTAGACACCAAACTTGGACATTAGGTGGTTTAGAAAAATTCCACTATGAAAAGAGTTGAGGGGGTCATAAACTAATTGTATCAAAGAGAATCAATTAAATTATCTATGACATTATCATATTGATTAGAATTTAATTATCAAGTATAAGGAATAATATTTAATTTTTATTATTGTTTAATGACAAGTATTTATTTATCAGTGTATAATATAGTTATATAAATTTATTTAATTAAATAAATTGATGTTATATGTGGTTTAGTAAATAATTAATTTGATTAGTAGAATGAGTTTTTATTTTTTGAGAATGTGAAATTATTTAAATGAATATTAATTTATTTTTTAAAGAAAAATAATATTTATTTTCACCATGGGTTATGGTAATGTCATGTAAATAATGATATTATTATTATTTTTTAGACATGGGGGTGATAAGGGTTAAGTGAATATTACATTTTCTTTGAGAAAAATATATTATAAACCTATATCTATAGAAAGTTTACTGCATAATTCTCATTATACTGAAAATATGATATTCCTATGAATTTTTGTTCAAAATAATTGGAACTCCAGATAATTTTCTCTACATATTGATATTCTCAAGAATAATCCATGTTCCCTGAGATTTTTTGATCCTCCTGCATTCTATCTTATAGTGATAGAATCAATAGAATCTATCAATCCTCATTGAGACTCTATGGTGTGATCAATGAAGAATTACCCGTGGTATATTGAAATGTACACCAAAATTTGGGGAACCCTACTGTAATGTTAATATATTCTTTTTATTTCATTAAATCCCCACTAGAGGGAGTATATGCTTGATTTAACCTTCAAAATGATGGTTCAAAAAGAAGGTTCGCACACATTTGAAAATAAATAATTAAGTTAAAGATGGATTATTTATTTATCTAGCTAAATAAATTATAAATTACATATTAATAACTATTTTCATTGAATCTAAAAACACTAATATACCATGTTTTGTGCATAACTCGGAATAATTAGCTAGAAAACATTTTTTGGGCATGGTCCTTAATACTTTTATTATGATCTAGAACCATCTCCCTGATCTTTGAAGGTGTCATATTAATATAAAACAAGTTTCAATATCATTTACATAATGGATAGGGAGTATGAATCCTCATGTTGAGGTTACTCACATGGGGAATTTATCCCAACTAGATCTCATTCCTTATTGTGAAATGGTGGTTTAGCCCATACATTTTCTTCCATTTCATGTTTTGAGGAAGTATTAGATTATTCTAATTACATTTTATATTTATAAATTGATATACCTTAAAAATAATCCAACACATTCTTCCGAAGTAAGTACATATAGTGGGACTAAAGGATTATGGTCCTTTCAGTCTCCAGAATGAGTGACTTAAATCACAAACTACTCCCATGGTTTTGTTCTAAGGATTTTTTAATATCTCTAGTGAATACTCAGTGGTTTTAGATCCTAAATTATTAGAATTTATCTACAATTGATTCCCCTTTTTATAATTATGGTGTCTGAATGGTAACTTTCTAATTTTGAGATTGTCCAAATATTAGCAAGCCCTTCCAAAGCATTATTTTATACATTTTTTGAAGTAAATATACTATTTTAGTCATCATGAAAATGACATACATGATTTTTTAATCAATGAGGAAACCATTAAGGTTGTTGGTGTCATGGGGAGTACCTCCAAAGTACACCTCTTGACCACATGGAGGGCCTCTATGATAAATTTAAGTGGTTTCAATAATTATGTCAGTTGGTACATTGCACTAGGGGTAATTCATGTTCAATATCCTATTTTATAAAAGATATATTCCTATTTATTATATAAAGTGTTATAGGATGTTTTAGAACCTATATGATAATCCTATCATAAAGTAAGAGTGGAATATATCCACCGGTATGGGATTTGTAAAATTTGAACTGGTACAATTCGAATAGATATAGACACAACATGTTTAGTTTGTAACTATGTGGTCCTATGTTTATAGTTATTTCAGTTTGTGAAATCCCTCCTCAGTTACTCATGTGTGGTAGAAGATGTTATAACACTGTGGATTTCAACTACATCCTCATCGTGTGGGAATAAAATAAGGACTCGACCATAAGCATTATAAATTTTAGTGTATGTACACTCGAATTAACATTCATTTCCCAGGTAACATTTATTATTAGTGTATTATAGAGTTAGGTCATAAATCATACAAAAGAAAAAAAATATATTGAAAAATTGGACACTTTTGATTGTTATCCATTTTCTATGATAATGTTTAAAATAAGATAAGATTTCATTTCATGTAAAATATTCACAACATTTAACATGACTTCATAATTTCCCTTACACATAAATAATTTCTATCAAAAAAATATTTAAATTTTTTATGAGAACAAAAACCTCATTAAGGGATATAAAATAATATATATATACTTGTTAGTCCATGAAAAATTATATAAATTTTCCTTTTAAAAGTAATATTTGGGTCAAAGTAATCATTTTCATACCTAATAAATGACATACTCCACCAAAATAATTTCATAAAATTTATTTTAATAAAAACATAAAGGAAAATTAAATCATATAATGTTTTCTTTGAAAACATGATAAACACATGAAAACTTTTTCACAATGTTATAATTTTCAACCCTAATAATTAGTAATTGCTTTATTTTGAAAATTAAATCACTGCTTACCTTTTTCTAATCATCATATTACCATAAAACCCAAAGAAATTATATATAAAATATATAGTATTAATGGTACATTACATTATATAACACTCATACAAATGGAATAAAAATAAATTAAATTTCATAACTAATTCATTATATGTCTATTATGGTCCCACCCATCCTTGGTTTATAACATAACCACCCATCCATGGTTTATAATGTGAACACTTATACTCAGTTCATAATGTAACCACGGGCCAATGGTTTATAATATAACCAACTATAATTTTAAAAAAATTACAAAAACTAAAACATAATAAAAACACATATAGGATTTCAATTTTTATAAATAAACTCATAAGATATTCTTTCTACCATAAGAATAAATTTCCTAATATTAAAATATCAATCACATTTATAACATCATTGTATATACCAAAATACCAAGAAAAATGGAATGATGGGTTTTCATTAAATGAAAAATGAATGATTGTATAGGAATACAGAAAATAAATAATGGTAACAGTGGTAGGAATGGTCATTTTTTTCAAATACGTAAAATAGAACATTCCTTCTGTCTTTTTGTTAATATGTTTTTCACAAAACATATAAAAATATTTTTTTTGAAAACCATTAAAAGAAACTCAAAATAGAAATATAATGCACTTTATAATTATTGTATACACATTTAAATAAATAAAGAAAATAATTTCAAGAATATGAATATGGAATAAAAAGTTTTAGAAATTAAATATTTAAAGCATTTTAAAAAATGGATTTTTATGTAAAGTGTTTATTATATAAAACCATAAAAATAATGTTTATTTATTAATATTCTTTAGAAACTCATATATAGTCAAAAAATATCTTTATCATCTATTTATATACAAATAATAATTTTCTTGAAACATTTTAGAGAACATTTATGAAAAATATTTAGAATTTTAATCTTTGAAATGTTTTAAAATTGGGTTTTAAGTAAAAGGGTCCCCTACCTTGTGTCTTATTTGTCACATATTTTCATTATCATCATGAATGTTAAAAATATGTTAATTAATTATTTTAATATTAAATATTTTCATATTTATTATTCCTTTTATTTTATCTCTTACCTTCCTATATGAAATTTGTTAATCATTTATGTTCACTTCACAACTTTTCATAGTATTCAACTTAAAAATCAAAAAATATTTTAGTGGGTTGCCTGTAGTCTAAGTGGTCATTATTTAAAAATATATAAAATAATAGTAATGAAATATTTAGAATTAATATATATAAATTAATAATTTAAATCTAATAATCAATTTTGGTTATTAAATATGAACAATATTACAAACATTGTGATTGTATGTTGTATGTACATACGAGTAACATTTCCATTATATAATGATTATTATATTAAGAATGTAAGTATTATTTTATATTTAAATAATAATAATAATATAATAATTAACATATAATTTTTTAAATAATGTTACATATATCATCCATGTGATTTGGTGATGAAAATGAACCACATCACATCATTAAAATGGTAGTCCCCATGTACGGAGGAATGATGTTATAATTATTAAGAAGGTAAAATGGTATGAAATAAAATGATAAATTATATTTTAATAATTATAAATATTTCATTAATATCATCATTTTTTTCATATATATATATATATATATATATATTATACTTTTATTGACCTTATCCTTATTAAATTCCTTATAAATCATTATTGAAATACAAATCACATCACTTCATGAGGTGGTATTCTTCGACACATATGAGTGACATTATCATATCACCCATGGAATGGAAATTGAGATGTTATATGTGATATAATAATTAAATAAGTTTAATTATGTTAAAATTATCATATATATACTTTAAATCCTTCATTATAACAAGTTATGATAACTAATGATAAAAACAAATTAAATCGGTTTCTAAAGTGGTAGTCTGCCTTACACATGAATGGTTATTTAATTTCCCATTTCATAAAAGTGTAGATGGGTGTAGGTTATTTCATTAACATAATAACATATAATTATAATTTAGATATTATTTATTTATATAATCATTATTTAATATAATTTTAAAGAGGATTAATAATAAATAAAATAAAATTCAAGGTTAACAAAGACATATTTTTAAGAGAAATCCTCCTTAGATTATGATGAAATCCTTATTTGGATTGAGTTATGAACAAAAAATGTATCTATATATAGGGTATAGAAGTGTGTATGGTATTCGGGTAGGTATTTTTTTATCCAAAAGGATTTAATGTTACGAATATAAAATAATATGATGTTTCCTTTTATAAATAAGGGAGAGGGAACACTTCGAATTTTTAAAAATAAAAAGTTATACCCAATTTTTTCAATTGAATAATAGAACAAAAAATAAACATTATATAGTATTATATGATATAAGTTCAAAATATTTCCAAAAAATATAATGTATACTTGTTTTTAGGTCATTTTAATCAATATATTTTTAGTTTAACTTCTTGGTAAACATGTTTTTACCTTAATCATGTTAAAAGATTATTTATTTTTTCATTATTAAATATGACCAGAAATTAAGTTGAAAAATTTATATAATATATATTATTTTAAATATAAAATTGAATCTATTTTAAAAAATTCAATTAATAGGAGTGGAAAATATTAATTTAAAATTAAACCTACAAACTCGATGAAATAGAGCTTTTCAAAAAGTGTATTTCATAATAAAATTTCATTTTATATTAAATCAATGCCTATAAATAATAAATATATAAATTTAAATTAATATTAATATATATATAATATTTAAATTCCATCTATATAATTCCTCATTATGGGTTATTTTAATTAACTAAAGTGAAGACATGTTATTAACTTTAAATAGTTTTTAGAAAAACCAATTTTCAATCCCAAAAATAAACTTTTACAAAAAAACAATATATAGAAGATTAAAATTTAATATGCGGATTAAATATAAATAAATAATACTTATATTACTTAAAATAATATTCAAACATTATTGTAATTTTGAATTTATTAATTTATTGAAACTAAATGTAATTTTTTAGAAAAAATATTTTTCTCTATTCGTATAAAAATAAATAAATTACAAAAAACCCAAAAATATCACCCTAAGTTAATACTGATATAATTATTTCAAAAATGAACTTGATTTTATCAAATACATTTTAAAAAAATTAATTATTAATTATATTTTTTTCTCAAAAAAAGAAAAAAATAATTTTTAATAAACAAAACTACATAACTAAAAATTGAATAACTATTTACTAAGAATATATCAAAAAATTATATTGAGTATAAAATTTAAATATATATATATATATATCAAAAATAATTTAATCTTATTCAAACCACCAATTTAAGAGTTAGGATGTAATGTCCATATATTTTACAAGTCTTTTAGGCTCAATGTGGCATGTCAATTATGCTATGGACATAATTTTCTTCTTTTAAAACATCATGTTTTTACAAAACTAATGTAGGAGGCCTTTGTAGAGGGACTCCAAAAATGGATTATATTGGAAATAATTTCTTCTTTTCTACAGTGACTTGAATATTTATTGCAGTGATAGTGCAGCACCATGACATCTGGGCCCACCTCATCCAACTACCATCTTGGGATGATTACCTCTCATTCATAATGAAAAATTAGGAAAATTGTCACGACCCATCCCCCAGGGCCCGTGTCGTGACTACCCCAAGCCCTCCTTCCACAGGCCAAGGGCTGGCGACTAGCACCGAAAGGCGTATTCCCTATAACTAGGAAGGCATTGTCTTTGTATCCTGTAAACACACTCAACCAAGCACACAGCAACATATGAACACAAGTAAACTATATAAAAAAGAGTGTTGAAAGTAAAAGGGACTAGAAATACAAGCCCAACTGTAAAGATACAAGTACAACTGAAATACAACTGAATGAAAAAGGAAAATAGCTACTGGGTCGTCCTCCGAGGTTCCTACATCAAGGGTAGGTACAGATCGCCTCCTCAGCACTCCACGTCCGTCTGTCTCCCCTACATGCTATCACGTCGTATGGTCCACCACCAGGAACCATCCAAACCTGGTATCCTCAGTATTGATCAACATTGTATGTCATCTACACCAAACACAACAAGGTGTGGGCATAACCCGTGTAGGGGTGAGTATAATGATACTCAATAGGGACCCTGAGACCCTCAGGGTCTCACAAAATCTACAAAGGATAAATCTCAAAGAATGAAGTCAACTGTCAACCCTACTTAGGTATATACTCATGCATATACCTAAGTTATCAAGTATACCCATCTCAATCATGAGGAAACACAGGGTCCAACCCAAAATCCCAAAGCTTAACTGTTCCACAAAGGAAGGAAAACCACAAAGACAAGTACCACATAGGTACGCCACACAGAAGAATACCACCAAGGTATTACCACGAAGGAAATTACCTCACTGGTATGAACTCATATCATTCCAGGTATAACTTAAGTATAGTAGTAGAGATTATTAGATGTAACTACTAAATCAACTTACTCTGTTAAGAGGAAGACCCATATAGGATCACCTGGTGCTGACCCACACAGGATCACAAGGTGCTGACTCACATAGAATCGCTAAGTGCTGACCCTCACAGGATCACAAGGTGCTGACCCACATAGGATCGCTAAGTGCTGACCCACATAGGATTTCAAGGTGCCAACCCACAGAGGATCTCTAGGTGCTGACCCACACAGGATCTCTCTAAGTGCTGACCCACACGGGATCGCTAAGTGCTAACTCACACAGGATCGCAAGGTGCTGACCCACATAGGATCACTAGGTGCTGACCCACACAGGATCACTCTAAGTGCTGACCCACACAGGATCTCTCTAGGTGCTAACCCATATAGGATCGATCTAGGTGCTGACCCACATAGGATCACTCTACATTCTTCACATCACAGCCAGCTACTGGGTTCCCGCACTATGTGTGCTCGTCTCTGGGAGGATTTTCTCCACAAGCTACTGGTCGATACTCCAATTGCCATGAAGTCCCACGAAGAAGTATCTCAAAGGACCGTCATGTCATAGGGGTCTCAACGTAATAGACGGCGCGTCATTCAGATGCTCAGTCTTTGAGTTATTATCCTTTTTGTCCCGAGGGCCTAGTTGGATTCGTGCTCGAACCAACCTGACCATTACCCAACTTTATCCAAAAATCCAATGGGGTATACCAAAGGGATTATCTTGCTCCAAGGTTTCTGGCACCACTAACGGTTCGTCAAATGGACATTCGGTGCCAAAGTTATGGCCCAAGTAAAGTATAGGGTCGTATCTGGTCCGGGTCCGGTCCGACTCTGTCGGACCGACCTGGCCCGTTGGGCGGCTCGGCAGGCCGCGAGGGTAGCGAGGATGCGGGGGTGCCGCAGGTGTGTGGGGTGGTGAGGTCATGGGGGTGTCGTGAGGGCGCAGGGCGGCCCGACCGTGGGGGGTGTCGTGAGGGCGCGAGGCTGCAGGGCGGCTCGGCCGGAGCATCTCAGCCGGGAGGGCAGAGGCCGCGGGGTGGCTCGGTCAGGGTGGCTCTTCTAGGAGGGTGGAGGTCGCGGGTGTCGTGGGGTGGCTCGGCCTGGAGGGTGGAGGCCGCGGGGCGGCTCGGTCGGAGCGGTTCGGCCAGGAGGGCGGAGGCCATAGGTGTTGCGGGGTGGCTCGGCCAGGGCGGCACAATGAGGTCGCAGGGCGGCGATGGCTGCAGACGGTGGAGCGCCGTGGGGAGTGGAGGCTGCGGGGCGGCGGGGCGGCGTGCCTTCGTCGGTGGTTCTTGAGTTCCACCGATTCCAATCGCCAGCACCGATCGCCATCACCAAAGTCACCTTCTTTCATCACGATGGATACACCATTTAAGAAGAACGATGGAGGGGTCGGGACATGTTTGTTTCACTCGCACCCTCCATGTTAGAGCGGTATCAAGCGGCTCAACAAGAACAAGAATATCAAGAACGGGTAAAGGAAAATAATTTAAACACCCTCCCTACCTCGTTCATTTGATACGTTGGAGATTTTATGTGGGGAAGGAGACGATGTCATTGGGAATAGATAGATGTTGGTGACATCAGCGTTTCCTTGATCTTCGGTTTGTTGACATTGAAGATGTTCCTCATCAACGAATGTCTCATGGAAGAAGTTAGAGTTGAAGACGGCATTCTTCATTAGAGAGCTTTCTCCCACGGCTCCTTCCTCCCAATTCCACCAAAAATGCCAAGTAGCCAACATAATAGATTATGTTGTCTATTTAGTTCATTGGCATAAATTCAAAAAGGCTTAATTAATTAACTAGGTTGTCGTAATAAATGTTGGAGGAGTTGAAGAGGCTCCCCCACATTTAATAGGAAGTTTGAGGATTTCTCCCATTAAAGGGGAGTTCAAGGGGGGTTTATACTCGGGTGGTCCCCACCACCATAACCTCTCAAGGGAGGTTTAGTTCAGGTGGTCCCCACCTCTAAAAACATCCACATGGGAGTTTAAAAATAAAATAAAAATAAAATGTTACACCATTTTATTTTATTTTTATTCTTTCACAAATAAGTGAAAAACTAACTTCCACCTTCGACCTACTATGGTCAAGGTGAAGGTCTTCTTAAGTGAATACCGGCGTTGCAAGTTCAACGGTGCCCTCAGATTTCAATTCTAAGCACCGGTTCAAAAGTTAGAAAAACCCGCTCACACATATACTGAACGTACCTGAAAAAAAGTTCAAAAATTCATTCTGGGCACTCCGGGCCTTGGAATCACGCGCCGTCAATTTTCACGGACTCATAAATTTCCCATTTAATTAAAAAAAATTACATGGAAATTCTGAGTCTTTATATTCTCCTCATCTCAGGGATTTATGTTCCCATAAGCCATAACTCAAACTAAGGGAACAATTGGGGGTACTGAGCATGCATCTGAGCCTCCTAGTCCCATGTTCTCTCCTGGAGGATCTCATGCTGCCAGCGAACGCGCACTAGAGGTATCAACCATCCATGAAGTATTTTCTCCTGTCGATCCTCAATCTCTATTAGAACCTCCATAAAAGTATCCCCATCGTCGACGTCCAACTCTCCATGGTCGATGATGTGAGAAGGTTCATGCACGTATCTCCTAAACTGGGATACGTGGAAGACATCATGCACCCTGTGCAACTGAGGTGGAAGAGCTAAGCAGTAAGCCACCTCGCCAACTCTACTGAGGACTTGAATAGGTCTGATGAAGCTCGGAGATAACTTGTCGCCTCGGCCAAATCTCCACAAACCTCATAGAGGTGAGACCCGTAGAGAGACTTGGTCACCATCCTCGAACTCTAGAGGTCTCCGTCTCCTATCGGCATAAGACTTTTTCCTACTCTGTACAGTCTTCATCCACTCCTGGATGATCTGTACTTTCTCTATGGTAGCCCATACCATCTTTGGTCCCACTAGTTCTGACTCACCTGGGTCAGTCCAACACAAAGGTTATCTATAATTTTTCCCATATAATGCCTCTAAAGGTGTCATCCCAATGGTGGAGTGATAGATGTTTTTGTATGAAAACTCTACCAAAGGCAAGTGATCCTCTCACCTGCGACCGAAGTCGTGGACACAAGTATGCAGCATGTTTTCGAGGGTCTGAATGGTCTGCTTAGTCTGGCCATCCGTATGAGGATGGAAGGCAGTGCTCGAACGAAGATGCATCTCAAAAGCCTCCTGCAACCCCTTCCATAGTCAGGAAGTAAAATGTGCATCACGATTAGAGACAATCGTCGAGGGTACTCCATTTAGTCTCACAATCTCCTGCACATAGAGGCCTCCCAAGCTCTCTATTGAACTCTGCTCTCTGATTGGTAAAAAGTGGGCCGACCTGGTGAGTCGGTCGACGATCACCCATGTAACGCCCCGAGATTTTATGAAAAATATTCTTTTTAATTTCATTAATGTCTTGTGTTGTACGCTACACAAAAAGAAGCTTGCACAACATGCATCCTTGACTTTCCTTGCATTACACGCAAGCGCGACCTTCCGCGATAGTGTGTGTTTTACGCAATACCGAGTTTCACTAAACAATGATATGCTATTAAAATATTATTAAAACCAGCCGTTATGAATAGTAATAACCACTTTTTGAAATTTTGTAAATTTTATTTTTCAAAATGGACTTCATTTTTGGATTCGGAATATCGAAATTAGCTTAGGGTGAAATTTTCGTACTTTTCGGATAACTTTCATTTTCTGATGAATAGTGAAAATTACTAAATTTTAATTAAAAACAACCTTTTTAATCGAAATAATTAATAGTGATAAATTATTAATTTGAGTGGTTTTAAAGTATATTTAGAATATATTTTTACAATTTAATACAGTTTTGTTCATTGGATGTAATTTCACATTTAAACCAGACATAAACAAATGTCAATCTTTTGATAGTTATTATCTCTTAAAAACACGCTATTTGTTTTGACGACGGGAATTAATTTTTAAATTAATTAATGCAACTGATATGTTTTTAATTTGGTAAAATAGACATAATTTTTGAATTCATAATATCAAATATAGCTTAGGCCTAATTTTTTGTATTTTTATGGAAACTTTCATTTTTTGATGAATAGTGAAACCACTAAATGGTAGTTAAAAAAAATGAATTTTTCATAAAACTTAATTTTACCACTTCTGTGAGTGGAATTTAAAAAATCCGAGAGACACGGTTGATATCAGTAAGTAAAATGTGGTTCAATGAGATGAAAATAATTTTTGGTGAATAGTAACTTTTTACTTTTTTTACCACGGTTAAAAGTAAATAGGGTAATTAAGGGTAAAAATGATATTATTATTATCCTAACACATGTCCTAATTCTATTGGATAAGTGTAATTCGACAAAAAACAACCTTAGGAATAAAATATGACTATTTAGGGCCACTTGGATTAGATTAGGACATTTATTATTAATTTATTTAAAGAAGGGTTAAAATAGTTAAAATCAAAGTTTAATAAGTATATCATTTTTAATATAGGGTTATACATAAGATAAATTCAACTATAAATATTCATTAGAAATATAAACATATTTCCTACATAATGATATTTTATTTGTAATTTTTAGACTTTAAATAAGTTAATTTATTTATGACACAAAGATGATGCAGTAATTATCTTATTAATAAAATATTGACATAATTGATGTTATAAATAACCAAATAAATATAATTTGAGAGTTTTTATGAATTCCACTAATTTTCTAGGTTAATATGACATGTTAGTATTGATTTAATTAACTTTTTTCGAACTAATAATTCTTTTATGATTTTTACAAAAATAAATTACTAAATAGTGTCAAAATTGACATAAAATAGTTTTTAAAATAAATATTATATTATTAATTGTTATTTTATTCCTAAAAATCTAAGGTTCGGCCAAATTACTTATATAAGATTATATATGTTAATAATAAACAACTTGGGGTTCTTTTGGCTTGTTATAGTAAGTTTATTAACCTTATAGTGTAAGAACACAAAAAGACACGGTAAAAGTAAAATTATTTAACTTAAAGTTAAATATAAATGATAAGGTTAAAATAGGAACCTAAACTTATCTAAATTCTATTGTATGAGAGTATTTAGACCCATCCCCAACTTATCTTAGAAATATATCAATTTTGAACTATTAAAAACCGAATTTTACTTTATAATAAAATAATATTTTTAGTTATTCCAAAGGTGCCCCTCTCCTCCCTTATAAAAGGGAACCTCCTCCCTCTCTTACTCACACCACTTTGAGCCTTCAAGATCAGCCAGCCCCTGCCAAATTCTCTTCTCCACTTCCATAGCTACATCCTAGAGGTTCTGGTCTTCCTCAAAGACCAATTTTATTGCCCTAAAAGGAGATCTCAAAGAGGCGCTTCAAAGAAGAGGTAATGTCCGATTACCAATTCTTTCAACTTTATTTCTTCTTCCACTTATTATTTTTTAGTTATTTCATTATGAAGTAATAACATCAGTATCACTCATATACTGATATGTTACAACCCTATTTCACCATCTATCCATCCTACGGAAAACGAAATCACCACGCGTGCGTACGTACGGAATACCGTCTCCACGCCGTGGTGTAATCTATTTTCCACCACCACCTTACTTGGATGGGTATAATGGTGTAAATAATGGCTATATATGATTATTGTAAAGTGATATTGATTCTGAAATAGTATACATACACTCCAATACAATTACACGATCATGGGAACGATATCATCGCTCGTGCGTACGTACGGAATACTGTCTCCACGATGTGATGTGACTCGTTCTACATGATCTTAATTGCATAATGATTATATAAATGAATTGAGTGAATAAATATGATATATATTACACAATTACCATTCTGTAAATGAGGTATCTATAACCTAAAAATAAGTATAAGAATTTATTCGACAAAACACGCATAAGAACAAAAAGTAATAAACACCCGAATAAACAAGTAGTAATGAAATATTACTAATAAGAAGCTAAGAATATGATCATATATGATATCATAAAAATAAGTATGATTCTGTAATAATTCAATAACATTATTTAAATCATTATACAGGAGGTTCGGACACTTACGAAGCAAATCGGACCTAAGGTAAGGGAAAATATCACAATCTCATTTTTATCCGAGATTGTTTATACTTTGGTATTTACTGGGGTGTATTTTATCATCCACATCCATGTTTCCTCAATATGTAATATTTATATCCTTATATAGTAGTTTATATCCAATTTTACCCTTCGGTGAGTTTTTAGTAAATAAATGAAAGGAATCTTTTGTCGTTTTTCGTACGAGGTACTTTTTGACTTTTCCGACAAAAGTACGAGAAGAATGTTTTTTTTTACTTATACGGAATGAATGGATTTTTAAAACATTATTTCCAAGAATCTTCCTTTACAAGTTTTCAAGTTTATTTTTAATCAACTTCTTTTAGTTTAGAATTGTATGACATGTTTAGAAAGGAAAAGTTCTTTTGAAGTAGAAAGGATATTTTCCTCAAGAATGGAGTTCAAGTGTTTTATCAAAATTATTTTCCATCTAAGATAATAAAGGTTTTTGTTTCTATCCCTATTATTACATTGATTTTATTATGTTGTGATGGAATTATGTTTATGAATTCCTTTATCTTATATGAATTGTTTTATGATGTCACGATGTTTAAGATTCCCATTTTTATTACATGGGTTATGCTATGATGTATGGTTTATGTTTTTGTAGCACACATAAGAATGGTATCATTATGGGATGGGTGGGACCTATATCTCCCTCCAATGCATTGGGTAAAGATTTTATATCTCATGAGATAAACATGGCTGGAACAGCAAGTTAAACCGGTTCAGTGAAACAGGACTGAAACGAGGAGTGAACTCGGTTCAGAAATGGACTTTGTCCACTAAGATAGTCTTGGCAATGAATCTTTACTAATAAGAAATGATTCTCTATGATTATGTGTGTATGCCACAAAGTTTCATGTTTTAAGTTATGATTATTGGGATTACATTTCACTACTATGATTTATCCCATGTTATGATATTATGATCTCTTTTACAGGTTAAGAGTTCCAAAATGTTATGTTCTTATGAATATGATGTGATTGATATTTCTTTTGTTTACCCTTACTGAGCATTTGAGCTCACCCTTTTATGTTTTCTTTTCCCCAGGATATAAAGAAAGATTTTAGGTAAAAAAAAGGGAATATCTTTATGGGAGATGTTGAAGATCTTTCACCATGATTAGAAGATTATATTCTGAGTTTCCAAAGACACTAAACTATTACGGTCCTTGTGTGTGTGTTTTTGTTATGTACTAAGTATTCCGCAAAAGTAATGTAATGTCCATGTACGTCAAGCTTTGGGTCTCTACAACCCAAATTGAGTCATTTCCCCTGAATATATGTGGAAGTCCTGTCACGAAGTCCATAGATATACCATCCCACTTCCACTTTGGGACCTCTAAATGTTGAACCAAGCATGCTGGTACCTGATGCTCTGTCTTCACTTGCTGACAAGTGAGGCACCGAGAAACAAACTCTGCTACTGTTTTCTTCATTCCCAGCCACCAGTGTTGTCATCTAAGATCCTGGTACATCTTCGCCACTCTTGGATATACCGCTAGAAGGGATGTGTGGAACACCCTCATCACTTCCTCCCAAAGCAACACTGGTACCATGGTACGTCCTTTGAAGAGGATAATGTGCTCCCCACCTTTAGAAAATCCATCAGGTGTTTGTCCTGTGGATATTTGAGAACGTCATGTCTCACATTCAGTTTCCCCTTACTATGCCTCCCTGACTCACTGAAGAAGTAGGGGAGTGACTGTAAGAGACTGAAGAAAAGATTCTCCATCTCTATCCACAAAGGATATCTGCAAAATGGCCAGCTGCTCCATCGCCTCGCCTAGCAGCTATATACCAGTCCTCCTACTGAGTGAAACTGCTACAATGTTCCCCTTCCTAGGAGTATAGACTATCTTGAAGTCATAGTCCTAGAGTAATTCAATCCAATGTCGTTGTCTTAGGTTCTGGTCCTTCTGAGAGAAGATATACCTGAGACTCTTATGATCAGAGTACAGTGTAAAGTGTTCACCCATCAAATAGTGTCACCACAACTTCAAGGTGAATAACACTACTACTAACTCTAGGTCATGGGTATCATAGTTCTGCTCACTTTGTCTCATCTGTCAAGAACCATATGTGATCATCACTCGCTCAAGCATTAGGATGCATTCGAGCCTGGTCCCTGATTCGTCGCAGTAGACTACGTACCATACACCCTCCTCTGGAAGCCTCAAGATGGGGGAACTAGTCAGCCTCTGCCTTAGATCCTGAAAACTCCACTGGCATCTCTTTGACCACACGAATGGTTTCCCCTTATTAGTTAACACTGATAGAGGTAATGCAACTCTGGAGAAATTTGGAATAAACCTCTGGTAGTATCCGGCTAAACCCAGGAAACTATGTACCTTTGTCACACTCCTAGGTGGCTCCCAAGAAAGTACCTCCTCAATCTTAGCTGGATCCACTGAAACTCCAGCCTCCGATATGACATGTCCTAGAAATTGAACCTCTCATATCCAAAACTGGCACTTCGAGAGCTTACTATAAAGCTGGTTCTCTCAGAGTGTGTTCAGTACTATCCGCAAATGATAGGCATGCTCCTCAGTAGCCGAGTAGATCAGAATGTCGTCGATTAAGACTACTACACAGTGATCAAGGTATGGCTGAAAGATCCTATTCATGATTCCCATGAATAATACTGGAGCGTTGGTTGTTCCGAATGGCATAACCAAGAACTTTTAATGGTCATACCAAAATCTGAAATCCATCTTCTGCACATCCTCTTCTCATACTCTGACCTGGTGATAGCCTGATCTGAGTTCTATCTTCGAGAACCACCATGCTCCCTTCAGCTGATCAAAGAGGTCTTCAATCCTTGGAAGTGGGTACTTGTTCTTCAGGGTCACCTGGTTCAGGTGCCGATAGTCGACACAAAGTCTCAAACTCCCATCCGCCTTCTTGGCAAACAAAATCGGGGTTACCCAAGGAGAAACACTGGGTTAAATGAATCCATTCCCCTGCAAGTCTTCTAGCAGTACCCATAGCTAATGAAGCTCTGCGGGAGCCATCCGATACGCTGGTGTAGATATCGGTGTCGTCCCAGGGTACAATTCAATGTAAAAGTCCACCTATCTACGAGGAGGTAGACCCGGAACATCATCAGGGAAAACATCTGCATACTGGTCCACCACTACAGGATAACTCGGACTCTCCACATCAACCGCTCTGAGAGTAAGGCTAGCCAACTGATGTGTAATCGTTTTCACCCTCATCTAGGTAAGTCCATCCTCTACTGCAAAGTCTCCCTTCTTGCCGGTGAAGGTAAACCTAGTCCCATCCATGCGGATACACCGCACTTTTTGCCTAATATAGTCAATATGAGCGTGGACTGTAGATGACCAATCCACACCCAAGATGATGTCGTAAGGCCTCAACGCTGCTACTAGGAGATCCCAACCGAAGCACTCGCCTCCTAGAGTAATCTCACACTATCGGCACCAGTGTGTAATCGTCGAATCTGCTCTCATAGGAGTCTCTAGCCATAAGGATCGATCCAATGGCTCCGTCAGAATCTCCAAGCTCTGAAAAAGGGTAGTGTAAATAAAAGAATGACTAGAACCTGTTTCTATAAGTACTGCAACTATAGTGGAGTAGACACATATCGTACCTCGGATCATCTCTAGAGAGTCGTGATCGTAGGCCTCAGCTACCTGGAGCTGAGCTCACCCCTGTCCTCCTGCTCTCTGTGGTCAGGGTGGATCATCTAGTGGTGGTGGTGGTAACATCTCGAATCATCACCCACTGCCAGCTGCATGGCCAGCTCCTCTGTCATGTCTGCCTTCTCCCTGCAGACCTCATCAGTCAAATATCTCTCTCTGCCTAGCCGTTCCTTCGACCGTATGTTGATCATCCATACGGTGGTTCAGACAGTCACGAGCCATTTGACCATGCCCGCCGCATGCGTAACACTGCCCACTCCTAGCATGACCAGCTTTGCCTCTGGTGCCCCGCACAACGGACTCTGAATCATGTGGTTGTCCACCTATAGGTTTGGTCCTCTTGGAACTATGTGTCATCTGTCTGCTGCCAGCTGTAGAAGACTCTGCTATGTGATGACTGGTAGTGGGTCTCGCTGCTGGTGACTGCTTAGCAAGGAAACTCTCCACTAAAAGGGCTCGCTCTAACACCCCCACCTACGTCGGGATGCTGAGTGAGATAATCGAAGCACTGATCTCCCGCCTGAGTATCTTCTTGAAGGTCTGGGACCTGAAGAATGGGTCCCGAACCATATCTGTGAAGTAGTGTGAGAGGTCAGTGAACCTCACTGAGTACTGAGCCACAGGCATGCTACCCTGCTACAGATGAAGAAGCTCCTGTATGCACACTGCATGAAATGTCGCTGGAAAAAACTCTACTCGAAACAGGCTCTCAAAGTCTTCCCAGAGAAGCGTCACCTCATCGTGAACCTAGAGCATCAAGCTCCACCATCTGCCTTTTGCTTACTATAGAAGGCTGAAGGCAAGTATCACCATGAGATCAGCTGGTGTCCCAACCAGTCATAAGACTCTCACTACAGCCTCCAACCAATCCTCAGCCGCCTGTGGGTTCCTCTCTCCCCAGAACCCGGGTGGCCTATGGCGATGGAACTCATGCAACATGCTTAAGCGGCATGCACTCTCTACTGTTGGGGCTGGTGGCATCGGTGGCCCAATGGGTAATGGTACCGCTGGTGCCTCTACTAGAAGAGGGACCTGCACCAAGGCCTCGTCGCTCGGTGCGCTATCAGTGCGTACAACTCTCATAACCCTAGCTAGTTATCTTTGTGGAGGCATCCTAAAAAGAAATAGTTGTGCCACGGTCAAAAATTCATACCAGGTGAGCTGAATCAAAGAGATCATAAAGAAAACTCTTCAAAACACACATGCAATCAGTTTTTTCGTGCACTGAGTCAAAAATCAGAAGTCAGGGTCCTGGTGTATGGATACGATGGCCGCCGTACCAATACTGAATTCTCTAAACTGATAACCACAATCACTACACTTAACACTATTACCTATAAAAAGAAAGATCAAAGTCCTATGTTCTACGGTAGAACCGACTCCTCTAATACCAATTTGTCATGACCCGTCCCCCGGGGCTCGAGTCGTGACTACCCCAAGCCCGCCTTCCCTAGGCCAGGGGCTGGAGACAAGAACCGAAAGGTGTATTCCCTATAACTGGGATTTCATTGCCTTTCTATCCTATAAACACACTCAACCAAGCGCACAACAAGATACGAACACAAGTAAACTATATAAAAAAGAGTACTAAAAGTAAAAGGGGCCGAAAATACAAGCCCAACTATAAAGATACAAGTACAACTGAAATTCAACCAAAATAAAATGGAAAACAGCTATTGGGTCGTCCTCCGAGGTTCCTACCTGAAGGGTAGTTACAGATCACCTCCTAGGCACTCCACATCTGTTTGTCTCCCCTGTGCACCGTCACGTCGTATGGTCCACCACCGAGCACATTTTAGACATGTTATCCTTATCCTCAATCAACGTTGTCTTTCATCTGCACCAAAAATAATAAGGTGCGGGCATAGCCCGTGTAGGGGTGAGTATAACGATACTCAGTAGGGACCCTGAGACCCTCAAGGTCTCACAAAATCCACAAAGGATAAATCTCAAAGAATGAAGTCAACTGTCAACCCTGCTTAGGTATATACCCAAACATATACCTAAGTTATCAAGTATACCCATCTTAATCATGAGGAAACATAAATTCCAACCAAAAATCCCAAAGCTCAATTGTACCACAAAGGAAGGAAAACCGCAAAGGAAGGTACCATACAGGTATGCCACACAAAAAAATACCACCAAGGTATTACCACAAAGGAAAGTACCTCACTGGTACGAACTCATCTCATTCCAGGTATAACTTAAGTACAGTAGTAGAGATGATTAGATATAACTACTGAATCATCTTAATCTATTAAGAGGCAGACCCACACAGGATCGCCAGGTGCTGACCCACATAGGATCGCAAGGTGCTGACCCACATAGGATCGTTAAGTGTTGACCCACATACGATCACAAGGTGTTGACCCACACATGATCACAATGTGTTGACCCACACAGGATCGCAAGGTTCTGACCCACACAGGATCGCTAGGTGCTGACCCATATAGGATCGCTCTAAGTGCTGACCCACACAGGATCGCTAAGTATTGACCCACACAGGATCACAAGGTGCTGACCCACACTGGATCTCTAGAGTCTAAACCACACAGGATCACACTAAGTGTTTACCCACATAGGATCGCTCTAGGTGTTGACTCACACAGGATCTCTCTACATTCTTCATGTTATAGCTAGCTACTGGGTTCCTGCACTATGCTCGCTCGTCTTCAGAAGGATCCACTCCACAAGCTACTGGTCGATACTCCAACGTCCACGAAGTCCCATGAATAAGTATCTCAAAGGACTTCCATGTCATAGGGGTATCAACGCAACAGACGGCGCGTCATTCGGACGCCCGGTCTATGAGTTATTAGCCTTTTTGTCCCGAGGGACCGATTGGATTTGTGCTCGATCCAACCCGACCATTCCCCAACTTTATCCAAAACTCTTGTGGGTTATAAAAAAGGAACCTTCTCTCTCCAAGGTTTATGTTTCCACTTACGGTTCGTCAAACGGACGTCTGATGCCAAAGTTATGGCCCAAGCAAAGTATAGGGTCATATCTAGTCCGGGTTCGGTCCGGCCCGGCCTGCTGGGCGCCCCGGCAGGCCGCGAGGCTGCGAGGGTGTCATGGGGGCACGGGGTGGCTTGTTCGTGGGGATTCCATGAGGGATTGGGGTGGCTCGGCCGCAGGGGGTGCCATGAGGGGGTGAGTCCGCAAGGTGGCTCGTTCGGAGCGGCTCGGTCGGGAGGGCAGAGGCCATGGGGCAGCTCGGCCAGGGCGGCTTGTCCGAGAGGGCAGAGGCTGCGGGTGCCATGGGGTAGCTTGGTCAGGAGGGAAGAGGCCATGGGGCGGCCCAGCCGGAGCGGCTCGGTCGGGAGGGCGAAGGTCGCGGGTGCCGCGGGCCAGCTTGGTCGGGGTGGCGCGGTGAGGCTGCGGTGCAGCGATGGTTGTGGACGGGGGAGCGTTGTGGGGTGGGGAGGTCGTGGGGCGGTGGGGCGTCGTGCCTTCATATGCGGTTCTCGAGTTCCACCGGTGTGAATTTCCTGCACCATTCATCATCACCAAAGTCGCCTTCTTTCATCGTGAAGGATACACCATTTAAGAAGAACGACAGAGGGGTCGGTCCATGTTTGTTTGGCCCACACCCTCAATGTTAGAGCGGTAGAAAGTGGCTCAACAAGAACAAGAATATCAAGAACAGGTAAAGTAAAATAATTCAAACACCCTCCCTACCTCGTTCCTTTGATTCATTGAAGATTGTTTGTGGGGAAGGAAATGATGTTGTTGGGAATAGAAGGATGTTGGTGACATCGGCGTTTCCTTGATCATCGGTTCGTTGACGTTTAAGACGTTCCTCATCAATTAATGTCCTGTGGAAGAAGTCAGAGTTCAAGACTCTGTTCTTCATTGGAGATCTTTCTCCCAAGCCTCCTTCCTCCCAATTCCACCAAAAATTCCAAGTATCCAACATAATAGATTATGTTGTCTATTTACTTTGTTGTAATAAATTCAAAAAGGCTTAATTAATTAACTAAGTTGGCATAATAAATGTTAGAGTATTTGAAGAGTCTCCCCCAAATTTAATAGGGAGTTTGAGTATTTCTCCCATTAAAGGGGAGTTCAAGGGGGGTTTATACTCGGGTGGTCCCCACCACCATAACCTCTCAAGGGAGGTTTAGTTCAGGTGGTCCCCACCTGTGAAACATCCACATGGGTGTTTCAATATAAAAAAAAATTTATACCATTTTATTTTATTTTTATTCTTTCACAAATAAGTGAAAAACTAACTTCCAACCTCGACCTACTGCGGTCGAGGTGAAGGTCTACTTAAGAAAATACCTGTGCTGTGAGTTCAACGGTGCCCTCGGATTTTAATTTCGAGCACCGGTTCAAAATTTAGAAAAACCCACTCACACGTTTATTAAACGTACCCGAAAAAAGTTCAAAAATTCATTATGGGCACTGCGGGCCTCAGAATCATGAGCCATCAATTTTCGCGGACTTGTAAATTTCCCATTTAATTAAAAAAATTACATGGAAATTACGGGTCTTTACATTATCCCCACCTCAGGTCTTTACGTCCCCGTAAGACACAACTCAAACTAAGGGAAGAAGTGGGGGTACTGAGCATGCATCTAAGCCTCTTGCTCCCATGTGCTCTCCTGGAGCTTCTCGTGCTGCCAGTGAACGCGCACCAGAGGTATCGACCATCCACGAAGGACCTGCTCTTGTCGATCATCAATCTCTACTGTAACCTCTGTAAAAATCTCCCCATCATTGATGTCCAAATATCCATGGTCGATGATGTGAGAAGGGTCATGCATGTATCTCCTCAGTTGGAATATGTGGAAGACGTCATGCACCCGGTGCAACTATGGTGGAAGATCTAAGTTGTAAGCCACCTCGCCGACTCTGCTAAGGACCTGAAAATGTCTGATGAACCTCGAAGATAACTTGTTGCCTCAGACAAATCTCTACAAACCTCATTGAGGTGAGACCTGTAGAAAGACATGGTCACCATCCTCGAACTCTAGAGGTCTTCGTCTCCTGTCGGCATAAGACTTTTACCTACTCTTTGCAGTCTTCATTCGCTCCTGGATGATCGGCACTTTCTCTATGGTTTCACATACCATCTCTGGTCCCACTAGTGTTGACTCCTCTAGGTAAGTCCAGCACAAAGGTGATCTGCAAGGTCGCCCATATAACGCCTCGAAAGGTTCCATCCCAATGGTGGAGTAATAGCTGTTGTTGTATAAAAACTCCACCAAAGGCAAGTTATCCTCCCAACTGCAACCGAAGTTGTGGACACAAGCACGCAGAATGTTCTCGAGGGTTTGAATGGTCCGCTTAGTCTAGCCATCTGTCTGAGGATGGAAGGTGGTGCTCAAACGAAGTTTCATCTCGAAATACTCATGAAACCACTTCCATAGCTGGGAAGTAAAACTTGCATCACGATCGGAGAAAATCATTGAGGGTACTCCATGTAGCTGCACAATCTCTTGCACATAGAGGTGTCCCAAGCTCTCTACTGAACCCTGCTCTCTGATCAGTAGAAAGAGGGATGACTTTGTGAGTTGGTCGACAATCACCCAATCGAGTCATGTCCCCTGGATGTACGTGGAAGTATTGTCACAAATTCCATAGATATCTCATCCCACTTCCACTCTGGGACCTCTAAAGGCTGAACCAATCTATCTGATACCTGATGATCCGCCTTCACTTGGTGACAAGTGAGCCACCGAGAGTCAATCTATGCTACTGCTTTCTTCATTCCCGGCCACCAGTGCTATCATCGGAGATCCTGGTACATCTTCATCACTTCTGGATGTACCGCTAGAGGGGATGTGTGGAACACCCTCAGCACTTCCTCCTGAACCAACACTGGTACCATGGTACGTCCTCTGAAGAGGATGGCGTGCTCCCCACCTTCAGAAAATCCATCAGGTGCCTGTCCTATGGATATCTGATCACATCGTGTCTCGCAGTCATTGTCCCCTCGCTGCGCCTCCCTGACTCGCTGAAGAAGTAGGAGAGTGATTGTAAGAGACTGAAGAAAATTTGATCCATCTCTATCCATAAAGGATATCTGCAAAGCGGCCAGATTCTCTGTCGCCTCGCCTAGAAGCTGTATACCAGTCCTCCTACTGAGTGAAACTACTACAAAATTCCCCTTCCTAGGAGTATAGACTATATTGAAGTCATAGTCCAGGAGTAACTCAAGGCAACTTCATTGTCTAAGGTTTAGGTCCTTCTGATAGAAGATATACTTGAGTCTCTTGTGATCAGAGTACACTGTAAAGCATTCTCCCATCAGATAGTGTCGCCACATCTTCAAGGCGAAGACCACTACTGCTAACTCCAGGTCATGGGTAGCGTAGTTATGCTCATGTTGTCTCAGCTATCAAGAACCATATATATCACTGCTTGCTCCTACATTAGGAAACATCCGATCTCGATACCTGATGTGTCGTAGTATACTACATACCCTACACCCTCCTCTGGTATCCTCAAGATAGGGGCACTAGTCAGCCTCTGCGTCAGCTCCTGAAAACTCCGCTGGAATCTCTCCAACCACACGAAGGGTTTCCCCTTCTTCGTCAATGCTGATAGAGGTGCTGAAACTTTGGAGAAATATGGAACAAACCTCTGGTAGTATCCATCCAAACCCAGGAAACTCCATACCTCCATCACACTCTTGGGTGTCTCCAAAGCAGGTACTACCTCAATCTTCACTAGATCCACTAAAACTCCAGCCTACGATATGACATGTCCCAGAAAGTGAACCTATCATATCCAAAACTGGAACTTCGAGAGCTTACCATAAAGTTGGTGCTCTCGGAGTGTGTCCAATACTACATGCAAATGATAGGAATGCTCCTCCTTAGTAGCTGAGTAGATCAGAATGTCGTCGATGAAAACTACTACAAAGCGATCAAGGTATGGTAGAAAGATCATGTTCATAAGTCCCATGAACATTGTTGGAGCGTTGGTTACGCCAAATAGCATAACCAAGAACTCGTAATGGTTTTACCGACATTTGAAATCCTTCTTCTACACATCCTCATCTCGTACACTAAGATGGTGATAGCCTGATCTGAGGACTATCTTTGAGAACCACCATACTCCCTTCAGCTAATCAAAGAGGTCGTCAATCCTCAGAAGTGGGTACTTGTTATTCACGGTCACCTGGTTCAGGTGCCGATATTCGACACAATGTCTCAAACTCCCATCTGCCTTCTTGGCGAACAAAATTGGGGCTACCCAAGGAGAAACAATGGGCCGAATGAATCCCTTCCCCTGGAAGTTCTCTAGATGTACCCGTAGCTCACGAAGCTCTACGGGAGCCATCCGATATGCTGGTTTAGATATCAATATCGTCATGGGGTATAAGTCAATGTAAAATTCCACCTCTCTGTGAGGAGTTAAACCCAGAACATCATCAGGGAAAACATCCACGTACTGGTCCACCACTACAGGATAACTCGGACTCTCCACATCAACTGCTCTGAGGGTAAGGCTAGCCAACTGATGTGTAATCGGCTCCACCCTCCTCCAGGTAAGTCCATCATGTGCTGCAAAGGCTTCCTTCTCTCTGGTGAAGCTAAACCTGGTCCCATCCATGCGGACACACCGCACTTTGTGCCTAATATAGTCAATATGATCATAGACTGTAGATAACCAATCCATATCCAAGATGACGTCGTAAGGCCTCAACACTGCTACTAGGAGATCACAGCCGAATCTCTCACCTCCTAGAGTAAGATTACACTGTCGGAACCAGTGCGTAATCGTCGAATCCGCTCCCGTAGGAGTCTCTATCCATAAGGATCGATCCAATGGCTCTGTCAGAATCTCCGAGCTCCGAACAAGGGAAGTGGAAATAAAAGAATGATTGGTACCTTTATCTATAAGTACTCCATCTATGGTGGAGTAGACACAGATCATACCTCGAATCATCTCTGGAGCGCTGTGATCGTAGGAATCAGTTTCCTGGAGCTGATCTCACCCATATCCTCACACTCCCTGTGGTTGGGGTGGACCACCTGGT
Source organism: Viscum album (assembly GCA_963277665.1). NCBI lineage: Eukaryota > Viridiplantae > Streptophyta > Magnoliopsida > Santalales > Viscaceae > Viscum > Viscum album. The sequence goes on from OY728163.1 coordinate 2,119,981,822, forward strand.
TGTGGTGGCGGTAACATCTCGAATCTTCGCCCATTTCCAGCTGTACGACCAGATCCTCTGCCACGTCCGCCTGCTCCATGCGGACCTCCTTGTTCGAATCTCTGTCTCTTCCTGGGCAGTCCTTCGATCGTCTTCTGATCATCCATACAGCGGGTCAGACAGTCACGAGCCATGTGACCCTGCCTGCCACATGCATAACACTTCTCACTCCTGGCATGACTGGCTCAGCCTCAGGTTCCCTGCACAACCGACTCTGAATCATGCGGTCGTCCACCTGTAGGTCTGGTCCTCTTGGACCTCTATGTCATATGTCTGCTGCCAGCTGAAGAAGACTCTGATATGTGGAATAATAGTGGGTCTCACTGTTGGTGACTGCTCAGCAAGGAAACTCTCCACTAAAAGGGCTCTCTCTAACACCCCTACCTGCGTCGGAATGCTGAGTGAGATCATCGAAGCCCTGATCTCCCGCCTGAGTCCCTGCTCGAAGGTCTGGGCCCTAAAGAATAGGACTTGCACCATATCTGTAGAGTAGTGTGAGAATTCAGTAAACCTCACTGAGTACTAATCCACAGTCATGCTGCCCTACTGCAGATGAATAATCTCTTGTATGAGAACTGTGTGAAGAGTCGCTGGAACAAACTCTGCCCGAAACAGGCTCTCAAAGTATTCCCAGAGAAGCGTCACCTCGCCGTGAACCTGGATCATAAAGATCCACCATCTACCTGCTGCTTCATGTAGAAGGCTAACGGAAAGGATCACCATGAGATCAGTTGGTGTCCCTACCTATTGGAAGACTCTCACTACAGCCTCCAACCAATCCTCAGTGGCCTGTGGGTCTGTCTCTCCCCTGAACCTGAATGGCCTCTGGCGTTGGAACTCATGCAATCCGCTCAAGCAGCATGCACTCTCTACTACTGGGGCTGGTGGCATCAGTGGCCCAATGGGTAATGGTTTCGCTGGTGCCTCCACTAGTGCCTCTACTGGAAGAGGGCCCCACACTGAGGCCTCATCACTCAGTGGGATATCAGTGCATACAACTCTCGGAACCCTAGTTGGATGTCTTCGTGAAGGAATCCTAAAAAGAAATATGTGCACCATGGTTAAAAAGTTATACCTGGTGAGATGACTCAAATAGATCCCAAAGAAAAATCTTTAAAACACACACGTAATCAGTGTTTTTGTGAAATTAGTCAGAAATCAGAAGTCAGGGTCCTGGGGTATGGATATGTCGGTCGCCGCACCAACACTGGATTCCCTAAACTGATAACCACATTCACTACACTTAACACTATTTTCATCAAAAAGAAAGATAAGAGTCTTATGTTCTATGGTAGAACTGACTCCTATGATACCAATTTGTCATGACCCGTCCCCCGGGGCCCGTGTCGTGGCTACCCCAAGCTCTCCTTCCATAGGCCAGGGGCCGGAAACTAGTACCGAAAAGCATATTCCCTATAACTGGGAAGGCATTGCCTTTATATCCTGTAAACACACTCAACCAAGCACACAGCAAGATACAAACACAAGTAAACTATATAAAAAAGAGTATTGAAAGTAAAAGGGGATGGAAATACAAGCCCAGCTGTAAAGATACAAGTACAACTGAAACTCAACCAAAAGAAAAAGGAAAACAGTTACCGGGTCATCCTCCGAGGTTCCTACCAGAAGGGTAGGTACAGATTGCCTCATCAGTACTCCATGTCCATCTGTCTCCCCTACGTACTGTCATGTCATATGGTTTACCACCGGGCACCTTATAGACTCGGTATCCTCAGCCTTGATCAATGTTATCTGTCATCTGCACCAAACACAACAAGGTGTGGGCATATCTCGTGCAGGGGTAAGTATAACGATACTCAATAGGGACCCTGAGACCCTCAAGGTCTCACAAAATCCACAAAGGATAAATCTCAAAGCATGAAGTCAACTGTCAACCCTACTTAGGTATATGACCATACATATACCTAAGTTATCAAGTATACCCATCTCAATCATGAGGAGACAGAGGGTCCAACCCAAAATCCCAAATCTCAATTGTTCCACAAAGTAAGGAAAACCACAAAGGCAAGTACCACATAGGTACGCCACACAGAAAAATACCCCCAAGGTATTACCACAAAGGAAAGTACCTCACTGGTACGAATTCAGCTCATTCCAGATATAACTTAAGTATAATAGTAGAGATGATTAGATGTAACTAATGAATCATCTTACTATGTTAAGAGGCATACCCACATAGGATCGCCAAGTGCTGACCCACACAGGATCGCAAGGTGCTGACCCACACAGGATCGCTAAGTGTTAACCCACATAGGATCGCAAGGTGCTGACCCACATAGGATCACTAAGTGTTGAACCACACAGGATCCCAAGGTGTTGACCCACATAGGATCTCTAGGTGTTGACCCACACAGGATCTCTCTAAGTGCTGACCCACATAGGATCGCTAAGTGATGACCCACACAGGATCACAAGGTATTGACCCACATAGGATCACAAGGTGCTGACTCACACATGATCGCTAGGTGATGACCCACATAGGATCACTCTAAGTGTTCACCCACACATGATCACTCTAGGTGATGACCCACACAGTAGTGCTCTACATTCTTCACGTCACAGCCAGCTATTGGGTTCCCGTACTATGCTCGCTCGTCTCTAGGAGGATCCACTCCACAAGCTACTGTTCGATACTCTAACTATCACAAATTCCAATGAAGTAGTATCTAAAAGGACCGTCACGTCATAGGGGTCTCAACCCAACAGACAGTACATCATTCGGATGCCCAGTCTTTGAGTTATTAACCTTTTTTTCCCAAGGGCCTGGTTGGATTTGTGCTCGATCCAACCCGACTATTCCCCAACTTTATTTAAAACTCTAGTGGTGTATACGAAAGGGAAAATCTCGCTACAATGTTTCTGGCACTGCTGACAGTTTGTCAAATGGACGTCTGATGCCAAATTTATGGCCCAAGTATAGGGTCGTATCTGGTCCGGGTCCGGTCCGACTCGGTCGGACCGACTCGACCCGGCCCGCTGGGTGGCCCGGACGGCCACAGGGGTGTCGCGGGGGCACGGGGTGGCTCGGCCATGGTGGTTCCATGAGGGTGTGGGGTGGCTTGTCCGCGGGGGGTGCCGCGAGGGTGTGAGGTCATAGGGAAGCTCGGCCGAAGCGGCTCGGCCGGGAGGGCGGAGGTCGTGGGGCGGCTTGGCCGGGAGGGTGGAGGCCACGAGGCGGCTTGGCCAAAGCGGCTCATCTGGGAGGGCGGAGGATATGGGGGCCGCAAGGCGGCTCGGCTAGGGTGGCGCGGTGAGTCCGTGGGGCGGCGATGGTTGTGGAAGGCAGATCACCATGGGGCGCGGAGGCCGCAGGGTGGCAGGGCGTCGTGCCTTCGTCGGTGGTTCTCAAGTTCCACCGGTGCCAATCGCCGGCACTGGTCACCATCACCAAAGTCGCCTTCTTTCATCGCGAAGTATACACCATTTAAGAAGAATGGAAGAGGGGTCAAGCCATGTTTGTTTGGCCTGCACCCTTAGTGTTAGAGCGGTAGCAAGCGGCTCAACAAGAACAAGAATATCAAGAATGGGTAAAGGAAAATAATTCAAACACCCTCCCTACCTTGTTCATTTGATTTGTTGAAGATTTTCCGTGGGGAAGGAGATGGTGTCGTTGGGAATAGACGGACGTTGGTGACGTCGGCATTTCCTTGATCATTAGTTCGTTGACGTTGAATACGTTTCTCATCAACGAATGTCTCGTGGAAGAACTCAGAGTCGAATACGGCATTCTTTGTTGGAGAGATTTCTTCCAAGGCTCCTTCCTCCCAATTCCACCAAAAATACCAAGTAGCCAACATAATATATTATGTTGTCTATTTATTTCGTTGGAATAAATTAAAAAATGCTTAATTAATTAACTGAGTTGGCATAATAAATGTTGGAGGAGTTAAAGAGGCTCCCCCACATTTAATAGGAAGTTTGAGGATTTATCCCATAAAAGGAGAGTTCAAGAGGGGTTTATACTCAGGTGGTCCCCACCACCATAACCACTTAAGGGAGGTTTAGTTCAGGTGGTCCCCACCTATGAAACATCCATGTGGGAGTTTCTGTAACGCCCCGACCCCAGTTACCCAGAGTCGGTGCATTACTTCGTAACATTGGCATGATCACAAGAAAGATCAAAACCCGAAAGACCGATTGGTTTAGTAGCCTTGGAAACACTAGATATAATCATAAAGTTTTACATTACATTTCAAAGTGAAAACTACTACAACAACAAAGTCTTCATATCCACACTATTAACCCCTCATAATATCCCTGCAAGTCATTCATAATTTACTTCTTCACTACCTGGGAAAAATAAAACATAGAAAAGGGGTGAGCTCAAATGCCCAGTAAGGATAACAATATAGCGGAACATTCAAAATAAGCATAAACATTTAAGGCAATGAATTACTAAAACAAAAGCCTTTTAAAATTGAACTTCAACATAGTATGGCAAAAGTAAAATGAAATAATGCCATTTACTTGTTCACATGGATATTCTACTAATCGAATAATCACATGCAAAAATCAATAACCACTTTCATAATGTTGGAATGCATAATGCCAGACTATCATAACCACATAGCCAAGGCCTCGTGCCAAGACTACAAATAAGATTTTGTCAAGGCCTTGTGCCAAGACACTAGTTTGTCTCATGAGACCTACCGATGCATCGAGGAGCTATAGCGGGCTCCACCCGTCACTTATTAAGTCCAATGCATTACCATATGAAAAGGTTTAAACATAACATAAACATTCGTATTAAAACTAGCATACGAAATGTTAATACTTTCACAATAAACTATGAATGGTATAAAAATAGCACATCCACAGTCAAACATATCACAAAACCTTCAATACAATATAGAAGTTTTGTATCATAATAAATCAACTTCAAATAATCTTAAAATCCATCAAAGGATGTTGACATAGATGAAATCAAAATTCTTTTTAAAGAAATATCTCCTTTTATTTTGAAATCATTTAAGATCCATATAAAATAAAACATTTTCTTTGAAAATATTCTTATAAGCTTGTAAGGAAAGCTTTGAAGATTTTATAACGGCGTAAAATAACCGCACCCGCCGTATAAGTTAAAAAAAACATTCTTACCTCAATTCTGTCGAAAAGGTTAAAAAGGACCTTGTTTTGAAAACGACGGAAAGATTACTTTATAAACCTCTTATAAAAAGTCAAAAAAAGGTATAAATGACTTTAACCCATATTCTTGTAAATAGTAAAAATGTTTTGAAATACATTTTTAAGAAACATGGATGTGGATGATAAAGAGATCCCAGTAGATTATTACATATAAACAACCTCGGATAATGAAGAGATTGTGAAATAACCCTTACCTTGTACTTTTCCTTTGTTGGGGTAGGTTAACCTCCTGTATAATGGTGAAATAATTGTTATTAAATTATACAAGAATCATATACATTAATATGATATCATATATGATCTTTTAACATTGCTTTATTAATAATATCTTAGTATTATCGTCGTTTCGGGTGATAATCGATTCGTTCTTCTTAAATGTTTGGTTACGTAAGACATGTTTTTAATGGATAGATTATATCTTATTCATAATCAGAATGATATTAACATTATTTTTAACCCTAAAATGAGAATAATACTTGAATGGATATGATGGAGAATGAATCTTATCGCGTTCGTGGAGACGGTAGTCCGTACGTACGCACGAACGCTACTTCCATTTGATTTTCATTTTAAAAGAATCAAATCCAAATGATACATAGGTATATTACTATTCCAGTATAATATAATATTTTATATATGTTACTTAAGTTCATTAACACCATCCTTTATACGTTCCATGTGTGGTATGAACGAGTCATATCATTTTAAGGGGGCGGTAGTCCGCACTTCCTCAAATGAAATTATCGTATGTATATACAACATGAAACGAATAATGGTATGAAATAAAATGGAATTACAGAAGCTTATATATAAAATATATATCATTAATATCATATTTAATTACAGTTCCATCATAATGGCCACCATGAGAGGTGGTAAGATGTATTTGAACAATCATCGTTTCGTGAGGCGTTAGTTTTCCATCCACAGAAACATTATGTTCATCATCCATTAGATGGAGTTGTGTGTATGTGTAGTTTGAATCCTTCTTATAACAACATCCTAGTATATTGTGGATACTGGTGTTGTTACAAAAGAAAGGAAATAAAAAGAGTTTGGGGGTTGGAGAAGCAAAATAAATGAAAATAATTTAAGAGAAATCGTTACCTTTAATCTAGGTAACTCACTTTGGTTGGAACCAAAGGACTTCTTGAAATGCTTTCTGCCTAAGGGGAATCTTCAAGGAGGAGGAGAGGGATGTGGGGAGCTTATTTGGGCAGAGTTTGGACGATCCAAGTGGCTTGAGAGGTGTGAAGAAATGCGAAGGAGGAGTGCCCTTTTATAAGAGGGGTGAGGGGCACCTTTGGAAAAGCTAGAAATATTAATTTATAATAAATTCATATTCGGTTTATAAAGGCTCCAAAGTTGACTATTCAAAGTATGAGGTGGGTATAGGTCGAAAACAACTCATCCAATAGAATTTAGACAGGTTTGGGTACTTATATTAACCTTATCTTTAAGTATTAACTCTAAGTTAATTAGTTTCACTTTTACAATGTCTCTTTGTATTTTTATATAATATGGTTAATAAACTTACTATATACATCCAAGAGACCCCCAAGTGGTCCATTAATGATGAACCTATCCTTATATAAGTCTCTTGGCCGAACCTTAGATTTTTAGGAATTTAATATCAATTAATAATATAATATTTGTTTTAAAAACTCTTTTATGTCAATTTTGACACTATTCAATAGTTGATTTTTTTGAAACTCATAACAGATTGATTACTTCTAACAAAGTCAATTAAATCAATCCTAATATATCATATTAGTTTAATTCATTAAAAGTTTCATATTATATTTATTTGGGTATTTATAATATCAATTATTTTAATTTTTCACTATTATAGTAATTACTGCATCATCATTGTTTCATAAATAAATTAAATTATTTAATGTCTAAAAATTATAAATAAAATATCATTATGTAGGAAATCTTTTTATCTTTCTAATTAATATTTATAATCTAAAATCCAACTTATATAACCCTATGTAACAATTGTTTTGCTAAAAGATATATGCTTGTGTCATTTTTGTATTCATTTTGACTTAATTAAAATAAAGTGTCATTATCACTTACAAGTGGATCCATGGGGTCCAAAAATTGACACAAAGATTCCCATGGTCGACCATGTATCAACAAATAGGGTTAAGACACGTTTTAGGGTAATTTAGTATTATTATAATATTATTTGTTAACCCTTATTTACCGGATTTACCCTTAACCATGGTAAATAAAATATTTACCGCAGTAATTATTCAAAATGTCTAAAAATAAAAGTTACCTATTTACACAATTTGAACATCCTGATTCCAAATATGGAATCCATTTTCCTAAATTCAAAACACAGAAGTGGCAGAAATTAATTTAAAATTAATTCCCGCTGTCAAAACAAAAAGAGTGTTTTTAAGAGATAATAACTATCAAAAGATTGACACTTGTTTATGTTCGGTTTAATTGTAAAATTATGTCCAATGACCAACATTATATTAAATAGTAAAAATATATTCTAAATATACTTTAAAACCACTCAAATTAATAATTTATTACTATTAATTATTTTGATTAAAAAAGTTGTTTTTAATTAAAATTTAGTAATTTTCACTATTCATCAAAATATGAAAGTTATCCGAAAAGTACCAAAATTTTACCTTAGGCTAAATTCGATATTCCGAATCCAAAAATGAAGTCCATTTTGAAATATAATATATATATATTTTCAAAAAGTAGGTATTACTATTTATAACGGCTAGTTTGATTGGTTATGGTGTGTTAGAACTCGGTGTTGCGTACAACACACGCTATCACATTATTCAAAGGGAAACGTACCGTGGAAGCTTGGGGTGTTTCATTTTAAATTTTTGATGTCCCCATTTAGTCAAAAAGTTTAAAATATAGTATCTAAAAAGGGTTCACTATTAAAATTTGGTAAAAGTGAAATACTGAAAATGAATTTGTTCTTACATTATGTCTAAGAAACTCATAATATGGATTCTAAAATTATAAGGATTATATAAAGTTTAAAATTTAGTTAACACTATTCATAACCTCTTTTTAACAGCTTGTTTGGTAAGTCATGGTGAGATTGAACTTGGTGTTGCGTGTAGTGAAAGTTATTGAATTATTTTGAAGAAATAACACACTATAAAATCTTGGGGTGTTACATTCTCCCCTCCTTCAATAAATTGCGTCCTCGCAATTTGAAATTGTTCTTAGAAAATAAAAGTTTGAAAATAGAAAATATCTTTGTGGGAAAACCCACATCAGAAATTGGGTTACTAAAATTTAGTCTTAATATGAGGAAAAGAGAAATGAAAGGGTCACCACCAAATTATGATCTCGATTAGGAGAACATTGGTGGCAATTAGAGACATATAATTGGAGGAAAAACGTAAATATTTATAGGTAGTGATTGAGGTCATCAATCACAAACAAGTGTATAATTGAGGTCCTTAAATTCATCAATCTATGATGATTTGAAATACCATCGGTTCAACAAAACATAGGGTATTAGGATAACACATTTTTGACGTTTCAAAATATCATAGTTGAAATCCCACATCGAAAAATGAATTAACGAGGCCTCTATTTAAAATAAAGAGTGGAAAGTATGAAGATTACCGAAAATAACACATACTAGGGTTCCATGTAGGAAAATATGGATATGGAATAGAAATCTAACCATCAATTATCTGATGGAGAGTGGTAGAGAACATGGCTATGAAAAGGCCAACAATCCCAAAGCCATGAATTAGTGATGATTTAAGGTACCATCTAGGACAACATTTTTGTTCTAAGTTCCTTTTATTAATGTTGAGGAATATATTTATGAGATTGGCTAAGATCATAAGGATATATACTTACTTTATAATTAGAGTTTTATCCATTAGCAAATTTCTACCACAAACTCATCTTTCACTCTAAAAGATAATAGAATGTAATTTTTTTATTTATACTATTCGTACAGGGTTCCAAAATAAATGAATTTATAATTCATCTACTAGATCTTTAAAAAAAACAACACTATTTAATCCAGGACATCTCGTAGGCCAGTGGTAGGTGATACACCCTTGTCGCCCTTCGGTTGCGGGTTCAAGTCTCGCAGCCTTGCCGGACGCGACGGGTTGCCGCCCGACCTCCGGGTTGTCCTTTTATGGTAATCCAAAATAATCCAAACTAGAACTATCCAAAATACTTCTGTCCAAACTCACAGTCTAACATTTATAAGGAAGGTAAACATAATATAGATCCTTTTTACCCCGTAATATCATATGAATACCTTCATCATGTATTACCATATTCCTTATTGATTACATTCATGCTCCCTTATTCCATATAGAATGCTGGATATACTTCATTAATACAAAAATGTTTTAAACCCCAACAATGATGGAATATACAAATCATTAATCAGTTCCAAGGTAGTCAAGAATATTCAATATAATTTATCCAAATCAATCATGTATTATTCTAAAATCACTAACTCGGTATCAGAACCATATTATGGTTTATCTTTCTCTCAACCATATATTTTCCAAAAGTTTATCCTACTATTGAGTCACTTTTCTTTGTTCCACACAATCTCAAGTCCTTAATGAAATAGTACTGCAGTACAATCCTTATATACTCCATAATTATTATAACAAGTACATTGTTGATGCAACACTCAATTGACATAATCAACATAAGAACTCTAATCATTCCTCTTCATCTGTGGTAGTATCATAACTTGATTATTATCCAATAACATCATTTGCGGCATAGTCTGATGACTAGGACATAGGTTCGCGTAGTGTCCAAACTCCTTGCAAATGAAGCATTGTACATTTGAAACCATTTTCTTACCCTTGCAGTCACGTACTTTGTGCCCTTTTCCTCCACACTTATAACAAACTCCCATTCCTTTCAGGCAAGTTCCAGGGTGTTTCTTTCCACAGTTACCACATATGGGAAAATTCTTCTTTTCCATCTTCCCTTTATCCATCTTTCTCTCTTCCATCCTTTTCTTCTCTTGCTTCCCTTCAATTCCATAGGACTCAGTAAACTCTTTACTTATCTTATCAACACATGATGTTATTTCTTCATATGATGATAATACATGGGAGACTATTTCTCTTATAAATTCTAGCTTAAGACCATGAAAGATATGATCCTTCCTTCTCTTTGGATCATGTGCATTTCTGGAGTTCTCATTCCTTATACTGGGCGCCATTTCTAAACAATGGCATAAACTAGATCAGTTTATGAATCAAAATACATAATCCCATACTTATAAAACACTTAACATAAATTGAACTATTTATGGATATAATCCATAATCATAAGAATGTTTTCTTTGAGGAAGTATATACTCATAATCCCTTCAAAATGATTTGTAAAGAAAATGAGAGTTATCCTAAGCATATCCCCCGGGAGTGTCGTAACCAAGAGTGCAGCAAGGCCCGTTGTCGTGCACCAGTTCTCGTTCGAGTCTAGCTCAAAGCGGTGTTTTCGGGTTTTACCCCTAGGTACATCTGTGCCAGAGCCGCCTCTACCTGCTCGTATCCAGACAGGGATTTATTTCTCGGAAAACTCACAAAATCTCTACAATACCAAAATTCTAGGAAGTTCTTCTATACTAATCCTCAAAGTTCATCTTAGGTCTACGTGCTCTAATCAGAGTTTATCTAAATCTAGCTTCCAAGGTTTGTACTAAACTTCCTCTGATACCAACTGTAACGCCCCGACCCCAGTTACCCAGAGTCGGTGCATTACTTCGTAACATTGGCATGATCACAAGAAAGATCAAAACCCGAAAGACCGATTGGTTTAGTAGCCTTGGAAACACTAGATATAATCATAAATTTTTACATTACATTTCAAAGTGAAAACTACTACAACAACAAAGTCTTCATATCCACACTATTAACCCCTCATAATATCCCTGCAAGTCATTCATAATTTACTTCTTCACTACCTGGGAAAAATAAAACATAGAAAAGGGGTGAGCTCAAATTCCCAGTAAGGATAACAATATAGCGGAACATTCAAAATAAGCATAAACATTTAAGGCAATGAATTACTAAAACAAAAGCCTTTTAAAATTGAACTTCAACATAGTATGGCAAAAGTAAAATGAAATAATGCCATTTACTTGTTCACATGGATATTCTACTAATCGAATAATCACATGCAAAAATCAATAACCACTTTCATAATGTTGGAATGCATAATGCCAGACTATCATAACCACATAGCCAAGGCCTCGTGCCAAGACTACAAATAAGATTTTGTCAAGGCCTTGTGCCAAGACACTAGTTTGTCTCATGAGACCTACCGATGCATCGAGGAGCTATAGCGGGCTCCACCCGTCACTTATTAAGTCCAATTCATTACCATATGAAACGGTTTAAACATAACATAAACATTCGTATTAAAACTAGCATACGAAATGTTAATACTTTCACAATAAACTATGAATGGTATAAAAATAGCACATCCACAGTCAAACATATCACAAAACCTTCAATACAATATAGAAGTTTTGTATCATAATAAATCAACTTCAAATAATCTTAAAATCCATCAAAGGATGTTGACATAGATGAAATCAAAATTCTTTTTAAAGAAATATCTCCTTTTATTTTGAAATCATTTAAGATCCATATAAAATAAAACATTTTCTTTGAAAATATTCTTATAAGCTTGTAAGGAAAGCTTTGAAGATTTTATAACGGCGTAAAATAACCGCACCCGCCGTATAAGTTAAAAAAAACATTCTTACCTCAATTCTGTCGAAAAGGTTAAAAAGGACCTTGTTTTGAAAACGACGGAAAGATTACTTTATAAACCTCTTATAAAAAGTCAAAAAAAGGTATAAATGACTTTAACCCATATTCTTGTAAATAGTAAAAATGTTTTGAAATACATTTTTAAGAAACATGGATGTGGATGATAAAGAGATCCCAGTAGATTATTACATATAAACAACCTCGGATAATGAAGAGATTGTGAAATAACCCTTACCTTGTACTTTTCCTTTGTTGGGGTAGGTTAACCTCCTGTATAATGGTGAAATAATTGTTATTAAATTATACAAGAATCATATACATTAATATGATATCATATATGATCTTTTAACATTGCTTTATTAATAATATCTTAGTATTATCGTCGTTTCGGGTGATAATCGATTCGTTCTTCTTAAATGTTTGGTTACGTAAGACATGTTTTTAATGGATAGATTATATCTTATTCATAATCAGAATGATATTAACATTATTTTTAACCCTAAAATGAGAATAATACTTGAATGGATATGATGGAGAATGAATCTTATCGCGTTCGTGGAGACGGTAGTCCGTACGTACGCACGAACGCTACTTCCATTTGATTTTCATTTTAAAAGAATCAAATCCAAATGATACATAGGTATATTACTATTCCAGTATAATATAATATTTTATATATGTTACTTAAGTTCATTAACACCATCCTTTATACGTTCCATGTGTGGTATGAACGAGTCATATCATTTTAAGGGGGCGGTAGTCCGCACTTCCTCAAATGAAATTATCGTATGTATATACAACATGAAACGAATAATGGTATGAAATAAAATGGAATTACAGAAGCTTATATATAAAATATATATCATTAATATCATATTTAATTACAGTTCCATCATAATGGCCACCATGAGAGGTGGTAAGATGTATTTGAACAATCATCGTTTCGTGAGGCGTTAGTTTTCCATCCACAGAAACATTATGTTCATCATCCATTAGATGGAGTTGTGTGTATGTGTAGTTTGAATCCTTCTTATAACAACATCCTAGTATATTGTGGATACTGGTGTTGTTACAAAAGAAAGGAAATAAAAAGAGTTTGGGGGTTGGAGAAGCAAAATAAATGAAAATAATTTAAGAGAAATCGTTACCTTTAATCTAGGTAACTCACTTTGGTTGGAACCAAAGGACTTCTTGAAATGCTTTCTGCCTAAGGGGAATCTTCAAGGAGGAGGAGAGGGATGTGGGGAGCTTAGTTGGGCAGAGTTTGGACGAGCCAAGTGGCTTGAGAGGTGTGAAGAAATGAGAAGGAGGAGTGCCCTTTTATAAGAGGGGTGAGGGGCACCTTTGGAAAAGCTAGAAATATTAATTTATAATAAATTCATATTCGGTTTATAAAGGCTCCAAAGTTGACTATTCAAAGTATGAGGTGGGTATAGGTCGAAAACAACTCATCCAATAGAATTTAGACAGGTTTGGGTACTTATATTAACCTTATCTTTAAGTATTAACTCTAAGTTAATTAGTTTCACTTTTACAATGTCTCTTTGTATTTTTATATAATATGGTTAATAAACTTACTATATACATCCAAGAGACCCCCAAGTGGTCCATTAATGATGAACCTATCCTTATATAAGTCTCTTGGCCGAACCTTAGATTTTTAGGAATTTAATATCAATTAATAATATAATATTTGTTTTAAAAACTCTTTTATGTCAATTTTGACACTATTCAATAGTTGATTTTTTTGAAACTCATAACAGATTGATTACTTCTAACAAAGTCAATTAAATCAATCCTAATATATCATATTAGTTTAATTCATTAAAAGTTTCATATTATATTTATTTGGGTATTTATAATATCAATTATTTTAATTTTTCACTATTATAGTAATTACTGCATCATCATTGTTTCATAAATAAATTAAATTATTTAATGTATAAAAATTATAAATAAAATATCATTATGTAGGAAATCTTTTTATCTTTCTAATTAATATTTATAATCTAAAATCCAACTTATATAACCCTATGTAACAATTGTTTTTCTAAAAGATATATGCTTGTGTCATTTTTGTATTCATTTTGACTTAATTAAAATAAAGTGTCATTATCACTTACAAGTGGATCCATGGGGTCCAAAAATTGACACAAAGATTCCCATGGTCGACCATGTATCAACAAATAGGGTTAAGACACGTTTTAGGGTAATTTAGTATTATTATAATATTATTTGTTAACCCTTATTTACCGGATTTACCCTTAACCATGGTAAATAAAATATTTACCGCAGTAATTATTCAAAATGTCTAAAAATAAAAGTTACCTATTTACACAATTTGAACATCCTGATTCCAAATATGGAATCCATTTTCCTAAATTCAAAACACAGAAGTGGCAGAAATTAATTTAAAATTAATTCCCGCTGTCAAAACAAAAAGCGTGTTTTTAAGAGATAATAACTATCAAAAGATTGACACTTGTTTATGTTCGGTTTAATTGTAAAATTATGTCCAATGACCAACATTATATTAAATAGTAAAAATATATTCTAAATATACTTTAAAACCACTCAAATTAATAATTTATTACTATTAATTATTTTGATTAAAAAAGTTGTTTTAAATTAAAATTTAGTAATTTTCACTATTCATCAAAATATGAAAGTTATCCGAAAAGTACCAAAATTTCACCTTAGGCTAAATTCGATATTCCGAATCCAAAAATGAAGTCCATTTTGAAATATAATATATATATATTTTCAAAAAGTAGGTATTACTATTTATAACGGCTAGTTTGATTGGTTATGGTGTGTTAGAACTCGGTGTTGCGTACAACACACGCTATCACATTATTCAAAGGGAAACGTACCGTGGAAGCTTGGGGTGTTTCATTTTAAATTTTTGATGTCCCCATTTAGTCAAAAAGTTTAAAATATAGTATCTAAAAAGGGTTCACTATTAAAATTTGGTAAAAGTGAAATACTGAAAATGAATTTGTTCTTACATTATGTCTAAGAAACTCATAATATGGATTCTAAAATTATAAGGATTATATAAAGTTTAAAATTTAGTTAACACTATTCATAACCTCTTTTTAACAGCTTGTTTGGTAAGTCATGGTGAGATTGAACTTGGTGTTGCGTGTAGTGAAAGTTATTGAATTATTTTGAAGAAATAACACACTATAAAATCTTGGGGTGTTACAGTTTCAAAAATAAAATAAAAATAAAATGTTACACCATTTTATTTTATTTTTATTCTTTCACAAATAAGTGAAAAACTAACTTCCACCCTCGACCTACTGCGGTCGAGATGAAGGTATACTTAAGTGAATATTTGTGATGCGAGTTCAACGGTGCCCTCAGATTTCAATTCCAAGCACCGGTTCAAAATTTAGAAAAACTTTCTCGTATGTTTACTAAACGTACCTAAAAAAAAGTTCAGATATTCATTCTGGGCACTCCGGGCCTCAGAATCACGCACCGTCAATTTTCACGAACTCGTAAAATTTCCATTTAATTAAAAAAATTACATGGAAATTTTGGGTCTTTACAGAAATTATCTCCTCCAAATTTAGGACCTCCATTATAGAAATGGGTAACAAAACATAATTTTCATTTGAGATGTTATATACTCCCCTAAAAATAACTATGTGTTATATTTATGGGTACTCATTTTTGGGTATCATAAGATTATCAGGAACTTCCCTTTCCCCTACATTGATAGTGGGTTAAAGATCACATTTCAAGTCACACTCCCTAGATGAAATAATGCATGAGTTTTAATCTAAACTATTGTACATGTATAGTGATGGAATATTTTGGCATATAATATTTTACTCATCTTATCACTATTTTTGGAGAAAGTATTAAATTATTGTTCACCATTTATATTTCTAAAACATTCTATTATGATCGCTACACTTGATTGAATCAAGGTAATTTTATTTTTGGGTACTACATTCATGGTTTTGAATTTCATGATCCATATCGTCACTCGTTTAATGATGATGATAACATTTATTAGAATTATATGATGAGAGGTTAACAATAACCTCCCTAAAAATATTGATTCCTATTTTTAGACTCTCTTATAGATTTATAATAGGCTCATAATCAACTAATTATTTAATTTTTTACCTTAGTACGGAGAACACCTTCAGTTGTAGAGGATATGTTCATGAGGAATATTGGGAATCTGGATGTTTTATCTTCTTATGGTAAAATCCTGAGGACATCATATGCTAAAAATATAAAAAATATTATGATAATCAAATAAGGCATCCTAGGATAATTAACTTAGGAACCCCGTGATTTTCTCAATATTCATCAAGTACTCCTCCTGCGATGTATCCTATTATTATCTCATTATAAATACATTTTTTATTTCATGATGATTCCTATTCTCATCACACAATGAATCCTATACTCATCACATAATTCATCTAATTCTCAAAATATGAGAAATATGGAACTCAACACACAATTTATCATATAGAAATCATATAAAAAATCTAATGATCATTGCATGAAGAAGGATGGGTTTATGATGTATCTATTCAATGTATCATAATAAGTTCATAAAAAGTGAATATTTTTTGCAATAGATAATGATAGGTTTCATTAATGTTCATTTAGTAAGGGAATTTAACAAAATTATTCTCTACATGTAATAGTGGTCATGTTTTACAATCATTTTGGGACAATCATGATTTAAATTCCACATGGGGACTATTATAGTTATGCAAGTCACATAAGCACTAAAATACCATAGTTTCCAATACAGATACTAAATGATCCTCCTATGATCATCGAATAAGGTTTTTCACTGTTTTATATTCTATGGGGATGTAAAAAGGTTTTTTTCTCTCTAGGAAGATGATAAACCATTATAATACCACTCCTTGATGTTAATATAAAATGGAAATTGTGGTTGCATATAGAGATTCAACCCTATAGAAGAATTCTATGTGTCTTGCTGATGTAGGAATATAAAATCACATAATATGAGTTTAACATTTTAAGAATGTATGAAAAGTATAGTCCATTCATTATGATAGCATTATATAAGGAAAAATATGTCAATAAAGGGATGTAATAAACTAATATAATGGGTTATAAATGTTATGTTACCTGGCCTATACTATGATGTAACAAGAATTAGTGTTTCCCGGTCCACTCTTGGTAATAGGGGATCTGGAATTAAGCTTCATGATACATTTTTTATGAATAGAATGTGGAGAGATGAGTTTAAATCAAGTATTTGTGTGTTCCATGATACATTCACTCCCATGGATATTTTTGATGGATAATATATAAAATTGGATTCCAAGGATTGGGTTTATCTTATGATAATTGTTGTGTATAACTGTGAATGTCTTGAGGATTTTTCCATTTCCCTGGTAGAGAATACTTATTAGATAAAGTTAAATAGTTTTTATGTATATAAAATTCATTTATGGGCCTAAATGATTCGATTTTAATATTATTCTCACATACATGAGTCTATGGTAGTATTGGATTGTGCATGGGAATGAAAAAATTAATGTAGAACAATATGAGTCTATTAGCTTCCTCAAAATGAAAAAGAAAATTTTAGAACATATAATTTTGTTATCTGAGAGATATTTATAGGAATATATATCAAGGAACCATCATTAATCTTGATTTCATTCCGTTATGTTTAAAATTAATCTTTGAAAACATTACAAGTTCGATAACATGAAAAAATTGCACATGGTTGGAACTCTCTACTGAATGGAACCCCTTATTATAGACCCATTCATAAAAAGTTTTCCTAGAATTAGACCATTTCTCCAGAAAATATTCTCATAGCTATCATTCCTCTTAAATCTTTCATACATTTTTTCATTATCACATATAGTAAAACCTTATTTTGGATCCAATGATTCAATAAAAAATTTCTATTGACAACATTTAAACATATTTTTCATAAAATCAATTCCAATAATCCATCATAGTACCATATTATATCATGTTTTATAAAAATATTAAATAAATATGTAAAAATAATATTCATCCAAAATTAAATATATTAAAATATTGTCCATCATAGTAATTTTATTCCTAAAAATGTCATTATGCTCTTTTATCAATAAAATTATGCATCTATTTTCATTACATATAAAATCCCATTTCTTAGTAAATTTTCTTGTTGGTTTTATAATTCCATAATATTTTTATAATTGGAATATTATGTCCCATAATGATCTTCTTCCAACAACTCAATATCTCAATTTTTTATTACACATCAAAAATATCAATTTTAAATCAACTATCACCTAATTAAGACATGATTTGGATTATTTTGATACCTCTTCCATTGATAAATATGGAAATCATTATAAAACACATCATATAATTATGTAATTATTAATAGATAAGCAACATAAAAAATTTACATTATTCTTAAAATGGACTAATATTTCATATAAAAATTTTCATTTACATTAAATGTCCCCAATATAACAATTTTGGATTGAATATTATGAACACATAACCCCTAACATTAAGAAATAATCATCATCATCGACAATCAAAAATTGTAATATGTTATATCTGTTTCAAAATCATTAATTTTTAAATTAATTAAAAAATATTATTCATCTTTTATATAAAAATATGTCCTATAAGAGTTCACTCAGTAGTATTAACCTAACATAATTGTGGCTTCCATGCTCTTCAATGAAATTATTTATTGTGAAATATATAAATTGGTGACTATAATCTATTTTTATAAAGAAAAAACTAATATAATATTATAGTCTTATGATTTCCAAAAATTTATCATTCAAATATAAGAATATGTTCCCAAATATTAATTCTATATTATTTTTATCCATCAATTTGTGGTGAAATATCATACTCATCTTTTAATATGTTCATGTAGAATTATTAATTATATTCCAAAATCTTGATAAAATAGATGGATTTATGTGTAATAAAATTGAACTTGGAACACCATAATGTCTAAAAAAATTCTTCACATAAAGAATACTATGATATTCAATAGAATTTGTTCCTTATATAGTCAATAAATTCTCCAATTTCATTATTTGATAAATAATTACACAAATACCATTTTTTTAATTGTTTCTCAATTAAAAAACATATATTAATATCCACATACTCCAATATTATAATAGATAATTCCTGTAATAAGATAATATATAATCAATAGTCTATATATACCTCCTAGGACCCTTGATAATATGAATAGAAATTTACAATATCATTATTTATTCAATTCCATTAAAATTATCATTTGATGTTATAATACACCATTTCATTTCCAAGATGCACAAACAAATTTCAAACATACTAGTATTTATTTTTTTCCATAAATACATGGGTTCCTCCATCAAATATCTAAATTAAATAAATAATTTTCAAATAATTAACAATTCATTTGTGGTTTACCAACCATTTATAGATTCTGGTATCATCTTAATATCATCATTCGAAAACTACTACTCATATAATTGTTCCACCAACTTGGATATCACAATGATTATATAATAACAAAACCATTTGTTCTATCTCTAAAATATATGTGGATGTCCAAAAATAATCCAATCAAATTCCCATTATCTTTATCTTCTTTCATGAGATGATACAGTTTTTTCAAACTCACAAAATATAACACTTTATTTTCATTCACTGGTTTTCTGCATGATCTAAAAAGCAGAATATTGATGGTACTCCACCCCTTATGTTATCAAATGTATATTTTAGAAAAAATGATGATATATTTATAAATATTATGATCTATGTACACTTTAGCTATAATTCAATAAAATTAATTAATTTAACTATATAAATAACAAAAATAATTAGATTTTATGTTGTTTATAGGGTAATTATTCTGTATCATTTTCAAATTTTATGACCCATACTTTATTGTAATGATCCTTTATATAAAAAAACATAATCCTAATTTAGATTCATAAAAATATAATTTATTAATAAATTCTAACTATATAAATAAAAAAAAGGAATAAAATCATTAAAAAAATCATGTAGGAATGAAATGCACTCTTTCTATCAGTCGGTTTGCCACAACATAAACAATATTTTGTGTTTATAAATATCATAAAAACACGATCAAAAAATAATATGAAATAAAAACCAATTTTTTTATTAATACAAAATTGTATTAGTAACCATTTAGATTATTTATTATCCACATATACATACTAAAATACAACCATCAAGAAAAAAATCAATAATTTCCTTCTTTACTCCCTACCATTATAAATAACAATCATTGTTATGGTATATCTTGGTATTTCCTAGAATCATTATTCTAATCAAATAGTTGAAGTATTTAAAAATTAATTCATTAAAATAATTATGCCGCCATTAATCAACTAATATAATAAATAATATCTATCACAGAAAACCACCCAGTGGTGGTCTTTATACTAAGTTGGGCAGCATGTATCCTCGTGTTATTGTAATTAGAGAATATCTACAATATTTCTTAGTCCACCAACCTGGATGTCACATTGAAGATAGAAATAACCACCTCATATGATATCTCATCATCGTCTATGTTGATGGACACTAATAATCACAATAAATACAATTGGTATTTATCACCCTTTATAACATAAGTTGTATTTTTTCAAATAAATCATCTATGATCATATTACATTTCCTTGATGTATAAATAAAATAAAAATGTAATTTTTTATGGTACATCACACACATTAGTTTTCCCATGTTTTTAACTCATTGTATAAATATATATTCTGAAATCATATGATATTTATTTACTATAATTCTTGAATAATATGGTAATTCTACTAAATCATTATAACATCATTTTTAGTATCAAATTCCTAAGTGTGAGTAGGGTATATGTTTTAATGATGTATCATATACATTCTTCCATATATAAAAAATATACATGAATGAATAAAAACTCATCCTATAATAAATCAATATGTATTAGAATATACTATATAAATAACTTCTGGACAAGGGAGAATAAAAATGTGATCTAATGTATGTTATTCCATTAATTAATCAATTCTCATGGAAACACACACCCTAATATTGATTTATAATTTAAAAATAATTGTTATCATAGTAGAAACATAATTTAATAAATTATAAATTAATCTATTGTAATATCAAGATAAATACATAAAAAATAAAAATTCAAATAAATTTTGGTTATTTTTCTAATACATCATTAACATTTACTTTGAAGGATCCATTGAGATTTCATTGTATTGGTTTTTAGGAGGGTCAAAAAACTTTAATAACAATTCAAACTAACCACTAAAAAATTAATATATACTATATGAATAAATCCATTAATTTGAAAATAAGGTAATATAATTGAATAAAATATATTTTTATAGAATAAACCTTATAAATCCATCATTTTCTATACCAGATTTATGAATATCGACAAAAACAAGAAAAAAATTCATTCTTCCAAATTTACCCATTAGTTATATCAAAAACCTAACACATAGGTGGTATTTTATCTTCCATATAATCCTAATTAACATTTAATCGATGGTTAATATAAAATGAGATCTATGAATCATTATTTATCACTTTATATCTATAATTATTTAAATAAAAAAATTCATAAGATTTTATTTTATTTATATATCCTCTAAGAATTATTATAGGTCTCACAAAAATTATAAAATCATTTAACCATAATTAAAATATTTCAAAACAATTCAAATTTATTGAACCCTTTATTATGTGTGATTCCATTATTTACTAAAATTTTAATATTTCAAAAATCATTATGGATGATTCAAACCCATTGAAAATAATAACAAAAAATTAAATTAGATACTAGTTACCTATGGGGAAAATAGTATTTAAAATTCATTAACATGTATTACATATATAATTATACACAGATCCATGACATGGAGACATTTCCAGTAACATTATATACATCAGTAAAATCTATGAAATTTTTAACACCACCGCATTATGGATTTAGATTAGTGTATATTTCTCTAAATATACGACATTAACTTTAGTCTTATAAACTTTTTTCACTTTCATTTTATGCCACGTCATATTTAACAACTCATAAAACCATATCCAAAATCATTTTTTAAAATTCTAAGGTACATATTTTGGATAATATACTATTTTTTCATCATATGTAACATCATAAGTACTAATTCTTAAAAATATATTGAAAAAGCCCTTTTGTATTTACTCTAATAGAATTTTGATGTATATTTTTATGTTTTGAAATTATAAATTGGAGAAAAATAAATCCTTATTCACAAAAAAAATTATGATGTTATAATCCATGATCGAATTGAAGATAATTATGAATTATCTAATATATAAATAGAATAAAATTGAAAAAAATATAAAATATTTAGTGCTACAAAAGAATAAAGTGAACAAGGATGATATTTTAAACATATTTTTCACTCACTATCTTACCAGTGACTCCACCTAAGATAGAAATGAGTTAGATTGAGACCCAAAAAAACCCATTGTGGTAGGCCATGTGTTGGTGGTTTACACATAGGGTATATTTTAATATAAAAACTTATATAATATAATTTTATAAATGAATGTAAAATTAATAAAATTTAAAAAAAATAACTATAATAAATAAATATTATAAATATATTCAAATAAATCCAAATAAGGATAAATCAATAATGAAAAGGTAAGAAAAAGTATATCATTTCCACTATACTTCAAGAAATGTGTAATGAAATTAGCTTCCACTAAAATAGCACTTCTATCTATAGATATGGTCACCAAACGCCAATACCAAATATATTATGACAATCAAAATAATTGTACATATAAAGAAGGGTGAGAATATATATTTAATCATTAGATTATTCCATAAAACTCTTATTTGTTGATGTGATTGAATTAGACTATATAATTTTTATACTAAATAAATAAAAAACATCTCACATCCAGAAAGTAACCATGTTTCCATACCATTTCATTTCTAAAAAACCATATCAAATTCCAAAACACTTCACATTCCCCCACCATATTCTACCAGACAATGTGAAATAAATCAATTATTATCATCAATCTACATGTAGTATAAATGTAGTTATCTATTAATAAATTCATAAATATAATATCCCCATATAGATATCAATCCTAAGATACCTCGGTATAATAATAAAATCACTAATTAATTTTCATCCTATTTAGAACATGATATAAAATATCTATCAACACATAGTTATCTTTCAATATATAACTCACTATTAAACCTATATAAAAATGTAATTATGAACACACTAGTAAATAATTATATTATCTCTGTCACAAAGTAGTTATACAACTAGAAGGAACTTATTGTCACATCTACATCTATTGGTTGGGACACTATCCAAAATAGGGACTCTCAATTGTTTCCATGTTATATAATTTTAAGGAATCTCTATAGAACAACTATTTTAGTCACATATTTATAAACTCTTGGTGGTTGTCACTATATCACAATATTTAAACCCTTATGGAGTATGCCCACCATATACTAAATTTTAACCACTATTCATGACATATAATATAGATTTCTATGTCATTCACACACTAATAATCATCAGGATTTCTATCATCATCTTCATGACCCACAACCCTATATATGGCCATAGCTCCCTAATAACTATAACAAATTGAAAATTTATTGATGCGTCCACCATCCATATATTATATCATCTATAACATCAGTTATAGAATTTTCCAATGTATTTTAATCACACCACAATCATATAATTATTTTCCAAATATGTTTGCTTTATTTTGTATCTAATAGTGTTGAAACACCCATGACTAAAAAAACTGGATCAAGTAGAAAAATAAAAAAACAATACATAGTGCATTTGAAAAAAAAAAGTAAAACACACAAGTATAACTCCATAATATTTTACATTATTTCTATAAATTAAAAACCACATCTCATAAATTCAAAAAATCTAATGACCTAATGTTTTAATGTATTTTGAGTTTAGATATAATTTATTATTATTTTAAAATATGTATTAAACTTTTCCCACAAATATTCATCTCACTTTATATTCTTTTAGACGCATAATACAAAATACCAACCTTTATAATCATGTAAATGGAATCATAAGAAAGGGTTAAGCACAAAAAATTAGTAAGGGAAAAGGTTACCAGTTATTAAAAATGAAATATACCTTGATAATGAGGAAATATATGAATAGGGTCTAAATATTTGATTTTATATAACTTGGAATCAATAGATTTTTCAAATGATGTATGATATAAGAATATATAACCCCAATATATCATAAATATTCCATAGAATAAAAATGTTATGATATGTGAAAATAATAATGAATGACATTAAATTACATTGAAATTAAAAATATAATAGATATGTTTCATAGAAAAGATTTATAAGATTGTTTTTGAAATACAAGTAAAAGAACCAATATGTATAACTAATAAGATAATAATAAAATATTGGATCATGCATAAATACTAGCATCCCATAACATTATGGATCAGGATTTAGTACCATTTTCCTACAGTATATTGATAATCAAAACACATTTACCATAGTGTATTGAGTCAATCAAATCATTTCCCCTTGTACAAAACACATCACAACATATTCCTAATTATGTGATGAGCATCACATCTTATTTCACATAATGGATCGAGAATATAAATTAATTTCCCATAATTTTCTCCTGAGATATAAATACTTAAATATTTAATTTGAGAGTTATATAATAACCCTCACAATATATAATTATAACCCATTAATATGTATTTCATCTGAAAATGATCATACATCATATATTGTAAAAAACCCAAAATGTAAAATTGTTTCATAATATTTTCAAATGGTATCAGATACATTTACCTCTAGAGATAAATCTACATATACCACCATTAAAATTCATAAATTAAATGTATCATAAAATTTAAAAGATGAAGATCATAAAAATTACCCGATAATAGTTATATATTTTGGGGATAGAGAGAAATATTGAAGTGAGTTTATAAGAAAAATTATTTATTAAATCATTTTTAACATTATCATAAATTGAAGTTGTTACGAGTCACTTTAAGAAATAATTTTCAATATGGTAAAAAGAAGAAATATTGAACTATCACTTTTAATTAATAAAAAATATTGTCAAATTTAAAATAAGTAATTATAAATTTAGTAAATTTGGACTATCAAATAAAATATTGAAAAAGGGAAATTAAATGAACTGATTAAGTTTTTTATATTTTTATGTGAAAAAATTACATCAATGTAAATGATAAAGAACATTATATAAAATAAATGAAGAAAAATATGAAGTGTACATAATAATATTCATATTTATATTTTAATATATCAAAGGAAAATATTTTTGGAATGAAGGAATATTGATATAAATGAGAAAGAAATTATAGAAAGGACTAGAATTATTCATAACATCATTATATTTTAGTGAAGAATGTAAACCATAAAAGAAGATAAATATGAGATAAATATGTAATTTTTAAAAAAAATTGGTAATAATGTAATAAAATCATATGAATGGATAATAAAAAATTGGGATACTATATTTATTTAAGAATAATTATGAATCAAAGTAATTTTTTGGCTCATTAAAATAAATTACCGTTTTACTAGTGATTAGATCATTAGAATATGATGGACGGTCTATGAAATAAACATTTAAATAAAATTAAGTAAACATAAATATTATTAATAACATTTTATTTGTTGGTAATGATACTATATAAATGAAAACATGGTTCACAATAAGAAACAAGTATCAAGGAATGTAAGTTGTGATAAATAACAATTTCCTTTTCTTTACTCTTAGTTAGATTCCCTCAATCTTCCTGATTTATAAATTAATGTTTATTATTACACTATAATAGTATGATATTTATATTTAAATAAATTTATACCAAAAAATTATAATTTAATACTACCTATTTATACTCTTAAAAATAAATAATACATTTATGCTAATTGTCTTGTTTGATCTATGTTAGGTTTAGTGTGATAGTTTTCATCCTTCATCCTTCTATATCAATTAATCGCCTATAGAATAGTAATGTATCCCACATTGGTGTTTTTGATAAATTTTTTATTTTCAAATGGTTGTTTTATTTATGTCATGGTTTCAATTCAATAAGTGTTCTCATAATCATGTTTTTTGAATTTCAATTGAACAAAATGAGTTGATTTTAATTAATAATTATATATTACCCTTCTGATGTGATGAAAAAATATTAGATTCATCTTTATTATATTATATTACTAGTATATATTTTCCTTAATAATTTGTTATAAAAACATTACAACGTCATTCACGTATGAGGTAGAAAATACTAATATGGTAACATCTTATAACAAATGAATGAGTAAGAATATAGCATTATATTATTACAATATCATTTTTATATAAAAATAATGATATTAATATAACATCATTATTGTAGTTAATTAGTTTTAGTAATAGTTTAGGTGTGATTTTAAATGAAAATAAATGAATAAGAATATATTAATTTGGTGAAATCAGTACTTCTCATTTTTTTCTTCCATCAAATTTAAGGATTTGGGTCTCCCTCTTCTTACAATAGGAGTCCAAGCATTGGAAAAGAATAAGAAATAAATTTGGGAAGTAATAATTTTCATATTTTAAGGATAATAGTGGTTTGGAGTATGTGTAATAGATCTCCATTTATTGGTCAAAATGAGGAGCATCTCCTTGTAAACATATATTAGGTGAAGGGAAAAGATGGAATAACATAGATTTTTAGGGAGTTTTGTATATAGATTTTAGTGATACATTTAGGTTTTAATCCAAAATGACTTATAGAATTTATAAATATCAATTTAATTAAATAATGATTGGTCCTTTTTTTTGAATTTTATTTATTTATTTAATTGTTAACCATTGTGATTATTTATTTACAAAAAATATAGGTTAACCCCACTTAACCAATTTAAAATTACTATTATATATTTGGTAACCATTAAATATTATTATGATTATAATTTTTTTAAAATTACCTTTTAAATGATATCATAATATACATATAATCTAATTTTTTATAAAAATAACTTGTAAACATTAAATGTTCTTAATCTAATATAATACTAATTAACAATTAGATAATTGGAAAGTATTTTTCATACATTGAAATGGTCCATTTGATTCATCATTTAATATTTTTCAATTGTATTTAATTATGATAATAATAAATAATGCATGAAAAATTATTCATTGAAAAGTATCATTTTTTATGTTAAATAATTCTAATAAAATTCAATTGAATTTTATTATTTATCATAAAACCATTTATTTTTTTCATTATATTAAAGTTTCTCTAAATATTATAAATATATCAAATCGTTATTTTAAAAAATTATAATATGTAACACATAAAAATATATTTTTATAATAAAATATATTATTTAATTATTATCATTTTTTGTTTTAGATTTTTTTTAATATTTTAAATTCATTAATAACAATTAAAAAAATCAATATGCATATGGGATATATTCATACCCTATAACTATATATCTAAATGGATTTTTTATAATCATAAAATTTTATGGACCATATATATAAGGCTCAAATTTCATTTCTATATATAATCTTACATACATTCTTAGAATCATTCATATTGTTTAATTTTTTCTTATTATGTCTATTATATTTCTAAAACTATTTAATATTGTATTTTTTTAAGTATGGTAATGATATTCCTAGAGTTCCATGAAGATAAATATTTTATTTTATGGAATTATAATTTATTTGTTGATTTAATCATCTTTAAAAATTTCATAATGTTGTTTCACTGTGTATTCTCATACTATAAGATTGTTTATCATCTATATTAATATTTTTTCTCAATAAAATGTATCACTGTTCATTTTAGTTCAATTCCATATATGAAATAATTTATTCAATATATATATATAATTAAAAAAAATATTAAAGTCATGGGGTGTTAAATCATACCCCCTTAAAATATTTTCACTGATTAAATTTTATTACACATATACAAAATAAAGGTAATTTTTTCTCAGTTTAACTATATCATACCATATTATATCCTCAAACATATTATTTCAATATTGAAAATTAAACATATGGGATTTAATTGGTTATAGTATATTATATCTTCAATCTAATTTATTATCAAGTTATACATTATAATATCAGTGATGTTTCAATTTCATAATATCAAATTTTAGTTAATGTGATAGATTTTTAATGTGAATAATAAAAAATGATACATTGAAAACATCATGTTCCCATTTGATGTATATTATGGTGTTGTAAGAGAGGTGTTATAATCCATACTATATTCTAAATCTAAAATGGATTGATGTATCTAGGGCTCAACTTTCTATTCTTTTTTAATCTAAAAAACTAATTTAATTGAAGTAATTAAAGTAATATCTTTTCACCAACTAAATACTCTTGATCTCATCGATGATTATCATGTAAAACACTGATATGTGTTTTATTTCTTTGATATGTTACTAAATGTTTAAAAAAATCTATAATTTTAGGAAAAATATTAAATCTTAACATCTTCATATCTCCTACATCTTCCTAGAATCTTATAATTATACCTACTTTCTTATATAGTTCTTTATATTTTAATATTGGGTGTTGTGTTGTAAAATAATATCATGTGATAAATCTACAATAAGAATATGTTGATCACAATTTAAATTGAAATACATTGTGTATCATCTCAATATATCTTTTAGAGATTGAGTAGTTTATTCAAATTGACGACCAGTTAGAGGATGTTTAATTTTTCTAATAATAACATTTTTAATCAATTCTTGTTAAAGAATCATCTATAATTTTTACATGAACCTTGATCCTTGATCACACATAGTTTAAATCTATACCCCATGCACTCTTAACCACATTCTTTATATATAACATGAAATTTTGATCAATTGATAAATCCTTTCCAATAACAATGAATTATGATGACTTAGTATTTTGATCAACCATTACCAATATGGAATTATTACCTTTAGAATTAGTGGGAATGAAAATGACAAAATCTATGATTATTTCTTCCCTTTTACATATTGGTTTAGGTAATTGTGGAATCAAACCAAAAGATATATGAAATTAAAACTTTACTTGTTGGAATTATGTTAATATAAATATATATTCTAAAACCTATTTAATAATATAGATCAACACGATACTCTACTTAATATATCCATAAATTTATATAATTCATAGGTAAATAGATAATGATGATACATATTCATCAAAAAACCTTATTTAGTTATTGTATATAAGAGACAAATATTTGAGTTCAAAATTTTACAAAACCATATTTATTAACGTTATATATTGAAATATTTTCAATATTCTTTTCTATGAGAATATCATGTTTTAAGACCTTATTAATCTTTATATGGATGGATGGTTGATCAATCATTTAGAAAAGGTGGGATTTCATACATTTATTTATTATTTAAATATAAATCCATTGAATATCCAAATATATTGGTTCCCTTTCAATTTTCATCAATTTTAGGGTACCATAATAGTTTCATTGATGATTATCAATCACCATGTTTTCCTACCAAAGATATTAATATAGAGGAAAATCACAATATTTAATTAAATATAACCATATCCTTTAGAATATGTTCATATACTTTTCAGTGAATTTGTAATTTAAACTCTTTTAATCAACATATATTTCAAACTTTTCCTCATAAATATAATTTTTCAAAAATAAATAATACATAAATCACTGTAGAGATATTTGGATATTGAGTATGATAATTTTTCTCATGGGTCAATAATAGAGGAGTGGAATGAGTTTCCACAATTTTATTTTTCATTATTATACACACCAACCCATTCATTGATGCATCACTATATATTACAAACCCATATCATCTATATGGTAGTGTGGGTATATGAATAGTGAACATCCACTTCTTAAGATCTGTGAAATGATCATCACATTATACTATCTAGAGAAACTTCACTCTTTTTCTTGATAACATTGTTAATTGATTTAATTATCTAGGATATTTTTACAATAAAACTTCTACAATGTCTAGTTAATCAATGTAAACTAAATATCTCTGTCATAGTGGTTGTTTTGGAACATTATTCAGTAACCTCGTCCATTAAAGGTTCCACAGACAGAATCTAAAATATTATTACATGATCCAAGAAGGATAACATTTATATAAGAAATTTAAATATTATGAACCTAGAATAAAAATTCTATTTTTTATAGTCTTCATAAAATCTCATAAATGATCATAATATTATTTCATGATTTTAGAATATATATGAATATCATCAATAAAGACTACTATAAATTCTTTGAGGTACTCTATAAGTATTATATTCATCAGATCCATGACTATTATTGGGGAATTTATAAGTCTAAATTTAATCATTCTAAATTAGTAGTGTCCATGTCTATGGAGGAACATCTTCATGGGTATATCTTATTTCTATATAAATAATTTATTTCTTCTATATCAATGATCATCATTTGATATTAATAGAGTTATTCCATGTTGATTAAACAATTCATCAATATGGGGTAAATGTAAATTATTATTGATTTTCATATTATTATTTTCATGATAATCAATTCAATTATGATTTTATCGATCATTGTTCATGAAAAATAGGACTAGTATATCCCATGGTAATGTACTTAGGTATATAAATTCATTGAATAGATTCTACTGAATTTTCTTCTATATTTATTCCAATTCAATGGGGTTCAATTTTTAAAGGATCTTTGATATTATCATTGAACATTGTATGAGGTTAATTTAATACTCAACCAGATATTGAAGGGAAAGACAACTCTTTTATTTAGGTAATATATCAATATTCTACCATAAAATAGTAAAATATTTAGAATTTTCTCCCTACAAATTCTTTTTAGTGATGTATACCTCATTATTGGGTGTCAAGACCCACATTAAAGAATCCTTTTAAAAAACTACTCATTAACATTATTTCATTTAAATTTGATAATTAAATGAAAGATAATATGTCATGGTATATCCTTATCCTTTCAATTGACATGAGTTCAATATAAAATCCATACCAAATATCACATAAAATTCCACTAAGGATCGATAAACCGGTGTTCAACGAATTATCCTCCCAAAAAGTCTTAATTTGAGAAAAGTATTGTACTTTGGATGCTATCATCATACCACCAAGTGTTATCAACAAACAATGAATACCCAATGAATGAGTCTTTGAATAGATATTCATTGAAAACCTGAATGATATGAAATAAATTAAAGAACCATAACCAAATAAGAAATTCATAATTTTAGATTAGATAATAAGAATTATTTTCATCATTTCATTTTCATTTACCATTTTAGTAGTACTGATTTCATTGTATATTCATAATTTACATGGACATGATGTATTCTAATGTCTATTATTTTCATTATCTATTTGATTAGGGAATTTATTTTCAGAAAGCTCATATTCCATGAAATTTTAGATTTGAAATGTAGGTGGTGCATCAACTAGGACCTTCTTCTCCTCCACTATGTCAATTAGACTCTTCACATTTATTCATCATTATTATGATTTTAACTAAATCTATAATATTTAAAAAATCATGCAGGATGTTTAATGTATTTCTTATGGTGATTCCTCTAATAGTTTTTCTTTATAGGAAATTAAAATAAATCCCCAAGACAATTTATCATTTGAGATTAATTTAAAATCAATTATATTCTTAATGTATAAATATTCATACTAAAAATAACATTATCCAGTTTCTATTTCCACATTTGATTAATATAGATAAATTTATTCCAATGTAAAAAAAATATATTTTAAATAATAAAATTCAAATATATTGTTTTATTCCACTGATGAAAAAATCAATATTTCTATTTGGGTTAATAATAAAAAAGTAAGAATAGATTGGGAGACTCATAATGTTTTCTTCATATATTCTAATGGACTCATTCTCCCTTTGATTAAAATATACCATTATTATCTCCATTTAATTTTAATTATTTCATTGAAAATATTTGGTGGTCTATATTTTCCTAAACTCCTCCAATTCAATTGATTCTAATTTTTTCATTTTCCTCATATTATTAATGAGAGTCTAAAACTGGTCGAATTAACCTTACAAATGATAAACATGTAAAAACCTATTAAAATCATGCGAACTAGATAATGAAAAATATCTTCGCTATTGTGTTGATCCATTTCTCTGAAACAAGTGGATCAGAAGAACCACTAATGGATGGATGGTTCTTCTGCATGAATGATTCAATAAGGATTTGTTCCTTTATTGAATTATTTTATATTACATTATGGTTCTCATTATTATTCAAGATTTTTATGGTTTGGTGTGTAATTTAATATAATTTCTTACTCTATCCCCCAATTCAATTGTTTTTTTAAATCACACCATTTCCCATCACAAAAATTATTATCCATACTTCACCATACCCCATCCATTTATAAATCCAAAAGTGTAAACATTAGTAATAAAAAATATTACTATAAATAACCATATTGAAAATCTACATTGTTATATATGAAACTATGAAACATTTACTATATTATATGAAACATTTAGTTCACCCTTGGTTTCCTTAATCTGTATTCACTTTCTCTAATTTCCCTAGTCCCTCAAAACAACTAAACCAAGATTAGATATCAAATGATATGACATAATCACACACTCCTATATTGAGTGTTAAAAACATATACATGATACATTGGTTATAAAAAAAGTGATATGAATTAAGAATAAATCAAATAAATTTTACATCAATCCCTTAATTTAACCATTACATCATACACTTTCACAAAATTCTTGAACTCAAAAGTTTAGTGACTTTGGATATTATATATTTGATCTTATTATTTTATAATAAATTTTCAAATATTTCTAAAAATATTCTTCTCATTTTAATACATATATATACATCATAGATGATTCTTTTCATCATATCTAATTGAATGGAAACAAAAGAAATATTTTAGCTCAAATGCTTAGTAAGGTAAATCATATAAGAATGTCAAAAAGGGTTAGATCAGCTATTTGATAGAAAATATGAATATGGTATATTATTTTACTTAAAAATATGTATTCATTACATATTCTCATAATGTATTAGAGAATAAGATATTGCCATAAAATATCATAGTCAACCCATCATAAAATATTTCATGGATTTTTAAAAATAATCTTAAACAACATAATAGAATAAAGTCATTTGGAATAATAGAGAAATGTTGAATAAATTATTTTCATATTTGAGTTATCAAAAAATAATCATTTGAATCTATAAGGTTTTCTACCATGATAATCATAACATTGTGGATCATACATCATTGTCTCTATCCCATAATATTATTGGATGATGTTTTGATACTTATTCCCCATAGTGTATTGAGTATTCCATATCATTTTCTATATTGGAATGACCACCACAAATCATTTTAGATATTATATAAAAAATCCCATGTAGTTTCTAATAATGGATCATGCAACCCAACTCATCACCCATGGTGGATCAATCAACATAACTCTATTCCCATAATTATCTGTTGACATTTAAATCATTAACCAATAAATTGAACTTCTATACAATACCCCACACATTTTTTAATGATAAATCATACATATGTTCACCATATAAATTCAATGACACATCATATCATATAAAAAAATCATGAAACAAAAATTGTTTTCAATACATTTTCAAATAGTATCATATAAATTTTCATCAAGTGTTAAATCCAATGATACCAAAATTCATTATCCCAGAGGAGGTGTATCATAATAGAATATAGAGGATGATTATAATAATTACTTCATATTAAATAGATCATTTGGGGATATAGAAAAAAAAATAAGTGAATTCTTAAAAAAATTCTTAAAATAATTTAGTATCATCGTAAATTGATGAATTTTCAAGTCACCTGCAAAACTAATTTTCATGATGGTGAAAAGAATAATTTTTCAATAATTATTTTATATATTAATTATTAATAAATAACTAATAATAAATATATGTAATCTTATGATATTTGGAGTAGAGGATATAAAATAGAATAATGTGAACTTCAGAGAACTTTTTATGATTTTTAGGTAGTTTTAAATAAACATACACATCGTTGAAGAAGTTATAAAAAATTATTTTAAAAAAATATAAATAGGAAAATTAAGAGTATAAATTATATTAGATATTTATGTTTTAAAATAAGAGTTTAAAACATTTTAATAAATAAAGGATAAAGACATGGATGAGAATGAGATAATAGTGAGGATGAGAATTATTCTTCATAGTGTGATATTTTTATGAATAATGTAATAGATCAAAGAAGTATATTATGAAATAAAAATGAAATTTTTCTATAAATTAATGAGTGAATAATATAATAGTCATATGGTTAAAAAATAAAAAAAAATATTATATTCAATTAAAAATGATTAGGACTAAATGAATTTAATTTTAGTCAAGAGAAATAATTATGGATTTTATAGTAATTGAATTGAATGAATGTGAAATATGGATTATGATACAAACTTTTAAATATCACAAAAAACTCTATTAATATTAATATATTTCAATGTGATTGTATCAAAAACACATAAAAACAATCAGGATTCCCAACATGAAACAAGTTTCAAGGAACAAAAAATGAGGAAAATAACTCTAACATTGAATTCCATCTTGGTATGACATGAAAGACCCTCATAATGATCAATTTCAACATATTATTCATATATATTATAACCATATTTACATTTAATTATTTTTATTCTATTAATTTATAATAACAACTTTCATATATGTACTCATTTTTTGTTATAATTAGTATTTGGGGATTATTATATCATTTTTTTATGCTAGATTTATTGTGGATGGTCTAGTCCTTAGTCCTTGAACATGTATTATTCACCTTCTGAATATTAAAATAAGTCACTTAGGCATTTTCTATATATTTCTATAATCCAATAGTTGTTTTATAAAAAAATTTGACATTTTGTTAATAGTGGTTAAAGTAAAATTCATTATGGATTCCAAAATATTAAAAAGGGTTGGTTTTTATTATGTATATATATTACCATTATAGAATCATGAAAACATTTTGAATTAATGATTACATCACTATATTACACCTATTTATGTTTTCATAATCATTCATGATTTAAGAATTATAATATCATTAATGTATGTGGTAGAACCGACCCAACAGAGAACATGTTTCAAAAACTGAATGATTGAGAATGTAGAGTTATATTTTGATAATATCATTTTTATAGGCATAATTATTTCACTGGAACATAATTATAGTCATTATTATGGTTTAATTGTAGGTTTGATTGTAATTGTAAATTAAATAATAATAACTAATTACTTTCATTGATGGAATCCCTCCATATCTTGACATCTTCACTCAAAATAAAGGATTTAGGTCTCCTTCTTATGACCAATGAATTACATATATCAGATATGAATATAGGATACAAATGAAATTGGAACTAATTAATGATTTATTCAATGAATAAGTTTGTTTTGAATTGGGTGGAAGAGATCTCATCTTATGGGTGAAAATGAGGGACATTTCTTAAGAAACGTAAGTTAGGTGAATAGTAAATATGCAATCACATTGTATTTTGGTGAGTTTGGAATGAAATTTCAGTAAAAAAATAATCTTTCTCCATAAAAAATTACAAATATCTTCTGAAATGAAAAAAAAATAATTGAAAAAAACAAAATTC
This sequence comes from Viscum album, assembly GCA_963277665.1. Classification (NCBI taxonomy): domain Eukaryota; kingdom Viridiplantae; phylum Streptophyta; class Magnoliopsida; order Santalales; family Viscaceae; genus Viscum; species Viscum album. The sequence continues at coordinate 2,120,017,599 of OY728163.1, forward strand.
CATGCATGCTTATATACCTCTTTGTACACCTTATAACATTATTTAATTATTTACCAAGGAAACTATTTATTAACATAAACAATCAGAAAACACATCCTTCTAAATTTTTAATTTATGATTAAAATATTATAATCAACTTAATATTATTCAATTTTTATATATGGGAAATTTCAATTTTAAGCAAAAACATAATATATATATATATGGTATTTTAATAATTTTTTTAAACATTTAATGCTCTTAATATTATTTCATATCAACTATTAATTAAATAAGTGTTATTTAGTTGTTATACATTGATACATTGCATTAGATTAATTAATTAAATGTGATCAATTTAATTTATCCTTATAAAACTAGGCACTAAATAAAATATAGTTCATTGAAATCTATCATACTTTAAAATTAAATAATTTAACCACATCCTATTAAATGTTATCTTTTATCTTTTATCCATATAATTGTATCAATTTATTTATATTAATTTCATTCTTTTAAGTTTTTAAATACAAAAAATCATTTATTAATAAGAGTAATAATTTTAATTTTTAACTTATAGGAATATATTTTTTTAATAATATTATATAATTAAATATTGAATTTATATTTCATTGCAGACTTATATTATTTTTAATTAGTTAGCAAAACTTAGACAACATTAATATAATTTTAGGATACATGAATATCCAATGACAATATATCTAATTATTGTATATCTAATGATCATATTTTTAATGGGAATATATATATTTGAGTATTTAATTGATACATATAGTAATACATTTTTAAATTTCTTAGTTGTTTGTTCTTGTCTCTCAATATCTCTCTTAAATTTTTAATATTTATCTTTCTTTTATTGTCTCAATTAGGTTCACAATCTTCATGAAAACCCACAAAAATAAATATTTTATGTTCATATTTATTTAATTTAATTATGAATTTATTCCTCTTGTCCTTTTATTTAGATGTTTAATATTACATTCTTATAATTTATTAATGTTTAGGTTTCATTGTAATATTTTGTATCAATATAACATATCATGGTTCATTTTTTTGGGTGAATCAGAAATAAGTTATTTAACAAGATATTTATTTAAAGAAAAAAATAAATAGTAAAATCATAAAGAGTTAAAATAGTATATCGTTATCCTAGAAATTATAGACATTACATAACTTCATCACACATCCAAAACATATCAATATCCATCTTTCAAACATATCATATTTTTCCCCAATCCTTCTAAACAATTACACCAATACATAATCACACTAAATATGTTTATCTTGATGTTTATACTATATTTGAGTGTCAAAACCACTTTCAAATGATCCCACTATCAACACACCTCATAATAATGGAGACACATGTTCCACCTAGTATAAATCATGTTTTCATGAAAATTTGTAATGGTCTGTTGAGAAATCACACAACACCATGAAAATCATTGATAAAAACACCTCTTCTAATAGAATATGGTACAACCCCAAGCCTCTAGGTATATTTTCCAATGTAACTCATTTACCCTTCATCCCGAACAATCACCAACACACCTATAAATTTTTATACTATTCATAATGAATAATTACACAAATCATTAATCCACCACATTATCACTTTAACTATGTTACACAATATTTTACCATTATTATATTAGATTACATTAGGTAGGATTGAAAAATATTTCACATTTATTATTAATAAATTATCAATAAATTTTTTCCATATGTAACATATCAAAGTATTCAAACTATTGTTATAAATGATTATTCAATATATTTACATACAAATAAAAAATCCCAATAACATTCATTCTTTATGTGTTTTTTTAAATATCAATCATTATATAATTACATTATTAATCAATTGAAATTAAAAATACCTACAATTATATTGTGAAATAATTTAATTTTATATCTATTTAAATATTTCATTGTCTTCAATAATAAATTTTAATATTAATCAATATTTTCATATTTTCTCCCAATTCAATTATTCATCAAGAAAAATAATCCCTTCAATTACATATCCATATCCACCATTGGTCCCTTCTCAGTTGTTTGAATTAAATTCCCTATTAAACATTCATAGTTTCAATTCACCACTATAATCATTTTTCTATATTATTATGAATTATCTTCCCAACACATAAACCCAAGGCAATTGTTGATTTATGCTTATTATAAAAGCGAAGAGAATTTTTGGTAACATGTCCCTATTCCATGATGAACCCTAATCTCGAATCCACATATAATCTACCATGATCATATATGTATAATACATTTATTTTTGAAACTTTTACCGGGGTGCACCACCTTTCATGTCATTATGCGGCAGTATTCATTGTTACTTTACATTCAGGTTTTCCAAAGGCTTCCAACATTCATCACTTTCATTGGTTGTGTATGCTCCTTGATTGAAATAGGATGATGGGATGTTGGTTCCTCCTTACATGGATTCCTCCTCAGAACACATCACTTAGTTTGTGTCTACCTCATAGATTTGAGTCATTTTTGAGAAAAACATTTTTAGTTCCATCTATTTATGGACTCTGGTTAATTATGTTGCTTCTATATAGACATGTCATTGGGTCTCGACAGAGCAGCAACCTTCAGTCAAGAGAGTAGTCACATCAGGCATCACTGGCATGTTTGGATGCTAGGAAAATTGGCCACCTATATTCTTCCTCAAAATGAGGGTATCTCATAGAGGAGTATTTATGTGAATAACCCAAAGAATTGTATGTCTATTATAAGGTATCTAATTCCAAATTCATAACATCCAAGTATTTTAGTGCAGTCAACCCATGTTTAGCATGAGGTAGCTGGTGTCGTAGGAACATATCTTCCATGAATTTCTCATCCATCATCCCATGTTTTCATAGGTTAGCATCATGATAGGGGTCTCTAATTTAATGTATTTCAAAAAAAATTATGATCATAACACCCCACAAAGGCAGGCCAAGGTGGTGTATCCCTAGGAGGTAACACTTGAAAGGTTTACTGAAGGTTATATTAGAATGCTCTATAGAGGAAGATCTGTGAGGTGTGTCCCATAAAGGGAAGATGCCACTACATGAAGATTGATCGGAACACCCTTGAAGGTGGATCAGGGAGGTACACCCCTCATATGGTGGCACCAACGTTTACCATTGTTCAGGATTGAACCTTGGAGTGGTTTCTTAAGTACCCTAATTATGAGAAAGGGATACAAACCCATGTAGTTTGACAAATGATGTGAGGATTATGAATGTGAGATGTCCATTTTAGCAAGATCTTTCTTGGTTGGATCATCTGGGTTTTATGCATGGAAGCTTCGAGAGTGTTGTTAGGAGCAGTGATGGAGTGGATGGGGCTTACGCACAGGAGCTTCCAGGTGGGTGGAATGATATCACTGGGTTGTGGAATCCCGGATAAAAATCAGGATGGATTATGGATGGATTGGGTGTAGTGGATGGAGTGGATGGAGTGGGTTGATTGGATTGTTGGGATTGGATATCAATGAGGCTTCCTAAGTATCACAGTTATTTGGGAATCAAACCCCACATAGTTTGGAATGGGTATTGGGGATTACAACATAGGAGGATTCCTATGTAAGTGGAGTAAATAGTCAAGGATTATGCATGGAATCTTACCCGAGGGGTTATGATGTGATTGGTGCTTATGAATGGGTGATCTCTAGGGAACATGATTATGATTGGGGCTTGCACCTAAGGACAAGTCTCGTTGTATGGGGCATATAGAGGATTACATGTAGGAGTGGCCCATAGAAATGAAGTTTGGATTCTATGGTCATTTCTAACCTCTAAGCCCACATGATTAATGCTAGGCATGAGAAACAAAAGGAAGTAGTAGACCTAAAGGTCATGTTTGAAAGATGTTCCAATGAGTGATGGTGTGGGGCTTACACATGGAATATTCCTTAGGAGGATTTCATTCCATGTGAGGAGGATCTCATTCCATGTGATGATGATCTTATTCCTTATCACTCATACATGAATCATTCTATCAAGGGTGTGTGGGCCTTACCTGTAGAAGGTTACCTATGTTCAATGGCCATCCAATGGTGGTATCATGTGATATCCACACATGGGGTTCCCATGTGCATTGCATGGAGTGAGACTATAGTTTAACATCATGTTCTAAGGATTTTGTTGCTAGGTATTTTTACATCATGTATAACAGACATGGGGGACACACTCCTTGCACCTTGTGCTTACATAACAATTTCACATGCACCCCTATGTAGGACACGATTTTAGAAATTACATGGAATAATGGTGTGTAGTAGTTTTTAGTCAGTAGGTCCATGTTATCATCCCTATGCTGACAAGAAAGGGGGGATTAGCATACATATGTCAAGAATCAAAACATAAGGCAAAGCATGCACAATAGGAATAGGGGTTGACTCATGAGTGACCATGATGTTTATGTGCACATTCCTAGATCACTGTGAACAATAAGTGCACTCAAGGAATGAGGGTTGTGCAAAAGAGGTGCTTAGACATTATGATTTGACTTGAAGGAAATACATAGAAAATCAAAGAGGGGGTGCGTACAATACAGTGTTCTTGCGCACAAGAGAAGGCTTGTACACACCTTTATAGTGTTGCGCTCAAGGTCAAGGTTGGGCCTTGGAGGATCCCTCGAGCATACGTGATGTATTCTAAAATAGTTTATGAAATGAATACACAATTATGGGACCACACAAAGGAAGACCCACATGGAACTTGTTGTACAAGATCTCAACCTTAAGGATTCCATGCTTTTTGTAATGTCGTGGAAGATGAGTCTTATGCTGAGCAAGTTGTGGTTCGAATTCCATAGGATCACTCTAAAGAGGGGGGTTGACCTAAATATATATACATGGCTTCAGTGATGGTTTATAAGGATTCAGTAATAGAATAAGTGTTTTGCACAGCTACACTCTTATGTCATGGTGTTCATGCATGCAAGGTTTGGTTTGAGATCGCATTGGGTGTGTAAGAGTTTTCTGCATGGATTAGGATCTTCTTCATGATAAAAATCATATTTTTTGAAAATTCCTTATCCATTTGAGTGTCATTTTAAAAAGAGACCTGAGATATGTCATATTGGGTGCATAAGCCTCTTGCACGTGGATTTCAATCTTCCTCACGCACCTCGAAACATGTGTGTGCCTTATTTTTCTTTCCTAGAATGTTTCCTTGAGTTGGATAGTGCCTTTAGCTTACCCAAAGATAGATGTTTTTGGATTCGTGCATAATTAAATTCCAACAAATCCCCCCCCCCTCAGAATTTGAGATGAAAGGGGACTAGAAGGTTGGGTTCTGAGGGAAACATCAAAGCAAAGGGTTGATTCCAATGGTCCCTTGAAATAATCTATCGTGGGCTCATAAGGCCATTATGCATGAGTAGAAGACCCATTATACACCAAAAAATAATTTTGGGGGTCGTACAGTACCATAACTTTCCACACAACATGCCTTCATTGCTCTTGTGTATGTAAATTCAATCCTTATGCATGAAGAACCGAGCTTCAGCCGCTTATTTCATGTATCACTCATTTCTTTCACACATCTACCTTTTCCAAAACAACAATATTATGTGTGTTCATGGACTAATTTTATACACAAACTCACTTATTGCAAATCGAAATCCTAGTCTTATGCACTATTCCCCTATATTTTTCAAACCCATTTAAAATGGTAAACCCATAGGATGCTGCTCAGATCAAGGTCATTACTGCCGGATGAAGTGACCATTCTAGCTTTTATGGTTGACTCACTATGGTCAGTGTTCACATGTGAAGATGAGATCACAAACTTTAATGTCAATGTTCATGGCTATGTTTCCAGAAAACATAGAGTCATTTCTATCAACATACTGAATGGGTGGAATAGGATAATAAAAGGGGATGATCCAGATGTGGAAGAGTTTCCTGGAAATTATGCTACTACTTTCCAATGTAGCATGAGATATAACAACAAGGGCTGGTAGAAAAATTGTGACCTGAGGTCTTGAGGGAACTCCACCAGTGAGTGGTCATTGGAATACTGGTTGCTCTGCATGTGCCAGGAATACGGGGCCATAGTTTCACAACATCAGGCTGTATGGAGTGGTTTGGATGTTTCATTTTCACTTTTACCGACAACAGTAGCTGGTACCAGAGCTCCTGAGTTGACGGTCCCCATAAACAAACACATTTCATCTCCACCACAAGGAAGTGGGTATCATTCTATGGGGTATCCACTGCATTAGTGGAATTCCTCTAGAGGGATTTTAGTATGAAGAGTTCCTGCCACCATAGAATACTTGGGGGAACAATGAGAAGACACTTATCCTAGCGCAACATATTCTTGAAACAGTGAAGGAGAACCCAAAAACCATTACCAAATCCAAAAAGGATATCCTATTCTAGGAGTTTTTTGTCCTATTTCTCAAGAATAGCCCGAAGGTAAGGATTCCGGGTTGAGGGAAATAGTGTATGATTGCATTATAGAGGTGAAAGGTATGATCATACTATTTTATCCTAGAGTAAGGACAATAACATAAGTGGGGGTACAACATGGTTAGAGGTTGGGACCCAATGGTTCACTATACTTCTTTCCTGGCCACCATTCTAGGTAGGTGGTTGCAGCTAGTATGAGACTTGAGGATGGGAATTATTCTAAGAACATTGGTAATAATGGTGATTCTGGTAGTTGGAAATAGAACAGCCTGAGTATACCCATGCTGGATAGACTCTAAATCATATTTTCTATGTTGCAAGGGGAAACATGACCAGGATGATCTATGGACCTTTTCAATTTCTGCATGGTTGGATTACAGCATGCTATGGGGGTTACAAGTACACGAATTCCATCCTTCCTCTAAATGCCAGTCTATATGCATCACTGTTGAACATAGATGGGGTCCGAACGATGACATGAATGAGGTCGAGATAGTACATTGGATCATAAACCATGAGAACTTCAATTTCTACCCCTTTGTAACTCTGGATGGTCTGATTTTTTGAAACATGTATGGTTCAAGGGATAAAAATGAGTACATGAAAAGCTTCAAGGGTGTAGAGATGATATTTTGTGTGTCGTACATTCCATCTCACTTCACCAGGAAGTTATAATTCATTCAATACGTGGTGAAAAAATTATACATGGGGGTTCTTTGAAGAGTTGAACCCATATATCCTTTCCAAATTTTGGTTCATGCTGATAACATTGGAATCGGGAGAAATCATTGTGTTGTCACCAAAAAATGTTGATGTTGGCATATCGATGGAATATACCGACAACTGGAAGGCCTCATGTCTATATACAATCCTTTAGAAGTGCATTCAGGTGATCAAAATGGTGAGTGTTGAGCTAGAGCAGTGGGGAGGTAGATAGGCTACTCCTAAGGAGGCAATCCAGGCATCTAGAGTGACTTTGGAGGGAACTGTGGCGGAAAAGACGTCCCAAGGTGTAGCTGCACCCCCACCACCTGAAGGGGAGTGGTCTCAAAAGCAACCACATGATCCAAAAAAGAAGGCTCCTAGGAAGAATTTTAGGTACCTTATTCAATAAGATGTGGATTATTTCTTCCATTCACTTTGGTCTTCTTGTAGGATTTTACGACAATCAATGTCACCAGAAGACTTGTGGTGGAAGCTGAAGAGGGACATGATCATGTTTCTAGAATTCGAGCACATTCAGGTTGGGAACAAGTTATACCTACATCAGGGACATGCGTACCTAACAGCTATAGATTTCTACACATTCCAACATGGATAGTACGATGCACCCCCCCTACTTTGGTAAAGGTAAATATTTTTTAAGATTCGGATTGAGAGGGAATTCCACCCAAGTAAGAAATGGATGAAGAAGAAGTTGAAGAGAAGTCTGGTGATGGGGAATCCTAGGGGGTGGCTACTATGTAAGGGAACCCCTAGGAACAAGGTGAGATCACGGGCTCTGAATAAGTCCTAACATAGTAACTTCAGGTAAACCCAAACTCACTCACATCTATCTTTTACCATTCCATTTCAATATATGTGTTTACTAACATAATATTTTCTTGAGAAAGAACACCTTCATACTATGTAATGGGCTCCCACTGTCATTGGTTATGATGTTCCAACAGGTGGAGAGCACATTCTGGGGACAGCGCCTGGAGCTGAAGAGACTAGTGGTGAGTTGACTAAGGAGGTTTGGGAGGGAACCTCAGATCCCAGGGTCCTTCCAATCATTTATGGTGGGTCATAACCTGGAATTTCTATCACAGCACAAAATGTTTATGAGGAAACATGGTCGAGACGACTTCTTATCGAACTTCCTCCTCCCCAAGGTAAGAGAAGTTTTTCAATTATTCATTCATGATCAGGCTTCCCCAGAGCTTTAGTATCAACGTATTTTCCTATTCCATGTATCTTCTTCCCAAAAAATGCAAGGAAAATTGCTATTGATCATTGAAATATCCAATGTTGAAGGGTCTCATATGGTAGGTGTCCCTGCTGTGACTCAGGATCTTGACCTGATGGTTCTTAGCTAATGTAATTCCTTTCTTTTACAATGTTTTACTTGTCAATTTACTGGTCAGATTAACTAAGGTGATTTCATTCCATTCAGTACTCAGATGATTATAGGCCCATCAAACAGACAAGGTTGGGGCATCCACGGGATCCCTTCTGATGACTACTCTTATTCATGAGGATCTGATCGTTCAAGCTACTCTAGTCTTAGCCCCAGATGACCAGGCAGCTTTGGCTGTGAGTGATTCCATTGGTAGGGTAGAACTCAAGGATGGCGAGGAAGAATATTTTTATGAAGGATCAAGTGAGGATGGTCTTCCTCATAACCTTGAGCCTACACCATCTGAAAGGATGTGAAGTAGGACCCTATCATTGAACTCCTTTATATTTTTTCAGTGCATGAGCATGTGTATCTAGAAGAAATAGAATTCAAAAATCCTGATGTGTCCAAAGAGAATCGCATCATTCGATGTTGGTCATGGAATTTCATTCAACGCTTCATTGAACAGACTCTAGAGCTGAAACTAGTCATCCGGATGTGGTCCCTTCACTGTTGGCTACACAATTTGTATGCTATAGGGATGGATGCTTGAGGTTTGAAAATTCTATTCCATGATTATAGTACCTAATAGATTTGGTAGGGGAGCCAACATCTAGACATGGCATAGTGCTTACGAAATTCTAACGGCATGCAAAATCTTTGATATTTCAACCATGAGATACAACACCTAGAGGAACAAGAAGGTGAGTGTGCTACCTTCCTCAGAACACAATCAAAGGTCATCAGCAAACTAAGGGCTCAACTAGATGAGGTCGGTAACCAAATGAAGTAGTTAACTACTATAATTTTAGATATTTAGGTTTAGTTGGGACAAGCACAAAGAAGAGATGATGAGCTTCGTCTGATGGCTAACGATGAGGAAATTGAGCTCGGGAAGAGGCAACAAATCTTGGAGGCCAAATTTCAGAAGTTGGTCGTATTGAAGTTCTCGATCAATTTGGAATTTCCATAGGGGATATTTTTCAAATAATCATGAGAGGATCCAGTATGTCAATAACCCTTTCTATGCTTCAAGTTTTTTATTTTTAAAATATTTGTTCTCTTGGATACATTTATTTTCATTATTTGATTATTTCACTTCAGTTATATTTTTGAAATAACTAATGTCCAATCCCTAAACTCATGTGGGTCATACCCAGTGTGAGAAACAAGGGATGACCACATAATTGTTCACTTTTTATGAGAGTTTCATATAACCATCGAATACTTGGGGTTTATTACTACTGAATTCCTACTGGGAGTGTTTGTACTGAGAGAGGTTGTGGCTGGAACACATGGCTCCATGAACTGCCAACATTATTCCCTGATGTGCACTACTGCATGAATGAGATAACTCCAGGTGATTTGGATACAATACCCAATACTAGAACCCATGAAGAGTGGCATGGAAATACAGTATCACAGCTGACTGTGTTCAAAACACAACATTTATACTATTAGCATGAAATGGGGGGAAACAAATGAGGGTCAACTGCTGACCTTGTTCGAAACACAGAACCTATATCATAATTCCACCCAAATACTTCTAGGACATTTCCCCTAAATGGTAGGTGATCCAAAATAGAATGAGACCAAGTTTTTAGGGGGTACCTTAAAATGATGAAGTGGATAAGGATCCAAATAAGGGGAATGCAGAGCATGGAAGTGGAGTGATGGAATGTTCTAATAGATTCTAACACTCGAGATTATTACACCATAGATTAGAAGAAATTGGTGTAAGAGTGTTGATATGAACAAAGATCAAACCCATATTCTAGGGGAGATTCATCTCCTATGCTAAGTGACAACAGAAAACGTGAACCATGCAACAAGTGACTGACATCGAGTTATGAACTCCCAACTGATGGATTGACACATTTTGCAATTTCACTCCATGAAACTAAGGATGATAAACAGGCAATTTAACTTCATTCAGCGAGGATGATGAATGGTATAGTTTAATGTCATGTGATCAGCATGCATCTCATAGTTTAATGTCGTATGATTGGGATGTTGTGCATAGTTTATAGTCATACTACCTGGACCCTAAAAAATATTTTAAATTTATGTTGAATGGACTATGTAAATATTTATTACCAGTATATTTTTGTGGCATGTAGGAAATAAAACCAACATGAATGAGCCAAAAGAGGCTTGCATACCACACATGTGTTATGAAACAGATGGACGTTGATGCGAATAAGGATCAAAAGGCCCAAGTTGCACCACACATACCTAAAGGCTGTTGTATGCAGTTTAAAATAATGAATGGAAATAGACATCTATTTTAAGGTCATATAGTTTTAGACCAATGGGAATTAGGATTCCCAAAACATCCATATATGGTGTGGCGTAGTGATAGACCTGATGTGAATGACATCTTAGGAGGTCGTGTGTCACATCACATTTTCCCTATGAATTACTTAGTTTATGGTCATAGAGTTTGGACCAAAAATATTTTATGTGGATTGACCCCATTGATACCCACACCCTACCAGAACTCTTAGACTATGTGGGCCATGTTCAGGGTGGGAAACAAAGAACAAAATAGGGGGTCTACCTAACATGTGGAAGTGCACATTATGGGTGATACCAAGGATGGAATTCCACCACAATATAGGAGAGAGTGGAAAGGAGGTATGTTGATGCATTCAAGGTATGGATAAAGTGGTGAATGGTGAGTAGGGATCTAATTTTGACCATGTTTAAAACACAAGAACCACAACCCTACCAGTCGAGAATGGGGTGGTGAAATGGAGGATCAATCATTGAGGACATTCCAAACATAGGATTCTCTTTTTCTACCAAAGATTCATTATCGGATTTTCCCAACATGGTAGGTGATCCAAAAATTACATGATACCATCACCATTAGGGGGTCTATTAGTGTAAAGACCCGTAAAATTCAAGGGAAATTTTTTCTTAATTTTCTTTGGAATTTTACAAGAACGCAGTTTCTGACAGCACTTGATTCCGAGGCCCGGTGTGCCCGGAATTTCTATCCGAAGTTTAGCTCGGGTACATTCAGTGAACGAACGAGCGGGTTTTTCTAACTTTTGAATCGGTGCTCGGAATCGAATTCCAAGGGCACCGATGGATTCGCAGCACCGGTAATTGCTTAGGAACACCTTTTTCGGAGTTGCATTTTCACGGTAGAAGTTGTTAAAAATTGTGGAAGGTAAAATAAAATTGAGCATCAATTTTTATTTTTTTCTAAGTGGTTAAAACCTTTGAGTGTAAGTTGGGGGAGACCACCCAACTTCCCAAGTGTGGTTATGAGGGCGGTGGGGTCCACACGAACCCCACCCGTTCATCTTCCCTAACCTTCCATAACCCTCCATTTATTAAGTCAAGTTGAGTTAATTAATTGAGTGGATTAATTCAAATTTTGATTTTTCAAACTTAATTCATGTTAATAAAATAAGTGAAGTACTTATTTTATTTGGTGGAATCTTGTTGTGTGGGTCTTTGGGAGAAAAGGAAAAGCTCTTGAAGTTCTTCTTCCTCGACAAAGAACGCCGACCTCCGATGAAGGTCGACAAGAATGTCGGATCCTCGGAGATCGACGACGCGACGCCGACGAATCATTTCTCCGCGACGCGACTCTCTCCTTCCGCGACGTCTTCTTCTGCGATGGTTATTTCCGCGACGAACCCTCGCTCAACGAATTTGACGAGGTAGGGGTTTTATGCATTTCTATTCGTGAATTTCTTCCATCATCATTCCTCATACAATTGGACCACTTGTTATCAGTTAACAGGAGGGAGCCGGACTGCACAAACATGGCCGACCCTCCTCCCCTTTTTCTCTTGTCTACCTTGTGGTGGAATGGAACGAGGATGGCACGGTGTCGTCGCACCGCGCGGGGTCATGCGGCAAGGAATGTGCAGCGCCATTGCGCCGCGCCGTTGAATCGAGAAAGATCACGGCGTCGTCGTGCCGCGCCGGAGAACCCCGAAGGCACCGCGGCCGGAGCGGGGCCGCGGCGGAGGGGCGCGGTGCCATCGCGGCCATAGGCCGCGGCGGAGCAGGGACCGGCGGCCGGAGCGGGTCAGCCGATCAGGGGGAAATTCGGGGGTCCGTAACCCCCGGTTGGCCAGCAGAGCGGCCCCCACATGGGGTCGCGGTTGCAACAAGCGAGGGGAAGCCCCCCCCCCCCCCCCGTGCCTCAACGCTCGGTCATTTAGGCCGAGCCTCCTGGCCAGCGCGCCGGGCCGGGCTACGCCCAAGCAAGCCGGACCCGGACCCAAGTCAGGTCGACCCGGTTCAGGCCGACCCAGGGGGTACCGGGCCTGGTCGGACCGGGCCCGAACCCCCTAATACCGAAACTCTCACGGTCTTTTGCCCAAAACGTGGGCTGCAGACCTCCGATCGACGCACCGTCAGCTGCAATACGATCCTTAGATCGAGACGGACGTTTCGGTATATTTTACTCAAGGTTTTGGAGTACTTTGGGTTCGGCCGAGTTGGTTCGTACATGAAACCAACCGGGCCCTCGGAGCGGAAACACTTATAACTTGAGCTCCGGACGTCCGATTGACGTGTCGTCGACTTTGTTGGATTCCTCTAAGTGAGACGGACCTTTTGGCTTACTCCGCTCGAGGTTTGGACGCAGTTGGAGTATGGTCGGGTTGGTTTTGACTTAAAAATCAACTAGGCCCCTGGAACAAAAAAACCAATAACTCTCAGACCGAGCGTCCGATTGACACACCGTCTGTGACGTTGAGTTCCTGTTGACGATACGGAACTTTTGGATACATCAACTCCGGACTATGTGTCAGTTGATGTATCAGCCCTTCGGCTCGTGGATCAGACCCTCCCGAACGAGTTTGCTATGTGCGGGAATCCTAGAGCTGGCTGCGACTGCGACGATGACGACGACTGTACAGAAATCCTCCATGGATTCGACGGCGACGACTACAGCACTCAGCGATCCTACGTGGATTAGTGCTACGGATCCTGTGTGGGTCAAATCCAGTGTGGGTCAGCACTCAGCAGTCCTGTGTAGGCCAGCGCCTACAGATCCTGTGTGGGTCATTGTGGGGGTTAGTTACATATCGATCCTTTGTGGGTCATTGCGGGGGTTAGTTACCTATCGATCCTTTATGGGTCATTGCGGGGGTTAGTACCTATTGATCCTATGTGGGTCCAACGGCTTAGATGAATCAGTAACTACATGTGATCATCTCTATCGTCTTACGAAGAAGTATACCTGTGTGAGATGAATCTTGACTTTAAATCCTTATCTCTGATAAGATTGACTTGATATCCTGTGTGGATTACGTTATGCTTTACTGTGTGGAACGGGTTGTGATTTCCTGTGTGTACTGGGTTGTACTTGAGCTCGGATATTGGAGCCGAACGAGAATTGAAGACTTAGGTATATGTATGGGCATATACCTAAGTAATGTCGGATGTTACTTCGTGATTGTATCTTTTCTTTGTGGATTATCCTTTGTGGATTCTGGGAGACCTTCGGGGGTCTCAGGGTCCCTACTGAGTAGCTTATACTCACCCCTGCACGGGCTATACCCGCACTACGTTGTGTTGGTTACAGACGACAGACAGCAGTGATCGTGGTAGAGGCACGAGGAGTAGGTCGGTACCCGGAGGTGGACCACTGGGCGGGGCGTACTCGGAGCGGACAGCTGGACCCGAGGAGCTGTGGAGGCTATTTGTACCCACCCTTTAGGTGGGACTACCAGTGGATGGCTCGATGCTGCTGCTTTACTTTTCAGTTGATGTACTCTCTTTCAGTTGTACTTTACTTTCAGTTTGGGTTTGTATTCTGGCCCACTTACTTAACGCACTTTCTATTATACCCAGTTTTTACTTAGTGTTTACTTCTGCTTGCTTGCTCTGTGGTTTTTGTTTACTTTACAAAGGCAATGTCTTCCCTATTTACCGGGAATTACGCCTTGGTGCTAGTCGCCAGCCCCTGGCCTATGGAAGGCGGGCTTGGGGTAGTCACGGAACGGGCCCCGAGGACGGGTCGTGACAAATTGGTATCAGAGGAGTTCGGTTCTACCGCAGAACTCATGACTCTGATCTTTTTCTATGTAAAGCAATATTATTAAGAGTATGGAGTGTGGTTATTAGTCCAAGGATTCCAGTGTTGGTGCAGCGGCCGACGTATCTGTACACCAGGACCCGGACTTCTGATTTCCGACTTAATACACGAAAACATTGATTGCATGTGTGTTACAAGTTTTCTTTGTGATTACTTTATGTCATCTCACCAGGTATACTGTTTGACTGTGGCGCACCTATTTCTTTTCAGGATGGCCCCACGACGGCAGCCAGCTAGGGTTCCGAGAGTTGTACGTGACGACAGCCCACCAAGCGACGAGGCCTTGGTACAGGGCCCTTTGACAGCAGAGGCACCGGCGGTACCTCTACCCGTCAAGCCGCCGATGCTACCAGCCCCATCCGTTGATGATGCACGTCACCTTAGTGCACTGCACGAGTTTCAGCGCCAGCGACCACCCAGGTTCCGTGGGGATACGGACCCTCAGGCAGCTGAGGATTGGCTGGAGGTATTTGTACGAGTTTTCAGGTTAGTGAGGACACCAGCAGACCTCATGGTGATCCTCGCAGTGAGCCTCCTGCACGCGGTAGCAGGCAGATGGTAGAGCTTGATGCTCCAGGTGCATGACGAGGCATCTCTCTTCTGGACGGACTTTGAGAGCCTCTTCCGCTCGGAGTTCGTCCCAGCCACCCTCTGTGCGGTGCGCATCCAGGAGCTTCTTCAGATGCGGCAGGGAAGCTTGACGGTCGCCCAGTACTCGGCGAGATTTACAGATCTCTCGTGTTATTCGATGGACATGGTACGGGACCCATTCTTCTGGGCCCGGACCTTTGAGCAGGGATTGAGGCATGAGATCAGGGCATCGCTGATCTCCCTCAGCATTCCGACACAGGCAGGGGTACTGGAGCGAGCCCTTCTAATCGAGAGCTTCCTTGCTGAGCCTACATCAGCGGCGAGACCTACCGCAGGGCAGCACGTAGCAGAGTCTTCTGCAGCAGGCAGTCGACGGATGACTCATGGGTCCAGAAAGAACAGACCCTCAGGCAAACGACCTCAGGACACTGGCTCAGTGGTGCGGGGCACATAGCGCGGAACCAGTCTTTTGAGAGGTAGACAGTGCTATGCATGCGGCGGGCAGAGCCACATGGCTCGTGACTGCCCGACCCACCGTGCATAGGAGCAGCAGACGGTTGAGGGACCACCCAGGCAGAGGCAGAGGGTCGACCGTGGCGGTCCGCAGGGAACAGGCGGATGAGGCAGAGGAGCTGGTCGAGCAGCAGGTGGTGGGCGATGCTTTGAGGCTCTACCACCACCACCGCCAGGTGGTCCACCCCGACCACAGGGAGCACGGTGGTTCTTGAAGATAGACCTCAGGTCAGGCTATCACCAGCTCAAAGTTTGGGACGAGGACGTGCAGAAGACGGCCTTCAGGTGTCGGTATGGCCACTATGAGTTCTTGGTTATGCCATTCGGCGTAACCAATGCTCCAGCAGTGTTCATGTCCCTCATGAATAGGATCTTTCAGCCATACCTCGATCGATTTTTCGTGGTCTTCATCGACGACATTTTGATATACTCGACCACTGAGGAGGAGCACGCCTACCACTTGCGGGTTGTACTAGACACACTCCTAGAGCACCAGATTTATGGAAAGCTCTTGAAGTGTCAGTTCTGGATACGTGAGGTCCACTTCTTGGGACACGTCACCTCTGAGGCGGGAGTTGCAGTGGATCCTGCGAAGATCGAGGCAGTGCTAGCTTGGGAGCCACCCAGGAGCGTGACGGAGGTGCGGAGTTTCTTGGGACTAGCTGGGTACTACTGAAGATTTGTGCCAAACTTCTCCAGAGTTGCGGCACCACTCTCAGCCTTGACGAAGAAGGAGAAACCCTTTGTGTGGTCAGAAAGATGTCAGCAGAGCTTCCGGGAGCTAAGAAAGAGATTGACCAGTGCACCTATCTTGAGGCTACCAGAGGAGGGATTTGGATACGTAGTTTACTGCGATGCATCAGGGACCGGAATCGGATGTGTCCTGATGCAGGAGTGGGTCGTGATCGCCTATGGATCATGTCAGTTGAGGCAGCATGAGCAGAACTACGCTACCCATGACCTGGAGTTAGCAGTAGTGGTCTTCGCTCTGAAGATGTGGCGACACTATCTGATGGGAGAGCGCTTTACAGTCTATTCTGACCACCAGAGTCTCAGGTACATCTTCTCGCAGAAGGACCTAAACCTAAGACAGTGGCGATGGCTCGAGTTCCTCTAGGACTGTGACTTTGAGATAGTCTATACTCCTGGAAAGGGGAACGTGGTAGCCGATGCTCTCAGCAAGAGGACGGGCATTCAGCTACTTGGGGAGGCGACAGAGTAGCCAGCCGCTTTGCAGATATCCTTCATGGATAGAGATAGAGCAGCCTTCCTTCAGTCACTCACAGTCACTCCTCCACTACTGCAGCGGGTCAGAGAGGCACAGCATGGGGACGCCAACTGTGAGACGCGGCGTGCGCAGATATCCTCAGGACAGGTACCCGATGGATTCTCCATGGGAGGAGAGCACGACGTCCTTTTCAGAGGACGTACCTTGGTACCAGTTGCTTTACGGGAGGAGGTGCTGAGAGAGTTTCACACTTTCCCTTTTGAGGTACATCCTGGAGTGGAAAAGATGTACCAGGATCTCAGACGACAGCACTGGTGGCCGGGCATGAAGAAGGTTGTGGCAGAGTTCGTTTCTCGATGCCTCACCTGCCAGTAGGTGAAGGCAGAGCACCAGGTACCAGCAGTCTTGGTGCAGCCCTTGGAGGTTCTGGAGTGGAAGTGGGATGGAATATCTATGGACTTTGTGACTGGACTTCCACGCACTTCCAGAGGTCACGACTCCATTTGGGTGATTGTCGACCGACTCACCAAGTCGGCTCACTTCTTACCCATCAGAGAGCAGGGCTCAGTGGAGAGCTTGGGACGTATCTACGTTCAGGAGATTGTACGGCTTCATGGTGTGCTATCATCCATCGTCTCTGATCGAGATGCTCGCTTTACTTCCATGATTTGGAAGGGGTTTCAGGAGGCATTCGGGATGCACCTACGTCTGAGCACCGCCTTTCACCCTCAGAAAGATTGTCAGACAGAGAGGACCATTCAGACTCTCGAGGACATGCTCCGCGCATGTGTCCTCGACTTTGGTCGCAGCTGGGAGGACCAACTACCCTTGGTGGAGTTCGCATACAACAACAGCTACCACTCCACCATCGGGATGGCACCATACGAGGCGTTGTACGGCCGACCTTGTAGATCTCCTCTATGCTGGATAGACCCTGGGGAGTCAGCACTTGTGGGACCGGAGATGGTCCAGGCCATGACGGAGAAGGTCCAGGTCATCCAGGAGCGGATGAGGACTGCTCAGAGCCGGCAGAAGTCTTATGCTGACAGGAGGTGGAGGCCACTAGAGTTTGAGGATGGCGACCACGCCTTCTTGCGGGTCTCACCTCGATGAGGATTACGGATATTTGGCTGAGGCAGCAAGTTGTCTCCATGCTTCATCGGACCATTCCAAGTCCTCAGCAGGATTGGCGAGGTGGCTTATCGCCTGGCTCTACCACCTCAGTTGCACCGAGTGCACGACGTCTTCCACGTATCTCAGCTGAGGAGATACGTGCACGACCCAACGCATATCATTGACCATGGGGAGCTGGACATAGATGATGGGGTGACTTTTGCGGAGGTCCCAGTGGAGATCGAGGATCGACAGGAGTGGGTCCTACGTGGACGGTCGATTCCTCTAGTGCGCATCAGATAGCAGCACGGAAACCTCCAGGAGAGAACTTGGGAGCGAGAGGCTCAAATGCGTGCACAGTACCCACATTTGTTCCCCTAGTTTTTTATGTATCTTTACGGGGACGTAAAGCCCTGAGGTGTGAGTAATGTAAAGACCCGTAAAATTCAAGGGAAATTTTTTCTTAATTTTCTTTGGGATTTTACAAGAACGCGGTTTCTGACGGCACTTGATTCCGAGGCCCGGTGTGCCAGGAATTTCTATCCAAAGTTTAGCTCGGGTACGTTCAGTGAACGAACGATCGGGTTTTTCTAACTTTTGAACCGGTGCTCGGAATCGAATTCCAAGGGCACCGATGGATTCGCAGCGCCGGTAATTGCTTAGGAACACCTTTTCCGGAGTTGCGTTTTCACGGGAGAAGTTGTTAAAAATTGTGGAAGGTAAAATAAAATTGAGCATCAATTTTTATTTTTTCTCTAAGTGGTTAAAACCTTTGAGTAGAAGTTGTGGGAGACCACCCAACTTCCCAAGTGTGATTATGAGGGTGGTGGGTCCCACAATAACCCCACCCCTTCATCTTCCCTAACCTTCCATAACCCTCCATTTATTAATTCAAGTTGAGTTAATTAATTGAGTGGATTAATTCAACTTTTGATTTTTCAAACTTAAGTCATGTTAATAAAATAAGTGAAGTACTTATTTTATTTGGTGGAATCTTGTTGTGTGAGTCTTTGGGAGAAAAGGAAAAGCTCTTGAAGTTATTCTTCCTCGACGAAGAACGCGAAGAACGTGAAGAACGCGAAGAACTCCGACCTCCGACGAAGGTCGACAAGAACTCTGGATCCTCAGAGACCGACAACGCGACGCCGACGAATCATTTCTCCACGACGCGACTCTCTCCTTCCGCGATGTCTTCTTCTACGACGGTTATTTCCACGATAAACCCTCGCTCAACGAATTCGACGAGGTAGGGGTTTTATGCATTTCTATTCATGAATTTCTTCACTACAACAAAAACCGGGTTTAGCGGCGGTTTTGTGGTGGCGGTTCACAAAACCGCCGCTAAACGTTTTCACCAAAAGGTTTCGCGGCGGTTTTTAATAAACCGCCGCGAAACCCGAAATTCATTTTAACAATCCTGACCCTTCTTCCCCCACTCCGATCGTTCCCCCAAACCCCCACGCCCTCCCTTCTTCCCCTAACCCCCCGGCGACCCGCAACCCTCGACCCCCAACCGTCTGGTGACCCACGACCTCCGGCGACCCCGCGACCTCCGTCTCCGGCGACCCCGTGACCTCCATCTCCGGCGACCCGTCTTTTCCAGGTATGTATCCATTTAACTAGGTTTGAAGTATAGAAAATTTTGATAGAATTCAATCATATGTCCACTAGATTTAGTTTTGATATAAACATTATGTTTGATTTAAATACTAAAATATGTCCACTAGATTTAGATCTGGATTTAGTTTCACTGAGGATTTGCAGATCTAGTCGAATGATATTGGATTTCGTTCTTTTGGTGGCTGTAAACTAGAATCCGAGTTGATTTCCAACAAACCCGTATGTGCTTCATGTGCCCTGCGCACCCCAATATATCCATGACCAGTTCATAGATCTGTGACTCATTCATCATTGTTTTACAGAACTGGTGGTCCGACTAGTCTTGGTACTGCCCTGTAATGTTGAACTAGAAACGTAGTGTTCAATAAGTAAGGAACATGTAGCAATTAGGGAGATAATAAC
Source organism: Viscum album (assembly GCA_963277665.1). Classification (NCBI taxonomy): domain Eukaryota; kingdom Viridiplantae; phylum Streptophyta; class Magnoliopsida; order Santalales; family Viscaceae; genus Viscum; species Viscum album. The sequence goes on from OY728163.1 coordinate 2,120,037,661, forward strand.
CACAAACCAATGTTTAAACACTATTAACCAATTTTTCTAGTCCAATGATCAAGAACATGCATTTAGGGTTTAAAAATCAATGACTAAACAATATAAATCTAGTACATACACTACAACAAAAACCGGGTTTATCGGCGGTTTTGTGGCGGCGGTTCACAAAACTGCCGCTAAACGTTTTCACCGAAAGGTTTCGCGGCGGTTTTTAATAAACCGCCACGAAACCCGAAATTCATTTTAACAATCCTGACCCTTCTTCCCCCACCCCGATCATTCCCCCAAACCCCCACGCCCTCCCTTCTTCCCCTAACCCCCCGGAGACCCGCAACCCTCAACCCCCAACCGTTCAGCGACCCGCGACCTCCGGCGACCCCACGACCTCCGTCTCCGGCGACCCCGTGACCTCCATCTCCAGCGACCCGTCTTTTCTAGGTATGTATCCATTTAACTAGGTTTGAAGTATAGAAAATTTTGATAGACTTCACACATGGTGATAATATTGAGAATGATTGGTAGGTGATCGTTTCATTGGAGGTTTGAACATGGATTCAATGATTTATGACATAATAGGTTAATATTTAATAGTTATATAAATACTAGAGTACAAAGGAGCATAGTTGAAAAGATTAAATGGGTGGTATTATGGAATAAAATTGAGATTATGGATTGTGTAGTGGGGATATTTCCTCCTTTACATGGTTGAAAAGAGGGAATGAGTGGGTTGTTATGGGACATGACTTGGTTATATGAAAAATGAATGTTTGGTAGTTTCCTTATGGAATGGAATATAGTTTTTAATCATGATCATGACATGGGGTTTGATGGAATTAAAAAATATCATGGGTAAATATTAAAAAAATAAGCCTTTTAATTAATGGTTAATAGTTGGGAAAAATATGGGTGATGGCTGCATGGTTTGTCATTAAATATGATTAATATAAAATATAAATAATGTAATATGGTTGGTGAAATGAATCTATAAATGGGATAAATGATGAGGCATGATGGTAAATTATTCATCTTTATTGTGGATCTTTGTATAAGATGTGGGGATGGTCATTGTGTTATAGTTGGCAGTGATGGTAATGTGAGGTAGTAGTAGTGTGGTGATTTTTACTAGCTATAGAAGTTCTATTTGTTTATTTATGTCTTATGTTGGTCTTGTGTGTGTCTATAAATATACTTAAATATTATTATTTTTGGTTTTTTAATACATCCCACTTGAGTTAGATACCCTTCTCGAATCCCAACAAGCTCTGGGTACTAGGTTGTTTCCCCTAACATTCGGGTTGGTGAGGGAATGGATGCATGCCTACTCCCCCATCCCCACTCTCCCTTCTAGTTTTAGAATTATCTTTGATGTATTGAGGTGGGTAAGATCATATTTCTAAAGTATATAGTGAAATAGAAGACCCTAATGGTTATTTATGTGAAGGTACATTACGTATTAGAAAACCCTTTGAGTTATTGATGATGATTATAAACTAGGTGCACTATAAGTCCCTAAGGTGTATTGAGATAATGATATGATGTAAGTAAAATAGTGGACTATAAGTGGTATTTATGGGGTGGGCTATTGTGGTGTTGATGTAAGGATATATATTAGAGGCTGTGCATGGTAGGTGGAGGGAATTAGGTTAATGTCCTTCATGATTTTGATTCCCAACAGTACTGGTTTTGAGAAGTGTTGATGATATGTGATATGTGATAGAGGTTATTGGCTAATGATGATGTTATGGATAAGGTTCGTGGTATGGTTGTAATATGAGATATAGTATTCTATGGAATAAATGTTAAATATATTGGGAGAATATGACATTTGATATTAGGGTGCGATAGTGAAAAAAAATAAGAAATTGGTTTTAGGGTGCCTTTGTGTCATATTCATCTGATATTATTTTACTATGCATGATTATGATATTTAGTGATCGAGTCTTGGTGAGTATTTTCAATATTTGACCTACTAGGTGCTTACTAGTTATGTTGTTTGTTCAATGATGTGTTATTATACTCCTTTAACTTTTTCATTGGAGGTATTGTGTATAATCATACTAAGGATACATATTATGATAAACCCCATATATATAAAAAATTCCAGATTCCTAGGATATTTTTTGTGACTAAGTTGGGTCGTACTATCTTTGTGCTTGGTGTTTGTTGTGAAATCACTACCGTGGAGATTTATTTGGTATTTTTATCTTGGGGTTTTTATTTTTTTACGTATTCATTATTTAAAGTATTATTGTTGATTTAAATTTATATATATATATATTATGATGTTGTTCAATGTTATTCTTTTTTTATTATTGGTACATATGATGGTAATTCCTCTCATCCTTATTTTTTATACCCCTATTCTAGTCATCAACCTGGGGCCTGTAGGAGGTTGGATATAGGGGTCACTCTCATCTTTAATTTAATTCTAGGAAGAGTTGCCATTGAGGTTGTGTATTGAATTGACCCGGGTAACCCTAAAACGTGGTAACTGACCCATTCTGTTACATACCCGAAGGTTATTCCCGATCCTCGTGGGTTGGAGGCAAGCACCAATGCATCAAAAAACACAACAAAGGGAAAAATTTATCCCAACATGATCAAACACATTGCATATATGTATACACAAAATGAAAAGGAATGTGGAATACTAAAGGAATATATATACCATAATAGTCAAAATACAGTAGAAAAGAACAATTAAAAAAGTAGTCAATGTTTCGAAAACAAGCCTAACTACATGGACTAAAACCAAAAACTACTCCATGAGATGGTGTGGATGAACTCCCTCCATCTCACCACCAGTTACGCAAAACCAACCACCACAACCCTCACCACCTCACTTCAGTGCCTTTCCCTTCCCGGTATTGGAAGACATACAAATGTCTACGTACCCCTAAGGAGGTGCACAAGGTGTGAGCTAACAGCCTCCATAGGATCCCACCCGGGTGTTCCATATCAAGCCTCTATATAACTATTCATGTATTCTTATTTTAAATATAACATAGAATGATAAGCATGTAAGAACCTGGTTTTTGCTAAGAAAGACTTTGGAATATTCTTGATAATATTCCATAGCATTGCCTTCAGACGGTGTGCAATTCTGAGCCCTGGAGTGGCCGGAATTAAATTTTCAGTGCGTTCACACTAGAAACGCAAAATAAATGGGATAACTCATAAACGGTGCTTCTGACCAGAGATCTGAGTGTACGGATGGGTCTGGAATGGGGTGTTTACCCTTGGAACGACATAAAACATGTCGGTGTGGGATGTTTGGACCCCTCGCTCGCTTTCGGAAGGTTAAACGGATAAATTAATTAATTAATTAATTCGTTTAATGGAGAAACACAGGTATCTCTTAAACGGTGGATCGGGTTGGAAAACCGAGGATACCATTGAGTTCGGATCGTGTCGTTTACCCTAGGAGGGGTATAAGTTTCGCGGGCGCGGGCCGTTTGTGAAAAATGGCCCCAGGGGCGTTTTCGTAATTTAGCGGCTTCGGACGTTAAATTTTATAACTTTTGAATGGGGTCTCGGATTAAAATTCCGAGACTGCCGTTGTGCTCGGGAGGTGGTGTTTACCCTAGGGGAGGCTTAACCTCGACCCTGCTGAGGGTTCGGGTTCGGACCGACGGGCGGGTGGTTAAGCGTTTTCTATTTAAATGCTTAACTCATCCCCTTCCTCCCCTCTTCTCCCCTGGCGCCAGCAGCTCCCCACAGTGAAGGAGGAAGCTTCCCTCCATCACCTCCTCCTCTCCGGCAAGGCGCGGCTCCGGCGGATCGCCCGTGAAGCTTCGGGCAACGCCCACGAGGTAGGAGTTTATCGTTTGCGTTTTTCTTTCCCGCACCTCCTTTGAACCTAATTTATACCCAAGAATTGTTGTTTGATCTTCGAACAAAACCCATGAATGTGTAGTAGAGTTAATTCCCTTTTCAACGCATCTTTAGGATTCAAATTCCGAGCTCCATGGCATCCGCAATGATCCGCCGAACTTCGCGGGTTTTTGGGTTCCGGCGAGTTCAAGCGGCGGCGCGGCTCGGTGGAGGCGGCGGCGCGGCTCGGTGGAAGCGGTCGGCGGCGCGGGTGCTCGGAGGAGGGTCGGCCGAGCGTGAGGCGCTGGGCGCCGGCGTGAGGAGAATCCGGCCGCACGAGGCGGCGGCTCCAGGCGGCGAGGCCGAGCCGCCGGGGCGCGGCGACCCCGCGATCGCGGCGCGCGACCCCAGCGCGGGGGACAAGACCCGCGCGACGCGGGTCTTCGCGCGGACCAAGCGACCGGCCATGGGTCGGTCGGTGCGTGGTCTGCTGGCCAGCGGTTGGACCGCGGCCCAGCCCAGAATGGCAGGATCGGCCGGTTCAGGCCGGTCCGGCCCAAGGGGCCCTGCCCTCAGGGTTCGGACGCCCGTATTTTCTTCTACGGGCGTCCGTTTTGAATGTCGTCTGTGGCGGCGCAGACCTGACGTCGATGCGGAATTTTTGAGAGGGTTTCGGGAATTTTTAATTCCTGAAACGAGGGTCCGCGGAGCCGCGGCGTGTCTTTAAGTGGACGAGCGTTTTTCCCGAGATCTTGTTTTGAGCGGCACGGACGCGTCCGACGTCCGTTTTGAGCGTCGTCAGTGGCGTTGGGACCCTGGCATCGAGGCGGAGCTTTCTAGGGTGGTTTCAGGCGTTGAGGCCAAATTTGAGGCATGGGCCCCACGGCCCGTCTTTTGAGCTGCGAGCAGCGTTTAGCGGATTTTGAATCGGACGTCCGTTCGGGGCGTGCGAGTAGTCGATTCTCGATGTTTTTCCGAGGGTATTGCAATGGTGCAATCCGCCCGCTCTAATTCGGCATGATGGTGCGGGGCCCACGAGGGCCGTTTGGGCGTCGACGGTGATTTTCCATCTTTATCACCGGGCGACCGTTTTGGACAAGTGAGTAGTCCACCTTGTGTGCTTTTACGAGAGGATCGCAACGGTGCGATCCGTTGGCAGCGCTTCGAGACCGGGATGCGGGTCCCACGCAGCACCGCTCGTGTGCGGTGCGCCGGGATGCACCTTTTTCTCCGGATATCTGTTGCACTCAAGTGAGTAGTGCTTTTGACGTTTTTTCCCGGGGGAATCGCAATGGTGTGATGCGCCCGACTGTTTTCGGGGCCGAGGCTCGGGATCACGGGACGTCGTTCGGGCGTAAGGCGATGTTGGTGACTTTTTCATCGGATATCCGTTGGAGGTGAGTAAGTAGTCGATCTCACGTGTTTTTCCGTGAGGATCACAACGGTGCGATCCGTTTGGTTGTGCGGAGCCTCTTGCGCGATCTTGTTAAATGTGGAGAATGAGAGGTCCTCCGATGGCGGTTCGTCCTACCTTGTTTGTAGCGGACCCTTGGCGTGTGATCGCGCACTCTTGGGAGAGTGATATAATTGGTCCACGAGATGTGGTTGTCCGTGCCTAGGCCTTTGAGGTGGAGTTGTTACGTCACGCCTTCGCGTTGACGCTGGGTTCCGTGTGCACGATAGCCTTTGGGCTGGAATGAGGTATACTTCAGGAGTATACGGGAGCGCTTGGAGGTACTTGTGGTTGTTTGTACCTGGGGATGTTTGTGCGCTCAGTTGGGGTTGACTTGGGGCCACACGTCGTGTGGGCCCCATGTGCATGTCGTGATCTGCTTTACGTACTTTTACCTCTCGCGACGTAGAGGGTCCCTCTGCGCTCGTTTGTTTGACCAGCAGGGTGGAGTTTTCCCCTGGCTTTGTGCTCGTTTGTTTGACCAGCAGGGCGGAGTTTCCCCTGGCCTGGTTCTCTTTTGTCTAACCAGCAGGGTTGAGTGGTCTCCCCCTGGTCTTGTTCGCGATGGTTTTACCGGCAGAGATGGTTTGGTTCCTCTGCTTCTTCAGCTGTGAGGGGTTTCAGTATCGTGCCCTTTTCACCGGACTGCGACACCGTTTGCGACTACGGGTGTTCGTGCAGCGTGGGTGTTTCCCCCCACTCTCTGGGATGAGATGTCTCAGTCTGCTTCGACAGTGACTCAGCGGATTGGAGCAGGATCGCCTTGTGAGGCCTGGGGAGTTTCTCCCATTGCTCCGTGTTCCCTGGTAGAGCTTGTGGTTTCGGTGTGACCAACACTTTACGCGGGCACCGATCCTCTACCCATGAGGTTGTTTTCAGCAGGGTTGAGGTTGTTCCAGCGGGGCTGATGTTGTTTCCAGCAGGGCTGAGGTTGTTCCAGTGGGGCTGATGTTGTTTCCAGCAGGGCTGGGGTTGTTCCAGCAAGGATGAGGTTGTTCCAGCAGGGCTGAGGTTGTTTCCAGTAGGGCTGAGGTTGTTTCGAGCAGGGCTCGCCAGTGGGTTACCATCCAGCAGGGATGGCCAGTACAGCGGTGTTCACCGAGTAGTTACCATCCAGCAGGGATGGCCAGAGCGATGTCGGGCTTACCTCCAGCTGGGCTGGGCAGTGGTCCCCGATGCTGGGCTTACCTCCAGCTAGGATGGGCAGTGGTCCCCGATGCCGGGCTTACCTCCAGCTGGTCTGGGCAGTGGTCCCCGATGCCGGGCTTACCTCCAGCTGGGTTGGGCAGTGGTCCCCGATGCCGGGTTACCTCCAGTTGGGCTGGGCAGTGGTCTCGTCGCCAACTTTAGCCGGGTTTTCCTCCAGTGGATTACCCTATTACGGGACTGGGCAGTGTGGCACCCTTCGACTTTCCAGGTCTCCCTGTAGTGGGAACCCGTTGACTTCCAGGGATCCTCCAGCGGGGCTGGGCAGGGGGTCACCTGTCGACTTTGAGCATACCTCTCGACTGCGGGGCAGTGACGTGGTGTGGTTTGACGTTCCCCTAGAACTCTCAAGTACGAGGAGCACTTTCCCCCACTGAGACGCGTCCTTGTGACGTGACCTAAAATCGTGCTGGCGAGTCAGTGCCGCCCAAAGCGGATAGTGTCGAGGTGTGGTGATTGAGCCCCTTGGCTTGCGGTTCGGGGCAGACGTGCGGGATGTTGGGCATCGATGGTGTTACTTCTGGGACTGTTGGTTACTCTTTCTTGGGATGAGCTACGGGACATAGATCCCCCTACAACGTTGTTCGGGCTTCTTGACAGAGCATATGGATATGTATATACCTTGTTCGAGTACCCACTTCTTGGGCTTGGTTACTCTCCCTCCAGGAGAGGCGAAGACGCGTGGGGTATGCCACGTGCTTTCCGTGTCTAGATTCTTGTGGTTGGATGAGTCTAATCTCCTGCTATAGGTAGCGAAGACTCGACAGGAAGTTCATCTTCTCACCGTTTCCAGCTCCTTGTGCCTGGACGAGTCTACTTCCTTTCTCTTGTTGGGTTGAGTTGTACTCTTTATTGTACTCTCTATTGTACCCCTTTACTTTCATGTTCGCTCTACTGCTCACCCTTCGGTACCTCCTTTTGTTGCTCCCTCGATCCTTCGGGGTATCCTACTGAGTATTTTTATACTCACCCCTGCTTGGGCTTTGCCCGCACTTGGTGTGCCCTTGCAGACGACGGAGAGGTGGAGCGTGACTTCAGTGGAGCATAGGATCTTGGGATCTTGGACCGCGTGCGGTGGTCGTGGTTGGGTTCCAGGTGGGAGATCCGTCAGCTATTTCTTTTTGTTTACCTGTTGCCGGGTTGTGGCACTTGTTGGTTGGGCGCGTGTTTTGACCCTTTTCTTTTCAGTGTACTTTCAACTTTCTTTGTACTTGTAGAGGTCGATGCACTTTGTGGTATATATATAGCAGTTTCCCTTTCCTTTTCTTTGCTTGTATTTACTTTTACTCTGCACTGTTGCATTGAGTTTGCTGCGTGTGTGCGTACAGGTGCTTAGGCAAAGGCCTCCCGAGTTATTGTGCCTTCGGCGCTGGTCGCCAGCCCCTGGCCTATGGAGGCGGGCTTGGGGTAGTTGCGGCTCGAGCCCGGGTAGGGTCGGGTCGTGAAAAAGTGGTATCAGAGCGTGGTTCGTTCCTTGGGACACTGTTCGGACGTCCCTAAAATAAAAGGAACTGGTTGGGATTTAGGGCAACAGTGTTAACGTGTCTCGAGAGTGGCTCTCAGGCAAGGGAGTCTAGTGATGGTGCGGCGGCCGACATATCCATTCACCAGGACCTTGATAACCCGCTTGTCGACTCGGCATGCTGAGACACTTGTTGCAGGGAAAAAAATTTGTTTGTGCATCACATAGGATTGAGTCTTTGACTGTCCTTCTTGAGTCAGCTCCCCATCGTTGCTATTGGTATATACATATATGCTCATCTGACCGCGGCACTCCTTGATAATATTCAGGATGTCTCCGCGAGGACAGCCGGCCAGGATACCAGCTTTGGTTCGTGACGACGACCCTGTAAGCTACGAGGCCACAGTCCAGGACCCATCATGCAAGCCCCTTTCTCTGGGTGGGCCGGTAGCAGCACCCCCACCTGTTGAGCAGCAGGCAGTTTCAGCAGAGCAGGCTGAGCTTGAGCGCAGGTTGAGCGCGCTCCGTGAGTTCCAGCGGTAGAGACCAATGAGGTTCAGTGGTGAGCCAGACCCTCAGGCAGCAGATGTTTGGCTCGAGATAGTGGTTCGCCTTTTCAGGCTTGTGTAGGCGCCGACAGATCAGAGAGTGCCTTCGGCAGCCACCTTTTTTTCGTGGAGTAGCTCGGCGTTGGTGCAGTCTAGTGACTTAGTTTCTTGACGAGTCGTCGCTTTCGTGGGACGACTTTCAGTTGTTGTTCCGTGAGGAGTTTTTCCCCTCCTGCTTGCACTCCTTTCGGATTCAGGAGCTCCTGCAGTTTCAGCAGGGAGGGATGACGGTGGCCGAGTACGCGGCTAGTTTTGCAGACCGTGCACGCTTTTACCCGAGCTTGGTCCATGACGCCAACTTCCGAGCGCGGAAGTTTGAGCAGGGTCTCCGCTGAGAGATTCATGATGTCATAGTACCCTCGGGCATTTCCACATATGTCGGGGTGCTAGAGCAGGCGCTGGTGACAGAGGGATTCCTGTCATGTTTTGCGGTTGGTAGTGGCAGTGGGCGCGACGGAGCCGGGACGTCTGTCGTAGCTAGCAAGCGCCGGAGGACAGGACCTCGATGCAGGTGGCCTTCCCACTTCCGGTTTCGGAGACGTGGTCGTATACCACTGTGGAGAAAAGGCGCAGGGCCTCAGCTGAGGATGCCCTTCCGTGAGTGGATCCCGGGCCATGGTCGAACACCATAGTGGCGCCGGAGGGAACCAGTGCAGCCTAGAGAGGTTCGGTGTTATGCTTGTGACGGGCGAGGTCACTTGGCACAAGACTGCCCGACCCGAGTTACTGGGAGCTTCGGGCAGGCAGCTGGTGCACCACCACGGCAGAGGCAACGCCGTGATCGGAGTAGTACCCAGGGAGGTGGTGCTAGCAGAGGAGCGGGAGGAGCTGGTAGTGGGGGATGACGTTACGAGGTCTTCCCATCACCACTAGGTGGTCCACGTCAGGCTCCAGGAGCTGACAGTTGGGACCGAGGACAGTCGCGATCTTTGGATGTCTACTATCCTGCAGAGCATGAAGTGATAAGTGGTACGCTCTACAGCTCTTCTACCTTTTTGCAGTAGAATTGTTAGACTCTATGTGTGAACTGCTTTCCTCCTTCCTCCTTGTTTGATGTGTTACCAGGGTGACGCAGGGCGTCGGGTGTAACCCTGTGTTGGTAAGGTAAAAGGCGTGGGACCTTTTTCTCTAGTCGATGGTGTCGACACCTACGCCTTTCGAGCGTGTAAGAGAGCCTCAGTTGTGGAATATTGCGTGACCAGATATCCTTAGGTGCTTCACCATATGGATATTCTGAAGGAGGGAATCACCGGGCCTTGCCCCATGCCCAAGTGGTGATTCCTGTCGCGGCATGTCACGTAGAGGTTTGACTAGGGAGGTGAGCTACCCCCGAAGGCCTTCGGGCCGTTTGAGACTGTGCAAAGGGATGGCGAGGTACCCTACCGCCTTTCCCTAACCCCAAAGTCTGGAGTGGGTGCATGATGTCAGCAAGGGCCGACCTCGCGTGAACAGATCAATCCTTTGGTCTTTGTGCGGTGACGTAGAGCTATGCGTGGGTTCTTTTGGGTACGGGAAATCCAGGTGTGGGCTTAGTACCCTGTGTTGCTCCCTAGTTTTTCTTTTCGGGGACGAAAATCTTGAAGGAGGGAATGATGTAAGAACTCGGTTTTTGCTGAGAAAGACTTTGGAATATTCTTGATAATATTCCAGAGCAATGCCTCAGACGGCGTGCAATTCCGAGCCCCGGAGTGGCCGGAATTAAATTTTCAGTGCGTTCACACTGGAAACGCCAAATAAATGGGATAACTCCTAAACGGTGCTTCTGACCAGAGATCCGAGTGTACTTATGGGTCCAGAATGGGGTGTTTACCGTTGGAACGACATAAAACATGTCGGCGTGGGATGTTTGGACCCCTCACTCGCTTTCGGAAGGTTAAACGGATAAATTAATTAATTTATTTATTCGTTTAATGGAGAAACATAGGTATCTATTAAACGGTGGCTCAGGTTGGAAAACTGAGGGCACTGTTGAGTTCGGATCGTGTCGTTTACCCTAGGAGGGGTATAAGTTTCGCGGGCGCGGGCTGTTTGTGAAAAATGGCCCCAGGGGCGTTTTCGTAATTTAGCGGCTTCAGACGTTAAATTTTATAACTTTTGAACGGGGTCTCAGATTAAAATTCCGAGACTGCCATTGTTCTCAGGAGGTGCTGTTTACCCTAGGGGAGGCTTAACCTCGACCCTGCTGAGGGTTCGGGTTCGGACCGACGGGCGGGTGGTTAAGCGTTTTCTATTTAAACGCTTAACTCATCCCCTTCCTCCCCTCTTCTCCCCTGGCGCCAGCAGCTCCCCACAGCGAAGGAGGAAGCTTCCCTCCATCACCTCCTCCTCTCCGGCAAGGCGTGGCTCCGGCACATCGCCCTTGAAGCTTCGGGCAACGCCCACGAGGTAGGAGTTTATCATTTGCGTTTTTCTTTCCCGCACCTCCTTTGAACATAATTTATACCCACGAATTGTTGTTTGATCTTTGAACAAAACACATGAATGCGTAGTAGAGTTAATTTCCTTTTCAACGCATCTTTCGGATTCAAATTCTGAGCTCCATGGCATCCGCAATGATTCGCCGAACTTCGCGGGTTTTCGGGTTCCGGCGAGTTCAAGCGGCGGCACGGCTCGGTGGAGGCGGCGGCGCGGCTCGGTGGAAGCGGTCGGCGGCGCGGGTGCTCGGCGGAGGGTCGGCCGAGCGCGAGGCGCTGGGCGCCGGCGCGAGGTGAAGCCGGCCGCGCGAGGCAGTGGCTCCAGGCGGCGCGGCCGAGCCGCCGGGGCGCGGGGACCCCGCAGTCGCGGCGCGCAACCCCAGCGCGGGGGACAAGACCTGCGCGACGCGGGTCTTCGCGCGGACCAAGCGACCAGCAACGGGCCGGTCGGTGCACGGTCTTCTGGCCAGCGGTTGGACCGCGGCCCGGCCCAGAACGGCCGGACCGGCCGGTTCAGGCCGGTCCGGCCCAAGGGGCCATGCCCTCAGGGTTCGGACGCCCGTATTTTCTACTACGGGCGTCCGTTTTGAATGTCGTCTGCGGCGGAGCAGACCTGACGTTGATGCGGACTTTTTGAGATGGTTTCGGGAATTTTTAATTCCCGAAACAAGGGGCCGCGGAGGCACGACGTTTCTTTAAGTGGACAAGCGTTTTTTCCGAGATCTTGTTTTGAGCGGCGCAGACGCGTCCGACGTCCGTTTTGATCGCCGTCAGTGGCGTTGGGACCCTGGCATCGAGGCGGAGCTTTCCAGGGTGGTTTCAGGCGTTGAGGCCGAATTTGAGGCGTGGGCCCCACGGCCCGTGTTTTGAGCTGCGAGCAGCGTTTAGCGGATTTTGAATCGGACGTCCGTTCGGGGCGTGCGAGCAGTCGATTCTTGATATTTTTCCGAGGGTATTGCAATTGTGCAATCCGCCCGCTCTAATTCGGCACGATGGTGCGGGGCCCACGAGGGTCGTTTGGGCGTCGACGGTGATTTTCCATCTTTATCACCGGGCAACCGTTTTGGACAAGTGAGTAGTCCACCTTGTGTGCTTTTACGAGAGGATCGCAATGGTGCGATCCGTTGGCAGCGCTTCGGGACCGGGATGCGGGTCCCACATAGCACTGCTCGTGTGCGGTGCGCCGGGATGCATCTTTTTCTCCGGATATCCGTTGCACTCAAGTGAGTAGTGCTTTTGACGTGTTTTCCCAGGGGAATCGCAATGGTGTGATGCGCCCGACTGTTTTCGGGGCCGAGGCTCGGGATCACGGGACGTCGTTCGGGCGTGAGGCGGTGTTGGTGACTTTTTCGTCAGATATCCGTTAGAGGTGAGTAAGTAGTCGATCTCGCGTGTTTTTTTGCGAGGATCACAACGGTGTGATCCGTTTGTTTGTGCGGAGCCTCTTGCGCGATCTTGTTAAATGTGGACCATGAGAGGTGCTCTGGTGGCGGTTCGTCCTACCTTGTTTGTAGCGGACCCTTGGCGTGTGATCGCGCACTCTTGGGAGAGTGATATAATTGTTCCACGAGATGTGGTTGGCCGTGCTTGGGCCTTTGAGGTGGATTTGTTACGTCACGCCTTCGCATTGACACTGGGTGTCGTGTGCACGATAGCCTTTGGGCTGGAATGAGGTATACTCCGAGAGTATACGGGAGCGCTTGGAGGTACTTGTGGTTGTTTGTACCTGAGGATGTTTGTGCGCTCAGTTGGGGTTGACTCGGGGCCACACGTCGTGTGGGCCCCACATGCGTGTCGTGATCTTATTTACGTACTTTGACCTCTCGCGACGTAGAGGGTACCTCTGCGCTCGTTTGTTTGACCAGCAGGGTGGATTTTTCCCCTGGCTTTGTGCTCATTTATTTGACCAGTAGGGCAGAGTTTCCCCTAGTCTGGTGCTCTTTTGTCTGACCAACAGGGTTGAGTGGTCTCCCCCTGGTCTTGTTCGCGATGGTTTGTCCGGCAGAGATGGTTTGGTTCCTCTGCTTCTTCAGCTGTGAGGGGTTTTAATATCGTTCTCTTTTCACCGGACTGCAACACCGTTTGTGACTACGGGTGTTCGTGTAGCGTGGGTGTTTCCCCCCACTCTCTGGGATGAGATGTCTCGGTCTGCTTCGACAGTGACTCAGCGGATTGGAGCGGGATCGCCTTGTGAGGCCTGGGGAGTTTCTCCCATTGCTTCGTGTTCCCTAGTAGAGCTTGTGGTTTCGGTGTGACCAACACTTTACGCGGGCACCGATCCTCTACCCAAGAGGTTGTTTCCAGCAGGGCTGAGGTTGTTCCAGCGGGGCTGATGTTGTTTCCAGCAGGGCTGAGGTTGTTCCAGCGGGGCTGATGTTTTTTCCAGTAGGGCTGAGGTTGTTCCAGCAAGGCTGAGGTTGTTCCAGCAGGGCTGAGGTTGTTTCCAGCAAGGCTGAGGTTGTTTCGAGCAAGGCTCGCCAGTGGGTTACCATCCAGCAGGGATGGCCAGTACAGCGGTGTTCACCGAGCAGTTACCATCCAGCAGGGATGGACAGAGTGATGTCGGGCTTACCTCCAGCTGGGTTGGGCAGTGGTCCCCGATGCCGGGCTTACCTCCAGCTGGGCTGGGCAGTGGTCCCTAATGTCGGGCTTACCTCCAGCTGGGCTGGGCAGTGGTCCCCGATGCCGGGCTTACCTCCAGCTGGGCTGGGCAGTGGTCCCCGATGCCGGGTTACCTCCAGCTGGGCTGGGCAGTGGTCTCGTTGCCGACTTTAGCCGGGTCGCCCTCCAGTGGATTACCCTGTTACGGGACTGGGCAGTGTGGAACCCGTCGACTTTCCGGGTCTCCCTGTAGTGGGAACCCGTTGACTTCCAGGGATCCTCCAGCGGGGCTGGGCAGGGGGTCGCCTGTCGACTTTGAGCAGACCTCTCGATTGTGGGGTAGTGACGTGGTGTGGTTTGACGTTCCCCTAGAACTCTCAAGTACGAGGAGCGCTTTCCCCCACCGAGACGCGTCCTTGTGACGCGACCTAAAACCATGCGGGCGAGTCAGTGCCGCCCAAAGCGGATAGTGTCGAGGTGTGGTGATTGAGCCCCTTGGCTTGCGGTTCGAGGCAGACATGCGGGATGCTGGGCATCGATGGTGTTACTTCTGGGACTGTTGGCTACTCTTTCTTGGGTTGAGCTACGGGACGGAGATCCCCCTACGACGTTGTTCGGGCTTCTTTATAGATCATATGGATATGTATATACCTTGTTCGAGTACCCACTTCTTGGGCTTGGTTACTCTCCCTCCAGGAGAGGCGAAGACGCGCGGGGTACGCCACGTGATTTCCGTGTCTAGCTTCTCGTGGTTGGATGAGTCTACTCTCCTGCTATAGGTAGCGAAGACTCGGCGGGAAGTTCATTTTCTCACCATTTCCAGCTCCTTGTGCCTGGAGGAGTCTACTTCCTTTCTCTTGTTGGGTTGAGTTGTACTCTTTACTGTACTCTCTGTTGTACCCATTTACTTTCCTGTTCGCTCTACTGCTCACCATTCGGTACCTCCTTTTTTTGCTCCCTTAAGCCTTTGGGGTATCCTACTGAGTATTTTTATACTCACCCCTGCTTGGGCTTTGCCCGCACTTGGTGTGCCCTTGCAGACGACGGGCAGGTGGAGCGTGACTTCAGTGGAGCGTAGGAGCTTGGGAGCTTGGACCGCGTGCGGTGGTCGTGGTTGGGTTCTAGGTGGGAGATCCGTCAGCTGTTTCTTTTTGTTTACCTGTTGCTGGGTTTTGGCACTTGTTGGTTGGGCGCATGTTTTTCCCCTTTTCTTTTCAGTGTACTTTTAGCTTTCTTTGTACTTGTAGAGGTCGATGCACTTTGTGGTATATATATAGCATTTGCCCTTTCCTTTTCTTTTCCTGTATTTACTTTTACTCTGCACTATTGCATTGAGTTTGCTGTGTGTGTGTGTACAAGTGCTTAGGAAAAGGCCTCCCCGAGTTATTGTGCCTTCGGCGCTGGTCGCCAGCCCCTGGCCTATGGAGGCGGGCTTGGGGTAGTTGTGGCTCGAGCCCGGGTAGGGTCGGGTCGTGACAAAGTAGTAATGAAATTTTATAGAAAACATGGGTAGAAATTTCCATTTTTCTTAGTTCTAAACAAAAGTAGGTACAAAATGTATATCAATTATAACTCATAAATCCAATCAGTACAAAATAAAATAAGCCGTAGAGGCCTAAGTACCAAGGAACACTATAGTTTAGACTAGAAGAATACTTATACCATAATAAATCATGTGCACAATCCAATTCCTATAACACATGCCTAGGAAGAAGAGGAATACACCATGAGTAAACCCCCCCCCCACCCCACCCCCCCCCCCGAAAATGCTAATAGTTTTCCCCTAGAACAATGGGACTAGAAAACCAAGGAAATACCCATGAGAAAACCTCCTAATAATCACAAAACATGGACGATGGACTCAAGATAAACCTTCCACCTAAGTACCCAAGGTAACCTAAGTGCTCATTTTCACAAATCAATTTCAATATTTTAAAAGTACCCATTTCATTTTCATTTATCAAAAATCATGGAAAAACATTTCTCTCAAAAATCCCTTCTTAAACAAATGAAAATAGTCATTCCAATTTGATATATCAACTTATAAATTAAGAGAAATTAGGCTAATTATCATAGGCTAGAGATGGAACCACCTACCTCAAAGCTCAAGTCACACATTCCCGTAATGGGATCCACCAACAATGAAAACCCAATGATGAAAACGAAGGCCCTAGAATATAATAAAAACATTAATATTGATATAAATTAGAAAAGAAGGGGTTGGTGGAAAGGGAAAACACCAAATACCTCAAGAAAAGACATCCACTGCACCACAACTAACCAAGGAATGGCCTCCATAATGAGATCTCCCAAAGGATCTAGAAGAATACACAAAGATTCAAAAACTTAGGCCACCAGATCTGATAATGTTACCCTAGGGTGCCACCATTATCAAGAGAAACGAAGAATCAGAAATATTTATTACCCAGAGAGATGCGCCACAACTATAATAAAAGATCCAATGTTGAATGGATCAATCTAGATGGAGCATAGTCTCCCAAAATAACCTGAGAAGATCTCTAGGTAGGGATCCAAGGGACTGGAGAAAAGAACTGAAACCAAAATAGCCACTCACCTATTTTCTAGAAGCCCAATGTCATTGGTAATATTTTAAATAGTTTAAATATTTATAATACAATATTATCTATTTAATATATTGAATTTTTTATTTATCTTTGCTTAATGCAGTCACAGAATTTAGGTCACAAAGCCTCCCGGACTGAACTGTGGTTGGATGTTCACAGAAAATCAGATGGCTCTTTTGTTAATGAGTCTACCAAAGAAGTTGGGGTATGAAGTCAAATTTTTATTATAATAACTTATTATCAGTTTTTACTGTGTTAATATGTATTGATATTTGATTTATAGGTAAAAATTAAAGAACTATGGGATGCCAATCCTGGGCAGTCCTACTCAATCTCCCAGGATGACCTGGTTGCTCAAGTCCTTGGGAAGAAGCATCCTAGTAGAGTGCGCGGGATGGGTTTGGGACCCGTACCATCTGAGGTCTTTAGCAGGCCATCAGGGATTCCAGCCGCATCTACTCCTAGTTATAGTCAGCCCATACCTGAAGATGCTCATAGAGAGATTTCTTCTCTATGAGCCACAGTTCAAGACCAAGGGTCTCAGATATCTGCTATGCAGAAAGCGTTGACTGATTTATATCAGAAGATGAGAAGATATGCCCCCAGTGGTAGTGCACCGAGTGGTGGTGAGCAGGTAAATCACAAAAAATAAAAATCATTTAGTTTGCAAACTTTTATTGGTTTTAAGTTTAATTATAAATATGCACCAATATTTAATTTTCAATATAATGTTCTTACAGGTGGAAGCAGGAGATGGAGGTGGAGAGGGTGATGATGCATCATCGGACCATGAGTAGTATTGTTGATGTGTTGAACAAATATGGGAAAGGTTGGTTTGTATATATAACATGTTTGGTGTATGGAACCTTTAAAAAACCATTGGTCTTGGAGGAGCTTCAGTGGCTAACCTTGAATGATCACAATAACCTCAGGTGGTAAAGAGAATGATGTGTTTGTTTCATTGGTTAGATGATCTATGGTAATAGGCTCTTTGATATTTCTGTTGTAAATTCAGCATTGGGAATTGGACTCATTAGGGTGTTGCATGTCCAAACAGCCATGTTTAATGGATATCACTAGATCAAGATGGTTTTATGAGGTGATTTTCATGATCATTAATAGTTTTTATGAGGCGCGTAACCACATCACATGAAAAACAATGCAACTCCCTTCCCATGAAGCTTCCCTCTTTTCTAACTTTTATTTTATGAACATATTGGGAGATTGTTAGATGACATGTCATATGATAAAAAAGAATAATCAGAGGGGTTTTACATGATTAATTGGGCTATTTGATGGGGCTTTACATGATCAGGAATAGATCACATGAATTGTATAACCCCTTTGCATGATGTTCCTAGGGTCATGTGATCATGAGCCTCATTGAAGTTCACATGGTCCTTGTGACCTAGGTGATTAATCTATATGTATACATGCTAGAATTTTCTTTCCTTTGGGTATATATTAATACCTATGATTTGGATATTTCTTTGTTCCTAAAATATACAATGCTCATTTGTCTAGCGTCAAAAAATGCCCCCCCCCCACAAAAGTGATGTTCGAAGGAACAAGGACTCAGTTATGAGGTAGGAAATGACTTCATGAGTCTCTTATGCTTTCTCTGGTTGGAATTCATAACATCTTTTGGTCTTCTATAAGTCCATTCATATTCCTTGAGGTTCCCTATAAATAGTGGGTGAGAGGCTGGTCATTTGACCAGTGACATGAAGCTCCATAGCTCTCAAAACCTCCTCTCTCGTGCGATTGTTTTGCAAGACAACTTTGCATGACCTCATCACAAGAACCATACAAGATACCTAATCATGTGATCATGTAACTTGACCTCTTTGTGTGATCACCTTGTCTAAATATCTCACTTAATCAATCCATGAACTAATCAATGGTAATTTATTTGAACTTTGATGCACACCCTTGGCCATTAGTCTATCTTATGTGATTCGGTTGTCTCTTGAGTATTTTTTTCATGATCTACTAATCTTTATGTGATTCAGTGACCTTCACATGGTAACATGATTATATGTATTAAGAAAAATCATGTGATCAAAAGATGTTTTATGGGTTATGTGATTTTCGTGACCTTGAATGGATCATGTGGTCCACGTAATGTTTTCCATGTTATGCACTTATTTTGTTTTATTAGCACAACTGATTATCTATTAATGGTTACATATCTTCTAATATATTCTCTATTCTCTTTAAATATGTCCTCTATTTCTCAAATGTCTTCTTATGTGGTAGACTGGAGAGACCTTATTTCCTGGAACCATGATGTCAATCATCGATACAAATTATTTTATAACAATGATGTTTTAAAGGTTCTTATTTTGACTGAACATCAACCCATTTAATCCTCATTCCTCCTCCTTATAGGACAAACGACTAGTAGTGATCCCTCCCCTCTCTTCTTTGGCACATTTTGATCCATACACTTTAATCCTTTATGGAATAAAATATTTTCAATTTTGATCATCTCTAAACTATAAGTATAAATCCATGTGACCCCCAATCTCTTGTTTCATTTGATGTTATCTTGTGTTTCATTCTAAATCCATAATTTTAGGTATTTTGTATGCTTTAGGTATTCTTATTGAATTGGATCAACTTTTTCATCAACATTAAATGAAAGGGTGTTTATGAATATTGCGTAGGTGGTGCATAAATTTTCTCCTTATTATATATATGTTGTATGTGTTGTTTGATGCACAAGTGTAGAAGGGAAGGTAACAATGGATCAGGATGGAAAAAAATTAGATTTCCTCATAGATGAGATTCTAGAAAGGTTTAGGGCTATGTAAGGTCCTCTGGTTTATAATTATTAATCATGTACATCCATGAATTAAATTGAAATTGGTGGTAGAACTTGGAATGATAACCAAGAGGGGTATGTATTAATGTGAATTGATAATATCTTAAAAGTTATTTAAAGAAATTCCTCAATGATGGTGAATTATATACAACATAATTGATAGTGGAGATCTTATCCAAGTAAGAGTGACTTGAGTAAAATGTTGTATATTTTTGGTTGGGTGTAATTAAATTCTTGTTATTACTTGGTGCTTTAGTTGGGTTTCATTCCAATGATGTTTCTATATTGTTAATTAGGTTTGGCATAATGCTAACCATTTCTTTGGCATGCTATATAGGTTGGATATTTTTTAACCATGTTGAACACTTTATAATAAGTTTTATAAGATGACAACTATCATTCTTATTGGTATATGGGTTGGGTGTGATTCCAACCAAATTTTTGTGGTTATGTAGGATATACATGATTCTGACAATTTATCTTGGTTTTTACATAGATTGGTCTTAATTCCAAATATTCCTATGACTTCTTATATGGGTTGGGTGCAATTAAAACTAGTGTTCTTGTTAGTTACATGGGTTGAATGTAATTCCAACTATTGTTATTATTTATTATATGGGTTGGGTGTAATGTTAACCATTGTTATCTTCATGTATATATGTTGCGTGTAACACCAAACCTTCTCTTCTTTGATAGTTGTGTTGGGTGTGATTAAAACCATGAATGTTTTTAGTACATGTGTTGGTAGTGATGTTAACCATGTTGGGTGTAACACCAAACCTTCTCTTCTTTGATAGTTGTGCATGCTATTCATCATTACGAGGAGACATATATTTTTTAGTTTATCATGTACCATAAACCATAATTCCATAGTGAGTTGATTAGTTGATGGTTTCTAGGAACCAAAACTATTTATCTAGCCCATGGTGAGGTAGAAATTGGCCTATGAAATATTTTTAAGCTTGGGGGAATACTTCAATTAGTGGAAACATATGATGAATTCCTTCCCGTTGAGAATGTTTGGCATGATAAATGGTTTCTTGTTTGGTTTGTTTTTCAGGGAAGTGGTGCAGTATAAGCAGAAATGCTATTTTTTTTCAGGTCAGCATTTCGCGGCGGTTTTAACCGCCGCTAATGTTTTACCACTTATACATTTAGCGGCGGTTTAATGGCGGTTTAAACCGCCGCTAAATGTAATCGGAAATACACTTAGCGGCGGCTTTAACCGCCGCGAAATCACATAGGAATTAGTGGCGGTTTTAACCGCCGCTAAGCAAGTGCATGACACGCTTGAATTTCGTGGCGATTATAGCTGCCGCTAATTAAATAGCCCTTAAAACCGCCGCTAAATTTACCAAAAACTGCCACGAAATGAGGTACTACGACGCTTTTCTTTGACCGCCGCGAAATGCATAAAACCGCCGCTAATAGATTGTTGACGCCCAGTTTAGCGGCGGTTTCTGTAAACCGCTGCCAAACCATATAGCGGCGGTTTAAAACGCCGCTAATAGGCGGTTTTTCTGTAGTGCTTCCGTCATCATTCCTCGTACAATTGGACCACTTGTTATCAGTTAACGGGAGGGGGCCGGACCGCACAAACACGGCCGACCCTCCTCCCCTTTTTCCCTTGTCTACCTTGTGGTGGAATGGAACGAGGATGGCACGGTGTCGTCGCACCGCGCGGGGTCATGCGGCAAGGAATGCGCGGCGCCGTCGTGCCGCGCCGGAGAACCCCGAAGGCACCGCGGTCGGAGCGGGGCCATGGCGGAGGGGCGCGGCGCCATCGCGCCGCGGTGGAGCAGGGACCGGCGGCCGGTTCCGAGCCGCCGGCATCGGAGCAGGGGGACCGGCCATCGCCGGTCCCGTGGCGGCAGCAGCCGGCCGGTCAGGGGGAAATCCGGGGGTCCGTAACCCCCGGTTGGCCAGCAAAGCGACCCCCACATGGGGTCGCGGTTACAACAAGCGGGAAGCAGAGCCCCCCCCCCCCCCCCCCCCCCCCGCGCCTCAACGCTCGGCCGTTTCGGCCGAGCCTCCTGGCCAGCACGTCGGGTCGTGCCCAGGCCGCGCCGCGCCCAACCAGGACGGACCCAGACCCGGGTCGGGTTGACCCAGTTCGGGCCGACCCAGGGGGTACCGGGTCAGGTCGGACCGGGCCCGAACCCCCTAATACCGAACCTCACACGGTCTTTTTCCCATAACTTGGGCTGCGGACCTCCGATCGACACATCGTCAGCTGCAATGCGATCTTCGGATCGAGACGGTCATTTTGGTATATTTTACTCAAGGTTTTGGAGTACTTTGGGTTCGGCTGGGTTGGTTCGTACACGAAACCAACCGGGCCCTCGGAGCAGAAACGCTTATAACTTGAGCTCTGGACGTCTGATTGACGTGCCGTTGAATTTGTTAGATTCCTCTAAGTGAGACGGACCTTTTGGCTTACTCCGCTCGAGGTTTGGACGCAGTTGGAGTACGGTCGGGTTTGGACGCAGTTGGAGTACGGTCGGGTTGGTTTTGACTTAAAAACCAACCGGGCCCCTGGAACGAAAAATCCAATAACTCTCAGACTGGGCATCCGATTGACGCGTCGTCTATGACGTTGAGTTCCTGTTGACGATACGGAACTTTTGGATACATCAACTCCGGACTATGTGTTAGTTGATGTATCAGCCCTTCGGCTTGTGGATCGGACCCTCCCGAACGAGCTTGTTGTGTGCGGGAACCCTAGAGCTGGCTGCGACTGTGACAACGACGACGACTGTACAGAAATCCTTCGTGGATTCGACGGCGATGACTATAGCACTCAGCGATCCTACGTGGATCAGTGCTACTGATCCTGTGTGGGTCAGATCCAGTGTGGGTCAGCGCTCAGCGGTCCTGTGTGGGCCAGCGCCTACAGATCCTGTGTGGTTTTGATCCTGTGTGGGTCATTGCGGGGGTTAGTTACCTATCGATCCTTTGTGGGTCATTGTGGGGGTTAGTACCTATCAATCCTGTGTGGGTCCGACGGCTTAGATGAATCAGTAACTACATCTGATCATCTCTATCGTCTTACGAAGAAGTATACCTGTGTGAGCTGAATCTTGACTTTCAATCCTTATCTTCGATAAGATTGACTTGATATCCTGTGTGGATTACATTATGCTTTCCTGTGTGGACCGGGTTGTGATTTCCTGTGTGGACTGCGTTGTACTTGAGCTCGGATATTGGAGTCGAATGAGAATTGAAGACTTAGGTATATGTATGGTCATATACCTAAGTAATGTCGGATGTTACTTCGTGATTGTATCTTTCCTTTGTGGATTATCCTTTGTGGATTCTGGGAGACCTTCGGGGGTCTCGGGGTCCCTACTGAGTAGCTTATACTCACCCCTGCACGGGCTATGCCCGCACTACGTTGTGTTGGTTGCAGACGACGGACAGCGCTGATCGTGGTAGAGGCACGAGGAGCAGGTCGGTACCCGGAGGTGGACCACTGGGCGGGGTGTACTCGGAGCGGACGGCTGGACCCGAGGAGCTATGGAGGCTATCTGTACCCACCCTTCAGGTGGGACTACCAGTGGAAGACTCGACGTTGCGGCTTTACTTTTCAGTTATTTTACTCTCTTTCAGTTGTACTTTACTTTCAGTTTGGGTTTGTATTCTGGCCCACTTACTTTACCGCACTTTCTGTTGTACCCAGTTTTTACTTAGTGTTTACTTCTTCTTGTTTGCTCTGTGGTGTTTGTTTACTTTACAAAG
Source organism: Viscum album (assembly GCA_963277665.1). Classification (NCBI taxonomy): domain Eukaryota; kingdom Viridiplantae; phylum Streptophyta; class Magnoliopsida; order Santalales; family Viscaceae; genus Viscum; species Viscum album. The sequence continues at coordinate 2,120,060,359 of OY728163.1, forward strand.
GCAATGCCTTCCCTATTTACCGGGAATTACGTCTTGGTGCTAGTCGCCAGCCCCTGACCTATGGAAGGCGGGCTTGGGGTAGTCATGGCACGGGCCCCGAGGATGGGTCGTGACAATCAGGATGTGAAATATGATGGGAATCAAAACTGAGAAAGTCTCAAAGGTAGCACATCTCACCTTAATAGCTTCGAGCATCTCTAAGAACTCAAAAAGAAGCTCTATCTTTTTTAACTAGACCTCAGCCTCTTGAGGATCATTAGAGCCTTGGAAAGAAGGTGTTTTCTTGTAACGATCCAAACTATTATAAAAAAAATTCCCTTTGTGGTTGAATTAAATATATTATTAAATGTATTATTATGTGTTATGGTTATAGAAAACACATGCACTTATTTGGTTTTATTATATCCTATAGGATTTAAAATATTATTAAGAATCATAATCATTGATAAAATAGTCATTGAACAGTGATCATATGATTATTATAAATATAGGGTTTTAACAAATTCAATTGACACAGACAAAGGAAGTGGTGTCCTCAACCAGTAGGATCATACCCATTTATTGGAGCTTCCAAGGGAGATAGCATCATTGGGCATTTCCATTGACCAAGCCCAAGATTAGATCCAATAACATAAGCATGAGTGAAACAGTTTATGGGATAATTTCAAGATCATCGAGATCATGGCCCCAACCATGTACGAAGAACCATCCCATGAAAGTCTCATCATCACGCACCTTACTCTTAGGGTGTTTTCTAGTGTATTAAAGGGATGTTTATCAAGACCATAACAATATGAATATGTATACAATATTTTAAATATAATAATGGTCATATTTACTTCTTATTGTTACTTTATAAATGATTTTTATTTTTATACAATAAAACACAAATTTTATTTTTAATTAATATTCAATTTCAATTAAGACGTTTATTTTGATGAATTAATGTATTTTTAAAATATATAATATTTTAATAAAATATTATTATTAAATAATGTTTTTTTAATAAAAATGATCGTATATTTTTTATGAATTCAAATATAATTTTTATAAGGGTTCGAAAAAAAAATTTGTCAAAAAAACCAGCATTTCTCAGTAAATATTGATTCTTCTTTTAAAAGTTAAAATTCAAATATATAGAAAATTATTTGGTTAAAATAAATATTTTTTTTGGAATTAGAACGTTGAAATTATTCAACGATGAATTTTTTATATAGTCTAATTTTCAGGTAAAAATTAAATACGGAATAAATATACAGTGTGTATTATGACATCATAATTGCCCAAAATGATGTAATAAATACTGTAAAGGGTATCCATATCCAAATATATGTTTAACCTTTAAAGTAATATGATTTTAAGTTTATTTGATTAATTTTATAATGTCATTATGAATCCTTCAAAACCTATAATATATTTTAAGGTTTTAAAATCATTTATTTAAAGACATGACTCACTTCCACATCAGCAAGGGTAATATTTTAATAATTTTAGCCCTTGGCCTTATAAAACAATAAAAACCACCCCTATTTGAAAGAAACCATGAGCAAAAATCATGGAAAGGTTTTTTGTTTCAGTTATTTTATTATATAGAGTCCAAAACCTAAGTTTGATAAATAATAAAGAATTCCCCACTCATTTCCGATATAAACCCACCCAATCTCTCATTTCACTTCACTCAAAACCTTGGGTAATTTCCTTAATCTTCCCTCCACTCTCTAGAGTCCTCCCAGGGTTCCCCCAAGATCTCAAGAAGCTCCTCCCAAGCATTTGGAATCACCCTCTCAAGGTAAGGGATCCTTTCTTTCTCCTCTTTATTCAAGTATCTTCATTACATTATGCATTTTATATTCATTTCCTAATGTTGGGATATGTTATTCCATATCCCCCTTACATCCCTATGATTCCTAAATGATGATAGACCCCTTTCATCTCATTAATCCCTCCCATGAACATTTATACACCCCCGTTATGCTACCAAAATTTCATCGTGGTTTTTCATGCCAAAACAATTGTGTAGTGAATAGCCATACTCATTTCCTTTCAAGGGTGTTCACCTTTATACCCTTATAATTATTTGATTGGGGACTTACATGTATATATTACACACTCCTTGATCATGGAATAAAATTTGATGATAAATGGTTCGATGTTTTATGATCTATGTGGTACACTTATGCATGTGAATGAAATGAAAGTGACGGGTGTGCCCGAAATTATATAGTGCACCAATGCATTGGGTAATGTTTTAGTCTCATGAGATGTCATGCAAGGGATTAGGGAGTGAACCTAATCCATCACAGGACATTGTTCATCATGATGTCTTGGTATTTATCCTTGACCTATGTTTATGATTTCATGTTTTAAGTTGTTTCAACATTTCTCACGTTCCCTTTATGTTATCATGCGATATCATACCTCATTGTTCATGTTTATGATTCTTGTCCCTTTTATGTCTCATTAATATGCCTATTGTCTAACATGTAATATTTTCTTCATTTTATGTCATGCTTACTCCCTTACTGGGCTTTATAGCTCACCCCTTTCTTATGTATGTCCCCAGGTTATCCCATACAGTTTTAAGTACAATGGAATAATATGAGCATGTTAAGAAAGTTTTCAATAATGTTATTGTATCTCATATTTTAAGTTTTTATGTAATGTACCTAATTCCCAAAGATACTAGACTTCTCAATCATCCAGGTTGTATTATGTGTAATCTTATGTAATTAATCATGAATTAAAGTGTAACAAAGAGCAGGGTTGTCATAGATAGTCTCAGAGGAAAGTTTAGTTATTTTTTGGGATTATGATTATAAAACTCTAAATAAAGCATTAAATATAAGGCTAAACGTAGAAATACATCCCTAAATTTTGGTAAACTATAGAGTAAGTTGTTTATCAAGAAAATACATCCTTGTCTGGATACTATAAGTGGATGTGGCTCTAGCAGAGATGTACATATGGGTAAACCTTGAAAACACCACATTGAGCTAGACTTAGCCAAGAACTAGTGCACGACAATGGGCCTTCTTACACATTTGGTTTGATGCGCCCAAGGGATATGATTTAGAAAATTCAAAAAATTATTACAAACCATTATTAAGGGAACAAAAAATGCTCATAAGAGTATATGTTAGGAAATAGATCATGGATAACATATATTGAAGCCTAGAAATCCATACGTTAAAGGAAATACATGTCATTTATAATTTATCTCTTTAATGTTATTAGATTCCCATTTATGTGTTTAATAGTTTAAAAATACTCATCCCTAATTTTCCATTTATTCTAGCCAATGGATGGAAATAGAAGGAACCGAGTAAACAACCAATGTGAAGGGCAATGTGATGACTGCCCCAATGAGATGTCCAACCCGATGAGAGCAAGAATCATGAAATTTGTGATGATAGTACCTCTATTGACTCGGGTTCTGAATAAAAACCTGGATCATAAGGAGCGCTCATATCCTCCTAAGAAAGAACAAGCTACAATTGAGACCTTTATGCAACAAAGGCCTCTGACTTTCAATGGATCACCTGATCCCTTAATCATGGAACAATGGATCAACTCCATTGAGAAGATCTTCTCCATCCTTCAATGTTCCAAGCAAGAGAAGGTTATACTAGCTATTTATCGTATAGAGGGATAAGTTGTTTAGTGGTGGACATTGATCAAGAATATGAAGCCTGAGGAAGAGATTGAAGCGATTAGGTGGAAGGAATTTCGGAAAATGTTTTTCGATAAATATTTTCCTCACACTCTCCAACTTAAAATGAAAAGGGATTTCCTTTCCCACAAGAAAAAAGACGACGAATCTATTGGGGCATAGGAGGAAAAATTCACAAGACTTGCATGATATGCCTCCATCTTTGACATTACCCCCAAATTCATGGTTGACCGCTTCTTTGTTGGGATAAAAATTAGTCTACAAAAATTCCCGGTGATCTAATACTTTAATAGCTATGAAGAAATTGTCTGATGTGCCTCAAATTCGAAATGGAGATTGGTGAATCTCAAGGGTATCATGCGGATAAGAAGTAGAAATTGGAGTTTAATTATAGTGGTGTGATAGAGAAATCTAAAAGTTCTAATAAATTTCAACATCCTACTTGTCAAAACTGCATAAAGAAACACCTCAGAAATTGCCTAAGGGGGGCAAGGAAATGCTTTCGATGTGGAAAGGAATGACACCTAGCTAGTGATTATCAACAGGAGAAACCCACTAATGTGATAGAGGAAAGGAATGATCTAGTCAACCCTCAGCACATTGTTAATTGTTTCAACTACAAGGAAAAAAAGTAACTTTGCAAACCAATGCACTAATACAAGGGTTTTTGGAGACAACCAACAACAACCAAGACAGTAAGGTTGAACTTATGTCATACAACCATGGAAATGGATCCTGAAAAATAAGTGGTGATAGGTACACTAGTTATACATTCAAGAATATAGAATGTGCTTTTTGATTCTGTTTTTACACATTCCTTCATATCACGCGAGTTTAGTAAACTATTCAAACACCATCACAAAGCATGGAAGTATAGTTGTTGGTGAAAACAGAAAATGGGTCAATTATTGCATCTCAAGTATATGACTCCTCCCCTATCAAAATTTGTGGGTAGAACTTCCCAGGTAACCTTTTGATACTCCCTTTAGTATAATTTTATGCAATTATGGGCATGGATTTGCTTTATTTATATAGATCCAATATAAATTGTCATAAGAAGGAAATCACTCTCTATATCGCAAATTGTCCTCTGATTCTGTATAAATTCATGGAGAAGGATGAATCTTCTTTAGCACCAACATCTCAAGAATGGATATTACTGCCCTACAAGCAACCTTATCTAGCTCAAATGATTGAGTCTAAGGAAAATATCATCCTTGAAGACATTTCCATTGTGAGGGAATATGTTGAAGTGTTTCCTGAAGAATTTTCTGGTCTTACTCCAAGCTGAGAGGTTGAATTTTCAATCGAGTTTATACTTGGGGTGCTGCCATTATCCAAGACTCCATATAGAATGGTTATTATGGAACTTGAGGAGATGAAAAAACAACTGAAGGAGAATCTGGATAAAGGGTTCATATACCCAAGTGATTCACTATGGGGTGCACCAGTCCTTTTCATCAAGAAGAAGAATGGGTCAATGCACCTTTGCATTGATTATCGTGATCTAAAAAAGATCATAATAAATAAAAAAGTATCATCTACCATGGATTAATGACTTGTTTGACTAGCTATGTGGATCATAATACTTCTCCAAGGTGGATCTTTAGTTAGGGTATTATCAAGTAAGGGTGAAGAAGGAGGATATCCCCAAGACTACTTTCTGTACAAGGTATGGGCACTATGAGTTCATAGTAATGCATTTCAGACTCACTAATTCTCCAGAAATATTTATGAACTTGATGAATAGATTATTTAGAGATTATCTCAAAAAAATTATGGTGGTCTTTATAGATGACATTCTAATATACTCCAAAAGCAATGAGGAGCATGAAGAGCATCTGAGCACTGTGTTAAAATTTTTATGAAGGGAGAAGCTTTATCCAAAGTAAAGAAAATGTGAGTTTTGGTTGAAGGAAATCTCATTCTTGAGAAATATTATCATGAGTAATGGGATATATGTGGACCCTTTAAATATAGAAGCAATTGAAGGATGGTCGAGTACAAAATCTATGAAATATATCTATAGTTTCCTTGGATTAGTTGGGTACTATTATTGATTTGCGAGAAATTTATCATGATTTTCAAACCCTCTAACCAAGCTAACTCAAAAGGGATTCAAGTTTGTTTAGAATGATGAATGTGAAAAGAGATTCAAGGAGTTGAAAAAGAGGCTTATCACTACACATGTACTCACACTACCCACAAGTGGAGAACTTTTCATGGTATCTAGTGATACTTTGAAGAAGGTCTTGGGTTGTGTGTTAATGTAGAATGGAAAAGGGATGGCATATGCGTTAAGGCAATTGAAAGGTCATGAACAAAATTACCCAACACATGATCTGGAGTTGGATGCAGTGGTCTTCGCTTTGAAAATATGGCGGCATTATCTTTTTGGGGATAAGTGTGAAATATATATGAATCACAAGAGCCTCAAGTATATATTCACATAGAAAGAGATGAATATGCATAACGAAGATGGTTAGAGTTGATCAATGACTATAACTGCTCAATCCATACCATCCTGAGAAAGAAAATAAAGTGGAAGATTCTCTAAGTAGAAAGTATCCATCAATTTTATCATTGATGATGATTGAGAAGGATCTGATCTTCTTATACTTGAAGAGGATGGACATAGGAATCATAAATGAAGGACCATCGTCAATCCTTCCACAAATGATTTCCCAACCATCTCTTTTAGAATAGATAAAGGGTGCTCAAATAGATGATGTGGAAACTCGGAAGAAAGTGAAAGCTATAAGAAAAAGGAAATCCATGGAGTTCAATGTTAATGAAGAAATAGTTGTGAGATTTGGTTTGCGATTATGCATACCATCAAATCCAAAGTTAAATAATGAGTTGTTGGATGATACACATAGCTCGACCTTCTCTATCCATCCTAGAAGCACGAAGATGTATTGAGATCTCTAAGAGCTCTATTGGTGGGACAATATGAGGAATGTGATCATGAAATATTCATCAAGATGTCTTGTATGTGATCAAGTGAAGGTAGAAAGTAAAAAATCCAAGGAGATGATGCAACTATTACCCATACCTACATGGAAATGGGAAAACATCACCATGGACTTTGTCACTGGTCTTCCAAATACATCAATAAGAAATAATGCTATATAGGTTATGGTGGATAATCTCACAAAGATTTCTCACTTCAGTGAAATTCAAGAGGACTTCTCACTTGATCAACTTGTAATGATATACAATATAAAAGTGGTGAGGTTGTATGGAACACCACTAGCGATTGTATCTGATCAAGATCCAAGATTTACCTCTAAGTTTTGGAAGAGTCTCCAACATGCTCTAAGAAATGATTTGAACTTCATCATGGATTATCACCCTCAAAATGATGGCTAATATGAGCGGGTTGTCTAGACACTCGAGGATATGTTGAGAGTATGCTCAATTGAATTTAAAGGAGGGTGGGATCAACATTTTCCTCTGGTTGAGTTCTCATACAATAACAGTTTCCACTCAAACATCCAAATGGCTCCCTATAAATCCATTTATGGGAAAAGGTGTAGAATGCCTGCAGATGGGATAAATTTGGGGAAAAGCAAACTCTTAGGTTCTAAAATGGTGGAGGAAATGGTGGAGAAGGTCAAGACCATTCAGCAGCACGTCAAGGATGCTCATAGTCGACAAAAGAGATACACTAAAAATCATCAATGAGACCTATATTTTGAGGTTAGAGACAAGGTATTCCTTCACATATCTCTATGGAATAAAGTTATGAGATTTAGAAATAAGGAAAATCTTAGTCCAAGATATATTAGTTCCTTTGAGATCCTTAACCACATCAGAGTGGTGGCCTATCGACTAGCACTCTCACCTGACCTATCTCTAGTACATGATGTGTACCATGTATCACTCTTGAGGAGGTACATATTAGACCCCTCACATGTACTCAATCCAGAGGTGGTACTGTTAGAGAATGATCTTTCATATGAGAAGCATCCGATGAAGATCTTAGATCATAGAGAAAAAGTTCTAAGAAATAAGAAAATGTGTCTCGTTAAGTGTTGTAGAGAACCCACAAGTTTGAAGAAGCGATGTGGGAACCGAAGGAAGTGATGAAACAGAATTACCCTCATCTGTTTTAGTGTGTGAAATGAAAATTTTGAGGGTGAAATTTCTAAAGGGGGGAAGATTGTAACGACCCGAACTGTTATAAATAAAATTCCCTTTGTGGTTGAATTAAATGTCTTATTATGTGTTATGGTTATAGAAAACACATGAACTCCTTTGGTTTTATTATATCCTATCTGATTTAAAAGGTTGTTAAGCATCATAATCATTGATAATATATATGTTGAATAGTGATCATATGATTAGTATAAATGTAGGGTTTTAATCAATCCAATTGACACGGATAAAGGAAGTGATGGCCTCAACCAATAGGATCGTACCCTATGGAGCCCATTTATCAGGGATTCTAAGGGAGATAGCATCACTAAGAATTTCTCTTGACCAAGTCCAAGCTGATACCCAATAACTTAAGCATGATTGAAACTATTTACAGGAGAAGTTCAAGCTCATCAAGATCATGGTCCAAACTATGTATGTCGAATCACCCCATGGAAGTATCATCATCACACACCTTACTCTTATGGAGTTTGCTGGTGTATTAAAGGGATATGTATCAATAGCCTAACAATATGAATATGTATATTGTATTTTCAATAGAATAATGGTTATATTTACTTCTTATTGTTACTTTATAAATGATTTTGATTTTTATACAATAAAACACAAATTGTATTTTTAATTAATATTCAATTTCAATTAAGATGTTTATTTTGATGAATTAATGGATTTTTAAAATAAATATTATTTTAATAAAATATTATTATTAAATAATGTTTTTTAAAATATAAATGATCATATAATTTTTATAAAGTTAAATGTGATTTTTATAAGGATTTGAAAACTGTTAATGTCAAAAAACCCATTATTTCTTAATAAATGTCGATTCTTGTTTTAAAAGTGAAAATTCACATATTTAGAAAAAAAATTGGTTGGAATAAATATTATTTTTGGAATCAAAACGTCGAAATTATCCAATAATGAATTTTTCATAATTTCCTGAGATAGTCAAATTTTTGGGTAAAAATTAAATATGGTATAGATATATTGTGTATTATGACATCATAATGACCAAAAATGATGTAATAAATACTATAAAGGGTATCCAAAACCAAATCTATGTTTACCTTTTAAAATAATATGATTTTAAGTTTATTTTATTAATTTTATAAAGACTATAAATCCTTCAAAACCTATAATATATTTTAAGGTTTTAAAATCATTTCTTTTAAGGACATGACTCACTTCCACATCAGCAAGGGTAATATTTTAATAAGTTCAGCTATTGTCCTTATAAAATAATGAAAACCACACCTCTTTGGAAGAGGCATTGTGATTGTGAAAGCTTTCAGGCATTGTAGTTTCCATGCATTCACATCATCGCAACATGTGCCTATGTGAACATCTTGTGGGAATCATGTGTTGATCCAGTGTACCGGCTCGACATCATTACTAACTGATATAGTGCATTGTAGAAACCTATTGGGGAGATTTGACATTTCTCAATGCTCGAAGATCATCCCACAGTGATACCTGACATCAATAGGTTGCGACCACAAGGCAGACTGAAGTCCTGTGGGATTTGAAATGAGGTGGACTAGCCTCGAGAACAAGACCAACGTCTGAGATGCAGCATATGTCATAGGGAAGGTCGTGATAAGAAGATATGCCCTAACATTGCTGGAACAAGTTCTCATTCTCATCAATGATAATGTATTACATGAAAAAAATGAAATACCCTAAGTATTTAAAATTTTGATTAGGGTCGGACCTCAAGTCAACCTTTTGAGTGGTTTTGTAAAAGTTTAAGGTTTTCACAAAATTGGAAGTCTTCAGATATATCTATGATTGTTCAAGTCTACTAAACATGTTTCTTCTGACTCTTCTAGTGATTGTTCAGAATCTTCTAATTCTAAGAAAAGCGATTATCTGAGTAAACATGAAAAGTGTTTAAAATGACTTATGAAGAAAAGGAAAAGTGAAAAAGAATCAATGGAAGAAGAAGCACAAGAAAATATTTAAAAGAAAAAGTAATTTATATTTTGATATTAGGTGTTTTGAATTTAAAAAAGAAAGGACACGCCAAATATGAATGTCCAAACTTGAAAAATGATAAAGATGGAAAGAATGAGGAGGCTTTTACTTCCGTTTGGAGTTACAGAGAAGACTCTAACTCAAGTGAGGAATCTCTAAGTGAAAAGGAAATAGATAATCTTGCTTTAATGGCCAAGGTTAGTAATGTTTGTGGTTGTTGTGAACTGTATGAGGGTCATTCTACAGTTAGTGATTAATTTGTGAAATATGAACATATAAGGTTTCCAAGAATAAAGATTATGAAGAGAAATTAATTCATACGTTGCAAGAGTCATTCCTCAAGGATTGTAAACTTAAGAAAGGCCTAAAAATGTTTGTGATTGATGTCTGGGATATTGTGAGAAGTTGATCCTCTTATCTGAGAAGAAGATCAATAGAAAATGATGAAATTGAGTTTTCAAGAATAATGAAAATGTAATTATGTACAATGCTCTCTATGATGAATAGAGATCAATCCATGTTATCGGCTTAAGAAAGAACAAAGGGTATTAACATAACTGTTACATCATACATTCTACTAACCATAACATTCTACAAACCATAACATTGTATTTACATTTTACACTTAATATTTATTTCATTTTTATGCGTAGAGATGGAGGATATTACTCTACTCATTGAGCAGTATAGACATGTTTTGTATGACATGTTAGTGGTTCATGAGGTTTGTCGGGTCAGGGTGTGTAGGGCACACCATTATCAAAACAATTTGTCTCCAGTTGTTATTATACCATACCTACGATGTGTTGGTTTTTATGGTGTCCTTATATCATATTTTACATTTGTTGATCATCACCTCCTTGTTGCCCTCACCGAGATATGGAGACCTAAGACGCACACTTTCCACTTACCTGAGAGAGAGATGAACATCACCTTGGAGAATGTTGCAGTTATGATTGGTCTTCCTATCCAAGGTGTTGCAATTATAGGACCCACCCGTAGAGACTGACTTGAGCTTGTACAATGATTTCTAAGTTTAGACATTGTGGGAGATTATACTACTATAGATGGTTGTTCTCTATCTATGAGCTGGCTTGACATACACTTCACACATTTACCCACTGACATTGATGAGCAAATTGTCATGTGTCATGCTCGTGCATAAATCTTACGACTTAGTGGAGGGACGGTGTGCAATGATCACTCTAGTATACATGTCCACATAATGTATTTAGGGCTACTTGAGGACTTTCATCAAGCTGGAAGAGACAGTTGGGCATCTGTGTGCTTAACATACACATATAGAGCATTATGCATTGTATGTCAATTAGATCGCAATGATCTTGGGGGATCTTTCATCTTCATTCAAATGTGAGCATATGAATGCATGTAAAGACCCAAGCCCACGCTCTCGGACTCAACACATATAAATGTTGTGTATTTTTTATTAAAAATTAAACAAATACACAACATTTATTACATACCATGAACTTTTACCGATCTAGGTTTTGGAGAATTAGATACATGCCTTACAAAAACTGTACAAAAAAACAAAAAGACTTTACGTGCACTGCCTCCTCAAAGAAATTTTACTCAACCTGTGAAAATAAATTATAAACATAGGATGAGCATAATTGCCCAGCAAGAGGTTTTAAAATTTTTGATAAATACTTTTAAAATATTCTTTTGAAAATACTTTCAAAAATACAATTAGAAATACCTTTTGAAAAGATTATCGAAATTAATTATGTCTTAAAAATACTATTAATAATTTTGAAAATACTTGCGTTCAAAATTGTTTTAAACATATTCCAGAGATTCTTCTGAAAACAATATGCAAGCTTCTAACAACATATATAATACATTTATATATTCATATATATATACACTTCCACAAGAACACTTCTATAAATTTGGAACAACCAAATCTCATGAAAATTTGACTTTTCATGGTATGTACGAATATTTGTCATCCATATTTTTCATTATAAAACGTATAAGCAAAATATTCTTTGAAAACAGTTCCTATAAAGGGATGATTCATTCAACACACATACATGTACATGAATAATAAAACTAGTGCATTCATGGTATGTTATGGGTTAAGATAACGGTCATATCTTATATTACAAATGACATTCATGATTTTATATGCACTTTGCACACATGACATGATAGTTTTAATTATTTAAAAATTACTACAAATAATAGACTTCAAATGATAATAACTTTTATTTATTGTAGAGGCATAAAATAATAACTTTTCTTATTTGAAATATAAACATATATTTTGATAAGATCAAACCCACTTAACAATAACAAGTAAGACTTTGTTATAGTTTTATATTATAATTTAAAAATTGAAATACTTGAATGAATATAAAACATAATTTAAAATTTTGAATAACTTGAAAATAATTTCATATACATATATCTACATAATATACATACATCTACATGATATTGTAATTGTTGTTGAAAAATATAAGTCTTTACATAATGCAAAAATAATCACTTGCAATAACACAATCTGAATAAATAAATAATCAAAGATAATTATTATAATTTGAATGAAATATAAATTTTATAAGAAAAATTCTTGATTAAAAATTTGACATATGAAAATAAATTCCCTTTCGAATAAATTTGAACTTCAAAATAAATCATGTTAAAATAAATAAACAATTAATCTCTTTCAAAGATTATAATTCTAAAAAATATATCATCTTCAAAATAAATCCTTAGAATAAAAATAAATTTCCTTACTATTAAAATATGAACATAAAAATAAAATGGATAATCTTCCTTCCTTGAATTGCAGAAGAAAAATGCAGGATATCCCCATTGCTTCGGACACACACTCACCCTCCCTTAGAACTAACAGATTGTTTTGCAATTTTATTTGCACGATGGTTTAAGGCTTTTATAGCCATAACTACCGCTGTTTATACAGAGACAAAAATCAAGCTTTCCAAGCAAGCTGAGTATCGAAGCAGACAGCAAATAAAATATACCAATTATATATTCATTCATTCGCATAATGAAAACAGAAAAACGTTGACATATCCAATTAATAAAAACATCAAAGCAAAGCAATACATTGACATATTCATACAAAGAAGAAAAACAGCACAACAATGCTCACATAAACAGTATAATACAATCAGATAATGACTGCAATAGATACTGATAACCTTTAAAACTCAATTGAACCACCAAATAAAATCAGGTGGACATAATACAGTCAACAGACAACAATTGGGGTTGAGAAAGACAGAAAACGGGCAACAATATAATGTTTGCATTGAAAATGAACTAGAAAAAAAATGGCACCTAACAAGAAAATAAAAACCTAACTCAGATCTAAGGACTATGAACAGATTGTCTACCTCACCGAAGACTGAAACCCTAACCACGACGAACCATCTTGACCTCGCTCGAATCCTCTTTGACGTCGTCTGGTTCATCAGCAATCGACCTCGCACTCGAGCCCGAGATCTGCGCTCGATCTCTAGGTCTGACGACTCCTCGCTCGACTTCGACCTCAGATGAGACATGGTTTCTCTATCAGTGCGCTCAAGCCTCGCTCGGCCTTCCCCTCGAGACCTGATCCCCTCTTTGCTTCAAACTAGCCTGAAACTCGAACCCCCAACTCGATTTCCCAATTCTTATTTGTTTACATTTTTTATTTCAAACGTTTATTATTTATTTAATTTCTTCAATAAAAATTGAATTTAATTCATAAATTTTCAAGAAGATTGATAAAACAAATTATAATCCCATTTTATATAAAAAAATAATCATATTATAATAAACCATTTATTTTCAAAATTATCATAATTTATATTTTATAATGAAACATATTACTTTAATATGAATATTTATTTTATTTCAAATTATATCGCCTTAAATTTTTAATACAATGTAAATGTTTATAATGCATTTTTTTAGACAATTAAACTTACAATACTTACATTAGATTAAAATAATGTTACATAAAACATTTGACATTTTAATATTACAGCTTATAATACTTGAAAATAATAATTTATTTAAAGTTCTCAAATTCTGATAACTGTAAGTAAATGTATTTCTAAATGAACACATGTATTTATTAAGAAAAATATGTTTTATCAACAAATATCTCAAAGTAATGTTTTAGTACATCTATTCATGTATTGTTTTTATTAAAATAAATAACATATTAATATATTATACTAATATTATTTTTACCATCGCAAAATAAATAATTTGTTTAAAGATAAAATTAAATACTTTCATTCAAATTATAATTTCAAAAGGTACTTTTAAATAGTTTTGTTTAAAATAATAGAATATATTCAAAACTTTTAAATATGAAATAAAGAACCTTATATTTCATAATAAATTAATTTATAAAAATACTACTTGAATTTCTTGGGATGTTAACACATCCCTCCCTTACCCCTGTTGTTGTTGGTCCAAAGCTTCTCATGGATGTGCAACACAACGCTCAACGTGGACATTGATACAATCACTCATCTTTATTGTTTTTTTATGCCAATATGAGTTATTGTACTTAATTGTTTATTATTTGTCACTTTCTATCTTGTATGTTACAGGTGGAGTCAAGCGCACCAATTTTTCAGGACACAGAGATGCAATTTGACTACATACCATCTCATGTTTGATAGTATGTTGCCTACTAATGTAAGTATATACATTCTTCTATTGACTAATCAATTTCAAAATATTATAGCTTTCGAAATTGGTAACAAAATATTTTACCAAATGTCACATTTCATTTCAAATTTCATGGCACCTATATTGGGGTATCTTTGACCATCTTCATGCATACTACACTGTTGGGATTGACGATGTCAGGGTTGTAGTGTCTCTCATACATTTTCATATTATTGAGTGGCATCATCCAGATAGAGTTATGCATCAGTTTGGAGGAATTCAGTTTATTCCATCGGCACCTAGACAGTCAATAGTGCTTCATTCCCTGAAGCAGATAGGGATGCAGGATGTCGACTGGAGGTGGCGGCATGCACAGTATGTCGACATCTAACACAGACGTGCATCATTTCATATCGAGGGCACACCTATGAAGCGAGTTCATCTGTCACAACAGCTCGAGTATGCACCATGGTATAGACTGAGGTATATATTGTACCTTACACCACACGATAAAGGGCTTTAGGATCTAGTAGGTCAATAACTTTACACTAGTTTGTTTGTTGTGCATTTTTTAGTTCAGTTTGAATCTCTTTACAGCATACTTGACTAGAGCATATTATCCACGTGTTTGATCCTGATGATGGCAAGGTATTTAGTCAGGCAACGTACCATGGTGCAGCGCAAGACATGATGTCATCGTATCGTGTTGTACTCAATAGTATATTCGATCGTCCACCTCAAGGAGAGGAGGTTCCTACTCGAGAACCTCCTCCAACAACTATTGACGATCACGAGCCACGACAACGATGACGTTGACCATGTCGGGCTGCACATGAGGCCTCACATGTTCAACAATAAGAGTCCACACATCCAGCAAACGAGCCTCCACCGATTGTCGATGTGTACTAGCAGTCATGAGATCCATTTTTGTTATCAGTATATTCAACTTTTTCACTCGGTATAGTGAATCTGAGCTCATATCAGGCGTCATTTCTCATGTCATTGTCTTTTATGACAGAGTCTTCACAAAACATGTGGTTTCCTCATAAGATGTCAAATCCTTCCACTTATGCAGTGGGAGAAGGATCGGGTGCACATCTCAACATCTTAATGGCACCTCCTCTTGATGATTCACGAACAAAGCATCAGACAATCGAGGTTCTTGTACCTAAGGAAGATCCCCCTCTAGGTCATCAGACTCCACCACGTCACAATGGTCGACAATCTCGATACGAATGTCTCATTTGCACTCTAGACTGTGGGAAGGGGCCTCATCATAGATAATAATGAAAATTAATATGTAATCTATGACTTAAATTATTCAAGATTACATTTAGTGTAAAGACCCGGAAATTTCAAGGAAAATTTTTTCTTAATTTTCTTTGAAATTTTACAAGAACGCAGTTTCTGACGGCGCCTGATTCCGAGGCCCGGTGTGCCCGGAATTAATTTCTGAAGTTTGGCTCGGGTACGTTCAGTAAACGAGCGAGCGAGAATTTCTATCTTTTGAACCGGTGCTCGGAATTGAAATCTGATTGCACCGATGAACTCGCAACGCCAGTAATCGCTTAAGGGAACATTTACCGTAGTTGCGTTTTGTGCGGGTTGAGAGTTAGTTTTGGGGAAATTAAAATGAAGTTAAATAAAATGTGGAAACACATTTTATTTTTATCCATGTTGGTTATATCCTCCCAAAGGGAGTTAGAGGTGGGACCCACATCCACTTAACCTCCCTTGAGAGGATTAAGTGTGGTGGGGCTCACACGAACCCTAACTCCTCAACTCCCCTCTAAACCCCCCACAATTCCCACTTTAATGTTGACAACTTGTTTACTTAATGAGGTGAGTTAAGTGTGGTTTAATTGAATTTCAAACTTTTGAAATTCTTGCCAACACTTTGCATTTAATTAATTAAACCAACTTAATTAATTATTTTGGGTGTTTGATTTCTTTTGATATCATTTTTCCAACATTAAAATGAGAGATTCTATTCTTCTCTTTGGGTTGGCATAAACTTTGTGGGGAGAACTAAGGAGAGGAGAAGAACTTTTGGAAGACCTTCAACCTCTCGAAGAAGAACGTTCCTCATCTCCAAAGAACGCGAAGCAACATCTTCTTCATCGTTCTTCAACCGAGGCAAGGAAAGGGAAGCGACGCCCGCGACATCTCCAACGACCTTCATCCGCGTCAAAGGAGAAGACGTCGCCTGCGAAGAACGTCGCCAACGACGAGTACCCTTCTTCCTTTCCAACGCATGAGCGTGAGATTGGGAGTGTGTGACGAACACGACAATCGAGGAATCGATATCCGCCCTTTTTCCAAGATCGTCAACGAACGACTTTTACGAGGTAGGGGTTTATTTATTTAATTGTTCGTGAATACAAACTTGGTGATGATCGTGGATTAAAACCTTTTTTGTTATCGAATAACGCGAGGGGGTCGGACCGCACAAACACGGCCGACCCTCCTCCTTTTTTCGTGATGGTTTCTTGAGGTTGATACGAGAAAACGTGGTGTCGTCGCACCACGCGGTATATTGCGGCAAGTATTGTGCCGCGCCGGACCGCGTCGTGGAAAGAAATTCAAGAACGCGACGCCGTCGCGCCGCGTCAGAAGAAATCGAAGGCGCCGCGGCCGGAGCGGGGCTGCGGCGGAGGGGCGTGGTGTCGTCGCACCGCGCCGGACGACAAGGGTCGCGGCCGGTTCCGGGCCGCGGCGGAGCTTGGTGACCGGCGGCCAGCCGGGCCACCGGTGTCGGAGCCGGAAAGGGACCGGCCACTACCGGTCCCGTTGAGGAGGAGCCGGGGGAATTTAATTCCCCCGGCCAGCCAAAATGGCCCCCCATAATGAGGGGGGTCGTGATTCACAAAGCGGGGGGCTTTGCCCCCGCGCGCGGCGCGCATGCGGCGCCCAGGCCGCGCCGCCGTGTCGGCCAGCGCCGCCGGCCGGGCCGGATTTTCCGAGCCGGGCCGGGTCGTCGGGCCAGGTCACCGCCCGGGCCGGGTTGTCGGGCCGGGTCACCGTCCGGGCCGGGTCGACCTGGTTCGGCCGACCCAGGGGGGGTCGGGCCGGGTCGGCCCGGGCCCAGACCCCCAGTTTCGGACCACTTTCGGTCAAATGCTCGTAACTTGGGCTACGGGCCTCCAAACGACTCGCCGTCAGCGGCAACGCGGTCCTTGGATCGAGACGGTCGTTTCGGTATATCGCACTCAAGGTTTCGAATTACTTTGAGTTCAGCCGGGTTGGTTCGTACACGAAACCAATCGGGCCCTCGGAGCGGAAACACTCATATTTTGAGCTACGGACGTCCGATTGACGTGTCGTCAGCTTTGTTGAGTTCCTCTTAGTGAGACGGATCTTTTGGCATACTCCGCCCGAGGTTTGGACGCAGGTGGAGTACGGTCGGGTTGGTTTTGCCTTAAAACCCAACCGGGTCCCTGGAATGAAAAGGCCAATAACTCTCAGACCGGGCGTCCGATTGACGCGCCGTCTGTTGCGTTGAGTTCCTGTTGACGATACGGAACTTTTGGCATCCTCCGCCCGAGATTCGGATGCAGATGGATAGTGGTCGGGTTGGATCGCACCGAAATCCAACCGGGCCCCTGGAACGGAAAGGCTGATACTTTTTTGACAGAACGTCCGTTTGACGAATCGTCAACGGCGTTGGTGATCTCGTTGAGAAACGGTCCCTATGAGTATACCCTACGAGAGTTCGGGGTACAGTTGAGATACGGCCGGGTTTGGTTCGCTCACGAAACCAACCGGGCCCCTAGGACGAAAAGGCTAATAACTCACAGACCGGGCGTCCGATTGACGCGTCGTCTGTTGCGTTGAGACCCCTATGACGAGGCGGTCCTTTGAGATACTTCTTCGTGGGACTTTGAGATAGTTGGAGTATCGACCTGTAGCTCGTGGAGCGGACCCTCCCAGTGACGAGCGTGCGGAGTACGGAGACCGTGTAGTTGGCTGAGACCTGACGACTGCTTGACCGACTCGACTTGGAGTGAGTCGACTAGCCCAGTGGACGGAGCACTACTTTCTGAGGTGTAGACCCATGGCGGACGGAGCACTACCTGTGTGACAGTGCAGACCCGCGGTACTCGTCCGGAGAGTATCTCAACAGGCTACTAGGGGGTGTGCACTACTGTGTTTGGGTGACATACCTCGGCGGGAAGCACTACTGTGTCTGGGTGGCTGACCCGCGGTACTCGACAGGAGGAGTACTTCAGCAGTCTTAGGTTAGTGAGCAGTACCTCGGAGTCGTGACAGAACCACTGTACACTCCAGAGACGGAGCTCTTCAGCAGTTACGGTTTCGATAATGAAAATCCTGGTTTGAGCTGAGACTTTTGACCTTGTGTTTACATCATGATTGAGATGGGTCACTTGATAACTTAGGTATATGTATGGGCATATACCTGGGTAGTGGTTATCCGTTGATTTCACAATCCTTGTGTTTCCTCATGATTGAGATGGGTTACTTGATAACTTAGGTATATGTATGGGCATATACCTAAGTAGAGGTTATCTATTGAGATCTTCTTTGTGGTTATCCTTGTTGGTTTAGTGAGACCTTGAGGGTCTCGGGGTCCCTACTGAGTATCGTTATACTCACCCCTGCACGGGCTATGCCCGCACCTCGTTGTGTTGGTTGCAGACGACGGGCAGTGCTGACGGAGGCCGAGTGTTCGAGGACTGGACGGTACCCGGAGGTGGACTACACGACGAGTCAGTACCCGGAGGTGGACTACACGACGTGACGACTCACAGAAGAGGTTGACGGACGAGAGCGTGGAGGAGGCTATCTGTACCTACCCTTCAGGTAGGATCCGTGGTGGACGACCAGGAGCTGCGCTATCTGTACCTACCCTTCAGGTAGGATCCGAGGAGGACGACCCAGGAGCTGCTTCCTTCTTCCAGTTGTTTGTCTTTTTGTTGTTGTACCTTGTTCGGTTGTAGTCGTACTTTCTTTTGGGTTTGTATTCTGGCTCATTTACTTTTCAGCATTTCTTTTGTACTTAGTGTTTTGCTTCCGCTTGTACTTTGTGGTGTTTGTTTACTTTTATAAAGGCAATGCCTTCCCAGTTATCAGGATTTACGCCTTTGGTGCTAGTCACCAGCCCCTGGCCTTTGGAAGGCGGGCTTGGGTTAATCACGGCACGGGCCCCGAGGACGGGTCGTGACAAATTGGTATCAGAGGAGTCGGTTCTACCGCAGAACTTATAACTCTGATATTTTCTTTCTGTGAAGCAATAGTGTTAAGGGTACCGAGTGTGGTCTTCAGTTCAGGGAGTCCAGTGTTGGTGCGGGCGGCCGACGTATCCATACACCAGGACCCTGACAACTGATTTCTGACTTTGTGCACGAAAACACTAATTGCATGTGTGTTTTCAAAGGTTTTCCCTTAAAACAGCTCAAACCAGGTCAGCTTACCAGGTATAAACGTTTGATCGTGTCACGATGTTTCTTTCAGGATGCCTTTTCACGGACGACCAGCTAGAGCCCAGAGGGATGTGCGTGCTGACAGCCTGTCGAGCGACGAGGCTTCGGTACAGGGCCCTCTTGCAGTTGAGGCACCAGCGGAGGCACCAGCGGTACTGCTACCCGTTGGGCCACCGATGCCACCAGCCCCAGCAGTAGGCGATGCACGATGCTTGAGCGCGCTGCACGAGTTCCAGCGCCAGAGGCCACCTAGGTTCCGGGGAGAGACGGACCCGCAGGCGGCTGAGGTTTGGCTGGAGGCTGTGGTGAGAGTCTTCAGGCTAGTGGAGATACCGGCAGACTTCATGGTGATCTTTGCTACCAGCCTCCTTCAGGCAGCAGCAGGCAGGTGGTGGAGCCACTTGTTTCAGTTTTGCGACGGGATGAACTTCGCTTGGGAAGACTTTGAGACCTTCTTCAGGGTGGAGTTTGTGCCAGTAGCTCTACACCCCGAGCGTGTACAGGAGCTTCTGCCTTTGCCGCGTGTTTTTCGATCAGTAGCCGAGTCATCTGTGGGCAGTAGACAGATGATGCAGAGGTCCAGGAGGACCAGACTAGCAGTTAGACGATCTCGAGTTTTAGGACCGGTGGTGCGGGGCACCCGGGGTGGGAACAGAGCTAGGCGTGCCAGAAGCAGGTTGTGTTACTCATGCGGCGGAAAGGGTCACCTGGCACGCGACTGTCTGAATCCTCGTACGGTTGATCAGCGGGTGTTGGAGGAGCCACCGAGACAGAAGCAGCGGCTGGTGCTTGAGCAACAGCCAAGCAGTGGACAAGGCAGTAGAGCTCCGAGAGCAGGTGGGCAGGAGAGGAACTAGTAGATACGTCCTTTGTACTTCTAGTTCCATGTTGCTTTTGTATTCGTGTCTTTGTACTATGAGTTGTAATAATAAAAAGACATTTATCTTTGTTTGTTTTCCTGTCCTTTTGTTTGGTTGATGCTGAGTGGTCCCGGTTAAAACTGTTGACTTGACCCTCACTTTCGAGATTTCTACTGGAGGGGACTCAGTGACCTCACACTGATGCCGACAGTGTGACTCGACCCTTGGAGGCGAGAGTGACAGTTGGATCTCTTAGTAGTTACGTCGAGGCCTTACGACGTCATTCATGGCATGAATGCATCATTCATGTCAGGATTGACTGTATTAGGCAACGAATGTGGTTCATCCAGGGGATGAGACCGGGTTTCTCTTATCGGCAAAGAAGAAATCATAGAAGCTCTTCTGAGACTAAAGGAGGTCCAGGACATCCAAGAGAGGATGAAGACTGCACAGTGCAGTAAGAAACATGAAACCGGTGTCAGTCTTAGAGACTCGGGCGTGTTAAAGAAGAGGAAGCTTACAGGAGAGATGAGTCTACGAAGCAGCAGACGTGGAGGCAGAGCTAGGAGAGCAGCATGAGGTGGTGTACATCCTAACATTGTACAACCACCCGCCTTAGTTATTCCTGTCAGACTCAGGGAGCTGGAGGGCGGAGGAAGAGTGCGGCTGCATGCGGTCAAGGAGTGTGACCCAATGGCTCTAGAAATGATTCAAGGGACAGTCTGTGTCCACTACTAGCTGTTGTAGTAACGGACGTCGATGTGAATCATTCCTTGCTTTCACAAATCTTGTTCCAGACCTAGAGTTTCTGGTAAGCCGTGGACTTGACCCTCACGTCTGGAGATACCTTGGGAGGAGATTCGATAATCACACTTACGCCGACGGTGTGGTCAGACCCTCGAGGCGAGAGTTCCGGTTGGAATCTCTTTGTGACAGCGTCGTGGCCTTACGACGTTAGTTTGAGTATGGAATGGGCAATAACTGTTCATACTCAAATTGACGGTTTTAGGCAAATGTCGGGATGGGTTTTCCTTGGTCGGCAAAAAGGAAACCCCAGGCAGCACGGAATAAACACTTTCACAGGAGGGTGCGAACGACCACTCTTGAGTCAGTCAACCATACCCTCGTGGCAGCAGCCTTTCGAGTTCCAGTTCTAACAGAAAATGGAGACCTCTGGAGTTCGAGGATGGTGATCACGTCCTTATACGGGTCTCACCTCGACGAGGTTTACGGAGATGTGGCCAAGGCGGCAAGTTATCTCTGAGGTTCAGCGGACCTTCTTGGGTCCTCAGCTGGGTAGGCGGGGTGGTTTACCGCTTGACCCATTCACCGCAGTTGCACCAGGTGCACGACGACTTCCACGTATCTCAACTGAGGAGATACGTGCTCGACCCTTCGCATATCATCGACCATCAGGAGTTGGACGATGGCGATGGGGTGTCTTTCACGGAGGTTCCAGTGGGGATCGAGGATCGACAGGAGCGGATCCTATGAGGACGATCGATTCCTCGGGTGCACTTTCTTTGGCAGTACGGAACCTCCAGGTAAGCAAATGGGAGCGGAAGGCTCAGATGCGTGCTTTGTACCGCTTTCGTGACCCTAGTTTGTGTTGAAGCTTTACGGGGACGTAAAGCCCTGAGGTGGGAGTAATGTAAAGACCCGGAAATTTCAAGGAAAATTTTTTCTTAATTTTCTTTGAAATTTTACAAGAACACAGTTTCTGACGGCGCCTGATTCCGAGGCCCGGTGTGCCCGGAATTAATTTCCGAAGTTTGGCTCGGGTACGTTCAGTGAACGAGCAAGCGAGAATTTCTATCTTTTGAACCGGTGCTCGGAATTGAAATCCGATTGCACCGATTAACTCGCAACGCCGGTAATCGCTTAAGGGAACCTTTACCGTTGTTGCGTTTTGTGCGGGTTGAGAGTTAGTTTTGGGGAAATTAAAATGAAGTTAAATAAAATGTGGAAACACATTTTATTTTTATCCATGTTGGTTATATCATCCCAAAGGGAGTTAGAGGTGGGACCAACATCCACTTAACCTCCCTTGAGAGGATTAAGTGTGGTGGGGCCCACACGAACCCTAACTCCTCAACTCCCCTCTAAACCCCCCACAACTCCCACTTTAATGTTGACAACTTGTTTACTTAATGAGGTGAGTTAAGTGTGATTTAATTGAATTTCAAACTTTTGAAATTCTTGCCAACACTTTGCATTTAATTAATTAAACCAACTTAATTAATTATTTTGGGTGTTTGATTTCTTTTGAAATCATTTTTCCAACATTAAAATGAGAGATTCTATTCTTCTCTTTGGGTTGGCATAAACTTTGTGGGGAGAACTAAGGAGAGGAGAAGAACTTTTGGAAGACCTTCAACCTCTCGAAGAAGAACGTTCCTCATCTCCGAAGAACGTGAAGCAACATCTTCTTCATCGTTCTTCAACCGAGGCAAGGAAAGGGAAGCGACGCCCGCGACATCTCCAACGACCTTCATCCGCGTCAAAGGAGAAGACGTCGCCTGCGAAGAACGTCGCCAACGATGAGTACCCTTCTTCCTTTCCAACGCATGAGCGTGAGATTGGGAGTGTGTGACGAACACGACAATCGAGGAATCGATATCCGCCCTTTTTCCAAGATCGTCAACGAACGACTTTTACGAGGTAGGGGTTTATTTATTTAATTGTTCGTGAATACAAACTTGGTGATGATCGTGGATTAAAACCCTTTTTGTTATCGAATAACGCGAGGGGGTCGGACCGCACAAACACGGCCGACCCTCCTCCTTTTTTTCGTGATGGTTTCTTGAGGTTGATACGAGAAAACGTGGTGTCGTCGCACCACGCGGTATATTGCGGCAAGTATTGCGCCGCGCCGGACCGCGCCGTGGAAAGAAATTCAAGAACGTGACGTCGTCGCGCCGCGTCAGAAGAAATCGAAGGCGCCGCGGCCGGAGCGGGGCCGCGGCGGAGGGGCGCGGTGCCGTCGCACCGCGCCGGACGACAAGGGCCGCGGCCAGGTCGGGCCGGCCGGAAGGAGGAAAAAAACCAGGGGAATTTAATTCCCCCGGCCAGCCAAAATGGCCCCCCATAATGAGGGGGGCCGTGGTTCACAAAGCGGGGGGCTTTGCCCCCGCGCGCGGCGCGCATGCGGCGCCCAGGCCGCGGCGCCGCGCCGCCGGCCGGGCCGGGTCGCCGCCCGGGCCGGGTCAGCCCGGGCTCAGACCCCCAGTTTCGGACCACTTTCGGTCAAATGCCCGTAACTTGGGATACGGGCCTCCAAACGACTCGCCGCCAGCGGCAACGCGATCCTTGGATCGAGACGGTCGTTTCGGTATATCGCACTCAAGGTTTCAGATTACTTTGAGTTCGGCCGGGTTGGTTCGTACACGAAACCAACCGGGCCCTCGGAGCGGAAACGCTCATATTTTGAGCTACGGACGTCTGATTGACGTGCCATCAGCTTTGTTGAGTTCCTCTTAGTGAGACGGATCTTTTGACATACTCCGCCCGAGGTTTGGACGCAGGTGGAGTACGGTCGGGTTGGTTTTGCCTTAAAAACCAACCAGGCCCCTGGAATGAAAAAGTCAATAACTCTCAGACCGGGCGTCCGATTGACGCGTCGTCTGTTGCGTTGAGTTCCTGTTGACGATACGGAACTTTTGGCATCCTCCGCCCAAGTTTGGATGCAGATGGATAGTGGCCGGGTTGGATCGCACCGAAATCCAACCGGGCCCCTGGAACAGAAAGGCTGATACTTTTCTGACAGAACGTTCGTTTGACGAATCGTCAACGGCGTTGGTGATCTCGTTGAGAAACGGTCCCTATGAGTATACCCTACGAGAGTTCGGGGTACAGTTGAGATACGGCCGAGTTTGGTTCGCTCACGAAACCAACCGGGCCCCTGGGACGAAAAGGCTAATAACTCACAGACCGGACGTCCGATTGACGCGTCGTCTGTTGCGTTGAGACCCCTATGACGAGGCGGTCCTTTGAGACACTTCTTCGTGGGACTTCGAGATACTTGGAGTATCGACCTGTAGCTCGTGGAGCGGACCCTTCTAGTGACGAGCGTGCGGAGTACGGAGACCGTGTAGCTGGCTGAGACCTGACGACTGCTTGACCAACTCGACTTAGAGTGAGTCGACTAGCCCAGTGGACGGAGCACTACTTTCTGAGGTGTAGACCCATGGCGGACGGAGCACTACCTGTGTGACAGTGCAGACCCGCGGTACTCGTCCGGAGAGTATCTCAGCAGGCTACTAGGGGGTGTGCACTACTGTGTTTGGGTGACATACCTCGGCGGGAAGCACTACTGTGTCTGGGTGGCTGACCCGCGGTACTCGACAGGAGGAGTACTTCAGCAGTCTTAGGTTAGTGAGCAGTACCTCAAAGTCGTGACAGGACCACTGTACACTCCGGAGACGGAGCTCTTCAGCAGTTACGGTTTCGATAATGAAAATCCTGGTTTGAACTGAGACTTTTGACCTTGTGTTTACCTCATGATTGAGATGGGTCACTTGATAACTTAGGTATATGTATGGGCATATACCTGGGTAGTGGTTATCCGTTGATTTCACAATCCTTGTGTTTCCTCATGATTGAGATGGGTTACTTGATAACTTAGGTATATGTATGGGCATATACCTAAGTAGAGGTTATCTATTGAGATCTTCTTTGTGGTTATCCTTGTTGGTTTAGTGAGACCTTGAGGGTCTCGGGGTCCCTACTGAGTATCGTTATACTCACCCCTGCACGGGCTATGCTCGCACCTCGTTGTGTTGGTTGCAGACGACGGGCAGTGCTGACGGAGGCCGAGTGTTCGAGGACTGGACGGTACCCGGAGGTGGACTACACGACGAGTCAGTACCCGGAGGTGGACTACACGACGAGTCAGTACCCGGAGGTGGACTACACGACGTGACGACTCACAGAGGAGGTTGACGGACGAGAGCGTGGAGGAGGCTATCTGTACCTACCCTTCAGGTAGGATCCGTGGTGGACGACCAGGAGCTGCGCTATCTGTACCTACCCTTCAGGTAGGATCCGAGGAGAACGACCCAGGAGCTGCTTCCTTCTTCCAGTTGTTTGTCTTTTTGCTGTTGTACCTTGTTCGGTTGTAGTCGTACTTTCTTTTGGGTTTGTATTCTGGCCCATTTACTTTTCAGCATTTCTTTTGTACTTAGTGTTTTGCTTCCGCTTGTACTCTGTGGTGTTTGTTTACTTTTATAAAGGCAATGTCTTCCCAGTTATCGGGATTTACGCCTTTGGTGCTAGTCGCCAGCCCCTGGCCTTTGGAAGGCGGGCTTGGGTTAGTCACGGCACGGGCCCTGAGGACGGGTCATGACATTTAGTGTTCTATATTATTGATAATGTTCAGATTATTATACAAACATTAGTCAACTAATTAAATGTCATAAATATATTTCTAATATACACACTTCCATAGAATATTAAAATTATAATAAATAGTATTTTTTGTATTTATTTTCCTTATTGCTATAAATTTTTATTCAAACCATTTTTTTTAAAGAATATTTCGAATACATGCGTAAAAATTTATTTTTTTTTTATAATTACTTTAATTATTTTAAAGTTAGGCTTTTTAAAATAATTTCTAAGTAATATTTAATTAAAAACAATTAAGAATAATTAGTAATTGATTGATTATAATTGATTGTATTAAGTTAGACATTAATAATTAGTAATTATTCTAGATTTAATTAATAAGTTGTATTAATTAGTAAATAAATAAAACTAATTAATAATAACCACATTAACAATATTTATTAAGTATTTATAATAATTATTAATAAATATTAATTATTTAACAATAAAAATATTAAATATCTAATATCTAATAATATTTATTAATAAATAGAAATTATTTAAATTTTAATTAACAAACAATTTATTCATCGTTAATTAAGTAAGAATTATTATTAATAAATATAAATAATTACTAATTAATTCATTGTAATTAATGATATCAAGTTACAAATAATTAGTTGCTAATAATTATTACTATTTAAAATTACTATTTAATATTATATATTTATAATTACTATTAATATATATTACTATTTTAAATTTAACATTTATTACTATGAAAATATAAAACTATTATTAACAAAATTTATTTATAAATTATTATTAATATTTTTTTCTACATAGTTATTTATCATCATGTGTGCATTTAAAACTGAAAAATCAATAAAAATCAATAATTATTTACTAATATTTATTTAGTTACTAATAATTAATTCTAAATAATAATTATTAATTACTATTAATTATTTATAAATAAATAATTTATGAAAAAATAAATTTATTTTTTTTCAAATAGAAGATGTGAGGTGTTTTCACACCTGCTTCAAAAGTTAATTAAGAATGGGTTGAACCCTGTAACGCCTTTGGCCAAGGCCAAGGCGTTACGAGCTTCAGTGCATTTAAGACCCATTTAAAAAAAAACCTATACCCGTTTGTAATAAAAAAAATTCTAAAAACCCCTCATCCAACTTCCATTGAACCCATATTTTTATCAGCATCTCTTGTGGATTAACTTATAAGTTGTATTTAACATGCATAAATCAAACTCGGAATCAATCAGATTTTGAAAAGGCTAGCCTGTCTTTATTATGTGGGGCTCAATTTTGATCTTTGGTGAATTTGAGTAAGGCTCTAAAAGGCCATTCAACAAAACCAAGCTCAACCTCTTGTTATCATTAGATTGGGAGATCCTTGAATCGAATTCCTGGCAAGGTAATCGAATTCCTTGCGCATATATGCTAATACACATAAGGTTTACTTGGTGCAGATAAATATCACACATAAAACAGACATAATAAGATTTCAAGATCCAACAAGTGAGAGATCCTAAGAGTGTATCTTGAAAACTTTGAACTATGTAGTTCAAATTATGATTTTTTAACTAGTGTAGTCTTCTATGGAGAATGGTGTTCGAGTATGTGTTGAAGTCATGTGTGGCTTTAATTTTCCTATAATAACCAATAAAAGTTGATTTTGATTGAAGTACATTACTAGAGAAGTCTTTAATCATGTTGACGCCTCAACCCCCATATGATCCCAAACTCACCCTGTAACGGCTCAAACCATATGGCCCACTACTTTGTGAGTTTTTGGATGTTAGAGGTGCTCGAAGGACGTTGAGGAGAAAGAAGTGGAGCAGGAGTTGGAAATTTGGCCGCAAGAGGAAGTCCACAGCATAAACCATTGGCTCACAACGTGAATGAGGTCTTGACAGACATGGAGGTTTGGTTCAAGGCGTGAAGGTGGTTCACGACATAAAGAGTTTCAGATGAGATTGTAGTGGTTCTGCCCAGGTGTTATTCACAGCGTGAAGGGTATTCTTCAAAGCATGATCAGGCGACATGATTTTTGACATGTTTGATTTGAACCTTTCACGACGTGAAAGTGGGTGTCACGATGTGAAGGCGTGTTTTTTTAAAATTCGTATAAATTTGGGAGCCAACCTGAATTCTACTTTTTGCCTTCTTTTCCCTTGATCTCTGAGCAACCTATTTGGAGCTCTCTAAGCTCCATTTTGTTCAGTCTTTGATATGTGGTTTGTGAGATCAAGATCCCTTCATCTAAGGTAAGAGAGAATCCTTCCCCTTCCCCTTTGTTTTCTTCCACTCATTCATCCTGGGAGTTTTGGACAACGGTGATGGTTTTGTTCGAGACATTGGGAGGGGGGATAGATGGGATCTTGTTGTGATTTAGGTTGGCTGGAGTGTCCCCTTGTGTGGCTTAGTCTCATGATCATCTCATTCTCATTGATTTCGCAACAATTGTTAAAGCATTGATTAAGGTAAAGGATTTCTAAACTTCTTGTTTTTCTTATGGAATGATATGCTTGAATAAACCTGTTATGGTTTTCTTCCTTTCTATATTCATGCTCCCCCTCTGTGATGATTGATATTGCTCGATAGGTGTTCTTGACTTATGGGGAGGGGGAAAGATTACACGACACCATAATGAAAGAATGAAATAAATCGAAGATGGTGAAGTGGAAAGTAGTAATTGGATGGGCAATGGGAGTTTGTGTGTGCTTTATGTTTCTCCGTGTTATTTGAATCCTTGTCAATTGATGCATGTTGTTGTGATACCTTGTTGCTACTGTAGTTCATGAGTCTTAACACCTCCATAAGTGAATAATTACTTAAATCTAGTAATGTAAATAAGGCGAGTTGAAATCTAAAAAACCTGAGGTGTTTTTATTATTAGACTGATTAAGCTTGATGTGTTGAGTTTAGTTGTGCCCCTCCTAAATATTGATGAGTTGGCTATGTGTTGAAGAATGAAAACTGGATGGAAAAATAAATTAATGTGACAATAGGTTGAATATTTTGAAGAGAGGTTAGTGAATTGTTGATTAATTACTAATGCATTGTCGATTTACAATGGGAGAAGTGTTGATAACATGAGCAGATCAAAATGGCTTGAATGGAAAGTGGAGAATGATGGCATAGTAAATCGAATGATGCAAGAATTGGCAAATATGGGTGAAACAAAAGGATTGTGGGTTGGGATTAAATAAATCATGGGAATGGTGGATGGGTTTTACATGAAGGAAAGATTAAAGCATCTGGCAAACTTAACAAGGCTAATAAATGGTAATTGTGGGGGGTGCAAGGTGAAATGGTGCGGAATTATGAAGTTGTTTATGTGGCTTCTTTTGAAACTTGGTTGTGTTATCAATGGTTGTCATTATCCCGAAGCTTGTTGTTTGATACCTCGAATGGCCTGAAATCCTTCTTTTTTATTAATTTTTGATAACCCCTCTTTCAAGAGATGAGGGGGAACCCTTACAAGGCATGTAGGCTTTAAAGATTACATGACTCGTAGGTCTTATGAAATATACATACTATAACTACATGGAATTGCTCCTTCTCAGCTTCTTCATTGTGATGTCAGCTCTCCACATTCGCATGGCTTGTTCGGCTAGACTTCTCGTGCATGCACAGGCTGGTCCTGATGGCAATGTTATACCCTCTCTTTCTGACAAATCCGCTTAGCTTCTACTCTGGTGAATGCGTCTGCTCTGAATCCTCATCTGGAGTCTGCTCCTTATAGAGTCTGTCTGGTCATTAAGCAAAATTTCAGGTGGCCTGAAGGCCTTGAGGTGGCCCAAAAGCCTTACTGGCCCGAAGGTCTTGGGTGGCCCGAAGGCCTTGAAGGATCTGAGGCTCAAACCGGTGGCCCGAAAGCCCAAACAGATGAATAGTTCCGTCTGGAACATTATCGAACAGTGTCTACTACAGCACTACTACAGTAACCCGTAAATTATGTCTCCACCCGTTTTTGAACTCGGGTCTCTTGGGTAGACGGTACATGATGTGCCAACAAACCCTACGGGGCATTGAATCTGATGGACCCTACAGGGTATTCAATGGTACTTTATGTACTAGCAACCCCTACAGGGTATTGGATCTAGTTGACCTTAAGGGGTATTTAGTGGTACTTGATGTATCGGCAGTCCTGATCGGGTATTGGGTCCAACAGACCCTAGGGAGTATTGAGTGGTACTTGGTGTACTAACAGACCCTATGAAGTATTGGTTTCGGCAAACCCTATAGGGTATTGGTTCCGACAGACACTGTGGGGTAAATACATGACATTGGTGCACCGAAAGATCCTACCGGGTATTGAGTGGTACTTGATATACTGGCAAACCCTACGAGGTAATGATTTGTACATGATGTACTAGCAAACCCTATAGGGTATTGGTATGATCTTTGGTACATCGACAGACCCAAGGAATATTGATGGGATGAGATACGCCACCAATAGATGGCAATGCCTAAAGGACAAAAGGTGCAATCAATGGCGATGTCTGGTGATGATATATAGTTTGTGATGGTATTTGGCAATTGATGGTGATGCACTGTAAGGGTTATGCATGGTAGGGGAGAGCACGAGGTTGATGCCCTACATGTTCACAATGCCATGCATGTTCACGATGCCCTACTATGGTGAGGATGATGCAAATATGATGGTTATATGTGAAGGATGTACACGAAAGGAGAACAAAAGGTTAATGTCTTTCGTGTTTACATTATTATGTCGACTTATGATTGGAAAGTGGATATGTGGTGATAATATGCAACAATGTGGTTTTGGTTATGATATATGGTAGGTTGGTTGAGGGTGTCGCGAAAGTGGGAGGATTGAGGCTTTCGATTTGACTAATGTAGTTACACCATGCTAACATTTGTGATCCTTGGTTGAATCCCATTGCTTATTTTGTTTTATGTGCCAAATTATGTTTTAACTGTTTTGCTGGGTTGATTATCCCTCATGTCTACCCTTGCATGTTTATTGCACGCGAAAGTTGATTTCTTTAGGAGGATGATCCTACCGAGTACTCTCAAAATGCTCACCCCACCACAATTTGCCAAGTGTTCGTAGAATAAATCACTGGAGTTGAAGGTGTTGTCGGGTAGCTTAGATGGAGTTGGTAGCTGACTTGAAGTTTGAAGTCTCTTTCATGTATTCACTTTTGTACATTTGACATATGAGCATCAATTAGGTCATGGGATAACTTATTTATGAAATGGAAATCCCTTTGTGTTGATTGGTGAACCTTCCTTTTATCTCTCATCCTTAAATTCTTTTATGAAGGCAATGTCTCTCGTACATGTGATTTATATACCCTCAATGTTAGTCGTCAACTCATGAACTATTAAATGTGGGCTTCGAGGGTCACTTTTCTCCACTGTCAGCCTAGAAAAAGTACCTTTGAGGGAGAAGGTCATGACACACCCCTTAAGCCCTGGTTTGGAAGAGTCTACCCTAGGTGCGATTTCTAATAAGATTTGTGACCAACATTAGGACTTTAAGCAAAGAATGAGGAAAATTCATACTAACACATCCCAAAAAATTAGAAATGGAATACTTTTACAACCCATGAAACAACTCTACTCAAGCTTGGGCGGCCAAATAAGCCGTCAGATCTCCCATTAAGCTAGGAACTAGGGACCATGAACATACAAGATAATGCATCACCAATCTTGATAAATCCCTCATTGCCACACATTTGGTCCCTAGATCTCAAGTACCTCATCAATAAACAACAAAACCCTGAATATCTCAAGCAACTCAACAACATAATAGTATATAGCAACACCAATTAAATGCTCAAATGCACCTTAGACTTGCATATTGTTAATCGACACTCCATTCTAGATCACTGAATACCATTGGTTATCACTCAATCCCTTCATTCAAATTAAACAGGTTAACACCACATTTCATTATAACACAATTATGGATATCCTTTCATTGTTTGACTTCCAACTCGAGTCAATTAGGTAGACATCGTTTCATCAAATAATTATTATTATACTTCACTTTAATGGCTGATGTTTTTCAGCTTACTTCACACACTTGATGATCCAAGCCCAAAACCTAACCAATCATATGTTAACTTAATGGCTACCTTCTAAAACCATTCCTGTACCCCTCTAACAATCTATGAGGCAACATTTAATACATATAAAATATGCAATATGAACATATATTATGTTTTGGCTAAATTTATGAAGGCTGGTAAATTAAAAGGTTGATATGAATGAATATTATAAACAATAAAACTCACTGAGATAATCATATGAATGCTTTCAAGGGAGAGAGAGCAAACGATATTTCACATAGTTGAGCTACCTATAACAAGGCCAAAGCATCATTTGGTCAAACAATGGATCCAACTAATCAGCCCAGACAGGAACAAAGTCAGACGTGCCTGTGAGCCAAATTAAACCACCAGCTAGCTTGCCTGATTTGGCCAGACGGGCTAGGTTTCAGGCTAGGCCGGCTCGTTGCTCCTATACAACCCACGACTCGGCAAAGCCGAGACACGGGCTGAGCTAGACTAGGCCCGATTCAGGATTTGTAGCCCAACCCATTCGGTTGGGGCCATTTTATATCCCTGCCCGGAGCCAACATGTGCATTCCAAGCTGAAAGCAAAGCAATTTCCATATTGATCCCCCTAATAGGAATAGCCCAAAAACATCTACAAAAATGTGATGCGGCAGTTTCATAGTCTGGGTGATGCGTTGCTGCATATGATGAATTGCTGATTTGACTTAAAAAATGGAAGTTCAATGCATGTCCACATACCAGATGGTTGAAAAAACCCTGCAAGTTCAACATCCAGTCAAGTTTGAACCTCCTGGCATCCCACTACACGTACAATCAAGATGAAATGAGAATTTTCCATTTCAAAAAAAATGGAATTTTATTATTTTTGCATCATACCATTTACAGAAAAAGGCAGCACCGTCAAGGGAGAGACCAAGGGTTAGTGTCTTCGCAAAGCATCCTCAGGCACCTTGCCCGCCCCAAAATGGCCCCTGACAGAGGTGTTAACGTCCAAGGGAGATATGCATTTCTTCTGCAACTCCATGAATCGCTCAACATCAAAGTTGTGAGCCTTGAACAGTTTCCTCTGCCTGGAGTTGAGCAGCCTGGCCATCAGGTCCCGGTACGTGGGATCCCCAGAGGTGAACAGAAAGTAGGTATAACCAATCACTATAACCGTTTCTGTGGTGAAGAACGCAATGGGTTCCATGACATCCCAAGAGAACTCCCAAAATGTCAACCGGAAGAACAGCCCCACTTGTATCAGTGACAAACCTAACCCCGACCACAAAATACGCCACACCTGCTTGTGTGCCAGCCTGTCGATCTCTTCCTTCTTCTCCTGCAATTTCTTAAGCTCATGCTTCCTTGGATCGTCATCAGGTGCCAGATCAAGGGGCACTGCTTGTCTAATCAGATCCACCACCTAAGCACATAGACATAAACCAAACCAGAACAGTTCCAAAAGCCAAAGCCCATGGTGAGTGCTCAAAAACAGAAAGCTTGCTAAAGTACTCAACAATCACATGTTTTGAAGCCTAGTATCTTTCCTGAAGTACACTATACTACCAGATAAAAATCAGAACATGCTCAATTTCAATTTCCCCCGTTCACCAAGTTATCATTGTTTCATGTTTAATAGCTTGTCAAGTACATGACAGCCAAATGCTTTGGAGCATAGTATCTTCTCCGAAGTATGATACTGCAAAAACCCCACCATAATTGTACCACATACAAATCTGGGCATGCCCAATCTTAGGCTCTCTCGGTCAGGAAAGCATTAGAGGCTCGTTAAATGAGCAAATCATTCACGGGAATGAAAATGTTTATCATTAAAAATGCCTTAAGGCCCAATTAGCAGGTGCATACAGAGATGTAGCATGGATCACCACCCCCACCCACCAAACCAGTGCTTGTAATCTCCAAGGGTGAGAGATTCAAAGCGTGACGTGAAGTGATTTTAGAGTGAACTGAAATAAATCTGCCTTGTTTTGTAGGGTCCTACCGCCCAAAAGCAAATTACTTAAGCCGTCACTTGATCAGCAAAAAACAACTCGTTTATTTACGATCCAAAAGCAAATTGCTTAACACAAACCTAAAATAGTCTAGTTCTGTCTCCAAAATCCCTGAAGTTAATGTCAGTTATCCTTAAAGAGGATCCATGGCCTTTTCTGAAGGTGGTTCCAAATCGGGTATTGGAGTAATTTGCTAGAGATTGAATTGATTGCGAGTACCTTTTCCGGATGAAGGTAGACCTTATCCCTGAAGAGGAGGACAACGCCGGCATCATCAAGGACTCGAGCAAATGCGGCGGCCTCCTCCAAAGATCTCGCAACGCCCCTGTTCTGGCAAGCATCGAGGAGATCTGAGTAGCGAATCTCCTCCTTCCCTTGCATCCCTAGCCATACCTTCAGCTCTTCTACATTCACGAGCCTCATCAGCTTCTTCGCCTCCGCGGAAGTGATGGCATCCCCCTCTCGAAGAACACTGGCGCCGCCAACGCTGCCGTTCCGACCTGCTCCTCCTCCCCCTCCGTCTGCATCAGCCGCTAACTCACACAATGATCTCGCTGAAAATTGCGCATTGAACAGAAGAGGCACGGAGGGGGGCAATGGGGAGCCACAGCGTCCCCAACACACAATAATTCCCGGTAGCGGCGGCTTCGAAGTCCCATGGCTAAGAGCCGACGATAGGAGCCGCTTCAACAAGACGCATGTAGATCCCAACATTTGTACGATTCCTCAACACAAGGGACCCGCCCAATCGTATACGCGAACCCACCGGCAGCCCGCTTTCCGCAGTGAAATCCACAGAAAGGAAGAGGTCCGAAGCCAGGATTTATCACCGTGATGTCTCGCCGTTACCTGCAATAACCCCATGGGCCATGTTAGTTTGAACAGCTCTACACCGTGGCCACCAATCCCGACAGAGTCGCCATTATCGCGGCCCCAACGGCCAGGGCGACGAAAGAGTGCGCAGGTCGACCCGCCCGGCGCGATCGGCTCTGCAGACCGCCACATGCTTCGTGGGGCGGCTAACTGAACACTTAGGGTTTTATTGCCGACATCATTTTATAATAAATTATTTGGGAAGATAATTTATCCAAAGAAACTACTTCATTTAATTTAAAATCCGAATGCCGGTTGGATTATAAATTAATATTTATAATTTATTTTTATCCTGCATAACTAATATTTATTAGATTGATATTAAATTAAAATTTTAATGATCTCCCGCCAACAAAATCATTTTTTTGATCGGTCCCCGAACCCCGAGCTGATCATTCGCCCAAAGGCATTATGATGCCGTATTACAATATCATGGGAAAGCCAACAAAGAAACCGGTAGAATAGTAGACTCATTAACCAAAAATATGTTGAACTGGCTCTTGATCCGTTTTTGTTTATTTGTGTTTTAATAATTATAATATTATTTTATTGCATAAATTTCACAATTTTTATTTCGATCATTTTTTCCTTCTTACAAAAGCTAAGAAAATCATTTTAATTTTTTATACTATTTATTACTATTTTAGTGTTGGTGTTTATTTTGGAGAAAAAATCACCACTATATGGATTAATATCACTTATACAGTAAGTTTACAATCTCAAATTTTGGCATCATAAGACTTCAAATGATTTTATGTATTCGGGAGTCTGTGGGAATATTGACAAAGGCATGAGCATAAGCCTTTGTGTTGACCACAAGTCTTCAAAGTAAGCCTCTCAATAAG
The DNA here is from genome assembly GCA_963277665.1 of Viscum album. Lineage (NCBI taxonomy): Eukaryota > Viridiplantae > Streptophyta > Magnoliopsida > Santalales > Viscaceae > Viscum > Viscum album. The sequence continues at coordinate 2,120,096,240 of OY728163.1, forward strand.
TGTATGACTTCAACGTATGCATTTATACTGAGTGCAAGACTTAATAGCGTTGCGTTGAACGTTAGACTATGTGTTAAACGTATGACTTTGGTGTAAGCCGTAAAACCTCATGTGCACAGACGGATTTCGAAATTCAGAGGGGTTTGAATTTTGAGTCAGTGGACTATTCGTTTTGAGGACCAGGACTTAGAACGGAATTCTGAGGGTTTGGACAACCCAACGGCTATTTTTGGATGAGGTTCAAGACTCGAGTGATGCCCTGATTGTCCGGGAGCAAGTCGGAGGAAGGACGAAGTGTCCATGCAGCTTTTGAAGGCTGTTATAGGGGTTTCACACCGTAAATAGTGTACTCACGGTGGGAATGGTTGAAACAAGAGGGAAAACCCCGTGCCCCAAAGATTCATGCCATGAAATCCTTATTTAGGGGTTTTAAGGGGGTTAGCCCTACTTTTTTGCTTGGGTTACGCAAGCGGGAGGTCGACGGTCAAGGCTCCTCCCTCCTTATTCCCTTTGTTCTTAGCTGTTTCATGAGACGATTTCACGACAGATGCTAGGTATGGACTTCCTCACCTCCTCCCGCTCTTGTTTCTCTTTCGTCGCACATATTTCAACATTTCAGTTTAGGTCAAAAATGACAATTTCACCAGATAACGGTGAAATCGCTTGATTTAGATGGGGCTTTCATGCAGCCTAGATAAATGACGTCCCGATACGGCTTACGTTTGCCATCGTTCACCGTTTCGCCAAAGATATGTCGTGTTGCAGAATTATTTAGGGTTTTTTCCTTTAGTTTAATTAAATTAATTATAGAATTGGCCCTGTTGGTTAGGGATTTTGCTCAGGTTGGTGTTAGGGGTGTGTTGTGAGCCCTCTAGGTGCGGTTAGTTGAGGTTGCGATTGCGCGACAATGCCTAGTGGGTATTTTGCATTTATGCAACTTTGGATAAATTAAATGATAAATTATAATTGTTTATAATTAATTATTTATGATGTTATGGTTGAGGTAGGTGCTTGGGTGATGGCTCCGGTTTGGACGGAGTTTGGACGAGGCTTGGACAAGCTTGGGCAACAAGATGTTGGGCTGATGAATTAATTGGAAAAGCTTCGGAAAAAGGTAGGGGGTCCTCGATACTAACCCTATGACTTATTTGCATTTGGTTGTGTTGTGTATGATGTGTGGTTGCACCACCGAGGGCACTGACCTATTTAGTTAAAAAAATTGTTTAATTTAAATTGATGGTTAATTTAAATAAAATGGAATTTAATTTTAATTGTTTTGCCTATGTAAAGCGCATGTGGAGAGATGAGTAAAACTGTCATGGGCACTGAGGACCTTGAGCACTGGCTTGACACCTCGGTCGCCGATGGCTGAGGCTTGGACTAAAATGATGCCCAGACACTTGGACCCCCCCAAGAGGGAGTGTGACATGACTTGAGATGGACGACCCTAATAGGCCGAGTAAGGACCCCCTTAACATGCCTAGCCTAAGTGGATAGACTATAGGCAAAGTCGACAGGTTGGGATGAGTTGACTGGTCCAAAGTTATTCAAGACATAGAGATGAGTCGTGATCCATCTCTCAAGACTATCATTAGCACGGAAATACCCTTGAGGCCTGCGAGGCCATGAGATGACATGATGATGTCAAGGGACAAGATCTCCTATGAGCATCAAGTGTTGGCTCGAGAGATCAATTGTGATTGAGGATCCCGAGTGGGATGTCATCATTGTAGTGATGACATAGGGGACCCATGTGGGTGCCCTTTGAGTGATGACCCTAAGCGGGTGTACGTGGTTATATGTGAATATGGTAGCAAGTGTCATTTAGAACTCGTGCCGAACATGTGAGCCCAAGCGGCGATGGACAACGTGATGGGCATGGGTGTTCGACCAACCTTGGAAATGTTTTATTTTATTATTTTGTTATGATATGTGTTTGCCTAGGATATATGGGAATTGGCCATTAGGCCTAGCACTATTGTGATTGCTTGGGAAACTTGGGAATCACCTGACGAGAAGGGTGAGACCCCAGGGATGCTCGGTATGGTTGGGATCCAGTCTCCTGGTACATTGGGGGTAGATTCCTAGTTTGACTAGCATCCAATGATTTGGTCGATGCAACAGTGGATGCCTAGAGGTGGTACCTAGGATCTAACATCATAGAGTGTGTGACCACATATATATAGGAATGCATGCAAAGCCCCGAATGCTAGGTATTCCTCTAATATTGTGATACCATTGCGAACGCCCAGGTGTCAGGATTTGAATTTAGATACCAGTAGACCATTGTGAATGCCTGCGATGCCCGAGTTTCAAATAGTGATATGAGGTGCCAGGTGGGCGTATGTTCCTAAGCACGAGATGCCAGACATCCCCAAGGTGACTATTGTATCCCCTCAATTGATGCCTTGGATACCCCGTTTAGATTAGGTGGACACAACAATTATGGATCAGCTGAGGAGTCACAAGATATCATGTAGCACCCTCAGTTTGATGTATGTAGCCTTTTATGCCTTTTTATGTGTTTATAGTGATTGGGATGAGTTGGGAAGAGGTTTGGAGAGTTTGGAATGGTTTTGAATAAGTTTTGAGGCCTTTTTAAGGATGCATGGTTTGAGCACGGTTAGGGGAAACTGTGCGAGATGAACCATGCGGGCAGTGGGGTACACACGGTTTGCGCACGGTTTTCCTAACCACGCGGGGTGGGCCGTGCGAGGTGCCCCTTTGAGGTAGCATCAGGCGCACAGTTAGCGCACAATTTTTCTAACCGTGTGAGCTAACTGTGCGACCCTTTAAAAATAGGGTTTTAAAATCCGAGATTAGTCGGGATTGCCCTAAAAACACCCAAACTATCTCCCACTCGATCCTCACTCGGGATTTTTGGTTCTCAATGGATAGGGGTTCTCTTTCACTCATTTTGGGAGGTATTTGAAGGGGTTTCAAGGTGGTTTGAAGGTATTTTCTCCTAGGTAAGTTTATCCTCTTGGTTTCTCTTTGGTTTTCTATAGATATACTCTTCCCTCTTTCTCAGTTTTCTAGATCTACATCTGTTTCATGTAGATCTAGGATTTTTGTTGCCTTGGATGTTGATATTAAGGCTTGTTGATGGTTGGGAAGGATATCTAGAGTGGTTTTAGTGGAGCGTTTGTTCGGATTGTTGGGTCGGAGAGTGATGGAAAGAGGGGGGGTGAATTGCCTTTTAAAAAAATAATTAACAATTTAAGAACAAAGTTAAAAGTGCAGCGGAAATAAACGAGGCAAGACACAAAACTTGATAACGGAGTTCGGCTTAAACCAAAGCCTACGTCTCCGCTCCCAACTCAACCGTTGAGAGATTTACTACCGCTTGCTTTTTAATGCTTTTAGCAAGAAACCCACTAGACTTTAAGGTAGTCTAGAACCTATTACAGCTTGCTTTTAATGGTTAAGCAAGAACCCACTAGCCTTCTTACAGGTGAAGGCTAGCTCACCTATGACTCAAGCCTTTTAAAGGGAAGGCTTGACTAACCTCTTCACACCTTGAAGGTGGTGTGAAAACCCAAACAAAGGGAAGATGAGAGAAAGAGGGGTTTGTAGGCACAAACCCAAATTGATGCTCAAAATAATAAAACAAGAAAAACCGTAATGTGGAGAAGTCTTGGGCGCCGATGGATTGATTGGAGTTGATGAAGAGCGCTCCCAAGCTTCTATGGTGATGCTCCTTGGATGTGGAAATGGGTTGGAGCAATTGAGGTTCCTTGAAGGAATCCGCCGGAGGTTTGCCAAATGATGAAAAATGTGTCCGTTGGCTTCCGTTGGCTTGGTTATCGTTCCGCGCTTGTTCTGGGGCTTCCTAGTCCTTTATTTATAGAGGGGGAACCCTCATATGGCCGTTCGGGGTCTTCGGAGCCGTTGGAAAAGTCTTCGGAGCCGTTGGGAGCAGGCTGGTCAAAGCCCAACGACTAGTTTGACTGGCTCCACCGGCTGACCGATGCTTGGCCACCGGTTGGCCGGTGCTTTGGAAAATGGAGAGGCCTTCTGCCCAGGCACCACCGGCTGGCCGGTGAGGAGGCCACCAGTTGGCCGGTGGTGAGACAGTAGGTGTCCCTTCTGTCTGGGTTCCACCGGCTGGCCGGTGATGGGACACCGGTTGGCCGGTGGTCTGGATAGAGGGGATGCCTTCTGTCAAGATTCCACCGGCTGGCCGGTGGTCATCCACCGGTTGGCCGGTGGACTGAAATCAGTCCACTTTTGCCTTCTGGCTTTCTTGGCCCAATTCCTTGGCAACCTGAAATCATGCCTATCATCCAAAAACACTTAAAACAAGATTAGATAAATAAGAGAGTGATTGTGATCATGAAAATTAAACCACGAGGGGTACGAGAGGTACAACAATCTCCCCCTATTTTGATGATCACAATCACCAAAACAAGCAATGTAAAAGACTGAAATGAAAGGCATGCTTTAAAGGATAAAGCAAAGCATGATAGAAAGATTTGTCCCCCAATCAACCAAGAATTTCTCCCCCTTTGTGATTATCAAAATAGCACGGGGCATAAAACTTGATTGAGGGAAAGGTTGAAAAAAAAGATAGAGTTTTTAAACCAATTGAAATTTTTGAGATTTGAATTGAAAGTTTTGAATTGAAAGTTTTGAATTGAAGGTTTTGAATTGAAAGTTTTGAATTTAAAGTTTTGAATATAAAGCAAAAAGGCTTAAACGATCCTAACTCCCCCTAAATAAAAACAACAAATCACCGGGGAGAGGATTTTAGAACCGAGACAAATTTTGGTCCGGTGAGACTCGCTAAAAGGGATTTTTCAATCCAAACTTGTCTAGTGGCGGGTCTTCTCCTATGAAATTCATAATTAAAGGAAATGGTTTTGGGTCTTCCATACCGGGCATTTTTGCAATCGCACTCATAAATTAAGTGCCCGGGTTTTTTACAATAGTTGCAAAATTTATATTGGGAGCCCCCCTTACAAAAATAGTAGGAGCATGGGAAGAGGAAGCTTGCTTGGAATAGCCAAGCCCTTGGGTGGTTCTAGATACGCATTGGGAACCAAGGAGCTTCGAAAGGTTATGTTCACCTTCGGTGAACTTAGCTAGGGATTTCCTTAAATCCTTGATTGTTAATTCCATAGAATCAACATCGGGAAGGTTTTGGATCTTGAGGGACAACTCCTCCTTTTCTTTGAGAAGTTGTTCCTTTTCGGAAGAAAGTTTTTTGAAATTATTTTTTAAAGCAATAAATTTGGAATAAAGTTCGTGAAAACCTTCCTCCAATTGATCTCTTGCAATTTGGAGATCCTCGTAAGATAAATGATTGAAAGAATTGGAAGAACAAGAGGAAGAGGAGTCGAAAGAGGTTACCTCATGAAATTCCATTAGACATTTTTTACCGTTGTCTTTCGAGGGGGAGGAGGATGAGGAGCTATCACTCCAAGTGGCCTTGAATTCCTTTTTCTTTTCCTTTTGCTTGGCCCTTGTCTTGTGGAGTGGGCAATCGGGCTTGTAATGGCCTTTCTTGCCGCACCCATAGCATGTTACCTCGGGCTCGGATTTTTCGTCGAGTTCTTCCTTTCGAGCCTTGCGAGATTTCTTCTTTTTGTTCTTCTTCATGAATTTGTGCATCTTGCGGGCAAGGTTCTTGATTTCTGAATCGCCGCTTGAATAGGAAGAAGATGAGGAGGAGGAGCTTTCTTCTTTTTTAACTTTGAAGGCGATGTTCTTTGGAGTTTTGATGAGATTGCCTTCCTTTTCAGCTTGCCTCCTCATGGTGATTTCGTAGGTCATGAGGGATCCGATGAGCTCTTCGACCGACATGTTCTTGATGTCTTTTGCTTCTTGGATTGCCGTGACTTTCGGTGCCCATGTGCTTAGTAAGATCCAAAGGATCTTCTTGACCATCGTTTCTGCAGACACATCATCACCAAGGGACTTTCTCCCATTGAAAAAATCAGTAAAACGTGTAAACATTTCAGTTATATTTTCAGATGGATGCATGGTAAAAGACTCAAAATCTTGACGGTACATATCCAATCGAGTATCCTTGACTTTTTTGGTCCCCTCATGGGTAACCTCCAAAAGTTTCCAGATTTCATGAGATGAAGTGCATGTGGAAACTCGATTGAATTCATTACGATCAAGGCCGCAATGAAGAGCGTTCATGGATTTGCCATCAAGCTCGAAATTTTTAATATCGGCTTGAGTCCATTTGGATTCATCGGGAGAAGAAAGAGAATAACCATGCATGACAATTTTATAAATAGGATAACCTATACTTCTAAGAAAAGTGGTCATGCGGGTTTTCCAATAAGTATAGTCGGTTCCATCAAAGAATGGAGCACGACCCAAAGAATAACCTTCGGGGGAGAAAGAAGATGAAGCCATCACAATGGATCTTGAATTTGAAACCGGTTAAGGTATTACACAAACACTCCCTCTGATACCAAATGTTGGGTCGGAGAGTGATGGCAAGAGGGGGGGGGGTGAATTGCCTTTAAAAAAAATAATTAACAATTTAAGAACAAAGTTAAAAGTGCAGCGGAAATAAACGAGGAAAGACACAAAACTTGATAACGGAGTTCGGCTTAAACCAAAGCCTACGTCTCCGCTCCCAACTCAACCGTTGAGAGATTTACTACCGCTTGCTTTTTAATGGTTTTAGCAAGAAACCCACAAGACTTTAAGGTAGTCTAGAACCTATTACAGCTTGCTTTTAATGGTTAAGCAAGAACCCACTAGCCTTCTTACAGGTGAAGGCTAGCTCACCTATGACTCAAGCCTTTTAAAGGGAAGGCTTGACTAACCTCTTCACACCTTGAAGGTGGTGTGAAAACCCAAACAAAGGGAAGATGAGAGAAAGAGGGGTTTGTAGGCACAAACCCAAATTGATGCTCAAAATAATAAAACAAGAAAAACCGTAATGTGGAGAAGTCTTGGGCACCAATGGATTGATTGGAGTTGATGAAGAGCGCTCCCAAGATTCTATGGTGATGCTCCTTGGATGTGGAAATGGGTTGGAGCAATTGAGGTTCCTTGAAGGAATCCGCCGGAGGTTTTCCAAATGATGAAAAATGTGTCAGTTGGCTTCCGTTGGCTTGGTTATCGTTCCGCGCTTGTTCCGGGGCTTCCTAGTCCTTTATTTATAGAGGGGGAACCCTCATATGGCCGTTCGGGGTCTTCGGAGCCGTTGGAAAATTCTTCGGAGCCGTTGGGAGCAGGCTGGTCAAAGCCCAACAGCTAGTTTGACTGGCTCCACCGGCTGACCGGTGCTTGGCCACCGGTTGGCCGGTGCTTTGGAAAATGGAGAGGCCTTCTGCCCAGGCACCACCGGCTGGCCGGTGAGGAGGCCACCGGTTGGCCGGTGGTGAGACAGTAGGTGTCCCTTCTGTATGGGTTCCACCGGCTGGCCGGTGATGGGACACCGGTTGGCCGGTGGTCTGGACAGAGGGGATGCCTTCTGTCAAGATTCCACCGGCTGGCCGGTGGTCATCCACCGGTTGGCCGGTGGACCGAAATCAGTCCACTTTTGCCTTCTGGCTTTCTTGGCCCAATTCCTTGGCAACCTGAAATCATGCCTATCATCCAAAAACACTTAAAACAAGATTAGATAAATAAGAGAGTGATTGTGATCATAAAAATTAAACCACGAGGGGTACGAGAGGTACAACACGGATTTGTGATGTGGTTGCTTGTGGGTCAATTTCATTGGAACCCTAAAGGTAGTTGGCTTCTCTCTCGACTCCACTTGGTTAGAATTAGTGGTTTTGGTTACAATTAATTTGTTTTTCTTGAAATTAATTGTGATAATGATGTGCGAATCTTGTTGGAAACTCATTTGGTGATTGGAGGATTTTGGGGAAAATGGGTTATTATTACAAAAAGGGGCTTTGTTGTGTGATTTTAAAATGTTGATTTTAAAATCTTTTGTGGTTTGATTATGAAATATGTTTTGTAAAAGATGATTTTCAATAAAGATTTTGTTTATTGAAATGTGGTTGGGCATGGAAATGGGTAAAGGGTGATTTCAATAAATGGGTGATTTATTGAAGTGAATTGAATTATGTTTGAATTGTTGATGTGCTTAAGGTTATGGTTGGTGGTAGATAAATTATTGGCATAATGTGGTGACCTTTATGTGATATAATTGTTGTTGGTTAAGTATTATGACTTGTGTGAATTGTGTGTGAAGTGGGCGGGGAGTACCACTATAAAAAGAGGATGGATAGTGGATGAAAGGGACACCATCAAAGGATAAGTGGGCGAGAAGTACCACTATATTGGAGAAAGGATAACAGGCTTGGACATAAGTACCACCATGGTTGATACTGGTTTAGGTGCAAGAGGCACCATCATATGATTGTTTGTGTAATGTTATTCAAGATGGAAATGGGTGTGCTAATGTGAAATGGTAAATGGTTTGTGGCATGGTTGTTTGGATTTCCTATGTGTTGCGGGCATTTGAGTGAAAATGGCTTGGTAAAGGAGTGTTTGGATTGTTGTAAGTTCTTGTACCATTTGTTGTTTTATATAAACTATTTTATATAAATGTGCTAATGGTTTTATCCTAGTGGTGCGTGTAGGGAAATCATTTGGGAAAATCCTACCGAGTATCATTACTCACCCCCTATTTTATCACTTTGGTGCTTTTGAAAATGTTGTTTTCTTGGAAACAGGTAAGGGTAAAGCATCTCATTTTGCTAGTAGTACTACTTGATGCTTTGGTGATGTTGTGATGCTTGGAGCATGGACCTTAGTGTGGAGCTATAAATAGCGTCCTAGTTCTTCGGGGTCTTGTCATGCAGTCTTCCGCTTGGTACTATGATTTTTGGTTTGGTTGTATTGACATTTGGGTATTGTTATGGAACAACTTGGTTTTATTTTGGCAATGTATGGTTTGGGTGGCTATGTCAGCATGCATCATGTAGTTTTGTGAGTAGTGGCTTGTTTGGTTGGTTGTTCAATTCAAAAGGGAAAATCGTTCCCCAAGTATTCTTGAAGACCACGGTATTTATTACCAGCCTTTGGCGCCCTTGGAACGTCGCTTAAGGCCAAGTAGTATTCCTCCTCCCTCTCAAGCCAATATGATAGGGCGAGATGTTACAAGTGGTATCATTTTGTTCAGTCCGTGGCTTTCAAGTGAGAGTAGTTGTTCGGTCCTTTGGCACTGACTGTTGGTCTTGGTATTGACATTCGTTCTTGGATTATTCCTTTAGTCAGGATAATAGAAAGGCGTAGGATTGTCGGAACTTGGAATGTATAGCATAAAAGGATGCAACTAACCCTTTTATGTTGAACTTCAAGTTACTAGGGAGTTGAGTACATAAGTGTTTGGAGACACTTATAGGTATTGGAAATCTCATTGTCGTGGGTGTAGCGAATGAGATGAGCATGACATGCATGATAGAAATGACTTCCCACTAGAATGCATATTTCATTAGGATATAATGATTTATGGGGTAATATGAATTTTTAGATTTTGAAGAATCTGAATTGGGTTTCAAAACGGAAGGATTTGAAACATGGAAACTAGTGGTATTTTGAAAATGGGTTGATTTTCAAAACATGGTGGATTTTTCAAAATAGTGAAAAATGGGAAATGTGAACTTGTGGAAAGCCTGGTTGTGATAGTTTTTATGTAATTGAATTTGAAAATTTTATGCCTTTCCTCATTAAGGGAGTGGGACTTATGGTTGTTTTTGTATTGATAGAAATGGCACCGGGTAGGCATCGTAGAGACTAACCGGAGGAAGCTGCTGAAAATGTGGTTGCACCTGAGCCCCAGGTGAACCAACAACTAATGAAAATTATAGTGCAATCTTTCCAGGCTGTGGAAAGTGGGAATAAAGTGGATGAACCAAAGCATGTGGATCATGCAGTTTAGTTTCAAAGGTAGAATCCACCCATGTTTAGGGGTGATTCGGAGCCAGAAAGGGCTGACACCTAGATGAACAGAATGTATAGGATATTTGACTTCTTGGGAACAACAGAAGAGTTGAAAGTGAATTTATCCACATACATGTTGGAATATCTTTCCCTTTAGTGGTGGGAGCTGTCAGTCCAAGCTAGGACGGACCACAGTGTGACATGGGAGGGTTTTGAGTAATTGTTTAATAAACAATTTTACCCTCATACTTTCATAATTCAGTATACAACGAATTTCTTTAGTTTTAAGTAAGGGAACATAATGGTAATAGAATATGAGACTAATTTTATGAACTTAGTGAGGTTTGCACCCGAGGTGGTAGGTAATAAATCATTGAAGGCATGAATTTTTGAAGCTGGGTTGAGGTTGGAAATTTGTTCCAAGATAACAGTGTTGTGTATAAATGATTACACGGAAATGGTGAATAGATATACAGTGGATGAGAGAGACCTTTTGGGGGATACAGGTGGGAGAAGTATATTGGTACCCATGGGGAATAGTGGGAACTCGAACGTTGGGTTCAAGCAGAAGAGGGAAACTTATTTCCAGGGTGGGAGTACGAATCAGAATCCAACGACAGGATCGGTGAATCTTCCTCCAAAGCCTTAGAGTAAGCTGAGATGTTTTTAGTGTGGCTCTATGAGTCACATCAAGTGGGATTGCATGGAACAACCTTGATCATGTCATAATTGTAAGCAGATGGGGAATATTTAGTGTTATTTTTGTAATGCTATGAGGTCGGGTGTCCGTGACACTCCTCAGGGGTCGCAGGGGTTTTATGCCTCGACGGGATGGGGGTAGTAGCATACCCCTCAACAGTAGAGTAAAGTTATTCATGGTGATTCGAGGAACACCACAACTCCTCAGCAGGGCAACAAAGAGCAGAGTGTGGAAAATAATTTTTTGTTTGGAGCTGAGCATGTTATGGTGGATGATTAGTCGAGACCATCCACGATGTGAGGTAAGATTATTTTAAATTACACGTTGATGTAAGCTTTATTTGATATGGAGCTTCACATTCTTTTATCGGTCCTCACATCATTGATTTGTTGGGTTTTCATCTGGAAATGATGCCTTCTGTTTTGAAACTACAAACTCATATGGGTCAAATAGAGTGTCGAGCCTTCCTCTGTAGAGCGTGTTGCTTAGTTGTGGACGACATTGATTTGATGTGGGATTTCTCGGTGCTTGAGATGGATGCTTATGATATAATCCTAGGAATAGATTGGTTGGTGATTTTTAAGGCCCACATTGATTTCTATGCATGAACGGTTAGTTTTACGATGGGGGATGGCATTGAACTTCTCTTTAGAGGGGAGAAGAATGAAAAAATAGGTGCAACGAATTTGTTGGAACCAGCTATTATCACAATATCATATTAGTTAGCGGCTCTTTCATTAGCATCAGTGGAAGTTATTGAGCAGAGTGTTCTTCTAGAAGTTGTGGATCAGTTTATGGATGTATTTCTCAAAGAATTATTAGGGTTGCCACCTATGAGAGAAGTGGATTTTACGGTTGATCTTCTTCCGGAGACCAGTCTTATATCAGTTCCGTCTTACCATATGTAACCAGAAGAATTGTGGGAATTAAAGGTGCAATTGGAAGAGTTAGAAAACAAAGGGTTCATCCGGCCTAGCATGTATCCACGGGCAGTGCCAGTTTTGTTTATTAAAAAGGCGGATGAAACTCTCTGACTCTGTGTTTATTATCATAGACTTAATCAGGTTATGATAAAGAACTAATATTCACTTACACACATTGATGATTTTTTTGACCAGTTGAGGGGATATTAGTGGTTCTCTAAGATTGAATTGAGGCCAAGATATCATTAATTGTGGTTTAGGATGGAGGATATTCCCAAAATATCTTATATATGTAGATATGGCCATTATGAGTATGTGGTTAGGCCCTTTTGGTCTAACGAATGCACCAACGGTGTTCATGTCATTAATGAATAAGATATTTTAGAGATATCTGGATTCTTTTGTGGTGGTATTTGTTGATGATATACTGGTGTATTCTAGGACAAAGGTAGAGCATGAGCAACACTTGGTGATAGTGTTGGGGATCTTGAGGGATCATCAGCTGTATTTCAAATTGTCAAAGTGTGACTTTTGGATACAAGAGGTTCATTTCCTTGGACATGTTATTTATGAGAGTGGTGTTTTAGTTGATCTGGAAAATATAGAGGCTGTTATCTCATGGAAACTGATAAAAAATGTTTTTGAGATACAGAGATTCCTTGGTCTAACTGATTATTATTGACTTTTTTTGTGTGATTTCTCACAATTGGACTCACCAATGATAGATTTGAAAAGGAAGAATATCCCATTTCAATGGGATGAGCAGTGTCAGAAATGCTTTGAAGATCTAAAGGGTCTCCTTATATCAGGACCAATCTTGGTTTTTCCTGAACTAGGGAAAGGGTACGTGGTGTATTGTGAAACATCAGGATCAGGGTTGGGGTGTGTTCTCATGCAGGGGGATCATGTAGTTTCTTATGGCTCATGTCGGTTGAGGTTTCATGAGAAGAACTACCCAACACATGATTTGGAGTTGGCGATAGTGGTTCATGCCTTAAAAATGTGGCGTTATTATCTCTTTAGTGAGAAATTCATGGTGTTTACTGATCACAAGATCTTAAAGAATGTTTTATCACATAGAGATTTAAACTTGAGGTAAATAAGATGGATGGAATATCTCCAGATGTTTGATTTTGACTTAATGTACACACCGGGTAAGGTAAATTTAGTGGCAGATGCATTAAGTAGAAAATCATATGCTCAAGTGGTGAAACAAGCATTGGATCAGTGGCAGTTGATGTCAGTCATAGCCGACATGCAGTTATATTGTGAGGATTAGGGTGATAGAGTGGTCTTATTTCTGGTTTCGTTGGTTCTTAATGTGGATGGTTTGGTTAAATAGGCACAATCATCTGATTCCGAATGTATGACGATGAGGTCGAAACTCAATGGTGGGGAGACCATTGAGAGCTGATAATTGAATGGAAATTCAGTATTGTGTTTTTGGAATCAGATGGTGGTACCAGTGGCTTGTCATGAGGAACATCTCAAGGCATATCATCATTCTAGGTGGTCCATCCATCCTGGAATTCAAAAGATGTATAAGGAATTAAAAGCACAGTTTTGGTGGGCTGGTATGAAAAGGTAAGTGACTGAGTTTGTTTCGAGGTGCTTGAAATGTTAGCAGGTCAAGGAAAAGCATCAGCGGCCAGTGGGAATGTTGCAGTCCTTACCTATCCCAGTGTAGAAATGGGATCAGATGGCGATGGAATTTGGGACAGGTCTTCCGAGAACAGTCAGTAAACACGATGCCATATGGGTGATTGTGAATCATCTCACAAAGTCAACCTATTTCATTCCAATTCGTGAATCCCATACGATGGAATATCTATCCAAAATCTATATCCAGGAAGTGGTAAAAAGGCACGATGTTCCAATTTTGATTGTATCAATCAGAGATCTAAGATTTAGATATAGTTTTTAGAAATCCTTGCAACAAGCCCTTGGGACACAATTGACAATGAGCATGACATACCATCCTCATACAGACGGCCCATCCGAGAGGACGATAAAAACTTTAGAGGATATGTTAAGGGATTTAGTGATGGATTTTGGTGGTTTATGGGAGGAGTACTTACCATTGGTGGAGTTCTCCTATAATAACAGTTATCAGACTTCAATACATATGGCTCTATTTGAGGCATTGTATAGGAATTTGTGTCATTATCCACTATGTTGGGTGGAAACAGGTGAGACTTAGATGATTGGACCAAGCCTTGTCCAAGAGACTACAGAGAAGATCAAGTTGATCATAAAGAGAATGTAGACAACTCAAAGTTGTCAGAAATCGTATTTGAACCATTTTTGTTGACTGTTGGAGTTCGAGGTGGGTGATCACGTGTTTTTGAGAATATCTCCTAGGTTGGGACATCGTCAGTTTAGGAAGCAGGGTAAGTTATCTCTGAGGTATATTAGTCCTTTTTAGATGCTTGAACATATTGGAGAGGTGGATTATCAGTTTTCTTTTCCACGATGATTTAGTGTGGTGCACAATGTGTTTCATGTGTCGCAGTTGAAAAAGTATCAACCAGATCATGACCATGTGATTTTTTGGGAACATGTTGAGCTAGAATCAGATGCTTCCTTGGTGCATGTAACAGTACAGATTGTGGATAGGCAAGAGAATTTATTTCATGGTAAAAGCATAAGTTTAGTTTGGGTTTTGTGGCAGCATGGTTAGATTCAGGAGGAGACTTGGGAGCGGGAGAAAGAGATGGTTGAGCAATGGCCCGAGCTCTTTCGACAATGAGATGGTTCTCTAATTTCTGAGGATGAAAAGTACAATGGTGGAGAGAACGTAACACCCACATTTTGAGGTATTTAGACTTTTTTATGCCTTTTTATATGTTTAAAGTGCTTTGAATGATTTGGGAAGAGGTTGGGAGAGTTTTGAATGATTTCGAATAATTTTGGAGGCCTTTTTAAGGATGCATGGTTTGAGCACGGTTAGGGGAAACCGTGTGAGATAAACCATGTGGGAAGTGGGGTACACAAGTTTGCACACAGTTTTCCTAACCATGTGGGGTGGTCCATGTGAGGTTCCCCTTCGAGGAAACAACAGGTGCACAATTAATGCACTGTTTATCTAACCGTGTGAGCTAACCATGCAGCCCTTTAAAAATAGGGTTTTAAAATCCAGGATTAGTTAGGATTGCCCTAAAAACACCCAAACTCTCTCCCACTCAATCCTCACTCAGGATTTTTGGTTCTCAAGGGCTAGGGGTGCTCTCCCTCTCATTTTGGAAGGTATTTAAAGGGTTTTAAAGGTGGTTTGAAGGTATTTCTCCCCTGGTAAGTTTTTCCTCTTGGTTTCTCTTTGGTTTTCTCTAGATCTACTCTTCACTCTCTCTCTGTTTTCTAGATCTACATCCATTTCATGTAGATATAGGGTTTTTTCTTCCTTTTATGTTGATATTAAGGATTTTTTATGGTAGGTAAGTAGATCTGGAGTGGTTTTGGTGGAGCGTTTGTCCGAATTTGTGGTGCGGTTGCTTATGGGCCGATTTCGCCGGAACCTTAAAGGTAGGTGGCTTCCCTCTCGACTTCACTTGGTTAGAATTAGTGGTTTTGGTTACAATTAATTTGTTTTTATTGAAATTAATTATGATAATGATGTTAGAATCTTATTTTGAACCCATTTAGTGATTGAGGGATTTTGGAGAAAATGGGTTATTATTGAAAAAAGGTGATTTGCTGTGTGATTTTAAAATGTTGATTTTAAAATCATTGGTGGTTTGATTATGAAAAATGTTTTGTAAAAGATGATTTTCAATAAATATGTTGTTTATTAAAATGTGGTTGGGCATGAAAATGGGTAAAGGGTGATTTCAATAAATGGGAGATTTATTGAAGTGAATTGGCTTGTGTTGGAATTGTTGATGCGCTTAAGGTTTTGGTTGGTGGTAGATAAATTGTTGGCATAATATAGTGACCTTAATGTGATATACTTATTTTTAGTTAAGTATTATGACTTGTGTGAATTGTGTGTGAAGTGGGAAAAGAGTACCACTATAAAAAGAGGATGGATAGTGGATGGAAGGGCCACTATAAAAGGATAAGTGGGCGAGAAGTATTACTAGATTGGGGAAAGGATAGCGGGCTTGGATAGAAGTGCCACCATGATTGATACTAGTTTGGGTGTGAGAGGCACCATTTTATGATTGTTTGTGTAATTTTATGAAATATGTAAATGGGTGTGCTAATTTGAAATGGTAAATGGTTTGTGGCATGGTTGTTTGGATTTCCTATGTGTTGCAGGCATTTGGGTGAAAATGGATTGGTAAAGGAGTGTTTTTCTTGTTGTAAGTTGTTGTACCATTTTTTGTTTTATATAAACTATTTTATATAAATGTGCTAATGGTTTTATCCTAGTGGATTGTGTAGGGAAGTAATTTGGAAAAATCCTACTGAGTATCATTACTCACCCCTACTTTGGCACTTTGATGCTTTTGCAAATATTGTTTTCTAGGACATAAGTAAGGGTAAAGCATATCATTTTTCTAGCAGTTCAACTTGATGATTTGGTGATGTTGTGGTTCTTGGAGCATGGAGCTTAGTGTGGAGCCATGGATAGAGTCCTAGTTCTTTGGGGTCTTGTCGTGTAGTCTTCCACTTGGTACTCTGATTTTTGGTTTGGTTGTATTGGCATTTGGTTATTGTTATGGAAAAAATTAGTTGTATTTTAGAAATGTATGGTTTGGGTGGCTATGTCAGCATGAATCATGTATTTTTGTTATTAGTGGATTGTTTGGTTGATTGTTTAATTCAAAATATAAAATCGTTCCCCAAGTATTCTTGAATCCCTCAGTATTTTTTCCAGCCTTTGGCACCCTAGGAATGTCACTTAAGGAAAAGTAACATTCCTCCCTCTCAAGCTAATGGGATGGGGCGATATGTTACATATCAGATGTCCAAGATATTGACCATGATATCTAATGAGGGTATTCCCTTTGATTTCTATGTTTTCCTAGAAATTATTCATTCCTGGACTATAGGATTTCCTAGGGATTCCCCCTCCTAGAAATTAAATTTCTCTCTGACATTGAGAATGCCTAGGTACTACAGTGGGGTTCAGCCTGATGGCTTAAGGATGAGGGATGCTTGGTGAGAACCTAGAGTCTAATACTCATTATGATGGAGGTGTGAGTATGGAATCCCTAATAAGAGGATAAAGTATCCCTTGAGGTGATTCTCATGATCAGAGACACACTAACACTGGCCGGGGTAGGTATGGTTGATCGGGGTCGCAAACTTGAGAATCAAAAATGGTTGTTGGACATGACCTAGGTTATATGCATGAACCCTTGGGGATGTTGGGACATAGGTTAGCATGGTCATCATGATATGCTCAGAGACACTCTGCAATTGGGTCAAAGAAGGTATTGGGATGGGTTTATTTGTTTGATTTGTCCCAAAAATTTATTTATTTTATTATGAGCATTTCATATGCACATATCACTACATTGCCGATATAGCATGAGACCACATTAGTGGCACCCTATAGAGTTATGCACTCACACCCTGCTTGATTTTCCATTGCAATGGGGTACATGAGAAACTCTCACTTGATTGTAGGTTTAGGTTGGGTTGAGGTCTGGGTTGCATGTTCAAGATAGAGCAGCTTGAGTAGGACAAAAGGCTGGGATGAGGCATGGATCGATGATGTTGTAGAGCCTATTTTTTATTTTATTTCATTTTTATATTTATATGTGATTGACATAGTGGGAGATCAGGTATGTATAACTGTATGTATGTTTCCACATTCCATATTATTATTATCAGTTATTTATTTTATTATGTGTACTCTGATGTGTATGCTGTTTAGTTATTTCTTATACGATTGTGCATTCTAATATGAGGGTATAGTTTCCCCCATGATATTCCTATAGACCTACACTTATATTCGAAAACTTATAACATATGGGGTGGCGCGCTTGAGGTCATGTGGCGGTTTGGTCCAACTAGTGTACAGAGTGAGTCCGGACAAGGAGTTACAAAGTGGCACCATAGGGTTTCTTTTTCTTTTGTCTTACTATTTGGGATCTGGCCACTATGAGATGCAGGAATGTGTCAGAGCTTGTGATGGATACTGAGATGGTGCGTTATGAACAAATTCACCGATATGAAGTCCATGTTTCTAGGTATGGGATTAATGCTATGGATTTTGATGTTATGTTTGATATGATTTTCCCCTCGTGTGACACACATGGTGTTTGGATTTATGATTTATTATCAATTTTTGGATCTTGGCCTATTGGAAAGAGACCATTTATGAATTTTAATATTATCTTATGGAGGAAAGATGTGTCCCAGTCATCATGAGTTGGCATCTAGGATTCACATGACATATCGGGACCTAGTAGTGTGTGATTTTTATCACTGGTGAGAGGTTTAACTATTTAAAGTGTCAACAACTGCTCATAAAGATTTTTCCTGTATAAGTACTTGGTGACATTATAATCAGCTAGACTAGCATGTATATGTATTTTTATCTAATGATATGTCATGTGGATCTATGGCGAGACTCTTGTCGATGATGATGGTGTATTGCCTCGGTGTAGGGGATGTGTGGTGGCCCTAGTTGGTCAATGAGGCACATGATTCCTTAGTGGGAAACACCTAGTGTATCGTTGGTATTTCACTTTGGTTATTTAAAGTGCCTGTAACAACTTATATTGGATTTTACCATATATCTTGGAATGAAACTTTACTTGACTGAACCACATGGTAGTGGTTAATGGGATGCAGATTTTCAGTAGGATGATTCTAGTTGAATGTACCCTATAAGTTTGGTTATTTAAAGTTCCAGTAACAACCTATAAAGTTCTTTCCTATATTTCTTGAAATAACATTACATATAACCAAACCTTATGTTTGTGGTTCTTGATACAAATCATCAAAGGGGATTCTAATAAAATGAGTATAGTAATGTGATGTGACCAAATTCTAAGTTATTTAAAGTGTCAGTAACAAACTATACATTGTTTTCTTGTATATATTTGAATGATATTCTATCTAACCGAGTCTTTTGATTATGGTTCATTTACTTGGATCGTCTTAGATGATACCGTGGGTATCAACCTAAGTTGGTATTCTTGAGGGAGCAGTCCCGTAGGTGGATGCTCGATGATAATCAATTCCCTCACAGGTAGTTTGGCATGATATGTCATTGTGTATGTTATGGGACCCTATAGCGGGTATTAGAATATATGTTTCATTTGGATTTGAAACAAGAATAGTATATTTCTCATGATATATGACCTTGTGAGATATGGTTGGGCTAGGTGGGTGATCTAGTGACCCTTAGTTTTGGCTTGGACTTTAGTGAGTTATGTGACTTGAGTGATCGAGGGTAACCCATGAGAGGGGTTAGCCCAAATTTGTAAGTTATTTAGAAATGAAAGTGTGGGTGGATGCTTCAAGTTGGGATCAATTCATGGAAGGTTCCATTGGTTTTATGATGAAGTCATGGCTATGCTTTGGGATTTTCTAGGATCAAACACCTTTGGTGCTAGTGCCATGGTATTAAGGTTGGTTTCTAAGGGAATGACTGTTCAAGTGCCTCATCGTGATGAATTTGGATGCTTTTATAAGTATGGTGAGAGTATAACTGGATGCTTGTAACTTGGAATGGGTGATGACTATGTGTGATTCGAGGGATGAAGGGTTCTGATGGTATGTGTTGAGCATGTTGGAGTTAGTGGCCTAGAACCAACTACTTTGTACTTTATTCATTAATAAAAGCCTTATCACATCTTGATTGTTCTTTTGCATGACAATTCATGTGATAATGTCCTAAGGATAACTGTTTCATTAAAGGGTCATAGCAGATCCCTGCTATGATGAGAACCCAGAAGTTCCATAACAATGTTCTTGAATATATGTTCTATGGCCGAATGATATTATTTGAGGGACACAAATAATAAAAGTCATTAGGGGTGAGGACTCATAAAACTTTGAGGAACCTTCTCATGGTGTGCGCCCTTGGTAATATCCAGGAAGATATTATGAGAATGAGACCCGCCAGTAGGAAATCCACATTTCATAGTGTCATTGGATGTTCCTATCTACGGACGTGTGTATTGGTCCTTAGACTTTAAGATTATTATTAATGGGTATTACAACTCGCGCAGTTAGATGTATTGAAGAAAACTGTGATGACACACTGTTCGCAGCGAGGTAGGATATGTTGGGTGCATCAAGAGTAATACCACATTAATAGATAATGCGAGAAAGGATTTGTCCCTTCTGTTCCATAACGGAAGTATATATCTCAGGCCCTTTGATGGAATTGATATTGCCTAAATAAATCCATGACCATGGTAAGGAATGGGCGAGTTCAATTTAAGAAAGTCAAAGAAAGAATAATCAAGCACATGGGTTGATGGCACTACCATGCAACCCGCTTGATTCGAGATATTGTGACAAAGGGATTATATTACACTGTAAACGTTTGTAGGAGGTGACACGTCATTGCGGTGTTAACTTCTTTCTCTGTGGGTGCCTTGATATTTTGTTAGACGATAACCTTGGACTTTAGGCAGACTCTGCCTAATGCCACTGAGAAAGGGGCCTAGAGGGTCACACACTAAGTGTGTCCATGTATCTCAGTTAAATATTAATTTAACAAGTTGAATAAAGATTATTCCCGACTGTGGTTTAATAATTATTTAAGGATTCCTGATTGCATTTATTTCGACACTAGTTATTCGAGAGAATATATATTGTGGGAAAAATAATATATATTTATTAGCAAGTAATGCAGTTACATTTATTTAAAAAATAAATAGCCATTACTCAAGGTCTAATAAATATGGGGGAGAAGATAAAGAAAAATGAAAAATAAAAGTACACGTCGTGTATATTAAATATACACGCCGTGTAGTTTTTTGGAAAACGAGTACACGCCGTGTATTAATGATTACACGCCATGTAGTTTTCCAGTCAGGATTTTGAGGATATAATATTGTTTTATTTAATGATATTAATTATAATCAGTGTGGGTGCATGTCAAGGAATTAATAATTCGACATGGGTGTTTCAATAAGAGTTAATTAAATAAATAAAATGTGTAACGCGTTTATTTATTGTCATAACTCTATAAACTCAAACCCGATTATAAATATCCTCACAACCCCAACACTTTTCCTATCAATCATTGTGCACAACAATTTTGGAGAATTCTTTCAAGGCCGAAAGAACTCCTTCCTCCAAGAACACTCTCAAGACCGAGATATCAAGGCGATCGAGGGAGGACATCGCAAGTGAAGGATATTCCATGCTAGCACCCAGATATCCCTTCGGCGACGTCCAAAGATACATGGCATACGTGTGGATCACCTCTAGAGGAATCCTATACTTGGATTCTACGACGCAATGATAGATCACATGATCGTGACCGGAGACATCAACGAAGGAAGAATTACACCAAGGTAATTCTCATGAATTAATTAAAATAATTATAACCAATATATGATGATCCTATCTCTATGGTTCTAAAATTCCCTCTTTTGTTTTTTCGTTCTTCATTCTATTCCAAAGATCCGATATTTTATATCGTGACGGATCTCGGTTTGAACATTGTTTAACGCTAAAATTAAAGTTGGCCAAACCCACCAATGCGCTTCCACTATTCCCAGAACCTACAAGTGGTATCAGAGCGGTCATATCGTTGATTATAATTATTTAGTTTTTTTGTTGATGTTTCACGCATTTAATAATTTAGTTGTTTCAATTCAATTTTAATCGTTCTGGAAATATGAATCTTGAGATCTGTTCCTCCTCCCTCGTTTCTCGTTCACCTCACAAAAACAAATTTTTCTTTTAATTTTGATTAAAATAAAATAGAGGAACTCATTCAGAAGAGCCAAACGTTTTTGGCCGTACAACACCATAATACATGGTGTGTATTCGGAAGTACACACCGTGTAGTCTAGGTTCAATGCATTGACTGATCTGCCAAATTAGGCCATGTATTGGAGTATACCTAAGTCATTTATGACATCGTGTGTTGACCAGGAACAGGTGGCACACAGTTTCCAGATTACACACCGTGTGGTCCAGCTGAGCACGATGTGTAGCCACTTCGGGTTTGGGTTGGACCGTGTACCTCGTACACGGCTTGCCCGGCTGGAAACCGTGTAACGTGGAGACTACACGGCATGTGTCCCACTGAACACACCGTGTACTCTGAAAATTTCCGAAGTACATTTACATGCCATGTCCCTGGTCGTGTACTTCGGATGGAGGGTAAAGAAAAATACACACCGTGTAGTCGGAACTACACGCTGTGTACTCACCCAAATTATGCAGATTTATTAAAATTTATTATTATATTATACAAACCCTTGAGACATGTACCATGGTGCAGGCGTAAAGTTGAGGCACAACATGTGATAGGTGTTTTATATATATGTGTTTAATTTAACATCTGTGTAATGAACGAGAATTCACTGGGTTGCCTCCAAGGTACAAATTACGTACAAAGATAATTTTAAATGAATTTATTTGTTTAAAATTATGATGGATGAGAATCTCAAGGAAATTTAAAAAAGGGTTTAAGATAAAATGATTGATTAATTAAAGATAATTAATTGATTCGAGCGTGATTTATCTTAGACAAGAATGATTAAAGAATTTAATGCTAGTTTTATTTATGCGTAAATATCGTTGCATGTATGGATGATCATGAGCTAGACCGAGACCTTTGTATGTGAATGGTTTCTTTTAATTTATTTATTTAAATTAAATTTGTTGTCCTGCAAGCCTTCTCCTCATTAATATGCAGGGCCTACGCGCCCAAGGATTCTTTTATGTAAAACCCCTTTTTACCCCTCACCTGTGTGTGAGATAAATGCATATGTAATGGATGGAGCTCCCAAGCTAGTGGAGACGACTCAAGTCAGGAGCCAAGGTGAAACCAATCCAAGGAGATACAAAGGTGGACAGATGGAAAGTTGTAAACTCGAACCCGCAAGGTTCAAGGTGTTTCCCCCCTAGGTCTTGGGTTAGTTTATCAATCGCTAGATAAACTAACCAATAGAACAAGCTCATGATCATACCATTTATTTTATTTCCATCAGTTGCATGGTTTATTTATTGTGGGTGTGTTGTCACAATCACACAATTAATGAATTAAACAAGCATGCAAGATGAAACTAAAATAAAACCGGCTTATATGTAAATATTATCTTGACATGGTTAATCACTTAAGTATATCCCACTTAATATTAACAAGCATGTAATCAAAGATAATAAAATGGAAATTTACGTATAAGGATAAAATCCCTCAAAGGAAATATTAAGTCGGTATAGCCTTCCATAATCTTGGTTAGAATCGAACCATAGTTCAAAGTGCTTGACCAACCCTAGTTGGGGTGCTTTCAATTATCGGGGAATTCTAATTCAAGGTTTTGGGTTGACATGACTTGGTTCGCATCAAGGGTTGACTGGCACAGCAGGACTTGGTGTGACCAAGAGGCAAAGGTTGAGGAAATCCAAAATAAAAGGATTTTAGGATTGGGGAGTCCACTCAGCAGATCAAGGAGCTGCAAGTTAATGCAGTTGGAATTTTTAATGACTACCTAAAACCCTTCAAGTTACTTGACCAACCCTAGTTGAGGTAATGCGAAGGGCAATATAGATCCTTGCCACTAGAATATTAAAGCAATAAAATATTCCGAAGTCAATGGTGAGTGCTATTGGATTTCGATAAAATAGTGGGAGACTAATAAGTATTAATTTATTTATTTGTCTCATTTTGTAATAAAGTACTAAACCTTTTCTCATCTTAATTTGTAGAAACGGAAAGAAAATGACTTCAAACATATCATTGCACACCATACTCGAGAAGGAAAACCTTCTCACCGTCACCAATTTCCAAGAGTGGCAGAGGCATTTACGTGTCATCCTTCGCCACGAAAGGAAATTGTACATGCTGGAAGAGCCTATTCCAGTTGCACCTGGGAAAGAGGCCAGTGATAAGGAACTATCTATCTACATGAAACACATGGATGATTCCACAAATGTCCAGTGTTTCATGCTATCGGCCATGTCTAATGAGCTCTTGAAGCAACATGAAAACATGGACGTGTATAACATGACGTCTCACCTTAAGGATATCTACCAAGAGAAGGCGAGACAGGAGAGGTATGAGATCTCCAATGATTTGTTTACAACTAATCTTGGAGATTCTGCACCAGTTGGGCTTCATTTAGTCAAGCTTATTGGCTACATTGAATGCCTGGACATCTTAGGGATTAAATTCCCGGATGAGTTGCGTACAGATCTCATCCTATCATTACTTCCCAAGACCTTCTCTAGATTTATTTTCAATTATAACATGAGCGACAATGAGAAGAGTCTATCGGAGCTTCCGACCTTGATTCTCCAGGTAGACAAGGACATGGGGCGCGACAAACCTGTAGTCCTTATAGTGAATAAGAAAAGGAAGTACAAGGCAAAGGGGCCAAAGACTTATAAATGGTCCGAAGCCCCCGAGCGTCGTCCTTCCAAGAAGGGGAAGATCTAGAGGCATGGCAAGGAACAGGAGGCGGTGTGTTTTGCATGTGGCAAGAAAGGACACTGGAAGAGGAACTGCACCCAGAAGCATGGGGATGCTAAAGGTGCGTTCGTTATCAAGTGCAATCTTTCTATTTCTACACATTGGGTATTAGATACAGCTTGTGGGGCTCACATCTGTATTCAAATGCAGGAACCAAGTAGATTTAGAAATATCGCCAGAGGAGAGGTGGATCTTCAAGCTGCCAATGGCGTAAGGCTGGCTGCATTGGCTATTGGTGATTACTACCTCTCATTGCTGACTGGGATGATTTTGGTTTTACGTAACTGTTATTATGTGCCTAGTGTTACCAAGAACATAATTTCTGTATCTTGTTTGGATATGGATGGATTTATTTTCAAGTTTGGAAATAAGGGTTGTCTCTTTTATAAGAACAATGTATGTTATGGTATGGCACATTTAAATAATGGTTTGTATGTATTAAATTACAAAAACCAAGTGTTGGCAATCAATAAAGAAACAAAATCACATGACTCATACATCACCCAGTTGTGGCATCACCATCTCGGTCATGTAAATGAGAAGTTCTTGAAAAAGCTCTGCCAAGATGGCTATTTAGACTCTACTAAGCTAAAACCACTTGATAGATGTCACGCTTGTTTACAAGGTAAAATGACCAAGCCGCCTTTCAGTGGACATGGTGAAAGGGCCACAGAGCTTCTAGGATTGGTGCACACGGATGTTTGTGGACCATTTTCAGTAGAATATAGAGGTGGATATTCCTACTTCATTACTTGTACTGATGATTTGAGTAGATATGGATATATCTACTTAATGAGGTATAAGTCAGAGTCCTTAGAGAAATTTAAGGAATTCAAGAATGAAGTAGAGAATCAGATTGGTAAGAAGATAAAGAAGCTTCGATCAGATCAAGGTGGAGAATATCTGAACCAAGAGTTCATCGATCTTCTACAGGAGTCTGGGATTCTATCTCAGCTCACTCATCCTTATACACCATAGTGGAATGATGTTATTGAAAGGAGGAACCGCACCTTGTTGGACATGGTGAGGTCGATGATGAGTCATGCGGATCTTCCATTATCCTTTTGGGGATATGCATTACAAACTGCAGCATACACATTAAACTGAGTACCAACTAAGGCGGAAAATAGAATAACCTCTGAGTTATGGAATGGAAAGATACCCATTTTGTTGCACACATGTGTATGGAGATGCGAGGCATTTGTTAAGGCCTTATCGGGAAACAAACTAGAACCCCCGGGGCACGAAGTGTATCTTTATAGGATATCCCAAGGAAACTAAAGGATATTACCTATATAACCCTCAAGACAAGAAAGTGACTATCTCCAGACAAGCCGTATTTCTTGAGAGGGAGCACATCCTCAAAAAGGATAGTGGGAGCAAGATTAACTTCGATGAAGTTGATGCTCAAGATACACAGGAGTTGGTACAGGAACAAGTTCCACATGTCCCAGTGGAAGAGGTTCTAGAAACACAAGTACTGCATAGGAGCTCAAGAGAGGTAAGGGAACCAGAGAGATTTGGTTTCCTAGTCACCGAGGATGGTGAATCATTATTATTGGACAATGATGAACCTCTCTACTAAAAGGAAGCAGTAAAAAGCTCAAAAGCTGTAAGATGGCTAGAAGCTATGAATTCTGAGATGGATTCCATGTATCAGAACCAAGTTTGGGTTCTAGTCGATGAGCTAGTTGATGTAAATCCTGTTGGATGCAAATAGGTATTCAAGAGAAAGCTGTACATGGAAGGTCAAGTTAGCACCTATAAAGTAAGGCTAGTGGATAAAGGATTCAGACAACGTCAAGGAATTGACTATGATGAAACCTTCTCGCCAGTTTTTTTTAAAAATATGGTGACATGAATTGGATTCCCAATTCATGACCCCAGAGGAATTTATTAAAATCAAAATGTAGCATTACAAACATGAGGTGTACAGAACTTACACCAGTGGGGAGTTATCGGGAATACAATGAAGGTAGATCAAACATACCAAATTCAAGAATTAAAGACTTCCAAAAAAGTAGGCAGCATGAACTTCCGTCAAACAAGCAGGTGTGCCATCCAGCTCCATCTTTCCTCAGCCCTCAAATCCAAAGGATGGCCTTATTTGAGCACCTCATAAAATTCCTTAGAAAATCATAAAAGACATCCGCAAAAATATTGTAAAAACAAATATCAATCCATTTAAACAGATTATAGAGCAGTTAAATAGCACTACTCATCATGGAGAAAAGGCCAGGAGCAAGTCCAAAAAGCAGCAATACAAGAGCAAAGCAGCTGAAGCAGAAAAAAGGTTTGCTGTCTCCAAACATAAAATAGTTAAACCATATCATATGCAGACCCAAATCAACCTCACATCAAGAATAAGATCCAGCCAAAGTATATCATGATCAAGAAGATATCAAGATGACAGCCAGGAACAAAATCCAGTCAGAATTTTCCTAACACCACTCAGCTGAACTTCAAAACCCAAAATAGGATTCAATGAATTAAAAAATCCAAGTCTGGAACAAAAAGAGAAGGAGAACAACTTGAAAGGGAGAGATCTGCTCAAACAGTAAATCAATCATTAAGCCATGCAGAATCATACTAGCAAAAATCCCAAGGAGTCATCTTCAAACTAAGATCCAACACGAAAAGAAAAAAATATCTAAGGGCCAATTGAACAAAACAAGTGTACCAAACTCAAGAACCAGCCCAAACATAGGTGAATCATCTCATAGAGTCAAACACAATCAACTGATTAAGACAGCCAATCCATAATGCAATAAAGTCAGCAATAACCAGACAAATCAGAAGTATATGAAAATCTAAAATATCATAGAAAAGAATTGTCATAAAACAGCTGCAACCGCATTCTAAGGAGACTGAAAATATATCATAGACTGAAAAAGGACAACAATGGAGTCAAGGATACTGAATAGACATCTTCATCCTTTTTTTGAAAATTAAACGTTTTATGTTGAGATATTGTTCAGTAGAAATCACACCCTATTGAAGTTCTTGATGGGAAATTTCTTGTTGCCTTTCCATATGTTTGTTTCAATCCTGGATCTCTTGCTCTGTGAAATGTTGTGAGAGGTAATATAAAAGAATGCTCGAGTCATCAACCAGAGGTTTTTCTTGCACTTTTTCAGTATATTCCATCTTGTAAGCATCCAATGATCTAGTAACAATGGTCCTTTCCGTATGCGAATAATCTTTACGTATCCTTGTTTTCTTCAGATTTGGAGTGATAAATCCGTCCGCATCCACCATAGGTTTTTTCCCTTTCTTGGCCATAGACTTTAAATAGGACTCCTCAGCTTGGCTAGGTTTATCCTCTTCCTCAATTGAGGAGTCACTGGAATCCGAAGCATCAATATGATTCTTACCTTCATCCTTTTGAGAATTTATGTGATCATTATGTTCTCTAAGAGTAATTGGATCATGGAAATCTATTTCCCTCTTTTCATTTGAGTGATAGGGCTAATGCTTAATGGGTTCTTCCTTAGTGAGGGGAGGGAAAACAGTGCTGTCAAGGACAGAAGTTATGAAATCCGAAATTTGATTCTCAGGGGTTTGTGTTTGATCCAATCCAATATTATTTTCAATGTTTTCCTTTTTATAATTATTATAAGGGCTATATTTGGTACTATTTTCAATCCAAGTGGGCTTCCAAATCTTAGGGAAAACATTACTTTACTACAGCTATCAGTTGGATGTCCAAGTCTAAGGAATTTGTGACAATAATCAGGCAGCCTCTCATAGAAAATCTCCTGAGAGAAACCAAGTTCACCACTCTGAATCCATATGTGAAAGGGAAAATGTTGTGAAACATAAATTTCTATGCATATTCTAGAAATATATGGCCTGGAAAGGTATTTTTTTGCTGAATCTAACCTTAAGGGATTGCCATAACAACTTACCATGACTACAAGATTTGGCAAATGGATTTCAAAACAACATTCCTTAACGGGAACCTTCAAGAAGATGTCTATATGAAACAACCAAAAGGGTTTGTGACACCAGGTGAAGCCAAACGGGTTTTCAAGTTGCAGAAATCCATTTATGGATTAAAGAAAGCATCTAGGTCATGGAACATTTGATTTGATGAATCTATAAAGGAATTTGGGTTCATTAAAAACGAATGTGAGCCATGTGTTTATAAGTGCTTTAATGGGAATGCGGTCATTATCCTAGTAGTATATGTTGATGACATATTGCTTATTGGAAATGACATACCAGCCTTATAGTCAGTTAAGGACTGGTTGAATAAGTGTTTCTCCATGAAGGACTTGGGTGAAGCAACCTGCATTCTAGGGATCAAGATCATTCGTGATAGATCCAAGAGGATGCTTGGACTAAGTCAGGGTACATACATTGACCAGATACTAAAGAGATTTAGTATAGAACAATCCAAGAGGGGATTGGTTCCAGTGTCACATGATCTACATATTTCTAAGAAAATGTGTCTTCAGACACAATAGGAGAAAGATATAATGAGTAATATCTCATACGCTTCAGCAATAGGATCCATCATGTATTCCATGTTATGTACCAGGCTTGATGTTGCCTATGCACTGAGCATGGTAGGTAGATATCAAGCAGATCCAGGAGAACAACATTGGACTGCTGTTAAGACTATCCTTAAGTATCTGAGAAGAACTAAGGATATGTTCCTGGTGTATAGAGGAGACGGGGAGCTTGTCATCAGAGGGTATACTGATGATGGTTTTCAGATAGATCAGAATGACTTGAAGTCGCAATCTGGATATGTTTTATGTCTCAATGGAGGAGCTGTGAGCTGGAAGAGTTCAAAGAAGCCAGTTGTCGCTTATTCTATAGCAGAGTCCGAATATATAGTGGCTTCTGATGCAGCCAAGGAAGCCATCTGGATTTTGAACTTTGTCCAAGAGCTTGATGTGGTGCCTAGCAGTAAAGATCCTATCACGTTGTACTGTGATAATACTGCAGCGGTGGCTCTTACAAAAGAACCAAGGTCACATCAACGGACAAAGCACATACTCCAGAGGTATCACCTATTGAGGTATTTCTATCAAAGGGGTGAAGTTTCAGTGATAAGAGTGTCCACGGAAGAGAAAGTGGTGGACCCCACGACTAAAGTCCTATCTCAGCAGAAGCATGAATATCATGTGAGAGCTAGCGGGTTAAAAGTTGGTAGCAGTTGGATCTAGTCCAAGTGGGATTCTGTTGGAGTTGGTGGCCTAGAACCAACTACTTTGTACTTTATTCATTAATAAAATCCTTATCACATCTTGATTGTTCTTCTGCGTGACAATGCATGTGATAATGTCCTAAGGACAACTGTTGCATTAAAGGGTCATAGCGGATCCCTACTATGATGAGAACCCAGAAGTTCCATAACACTATTGTTGAATATATATTTTATGGCCGAATGATATTATTTGAGGGACACAAATAATACAGGTCATTAAGGGTGAGAACTCATAAAAATTTGAGGCACCTTCTCATGGTGTGCACCCTTGGTAATATCCAAGAGGATATTATGAGAATGAGACCCGCCAGTAGGAAATCCACATTTCATAGTGTCATTGGATGTTCCTATCTGCGGACGTGTGTATTGGTCCTTAGACTTTAAGATTATTATTAATGGGTATTACAACTCACACACTTAGATGTATTGATGAAAACTGTAATGACACACTGTTCGCAGTGAGGTAGGATACGTTGGGTGCGTCACTAGTAATACCGCATTAATAGATAATGCGAGAAAGGATTTGTCCCTTATATTCCATAACAGAAGTAGATATCTCATTCCCTTTGATGGAATTGATATAGCCTAAATAAATCCATGTCTATGGTAAGGAATGGGCGAGTTCAATTTCATAAAGTCAAAGAAAGAATAATCGAGCACATGGGTTGATGTCACTAGCATGCAACCCGCTTGATTCGAGATATCGTGATAAAGGGATTATATTACACGGTAAACGTTCATAGGAGGTGACACATCATTGCGGCGTTAACTTCTTTCTCTATGGGTGCCTTGACGTGTTTCTAGACACTAACCTTGGACTTTAGGAAGACTCCGCCTAATGCCACTGAGAAAGGGGCCTAGAGGGTCACACACTAAGTGTGTCCATGTATCTCAGTTAAATATTAATTTAACAAGTTGAATAAAGATTATTCCTGAATGTGGTTTAATAATTATTTTAGGATGCCTGATCGCATTTATTTCGACACTAGTTATTCGAGAGAATATATATTGTGGGAAAAATAATATATATTTATTAGCGAGTAATGCAGTTACATTTATTTAAGAAATAAATAGCCATTGCTCAAGGTCTAATAAATGTGTAGGAGGAGATAAAGAAAAATGGAAAATAAAAGTACACTCCGTGTATATTAAATATACACGCCATATAGTTTTGTGGAAAACGAGTACACGACGTGTATTAATGATTACACGCCGTGTAGTTTTATAGTCAGGATTTTGAGGATATAATATTGTTTTATTAAATGATATTAATTATAATCAGTATGGGCGTATGTCAAGGAATTAATAATTCGACATGGGGGGTTTCAATAAGAGTTAATGAAATAAATAAAATGCATAATGTGTTTATTTATTGTCATAACTCTATAACCTCAAACCCGATTATAAATATCCTCACAACCCCAACACTTTTCCAATCAATTGTTGTGCACAACAATTCTAGAGAATTATTTCAAGGCCGAAAGAACTCCTTCCTCCAAGAACACTCTCAAGACTGAGAGATCAAGGCGATTGAGGGCAGACATCTCAAGAAAATGATCTTCCACGCTAGCACCCAGATATCCCTTCAGCAACGTCCAGAGATACGTGGCACACGTGTGGATCACCGCTAGAGGAATCCTACACTTGGATTCTACGACGCAACGACGGATCACAGGATCGTGACCGGAGACATCAACGAAGGAATAATTCCACCAAGGTAATTCTCATGAATTAATTAAAATAATTATAACCAACATATGATGATACTATCTCTATGGTTTCAGGATTCCCTCTTTTGTTTTTAGTTCTTCATTCTATTCTGAAGATCCAGCATTTTATATCGTGATGGATCTCAGTTTGAATGTTGTTTAACGCTAAAATTAAAGTTGTCCAAACCCACCAACACGCTTCCACTGCGCCAGGAACCTACAGAGCGTGGCCTGGGAGGAGAAACATGTGCACAATGATAGAACCTATCGAGATGACACTCGAGGAGCGGTATAGGGTAATCCATATGATGGGGAGTAATCCATTGGCCATTTAAGGATATGTACCTTATTATAATTATAATTTTGATAGTTTATTAGGATGATGTTTTCATAATCCATGAATGGGTGTTGATTAATGTTTCATGTTGTCACTCAGGTATGAGTAGGACAATTACATTCACCCATTATATGTGGGAATGGATGAATTTTGAGCTATGATGGAATGAACTTGTATTGGTAGGTTCGTGGCCATGATAATACCATTCATTTGATGTTTGATACAAGTATTTGGATCCAATTTGATCTGGTCCTGAGGTAAATACTAGATTTGAGGTTCATATGAGGTACCAAATGAGTCGGTGCATGGGCATCAGGCTTGGGATGATCTAAGTGCGACCTGAGGGTGATTCATAGAGTGATACATGATTTGTGACATGTTTCAATGGACTAATCCCTATTTTATCACATGGTTAAGGGGTTGAATAATGTGATGAAATATTTCATGACATGTTTCACAGGGTGAAATATGTGAATAAAATTAGTAAAGGTGTCATTTTGGGTGAAAATTATTGGGAAGCATAGAGAGTTGGTGTTATGTCTTGGGATATGAGCAGGGACCTATATGTGAGGGTCATTAATGGGAATGTCAGGTTGGAGGCATGTGTTTTTCTTGAGAATTCAATGATAGGTGCAACCAATCAACTTCAAAAAAAGTTGGTTAGAGGCAGTCTAACTAGTTTTTTTCTTGAAGTTAGACACGATGATAGGGAAATAATGTTAGTAGCATCACATGTGAAACCTAGATAGAGAGAGAGAGGCTCAGATTCCAATGAAAGGTGTGTTTGGT
Source organism: Viscum album (assembly GCA_963277665.1). Lineage (NCBI taxonomy): Eukaryota > Viridiplantae > Streptophyta > Magnoliopsida > Santalales > Viscaceae > Viscum > Viscum album. Next base: position 2,120,128,348 of record OY728163.1, read on the forward strand.
GATCATGGTTTCACAATAGGATCGCATCGAGTGTTTTAAGATTGAGCATGACTGGGTGATCATGAGATAGAAATCCATGAAGTCTGGGTTTGATGTTTGAGTGGTCAATGAGACTTATCAGGGATTACAAGTTAATGGTGGGGAGGTTGTAAAACCCTGTGTGTACGGATAGGTTTCAAAATTCAGCGGGAATTTAAATTTTGAGTTAGTGGATGGTTTGTTTCAAGTACTGGGGATCAGAATGGGACTCTAAGGGTTTGGAAAACCCAAAAGGGTATTTTTGGATGAGGTTTAAGGATCAAGTAATGACCCAAGGATTTAGGAGGAAGATAGAAGGAGGACAGAGTGGTCAGGAAGCTTTCAGAGGCTACTATAGGGGGTTCACACTGTGAATAGTGAATTCACAGTGTGTGTGGTCAAAATAGGGAGGAAAACCCCTGCCTTGAAGATTCATGTCTTGAATATGGATTTCAAACTATGAAACCATCATTTAGGGTTTTTAAGGTTATTAAACCCCCCTTTTTTCTTGGGTTGATGGGAATACGTGGGAGGTCAAAGACCGAGGATCCACCCCCTCTTCTTCCCTTTGTTATTGTCTATTTATGAGGTGATTTCGTGAAAAATGCTAGGTACGAGATTCATCATAACCTTTCACTCTTGTTTCTCTTTTTCCATGTTGATTTCACCATTATTTCAATTTAGGTTGAAAATAGAGATTTCATTAGAGAATAGTGAAATTGCCTAATTTTGATGGGGCTTTCGTGAAACCTAGATAGAGGATGTCCCAACATGACTTCTGTATACCACTATTTTTCATTACTCCAAAGGTATATCACACCGTAGAATTATTTAGGGATTTCCCTTAAATTTAATCAAATTAATTATTGAATCTTCCCTATTGGTTAGGGATTTTTCTTGGGTTGGTGTTGGGGGTGTGTTGAAGGCCCTCCAGGTGCAGTTGGATGAGGTTTTGGAAATGCAATGATGCCTGATGAGTATTTTACATTTATGTTGCTTTAGATAAATTAAATGATTAATTAAAATTATTTATAATTGATTATTTACAATTTCATGGTTGAGTTAGGTGCTTGGGAGATGGATTGAGTTTGGATGAAGATTGGACAAGATTGGGTAGTGAGATGTCGGGTTGAGGAATTAATTGGAAAATATTCAGAAAAAAGGTAGGAGGTCCTTAGTACTAGCCCTATGGTTTATTGCATTTGGTTATGTTTCATGTGATGTACAGTTAGGGAAATGAGGGTATTTATCTATTTAATTAAAAATAATTTTTTAATTTTAAATTGTTAGTTAATTTAAATAAAATGGAATTTAATTTAAATTGTTTAGCCTATGTAAAATTTCTTGTGAATGAATGAGTAAAAGTGACAAGGCCATTGAGGACCTTGGGAACTAGCTTGATGTCTCGACAGCTCATGGCCTCAGCCTGGACTGATATGATCCCCATATATTTGGACACCTATAAGAGGGAGTGTGGCATGAATTGAGATGGACAACCCTAGTAGGCCGAGTGAGGACCCCCTTGACATGCCTAGACTAGGTGGATATACTGTAGGCAATGGATGGGTTGGGATGACATGACTGATCTGAAGTGTCCCAAGACATAGAGATGGGTTGCGATCCATCTCTAGATACCATCACCAGTATAGAATACCTTGAGGAATGTGAGTTTTTGAGATGAAATAATGGTGTATAGGGATGAGATATCCTATGATCATCGGTCATTGTCCCGAGAGATCAGTTGTGATCGAGGATCCTGAGTGAGATTCCTCCACTATAGTGATAATGTAGGGGAACCCTATGGGTTCCCCTTGAGAAATGACCCTGACCAGGTGTATATGGTTATGGGTAGAGATGGTAGCGAATGTCACCTAGAACCTATATCGACCATGTGAGCCCGAGGGGAAATGGACAATGTGACAGGAACGATCATTTGACCACCCCTTAAAATGTTTTATTTTTTTATTTTTATTATGATATGTGACTGAACATGATGTGTGGGAATCAACCATTGGGCCTAAAATTATTGTGATTTCCTACAATTATTGGGGATCACTTGATGAGATGGATGAGACCTTGGGATTCCTGATATGGTTGAGATATGGTCTCATAGTACATTAGGGGAATATTCTTAGCTCGGCAAGTATCCAATGATTTGGTTGATGAAGGATTGGATGCCTAGAGGTGGTAAATTGGATCCAACATCAAAGATAACTTTACCATTTATATAAAATAATGACTATGAATCCCAAAATGGAAGGAATTCCTTTGATATTATGATACCATTATGAATTCCCGAGCGCTAGGATTTGATTGGAGATTCTAGTAGACCATTGAGAATAACTGTGATTCTTGGAATTCAAATGGAAGTATGTGGTTCCAGGTGGGAGTATGTCCCTGAGAATAGGATGGAATACATCCCGAGGGTGACTATTGGATCCCCTTGATTAATGATTAGAATACCTTTCTAAGATCAGGTGGTCACACCAATTATGTATTATCTCAGGATCCATGAGATATCAGATGCCCAAGATATTAACTATGGGATCCAAGGAGGGTATTCCATTTGATTTATTGGGTTTCATATGAATCAGTCATGCCTGGACTATGGGATGACCTAGGTATACCCCCTATGAGGAATCAAATTCTATCCTATCATTGAGAATGCTAATTTATTACCATGAGGTTCATCCTGAGGGCTTGAAGATGAGGGATGCCTACTAATTACCTAGGTTACACTACTAATCATGATAGAGGTGTGATCATGGGATCTTAATAAGAGAAAAAAGGTTCCCTTGAGGTGATTCTCATGGTCAGAGTCACACTGACACTGGATGAGGTAGGTATGATAAATCAAGGTCATGGACCTGTGGATCTATGATGGCTATTGGGAATAACCTAGGTTATATGAATGCGCCCTTGGTGTGGTTAATAAATAGGTTGGGACGACCATCATGATGTTCTTAGAGACATTCTAGCATCTGAAAAAATTAGGTATTGGGATTGGTTTATGTAGGATCTATATTGGGACTACAAGACCCTCCATAAAAATATTATCCACTCATGAGTTTTTTATTCATCAGGGCTCACTTCCCACCAGGGTGGATCAATATCCATTCCCCTCTGAAAATAACTTATGATGGGTAGGAGGATGGATGGGGATTATATACTATGACAAAAACCCTTCCAGTCTCTGATATGGGATAAAGAAATAGGTTTCACAGTGTAACACCCACATGTCACACCATGAAACCCCTACAACTAGCAACCATGAACCATAGGGAACGTACTGCCATTCATTTGGGACTAAAAAAATCTCCCCCTCAATGCCTCCCAAATTAATCATAGGCTAACTACCTCCTCTAATACCAATTTTAGGATCCACATTGGGGATTAAAGACCCTCCATCACAATATTGTCTACTTTGGTTCACTACCTCACAGGTTTGTTCTTCAGTAGGGATCACTGCCCATCCCCCTCTAAAAAGGCCTTATGATGGGGAGGGGGATGGATGGGGATTATATAATATTCCAAACACCCTACAGTCTTTGATGTGGGATAGGGAAACATGTGTCATGACACCCATATGTCACGATGTGACACCCCTGTAGCCAGAAACCATGACCCATAGGGAATGCACTGTCATTCATTTGGGACTACAACCATTTATTTATTTTGATCGAACCAGTAGTTTATTTATTTTATTCTGAGCATGTCACATGAATATATCACTGCATTGCTAGTAAAGTATGAGACCGTGTTGGTGGTTCCCTGCTCATACCGCCATTGTATAGTGGTACATGAGTAGCTCTCACTTTATTATAGGTTTAGGTTAGGCAAAGGTCTGGGTTGCATGTTCAAGATGGAGCAGCTCGAGTGGGATAATATTATGGGATGTGGTATGGATCAGTGACATCATAGAGACTCCCTTTCTTTTTATTTCTTTTATATATGTATATGTGATCAAACCAATGGGAAATTGGGTTTGTATGATTGTATGTATGTTTAGTCATTCCATATTATTATTGTAAGTTATTTATTCTATTTTGTGTACTTTAATGTGTATTATTTTTGGTTATTTATTACATTATTTCACACTCTGATATGGGGCTATATTCTCCCCATAGTATTCCTATAGACCCCAGATGCTAGTCGGCATCCTCTGGCATACGAGGAGGTGTGCCTGAGGTCATGTAGTGGTCTGGTCTCACTACTGTATAGAGTGATCCGAGGAGGGTTATTACATAATCCTTTGTGCTAATTGTAATAATTAAAGGGTAATAATTGCGATGAATGTATTTTTTTTTCTAAATAGAGTAAGCCTTTAAGTTGATCGTAATAATTTAATACTTAGAGAATTTTTTAGGTTTTTGCTGAGTGAAAATTCAATATTCCAGAATTTATATTATGAAGAAATAAAAAAATAAATAAATTGGTCAATGAAAGTGTTATGTTGTTCATAGATTTAACATTATAATTATTTATAACCCATGATCACTTAATGACTTTGTCATATTTAAGTTCAAAAAATATTCTATTTTTATTATTCATTTATATTATGAATTACTGCATGTTTGTTTCATATATATTTATTGATTTGATTATTTTGTAAATACTCAAAAATTATTTTGATCCTATGGAAATTTATTTAAGGATATTTTATTAGAAGTGATCATATGCGTATTAATATAAAAACTATTTTATTGGAACTTGAAATGTTTAAATTCAAATAATTTGAAATATGAAAAATCTGTTTCACATATGTTATGGGAAGTTTCCAAGAACATTTATATTAATTTTTATGAGTTAATTTATTATTGTATTAAATGTTATAATAAATTTTGTTGTAAAAATTATTTTATTTTTACAAATTATCAAAGTAAACCCACATTATAACAATTTTCATGTGCAATCAATGAAGAAATCATATGTTACTTTGGGAAGGATGAAATACAATGGGCTTCATGATTTGAATTTGCTATGAATGAAAGAACTTTATATATTAAGTTTGATATAACCAAATAAAGTGAATGAGGTTGAGGATATTCTTGAACAATACTGTATGATACACCTTGGTGATCAATTACTTCTCTTATATGAACTTCAATCATTTAATCTGTCTGTGCTGGAGAGAACCTTACTACCTCAACACTTAAATCCTTTCTTATTCATATGGTTTATGCTATTCTTACTTATTTATATTCTTATATGTATTTTATCATGATGGGTTATAATACCCTTATAAGGTAGGATTTTTGGGTTGTAATATCCCAATATTTTAAAAGGAATAACTTTATTCGATAGCATACAAAATATGCAACACTAAGCATAAGAAAACCGTAGAATATTATTATTTAAATGTGACCATTATAAACTATCCATTAAATTAGAAGTTATGAATACGATTAAATACTTTTTTAAAATATATATACAAAGGTTCTAATCAATACAAATTTATTGATTAATGTTTATTAAATAAGTATTAAATTTTTATTAAAGTCATTTTTCTTAGGTTGAAATAATGCAAAGATACATAAGAGGGGGGGGGGGTGAATTGTGCCTTTTTTGATAATATTGATAGATTCTCTCTTTTAAATTTCCTTTAATTTTATATAGATGTAAAACATTCTATTTTTTAAATGATTTGAGCAGTGGATAAGAAGTAAAGAAAAACACAATAATTTTTATAGTGGTTTAGGGCACAAAACCCCCCTACTCCACTCCACCAATGCTCTCTCTATGAGATTGGTGATTTTCATTAGAAAGGTCCTCTTATAAAAATACCTTTAAAAAACAATTGTGTGTAGACAGTTGACACCTTTACAACAAGGCTAAATAGATCCTTTTGGTTTTTTTACAAGGAACTAGTTTGTCCACAACTTAGTGTAAGAAGTTGAAACTTAACCATGATTGAGCGAGACCAGTTTAAACTCTAATAAATGAAAAGAGTTTGATTTTTTGATGGTATAGGTTGAACTTCATAGTCACAACAACAATTGACAGAATAAAGATCTTCTCATTTAAAGATGAATGAATTCAAGTAATAATATATTTGAATAAATCCTAGTTGCAAATTATCTTCAATATGAATATCAACAAACAAAGAATAGATGTTATAGCAGTATGAGGTTGAAATATGTGTATCTTCAGAGTGTAGCCTCTTCAGAAAATAATAGAGTTGTTTGATATTTATAACAGTTCTATATTCAAAAGATATTAACAAATATGAAATCTTATATCACATGTATCATATATATCATCTATGTATATAAAGTGAAAATATTCTAGCCATATATATAGAACACACAACTTTCCTTCAATTGAGAAGATCCAAGAATGTCTCCTAATGGATAAAAATTATTCAAATTTAAATCATTCAGGATAGTCGTAACTTACCTTAGAAATAGGAATGATTTAATCCATCGAATATAGTCTTTAAAAAGATCATAACGAGCCTTTGAATTGGTCATAAAATAACTGTGAACAGATCTTTACTTTCGTCAAGACCATTGCATAAATCTCAGATAATATCACATATTTAAAACTTCACCATTGAATAGTCAAATGTAGGGTTCCTTTACATGAAAACAAAATACCAAACATACGGTTGACAATGTAGGGTTGATTATACTAGTAGGGTTGATGTACCATATGCTTATTTCCTTAAACGTAGGGTTTCTTAATTATGTAGGGTTGATTAACCATACGTTCCCTTTTCTCAAAAGTAGGGTTCCATCCAAATGTAGGGTTGATGAACCATACTTTCCCAACAACGTAGGGTTCCTAATCCATATGCAATGTTCTGAACATAGGGTTGATTCTTTATGCTATGCTTACCAACGTAGGGTATGAATAGTGTTTCCAGAATACATTAAAAACACGTTCTGAAACATTATCAAATATTTTCCGCAGATCAATGACTTGAATATAATTCCAGAATAAACATTTCAACAAATATTATTTTCGTGAAATTAACTTAAAGTAATATCATTAGTAAAATAAACAAGGGTATTTTTTAGCATCAAAATGAATAAGATTTATATAGTATTGTTGAGACAATACATTCCCAAAAATCTCTCCCTTTTTTATTATCACAAAAATCTTAAAATAATTTATATAAAATATATGATTTTTAAACACTAATGAAATAATATTTTAAAGAATACATTTTTTGTTTTGAAAATTAAATTTCACAGTATTATTTTGATGAATTAAAAATAGAAACTCTTAGTTCAAGAATGTTGTGTTTACCTAATTTTCTACCCCTTTTGTGATATCAAAAAGAAAGTATATGAAAATGGATTAAAACACATTAAATATTGCACATAACTATAAATGAATATTATATTATACTATATAGAAAAATAAAACATGTGTTCTGGAAATATAATTGAACTGTAATAATAAACATACATAGCAATAAAAATAATTTTTATTCAAAGATGTTTATGAACACACTTACTATATTGGATGAGAAGGGTTCAAAACTGAGTACTGGATGATTGTGATAGGGATGGTTTATAAGTGGTTTCGGGTTCTCGTGAATCTTGAGTATCCTGAAAAACATCTTTTAATTTTTCTATCTAGACTTGTAATCTCTCTAAAAAATTGTTTTCCATTTATCTTATCAAAATTATAGAGTCCTATCTAATCTTTAAACTTTTTATTAGATTGAATTTCAAAAAGTCATGAAAATTTTCCTATGTCTGTAGAAATTTTGTAAGCTTATCACTCGGCTGATTGAGAATCATTCTGATCATGGTTCACTGTAGGTCAATTGAGCAACAAGATCTCTATGATTATCCGACATCACATTCATAGGTGTACTGTTACATTAAAGAGTATGAATTCTATCATTCATATCAACCATCACTAAAGTAATAAAGTGAAATCTCTTGATTAAATCTGTAGAATTTGGTGGTGAAGAAGTATAAGATCTGGATTGACTGACACTCCCCTTTATTGATTCAAATTGACTTCTCAAATACTATTTTAAATATTGTAAGTCTGTTTTTGGGATAGATTCTTCTTTCATTTTTCCAAACCAATCTAACATTTCTCTCTGAAAGGAATCAAAATTCCTTATGGAGACTGAATTTTCTCTAAAATTTTGTAGTTGAGTCTAGAAAACTTTGTATTCTATTCTAGAAAAAGTTGAATTCCTAAAATATTTCAATGATTTTTGGGTGGATTCCAACTCATTTTGTAAAATTGTGTTCTCCTACTTCAGTTTATTAATCTTGATGAAAAAATTTTCTATCTTATTATTTATAGAATTAGATGTCTCTTATTCTTGGTGTTTTGATTGAAATTCTTTTTCGATGATAGCTAAATATTTTTCTTGATTCTTCTCATTTTAAAAGAATTAAATGTTATCAATAACTTCTTTTCTCTCTCCAAATTCAGAATCTGTTCTGTTCATAGATTGTGAAACAATAGAGACATTCTGATTTTCAACAATATTAATTGTTTCAGCTACTGAGGTTTGAACTTACTCATCTCCTTAAGAGGTTTTATTGGATTGTTCTATTTAAGGAGATATATTTTCATCATGTAAATGACTATCAGCTTGATGTTCCATATGAGTGATTGTCACTCCTTAAAATTCTATTAGAGCATCCTATTTAGGCAAAACTCTTTGAATTTATGGGATCTTAGTGGCGGGATTTCCTCTATTCCTTGGCCATATGATAAGAGGTTCATTTACTACTACATTAGTATCTTCCTCATCTTAATTTGAATTATCATACCTGAGTATCGTCTTTATTTTCTGAGAAAAATCTTATATTTTAGATTCTTCAACTTCCTCATTACACACATGGACTAATCCAATAGATTTGAGATTTTCTTTCCCCCCTGAGCAATTGGATTTGATTTTTGTTGGTCATCTTCACAAACATACAACATTTTTCCTTGTACTGTGCTCTATAAATAACATAATTTTCTTAAGGTTCCAGCATTAATAATTTTGTTGTGATGACACTTAGTTCGATCATCTAGATGGAGAATCATATTATTTCTATACAAAAGAAGAGACATAATTCGACCATATAGATAAAAAGACATCCGAGCTTCTAATTGAAATCGATGATTCAAACATCTAAGCATATAACTAGGAAATTTTAGGTTGATGTCGCTAATAAACAAGAAAATGATATACATGTCAGAAAAAGAATATTCTCTAATTTTGTGACTCTTGGGAGTATTGAATACTAGATGAATTTGAACAGTACCCTATGGTATGCTTCAAGATCTTCGACCATCATTTTATGAATCAAATTCAAACCCAAAAGAAATGAAATTATATCTTCTAACTTATATTCTTGATTTTTTATTGACTAAAGATTAAAATGGAAAACTCCTTCATAATTACATTTTAGGATCTGTGAAATTTTGAAAGAGGAAATAAAAAATTCCTTATCACCAACCTTTGAAGTAATGATATCCTATGTTTCTACAAAATTAAACTTAACAAACTTATAGAACTGCTTCAGTTATAGTTCAAAAATAAATTTATTATTTTCTTTATTAAATAGAAATTCAAAACCTTAAATGTCTAGGGATTTCTTCAGCAACATATTTTTCTGATAAATCTAGTAAAAATTAAAAACTTTTCCTTAAAGTATCTTTCTGAAGAGGATGTGCTGACGTTTCAGGTCACTTGGTCCACCTTCATCTGTTTTCTTGGTATTTGACATCTCTGAGAATCTATAGGTAATAAAGGATTGATTCTAGGATTTTAAAGGAATACGAGAGCTCTGAAAGTCAAAAGGTTTCAAGATATGAAGGTAAGTAAGAAATAGAGAGAGAGAGGTAGGATATTCTAACAGTTTTGGGTGAAGTGGTCTAGTTTTTCAAGCCAATTTCATAGTGCAATCATTAGTTCTTTATTTTGAAAAGATTCACTTTAAAAAAAATCAAAATAAATTTATGTTTTTATTTAAACAATAAGTAAATGAATAATAACCAAATAAATAAAAATGAATACAAACAATTAATAGATAAATTAAAAAAATAAATCAATAAACATTTATTTAAAATTAAATATTTATAACTCTTCCTTAATAAAATCAAAACTTTCAGTGGGAAGTGGTTTAGTAAAAATATTAGCTGGTTGATATTCAGTATTTAAAAATTCTAAAGATATATCCTTTTTAGGAACATGATCTCTTAGAAAATGATACATTATATCAATATGCTTGGTTTGAGAATGAATTGTAGGATTTTTGGAAATATTAATTGAACTGGTATTATCACATAAAATATGTATATTATTAAAATCAAGTCCAAAGTCCAGTAAGGTGCATTTCATCCACAATAGCTGTGCACAATAACTACCGTCAGATATATATTATGCCTTGGCTATTGACAGGGAAACTGAATGTTGTTTCCTACTCGACCATGATACTAAATATTTTCCTAAAAAGTTATAGGTTCCATATGTAATTTTTCTATATAATCCACGTACTCAAAATTCATCATCTAAATATGAAATTAAATTAAAATTAGAGGTTTTTTGGATATAGTAGAGATTGAAAAATAGTTCCTTTTAAATATATAAAAACCCTTTTAACCTCAGTAATATGAGATTATTTTGGGTTTTACTAAAATCTATCTCATAGGAATACATTAAACATTATTTCTTGTCTTCTAGTAGTAAGATACAATAAACTTCCAATCATACCTCTACATAACTTGGTGAAAACTGGTTTTTCAGCTTAATCCAAATCAAGTTTTACATTAGTACACATGGGGTTGTGCAAGTCTTACTATTTTATAGTCTAATTTTTTTCAATAATTCAATAATATATTTAATTTTATTTAAAATATTTCCATAATATTTTTGATAAATTTGAAACCCTAAAAAGAAATTCAATTCTCCCATCATACTCATTTCAAATTCTTTTTGCATAATATTTGAAAAATCATTACATAGTTTTTTTATTGATTTGAAGATAACATCATCAACATAAATTTTTACTAATAATATATTATAAAAAATAGTTTTTTAAAAAAGAGTAGGATATTCCAATCCCATAGAAAATCAATTTTTCAATTAAAATGAGCTTAATATTTCACACCAAGCTCTAGGTGTCTATTTAAGGTTGTAAAGTGCTTTGGTAAGTTTAAAAAAAGAATTTGGTTTATGACGGTTTTGAAAACTCAGTGGTTTTTAATATAAACTTCCTCTATTAAATATTCATTTTAAAAGGTAGATTTAATATACATATGATATAATTTAACATTCATATGAGATGCATAAGCTATCAAGATTATAATTGCTTTTAACCTAGAAACCGGTGAAAATATTTCATCATAATCTATCCCTTCTCCCTAATTGTATCCTTTTACTACTAATCTAGATTTATTTCTAGTAATGATCCCTTGATCACCCTGTTAATTTCTAAACACCCATTTGGTTCCTATTACTGGATAATTGGTTGGTCTGTCTTTTAATTCCAAAACCTTATTTCTAATGAATTTATCAAGCTCTTATTGCATAGCTATTAACCAATTTTCATCACTTAAAACTTCTTTTATATACTTAGTTTCTAATTGTGATAGAAAGACAGAAAATTCAACTAAGTTTATCACATTTCTTCTAGTTCTAACTCCTATATCTAGGTTTTTTATAAGAGTTTCTAAAGGATGATCCTTTAAGGTTCTAGTCTGTCTAGGTAAGACACATCCAGGTTCTTCTATCTCATGTTATTCTATCTCATGTTATTCTAGATTTGACTGAATTTTATCTAATTTATTTTCAAAATAAATTTCAGGTAAATCAATCCTCATGTTGTAAAAGGAGTCAATAATTTCATTTGTTTGATTTTTTCTTTTATCAAAAGGGACAATTTTATAGTACCCTTAGTTTCTGGTATGCAACCCTTACTTGATTCTTTTCATAGTTATAAAGTGTAAGGGTTAAGGATGTGATAGTTGGGTGAACTCTAAATAAGGTTTTGGGGATAAAGTAGATGTGCACGGGCTGTGCACGGTTTGTCTAAATCGTGCAAATATCCTAGGAGAAACCATGTTTAGTTTCTATTTTAAGGTAGTAGATTCAGCACGGTTTTAGAATAGTTAGGGATACCATGTGAGGAGGCTGTGTAGAGGTTTCCTTAAAGAAGTAGCTAGTGCACGGTTAGCGCATGATTTTTCTAACCGTATGGTCTAACCATATACAGAGTCAAAGTTAGATCCTTAAAAATAGAATCTCACTCGTTTTTAAGATACCTCCCTCATTTTTGATCCTATATTCCCCTAACTCAATATTCCTCTCCATTGAAGGTAGGAGAACCTATCCTAATCATTTTGGAGTCAATCAAGAGCCCTCCCTTGGCATTTTCAATCCCGATTCTTAGGATAAGTGATGTTCTTCACCGTTCTTGTATCGTTTCTTAGATCTACTTAGATCTACTTATCCTATACTTTTTTATTTTTTATATATATGACTATTATGGGTATATCTATGTTGGAGGATTCCAAATATAATGATATTTGGGTTTGTTGATGGTAGGAGAAGAGATCTAAGTCTGTTTTTGGGGAGTTTCAACCCGATTGCTAGAGCATTCTTTGTCCATTGTTGGTTTTCTCCAAAACCTTTGAGGTAGGTGGATTCTCTTTGGACTCCTCTTGCTAGAATTTATTGTATTTGTTTCAAATTGGTTTATTTGAATGGAATTTATTGTGAAAATCATGGAATAAATCTTCTATAGGGATGATTTATGGTTTTGGGTGAAATTGTGTGATCTTGGTGAATTGTTGTGAAAACTAATTTAGTTTATTAAATTTAAAATGGTAATTTTAAATTATCGATTTTTTTGGAATTTCTAAATGGTTTTATTAAAAAGGTATTTTCAATAAAAAGGTTGTTTTATTGAAATAGTTTGGCATTGAAATAGTTTTTATAGAAATTGTCTTCAATAAAAAGGTGTTTTTATTGAAAGGGTTTTTTGTAATGATCCTTGGGAATACTTGGTGTGTGTGTTAATGTTTTATTTATAGGTATTGGTTGAAATATAAACTTTTTTTTAGTTCCAAAGGTCAAATGGAACATGGGATATAATTACCTTATAATGAATTGGTAGACTGATGAGAAACCACTCATGAGTATAGAACTGTCATCGCGTAGCATGCATGGTTGGTTGTGTAGATGTGTGGAATTGATTGGGTATGACAAAAGAATATTGAGAAATGGTTTTAAAGCTTGTTTAGTTATTTTTCTGGAAAAATCACTTACTGGAAATAAATTGGTTTCAATTTCACTCGTATACTTTTCGTTATAAATGGTTTTGGAAACCTGTTTATATTTAGTTATAAACTATTTTGAGAAATTGTTTTATATAAACTATTGTATATAATTGTTTCCAAATCTTCCATCCTAGTGGTGTGAGTAGGGAATTCATTGGGGAAAAATCTACTGAGTTTTATACTCACCCATGCTTTGGCACTTTGGTTCTTTTGTAGATGCTATCTTCTGGGACATGAGAAAAGGTAAAGTATCACATGTTTTTAGCACCATCTCGTGATACTTGGGATATTCAATGATTTTGGAGCTTGGATATTGTGGACCATGGAGTTTTGTAGTATTTTGAGAGACTTTAGTTGTTTATTCATTGTTTACTTTGATACTTATTTGGTCTTCTACTGTTGCACACTTTAGAGTGGATTTGATATGAATAAATTAGTTGTGTTGCCATGCTTTTGTTCATGCATCATTTAGTGAATGGTTTGGTTATGGTTTGTTGGTTTAGTGGTTCATTTCTTAAAGGTTAAATCACCCCCACTTGTATTTTAAACCCTTCAACATTTATTGCCAACCTTTGGAATCTTGTGGATATTTCTTAAGGCTATGTAATGATTCTTTGTATTCTCAAGCCAATGGGAATAAGCAGGTCATTACAAATGGTATTAACTTTTTTGGTACTTTCCTAACAAGTAGTTTTCAATTTCTTGGTCTTAGAGTTAATTAATCCTTGTCTATTCCTTGGGTTGTGATCTTATAAAGGATTAGTATTGTTAGAACTTAAAATGTATAGCATAAAAGGACACAACTAACCCGTTTATGTGGAACTCCCAGTTACCAAGGTGTTGGGTACATAAGTGTTTTGGAGGCACTTATAGGATACCCGAATCTCATTATCATGGGTTTAGCCAATGAGATAAGCATGTCATGCATTGTAGAGGAATGAATTCCCACTAGGATTGAATATTTCATTTGGAGTAATGATTTATGATCTTGTTCAAAGGTGATTTTTTTAAAGTGCAGATTTTTTTTTCAAATGAAAGATTTTGAAAATAGGAAACTTGCCGTATTTTGAAAACAGTTTGATTTTCAAAAGCAGGAATGGATTTTTCAAAAAATGGCTGAACGTGAAAAAGTTTTTTTGGAAAACAATGTTGTGATAGTTTATGTGATAGAATTTGAAATTTTAAGCCATTAGTTTCTAGGGAGTGAGACTTACCGAGTTGTTGTTGGGTTAAAAAATAGAACCCAGTTGGTGTTGTAGAAGCCAACCAGAAGAAGCTATAGAGAACATGGTTTCACCTGAGATATAGGTGAACTGAGAGTTATCTTAGGGTATCATTCAAGTGTTTCTAGCCGTGTAAATGGGAAACTATAGGGATGATCTAAGGTATGTGGATCATTCCATTTATTTCATGAAGAAAAATCCACCCATATTCTAGGGTGACTCTGAACCCAAAAAAGTGGAGGTGTGGCTAAACAAGATGAATCACATATTCTAATTCATCGACATAATGATAGAGATCAAAGTCAAGATGACCACGTATATTCTCAAGGATATTTCAAGCCAGTGGCGGGAACTAATTATGCATGCTAAAGTGGATCAAGCCTAAGTTGGGAGAATTTTAAAGAATTTTTAACAAACAATTATATCCTCATACATTCAAGATCTAGAGTACAAAAAAATTCTTTAACCCGAATTAGGAGAATCTCTATGTCATGAAATATGTGGCTAAATTCATACATTTAGTATTATTTGTACCCTAAGTTGCAGCGAGTGCATCCTTGAAGGCACACATCTTCGAATCAAGGTTAAGGCAAGAAATTTAATTGAAGATTGTGGTGCTCTATATTATGTAATATATAGAGATGGTGAATAGAGAAATAGTGGATGAACGAGACATCTCAGGAGCTATGGAAGGAGGAAGTATGATGATACCTATGGTAAATAGTGGGAACTCGATTGTTGGGAGTAAGAGAAAGAGGGACATCTATTTCCAAGGTGGGATATGAACTCATAATTAGACAAATGGATCAATAAATCTTCCTCTATGACCAAAGAGACAAGAGGGATGCTACCAATGTGGTTCCATTGACCACATGAAGAGAGAATACACAACACCATAATTTCAACAAGATGGGACATATTATGAAATTTTATCATAGTGATCTAAGGTCAGGTGCTTGGGACACTTCTCAGGTGTCTCAAGCAACATATTTTTTGATAGTAAAAGGTCATCAAACTTAGTCTCTTTATCATAGAAGAGCTATCCATGAAGATTCTCAGAATACCATGGGTTGTTGGCACCAATAGTGGGAATAATCTATTATTACATTTTCTCTTATCAGCTGGCAACGTTGACTTTGGAATCAATGAAAGAGATCAAGGAAGATGGTTTTCCATCAGTTGTGGACCAATTTCAAGATGTCTTTACTAGGAACTTATTAGGGTTTTCACCTATAGGGGATTGGAGTTTATAATTTATCGCCTTCCGAGGACCAGTCCTATCTCCCTTTCATATTATAGGATGGAACCAACAAAGTTACAAGAACTAAAAGTGAAATTGGATGAGACGGAAAGAAAAGGTTTCATTCGGCCAAGTACGTCTTTGTGGGCAGCACCAATATTGTTTATGAAGAAAGTAGATGGAACTCTAAGGTTGTGTGTGGATTATCGTAAGCTTAACCAAGTTATGATAAAGAATCGACACCCACTATCATGTATTGATGATCAGTTTGATCAATTAAGGTGAGATCAGTGGTTCTCTAAAATTCACTTGTGATTAGGGTATCATCAATTGTGAGTTTGGAAGGTAGATATTATGAAGACAACTTTTAGAAGTAGATATGGACACTACGAATATGTATTCATGCCTTTTGGACTTACAAATGCACCGACGGTCTTTATGGAATTGATAAATTAGTTATTTTAGAGATATCTAGATTCTTTTGTTGTGGTGTTTGTCAATGATATATTGGTGTAATCAAGGACAAGGTATGGGCATGATAAAAACTTGGTGACAATGTTAGTAATCTTGAGAGACCATCGTTTGTATGCCAAATTGTCTAAGTGTGAATTTTGGATACAAGAGGTATTCTTTCTCATCCATCTGATTTATAAAAAAGGGTTTTCAGTAGAACCTAAAAAGATAGAAGCTCTTATCTCATGGAAACCTAAAAAGAATGCCTTTGAGATATAAAGTTTTCTTGGTATAGCTGGATACTACTGACACTTTTTGCATGACTTCTCACAATTAGCTTCACCAATGATAGCTTTGACAAAGAAGAATGATCTATTCCAATTGACTGAGGAATTCCAGGAGTCTTTCCAAGAGTTGAAAGTTCAACTTACATTAGAACCCATCTTTATTTTTCCAGAATTAGGATAGGGGTACATGGTGTACTGTGATGCTCTAGGATGAGGGTTAGTCTGTGTTCTCATGCAAGGATACCATGTGGTTGCTTATGATTCAAGGCAATTGAGATTGCATGAGAAGAACTACCTAACACACAACTTGGAATTAGCTGCAGTTTTCCATGATTTAAAGACTTGGTGTCACTATATCTTTGGTGAGAAATTTGTTGTGTTCACAGACCATAAAAGCTTGAAACACATTTTCTCACAACAAGATTTGAATATGATGAAAAGAAGATATATGGAGTACCTCTATATATTGAATTTGACTTTATGTATACACCAGGGAAAGTGAATTCAGTGTCATATGAATTAAGTAAAAATTCATACACTCGGATGGAAAAAGAATCTTCAGAAGAATGGCAGTTGTTGTCGGTCCTCACTGACATGCATGTGGAATGTAAAGACCGAGGTGATATTGCTTTTTTATTTCCAGTTTCACTTGTTTCTGATTTGGTAAATATGGTAAAGAAGGCACAAATTTATGATGCAGTATTCTTAGTTATGAGTTTAAAACTCAATGGTGGTGAGACCATTGAGGGATGGAAACTTGATGGGAGTTCAGTTTTGTGATTTAGAGATCAGATGGTTGTACTTATGGATCTTCAGGAACAAATTATTCATGCTTACCACCATTCAAGATGGTATGTACATCTAGGTACATATAATATGTACAAGGCATTAAAGGCACATTTTTGGTGGAGCGACATGAAAAGGAAGGGGGTTGAGTTTGTCTCGTAATGCTTAACTTTTTAGCAAGTTAAGACAGAGCATCAGTGACCGACGAGTATGTTGCAGTCTTTACCTATCCCAATGTGGAAATGAGAGTATATATTGATGGATTTTGTTATAGGTCTCCCAAGAATGATTTAGAAACATGATTCCATATGGGTGATAGTGGATCGACTTATGAAGTCAGATCATTTAATTCCCATTCGTGAAACTCATTCGGTGGATGATCTGTCTAAAATATATATACAAGAGGTGGTAAAGAGACATGTCATACCAATTTAGATCATGTCAGACAGAGATTCAAGGTTTACATCTCATTTTTTGAAATCCTTACAGAAAGACCAGGGAACTCAATTGACTATGAGTACGATGTATCATCCTCAGATGGATGGGAAATCCGAAAGGACGATACAGATGTTGGAAGACATGTTGAGAGCTTGTGTAATGGATTTTGGTAGATCATGTGAAGAGAACATAACCTTAGTGGAGTTCTTGTATAATAATAGCTATCATGCCTCGATACATATGGCTCCGTTTGAAGCATTATATGGGTGTCTTTATCATTCTCCACTATGTTGGGTGGAAATAGGGGACACTTCACTAGTTGGGCATAGTCTTGTCTAAGAAACTATGGAGAAGATTCAGTTGATCAAAAAGAGGATGTATATGACTTAGAGTCATCAAAAATCTTATGAAGATCATCATAGAAGACTTTTGTCATTCGTGGTGAGCGATCATGTGTTCTTGAGGATCTCTCCAAGACTTGGACATCGTCATTTTGGAAAACAGGGCAAGTTATATCCTTGATACATTGGACCTTTAGAGATACTGGAATGGGTTGGAGAGGTGGAATATCAGATGGTATTTACACCACAATTCAGTTCAGTTCATATTGTGTTCCACGTATCTCAGTTGAAGAAGTATCATCCTGATCCTGACCATGTGATCAAATGGGATCATGTTGACCTAGATTCAGATTCTTTATTGGTACATATCCCGATGCAGATTGTGGATAGGAAAGAGAAAGTCTTGCATGGAAAAATCATTAGTCCAGTGTGGGTTTTATAGAAACATGGTCATATTTAGAAAGAGACTTGGGAACATGAGAAGGAAATGAAATAGAAATGTCCATAACTCTTTCAGGGTAGTGAGGGTTTTCTACTTTCCAAGGACGGAAAGATCAATGGCGGGGAGAATGTAGTACCCTTGGTTTCTAGTATATAAACATTAATTGATGATTTTGATGGTTATAAAGTGTAAAGTTGAAGGATGAGAGATTTGGGTGAACTCTAAATAATTTTTTGGGGCTAAAGTAGATGCATACGGGTTGTGCATGGTTTGTCTAAATAGTGTGGATATCTTAGGAGAAACCATGTGCAGTTTCAGTTTTGAGGCAGTAGCTTCAAAATTTTTTGAGCATGGTTAGGGAGACTATGTGAGAAGGTTGTGTAGGGGTTTCCTTAAAGCAGTATCTAATACTTTTTTAGCATAAAATTTCTCTAACCGCGTGGTCTAACCGCGCATAGAGTTAAAGTTAGATCCTTAAAAATAGGATCTCACTCATTTTTGAGATATCTCCATTGTTTTTTTACCATTCACCCCTAACTAAATATTACTCTCAATTTAAGGTATGATAACCTATACCAATCATTTTGGAGTTAATCTGGAGCTCTCCCTTAGTGTTTTCAAGCCTGATTCTTGCAGTAAGTGACGTTCTTCACTGTTCTTGTCTCGTTTCTTAGATCTACTTAGATATACTTCTCCTCTCCTATTTATTTTTCATATATATGCTTTTTATGGGTATATATATGTTAGGGAATTCAAAATATGATGATATTTGGGTTCTTTGATGGTATTAGAAGAGATCTAAGTCCGTTTTTGGGGAGTTTCAACTCGATTGCTAGACAATTTTTCATCCATTGTTGATTTTTGCCAAAACCTTCGAGGTAGGTGGATTTTCTATATACTCATCTTGATAGAATTGATTTTATCAGTTTCAAATTGGTTTATTTTAATGTAATTGATTGAGAAATTCATGTAATAAATCTTCTTTGGGGATGATTTATGGTTTTGGGTGAAATTGTGTGATCTTGGTGAATTGTTGTGCAAAGTGATTTAGTTTATTGAATTTAAAATAGTGATTTTAAATTATGGATTTTCTAGAATTTCTAAATGATTTGATGAAAAATGGGTTTTCAATAAAAATGGTTTTTTATTGAAATGTTTTGGCATTGAAATGGTTTTAATGGAAATGGATTTTAATAAAAAGGTGTTTTTATTGATAGGGTTTTTTTTGGCATGATCCTTGAGCATACTTGGTGTGTGTGTTCATGTTATATTTACAGGGTTTGGTTGAAATATGAACTTTTGATTAGTTATAAAGGTCAAATGGAACATGTGATATAATTACCTTGTGATGACTTGGTAGATCAACGAGAAACCGCTCATGAGTATGGAACTTTCATCATGTAGCATGCATGGTTGGTTATGTGGATGTGTGGAATGGATTGGGTATGCCAAAGGAATATTTAGAAATGGTTTTAAATCTTGTTTAGTTATTTTTATAGAAAAATAACTTGCTGGAAAAAACTGGTTTCAATTGCACTTGTATGCTTTTGGTTATAAATGATTTTAGAAACTTATTTATATTTAGTTATAAACTATTCTGAGAAATTGTTTTATATAAAATATTTTATATAATTATTGCTAACTCTTCTATACTAGTGTAATGAGTAGGGAATTCATTTGAAAAAACCTACTGAGTGTTATACTCACCCCTACTTTGGAACTTTGGTGCTTTTGCAGATGCTATCTTCCGGGACATGGGCAAAGGTAAAGTATCACATGTTTTTAGAACCACCTCATGATACTTGGGTTGTTCGTTGATTGTGAATCTTGGAGATTGTGGAGCATGAAGTCTTGTGGTCTTTTGAGAGTGTTTAGTTCTTTATACACTATTTACTTGGATACTTGTTTGGACTTCCACTATTTCACACTTTGGAGTGGATTTGATATGAATAAAGTAGTTGTGTTGTCTTGATTTTGTTCATGCATCATTTAGTGAACGGTTTGGTTATGGTTTTTTGGTTTATCAGTTTATTTATTAAAGGTTAAATCATCCCCAACTTGTATTTGAAACCCCTCGGCATTTATTTCCAGCCTTTGGCATATTAGGGATGTTTCTTAAGGCCAAGTAATGATTTTTTGTATTCTCAAGCCAATGGGAATAAGCAAGTCAATATAAGTTTCATCAAACTTCACATAAAATTATTCTTCAAAAATCCTTGAATTTTTATTAAACACTCTATATGATTTATAAATAGTATAATATCCTAGAAAGATTCCTTCATCAGCCTTTGGATCAAATTTACCAAGGTTTTCCTTAGTATTCAAGATACACACCTTACATCCAAATAATTTGAAGTACTTTACTTTAGGTTTTATATTGTTTCAATGTTCATATGGTGTATTTTTAATAATTTTTCTTATTAAAACTCTATTAATGATATAATAGGATGTGTTTATAAATTATGTACCAAAATAGGTAGTAATGTTGTATTCATTCAGCATCATACTTCTCATTTCTTGAATAGTTTTGTTTCTTCTTTCAATAATCCCATTTTGTTGAGGTGTTCTTGGTGTAGAGAAGGTGTGTTTAATAACTGTATTTGAGTAAAAATAATTAAATCCTTGATTCTAAAATTATCCACCACGATCAATTCTTAATTAAATTATTTTAAAATCATTTTCATTTTGAACAATTTTACAAAAACTTTCAAAAACAGTGATATTAGGTCCAAGTTGTGTTTTGGTTGTATTTGTTGTCAATCAATCAGTATGATGAAGAAATAAAGGATGTTTAGAAAGGTGATGAATGAGAATTTAGATTAAAAGGGATTTAAAGAAAGAAGTTTTATGGGTGATCAGTTTTGCTGAAAAATAAGAAAGGTATTCTGAATCATTTTACTTTCATGAAATATTGTATTGGTTTCAAAACAATCATATTGACCTTTATTTTGAAAAGAATCTGATCCATGTTCTCAAAAGAATCATATCCATGGTTTCAAAAGAATTGGACTTGCAAAAGAATCACACTCAATCTATCCATCATAATGAGGAATTGATTGTAATCTGGAATGAAAGAATCGGTTGCATGGAAACAATTGTTTTTGGGTTATATTTTGAAGATAATCAGACCCATGTATTCTGACAATCAGACTCATGTATTCATAAAGTTTTTTCTCAGGATAATAAGGAAATAAATAAACTTGAATTAATGGAAAGTTATGATACTTTACTATGTAAATGTGATGATACTTTGCTGATTTGTATTTCATATAAATCATGAATTGATGCGAGAACTTGTGATGTAAGATTGATAGAATAAAGGAGGAGTGAAAGAGATGCTGCCAATTGGAAAAGAATAAAATTAAAATTTATCGTATCCATATGATAGAGAGAAAGAAGTGGTACCAATTGTTTTTCAAAACAATTGTATCTAGTTTAAAGAGGCAGTGCTGATTGAAGAAGCTAGACCAATAAGAAGATAAAGAGATAATATCGATTGTCTTTCAAAACAATTGGATTCCAGGTGAAAGTAAGAAAATTAGTGCCGATGAATGGTGGTTATGATGAAAGAGTCGTGATGATGGAAGAGTAATGGTCATACAGATTGAAAATTAATGGTCATGCAGATGGAAGAGTAATAGTCATGCTGATGGAAATAGTCATGCCAACGGAAAGAGTTGTGCCGATGGAAAATAGGAAAGAGTTGTGCTGATGGAAGAGTAATGCTCATGCAGATTGAAAAGTAATGGTCGTGTAGATGGAAGAGTAATAGTCGTGCCGATGGAAATAGTTGTGCCGATGGAAAGAGTCAGAGGAAAGAGTCATGCCGATGGAAAAGAGGAAAGAGTCATGTCGATGGAAAGAAAGAGTGAAGATATGATGCCTGTAATTCCAACATGGTAATAGATTTGTTTTTCATCGGATCACAGGTGAAAGTGAAAGAAAAGATATGGTGGCGATTAAATACCATTGTACCCTAAAACAATCATACTCAACAATCGTACCTAGAATATAGGGTTTTCTAAATGAAAAATTGTTTTTGTTTCTGAATTTAAAAACAGGTATGATGATGCACATAAAAGGGATGAATAAGGAGATAAAATTTGAATAAGAATCAATAAAGTTATAGAATCTTTGATGAAGTCAAAACATATCACATAATTTCAGGGGGAAATTAAAATTTGGGAAAATTTGAGTGAGCAATAATTGTCACCTATAAAAGGAGGATATACTTTGTACTTTCTAACAATGAGCACTTTTAACAATAGATGAGAGAGAAGATCTTGGTTTTAGAGAGAGAATAAGATGTTAAGATTATTCAACTTGAATTTTGTTTTAAAGTGTTCATCATATCAGGATGAATTAATCAGTTTCGAGTTTTCCGTACTGGGTGTTTCATTATTGGGCTTCTCATGCTGAAGAAGAATCATACTGAGTCTCTATCGATCTCAAGTTTTGAAGTGGTGATGATTATATTTGTCATGACTATTTCATACATGTTTTGAAGTGGTGTCGATTCTATTTGTCTTGACTATTACATACATGTTTTGATGTGGTGCCAATTATATTTGTCTTGACTATTGTATGAAAGCATTAGAGTGGTGTCGATTATATTCTATTGTAGACTGAGAAGAATCAGACTGGGAGCATCGTACTTAGGGTAATTGGATAGATTGTTTTACATAGTCCAAGAGGTTATTACCTTTCTTCTAGGTAAGTAAAAAAAGAATTTTTTTACAATTGAATACATTTGGTGAATTGAAAAGAAGCGCAGGTAACATGAGTTGTTACAAAAGAAATTGTATTTCCCTATTATGCTAGGAGAGAGCACACACACTAGAGATATTGTTTCATAGTGCTACTTGAGTGTAAGGGTATATCCTACTCGTTGTAATCCAAGGATTGTTTTCTTAGTGGATTGTATAGTATTGGATCATTTCCAAACCATACTAAGAACATAGCTATTCTTTTTGAATAGTGAACCTTGTAAATCTTTATGTTCCTGTGGATTTGTATTGAGTTTGTTTTTAGTAGGGAATTAAAATATCTAACAGGAGGTGAAGGTTGTTTCAATTGAAAAGAAACATAAAAGAAAAAGAGTATCACTGATTCACCCCTCCCCCTCCCAGTGATACAATACATTGACTGGGCACATTCAAGTGAATACTTCACTTTTTAGTTATAGAAAATAAACCCAACTGAATCTTGAAAAATCATCAAATAAGACATAAACATATAATTTTGAAACCAAACTTGCTACCCTATATGTTCCAAAAAAATATATATATGTAAAAGTTCTAGTGGTTTATATGTAGAAACTTTGTTAATTTATTTGAAGCATGATTTGAGTTTTTTTACAATTTGATATGAATCCCAAAATTAATCATTGTCAAATTTAAGACTGGGAAAATCCAAAAATAAACATTTATTAGATAATTTATGAAAAGAAAATATATTACAATATCCAAGTTTCCTATGACATATCCATGACTCATTTGTCTCAATAGTTAAACAATTCACATTTTTTTTCATACAAGGAATTTAGATCCAAAGTATATATATTTTCAGTTCTGGGTGCACTAAATTTAAGCTGATTATCTTTGAAATCCGAGAAATAATTGTTAAATAAATCTATATAAAATCCATAATCACAAAGCTGAGAAAGACTTATCAGGTTTTTATTTAACCCTTTTACATACAACACTTTTTTGATCGATATTATCTTTAGATCACCAATATTTCCAACTCCAACAATCTTTCCTTTTGCATTGTCTCCAAAATTAACCAGTTATCCTTTAATTTTTGTCAGTGTATAGAAATTTGAAGAGTCTCCACTCATGTGTCTGGAGAAGACACTATCCATATACAATATATCTTTTTTTTCTTTTTGTATTTTACTTAAAAAAACATTTAAACAAATGTTTGGTTTGGTAACCATATTTTCTTTGGTCTAGCTATGTCAGTAAGAAAAGATATGGGAATCCAGATTTACCTTATTTTACCAAAATTTATATTACTACCTTCAGAAATATTTTTAGAAATGTAAGCCTATTTTATTCCACTTATCTGCGACTTTATTAAGTAACATTTATTAGAATTATATCCTTTTGTTTCATAGAAGAAGTAGGTAGATTTTTTTTGAATTGGTTAGAAAATAGTTTTTGTATAATTTTGATTTTTCACCCTTGATTTATATTCCATATTTTTATATTTTAATGACATTTTTACCAAGAATATCATTTAGATATTTTTATCCTTTAGTTAAAATACTATCAACACTTTTAAAAGATTCTACTTCATACTATAGTTATTTTATTTTAATTTTATTAATTTTACATTTTGATGTAGATGTATAAAAAAATTTATTTTATTTCTTAATGTTGTTTTAACATTACATATTTTTCATTTAAAACAACATTGTGAAAATTTTTCAGCGACTTGTGTTTATTTATTAAAGAATCAGATTTCTATTCTAATATTGAGTAGTAAGTAACTTATTTATTATTTGAGAATCTATCAGAGTTAGAGGTAGAAGAGTAATAGGTTTGTACCTATTCTTCTTCCTCAGCCATAAAGCACATATTTTAAAATATGGAGTATGAATCAAAGACATACCTTCTCTTGGATCAACCATTGATATATACTTTTTATATACCTTATTCTTTTAATCTTTTTAGATATTTATCCAAAAATATTTCCTCCGATAACAATTGTTAGGTCGGAATAATACAAATATACACAATAGGGGGCAAATTGTGTCTTTTCGGTAACCTTGAAAGATTCTCACTTTTGACTATCCTTTCATTTTATGAAGATGTGAAATGTTCTATTTTATAAATTATTTGAGTAGTAGATAATCAATAAAGAATAACACATAAATTTTTATAGTGGTTCGGAGCATAGAGATCCCCTAGTCCACTTCACCATCTCTCTCTCTGTGTGTAGTAAAGAAGAACTCATCAATTTTATTATTATGCACCTAATTTATTTTATATGGTGTATATTCTACCATTTTAAATTTTATATCATTAATCCTTTATAATTCATGATATTTTAAGTATTAATTTGAAATATTTTATCCAAGGGTATTTTAATTTAAAGTTACCAAGTGGTAAAGGGTTTCTTAACTCAATTTCCTTTCATTAGGTCAATACCCTTCTTCAATGACTTTGTTATGCCATGATTATGTGTGATTTGATCTCTAAATTGATTTATTATGTATTTAAACTTGTTTTTTCATGTATTTAAATTTATTACACATAATCTCTCTATTAATTAATTCTAAATTCAATGATATGATCTTTGTAAGGGTTATTCATCTCAAATTTCCTTTCCTTGGGACATATGTTTATGATATGCACATATCTTATTTTATGAGGTATATATGCTAACCCTTTGACATAATATATCAATAATATACTTGTGTTCATGATATTTAAAGTTTCATTTTACTTTATTCATTCATGGGGCTTATGATTTAAGTGTTAGTAAAGTGAAAAGGCTTTATGTTACATTTTATTTTATTTTCAGGATTGTTTATGTTCAAGGTTCCTTGGGGTGATCATATGATCTTATTTTCTAGAATCAAATATATTTATTATTATATGGTCCTAATTTTTTTACATATTTACTTTCCATTTCCCACCTTATCTAATAAAGAAACATAACAAATTTGTTTGTAAGTGCTATCGATCTTGTATCTTCTTTTAGATTGAGAATCTTTCTCTTCAATATTAATATTTTCTAAAATGTTTTCAAAAATATTATTTTATAAAAATACATGTTTTATTAAATCTATTTTAAAATATCTTCTACCTTCTTTTAAAATTTTTTTAAAGGGAATTTCTTAATGTTTTCCAAATGGGTCACTTTTGACTCCCTTTTCAAAATATTTGAAGAGAATTGTTTATTTCTAAAATTTACAACATGAAAGGATTTTACCACTATCATGAACATTATTTTCTTTGGAGATTCCTTTATAAATTTACATGTTTATTTTCAATGAAAAATATTTTCACAATATTTTATGAATTTTTAGTTTTTTAAAAGTTTCCAAGTGAAAAAGGTATTTTCCTCAAAAATGTTTTTAATGATCTTTTAATCATATTTCCATTCATCAACATCAACAACCCTTGATGTTACTTATGATCAATATGGGATATTTTTTATTGATACCATCCTCATTCTTTTCATATATGAATTATTATTATTTAAAATAGATTTTCATGGAACCTATTTCTTTTCCAGGGGTTAATCATGTTTTAAAGAGATTGTATTAGAACCCATTTATTTTCCATGAGCTACTCATTTTATGAAAGGAATAATGGTTATTCATATGATTTTTATGATTAGTTTTGAGTTATATTTATTTTATTCATGATATGGTCCTTGGAAATTGTTTACAAAGGGTTGATCCCAATTATATATTAAGGGTGAGACTAATATATCTTATATGATGGGTGTGCCTATATAGTACCCCAATGAATTGGGTAATTATTATGTTATCTAGATAATTACATTAGATGTCATCTGTATGGTTATTTAAATTGTAAGGGTTTTGTAAGGGTTTTATGATGATGATTTCCCAAGGTACCAACACGTTTTCTTTATGCTTTCTATGGGTTATAAATGTTTCATTTGATTATGGTTAAAATCACATTTCTCACGATTATTGATTCTTATGAATCTTGTCATATAGTAAATATTTGTGCCATGTTTTATGATTGATGATCCATGTATTGATAAGTATGAATTCTCTTATGTTATACTCATATACTTTGATTAATTCATCATACCCTTATGATCATCTTACTATCACTAATGACATTCAGTTGTTAATGCTTATGTTTACCCTTACAGAGCATTTTATCTCACCTTTCTTATGTTTACTTTTACCCAAATTATGAAGAATGATGAAAAATGATTTGTGTCTAGAAATGTTTCATATGTGGATAATTTTGAGGAATTAATATGGAATATGAAAATCTAGGTATTGTGGGAGAAATACTCTCTTGAATTCATGAGTATTGTTTATTTAAGAGATTTTCCTAATTATACAAATCTATAAACATAAAAGGTCATTGGTTATCATAGTGACCCAATATTTCCTTTTGATTTTGTAAGTTTTTATGGTAAAAATTGGGCCACATTTATCAGTATCAAAGCCAAAAATGTAAATTTTATGTTTTAGCATCGAATCTAGGAGTACATGTTCATGGATGTTATATAGGTTGTGCCTCCAGGTTGAAAAGGCATGATAGTTCAGGTTGTGCCTCTAGATAGAAAAAGGAAGCTAGTTGGGTTGTGCCTCTAGTTAGAAAAAGGCATGATAATTGGGTTATGACTCTAGGTTTTAAAATTTAGTCTTTGGTTGTTCCTCAAGGGTTTAAAAAATATAGTTTTAATGGGAAATAACTCCCTTTAAAAGTTATAGTGTTCAATATAGTGAGTTACATCTCTCTATACATTTGATATGGGTGAAGAGTAGATGTAGGATTATTTAGATTCAAGCTACTATAAAAATAATTGTGATGATTTATTTTTATTTACCCTATATAAATAAACTTTGTTGACTAGAGAAGATGGAAAGAGGGGGGGGGGGGGGGGTTAATTTCCATTTTAAAAATTAAAGAAAAAGGTAATGGTAAATTCCAATCTAAACGATATTTATATGATAAAGTGATAAATTTTAAAATTATATAAAGAAATAAATTTATAAGTTTGATATATTTTAAAATTTTAATTTCAATATTATTTGTTTGAGTTTTCATAATGTAAAATGAGATTATCATATTTATGAAATTATATGTATCTATTTTAAATGATGAAAATCATAAATTAAAAGAGAGAGAAAAAACAATTTGATAAAGGAGTTTGATAATAGATCAGTGTGAGCTCCTACATATCTTACCCTTATCTTGATAGGTTGAAATTATTAATCCATTTATTTTGGTGGTGATCAAGAAATCTATCCCTTACAATTATGGTCACGAGAACCCTAATAAACTTTTTTGGTAGCCAAGGAACCCATCCACCACTTTTTCGGTAGTGATAACCAATTGTAGAAGGAGAGGAGAAAAAAAGAGGTTTTCTTGGTGAAAACCCATTATAACAATTCTCCCTAAAACTCTCATATAGATTTTTACAATTGATATTAGAGATAGAGAGGTGATGTTAGATGAAATCCTTAAGAGATTAAGAATTTTATTTGTATCATTGAAGCAAGGCATTTATATTGCTAGAGATTTTTCATGAGGACGTTGTTGATTTGATTCCAAGTGTTTTTTAATTCCTATATGAGAATTTAATTTTAAAATTTAATCCTTATATAGCCTCAAAAAGATATATAATGGTTCTAGAATTCACCAGACTCATTAAAGTTTAAGAAGACTGAAATAAATACTTTTTTATCACATTAAATGTACCTTAGAGAGAGCAGTGTCTATGCCACAGGAAACCCAGTGCACCTCATCGAATGATTGGTGGTACACCTACAACATACTTGATCTAGAAATTCCCCATTGACTATTTTCTATTGTCCAATGGATGGTTGGTGGCCTTTTGGAAGATTGTTGTAATTATAGAACTGACACTGGATGGCTGGTGCTCCTCCACTGCTTGGCCGATATCCTTTTGTTGCATCAGGAGGATCTATCCATTACTTCCAGCTATCTAGTGTCTCTAAACCACCTATCCAACATAGCTTAGGATTCAGTAAGAATTTATTTAGTGCTTTAAGATGCTTTTACACCTTTATTTGACCAATGAAAATTTCTTCTATGATTTCAAACCATGATAAAAGATAGGTCTAATATTTTAAATATATTATTAAGATCCCTTTTTATAGACTTTAACATCTTCATTTAGTTCATCAAATACATGACTAAAATACCAAAAGGTGAGACTGAAATTTACTCAAATGAAAATATTAGAAACATTAATGAGTGTTTTTGATCATGAAAACACCATGAGAGAGAGAGAGAGGTAAAACAAACTTAACTTTGATAAAATATTGAAAATATTTTAAAAGGTCAATTCACCCCCTTCTTGACTGTTCAACCATTCTCAATAGGATTTAACAATTGGTATCAAAGGGGGATCCCTAGATTTAGAATATTTTATATTATTTTTTAATCAAATTATGACTTAAATAGTCAAGGGGAAAATATTGGTTTTGATACAGTGATAATGAATGTTAATGATGGATAAACACCTTCAAGACCTCCACTTTTTTATGGAACTGATTATAGATACTAGAAATGTAACACCCTGAGATTTTATGAGAAATATTATTTTTAATTTTTTTGATGTCTTGTGTTGTACGCTACACCAAGATTAACTTGAACTATACACAACACCGTATTAGATTTTAGTATACACAAACACTATTCTTGGCTTGTGTTGCATGCAAGAGTGACCTTCCTCGATAACGTGTGTTGTATGCAATACTGAGTTTCACTAAACAACGATGTATTGTTATAATATTATTATTAACTATCCATTATGAATATTATTAAAAACATTTTGAATTTTATAACATTATCATTCATCTTAAAAATTATTTAGAAGATGGTATGAGAACAAAATAAAATTTTTGGGTAAAATAAGTATTTTTCAAAAAATGCAGTTTTGCCGCCTTTTGATGGCACACCCACTTTAAATCTAGTTTTTGATACATTTATAATTTCAACTTGAAAAAAAAACTTATTCATTTTAATAAGGATATAAAAATTAACTTTGGATAATTTTTTAATATTTTTATGTAAACTTTAATATTTTGATGAATAGTAAAAATACGCTAAATTTTAATTAAAAACAACATTTTTTCATCAAGATAAATTATATGGTTAAATTAAAATATTGAATGGTTTTAAAGTATAAATATAATATATTTTTACCATTTAATATAATATAAGTCATTATCATTAATTTTACATTGAATTCATAGGTAAAAACATTTCAATCTTTCGCAATGTTTTAACTTTTAAAACCCGTTTTCTCAACAGCGGGATTAATTTTAAATTAAATACTGAAAATTATGTGTTTTGAATTTGGAAAAATGGATTAAATATTTGGAATCATTAGGTACAAATTATATTAATAGGATACTTTTTTATTTTTAGACATTATGAATAGTAACTACGGTAATTTTTTTTACTACAGTTAAAGGTAAATCGGGTAATTAAGGGTAAAAATAAGATTATAAAATTAACCTAACACCTACCAAAATTCTATTGGACAAATAAAAGTAGACCCATATCACATAAGGGTTGTAATAGATTCATTTCATGGACTTTTTACCATGAAAATGATGTAATTATTATTAAAACCAAAGAAAGTGACAACGTGTCACTCTCTTATATCTTATAATTGTAATAATTTTAATTTAGTGATAAAATTCATAGAACTTCGAACCTAAATAGTCACAAGAAATATAATAAAATTATATAAATCATGTGAATTTATTTATAATTTTTAGGGATTAAATAATTATCATTAATGATGACACAATAGTGATGTATAAATTATTTTATTGATTGAAATATCAAATAAATGGTTTTAAAAATATTAAAATAAATATTATATGAACTATTTAATGTGATCCACGAATTTTTTAGATAAGTATGACATGTTTTTAATCTATTAAATATTTTTGTTCTAATATATCCTCTGTGTGGATTTTATTTAAATTCAAATAAATGACTAGTGACAAAATTGACACTTGTTATTTTATAAAAATAACATATTATTAAATTATTTAAAAATCAAAAAATTATTTAAAAATTATAAATTGAAATTTATATGGTCGAAAATGTCATAAAGTATCCAATTATGGACAATTCACAACACATAAGTAATTATTTATAACAATTTAAAATTTAGAATATTATTACCACAAATAAAATTAAATAGATTAAATAAGGATAAATCAAGTTGATACGGTTTAAAATAAATTCCCAACATGTATAAATTTTATTTTATGATTAGATTAAAAATCTATCTCATCTCATCTTCAAATTTTAGTCATTTTGGAGGGTTTTAGGTGGGTTTTGAGTTTATTATAAATTAATATTTTAGAGGTTTCCAAAAGTACCCCTCTCATCTCTTATAAACGGGCACCTCCTCCCTATACACTTAATACCATTTTTGAGCTTTCAAATTAGTCCAAACTCTTCCCATTTAACTTATCCCCTTCCCTAGAAACATAATAGAGGTCCTGGTCTTCTCAAAAGACCAACTTTAGTGCCTTAAGAGGAAGTTCAAAGGAAGTGCGTCGAAGAAGAGGTGATCTCTTCTACCGATTCTTTCAAGTTTCTTTATTCTTATACTTCCTCTTATTTAGTTGTTTAATTATAAAGTAATAACATAAGTATCAATAATATACTTATATGTTACTATAAATATCAAACAACCCTATTTCACCTTATATCCATCCTACGAAAAATGAAATCACCGTGCGTGCATACGTACGACTTACCGTCTCCACACCGTGGTGTAATCTAATTTCCACCGCCACCATACTTGGATGGGTATAATTGTGGAAATAATGACTATATATGATTATTATAACATCATACTTATTCTGATATATTATATCATCAACTCCAATTCCATTCAATAATTATGGGAATGATATCATCGCTCGTGCGTACGTACGGATTACCGTCTCCACGACGCGATGAGATTCATTCTCCATGTTAACCATTCCAGAATGATTATAAAGTATATATAATAAATAATCATGAAATATATGAAATAATAATGATATAGGATTTATGTATAAGTTATTTACTTACTTCCATTCAATTTAATAAGGAAACGAAAACAACGTTCATGCGTACATACGACCTACTGTCTCCATGAACGATGTATTTCATTCCATTTATTGATCTATTATATATATTTATATTCTGAATATATATTATATATAAATAATGTTTTACATTATTTAAGTAAGTAATCATGATCTAAGTAATCATATGAATAATTACAAGTCAAAACACGTACGATAAATGAAATGATTTTACCCAAAACGCTGATTTAACATGGGATTGACAAATAAACGGATAATATAAAGTCGTAAGGGAATCATATATGATATAAAAACTATTATTATGGTTATATTATAAGTTAATAATATGTTTAAACCCACTATATAGAAGTCTCAGACACATACGGAAGAAATTGGACATAAGGTAAGGGATTATTTTGTCTCACTTTTATTTCTGTGAGACATATACTGTAATCACCATCTATTTATTTTGTATGGTGTTTATGATTCCCATGAATGTTTTATGATTTTTATTATGGAGGATATGATATTTACATATGCATGTAATTTTCTTTATTTTATGACACGTATGATTCCACTGATCTTAAAAGGTAAGGGATAATTATTCCAATCTCGTTCTTATTCAGGATTGTTTATTCCTAAGTATTTAATGGGGTTATGTTTATCATCTATATCCATGTTTTCTAAAAATATTTTATAAAATGTTTACTATTATTCCAAGTACGTTTAAAGTAATTTTTACCCTTTTATGACTTTTACCACAAGGTACGGAAGGAATATTTCTTTTTTTTACCATATGAGGTACTTTTTGACTTTTCAGCAAAAGTACGATGAGAATGGTTTTTTTAACTTATACGGAATGAACAGATTTTTACGGTTTCATAACGACTTATTTTTATGAAGCTTCCTCTACACGATTTCATGATTATTTTCAAAAAAATCATTTTCTTATAAAATTACAAGGGATGATTTGAAAAGAAAATGATTTTGAAGAAGAAAGGATATTTTCCTCAAGAATTCATTTCAAGTGTTTTATCAAAACTATTTCCCATCTAAGATGACATTATTTAATATGATTATGTTTCAAGTATAATGTATCTATTATTTAAATGGTTTTATTTTTATTATGATGAAATGATATCCATTTGTTTTATATGGATTATGTTATGATTGTATGATGTTTATGAAACCAATTTTATTCTTTGGGTTATGATGAATGATTTATGATTGTTTTGTGGCACACGTAAGAATGATTTAATTATGAGATGGGTGGGACCTATATATTCTTCCAATTCATTGGGTAATTATTTATATCTCATGATATAGACATGGATAAAACGGTAAGTAAAATCCGGTTCAGTAATACAGGGCTGAAATGGCTGGTAAAACCAGTTTAGTAATGAACTTTGTCTACTATGATGGTCTTGGTAGCAATGACTTGGATAATATGGAAATCATATCATGTGCTTAATGGTTTTCCACAATTACATGTTTTATTCCCATGACATTTTATCATGATTAATGTTCATTTATGATCTATGCCTTATGTACTGCCAAGATTTATGTCATTACTCATGATTTTGACGTTTTATGTTTATGTTTTTACGTTCAAATGTTTATGGGTTATTTTATATTCTCAATGTTTTCCCTTACTAAGAATTTGAGCTCACCCTTTTTATGTTTTCTTTTCCCCAGTATATAAACAAAAGGTTTTAGGTAATAAAACAAAATGGAAAGATCTTTATGGGAGATTTTGAAGATCTTTCACTATGATTAGAATATTATGTTCCGAGTTTCCAAAGACACTAAACTATTACAGTCCTTGGGTGTTTGTTTTTGTTATGTATTAAGTATTCCGAAAAAGTAATGTAATGTCCATGTATGTCAAGCTTGGGTCTCTAGAGTTGGTATCATAGGAAAGGTTTAGTTAATCTTTGGAAACTAAGATACGAAATCTTTAGTGAGACCCCTAGAGATATTTCTAAGGTATGTCTAGGGATGTATGTAAGGTTAAGTATAAATTATAGGTTATAATCCTAGAATTAAGATAATGATCATGAATAACCTATGATTAAACCTATGATGTTAGAGATTGAATGTGCTCCCCTTGATTATGTTGTTTTCCTAGTATGATTTTTGCCTCTCACACTATTCTTTTTGGGTTTTATAAAATGGATAGAAATAGGAAGATTCATGATAATGGAGGATATGATAGACAATGGAATGATATTATTCATGAGAAACCAAATGAAACGGGATTTGGAAGTCCAAACATCGTTATTATGCCTAATCAGCAATCTCATAATATGATCAATAATCTCAACTTTGGTAAGTTTCCTGACCCAGCTAATAAGAGAAATATGAAGTTTCATGATGATCATAGAGGAAAGAAAGTTCAATTTCCATCATGTAAATCATGTGGTAAGAGGCATCAAGGAGAATGTTTCAAAGGAACTGGAAGATGCTTTGGGTGTGGAAAAGAAGGACACAAATCCAGTAATTGAAAAGGAAAAGGTTCAGTTAATACCATGGACAAGGATAATGGTATTTCTAAGACATCAACAATGGTTAAATGTTTTAAATGTGGAATGTAAGAGCATTATGCAAACCAATTCCCTAAGGGAAAATCTCATGAAGATAATCAACATGGTCATATGAGTAGTATTTATGTTGATGATGATGAAGAGACTACAAATGATATATGATATGAAAGAAGTGTTGAGGAATAAAATGATGAAGCTCTATAAATGGTTTAAGAATGTAGTGGAATGATTGTAATTTTATCAAGAGTTATTTTGTATAGGTAATTTAATGGTACTATGGAATAAAGAAACATTTAAGGATTGTTACACTATTGTTTTTCCTAAATTATTTGAAAGTATATGTTGAATGGTACTGGTTACCATGAAAGGTTATTCATATATTTTTGGAAAGTAGATGATATGTGCATAATGAAGGGATAAGGAGATAATGAGATGTTTGATAGTATTAATGATCTCATGACTGGTATAAGCACAAAGTGATATCATGGTTTGAGTATATAGATTTTTTAGTATTTTGGTATGTGGAAAGAGTTAAATTTTGACAGCATTCATGTTTTCACTAAGGTTCTATGGTAACTCGTGTTTCAAGAAAATACATGATTAAGGTATTCATATGTTTGGAATATGACCAACAAGATATATCTTATGATATATGTGGGATAAATGATGGTAATCACATGATTTGTATATGACCTCTCTAGTAATCTTTTTTCTTTATACTATGAGATTGGACAAAAGTATTT
Source organism: Viscum album (assembly GCA_963277665.1). Classification (NCBI taxonomy): domain Eukaryota; kingdom Viridiplantae; phylum Streptophyta; class Magnoliopsida; order Santalales; family Viscaceae; genus Viscum; species Viscum album. The sequence continues at coordinate 2,120,163,905 of OY728163.1, forward strand.
TGGATAAGCCTAAATAATAGAATGGATTAAGTTGTACATCAGATAGTATTGTTTAAGGCTAAAACTTTTTTTTCTAGAATATTTTAATAGTATAGTTTTAAAAAAAGGACAACCCGTAAGATGGGTGACAACCCATCGCGTCAGACAAGGATGCGAGAATCAAACCCACAACTAAAGTGCGACAGGCCTTTATCGCCTACCACTAGCCTACAAGAAGTCCCTGGTTTGTAGAAATTAGTTTTATTTTATTAAGTGGTATGATATATGAAGTATAAGTCCATTTTTGGAGCCATATACGATTAATATCACTATATATGGACTTATGTATATTTAATAACTTTTGCTAAACTTTTGTTTAAGATAGATGGAATGACCCATCATTCTATCACATGATCTGCTAACACTTCACGAATGAAAAATTAAACTTCATTTATTTAAGATATGAAGTGGAAATTCTTCAATAAATGACCAACGATGAGATTTTACCAAAATCAAGTAAGTATTTCTTCAAATTCAAATTCTTCAACTTTAGGGAAATGATCTTGAAAACCAAAAATGTTGTCCTAGTACCCTCATATCCGATGAATCAGATGGTACCTTAGATCATCAAAAATTTATGTCTTTGTGATTATTGGATTTTTCATAGCCATGTTCTCTACCACTCTCCATCAGAACATGATGGTTAGATTTCTCTTCAATATCCATGTTCTCACCTATGTTCTCCTATGTGGAAACCCAGTGATGAGTTAATTTGGATAACTGTTACATTTTATACTTTAGTTTTTAAAATAAAGTTTTAGTATTATTTTTTACAATGTGGGTTTATATGAAAGAAACTTTCAAGTAGTAAACAATTTATAACCCCAACGAATTTCGAGGGCGAAATTCATTTTAAGGGGGTAGAATGTAACACCCCGAGATTTTATGAGAAATATTCTTTTTACTTTTTTTGATGTCTTGTGTTGTACGCTGCACCAAGATCAACTTGCACTTTACGCAACACCGTATTAGCTTGTAATATACGCAAACACTATTCTTGGCTTGTGTTGCACGCAAGAGCGACCTTCCTCGATAGCGTGTGTTGTATGCAATACCGAGTTTCACTAAACAACGATATATTGTAATAATATTATTATGAACTAGTCGTTATGAATAGTATTAACCACATTTTGAATTTTATAACATTATAATTCGTCCTAAACATTATCTATAACATGGTATGAGAACAAAATAATTTTTTCGGGTAAAATAAGTATTTTTCAAAAAATGCAGTTTTGCCGCCTTTTGATAGCGCACCCACTTTAAATCTAGTTTTTGAAACATTTATAAGTTAAATTTGAAAAAATAAACTTATTCATTTTAATAATGATATAAAAATTAACTTTGAATAATTTTTTAATATTTTTCTGTTAACTTTAATATTTTGATGAATAGTAAAAATACGTTAAATTTTAATTAAAAACAACTTTTTTTTCATCAAGATAATTTATATGGCTAAATTAAAATATTGAATGGTTTCAAAGAATAAATAGAATATATTTTTACCATTTAATATAATTTAAGTCATTATAATTAATTTTACATTGAATTCATAGGTAAAAACATTTCAATCTTTTGCAATGTTTTAACTTTTAAAACCCGTTTTCTCAACAGCGGGATTAATTTTAAATTAAATACTGCAACTTCTGTGTTTTGAATTTGGAAAAATGGGTTCCATATTTGGAATCAGTTGGTATAAATTATATTAATAGGCTACTTTTTTATTTTTAGACATTATGAATAGTAACTACGTTAAATTTTATTTACTACAGTTAAAGATAAATCGGGTAATTAAGGGTAAAAATAAGATTATAAAATTAACTCAACACCTACAAAAATTCTATTTGATGAATAAAAGTCGACCCATATCAACTAAGTGTCGGAATATATTCATTTTATGGACTTTTGACCATGAAAAGGATGTAATTATTATTAAAACCAAAGAAAGTTACAACATGTCACTCTCTTATATATTATAAGCGTAATAATTTTAATTTAGTGATAAAATTCATAAAACTTAAAACATAAATAGTAAACATAAATCTAATAAAATTATCTACATCATGTGAATTTATTTATAATTTTTAGGGATTAAATAATTATCATTAATGATGACACAATAGTGATGTATAAATTATTTTGTTGATTGAAATATCAAATAAATGGTTTTAAAAATATTAAAATAAATAATATATGAACTATTTAATGTGATCCCAGAAATTTCTAGATAAATATGACATTTTTTGAACCTATTAAATATTTTTTTTGAATATATCCTCTGTTTGGATTTTATTTAAATTCAAATAAATTACTAGTGACAAAATTGACACTATTGTTATTTTATAAAAATATCATATTATTAAATTGTTTAAAAATCACAAAATTATTTAAAAATTATAAATTGAAATTTATATGGTATAAAATGTCATAAAGTATCCAATTATGGAAAATTCACAACACATAAGTAATTATATATAATAATTTAAAATTTAGAATATTATTACCATAAATAAAATTAAATATATTAAATAAGGATAAATCAAGTTGATAAGGTTTAAAATAAATTTCCAACATGTATAAATTTTATTGGATGATAATATTACAACCCTATATCATCTCATATTCAAATTTGAGTCATTTTGGAGGTTTTTAGGTGGGTTTTGAGTTTATTATAAATTAATATTTTAGAGGTTTCCAAAAGTGCCCCTCTCCTCTCTTATAAAAGGGCACCTCCTACCTCTCCACTTCACACAATTTTTGAGCTTTCAAATTAGTCCAAACGCTACCCATTTAACTTCTAAACTTCCCTAGAAACATAATAGAGGTACTAGTTTTCTCAAAAGACCAACTTTAGTGCCTTAAGAGGAAGTTTAAAGGAAGTGCGTCGAAGAAGAGGTAATCTCTTCTACCGATTCTTTCAAGTTTCTTTATTCTTCTACTTCCTCTTATTTAGTTGTTTCATTATAAAGTAATAAAATAAGTATCACTAATATACTTCTATGTTATTATAAATATGAAACAACCCTATTTCACCTTATATTCATCCTATGAAAAACGAAATCACCGCGTGTGCGTACGTACGACTTATCGTCTCCACGCCACGGTGTAATCTGTTTTTCCACCACCACCATACTTGGATGGGTATAATTGTGTAAATAATGACTATATATGATTATTATAACATCATACTGATTCTGAGATATTATATCATCCACTCCAACTCCATTCAATAATTATGGGAATGATATCATCGCTTGTGCATACGTACGGATTACCGTCTCCACGGCGCGATGAGATTCATTCTCCATGTTAACCATTCCAGAATGATTATAAAGTATATATAATAAATAATCATGAAATATATGACATAATAATGATACTGTATTTATGTATATGTTATTTACTTACTTCCATTTAATTTAATAAGGAAACAAAAACAACATTCATGCATACGTACGACCTACCGTCTTCATGAACGATGTATTTCATTCCATTTATCGATCTATTATATATATGTATATTATGAATATATATTATATATAAATAATTTTTTACATTATGTAAGTAATTAATCATTATCTAAGTAATCATATTAATAATTACAAGTAAAAACACGTACGATAAATGAAATGATTTTACCCAAAACGCTGCTTTAACATGGAATTGACAAATAAACAGGTAATATAATGTCATAAGTGAATAATATATGATATCAAAACTATTATTATGGTTTTGTTATAAGTTAATAATATGTTTAAACCCACTATACAGGAGTCTCAGACACATACGGAAGAAATTGGACATATGGTAGGGGATTATTTTGTCTCACTTTTATTTCTATGAGACATATGCCTTTATCACCATCTATTTCTTTTGTATGGTGTTTATGGTTCCCATGAATGTTTTATGATTTTTATTATGGAGGATATGATATTTAAATATTCATGTAATTATATTTATTTTATGATGCGTATGATTCCACCGATCATAAAAGGTTAGGGATAATTATTCAAATCTCGTTCTTATCCAGGATTGTTTATTCGAAAGTATTTACTAGGGTTATGTTTATCATCAATATCCATGTTTTCTCAGAATGTTTTCATAAAATGTTTACTATTATTCCATGTATGTTTAAAGTTATTTTTACCCTTTTATGACTTTTACCACAAGGTATGGAAATAATCTTTCTTTTGTTTATCATACGAGGTACTTTTTGACTTTTCCAGCAAAAGTACGAGGAGAATGGTTTTTTCAACTTGTATGGAATGAAAATATTTTTATGGATTCATAATGCCTTATTTTAATGAAGCTTAATCTACATTATTTCATGATTATTTTCAAAAAAATACTTTTCTTATAAAATTACATGTAATTTTGTGAAAATAAAATGATTTTGAAGAAGAAAGGATATTTCCCTCAAGAATTCATTTCAAGTGTTTTATCAAAACTATTTCCCATATAAGATGAAATTATTTAATATGATTATGTTTCAAGTATAATGTATATATTATTTAAATGGTTTTATTTTTCTTATGATGAAATGATATCCATTTTTTTATATGTATTATGTTATGATGGGATGATGTTTATGAAACCCATTTTATTCTTTGGGTTATGATGAATAATTTATGATTGTTTTGTGGCACATGTAAGAATGATTTCATTATGAAATGGGTGAGACCTATATCTACCTCCAATTTATTAGGTAATGATTTATATCTCATGAGATAGACATTCCTGGAATGGTAAGTAAAATCCGGTTCAGTAATACTGGGCTGGAACGGCTAGTAAACCCAGTTCAGTAATGGACTTTGTCCACTATGATGGTCTTGGCTACAATGCCTTGGATACTATGAAAATAATATCATGTGATTAATGGTTTTACACAATTACATGTTTTATTACCATGATATTTTATCATGATTAATGTTCCTTTATGATCTATGCCTTATGTACTGTCAAGATTTATGTCATTACTCATGATTTTGATGTTTTATGTTCATGTTTTTACGTTCAAATGTTTATGGGTTGTTTTATATTCTCAATTTTTTCCCTTACTGAGCATTTGAGATCACCCTTTTTATGTTTTCTTTTCCCCAGGATATAAAGAAAGGTTTTATGTAAGAAAACAAAAGGGAAAGATCTTTATGGGAGATGTTGAAGATCTTTCACCATGATTAGAAGATTATGTTCTGAGTTTTCAAAGACACTAAACTATTATGGTCCTTGGGTGTCTTTTTTTGTTATGTATTAAGTATTCTGCAAAAGTAATGTAATTTCCATGTACGTCAATCTTGGGTCTCTACAAGAAATACCACATAAAGGATTTTATTAAACACTTGAGCATTGATAGTTGGATAATCATAGTGAAACTGTACAAACTACATAAATTTGATCCCAAAAAATTAGTTGGTAATGTTGTGGTATAGTATTTTCTAAATTACAAGGTGATGAATATTATTTATTGGAAAATTAATAGTAATGAATATAGTCACATTTATTCATAAAAAAACAACAATTTTTTTTTTTAAAATACTACAAGTTGCTCATCTAGGTTCAGATAAATTTATAAGAACTAAACCAGGCATGTTAAGAGCAGAGTATCAGAAATTTAAAATTGGAGAAGAGGAGACATTTAATTATTTTTTTATATATTTACAATTATTGAAAATAGAATGAGTGATTTAGTATAATGATTAGATAATTCTATTCTAGTTTAAAGGGTTTTAATATATCTAATTAATAAATGGAATGCTAAAAAGGTAGATATTTATTAAAGTAAAAAAATACAAGGAATATAAATTATACAAGATTATCAGATTATTACTGTAATATGAATTAGAATTGAAAATTTTTTCTTAAAAGAAGAATTCAAAAAGTAATGGTATTTATTTTAAATAAAAAATGCATGTTAATGATTACTCTTCTTAACAAACATAGTAGGTTGTTATATTGGGACTGGGGATGAGCCCGTAAGGGGCGCAACGACACCAGGTTTTCCCATTGTCACCGATTTCTTCCTCCGTCTCGGGTTGGGGCGCGACCTTCTCCCTGGAATTCTCTCAGCTTGTTCTTAGAGTGGTGGCCTCTCTCAGTTCGGAGACGTTCTTTGGATTTGTGGGCTCGGTGGTCTGGAGGTGTGGCAATGGATGATCGTTAGTCGAGATATGGTCCTCTGCGGTCGAGTTCCTATCTTCCTCATCGGCTCCAACATAGTGGTCGAATTTGGTCTTTTGCAGTCGAGATCCCAATATTATGTGGTTGAGATCCAGTCTTCCATCTTCCTCATTGGCTCTGGAACAATGGTCATATTTATAGTCTTCCATGGTGGGATCCAGGGCTTCCAGTCGAAGGTCGCGTTCTTTCCTTTCACGGCGTGCAGTCTGGTCGAGTTCCACCTCTACGGAGAGAGTCTTCCATGCCATTGGGGCCGAGATCTGTCTTTTTTTTTTCTCCATTAGGGTGGTCAGTTTCCGATCATCCCCAGTAGGATCCAGGTCTTCCGTAGTAAGGGACGGTCAAGCTCTGTTCTTCCGCAGAGATATTGAGATCCAGGTCTTTTGCATCATGCTCTGGCAGAGGGAGTGATTTGGTTAGTTGGTTGTGGTCCTCGTGTGTGGTCCTGATGGTGGCGACTGTATTTGAGGTGATTTGTGTCGTCAACGTTTATAGGGTGGCCTAGTTCTCGGTCTTCATAGGCTCCCCCCCACTTTTTGCTTGTTTTATCATTTTGGCCTCCTCTATGGGTTCTTTCCAGGCTCCGATCTACTCGGATTCAGGCCAGGAGTGGTGCTTCTAGTCCAGATCGACATGGTTCCCCTCTTTAGTGATGTTCCTTTGGTTTGGTTTCTAGGTATTCCAGTCCTGGGTGGAATTGACTTGGCCTCTTACATCTTGAAGTGTCTGGCTTCTTTGGGTGTCTCATCTGTGGTTTTAGTTTTTTAGGATCCTCGAGGGCAGTTGAAGCGGGGCTGTATTTCGATTACAATTATAGAATCCAGGTTGCTCGCTTTCTAGTTGTTTTTTATGAATGTATTTATATTTTTGAATGTTTTTCGTGGTGGTTTATATTTTCTTATATCCTGGGTTCAAGGGCCTTGCATCCTGACCTTTTTCAAGGGGAAACTTTAGATGATGTTCATACCAGGAAGTTTTCACCAGCCCATTGCTATCTGGATTTGGACATTTGAGAGGGTATCCATTTTGTCATCGATACCAGGCCCATAAAGATCTGCATGGGATAGCTAGCCGAGCAACAATGAGAAGGTGGAAGCTGGAGATAATAATTTTGATGTTGGGGAGGAGCTCTTCATGTTGTCTTGTTCTGGGTTTTGATGGTTTTTGGAATGTTAGGTAGCAGTTTTATGTCCTTAGGTCCTTGAAGTCATGTTGGTTTCCCCCCTTACCCATTAAAAGAGGATTATACTAATAAAAAAATTAATTTTCAGTCAGTTAATGCTTACTCTTATAACTTTGAATTACAAAGTAGTGAAAGACATTGAGTTTTATAGGTTTTCCAAGGGAGAATAAAAAATGTCTACTCAAGAAGAAGAAAAAGGAATTACCCATGAGATAATGAAAAAAGGGTAATTATGATAATAAATTCATATGTTATGAATAAAAATAAATAGGACACATCAAAACCAAATTACCAAGACTCAAGAATGATAATAAAATTAGATAATGATACAAAAATGAAAGGAAATAAATATCAGGTGGTTGGAGCTATACTTCAAATTTATATTCAAGTGATGAATATAGTACAAGAAAAGAATCAAAAAAATTATGCTTAATGGAATCATAAAAATAGGAAAGTCAATTAGATTATTCTTTCTCTTTTTATTCTTAATCTAATCCTTCTAAAGATTAGGTGTATGAATAAATTGATATAATCAATCATAAAGTTAACAAGATTACCATATTTTTCAAAAAACTCAATAGTAAACATAAGTATATTATTGCTAAAAATAAAAATTGAAAAATTCTCCTTATATTGATCTAGAAGGTGTTTAACTTGAAAAAATTAGAGTTAAAGATTATTAGTCTAAATTTGAAGAATATAAATGAATTAAATTAAATTTTATTTTGGAATAAAACAATAAACATATAAATGAAATTGAAAGGTTAAAGTAATATCTATCCACTTTTGTTTAATGAATAAAAAGTTATGATAAAATTATGAGTTTGAATAAAATAAAAAAAATCCCCCATGGGTGTAGCCTAATGGTTATTCCATTGAGGGGTCTCACGGGAGGTCTTAGGATCGAGTCTCCCTGAGTACTTGTAGGCATAATAGTTTATTTTTTTCTTTGTAATACACCTCCCCAAATTGTTTTAATAAAATGAAAAAAATAAAACTGGTATTGGATATGATAATATTTTACTAAAGATGTATAAAACATTATTTATTAAAAGTTTAAGTAGAATTATTTTGAGTGTTACATTATTTAGATGTAAAATGAAGGTTCATTATAAAAATGAATGATCCTTGAGTTTTCCATAGTCTCTTGGTCACACCAAGGATTTTATCTCAAAATAATTGTCTTTTAGATTACTGGTAAACTGTTACTTGAAATCAGTTTAGGTCCACAAGAATTATTTTTCTAACCTAATTGGACCCATATTTGTATGGTTACTATGAATTCTTAAATATGTTCATACAAAAAACTTGTCTTGGAAGCATAAAAAGGATGTGTAGTACATGGATAATGGATTTTCATGACATACAACTGTTGATATTTCTATATTTCTATATTTTAATAAGTATTATGGTGGTGGTTTCACTTTTAGTGACAATTCAACGGGAAAAGAAAATGGTTTTAGAGAACTTGGAATTTTAAATTTAGTTATTATCTCAAAGGTTTTTTTATTGAAGGTTTAAAACATAATTCAATAAGTATATTTCAGTTTTTTGATGATAATATTAATGTAAAATATGAAAATTAAAAGTGCATTATTTTCAAAAATAATATTTCTTGTTTTATACAAAACAATGGAAAATATTTATTCAATTATTTTTGCAGAGTTAATTAAACATAATGTTAAAATTTTAAATCTTGTAAAATCTAATAATGTTTTATGGAATCAAAGATTGGGCCATGGAAATTTCTAGTTGTTACACAAGATTTCCAAAACACAAAAAGTGTTGGATTTTCCTGAGTTCAAAATAGACAACACATATTTATGCAATTCATTATTAGGAGGTAAGAAACATAAATATTAATTTAAGTTTATCTAAGAGGTGAAAACTTCTAGACTACTTCAACTTCTACATTTTGATTTATTTTTCCCCTTTAAAACTACTAGTCTTGGAAGAAAAAGGTATGTATTTTTATTTATTGATGATTATATTAGATTTATATGGACTTATTTTCTTGCACATAAACCTGAGACTTTATGTAAATGTATTTCATATTGTAAATTGGTTCAAAATGAAAGAAATATATCCAGTTTTATCAATTACAAGTGAAAGAGGTGGTGAGTTATCATATCTAGAATTTGATAAATTCTGTGAAGATAATGGGTATAATCATAATTTTTCATCCACTATGAATCTACAAAAAAAATAATGTAGTAGAAAGGAAAAATAAGACTTTACATGAAATCACTAGGATAATGTTAAATGAGTACTCTTTACTAGAATATTTCTAGCTAGAAGTAGTTAACTTAGCCTATAATGTACCTAATCAAATTCTTCTTAGACCATTTTTAAAGAAGATACCTTATGAAATATAGAAATATATGAAACCTAAAATGGGTTATTTTAGTGTATTTAACTATAAATTTTACATTCTTAATACCAAATATGAACATGAAAATTTTGATTTAAAACCAAATAAAGTTATTTTTATAAGGTATTCTAATTAAAATTAAGAAATATTGAGTTTATAGTAAAATAACATTAGTATAATCTATGCATATTAAATTTTATGGAAATAATTTAGACAAAAGAAAATTTTATTTAGAAAAGGTTTTGGAAGAGTTTATAGATTTTAACTTTGATGAACATGAAAATTCATATTTGGATACATCTATTATTGGGGATTTTATCTATTATGAATAAACCTTAAAAGTATACAAAGATCATATGGTTGAAAAAGTGATCGGTGATACAACTACTAGTGTTAAGACCATAAATTACTTAATTTTTTTTGCACTTATCAATATTTTATTTCAGTTTTTTTCCTCAAAATATTGATAAATCTTTATTTTATTCAATATAGATTATGGAAATTAATGAATAATTAAATCAGTTTGATAGGAATAAATTTTGGACTATAGTTGAACCCCCTAATGATCAAAATATTATTTTCAAAAAATGTATATTTAGAAACAAGTTAGATGAGTTTGGTTAAATAATTAGAAAAAATACAATTTAGTGGTTCAAAGTTATAATCAAGAAGAAGGAATTTATTTTTAAGAATCATTTTCCCCTATTAATCAATTAGGATCTATAATAATTCTTTTAGCATATGCATATCATTGTGGAATTAATTTTTTTCAAATGTATGTCAAAAGTGTATTTTTGAATGTATATATTTATGAAAATGTTTTTGTAAAACAACCCCTAGGTTTTGAAAATCAATATAATCATAACCATAGTTTGAAACTTTCTAAAGATATTTATGGTTTGAAACAAGCTCCTCATATTGGTATAAGAGGTTTTCATTATTTATTTTGAATAATGGTTTTTAAAAGAGAAAAAGGTAATCTAAATTTATTTATTAAAATGGATTCAAAAGATACTTTAATTGTTAAAATATATGTTGATGATATTGTATTTGGATCCTTATGCGATTTAATTTGTAATGAAATTTCAAGTTTAATGTCTTCATATTTTGAAATAAGTTTTATGGGTGAACTCAAATTATTTTTAGGATTGTAAGTAGTTCAAAGGAAAGATGATATCTTTCTTTATCAATCAAAATCTTCTAAATAATTGGTTCAAAGGTTTGGTCTTGATTGTTCTAAATGATAATTTTTTTATGATTAATTCCTATAAACTTGATTATGATGAAGTTATAAAACTTTTTGATATTAATATGTTTAGATCTATTATTTGAGAATTACTTTATTTTATAGTATCTAGACTAGATTTGATTTTTTCAGTGTGTATATGTTCTAGATTCCAATCTAATCCTAAATAAATTCATTTAAATTTAGTTAAAATAGTAATTGATTATGTTAAAGTATATGTGAATCTTGTATTATTTCATAATGTATATAGTTCATTTGAAATAACCAGTCTTTTAGATTTTGATTTTGGTGGTTGAAAAATAGTTAGAAAAAGAATAACATGTATGTGTCACTTTTTTGGTAAAGGTTTAGTTTCATGAAGTTATAAGGAAAAAAAATTCAATGGATTTATCAAATTCTGAGGGGGAGTATCTTGCAGCTGATTCTTTCTATTCACATTCTTTATATATTAAACAAAAACTTTCTAATTTTGTTTTTAATTTTGAGAAAATAATGATTTATTGTGATAATATTTTAGAAATTTCTATCTATAAAAATACTTTAATTAACTCTAGGATTAAAAAAATTGATTTTAAGTATTAATTTATCATAGATAATATTCCAAAAGTAAATATTACTTTTTAATATGTTTCTATAGAATATCAATATGATATCATTTTTACAAAACCACTGGATTTAACTAAGTTTGATAAAATCAAATTTGAACATGTCATGATACAAATATAAATTTTTAGAATATGTTTAGGGGATTTAAACTATGTTTCACTAATTTTTTAATTATGTTAGTATGCATGATAAAAATATTTATACGAAATTTACTTAAATTATTAAAATTCATTTATATTCCATTCCTTTAAATTATTTAAATGTTTTCATTTATCCTTGAGGCTTCTAAAATATTTTCCAAAAGAATTTATACTATTACACACAAGTATATTTTTAATTATAACCATACTATTTTAAAATTTATGAAACCTAATTATGTGTTTGATGGAACTTTTAAGTTAGTTTATTTCCCTTAAATAATTCAAGTGTATATTTATATGTTTAATTTTAATTATAAAGTTTAGTTTCTTTCCTAGTAATGTATATTTATAATAGGGGATCATCTTTAACCATAAATTGTTGGAATATTTTCTTTTAAAATTTTGATCAATTTAAAAAATGGGGATAAATTTTAGAATTTAAATTTATTTTGTAATTATCAAAAAGGGGGATAATGTTGAAGTAGATCCGCGATCCACTTTCTTTATTTGTGTTTTGATAATTATGATATTATATTATTGCATAAATTCTCACATATTTTATTTTAACCCTTTATTCCCTCTGATATAAGTTAAGAAAAGTATTTTATTTTTTATGTTATTAATTACTATTATGATGCTTGCATTTATTTTTGAGAAAAATACATCATTATATGGATTAATATCATATATACAGTAAGTGTACAGATTAGTTTTTTTTTTAAAATTTGGAATCATAAGACATGAAGTGATTTTATTTCTTCAAGAGTCATCCATAATATTGAAAAAGGCATGAGTGAAATCCTTTGTGACATGTGTAATACTTCAAAGCACAAATCTTGCACCGAACATAAACCTTTACATTAAATGTATGACTTCCACATAAGCCTTTATGTCGAGCATAATACTTCAGAGTGTAAGATTTGATTTGAACATAATCCTTTGTGTTAAATGTATAAATTCAGTGTAAGACTTTGTACTGAGTGTAATACTTCCTATAATAAGCCTTGCGTTTAATGTAATCCTTTGCAATAAATATCACAAGTCTTTAAGGTGATCACAGGACTTCAATACATAGAAAGTTTTTGAGGTTTCTACTGAGTGAAAAGTTGAGATTCCAAAATTTATATTCCAAATAAATAAATGAAGAAATAACTCAGTTGATACAAGTGTAATGTTATTCATAGATTTAACATCATGATCATTTATAACCTATGACCATTTAACGACATTTTCATATTTTAGTTCAAAACTTGTTTGGTTTTTCTTATTCATTTATATTAAGAATTAATACATGTTTGTTTCATATATTTCTCTTTATTTAATTATTCCTTAAATAATCAATATTTTTTTTGATCCTATGGAAATTTATTTAGGGATATTTTAATAGAAGTGATCATATGATTATTAATATACACACTGTTATCTTGGAACCTGAAATGCTTAGATTCAAATTATTTGAAATATGAAAAGTCTATTTCGCATGTATTACGAGAAGTTTCTAAGAAAATTTATAATGTTTTTTATGCATTCATTTACCACTTTATTAAATGTTATAACAAGTTGTGTTGTATAACCTGTTTTAGTTTTATAGATTATCAAAGTAAACCCATGTGTTAATAATTTACATGTTCATTTAATGAAGATATAACATGTTACTTTAGGAAGGATGAAATGCAATGGGATTCATTCTTTGAATATGCTATACTTGAAATAACTCTATATATTTATTTTGAAATAACTAGATCAAGTGAACGAGGTTAAGGATATTCTTGAATACTTTACATCTTAGAAATAAATTATTTCTCTCATTTAAAATTCAATTATTTGATCAATTACTGCTGGAGAGAACCTTTTTTCCTAGACACTCAGATCCTTTCTTGATCATATGTTTTATGGAATTATTACATCTTTTTATACTTATATATATGTAATCATTTTGGTTTATTATTCCCTTAAAAGTTAGGATTGTCGAGTTGTTCCTCTATGTTGAAAAAGAAAATACTGTTTGGGTTGTGACTCCATGTAAAAAAATTCAAGCTAGTTGGGTTATGCCTATAGGTATAAAAAGGAAGGATAGTTGGGTGTTACCTAAAGGTAGAAAAAGGAAAGATAGTTGGGTTTTGACCCAAGGTGTAAATATTCAATATTGGTTTGTGCCTATAGGGTTTAAAAAAGATAGTTTAAAGTGTATTGAATCCCTTAAAAATTTAGAGACTCCATTATAGTGGGTTCCATATCTCTCTATGTTTGAGAGGGGTGAAGAGTAGACATAGAATCATTTAGATCTGAACTACTATAAAAATAAATGTTCATATTTATTTTAATTTAATCTATATAAATTAACTTAACTTTGATAAGTGATTGAAATCATTTAGAAATCCAATTAACCCCCTCTTGACTATTCATCCATTTTCATCAAGACTTAACAAAATAAATTTCAAATAACCTCCTTATTATAAACTTTTAAATCTCTATTAGCCTAACCTCATGAAGACACCACCTTAAATATGGAAGGACTAGAAATCCAATGATCCTCCCAATAATGAATGTTCTTTATCAAAACCATAATCCATTGTAAACCCCTTTAAAGAATCATACGAGACTCTAAAAAACCTCTCCAAATATAAGAAGGCCTCTGTCCGAGATTCATAGGTTGAAAGTCCCCATCCAAGAAGTATCTTTACTTAATAACTCTAGACTATAAATATTTAGGGTCCTAGATTAACCACCATCTAACATAGAAAGATTAAATTCATTGAGATCTTGAAACCCAAGACCCCTATTATCCATATCAGAACAAAAAACTTCCTAATGAACCCAATGGATAACCCTTCTCTTCATATCTCCACCCAAAAAAACATAGCAATAAAAAAATTAAGTATTTCAAAAAAATTCTTAGGTATTCATGTAAAAATCATAACAAAATTATGAAGATATAAAGACAGTGAATTAACGAGGACCCCTTTATAGACTTGGAAAAATGCCTTCCCTTCCAAACCTGTATTTTTTGACCAAATGTTTACTAAAAAAGGAAAATGTTTGGGATATTGATCTATATATAATAGGATAAAGAACAAGACACTTTTCATGATTTCAAACTTCATGAACCCCAAAAAAACTTAATTTATTTATTCACAATAGAATCAGTGCTTGGGATAAAAGAGAACTATGATTTCCCAAAGTTCACCTATTGTCACTATACTGAAAAATACCATTTAATAGTGGGGTTTTTAGCATTTAATGATAGTTTAAACCACTGTGAAATGATTCACAATGTTTTTTCAAAGCTACCATAGATTGAGGCACCAAAAATAATTTTATGAGATTTTTAAAAACATTCTCTAAATGATCAATGATTTTTTTAAAAAAATATTATTGATAATCGATCATTTATTATTTATTACTATAGAATTAGGCATAAATATGTATAGGGTGATATTTGGACCCCTTATATCTTTCTTATTCTATAAAGCCTCAATCTCTCCACAAATTCCTTCATGTATCCATGAGTTTATTACTCTTAGACCTAGTATGTTGATGATTCAGGATTGAGATTTTAATTTTAATCCCTTTATAGTTAAGATTTCTAGGGAATAGTTATAGATTATGATAATTAGGTTTAATTAGATACTTTGTCACCAATTGATCCTATTTGATATGGCCGCTACTGTTGATATTTCAATCCGAATGGATAGAGATATCAAATTGTTTAGGTTTGGTTACATTGATAGGAAACTTGTTAAGATTGATATTATATTACCTTTGGTTGATAAAGTTGTCCTGTCAATTTCTAAGGATAATATTTACCTTTTAATTATGTATGATAAGACACAAAATATTTGTGTATCATACCAAACTATAATAAATTTTTAGGAATCTTACTCCAGAGACTCAAATTTATCATCTTTTTCATATAAAGGGTATAAAAGAAGGATCTATTGGAAAAATAATGAACTAAATAATTCTAGGGAAAGGTGACTATACAGAAAAGTGGGATATGGATAAAGTAATGAATGTTCAAGGAACTATGTGGGAAATGACCTATCAAGTTCCATAGAAGCTTTCTATTATCATGATAATAAAGGAACTTCATAGAACATGTAGGGTAAAATGGTTTTCACTAATGTAGATCCTAATAAAATTAATGATAAGTGATAGGTTTAGGCTAATATTCTTATGTATTTGTCTCACGAGTAGACATGGAAAAATATCTCTAATAGGATTATTTATTTGATAAGACTGTTAGGTTTTGGATTGATTTTGTGGATAAAACTATAGAGCCTCAAACATGGGTTTCCTTTAGGTATGCACTCACAAAAGGTTTAGAGGATAAATAGATTGATTCTAATTCTAATGATGGTCAGGCTGATAGAGAGTTAAAAACACAAGAAGAAGTAAATCATGAACTATGGTAGGAGTATAATCTCACCACTGCTAAGGGTAAAATTAAAATGAAAATGTTTGTTGCTTATTTAAAGAGAAATAAATCTATGAGGTGAACCTCATTGGGATCCAATCCGGAAGGTATTGGAACCCCTTTGGAACTTTGAAGGAGGGTGGAAGAAACTAGGCCTCCTTTATAGAATGGAATGGATTCAGAAAAACTTTATAGTAGTTATGAATCTAATAAGAATATAAATAATATGGTTAGATATATGAATGTTTCTAAACTTATTATACAAAAAGGTCTTAAAAAATAGGTTGTGGTTGGAACTATAGAATTGGTATCATCCAACAGGATGAAAAACATCCATGGTGCTGCTACTTCCATCAACGTTTTTGCAGATGACATAAGTAATATTCAAGATAAAAGGACTCACATTGATATTGGATATGGTTATGCTAAAGTCCTATAATTCTCCAAGTTTATTAATATGGGAAACCGTATACAACAAAATTTTCTCCTTAGACCCAATTGGACTTAAGTAGGAGAGAGATACCTATCCCCGACAGTAAGAAGTCTGTTCTCTCAATACACTTGAATAATAATATTACTACTAATGATCAAAAAGTTAGATCATATGACTATAGTAATGGATATTCCAAGAAAAAATCCTTAAAGTCAAGAAACTTCAAGCTAGATATGCTGGAATCTCCAATCTCAGTTTCTTTCTCAACTCGAAATTCTCCTGAAGAGGATAAATTATCTCCTCAATAAGTTAAAGGTAAAGTAGAAAGTAAAGTTTTAACTTAGAAATCCTTTAACATTCTAGCTCTCTCATATGATTCTGTTAATAAGGATGTTCCTCTAGATTCATATAATTGTAACAGGTCTACTAAGAATAAAACTGATACTAAAATGATGGTTTTGATTTCTCCCAGTGAAATGTAATTTTGGATGAGGATTATGATAATCAAATGAACTCATAGAAAATTGCTAAAACTTGGAGAAGGGGATGTGACTGCGATATAGGGGTGGTCTAGGCTCTCTTCATGAACATGTTAACTAATTTCAATCTTAGTTTTTTTGATTTATTTCCACATGAATTGATTTTATTTAGTTCGACTATATTGCTTTGGAAGTAATTTAATTTTTCTTTCTCCCGTGATGAGATGCCTATCCAAGGAACAAATTATTGGAAATGTTGATCTCTTTGGTACGTTATTGCATTTAGGTTTCCTTTAATGCAAATTGATTTGATATGCGAGCATATAGAATTTTGTTTGTATGTTAGTCAAGATTCAGTTTCTCTTTGGAATCTGCAAGGTTAATGATGATTTTGTTGTTGGTTTTGTTATTCTATGCTTGATGAGGGAAATCTCTTATTATACTCTCAAAGTTTATGATGCTCATCTCATTGATACTACTATCTCATTGCTGGTGAATGGTGCATAGTTGCTACTTTTTTCTTTTGATGCCTCTGCATGACCTCTTTGAGGAGTATTACTTTGGTATACTTGGACCCAAAAAAAGGTAATGGCGATTTTGGTGTCTCTGCTTTGGTTTAGGTCATTGAATGTTCTTCTTTTGAGGTTAAATATTTCCATTTTTTCATAGATTTTCATATCCCCATGTATGATTTTTCTTTTAATAAATGTGATAGGGCTTGCTCCCTTGCTCACCTTTTTAGATAAATATAAATAAATTTATATAAATTTATATAAATACACACACATATATATAATTAAATAGAATTATATACAAATATAAATACATATACACATATAATATATTTATATTTATATGGTGACATAATATATATAAATTTATATAAATATACATAAATAAATAAATATAAATACATACATACATGTATATAATTAAATATAATTGTATATAAACACACACACATATATATAAACATGTATAAATATACATATACACGCACGCGCACGCGCACACCCACACCCACATAATATATATAAATGCATATATATATATAATTAAATATAATTGTATATAAACATAAAAAAAAAAAATATATATATATATATATATATAAAAACACATATAAATACACATGTATATAAATACACACACCCATACACCCACATAATATATATAAATATAATTAAATATAATTATATAAAAACATAAATACATATAAATATACATAAATACATATACCCACATAATACATATAAATACATACAAATGCATATAAATACTTATATTTATATATGATTAAATATAATTATCTATCGACATAAATGTATATACATATATATAAATATATATATACCCACATAAAATATATAAATACATAAATATATATATATATATAAAGGTATATAAAGCCAACGAGCCCGTACCCAAGTGGTAAGGGCTCTTGCTTGGCATCCAAGAGACCCGGGTTCAAAACCGGGTGGAGGCGAATTTATGGGTACTATAGCAGTACTGTAGCAGTCACTCTATCAGTCACTATTCGGTACTGTAGCAGCCGGAACTATTCACCCGATTTGGGCCTTCGGGCTACCGGTTTGGGCCTATGGGTCTCTAGGGCCTTCAGGTCATCAAAGGCCTTCGGGCCACAGGGCTTTCGAGTCACGTAGACCATGGAGTAGCCCAGTTTACACAGAACAGGACCTAGAAGAGGATCAGAGCAACATGAGTAACAACCACCAGATGCAGAGCTAACCGGATTGGAAGAAGGAGAGGGTATGACAGCCGCCATTGGGACCAGGCACCGTGCAGCTTTGTACGTGGCAATGCTAGCCGATCAGCAATGCAAGGTGGGGAGCTAAGGAGATCAATGATTCAAGACGTTGGGGAGGGGCAGTTCTAGTGGGTTGGACCTATGGGTCATGTAATGGACATGGTATGCATCTGGGCCTTCGGGTCATGTATTGCAGGTCATGTCGGGCCTTGTACCTTGGGCCTACGGGTCATGTACGGGTTCCCCTTCAACCCTTAAAAGAGGGATTATCTATAATAAAATAAAAAGGTCTTCGGGCCATTCGGGATATATAAACACACCCACACATAGATATACACAAATATTTATAAATATTTATAAATTATAAATAAATATACACAAATATATATGAATTATAAATAATTATATACAAATATATATAAATACAACTATATATATAATTCCAAATAATTATATTTAAATTCATATATATATATAAATACATATAAATATCTATAAATATCTATAATTATAAATATATATATATATATATGCATATATGTATGTTTGTGCGTGCATGTGTGTGTTTATATATAAATATATTCATATATAAATAATTACGAATAAATAATTAAGAATTAGTAAATAAATAATAATTACTAAATAATTAACAATTAAAAATTTATTTAGTTTTAAAATAATTTCTCACTAATAATTTTAAATTGTCACGACCCGTCCTCGGGGCCCGTGCCGTAACTACCCCAAGCCCGCCTTCCATAGGTCAGGGGCTGGCGACTAGCACCAAAGACGTAAATCCCGATAACTCGGAAGGCATTACCTTTATAAAAGAAAACAAGCACCACATAGTAAGCAAGCGGAAAAAAAGTAAACACTAAGTACAAGAGAAGTGCTGAAAAGTAAATGGTCCAGAATACAAACCCAAAAGAAAGTACAACTACAACTGAACAAATACAACAGAAAAGATAACAACTGGAAGGACGGAAGCGGCTCTTGGGTCGTCCTCCTCGGATCCTACCTGAAGGGTAGGTATAGATGGCGCAGCTCCTGGTCGTCCACCACGGATCCTACCTGAAGGGTAGGTACAGATAGCCTCCTCCACGCTCTCGCCCGTCAACCTCCTCTGTGTGTCGTCTCGTCGTGTAGTCCACCTCCGGGTACTGACTCGTCGTGTAGTCCACCTCCGGGTACCGTCCAGTCCTCGAATACTCAGCCTCCGTCAGCACTGCCCGTCGTCTGCAACCAACACAATGAGGTGCGGGAATAGCCCGTGCAGGGGTGAGTATAACGATACTCAGTAGGGACCCCAAGACCCTCAAGGTCTCACTAAACCAACAAGGATAACCACAAAGAAGATCTCAACAGATAACCTCTACTTAGGTATATGCCCATACATATACCTAAGTTATCAAGTAACCCATATCAATCATGAGGAAACACAAGGATTGTGAAATCAATGGATAACCGCTACCCAGGTATATGCCCATACATATACCTAAGTTATCAATTGACCCATCTCAATCATGAGGTAAACACAAAGGTCAAAAGATTCAGCTAAAACCAAGATTTTCATTAAAGAAACCGTAACTGCTGAAGAGATCCGTCTCTGGAGTGTACAGTGGTCCTGTCACGACTCCGAGGTACTGCTCACTAACCTAAGACTGCTGAAGTACTCCTCCTGTCGAGTACCGCGGGTCTGCGGCCAACTACCGGGCGCTCCGTCCGCTGAGGGTCTGTCGCCAAATACCGGGCGCTCTCCCTAATAGCCTACAGAGGTACTCCTCCGGTCGAGTACCGCGGGTCTGCTGCCAACTACCAGGCGCTCCGTCTGCCATGGGTCTGCCGCCAAATATCAGGCGCTCCGTCCACTGGGCTAGTCGACTCACTCCAAGTCGAGTCGGTCAAGCAGTCATCAGGTCTCAGTCATCTACACGGTCTCCGTACTTCGCTCGCTCGTCTCTGGGAGGGTCCGCTCCACGAACTACAGGTCGATACTCCAAGAATCTCAAAGTCCCACGAAGAAGTATCTAAAAGGACCGCCTCATCATAGGGGTCTCAACGCAACAGTCAGCGCGTCAAACGGACGCCCGGTCTGTGAGTTATTAGCCTTTTCGTCCCCAGGGCCCGGTTGGTTTCGTGTGCGAACCAGTCCGTCCGTAACTCAACTATACCCCGAACACTCATAGGGTATACTAATAGGGACCGTTTCTCAACGTGATCACCAACGCCGCTGACGGTTCGTCAAACAGAGGTCTGGTCTGAAAGATATCATCTTTCTCCGTTCCAGGGGCCCGGTTGGATTTCGGGCACAATCCAACCCGGCTATAACCCAACTGCATCCAAAACTCGGTCGGAGGATGCCAAAAGTTCCGTATCGTCAATAGGAACACAACGCAACAGACGGCGCGTCAATCGGACGCCCGGTTTGGAAGTTATTGGCTTTTTCGTCCCGGGGGCCCGGTTGGTTCTTAAGTTAAAACCAACCCGACCGTACTCCAACTGCGTCCAAACCTCGAGAGGAGTAAGCCAAAAGATCCGTCTCCATTAGAGGAATCCATCAAAGTCGACGGCACGTCAATCCGACGTCCGTAGCTCAAGATATGAGCGTTTCCGCTCCGAGGGCCCGGTTGGTTTCGTGTACGAACCAACCCGGCCGAACCCAAAGTAATCCAAAACCTTGAGTGCGATATACCGAAACGACCATCTCAATCCAAAGATCGCGTTGCCGCTGACGGCGCATCGTTCGGAGGCCCGTAGCTCAAGTTACGGGAAAAAGACCGAAAATGGTCCGAAGACGGGGGGTCCGGGCCCGGGCCGACCCGAGCTGAGCCCCCCCCCCCCCCCGGGTCAGCTGAATCGGGTCGACCCGACCCGGTCCGGTCCGGCCTGGGCGCGGCCCGGCTGGTCGGACCGGCCTGGCTCGGCTCGGCCGAGCGGCCGAGCAGCTCGGGTGCCGCGGGGCGCTGCCCCCGCGGGTTGGAGGTGCCGTGGCCACGCGTGGAATCGCGCTGATTCAGTGGACGCGGCATGTCGGCCCGTCCCGTGTGGGTGAGCCGGACCCGCGCGGCAGCGGGTCCCCTGGCCGCCGCTGCCGCGGATTCAGCCGCGACAGTCCTGTCCGGCGGCGCGCCGGGGCGCCGCCGACAGCTTCTGCGGGCCACCGGAGTTGCTCCGGTGGTCCGTTTTCCTTCCCGTCTACGCCGTTGCCCCTCCCAGGTTCCATTCTTCACCGCGGGATCATCAAAATGCCCTTGCGTCACGTTTTGTCGTCGCCCGCCAAATCCGCACAACCACGAAGAACGACAGAGGGTTGTCGGGCCGTGTTCGTTTGGCCCGCACCCTCCGCGTTAGAATAATAACAACTGGAGAATTATGCAACACATGAAACAACAATTTTAATAAATTAAAATTGTTCATATGAATCTGGTTCTTTAATTTTTAAAGAAACGTTCACAGGAATATAAAATAATTATTCACAAACACCCCTACCTCGTCAAGTCGTCGCACGCGGGTTCTTCGTGGATTTGATCGCCGCAGAAGGAGGCGATCGTCGCGTCGCGGAAGGCGTCGTGTCGTCGCAGAAGGGCGTCGCGTCATCGCGGAATATGGTGCGCGTCGATGAACTCCGAGGATCAAGAACAACAGATTTAATTTTAATAATTAAATCCGTGCGTTGTTAAAAAACCACAAAGGAGTTTAAAAAGAAACCCGAAATCTCTTACCTCAAACAGAAGATCGAAGATTTCGTTGCAGACGAAGGAACATCGCAGAAGAACGTCGCGGAAGAGGAAACGTTGGCGTCGCGACACACGGTGTCGCGTCGTCGATTTCCGCGGTTCGATGTTCTTCGTCGGAGGCCGGCGTTCTTCGCGTTCTTCGTGAAGAAGTGTGAAGGCATAAGAGTTCTGTCAAAAGCCTCCCTACGTGTAATCCTCAAGATGTGGCGTTGGTCTTATTTTATTACTACGCCAACATTTTTCAAACCGGTTAAGAAACGAAAAAGAGATAATAAACGGCCCATTAATTCATAGAATTAATTCAACGAAATAAACCGCCCAATTAATTCAACGAAGAAAACCGCCCAATTAATTGGTGCATTAAGAAATTAAGAAAACGCGTCAGTTGACTTTCATAATGATGGGTTTTCGCGGGTGCGTTACTTAGTGGAAAAGAAACGGTGGGGCTCATGCGGGCCCCACCTCACAAATATCCTACCAAGAGGGTATGATATTTCTGGATAGCACCTTATCCGCATCGACTCAGCTTAAGCTGCTTTAAGTGGCTTTAAGTGGCTTCCAAGCGGCTTAAGTGAAATAAAATAAAGTTTGTCGAACAATTTATTTTATTTCTTAACTTTAAGCCCAAAAATTAAAAACCACACCCGAGAAAACGCAACTCCGGAAGAGGCGTTTCTAAGAAATTACCGGCGCTGTGATTCCATCGGTGCCCTCAGAATTTGATTCCGAGCACCGGTTCAAAAGTTAGAAAAACCCGCCCGTCCGTTCACTGAACGTACCTGAGCCAAACTTCAGAAAATGATTCCGGGCACACCGGGCCTCGGAATCAGGTGCCGTCAGAAACCGCGTTCTTGTAAAATTCTAAATAAAATTAAGAAAAAAATTTCCTTGTAATTTACGGGTCTTTACATTACTCCCACCACAGGGCTTTACGTACCCATAAAGCTTCACCACAAACTTAGGGATACAAAGGCGGTACTGAGCACGCATCTGAGCATTTCGCTCACATGTGCTCACCTGGAGGTTCCCGTGCTGCCAAAGAAAGTGCACAAGAGGAATCGACTATCCTCCTAGGATCCGCTCCTGTCGATCCTCGATCCCCACAGGAACCTGCGTAGAAGTCACCACATCACCACCGTCCAGCTCCTCATGGTCGATGATATACGGAGGGTCGAGCACGTATCTCCTCAGTTGGGATATGTGGAAAACGTCGTTCACCTAGTGCAACTGAAGTGGATGGGTCAAGCGGTAAACCACCTCGCCTACCCAGCTGAGGACCTAGAAAGGTCCATTGAATCCTCGGAGATAACTTGCCTCCCTGGCCACATCTTCGTAAACCTCGTCGAGGTGAGACTCGTATAAGGACGTGATGGTCATCCTCGAACTCTAGGGGCCTCCAAGTCCTGTCAGCATAAGGCTTCTGTCGGCCCTATGCCATCCTCATCTGCTCTTGGATGACCTGGACCTTCTCTAGTCTCACAAGAGCTGCTATGATTTCTTCTTTGCCGATAAGAGAAATCCAGTCTCATCCCCTGGATGAACCACATTCGTTGCCTAATACAGTCAATCCTGACATAAATGATGCATTCATGCCATGGATGACGTCGTAAGGCCTCGACGTAACTATCAAGAGATCCAACTGTCACTCTCGCCTCCAAGGGTTGAGTCACACTGTCGGCATCAGTGTGTGGTCACTAGGTCTCCTTCAGTAGAAAACTCGAAAGTGAGGGTCAAGTCAACAGTCTTAACCGGGACCACTCAGTATCAACCAAACAAAAAGGACATGAAAGAAAACTTTATAAGATAAGTGTCTTTTCATTATTGCAGCTCATAGTACAAAGACACAAAGAAACTACAGACAAACATCAACAAAACTAGAAGCAACAGGATGAATAGCCTCCAGGTCGGAAGCTAGTCCTGCTCCTGTCCATCTGCTTATGGAGCTCCATGACCATAGGCCTCAAATGCCTGAATCTGAGCTCTCCCATGTCCTCCTGTCCCTTGCGGTCGGGGTGGGCCTCCTGGTGGTAGTGGTGGAAAAATCCCGAAGCATCGTCCACCTCCAGCTGCACGGCCAACTCCTCTGCCATGGCCGCCTGCTCCTTGCGGTCTGCCCTGATCGAACCTCTGCCTCTGCCTCGGAGGTTCTTCATTTAACTGCTGGTCATCTGCATGGCGGGTCAGATAGTCACGTGCCATGTGACCAATTCTGCCGCAGGAGTAACACTGTCCACTCTCGGCACGTCTGGCTCTGACTCCACCTCGTTTTCCCCGCACAACTGAACCTGAGTCGTGCAGTCGGCCATCGGTAGGTCTGGTCCTCTTGGACCTCTGCGTCATCTGTCTACTGCCTGCTGCAGAAGACTCTGCCGCAAGGAGGCTGGTGGTGGGTCCTGATACTAGAGACTACTCAGCAAGGAAACTCTCCACTAAGAGGGCTCTCTCCAACACCCCTGTCTGCGTCGGAATGCTGTGAGAAACAACAGAAGCTCTAATCTCTTACCTGAGCCCCTGCTCGAAGGTTCGGGCCCTGAAGAATGGGTCCCTTACCATATCTGTGGAGTAGCACGAGAGGTCTGTGAATCTCGCTGAGTACTGCGCCACTGACATGCTGCCCTGCCGCAGTTGAAGTAGATCCTGTATACGCACCGCTCGAAGGGTGGCTGGCACAAACTCTGCCCGGAACAGGCTCTCGAAGTCTGCCCATAGAAGTGTCGCCTCGTTATGCATTTGAAGCATTAGGTTCCACCATCTGCCTGATGCTGCCTGAAGAAGGCTGGCAGCAAGGATCACCATGAAATCTGTCGGCGTCCCCACTAGCCTGAAGACTCTCACCACAGCCTCCAGCCAATCCTCAGCCGCCTGCAGGTCTGTCCCTCCCTGGAACCTAGGTGGCCTCTGGTGCTGGAACTCATGCAGTGTGCTCAAGCGACGTGCATCCTCTGCTGCTGGAGCTGGTGGCATCGGTGGCCCAAAGGGTAGTAGTACCGCTAGTGCCTCCGCTGGTGCCTCAACTGGGATAGGGCCCTGTACTGAGGCATCGTCGCTCGGCGGGCTGTCAGTACGTACCACTCTCGCGGCCCTAGCTGGTCATCCATGAGAAGGCATCCTGAAAGAAACAACGTGACACGGTCAAAGATTATCCTTGGTGAGCTGACCTGTTTTGAGCTGACATTTAAAAACTTCTGGAAAACACACACGCAATCAGTGTTTTCGTACACAAAGTCAGAAATCAGTTGTCAGGGTCCTGGTGTATGGATCGTCGGCCGCCCGCACCAACACTGGACTCCCTGAACTGAAAACCACACTCGGTACTCTTAACACTATTGCTTCACAGAAATAAACATCAGAGTTATAAGTTCTGCGGTAGAACCGAACCGCACTGATACCAATTTGTCATGACCCGTCCTCGGGGCCCGTTCCGTGACTACCCCAAGCCCGCATTCCATAGACCAGGGGCTGGCGACTAGAACCAAAGGCGTAAATCCCGATAACTGGGAAGACATTGCCTTTATAAAAGAAAACAAGCACCACAGAGTAAGCAAGCGGAAAAAAGTAAACACTAAGTACAAGAGAAGTGCTGAAAAGTAAATGGGCCAGAATAAAAACCCAAAAGAAAGTACAACTACAACTGAACAAGTACAACAGAAAAGATAACAGCTGGAAGGACGAAAGAGGCTCCTGGGTCATCCTCCTCGGATCCTACCTGAAGGGTAGGTAGAGATGGCGCAACTCCTGGTCGTCCACCACGGATCCTACCTGAAGGGTAGGTACAGATAGCCTCCTCCACGCTCTCGCCCGTCAACCTCCTCTGTGTTTCGTCTCGTCGTGTAGTCCACCTCCGGGTACTGACTCGTCGTGTAGTCCACCTCCAGGTAATGACTCGTCGTGTAGTCCACCTCCGGGTACTGTCCAGTCCTCGAACACTCGGCCTCCGTCAGCACTGCCCGTCGTCTGCAACCAACACAACGAGGTGCGGGCATAGACCGTGCAGGGGTGAGTATAACGATACTCAGTAGGGACCTCGAGACCCTCAAGGTCTCACTAAACCAACAAGGATAACCACAAAGAAGATCTCAATAGATAACCTATACTTAGGTATATGCCCATACATATACCTAAGTTATCAAGTAACCCACCTCAATCACGAGGAAACACAAGGATTATGAAATCAACGGATAACCGCTACCCAAGTATATGCCCATACATATACCTAAGTTATCAAGTGACCCATATCAATCATGAGGTAAACACAAAGGTCAAAAGATTCAGCTCAAACCCGGATTTTCATTAACGAAACCGTAACTACTGAAGAGATCCGTCTCTGGAGTGTACAGTGGTCCTGTCACGACTCCGAGGTACTGCTCACTAACCTAAGACTGCTGAAGTACTCCTCCTGTCGAGTACCGCGGGTCTGCGGCCAACTACCGGGCGCTCCGTCCGCTGAGGGTCTGTCACCAAATATCGGGCACTCTCCCTAATAGCCTACAGAGGTACTCCTCCGGTCGAGTACCGCGAGTCTGCTGCCAACTACCAGGAGCTCTGTCCACCGTGAGTCTGCCGCCAAATACCGGGCGCTCCGTCCACTGGGCTAGTCGACTCCCTCCAAGTCGAGTCAGTCAAGCAGTCGTCAGGTCTCAGTCGTCTACACGGTCTCCATACTCCGCTCGCTCGTCTCTGGGAGGGTCCGCTCCACGAGCTACAGGTCAATACTCTAAGTATCTCAAAGTCTCACGAAGAAGTATCTCAAAGGACCTCCTCGTCATAGGGGTCTCAACGCAACAGTCGGCGCGTCAAACGGACGCCCGGTCTGTGAGTTATTAGCCTTTTCATCCCCGGGGCCCGGTTGGTTTCGTGTGCGAACCAGTCCGGCCATAACTCAAATATACCCCGAACACTCATAGGGTATACTCATAGAGACCGTTTCTCAACGTGATCACCAACGCCGCTGACGGTTCGTCAAACGAAGGTCTGGTCTGAAAGATATCATCTTTCTTCATTCCAGGGGCCCGGTTGGATTTCGGGCACAATCCAACCCGGCTATAACCCAACTGCATCCAAAACTCGGGCGGATGATGCCAAAAGTTCCGTATCGTCAACAGGAACACAACGCAACAGACGGCGCGTCAATCGGACGCCCGGTCTGGAAGTTATTGGATTTTTCGTCCCGGGGCCCCAGTTGGTTCTTAAGTTAAAACCAACCCGACCGTACTCCAACTGCGTCCAAACCTCGAGCAGAGTAATCCAAAAGATCCGTCTCCCTTAGAGGAATCCATCAAAGTCGACGGCACATCAATCGGACGTCCGTAGCTCAAGATATGAGCGTTTCCGCTCAGAGGGCCCGGTTGGTTTCGTGTACGAACCAACCCGGCCGAACCCAAAGTAATCCGAAACCTTGAGTGCGATATACCGAAACGACCGTCTCAATCCAAATATCGCGTTTCTGCTAACAGCGCGTCGTTCGGAGGCCCGTAGCTCAAGTTACGGGCAAAAGACCGAAAATGGTCCGAAGACGGGGGGTCCGGGCCCGGGCCCCCCCCCCCCCCCCCCCGGGTCGACCCGACCCGGTCCAACCCGGCCGGACCCGGTCCGGTCCGGCTCAGCCGAGCGGCCGAGCAGCTCGGGTGCCGCGGGGCGCTGCCCCCCCGGGTTGGAGGTGCCACGGCCCCGCGTGGGGCCGCGCTGATTCAGCGGACGCGGTATGTCGCCGCGTCCCGTGCGGGCGAGCCGGACTTGCACGGCCGCGGGTCCGCTGGCCGCCGCCGCCGCGGCTTCAGCCGCGGTGGCCCTGTCCGGCGGTGCGCCGGGGCGCCGCCGCCTCCGGCCGCCGCCGCTTCCGCGGGCCACCGGAGTTGCTCCGGTGGTCCGTTTTCCTTCCCGTCTGCGCCGTTGCCCCTCCCGGGTTTCGTTCTTCACTGCAGGATCATCAAAATGCCCTTGCATCACATTTTTTTGTCGCCCGCCAAATCCGCACAACCACGAAGAACGACGGAGGGTTTTCGGGCCGTGTTCGTTTGGCCCGCACCCTCCGCGTTAGAATAATAACAACTGGAGAATTATGCTACACATGAAACAACAAATTTAATAAATTAAAATTGATCATATGAATCTAGTTCTTTAATTTTTAAAGAAACGTTCACAGAAATATAAAAGAATTATTCACAACAACCCCTACCTCGTCAAGTCGTCGCACGCGGGTTCTTCGCGGATTTGATCACCGTGGAAGGAGGCGATCGTCGTGTCGCGGAAGGCGTCGCGTCGTCGCGGAAGGGCGTCGCGTCATCGCGGAATACGGTGCACGTCGACGAACTCCGAGGTTCAAGAACAACAGATTTAATTTTAATAATTAAATCCGTGCGTTGTTGAAAACCACAAAGGAGTTTAAAAAGAAACCCAAAATCTCTTACCTCAAACAGAAGATCTAAGATTTCGTTGCGGACGAAGGAACGTCGCAGAAGAACGTCGCGGAAGAGGAAACGTCGGCGTCGCGGCACACGATGTCGCGTCATCGATTTCCGCGGTTCGGCGTTCTTCGTCGGAGGCCGGCGTTCTTCGCGTTCTTCGCGTTCTTCACGTTCTTCGCGAAGAAGGGTGAAGGCACAAGAGTTCTATCAAAAGCCTCCCTACGTGTAATCCTCAAGATGTGGTGTTGGTCTTATTTTATTACTACGCCAACAGATTTCAAACCGGTTAAGAAACGAAAAAGAGATAAGTAACGACCCATTAATTCGTAGAATTAATTCAACGAAATAAACCGCCCAATTAATTCAATGAAGAAAACCGCCCAATTAATTGGTGCGTTAAGAAATTAAGAAAACGCGTCAGTTGACTTTCATAATGACGGGTTTTCGCGGGTGCGTTACTTAGTGGAAAAGAAACGATGGGGCTCGTGCGGGCCTCACCTCACAAATATCCTACCAAGAGGGTAGGATATTTCTGGATAGCACCCTATCCGCATCGACTCAGCTTAAGTTGCTTTAAGTGCCTTCAAGTGGCTTCCAAGAGGCTTAAGTGAAATAAAATAAAGTTTGTCGAACAATTTATTTTATTTCTTAACTTTAAGCCAAAAAATTAAAAACCACAACCGAGCAAACGCAACTCCAGAAGAGGCGTTTCTAAGAAATTACCGGCGCTGCGATTCCATCGCTGCCCTCAGAATTCGATTCCGAGCACCGGTTCAAAAGTTAGAAAAACCCACCCGTCCGTTCACTGAACGTACCCGAGCCAAACTTCGAAAAATGATTCCGAGCACACCGGGCCTCAGAATCAGGTGCCGTCGGAAACCGCGTTCTTGTAAAATTCCAAAGAAAATTAAGAAAAAAATTTCCTTGGAATTTACGGGTGTTTACATAAATAATTAATAATTAATTTAAATATTAAATATTAAATAATAAATAATTATTAAAAAATAATTAAAATGTTAATTAATTAAATATTATTATTAATATCATGATGAAGTTTAAAAAAATGATGCTAAGATTAAATAAATCATTTTAAAAATTAAAATTTTAGATTTAGCAGTGGTTTTTTACAAATTACTCTGAATTAGTGGAGGTTTTATAAAACTATTGTTGAAAAAATAAAAAATAACCATTTAGCGATGGTTTTGAAAACCATCGCTAAAAAACCATCTCTAAATGATCCTTTTCTTATAGCATTTCCTGATATGTTTTCATAAAAATTGAGAAGATACGAGGCATTTCTACACTCATGAGAATTTTCACATATGAAAATTAAAGCATCATCAATGAAAAGTAGGTGACAAATGCAAGGACTAGTCCAAAAAATTTTAACTCCCTGAATCAACCCCTCACACTGAGCACACTTCATCAAAGCATCCAACAGTTTCATATAAAGGAGTAAAAACTAAAGTGAGATAGGATATCTTTGTCTAAGCCACCCCCTATCAGCCTCAAATCCCATAAAACCTACACATTGATAATTGTTAGTTTGAGAGGAATATTCAGGAGGGGGTGAGTTGAGCTTCTAATATAAAAAATTAATATTTTTGAAAATTATAAATTTAAATCCCCTCAATTTAAAATATTGTCCTAGTTTAAAAATATAGTAGGTATATATAATTTCATACTTTAAAATAATTTTATAAAGGCTCTATCAAATCCTAGTTAAAAATAAAATAAAAAATATTTTTGCTTTGAAAACACTCTTCTTATATCAAACACAATATATGTCTCACTTGTAAATGTAAAATATCAGAGAACATTTTTCAAAACTTGGTTTGAAATATACTGAGTGAAAATAAACAATTATAAAATGATTTTTGAGTGAAGTTAAAAATAATCAGTTAAATAAAAACAACACACACAATAGAATTGAATAGGAGGTAAGCTCTAATATATATCTTAGTCCTCTACACTTAATAGTAATTGTTGGGAAAAAATCCCTCAAGGTATCATTGAAGCATTTTTGAGGTGATTGTGTTTGTTGACAAAGCAGACATCTATGTTGTGTTTGTTGACAAAGAAAACCATGGTGAATGAGTGTGTTGACAAAGGGGGTTTAAATGGTGATTTTTCGGGTTCAAGAGATGCTTTCAATGCTTTCAACAATCCATGATTGATTAAAGAACCTTGACAAAGGAATGAATGATCTGGAGGCGATACAAAAAGAGCAGATACAAGGTGGCGCCGTTTTCCAGTGTTTGCCAAATTTATGGGCCTGAAAATCACCAATGGAAAATGGAGTGATATGTTTTTGGCAAATGTTGAGGAGAGAGAAATGAAAGAGGTGCGCGGAAAAATTAAGCGTGGCGCGCAAAATTAGCGGGTTGCGCGAAATCTTGAAGTGTGGAGCGCAAAACAGCGGGTTGCGCGAAATTGTATTTCGCGCAAAAGATGTTTCAAGGCCGAAAGCTTGAAAATCGGTAAAGGCATGAGGCGCGCGAAATCTTGGAGGCGTGCGCGAAAAATTGAAGTGGCGCATGAAATAGTGGATGAAGTATTTCGCGCAAAATATGTTTCAAGGCCGGAAGCTTGAAAATCGGCAAAGGCATTAGGCGCGTGCAATTTTGGAGACCTGCGCGAAATAATTACGCGGTGCGCGAAATTCGTGCGGATTGCGCGAAATAAAGGGATGAAGTTTTTCACGCAAGAGGTGTTTCGAGGTCCGAAGCTCAGAAAATGGAAAAGGAGAGAGGTGCGCGAAATTATGGAGCAGTGCGCGGAAAATGGTTGTGCGCGGAAGATTTGTATTTCGCGATCAAAGCGGATTACACGCTCAAGGAGGGTTTTTCGCGCAGGGTCGATCTTGCCTATAAATATGAAGTGACCCTCCTCCATTCAGTAGAGTTCAAGACATAGAAAATACCCGAGCTATGGTGCGCGAAATTGAGGTTAGAAAGGGTGTTGCGCGTAAACTTAAAGTTTGCGCGTAAAGTCATCTGTTGCGTGAAAAGCTAAGGCTGCGCAGAAAGTTGGTGTTGGCGCATAAAAGGAAGGTTGCGCGAAAAGTGGATATCGCGCAAAAGCAGTGAATTGCGCGCAAGGCAGTTTCCAGGCTATGCGTAATATTTGGAGGTTGCGGGAAAAAGGAATTTCGCGCAAATCATAGAAATTGCGCGCAACACACCGTAATGGTTGCGCGTGAAAATTGAGGTTGCCCGGTACATCCAGTGCAAAGTGAGATTGATCTGTGGGTGAAAGTTGGACTTCAAAAGAACATCTACATACAGAGGAAGATGCATTCCTTCATGAAAATGAAGAGACCTACATGTCTATAAACTGTGAGTGAATCCCTTCCAAGAGCAGTGAGCTTAGGAAGAGGAAGAAGGTGATCCTCTCCACCGGCAGTGAGCCAGAGAGAGAGAAACAGGGAGTGACCCTTGGGAAAGCAGTGAGCTGACCCTAAACATTGTATAGGCAGTGAGCCTGGGCATAGAAGTGATCTAGCCCGAACATTGTAATCCACAGCTAGTGAAGTATAGTGGAATTGGTACGACCGGCAACTTGTCGGCGTATGCTCCTTGGACGTAGCCCTTTGCGGTGAACCAAGTAAAAATCTCTGCATCTGCCTGCTAATTTTCCTACATTGCATTTAAAGCATCATCATCAGATAAAGGAGAAAGTAAGTGATCATAACATACACACAAGTGCAAACAAAGTGACCCTTGTAACAAAGAGGTCAAGATCCAGCGGGGAAGGAAGAACATTGAAAAAGAATATCCATACCCTGATTCACCCCCCTCTCAGGGTATATAGGCCCCTATTGGTCCTAACAATTGGTATCATAGGGATAGGTTTCTTTTATCAGATGTGTTTGCTCTGACTTGGTATAGTCGATCTGTGTGTTTAAAGAATTTGTCTGCTCTTATCTTTGTGAGCCATGGAAAAGGGAAAAACATCCAAGAAGAAGCAGAAGTCAGGTGGTATTCCTTAGTGTGGAAGTATGTATGGAAAAAGTGTGATTCAATTAAAAGAATCAAACAGTTTACTGAAGGAAGGTCTGGATGAATCTGACAGGGAAAAGATTGATTCACTCAAGCATGATGCAGGAATGAGTGAAGTACATGAACTTCAAAGTGATATTGAAATAAGTGATGATGAAGAAGAAATAATTGAAGGAAGAATAGATATGAGAGCTGAGTTGGAGGCTGCTCTTGAGGAGATAGATGTTTGGAGAGAAAAAAAAAATAAATCCAACAAAGTTGTTCACGATGCCAAACTCTATATGCAGCAACAGGAAAAAGAGAAGTCTGAGTTGATGGAAGAAATTGAGAAACTCAAGTTATCAACATGGGAGAACTCAGAACCAGTTAGTGAGTATAAGATTAAGATTGAAGAACAGAAAAGGGAGATCGATGGCTTGAATAGAAAAGTGAAAGATCAAGTCAAGTGCATCAAAGAATCTGATATTCCAATTGACGTTGGAAACACCGAAGAAGTCAAATCTAAAGATATTCGGATCAAAGTATTGGTTATTGAGGTCAACAAGCTAAGAGGCTTAAATCAAAGGCTTATTGACATAGTTACTGACCTAACAGAGAAGAATGATTCTCATGCCAATGAACTACAAAAGATGGATAAAATGAAAGGAAAACAAAAGGCTGATGATTATGAAGAGAATCAAAAGTCAGATGAAGTACAAAATCTGAAAGCTAGAAATGATGATCTATCAGCACAGTTGTCTGAAGAAGTTCAGAAGAATCGAAGCCTACAACAAGAGAATGAATCTTTCTCTAAATCTGTTTCTGAAGAAAAATTGAAAGTAGAGAAGCAAAGTGCAATGGTGGAAAAGATGACACGTGAATTGGAAGATGAGATGAGTAGAGGGAAGCTTCTCAAGAGAGAACTTGATGTAAAACTTGAATCAAGGGAGACAGAGATTCAAAAGTTGGAAGAAGAGGTAGATTCAGTTAAGAAGGAATTAGAGAGTTCCAATGATAGAGGAAAGCCTAAAATGAAGGATGCCTTGCATTTACTATTTGATCATCCTTCGACAAGTGATGATAAAATGAAGAACAAATATGCTATTTCTGAAGAGAAACAACAGAATATTTTCTCAGCTCAAAGACCAGCATGTTTCGGAAAAGCTGGTATTGGATTTGATGAATCACCTCCCATGCATGATAAGAAGAGAGCCGTGAACAGTTTTAGGAGTGGAGAAAAACCTGTAGGTGCTGGAGATAGGCCTAAGAGGTCAGTTACAAAAAGAAGTGACGACGTGTGCTATTTCTGTGGGATTCATGGAAACACATCAAGATTCTGTCCAGAGGCTCAGGAATACATTTCGTATTGTGAAAACAGAAAATGTAAAAAATCTGAGAATAAGATGAAGCGTCCTGAGAAATCAGAAAGAAGAGTCTCTCAAAGGAAAGCATTTGTTAGATTCTATTACTGTGGAAGAATGGGACACACCATGAGTATGTGTCAGGAAGCTCAGGAGCTCAATTTCAGAGGAAGAACTCAAGCTACATCAACATCTCGACATAGAAATGATGAAATGAGGTATGTCTTTGATGGAAGATGTTTCATATGCTCTGATCATGGGCATTTGGCCAGACAGTGTAGCAAGAAGAATGCAGGGAAGGAAAAGGAACGTGAAAGGAGATTCCCGACTCTAGTAGTGTATAATGAGAAATCGTACACTGGAAGACAAGGTGGTAAATTGGAAAATAGGATTAGAGCCTCAGGGGAATCACATGGAGCTGAACGAAAGGCGCATCAGTCACCTCCTCTGTCACACTCACAACCTCTCTCTAAGAAATAACATGACCAAATCTGGAAGAAAAAGGGAGGAAACGCTACAGCTGTGAGTAAGGAGAAAGTACATTCAGTGGAGGACCCACCACCAATGAAAAATAGGGTGGCGACTCATAAATCTGATAAAAGGCAGATAAACAAAGAATGCATTGAAAAATTTGCAAGTCGTGTGCCACAACAAGCAGTGGAGAAAAGAGGAAGACCCTTGCAATGGTGGAAGAAGCAAGGGATGATGGAAAGAAAGGAGATTCATGCTCAGAGAAATAATCAAGAAAAATGGAATTTTGGAAGAACATCAAAGATAGAGCTATGTACTAGTGGTTTTAAACCCCAAATGGCGAGAAAGGCCAAGCCTACCAAATCTACATATCAGAAAAAGGCTCAGAATGTAGGCAATGAATGCCTAGTAATATGGCCAGAACAGTTGAAGTTGGCTAGGCAGCTGGAGGAAGCAAGAAAGGAGTGTGATGCCCTCCAAGAAAAAATCAAAGGGTTGACCCATCAGGATCAACCATCATCCTCATCTTGAGGATTTAGGAAGAATCCCCTCTCCCTATGTATAAAAATTCTATTAACTGATGATTCATGTGTTTCGGGTTCTAGGGAGATACGATCCAAGGGGAAATGGCATCTAAGGATGCAAAGTGAATATGTGATATGATCTATAGTTTCAACTGATTCAAATCAGGTACCAGAGTTGAAGAAGAAAGGGAGCAACAAAGCACAATAGAATGTGATTGTGTTGTTAACTTTGTCTCTTGTTTCCTACACCGAGTTTCAACTCAGTAGGCTTAGAGATTTTGTTAATGGCTCAAATCTGAGTGGAAGATGAGAACAAATGATGCAGGAGGAAAAGACGTGTTATGGGTCTAAACTATTAGGCCTAACAACTGGAAGAGTTGCATAACACATGGGGAGCATTCTATATCCAAATCAGATTCAAGAGCCATCAATGCAATAATTGGATGACTCGGCTCAGGTGTTTCCTATTGAGGGAAGAAAGAAACACAGGGAGAAGCAGCAATAACAATGCATTTCATGCTTATCTATTTGCTCTAACAATATGGTATCAGCTGACTATTTTCAGGATACCAAGAAGCTGAAAGAGAAAATCAAAGGCGTCTCAACAAAAATCTGAGAAACGCAGCTGAAAGAAATGAAGCCACTGAAAAATGAGTCAGTGAACACCTTCCTGATGGAAGTGTTGAGGAAGAAAGCAACACAAGGAGAGCAGAAGTGGTTTATGCTGATTCAGAAGAAGACACCAATGATGAACATGAAAGTGTCTAGTTTGTGCCTACATGGAAGCCAAAGAGTTGAGCTGAAATTGATAGACAAAATATCATTGGTGATCAGGCAGCTCCTGTTCAAACAAGAATAATGAAGTCACTACAGTAGACATCTTTCCTACCTCAAGTAGAGCTGAAATGCTTTGCTGATGCAGTTGACGTTGAAAACTGGGTTCATGCTATGAATAAAATGGTTGATCAGATTGCGAAGAACCAGATGTGGGAGATTGTTTCGAGGCCACAAGATAAAAACGCCATCAGGACTAAATGGGTCTTTTAAGAAAAGATGAATGAATATGGCACAGTGATTCAAAACAAAGCACGACTGATGTGAAAAGGAGACTCCCAGATAGAGGGAATAGATGGTGATGAGACATTTTCACCGATTGCAAGGCAGGAGACAATCAGATTATTCCTAGCCATTGCAGGGCAAAGAAAGTTAAAAGAGTTCTAGATGGATGTAAAGACTGCATTTCTAAATGGGTTTCTAGAAGAAGAGGTGTACATTGAGCAGCCAGATGGTTTTCTCATTCATGAGGATGAGAACAAAGTTTTCAGGCTGAAGAAGGCGTTATATTGGCTGAAACAAGCACCAAGAGCATGGTACTAAAATTGAATTCACCACATGCCAAGCAGCGAGATATCAGATTAATCCCAAGGAAAGTCACATGCTTGTAGTGAAAATAATACTTCGGTATATCCAGGTCACAGTGGATTTCAGCATGATGTATAATGGATAATATAAAACGAAGTTATTGGGATATACTGATGCAGATTTGGTCAGTTCAGCGGATGATAGAAAATCAACGTCAGGTGGTGCATTCTATCTTGGTGGATTGTTTATTTCTTGGATAATCAAGAAGCAAGATTGCATTTCATTGAGCACCATAGAAGTTGAGTACATTGCGACCACTCAAGCATGCACATAGTTATTGTGGATGAAGCGGCAGCTTGAAGATATGAGAGTTGAAGTGAAGTCTCCGATCAGAATACAGTGTGATAACTCAAGTGCTGTAAATCTCAGCAAAAATCCCATCCATCACTCAAGGACAAAGCACATTGAGATAAAGTATCATTTTATCAAGGAGAAAGTTGAGCAGGGGATCGTGAAGTTGGAGTATGTGCCTACAGAGCTATAGGTTGCAGACATTCTGACAAAGGCCTTACCCAAGGAAGCTTTTGAGAGGCATCGCTTGGCTCTGGGAGTTCAGTCGATTCCCCGCACTTGAAATAGTGTGGATATGGGACCCTTACCCCCCTCTCCCCGAGGTATGATGTGTTTTTCCCTAATATGCTGATATGTGTTCTCTACTATGTTACAGACTACAAAGAAGTGTCCTTTGGGTTCGTTGACAAAGGGGGAGAAAAGTGTTTGTTAATTTGTTAAAGGAGGATAAAATAGTGATTGTTCAAGGGGGAGACAATGTGGAGATTTGATATATCCTAATTGATATAGGGAGAAGCTGACAGGTGGAGTATCCAGAAAGGGGGAGCAATGAGAAAGGGGGAGTGTATTAAATCTGACGATGCTAGAAGTGATCGATCAAAGAATAGATATCACAATAGCTGAGGATCATGATAAAAGCAGAAGAGAGGTGTTGGAAAGTGGTAAGAATACTTCCAAAACAAACATTGGTCTTCCAACAAGTCCATCGACAATTGGTATCAGTGTGGTGTCAACAGTGGATGTCAGAGATGAAGTGATTCATTGATGAACTTCTCATTTACTCTTGTTTCTCACGACGAGCATTGCTCATGTGGGCTTAGAGTATGTGTTGAGTAAATCCTTGATCGCTATCAGAATCGCAATGAGGTGAATGGTGGATGAAGAATT
Organism: Viscum album; assembly: GCA_963277665.1. Taxonomy (NCBI): domain Eukaryota; kingdom Viridiplantae; phylum Streptophyta; class Magnoliopsida; order Santalales; family Viscaceae; genus Viscum; species Viscum album. The sequence goes on from OY728163.1 coordinate 2,120,201,839, forward strand.
AATGATGTATCTTTCCATATAAGAGTTGTCAACAAACCCAAAGGAGGAGATTGTTGGGAAAAAATCCCTCAAGGTATCATTGAAGCATTTTTTAGGTGATTGTGTTTGTTGACAAAGCAAACATCTATGTTGTGTTTTTTGACAAAGAAAACCATGGTGAATGAGTGTGTTGACAAAGGGGGTTTAAATGGTGATTTGTCGGGTTCAAGGGATGCTTTCAATGCTTTCAACAATCCATGATTGATTGAAGAACCTTGACAAAGGAATGGATGATCTGGAGGCGGTACAAAAAGAGCAGATACAAGGTGGCGCCGTTTTCCAGTGTTTGACAAATTCATGGGCCTGAAAACCGCCAATGGAAAATGGAGTGATATGTTTTTGGCAAAGGCTGAGGAGAGAGAAATGAAAGAGGTGCGCGGAAAAATTAAGCATGGCGCGCAAAATTAGCGGGTTGCACGAAATCTTGAAGTGTGGCGCGCAAAACAGCGGGTTGCGCGAAATTGTATTTCGCGCAAAAGATGTTTCAAGGCCGAAAGCTTGAAAATCGGTAAAGGCATGAGGCGCGTGAAATCTTGGAGGCGTGCGCGAAAAATTGAAGTGGCGCGCGAAATAGTGGATGAAGTATTTCGTGCAAAATACGTTTCAAGGCCGGAAGCTTGAAAATCGGCAAAGGCATTAGGCGCGCGCAATTTTGGAGACCTGCGCGAAATAATTACGCGGTGCGCGAAATTCGTGCGGATTGTGCGAAATAAAGGGATGAAGTTTTTCGCGCAAGAGGTGTTTCGAGGTCCGAAGCTCGGAAAATGGCAAAGGAGAGAGGTGCGCGAAATTATGGAGCAGTGCGTGGAAAATGGTTGTGCGCGGAAGATTTGTATTTCGCGATCAAAGCGGATTACGCGCTCAAGGAGGGTTTTTCGCGTGGGGTCGATCTTGCCTATAAATATGAAGTGACCCTCCTCCATTCAGTAGAGTTCAAGACATAGAAAATACCCGAGCTCTGGTGCGCGAAATTGAGGTTAGAAAGGGTGTTGCGCGTAAACTTAAAGTTTGCGCGTAAAGTCAGCTGTTGCGCGAAAAGCTAAGGCTGCGCAGAAAGTTGGTGTTGGCGCGTAAAAGGAAGGTTGCGTGAAAAGTGGATATCGCGCAAAAGCAGTGAATTGCGCGCAAGGCAGTTTCCAGGCTGCACGTAATATTTGGAGGTTTCGGGAATAAGGAATTTCGCGCAAATCATAGAAATTGCGCGCAACACACCGTAAGGGTTGCGCGTAAAAATTGAGGTTGCCCGGTACATCCGGTGCAAAGTGAGATTCATCTGCGGGTGAAAGTTGGACTTCAACAGAGCATCTACATACAGAGGAAGATGCATTCCTTCATGAAAATGAAGAGACCTACAGGTCTATAAACTGTGAGTGAATCCCTTCCAAGAGAAGTGAGCTTAGGAAGAGGAAGAAGGTGATCCTCTCCACCGGCAGTGAGCCAGAGAGAGAGAAACAGAGAGTGACCCTTGGGAAAGCAGTGAGCTGACCCTAAACATTGTATAGGCAATGAGCCTGGGCATAGAAGTGATCTATCCCGAACATTGTAATCCACAGCTAGTGAAGTATAGTGGAATTGGTACGACCGACAACTTGTCGGCGTATGCTCCTTGGACGTAGCCCTTTGCGGTGAACCAAGTAAAAATCTCTGCATCTGCCTGCTAATTTTCCTGCATTGCATTTAAAGCATCATCATCAGATAAAGGAGAAAGTAAGTGATCATAACATACACACAAGTGCAAACAAAGTGACCCTTGTAACAAATAGGTCAAGATCCAGCGGGGCAGGAAGAACATTGAAAAAGAATATCCATACCCTGATTCACCCCCCCTCTCAGGGTATATAGGCCCCTATTGGTCCTAACAGTAATCTACTACCAAGAACATTTATAAATACCTAATAAATAGATCAACAACCTATATTAGGAGTTTTTTTACAAAACAACTACTCACATAATAGTCCAAGATATAAAAATCCTCTTCTATAGTTCTTCATGGGTTATAAGATGTAAAGAAAATTGTATGAAGGAGTATCATAGTACTCCTCAATACAGTGCGTGAAAAGTGCTCAGTATATGTACAATAAGAATAAGCACAAATCTAAATGTAAACGAAATAGAGAGAGAAAATAAATTGTGTGAATTTTGATGCTTCTCAATCTATGATCGAATTTCGGTCGATCAGGAAAGTTTTCCTCCTTTTCTGATTACTTAGTAGGCTATAGAATGAATGTTTTAGTTAGTTTGGTCTTGTTTTGAGTGTTTTCAAATTTTTCTAGAAAAAAATGTATCACAAGTGAATAAAAATTCTAGAGTAATGCACCAACACATCACCTACATACTATCTTTCACGAGGGAATCTACCTTATATTTTAAGTGCCTTCTTAAAAAATTATCAATTTAGGAATGATCACTCTCATACTAATAGAACTTAACTACCTTGAAAAATATCAATAAATTCCAAAACTAATTGTTGAGATTTTAAACTTTATCCACAATATCTTTGTTACTCCCAGTCAATGTAGATACAACTTGTGGTAGCTTCAACCTCAGGAAATCTTTCTATATCTCAAGTCGGTTGTGTATTAAATTATATTTAGTCTTGTAATTGCTTCATCCTTTTAAAAACATTAACTTGATTTTATTCATGCAATTTATTAAAAGTTCAATGTGCAGTCACTTGATTTCCTTCATGCATCATCTTGTAAGTTCAACATGCAGTCTCTTGAATTTATTATTATGTTCACTTAAACATTTAGATAAATTTTGGCTAATTAGCATTGTTATTTGAAATAATCATTATGGTCACTTCATGTCTTTATGTGGTCGATCTACAACATCATGTGTTCAATCCATTTCATCACGAGATCACTCAAACACTTAGAGAAATTTCTTCATGGTCGCTTCAATGGTCATGCGACCACTTATATTAACTTGTGGCTGATCAATTTTTCTTTTAGTAGTTCTAACACTTAGATTAATTTTATTTGATTTTCATGGTTTCTTAATGTGGTAGGTAGTCTATCTTCTTACAGTTTCTTCACATAACGTGTGGTATCTTCCACACTTATCATGATTTCGCATTTTTTTTCACAAAAACACTTTACTATCGTAAAACACATAATTTATTAGTAACATAATAAACATGATTTGAGATCATTAAAATAAGGAATTTCTATAATAAGATAACAATATCACCCTTTTCAGTGATAAAAAATCATGGAAGGATAAAATTTCAAGGTAAAACATAATTTTTTTAATCATGATGTATTTATAATTTTTAAAAATGAAATAGTAGAAAAAATACTAAATTATTATAGTTATACCCCTTTTCGGATTAATAAAAAGGTTAGTAAGATTATAATTGGCATCACAGAGCAAATTTAATTATGATTTGAATAAATACAATCAAGATATGAATAAATACAATCTATATAAGAATAAATTTAATTCATTTATAAGAAATGTAATAAAAAAAATAAAAATTCACTATCAGATAATCTAATAAAAATATGAAGAAGAGTCCTTCTCATTAGGGGATAGAGGATTAATAGGAGATTTTACTTTTTCCCATATAGTCTGAGAGGTAGGCTGAGGTAAAGGTTGTGGTTGAGAGGAGTATGGTCTAGAAATGACTATTATTTAAGAAACAATTCTAAAATTTTGTACATCCTATACTGGAGTAAAAAAATTGAGGCACACAAGTGGCACAAAATATATAAAGGCTATATATACAGAAGGTATTGATAAGGATAAGGGAGAAATGATAGTAGTGTGGTAACTTTAGAGGTAGGGCTCCATCAGTTAAGTGAAATCCTTCAAGGCTATGGACCCTTTCTCTATAATATATAAAAATTGAATCTTCTTCTTCATAAACATAGAAACCTAGACTTATCATACATTAATATTGTATCTTTTTAGATTAATATTCATTACATTACAAAATTACATTCTTGAAAACCATAATAGTTTAGTGAATTTGGAAACTTGGAACACAATATTCAAATATGATGAAATATCTTCAATGTTTCCCACAAAGATCTTCCCATTTAGTCCTCTTCATAAACATACACTACATAAAACCTTTCTTCATAACCTGGGGAAAAGAAACATAATAAAGGGTGAGATTAGATACTCTATAAGGGTAAACAAGGGAGATACATAATCATAACATGAACATAAGGGTATGAGGACATGAACATAACATTTGAAAATCATACTCTGCATATCAAAGAACATAATCCCGAGTCACGATATAAAGATTGGAAGATCATAAGATATGAATCATAAGGAAATCAACAACATGAGACATAAGATCATTAAATTGGCATAAAACATATATTTTTATCATACACATAAGCATAGAAAATCTTATGTCAAGTATACCCACCAAGACATTAATAACATGTTAGGCTTGGGATAACCACCCATGTACCTACTTTGGGTTTGGTCTAACCACCCATGTAACCTCATTTTCAGGTTTGAGTTGGCCACCATTGTAACATACTTTTTATGATTAGGTTGACCACCCATTTACCCTCTAATATTGTAGATAATTTATCGTTACCTAATGTGTTGGAGGGAGATATATCTCCTATAACAACCTGATTTATGAATTATTATTTTTGAATGAATTAAAATTCTTTGATGGCTTGCATTGAATACTACACCAAGTTAATATTTATTTTTATGAAACTCCAAGTTAAGCTTGCGCTACATGAAACAATGGGTTTAGATTTTGGTACATGAAAAACGGAGTTTGGCTTGTGTTAAATGAAATACCATGTTTATATTTCTTTACACATAACACCAAGCTTAGATTGCATTACATAAAACTCAAAGTTAAATGAAATGTGACATATTATTAAAATATTAATATAGTTATCACCTAGCCATTATAATGGTGTGTATGAAAAGGGTTAACTAAATTATAAAAATATGGTTCATGCATGTTTATAAAATGAATTCTTTGGTAACTAATTAATTATAAATTAAAGTAAGAACTATTTGAAAATAAATAAATTCCTTTTCTAAAAACTATTTTTCTATGCACAAACATGTTTTATCTCAATAAATTAAACAAATTTTTTTTATGAATGATTTAATGATATATATATTATTATATAAACTATTTAACATTCATATTAGGCATTTTATATATAAGATATAAGAATAAATCTAATTTTACACATAAAAAGATGTATTTTTCTAAAAGATAGCTTTACCACCTTTTAATGGAACACTTATTTTAAATCTAGTTTTTTAAAATTTTATAAATTATATATGAATTTATTTTTAAATTGGAATGTAAAAATTATCTTAGGGTGATTTTTGGTACTTTTTTTGAGAAGTTTCATTTTCTGATGAATAGTGAAAAATACTGAATTTGAATTAAAAGATGCCTGTTTTGTTTCATTTATTTATAATATTAAATTATATTTTAAATTGATTTTAAATTATAATTATATCAATAATATATCAATTAATCCAATTTATTTAATTGGATCAATTTAAAATTGAAATAGTATATAAAAACATTTCAAACATTTGGAATTTTCTCTTTTTAAACCCGCCTTCTTGTTGCGTTAGTGGAATTAATTTTAAATAAATTTCTACCAAATATGTGATTTGAATTTGAAAAAATAGATTAAATTTTTGGAATAATAATAATTTCTACTTTCTAATAAGTCTAACTTAATTTTTGACCCAAAATTATTAGTGAAAACAGTTAAAATTAATCATGATGATTAAGAAAAAAACAAGTTTACCAAGGGACTAAACATTAAACATAAGGGAAAAAATGACCTAGACTATCATGACCTGACCTAATGGGGATTGATAAAAAAAATAAAAAAATACCCCCTCCATAGTCTAGGGGATGAAGACTAACACCAAAGGCATAACTAAAATAAGGAGGCCTTTGCCTAAGTACCTGTACGCACACACACAACCATATCAATGCAGAAGTGTAGAGGAATAATAGTAAAAGATGAAAAATACTAGAGGAATAACCATGCATGTAAAATATCTAGATAGTATAAGAGTAAGGTAGTGTAAAATGAAAGTAAAAAGGGCCAAAATACATGCCCAACCAGAAATATGACCCAACCTAAGAAAACTGGAAAAGTAAACTATTGAGAGAGACCAACTCCAGTTCTCTAAGTTTTGACCACCATACGTGGTTTAGTGTACCAAGTTATCCCTAAGCCCCCCTATAATATCTAATAATATGTCCTTTATCTTCATAATACATGAAACATTTGTGAAAATACCATTTAAGGGTGAGTATATACATACCCATTAGGACATCCAAAAATATGAAGGGGGAGAAGTAAGAGGCAAAAAAGGGATAGACAGTAAAGAGGAAATAATGAAAGAGAACAACTCAACCCAAAACAAGAGAGATGTATAGATAGAGAGAGTGAGTAAAATCTTCCAAACAAAAGGGGCTCAACATGGTGTGTATATAGACTAAACATCGAGTCTTTTCCACCCATAGTAGGAGATTAACCTCATCCAACCATGAGAAGTTAAACACATAAACATGTGACATACCCTGCACATATTTTCAACCCATAACAAGAGAGTAACAAAATCCAAAGGCATGGATATATATATATATATATATATATATTATCAGCAAAAATAATACCAAATAAGAGATTAATGGGATCTCCATCTCACATCCCATCCTAGGAAAAGAGTGGCCAACAGTTCCAAAAGTCTAACAATGATTCCCAACATCTCGTGCATCTGCCTAAAAGAAAACATCCATGTCAAGCCAAACATCATCACTATGACACAAAACCAAGGGCCCGCAAAATCTAGGTAGAGGACCTATGCCCTGGAACAACATGATGGTTCCAACCAGTGAATATATAGAGGACCCATACCCTATTCCAATAGGAGGGTTCCACTCTAATAGTCGATAGAGGACCCATGATTTTCCCAACATGAGGGTTCTACTCTGGTACTCAATAGGGGACCCATTTCCTTCATGGTATGAGGGTTCCACTTTGATGCTAGATGACCCATTCCCTATCTCTACAAGAGGGGTCCAATCTAATAGCCTATAGAGGACCCATGCCTTGCCTAGTTGGAGGGTTCAACTCTGAAATATAGAGGTCCCATGCCCTTCCCCTACAAGAGAGTTTCACTTCAAAAGGTATATAGAGGACCCATTCCCTATGTATATGAGGGTTCCACTCTGTACTACTAGAGGACCCATTCCCTGACTTTTTAGGATAATATAATGTCAATAGAGGACCCATGCCTAGCCCAACTAGAGGGTTCCACTATGAAAGCCTATGGCGATCCTACATGATCAAAACCATCATTGAGAACTGTCTAAATAATAAAAATGCCCAGAATATCCCATATTGTATCTAAAAATTCATAATGAAGTCCACTATCATGCTCTATGTGAAAAAACATCCAGGATAGTATAATTGTGAGATGAAATATGAGTCCAAATGAAGGAGACATGAGAAATTGAAGTTTCCTTAGGAGAAACTAAAGGGTACACAACGTGTGAGGGGACCCACATAACATGTGGTATCACTCGGTCACCCATATATGTCTCTGTAGGTTCACATATTGCTAATTGTGTAGGGATACATGATGTTTATGGGATCTACAAGGCATGACCATTCCACTTAGTGTCCCACCCGTGTGCTTTACCGTGTCCATGTACTCAAGATGTGTCTATGTACTCAACATATGGAATGTACCTGGCCATGACCATGTACTACAGTACATGGTGTGCCTTTAGCCATTTCTTCCTATATGGGGTCTCACTCGTGTGCTCCGCCACATATATATTCGACCCAGGTAAACAATACATGACATGTAGGAGGGATGCACATAGTTCCATCCTTATAATTTTCCAAAAACCCTAACCACCATAGAATAGGGGATACGTGCCATGTGTTCATCATGATACATGAAATATATATTTATTTTTCATATGTACTTAGATCCAAAATCCATTCTCAATATCTGGAATTTTTTCTTCTATTCCAGCCTCGTCTCCTCCAAAAATTTAGGGATCTTGCTTTGGCTAACGATTAAGAACTTCCAGTGGCTGGAAATCAGTTCTTGATTCATTCCATATGTAACCTTTTCACCTCTTATGTCTTGGGTTCTTCTAAAATTCAATATTTTATTTTTTATCATCAAAAAAATCACCCACAACCCACAATCTTTCCAAAAAAAATCCTTAATTTTTTGATTTATCTCTCACATGTGGATTTTTCATGATTCTAGGGGTTCGATCGGGCTTGGTACCGCTCGAAAATGTCGAACCAGGATCACAGGGTCTAATTGGTTAAGAATGAAAATAAATTGTAGGAGAAAGGCACAATAATTTTTTTATCAATTTTTGTCCAAGAGTTCTTGGAAAACAAACACAATTGGTAGATTTTGGTTAAAAAAAGAATAACCAATTAAATTTAAATTCATGGGAACATGTGAAGGGAACAATTCACACAGATAAAAGGTAATAAGATAAAATTTCTTAATCAATTTAATAAAAAGGGTGTAAACCATGAATTTATGAGTCCTTCATGGATATTGGTTTGTTCATTGTTGAAGAACATGTTTGCTAATGAATGAAAGAAGTCATTGCGTTCCCAGTTCTCGAATCTGATATGATCCATAGATTCATTATTATTAGATGTGATTGACCAATAGGAGGAAAAATACTCTAGAATCCTCCTAGGGTTTATGTGGATAACCCTGGAGGATTTTCCATTGTGATTTATTTATAGGAAAACAATTTAGGTGAAATGAATGAATGAATTATTTTAATTAATTAATTAATCTAATGAACATACCACCAACTACCATTTTATCTAAACACCCCACGCCAATTTATTTTAGGCCATGACTAGTGTAAAAATCACATTTTGAATTCAACCATGGTCTCAGATTTCTAATCCGAGCTCCTTTCTAAGAGTTATCCCATTATCTTTAATAAACTACACATGTGTAATATAAAATATATTTAATATTTTTACATAATTAATTTCAGGAACACCGGGCCTTGAAATAACATGTAGTCTCAGAAAATAGATCCATATATATATATATATATATAGAAATATTTCAATGTCTTACAAGGAAAAAACTAGGTCTCTACCTTATTCCCTACTTCAATATTTTCATCCCAGAAAAGAAAAAATAAACAAATAGATCAGGATACTGAGCCCGCATCTAGCTCTCTTGTTCGCAGGGGATCTACTACACATTAATTTGCTTCCATAATATGTGAAACAAGGGGATGGCCCATCCAAAAAATTTTCTCTCATGTCAATTATAGATCACCACCGGATGCTCCAAAAAAGTGTCTTCACCCTTGATGTCCATCTCACCCCAGTAAATGACATTCGTAGGGTCAAGCACATATCTCATCACTCACAACATGTGAAAGATGTCGCGCACTAATTCCAGGTATGGGGGTAGGGTGAGACAGTAAGAAACCTTTCTAACCCTCTACATGATCTCAAATGGATCGATGAAACTCGAGGGTAGCTTGCCTCCCTAGCCGAACCTCTACAATCCTTGTCATAGAGAGATTCTTAGGAAAAAGTGGCCTCCCTTCTTGAACTACAAGGGCCTATGATGATGATCTGCTTAATATTTCTTCCTACTACGGGGCATCCTCATATGCTCATAGATGAATTATAAATTCTCGTCATCACCTGCACTAACTCTGGACCCATAAGATGTTGAAATAGTGGGTTCCCTAGACCCAAATATTCAGTGCTTTTGATTACCATATCGTGTATACAGTAAGTTATGCATGATATCATATTAACATTATAGTGTATAATTTTCTGTGTCCACTATTGAAATGGTAATGTCCAATGATTAATTGTCGTATCGAAAGGTTATAACAGTTCCCAGGCTATAATGAGAACCTCTAGATACTATGACATTAATCTTAAATATATATGTTCTATGGTCTATATACATCTTACTAATTGGAAATAGTATATGTCTGACCATCAGGTGCTAGGGGATTATAAGCATTGAGACTTCTTCTCATGAAGTTCGCACTTGGTGATCTCTAGTAGTGAGATCATGAGGACTGACTCGCCAATAGGAACACCACATGTTTCGGGTGTCATTGGATGTTCCTATCTACAATCATGTGTAATGGTCTCTTGACTTGAGATCATTACCAATGTATTTCATTTGATTGCGTACTTTGATGTAAGACGAAAACCATGGCAATGAAGTCATGGAGAGGTAGTTTGTGTCGGCTGCGTCATTGGTGGTATGACATTGGTTGAATGTTCAAGAAATGATTTTTCTCTTCCGGGTTATGGAAGTAATATATCTCATTCCATGTTGATATGAATGATATTAACTTTATAAGACCATGGACATGGCAATCAAGGGTAAATCCTTCCAGTTAAATCAACAAACTATAAAGAAATAAAAGGGCGATGAAACGTGAGTGCGTCCTGCTTTATGAGATATTACAGACAAAGAGATTATATTACACAATGCGTGTTCGTAGGTTGGTTGTCACTATTGTGACAATCCTTATTTCTTCAGGGGCCATGATGGGTTGCTAGATCCCGCTCTTGGTCTGTGAATACTATTCACGACTGTCGAAATAAGGTCCCAGAGAGTCACACACAATAGCATATTCAAGAATCTACCCTATTTAGTTGAATAAGAGTTTTGGACATGGTGGGCCCCGCCATAGGGGTCCTGGATTTGTCCAAAGTTAAAAAATAACCAATGAAATAAATAAATTCATATTATTTGAGTTTAGAATAATGAGTATTGAATTTATTTATTAAATGTATTTATGTTTTTTAAGTAAATTCATGAAAAATATTAATTGACGAATATTTAATTATTCAAGGTTCAATTAATATTTATGGGAGCGACGATTTGAGTTAATGACTCAATTATTATCACATAATATATTTTAATATATTACAAGTAAATGATAATATTATTTATGACTCAGTTTAGTAGTCATAAATGTTGTTGATAGTGCGTTAAGTATTCGGGGGCCGGGTTGGAAATTCTGAGTAATTAATTAATCACTATAAATATTAGATGAGAGGAGATTTCTAATTACTATTCATGGGGCTTCTCTCTCCTATTCACTCTCCCATGATCTAGAGAGAGATGATCTGGATCCAAGGAGCTCGGATGGAGCTCTCTCTCGGGCATCGCTAGCGATGTGATGCGGTGGTTGTTGGAGCATCGAAGGCATCGTTACAAATCCGCGCTAGCACCCGGATTAAAACGAAAGACACTCCCACAGATTCCTTGAAGCACGTGTGGATGATCTAGAGGAATTCGACTTCAGATTCTTTGAGCAGCGATCACCAACGACGAGTAGACGTCGTGCATGGATTCATATTTAAACTAGGTATTTTACGATTTAATTTTGTGCTTAAAACTCTTCACGTGAGATCCTCGGATTTAATCAGGCTGCTCTTCACCGACGTCGATAAATTTATGTCGATCATCAGTGGAAATTTTTAAAAACCCACCTATTTGGGTCTTCCATTGTACACCTGGTTCCAATATAAGAGATGTCTCACTAATCTCTATCCATCATAAGGGTGACCTAAAGGGTCTCTCGTACAGGGCCTCAAAAGGTTCCATATTGATGGTAGAGTGTTAGTTATTATTGTACAAAATCTATACCAATGGTAAATGATCCCCCCAAAGTTAGATAAAGTCTAACATTAAATCCCTCACCATATCCTCCAACATGTAGATAATGCTCTTAGTGTGCCCATCTGTCTAGGGGTGAATGACTACACTCATCCTCATCTAGGTCTCGAGTGCCTTCTGAAGGCCTCTCCAAAATCATGATGTAAACCAAACATCATGATTAGAGACAATCATCAAGGGAACTCCATGAAGGTGAATGATCTCCCATATATACATCTACCCCAAACAATCCACTAAAATATACTTCCTGATAGTAAGTAAGCGTGCCAAATTTGTGAGTCAGTCAACTATCACTTAGATGACATCATTTTAATTCAATGTGAATGAAATACCTATCATAAATTCTATATACATATCATCCCACTTCCACTTTAGGATTTCAAGGGGCTGCAACAAACCTGCTAGAACATGGTTCCAAACCTTCACCTACTGATAGGTGAGGCACCGAGAGATGAACTCAGCTACGCTTCGTGTCATGCTGGACCACCAAAACTACCGCTAAAGGTATCTGTACATCTTCCCCACACAAGGATGTAAAACTTGGGGAGAAGTGTGAAACACCCTCATCACCTCTTCTCATATCATGACCGAGACCACCGTCCATCCCTAAAAAATGATGACATGATTCCCTCCTTCATAATATCCATATGGTGAATCCCCCATGTATAAATGGTAATATAAGACCTCATAGTTGATATATCCCAACTAGTAATCTCTCACACACTCGAGAAGTGGAGGATTCAACACCATTGACTGTAGAAAAGTTGTACCCCCTTCTCAACTAGGGCCAGCTATAAGGAAGCTAACTGCTCAGAAGCCTCCTACACCAAGAAATCATTATACTTCTTAATAAGGAAATATACTACCAAGTTTCCCTTCCCCAGGGTATATACTATCTCAAAGTCATAGTCCTACAATAACTCCAACCATCACCATTGCCTTATGTTCGATTCTCTCTACATGAAGATGTATTTAAGACTTTGATGGTTTGAGTAAACCATGAAACGCTCTCCTAGAAGATAGTAACTCAACATCCTTAGGGCGAAGACTACCACTGCCAGATCTAGGTCATGAGTCATGTAGTCCTGCTCATGGGGTCTCAACTGCCTTAAATTGTATGAAATAACTACCTACCACTACATCAACATGCATTTGAGACTAGTTCTCGAGGCATCAAAATACACTACATACTCTACACCCTCCTCCGATAGTTTCTACATAGGATAAATCATCAACCTCATCCTCAACTCCTTGAAGTCCCTCTGGAACTGCTCAATCTAGGTAAAAGGCTACCCTTTTTTCATCAGGGTGGTCAAATATGGTGAAATCCTATATAAGTATTCCAAAAATCTCTAGTAATACCCCACCAACCCAAGAAAACTCCGCACCTATAACACATTCTTAGGTGTCTCCCAAGAAAGAACTGCACTGATCTTTGTTGGGTCCACGACTAAACAATTCTCATAAATGACATAACCTAGGAAGTGAGCCTCATGAATCTAGAACTGGCACTTTGAGATATTTCCAAAAATATGGTGCTCTCAAAGTAAATCTAGAACCATCCTCAAGTTCTCTACATGCTACTCCTTTGATGCAGAGTAGACGAGTTTGTCTTTAATGAATACAAACCCAAACTAGTCCAAGTATGGCTTGAAGATCCACTTAATCAAAGACATAAAAACAATGTGGTAATTCATCACACCAAAGGGAATAACCATGAAATGATAGTGTCTCTAGAGACATAATAATGATATATTTGGAATATCATCCTCGAAAACTCTCAACTGGTGGTAGCCGAACCATAGATTGATCTTAGAGAACCATATCACACCTTGCGAATGGTCAAAGAGGTTGTCAATCCTGGACAAGGGGTACTTATTATTTATCATTCCCTAGTTCAGGAGATAATAATCTATGCAAAGCCATAATATCATATCTGCCTTTTTTATGAACAACATTAGGGCTTCCTAGTTGAACACACTGATACTTACTAAGCTCTACCTCTGTAGACCCTCCAACTTCACCAATAACTCTCATAGCCCCATGAGATCATCCAATGTGTCAGCAAAAACATCATTCCATACCTAGTGAAAGTATAAATAGAGTTCCATCTCATGGTAAGAAGGTAAACTCGGTATGTCATCATACCACACCATCATTAGAGGGAGATGGAAGCTCATAACATCCACTACACAAAGGGTAATACTAGAAAATTGATAAATCAATTATAATTTTATAAATAATGGGATAATCCTACTCTGTCCAGGGTTCACTTGTCATGACCCGTCCCTTGGGGCCCGTGCCATGACTACCCCAAGCCCTCCTTCCATAGGCCAGGGGCTGGCGACTAGCACCAAAGGCGTAAATACCTAAAACTGGGAAGGCATTTCCTTTTTAAACTGTAAATACACACAATCAGAGTATAAGCTGGAATCAAAACACAATTGTATAAAAAGGAGTGCTAAAAAATAAAGGGGCTAGAAATACAAGCCCAACTGTAAAGTACAAGGAAACTGAAAGGGAAAAAACAAATGAAAGGTGAAGAGCAGCTCCTGGATCTTCCACCATAGATCCTACCTGAAGGGTAGGTACAGATAGCATCCTCAGTACACCTCATCCATTAGTCTCCTCCAGGTACTGACTCATCGTGAGGTCCACCTACGACTACCATCCAGTCCTTGTACACTCAATCTTGGTTAGCACTGTCCGTCGTCTGCATCCAACACAATGAGGTGCAGGCATAGCCCGTGCAGGGGTGACTATAACGATACTCAGTAGGGACCCCGAGACTCTCAAGGTCTCACAAAATCCAACAAGGATAAACCAAAAAGTATGAAATCAATGGATAGCCATTACTTAGGTATATGCCCATACATATACCTAAGTTATCAAGTAACCCATCTCAATCACGAGGAAAACACAGAAGTCACTGACTCAGCTCACACAGGTATATAACTTATGTAGAGAGATAGAGATAATCAGATATAGCCACTGAATCATCTAAGTTGTCGGACCAACACATGATCCAGGACCAGATCTTCTGTCGGACCAACACATGATCCAGGAACAGAAGTCGAAACTGTCAGGCCAACACATGATCCAGGAACAGTCGTCAGAGCTGTCGGACCAACACATGATCCAGGAACAACTATTATGTTGGACCAACACATGATCCAGGAATACAAGTCAAAACTATCGTACCAACACATGATCTAGGAACAGTCATCAGAACTGTCGGATCAACACATGATCCAGGAACAATCAACAGAGCACAACCAGCCTTAGGGTTTCCACTAGCATGCTTGATTCCGGGAGGGTCTGCTCCTCAATCCAAGAGTTGATACATCAACTACCACGTCATCCCAATTTGATATATCCCGAAGTTCTATCTCGTCAAAAGGAACACAACACGATAGACGGTGCATCAACCGGACGCCCGGTCTGAGAGTTATTGGCAATTCTGTTCTAAGGGCCCGGTTGGATTTAAGTTCAATCCAACCTGACCGTACCACAACTATGTGAAAAAATTGAGTGGGGTATTCCAAAGAAACCTTCTCGCTCCAAGATTTTCATCATCGCAGACGATTCGCCAAACAGACACCCGTAGCCCAAGTTTTGGGCGAATAGGTGAAATCGGGTCAAACGGGTCTGGGTCTGGTCTAGCCCATTCAGACTGACCCAGCCCGATCTGGGTTTGGACTGGGGTCCGACCCGGTCCGCGGGTCTGACCCGGTCCGTGGGTCCGACCTGGCCCGAGGGGGCGTCCCGACCCGTGGGGGAGGCCCGACCCGCGAAGGCGACCCGACCCACACTGGCGGCCCGACCCGCGCTGGGTCCGGCCCGACGACCCACGGGGGTCCGCCTAAGCCGTGTCTAGGGGGTAGGCCGCATGTCCCTTGGAAATCCCGAATGGATATACCGTTCGGGTGGGAGCCAAACCGGTGCCAGGTGGCGCCGATCCACGTCACGCAGGACCCACTGGGTCCCGCTCCTCCCGATTGGCCGAGCGGCCAGCCGTTTCTGCTCTACTGGTGGCTGACCCAGCCAGCCACCTATGCTCCACCGCCATGGCCCGCCCTGGCCGCGGGTTCTTTCCTCCGCACAGTGAGATGGTGCCGCGCCCCTCCGGCGGCCTAGCGGCTACCCGTGTGCACCACCACGGCTTGTTCTTCTGCGCGACACGACGACACCGCGCCCTTCTGGTGACCCGACTGCCCTATACTGCCGATTTCCTTTGTGGACGGCCCAATGCTGGCTGCCGTTGCACTTCCATGGCCCCTCGGAAGTGGTCTACTCCTCCGGAGACACCATTGTGCCGCCTCCATTGTCAACAAGTGAGGAAAAACAAAGGGGGGTCGAGCCGTGTTCGTTCGGACCGCACCCACCGCGTTATGGTGATAACAATCGACTAAACATAACCCAAGATTGAACGATGTATAACAAGAAAAAAATTCAAACTCAAATCCCCTACCTCGGTTTCGTTGTTCATTGACGATGTCGTGGAAAGGCGTACGTCGATTCGTTGACGTCGAGAAAGAAGATTAAGAAGTCGAGGACGTCGTCGTCGACGTTCTTCAAGGACGACACTTCCCCCTTGACCCGGTTGAAGGTCGTTCTTCATTGGTGGAAGAAGTGTTCTTTGTAGGGAGGAGCATTCTTCGTTGGGGAGAACAAGTTTCTCCCAAATCCTCCCCTCTTCCCAAGCTCCACTAAAAATCCAAATGAGTCCCTCAACAAAATAATAGAGTTATCTTATTATTTAGTTGTTGGAACACATTTCAAAAAGATCCAGAAGGTTTAAATTAATTAATTGAATGTGTTCAATTAATTAATTGTGATGGTTGGCACCATTAGTGTAGAGGAGATCAAGAGGCTCCCCCCTCATTAATGTGGGGAGTTCAAGAGTTTAAGTGCTATCGGGTGGTCCCCACCACATTAACCCCGCATGAAGAGGGGTTTTAGACCTCAAGTAGGCCCCACCACCATAACCTCTCATGGGAGGTTAAGGTGTGGTGGCCCCCACCTCCAACCTCCTCTTGGAGGTTTTAACCAACTAAAAATAAATTAAGACAAGTACTTAATTTATTTTATAATTCCCACGTAAAACCCAAAAGCTAACTTTCATTCCTGACCATCTGCCGTCGAGGTGAAAGCCTCCTGAAGCGAATACAGGTGCTGTGAGTTCAAAGGTGCCCTCAGATTTCAATTCCGAGCACCGGTTCAAAAGTTATAAAAAAACCCGCTTGTACTTTTACTGAACGTACCCAAACAAAACTTCAGAAATTGATTCTGGGCACACCGGGCCTCAGAATCATGTTCCGTCAGTTTTTGCGGACTTGTAAAATTCCTATGTATTTAAGAAAAAAAATTTCCACAGAAATTCTGAGTCTTTACATTATACCCACCTCATGGATTTACATCCCCGTATCCTACAACTAAAACTAAGGAAACAAATGGGGGTACTGAGCACGCATCTGAGCCTCCCGCTCCCATGTGCTCTCTTAGAGGTTCCCGTGCTGCCAGTGAACATGAACCAGAGGTATCGACCATCCACATAGGACCCGATCCTGTCGATCCTCAATCTCCACTGGGACCTTCATAAAAGTCGCCCCATCATCGACGTCCAGCTCTCCATGGTCGATGATGTGAGATGGGTCGTGCATGTATCTCCTCAGCTGAGATACGTGGAAGACATCATGCACCCGGTGCAACTGAGGTGGAAGATCTAAGCGGTATGCCACCTCGCCAAATCTGTTGAGGACCTATAAAGGTCCGATGAACCTCAGAGATAACTTTCCATCCTAGCCAAATCTCCGTAGACCTCATCGAGGTGAGACCCGTAGAAAGACATGGTTACCATCCTCGAACTCTAGAGGCCTCCGTCTCTTGTCATTATATGACTTTTTCATGCTCTGTGCAGTCTTCATCCACTCCTGGATGATCTTCACCTTCTCCATGTTAGCTCATACCATCTCTGGTCCCACCAGTGCTGACTCCCTAGGGTCTGTCCAGCACAAGGGTGATCTATAAGGTCTCCCGTACAACACCTCGAAAGATGCCATACCGATGGTGGAGTGATAGATGTTGTTGTACGCAAACTCCACCAAAGGCAAGTGATCCTCCCAACTGCGACCGAAGTCAAGGACACAAGAATTTATCATGTCCTCGAGGGTCTGAATGGTCTGCTCGGTCTGACCATATGACTGAGGATGGAAGTCGGTGCTCAGACGAAGCTGTGTCTTGAAAGCCTCCTGCAACCCCTTCCATAGCTGGGAAGTAAACTATACGTCATGATCAGAGACAATAGAATAAGGTAATCCATGTACCTGCACAATCTCTTGCATGTAGAGGCATCCCAAGCACTCTAATGAGCCTCGCTCTCTGATCGGTAGGAAGTGGGCCGACTTGGTGAGTCGATCGATGATGAAGCTCACATTTTCATATATTTTATACTGTAAATCATTGTTTATAAATCCACTATAGTGTTATTGGATGGGTAATTGTTACATTTTTAGGTTTTAGTGTTATTTTGAGGCTAAATGTGAAAAATGACTAATTCTGGATTTTGACAGATTTTTACGTTAAGGGTATTTTGGTCATTTCCTGAAAAATAAAATTCTAAATTTTCTGATTAATTTTTTTTATAATCCTTATTTTATTTCCTTAGTTTTGTCTTTTGGACCAGGAGCTGATTCAGCTGTCTAAAGGGTCTAAAAATTCATTGAATTTGGACATTTTTCCACGTGGACAGTGTAGACCCCACCAATGTAACAGAACCCAAACTCCGTCTACACACATCCAAATGAGGTGTTTTTACCTAGGATAGAACGAGGAAGTCTAGTAACAACTCAAAATCAAAGTTGGGGGAGTTTTGAATTCATTAAGGCATCCAGTAAATGACATACTTTTGGAGGAACCATCCTAAAAGCTTCTTCCAGAAACAGAAACCGAGAATGAAAAATTCATAACTCCTTAGTACGGTTTCCAAATTATCTGAAATTTTGAGGACAGACGGCCAAGATATTTATAAACAAAATTCATGAAGGGTGTAACACGTTAATATGTCATTAATGGGGTCTACAATGCATAGAATTTCGGAGGACATAAATCTTCCTATAAAAGGAGGAGAGCTCCTCCTCCTCAAAGCATCACATTCTCCATCCATTCCTTCAAGGAACCAAGGAGGAGATCTCCACCGAGGAAGGCCGGCCATAAATCTTCCCCATTTCATTTTTATTTATTTCTTTTATTTATTTTTGTTTTAGTTTTCAATTGTAATTTAGATTTCAAATAAAATTCATGCATTGTTTTTATTTTTGTGTCCACCCATTCACCCTCTTTTCTTCCTCTCATATTACCATCATGAACTATAATAATCATGATCATGAGTAACTAATCCGAGGAATATCCTGAGGGAGTCATAAGGTTCTTGAACCCAATACCATGTTTTTAATATTCTTTGAGTTAATTCTAAGGATAATTTATAGTGGGTGTAATCCTCACTGTGGTTGTCTAAAGATTAACTTCTTAATCTACAACCATTGTCCCTCGATTGAGGAGGTGGATGGAGGGTGTGATTGGTGATCACTAAGTATAATTTTCATTCATAACGGGGGTATACTAAGGTTTACACACATACTATGGAGTGTGTTAACTAAGAATATTTGAAGCTGGTCAATGAAGGTGCTCCCTGAAAGTTCTCTCGGGAGAACTTTCTTTCTTCCATAATTCCATTTTTTTAGAATTTCATATTAATTTGAATTGAATTTTCAAATTTCAATTATTTTCATAAATTAAATTTATTTAATAAAATATAAAAACAACAAAAATAATTAATTTGGGTTAATTAGATTAAGTGAGTGAATAACTGAGAAAGATCCTCAAGTGAGACGACCCTGGTCAGCCTCTATGCTACACTAGGAAAAATTAAATTGCTTTTACCACGCCATATGATAGGCGTGAATTAAAACTGGTGCCATTATTGGGGAGATAATTGGTTGTTTACTTTACTTTTTCTAAATTTAGATAGTTTTCATCATTCTTAAAAAAAAATAAAAATAAATTATTTTTTCCATGATGCATTCAAATTACAATTATTATGCATGGAATAATTACTCACAGGTGTAGGAAGAAGAAACCGACTACACTGGGGAGGCCCTCCAATGAAGGGATGATGCTCTAATGATACGGTTCAAACAGAAGGAAAGAGGACTTGAAACATGGATCTCACTTGAAGATTTGATATCCATGGCGGATGAACTCAAAACTGACATTGAAAGATTCAATGCTAAGAATAAATTTCCACAGGTCTTCCCTAATTTCACTGAATAAATCCATGAAGTTGAATCAAAACTCGAGGTGGAGGAGCATGACTACCTACCTCCATCCAGCGATAATAAACAGAAAGAGGCACTTTCAATTTAAGAGGATATTAAAGTTAAACCAACTCAGGGAGATGATACAATATTAAACTCAAACTCTTTTAATTTTATAGAAACTAATTTGAGTATCACCCCTAATAGTTTTGAATTTTCAGATTCATCCATCTTATATTAAGACTTGGAGGATGATGTGGAAAATTATGCACCTATTGAGGAACTCCTAGAGCTCCCTAAAGACATTGAATATCTACTGGAGGAGCCCCATCATAAAGAGATCCAAGTTGCTAAGCCTGAGGAAAACAGACAGGAGGATAAATCCTCTATGAAGCTAGCACTGGAAGACAAGATGGTTTCACAAGTATAAACTGAAGAGGAGGAGGATCCATACTTCATCCTACCCCTACCATGCAAGTTATACCACATTGCGAAGGGGGTGGATCTGGTATACTTTGTCTATGGAGTCCTCCTCAACAAGAACAAAGAACTTCATGCTAGGAAGATCCACATGTGGTGGTTCAAATCAAAGAAGCTTCATCCACTGACAGATTATGGATAAAATCTGGTACTGCCCTCTGGAGGCAGTAAAAGATTTTAGGGCCCACTTGGGGGATCATACCAAGATTTATCTTTACATGATTTCTAGTAATTTAAATTTCAAATTCAGTATTAGGAAATAGTCTAGCATGTGGCCCCTCCCTCTTTTCATTTTGAGCTTAAATTAAATTATCATTGTGATTAATTGAGTAATTTTTCTTTTTTAGGATCATGAAGGCAGAAGGAATCCCCAAGAATTAGAGGAAGAGGACCAAATAATTATTTCAAAAGGGAGTTAACTTTTTACGATTATCATTTAAACTCCTTTCATTTTTTGGTCCAAAACATATTTTGAGCTTTAATGAATATTATTATCACTTTCCACACATCAATTTATTTTGAAAGAGTTGAAATGATTTTTGAAATAATTGATTTTAAATGATTGTTGATATGAATTATTTTCCATTGAAATAGATTTTCAAGCATTTTTATGAGTTTGAATGATTTTTTAAATCCATTCCCATGAAACACTAACACAAAATATTTTTCCAATCCTATGAGGTATTCTAAACCAATTTTACATATTCTTCCTAATACCCACACTTTCTCGAGGGAAACTTGAATTTTGTGTGAGAACCAAAATTTGTGAATAATTCTTTTTCAAAGCTTTGGATTTCATGGAATTTATTTGAAATGATTTAGGCATCTCTTTGTCTAGCCATATTTTATCTTGAGACCCACCTTTACATTTATCCTTCATAAGCCCTTAGATTCCATGAATTTCCTTATAGGTTTAATCCACATTACAAGCCAATTTTTCCTTACCTACCCACACTTTTAGTATTTTTGCATGATTATTTCAAGTTTCAGTGTGGGGGAAGGGCCTTTGGTGTGCGTTCATTGGTATGCGTATCATTTATTGGTGATGCGAGGTGTGTGTCAATACTTTGGGTAGTGGACAATAAGAGAATTGGGCATGTGTTGTCATTTCATTATGCTTTATTTGTTTCATCCATTTCTCCTTCAAAAAAAAGAAAAGAAAAAAAATGGAGATGAACTTGAATTCCTAATTGTACATTATTTTATGACTCATGTCCCTCTCAAAAATCAAGGGCATTAATTTTCATTCATTCATTGTATTCAATTTTCAGCTCATCCTCCATGAAAAAAAGAAAAATAAAATAAAGTTGTGACTTTCTGGAGCATTGAAAAAACAAAAGGAGAATTTAGATGATATCATTCATTATAATCACTTCTTGGCTCATGTACCATGTCATAAAATGGGTTGGTGTTTTTTTTTCACATTTTCAAGTGGGATTGAGAGAGAAAGTTTCTATGTTTTCCATTGATTTAATCATGCACTGTACTTAAAATTCCAACCTCCTCTTTCTAGCATGAAACATTTTCAATCATTTTCCCACCAAACCTAAGCCACAGAATCATTTGAACCTTTAATTAAATCCCTCATGATTAAATTCATTTTCATGTTTCACACTGTGGAGAAATGATAATTTTCACAAACTTATGGTGATACATGAAATTTTCAAGTATGAGTATAACTCTAGATTCAATTTCTCTTGAGTGAAGAGTGACATAAAATTCAATGTGAGGTAGGCTGTGATTGGGACATGGATTGATTTATGAGGTTGAACAAATTTGAGTGATTGAAATGAAAATAATAGATAATTATTATTCATATATGAGACATGATGGAATTCTATTTTGGATAAAATCATTGATATTTTCTCATTTTTGATTGTTGTGTGGATTTTGATTTGGATGTAAGATGATTGCCCAGGATTGCAATGTTTAAGTGTTGGGGAGTTATGAAGCTCACATTTTCATATATTTTATACTGTAAATCATTTTTTATAATTCCAATATAGTGTTATTGGATGGGTAATTGTCACGTTTTTAGGTTTTAGTGTTATTTTGAGCCTAAATGTGAAAAATGACTAATTCTGGATTTTGACAGATTTTTACATCAAGGGTATTTTGGTCATTTCCTGAAAAATAAAATTCCAAATTTTATGATTCAATTTTTTATAATACTTATTTTATTTCCTTAATTTTTGTCTTCTGTACCAGGAGATGATTCGGCTGTCTAGAGGGTCTAAAAATTCATTGAAGTTGGACATTTTTCCAGGCGGACAATGTGGACCCCACCAATGTAACAGAACCCAAAATAGGCCTACACACATCCAAATGAGGTGTTTAAACCTAGTATAGAACTAAGACATCTATTAAAGACTCTAAATCAAAGTTGGGTGAGTTTTGAAGTCATTAAGGCATCTAGTAAATGACATACTTTTGGCGGAACCATCCTGGAAGCTTCTTCCAGAAACAGAAACCGAGAATGAAAAATTTATAACTCCTTATTCCTGTTTCCAAATTATCTGAAATTTTGAGAACATATGGAAAATATATTTATGAACAACATTAATGAAGGGTGGAACACGTTAAGATGTCATTAATGGGGTCTACAACACATCGACTTTCAGAGGACAAAAATCTGCCTATAAAAGGAGGAGAGCTCCTCCTCCTCAAAGCATACCATTCTCCATCCATTACTTCAAGGAACCAATGAAGAGATCTCCACCGAGGGAGGCCGACCACAAATATTCCCCATTTCATTTTTATTTATTTCTTTTCTTTATTTTTGTTTTAGTTTTCAATCGTAATTTAGATTTCAAATAAAATTCATGCATTGTTTTTATTTTTGTGTCCACCCATTCACCCTCTTTTATTCCTCTCATCTTACCGTCATGAACTATAATACTCATGATCAGGAGTAACTAATACAAGGAATATCCCAAGGGAGTTATAAGGTTCTTGAACCCAATACCATGTTTTTAATATTCTTTGAGTTAATTATAAGGATAATTTATAGTGGGTGTAATCCTCACTGTGGTTGTCTAAAGATTAACTTATTAATCTATAACCATTCTCCCTCAATTGAGGAGGTGGATGGAGGGTGTGCTTAGTGATTGCTAAGTATAATTTTCATTTATAATAGGGCTATACTAAGGTTTACACACATACGATGGAGTGTTTTAACTAAGAATATTTGAAGCTGGTCAATGAAGGTGCTCCCTGAAAGTTCTCTCAGGAGAACTTCCTTTCTTCCATAATTCCATTTTGTTTAGAATTTAATATTAATTTGAATTGAATTTTTACATTTCATTTATTTTTATAAATTAAATTTATTTAATAAAATATAAAACAACAAAAATAATTAATTTGGGTTAATTAGATTAAGTGAGTGAATAACTGAGAAAACTTCTCAAGTGAGATGACCCTGGTCAGCCTCTATGCTGCACTAGGAAAAATTAAATTGCTTTTTTTATGACCTACGACAGGCGTGCGTCAATCGAAGATCACCCAAATCGAGTCGTGACACTTAGATGTACGTGGAATACCCATCACGAAGTCCATGGATATCCCATCCCACTTCCACTCTGGGACCTCTAAAGGCTGAACAAGCCTGCTAGTACCTGGTGCTCTGCCTTCACTTGCTGACAAGTGAGGCATCGAGAGATAAACTCCGCTACTGCCTTATTCATACCTGGCCACCAGTGCTATCGTCGAAGGTCCTGGTACATCTTCACCACTCCTAGATGTACCACTAAAGGGGATGTGTGGAACTCCCTCAACACTTCCTCCTGAAGTGACACTGGTACCATAGTACGTCCTCTGAAGAGGATGACATGCTCTCCACCTTCAAAAAATCCATCAGGTGACTTCCCTGTGGATATCTGAGCACGTCATGTCTCGCAATCAGCATCCCCATGCTTTGCCTCCCTAACTCGCTGACTAAGTGGAGGAGTGACTGTAAGAGACTGAAGAAAAGATACTCCATCTCAGTCCACATAAGAAATCTGTAAAGCAGCCAGCTGCTCTGTCACCTCTCCTAGAAACTGTATACCAGATCTCCTACTGAGCGCATCTGCAACAACGTTCCCCTTCCCAGGAGTATAGACTATCTCGAAGTCATAGTCCTGGGGGAACTCAATCCATCGCCACTATCTCAGGTTCAGGTCCTTTTGAGAGAAGATATACCTGAGACTCTTGTGATCAGAGTACACGGTAAAATGTTTTCCCATCAGATAGTGTTCCCACATCTTCAAGGAAAAGACCACTACTGATAACTCCAGGTCATGGGTAGTATAGTTCTTCTCATGCTGTCTCAGCTGCCGAGAACCATACGCGATCACTGCTCTCTCCTGCATCAGGACACACCCGAGTCCGGTCCCTGATGCGTCACAGTAAACTATGTACCTTATGCCTTCCTTTGGAAGCCTCAAGATGGGGGACTAGTCACCCTCTGCCTCAGCTCCTGGAAGCTCTACTGACATCTCTCTGACCACATGAAGGGTTTACCCTTCTTCGTCAAAGATTATAGTGGTGCTGCAACTATGGAGAAGTCTGGCACGAATCTTTGGTAATAACCAGCCAAACCCAGGAAACTCTGTACCTCCGTCACACTCCTGGGTGGCTCCCAAGCAAGTACCACTTCAATATTCGCTGAATCTACTACAACTCCAGCCTCCAATATGACATGTCCCAAGAAGTGAACCTCTTGAATCCAAAACTGGCACTTCGAGAGATTACCATAAAGCTGGTGCTCTTGGAGTGTGTCCAGTACTACCCACAAATGGTAGGCATGCTCCTCCTTAGTAGTTAAGTAAATCAAAATGTTGTCAATGAAGACTACGACAAAGCGATCAAGGTATGGCTAGAAGATTCTATTCATGAGTCCTATGAACACTGCTGGAGCATTGGTTATGCCGAAAGGCATAACCACGAACTCATATTGGCCGTACCGACATCCGAAGGCTATCTTATGCACATCCTCATCTCGAACTCTGAGCTAGTGATAACCTGATCTAAGGTCTATCTTCGAGAACCACTGCGCTCCCTTCAACTAATCAAAAAGGTCTTCAATCCTCAAGAGTCGATACTTGTTCTTCACGGTCACCTGGTTTAGGCGACGATAGTCTACACAAAGCCTCAATCTTCCATCCAACTTCTTGGAGAAGAGTATCGGGGCTGCCTAGAGAGAAACACTAGGCCAGATGAATCCCTTCTTCTGTAAGTCCTCTATCTGTACCTGCAGCTCACGAAGCTCAGCGGGAGCCATCCAATATGCTGTTGTAGATATCGGTTTCGTCCTAGGGTACATCTCAATATATAAGTCCACCTCTCTATGAGAAGGTAGTCCTGGAACATCATCAGGGAAAACATCCGCGTACTGGTCCACCACTACAGGATATCTCAGACTCTCCACATCAACTGCTCTAAGGGTAAGGTAGGGAAACTGATGAGTGATCGGCTGCACCCTCCTCTGAGTAAGTCCGTCTTGTTCTGCAAAGTCTCCCTTCTTGTCGGTGAAGGTAAACCTGGTCCCATACGTGAGAACACACCGCAATTTGCACATAATACAGTCTATCTGAGCATGGAATGTAGATAACCAGTCCATACCCAAGATGATGTTGTAAGGCCTCGACGCCGCTACTAGAAGATCCCAGCTGAAGCTCTCACCTCTTAGAGTTATCTCGCACTACCGACACCAATGCGTAATCGTCAAATCAGCTCCCGTATGAGTCTCTAGCCGTAAGGATTGAACTAAAGGATCCTTTAGAATATCCAAGCTCTGAACGAGGGATGTGGAAATGAAATAGTGACTGGCACCTGTGTCTATAAGAACTACAGCTAAGGTGGAGTAGACATAGATCATACCTCGAATCATCTCCGAAGCACCATGGTCGTATGCCTCAACTTCCTGGAGCTGAGCTCTCCCCTGTCCACCTGCTCCCTATGGTCGGGGTGGACCTCTTGGTGGCGGTGGTGGTAACACCTCGTAACATCGTCCACCGCCAGCTGCACGTCCAACTCCTCTGCCATGTCCGCCTCCTCCCTGTAGACCTCCTCGATCGAACCTCTACCTCTGCCTGGGAGGTCACTCAACTGTCTACTGATCATCAAAACGGCGGGTCGGACAGTCACGAGCCATGTGACCCTACTCGCCGCAAGAGTAACATTGCCCGCTCCTAGCATGACTGGATCTGTCTCGTGTGCCTCGCACAACTAAACCCGTATCCTCAGGTCATCCACCGAATGGCCTGGTCCGCTTGGACCTTTGCGACATCTGTCTACTGCCAGCTGAAAAAGACTCTTCTGCATGTTGACTAGTGATGGGTCTCACTGCTGGTGACTGCACAGTAAGGAAAATCTCTACTAGGAGGGCTCTCTCTAACACCCCCACCTGCGTCGGGTTGTTGAGGGAGTTCATCGAAGCTCTGATCTCTCGCTTGATCCCCTAGTAGAAGGTTTGGGCCCTAATAAATGGGTTCTGTACCATATCTGTAGAGTAGTGTGAGAGGTCGGTGAACCTCATTGAGTACTATGCTACCGTCATGCTACCCTGCTGTAGACGCAGTAGCTCCTGTATCCTCACTACACGTAGGGTGGCTATGACAAACTCGCCCAAAACAGGCTCTCGAAGTCTGTCCAGAGTAGTGTAACCTCGTCGTACACCTGGAGCATCAGGCTCCAGCATCTGCCTGCTACTTTCTGAAGGAGACTCGTGGCAAGGATCACCATAAGGTCGGCTGGTGTCCCTACTAGTCTGAAGACTCTCACCACAGTCTTCAGCCAATCCTCAGCTGCCTGTAGGTCTGTCTCACCCCTGAACCTGGGCGACTTCTGGCACTGGAACTCATGAAACGCGCTCAGGAAATGTGCACTCTCTACTACTAGGGCTGGTGGCATAGGTGGCCCAACGGGTAGTGGTACTACTGGTGCCTCCGCTGTGATAGGGTCCAACATTGAGGTCTCGTCGCTCGGTGGGCTGTTATCTTGTATAACTCTCAGAATCCTGGAAGGCTGTCTATGTGGAGGAATCCTATAAAGAAACAGTTGAACCATGGTAAATAAGTTATACCTAGTGATCTGATACAAGATATCATAAAGAAAACTCTTGAAAACACACACGCAATCAGTGTTTTCGTGCACTGATTCAGAAATCAGAAGTCAGGGTCCTGGTGTATGGATACGTTGGCCGCCACACCAACACTGGACTCCCTGAACTGAAGACCATAATCAGTACCCTTAAAACTATTTATTCACAGAAAATATCAGAGTCCTAAGTTCTGTGGTAGAACCGACTCTCCTTTGATACCAATTTTTCATGCCCCGTCCCTCGGGGCCCGTGCCGTGACTACCCTAAGCCCGCATTCCATAGGCCAGGGGCTGGTGGCTAGCACCAAAGGCATAAATCCCTAAAACTAGTAAGACATTGACTTTTTAAAATGTAAACACACACAATCATAGTATAAGCTGGAAGCAAAACAAAACTATATACAAAAGAGTGCTGAAAAGTAAAGGGGTCGAAAATACAATCCCAACTGTAAAGTACAAGGAAACTGAAAGGGACAAAACAACTAAAAGGTGAAGAGTAGCTCCCGGATCATCCACCAAAGATCCTACCTGAAGGGTAGGTACAGATAGCCTCCTCAGAACTCCTCGTCCGCCAGTCTCCTCCGAGTACCGACTCGTCGCGAGGTCCACCTCCGGGTACCATCCAGTCCTCGTACACTCAACCTCGGTCAGTGCTGTCTGTCGTCTGCATCCAACACAATGAGGTGCAGGCATAGCCCGTGCAGGGGTGAGTATAATGATACTCAGTAGGGAGCCCGAGACTCTCAAGGTCTCACAAAATCCAACAAGGATAAACCACAGAGTATGAAATCAATGGATAGACATTAATTAGGTATATTCCCATACATATACCTAAGTTATCAAGTAACCCATCTCAATCATGAGGAAAACAAAAAAGTCACTGACTTAGCTCACATAGGTATACAAATTATGTAGAGAGATAGAGATGATCAGATATAGCCACTGAATCATCTAAGCTGTCAGACCAACACATGATCTAGGACCATCTATTCTGTCGGACCAACACTTGATCCAGGAAAAGAAGTCAAAACTGTCAGACCAACACATGATCCAAGAACAGAATTCAAAACTGTCAGACCAACACATGATCTAGGAATAGTCATCAGAACTGTCGGACCAACACATGATCCAGAAACAGTCAATAGAGCACAACCAGCCTTAGGGTTTCCACTAGCATGCCTGATTCTGGGAGGGTCCGCTCCTCAAGCCAAGAGTCAATAAATCAAATTTCACTTAGTCCCAAGTTGATGTATCCTGAAGTTCTGTCTCGTCAAAAGGAACACAACGCGATAGACGGTGCGTCAATCGAACGCCCGACCTGAGGGTTATTGGCATTTCCATTCTGAGGGCCCGGTTGGATTTAGGTTAAATCCAACTCAAATGTACATCAAATATATCCAAAACTTAAGTGAGGTATTCCAAAAGAACCGTCTCGCTCCAAGCTTTCCATCGACATAGACAGTTCATCAAACGAACACCCGTAGCCCAAGTTATGGGCGAAAAGGTGAAATCGGGTCAAACGAGTCTGGGTCCGGTCCGGCCCAGTCAGATCGAACCGGCCCAGGCAGACCAAAACGGCCCGATTCAGGTCCGGACTGGGGTCCGAACCGGTCCGCGGGTCTTACCCGGTCTGCATGTATGACCTGGCCCGACCCGTGAAGGCGATCCGACCCACACTGGCGGCCTAGCCCGCGCTGGGTCCGGCCCGACGACCCGCACTGGGTCCGGCCCGCGCTGGGTCTGGCCCGGTGGCCCACGAGGGTCCGCCTAAGCCACGTCTAGGGGAGAGGCTGCATTACCCTGGAAATCCCGAACAGATATTCCATTTGGGTGGTAGCCAAACCTGCACCAGGTGGTGCCGATCCACGTCATGCGGGACCCACTGGGTCTTGCTCCTCCCAGCTAGCCGAGAGGCCCGCCGCTTCCACTTTGTCGGTGGCCAGCCCAGCCCACTGCCTCTGCTCCACCGCCAAGACCCACCCTGGACGCAACTTCTTTACTCCGCACGGCGTGACAACGCCTCGCCCCTCTAGCGGCCTGGCGGCCGCCCCTGTGCACCGCTGCGGCCAGGGGCCGCAGCCTGTTCTTCTGCGGGGCGTGATAGTGCCGCACCCTTCTGGCGACCCAACGACCCTACGCCACCAGTTTCCTTCGAAGCTGACCTGACGCTGGCTGTTGTTGCACCGTTGCGGCCCGTTGTCCGCGACCCACTCATCCGGCGGCGTCGTTGCGCCGTCGTCATTCTCAACAAGCAAGGAAAAACGGAGGGGGGTCGGTCTGTGTTCCTTCGGCCCACACCCTCCACATTATGGTGATAACAATCGGCTAAACATAACCCAAGATTGAACGATGTAGAACGGGAACAAATTCAAACTCAAATCCCCTACCTCAGTTTCGTTGTTCATTTACGATGTCGCATAAAGTAGGACGTCGATTTGTTGACGTCAGGAAAGAAGATGAAGAAGTCGAGGATGTCTTCATCGGCATTCATCAAGGACGACACTTCCCACTTTCCCTGATTAAAGGTCATTCTTTGTTGGCGGAAGAAGTGTTCTTCGTCAGGAGGAGCGTTCTTCGTTGGAGAGAACAAGTTTCTCCCAAATCCTCCCCTCTTCCCAAGCTCCACCAAAAAGCCAAATGAGTCCCTCAATAAAATAATAGAGTTATGTTATTATTTAGTTGTTGGAACACATTTTAAAAAGATTCATAAGGTTTAAATTAATTAATTGAATGTGTTCAATTAATTAATTGTGAGGGTTGGCACCATAAGTGTAGAGGAGATCAAGAGGCTCCCCCCCTCATTAATGTGGGAAGTTCAAGAGTTTAAGTGGTCTCAGGTGGTCCCCACCACATTAACCCTACATGAAGAGGGGTTTTAGACCTCGGGTAGGCCCCACCACCATAACCTCTCATGGGAGGTTAAGGTGTGGTGGCCTCCACCTCCAACCCCCTCTTGGAGGTTTTAACCAACTAAAAATAAATTAATACAAGTACTTAATTTATTTTATAATTCCCACGTAAAACCCAAAAACTAACTTTCATTCTCGACCATCTGCCGTTGAGGTGAAAGCCTCCTTAAAAGAATACCGGCACTGTGAGTTCAACGGTGCCCTCAGATTTCAATTCCAAACACCGGTTCAAAAGTTATAAAAAACCCGCTCGTGCGTTTACTGAACGTACCCGAACAAAACTTCAGAAATTGATTCTGGTCATACCGGGCCTCAGAATAAAGCACTGTCAGTTTTTTCGGACTCGTAAAATTCCCATGTATTTAAGAAAAACATTTTCCATGGAAATTCCGGGTCTTTACATCACTCCTCCTCAAGGAGGAAAACTCTATACTACATCCTAGAAGCACTACCATACTCCTTGGTAGAAATCATATGAGCATGGATGGTTGATGACCAGTCCATAACAAGGAAAACATAATAGGGTCTCACTACCTCTATGGAAAGATTTGGTGTGAGGTTATCTCTATTCTTACAGAGTAAGGTTTCCCCATTGGTAGGAATGTGTGACCACCGATCATCTCTACAAGATCCTACAACACAAAGGTCAAGAAAAAGGGCCTCCTCTAGTATTGATAGGTCTTGAACCGGGGCTATAAATAGGGGAATGTGGATTTTGACTCCATAATAATAGAAACTACTATAGCAGTAGTGACATAGGTCATAACCCAAACCACACTTGAGCCTCCTGACCAAAATTAAAATCCGTTGAGTGCTCATCCTTTCCCTTGACTGATATCTCTCCTCAACCAAGTCCTGCTTCGACACCCCATCACATTCACAAATCCCAAACATGCAAGTCAAAGGGACTCGTCCACTACACATTGAAACTATCCACTATAGGTGGAACTGACCTGCCATCACAGTTTTGAATAGCATCATAAGACACATCTTGGTGGGGGAAGCATCCCTCTTCCTCACATGTTCAATACCACACTAAAAAATCTCTATCACAAGACTCTACTGATTCCCATCATCATCCTAGAGAGGTTTCACCATGAGGATAACCATCGAAAGGGGTCCTATCATAGTAGGATATCCAAACTATATGATCAATCCTGGACTCAACCACTTGATAAAGGAGTCTAGATCAACACGATACCTGGTTTATCTCTATCTCCAGGACCTATAATGCACACTCAACATAGGTTTGCCATCTAATGGTTCCACTGGGACCAAGAAATTCTCTATGAAGAGCACTGACTATGAGTGAAACCATCTGATCGATCAGGATCTTCCAAAGTATAAAAACTCAGATCACTAACTCAAGAAAAACCATTGATTCTTGGGGATTTGGATCATCACGTAACCTCAACAACCACTAGCACTATAACTCATGGAGTGTACTAAGCCTGCGTACATCCTTAGCTTTCTTGGCTGGTATAATCTGCTGCTCGATAGAAGGGGGCACTGCTACCTGCCTGCCTGAAGAAAATTATATTGTGGGATAGAACCTGAACTGAGCCCTCATAACTCATTGGATAATATTTATGATCCAAGTATCCTAGATGGATGTTGTCTTGGAGGAATCTTGAAAGTGATCGAGATATACCATGGTCAAATGCGCATATATATATAACAATGGTGAGCGGACTCAAGAAGGATAGACAAAGACTCAATCCTATATGATACATGTACCATTGAACCCTAAAACCAATGTCTTGGTATGTCTAGTTGACAAGAAGGTAGTCAAGGTCCCGGTGAATGGATACATCAGCTGCCCATACCATCATTGGATTCTGTGGCTTGAGAACTGCACTCGAGACACTTTGACAACTTTTCCCTAATCCCAACCAAATCCCCATAAAGGGACTACTCCAAACACCCTCCCAAGGATTGAACCACCTATGATACTAATATTTCATGACCTGACCTAGCGAGGCTCGACTCACAACTAGACCAAGATCGCCTCCATAGGAAATGGGTTGGTGACCAGTACCAAAGGCATAACTAACATAGGGAGGCCTTTTCATAAGTACATGTACATAAACACACAACTATATCAATGTAGAAGTGAAAAGTAATAATAGTAAAAGATGAAAAATAATAGGTGAACAACCATGATTGTAAAACCCCCAGAAAATAAAAGAGTATGATAATGTAAACTGAAAGTAAAAAGGGAAAAAATACATGCCCAACCAGAAAGATATCTGAACCTGAAAAAACTGGAAAAGTAAATCGCTGAGAGAGCATAGATCCTGATCTACAATCTTTGACCCTCATACATGGTCTAATGAACCAGGATATCCATAAGATCCTCTATAATCATCGCTGACCTTTTTGTCATCTGCATAATACATGATGCATTCTGGAAAAGCCCATGAAGGGGTGAGTATATACATACATAGTAGGATGCCCTGAAAATAGAAGGGGGAGCGGTAAGAGGAATAAAAGGGATAAACATTAAATAAGAAACAATGAAAGAGAACAGTTCAACCCAAACCAAGATAGAGAGAGAGATTAACCTCATCCAAACATAAGGGGATCAATGTAGTGTTCAGATGGCTACACTCATAAAGTATTTTACACACATATCAGGAGAGTAACCTCATCCGA
The DNA here is from genome assembly GCA_963277665.1 of Viscum album. Classification (NCBI taxonomy): domain Eukaryota; kingdom Viridiplantae; phylum Streptophyta; class Magnoliopsida; order Santalales; family Viscaceae; genus Viscum; species Viscum album. The sequence continues at coordinate 2,120,235,020 of OY728163.1, forward strand.
CCATGAGAATTTAAACACAGAAAGCATGTGGCATACCCTACATGTCTTTGAAACCCATGGAATAAGAGAAAATAAATAAAAATGTATGGATATAGATAAATATATATATTATCATAAAAAATATTCCCAAATGATAGAGTAAGGGGACCTCAATCTCAGATCCCATCCCAAAAAAAGAGTGGAAAATAGTTTCAGAAGTCCAACAACGATGCCCAAAATCTCACGAGTCTTCCCAGTATAAAACATCCAAGTCAAGACACACCTCGTCACTATGCCACATATTCTAGGGGACCCAAACTCTAGATAAAGGACCCATTCCTTGGTATAATAAGAGGGTTCTACTTAGTGGATAAATAGAGAACCTGTACCCTATTCTAACAAGAAGGTTCCACTATAATAGTCAATAGAGGACACATTAACTACCTAAAATGAGGGTTCCACTCTTTTACTCAATATAGGACCTATTACTTGACTAGTATGAGGGTTCCGCTCTAGTACTATAGGACCCATGCCTTATCTATTTAGGAGGGTTCCACTCTGATAGCTAATAGAGTACCCATTCCAATCCTACCTAGAGGGTCTTAATTTTAAATATAGAGGACCCATGACCTACCCCTGCAGGAGGGTTTCACTCAAAAAGTTAGATAGAGGACCCATTCCCTATTCCAAAAGTGGGTTACACTATGTGCTACTAGAGTACCCATGCCCTGACTTCATAGGAGGGTTCCATTCCGACATCAATAAAGGAACCATGCCTAGCCCATTTGGAGGGTTCCACTCTGAAAGCCTATGTTGATCCTACATGACCACAACCATCATCAAGAATCTACTAAATAAGCACCATGTTGAGAACATATTGCATAGTATCTAGAAGGACACAACTAATTCCACCATCACATCCTACATGAAAAACACTTAGGATAGGCTACCCATGAGCTAAAATCTGAGTCCAAACAAAGGAGATACGAGATATTGAAGTCTCCTCAAGAGGAACCAAGGGGTACACAATGTGTTAGGTGATCCACAATTTGTGTGGTCCCACTCCATCAACTGTTAGTGTCCCTGGAGGTACAAAACTCACCAACCATGTAAGGATACATGGATTTTAAGGGATCTATACAGTGTTCCCATGCCACTTAGGGTCCCTCTCATGTGGTTGGCCATATTCGTGTACTCAATCCTTATATGTGTACTCAGTACATGGCATGTACCTAGCCATTTCTATATACTCTAGTACACAATGTGACTCTGTCTATGTATTCCCACATAGGGTCCTACCCATGTGCTTCGCCACATGGATCGTCCACCCAAGGAATTGATACATGGAGTTTAGGAGTGCTACATACCGTGTAATCCTTATAATTTTCCAAAAACCCTATCCACTATAACATAGGGGTTACACACCATGTGTTAATCATGATACATGATGTGCATATGTGTTTTTAAAAGATTCTTATATCCAAAATTCATGCTCTAGATCCAAAATTTCTACTTCGATTCAGGCCTTATTTCCTCCCAAAATTGAGGGATCTTTCTTCAGCCAGTGATTCTAACCCTCTGGTGGATGGAAATTGGGTCTTGATTCATCCCATATGTAGCTCGTGCACCTAACACATATTTTATTCTTCCGTCATTCGATATTTTAATTAGATTTGTCAAAATGATCACCCAAAACTCAAAATCTACCCAAAACATCCTTGATTTGTCGATCTATCTCTCACATGTGGATTCTTTATGATTATGGGGGTCCGATTAGGCTCAGTACCTCCTAAAAATGTTAAAATGGGATTGTAGGGTCCAATTAGTGAAGACTAAAAAGAAATTGTTGGATAAAGGCACAATAAATTTTTTTATCAATAATTGTACAAGAGTTCTTGGCCAATGAACAAAATTGGGAGATCCGGGTTAGAAAAAAAGAATAACCAATGAAATTTCAATTCATGGGTGCATGAAAAGGCCACAATTGGCATATATCAAAGGTAAAAATAAGATCTTTCTCAATCAATTTAATCAACAAGATCATAAACCACAAATTAAAGAGTTCAACCTAGTGATTGGATCATTATTTATAAAATAATGTGATTTCCATTTAATGGAATAATTTTTTGCATTCATTTCCCTCCGATCTGCTTTTGTCCAAAGATTCATCATCATCAGATGTGATTCACCAATATAAGGAGGAATAACGCTCTAGAATCTGCCCAGGGTTTATGCGACTAACACTGGAGGATTCTCCATAACAATGTAATTGTAGGGAAAAATAGTTTAGGTAAAATTAATTAATGAATTATTTTAATTAATTAATTAATCCACTGAATATACCTCTAACTTCTGTTTTATCTAAACACCCAACACTGACTTATTTTAGGTCATACCTAGGGTAAACATCACATTCCGAACTCAACCATGGTCTCAAATTTCTGATATGATCCCCAATCTAAGATTTATACCATTTTATTAAGAAACTTCATGAATATAATATAAAATATATAAAATATTTTAATAAAATTAATTTCGGGCACACTAGCCTCAGAATCACTTGGCATCTCAGTGCCTAGATAAAAAAATAGAAATATTTCAAATTATTTCAAGGACAAAACTAAGTCTCTACATAGACACATATCCCACACCCATTGTATAACCATATTTCATCTTTAACCCTTAATGTATCAAATTTGGTGCATTATTTAACCCTTTTGTTAGGTAAAAATCTGGGTACACCTAACTTCTTTTTAAAAATTCCATGTGTGTCATCTCCCCCACTTATAAAAGGACACCACCTATCCCCCTCTCTTCACACCACAAAAATAAATTGGTTCATCCAAGCCCTATAAAAATCACTTATACACTTCCATCATATAAATCTATAATCCTTAATTTGGGTGGAAATCTAACCAAGGAAGTCCTTTGGTGAAAACCAAAAGAAGATACCTGAAGAAGAGGTAATATTCAACAACAAATGTTCTTGTTTAATTTCTTACTAAAACCCCTTAATTTATTTTTATATATTGATTATATAATAAACTTAATATATTAAACATACTTAGATGTTTTTAAGTTAAGGTTTTGACCCAAAACCACACACACTTCCATCAAATGGGTTACAAAATCACCGTTCATGTGTACAAATGACTACTGCCTCATGAATCGATATCGTTCATTTTTACATTACCACCTTTCAAGGTTGGGAATAATGATGGTCATAATTTTTATACATATGATATATATGATATTTATGATGTATTTATGCTTCTATAATTATTATATAATAGATAACTTCATTCTTTTCATTTTGTGGGAATATAATAATGTCGTTCATGTGTACGGTGGACAACCGCCCCGTGAAGTGATGTGATTTGTTCTCGCTATACATGAAATGTATTAAGGATGAGTTTAATTGAAATCTGTGATATATATGAAATAAAAATGGTACTGGAATGAATATATATATATATATATATATCATTTACTTTTCTTTCTTTCAATACGAAAATAAAACTGAAACAACATTCATGCGTACATTCGACTACCGTCTCCATAAACAGTGTATTTCATTTCTTATCACTAAATTTTAGGAATTAATATAAATACACATATACTGAATATATTATATATATATATCATGGTTATCATTTTGGAGATGATTAAATCATGATTTAATTATGAGTATCAATAATAATAAGTCAAAACATGTATGAAAAAACAAAACGGTTATTACTTGAAACATATTTTTAACTTGTAATTGTTAATAAATGGGTAATATAAAGTCATAATAAAACCATATATGGTATTATATATAAAAATATGATTTTTAAGAGATTTATAAGGAAATTAAATTTATTATATAGTAGGTTTGAACATAGATGGAGGAAAGACAATTTATTATATAGTAGGTTTGATATTACTTCAAAGTTGAATAATATTCATTAAAAAATATAACAAATCCACTTTAAGACCATATAGGTATAGTGTATTTAGAAATTGGGAAACATAAAAAACTATTTCATAAGACTTATTCATTGTCTTCCACTTATTTCATCATAACTAAACCCATTTTTTGACATATCTTACTTAATACCCTTCTTCATGACTTGGGGAAAAGAAACATATGAAAGGGTGAGCTCAAATGCTCAGTAAGGGTAAACAAGGTAGATATCAATCATATCATAATCATAATACAAAAGAACATAACATTTGAAAATCTTATCCTGCATATAAAATATCATGATATCATGCCATGGGATAAATCATGAAAGTTCATAAGAATCAATGAATGTGATCCCAAAAGTCATAACAAAATACATGAGATTTTTTGGAATACATATAATCGTATAAAATCATTTCATATTAGTCAAGTATCATTTCCAAGACCATCATAATAGACAAATTCCATTAATGAACTGGGTTTAATTGCTGTTCCAAACCTATATTACTAAACCATATTTGCCTACTGTTCCAGTCATGTCTATATAATGAGATATAAAAATTTACCCAATGCATTGGATGAATATATAGGTCCCACCCATATCATAATGAAATCATTCTTATGTGTTCCATAAAAACACAAATCATTCATCATAGCATAACCCAAGGAATAAAATGGGTTTCTTAAACATTATTCCATCATAACACAATCAATGTAAAACAAATGGATTTCATAAATATAATTTCACCATAAACATAATAAAATAATAGTAATAATAGGGATAGAAACATAACCACATTTAATGAATGTAATCTTAGATAGAAAATAGTTTTGATATAACACATGAAATTAATTATTGAGGAAAATATCCTTTCTTCATAAAAAATGTTTTCTTTTCTCAAAACTCCACAAAATTTTAAAATAAAAGAATTTATTTGAAAATAACCTTAAAACATGTAAGGGAATATTCATGGAAATAAGGCATCATGAAAGCATAAAAATCCATTCATGACGTATAAGTTAAAAAACATTCTTTTTATACTTTTGCCGGAAAAGTCAAAAAGTACATTGTATGGAAAAAGAAAGAAATATTAATTCCCAACCATGTAGTAAAAAGTAAAAAATGGGTAAAAATGGCTTTAAAAATACATAGGAGAACAATAAATCATTTTATGAAATCATTTTTAGGAAACATGGACATGGATGATAAATAAACCCCAATAAATACTTATGTATAAACAATTCCGAATAATAATGAGATTGTGAAATTATTCCTCACCTTAGGTTTGATATACTTCATATGTATCTGAACCTACTATATAAATATTTAAATAATTTTATTGAGTTATTCCAGAATGATACCATATATGATCATATTATAATCCATTTTTAGTAACATTTCATTCTTACTCGTTATTTAGGTATTAACTACTTTATGTTCTTATGAATGTTTTGTCAGATAAGTTCATATTACACTTCTTAGGTTATAGTTATATAATTTATATAATGATATTAGTATAGTATATATCATATTTATTCATTCCATTCATTTATATAATCATGGTTTAATGAAGATCATGTAGAATGAATCACATCGCATCACGGAGATGGTAGACCGTACGTACGCACAAGCAATGATATCATACCAAAAATTATTGAATGGTATTGAAGTGGATGGAGTATAATATTTAAGAATCAGTATCATATTATAATAATCATATATATTTATTATTTCCATCACTATACTCATCCAAGTAAGGTGGTGGTGAAAAATAGATTACAGCACGATGTGGAGATGGTAAGCCGTACGTATGCACGTGTGGTGATTTAATTTTTCATAGGACGGATAGAAGGTGGAATATAGTTGTTTCATAATAATAAAATATCAGTATATGATTTACACTGATTTTATTACTTTATAATGAAACAACTAATGAAGAGTTAGTAGAAGAGAAAAGAAGTTTTAAAGAATCGGTAGAAGAGATTACCTCTTCCTTGACGTGCTTCCTCTAAATCTCTTCTTAGAGCACTAGAGTTGGTCTTTAAAGAAGAAAAGAACCTATAGAATGTAAATAGGTAATTTTATAAGGGAAAAGTTTAGGGTATGACCAAACTTGAAGGCTTAAATTGTAGTGAAGAGGTTAGGGAGGAGGTCCCCTTTCATAATTGAGGTGAGGGGTACCCTTGGAAATTCTTTAAATATTAAATTAATATAAAGTAATTTTTTAATAAAAATGCTTCCAAATTAAAATATGTTGAATATAAGATGATTATAGTTCGAAATACTCTCATAAAATATCTTTTGGACATGTATTGATTTTATTTTAAACCTTATATTTTTGGTTTACCCTTAATTATTCTATTTTAATTTTAATTGTGGTGACAACATTTTAAGTATTAAGAGGCTATAAATTTTTCTTATATGGGGTAAATTTACCATAATTGGACACTTAATAAAATTATAGACATTTAATAGTAAAATTTTGATTTTAAAATATTTTTAGGGTTTTTAAATAATTTAATAATTTATTTTTTTTATAAAACATCAATTATGTCAATTTTTACTCTATTCATTTTATTGAATTTAAATAAAATATAAAAGAGAGATAACTTTTAAAAACACCATTTAATAGTCTTTTAAAATGTCATATTCACCTATAAAAATCTTTTATGACATTAATTATGTCAAATAATATTTATTTTAATATTTATAATATCATTTATTTGATTCCTTCCTTAATAAAGCAATCACTGCATAATCATTATGGCATAATTAAATTTAATTATTTAATGTATAAAAATTATAAATAAAGTACCAAGATGTTGGAAATATTTTTATATTTATAATAAATATTTATATTTGAATATATTACTTATATAACCCCATATTAAAATTGTTTTAGTAAGAATATATATGTTTATAACATATTTTCCTTTACTTTAAATTAAAATTTATGTGTCATAATCACACCCAAGTGGCTTCCAAAGGAAAAATGTTCATCCCAAGGGTTTTATTGTTCAGACATATCTCATCCAATAAGATTAATATAAGTGTTAGTGTAGTTTTATAATAATATTCTTACCCTCAATTACCCGTTTTACCCTTTTACCGTATTAATAAAAATTACCGAAGTTACTATTCATAAATCCCAAAAATAAAATAAATCTATTTACATAATTTGAACCTACTACTTACAAATATGAAGTCTATTTTTCAAAATTCGAAACACATATGTTGTATTAATTAATTTAAAATTTATCCCATTATCGAAAAGAGAGAACGAGCTTTAAAAACTAAAACATTGCAAAAGATTGAAATGTTTTTACATCTGAATTCAATATAAAATTAATGATAATGAAATAAATTATATTGAATGATAAAAATATATTATATTTATACTTTAAAACAATTAAATATTATAATTTAATCATATAAATTATTTCAATAAAAAAGTTGTTTTTAATTAAAATTTAGTGTATTTTTACTATTCATCAAAATTCGAAAGTTATTAGAATAATATTAAAATTTCATCCAATGTAAATTTTTATATTTATATTCCAAATAAAATTTTTATTTTTGTCTTATAAAAATTATTAATGTATCAAAATATTAATTTAAAAGGGGTTTTCCATTCAAAGGAATTAAATTACCCTTTTGAAAAATATAGGTTTTTATACATCAAATAGGGTTTATTCATACCCTATGACTAAAATATCCATTGGATGCATATAAAAAATATTTTATTAAGTATATAACTTATATATATCATTAATTTAATTACTAATAGTAATTCACTCAAAAATAAAAATACCTAATTGATTTATATTTTTCATAAATAATTGGCAGCTAATGAATTTATAATACATTTTCATAAGTTAGTTATAGTTATGTACACTAACCAAATAGCTAGGCTATAACTATCATTTTATACTAAGTTCATCCCGTGGTTTGTTTAAAATCATGATTGAGTGTAATGTAATCTACTGAAGAATTAAAATTATTTAAAGAAAATATTTCATAAAAACATCCGGGCGTTACATTCTACCCCCATTAAAATGAATTTTTCCCTAAAAAAGTTTCACTTGAAAAAAACAGATGAGGTTACCTCTCCCTCATCATATCCTCAAGTTCCCATGTAGCTTCCTAAAATTAGTGGTTCCTCCATAATACTTTAACCAAGTGAGTGGTCTTATTTTGTAGAACTTTTTCGCTCTGATCTAGAATATCTATCGGTTGTTCTTCATAAGAAAGATCTTAATCCAATAGTATGAAATCTAAGTTTAGTACATGTGAAGGATCAGTTATGTAATTTCTTTAGAGATATACATGGAACACATCATGAACTTGAGAGAGATTATGTGGAAGCTCCAATCGGTAATCTACCTTCCCAACACGATCCATAATTTCAAAAGGACCAATATACCTTGGGATCAACTTTCTCTTATTTCCAAATCTCATTACTATCTTCTAGGGAGATATTCATAAAAACACCTTATCACCCACTTTAAACTCTGGGTCTTTTATTTAGTTGTCAGCATAACTTTTTTGTCGACTCTAAGTGTATCTTATGTATTTTTGAATAGATCTGACATTCTATACCATTTCATCAACAAGGTCAGGTTATAATAGCTTTTTTCCCCAACTTCATCCCAAAAAGCTGGAGTTCTTCACTTATTTCCATAGAGGGATTCATTAGGATCCATATGAATACTGGAGTGAAATCTATTGTTGTAATAAAATTCCACCAAAGGTAGGTATTGATCCCAACCACCATTGAAATCCAGATAGAAAGCTCTAAAAATGTCTTCCAAAGTTTGAATTGTCCTCTCAGACTGACCATCTGTCTGAGGATGATAAGTAGTGATGAAACTTAACTCTTTATCTAGAACCTACTGAATACTTTGACAAAACTTCAAGGTAAACCTCAGATCCCGATCATATATAATGGAAAGTGGTATTCCATGAAACCTTACCACTTCCTTTACATATATTCTAGAAATATGATCAAGTGATAAAGCCTCTCTAATATAAATGAAGTGTACTAACTTCATAAGGTGATAAAATATAATCCAGATAGCATTATTGCCTTTGGATATTTTGGGAAGTCCGATGAAAAAGTCCATAATGATTTTTTTCCATTTCCATTTCAGTATGGGTAATGGTTAAACATCCCCATAGACTTCTGTCTCTTATCCTTAACTTTCTAACAAACTAGGCATCAAGAGACATATTTGACAAAATCTCTTTTCATGCCGTCCCACTAGAAATACTCTTTTAGGTCCCTGTACGTATTTTCGATTCTAGGGTGAATAGAGAATGAATAACTATGAGCCTCATCTAATAGATACTTATTTAATTATTTTATGGGAGGAATACAAGACTGATTCCTAAACCTTATTATTCCATCATAATCAAGGTTGATTTTAGGAACATTTCTCACCTTATTTTATAAATCTAAATCTTTCTTCTACTCCTCCTTAATCTTCACTTGTATAGATAGTTGGACATTAATTTGAGAAAGATAAGATTTATCTCCTTCCTTTAAAATTTTAAGATCCATCCTTTTAAAATCCCTAAATATTGGATCTTTTATGATCCTTGTTATAGATAGTCTATCATGGTCTTGTCGACTAAATTCATCTACCACCTTGTTCGGTTTCCTAGGGTGGTAATGTATTGAGCAGTCGTAATCTTTAATCAACTCCAACCATCTTATTTGGAACATATTCATCTATTTTTTGTGAAAATATACTTTAAACTTTTATGATCAGTATAAATATCACACCTTTCACTATAAATATAGTACCTCCATATATTTAATGCAAAGGTTACTGTAGCTAACTCAAAATCATGAGTTGGGTAATTTTTCTCATGGATTTTCAACTTTTATGAGGCATAAGATATCCCCATATCATTTTTCATTAGAGAACATCTCAACCCTTTCTTGGATGCATCACTGTAGATCACAAACCTTTCTCCACTAAAAGGCAATGTGAGCACAGGTACACTGGATAAACTTATTTTTAGCTTATTGAAATTCTCTTCACATTCCTCCATCTATATGAACTTAACTCCTTTCTAAGTAAACTTGGTGAGTGTATTAGATAATTTTGAAAAATATTTCACAAAATTTCAATAATATCTAGCCAAACCAAGACAAATTAGGATATTAGTTACCATTTTTGGTCTTGACCAACTTTCAACAAATTACGTTTTTGATGGATCCACAGATATCCCCTCTCTTGAGATTATGTGACCCAAGAATGAAACTTTCTAAATCCAAAATCAACACTTGGTAAATTTTGAATAAATCTTCTCCTTTATTAGGGTATTCAGTACAATTATTAAGTGGTCTTCATGTTCCTCATTTTTCTTTGAATAGAAAAGAATATTGTCTATAAATAATACCAAAAAATAATCAAGATAGTCTCTAAAGACTATATTCATTAGATCCATGAAGATAGTATAGGAATTAGTAAGACCAAAAGGAATCACTATAAATTCATATTGTCCATACCTTATACGGAATGCCGTCTTTGGTGTATCCTCCTTCTTGAACCTTAATTGATGATATACTGAATGAAGATCAATCTTAGAAAAGTATTGATCTCCACATAGTTGGTTGAATAAGTCATCAATGTGGGAAAGAAGATATTTTTTCTTGATAGTGATCTTGTTAAGTTCTTGATAATCAATGTAGAGTCTCATTGATCCATATTTCTTCTTAAAAAATAGAATAGGTGATCCCCAAGGTGATGTACTAGGGCATATGAATACCTTATCTATATTATCTTAGAGTTACTTCTTAAATTACCACAACTCAATTGGGGCCATTCTATAAGTTGTCTTTGAAATAGGTATTGGATCCGCTACAAGTTCTATTGAAAACTCAACTTCACTATTTGGTGGAAGACTTATAAATTATTCTGTAAAGACATTATCAAACTCCCATAAAATGGGTGGATTATTAATCACGAGTTTATCCCCAACCATTTGATATAAATAACCTTTATTTATAGGAATCAACACCCATAAGAGGGAATAAATTTCTACTATAAGGTTATATTTATCCTTGCATCGATATATAATCATATATTGATCTGAAATATGAAATGTGAATTCCCTTCCTTGGAAATTGATATAAGATCTATATAGAGAAATCCAATCCATGCCAAGAATCACATAAAATTTAACTATATAAAGGATCACAAGATTTGAAGGAATCACTTTCCCACAAACTTCAACCGAAGAAGAATTATAAACTTTTGATGTGACCGTTATGCCATTAGAAGTTTTCACAGCTAACTCAAAATCTAATTTTTGAGGTAATACTACGATACCCTTAGAAAATTATTTATAAATAAAATAGTGGGTGATATAGAATAAAATAAAAAATTTTATACATTATAGTGGATGGTAAGTGTACCTTTAACCACTTAATTATCGTACTCCACATCGTCAATAGTTATCGCATGTGACTTTTTTTTGTCTTTGCACTTAAGAGTTTGCTAACATCAATAATCATCAATAACACTTGGATTAGGGAATTGATTAGCATAATGCCTAATTTCCTTGAACTTATAACATTTAAGTGTAAGAGTTATATTTTATATAGCCTTTTCTTTATATACATCATTAGACATCTTTTTCCCATCACTTCAGCATTTAACTACCCGATGACCTTATTTTACACACTTAAAAAATTTACTATCCACTTTAAGACAATTTCCTCTATGTTTATTTCCACACTTTGAGCATAAGGGAAAACTCATATTCTTTTTAGTGTTATCTTTATATTTTCCCTTGAATTCCATTTTTCTCTTATTATCAAATCCATAGGACTAATGGGTTACTGAAATCTCTATCTTAACCTTGATAGCACATCAAACAATTTCTTCATAGCTATTGAAGTCCCTTATGGATAATGCCCTTTGGAGACTTAGTTTTAAGCCACCAAAGAATCTTTAAATTTTACTCTTAGGTTGGATAATAATTCTATAAGTGTACCTTTCAAGTCTTGTAAAATTCACTTTGTTGGTACCAATGGATTCATCGTCCTTTTTCTTAAGTTCAAGGAACTCCTTATCCATATTTTTTAAAAAAATACAAGGAAAATAATTATTAAAAAATAATTTCTTAAACTCTTTCCATTACATGGATTCAATTTCATCTCTTTGCCTCATATTATTGACAAGGTTCCACCATTGATCAACTTTACCTACCAAATGATATACTGCTAAGATGATTTTATCATGTTCTGAACATTATAGAACTAAAAATATATTTTTAGTGGTACTAATCCATTATTCAGCTACTAATGGATCAGAATACCCTCTGAAAGAAGGTGGATCCTACCTCATGAAAAACTCAACAGAATTTTGTTCCCTTCTTTTCTCGTTTGGAATTCCTGCATAAAGCATAGCTTAAGAAAGTTGTGTGAGAATAACTACAAGATTTTTCATTCTAGCTCCCATAACATTTTTTTCTCAAGAGTACAATCATTTCATTTCCCATAGAATTCATCATTAACGCAGTTCCTTTAGGTTCCAACCATTGACTAAAACTAAGAAGCATAGTATGAGAAACCCTAATCATAATGGGAAAACCGCATAATCAAAAATAAAATTTCAATTAAGGTTACTTTAGGATTTATCCTGTTTATTCATGGTCATTTGTAAAATACTAAGATTGTAACCTATACTTAGAAATATCCTTAGGGTTATTACTAAGGCTTTCTCATCCTAGTTTCAAAAGGTTAACTATACCCTTCCTATGATACCAACTATGGCGAACCATAATTTACATACATTGATATTACTTCAAAGTTTAAGAATATTCATTTCAAAATATAAAAAATCCATGTCAGGACCATATAGGTATAGTGTCTTTAGAAACTAGTAAACATAAACAACTGGTTCATAAGACTTCTTAATTGTCTCCCACTTATTTCATCATAACTCGACCCCTTTTTTGACACATCTTACTTAATACACTTCTTCATGACCTGGGGAAAAGGAATATATGAAAGGGTTATCTTAGATACTCAGTAAGGGTAAAAAGGTAGATATCAATCATATTAGATATAGGATTTTTTGGCATACACATAATCATATAAAATAATTTCATATTAGTCAAGGATAATTTTCAAGACCATCACAGTGGACAAAGTCCATTACTTAACCAAGTTTACTTGCCATTCCAGCCCTTTATTACTAAATTGTATTTACTTTCCATTCTAGTCATATCTATCTCATGAGATGTAAATATTTACCCAATTAATTGTAGGGAGATATAGGTTCCACCCATCTCATAATTAAATCATTCTTATGTGTTCCACAAAACCATAAATCATTTATCATAGTATAACCCAAGGAATAAAATGGGTTTCTTAAACATCATTCCAACATAACATAATCCATGTAAAACAAATGGATTTCATAAAGATAATTTCATCATAAAAAATATAAAATTATAGTAATAATAGGGATAGAAACATAAAACTATTTAAATAATTTCATCTTAGATGGAAAATAATTTTTATATAAAACATGAAATTAATTCTTGAGGAAAATATCATTTCTTCTTCAAAAATGTTTTCTTTTATCAAAATTCCGCATAATTTTAAAAGAAAATAATTTCATTGAAAATAACATTTAAAAATTTCAAGGTAATATTTATAGAAATAAGGCATCATGAAATATTAAAAATCCATTCATGCCATATATGTTAACAAAAACATTCTTCTCATATGTTTTCCATAAAATTCAAAAAGTACTTCATATAGAAAATGAAAGAAATATTCCTTTAAAAGCATGTAGAAAAAAGTAAAAAATGGTTAAAAATGAATTTAATATCCATATGATAATATTAAATCATTTTATGAAATAATTTTTAGGAAACATTGACATGGATGATAAATAAACCTCAATAAATACTTACGTATAAACAATCTTGAATAATAATGAGATTATGAAATTATCCCTTACCTTAGGTCTGATATCCTTAAAATGTATATGAAACTAATTTATAAATATTTAAATAATGTTATTGACTTATTCCATAATGATACCATATATGATCATATTATAATATGTTTGTTAGTAACATTTCATTGTTACTCGTTATTCGGGTATTAATTGCTTTATGTTCTTATGCATATTTTGTCTGATAAGTTAATGTTACACTTATTAGGTTATATTTTTATAATTTAGAGAATGATATTAATATAATATATATCATATTTATTTATTACATTCATTTATATAACCATGATTTAATTAATATCATGTATAATGAATCTCATCGCATCGTGGAGACGGTAGACCGTACGTACGCACGAGCGACGATATCATGACCACAATTGTTGAATGGTATTGAATTGGATGGTGTATAATATTTAAGAAATAGTATCATATTATAATAATAATATATAGTAATTATTTATATGATTATACCCATCCAAGTAAGGTGGTGGTGAAAAATAGATTACACCATGGCATAGAGACGGTAAGCTGTACGTACGCACACATGATGATTTCGTTTTTCATAGGATGTATAGAAGGTGGAATATGGTTGTTTCATAATAATAATATATAATTATATGAATGATAATTATTTTATTACTTTATAATGAAACAAATAATGAATAGGAAGTAGAAGAAAAAAGAAGTTTGAAAGAATCGGTAGAAGATATTACCTCTTCCTCAACGTGCTTCCTCTAAATCTCCTCTTAGAGCACCATAGTCGGTTTTTGAAGAAAAATAGAACCTATATAATGTAAATAGGGAAGTTTATAATTGAAAATGGTAGTATATGGCTGAGATTTAAGGCACAAATTTAATTTAATAAGTGAGGGAGGAGGTGCACTTTTATAATTGAGGTGAGGGGTACCCTTAGAAATTATTAAAATATTAAATTAATATAAATTAATTTTTTTATCCAAATGATTCAAAATTTAAATATGTATAATATAAGATGCTTATAGTTCTGAATCACCTCTAAAAATATTTTTTATACATGTATTGATTTTATTTTAAACATTATCTTTTCGGTTTACCTTTAATTATTCTCTTTTAATTTTAATTGTAGTAACAACATTTTAAGTATTAAGAGGCCATAAATTTTAATTATATGGGGTAAATTTACCATAATTTAAAAATTAATTAACTTTTATAACTTATAATATTAATTTTTTTATTTTTAAAAGATTTCTAGGGTTTTTAAATAATTTAATAATTTACTATTTTTATAAAACATCAATTATGTCAATTTTTCACTTTTCATTTTATTGATTTTAAATAAAATCTAAAAAGAGATATAACTTAGAACCAAACCATTTAATAGTACTATAAAATGTAATATTAACCTAGAAAAATAGTTAATGACATAAATTATGTCAATTAATATTTATTTTAAAATTTATATTATCATTTATTTGATTCCTTCATTAATAAAGCAATCACTGCATCATCATTGTGTCACAATTAAATTTATTTATTTAATGTATAAAAATTATAAATAAAGTAACATGATATAGGAAATATTTTTAGATTTAAAATTACTATTTATATTTTAAGATATTACTTATATAATCCCATATTAAATTTTTTTAGTAAGAATATATATGTTTATAACACATTTTCCTTTACTTTAAATTAAATGTTATAAGTGTCATAATCACACCCAAGTGGATCCCAAAGACCTAATTTTCATACCAATGGTTATCTTAGTCATCCATATCTCATCAAATAATATTAGGACAAGTTTTTGGGTAGTTTTATAATAGTATTATTACCCTTAATTACCTGTTTTACCCTTTTACCGTTTTAATAAAAATCACCAAAGTTACTATTCATAAAGCTCAAAAATAAAATAAATGTATTTACATAATTTAGAACTACTAATTAAAAATATGGATTCCATTTTTCAAAATAAAAAACACATAAGTTTCAGTAACTAATTTAAAATTTATCTCATTGTCGGAAGGTGAGAACATGTTTTAAAAGGTAAAACATTGCAAAAGATTGAAATGTTTT
Source organism: Viscum album (assembly GCA_963277665.1). Classification (NCBI taxonomy): domain Eukaryota; kingdom Viridiplantae; phylum Streptophyta; class Magnoliopsida; order Santalales; family Viscaceae; genus Viscum; species Viscum album. Next base: position 2,120,250,981 of record OY728163.1, read on the forward strand.
TACATCTGAATTCAATGTAAAATTAATAATAACGACATAAATTATATTGAATAATAAAAATATATTCTATTTATACTTTTAAATCATTAAATATTATAATTTAACCATATAAATTATTTTTATGAAAAAAGTTATTTTCAATTAAAATTTAGCGTATTTTTACTATTCATCAAAATTTGAAAATTACTAGAAAAATATTAAAATTTCATCCCAAGTAAATTTTTGTATTCCAATTACAAATAAAATTTATATGTTATCATATAAAAATTATTAATGTTTAAAAATCTTAATTTAAAATGGGTTCTCCATTCAAAGGCGTAAAATTATCCTTTTAAAAAATATAGGTTTTTATACATCAAATAGGGTTTATTCATACCCTATGAATAAAATATCCATTGGATGAATATCAAAAATATTTTATTAAGTATATATCATATATATCTCATTAATTTCATTACTAATAGTAATTTACTCAAAAATACAAATATATAATTACCCAGGATCAAATCCGGGCAGGGGCGAATTTCCAAGTATTGTAGCAGTATTGTAGCAGTGCCGGAACTGTAGCAGTGAGGACACTATAGTGGAAGAGGGACTATAGAAAGAACTATAGTGGTGGTGGTACTGTAGTAGGTAACGTAACTATGCAGGTACTGTAGCAGTACTATTCACCGAGGGGTCATTTGTGCCAAAAAATAGGCTTTCAAGCCTTGTATTTAGGCCACTTGGCGTTGGGCCTTCGGGCTATATAATGGGTCTCCCTCTACCAAGTATAAAGATGCCTTTGATTTACTAATACATTGAGGCTTCAACCCCAATTTTTTTTTTAAAAATGATTTATATTTTTCATAAATAATTTGAAGCCAATGAATTCACAAACATTTTCATAAGTTAGTTATACTTATTATCACTAACCTAACAGCTAGGATATAATGGTAATTTTATACTAAGGGTGTCTCGCAGTTTGTTTAAACTCATGATTTCATGCAATGAAATATATTTAAGAATTAAAATTATTTAAAGAAAATATTTCATAAAAACATCCAGGTGTTACATCAAGGCTTAAAATAAAAGGATTTATATTCTCACTTTTATTTTTTGAGACTTATGCTATATTCCCCAATCATTTCTTTTGTGTTGTGTATATATTGACCTATGACATGTTATATCATGAATTTAATTTATTTCATGATATTAAAAGTTTTAATTGATATTATCCTTTCATGGGGATTATGATTCAAAGTTTCCAAAGTGGTAAGAGTTTATTGATACAATCTCATCATTTGTCAAGATTGTTTATGATTTGCTTCCATTGATGAAATATTATGATCCATATCTCAATAATTCTCATGAATTTACTTCTCCTATGGTTATTCCTGATATCTTAATGCAATGGTACCATTTTTACACTCATTGGTACCTAATATAATTAAGAACATGTTTTTAAGAAAATACGACTTTATTTCTCTCTTATGCCAGAAAAATGTCTTCTCCTGAAACCATTTTTTCTAAAAGTTTTTTCAAAAATGTTTTAATATTACACTTTTATTTTTTAAAGAAATTTATACCCATGTTTTACCTTTTAATTTTTTTAAAAGGAATCTTCTTATCATTTTCTGATCAAGGTTCTTTTGACATATACTGATAATGTGAAAGGAATACCTTTTTTACATATACATCATGTACAAAATTATCCATCATCATTAATTGAATATTACTTTATAAGTTTTAAATAATATTATAAAATAAAAGGTTTTCTTAAATATTTTTTAAATATTTATATTTTAAACTTATTTTCAAATAAATTAATTTTGAAAATGTTTTATATTTTAAAATGTTTTGAAAATGGTTTTCAAAGGTTTTTATAAGTTTTCATGGTTATTTTTAAAGAAAATAGTTTTCAAAATGTTTTATGATTTAAAATGAGTTTTTCAAAGCAAAAATTATTTTTTCATCAAGAAATGTTTTAAATGATTTTGAATCTTACTTCATAAGTTTTCAAAGTAGTTTTCAAAGAAAAGTATTTTGAAAATTTTTTATGTTTTAAAAATTTATTTTCAATGGAATGTTATTTTCCTTAAGAAATGTTCCAAGTGATCTTTCCAAATCCTTCTCTATATAAAATTACATCCTTTGATATAGTTTATTCTTTATTGGGAATGTTATCCAATCACACCATTATTATTCTTTCTTGAATGGTTTATGTTTATGATTAAAAGTATTTTAGGAAACCCATTTCTCTTTCATGAGTTATACAATGATAAAATGCTTATGAAACCTGATTATTTTCACCAATTTTTCTATGATGAAATGATTATGAAACCTATCTATTTTCAATAGGTTATGATATAATGACATTTTTATAATACCCATTTAATTTCATGGGTTATTATATGATGAATGTTTATAATCTTATAGAACCCATATGTATGATTTTAATATGTAACAGGTGGGACCTATATCTCTCTCCAATGCATTGGGTAATAATTTATATCTCATGAGATAGACATGGCTCTAATAGGGAGTGAACCTGATTCAGTAAGGGACTTTTCTCGCTAATATGGACTTTCGAGTGGACCATGACTGCTAATATTGTTTGTGGAGTAAACCCATTCCACTAAGATAACCTTGGAAATAAGCCTTAACTACTATGGAAATAATTTCACATGTTTATGTGTCTTCCACAATTCCATGTATTATTCTTATGTTATGATCTCATGGATCATGTTATTTTATTATATTATCATTCATGTATTATGAATTGCCAATATTTATTCCATGATTCATGATTATGATCTTTGATATATAGGGTATGATTTTAAAATGTTATTCTCATATCTTATACCCTTATGTTTATGTTATGATTACATATTTCTTTATTTATCCTTAATGAGAATTTGAGATCATCATTTATTATGTTTCCTTTCCCCAAGTTATAAATAAAGGATTCAAGTAGGAGTAATAAAGGGGACGATATCCATAGTAAATATTGAAGATATTTCATCATAATAGAATATTATGTTCTAAGTTACCAATGGAACTAAACTGTTATGGTCCTAGGGAATGTGTTTGTGTAATTTAATGAATATTCATAAAAAATTATGCAATATCCATGTATGGAAAGCCTGAGTCACTATAGTTGGTACCAATGGAAAGGTTTAGTTAACATTTAGAAACTAGGATGAGAAAACTTTAGAAAGATCCCTTGGGATATTTCTAAGGATATTTATAGGGATGTTTCTAAGGATAAGTCTAAGGATGAGTTAAAGTATAATAAAATGTCTTGGAATTTTGATAAGGGATATAGAGATTGGTTTCCTATAAACACATCACTGTTAGGACACTATAAGTGGATGTGGATTTGAAATAGATGTACCTAGGGGTAACAACCCCCAAAACACCATATTGAGCTAGAATTGATGGAGAACTGGTGTATGACAATGGGTCTTGCTACACACCTGGTTTGAAACTCTGGGGGATATGCTTTGAGAATTCACAAAATCATTACAAAACACACTACTATAAAATTGGTCTTTAGCCGCACTGAAATTTGTTAGTGCTAGAAAAAAACGGTGATAAATGGTATATTTATCAGTGCTACAGAAAGTGCTGATAAATTTAACTTTTTATCAGTACTTTTTTTAGCACTGATAAAAGGAACCTTTATCAGTGCTTTATTTTTAGTACTGATAAAGGGTATCCTTTATCAGTGCTTTATTTTTAATGTTGATAAAGGGTAACATTAATCAGTGCTTTATTGTTAGCACTAATAAATATTTATTTCGTTATCTATTTTTAGCACTGATAAAGATCCGAATAAATAAAATGAAAAAATTAAGTGAAATAAAAATAAAAATTGAGTTTATTAAAAAAATATTATTTTTTTCTAATTAAATAATTATTGATAAAAATGAATAAATTTATTATACATTATTAAATATTAAACATTTTATTAATTAGATAATTATTATAATTAATGTTATTAAATTGTATATATTAAATATATAGATATATATTAAAATATATAAATATGATTTATATATTACAAAATATTTAAGCACTTTACATTAAATAGTCATATATTTACTAAATAATGGTTTATAATTAAAAATTAATATGAATTAAAAATATTAACTAATTGTATAGTACTTGACATATAATTGAATGTCGTTTGATTTTTCAATTTAACATAGATCAAATCTATATTATATTGATTCCATATATACGTAATTAATGCATTTTTATATACAATGCACAGACATAAATCTTATCCATTTTTTCAATATTGTTAAAGTGTACTTATACTTAATTTATTCAATTTCACTCATTTTTAACATATATGCATGCACTTAAAATTGGATATTCATTAATAATGTTAAAAATATATTTGTAATTTTTTTATAAATAATTATATTTATAAATGTATATTTACTATATTTGTACAATTATATATTTATAATGATAAAAAAATAAATATTTTTTTAAAAAACTATTTCTATAATTATAAATAAATAATTATATATATTTAAATAATTATTAAATTTATAATAAATTTACTTAAATAATGAATATATTTACTATATTTATATTTATATATTTTTATTAAATATATATATTGATATAAATATTATTTTTTTTAAAATATTTCTATAATTATAAATAAATAATTATAAAATTATAATAAATATATTTAAAAAGGAATATATTTACTATATTTATATTTATAAATATTTATTAAGTAAATATATATATTTATAATTTTTATATTTATAATTATAATTATAAATCCTTTAACAGTGATTAAGTAATAAGCACTGATAAAAGCATCTTTATCAATATTTTTTCATGGTGATAAATATGAGGCTTTATCAGAACTAAAAAAAGAAATGATAAAATGAACATTTATCAACACTATAAGTTTAGCGCTAATAAATACCTACTTTTATCAGTGCTAAAAAAGTACTGATAAATAGGTATTTTATCAGCGTTTAAATAATAAGCACCGATAAAATAACTATTTATCAACACTTTTAAAGAAGCACTGATAAAAGTGTCCCAATCTAATTAAAAAAACCTAACCTGTTGTGAACCCATTGTGACATCAGAATCTTTCCGTAGAAGCCACCCACTATCGGCCCTCCTCCTTGGTGAATCAAAGCTTGAATCACACCACTAAACTACCTCTAGTTTCTTGAAAATCTCATCTGACAACCGGTGTTTGATTGAAGTTAGGGTTTTTGAAGAGGGTCTCAGATTTTCTTCAACCTAGTGAGGTAGTATTTCTGATTATCTTTGTGTATTTTTGGTTTCATTTTTGATTTATTCATTAACGATTTCATTATTTGTGGTCCGATGAATTTATACTAGTCAGTTAGGCCTTCTGATTTTATTAGTTTCCAATTTTGATTCAAATCTTGATCTCTCATAGAGAGTTTATTATTTCTGGACTCGATGGTGGCACATGGAATCACATATAGTTTAGTTGGTTGTTTTTATTTTGTTTACATTTCCCAAATTGATCACCCAAAGTTATCATTCATATTTTTCATTCTTTATTTTATCAATTTATTCCATACATGTAAAATCTTAGAAATTGAAACTAGGAATTTTGTGTGTGAGGGAGTTGAAGGTAGGTAAAGGTATTTAATTTATATTATACAGCTTCATATCTTATTTTTTCTACTTATCTAGGTTGGTGTGGTAATCTAATGTATGGATAAATCCTAGAAATTTTATTTAAATTTTATTTTTACTAGTTTTATTTATTTTTTGAGACTAATCATTCCCACTATGTTGTTTTTCATGCCTTGGTGCTTGTTTCTATCCTAAGGTGGATCGAGAATGTCCCTTGGACACAATCATGGGCCAGATCGGGTGTTTGATATATGGTCGTCTTGGGTTTGTTTTAGAAACTATATCTATTGTTAAATGTGTTATACCTTTTTTCAATAATCCAACTTCCTATGTGTCTACACTTTTAAAAAATAGTTTTTAGTTTTCTCTCTATTTAGATTAATCCAATGTTATTTATAAATCTTTTTAATAATAATATATGAAATATTATACCTTGATGCTATGTACTATTTTCCGACTAAATTATAATTTTTCTTCATCATCCTACTCCCCCTATCTCAATAATTTTAAAAAAACTATCCTTTTGGGATTACCCCTCTCTAGTTATACAACTTTTTTTGAGAATTATATACCACTATAAGAAATTATAATTTCTTGCTCAGAAATATAGATTTTCAAGAGTTTTCCCATGTTTTGAGTATTTATTTAACTAATAACAAGTGGATTTCTATAGAATCACTTTGATACCTAGCTATATGACATGTATAAAAATAGTATGTCCAACCTATTTACTATAAAAAGTTGGCATATAACGAATCTAACACACTCCATGATATAGATTGACATCCCACCCACAATATTTGAAAATTTTATTCAATTTTCAATGTGTGTCAACATGGGTTTTCAATCTTCCTTTTTAAATCTATAAAGCACTTCCCTTACATACATGGATTGGGATATAAATATTCCATGAATTCCATGAGTCGTCTATAAAATAAGGAAAATGTAAACTCACTAATCATCAATATTTAAACATTAGTCATTATTAATTTAGAAAATTATTATCATCGGTCATCTCTTGAACCTCTAAATATTATGTCATTCACATTGATAAACACTTTAAATCTATCCATAAAATTATTTTTTATTTAATTTTTATGATCAATTCCGCATTTTTTAAATTAAATTTTCTTTAATAATCCATCTAACCTTCAATACCAATCTCTTAGTACTTGTTTCAATTCATACATCACCTTTGTCAATTTATAAAAATTATTCTCATATTAAAGAATGAGAAAACTATCTATTTGTTTGATGTAATTCCTATTTATGTAATGAATATCTTATGTGTATTTATTTATATTTTGTATAAAATTAATCTTTTATAAACCCAATAGGATGGATATGAACCAAAAATGGATGCACACAAATAGTTTGACAAACAAATATGAAGTTAGAATTAAAGAGTTCATCAAGTTTTCAAGTGATCATGTAGATAACCCTTCTAAAATCCTCTATCCATGTTTACATTATTGTTATTCAAGAAAAATTAGTTTGGAAGAGTTGGAATAATATTGATGTCTATTTGGATCCATTGATCAATATATCCAAATGAATCACTCACAAATCTAATAAAAAACTAAGGTTTCTCTGTTCACTTCTCTACTATTGGTTAACTACCACTTAGCATAGCATATGTCTTGAACTTCCTTCTCAGCGTCCTTGTGATGCTCTCATCCCACACATAGAGAGAAACAAACTAAATATATTATTGAACATATAGAGAAAATTTTGTAAAATAAGATAATCCATCGGGTAATGGTTTTGTGGAAAACACATATGATTGAAGAAGAAACATGAGAATTAGAAAATGATATGAAGAAAAAATATTCCAACTTGTTTAAATAATGAATAAAATTGTGAGAAAGAGTAGGAAAAGTGAATTATAAATGGTGATATGATAGAGATGGTGGCAAACATGTGAGGGATGAGAGCATTATAAGGATGCCGGGCAGGATGTTTAAGCCAGATACTATACTAAGCAGTAGTTAACCAATAATAGTGAAGTGCATAGAGAATACTTAGTTTTATTATTAATTTTGTGAGTGATGCACAACCAATCCTTGTTTTGGATCCATTTATTAATGGATCCAAATAGACATCAATATAATTAATTTTCTTTCAGTTTCTTGACATCCATATAGTCTTCTAAACCATAATGAAGTGCACAAATAATCCTTAGTTATGTTATTATCTTATATATGGACCAAAGAAACCATTTGGAAATATATAAAGGTAATGTTATGATACAATTTCTCTATTTTAACAAAAAATTATATAATGAAATGTTGATTTAATTTTTATTATTCCTTATAGAGTTCTTTTATTTTAGAAAATTTTTATCCATGTGTCATGCCTTTGTAAGAAGAGAAATGACACTATCTCTAATCAATCACAAAGTTAATATTAATGTTTTCATAGTAAAATAATTATCCATATAATTAATTTATTGTTTCGTATTTATGTTTAATTTATTTATTTTTAGTAATACTCACATAATATTTTTTTCTTATAAAGTTGGATTATTTTGTTTGAGTTGGGGTGCTCTATCTAACTTTTATACTTATTCTCCCTCAAAAACTTATCACCCCTATAGTGTTTCATTTATCACTTTCTTTCAAGTTCTATCCAATATATTTACAAGAAGAGAAACAACACTTCCTCTGCTCAATTACAGAGGTAATCTTGATGTTTTCACAATAAAATCATTTTCCATAGAATTAATATATTGTTTCATATTTGTTTTTAATTTATTTATTTTTATTATTACTCAAAAAATAATTTTTTTATTATATAGGTGAATTCTTCTGTTTGAGTTGGGGTGATCTGTCTAACTTTCATGATTTTTCTCTCTCAAAACCTTTTCACCCCTATAATGTTTCATTTATCATTTCCTTTCATGATCTCTCCACTATCGCTGTAGGAAGAGAAAAATTGCTTCCTCTACTCAATTACAGAGGTAATATTGATGTTTTAATAGTAAAATCATTGTCCATAAAATTAAAGTATCATTTCATATTTATGTTTAATTTATTTCTTTTTAGTATTATTCACATAATAATTATTTTCTTATATAGTTGGATTCTTTTTTTTGAGTTGGGGTGCTCTATCCATCTTTCATCCCTTTTTGCACCAAAAATCCCACATACTTATTCTACCTCAAAATATTTCACCCCTGCAGTGTTGAAATTTATCACTTTTCATCAAGTTACCTCCACTGATCAATAAAAGAGGTAATCTTGATATTTGCATAGTGAAATAATTTTTCATAGAATTAATGTATTATTTTATATTTATGTTTAATTTGTTTCATTATAGTATTTCTCATAATAATTGTTTTCTTATATAGGTGGATTATTTTTTTCGAGTTGATGTGGATTTTTCGAAACTGCTCAGGCAGTGTTGGCAGTTCGATAAATAAAGTTAATAGAAATCATGGTAAAATTGACAACTAGGATTTTTTTGAGACTTTGGGATGTGTAGGAATTAGATTCACCTCAATATGACACATGATGTGACTGGTATGAATCAAAGAACTTATTTTTATTTTAAATTGGCATTAATTTTAGTAAAAAATAAAACTGACTCAATGTGTCCATTATCAGTTTAAAATCGACATTTGAATTTAAAAAGTTTCACTCACTGAAAACCCAGAAAACGTGCTCATATTTTATTGATAATTTAGATAATTGATTCATAAATCATTTGTGATATGAAGGAATCAATATCACATTAAATCGATACTCGATGTGATCCATATGATTCAAAGTGCGTGTTTCAAGTTTAAAGTGACATTTTTTGTAAAAAAGACAATTAATGTACTAAAAATCAAGAAAATCCATTCATATTGTTTTGATACTTTAGGAAAAAAATCCATCTGTGATTTGGAACATGTAGGAATCATCCGAACATCAACATGATTCACAATGTGAATGGTATGAATCTAAGTGTGTCTTTATTTAAAATTGATATCAATTTTAGTAAAAAAAATTCTGACCTACTCAAAACCGAACAAACAAATTCATATTATTTTGATAGATTAAGAAAAAAAATCCATAAGTGATTTGAGACATGCATGAATCATCCACACCTCAATCTGATTCATGGTGTGACTGATATGACTTCAATTGCATGTTTTTATTTAAAATCGACATCAATTTTAGTAAGAAGGCCAACTGACCTACTAAAAACTGAGCAAACCCATTAAAATTGTTTAAATAATTTATAAAAATTATTCAAAATTCATTTTTTATGTGTAGGAATTAGACGTACCTCAATCCGATACACAATGTAATCAGTATGATTCAAAGAGCATGTTTCAATTTTAAAATGACATTTTAGTAAAAGAGAAAAGTGATGTACTCAAAACTGAACATTTGTATTGTTTTGATACTTTAGGAAAACGGTCCATAAGTAATTTTGGACATGTAGGAATCAAGAAAACCTCAATTTGATGCATGGTGTGACCGATATGACTCAAAGTGTTCCTTTTTATTTAAAATTGTCATCAAAATTAGTAAAATGGACAACTAACCTACTCCAAACCAAGAAAAAACATTTTTGTTGTTTTGATACTTTACAATAATAATCCATAAGAAATTTGTGACATTTAGGAATCATCCTCACCTCAATCTGATACACAATGAGCCTAGTGTGACTCAAAGTGTCAACTATCAGTTTAAAATTGACATTTTAGATCAAACGCTCAGATTTTCTTAAGAATTTAATAGAACAATTAATAAGTCATTTTTATGTGTATGAATCCGTTTCACATCAAACTGATACACTATGTGATCAGAATGAGGTAAAAGTGTGTGTTTCCAGTTTAAAATGAAATTTTAGTAAAAAAGACTATTGACCTACTCAAAACCAAGAGAAAACATTCAGATTGTTTTGATGCTTTAATAAAATGATCCACAAGTCATTTAAGATGTGTTAGAATCATCCACACCTCAATCCGATGCATGGTGTGACCGATATGACTCTAAGTGCATCTTTTTATTTAAAATTGACATCAATTTTAGTAAAATTAACACTTTATGTTAATTAATTTATTTATATTATTACTTACATAGGAATTGTTTTCCTATACAAGTGAATTATATTGCTTTATCATGGGTAATTTTTTTAGTAATATCATGAGTCGGGTCAAGATTAAAAGATAAAGTAACATTGAAATTTTTGAATGTATGTAATAATTTTTATTTATGTAATTGTATGAACCAATGTTTAAAATGACTGTAATATAGTGTTTTTTTTCTTGTGTTTGTGTTGTAACTTTCATCTCACTTTAAATCCTGTGTTAGAAATTGTTTTTGTTAATATCTGGTGTGTTTTTGGTGTTGTGGTGTGATGTTACAGTACACTATAGTGGTGCTGTGGTGTACAGTTGCAGAACACTGCAGTATGACCCTTTTTCAGCGCTAAAAAATTACAGATAAAAAATTAGGGCTTTTAACCTCTCTCATGTTGTCAGTGATTTTCTAGCGCTAATAAAGGTGATTTATAGTGCTGTTAAAGTTCGGTTTTGTCGTGGTGCCATCATGAAAGATTTAAATAGATGATAAATATGAATGACCTAGGATAAACCTAAGGAGTCATAGATTAAGGAAGGTAACATAATTTTGACATCCTATAGGTGATTTTCATTATTATTTGGTTTAAAATTATGATTAGTATTTATCAAATTATGCTTTTTAGTTTTATTCAATGGCATGAACTAAAAGGAACATGGTTAAAATTTAATATGACAAACAATTTTCTAATGAGAAACCAAATGTGATAATGACTAGAGTGAAGGATGTTGTGATTATGCCTAATCAGTTTTCACAAAACATGATTAACAATGTGTATATTAACCAAATATCAAACTCAAAAAATAATAGAAGGAAAGAGTTCACTGAGATTTAGGTTAGTGGAGACCATGGTGTAAAGAATATTCAGTTTTCTATATGTTAAGAACGTGAGAAGAAGCGCTCTAGGGAATGTCTCAAAGTGATGAGAAGATGTTTTGAATCTAGAAAAAAGGACACAAAGCAAGTAAATGTAAATGTAAATTGAAAAGTCTAGTTAATGAAATTGATGAGAATAATGGTCTCCATAGGATATCATAAAATATTGAGTGATTTATATATAGAAAGTATGGTCATTATGAAAATCAATGTCTCGAGTGGAAATATCATGAAGAGAGTATGCAAGGTGGTATGACTAAAGGTTATACTACTAACTATTAAGATAAAATGAATCAAATATAAAAGGAGAGTGGTATTAAGGAAGAAGACAAGGAATCCTAGTTAATGGCTTAAGAATGAGGTGGAATAATCGAAGTGTTAAGGTATTTGGATTCAATAATTATGAATTGTAAAATATATAAGGATTGTTAATTATAAGTTTTTCATTAAGGATTTTCCTTAATTTGTTGAATGGAATTGATGACCTATAAAAGTGATTTAATGGAAAAGTTATATTTTATGGAAAAAACATGATTAAGTTAAGGTAACCTTAATATATTCCTGATGTTGAGAAAATAGAGTTTAGTTTGGATAAAGAGATTTTTGTTAAGAATAAATTAAATTGGATAGTACTCATTACCTTAAAAAAATATTAATGATTTTTTGAAAAAGTAGTTTATGCTATCATGGATGGAGTTTACAAAATTTTTATATTTAATAATATATCCAATAATCTATGGAATAATAAAGCATAAATGTTTTCAATAAGTATTTATGGAAATTCAGGTTTTTACCATGTTTTAAGAGAATACATGATGAAGGTATTCACATGTTTGGTACATGTAAAGAAAAATATACTTTATGATATATGGGGGATTAATGTTAAGATGATTTAGGTGACCTTATTTATATTGTTTTGGATTTTCATCTTTCAAAAGGGTTACATTGTTAACCATTTATGGAATGGTTTAAGTTAAAATTTGAATGTGGTTTATATATTAAAATATTATTTCAATATATGAAGATTTATGTATATTGTATAACCTATGCAAAGCATTTTGATGAGATGATAACTAAAGATATATGGAATGCCTTATAATCTGATTTATGGATCTTATGACATGTTAGTAATTCAATAATAAAAAATTCACCTTAATTTCTTAGAGTAAGAGATGAAGTGGAAATTGATAAAGGAAAAACAAAAGGGTGATATTGTGTATATGAAATGGAATGAAATAAATTAAGTATATCTTTTGAAAAATTCTTCAACATAGGAAAAATATCTTGAAATAAAATATTGTCATATTATCATCATTTTCGATGATATAAATAAACTCATTCAGGTCTCTTTGGTTTTTGGTTTTGTGATTATTAACCTTCTATATATTTCCCATTTCCATGTGATTAGTGATATTTATCACTCTCTATGATTATTTATGTTTTTCTTCCATGTCCAAATTTTTACTTTCCACCCATGTTATCCTATGTGGAAACCTATTTATCAGTTACATTGGGTAACCTTTATGTTATCGACTTTCCATTTTTAAAGAAATTTTTATTATTCATTTTTGTGATTTAGGTTACTATTAAAGGAAATTTAAAGTATTATAAAATTGATGAACCAAATTATTTTTGAGGGAAAAATTTATTTTAAGGGGGTTAAAATGTAACACCCCAGATTTTTATGAATCATTTTTTCAAATAAATTAAAATTCTTTGATGGCTTGCATTTCATGCTACACTAAGTTAATATTTTTTTATACAAAAAACAAAGTTAATCTTGCGCTAAAAGAAATACTGAGTTTAGATTTTGGTACATGAAAAACTAATTTTTTATTTTTTTACATTCATTACTATGTTTTTATTTCATTACATGTAATACTGAGCTTAGATTGCATTACATGCAACTCTGAGTTAAACGAAACGTGACATATTATTAAAATATTAGTATAGTTATCACTTAGCCATTATAATGGAGGGTATGAAATATGGTTTATTCATGTTTAAAAAATTAATTCTTTGTCAACCAATTAATTCTAAATGAAATTAAAAACTATTTGAAAATAAAGAAATTCATTTTTTAAAAAACTATTTTTTATGCACAAACATGTTTTATCTCAATAAATTAAAAAAAAAACATTTGATGGATTATTTAAATGATATATATATATATATATTATATTAAATAAACTATTTTACACTCATCTTAGTTGTTTTCTAGATAAGATATGGGAATACATCCAGTTTTACGCATGAAAAAATGTATTTTTTCTAAAAGTTAGTTTTACCGCCTTTTAATAACACACTTATTTTAAATATAGTTATTGAAAATTTTATAAATTATATTTTAAAAAATAAAATTCATTTTTTAAAGTGTAATGTAAAAATTATCTTAGGGTGGATTTTTTGTAATTTTCTAATTTTTTTTGATAAATAGTGAAAAATACTAAATTTTAATTCAAAACTTCCTTTTCGCTTCATTTATTTATAAAGTTAAATTATATTTTAATTTTTTTAAATTAAAATTGGATTAATTATAAATAAATTAATCCAATTTAGTTAATTATAATCAATTTCACAATGAAATATTATATAAAAACATTTCAAATTTTTGGACTTTTCTCTTTAAAAAACCCTCTTTCTCATCGCATATTTGGGATTAATTTTAAATTAATTTTTACCAATTATGTTAATTTAATTTTAGAAAATGGATTATATATTTGGAATAATCATAATTTATAATTTATAATAAGTATAACTTAATTTTTTACCAAAATGATTAGTGAAAATAGTTAAAATTAATCGTGGCGATTGAGAGAAAAACAATTTTACCAAGTGACTAAACTTTAAACTTAAGGGGGAAAATGAAATAAAACTTGTAAAATACCCATTGGATTAATGTATTTCAGACTAAAACCTTCATTTATTTAATTTTTTTCATTATTTAATTCTTATGGTAGGTAAAAACGCGGGTACACCTAACTTCTTTTAAAAAATTCCAATTGTGTCCTCCCCCCACTTATAAAAGGCCACCCCCTCTACCCCAATCTTCACACCTTTAAAAACAATTGGTTTGAAAAATACATGAAAAAATAAATTATATAATTGCATAATATCAACATAGAAGCATTACTTTATGAATAAATACAACCAATAAGTCATTTAGTGCAAACCAAAAGGAGATACCTGAAGAAGAGGTAACATTCCTCAACAAACAATTTTGTTTTATTTCTTACTCAAACCCATTAATTTATTTTTATATAATAATTATATAATATAATAAATATAATAAATATAATTATATGTATTTTTGTTAAGTTTATGTCCTAAAACCACACAAACTTCCATTAAATGGGTTACAAAATCATCGTTCGTGTGTACAAAAGACTACCGCCTCACGAACCAATGTCGTCCATTTTTCCATTACCACCTTTCAGGGTTGGTAATAATGATAGAAATAATATTTATATATATATAATATATGATATATATGATTTTTTTATTCTTTAGTTATTATATATCACATACCTTCATGCATTCCATTTTTTGGGAATACGATAATACCGTTCATGTGTATAAAATACTACCACTTCACAAAGCGATGTGATTCATTAATTATATACATAAAATGTATTAAGGATGGGTTAAATATTCATATATGATATATATGAAATAAAAATTATACTTTAATGAATATATATATATATATATCATTTATTTTTCTTTCTTTCAATACAATAAGAAAATGGAAACATCATTCATGTATACGTACAACCACCATCTCTATGAATAATGTATTTCATTTCCTATCACTAAATTTTATGAATTACTCTAAATATATATATAATTAATATATATGATATTTATATCATTTTTATAATTTTTATATTATTAAATCATGATATAAGTAATAGTAACAAGAATAAAAAGTCAAAACAAGTACAAAAAACAAAGCGATTATTACCCAAAACATAACATCAACATAGAATTGTTAATAAAAGGGTAATATAAAGTCATAAAAAACCATATATGGTAATATATATATAAATATTTTTCTTTAATATATGTATAATAAACTTATATTTATTATACATGAGGTTTGAACGTGTATGGAGGAAGTCTAGACTGAAAGTATGAGGATTTCTAGTCTCACTTTTATTTCTGCGATACTTATGCTATATTCACCACTCGTTTCTTTTGGGTGGTGTATATAATAAACTATTAAATGTTATATCATGTATTTAATTTAGTTAATGATCTTAAAAGTTTTAATTTATGTTATTATTTCATGGATCTAACGATTAAAATGTTATTCAAGTAGTAAGGGATTTCTGTCTCACTTTTTACTTTTGTGTGACACATGCTATATTCACCACATCTTTCTTATATGTAGTAAATTTACTACACATGAAAGTATTTTATGATTATTAAAATAAATTTTATTGGTATTTTTATATCCAATTTAGGATCTCTCTTTCATGGGGTTATGATTTTAAAGTTACCAAAATTGAAAGGGAATTTCGTCTCAATTTACCTTCTTTGAGACACATGTTATATTATGTACCTATATTATTTTAATAGGTGTATATAATGTCCCTTTTACATGTTATATCATGAATATAATTATTTTAATGACATTTTAAGATTCATGTAATTTTATAATTCCATGGGTATTATGATTCAAAGTTATTAAAGTGGTAAGAGTTTATTACTACAATCTCATTGTTTATCGGGATTATTTATGATTATGATTCCATTAATGAAATATTATGATCCAAACATTAATAATTATCATTAATTTTATTCTAATATGGTTATTAGTGATATCTTCAGGTAATTTAACCATTTTTACACTCATTAGTACCTAAGATAATTAATAATATGTTTATAAGAAAATATGACTTTATTTCTCTCTTAAGTCGAAAAACTATTTTCTACCAAAACCATGTTTTATAAATTTTTTTTTAAAAATTTTCCACTATTATCCTATAATTTTTGAAAGAAATTTTTACCCATATTTTACTTTTTTAAAAAATTATTTTTTAAAAAGAATATTCCTGTCATTTTTTAATTAAGGATCTTTTGAATTCTGCTGATAATATGAAAGGAATATTTGGTTTTCATGTATACGTCATGTATAGAATTATACACTATCATTTATTAAAGCTTAATTTATATGTTTTAAATAATATTTTCAAAATAAAATATTCTATTAATTATTTTTGAAATATTTTTATTTAAAATTTATTTCCAAAGAAAGCATTTTTGAAAATGTTTTATGTTTTAAAAAGTTTTTAAAATGGTTTTCAAAGATTACTTTATATTTTTTCAAGGTTATTTTTAAAGAAAAAGGTTTTAAATTTTTTTTGTGATTTAAAAATTATTTTTGAAAAGAAAAAATGATATTTTTATCAAAAAATGTTTTAAATGATTTTTAAATTTTACTTTATAAGTTTTCAAAGTGGTTTTAAAGAATTTTTTTTGAAAATGTTTTATGTTTTAAAAAGTGATTTTTAAAATAGGTTATTTTTAAGAATAAATGTTCCAAGTTATATTTCAAAATAATTTTCCATATAAGATAAAATCCTTTGATATAGTTTATGCTTTTCTAGGGATATGATCCAAGGATTCCATTATTCTTCTTTCTTGAATGGTTTATATTTATGATGAAAAGTTGTTTATGAAACCCATTTATATTTCATGAGTTACACCATGATAAAATGATTATGAAACCTACTTCTTTTCATGGTTTATTCTATGAAGAAATGATTATAAAACCTATCTCTTTTCCAAAGGCTATGAAATGATTACATGTTTGTGATACCCATTTCACTTCATGGGTTATGATATGATGAATGTTTATGATATTATAAAAAAATTTGTATGATTTTAATATGTGATGGGTGCGACCTATATCTATTTAAAATTAATTGAGTAAATATATATATCTCATGAGATAGACGTGGATGGAATGGGGAGTGAACTCAGTTTAGTAAGGTACTTTTTTCTGCTAATATGTTCTTGGGAGTGAACTTTAACTACTAAGATAGTTTTGAGAGTGAACCCATTCCACTAATATAGCCTTGGAATTGATCCTTGACTACTATAGAAATAATTTCATATGTTTATGTGTCTACCAAAATTCCATGTCTTCTTTTTATGTTATGTTATCATGGCTCATGATCTTTGATTATCTTATCGTTCAAGTTTTATGAATTTCCAATATTTATTACATGATTCATGATTATGATCTTTGATATGCAGGGTATGGTTTTCAAAGGTTATTATCATATTATCATACACTTATATTCATGTTATGCATACATATCTATTTTATTTACCCTTACTGATCATCTAAGCTCACCCTTTCTTATGTTTCCTTTCCCTAGGTTATAAAGAATGGTTTTAAGTAGGAGTAATAAAGGGGATTATCATTGCAGGAAACATTGAATATCTTTCACCAGACTGGAATATTATATTCCAAGTATCTAAAGGAAATAAACTATTAGGGTTCTTAGGTGTGTGCTTGTGTAATCTAATGAATATTCATAAAACATGGTGCAATATCCATGTATGGAAAGCCTGTTTTGTTATAGGTCCCACTCGTATCATAATGAAAAACCATTTTTATATATTCCACAAAATCCTAAAATATTCATCATATCATAACCCATGAAATGAAATGGGTTTCATAAACATTTCATCATATTATAACTTATATAAAAGAGACTCATTTCATAATCATTTCATAATAGCATAACCCATGAATAGAAGCTGCTTTCATAAGAATTTCATTATGGTATAACCCATGGAATAGAAAATGGGATTGATAAACTTCATGAAATCAAAACATAAACCATTTAGGGAAATAATATTAATGGTATCCTTGGATCATATCCTATTAAGGGTTATGTAACACTAACAAATGTCATCTTAGATGGAAAATGATTTTGATTAATCATGTAAAACATTTCTTGAGGAAAATATCATTTATAGTTTGAAAAATTATTTTTAAAACATAAAACATTTTGAAAACCTTTTCTTTTAAATCCTTTTCTTTGAAAATATATTTGAATAATTATAAATTAATCTTTAAAAATAATTTCAAACCTTTCTTGAGGAAAATAACCTTTACACTTTGAAAAAATATTTTTAAAACACAAAACATTTTGAAAAAATATTCATTGAAAATAAAATTGAAAACTTATAAAGGAATATTTTAAAATAATTTAAAACATTTATTGAGGAAAATAACCTTTTTCAATTGAAAATTATTTTTTAAAACATTTTTGAAAACATTTTTTAAAAACATGGTTTTGGAAGAAAAAGGGTTTTCGACTGAAAAGAAAAAAAACATTCTCTTAAACTTTTGAGTATATAAAGAGAGAGAAATGAAGGGAAACATGTATTATCATGACATAACCAGAGGATAAGAAAATTAAAGATATTATTGAGATATATATTATAATATTTTATCATCGGAAACATAATTATAAATAATCCTAATAAACAATGAGATTGTAAAATAAAATCATTACCACTTTGGTAACATTGAATCGTAAGCCTCATGAAAGAATAAAATTAAATCAAACTTAAAATATCAGAATAAGAAATAAATTCATGATATTAAATTTAAAATGGGATATATATATACCTCATAAAATAATATAGGTTAATAACATGACATAAGTCTCAAAGAAGGCAAATTGAGATAAAAATCCCTTACCACTTTTGTAATATTTTGAATCGTAAACCCCATGAAAGAGAGATCATAAAATGGATATGTAAATTCCCATAATTTTAAGGATAATAATAATAAAACATATTCATGGGAAGTATATACACCACATAAAAGAAATAGGTGGTGAATATTTTATTTGTCTCACATGAGTAAAAAGTGATACAAAAACCCCTTACTTGAAGTCTTGAATTCATTAATAAATGTTAAAACAAAATATATAATAAATATATGTTTATTATAAACCTATCATAGAAAAAAATTCATATATAACCTACCATATATGGTTTTTTAATGACCTTTTTGTTACCCACTTGTTAATAATACCATGTTAAAGTCACATTTCGAGCAACACCTGCTTTGTTTTTCATGTATGTTTTAACTTGTTATTTCTTGGTCCTATCACATTGATAATGGTTCAATAATATAAATAATTTTAACTATGATATAAATAATATATAAATTTAGTATATATGTATTTATAATAATTTATTAAATTTAGTGATAGAAAATGAAATACACCGTTCATGGAGACGGTAGGCCGTACATACGCATGAACACTGTTTTTTCATTTTCTTGTTGATTTGAAAGAAATAAAAGTAAATGATATATATTATAATTATATAATAGTTTTATGTCATATATATCACATATTTTCATTCAACCCATACTTAATAAATTCTATGTAAAGCGTGAATGAATCACATCACTTCGTGAGGTGGTAGTCTGTCATACAAACGAATGATGTTATCATATTCCCACAAAATGGAAAGCATGAAGGTATGCATAATATGAAAATTACAGAATAATAATAACATAATAAATATCATATATATCATATATAAACTATAAATACATTATCATTACCAACCTTGAATTGTGGTAATGAAAAAATGAATGATACTAGTTTGCATGGCATTAGTCCGCCGTACACACAAATGATGACTTCATAACCCATTTGATGGAAGTTTGTGTGGTTCAAGGTAATAAACTTAAAATAAAAAAATATTAGTTTATGTAATATAATTATTTTATTATATAATCATGGAATAATAATAATTTAATGGGGTGTAGGAAGAAATAAAATAAAAACACTCGTTGATAAACGTTACCTCTTCTTTAGATACCCTTCTTAGGTTTTCACTAAAGACTTTATTGGTTGGATTTATGTATAAAAAAATGCTTATAGTATGAGGGTATGGAATTTTGGAAGTTATTTGGTTAGATATTGGGTGATCCGAATGGCTTGAGAGGTGTGAAGAATTGAGGATATGGAGTTCCCTATTATAGTTGAGAAGTGACATTCTTGTAAAAACTTAAAAGTATTCACTATTGGGAGTAAATATTACCTCAAGTGGCTCAAAATATGATGATTAAAGGTCTTTAGGGATTATATGATCGATAAAAACTTCCTCAATATAATTAAACACATGTTTTAAACATTTCATTCCTTAAATTCTAAGTATCCCTATTTTTAGCATTTTGTTTTTTTCACTACGATAACTAGTTTTCTAACCTAGGTAATATATCAATTAATAATAAATTAAATTGAGAATTATTATATAATTTGTAATCAATTATTACAAATATTAAATAAAATTTATAAAATAAAAATCCTTTGTGTGTTGAAAATTATTTTTAACACAAGCACATTTAAAGTGTAAAAATACCGCTTTAACTTTTACCTTGTTGACATAGTTTTTACTATTTAAGGGTCAATAAATTCATTATAAAACATAAAACGGTCCATTAATGGGCCATATTTGGTATTTATTAACATTTAAAAATCACTTGGAAGAAGATAGTATTTTTTGTAATTTTAAATCATTTAATAAAATATAATTTATCATAAAATAACATTAATGTTAATTTTGACATTATTCATTTAAATTGAATTGAAAAAATATCAAGATAATGATGGAATTTGAATATTTTATTTTCAAAACTATGTAATGTGATATATTAATCTACAAAAAAATGTAACCAAATAATTTATTCAATTTACTTTACTTTTAATATTCTTATTATCATTTATTTTTTTAATTGTTAACTAACTAATTACTATGTTGGAGTTTCATAAGCATTTAAAGTAATTATTTCACCTTAAAATAATTTATCATGATAAAAAAATGATTTATATTTTAAAATAATATATATAATCTAACATATTTTGTTTTTTTCACTATCCCAAAGCTTTATAGATACTACAAGTAAGAAAAGTATCTTTTTTGTCTTTTTCTTTACTTAACATATTATATGGGTCATATTCAAAGTAAAATGGAAATAAATAAAAATATTTTAGATAATTTTATTTACAAGATATAAATTAACTCATTAAATAAAATTAAGATAATATTTTAGGTCATTTTTACTCTTATCATTCTAGTTTAACCCCCAATAAACCCATTTTTACTTTAACCGTGGTAATTAATATTTACCGCATTCACTATTAATTTTGGTAAAAAAATAAGTTGAAAATACTATACATTATAAATTATTATTATTAAAAATATTTAATAAATTTTTTATAAATTAAATCTCATAAGTGGAAAAATTTAATTTAAAATTAATCCTGAAGATGTGTCGAGAAAGCGGGTTTTTAAAGTTAAAATGCTCGAAATTTTACAAAGTATTTATATATGAATTCAATAAAAAATTGATTAAAATGACATAAATTGTATTAATATATGTATAATTTAACTAATTTTACTTTAAAACCAATTTAAAATATAATTTAACTTTATAAATAAATTAAATGAAAAACCAGTTTTCAATTAAAATTCAGTATTTTTCACCATTCATCAAAAAATGAAACCTTTTAGAAAAATCCTAAAAATTCACCCTAAGATAATTTTGACACTATGAATTAAAAAATAAATTTTATTTTATAAAACTAATTTTATAAATGTTTCCAAAATTAATTTTATTATTTTTAACAAAAATACATAAAAAACATTTTGTTGAAAAATAGTATTTTTGAAACATATAAAGACTTTACGAAAAATTATTCATTTTATTATCAATGAATTTTATTTATATAAAACTATCATAATTAATATTTAGAAATTAATTAATATTATTCATATCACTACATTTAACATCAATGTTATAATGATCACATTTAAATAACTAAATTAATAATATATCATGGTTTTCTTAAAATTCAGTGTTTCGTATAACACAAGATAAGCTAGTGTTGCATGTTGAGTAAGCTTAAATTGGTTTTGAATGTAATGAAATATTAAATTGGTGTTTTGTATAACTCAATATATCAAATAATTTTTGTTTGGAAAACTCATAAACACTTGAGGTGTTATATTCTACTCCTCTTAAAATAAATTTTCCCTCAAAATTTATCTCTATCATTAAAGGTTTAACATTTGAAAATTCATTCATAGAAACCCACATCATAAAAAGGTTTAATAAAAAATCCTCTTCAAAAATTGAAATGGATGTCTGAATGTTATCTAGAATAACACATACTAGGTTTATAAATAAAAGAACATAGGTGGAAAGTAAATAATTAGTCATAGAAGAAAAGTGTAAATAACTGTAGAGAGTGATAGGGATCATTGATCACATGAAATTGGGTGATATATATTAGGTTAATAACCAATATAAAATAAATTTATGATGATTTAAGGGACCATTTAATTCATCAGAAATGAAGGTACTAGGATAACATTTTTGTTTCAAGATCCTTAACCTAATTTTGGGAAATTACTTTTCCATTTAAACTAAGAACATATGAAAATGTACTTACTTGATATATTTTTATTTTATAGGAAAACTTTCATCATTTTGTTATTCCTTGATCAAATTACAATTAATATCTTTCTTTAAGTGGTGATTTTTTTATTTTCTTTGTTTGAGACACTAAATAAGATTCATAATAGAATGATAACCCATTCCTTATATCTTAAAAAAATGTTAGCACTAGCTATCCAATATGGATAAATATTCATATGGTGAAGTAATATGTTAATATCTAAAAACTCATCTAAAGTTTAAATTAAACCATAAAATAAATAGTTAACCTTGTAACCCTTCCAACATTCAAAATTTTTAAGTAAGGTTATTAAATTTGTCAAAATAAACATAACATTAATTACCCATATATCATAAAGTAACTCTTGTTTATCACATACCAAACATGTGAATATGTTTATCATGTTTTCTCTTGAAACATTGTAATAACCTAAATTACCATAAATCCTTATTAAAAACTTATATGATTCCTAATTACTTACATAAAACATAGATTATTGGATATATTCCTTAAATCAAAAAATGTTGTAGACTCCATCAATGATAACACAAACCACTTTGTCAACAAATCCTTTATCAGTTCTGAGCTAATAAATACTATCCAATTTAATTTGTCCAAATAAATCATATATTTATCCCAACATCATTATTACAACACCAATAACATATTAAGGGTTGTCTTTCCCTTAATCATGTGTTTTCCATGAATACCAACTTTCCATTAAATAACTTATCTAGGTCATAAACATATTCAATATATTCTTTCAAATCCTTAATGGAAAATTTAAACTGAACAATCCTTATATATTTCATGATTCATAATCCTTTAATTCCAATACATAAATAATTCCATAATCCCACTTCATTGTCAACTATTAACTAGGATTCATCTTTTTATTTGCTTAATACCTATTTACTTTCATATATCATCTATAGTCTCTTCATCATCAGAAATATAACCATTAATCATTCAAACTTTCTAATTTTATTCACAAAATTTTTCCCTTAGGACATTTATTTTCATAATTCTCATACTTTTCACATTTAAAGCATTTAGTAGTCAATGATATCATAGTGGGAACAATATTCTAATCCACTGAGTTAACTAAAATTTTCATTTTACTTTTGTAGTTACTTTATTCATGTCATTATTTTCCAGAATCAAAACATCTTCCCATTACTTTAAGACATTCACATGGGTGATTATTTCCACATATTTTATATATAGGAAAAACAATATTCTTTCTTGAATGGTTACCATCACCCGATATCTCAACAAACTCTTTCCTTATCTTCTTTTTTGATTCTGAGAGTTAGTTAAGGTACACATTGTTAACCATGTTCCATGATTAAGAATAATCACAACATACTTTACTCCAGTCATCATCCCACTTGGATTCTCATCATAAAATCATCCATCACTTTCAATGTCAATCCAGTTCCTTATAGTTCTTACCATTGACTAAGACCAGAAATAATATTTTGAATAACTCTAATCATAATGAAAAATCACACAGTCTAAAAAATAATTTTTGTGGTCTAAATTAAGACACCTTATTTTTAATCTATGAAACCTAAGGTTTATCCTAGTTCATTCATAATTATACTCTATTTATATCCTTTATGATGGTTTTTAAATATTTTGTAAATTTCCAAATCATATCAACCAGGAGTCTCAATCTAGGTATAGAAAGGCCCGTTTTCATGCACGAGTTCTCAATCAGGTCTAGCTCAATATGGTGTTTTTAAGGTTATTACCCCTAGGTATATCTGTGATAGAGACACATCCACTTGTATTTTCCATAAAATGATTTAATTTCTCAGAATCCACTCACTCTATTCTTTAACAATATTCTAGGATAATTTACTATACTTTAATTCATCCTTAGACATATCCTTAGAGAAATCCATATACATATCATTAGAAATATCCCTTGGGATCTCACTAAAGTTTTATCATTATAGTTTCTAAAGGTTAACTAAACCTTTAATTTGATACCAAATATAGAGACCCAGGATTCTCATACATAAATATTTCATATTTTTAAATGAATATTCACCACATTACAAAAGTACATGCCCAAGGACCATAATAGTTTAGTGCCTTTGGAAATTTGGAACAGAATATTATAATCTGGTGAAATATCTTCAATGTTTCCCACAAATATCTTCCTATTTATTACTCTTTATAGAAATACCATATATAAAAACATTTTTCATAACCTGAGGAAAGTAAACATAAGAAAGAGTGGGTTCAGATGCTCAGTAGCATTAAACAAGGGAGATACATAATCATAACATGAACATAAGGATATGAGGACAAGATCATAACATTTTGAAATCATAACTTTCATATCAAAGAACATAATATTGATTCATTACATAAATATTGGAAGTTCATAAGGAATAAATCATAAGAAAATCAAGAAAATTATCCATAAGATCATAAAATTGGAATAAAACATAGATTTGTGGCATACACATAAGCATAGAAAATATTATGTCAAGACTACCCACTAATAAATTCATAATATTCTAGGTTTGGGCTAACCATCCTTGTAACTACTTTGGGATTAGTCTAACCACCAGTGTACCCTCCTTTTTGGGATCAGGATGACCATATATGTACCCTATGATCTCATAAAGAATTTATCTTTACCCAATTAATTGGAGAGAGATATATGTCCTACACATACCATAATGAAAAACCATACCTATGTGTGCCAAAAAATCATAAAACATATATCATATCATAACCCATTAAATGAATTGGGTTTCATAAACATTTTATCATATCATAACCTATAGAAAATATATAGGTTTAAAAATTGTTTCATAATAGAAATACTTGGGAAAAGAAGTAGATTTCCTAAGCATTTCATCATGGTATAAACTGTGGAAGAGAAAAGATTTTCATAAACATCATAAAATCGAAAAATAAATCATTTAAATAAAGGATATGAATTATTTACTTAGATCATATATGATTAAGTCACATGTAATACCAATAGATGTTGTCTTAGATGGAAAACAATTTCAATAAATTATTTAAAACGTTTCTTGAGGAAAACATCCTTTTTGATTTGAAAATTTATTTAAAAAACATATTTTTAAAAAATTTTCTTTGAAAATAACCTTTAAAACTTATAAAGGAATATTTTAAAATCATTTAAAACATTTCTTGAGGAAAATATCCTTTCGTATTTGAAAAAATCTTTTTAATACATAAGAAAATTTGAAAAACTTTTCTTTTGTAAATAACATTGAAAAATTATAAAGGAAGATTTGAAAATAATTTAAAACATTTATTGAGTAAAATATCCTTTTCTACTTGAATTTTTTTTATAAATGTTTTGAAATCATTTTTAGAAAACATGGTTTTAGAAGAAAACATGTTTTCGACCGAAAAGTCCAAAATACATTATTTTTAAATTTTGAGTACATAAGGAGAGGAAAATAAAGGGAAAACATGTTTTATCATGAAATAAACATATGAGAAAATAATTAAATAGATTTTTTAGATATATATAATAATATTTTATCATTGGAAACATAATCATAAACAATCTCAATAAATGATGAGATTGTAACATACAATCATTATCACTTTGGTAACATTGAATTGTAATCCCCATGAAAGAATAACCTAAAATGAAACTTATAATTTAATTATAATAAATAAATTCATGATATTACATGTCAAAGGTTCTATATATACACCTTATAAAATAATATAGGTTAATAACATGACATAAGTCTCAAAGAAGGAAAATTGAAACAAAAATTGCTTACCACTTTAGTAATCTTTTGAATAAAAAAACCCATGAAAGAGAGATAATAAAATGGATATGTAAATCCACATAATTTTAAGGATAATAATCATAAAATAAATTCATGGTTAGTATATACACTGTATAAAATAAATAGGTGGTGAATATGACACGTGTCTCATAGGGGTAAAAAGTGAGACGAAAATCCATTACCTTAAGTCTTGAATTCCTTCATACATGTACAAAAATAATGTATAATAAATATAAGTTTAATATAAATATATTACAGAAACATATTAATATATAAATACCATATATGGTTTGATTATTCCCTTTTATTACCTGTTTATTAACAATACCATGTTAAAGTCATGTTTTAGGCAATAACTGTTTTGTTTTTCATGTATGTTTTAACTTTTTATATATTTGTCCTATTACTTTGATCATGGTTTCATAATATACATAATTTTAAACTTTATATAAATATCATATATATTCAAAATATATATTTTTAGAGTAATTCATGAAATTTAGTGATAGAAAATGAAATACACCGGTCATGGAGATGGTAAGTCGTACGTACGCATCAATAATATTTTTTCATTTTCTTGTCAGTTTAAAAGAAATAAAATTAAATGATATATATTATCATTATAGAAAATTTTTATGCCATATCTATCATTTATTTTCATTAAACCCATCCTAATACATTCCATGCAATGTGTAAACGAATCATATCGCTTCGCAAGGTGGTAGTCTACCGTACACACGAACAATGTTATCATATTCCCACAAAATGAAAAGCATGAAGTTATATGTGATATAAAAATTAAATAATAATAATAACATAATAAATATCATATATATCATATATAAACTTTAAATCCTTCATTATTCTCAACCTTGAAAGGTAGTAATGAAAAAATGAACGATATTCATTCGCAATATGGTATTTCGACGTACACAAGAACAATGACTTCATAACCCATTTGATGGAAGTGTGTAAATTTTCAGTTTATAAAATAAAAATAAAACATCTCATAATATTTACGATAATTTATTTATTATATAATTAGGGTATAATAATAATTTAAGGGGGTGGAGGAAGAAATAAAATGAAAATTCATGTTGATGAATGTTACCTCTTCTTCGAGTATCCTCCTTAGGTTTGCACTAAATACTTGATTAGTTGGATTTATGTCTAAAATAAGGCTTATAAAATCATTTGAGGGAATTTGGGAAGTGATTTGGGTAGATCTTTGTTGATCCAAATGTCTTGATAGGTGTGAAGAAGTGGGGAGAGTGATTTCCATTTTATAGTCAAGGAGGAGTGAAATTCTTGTAAATACTCAAAAGTATTCACTATTGGATGTTCAATATTACATCAAGTGGATCCAAATAAAAAAATTAAAGGTTTTCATGGATGATATTATTTATACACACCTCCAAAAAATAATTAAATACATGTTTTAAACATTTTATTCCTTAACTTCTAAGTATTCTTATTTTTACCATTTTATTTTTTTCACTACGACAACTATTTTTATAACCTAAGTAATTTATCAATCATGAATAAATTAAAGTATGAATTATTTGAAAATTTAGACCCACATATTATAAATATTAATTCCAATTAATCAAATAAAAATACTATGTGTGTTGAAAATTAATTGTAACACAAAAAAAATTAATGTGTAAAACACCGCTTTAACCTTAATCATGCTAACAAAGTTTATACTATTTAAGGGTAAATATATTCATTATAAAAGATAAATTGGTCCATTAATGGGACATATTTTTTATTTATTAATATTTAAAAACCACTTGGACAAAGATAACATTTTTAGTAATTTTAAATCATTTAATAAAATATAATTTATCATAAAATAACATTAATGTCAATTTTGACATTATTCATTTAAATTGAATTTAAAAAATATCAAAACAATGATTAAATTCTAATATAATATTTTAAAATATTTTTAAAATTATATATTCATTAAAAAAAATACTACAACACAATAATCAATTCAATTTAATTCACTTTTAATATTTTTAGTATCATTTACTTTATTTAATTGTTAACCGAATAATTACTATGACGGAATTTTATAAGAATTTAAAGTAATTATTTAATCTCAAAAAATAAATAAAAATAAAATATAATGATAAAAAAACTCATTTATCTTTTAAAAAATATATATAACTGAACATATGTTGTTTCCCCCTATCCCAAGTCTTTATAGCTATTAAAAGTAAGAAAAATATGGTTTTTGTCTTTTTCTTTACTTAAATTATTATATGAGTCATATTCAAAAGAAAATGTTAATAAATTTATATATTTCAGATAATTTTATGAAAATGATCTAAATTAATTAAATCAATAAAATTAATATAATATTTTAGGTTATTTTCACTCTTATCATTCTAGTTTAACCCCTAATAAACTTATTTTTACTTTAACTGTGATAATTAATCATTACCGCATTCACTATTCATTTTGGTCAAAAATTAAGTTGAACATATTATAAATTATAAATTATAATAATTCCAAATATGGAATAATTTTTTCCAAATTCAATTCTCATAAGTGGAAAATTTTAATTTAAAATTAATCCCGTAGACGTGTCGAGAAAATGAGTTTTTAAGGTGAAAATGTTCAAAAGTTTATAAAGTTTTTATAACTGAATTAAATATGAAATTGATTAAAATGGCATAAATTTAATTAATATATATATAAATGAACTAATTATACTTAAAATTAAATTTAAAATATGATTTAACTTTATAAATAAATTAAATGAAAAAGAAGTTTTCTTTTAAATTCAATATTTTTCACTATTCATCAAAAAATGAGACCTCTTATAAAAATATAGAATATTAACCCTAATATAATTTTAAAATTATTAATTTAAAAATTAAGTTTATTTTATCAAATTAATATTCTAAAAGTTTCAATAATTAATTTTATTATTGTTCACAAAATGACATAAAAAACATTTTGTTGAAAAATAACGTTTTTTAAAGATATAAAGACTTTACAGAAAATTATGTATTTTATTATCAATAATTTTTATTTGTATAAAAATATTATAATTAATATTTAAAAATTACTTATCACTATTCATATCACTATGTTTAACGAATATGTTATAATGACTGCTTTTAAATAACTAAATTAATAATATATCATTTTTTTAAAACTCAGTGTTTCTTGTAATGAAATATAAGATAGTGGTGCATGTAGTGAATGATTAACTTGGTGTTTTTTGTAAAAAAATATTAACTTGGTATTCTATGTAATGTAATCAATCAATAAAATTTAATTTACTCAGAAAAAAATAATAAAAAACCTAGGTGTTACAATAAAGATATCCAATAGAGGTATTGTAATACCATGAGATTCTAAAATAAAAAACATTGTATTTGATAGAGTATGTGACACACAATAAAAATATTAAATTACCCATATAATATATTTCTATAAATTTAATATCTTTTATATCCTACGGTATATGCAACCACGAGTCAAAATAAACCGTCAAATAGTATACCGTTACAACCTTGCCATTAAATAGGAGGGTATGAACATGAATAACTAAATTATGAAAATTATATGGTTTACACATGTATAAAATAAATTCAATGGTTATCTATTAATTATAAATAAAATAAGAATCATTTTAATTAAAAAAATTCTGAAAAAATGTATTTTTTCTAAAATGCAGTTTTGTCACACTTTGCCACCATACATTAAAATTAATTTTTACCACTTTTATAAAATTTATTTTAAAAAATAAAATAATTTTTTTAAATAATCATGAAAAAATTATCTTAGAGTAAATTTTTTATAATTTCCAGAAAAGATTTATTTTTCAATGAATAGTAAAAAATAATGTTTTTTTATTAAAAACTCTTTTTTTATTTAAAAAATTTAAAAGGAAAATTTTGATTTAAAATTGTTTTAAAATTAAAATTAGTTTAATTATATTATAATAAATACAATTTATGTCATTGGTATAAATTTGGTATTGAATTTTGATATGAAAACTTTCTATACTTATGAAAACTTTTCTTTGGAAAACTGTTTTTTCATCACGTTAATGAGATTAATTTTAAATTAAATTATACCAATTTTATGAATATAATTTTTAAAAATAGATTCCATATTTAGAATAAGAATAATTAATATCATATAATAAGTTTAAATTAATTTTTTTCATAATAAATTGTAGAAATAGTAAAAATTAATTACCGCAGTTAAGGTTAAATTGGGTTTAACGTGGGATTAAACTATAAATAAAAGGGTTAAAATGAACTATAAGATTTTTCAATTCCTAATTTATGGCCTTATTTTGACCTCATATCATCCATTATTTGATAATTATCCATTTTGGATCCTTGTGACTTGTGGAAAATATGGGTATCACATTTTCTTTTCAAAAATTCAAAGTGTGTCATCACCCCCAGTTATAAAAGGAAACCCACTCTACTATCCTATTCCAACTCCAAAAGACTTTTAGTTTGGCCAAGACCTACCCAAATATATTCCTGAAATTCCCACCCACATCCTATTGTAATTGTTTGATCATAAATCTAATCTAATAAAGATTTAGGTATAAACCTAAAGTGGTTGTCCTATAAGAGGTAAAGTTATCAACCATGTGTTTTCATTTTACATATTCTTTTAACTACTTACAATCTTATACAACTATGATAAAATAATAACACTAGTATATCTTATATACTGATATGTTATTATGTTATTGGAATAACACATATCTATATTCTCTTCCATCAAATGGGAAATGAAACCGTCGATCGTGTGTACAACAAAATACCACCTCGCAAACTGATGTAATTCATTTTCCATCACTACCTCTCACTGTCAAGACCCAACCCACCAGGGCCTACTTGGATAGTTTAAGGCTGATATACAACTACCATAATCCTTCCTCTAATAGTTCAGGTGATGGAAAATAAAATCTAGTAGGCATATCACACACATGGGAGGCATTTTCCAATTATACCTATACTCATACATACATCTCCAAGCCTATATAATGCCGAAATGTATAAAAAACTAATAAAAATGTATACATACAACTATAATTGCAAAATTATAGTACAAGATAAAGTAATTTAAATAAAAAAAGATGCCAAATATAAGCCCACCCAGATCTAGAAAATAATGCCTGATCTACTCAGGAGGGGATTACTGTCAAATGAAACATAGGTATATAAGTCAACTTTTCTAGTCCAGACTAAGCTCTACCAACTCCTAGTATTCCAAGGAGTATATAAAAAGGTTTGTTGTCAGCATAATACATGACATGTGTGGGAAGATCTCATACAGGGGTGAGTATAACAATACCTATCAGGACACCCTGAAAACACCAAACATAAATCATCAAGAGTAGTTAGATCATCAAACACATGTATGGAAAATAAGATATGAGATATAATTATATCCAAGTATATCCTAGATATACTCATAAAAGACACCAAGTTTCAAATGGTCTCAACCATTTCTAGCCATAGATCTACTCGAGGTTTCAAGGTAATGCTCATTCAGGAGGAACTGTTCCTTGAGCTATACCGCCACTAAAAACTCTCATTCTAGAGGTCAGTCTCATTAGGTCTAGACTAGAAGAAGAAAAAAGTAAATTGAGAGTGTTCATCCATGATACACACTATATTGATCTAATCTACCATAAAAAAGATAAGATCTCAATACACATATTGGGGGTTAATTCTTAGGGATCAATGGGGGACACCAAACCCTATTGGAAAAATCATACAAGATAGAGGATAAATGTATGCATAAGTGTTGGTCATGTAAATTACACAAAACCCACCTAGGGAAATCATGAATGACATGTGGATCTCTCCAGGCCTCTTGAAGGGATACATTCTCCAATACACTAAGGGGTTTAGTCAAATAAGATGAGACAACTATCTCAAGAATAAAGGAAATCATCCACACTACACTGATAATTAGAAATCTATAGATGGGTCACTCTCTATGATGAGAATGGGATGCTACACTGAAACATCATAGAAATGGACCAAGAGAACACACTCAATCCATACTGGTCCAAGGAAGCTCACATAATCTTACAGTGAAGAAGAGTTGAGAATAAAGTGGACTCTAAAATTTCCTCAAAGGAGTACACGTTGCGTCCCTAGGGATACATAGTATGTATCAAAAATCTTGGAAATACCCATGTCTCGTGCTCACATGTAATACACTTTTTTATAATACTTGACATGCACCTTTAGGTACATAACATGTAGATGTCGCCTTGGATCTCAATGTGCCATTCTACCCATGCCTGTGTACTCCAATCCATGCCTGTGTACTTGGTCATGTCTGAGTACATGGCTCCGCCCTTGTACTATAAACTATCTGTGTACTTCCCAAGTACACGGTGTATGGGTCCACATGGACACCTAGGTGTGTACTCCCTATACATGATGAGTTATCCACCATGTGTTACATGAAGTGTTACTTGGAACACATAGAGTGTAACACTAAATGGCCTCCTGAGCGTGTACACCCTATACATGCTAATCTTTTTGGATAAGGGTCACACAACGTGTGATACTTATCACTGTGTGAAAACCCTAGCACTATACATAGGGGACTGCACAATGTGTGTTCATAGGATTACATGATGTGTAGTCAGATTTTTCACAGAACCCATGGGATTCTTCATGAATATTCCTCTACACCTCTTCAACCACCAATTTTTCTTGAAATCATGCCATATGTAGTGGATCTATGGTTTAATAAACCCTCTCAGCATTATTGTTTTGATTATGAACATAATCTCTACTCGAGAGACACCCTCCATCATGCCTCGTTGGAGACGCACACCAAAACCACTATCATGAACTCCCAATCCATCTATGGGTCTACTTCTATCATCATACACTAAAACCATAACACTCTATCTCCATCCAAAAACCTATGGTAGTGATTCATTGCACCAAATAATTAATGAGAAATGATCATTTACTAGGTATTCATTAAAACATAGGCTAAAAAAATTTCAATTATGTACACACATAGAATGAGGAGTGAAAATAAAGCAAACAAAACATTAGTAATAGACCGTGAAAATTTTTTTTGGCCACAATTTGTTATTGTAGGGTGATGAAAAAAGAAAAATAAATAAACCAGAACAATATAAATTCCTATATTGTAGGAATATAAAGCAATTACGTGAATTAAACAATAAACTCATGAATTTATTTGTTAGATGATTAATTTGTGTTCATCATGGGTAAACTAAAAGGGAAAAAATACACAAAAAAATCCCTACCTTGATTTAGATCAATCACTGATAAATAACGATCACATGTTGTCATTGTTGATGAGATATATAAGCTCAGATAGCGCAATAACCATCGATATTGATTCGATCCGATATTGTCCACCTATGATCCTTCAATGGATCCTATCCAACGGTTCCTCTCAATTCCTAGGGTTATGAGGCTAACCCAACTAATTGGTCATAATAACATATTTATAGAGGAAAAACTAGGTCAATTTGTCAAAATAATAAATAAATAAATAAGTAAATTTATTTCATTATTTTCACCTGGGAATGATTTTAATCAAATTCCCAATTCTGAAAAAGAGTATGCTATTCCGAGTGTAAAACCCACTTTCTGAACTCATCAGTGGTCATAGATTTCTCATCGAAGACTCTATTTTTGAGCTATTTCAATTTTTTAGGAAAAATATGTGCACATGATATTAATATATTTAATATATTTAAATCATCCATTTCAGGCTCATCGGGCCTTAAAATCTCACACCATATTAGTGCATGAATTCAGAAACATTCCTAGAAATGTTGCAAAGTATTAAATGAAAAAAATAGAAATTATATTATTCCCATATTAAAGGATTTTCATCCCCAAAATTAACAAACTCAACAAAAAGTTAGAGATACTAAGCTCTCAAATGGGTCTCCCACATCCATGACCTCCCCTAAAGGTTTCCTATGTTTCCAAAAAACATGCACCCAAGGAAAACACTTTCCCATAAAGGGTCATTCTTTGTCGGTTATCAACATCGCTAACTCCTTGAAAAAGGTAACTCCACTCTCATGACCCAACTTAATCAATTAGATATCATACAATGTTTAATGAACATACCTCCTTATCTATGACATGTGGAGAACACCAAGAAACGAAAAATACTCGATCCATGAGGTTAAGAGGTACACCAACTCACCAACTCGACATAGTAGTTAGAAAAATATAGGGCCTAAGAACCCTAAAGACAATATTCCACCTAGGATAAATCTCTAAAAATATTTAACTCCAAAGGTATTCGTCATTTTTTCATAAATAAATCTTGATGTCTCAGTCCAGTCCTCATCCACCCCTAGATAAACTGCATCTTCACAACCGTCATGAGAACCAAAATTAGTACCCTAGTGCTATCACCCACTGGCTTCGACTAGTATAATAGTAACCTTTAAGTTCTATCATACATGACCTCAAAAATATGCTACACTCTTGGTGGAGTGATAATCATTATGATATGAAAACTCCAATGATGGTATATGATCCTCCTAGCTATGGCCCAAAACCAAAATGAAAACCTGAAGCATGTTTACTAGAACCTAAATGGTCAACTTTTCCTAGAAAACGTACTAAGGTAAAAAAATGTGCTCAATTGCAACCAAGTCCCCAAATACTTCCCTCATCCTCTCCCTAATCACAACATAATGTAAGTATCACAGTCTGTAATAATCGTCAAGGGAATTATACAAATATAGACTACCTATTTCATGCACAAGTGTTCCAAACTATCCACAAAGCTCCATTGGACATCAAACTTACATAGGTGAGCAATAAAAATTTATCTTGAAAACATGCTTCAACTCCCTTGGCAACCCAAATGATGCCAATAGAACCTTGTACATCCACACCTTCATCATACATACTTCTAAGGGAAAATAACCTCATAAAAACCTCATTCCATAATGTGACTAGTGTCATCATCCATCCTCGATCAAGGATGATGATATTCACACCTTTTTAAATTCCATTAAGAACATATCTAGTGGATATTTGGTCATGAAAAATCTCACAATTGATATACTTGAGTTGTATCTTCCTAGATATCTAAGGAAGTTAAGGGGTAACAACTATCAATTGAAGGTAAACCACACCATACTCAGGTGTCTCACATGCTTCAAGTCAGAAACTAAGCAAACATCAATTTCATAAAAGAATAATACCATGACATGATCCATAAATGGTTAAGGATCCAGTCTATAAGTCTTACAACCAAGCTAAGGTATACAACACATCAAAGGGTATCACTATAAAATCAAAACCTCTAATGTTTGTTGGGAAAGAAAATTATGGTATATCCTTCTTCAAAACTAGAGTTGGTGATAAACTATCTCAAGGTAAAACTTTGACAATCACTTTTCCCCAAACAACTGGTTGAAGAACTCTATGATTCTCAGGAGTGGATACTCTTCCTCATGTTACTTGGTTTAAGTGAAACCAATTAAATCCTGACCTTAAGCACTTATTCTCCTATTAGGAGAACAACACTGGGATGCCCAGGTGAACACATAAAGTCTTACAAAAACTTTTTCTCTACAAACTCCATACTGTAAATTCATCCTAATAAGCTCAAATGGCATCATTTTATGTGATATCATAATAATTAGGGGTGATACCTGGTGCCTATCCTTAAATAATCCTAAATTTTTCTGTAGAGTTAAACCCAACATGTACCTTGTAAATAAATCATCATACTCCATAATAACTATAGAAAAACATAAGATCATAACATCCACTACTTCATGGGTATTAATAGATGAATAATAAGAAGTTGTTCATAACCTCTTTCCCATGAGATCATCTTGCTCTACCTGGGGCTACTTCTTTTAGAAGGAGGAGAAATCCATCCTAACAAACTGTAAGAAATTCTACACTAATTGGTAGAAAACAATGAAGAATATATAGTATGAAACTAGTCCATACTGAGGAAAACATTGTAGGGTCTCACTGCCACTATAAATAAATTCAACATGAGTCTCTCTCTCTCTACTCCCAAAGTCAGGTCACACTGTCAGTAGAAGCATGCAATCATTGATCCTATCTGAAGGAGACTAAAGCACAAGGGTCAAGAAAATAGAATTTATTTGTATCACTAGGTCTAAAATAGGGTATATACTTAGGGTGTAACGTTCCCGACCCAGAATCCACTAAACTGGTGCTCCGAGCGGGGTAGTTACATAACCTTAAGCACGCCTCCCCATACGCCAAAGTCAGCTGACTAGCAGCGGGGGTCTATGTGGTCAAGTGGGGAGACTATACCCCAATTATATCAGAGTAAGCCACAATAAAAATAAATCAATAGAAGAAATAATAATCAATAAACAAGAAACTTGTATAACAACCATTTCCAACAATAAGTATGCTATGTCCTACTACAAGTTAAAAAGTGAACAAAATCCCAAAATAAAGACAACGACCAAAATACC
Source organism: Viscum album (assembly GCA_963277665.1). NCBI lineage: Eukaryota > Viridiplantae > Streptophyta > Magnoliopsida > Santalales > Viscaceae > Viscum > Viscum album. The sequence continues at coordinate 2,120,288,368 of OY728163.1, forward strand.
TAAAATGGTCCCAACTCCATGTCTGAATCCTCCTCCAAGTGCTACCCATGTCGACTCAACTATCTAGCAAGGACCCTTTCCCTTCTCTTGTCTTGCAAACATGAAGTCTACTCGGGTACCCAATGGCGGCCCGAGCAGGGTCTGAGTACAATTCAGTAGGCCACCACCAACGGTGTTTACAAAATATCCAGTATGAATATGTAGTGTATGCAAAAAGAATATGAATGATAATTTCCAAGTAATTATTTAAGGTGCCATTAACCAGTTCAGATCCAAAGCCATTTCCACTTCCATTACGTTTCATTTCACACCAATTATCATCACATACCATTTCATCACATTTTCATGGGTTAATCACACACATTATGTTACATGGGTCTTAGGAAAACAATCACATGCAAGAGGGTAAAAACATCGTTATCCTATCTCACTAGGACTAACCCGCTCATAGCAAACATATCCTCACCTTTAAGCCTCAGTCCGGTTGGATGAAACTATTAGGAGAATAGATCCTCAGTCCCCATTCCTAACCCGTGCATTTAGGGTGGAGTTTAGAGCATCAGTCTTCACTCAACCCGTGGGTGTATATCCTTAAGTCATACCCCACTCTACCAATCCATGTAGACATGCTTATATATATAAGTAACCATCAACCCCTCATACCATTTCCCTTTGACAAACACCATTCACAACAAACCACCAGAGAATTCACATTATGCCTTAACCCATTAACACATTACCATTTCACATCATTTGACCATTCACCCAATTCCCATGTGTTATGCCTATCTCACTAAGCATTCAACACTAAACCCATAACCTATCCCATTATGGTCTTTAATCAGTTTACACATTAACCCATTTAACCCGTTCATCATTTCCATGAATCAACCATTCAACCCATTCTAAATAACATTTAGGTTATTTCCAAGTATAGGTGAATCACCTAACTTCTATTCCAAGTTCAACCAATCATGCCAACATATTCTTCAAGGGCTCTACCATTTATTTCAACAAGTTCACTTGTTTAATAACAATCCCTAAGCCCGGGAAAAGCCATCACACCCCATGGATGGCCCCAATTAGGTCAAGTCATTCTCATCGCATCCCATGGGGATCGTGAGGGTTCCCATTTACCATTTTAAGCATCCTTTATACCAAACATATCTAGGTTGATCAAATCTCATCAAAAGGAAACCATGAGCAAATCCATACAAGCATAAATCCACCATAAAACTATGGGATAACGTTTTTAGACCACCTACCTCAAAACCGCGGTTGAACACACACTCAGTTGAGTCCTTAGACCTCAATCCAACTAGACTTTAGAGCTTAAACCTATAACTCACCCAAAAGATAAGGTTTTAGAGTTTTGGAACAAGAGGGAGAGACGATACAACCGTAAACCAAAAAGAGGAGCAAGGATGGGATTAGACTTACCTGAAGCTTCGATCCGCATCCAACGACACCAAAAACGCCTTAGAAACGAGGGATATCGACCTATTGAAGCTCTTGGGCGATTTTGTTCGTTCCTAAAGTGAAGAGGGAGGAATGGAGAGGAAATCCTGAGTGGGTTCTTAAAATCCCATGGTGTAAATTTTGTAATTTTTCCCAACTTTAAGAGGCCGCACAGTTTGACAGACCGTACACAAACCGTGCGCATGATACTGTCTGGAGGAGGAGGGGTTGCACGGTATACCTGGGTAGGCCACACGGTTTTCCCTGGCCGTGCGCAGGCCGTGCGTCCAGTCTTGTCGTGCCCAGCTTTCATTTCTTTCATGCCCCGAGCCCCCGAAACACCCCTAAGACCTCTCATACATTCAAAAGACATCCCTTGAAGCCTGAAACAAGGGATTAAACCAAAACATAATGGAAACATACCCATCCAAAAACCGGGATCTTACAACCTCCCCACCTTATAACGGCTCGTCCTCAAGCCAAGTTTCCAAGCCTCATTGATCCACCGAAGAGAAGAGTTTTGGCCACTAAGCCCGCATATCTGATTCCCGCTCCCAAGTTTCTTCCTGAACTTTCCCATACTGCCATACTACTCGCACTAATGGCAAAATCTTACCTCGCAAGACCTTTTCACTATGATCCACCAAACGGACCAGATTCTCCTCAAAGGACGCATCAGCCTCAAGTTCCACTTCCTCCACATCAACCACGTGAGATGGGTCAAGGTGATACCGTCGAAGCTGCGACACATGAAACACATCATGAATCCCACCATACCGTTGTGGAAGAGCCAATCGGTAATCCACTAGTATGATACTCTCTACAATCTCAAAAGGTCCCACATATCTGGGCACCAACTTACCCTGATTTCGAATCCGACGGTGACCCAACCTTGGTGACACCCGAAGGAACACTTTATCAACCATTGCAAACTCAAGCGGTCTATTCCTCCGATCTGCATACGACTTCTGCCTACTCTGACTTGTATCCATCCGCTTCCTGATCAACTTAACTCTCTCTAAAGTTTCCTGCACGATACTTGGCCCCAACAACTCAGATTCACCGGCCTCTAGCCAACACAATGGATATCTACATGGCCTCCCATAGAGTGTCTCAAACAGTGCCATCTGAATCGTAGCCTGAAAACTGTTGTTGTACGAAAACTCAACTAAAAATAGGTGCCTCTCCCAAGAACCACCAAAGTCCAAGACACAAGCTCTTAACATGTATTCCAAAACATGGATCGTACACTCCGATTGACCATCCGTCTGAGGGTGGAAAGCTTTACTCAAAAACACCTGCGTACCAAGCTTCTTCTGCAACCCTTTCCAGAAACGCGACATGAAACGCAGATCTCGGTCCAAAACTATGGTCCACAAAACACCATGAAACCACACTATTTCCTGAACATACAGCTCACCCAATTGGTCTACTATAAAGGTCTCTTGAATCGGTAAGAAATGAGCCACTTTCGTTAACTGATCCATAACCACCCAGATTGAATCATTCTTCAACGGCGTCCTCGGAAGACCCATGACGAAATCCATTGTTACATCATCCCACTTCCATTCTGGAATGAGAAATGGATGCAACAGACCACCTGTGCATTGATGCTCGACCTTCACCTGTTGAAATTTAAGGCACTGTGCCACAAATCCCACAACTTCCTTCTTCATTCCAGGCCACCAAAACTGCCTTCAGAGATCACAATACATCTTGGTAAAACCAGGATGCACTTCCCACTTTGATGCATGTAACTCACGCATCAAATCTTCCCGCACACACTTTGGCACAACCACATGATCAAGAACACTGATAACACCTTCCACGCCGACGGACCAACCAGAAGGTTTCTCCCAACCTTTAAAATTTTCCTTCATGAGCCAACACTCAGGATCATCAAGCTGACCTTCCTTAACTTGACTCAAAAGTGTCGACTCCATCTTTAAGGAAGCAAGAGTGACCTGTCCACTCTCCTCCTACACCTCCAGGTGAATCTCTACAAACAAAGCCATCACCTTCCACTCGATGCTAGACTCCTGAACCACCTGATTCGGAACCTTCCTGCTCAGAGCATTAGCAACACTGTTTCCCTTTCCCAGTGTGTACACCAACTCAAAGTCAAAATACTATAGATATTCAAACCATATTTTCTGCCGAAGGTTCAGATCCCATTGTTAGAAGATGTACTTTAAACTCTTATGGTCGATAAACACAGTAAACCATTATCCCAACAGATAGTTCCTCCAGCACTTCAAGGCGTACACCACTGCAACCAACTCAAGGTCATGAGTGGGATAGTTCCGCTCATGGGGTCTCAACTGCCTTGACCCATAATACACAACCCGCTCATCCTATATCAACACAGCCCCTAATCCGACTCCGGACGCATCACAAAACACGATGTAATTCTTAACCGGCTCAGGTAAGATCAAGATAGGTGCGGTCATCAATCGATTATTCAACTCTTGGAAGGTATTCTCACAAGCCTTAGACTACTCGAACCTGATTCATTTCTTGGTCAAGCCCGAGAGTGGTACTTCCAAGAGAGATAAATCCTAAATGAACCTTCGGTAATACCTGGCCAAACCCAAAAAACTCGGAACATCAGAAACACTCTTGGGATGCTCCCAAGATACAACTTCCTACACTTTATCTGGATCCACTGACACATCTGCCTCTGAGATGACGTGACTTATAAAATTCACCTCACCTATATAGAATTGACACTTTGATAGCTTGGCGTATAGCCGATTCTCTCTTAGCATACCCAAGATGATGTAAAGATGTTGGGTACACTAAGAGAGCATTGGCTATATGCCAAGCTATCAAAGTGTCAATTCTAGATAGGTGAGGTGCATTTTCCAGGTCACATCATCTCAGAGGTAGGTGTGTCAGTGGATCCAGATAAAGTGCATACAGTTGTATCTTGGGAGAAGACCAAGAGTGTTTCTGATGTTCGTAGTTTTTAGGGTTTGGTCGGGTATTACTGAAGGTTCATTCAGGATTTCTCTCGCTTGGAAGCACCACTCTTGGGCTTGACCAATAAAGGAATCAGGTTTGAGTGGTCCGAGGCTTGTGAGAACACCTTCCAAGAGTTGAAGAAGCGGTTGATGACCGCACCTATCTTGATCTTACCTGAGACGGGTAAGAATTACATCATGTTTTGTGATGCATCCGGAGTCAGATTTGGGGATGTGTTGATGTAGGATGAGCGGGTTATGGCTTATGGGTCAAGGCAGTTGAGACCCCATGAGCAGAACTATTCCACTCATGACCTTGAGTTGGTTGCAGTGGTGTACGCCATGAAGTGATGGAGGCACTATCTATTGGTATAATGGTTTACTGTGTTTATAGACAATAATATTTTAAAGTACATCTTCTCACAACGGGATCTGAACCTTCGGCAGCGAAGATGGGTTGAATATCTCCAGTCTTTTGACTTTGAGTTGGTGTACACACCGGGAAAGGGAAACAATGTTGCTGATGATCTGAGTAGGAAGGTTCAGAATCAGGTGGTTCAAGAGTCCAACATCGAGTGGAAGGTGATGGATTTGTTTGTAGAGATGCACCTGGAGGTGTAGGAGGAGAGTGGCCAGGTCACTCTTGCTTCCTTAATGATGGAGTCGACGCTTTTGAGTCGTGTTAAGGAAGGTTAGCTTGATGATCCTGAGTGTTTGCTCATGAAGGAAAAGTTTAAAGGTTGGGAGTTACCTTCTGGTTGGTCCATCGGCATGGAAGGTGTTGTTCGTGTTCGTGATCGTGTGGTCGTGCCAAAGTGTGTGCGGGAAGAGTTGATGCGTGAGTTCCATGCATCAAAGTGGGAAGTGCATCCTGTTTTTACGAAGATGTATTGTGATCTCTGAAGGCATTTTTGGTGGCATGGAATGAAGAAGGAAGTTGTGGGATTTGTGGCACGGTGCCTTACCTGTCAGCAGGTGAAGGCCGAGCATCAATGCCCAAGTGGTCTGTTGCATCCATTTCCCATTCTGGAATGGAAGTGGGATGATGTAACAATGGATTTTGTCATGGGTCTTCCGAGGACTCCGTAGAAGAATGATGCAATCTGGGTGGTTGTGGATTGGTTAACGAAAGTGGCTCATTTCTTACCGATTCAGGATACCTTTATAGTCGACCAATTGGGTGAGCTGTATGTTCGGGAAATAGTGCGGTTTCATGGTGTTTCATGGACCATAGTTTCAGATCGAGATCTGCGTTTCACATCGCGTTTCTGGCAAGTGTTACAGAAGGCGCTTGGTACGCAGGTGTTTTTGAGTACAACTTTCCACCCTCAGACGGACGGGCAATCAGAGCGTACGATCTATGTTTTGGAAGACATGTTAAGAGCTTGTGTCTTGGACTTTGGTGGTTCTTGGGAGAGGCACCTATCGTTAGTTGAGTTTTCCTACAACAACACTTTTTAGGCTACGATTCAGATGGCACTATTTGAGACACTCTATGGGAGGCCATGTAGATCTCCATTGTGTTGGCTAGAGGCCGGTGAATCTGAGTTGTTGGGGCCAAGTCTCGTGAAGGAGAATTTAGAGAGGGTTAAGTTGATCAGGAAGTGGATGGATACAACTCAGAGTAGGAAAAAGTCATATACATATCAGAGGCATAGACCTCTTGAGTTTGCAATGGGTGATAAAGTGTTCCTTCGGGTGTCGCCAAGGTTGGGTCACCGTCGGATTCGAAAGCAGGGTAAGTTGGCGCCTAGGTATGTGGGATCTTTTTTGATTTTAGAGAGGATCGGACCAATGGATTACCGATTGGATCTTCCATAACGGTATGGTGGGATTCATGATGTGTTTCATGTGTCGTAGCTTCGACGATATCACCCTGAACCATCTCACGTATTTGATGTGGAGGAAGTGGAGCTTGAGGCTGATGCGTCCTTTGAGGAGAATCCGGTTCATGTGGTGGATCATAGTGAAAAGGTCTTGCGAGGCAAGGTTGTGCCATTAGTGCGAGTAGTATGGTAGTATGGGAAAATTTAGGAAGAAACTTGGGAGCAGGAATTGGATATGTGAGCTCAGTGGCCCGAACTCTTCTCTTCGGTGGATCAATGAGGCTTGGAAACTCGGTTTGAGGATGAGCCGTTATAATGTGGGGAGGTTGTAAGATCCTGGTTTTTGGATGGGTATGTTTTCATTATTTTTTGGTTTAATCCCTTGTTTCGGGCTTCAAGGGATGTCTTTTGAATGTTTGAGAGGTCTTAGGGGTGTTTCGGGGGCTTGGGGCATGAAAGGAAAGCTGGGCAAGACAAGCCTGGACGCACGACCTGCGCACATCCAGGGAAAACCGTGCGGCCTACCCAGGTAAACCGTGCATCCCCTCCTCCTCCAGACAGTATCATGCACAGGGTTTGCATAGGGTTTGTCAAACTGTGCGACCTCTTAAAGTTGGGAAAAATTACAAAATTTCCACCCCAGGATTTTAAGAACCCACTTAGGATTTCCTCTCCATTCCTCCCTCTTCACCCTAGGAACGAACCAAATCTCCCAAGAGCTTCAAGAGGTCGATATCCCTCGTTTCTAAGGAGTTTTTGGTGCCGTTGGATGCGGATCGAAGCTTCGGTTAAGGCTAATCCCATCCTTGCTTCTCTTTTTGGTTTAGGGTTTTATCTTTTATCCCTCTTGTTTAAAAACTCTAAAACCTTATCTTCTGGGTGAGTTATAGGTTGAAGCTCTAAAGTCTGGTTGGATTGAGTTCTAAGGACTCGATTGAGTGTGCGTTCAACCGTGGTTTTGAGGTAGGTTGTCTAAAAACATTATCCCATAGTTTTATGGTGGATTTATGCATGTGTGGCTTTGATCATGGTTTCCTTTTGATTAGATTTGATCAACCTAGATGTGTTTGATATAAAGGATGCTTAAAAATGGTAAATGGGAACCCTCATGATCCCCATGGGATGCGTTGAGAATGACTTGACCTAATTGGGGCCATCCATGGGGTGTGATGGCTTTTCCTGGGCTTAGGGATTGTTATTAAACAAGTGACCTTGTTGAAATAAATGGTAGAGCCCTTGACTAATATGTTGGAATGATTGGTTGAACTTGGAATAGAAGTTAGGTGATGCACCTAGACTTCGAAATAACCTAAAGGTTATTTAGAATGGGTTGAATGGTTGATGCATGGAAATGATGAATGAGTTAAATGGGTTAATGTGTAAACTGATTAAAGACCATAATGGGATAGGTTATGGGTTTAGTGTTGAATGCTTAGTGGGATAGTCATAACACATGGGAATTGGGTGAATGGTCAAATGATGTGAAATGGTAATGTGTTAATGGGTTAAGGCATAATGTGAATTCTCTTGTGGTTTGTTGTGAATGGTGTTTGTCAAAGGGAAATGGTATGGTGGGTTGATGGTTACTTATATATATAAGCATGTTCACATGGCTTGGTAGAGTGGGGTATGACTTAAGGATCTATGCCCCTGGGTCGAGAGAAGACTGATGCTTTGAACTCCACCCTAAATGCACGGGTTAGGAATGGGGACTGAGGATCTATTCTCCTAACAGTTGCATCCACCTGGACTGAGGCTTAGAGGTGAGGATATGGTTTCTATTAGGGGTTAGTCCTAGTGAGACAGGATAACAATTTTTTTACCCTCTTGCTTGTGATTGTTGGCCTTATACCCATGTAACATGATGTATGCGATTAACCCATGAAAATGTGATGAAATGGTAAGTGATGATAATTGGTGTGAAATGAATGGTAATGGAAGTGGAAATGGATTTGGCTCTGAACTGGTTAATGGAACCTTAAATAATTACTTGGAAATTATCATTCATATTATTTTTGTATACACTACCTATTCATACTAGATATTTTGTAAACACCATTGGTGGTGGCCTACTGAGTTGTACTTACACCCTGCTCGGGCCACCATTGGGTACCCGAGCAGACTTCATGTTTGCAGGACAGGAGAAGGGAAAGGGTCCTTGCTAGATAGTTGGGTGGACATGGGTAGCACTTTGTGGAGGATTCTGACTTGGAGTCAGGACCATTTTAGGGATTTGGCCGTTGTCTTTATTTTGGGATTTTGTTCACCTTTTCACTTGTAGTAGGACAAGGCATACTTATTGTTGGAAATGGTTGTTATAAAAGTTTCTTGTTTATTGATTATTATTTCCGCTATTGGTTTATTTATATTGTGGCTTACTCTGATATAATTGGGGTATAGTCTCCCCACTTGACCACATAGACCCCTGCTGCTAGTCGGCTGACTTTGGCGTACGGGGAGGCGCACTTAAGGTTATGTAACTACCCGACTCGGAGCACCGGTTTAGTGGCTTCCGGGTCGGGAACGTTACACCCTATGTATGTACCCTATTTGAGACCTAGTGATACAAATAAATTCTATTTTCTTGACCCTTGTGCTTTAGTCTCCTTCAGAGAGGTTCAATGATTGCATACTTTTACCGACAGTGTGACCTGACTTTGGGAGTAGAGGGAGAGAGACTCATGTTGAATTTATTTATAGTGGCAGTGAGACCCTACGATGTTTTCCTCAGTATGGACTAGTTTCATACCATAAATTATTCTTTGTTTTCTACCAATGAGTGTATAATTTCTTACTGTTTGTTAGGATGGATTTCTCCTCCTTCTAAAAGAAGTGGTCCCAGGTAGAGCAAAATGATCTCATGGGAAAGAGGTTATGAACAACTTCTTATTAGTCATCTAGTAATACCCATGAAGAAGTGGATGTTATGATCTTATGTTTTTCTATAGTGATTATGGAGTATGAGGATGTATTTACAAGGTACATGTTGGGTTTATCTATACATAAAAATTTAGGATTCTTTAAGGATTGGCACCAGGTATCACCCCTAATTTTTATGATATCGCATCAAATGATGCCATTTGAGCTTATTACGATGAATTTACAGTCTGGAGTTTGTAGAGAAAGTGTTTTTGTAAGACTTTATGTGTTCACCTGGGCATCCCAGTGTTTTTCTCCTAATAGGATAATAAGTGCTTGAGGTCAGGTTTGAATTGGTTTCACTTAAACCAAGTAACATGAGGAAGAGTATCCACTCCTTATAATCATTGAGTTCTTCAACCAATTGTTTGGGGAAAAGTGATTCTCAAAGTTTTACCTTGAGATAGTTTATCACCAACTCTAGTTTTGAAGAAGGATATACTATAATTTTCTTTCCCAAAAAAACATTAGAGGTTTTGATTTTATAGTGATACCCTTCGATGTGTTATATACCTTAGTTTGGTTGTAAGACTTATAGACTGGATCCTTAACCCTTTATGGATCATGTCATAGTAGTATTATTTTATGAAATTGATGTGTGCTCAGTGTCTGACTTGGAGCATGTGAGACACCTGAGTATGGTGTGGTTTACCTTCAATTGATAGTTGTTACCCCTTCACTTCCTTAGAGATCTAGAAAGATACAACTCAAGTATATCAATTGTGAGATTTTTCATGACCAAATATCCACTAGATATGTTCTTAATGTAATTTAAAAAGGTGTGAAGATCATCATCCTTGATCGAGGATGGATGATGACACTAGTCACATTGTGGAAGGAGGTTTTGATGAGGTTATTTTCCCTTAGAAGTATGTATGATTAAGGTGAGGATGTACTAGGTTCTATTGGCATCGTTTGGGTAGCCAAGGGAGTTGCAGCATGTTTTCAAGATAAATTTTTATTGTCTCACCTATGTAAGGTTGATGTACAATGGAGCTTTGTGTATAGTTTGGAACACTTGTGCATGAAATAGGTAGTCTATATTTGTATAATTCCCTTGATTATTATTATAGACTATGATACTTACATTATGTTGTGATTAGGGAGAGGATGAGGGAAGTATTTGGGGACTCAGTTGCAATTGAGCACATTTTTTTACCTTAGTACATTTTATAGGAAAAGTTGACCATTTAGGTTCTAGTAAACATGCTTTAGGTTTTCATTTTGGTTTTGGGCCATATCTAGGAGGATCAACTACCATCATTGGGGTTTTCATATCATAATGATTATCACACCCCCAAGAGTGTAGCAGCGTTTTGAGGTCATGTATGATAGAACTTAAAGGTTACTATTATACTAGTCAAAGCCTGTGGGTGATAACACTTGGGTACTAATTTTGGTTCTCATAACGGTTGTGAAGATGCAGTTTATCTAGGGGTGGATGAGGACTGGAGTGAGACATCAAGAGTTATTTATAAAAAAATGACGAATACCTTTGGAGTTCAATATTTTTAGAGATTTATCCTAGGTGGAATGTTGTCTTTAGGGTTCTTAGGCCCTTTATTTTTCCAACCACTATGTCGAGTTGGTGAGTTGGTCTACCTCTTAACCTCATGGATCGAGTATTTTTCATTTCTTGGTGTTCTCCACATGTCATAGATATGGAGGTATGTGCATGAAAAATTGTATGATATCTAATTGATTAAGTTGGGTCATGAGAGTGGAGTTACCTTTTTCAAGGAGTCAACGATGTTCATAACCGACAGAGAATGACCCTTTATGGGAAAGGGATTTCCTTGGGTGCATGTTTTTTGGAAACATAGAAAACCTTTAGGGGAGCTCATGGATGTGGGAGACCCATTTTAGAGCTTAGTATCTCTAACTTTTTATTTATTTTGTTAATTTTGGGGATGAAAATCCTTTAATATGGGAATAATATAATTTCTATATTTTTCCATTTAATACTTTGCAACATTTCTAGGAATGTTTCTGAATTCATGCACTAATATGGTGTGAGATTTTAAGGCCCGATGAGCCTGAAATTGATGATTTAAATATATTAAATATATTAATATCATGTGCACATATTTTTCCTAAAAAATTGAAATAACTCAAAAATAGAGTCTTCGATGAGAAATCTATGACCACTGATGAGTTCAGAAAGTGGGTTTTATACTCAGAATAACATACTCTTTTTCAGAATTGGGAATTTAATTAAAATCATTCCCAGGTAAAAATAATAAAATAAATAAATAAATAAATTTATTTATTATTTTGAAACATTGACCTTGTTTTTCCTCTATAAATATGCTATTATGACCAATTATTTGGGTTAGCCTCATAACCCTAGGAATTGAGAAGAACCGTTGGATAGGATCCAATGAAGGATCATTGGCAGACAATATCGGATCAAATTGATATCGATGGTTATTGCGCTATTCGAGCTTATATATCTCATAAAAAATGACAACATGTGATCATTATTTTTCAGTGATTGATCTAAATCAAGTTAGGTATTTTTTTGTGTATTTTTTTCTTTTTAGTTTACCCATGACGAACACAAATTAATCATCTAAAAAATAAATTCATGAGTTTATTGTTTAATTCAGGTAATTGATTTATATTCCTACATTATAGGAATTTATGTTGTTCTGATTTATTTATTTATCTTTTTTCATCACCCTACAATAACAAATTGTGGCAAATTTTTTTTTCACGGTCTATTACTAATGTTTTGTTTTGTTCATTTTCACTCCTCATTCTATGTGTATCCATAATTGAAATTTTTTAGCCTATGTTTTAATGAATACGTAGTAAATGATCGTTACGCATTAATTATTTGGTGCAATGAATCACTACCATAGGTTTTTGGATGGACATATAATGTTATGGTTGTAGTGTATGATGATGGAAGTAGACCAACAAATGGATTGGGAGTTCATGATAGTGGTTTTGGTGTGTGTCTCCAACGAGGCTTGATGGAGGGTGTCTCTCGAGTAGCGATTATGTTCATAATCAAAAAAATGATGGTTAGAGGGTTTATTAAACCATATACCCACTACATATGGCATGATTTCAAGAAAAATTGGTGGCTGAGGAGGTGAAGAGGAATATTCATAAAGAATCCCATGGGTTCTGTGAAAAATCTGACTACACATCATGTAATCCTATGAACACACATTGTGTAGTCCCCTATGTGCAATGCTAGGGTTTTCACACAGTGATAAGTATCACACGTTGTGTGACCCTTATCCAACAAGATCAGCATATATAGGGTGTACACACTCAGGAGGCCATTTAGTGTTATACTCTATGTGTTCCAAGTAACACTTCGTGTAACACATGGTGGATAACTCATCATGTATAGGGATTACACACCTAGGTGTCCATGTGGACCCATACACCATGTACTTGGGAAGTACACAGACAGGTCAGAGTACAAGGGTGAATCCATGTACTCAGACATGACCAAGTACACATGCATGGCTTGTAGTACATAGGCATGGGAAGAATGGAACGTTGAGCTCCAAGGCGACATCTACATGTTATGTACCTAAAGGTACATGTCAAGTTTTATAGAAAAGTGCATTACATGTGAGCACGAGACTTAGGTATTTCCAATCTTTTTGATACATACTATGTATCCCTAGGGACGCAACGTGTACTCCTTTGAGGAAATTTTAGAGTCCACTTTATTCTCAACTCTTCTTCATTGTAAGCTTACGTGAGCTTCCTTGGAGCAGTATAGATTGAGTGTGTTCTCTTGGTCCATTTCTATGATGGTTCAGCGTAGCATCCCATTCTCATCATAGAGGGTGACCCATCTATAGATTTCTAATTATCATTGTAGTGTGGATGATTTCCTTTATTCTTGAGTGTGTTGTCTCATCTTCTTTGACTAAACCCCTTAGTGTCATGGGGCATGTATCCCTTCAAGAGGCCTGGGGGGATCCACATGTCCTTAATGATTTCCCTAGGTGGGTTTTGTGTAATTTACATGACCAAAACTTATGCAGACATTGATCCTCTATCTTGTATGATTTTTCCAATAGGGTTTGGTGTCCCCCATTGATCCCTAAGAATTAACCCCTATATGTGTATTGAGATATTATCTTTTTTATTGTAGATTAGATCAATGTAGTGTGTATCATGGATGATCACTCTCAATTTACTTTTTTCTTCTTCTAGTCTAGACCTAATGAGACTGACCTCTAGAATGAGAGTTTTTAGTGGCGGTATAGCTAAAGGAACGGTTCCTCCTGAATGAACGTTACCTTGAAACCTTGAGTAGATCTATGTCTAGAAATGGTTGAGAACATTTGCAACTTGGTGTCTTTTTTGAGTATATCTTGGATATCCTTGGATATAATTATATCTCATATCTTATTTTCCATACATGTGTTTGATGATCTAACTATTCTTGATGCTTTATGTTTGGTGTTTTCAGCGTGTCCTGATAGGTATTGTTATACTCACCCCTACATGGGATCTTCCCACACATGTCATGTATTATGCTGACAACAAACCTTTTTATAGACTCCTTGTAATACTAGGAGTTGGTATAGCTTAGTCCGGACTAGAAAAGTTGATGTATATACCTATGTTTCATTTAACAGTAATCCCCTCCTTTTGAGTAGATCAAGCATTATTTTCTAGATCTGGGTGGGATTATATTTGGCCTCTTTTTTTCTTTAAATTACTTTATTTTGTACGATAATTTTGCGATTATAGATGTATGTATACATTTTTATTAGTTTTTTTATACATTTTAGCATTATATGTGCTTGGAGATGTGTTTATGAGTATAGGTACAATTGGAAAATGCCTCCCATGTGTGTGATATGCCTACTAGAAATTAGTTTCCATCACCTGGAAAATTGGAGGAAGGATTAGGGTAGTTGTATCTCAGCCTTAAACTATCCAAGTAGGCCCTGGTGGGTTGGTTCATGATAGTGAGAGGTAGTGATGGAAAATAAATTACATCAGTTTGCAAGGTAGTATTTTGTTGTACACACGATCGACGATTTCATTTCCCATTTGATGGAAGAGAATATAGATATAGGTTATTCCATTAACATAATAACATATTAGTATATAAGATATACTAGTGTTATTATTTTATCATAGTTGTATAAGATTTTAAGTAGTTAAAATAATATGTAAAATGAAAACACATGGTTGATAACTTTACCTCTTTTAGGACAACCCCTTTAGGTTTATACCTAAATCCTTATTAGATTACATTTATGATCAAAAAATTCCGATAAAATGTGGGTGGGAATTTCAAGAATATATTTGGGTAGGTCTTGGCCAAATTAAAGTCTTTTGGATTTGGAATAGGATAGTAGAGTGGGTTTCCTTTTATAAGTGGGGGAGATGACACACTTTGAATTTTTGAAAAGAAAAAGTGATACACATATTTTCCACAAGCCACAAGGATCCAAAATGGATAATTATCAAATAATGGATTATATGAGGTCAAAATAAGGCCATAAAATAGGAATTGAAAAATCTTATAGTTCATTTTAACCCTTTTATTTCTAGTTTCATCCCTTGTTAAACCCAATTTAACCTTAACTACGGTAATTAATTTTTACTATTTATACAATTTATTATGAAAAAAATTAATTTGAACTTATTATATGATATTAATTATTCTTATTCTAAATATGGAATTTATTTTTAAAAATTAAATTCATAAATTTGGTAGAATTTAATTTAAAATTAATCTCACTAAGGTGATGAAAAAACAGTTTTCTAAAGAAAAGTTTTCATAAGTATAGAAAGTTTTCATATCTAAATTCAATACCAAATTGATACCAATGACATAAATTGTATTTATTATAATATAATTATAATAATTTTAATTTTAAAACAATTTTAAATCAAAATTGTCCTTTTAAATTCTTTAAATGAAAAAAGAGTTTAAAAAAAACATTATTTTTTACTATTCATTGAAAAATAAATCTTTTCTGGAAATTATAAAAAATTCACTCTAAGATAATTTTGTCATGATTATTTAAAAAATTAATTTTATTTTTTAAAATAAATTTTATAAAAGTGGTAAAAATTAATTTTAATGTATGGTGGCAAAGTGTGACAAAAATGCATTTTAGAAAAAATACATTTTTTCAAATTATTTTTAATTAAAATGATTCTTATTTCATTTATAATTAATAGATAACCATTGAATTTATTTTATACATGTATAAACCATATAATTTTCATAATTTAGTTATTCATGTTCATACCCTCCAATTTAATGGCTAGGTTATAACGATATACTATTTGACGGTTCATTTTGACTAGTGGTTGCATGTACCGTAGGATATAAAAGAGATTAAATTTATAGAAATATATTGTATGGGTCATTTAATATTTTTATTGTGTGTCACATACTCTATCAAATAAAATGTTTTTATTTTAGAATCTCATGGTATTACAATACCTCTATTGGATATCTTTATTTTAACACCTAGGTTTTTTATTATTTTTTTCTCAGTAAATTAAATTTTATTGATTGATTTCATTACACAGAATACCAAGTTAATATTATGTTACAAAAAACACCAAGTTAATCATTCACTACATGCACCACTATCTTATATTTCATTACAAGAAACACTGAGTTTTAAAAAAATGATATATTATTAATTTAGTTATTTAAAAGCAGTCATTATAACATATTCGTTAAACATAGTGATACAAATAGTGATGAGTAATTTTTTAAATTTTAATTATAATTTTTTTATACAAATAAAAATTGTTGATAATAAAATACATAATTTTATGTAATGTCTTCATATATTTAAAAAATGTTATTTTTCAACAAAATGTTTTTTATGTCATTTTGTGAATAATAATAAAATTAATTTTTGAAACTTTTAGAATATTAATTTGATAAAATAAACTTAATTTTTAAATTAATAATTTTAAAATAATATTAGGGTTAATATTCTATATTTTTCTAAAAGGTTTCATTTTTTGATGAATAGTGAAAAATAATGAATTTTAGAAGAAAACTTCTTTTTCATTTAATTTATTTATAAAGTTAAATCATATTTTAAATTTAATTTTAAGTATAATTAGTTCAGTTATATATCTATTAATTAAATTTATGCCATTTTAATCAATTTCATATTTAATTCAGTTATAAAAAATTTATAAACTTTTGAACATTTTCACCTTAAAAACTCATTTTCTCGACACGTCTATGGGATTAATTTTAAATTAAAATTTTCCACTTATGAGAATTAAATTTGGAAAAATTTATTCCATATTTGGAATTATTATAATTTATAATTTATAATATGTTCAACTTAATTTTTGACCAAAATGAATAGTGAATGCAGTAATGATTAATTATCGCAGTTAAAGTAAAAATAAGTTTATTAGGGGTTAAACTAGAATGATAAGAGTGAAAATAACCTAAAATATTATATTAATTTTATTGATTTAATTAATTTAGATCGTTTTCATAAAATTATCTAAAATATATAAATTTATTACCATTTTATTTTCAATATGACTCATATAATAATTTAAGTAAAGAAAAAGACAAAAACCATATTTTTCTTACTTTTAATATCTATAAAGACTTGGGATAGGGGGAAAACAACATATGTTCATTTATATATATATTGTTTAAAAGATAAATGAGTTTTATTATCATTATATTTTATTTTTATTTATTTTTTGTGATGAAATAATTACTTTAAATTCTTATAAAATTCCGTCATAGTAATTATTCGGTTAATAATTAAATAAAGTAAATGATACTAAAAATATTAAAAGTGAAGTAAATTGAATGGATTATTGTGTTGCAGTATTTTTTTAGATGAATATATAATTTTAAATATATTTTAACATATTATATTATAATTTAATAATTGTATTGATATTTTTTAAATTCAATTTAAATGAATAATGTCAAAATTGACATTAATGTTATTCTATGATAAATTATATTTTATTAAATGATTTAAAATTACTAAAAATATTATCTTCATCCAATTGGTTTTTAAATGTTAATAAATAACAAATATGTCCCATTAATGGACCAATTTATCTTTTATAATGAATATATTTACCCTTAAATAGTATAAACTTTGTTAGCATGATTAAGGTTAAAGCGGTGTTTTACACATTAAATTTTCTTGTGTTACAATTAATTTTCAACACACATAGTATTTTTATTTGATAAATTTGATTTAATATTTATAACATGTGGGTCCAAATTATCAAATAATTCATACTTTAATTTATTCATGATTGATAAATTACTTAGGTTATAAAACTAGTTGTCGTGGTGAAAGAAAAATGGTAAAAATAAGAATACTTATAAGTTAAGGAATAAAATGTTTAAAACATGTATTTAATTATTTTTTGGAGGTGTGTATAAATAATATCATCCATAAAAACCTTTAATTTTTATATTTGGATCCACTTGATGTAATATTGACCATCCAATAGTGAATACTTTTGGGTATTTACAAGAATGTCACTCCTCCTCGACTATAAAATGGAAATCACTCTCCCCACTTCTTCACACCTATCAAGACATTTGGATCAACCAAGATCTACCCAAATCACTTCCAAAATTCCCTCACATGATTTTATAAGCCTTATTTTAGACATAAATCCAACTAATCATGTATTTAGTGCAAACCTAAGGAGGATACTCGAAGAAGAGGTAACATTCATCAACATGCATTTTCATTTTATTTCTTCCTCCACCCCCTTAAATTCTTATTATACCATGATTATATAATAAATACATTATCTTAAATATTATGAGATGTTTTATTTTTATTTTATGAACTAAAAATTTACACACTTCCATCAAATGGGTTATGAATTCATTGTTCTTGTGTACGTCGAAATACCATATTGCGAACCAATATCATTCATTTTTCCATTACAACCTTTAAAGGTTGAGAATAATGAAGGATTTAAAGTTTATATATGATATATATGATATTTATTATTTTATTATTATTATTTAATTGTTATAACACATATAACGTCACACTTTTCATTTTGTGAGAATATGATAACATTGTTCGTGTGTACGATAGACTACCACCTTGCGAAGCGATATGATTCGTTTACACATTGCATGGAATGTATTATGATGGGTTTAATGAAAATATGTGATAGATATGGCATAAAAATTTTCTAGAATGATAATATATATCATTTAATTTTCTTTATTTTAAACTGATAAGAAAATGAAAAAATAGCATTCATGTGTACGTACGACTTACCATCTCCATAACCGGTGTATTTCATCTTCTATCACTAAATTTCATGAATAACTCTAAAAATATATATTTTGAATATATATGATATTTATATCAAGTTTAAAATTATGTATATTATGAAACCATGATCAAAGTAATAGGACCAATATATAAAAAGTTAAAACTTACGTGAAAAACAAAGCAGTTATTGCCTGAAACATGACTTTAACATGGTATTGTTAATAAACAGGTAATAAATGGGAATAATCAAACCATATTTGGTATTATATATATTAATTTGTTTCTGTAATATATTTATATTAAACTTATATTTATTATACATTATTTTTTTATATGTATGAAGGTATTCAAGACTTAAGGTAATGGATTTTCGTCTCACTTTTTACCCCTATGAGACACATGTCATATTAACCACCTATTTATTTTATACAGTGTATATACTAACCATTAATTTATTTTATGATTATTATCCTTAAAATTATATGGATTTATATATCTGTTTTATTATCTCTCTTTCATGGGTTTTTTGATTCAAAAGATTACTAAAGTGGTAAACAATTTTTGTTTCAAATTTCCTTCTTTGAGACTTATGTCTTGTTATTCACCTTTATTATTTTATAAGGTGTATATAAAGAACCATTGACATGTAATATCATGAATTTATTTAATATAATGAAATTATAAGTTTCATTTTATGTTATTCTTTCACGGGGATTAGAATTCAATGTTACCAAAGTGGTAATAATTGTATGTTACAATCTCATCATTTATTGAGATTTTATATGTTTATGTTTCCAATGATAAAATATTATGATATATATCTCAAAAATCTATTTAATTTTTTTCTCATATGTTTATTTCATGATAAAACATGTTTTCCTTTCATTTTATTCTCCTTATGTACTCAAAATTTTGAAATAATGTATTTTGGACTTTTCGGTCGAAAACCCTTTTTCTTCCAAAACCATGTTTTCTAAAAATGATTTCAAAAATTTTATAAAAAATGTTTTTCAAGTGGAAAAGGATATTTTACTCAATAAATGTTTTAAATTATTTTCAAATATCCCTTTATAATTTTTCAATGTTATTTTCAAAAGAAAAGTTTTTCAAATTTTCTTATGTATTAAAAAGAGTTTTTCAAAGATGAAAGGATATTTTCCTCAAGAAATGTTTTAAATGATTTTAAAATATTCCTTTATAAGTTTTCAAGGTTATTTTCAAAGAAATGTTTTTCAAAATGTGTTTTTTAAATAAATTTTCAAATCAAAAAGGATGTTTTCCTCAAGAAACGTTTTAAATAATTGATTGAAATTGTTTTCCATCTAAGACTACATCTATTGGTATTACATGTGCCTTACTCATATATTATCCAAGTAAATAATTCATATACTTTATTTAAATGATTTATTTTTTGATCTTATGATCTTTATGAAAATCATTTCTCTTCCACAGTTTATACCATGAGGAAATGCTTATGAAATCTACTTATTTTCCCAAGTATTTCTATTATGAATTTTTTTTTAAACCTATATATTTTCTATAGGTTATGATATGATAAAATGTTTATGATAACCTGACCTCATCCTCATATGGTGATAACATGACCTCAGATCAATCTTAGAAAACACTGATGCACCTTTCAAATGATCAAACAAGTAATCAATTCTAGGAAGAGGGTACCGATTTTTCACCGTCATCTGATTCAACTTTCGATAGTCAACACACAACCTCAACGACCCATCGACCTTCTTCGCAAAAATCATGGAAGATACCAAAGGAGACATACTAGGATAGATAAAACCCTTATGCTACAACTCATAAAGATGAACCTTTAGTTCCTGGAGTTCTGTTGGTGCCATTCAGTATGGTGGAATAGAAATTGGCCCTGCTCCCAGCAGCAACTCGATCGTGAGCTCGACATCCATCTCGGGTGGTAACCCTAAGAAATACTCAGGAAACACATCCTGAAACCGATCCACCACGGGAGGAAAATTAGATTGTTCACCTCCCTCATCATCATGAAGCATGAGACATACCACTTGAGCCGCGAGTCCACTCATCTGTTGACAAAACGACCCCACACACCCTGCTCGAACATCCCATTCGCCATGGTGGACATAAGCGTCACCCTCAAGTGACCTAAACGATACTCTGTGACGATAACAGTCTATGTGCACCTGATACAACACCAACCAATCCATTACCAAGATTAGGTCAAACCCTAACATCTTGAGAATGAACAAGTCCCACAGAAAACGATACCCACCAACTTCCAAGGCACATCCCTGACACTACTTGATATCCTCAACCCACACCCCCAACAGGGTGTCAATTGACATAACTCCACACACCCCCTCTATAGGTAAACCCAACACTACGATAATTTGAGTAGAAAAAAGTGTGTGTGGCACCTGTGTCAAACAACGCACTAGCAAACGTAGAAGCTACAAGGATTATACCTCGAACAGTTGACGGTCCAACCTCACCATCACCAGGTGCAAGCTGAACTACCTGAAGCTGACCTGCCCCTCTACCCTGGGCTCCAGCCTAAGCACCCTGTGCTGCACTGCCCTGCTGGCATGAGCGATCTTTTTCATGGAGTTCTACGTCCACCGCCCCTGCCAGTACAGCCCGTGGAGCTCCAAATGCCTTCCTGATACGAGGAAACTGATCCCCTTCCCGTACCCGGTACCTTCTTTTCATCATCATGCTCACCCGACTTTCGAGGGTTCCTACAGATCCTTTACACATGACCCATCCTGCTGTACTAATGACAATCAACTGGAGGTCGAGGAAACTGACCACACATATGCCCCTGCCTACCGCACTGATAACAGAACACCTGGTTCCCACTCTGAGAGGCTGACCCTCTCTTCTAACCACCTTGCTGGAAACTTTCCAAATGATGCTTCCGACCTTCGGAAGATACACCACTAGTCTGCCCAGCTGGCACGACAAGCCCACCACCCGAATCTCCCTTCAGGTTCCCTTTATAGATGAGTTCCTGATCCATAAACTCTACAAACCTCTTCAAGCAGAAGATATTTACTTGATACTAGATATCATGTCTCAACCCATCCTAGAAATTCTTTGCTACCATTGACTCATCCCCTAGTAACACTGGGAGAAAGTGCCGCAAATCAGTGAAGAGATTAGCATAGTCCATCACCGATAGCGATCTCTGAGTCAGGTTCATAAACTCTGCAACCCTCTCCTACCTCAAAGTATCTGGGTAGAAATTCTCCAGAAACTTCTCTTGGAAAACCTTCCTCGACATCCCCTCAGCCTACTCAGTCTGAGTCTGAATGTCCCACAAATGCCTTGCCTGACCCCGCAACATATAAACGACTATCTTTACTCTATTTTCATTAGGGGTATCTAGATGATCCAATATCATCTAGACATACTCTAACCAGAACTCTGCTGCCTCTGGCCCACCCTCTCCGATGAAGGTCGGAGGGTGTTGTAGCTGGAACTCCCTGGTCAGCTCAAACATACCCGGTGCAACCCGCCCTAGGTCCTGATCCATCATCTGCATAAGGCGAGACAAGTTCTCCTGGAACTGGTCTTCTCTGCCTTCATTTATCACCACATTTTTGTGATCTTCTACCAGAGGAGTTTTCTCAGCAACATCCTCCCATTTCCCAACTGGTAACCGATGTCGTGGTGGAATCTCTCTATATTTCCAAGCACGAGATTTAGCACGCATACCATAAACTTTCACGACTTCATCAAAAAGCTATTTACTAGCTACAAAAACCCATTTTAATATACTAATTCAATGACATTAAAAACTCAAATTCACCATCCTAACTATCCCTACCGCGGGCCTTGGTCCACATGGGGTAAACAACCATGCACTACCACCAAACTCACATAATCATTTTACAAAAATATTTTCCACTTTATTTGAAACCCTTATATTTAATTAAAAATCATTTACCAACTTGTTTTATTTCAATCTTCTCACTATTTCTTGGTTTCATGAAATGCATGATGCACCCTAATTTCCTGCCTCACACACCCACCCCGTGTGTATGCATAACACAATTCATGTCACCTATCTCCCTAGGTTCCTACAATGATGCATAAATGAAAATCCTCGTGCCGTTAATGCCACGAGACAAATATCATAAAACAATCACATCAAACCACATGCGAATCACCCAACGGTGAAATATCATCAATTATAACAACACACAACCAAGAACAACATTTCCCACCCAGGGTGACTTGGGTTCTCCCTCGTACATGGGTTAGCTACTCCCAAGCATGAGCTCATTTACCAAGGCCCAACACATCTTAACCCTTGGAAACCTATCCCAAATAACAATACCTCAGAGAAGGAGAAGAAAGACCTCCTCTAATACCACTTTGTAACGTTCCTGACCCAGAAGCCACTAAATTGGTGCTCTGAGCTGGGTATTTACATAACCTTAAGCGCGCCTCCCCGTATTCCAAAGGCAGCCGACTAGCAGTGGGGGTCTATATGGTCAAGTGGGGAGACTATACCCCCTTTATATCAGAGAAAGCCACAATAAAAATAAACCAATAGAGGAAACAATAATCAATAAACAATGAACATGTATAACAACTATTTCCAACAATAAGTATGCCATGTCCTACTACAAGTGAAAAAGTGAACAAAATCCCAAAATAAAGACAATGGCCAAAATCCCCAAAATGATCTTGACTCCATGTACGGATCCTCCACCAAGTCCTACCCATGTCCACTCAACTATCTAGAAAGGACCCTTGCCCTTCTCCTGTCCTGCAAACGTGAAGTATGCTCGGGTACCCAATGGCAGCCCGAGCAGGGTGTGAGTACAACTCAGTAGGCCACCACCAACAGTGTGTACAAAATATCCAGTATGAACAGGTAGTGCATGAAAAAGGAATATGAATCATAATTTCCAAGTAATTATTTAAGGTTCCATTAACCTTTTTAGATCCAAATCCATTACCACTTCCATTACCATTCATTTCACACCAATTATCATCACTTACCATTTCATCACATTTTCAAGGGTTAATCACATACATTATGTTAC
This sequence comes from Viscum album, assembly GCA_963277665.1. Lineage (NCBI taxonomy): Eukaryota > Viridiplantae > Streptophyta > Magnoliopsida > Santalales > Viscaceae > Viscum > Viscum album. Next base: position 2,120,311,848 of record OY728163.1, read on the forward strand.
ATGGGTCTAAGGCCAACAATCACATGCAAGAGGGTAAACACATCGTTATCCTTTATCACTAGGACTAACCCCCTCATAGAAACCATATCCTCACCTCAAAGCCTCAGTCCGGGTGGATGCAACCATTAGGAGAATGGATCCTCAGTCCCCATTCCTAACCCATTCATTTAGGCTGGAGTTCAGAGCATTAGTCTTCACTCGACCTGTGGGTGTAGATCCTCAAGTCATACCCCACTCTACCAAGCCATGTGCACATGCTTATATATATAAGTAACCATCAACCCACCATACCATTTCCCTTTGACAAACACCATTCACAACAAACCATACGAGAATTCACATTATGCCTTAACCCATTAACACATTACCATTTCCCATCATTTAACCATTCACCAAATTCCCATGTGTTATGCCTATCTAACTAAGCATTCAACACTAAACCCATAACCTATCCCGTTATGGTCTTTAATCTGTTTACACATTAACCCATTTAACCCGTTCATCATTTCCATGAATCAACCATTCAACCCATTCTAAATAACCTTTAGGTTATTACCAAGTCTAGGTGAATCACCTAACTTCTATTACAAGTTCAACCAATCATGCCAACATATTACTCAAGGGATCTACCATTTATTACAACAAGGTCACTTGTTTAATAACAATACCTAAGCCCGAGAAAAGCCAGCACACCCCATGGATGGACCCAATTAGGTCAAGTCATTCTCAATGCATACCATTGGGATCATGAGGGTTCCCATTTACCATTTTTTAAGAATCCTTTATACCAAACACATCCAGATTGATCAAATCTCATCAAAAGGAAACTATGAGCAAGGCCACACATGCATAAATCCACCATAAAACTATGGGATAACGTTTGTAGACCACCTACCTCGAAACCGCGGTTGAACGCACACTCAATCGAGTCCTTAGACCTCAATCTGACCAGCCTTTCAAGATTCAACCTAGAACTCACCCAAAATACAGGGTTTTAGAGTTTTGGAACAAGAGGGAGAGAAGATACAACCCTAATCCAAAAAGAGAAGCAAGGATGGGATTAGCCTTACCCGGAGCTGCGATCTGCATCCAACAGCACCAAAAATGCCTTATAAACGAGGGAGATCGACCTCTTAGAGCTCTTGGGTTATTTGGTTCATTCCTAGGATAAAGAGGGAGGAATGGAGAGGAAACCCCGAGTGGGTTCTTAAAATCACGGGGTGGTAATTTTGTAATTTTTCCCAACTTTAAGAGGACGCACGGTTTGGCCGCATGGTTTGACAAAACGTGCGCAAATCATGCACATGATACTATCTGGAGGAGGATGGGTTGCACGGTTTACCTAGGCAGGCCGCACGATTTTCCCTTGCCGTGCGCAGGCCATGCACCCATGCTTGTTTTGCCCAAATTTCCTTTCTTTCGTGCCCCGAGCCCCCGAAACACCCCCAGGACCTCTCATACTTTCAAAAGACATCCCTTGCAGCCCGAAACAGGGGATTCAACCAAAACATAACAAAAACATACCCTTCCAAAAACTGGGATCTTACATAGGGATAAGTGGATCATGACTCTATGTGAAAACTGTAATTGGGGCAGTGAAGATACACATCCTAACTCAAACCACAATCGAAGACCATGTGATCTCCTACTTCTTGGAACTCATTATTTCCCTTTTATTTCTATTTAACACAAACATATATTTATATAAAACCTTATAAAAACAAAAAAACTCAATCACACAAGTCATAGGAACTCATCCACCACACCTATACACTATCTACTTTCGGTGACACTGGCTTGCCCACATGGTTTTTTGATTGTGTCTCAAGAATGTTTCTCAGTGGGGGAATTATAATTCTTTATTGTATGCCCAATGTTATGTCAAACATCACAAAAATATGGATCTACCTACACCCCATGTCTCCCTATAAAATACTAGAAAAAATGAGGAAAAATATTTTCCCATACCTGTGTCTAACAGTACTACAACAAAAGTAGAAGGAACACAAATCATACCTCAAAATAATCCTAAAGCCTCTAGGTAAAAAGCCTCTAGGGCCAATGGATATCCAATATATTGAATAAAAGCTTCCCAATCATGGATTTTTCTACATGGGGGTGGTGGTGGTAGCATAAAACCAAAGTTCCAAGAACCTCCTACTGCTCCCCCAGCTCTTCCATTACGTCTGTTAGCACGCAGACCACCTTGCTATAGCCGTTGCCTATTCCTAAGCGGTTCTTCAACGACCTCTCTAACTTTAGTATAAAGAGTAGGGAAATACCAAATGATATTTAAATACCCATAAAAATCATAGAAACTTCTCTGCCTCTAAGAACTGATCTTTTCTTGAGGTCTCCAATGAAACCTTCTATTTTGTGACTTGAGTCACACACCTGCTACCGGTGGGTCTTTCTGACCCTGTATCCTCAGATATCCTTACCTCAAAAGCTGATGATACACAGTAAAACCCTAAAAATCATAATAACACACCAAAATATACATCCATTACTCATTATAACTTGTTTTATCCACCTGAACCACTAGAGGTGGTTCTATGAACTGATCAATGGGTGAAAACACCACCTGCTGACCATCCTGAAGAAATACCACCTCGTGACTAAGACCCTTCAGGGAGGCCTGATCACTCATTAGGTCATACTATCTACCCTGCTATAGAAACCTAACTTGAATACATTGTGAAAAAATCCTGAAATAAGACAAGACATACCATGATTAATGAGTATATCTGGTGATATGACTCATGAAAGACTTAGAAACTATAACTCATTTCTATATGATTCACATACCAATATTTTCCCTATAACTAGTTCCTACTTACACTAAGTCAAAAAGTAGGTTATCAAAGTCCTGGTAAATCAATATGTTAACTTCCATACTAACACCAGAGTCCCTAGCCTAAAATCCAAAACTCTAAACATTTTAACACTATTTCCATAGTTCCCAAACCAAACCTCTAAACTCAAAAATCCGATCCTAGGATGGAACCACCTTTGATACCACTCTGTCACGATCCAACCCACTAGTCCTACTTAGATGGAAGAAGGGTGAGTCTCAATTACCCCAATCACACCACTAATAGGATAGGGGCTGGTGACCAACACGAAGTAGGCATATCACACACATGGGAGGCATTTTCCTAATGTACATGTACTCACACATATATCTAAAAGCCCATAAAATGATAAAATGTTTAAAAAATTGATAAAAATGAATGAATACATCTATAATCCCATAATCAGAGTATGAAATAAAGTATTGGAAACCATAAAAATGGTCCAAACAGAAGCCCACCCAAAACTAGAAAATAAAGCCCAACGTACTCAGAAGGAGGGGACTAATGTCAAATGCAACACCAGTATATATCTCAGTATGTCTATACAAAAATATGATCCACCTTCTACTAGTCCTTCAAGGACTCTATAAAAATTTCCATAATCTACATAAGACATGACATGTGTGGGTAGAGCCCATATAGGGGTGAGTATAACAATACCCAGTAGAACATGCCAAAAACACCAAACATAAAGCATCAAGAGTAGTTAGATCATCAAAACCAGTTATATAAAACAAGATTTGAGACATAAAAATAACCAAGGATATACCAGATATAATAATTAAAGAACCATAATCACAAAATGTTTCAACCAATTCCATTTATATATCTGCTCAAGGTTTCAAGGTAACATTCATTTGGGAGGAACCGCTCCCTGAGCTATGCTTACACTAACGAATCTAATCCCAGAGGTCATTCTCATTATGTATAGGAAGGAATAATCACAATGGAAATTTAGAGGGATAATTCAAGATTTAAAATCCATCAGATTAATACCCCATTGGAAAGATCAGATATTGATACACAAATATGGATCAAATCCCAAAGCTCATTGGGGGGACACCAGACCCTACTGAAAACATCCTCTTAGATAGGGGATCGATGCCCATGTAAGTGTTGGACATAACAATTACACAAACCCTACATAGGTAAATCATTAAGTAGATGAGGATCAGTCCAAGCCTCTTAGAGGGATACATGTTCCAAGCCATTGAGGGGTCTAGTTGACGCGAACTTAGACAACTCACTTCAAAATAAGGGAACTTTACCACACTATAATGATAATTAAGAATATAAAATAGGGTCACCATCTATGATGAGAAAATGATTCTATGAAGAAAAAATCGTAGTAATGGACCAAGGGAACACACTCAATTGATACTGGTCCAAGGAAGCTCACACAAGCTTACAAAAAAGCTAAATTGAGAAGAAATAAAACTTCAACCTATCCTTAAATGAGTTCACAATGTGTCTCATAAAACCTAATTTTTTTCATGTCTCATTATCAAATGAAATAAAATTTTCCACAATACATGGAATTAAACTTAAGGTACATGAAATTTAGCTATTTTCATTTAACTTGGCAATCCGTTCTTCTTGTTCCTATTCTCACCGATCCGTGACCGTGTACTTGGTTGTGTCTGAGCACACAACTCCCCTCATGTACTCTACCATTCCCATGTAATTCTAAAGTATATGGAATGTGGGTCCACATGGAAACCTTGGTATATATTCCTTGCACTTTTCAATCCATCTTCCATGTGTTACATGATGTGTTACTTGGAACACATGAGATTTAATACTACATGGCCTCTTAGGTGTGTACACATTGTACACACTAAGATGGTCAGATAAGGGTCACACGACATGTGAAACATTCCACACGGTGTGTGACAAATGTCACATGGCATTTGACACTTATCACTTCTCGAAAACCCAAATTACCACACAAATGGGACTAAACGACATGTGTTCATAGGACTACATTCCTTGTAGTCAGGCTTTTCGGAGAACCTATAAGATTATTCATGCATCTTCCTTTGCACCTTGGAAGCCAACTATTTCACTAAAAATTATGCCATACATCATGGATTTGGGGTTGAAAAAACTCTCTTGCCATTATTGGTAAGATTCTGGTCATATCCACTACTCAAGAAACACCCACCGTTACACCTCGTTTGAGACACACACCAAAACTGCTATCATAAACTCTTGATTCGTCTATGGGTCCACTGCTGTCATCACACACTGAAACTATAACATAATATCTCCATCAAAAACCTATAGTAACAATATGTTATGGAAAATATCAAATTAACAATGATCATTCACTGGGTATTCTTTGAATCATAGGCTAAAAGAAAATTCCAATGATGAACACACATATATCGGGGAGATAAAATTCACAAAACACAACATTAGTAATGGACCTCAACCAATGTTCATGTTGGCGTTGAATTTTTGTCATAGGGAATGAAGAGAAATAAATAAACCATAACAATATCAATTATAATACCAAAGGAAGATAAAGAAATTACATGAATTAAACAATTTATCCACAAATTAATTTGTTAGATGATTAATTCACTTTAATCATGGGTAAATAAAAATGGGATAAATCCATTAAAAAAAAAATTCCTACCAAGATTTGATAAATAAAAAATAAAGAATGATCACCAATCATTATTTTTGACAAGATACATAAGATATAATTGTGCACTGATCCTCAATCTCAATATGGTTCGATGTTGTCTGCCAATGATCTTCCAATGGATCTGCTCCAACGACTCCTCTCAATTCCCAGGGTTATGAGGGTAACCCTAGGAATTAGTCATAAAAATATATTTATAGAGGAAAAACCATATAACTATGTAAACATAATAAATAATTTATTTTTATTAATTAATTTCATTATTTGTGCATGTGAAGACTTTTAACCAAATACCCAACGTTGACAAAGATTATATTACGTAAAAGGGTAAACCTCGCATTTTGAACTCAACGGTAGTATCAGATTTTCGATCAGATAATCCTTTTAGGAGTTATTAAATTTTTTTAGTAAAAATTAATGTGTGTGATATTAATATATTTAATATCTTTAAAACATCAATTTTGGGCTCACTGGGCCTCAGAATCTCACACTATCTCAGTGCCTGACTCTGGAAATATTCCTACAAATATTCCAAAGTATTAAATTGAAGAAACAAAGACATTACACTCAAAGATGGATATAATTATGTATTTAAAATATGTATATGATATTTATGAAATTTATATAAATTTTAAATTATAATATCATAGATATTTTATTACTATCCAATCCGTTGGAAAATAATAACGTCGCTTGTGTGTACGTGTGGATAACCGCCTCCATATAGCGATATGAAATGTTTTTCATTTTATTTTTACTTGGATGGTAATAGGGATATATTTAATGAATAAAAATGAAATATTTTATATAATAATTTTTTTGGTAAGGTAAAATATTATTTACTTTTCTTACATTCTATTTTTGTAAAAATAGAAACAACATTCATACGTATGTACGATTTCTCGTCTCCATGAATGGTGTGACTCATTTTACCATATATAGATTTTATAGAATATTATAATTATTTATATAACTATTATATATGATATTTATATCATATTTAGGATTATAGAGATTATGAAACCATGCTCAAAGAAAAATGACCAATAATATTACACCAAAACATATATGAAAAATGAATCAATTAACACCCAAAATAGTGATTTTAATAAAGAATTGTTAATAAAAAGGTCATAAATAACTATATATAAATAAAATATGGTATAAAATATATTATTATGGTTTTTTAATATATTTATAATAAATATATATTTATTATATAGGAATTATGAACATGTACGAAAGAAATCAGACCCGAGGTAAGGGATTTCGTCTCAATTTTTTTTTCATTGAGGCATATTTTGTTGTTATACACCAATTTTTTTTATGGTGCATATAATGACACTTTTAAATATAATATAAAGAATAATTTTTAATTAATGTTGTTTTATGTTTCAATTTGAATTATTTCATTAAAGTGGATTTGACTTAAAAGTTACCTATTGGTAAATAATTTCACAACTCAATTTATTTTCGTTGGGTTATGTTACTTCTTCATTGTCATTGATATTCTAAGATTATGTTGTTAAATGTATTTTTATTATATTATATTGTATTTAAAATTGTTTTATTTGGATTTAAATTTGATATAAATAATCTATTCATTGATTAATTCTCACTTTAACGTTATGATCACTATAAGGGTTTCTCATCTCACTTTTACTTCTGTGAGACATATTCCATAGTCACTGCATATTTTATAATACCAACGTTATGATCACTGCATATTTTTTATGGTGTATATAATACCAATTTGAAATTTTATATCATTATTCCCATTATCTTAAAGGTATTTATTTTTTCATTTGAATTTATTTATTTCATGGGTATTATGATTCAAAAGTTACCAAAGTGGTAAGGGTTTATGTTACAATCTCATTGTTTATCAAGGTTGTTTATGATTAAGTTTATGATAATGAAATATTATGATCTACCACTCATGAAACTCATGAATTTTATTCTCATATGTCTATTCATGATTTTTTCAAGTAATTTTACAATTTCCTTCTCTTTGGTACTCAAAATGAATAAGAAAATGTTTTTAAGAAAATCCGACATTATTTCTCTCTTCGGTAAAAAATATTTTTTATTCTAAATATATGTTTTCTAAAAATAATTTTAAAAAATGTTTTTAACATTATAAAAATAATTTATTAAATACATTTTTACCCATGATTGTATTTTTAATTTTTTTTAAAATGAATTTTCCTATCATTTTCTGAACAAGGTATTTTTACTTTTCATGAAAAAGTGTGAAAGGAATATTTATTTTAACATGTACGACATGAATCAGATTTCATATCATCATGAATACTCAATGTTTTAAATAATAATTTATATGTGTCAAAATATATATTCAATGAAAAAATATTTTTATAATATTTTGTGAACTTTTAGTTTTAAAAATGTGGGTTTCAAAGTGGAAAAGGTATTTTCCTCAAGAATGTTTTTAATGATATTTTTATAGAATTTATATTCATAAAAGTCAAAAAATATTATTATATTTATTCTCCACTAGGGATATGTTGTAATGATACCATACATATTATTTCTGGGGATGGTTTATTATTAGTTTGATTGGGGATGTACTATATTGACACCATTCACATTATTCTAGATGGTTTATGATTATGTTTTTTAATTAGGGTAATTATTAACATTTTATATGATATTTTTTCAATATGAATATTTATGTTTATTATGGTTCAACCATTTGATATGAGGAATTTATTGTACTTAGTATGTGATGGTTGGGGCTCCCTATAGCCCCTCGATGCGTTGGTAGGTCTCATGAGACAAACTAGCTTGGGTATTTGGCCAATGTCTTACCTATTTATGTAATATATCATGGCACAAGGCCTTGATGGTATGATTATGATGTCTAAAATTATGCATTGCCTCATTTTTATTTTAGTTATTTATGCCCATGTGATTATTTTATTAGTTAAAATATTAATTAATATATTTCAAGCTCATGCGATTAATTATATGGAATTATATTGATCATCATTTATTACTGCCATATTTTTATTCATGTTTAATTTATATTTTAAATAGAATGTGTTTCTATTATTTACCTTTCCATATTGATTATGCCTTATTTTTTAATGATAGATTTTGTGGCACACATTCAGTTACTGAGTATTAGAGACCACCCATTTCTCATTTTTCCTTTCCCCAGGATTCGAGGAAGTGTATTATGATTGATATAAAGGGATATGATAAAGGGAATAATTATGTTATTCAATATAATTATATGTTTTATTTTGTGTTTAAAAATGTAATGTGAGTTTCAAGTATTTATATAGTTTTCTAGGAGTACTAAAATATTCAATCCTTTGGGATGAAATTGCTTGTATCTAGCACCAATGTAACAAATTAACTACCAACTCTGGGCTACTAGGTTTAGGAAATTTATAGTTGGGATCATAGAAAGTTTAGTAAAAAAATTGGTAACTAGATTTAGGAAAACATAGATTATGGAAAATAACCCTATTATATAATTTAATGATAAGTATAGTAGAATATTATAATGTTTTGGTAAGGAAGATATTATATGATTTTTCCTAGAAATAAATCCCTATTTGGATACTAAAAGTGGATGTAGTTATAAAAATATTGTACCTAGGTATAATAACTATGAAAAGGGATAATTAGGCTTTGACTCAATCATTAACTTGTGCACAACAATAGGATTTATTGTGCACCTATTTTGACACTCCCATGGGATATACTTAGGACAATTCACATTTTTTTATAAACCATCATGAAGGATTTGAATAGATTATGGCAATGAATGAAATATGTTAAAACAAAGGTCTATTGGATTGAAAAGTATGTGTTATTATTTATACATCCAATAAATTTTTATATGGTTTTAAGACTATGATTATTGTTTCTCTCACTATAACTTTTTGTTTTAGTCAATGGTTTTAACCTAAAGGTATCATGTTAATAGTGTGTATAATGGGAAATGTGGTGATTATGAGAAAAAAATGGGATGATGACTAGAGTTAATGATATTATGATTATTCCTAATTATTTATCATGATATATGATTAATAAACTACACCTTAACTAACTTTTAGATTCACCAAATAATATAAGGATGGAGTTAGCTAAGAGATTGAGTGCCGAAGACCATGATGGAAAAAGGATTGATTTGCTTCATGATAGAAATGTGGAAAGATACACCTAGGAGAGTGTCTTAAAGAAATATTAAAATGATTTATGTGTGGAACATAATTATATAGATCAGTTAACTTCTAAGTAAAAGTGACGATTTCAATGAATAGAAATAAAATTCATCCTATAAATCCTTTTAAAGTTTATTATCCTAAATGTGGGAAACCTAGGCATTATCCGAGTGAATGAATTATTTTAATTTTTAAATTCTAGACCGAGAAAGGAAATATGCTATAGTAAAAAGGTTTAAGTATATATGTATTAGGATTCAAGAACCATGATGTAGAAGTAGTTTTACCAATGGTATTTTGGTTATAAGAATCATGAAACATCTAAGGATTGTGTTAATTTTTAGAAGCTTATATGTCTTCATGTTATATTAATTTAAGAGTTATTGATACCATCATGGTATTATGAGTTTAAGTTGGATCATAATTTTTATATCTTAAACACCCCATTTTGAGGCATTATGTGATGCGCACTTTTCAATATTAAGGATATTTTTGGAGACATTTATGGAAACACAACCCATTTGTTTATTATATGTTTTATTAAAAAAGTTATTTAATAAAGAGTGAATTTACATTTTGTGTAAATAGTATTAAATTTATTAAAAACCTTTAGGTTAATTATGATCATTGATGTTAAGGTAATAATAGTCAATTAAGATTATTTGATTTTGTGCAAAAAATAAATTGTATAGAAAAACCTTATAGTTAAATAGTGATTTTATAACCAATGTTACTTTTTAGGATTTTCATTTTATTTTTAGAATTTTATAGGAATTCTATTAATATAGTTTAAAAAAAAGACAACCCATATGTCGATTGGAAACTTGGAAAATCCGGTTAGGCCATAGGTCTTGAACCCACAATCGAAGGCTGATAATGGTGTAATACCTACCATTGGCCTACATGATGTTCTGGTTGATATGATTTTTTAATTAAAACATTTAATGGATAAATAAATATGGAATGGATTATGTTTAACTCCTGATAATAATTTTGGTTTTTGTAAATATTTAGAGACATACTGAAGGACCTTTCACTCTTTTATGGATCTTATGATCTGTTAAGAGTTAATTTTGGTGTTTTAGGCATAAAAAAATCATATCATAAATTCATTTATTAGAGTAAGAAATAAATTTTAAATTGATATAAGCACAAAAAAATTATAAAATTATTCTTATGAAAATATAAAGACATCAAGTAAGTATATTTTTCAACGTTCTCTATCCTGATTGTAAAAAAATCCCTCAACTCTAGAAAAAGGATCTTGAAAAAAATGTTATCTTATTTACTTCATATCCAATGAATCAATGGTCTTTTAAATCATCATATATTTATGGTTTTTTGGTATTTAATTTTCTATTTATCATCCACTTTCTTGTAATTAATGATCTCTATCACTCTATATAATCATTTATGTGTTTCTTCCATGTCCATTTTTTCACTTCTCACCAATGTTCTCCTACTTGGAAACCTAGTTATGTTTTATTCCTGGTGACCTTATTATTTCCATTTCCATATTTTAATAAGAATTTTTTAACCATTTTTATGATGTGGGATTTCAATAAAGGTACTTTCAGATGGAAAACCTTTGATTTCCGAGCCCAAGTTCAAATTGTGAGGACATAATTTATTGAAGGCAGAGAGAATGTAACACCCTAAGATTATAAAAGAATTAAATTGTGTTTGATAGTGTATTAAATATGAAACACTAATCTTAAAATACCCATGATATATATTTCCTTAAATTTAATCTATTTGATAACTTACGGTAAACATAACCCTGAGTCTAAATAAACTGTAATATAGTATACCATTATAACCTAGCCGTGAAATTGGTGGGTATGAATAGAGATAACTAAATTATGAAAATAATATGGTTTAAAAATTTATAAAATAAATTCAATGTTTATCTATTGATTATAAATAAAATATGATTCATTTGAAATAAAATGAAATGTGTTCTAAAAAACTGTATTTTTATAAAAGGTGGTTTCATCTCACTTTAAAAAACTACATTAAAATTAATTTTTAATGATTTTAGAAAATTTATTTTTCAAAATTAAATTAAATTTTAAAATAATAATTCTAAAATTATCTTAGAGTAATTTTTTTGTAGAATTTTTTGAAAAGATTAATTTTTCAATGAATAGTGAAAAATAATGGTTTTATGGAAAATTTCCTTTTTTTACAGCATTTTAAAGTTACATTTTGATTTAAATTTGTTTTAAAAGTAAAATTAGTTCAATTATATTATAATAAATAAAATTTAGTCTATTTTAATTAATTTAATGTGGAATTTTGATATTAATTTTTTTTATACTTATGAAAACTTTTCTTTAGAAAACCGCTTTTTCACCACGTCTATGAGATTAATTTTAAATTTAATTATTCCACTGATGTGAACTTGATTTTAAAAAATGTATTATATTTTTTGAATAATAATAATTAATATTATATAATAATTTCAACTTAATTTTTAGTCATTATTAATAGTAAAAACAATAAAAATTAATCATCGCAATTAAGGTTTAAAAAGGTTTACTGAGGGATTAAACTAAAAATATGATTGTTAAAATGACCTATAAAATTTTACAATTAATATTTATGGAAATATTTAGGCCTTTTATCATCCATTATTCTAAAATAATCCATTTTATAGCCTTTTTTCATGTGAAGAACATCGATATCACTTTTTATTTTAAAAAATCCCAAGTTTATCCTCTCCCCCACTTATAAAAGGCTACCCCTCTCCTATCCTATACACATTATAAAATAATTTTTTGTTTGGTTAATACCTAAAAAAATATATTACTTAAATCCCTACCCACATACTAGATTCCTTTGTTTTATTATAAATCCAATCTAGGAACAATTTAGGTATAAACCTAAGGAGGTTGTCTGAAGAAGAGGTAAAGTTATTAACTATGCCTTTTTATTTTACATCTTCTTATAAATCCTTAAAATATTATCCAACTATGATTTAATAATAACAAAATTATATAATATATACTTATATGTTATTATGTTAATGTAATAATCTATATCTTTCTCCACTTCCATCAAATGAGAAATAAAATTATCCATCGTGTATACGACAGACTTCTTCCTCACAAAAAAATGTAATTATTTTTCTATCACTGCCTCTAAAAACTATATAGAATGAAGGATTTAAGATATATATATATATATATATTTTAAATTTATTAAATTAATATACTTTTGGAATTATAATATCACACATACCTTGTAACATCCCACCCCTCCTCATTGGATTGAGAAGTGACGAGTGTGTTACCGACCTTAGGTGACATCCCCAAGACACCAAAGGTTGGAAAAAATGTCAAGAGATTCATAAAAAATTAGGGGAGTATTTTTAATTTGAAAATAAAAAAACCAACCATAATATGAAACCAGAAAAACCACTATATAATGCGTTGGTATAATGAAATACAAATCAAAGAGTAACCAACCGATATCAATATCAGAGTAAAAAATCAGAAACCAAAAAAAAACTCAAATACACCAAAGAAATCAACCCAGAAAATCTTTACATGATCCAAGATCCAAATAAATAATAAAATACCATGTAATCAATAATAATCACTAATGAAATGTGATACCTTGCCTTTACCTGTGTCATGATAGATGAAATCTTCAAACACACAACAGTTCCCAAGTAGGGGGTGAGTTTAAAATTAGTAAGATCTCCCCAATGACTTCCCAAATCACGCCACTAGGAAATAACATGTTATAAGATTTATATAAAACAATATAAAAACAATTTAGAGAAGTTTATATAAAAAATAAACAACTCTTCAAAAAAAGCAGTTTTCCATGAAGAGTAATAAAACAACTCTGTAAACCATTTCTTAAATCTATTTGGCATACCCATTACAAAAATCCACACATAAAAACATCCACATATGCATGATAATGATGATAATTACTTTTTTATTTTATTATACAGATGATAGTAGAACACCCTTCCCCTAATACAAGCACTCAAGGTGGCCGAAAGTGATGAAGCCCAAGCGTGTCCCCAAGAACAAAATCGTTACATTCATGTGGAAGCGACCCCAAATTAGAAAAAACTAAAAGGGGGTCCTCGGTACAACTCCTCTAAACAAAGCATCCGCTGCAAAGTTTCCCTATCTATGAAAATAAACTCATGTAAACTAAATATTCTAAATACCATTCCAAACCAATAATGCCAATCCATTTCAATAAAACATTTATTTTATTATAAAAATTTTCAAAACAATTTAAATGAATCAAAACCAAATAATAATTTTAAAATAATAATTTTAAAATCATAAAAAAATCACTTTCCATAAAACCATCCAATTTTCACAATTTCACAAAACAATCACTAAAGAGGTTTTCTATCAAGAATAACACATAAATTTCACAATTAAATTTAAGAAATTAAAACAATTTGAAACCAAGAATTAAATTTATAATAATTAGTAGTTTAGAGAGAGTAAACCCACCAATAAATTTTTAGTGAAAATTAAGAACTATACATCAATCTTAAAAACCTAGCTTGAAACTCCAAGAAAATTACTTAAATGTTGTTCCCTTCAATAAAAAACACCATATCTCATAATTATTGACAACAGAAAACATGAATATATAAAAAATGGATTATATACATGAGTAAAAAAATAGGTAAGAATAATAAATCTAAGTAAAATGATGAATAAAGATAAATTATCAATGAATATGGTCCTCCAACGCACCTAGATTCGTCTAAAAATCACTTAAGTATTAAAAGGAATGGTCTTCACAGCCTTAGGAGGGTGAGGAATTTAGGATATGACTTGTTGAGGAAAAAAGATTGAATTAGGAGTTAATTTATATTAAATACATGATTTTTGAATCTAATTTTTCAAGGTTCATGGTTTGGGTGAACGGTTAGGAAAACCGTGTGCTAACCGTGCATTATCCATTGCCTTTAAACACACCTCACACGATTGGCTCACATGGTTAAAAAAACCATGAACCATGCTATTACCCTCTTTCAAGACTTTCAAAGCTTCTCATGAGGATCCACATGGTTTTTCCAAATAATATTCCTAACTTTTTTCCTACCTAGTGCCCACTGTTTCAGTTTCATGGTTTCCTGAGATGTGTTTCATGGTTTCTACTAACCATGCTCAAATCACACACCTCTAGAAAAGACTTAAAAACATGTCAAAACTCCTCTAAAACTCTAAAAAATAACCTAATAACTTTATTTAATTAAAATACATAAATAAAGGGTCCAATAACTGAAACTAGGGGGTGATAAATACCTTCTAATCATTTAATCCATTGGAAAACAATAACATTGCTTGTGCGTATGTGTGGACTACCGCCTCCATGTAGTGATGTGAATTTTTTTATTTTATTTTGAAATTAATGGTAATAAGGATATATTTAATGAATATAAATGAAATATTTTATATAATAATGGTTCTATAAATTTGAAATATTATTTACCTTTATTACTTTTTATCTTTTGGAAAAATAGAAACAACGTTCATGCGCATGTACGACTTACCATCTCCATGAACGGTGTAACTCATTTTCCCATATCAAAATTTTATGGACTATTATAAATACTTAAATAATTATTATATATGATATTTATATCATTTTTAACATTTATTATATGATTTAACCATTATAAATGAAAATGGATTGAAATTACCAAACCAAAACATACATGTAAAACGAACCAATTATCACCTAAAAGAGAAATTTTGACAAAGAATTATTAATAAATAGGATATAAAATACTATAAGTAAATAAAATATGGTATAAAATATATGAGTATGGTTTTGTAATATATTTATAATAAATATATATTTATTATATAGGAGGTACAAACATGTACGAAGGAAATCTGACATGAGGTAATGGATTTCATCACAATTTTCCTTCATTGAGACACATTTTATTATTCTGCACCTAATTTATTTTATATGGTGTATATAATGATCCTTTTAAATGAAATATCATGAATAATTCATAATTCATTTTATTTTACATTTCAATTTGAATTTTTTCTTTCAAAGGGATTTTACTTTAAAGTTACTATATGGTAAAGAATTTCATAAATCATTTTATTTTTATTGGATTACATTACCTATTCATTATATTTCTTATTATAAGATTATATAGGTATTGATTTATTATTATATTATGTTTTATTTCTAATTTTTTTTATTTTTATTTACATTTTATACACATAATAGATTCATTGAATAATTCTCACTTCAATGTTATGACCATTGTAAGGGTTTCTCATGTCGCTTTTACTTTCGTGAGACATATGACATATTCAAAAATTATTAATTTTGTGGGGAATATATAATGATAATTTGATATTTTATATCATTAATCCCATTATATTTATGTTATTTAATGTTTCATTTGAAGTTATTTATTTCATGGGGCTTTTTATTCAAATGTTACCAAAGTGGTAAGGGTTTAGGTTGGAATCTAAATGTTTATCAAGATTGTTTATAATTAAGTTAACAATGATGAAATACTTTGATATAACACTCAAGAAACTCATGAATTTTATCAAACTCTCTTTATCAATGAAATTTTAAATTAATTTTACCATTTTACTCTCTTTGGTACTCAAAATGATTGTAAAAATATTTTAAGAAACAAATGACTTTATTTCTCTCTTCAATCAAAAATCCTTTTTATTCAAAATATATGTTTTCTAAAATTACTTTCAAAAATAGTTTTGAAATTCTAAAAATTATTCATTAAATAATTTTTGACCCATGATTTTATTTTTATAAAATGTTTTAAAATGAATCTTCCTGTCATTTTCTGAATAAGTTACTTTTGGAATTTTCTTAAAAAAATTTAAAAGGAATATTGTTTTAACATGTATGTCATGAAAAAAATTTACTATTGTCATGAAAACTAAATATATTAAATATTAATTTATAAGTTTCATTATATATTTTCAATGAAAAGTTTTTTTACAATATTTTGGGAACTTTTAGTTTAAAAAAGGTGTTTTTAAAGTGGAAATGTTATTTACCTCAAGATTGTTTTTAATTATCTCTTTATGGAATTTCTATTCATCCATGTCAACAAACCTTATTTTATTTATAATCCACTGGGAAAATTTAATAATAATACCATTTTTACTAGGGATGTACTATGTTGATACTATTCATATTACTCTAGATGGTTTATGATTATGTTTATAAATTGGGGTAATTATTAATATTTAGTATGATATTTTTTCAATATGAATGTTTATGTTGATTGTGTTTCAACACTTTCATATGGGGAATGAACTGAACTTATTAAGTGATGGGAGGGTCCTGCTATAGCCCCTCAATGCATCGATATGTCTCATGAGAAAAACTAGCTTGGGTATTTGGCCAATGCCTTACCCATTTATGTAAGATGTCTTAGAATGAGGCCTAAAAAGTATGGTTATGATGTTCAAAATTATGTATTCCCTCATCATGAAATTAGTTATTGATGTCGATGTGATTATTCGATTAGTTAGAATATTCATTGATAAGATTAAAGAACATGTGATTATTTATATTATATTATTTTGATCATTATTTATTCCTACCATATTTTTTTAATTTATTAATTAAATGGAATGTGTTTTAGTTATTTAGCTTACCATATTTATTATGCCTTATTTTTCATGATAGATTATACAATATACATACCCATAAAAGATCATTAATGATCACCCGTTTCTTATGTCTCCTTTCCCCATGATTCCAATAAGTGTATTATGATTGACATAGAGGGATATTCTAAAGGTAATAATGGAGTTCTCAAAAAAAAAATTCTATGTTGTATTTTATGTTTTCAAATATAATGTGAGTATTGAGTATGAATTTATTTTTCCAAGATTACTAAAATATTCGGTCCTTTGGGATGTGATCGCTTATATCTAGCACTAATGTAATAAAGTAGCCACTGAATCTAGGATTCTAGGGACAAGGTGTTTAAAAAATTTATCATCTTTAATCTATCAATAAGATATTTTAAATACAAATTTAAAGGAGGAATATGGTATCTAAATAGATATCCAAACCTGGTTTATAAATCCATATGGGTTAATATCAACTCAAATAATGGTAAATTACCCTTTAGATCACTTCCCCATTATTTCCATCTTTCTAAGCATCAATCCTAACTGCATCAAGGGTTTTAGTATAATGAGTATTAACACTAGAAATTACCATTTATCTTTTCATAGATAAATCATTCAAAACAACTTGTATCTCATCTCTAGCAAGTTTTATAAAGAGATTCTCATCCAAGGAAACAAAAATTATAGGAGGAGAATGTGTAAGAGGAAGATTTTTAAAAAAAAAATATTTTACTTTTTCATTCAAGTAACTTTGATCAAGCTTCGACATCATATCATTCAGGTTAGCCTGAAATGATCCTACTTAACCTCTTAAACTATGAATCTCTTGATTCATATTATCAATATTAAAAAAAACTTATATTGAATATTAGCTACAAAAAGATACAAAATTTGGGAAATTTATTCTTATATGGAAGTTTCAAATGAAACTAAAAACCTCATAAATAGTTCTTTTATCACATTCATTAAATCATATTTGAACTCTTCTAAATCCTATTTGGGAACAAAGGAATATGTAGGAGTAGGAGAATGAGGTGAAACTAATTTAGGAGGTGAATATTTTTCATCCATTTCTTCCAAAATAAGGGGTTTAACTTTAACAAGAGATTCACTTATAGACTTTTCAATCTCATATAATTAAAACTGAGCTCTCCTTTGAATAGGTCCTAACTCATAAAACTCAAGAAAATCTATCCCACTAGATTCATCAGTTTATTTCTCACCACTATACCTAGATAATTTAATATATCTTATAGGAATAAGGCTAAAAACCTTTCCACAAACTTCTTTATTAGATGGATTAATCTCACCTTTAGAAAATAATAGACTAAGAGAACATGGATCAATCCTTTCTTCAATATCCACATGATATATGATAGATCTATTAGGATCTTTGATTACAGATGAGATGGTAGGTCCACCATGTCCAGGTGGACCCCCACCCCATTATGGTTATCATCATATTTTGAACTAGATTTATCATCCTTAGGAGATGACTTGATTTTAATGGGATTTATATTACTTCCAATAATTGTACTTTCTATCCATTCACCACTTGAAAGAGTTATGATCTCCTCAAAAATATATTCTTCATATAATTATTTACTTTTATATTCTTCATTAGACTTATTATCCTACAATTTTACATCCATCTCAAAAAGAGAATAAAAAAAATTATTTTCATAATCATTTTCATTATTATCACCATCATCTATATCCATTTCCTTAGAAAATATATATATATGAGGTTTAGGAGATCCAAAGTAAATAACCTTAGGATAAGATCTTGCTACATTTACTGACTCATAAAAGTATATTTCTTTTTTATAAACTCCTACAGATTATTCATTTAGGTCAGAAAAATCATTTTCATCTATTAATTATTTCATGGAAGAATATTATAGTACCTCATCTGGTTCTATGCATGGATCGAATTTATCCTTGGGTCTCATAAGTTTTGTTACTAGATTAAACTTCTCATAAATATTCTAATTATTAGTAACCCAAATTTTACACAATGGATTCCAATTTATCCCAATACTCTTATAAATAGTTTAATTAAAAAAAACTTAACTAGAGGATATTAAAATTTCCTTCCCTTAAAGAACAATTATTTTGAAATCCAAAAAATTTGAAATAAAATTGGGATATGGAAATGAATTAAATCTATAAGCAGTTTTTCACAATTCTTCTATATGCCTCACCATATTCCTAAGTAGACTAATCTATACCGAAGTCCTCATTAATTATGAAAATAATATAAATTAATGTATTAGGATACTAAAATACCATTTCCTTGGGTATATTAAATATTGGATAAACTTTACCAGCATATAACATTCAACATCAAGCTCTATATCAGTAGGTAATTGAGTGGTCCTATCTCTATTTAGAACCATAAGAGCTCTTTCATAATTTAAGGTTGCATAACCTATATAATAATAACCATGGAAGTCAACATAATCATCTTTATGAGGCATCTTTAAACACCCAACCCATATCTTTGAATAAATAACCTTCTTTTCTTAAGTCACATAAGTCCTGATGAAATCCTTCTTATCACTCATCTCGAGTTACATATTTAAATAGAACTCCTTTAATAACCTTGGATAAAGCAACATATTGTTATCACTAAAAAATTTATCCCAACCTTTATTATAAATAGATTTCAAAACTAAATACACACTAGTATTAAACCATTTATGATTTATTTCCTTTTTAGGCATGAATGATCAAGATAAAAGATGTGGTTTTACAGGTTCAATGGGTGTGATGGAAAAATAATTCATTTACTTTGAGAAAGAAGTGCCTATAAGAGATGAAAATAAAAAGGTTTCTTTATCATAACCATTATCCACTGAGATTCAATGTTTTGGAAGCTAGGGATCAGTTGAAGGAAAAAGGTAAAGAGAGTGTGATTTGAAATTGAAGAGGTTTAAAGTTTCAAGAGATAAAAATGAATCAATTAGAAAAATTTAATATCATTTATGGATTTAAAAAAATCACTAAAAACACACATATATATTTATATTAAAATTTAATAAGATATGATTTATAAATTGAGTGATTTAGTAAAAGGGATTATGGTAGCTTAACTAACCATGTTCCTTACAACAACTTGATACAACACAATATCTTGATGTACTACATGAGTAAGTCTTCATGGTAATTTGAGGTATTATGGTAGATTGACATACTTCTCGACCAAGCTTTACAAAAACATTCCATGTCATGGTATCTTGTCCTACCACATGACTTGTCCTTAAAACCACTTAAGCCTTATGATTAGTTATGACCATTAAAAATAGAATGACTACCAAATTAAAATTAAAGTAAGAAAATAAAAATTAAGTGTAATTAATCATACTGATGTCATGTATGATATAATTCAAGCTTTAAATTTTCAAAGGTTTTTGGAAAATACTTGCGATATGATTTTTAGTACCTATGATCTTAAGTTTGATATCCCTTTTTTGAAAATGGTCTCTCCAAAAGTGATTTCTAATATCAATGTGTTTGTTCCTAGAATGAGATACATGATTCTTATAAATTTTAATATCAACTTTATTATAATAATTTATAAATACATGTAGAAATTGATAACCATAGTCTAGTAATGTTTGTTTCATCCACAAAATTTTTGCACAACATCTGCCTGCAGATATGTACTTAGTTTCAATAGTAGATAATGAAATTGAGTTCTACTTTTTTATGACACTAAGAAATTAGAGACTTTCCCAAAAAGTGACATGTTCTAGATGTGTTTTTTATATCTAAATTAAAACCACTAAAATCAATACTTTAATAACTAACTAGTTCAGAGGCATTTTATATTGAGTATTATAATCCAAAATTTTATCTCTTTTAGTGATTTTTAAAAATTATTTTTACTATATTTAAATGAGATTATTTGGATTTTTCTTGAAAAAAAGAAAACATGAACACACTAAAAATTATATTAGGTAAAATAATAGTTAGGTATTGTAAAATCTCAATCATACATATGTAAGAATTTTGATCCATTGATTTCCCAGTTTCATCCAATTCCAATTTTCAGATTTTAGTCATTGGAGTATCAATTAAATTTTTGCTATCTAGACCAAAATGTTTTAATAAATCTTTTGTATATTTAATTTTATTTAACAAAATAACATATTTTTTTTGAAAAATTTGAAATCCAAGGAAGAATTTTAATTCTCGCATTAACTCATTAAAAATTTATTTTTCATAAGATTTGAAAATTCAACATAAGGAATTTTTAGATGAATAAAAAATAACATCATTAACATAAATTTATACAGTTAAAAAATATTTTACAATTATTTTGATAAATAATTTTAAATAAAATATACCTTTTGAAAATCATTCGAAATAATATATGATATGATCCTATCATACTAAGCTCTAAGATCTTATTTTAAACCATATATTTCTTTTAAAAGTTGGAAAATATGATTTAGTAAATGAGGGTTTGAAAATGTAGGTTCTATTCAAGAAAACATTCAAAATAATATAACCATTATGGAATATACCATTTCCATCCATTTGATATAGTTTCAAAATTAATATTTTCAGCCTAATTAATCAGTATTCTAATGGATTCATGAATATCTACTAGTGAAATGGTCTCTTCATAATCAATACCATCCTCTTGACTATAACCTTATGAAACCAATATATCCTTATTTATAAATATAGTTCTAGAATCTGAAACCTTGTTTACATATATCCATTTAGTTTCAATAGTTTGGTAGTATTTAGTTATCTCAACTAGTTTCTAGTTTTAATTTCTTTCAAAGTAATTCAGCTCTTCCAGCATAACTATTACCCAATATTTATCATTAATTTATTCACTGATGTTCATAGGTTCTAGCTAAGATAAGAAGGCTTGATGTTTAACCTAGTTTTTAAGAGTGTCTTGGGTTTGAGTTCACCTATCTAGATTACCTATAAGAACATATAAAGGATGGTATATATGGGTCCTAACAGTTATAGGAATTGAAGTAATTGGTTCTCCCAAGTCTTATCCAAGGTTAGGTTGGTAAGGTTGGTCTCTGTTGAGAGATTTATCCTGAAAACCAGTATAATGATCATATGTCTTAGAGGTATTATTGATATTTAGTGTAGAAATATACTCTTAAATATTTTATATATAAGGTTTGGTTTCATGTGGATATATCTCATTAAAAGTAACATGTATATATTATTATACAATGTATATTTCTTATTAAAAAATCTATATAATTTATTAGTGGTTGAACAACCCATGAAAATTACTTCACAGATATTTTCTTCAAAATATTCATGATTCTGTTTGGTATTTAGAATAAATAATTTACAACCAAAAACGATAAATTAATTTAATTTTTTCTACCATTCCATAATTCATTATTAGTAATATTTAGTATTGATCTAACAATAAGTTATTCTCACAACTTCATCCCAAATATAGATAGGTGTAATACCCCTAATAGAATCACAGGGTCAGACCATAGATCTACATGATCTCATGAACTCCTCCCCATTTGAAAAAGGATTCTAATTAACAATAAGGATCCATATGGTGTAGTGGGGGGACTATACCCTCATGATTAAATTAAATACACCAGAATCATAAAAAGAAAAGAATAATAACTAAAAGAGACACAATAGAACTAAATTATAACAAATTATATATCATATGCCATGTCAGGTATTATAGATTCATGTAATGTGATAAACCAAGGACTCTCAACGTGGGAGTTTAAACCAAAGTATCAAGACAATGCAATAAATAGGATAAAAATTTACATCAATTATTTGAGTTAATCTCAATACTTTATTGGTCACCACACTCTAACTTCTTCCTTACTTGTTGGGATCCCATTATCCTTACCTACATCCCTGATCATGAAGTTTGTATATTCACCAATATTCCTATACAGGGTGTGATTATAAACCTAGTAGGACACCAAAAATGTTTTCTTAACATAAGTGCACATGCATAAGAGTATTATTCCATGATAATAAGTAAATGTGTATGTAATAAACAATCAATCATGTTTTAAGTGATTATATTATAACCATGACTCTATAAACCCTGACTATACCTTCTTTGATTTCATAATGGAAAGAAGTTCATAATGAAATTTGTAATCATGGTTTGTTCACAAGGTGACTATATGTCTCTATGTAGTCACACGACTAATAAGAAATGGGTCGACCCATATAGCCATTGGCCTCTATCTTTTCATGGGTCGTGAGGTCACAAGGTTTTCTTACCACATCTCTATTATGAGTCAGGTTACAAGGCCATTATATCCCGCCACTACCTTGGTCCATGCCTCATTTTCATCATACCCATTCCCTATTTATAGGTCCATCACCATCATCATCATCACATGTCACACATGCTTACCCTTTAAGTTACAACTAATCCATGATGGTCCATCTATCAATTAATACTAAAATAAAAACCTATTTAGGCCATACAATCATGCACAACATGGAATAACACATATAAGTACAAACATAACATATCAAGCATGAGTTTCAGCTTCCCCTATAACACCCAGATATTTTATGAGATATATATTTTTAATTTCTTTGATGTCTTGTGTTGTACGCTGCACCAAGATTAGCTTGAGCTATACACAATACCATATTAACTTCTAGTAAATTAAACACAAACTTTTACTATGTTACACGCACGAGCGAACTTCCTCGATAGCTTGTGTTGTACGCAATATCGAGTTTCACTAAATAAGGATATGTTATTAAAATATTATTATTTAATGGGATATAAACTAGCTGTTATAAATAGTATTAACCACATTTTAAATTTTATATAACATTAACATTCATATTATGTATTTTCTAGACATTATATAGGAAAAAATTCAATTTTCTAGATAAAAGAAGTATTTAAAAAAATGAAGTTTTGCCGCCATTTGATGGCCCAACCATTTTAAATTTAGTTTTTAACAATTTGATATATTATATTTTAAAAAATAGACATATTATTTGGAAGAGTAAAATAAAAATTCACTTTTTTGAATTTTTGGTATTTTTATAATAAAATTCATATTTTAATGAATAGTGAAAAATACTGCATTTTAATTCAAAACTACCTTTTCATTTAAGTTATTTATGTAGATAGATTATCTTTTTAATTAGTTTTAAAGTGTAATTGGATTATGTTTTTATCATTTAATTCAATGTCTGTCATTGGAAGTAATTTTATATTTAAATTGGAGATAAACACATGATAATATTTTGATAAGTTTTTTACTTCTTAAAAACCCACCATTTAGTTTTAATAATGAGAATTAATTTTAAATTAATTTATAACAAATATATGTTTTGAATTATGAAAAATGGATTCCATATTTGGAATTATTGGGTTCAAATTATGTTAATAGGTTACTTTTATTTTTGGGTATTATGAACAGTAAATTTAGTAATTATTTTTATTACCATGGTTAAAGGTAAATCGGGTAATTAAAGGTAAAAATAATATTATAAAATTATCTTAACACCTATAAAAATCCTATTGGATGAATAAATTAGACCCAGATCATATATGGTTCTAAATTGAATCACTTAATGATCACTTTCCCATGAATATGACATAAATATAAAAAAAATTAATGAATGTGACAAAATGTCACACTCTCATTTTATATAAGTATATTAATTTTAATTTAGGGATTACCAAAGAATAAAATTGACTATATGTAGTATATAGAAATATAATATAATTACCTACATCATATAAATTTATTTATAATTTTTTGATATTAAATAATTATCATTAATGATGACTCAATATGGATGAAATCATTATTTTATTAATAGAAATATCAAATAAATGATATTAAAAATATTAAAATAAATATAACTTGAGTAAATTAATGTCATACACTAATTTTATGGACTAATTTGACATGGTATTTATGGTTTTAAGGAGGTTTTTCTAACATATATATGTGTTATGATATTTATAAAAATTCAACTAATGAATAGTGTCAAAATTGACACTATTGATATTTTAAATAAATAATATTTTATTAAATTATATAAAATTCATAAAAATATAAAATTCGTCCAAATAATTTTGATTAAGTTAAATATGTCACCAATGGTCCATTTATGTCTCATTTGGTATTTTATAGTGACTATATTAACCCTTAGTATATAAAAAGACAAGTTTCCATGGTAAGAGTTAAAGGAATTAATTAAGGTTAAATCAAAATTATAAGGCTTAAAATAAAACCAAAACATATAAAAAAAATTATTGGATGAATAATATTCAATAATTATCACAATATTATATATTTTTAGTTGTTTAATAGACACTTGTATATGAAAACAAATTATATATTATTTAAATCAAAGATAGTTACAAAATATCACTATCTTGTATTTTAATATCTTTTATGTGTCCACATAGGGACGAAATCAATATATGAATGAATATAAATGTATATTTTGATATAAATGAAAAAAGTTTAATTATATGAATTTATTTTTAATTTTTAGAAGTTATATAATTACCTTAAAAGCCTCTTCAATTCTAAAACAATATTTTTTCAATTAACATAAAAATAGAATAAATGTTTTTAATAATTTCAATTTGGTTATATTTTGGATTAGTTTGTGGGTATAAAAAATTTAAAAGATCTATAAGATATATTATAGATGTGTGAAATCATTATATTATAATTCCTACTTCGTGTTATTGTATTTTAAGTCAAATTGAATGAATAATATTAAATTTGGAAATATAATATATTATAAAATTAATTTATTTTTAAATTATTTAAAAATAAAAAAGTGTTAAATAATCACAAGGGGATAATATATGGTCTAAAAGGTATTATAAATTTCATTTATGGGACATTTTTAATTTTTTATATCTAGAATAGTCTTATTATATTTTAATATTTTTAGAGTTTCCTAAAGTGCCCCTCTCCTCTCTTATAAAAAGGCATCTCCTCCCACATTTCCTCAAACATAATTGAGACTTATATCTCAACAAAATCCTGAAAAATTCTCCTATAAACATTTTTAGTTAACTCTTGGAGGTCTTGGTTTTCTGAAAATCCCATCCCTAGTGTCCCTAAGAAGAGATCCAAAGGAAGTGCAACGAAGAAGAGGTAATTGCTTTACCAATTCAATTCAATTTCTTTTCTTCTTATACTTCTTATTTCTATGTTTATTCCATAATAAATTAATAAATACAGTATATTATACATTATTATATTTTATTTTAATTATGGTATAACCTTATATTTTATTTTATCCATCCTACAAATAACAATATCACCATACGCGCATACGTACGGCTTACCATCTCCATGCTGTGGTGTAATTTGTTATTCAAAAATACTTTATTAGGATGGGTATAATGATGGGTATAATGGATTTAAATAATTAATATAACATGATAATGATTCTATATAATTAATATACCACCCAATTACATACTATTTAACCATCAAGAGAATGATACCGTCGCTTGTGCATACGTACGACCTACCGTCTCCACGGCGTGTTGATATTTTTTCTACACATTAACAATTAAATAATGATTATAAAATTTATATGATGATTAGAAATAATAATTATGAACTTAATTTAATTAATAAAATACATCCTATGAATAAAAAACATGACTTACATGACAAAATAGGAATGGTAAAATGAAGCAGGTAACACGTGAAATAATGGTAATATTGAAATAATATTAAAATAATAATATAATAAGATCATATATGATATCATAAATATGGATATGATCATAGTATAATTTAATAACATTATTTAACCATTATAAAGGATTTGACCACACCCTCGACCAATGAAAAGTACAAGGTAAGGGATAATTTTTCAAATCTCATTTTTATCCGAGATTGTTTATATGTAAGCATTTACTGGGGTTATATTTATCATCAATGTATATGTTTTCTAAAAATGTTTTCATAACATTTTTAATATTCTTATATTTATGTTTAAAGTCATTTTTACCTATTTTTTACTTTTACTACATGGTATGGAAGGAATCATTCTTTTGTTTACCATATGAGGTGCTTTTTTATCTTTTTGAAAAAAGTACAAGGAGATTGTTTTTCTAACTTATATGGTAGGAACATATTTTTACGTCTTCATAACACCTTATTTACATGAATATTCCTTAACAATATTTCAATTTTATTTTCTACTTAATTATTTTATTTTAAAATTACATGAAATTTTGATAAAATAAAATGTTTTTGAACAAGAAAGGATATTTTACTCAAGAATTAAGCTCAAGTGATATACCAAATTATTTTCCATATAAGATGATTCTATTTAAATTGGGTTATATTTATATCACTATTATTACAATTATTTTATTGTTTTAATTATGGAAAGATATTTTATATGGATTATGTTACGATAGAATGATGTTTAAGAAACCCATTTTATTTCTTCGGTTATACTATGATGAATGATTTATGTTTTGGTGGAACATGTAAGAATGATTTAATTATGAGATGGGTAGGACCTATATCTCCCTCAAATTAATTGGGTAAATTGTTATATCTCATGAGATAGAAATTACTAGAATGACAAGTAAATCCAGTTTAGTAATATAGGGCAAGAATGACAAGTAAATCCAGTTCAGTAATACATGGATGGAATGACATGTAAACCCGGTTCAGTAATGGACTTTGTCAAATATGATGGTCTTGGAAACAATGCCTTAGATTCTATGGAAATCATATTATGTGATTAATTTTTTTTTCAAAATTCACTGTTTTATAAAAATTATATTTTATCATGGTTAATGTTCCTTTATGATCTATGCCGTACGAACTTCCAAGATTTATTTCATGACTCATGATTTTGATATTTAAACTTTATGTTCATGTTTTTACATTCTTATTTTTATGGGTTGTTTAATGTTCTCCATGTTTACCCTTACTGAGAATTTGAGCTCACCCTTTTTATGTTTCTTTTCCCCAGGATATAAATAAAGGTTTTCGGTAGGAAAAAAGGGGAAGATATTTATGGGAGATGTTGAAGATATTTTACCAAGATAGAAGATTATGTTTCATGTTTCCAAAGACACTAAACTAATATGGTATTTGGGAATATTTTTTGTGTATTTTATTATGTATTCCACAAAAGTAATTTAATTTCCATGTACATTAATCTTGGGTCATTATAGTTGGTATCAGAGCGAAGATTTAGTTAATGTTTGTAAACTAGGATGCAAAAACTTTAGTGAGATCCCTAGAGATATTTCCAAGGTATGTCTAGGGATTTCCTTAGGGGAAATTCTAACTATAGGTTACAGTCCTATAATTATGGTAACGATCATGAATAAACTATGATTAAAACTAATATTTTAGAGATTGAAATTACCCCCTTGATTATATTGTTTTCCTAGTATGATTTTTTCCTCACACTATTCTTTTGGGGTTTTAGACTATTGATAGAACCTAGAGGAACTATGTTAATGATCAATGCATTGGGAAATGAAATGATTTTCCTCTTTAACAACCAAATGTTATGGGATATGGAATGAAAAATCTTATTTCTATACTTACACATGCTATGAATCATTCTGGACTTCAAAATGAGAAGAGAAGGGAACAACATTCTATTGATTCCTTTAAGAGGTAATGTACACCTTCTTCTAGTGGGTCTTCTAATCCACTTGTTGATGAACAATGGATCAATAAAATTTAAAAGATATTTTCCATCCTTTTCTCTTCAGAACATGAAAAAGTAATTTTGGTTGTTTATTGTTTATAAGGTGAAGTAGACCAGTGGTGGAATATAATTAAAAACACAAGGTAGTAAGATGAAATTGAATCCAGGGAATGGGACGAGTTCAAAAACTTGTTTTTCAATAAGTACTTCCCTCGCATTCTTCGAAAAATGATGGAAAATGAGTTCCTTGAGCTTAAGAAAAAGGATGATTAATCTGTTGGTAAATACAAGACAAATTTTATAAGATGTTCAAGGTATGATTATGTTTTTATCATCCAACCTGAAAGTAAAGTTGATCGATTCTTCAGTGGCTTAAAACCAAGTCTTCAAAGTGCATTGGCTATAAGAGGCTTTAGTATCAACGAAGAGATTTTTCATTGTGATATCAAGGTAGAAATGGAAGTTGGTGTTACATATCAACATCATGATTTTAACAATAAATTAAAGATGGAGTTCAAGGGATTATCTCAAAATAATGGTGAAAAGAAGATGAATGTTTCCTTATTCTCAAAGTGTGGAAAGAATCACGATGGAGATTGTTTTAATGTGACTAGAAAGTGTTTCAAGTGTGGAAAAGAAGGTCATAGAGCAACTGAGTGCCGAAGTAATGGGAAAAAGGTTGTTAATGTTGTGGATAAAGAAAAGACTATAGAGAACACACCACTAACACTTTAATGCTACAAGTGTAAGGAAATAGAGAATTATCTTAACCAATTCCCTAATCCAAGGGTTAATGATGATCGAAGTCAGTAACCTATAAAAGAAAAAGACAAAGGGAAGTAATATACAATCATGATTGGTGATGTTGAGTATGACAACAAAGTGGTGGAATGATTACGTGTTTATATAATGAGATTCCAAAATACTATTGTAGGATCTATTTTATAGTATTATTGAATATTGGAATATCTATGTATTGTACCATTGTGGTTTTCCATAATTATATGGTATTAGTAACCATAATAAGTGATTGAAATATTTTTGTAAAACACATGAAATGTACAAAATTAAGGGATAAGGAGATAATGAGATGTTTGATAGTATTAATGATCTTATGACGGATAAAAGGACAAAGTGATATCATGATTTAAGTATATAGAATTTTTGGTATTTTTTTTGTGTGAAAAGAGTTAATTTTGACATAATGCATGTTTTAAATATGGTTCTATGGTAATTCAAATTATTATCATGTTTCAAGAGAGTACATTATTAATGTATTCACATGTTTGGAATGTGACAACCAAAAACATCCAAATGAGATATGAGAGAAAAATGTTAAGTCGATTTAGTTTACCTATTTCTAAAGTTTTATATTTTTAGTTTTTGGAAGGATTGTAATGTTACCCATTGATGGATAGTATAATTTATATTCTGTTTGAAGTTTGTTAGATTAATTTATTATCTCACTACAGGTGGACTTATGCATATTTGATAACCTATTCTAACCTTATTGTTGAGAGAGATGGAATAACCTATCATTATATCACATGATCTAATAACACTTCAAGAATGAAAAATTCAACTTCATTTCATTAAATAAGAGAATAAGTTGAAACTTTTCAAGGAATGATCAGTTGTGAGATTATACTGAAATCATGTAATTATTTATCCTCATGCAAAAAATTCATCAACTTTAGGAAAAGGATCTTGAAACCAAAAATGTTATCCTAGTACCATCTTATCCGATGAATCATATGGTCCCTTAAATCATTATAGATTTATGGATTTTTGGTAGTTAACCTTCTCCAAACCTTATTCTCTTTCAATATCTACCAGAACTTTATGGTTAGATTTATCTTCCATATCTATGTTTTCACTTCCCACCTATGTTCTCCTATGTGGAAACCCAGTGATGAGTTACTTTGGGTAACCATTATGTTTCTAACTTTCCTTTTTAAAATAATGTTTTAGTATTAATTTTTACTATGTGGGTTTATATGAAAGAAACTTTAAATTGGTAAAGTCTTTATAACCCTGAAAAAGTTTGAGGGAAAAATTCATTTTAAGGGGGGTAGAATGCAAAACCACAAAATTTTATTAGCTAGATTCTTTTTTATTTCTTTGATGTATTATGTTTTATGATACACCAAGATTAGATTGCACTATATGTAATACCGTATTATCTTACAGTAAATTCAACAATAACTTGTCTTGCGTTACACGCAAGTGCAACCTTCCCCGATAGCTTGCGTTGTATGCAATATCGAGTTTCACTAAACAATGATATATTATTAAAATATTATTATTTAATGGGATATAAACAAGCTGTTATGAATAGTATTAACCAAAATTTGAATTTTATATAAAATTAACATTCATATTATGTAATTTCTAGACATGATATAAGAACAAATTAATTTTTTTTTGGATAAAAGAAGTATTTAAAAAAATACATTTTTGTCACCTTTTAATGGCCCACCCATTTTAAATTTGTTTTTTAACACTTTTATATATTATATTTGATAAAATTTATTTGGAATTGGAACATAAAAATTTACTTTTATTTAATTTTTGGTATTTTTTCTGATAAAATTCACATTTTAATGAATAGTGAAAAATATTGCATTTCAATCCAAAACTACATTTTCATCTAATTTATTTATATAGATAGATTATTTTTTAAATGGTTTTAAAGTGTAATTGGATTATGTTTTTATCATTTAATACAATATTGGCAATTTGAAGTAATTTCGTATTTAAATTAGACATGAACACATGACAATCTTTTGATAAGTTTCTACATCTTAAAAACCCTCTTTTTGGTCTTAACAATGAGAATTAATTTTAAATTAATTTTTCTAATTATATGTTTTGAATTATAAAAAATGGATTCCATATTTAGAATCAGTGGGTCCAAATTATGTTAATATATTAATTTTATTTTTGTACATTATGAATAGTAACTTTAGTAATTATTTTTATTACCATGGTTAAAGGTAAATCAGGAAATTAAATGTAAAAATAATATTATAAAATTACCTTAACACCAGTAAAAATCTAATTGGATAAAAAAATTCGATGCTTATCATATTTGGTTCAAAATGGAATCACTTAATGGAAGCTTTACCATGAATATGAAATGAATAAAAAAAATTAATGAATGTGACAAAATGTCACACTCATTTTATATAAATATATTAATTTTAATTTCGGGATTAACAAGGAATAAAATCGACTATAGGTAGTCTATGGAATGAAAATAAAATTACCTATATAATAGAAATTTATTTATAATTTTTATAGATCAAATAATTATCATTAATGATGACTTAATAGGAATGCATAAATTATTTTATTAATAGAAATATTAAATAAATGATTTTAAAAATATTAAAATAAATATAATTTGAGTTAATTAATTTCATAAAATAATTTTATGTATGAATTTGACATGTTATTTATGTTTTAAAGGAGTTTTTTTGAACATATCTCTATGTTATGATATTTCTAAAAAGTCAACTATTGAATAGTTTCAAAATTGACACTATTGATATTTTAAATAAATAATATTTTATTAAATTATATAAAATTCATAAAAATATAAACATCAGACAAATAATTTTGATGAAGTTAAATATGTCACAAATGGTCCATTTGTGGATCTTTTGGCATTTTAGAGTGACTATATTAACCCTTAGTAAATAAGAAGACATGTTGTCATTGTAAGAGTTAAAGGAATTAATTAAGGGTAAATAAAAATTATAAGGTCTAAAATAAAACCAAAACACGCAAAAAAATTATTGGATGAATAATATTAAATAATTATCACAATATGATCTATTTTGAGTTGTTTAATGGACACTTGTACATGAAAATAAATTATATATTATTTAAATCAAGGATAGTTACAAAATATCAATATCTTTTATTTTAATATGTTTTATGTGTCCAAATAGGGCCAAAGTAAAGCTATGAACGAATATAAATGTGTATTTTAATATAAATGAAACTATTTTAATTATATGAATTTATTTTGAATTTTTAGAAGTTATAAAATTACCTTAAAAGTCTCTTCAATTCTAAAAAAATATTTATCCCATTAACATAAAAATGGAATAAATGATATTAATAATATTAATTTTGTTATATTTGGGATTAGTTAATGTTTATAACAAATTTACATGATCTAAAAGATATATTATAGATGTGTGAAATCATTATATTCTAATTCCCACTTTGTCTTATTGTATTTTAAGTCAAATTAAATGAATAGTATTAAATTTGAAAATAATAATATCTTATTGAATTATTTATTATTAAATTATTTAAAAATCACAAAAATGTTAAATAATCACAAGGGGATAAGATAAAGTTGAAAATTTATTATAAAATTTATTTATGGTTAATTTTTAATTATTTATATCTAGAATAGTCTTATTATATTTTAATATTTTGGAGAGTTTCCTAAAGTGCCCCTCTCCTCTCTTATAAAAAGGAATCTCCTCCCAAATTTCCTCAATCCTACTTGATCTTTATAGCTTGACCAAACCTTGCCCAATTCTCCTTTAAACATTCTTATTTAACTCTTCGAGGTCCCAGTTTTCCAAAAAATCTATCCCTAGTGTCCCTAAGAAGAGATCTAAAGGAAGTTCAACGAAGAAGAGGTAATAGCTTTACCAATTCAATTCAATTTATTTTCTTCTTCTACTTACTCATTATATTTTTATTCCATAATAAAGTAATAAATACAGTATATTATACATATAGATATTTTATTATAATTATGGGACAACCTTATACCTCCTTTTATCTGTCCCATGAATAACAATATCACCATGCGTGTGTACGTACGACTTACTGTTTCCATGTCGTGGTGTAATTTATTATTCAAAATTACGTTATTAGGATGGGTATAATGATTATTATAATAGATTTAAATATTTAATATAACATGATAATGATTCTGTATAATTAATATACCATCCAATTACATACCATTTAACCATCAAGAGAATGATACCATCGCTCGTGTGTACGTACTACCTACCGTCTCCATGACGCGATGAGATTCATTCTCCATGTTAACAATTAAAGAATGATTATAAACTTTATATTATGAGTGAAAATAATAATTATGAACTTAATTTCATGAATAAAATACATCCTATTCATAACAAACATGACTTATATGGAAAAACAGGAATGAGAAAATGAAGTAGTTAACACCCGAAATATTGGTAATATTAAAATACTATTAACAAAATGATATAATAATATCATATATATGGATATTTTCCTGGAATAATTTAATAACATGATTTAACCATTATAAAAGAGGTTAACACACCCTCGCCTAACAAAAAGTACAAGGAAAAGATTAATTTTGTAAATCTCATTTTTATCTAAGATTGTTTATACCTAAGTATTTACTGGGGTTATATTTATCATCTATGTCTATGTTTTCTAAAAAAGTTTTCATAAAATGTTTAATATTCTTATATGTATGTTTAAAGTCATTTTTAACCATTTTTGACTTTTACTACCTAGTATGTAAGGAATCCTTCTTTTGTTTACCAAATGAAGTAATTTTTGAATTTTCTTGAAAAAGTACGAGGAGAAAGTTTTTTTAACTTAAATGGAATGAATATATTTTTACATCTTAATAAAGCCTTATTTCCATGAATATTCCTTTATATAATTTAAATTTTATTTTATATTAAATTCTTTTCTTTTAAAATTGCATGAAATTTTGAGAAAAAAAAACTTTTTTGAAGAAGACAGGATATTTTCCTCAGGAATTAAGCTCAAGTGATTTACCAAAATTATTTTCCATCTAATATGACTCTCTTTAAATGGGATTATGTTTCTATCCCTAT
The DNA here is from genome assembly GCA_963277665.1 of Viscum album. Lineage (NCBI taxonomy): Eukaryota > Viridiplantae > Streptophyta > Magnoliopsida > Santalales > Viscaceae > Viscum > Viscum album. The sequence continues at coordinate 2,120,346,744 of OY728163.1, forward strand.
TATTGTAATTATTTTATTGTTTTAATGATGGAATCATATTTTATATGGATTATTTTTCGATGGAATGATGTTTAAGAAGCCAATTTTATTTCTTGGGTTATGCTATGATGAATGATTTATGTTTTTTTGGCACATATAAGAATTATTTAATTATAAGATGATTGGGACATATATCTCCATACAATGAATTGGGTAAAGATTTATATCTCATGAGATAGACATAACTGGAATAGAAATTAAATCTAATTTAGTAATACAGGGCTGGAATGACAAGTAAACTTGGTTCAGTAGTACATGGATGGAATGACATGTAAACCTAGTTCAGTAATGGAATTTGTACACTATGATGGTCTTGGAAACAATGCCTTGGCTACTATGGAAATCATATTATGTGCTTAATTTTTTTGCCACAATTCCATATTTTATGCCAATGCTATTTTATCATGGTTAATGTTTATTTATGATCTATGCCTTATGAACTGCCAAGATTTATTTCGTGACTCATGATATTGATATTTAAACTCTATGTTTATATTTTTATATTATTATGTTTATGGTTTGTTTTATGTTCTCTATGTTTACCCTTACTGAGCATTTAAGCTCACCCTTTTTATGTTTTCTTTTCCCCATTATATAAAGAAAGGTTTTAGGTAGGAAAACAAAAGGGGAATATCTTTATGGGAGATGTTGTAGATCTTTCACCAAGATATAAGATTATGTTCCATGTTTCCAAAGACTCTAAACTAATACTGTATTTGGTCATCTGTTTGTGTCATGTATTAAGTATTCCAAAAAATTAATGTAATATCCATCTACGTCAATCTTGGGTCATTATATCCCCCCCACACGTGATCAATATAAAACATGGGTCTCACATGAGACACACACACACATGAAATCAATATTGAGGAATCAACCAATATAAGGGCATAATATGGTATGGAATTCCTACCATAAGTTCGTTGATGATAAACATCAAGATTACCAAGAGCCGATACCCAAATCACAACCGTGCACCAACCAAATCAATCATGCATGCCATGGATCCCTGGAACCAATATGAATTGGTTATAAACGTTATTCTAGAATAATATTCAAAAATTAGATGGTGAAATATTCTTTTAATCAATTCAAATTACCAAATAAAAACCGATGTTAATGGAAGATCCAGATCTAGTATAATTAAGGTTGCTAACTCTCTTGATTCAGCCACCTATCCATCGATAAATCAATAATTCCTCATTATATCACATTATTATTAATATATATAGCTATGATAATGTAAATTTATTTTTCCTTCTAGTAATAGGAGAGAATATATAGAAGAAACGTGAATAAAAGAGAAATAATAACTTATTACCTTGAATTCATATAGGCTAAAACCACTGGATCTACTAGAATTAGAGTATGGAGGGAGATGAATCACCAAATAACCCCCACTAGATTACCTAGGTTTGAGATCTCTATATATAAAATGAATAATTTATGATTTCAATGAGGTTTCAAGTTAAAATCCCATTTTTTTATTAATTATGTAAATTCACATAGTTTTGTTACATAGTCTACTAAACTATTTTGTGAGGATAACTACCTCTTCAGTGAAACTACATGGGTTGGACACATATTTTGGTAAACCATTTTCTATACATGATTTTTCCTCTATCTTGAGTCATACAGTTTCACATAGAATGTTTCATAGTTATCACTAACTATGCTCTATCTACTGTCCATATCTAACAATCCACACAATTTCCTAGGGAGAACCACATAGTTTTCCCAAAATGTGATCAAACAATGTACCCCCTTAATGGCCTCTAAAATCTTCCAAAAACTTTTAAAAGCTAATAAATACTTCATACAATAAAAAAATAACTAAAAAATACATAGAAAAGGTCTTAAAATAAGGTGTATCATCCTGAAAAATTTTGGGCCATTATAATATCCCCCTTTAAGGAGTCCTTATCCTCAAGAAGTTTATCTAGAATTCTTACTAAAAAAATTGAGATATTGAGTATATAGATCCAATTACCACTCCCAATTAGCCTCTTGGATATGACCATAATACCATAAAACACAAAATGGGGCACTGTTCTTCCACACAACACTTTCTCACTCTGATCCACAATCCATTATGGTCACCCCATAAATGATGCATCTGGTTTCAATGCAACATCTTCATTGTCAATCACATGAGTAGGATCAGGCTCATACCTCTGAAGCTGAGAGACATAAAAAATATTTTTTACACCTTGATATCATAGAGGGATATCCAATTGAAAATACACTACTTCAATACATTATAGGATCTTGAACAATCCCACAAACCACAATACTAGATTCCCTTACCTTCATAAATGAATATACCCTAACTAAGGTGACACCCACAAGAAAACCCATCCACATACAATGAGATCCAAAGTTTGTCTCATCTAGTTGGCATACAATATCTATTTACTCTAAGTTATAACCAACTGCTTCCTGATAAACTTTACCCTCTCATATTTCTCCTATACTATACTAAAATCAAAGATAGATACCTCACATGCCTCGTATCAACATAGTTATGAGTTACACAACCAATCATAAAGAGCCTAAAATTGTGCAATATAAATAAAATGCTAGAAAATGATATTGTATTCGAACTACACTAAGGCCAAATGATCATCCCATACACTACTTAAATCTTGAAATCTTTCACAAAGCATATCCTATAAGATTCAGATTGTACTCTTTGACTATCCATCACTCTGCAGATGATATATCATACTTAGCTTTAACTTATTCCCTATATAATTTTGAATTAATTCAAAAAAAAAATGTAAAACAAATTTCTCTATCAAATAAAATAATATAAGGCACTATATGTATTTTTAAAACCTCCTAGACATAAATATTTCTCAAATAATCTACAAATTGAGTCTCTCAGATCAAAAATAAATGTGACACCTATGTCAACTAATCAAATATCACCCATACAAAATCTCAAATTCTCAGGGTCCTAGGAAACCCCATAATTAATTCCATAACCACATCATCCCACTTATTAACATTCAATATAAGTGGATGAATAAATCCTTCTAGTCATTTATGCTCTTACTTGATCCTCTAAGAGGTCATAAAATAAGAGACAAATCCTATACCGTGTCTCTTTATTCCTAAACACTAGAAGTATTGCCTGATATCTAGAAAAGTTTTCATCAAACCTAAGTGAATTTCCCACTAAGAGGCATGATATTCAATTATTACATATTCCATAATAAAATATATAACTATAACTCTCCCATGAATATAGATCACATCATCACTATCCAACAACTATCTTGGAATTGGGTCACTTCCTGTCAACCATTCCCACATCACTAAGTATTCAGGATATGGATTCTAACTGGTCTTTACCAGATCCACAAATATAGACATAATAACCAATGGATACCAAGTCATTACCTATAAATCCTCATATGCATCAATTAACCACTTATCTAATATACCTATCAACCTCCATTCCACCTTTGAAGGCTACTCTCCAAGATCATATGTTTTTATATTGAGAGAATATACAACAAGATTGAATTTACCCAAAGAATAGAACATTTCAAAATCAAAATTATGAGGATGCTCCACCTGATTCATTTGATGGAGATTCAAGTCCCACTGAGAGAATATGTAATTCTAGATCTTGTGGTTTTTTTATAAAAAAATCTCTCACCAATGAGATAATGGTGCCAAAACTTTAGAGCATAGACCAAATCTACCAACAACAAGTCATGCGTAGAGTAGTTACATTCATGGGGTTATAGCTGGAAAGACCCAGAAGCTACCATCAATTCCCTCTACATCAACATAGATCCTAAACCAACACCAATGGCATTGTAGTAAACAAAATATATAATACCAAGATCAGGTAAGATCAGAATCAAATTTATCATCAATCTCCTCTTCAACTCCAAGAAGGAATCCTTGCATCGATCAGTCTATTAAAACTTCATCCCCTTATTGGTAAGCCTAGTCATAGGTTCTTCTAGGTGTGATAATTCCAAAATGATTTTTTGGTATTATCTCACCAACCCAAGGAAAATATTGATCTTGAACACATTTCCAAGGCATGACCGAGACTCCACAACCTATACCTTCTCCAGGTCTATAGAAATTACAACCTTAGAGATTAAATTCCCATGAAAAAATATATCCTGAATCCATAAGTGAAAATTTAAGATATTTTCCTAGAGTCTATGTACTATAAGTGTAGTCAAGACAATCTCTAGGTGTCTAGTGCGTATCTCTAAGGTCTATAATTATATTATGATATCATCTATGAACACCACAATGAAGGAGTTTATATATGGATGGAAGATCATATTCTTGAGATCCATGAACACTATTAGTGAATTTTTCAACCTAAAAGCCATGAAAAGGTACTCATATAGTCTATATCTACTCCTTAACTCCATATTAGTAATAATCTCTTCTCTGAATTGAAGTTAGTGGTAGCCTAGTCACAGATAAATCTTGGAGAACCACCAACCTCCCTATAAACGGATAAGAAATTCATCAATCATCAGCAATAGGTATATATTATTTATAGAAAATTGATCCAAATTCCTATAGTACACATACAACCAAACAACACCATATTCATTTTTCTCAAACAACATTGGAGAACCCTAAGGAGATGTGATTGGTCAGATAAAAGCCTTTACCTCCAAATCCTGGAGTTAAACCTTATGTTACTTCAACTCAGATGATGCCATATGATATGGAGAAAAAATATAGTTTGTGTTACTAGCATGAGTTAAAAATCAAAATCAATTACTCTATTAGGAGGAAGTCATAATAAGCTATCTAGAAGGACATCTTGGTAAAGTAAACCAGTGGAGGAAAAGAGGAGGGAGATACTATCGAATTTGTTGCAAGAACCATGTTTTCTATCTACAACTTAATAACTATAAACCAACTTAGTTATAGTCCCATTCATCCTACTCCAAAATTTCATTGATTAATCAAAAAAACTTCTCCCCCTTAGTGCATTAAAGGATACTCATCTCTTATATTAGCTGATATGCGCCCGATAACTAGTCAACCACTCCATGTAAACAATTACATTGAATATAGTCATCTTATTAATCATGAATTATAATAGGTTTCTATAGACAAAAAATAATTTATAAAATTATATGAATCTCAGAAGATTATCCAAATTCTACACTAAGGATGTGTCAAGAGATAACAACTCAGAAGATAACTTGAATGAAAATCAATCCCAACAACAAATTGAGAAGATATAAATAAATGGGAAGCTTATGTATCAAAAAAGTCATAATATAACATATATATTATGAATAATGTATTGAGAATAGTTGATGTTCCCTCTCCACTATTATCTAGGACCTAGTCCACTACATAAACTCTTCGTACCTCAGCTATACAGGCCTTCCACTGAGGCACATAACTTTCCCTGGTCATCGAATTCTATGGGGCCTGAGTATGCTATAGAGAAACTTGATCTGGTCCTTGTGTCATAATATATATCTTCCCCACACCCTTGAGAGAACCATTTTTCAACACCCTAAAATAGAACTACTAAAGATTCCCCATTTTACCTCTCAAATGATACTTATTTGAAGGTATTGGGATTTTTTTTGATTGTAACCACTCTTTCCATAGTTAAAACATTGGGTATATCAACCTTCAATAGAGGAGGTAAAAGAAAAATTTCTCTACTCCAATTCCTTACCACTGCCCTGCTTCAACTCCTTAACCTTACTCTTTTTTCTACTTGAAGAGTCACCCATTGAAGCACTGGGAAGTCTTCCAACTGATCCACTAACGGTAGAAAGAAGACCTATAACTCTATCCTCCCCTAGTTATTTCTTGATTATCAAGGACCTATAAGTAACCTCTAGTTATATTGTTTGGTCAAAGATCAATACCTGACGAATCAGTTCCAAAAGAAGGATATCTTTAAAATTCCTATCATTTTATGCCTCATTCCTAGTCATAAGGGGAGTGAAGCAAAGAAACTCTATGAAATGATCATATTAATAAGATATTAATATAGTTCCCCACTTAAGATCCATAAAATTTTATGTGATAAATATCTTTAGTGTATTTTGGAATAACTCTTCAAAGAATAGATCTTTTAAGGTCATATATGTAATACCCTTATGTGCACTCGACTGGTTCATAAAACCCCACCACCTCCAAGCAAGTCCCTATAGCATGGAAGCAACTAACTTTACCCATTTATCATCTAGATTCTTCAATAGATCAAATATATCCTAAATGAATTCAATATACTTGACATATTGAGGAACTCCATTTCCCTATAAGGATGTAAGATGATGGAGTTATAAGTCTTAAGTGTAATCAACAATCATCCTAGAAACTTATCTACATTGAACATTAACTATAAGGAAGACTCCTAGCTATAGAGGTTCCACTAACTAAACCACTAGATAAGGTATAAGGGTATGCTCAGCTACACCCATATGTCCAACTAGTGGTGAATTAATATCATCCTCCCAAGAAGGATCATTATGACATTCTTTTATCGGTGGTCCCCTCATATGTCTTCCAGGAGGCATTATTTGTAAATCCAAATGAATGATTAAAACAACTATAACAACTTACTTAAGGTTTCCACTCAAGAGGTTTATATTCTTAAATAAGGGATTTCTATAAGAATACCTATCCTAGGAGGTTACCCTTTGGGATAAGGCCTAACCCACCAGGATCTAACCAATACCCATGAATCATATTTCATACCCACATGCTAGTTCTATTCACACACACACACACAAAGATATATATAAAACAACAATCATTATCAAGTTAAAATAATCCAAATTTCAGCATAGTATATCATAGAATCATAATGAAAGGATCAAGACATTTAATTAAATGAACTACCATGAATAACAAGAAACATGTATATATGAAATGTGATCCTCCATGCCTAGTCATGATGTCTGAACACACCCAAATCCCATAAAATATAACAACACAATGTACTTAGGATCAGCATGAAACCATAAATCCATAACCGTAACAATATTACCATCATCAGTAACTTAGAGGTCTCTTATACATGAGCTGGCTAAGAACACATGCAACTCACCTACTTGAAACTACATAGTCTATCTTCTTTCTATATTTACCCAAACACATTCAAAGATAAAGAAAAGAAAACCTCCTTTAATACCACTTTGTAACACCCTAAACCAAATCATATAATATAGTTTGGTGATCTACATGACCTCATGTGTGCCTCCTCATATGCAAGAGGCCATAAACTATCAGTGAGTGTCCTAATAGTGCCTTGGGGAGACTATACCCTTAATATCAAAATAAATACACCATAATCATAACAAGAAATGAATAATAACCAAAAAATCACATAGGAACTAAATAATAACAAATTTTATATTATATTTCATGTTAGGTATCATAGAGTCATGAAATGTAATAAACAAAGGACTACCAATGTGGTAGGTCAAACAATAGTAATAATACAAGGAAGTAAATAGAAAAAAATTATAGTAATTGTCTGAAGTTCATACTGACATTTCCTTGTCCACTACACTATATCTTCTAAGTTACCTATTGTGGGACCCGTACCCTTTCCTAGATCCTTTATCATGAAGTCTTAATGTGCACTGATATGATAGTGTAGGGTGAAAGTGAAAACAAATTTAGCCACCACTAATTCATCCTGAACCTTAGTGCACATGTATAAAGGTGTATGCCATGATAATTTGTTAATTTAAAAGAAATAAACAATAAATCATGTAAAGAGTGATTATACACTAAAAAAGTCTCCATGAACCTCAAATTTACTTGTAACACTATGATATTTTAAAAGATTACTCTCTCGATAGTAAACAAGACATGTAACACTAAGCTTAAATGAACAACAAAATATTATTATTTAAATATAACCATTATAAAATATCCATTAAATTGATGGGTATGAATAGGTTCAACCATATTATGAAATATATATAATTTTATTACCCAATAAAAATGTATTGATTAATTATTATAAAATAATCGCTAATTTTTTTTAGAAAAGTTATTTTATGCTTCGAAAAAGCGTTTTCTTCAAAAAATGATTTTTATTGAATTTTGTGAGTTAATATTATAAATAATTTATATAAATTTAGAAAATTTATGTTATAGATTAAAAATAATTTTTCAAATAATCTTTTCAAAAATAGTTTTGAATGAATTTTTTTATGGAAAGATTGATTTTCTGATGAATAGTTAAAAATAATGATTTTCATTGAAAATTGTATTTTTGTTTCAAGAATTATAAATGTTTCATTTTTTAAATTGTTTAAAATTAATATTAGTTATGTTATATTATTAATAATCTAATTATGTTTATTAGAATCAATATTATGGTTCAATTTGGTATAAAATTTTTTTATACTTAAAAAGGATTTTTTATGAAAAAATTTTATGCGTGAAATGTATTTTTTTCTTGATAAATTTAATAAAAAAATATTGGTGAATGATTTTAATGAAAATTATATATTATATATTCAATAAATTGTTTTATCATTCATCTAATATTTTTCCAGGCATGGGATAAGAATAAATCTAGTTTTATGATTAAAAATGCACTTTTCTAAAAAGTGGTTTTCATCGTGTTTTTCATGCTTATCTTAAAATAAATATTTGAAACTTATAGAAATTTAATTTAATAAAATTTATTCCACGTGTGGAATTAGTAGGTTCAGATTTTTTAAATAGGACCCTTTAATTTGTATTCAATATGAATAGTAACCATGGTAAATTTATCACCTCAGTAAATGGTAAATCAGGTTAATCTAGGTTAAAACTAAGTGATAAGGCCATAATTTTTCATCATAACTATTACTTTATAAATTTAATTCTACCCATATCACATTAGGATAAAAATTTATTTGATTAATATACAATTTCCATGAAAATGACCGCATAATATTTAGAACAAAGAAAAATTTAAAATATCACTCTATTACTTTTATATATCTATTTTCTGTCCAAATAGGGAAAAAATTAAGTAATGAATGAATATAAATGTATATTATAATAATAATGAAATTATTTTCATTATATAAATTTATTTATAATTATTAATGATTATATAATTTCCTAAAATTCCTATGCAACACAGGCACGATATTTCATCAGTTAATAGAAAAATGAAATCAATAATTTTAAAAATATCAAAAGTGATATAATTTTAATTAGTTAGAGTTTTAAATGAATTTTATATATTATTATGATATAATAGTTTTTTTAATGGATTATTTCAAATTACCACATTTTATTTAGGTATTTTAAGTCAAATTAAATGAATAATGTTAATATTAATATTAATAATATTTTATCAAAATAATATTTTACTAAGTTATCTAAAAATCATAAAAATATTAAAATAGGACAATGTGGATAATATATGGTATAAAATATCATCTATTTTCCATTTATGATTCAATTATCTACTTATATGAAAAATTATAACCCTTTAAGTGTGAAGAAGACGTTACCACAGTTAAGGTTAAAATAGGTTAAATAAGGGGTAAAACCAAAATACAAGGTTTAAAACACCACTTAAACCTATAAATTTTTTATTTTTTGGTGGTATTTAAATACCATAATACCTTATATTTAAATAAATTACCATTTGGAATAATTTTTCTAGATAATTACTTTATGATATTTTTATATTTTATGAAATTTTAAGAGTGACCCTTCTCCCAATTATAAAAGGGAATCCATTATTTATATTATTAACAACATATAGGGACTTATTTATTGAAATAAGCCTGAAAAAATCCCTTATAAACATCCTTATACAGATTATAGAGGTTCTGGTATTCCCAAGAGACCATACCTAGGATACTTAAGAGGAGATCTAGCTGAGTTCCTTCAAAGAAGAGGTAATTACCTTAACCGATCGCTTTTTTTGATTATTATTTAACTAAATTAAATATATGGTATTTCTCAAAAAATAATTAATTAAGTATCATAAATATTATATTTTTTTTATTATCATTAAACCACCATTATACACCCTCTTTCCCATCAAATAGAAAGTGAAATTATCGCTCATGCATACATACGACTTACCATCTCCACACAGTGATACAATTCATTTTCCATCATCATATTTTATGGTTGAGTATTATGATATATATATTTTTTATATTTAATATTAATAAAATAATTATGATATGTAATTATAATATCATATCTATCTTCTTACCTTCCAAACCATTGGAAAATGATAACATTGCTCCTGTGTACATATGGACCACCACCACCACAAAGAGACATGATTTAATTTTCATATCCAATTTAAATGGATGATAATATGGATGGATTTTAGGAATATATGTGTTTTATATTATATATTAATTATTCTTAAAAAGTTAATTATTATCTACCTTTTTTATTTGATCCGTTAAAAATGAAAACAATGTTCATGCGTACGTACGACCTACCATCACCATGAACGATGTAATTCATTATCTATATGTACTTTTATGTATGAATATAAATATGTATATAGTGTGTATATATTATATTTATATAATTATTAATATTCTTGATATTATGGAACAATGATCAAAGTACAAGGACCAAAACTACCAAACTAAAACATATATGAAAAATAAAGAAAATATCACCAAGAATAGTGATTTTAATAAGGACTTGTGAATAAAGGGGATATAAATGGTTATAAGTAAATTATATATGGTATTATATATATAATTATTATTATATTACATAATTATAATAAATTTAAATTTATTTTACATGAGGTTTTAGTGATTTCTATGAAAGTGGAACTCGAGATAAGAGATTTTCATCTCGCTTTTATTTCCATGAGACACATTCCAAAATCACGAATTGTTTATTTTATGAGGTGTATATAATTCCCATGAATGTATTTTATTATTATAATTATCCTTGGTGGCTAAATTATATTTTTACAATCCACTGAATATTGATCAATTAGGTGATCCTTGTCAAACACAACTGGAGGGAAGTTAATTTCGTTGTAGATACCTTAGATTCTCAAGGGATCCTTGGTGGTAATTATACCATTTATGATACAGACATGTATTTTACATAAGATTTTATGTTTTTGGTTAATGGGTATCCATTAGGGCTATATTAACTTCATCCTCCTTAACCGCAGGTGTTGTATGTATTATTATTGAAAATAAAAATTGAATGTTATGATGATATGATTAAGTTTATGATGATGAATTTTTATGATATAACTCTCAATAAACTCATGAATTTTATTATAATATGGTTATTTATTTTGAATTAATTTTTTATATTCATTTTCCTTACCTTAATATGTAAATAAACTGAAAATATATTTTTAAAGAAAAACGACTTTATTTCTCTCTTCAGTCGAGAAATTTTTTTCTTATATATATATATTTTGTAAAAATATTTTAAAGAAGAGTTTTAATATTCTATTATTTTTATTTAAAGTAATTTTCCAATGATTTAACTTTTAAAAAATTCTTTAAAAGTAATATTATTTTCATTTTATGAACAAGTTACTTTTTGAATTTTTTTCAAGAGTATGAAAGGAATGTTTTTTATCTTACATGGAATGAATAAAATTTCCCCACCATCATGACCACTAAATGTTTTAAATATTAATTAACAATTTTTCATGTTTTTTTTTCAAATAAAAATTTCCCCTCAATATTTGAGAAATATTTATATTTTAAATAAGTTATTTCATAGAGAAAATGGTATTATACTTAGGAAATGTTCCAACTAATATTTCTAAGACATTTTTCATCTAAGATAACATATTTTAATGTTACTTAAGTTTTACTAGGGATATGATTCAATGATACCATAATTATTATTTAAATGGATAATTTATGTTTATGATGATATGATGTTTATAAAACCCATTCCTTTTTAACGGGTTATGCTACGAGGAAATGATGAAATGTTTATGAAACTTGTTTCCTTTCCACATGCTATACTAATATGAAAAGTTTATAAAGCCCATTTTTTATTGGGTTTTGATATGATTAATATTTTATGGTCTTATGGTACACATGTATGTGATTTTAATTATGTGATGGGTGGGAATAGAATTATATTACCCAAGAATTCATTAGTTAAATATTGATACATCATGAGATAAATTGGACTGAAGGGGGGAGTGAACTCAGATCAGTAAGGGACTTTGTCCACTATGATAGTTATGAGAGTGAACCTTGAATACTAAGATAGTTTAGGGGGAGAACCAAATAAACTATGATATTATTATGAGTGAAAATTTACTATTATGATGGATTAGGTATTGAATCCAATCCACTCTGATAGTCCTATAAATGAGCCTTGACTACTGAGGAAATCATTTTCTATTCTTATGTGTATACAAAAAACTCATGTCTTATGCTTGTGATATACACTCAAAGATTATTTTCTTTGATTACTTCATGATGTATGAATTATTAATTTGAAATTTTTATTCCATGACTTAAGATTTTGATTATAGTGACCCTAACCTTTTACAAAAATCATTACATGATTTTAAACTTATTTAACCATCAAATTACAAGCCAATGATCATAAATTCTAGTGTATTTTGAAGAATAGTTACATAATTAAACATCATGAAACCAAAATAAAAACATATTTTATTAATCTATATAAGGATCTCCTAACTTACATTGATATCACACATCTTTATAGGATAACCTAGGGAATACATGATAAAAGGGATGAGATAAAAATCCCAATAAAGAAATAAGCATAAGAATAAAACATAACACATGAGTTAGAAGGTATAACATTATGGCATAAAAGGAACATAACATGAATAAAAATAAGGAAGAATAAAAGTATAAAATGGGAACATATAATCATGGAATCATAGGAATGTATAAAGAACATATAACATGACATAAAAATGAGTCAAGTCTATTTTCCAAGACTATATAACATGGTGGACGAAGTCCCATAAAGGAACCAGGTTCAATCCCTATCCCAACAATACATCTCATGAGACTAAACATTACCTAATATATTTAAGCTCTATCTTGGACACAACCATTATAACATGTTCATGAATATGTGTGCCATATTAATAATAAACATATGGGTTGCCCATGGAAAGAAATGGGTATCATAATCATGTAAAAAGGCATAAAAATAAACATATCATAATTTTTCCATGAAATAATGAACATTAATAAGGGAAAATAGGCATGGATAATTATAATTTATGTTAAATTTAAGTGTAAAAATGTAAAATGATTGTTTTATAAACTTTAGAAATGAAACATTTTAGTGTGTTTTAAGGAGAATATTAAGGGAATTTAAAGAGGAAAAGACATATTTGTTTTCATAAAAACATAAATGAACCAAGATAGTTTTTCATGATAAAATGACTGATTTTATAAAAATAACGGTGCCTTAAGATATATTATGGAGTGAACTTGGAAGCGAGTAAGAAATCTGGGTGTTCCCTTGAATGAGGCTTGCTTATCCGGAAGAATTGAAAAGGGAACCTTTCTAAAACATGTATTAATCCATCAAAGAGGGATGGTATGATTTATATATATGATTTTGAAACATTTAAAAAAAATTTATATGAATTATATAAAAATAAATAAGCATTAAATTAGGTTAAAGAGAGATAAAGAGTGACCTGAAGGAAAAATGGAGGTTCGGGTAAAATCCGTTACCTTTTATCCAAAACAGTTCTCTACTTGATCTTAATATCATGGATAATCAAATTATATATATAAATTAATTCATAAAATTTTATACATGTAATTTATTTATTAAAATTTTATTAAGCTCATTTATGGAATTTTTTATGAGTTATAATATTCAATTTCATTATTTATGATTGCTCATTTTCTTAGTTTTCATCATCGGTTCGCTTGTATAAGAGTATAGAGGTTCATGTAAAATGGAAATATAAATCCAGAATTGAAGTTATAAGTTATTAATGAAAATACATAAGGTTAAAGGTTATATAATTTCTTTATTTATTTTATTTTAGGATGAATCATCAGGTAAGATGTTAGTGATAATCGTTTGGATTATTTTGGGTAGTTTTTGCTCATAATGAACTTGTTTTGTTTTATTATTTAACATAATGTGTATATAATTATTATAGAAAATTAAATAGTATTTAATATATATATTATAATTTTCTAACCATAAAAATTATTTTATGACCATACTTGAAGGCATTAATGGAAAATGAAAATTTTTCATCCTTGAAGGTGATAAATTAACATATCACGAATGATGTTTTGATTTTTAGAATAAAAGGGAGAGGAGAAGAGTTTAATGATTTATTATTACATTATAATAATAAAATTAAAGTATATTTTAGGTACTATAGTTATCATACTATTTGGATTATGGGAGGTGAGGAGAGAATAAGAAAAGAACTTGAAAAGAAATTAAAATAAAAGGAAAGAGGAATTTACCTCTTGAATTTATCCTCGTTGAAAACCTACTTAGGGAAAAGGTTTTGGTTTTTTGATGATACCAAGATCAAATTAAATTTATGAGGGGACTTGGGAATAATATTGGGCATAATTTTTATAATTCTAAAATCTTATAAGGTGCGATGAGTAGAGGTGGCGAGGGGTGGTATTTATAGAGGAGGTGATGGGTTTTTTCTCATTATTTTAATCATTAGTTTATTATTTTGCCTCAAGAAAAGAAATAGTTTTTATAATTGTGACTAAATATATTATCTACTAGATTTTATTTTTATCTAATTGTTCTTACATCATCATTACAATAATTATGACTAAAAAATGTACATATTTAGCATTTATTATAAATTATCATATATTACTATTCACAAACATTCAAGTATTTTAGAAAAATACAAAAAATTAACCCTAACCATTTTTTGATGTGTATAATTAGAAAATGAACTCCATTTTATGAATATAATTTTATAAATATGATAAATTTAATTTTTAATTAAAATCATCATTAACTCAAGAAATACCAATTCTAAAATTATAAATGATTTTATAACACTTTGAAAAATTAAATAAGGTCTCATAAAATTATCTTAAAATAATAATACAACAAAATATTAATTTATGAATACATTTTATGAAAATAAATTTTCTTTTAAATCATTATATTAATTATAAAATTCTAATTAAATATTTATAACTTACAAAAAATACTAATACTTAATTAATAATTTTTAAAACATTTATTTACTTATACTATGATATAATTATATCATAGTTTAATTTATAGTATGCCTATTTTTTTTATATTCATGGGTGAGGTTACTATTCTATTGACCAGTTTACTATTTATAAGGGTCATATTACTATTCCTAAGGTCAAGTTACTATTTCATCGGTATAAGTTCCTTAACTTCTATAAATACCTCTTATTCATTCAATTTTCATTTTTAATGTTTTTATCTTGTTATCTATGTAATTTTATATGATTATAATACATAACATAATTATAAGAAGGTAATTTTTATTGATAAATTTCCAGGTCATTACATTCTTCCCACTTATGAAATTTTACCCTCAAAATTTCATTTTAAAAAATAAACAGGTGAGGGTACTTATCCTTCATCACTTCCTCTATTTACCATGTTTCCACTTCATACTTATAGTTCCTCCACAGTAATTTTATTAGGTGAGTAATCTTATTGCATATAACTTTATCTCGATAGTCCAAGATCTTCACTAGTTTCTCCTTATAAGAGAGATCATTCTCCAATAGTACCACCTATAAATTCATTACATGTTAGGGGTCCAGTATGTACTTCATCAAGAGGGAAATGTGGAATATGTCATGTACTTGAGACATGTTTAGTGGAAGTGATAGTCAATAATCCACAACTACAACATGATCAATAGTCATAAATGGGTTGATGTACCTAGGACATATAATTCTTTTCTTAAGAAATATCATGATCATCTTCCAAGGAGATATGCAGATGAATATTATGTCTCTAGCCTTAAACTCAAGGTCCCATAGATGATTGTACGTATAGATCTTTTTTTGAATTTGGGATTCCTTGATGTTCTGTTAAATTGTTTTAACCCTTCCCACCATTTCTTCGACCATTTATGTTCCTAGAATCTTACATTCACCAACTTCATCCCAACACACTAGTGTTCTACATCTTTTCCCATAGAGGGATTCATATGGATCCATTTGGATGCTCGAGTGAAAACAATTGTTGTAAGAAAACTTAACTAGAGGAAGATGTTGGTCACATAATCTTTTAAATTCCATAGAACACGCTCTAAAAACTTCTTATAATGTCTAAATAGTCTTCTTAGATTGGCCACCAGTTTGGGGATGATAGGTTGTACTGAAGTTTAGCTCAGTGTTTAGAGAATATTGGAGACTTTTCTAGAACCTGGAGGTGAATCGTGGATCTCAATTAGATACAATTTTTAGTGGTAATCCATGAATCCTTACTAATTATTTGATTTATATTAGTGAAATTTTATCTAGTGAGAATTCCTCTATAATTATAAGAAAGTGAGCTATCTTTATAAGACGATCCACAATAACCCATATAGTATCATTTCCTCTTTATGTCCTAGAAGTTAAATGAAAAATTCCATGGTAATGTTCTCCCACTTATATTTTGGTATGGGTAGTGGTTGTATCATCCCCTAAACTTATTCCTTTCATCCTTCACTTACTGACATACCAGACACTTTGATGTATATTCAATGATCTCCTTTTTCATATTGCCCCACCATTAGTTCTCTCAGATATCTCATTATATCTTTATGGTCCTTGGGTGAATAGAGAAGGTTGAGCTATATACATCATTTAGAAGCTCTTTTTTTATTTTTGGATTGGATGGTATACATAGTCATGCCCCAAATCTTACAACTCCTTCCAGATCCATTTTTAACTCTAACGATTTTTCTTTTCTCATGGCTTCCACCTTCTTATGAATTTCCTCATCATTTCTTTGATAATCCTTTATTTTCTCCAAAAGGGATGGTTGAGAAATTATTTTATAAAGGATTAATTATTTTCCTTCCTTAAAAATTCCCATTTCCATCCTTTTTAGGTCTAAGAAGATTGGATCCTTCCCAATTGTCATTATTTATAAAGATATAAAATCTTATTTACTTTAATCATCTGCTACCTTATTTAGAGTACCAGGATGGTAGTGGACCGAGCAGTCATAATCCTTGATAAGCTCTAAAAATCTTCACTAGAGAATATTAATCTACTTCTATGTGGATATATATTTGAGACTCTTGTGATTAGTATATATCTCACAATTCTCCCCATAGAGATAATGCCGCCAGATTTTCATCATAAGGATCACAACTGGAAATTCAAGATCATGCATGGGATAATTTTTCTCATTAATTTTCAACTGACTTGAGTCATAGACTATCAATTTATCATTTTTCATTTGTACACAACCTAATACATTGTTTAAAGCATCACTTTACACCACAAATGGTTCCCCACTTTTTGGAAGTGTGAGTACTAGTACAGTGATAAGCCTCTTCTTCAACTCTTTGAAGCAGTCATCACATTCACTAGTCCATAAAAAAATTAATCCTTTCTGATTCAACTTGGTTAATTAGTTTAAAATTGTGATAAGTTCTTAAAAACTATTCGGTAATAACCAGCTAGACCAAGGAAACTATGGATCTCCATTACAAATGTTTTCCTAGGACACTCTTAAATTGCCTTTGTCTTGGAATGGTCTACAAATATTCCTTTTCTAGTGATAACATGCCCCAAGAATGACACTTCCTCCATCCAAAACTCAAATTTTCTGTACTTTGCATATAGTTTCTCACTTAGAATTTTTTTAAAAAAAATATTCAAATGCTTCTCATGTTACTCCTTTCTCTTGGAGTATATCGTAATATAATCAATAAAGACTACCACAAATGTTTTGAGGTAATATCTAAAGAATAATATTCATTAAGTATTTGAATATTTTTTTGATAATTAGTGAGTTTTAAGGGAATCACTATGAACTCATAGTGTCCATAACTTGTTTGAATGTAAGTATTGGGAATATCTTTCTTCCTCAACTTTAATTAGTGATATCCTGACCAAAGGTCCACCTGAGGGAAATAACAGGCCCCATGTGACTAATCGAACAAGTCATCTATCCATGGAAGGGGATAATTTTTCTTTATCATGATTTTATTGATCTCATTATAATCAATTAATAGGTGCATTGATCCATCATTCTTTATGAAAAATAGGAATAATGTGCCTTATGGTGAAACACTTGGGTGTATAAAACCCTTATCCAGATTCTCCTGTAACTGCTTCTTTAGTTCTTCCAGCTTAATAGTGGCCATTCTATAAGGTTTCTTTGATATAGGTAGAGATCTAAGAATATGTTCAATTGAGAACTCAACCTCTCGATCAAGAGTAAGGCTAGACAACTCTTCAGGGAACACATCAATGTAGTCCCTCATAATGGGCATGTATTCAAGTATGATTCTATCATTTGTCTCAATCATTTGATCTAGATATGCTTACTCATAAGGAAAAAATATCCACACTTAAGATGGTGATTATGATGAAAATTCATCCTCCTCCTTAAACTTTTATATAATTGGAGGATACTTCGATATGTGAAGAGTGATATTCTTTTCCCGACAGTTGATATTGGATTTATATAAATATAGCCAATCCATGCCCAAAATAGAATAAAACTCTACCAAAGGGAGTATGAAAAAATTTTATGGGAGGTTCAGTATTAAAAAATTAAATGGGGGAGGAGTTATATACTATGGATGCAATAATTTCTCTATTTTCTATTCTCACAGATAACTCAAACTATATTTTGAGGTGGTGATTGAATAGTACTACTAAAATTTCAATATTTGAAAGAATGCATAGAACTAGAATAAAATAGTATGTTTTCTATTTTTGAATGAATAACCAGTGTACCTATCACCACATCATTGTCAGGCTCCACCTCAATAGTAGTGATATAATATTCCCTTCTTTTCTTTCTTAGAGGTTGTTGTTGTTTATTGCCTCAAAAAACCCTTGACTCAGGGCAATATCTTGAATAATTATCACGATTCTTATAGTTGAAACACTACACTAAAGGCTGAGTGTTGATACGATCCTTCCTTTATTCCTCCGAATTAGTGGTATTATTCATATCCCTTCAGAATTTATTAGCCATATTCCCTTATCCTCTACATTTTAGGAATCGCTGGGTTCCCTTTAATTAGTTTCTAAGATGATTCTTTCCACACTTTTGATATGTGGGATGTTGGGTATTCTTTACATAAAAGGATTTATATGTTGATCCACCCATATTAAACTCCATTTCCTCTTTTTTTCCTAGGACCACAAGACCACTGAGAGTCTTCAATATCCATTTCAACCTTAATGACACAATAAAAAATATCCTCATAGATATCAAAATATTTAATTTCCAATGATTTTCATATACCCATCTTTAATCTTCTAAATAAGTGATCCACCTTACTTTCGATGTTCATGAAAAATCCATAAACATATCTTGAAATCCTTATAAAGTTTTCTTCATATACCCTAATAGACTCATATTCCTTTTTATTCAGTTTGAGGAACTCCATTTCCATTTTAAGATAGAGGGTTCAGGGAAAATATTTATTGAAAAATATTTTCTTGGAAGCTTTCCATTCCATAGAATCAATTTCCTCCTTGGACTCTGGGTTATTTATCAGTGCCCACCACTAATTATCTTCCCCATCAAAACGATAAAGTTCCAACACAAATTTCTCTTCTTTTGATCATTATAAGACATATAATATCTTCTAAATGTAGTTAATCCATTGTTCTGTGAGGAGGGGATTGTAATATCCACTACACATGGGAGGCCTTTTCTATATAAAGGATTCAACTGTAACATTATCTATCTTAGGACAAGGAGGTTGTTCCATGATATTCAAGTTATTATTCATAAGTTGAGTTAGTTGATCAAGTACTATGATGAAGTTTTGATCTCTCGTCCTCATTATATTTGGAATTTCATTAGGGAAATCATCACATTTCCTATCACATTTACTATTGGAACATATTATTTTATTTCCATCCGTTAACTAAGAAAAAGATATATCAATTATAGGGGCTTTAATACTTAGCTATTAATCATGTAAAAAGAAAAATTTAACATAATTGGACATGATTATAAAGGAAAAGTATATCCTAACTTGTGATTCCTAGGTTTCAATCTAGGTTATCCAAGATATATTTCCTAACATATACTCTGATGGTCATTTTTTTGTTCCCTTAATAATTGTTCAAAATGATCTTATGAATTTACCAAATCATATCTACCAGGAGTGTCAAAATAGGTGTGTAGTATGGTTTTTTTCATGTACCAGGTTACCCCGAGTTAGTCCTGGAATACCTTATCGAAGTTGTTACTCCTAGGTACATCTGTACCAGAACCACATCCACTTGTAGTATCCTGTCTGGGATATATTTTCTTGATAAAATAGTAAATATATTCTAAAAAAATTAGGGATTCTTTATCATACTTAATATTATACCTAAGGACTTCTATATAGTTTTGTAGTCCTAATCCAAAAAATAACTAAACTTTTCATCTAATACCAACTATAGTGAACCTAGCCTTTTACACAAATCATTACATGATTTTAAACATATTTAACCATAAAATTAAAATCTAGGGATTGTAATTTATAGAGTGTTTGGGAGATTAGGAACATAATTAAACATCATGAAACTAAAATAAAAACATATTTTATTTAATTTCCATAATGATATCATTTCTTCTATTGAGCTCATACATCTACATTGGATAACCTGGAGAATACATGACAAAATGGATGAGCTAAAAAACCTTGTAAGAAAATAACGATAGGAATAAAACATAGAAAAAGGGTTAGAAGGCATAAAAAGATAGAATAAGAGTCATCGAACAAGAATAAACATAAGTAATTATAACATTATAAACATGGTAACATATAATCACGACATTATAGGAACGTGGAAACAATATATAACATGATATAAACACGATTCAAGGATAACTGCGAAGACTATATAACACAACGGGCAAAGTCCCATAAAGGAATCAAATTCAATCCATATACCAACATGATGTATCATGAGACTAAAAATTAACCAATTAATTAGAGAACTATCTAGGTGTAACCATCATAACATGTTCAGGAATATGCGTGCCACATGAAGAATAAACATAAGGGTTACCCCCAGAAAGAAATGAGTATCATAATCATGTCATAAGGCATAAAAAAATGAGAATATCATAAATTATTTCATGAAATAATGGAAATTAATAAGGTAAAATTGTAAGGGATCATAATAATTTATTTCCAATTGAAGTGGAAACATGTAAAAGGATTGTTTAAAAAACTTTAGAAATGAAACATTTTAGCACAGTTTATGGAGAATATTAAAGAGAATTTAAAGCGGAAAATAAAAATTTGTTTTCATAAAACAAGAAATGAACCAAGATAATTTTTCATGATAAAATTAGTTATTTTAGAAAAATAAGGGTGGAATAAAATATATTATTGATTTCACTTGGAAGCAAGTGTGAAATTGGGAAGTTCCCTTGAATCAGGCTTGCTTATTGGGAAGAATTGAAATGTAACCTTTCTAAAACACGTATTACCCCATCAAAGAGGGATGATATGATCTAGATACATGATTTTGGAACATATAAACACAATTTATAAGAATTATATAAAAATAAAGCAGCCTTAAATTGGGTTAAAGTGAGAGAAAGAGTAACCCGAAGGAAAAATAGAGGTTCAGGTAGAATCCATTACCTTATTTTCGAAACGGTTCTTCACTTGATCTTAATGTCCTGGATAATCAAATTTTATACATTAAATAATTAATTAAGAACATTTTATACATTTAATTTATTTATTATAATTTTATTAAGTTCATTTATGGCCTTTTTTATAAGTTACAATGTTCAATTTCATTGTTTGAGAGTGCTCATTTTCTTATTTTTCATGATCGGTTCGCTTGTATAATAGTATGAAAGTTCATGTAAAATGAAAATAGAAATATATAATTAAAGTTATAAGTTATTAATGAATATATATAAGTTTAAATGGTTATATAATTCATTTTTTTATTTTGGGTGAGGATGAATCATGAGATAAGATGTTAGTGATAATCGTTTGGATTATTTTGGGTGGTTTTCGATCACAAGAAACTTGTTTTATTTTATTATTTAAAATCATGATAATATAATGATTAAAAACAATAAATAGGATGTAATAGATATATTATAATTTTTTTAACCATAATTTTTTTTATGACCATTCTTGAATTCTTTAATGGAAAATGGAAATTTTTCATCCTTAAAGGTGATAAATTAACACCTCACGATTGACGTTTTGATTTTTAGAATAAAACGAAGAGGAGAGGGGTTTAATGATAGATTATTACATCATAATAATAAAATTATAGTATATGTGAGGTAATGTATTTATCATACCATTTGTATGAGGGTATTAGGGGAGATAATAAGAAAATAACTTGAAAATAAATTAAAATAAAAGGAAAGAGGAATTTACCTCTTGAATTTATCCTAATTGAAATCCTCCTTAGGGAAAAGGTTTTGGTATTTTGATGATACAAAGAGCTCATAGAAATGTTTTTGGATCTTTTAAATAGTATTGGGTAGAATTTTGACAAGTTTAAAATCATTTAATGTGTGAGGAGAAGAGGTGGTGAAGGGTGGTATTTATAGTGGAGGAGATGGGTGTTTTCTCATTATTTTAATCATTAGTTTTTTATTTTGGATCAAGATAAGAAATATTGTTTATTATTGTGAATAAATACAGTAGTTAATGCTTGTGAGTTTTAAATATCAGTTCTTACCTCATTCTTACATAAAAATGACTCAAAATTTCATGTATTTATCATTTATCATAAATTATCATATTTTTTTATTCACAAAAAAATCAAGTATTTTAAAAAAATCCCAAAAATTTACCCTAACTATTTTTTAATGTGTAGAATTAAAAAATTAACTCCATTTTATGAACATATTTATCTAAATATTATAAATTTAATTTTTAATTATAGGCATCATTTACTTGAGAAATACAGATTTTAAAATTATAACTGATTTTATAACACTTTCAAAAATTAAATAAGGTCTCATAAAATTATCTTAAAATCATAAGACAAAAAATATTAATTTATGAATACATTTTATGAAAACAAATTTTCTTTTAATCGTTATATTAATTATAAAATTATAACTAAATATGTATAACTTATAAAAATACCAACACTTAATTAATAATTTTTAAAAAATTTTATTACTTATACTATGATATAATTATATCCTAATTTAATTAATAGGATGCCTAAATTTTATTTATAATTTCATGGGTGAGGTTACAATTCTATTGGATATTTTACTATTAATAAGGTTTATATTACCATTCCTAAGGACAAATTACTATTTCATCGGTATACGTTCCCTTAACTTATAAAAATATCTATTATTTCATTCAATATTCATTTATAAAGTTTGTATTGTATTATCTATGTAATTTTTTGTGATTATACTATATGACATAATGATAATAAGGTATTTTTTATTGATAAATTTTTGGGTCGTTACAATGATATTTTATATGTATGTTTTTCAAATGTTAAGCTCACATTCTTATACCCTTATAACCATGTTATGTCTAAGTGATCATTTATATCTCCCTTGTTTACCCTTACAGAGCATTCTAGATCACCCTTTATTATGTTTCCTTTCCCTAGGTTATTAAGAGAGGTTTTAAGTAGAGTTTTTCAATAAAGAGTTCTAAATGGGAAGATCTTTGCGGGAGATGTTGAATATCATTCATGACATAAGAATATTTTGTATCTATTCTATAAAGACACTAAATGTTTACAGTCCTTGGGTATGTATTTGTGAAATATATTGAATATTAATCTAAAATTATATAATATTTATTTATGAAAATCCTCGGCCGTTATAGTTGGTATCAGAGTAGGGTTTAGTCAATATTTAGAGATTAGGATTATTAAACTTTTTTGAAAACCCTATGGATAAGCCTAAGTATATGATAATATCCAAATGTTTTGGTAAGGAATTGATTATATGATATTTCTAGAAATACGTCCTTGTGGTTGTGGTTTTGGCACAAATGAATATATGGGTAATAACCCTGAAAATAGTTGGTTGAGTATATCTCAACCATCATTTAAGTACACTGTGAGTTTTCTCTTATTGTGAACCTAGTTTGACACTCCCATGGAATATGATTACATCAATTCATATTTCCTTTACAAACCATTATGAAAGATTTTAATAAATGATGATTATGGTTCAATTTGGTTAAGAATAAGGTTTCATAGATTGAAAATAATTTTTCTTGATTTTGATATCATATTAACATTTGTATAGTTTTCCACTATGATTATTATTGATCATACCATGCATTTTTCTTTTATTATATGGAAAGAACTAAAAGGAACTAGGTTAACATTAAATGTGATAGTCAATGTGTTGATGATAAACCCAATGGTATAATGAGTGAAGGATATTATGTTTATTCTAATTAGTTATCACAATATATGATTAAAAAATTTCACTATAAACAACTCTTAGAATCACCAAAGAAGATAAGGATAGAGTTTGTTGAGAGATCGGGTGGTGGAGACCCTGGAGACAATAAGATTAAGTTTCCTATATGTTGAGAATGTGGAAAGAATCACTAAAGGGAATTTATCAAAGGAATGATAATATGTTTTATGTCTAGAGAAGAAGGTCATAGGGTGAGTAATTGCTAAGGAAAAATAAATATTTTGATAGGGGACACACTGTTCATCTTGAGGTATTATTTATAGTTTAGTTTATTATATGTGGGGAACATGGCCATTATCCAATTAAATTCCCCAATACAAGAGCTAACTCATAGAATAAGGAAGATACTATCTTATAAAGATCGTTAAAGTGGAATTATTGAAGTATTTATACATTTTAATTCAATAATTATTCTGGAGAAGTATTTTTATAAAGATATTCTCGTTATAAGTTCCATGAAACATCTAAGGATTGTTTTGGAGAGGGTTTTATTAAAGGATTTAAAAGAATGTGTTGAATGGAACTGATGACTGAGAAAAGTGATTTAGTGGTAAGGAGATATTTTTTTGAGAATACATGATTAAGGTAAAGATAACAATTAATATATTTATGATGTTGAGATAATAATGAGATAAAGATATGTTTTATTATGATAAATTAAATGGGATAATATTGATGACTTTGGAACTAATTAGTGATTTGATCACAAAGTGGTGGATATTATCTTTGATGAAGTTTATTTTTTAGATTTTTGTAATATATTATATAAACTATGATTTTATTTAAGAAATGAGGAGAGAGTTAATTTAAAAAAAAATGCATGTTTTCATTAAGGTTTTATGGTAATTTAGGTTATTACCATGTTCCATGAGAATATATGATCATGGTATTCACATATTTGGAATGTGATGATAAAAGCTAATTTATATTGTTTGGGGGTTAATGTTAAGTTTATTTTGGAAATTTAATAACCTCATTTCTAAATTTTTAGAGTTTTATTTTTTCCAGAGTTATTTTAGAAGGGTTTTAATGTCAACAATTTATGGAATGGTTTATGTTGAACTTTGGATGAGGTTTTATAGATTAAAGTATAATTTTTCCAAATTAGATAACCTGTGTAAATAATTTGGTTTTGGTTAAAAAATAGTGATTTTATCAATGGGTTTTCATTCTTTTATAGAACTTATGATATATTAAATGTTAATTTTAGTCCTTTAGTCATGAAAAATTAATCTTGATTATTCATTTCTTGGGGTAAGAGAAAAAGTAAAAATTGATTGAAGCACAACCAATGGATGAAATTGTGCTTATGATATAGAAAGAAATACAATAAGTATATTTTAACAATTTCTCAATATTAATATTAAAATAATTCCTTAACATTATGAAAAAGATCCTGCAATAAAAATTTTATACTTTTACCTTCATTTTTAACGAGTAAATGGTCTTTTCACTTATCACATATTTATGGTTTTATAGTTGTTAAATTTCTATTTACCATATTCTGTATCACTCACTATTAGTCATTTGGAGTTAATTTTCTCTTATATGTTCATATTTTAACATCAAACCACTGTAATCCTCATCTAGGAACCTCATTTTATTTAATTTCAGGTAACCTTTATGTTTCTCACTTTCCCTTTTAAGAGATATTTTATTATTCCTCTGTACAATGTGGGTTTAGATAAAGTAATTTTCAAAAATGAAACCTTTCATGACCAAGAAAAAGTATGAGGTTGAAATTTATTTAAGTGGGGAGGGGGGGGGGGGGTATGTAACACCCTGAGATTAAAAAAGACTGTTTGATAGCATACAAGACACATAACACTAAGTTTAAATGAACGGTGAAATATTATAATTTAAATATAACAGTTATAACCTAGATTTTAAATTGGAATGTATGAATATGATAAAAAATATTATGAAATATATATAACGGTCCTACAAAATATAAATTTATTGATTAATTCTTAGGAAATAAGTACTCAATTTCTTAGTAAAGTTATTTAATGATTTGAAAATATGTTTTCGTAAAAATGTTGTTTTTATGAGTTAATATTATAATAAATTTCTAGAAACTTTAGAAAATATATTTTCTAAAAAAATTTCATTTATGAAAAAATCATTCCATAATTAGTTTAGAGTGAATTTTTGATTATTCTGAAAATATTGATTTTCTGGTGAATAATGAAAAACACTAATTTTCATTGAAAACTGTATTTTTATTTCAAGAATTCACAAAATACCATATTGTTTTAAAATGATTTAAAATTAAAATTAATTATATTATATTATTAATAATATAATTAAGCTCATTAAAATAATTTTTTTGTTAAATTTGGTATGAAAATATCTTTTTACTTAAAAAAGGATTTTTTATGGAAAACTATTTTTATGCATATAATATATATTTATCTTAATGTTTTTAAAAAATCCCCATTAATAAATTATTTTAATGATAATTATATATTATATATTTAATAAAATGTTTTTAAATTAATCTAATATTATTCTAGGAATGAGATAAGAATGAATATAGTTTTATTCTTAAAAATATACTTTTCTAAAAAGTTATTTTCATCACATTTTGAACGCTTAGCTTAAAATTAATATCTAAAAAATATAGAAATTTAATTTTATAAAATTTACTCCATATTTGGAATAATGAGGCTCAAATTTGGTAAATATTCCACTTTTATTTTTAGTCAATATGAATAGTAATAATGGTAAAATTTATCACCTTGATAAAGGGTAAATCAGGTTAATCTAGGTTAAAACTAAGTGATAAAGCCATAATTTTTCATCATAATTCTTATTGGATGATTTTAATTTACCATAATCACATTAGGCTCTAAATTAATTTTTTTAATATGAACTTTTCAATGAAAATTACCCATATAAT
This sequence comes from Viscum album, assembly GCA_963277665.1. Lineage (NCBI taxonomy): Eukaryota > Viridiplantae > Streptophyta > Magnoliopsida > Santalales > Viscaceae > Viscum > Viscum album. The sequence continues at coordinate 2,120,374,267 of OY728163.1, forward strand.
ATTTAAAACAATGAAAAATTCAAAATATCACTTAGTTACTTTTAAATACCAATTATCAATATACATAAGGAAAAAAGGTAATTTATAAACGAATATAAATGTATATTTTGAGTATAATTATATTATTTTAATGATTTTAAATTTATTTACAATTTTTTATAGGCATATAATTACTTAAATTCTTATAAAATGCAGACACGATATTTGTTCAATTTATTTAAAAATAAAATAAATAATTATAAAAATTATAAAAGTGATATAATTTAATTTTTTTAGAGTGTTATATGAATCTTTTAGATTATAAAAATATATCAGTTTTGTTTTAATGGATTATATTATAATTAAAAAAATTTATTTATGCCTTTTCAGTCAAATTAAATGATTAGTGTCAAAATTGATATTAATGATATTTTATAAAAAAAATATTTAATTAAATTATTTAAAAATAAGAAAAAAGTTAAATAGGAAAATATTGATATTATATGGTATAAAATTTCATCCCTTTTCCATCTATGATCCAATTATAAATTTATATGTAAAATTATAACCCGTTAAGAGTGAAAAGGATGTTATCATAATTAAGGTTAAAATAGGTCAACTAAGGGGATAAACCAAAAGATAATATTTAAAACAATACTTAAAACTATACAATTTTTTTTGATGATATTTATACTGAATAATACCTTATATTAAAATACATTTACATTTTTAATCATTTTTCTTGACAACGGATTTATTACATTTTAATCTTTTAAGAAATTTCAGGAGTACCCCTCCCCTCAATTATAAAAGGAAATCCTTCCTTTCTCTTCTTCACACCACTTTTAGCCTTATAGATTGAAAATAACCTACCAAAATCCCTGATCAAATTCATTATGTATATTCTCGAGGTTATGGTCTCCCTAAAAGACCAACCCTATGATCCTTAAGAGGAGATCTAAAGAGGTTTTTTTAAAAGAAGAGGTAATCACTTTAATCAATCACTTTATTTTTTATAATTATTATTTACCTACAATAAATATATTCTATTTATCATAAAATAATAAATTAATTATCCTAAATATAATTTAATGTTATTATTATTATTAAACCACAATTAAAGACCCTCTTTCCCATCAAATAGAAAGTGAAAGTATTTCTCGTGCGTACATATGACTTACTGTCTCCTCATTGCAATACAATTAATTTTCCAACACCATATTTTATTGATGATTATTATAATAGATATAATATTTATATATTATATTAATAACATAATTATTATTTTTAATGATAATATCATATTTACCTTCTCACCTTACAAACCTTTGGAAAACGATAACATTGCTCATACGTACATGTGAACTACCACCTCCACGAAGTGTCGTGATTCATTTTTCATCACTGCTTTACATGGATGTTAATATGGATGTATTTGGTGAATATATATGGTTTATATTATATAATAATTATTCTGTAAATGTGAATTATTATGTACCTTTTTTATCTCTATCCATTGAAAAATGAAAACAACATTCATGCATATGTATGGCCTACCATCTCCATGAATGTTGTACTTAATTTTTCTTTATCTAATTATATGGATGAATATAAATATGTATATATATATATATATATATTATATTTATATCATGATTGAAATTATATATATGATGGAACTATGATCAAATTATAAGTAACAAAACCACCGAACTAAAACATACATGAAAAATGAAGTACATATAACCTAGAATAGTGATTTTAATAAAGAATTTATAATAAATAGGTGATAAAATGTTATAATTAAATAATATATAGTTTTATATATAATATTATTATTTTTATATAGAATTATAATAAATTTAAATTTATTATATAGGAGGTTAGTGTGCTTTCAAAGCAAGTGGAACTCAAGGTATGAGATTTTCGTCTCACTTTTATTTTTGAGAGACACATTCCATATTCACCACTTTTTTATTTTATGTGATGTTTATAATTAACAAGAATTTATTTTATGATTGTTATTATGAAATTTATGGGATTTAAAATCTATATAAGGTTATTTATTTCGTGGGGATTATGATTCAATTGTTACCAAAGCGGTAAAGGGTTTTATGTTATGATCTCATTATTTATCGGGATTGTTTTTGATTAAGTTTCTGACGATGAATTATGATGATATAAATCCAAATAAACTAATTAATTTTATCATCCTATTGTTAATTAATTATAATAAACGTTTTTATTTCATTTTATTCACCTTAATAACCCAATAAATCGATTTTTTTTAAAGAAAATCGACTTTATTTTTCTCTTCGGTCAAATTTTTTTTTCTTACATATCCACGTTTTCTAATTTTTTCAAATAAGGTTTTTAAAATTATAGTATGATTTTTTAAAGTCATTTTTACTCATGTTTTACTTTTTATAAAATGGTTTAAAATTAATCGTACTTTCATTTTTCAATTGAGGTACTTTTTAACTTTTTTTAAAAAATTATAAAATGAATGTTTTTTAACTTATACGTCTTGAATGGGATTTCAAACCATCATGAACATTTAGTGTTTTGAAGATTAATTTAAAAATTTTTAAGGTTATTTTACAATAAAATTATTTACTTAATATTTGAAAAAAAATTATATTTTAAATAAATGATTTAATATAGAAAATTATTTTTTTCTTAGGAAATGTTCTAACTAATCTTTTAAAGACATTTTTCATATAAGATGACATCCTTTTTTGTTACTTAAGTTTTACTTTGTATATAAACTAATGATAACATAATTATTATTTATGTATATGGTTTATGTTTATGATGACAACAGGTTTATGAAACCTATTTCTTTTCTATGGGTTATGCTTTAAGGGAATGATAAAAGTTTTATGAAACTCATTTATTTTCCATGGGTTATGATATGATGAAATGTCTATGAATATAATTTATTTTCATGGGTTCTCATATGATGAATGTTTTATGGTATTGTGATAAACATATATATTATTTTGATTATGTTATGGGTGGGAATGGAATTGTATTTACCTCCAATGCCTTGGGTAAATATTGATATCTAATGAGATAAATAGGACTTGAATAGAGAGTAAACCTAGTTCAGTAAGGGAAGTTTTCCACTATGATATTCATGGGAGTGAACCTTAACTACTAAGATGGTTTGGGGAGTGAAACCAATCTAATATTATATAATTGTGAGTGAACATTGACTACTATTATGGTTTGGGGAGTGAACCCAATCTACTATGATAGTCTTAGAAATGAGCCTTGACTACTAAGGAAATGATTTTATTTATTTATGTATATGAAACAAACTCATGTCTTATGGAAATGATATACTCTAAAGGATTATGTAATTTTATTCCTTCATGATTTATATCTTATGAACTTACAAGTTTTATTCCATGACTTAATATTATGATCTTTTATATATAGAGTATGGTTTTCAAATGTTAATCTCATGTTCTCAGACCCTTATGACCATGTTATGTTTATATGATCATTGATATCTCTATTTTTACCCTTATCAAGCATCTGATATTACCCTTTACTATGTTTCCTTTCCCTAGGTTATTAAGAAAGGTTTTAGGTAGGGTTTTTCTATTAAGAGTACTAAATGGGATCATATTTTTTGGATATATTGAAGATCCTTCATGAGATAATAATATTGCGTATCTAGTATCCAGCGACACTAAAAATTCATAGTCCTTAGGTGTATGTTTTTGAAATATATTGAATATTCATCTAAAAATATGTAATATTTATGTATGTAAATCCTAGTTCATTATAGTACCTACTTCAGTTCCATGTCATAAGGAAGTCCATAATTAAAGTTTTAATCATGGGTTGGATACAAGGAAAATTCATATCTCTGAATAGTCACATGGACAACAAGACTTGGGTTAGGATACAAGTCCGTCAATCATCGTCTTTATCATAGGTCATGACACAAGGCCATCACACCATATATCTATCATGGATTGGGACACATGGAAATTAGATCCTGCCACCACCTTTTGGGTCAGGCATCATGACCATGATACCCATGTCTGGTTTCTAAGTCTGTTATCATCATCATCACATGTTTCACATGGTCCCCATCTAAGGTCCAACAAATCCATGATAGTCCACCTACTACTTTATACTGGAATAAAAACCTCTATAGGCTATATAATCACATAGAATAGGGAATAAAACATACATGAATAAAAATATCATATCAAGCATGAGTATTAATAGCCACACACACACACATACACCATTGTGTGTGTTATCAATATCAAACATGGGTATCATAGACAACACACATATAGATACACCCATGTGTCCATGATTAATATTAAACACGGATATCACAGAAAACATAAAAAAACACACTTGTAATTAATATCAAGGTATTAAGATATAAAAGGTCATGATATTGTAAGAACTTCCTACCTATAGTGAATTGATTCCAAATGTTAATATTACTAAGAGATGATACCCAAATCCCAACCACACACAAAATAGATCAATCATGTATTCTATAGATCCATATAATCAATCACAATTAGTCTCAAAAGGGATTATAAAACAATATTCAAGAAGGATATGGTGACATAATCTTAGAATCAATTCAACTTACCAAATTAAAAACATTGTTAATGGAAGATCTTGATCTGATCTAAGTGTGGTTTCTTACTCTCTAGACCCAGATATATATCCTTTTATAAATAAAAAATTCCTCAATATATCACATTAAAATACATAGATCTTACCATGAAATCTTGAATATATGATTCTTTCCAATAATAGGTTAGGATATTTATAATAAATGTGAGGTGAAAAGGAAGAATGACCTATTACCTTGAATTATCACAGGATAAAACTTCTAGATCCACTAGAATTAGAGTTCATAGGGACAAGAATCACAAAGGACCACCACTTTATCCTCTAGGTATGATATCCCTAGGTTTATAAAGAATAATGAAGAGGTTTATGGAGTTTTTGGTTTAAAATACCATTTTTTGGATTAATTAATTTTTCATGCAAAGTTTGGTCATAAAGTTTACTAAACCATGAACCAACCATGTGAGGCTCACTACCTCTTGAGGGTATCCACATGGGTTATTAATCCATGATCCAAACATGCACTATCAAATACACTCTTCAATAAGATACATAGTTTCTTAGGGATAACCTCATGGTTGTTCTAAACTTTTTTCAAACTATGTAACCCCTTAAAGGACTCTAAAACCCTGTAAATATATCCAGAAGATTCCCAAGAATTCCCCCAAGTAATGAATAACTAAAAATAATTAGAAAGTATATGAAAATAAATCATAATTTAACTAAAATAGACCAATAAATTAGAACATAAAAGTTATATTTTCAAATACCCTCATCCTAGTATCCCATGGCTAGTGGTTTATCAAATTGTCACTATATAAAAGAAATCACATCCTAATGGATTGAATAGTTTAGTAGTCTTTGTAAAATATATGTATACTTTAATTTCACATTAAATTTTAAAATTTAAAATACAATATTGTATTTTATTGATAAAAAAATTGTCTCCTTTATAATATCCCCGCATCTAAATCATAAAACACTTCTTGGTATCTTGGGGAAAGAAAACATAAAAAAATGGTGAGATCATATGCTCAGTAAGGGTATGCATACAATAGAATCTTAATAAGAAATAAATAATATGTAAATAGTAAATACTGATCAAATAATTCTATATAAATAATCTCATAAGCTAGAAAATTAATCTTTGATTTCATAACAAATTACATAATCACATGTTTATCAATAAATGATTTCATAATGATGGAAAGAATAATGATGAACATATGAAAATACCACCAAGGACTTATTCTATGACATCCACATAAATGAGTAATACCTCAACCAAAACCCAAGCTAGTTTGTCTCATGGGACCTACTAATGCATCAAGGGGCTATAGTAGGCCCCACCTGCCACTTACTAAGTCTAATGAATTTCTCATATGAAAGGGGTGAAACATAATCAATATAGAAATTAATATTGAAACTAGCATATGAAATGTTAATGATTTCCTAAATCAATAAAAATAGTCATAAATATCCAGATTAATATGACAAATAATATCAAAATAGCACATCCCTAGTCAAATTGATCATAAACAATCTAGATAAATAATAAGGATGGTACCATTACAACATATTACTAGATGATTATAAGTAGAATAAGGGTTTTTGATGTTGATGAATATAATTTTCATAATAATATCATTAAAAATATTATTTATCATTATATCTCACCCCTTTATTATGTTTTATCACCCATTTATTAACAATTATTTGGTGAAATCATTTTCTAAGTGATAATTGTTTTATTTTACATGTATGTTTTGGTTTGGTAGGTTTGATCATTATACATTGATTATGGTTAAAAAAGCTATAAAATGTAAATAATTATAAAAATATAATATATATTCATTATATATGTATTTATAGAAATCCATAAAAGTTAGAGGTAGGACAATGAATTACACCGTTCATGGAGACGGTATTCTGTACATATGCTTGAATATTGTTTTCATTCTTCTACTGATAGAATGAAATATAGGTAAATAATAATTCAACTTCCTAGAATAATTATTATATAATATAAATCATATATATTCATATTATCAATCATTATTTCCATCCTATTAAAATAGAAATAAAAAACAAATCACATCGCTTTGTGGAGGTGGTTGCCCACACGTACGCATGAGCAGCGTTATCATTTCCCCAAAAGATTGGAAGGTAAAAAAGAAGGTATGATATAATCATTAAAGAAAAATAATTATTTTTTAAATATGATATATAATCATTAAACCCATCATAATTCCCATCTATAAATTATGGTGAAGAAAAATGAATTATATCGCTACGTGGAGATGATAAGACGTATATATGCATAATCAAAACATTCACTTCTCATTTGATGGGAAATAAGGTGGATACTGGTGGTATCATAATAATGATAACATTTTAGTATATTTAGGATAATTATTTTATAATTTTATTATAAATAACATATATTTAGAAGAGGTATAATAATAATTCAAAAGAAAGTGACCAGTTACATCGATTACCTCTTCTTTGGAAAAACTCCTTTAGATCTCCTTCTAAGGACCCTATAGTTGGTTTGTTGAGAATTATAGGACCTCTAGAATGTGTATGATGAAATATAGAATATATATTTATATGTTATGGTTGATATATAATGATCAAATTAGTGTAAATAAGTGAGGGATTAGGTTCCCTTTTATAATTGAGGTATGGGGTACACTTGGGATTTCATCAAAAAATAAAATATAATAAGACTATTCTTGAGAAAAATGATTAGAAATAGTTATTAATTCAAATAAAAATTTTATAAGGTTTAAATAACATCATGAAATGAAATTTATACAAGTTTTGGTATCATTTTAATCCTTATCTTTTTTATTAACCCCTCGGTTAATTATTTTTAACCTTAACCGTAATAACCACTATTTTAATCACAAAGGGTTAAAAATGTTACTATAAATGGATAATTAACTCATTAATGGACCATGGATGATGTTTTAAACCATATTAAATTCAAAAGGATGAATATAATTTTTTTATGAATTTTAAAAAATGTAATAAACTATTATTTTGATTAAATATCATTAATGTGAATTTTGACACAATTCATTTAATTTGACCTTAAATATATCAATAAAAATGAGTAATTTGATTTTTATTATTTAAAACATGTATAATATATATTATATATCTATAAAATCCATGATAAACATTAAATAATTAAAATTATATCACTTTTAATATTTTTGAAATCATTTATTTTATTTTTTTGTTAATTAAATAAATTCTGTATTATCGTCGCACAAGAATTTAAGGTAATTATATAATTTCTAAAAATGAGAAATAAATTTATATCATGATAAAAAATTAATTAAGATCATAATTTAAATTTATGTTAATTCATATATTTCATTTTTTCCTATGTGGACATATAATATATATTTTAAACTAAGAGAGTGATATTTTGTAACTTTCTTTGTTTTAAATATTATAAGGGTAATTTACATGGAAAAATGTCCATTGAACCATTATATTTAGAGACAAATATGATTATGTTAAAATTAAATTCATCTTTTAAAAATTAATATGAAATATTATAACATTATAATTTAGTTTTTACCTAGATTAACCCAATTTACTCATTATCATGGTGATAAATTTTATCACGATTACTATTCATAATGCCAAAAAATGAAAGAGAAATATTTAATAAATTTGAGCCAATTGATTAAATATATGTAATAAATTTTACCAAATTAATTCTCTTAAAATTTCATAAATTAATTTTAAAATAAGTTTGCAAAACATGATGAAATCCTCTTTTTAGAAAAATACCATTTTTCTAAAAAATTGTTTTTTGCATAAAAAATGTTTTTATACCAAATTAAATTATGAAATTGATTCAAATAAAACAAATTGGATTAATAATAATATTATATAACTAAATTATATAAAACTATATTAAAATAAAATGAAACATTTCAAATGGTTGCAATAAAAATACAGTTTTCAATAAAAATAGTAATTTTTCACTATTCACTAGAAAATAAATCTTTTTAGAAAAATATAAAAATTTAATCATAATATAATTTTGATATGATGATTTAAAACATGATATTATTATTATAAAATAAATTTTTTACAATTTCCATAAATTAATTATAATATTTTCTCACAAAAAATAATTAGAATCATTTTTGAAGAAAACATATTTGTGAAGCATAAAATAACTTCACTAAAAATTGATTAATTATTTAATAATAATTAATAAATGAATTTTTATTTACTAGTTACTTTATATATATATATATTTCATAATTCATTTAATACTATTCATTCCCACCAATTTAACATAAATGTTATAATGTTCATATTTAAGTAATTCTGTTTTTGGTTTTATTTAAGATCAGTGTTGTGTGTTCTATATGCTATCAAAAATAGTTTTCTTTTAAATTATAAAGTTGTTAAATTTGACCCCATTAAATAGATTTTGTCCTTAAAATTTGAACTTGTGAACGATAATCAAGGGTTTGACATTTGAAAATACCTTTATGGAAAACCCAGATAATAAAAAGGGTTAATAAAACTTCCTCTTAAAAAGGGGGAAGGGGGAATATGAAGGTCATCACAAAATTAGGTTTCCAAATAGGGTAAAATTAGTGGAAAGTAAAAATATGGACATGAAAGATAAAGATAATTCCCAAGTAATGATAAAGACAAATAAAGAACATGGTCATGAGAAATTTAACCATTATAAAACCAAAAATCTTTAATGGGTCAAAAGGCCATTGATTTATCAGTAATAAAATTAAATAGAGAAATTTTTTATTTCAAGGTTGTTTTCATAAATTTAAGGGGTTATTTTAATATCTAGATAAATCAATCAAGGAAATAAACTTGCTTGAGTTCTTTCCATACCAAAATCTCAACTCATTATTTGGATATTCTTTGATCAATTTTCTCTTCATCTCTTATACTAAGAAATATATATTCGAGATGATGATTTTTTTATGCCTGAAGCTCTAAAATAATATTTTAACAAATCATAAGATATATAATCCATTACTTCATCCTTTAAACATTTACCAAAACCAAAATGGTTAGCACAATTTATCCAATATTATAAATCATACTTTAACCTCAAAAAATAACATTCAAAGTTAAAATAAATCCATTACATAATTATCTAACATTAAGGATCCTCCAAAATATTTCTAACCAAATTCAAAAATCAAAAATTTAGGAATAATGCCACTAAATTTCCAAAATAAACTTATCATTAATACCCCATAAAGTGAATATTAATTTCAAATGTATATACCTTAATCACATGGTAATAACTTGAATCACCATAAAACCTTAATGATAAAAATGCATGCTTCAAAAAATAAAATCTTAGATTATCGAATTTATTACATGAATAAAAAATGTAGTAAAATACATCATCAATCAAATTAATAACCATTTTAAAGGTCATAAATACTATCCCATTTACTTCCATCTCAACATCAGAAACATATTAGGGTTATTATTACCTTTTTCAAGTGTTATCCAAAAATACAACCTTAACACTAATCAATTTTCTTGGTTATTGGTACCATTCAATATATGATTTCATATACTTAAAGAAAAACCAATGCAGTATAATACTTATATGTTTCATGATTATTATAACTAGAATATCATTTGTAAAAATACTTCTTCAACATAATCCATAAAAAAATTAACCATTCCACTTTGGTAGTAGTAATAATATAAGCTTCACCTTTATCCCTTAGTTTCTTTCGAGGTATATTCCCCTGAAGCTTGGGAAATTAATTTGAATAGTTCCCCATATCCTAACAATTTAAGAATTTCACATTGGAAAATTATTTCTTGAACTTGAAATCACAAGCCTGGTGACCTATCTCTCCCATTCCTTTTAAGAAAGTACCAAGGTGTTTATTTCCATAATTATCACATGTGTAAAAATCCTTCTTTTTCTTCTTCAACTTATCCATTTTTTATCCTTTTCCCTATTCTTATCTTTATTTCCTTTAAAACCATAATACTTTTAGAATTATTTATTTTTCTAGAAATCACATGATAAAATATCACCATATATTGATAATATTTGGGAGAACAATTCCTTTATAATGATTGGATTAATCCCATAAAAGAAATGATCAATCATACTCTTTGGATTACATATGTAATCCATGAATTCCCTTGATAACATTGAAAAATTAGATTCATACTTAGAATCATTTTCATCTTCATTTTTGTCATATAATTAAGAATTTCATCTCAATATCTTCTCATTGTTTTTGGGGAAAATATTTTTCCATGAAAAGTTCCTTAAAATACTTCCATTCCATGCTTGTTATTTCCTCCTTATCCTTAATTTTTTTAATCAATTACCACTATAGATTTGAATCCCCTGAGAGATGATAAAATACCATGAAAACAATTTCGGTTTCATTAATTCAGAAATCAATAAATATATTATCTAAGAAACTTATCAATTTATTGATTATAAGTGGATTTGTTTTCCTGTTAAATGATAGAGATTTCTAATGCATAAAGTGGTCTAACATTGTTACACCTCATTTTAGATCATTAAGCTGCTATATATAAAAAAGGTTATTGCTCAAAAACATGAGTGGGTTTCCCAAATATAGTTATAATTTGTTCACCTCTATCTGTAACTATAGCTCTATATTTATTATATTTCCCAAGAGGGTAATACCAATATGGATTACATAAATTAATATAGTTTCCATCCCTTCCTATAGATGCAATTTATAAATAATGGAATACAATAGATTAGATTTTGAATTATATTTTATATTTTCAAAACTAGTGAAACACTTAACGTAAATTGACAATTTATGTATAGCTAATCTCAAAATCGTAAGATTGGTTTATTTGAGATTATTATCAAATTAAATCATAGGGTTATGTTCCCCAATATACATTTTTCTAAATCTAGTTCCCAAGGTTTCTACTAAAATTACTATGATACCAATTGTAAAAACCCTAGACATAGTAGCTTAGGACCAATGTTTAATTTATAAAATTGGAATTAGATACAAGGAATCAAATACCAAAGTACTGAATAGTTTAGTAGTCTTGATGAACAAGATATATAATTTAATTTCATATTACATTTGAAAATTTAAAATAAAATATAGTATTTTGTTGAGAACACCATTGTCCCATTTAGAATATCCCTGAATATCAATCATAAAAAACTTCCTGATATCCCTAGGAAATAAATAAATAAAGGGGTAATATTATATGCTCAGTAAGGGTATTCATATAATAGAATCTAAATAAATAAAAAATAATATAGAAAGAATAAATAATGGTAAAATAATTCCATATAAATAATCATATAATCTAGAAACTTATCTATGAATATCAGGGAAAATTATATAATCACATGGATATAAATAAATAATTTCATAATGATGTAATGAATAATTATAAACATCTGAAAATATGGTCAAGGACTTATGTGATGTAATTTACATAAATGGGTATGCCATTGTCCAAAACCTAAGATAGTTTGTCACATGAGACCTACCGATGCATCAAGGGGCTATAAAAATCCCCACCAATCACTTGTTAAGACCAATGCATTCATTATCTGAAAGGGTTAAAACATAATCAATATAAACATTCATATTGAAACAAAAATATGAAATATTAATAATTTCCAAAACCAATAAACATAATAATAAACCATCCATAGTAATATGGCGAATGATATCAAAATAGTACATCCCCAGTCAAATTGAAATTAAACAATCCAGAGAAATAATAAGGATGATATAATTATAACATATTCCCAAAGGATTATATGTTAAATAAGGGTTATTGATTTTTATGGATATAATTTTCATAAGGATATCATTAAAAACATTTTTTGGGGGAAAATAACATTTTCACTTTGGAAATTTTTTCATGCCATATAAGTTAAAAAAACATTCCTTTCACACTATTGTAAAGAAAAGGTTAAGAAGTACCTCATTCAGAACACAACAGAAATATTACTTTTGTTTTTTTTAAAGTGAAACATTGGTGAAAATGGAATTTAAGAATTTTAGGTGAATATTAAAAACATTTTTGAAAATAATTTTAGAAAACATGGATATGGAAGAGAATATTCCTTGGTGGATACTTAAATATAAGGACACCTGAATGTTGACGAGATTGTGAAATAAACCCTTACCTTAGGTTTGATTTCATCTGTACATGTTTAAAAATCCTATAAAATAAAATTATATTTATTATAAATATATTATAGAATAATAATCATATGTATCATACCATATATTATTTACTTAAAATATTTTATCAACCATTTATTAAAAATTATTTTTTAAAATCATTTTTTTGGTTGATAATTGCTTCATTTTTTATGTATGTTTTATTTTGGTAGATTTAGTCTTTATAATTTTATTGTGGTTAAAAAATATCCAAAATTTTATTAATGTTATAAATATATTATATATTAATTATATTTTTATTTATATTAATACATAAAATTTACAGGTAGGAGAATGAATTACACCATTCCTGGAGACGGTAGTCTGTATGTACGCGTGAGCGTTGTTTTTATTCTTCTATAGATGGAACTAAAGAATGGTAAATAATAATTCAAATTTATAGAATAATTATTATATCATTTAAATAATTTAAATTTAGCATATCTATCCATATTATAATTGAAATAAAATTGAAATGAAAAATAGATATCTAAACTTTGTGGAGGTGGTAGTCTACACGTACACATGAGAAACATTATCATTTCCCAAAGAATTGGAATGTAAGAAGGTAGATATGATATAATAATTTCAAAATAATAATTTTTTTAAATATAATATATAATCATTAAACCCATAATAATTTATATTTATAAAATATGTTGATGAAAAATGAATTTTATCTCTACATGGTGATGGTAAGCCTTGCCTATACACGAGCGACACTTTCACTTCCCATTTGATGGGAAAGATGGTGGATAATGGTGGTTTCCTAATGTTGATAATATTTCATCATATTTAGAATAATTATTTTATAATTTTATGATAAATACCATATATTTATAACATGTACAATAATAAGTAAAAACAAATTGATCGGTTAAGATGATTACCTCTTCTTTGCAAAAACTCATTTGGATCTCCTCTTAAGGATCCTAGAGTTGGCCTTTTTAGGAGAAAAAAAATCTAGAATATAAATAAGGAATTTTATAATAGTTTTTTTCAGGGTATTGCTGAGATATAAGGATCAAAGTGGTGTAAATAAGTGAGGGCGGAGGTTCCCTTTTATAATTTAGGTTAGATGAACCTTTAGAATTTTATAAAAAATAAAATATAATATTACTATTCTAGAGAAAAAATGATTCCAAATGAAAATTAATTCAAATAAAAAGTGTATAGGGTTGAAATAACACAAAAAAATTAAATTTTCACATTTTTTTGATATCATTTTAACACTTAATATTTTTATTAACCCTTTGGTTAATTTGTTTAACCATAACCATGATAACCACTATTTTAATCATAAAGGGTTAATAATATTACTATAAATGGAAAAGTGACTCATAAATGGAACATGAATGATTTTTTAAATAATATTACATTCACATGGATTAATATAAGATTTTTATGAATTTTAAATAATTAATAAAATATTGTTTTGATAAAATATTATTAATGATAATTTTGACATTATTTATTTAATTTGATTTTAAATATATCAAAAAAATGGGAAATTAGAATATAATAGTTTAAAACCTATTTAATATTTAATATATATCTATAAAATTTTGAGGAAACATTTTCTTATTCAAATTATATCACTTTTAATATTCTTAAAATCATTTATTTTATTTTTCTCATAATTAAATAAAAACTGTATTAGCGTTGCTTATACATTTAAGGTAATTATATAATTTTTTAAAATTAGAAATACAATTTTATCATGATAATAATTTCATTAAGATCAAAATTGAAATTTATTTTCTTTAATATATTAATTTTGTCCCTTTGTGGACATATAATCGATATGTAAAACAAAGAGAGTGATGTTTTGTAACTTTCCTTGTTTTAAATATTAGAAGGGCCATTTTAATGGAAAAGTTTCCTTTGAATGATTATATTTTTTTTGACAAATATTATTAGGTTAAAATTAAATTCATCAAATAAAAATTAAGATGAAATATTATGGCCTTATCACTTAGTTTTAACCAATATTAACTTGATTTACCCATTACTGAGGTGATACATTTTACCCTGGTTACTATTCATAATACCTAAAAATAAAAGGGACCTATTTATTAAATTTGATCATCTTGATAAAAAATATGGAATTAATTTTATCAAATTCAATCTCTATAAATGGTATAAATTAATTTTAAATTAAGTATTCAAAACATGATAAAAACCACTTTTTAGAAAAATACAGTTTTTATTAAAAATACATTTTTGTATAAAAAATTGTTTTATATAATATTAAATTACGAAATTGATTCTAATTAAAATAATTATTTTATTCATAATATAATATAACTAATTATACTTTAAAACCATTTAAAAATAAAATGTAACTTTAAAAGTGGTTGAAATAAAAAACATTTTCAATACAAATTAGTATTTTCACTATTTACTAGAAAATAAATCCTTTCAGAAAAATCAAAAAAAAATCACCCTAAGATAATTTTGATATTATGATTTAAATTTTTTTATTATTTTTTGTAAAAGATAATTTTTATATGTTCCAAAAAATAATTATTATATTTTCTAACAAAAAGTTGTAAAAATAATTTTTGAAGAAAATGCATTTCTAAGGCATGAAATAACTTTTCAGAAAATTGATTACTTATTTAATGTTAATTAATAAATGAATTTGTATTGTTATGATTATTTATATATATATATTTTATAATATGGATTATACTATTCATGCCTACCAATTTAACGACTAGGTTATAATGATCATATTTAAATAATAATGTTTTGGTGTTCGTTTAAGGTTGGAATTGCATGTTGTATATGATACTGAATTTGGCATTCTTTTAAAATATCAGGGTGTTACAATATTCACTAAGCATAGTATATAATTTTTTTAATCATTCTATTTCTTATTTCAAAACTCTATTTTATTAAGGTGTACTTTGTGTAGATAAATTTTTATTATAGCCATATTGTGAACATATAGATTCAAATTCTTAATTCTCAAATTATTGGATATGATCACTTATTAAAGTTTTAATTTTAAGTCCACTAATATTCTCTATAAAATTTGAAAATTTATAAAAATAGAGAAGATACTTACATTTTTTATTTAGAAAGCATTCCCATTTGTATCTCGAATAAAAATCAACAAACACATAAACATATTGTATTCTGTTTAGGCTAGAAAATCATGAAGTTCCAAGAAAATCCATGTGAACCTATTCAAATGGTTGAGAGGTTGAGACCTATTTCTTTGATTTTAAATAAATTCTTTATTTCTTTTTCTTCTTAACAGGGATTTCAAACTTTGTATTTTTAATTTTTTAGTTAGATTCCTAAGAGAGTGTATGTTACAGTGTCCTAGTATCCCATAGAAAAAATAATATTCTCTATAAAAATTACCTAATAAGTAATTTTTTTGAGAAAATAATGAATCAATATTAACAACATAAAAATTAAAATTTCTTAAAGCAGTAAACACTAAAACATTCTTGGAATCATAAATCTAACAAGAATTATTCTAAAATTTAACATGATAGTTATTATCACATAATTAGAAAATACTAATAATATTATATATCAATCCATCCATAAATACAACTTTATAAATAAAAATAGTTTCAAAGTTACCAATTTTTCTAAGGATAATTATTTTTACCTTCGCATTATCACTAAAAGTGACATGTCCTCAATCCACTTTTATTAAACTTATGAAACATGAGAAATAACTATTAATATGTCTCGAACATCCACTATCCAGATAACATAGAATTTTTCCAAATCACTTTAAGAAATTTATCTATACAAAATAAAATAAGAAATCATTTTGGTACCTAGATTTTCTTGGGTCCAGAAAAGTTAGGAATCAAAGCCTCAGGAATCCATATTTTTTACAATCTTGTTTAGTATATTATTAAGATATTTAAATAGAAAAATATTCTTCTTTTGAAAATAATGGAATAGATTTTCATGGATGGAAGTCATTTTATTTTTATATATTATGATCTTATTTTCTAAACTTAGAACCAAATAGTTTTTATAATTCCTTCTTTACGGTCTAGATGTATATCAAAATCTAGTATTAAGTTTCAGAGATATCTAAATTTCCAAAATCATATTCAATGTATTTGATCCATTTTTTTAAATTTTATAAGTATTTTTTTAGTTTCCCATTTTACAATTTTAAATATATATTTTCTTTTAAAATGTTGTAATTATTTTGTTTTTCAATAGAATGGTCATTCTTAGTATTGTAAGATAAAGTATTAACATTTTTCAAATTCTTATATTTATCTTTAAGTTCATTCATGGTGTATTCTGGCATAGAGTAGTATTATAAAAGTTCCTAATTTTACATTTTAGTATCTTATTCAATAACATTATGGCATCACACATTTTTAATATATGTTTTTAATATATTTCCTTAAAAAATATTACATTAATAACTTTTAAGGAAATTTTAATGTCTTGTTTCTTGGAATATAAGTACATAATACATTAATTAAATTATAAATGAATAAATTAAATCATCAATTAATCCTTTTTAAATACAAATTTATTATTAAAACCTAAGTCACCTCACTGTAAGTAATTTCTTTGGGATATTCATTAATAGAAAAGGGTGATCATAAAGACCAATAAAGGATAAAAAAAGAAAATAAAACATAAATGATCATCCTGGATAAAATATGAGGCATAACATGATAGAATAATAAAAAAAAATTTATATAACATGTAATTTTTTTTCCAACATTAATATGATACATTCATAAACATGTCACCAAGGTTTATCATGAAGGTGTTATAGAACATAATTACCAGGGTTATTCCCCAAGGAATCATAAAACATATCATCTATACCGACTAATTCATTACCCAATTCATTGGATAAATATAATGATGACAAATTCTTATGTCTTAATTTATGTGAGAAACATCAATCATAATAAATAATTTTATCAATAACCCAAGGAGAATAAAGAATAAATTTCAAAAAAAAAAACATTGAGTATAGATGTGTTAAAAACTTGAACACTACATCATCCATAACCCATGAAAAAGTAATATGGGTTTCATACATATAAATAAAAAATAAATAAATTACTTTAAATCTAAGTGAATACCCATATATAAAGAAAGGGTTTGGGTGTTTACAATTTAGAATATTTTATATAAAATAGATAAAGTCAAGAAATGAATTTTGTAACATAATGATATAAAATGTTGATTAAGGAAAGGGAATAATGAGAGGTAAATAAGGTATACCATTGATAAAACACTATTTTGGTAGTAATGGGATAAATAAAAGTATTCAAAAGGAAGGTATTTTAACTTTTATGTGGCATATCATAAAGAGGTGAATGAATGGAAAATAATAAGAGAAAGGTTCCCTTGTTATGGGTTCATAAATCTTGGATAGAGAAACTATAGGCCTTGGAGACACCTTATAGGAAATTTAGATAGGGGAAATGAGCATAATTTTATTCTTAAGTGATTTGGAGTGGATAGGAATGGGAGTATGGGTGGGTATTTATAGTAAAAGAAGTGAAATTGTTTAATAATTTCTAAATATAGGTCTTGGAATACTATGTTGTGGAAAAGGAAAAACCATTGGATTATCCCTAGTTTTTCTCATAGATTTAGACATTTAAGTCATCTTTTATAATATTTTAATTCATTAGAACTAAAATCCATCTTTAATACCACTTTTTTCCATAGAAAAGTAAATTTTCTATAAATTATAGTTTTTAAAATTTTATTTTCTATTTTAGACTTTGGAAAGTGATTTATAGGTTTGGATATTTTATATTCTATTTATGGTCATGGATTTAGTTTTATTAATTGTTAAATAATTGTTACATATTTATGATATCACAAGACATACGAAAAAAACTACATTTTTTACTATTTACTAAAAAATAAAGTATCTTAGAATTTTTTTAAAATTTCCCCCTAAACTAATTTTTATGGAATGATTCCAAATATAATTTTTATTTTATCAAAATAATTTCCTAAATATTATAATTTTAACTTTTAAAAGGAAAATTCTTATTTATAAAAAAATAATAGTTTTTATGATATAACCTACTTTTTGACACCTATAAAAATTTCCTAGGATATTATAAAATTATATTATCATTTATATTTAAATAAATAGTGTTTTATAAGACTATTTCAAGAAATTAAATTATTTTAGAATATATTAATTTATTATAAAATCATGTCTATTTTTAAAAAATACAATTATGTTTTATTTGTATACAAAAATCTATTTATCAAAATCAACTTATATTCATGTATATTTTATTAAATAATATAATAATGAAAATGAATTGTGATGAAATAACTATTTATTTATAAAAATTAAATTATAATATAATGATACTAAGGTCTAGATACATAACTACTTATTACACTATCATACACTCTAATGGTAAGGTGTGTGATGGTGGTAATTTCATGGGATGGCTCAACTAATATTGACCTATTGGTGAAATCCACTAACTTGGACTTCTCTCACTATCCATTTCAATCAAGCCTCACTTTTTGAATCTATGATTGGTATTTATTAGGGTATAACCCCAGTGATGCTACCTCCCTCCTAAGTTTTGGAAAATTGGATTCAAAAGGAATGATCCTACTATCTAAGGCCATCATTTTGACCTTAAAAATAAATTATTTTTTGTCATTACCCTTTATAAAACATAATTATAATGGTAAAGTTATTACCAATGGTCATAATTACCAATGACTATTTTGACCAATATCCATATTAACTAATGGTAATATAATCGTAATTTAACGATCATATCATAATGGTCACATTTATAATTACACATTATATTTTTACCACTAAACATCAACATTTACTACATCATTTCAAAAGGTTTTTAAATTCCTTGAATAATGTCTATTATATTCCAAACAATCATTTTTTTCTTTTAATAGTTTTCATGGTAGGTATAATATTCCTATAAGAGTTCGATATTATAAAGTATACCATTTCCTGACCACTTTTTTGGTTTTTATATCCTTTTACTAGTATTAGCTGTAATAATTAGTATTATTACTTGACATGTGATATTATTTTTATAATATTATTTATATGTACTTACAATGTGAAATATAATAAAATTGTTTTATGAAAAATTGTTCTTTTATTAAACATATAATGGATTTTTAGGTCATTAAATTCTCCCCGCTTAAGAAATTTCAACCACTAAATTTGATGCTTGCCTAAAAAATGGAGTTATTTTTACTTCATTACATTTTTAGGTTCCTAAGTAGCTTCTTCAATATTTTGATTTATCCATATAATTTTCACAAGTTCTGTTGTCTTGTTCCTCAAAACTTGTACCCTTCTGTCAATAATCTGGATCATTTTATCTCCATAAGATAGTTCAAGTTGAAATTCCATACCATTTTTTGTCTAGTATATTTGTTGGATGTGATGTATAATTTCTTAATAGTTACACATGGGAGATTTTTGTGGAAATTATAAAGGGTTTTAAGTATTAATGCATGATTGGTAACTACTATTTTATGCTACAAAATATCAAATGGTTCAATGCACGTTGGACATAATTTCCACTTATTTAAAAACCTCATAACCCCTTTCTATGGTGATATTTTTAAGAATAAATGATCTCCAACCTGAAACACTAAGTCCTTCATTTTATTGTCATCATAAATTTTTTGCCGACTATGAGAATCATTGACATGATTTTGGATCACTCTGTTGTGTCTTTGACAATGTATGGTCCCTACAATTTTCCTTCTCTAACTTTATCATAGCATGTTTTAGTTCCAAACCTCTTCCCATAGAGTACTTCATAAGGAACCATTTGAATGATTGAGTAAAGACTGTTATTATATGAGAATTTAAAAAGTATAATATTTTGATCCCAACTCTCTTGAAAATCAAGTGACTTGGCTCGTAACTTGTCTTACAATGTTTGAATAGTCCTCTATCATTTTGAGGATGATAAACCCTGCTTAGGTTTACTTATATATTCAAATACTTTTTAAGGGTCCTCAAGAACTTATAAGTAAATATTATATATCAATCATAAAAATGGATATTATTACTTCAAGAAGTCTCACTAAAACTTGAATATATTGAAAATATAGGCACTTTATGGATAAATCCTCTCTTATGGAAATGATATGGGAAGACTTTATCAATCTTTCAATGACTACCCATATATAATTGTTTCCCTTGTATGTGTTAAGATGTCTAGTGAAAAATTCCCTAAGAATGTTTTCCCATATCCATTCAAGTATGGGTAATGGTTGTAATACCCCTTTAGGAAGTTTTTGTTGAACATTTACTTATTGAAAAACCAAGAACCTTACAGTATAATCTTTAATATCCATTTTCATATTATCCCACCAATAATGATCACTAAATTCCCTATACATTTTATTTCAAATGGGTTTTATATAGAATGTATAACTATTAGATTCATCCATCAACTCTTTATTTACCCCTATAATATATGAAAAATATATCCTTGTACCAAATTTTTGTAAACCTTCTTAATAAATATTGAATTTAAGAAACTTCATATTTTCACCACATCTATCTTTTTTTCATCAAAGGATAATATCTTTAATATTTATTAATTTTATCTATTAATAATGGTTGAGAAATAATTTGGGATAGGATTGATGATTTACCTTCCCTTATGATTCCAATGTCCATCCCCACTAGGTCCCTGATCAATGGATCTCCTTAAATCCTCATCATTGTAAGAACACCATGATATTTCTTAATCAATGCATCTATAACTTTTCTTATCTTATAGGTTGATAATGAATTTAACAATTGAAGTATTTAAGAAGATTCAACCATCTCCTTTTTCTCATGTTCATATCCTTTTGTGTGAACATGTACTTAAAACTTTGCTGGTATAGGTATATATCATAATTTTCCCTATAAAGACAGTGTCTCCATATCTTTAAATATAAAATGATTGCAGCTAACACCATGACATGAGTAAGATAATTATTCTAATATGGATCTAATTACCAATATTTATAACTGATTACCATTTTAATTTGAATGAGAACACATACAATCTATTTTAGAGATGCATCTCCATAATTAAAAACCTTCTCTGATAGAGGGTAGAGTTAGCATAGGTTCACTATCCAACCTCTTCTTTGGGTTTTTGAAGATTTCTTCACAATCCTTTTTCTAGATAAAATTAAATCCTTTTTGGGTTAATATAGTTAGTGGATTATAAATCCATGAAATGTTTCTCAAAAACTTTATATAATATCCTGATAAAATATTGTTACTAAGAATATTAGGTTTAGTAGGACATGTCCACTCGTCTATATCCTCTATCATTATAGGGTCTACTATGATTCCTTCACTGGTCATAATGTGTCTTAATAATTTAACTTGTTATAATAAGAACTCACATTTACTAAATTTACCCTATAACCTCTCCTTCCTCAAAGTTTTTAATATGACCCTTAGATAATCCTCATGCTCTTCATGAATTTTGGAATATATCAGAATATCATCAATAAAAACCCAAAAAAATTTATCAAAGTAGTCCCTAAAGAATATATTCATCAAATCCATAAATATAGAAGGAGAATTTGTTAATCCAAAGGGAATAATAATAAACTGTTAATACCCATATATTATTCATAAGGAAACCTTTGAGATATTTTCTTTTTTCACCCTCAAATGATGATACCCCGATTATAGGTCCATCTTGAAGAATAATTGATCCCCACAAATCTGTTTAAAAAATCATAAATCCATTAAAGAGGATAATTATTCTTCATTATGATACAATTTAGTTCTCTATAATCAATGAATAGTCACATTGATTCATCCTTCTTCTTTAAAAAGAGAACATGTGCTCTCCAATGAAACACTTAGTCAAATAAAACCCTTCTCCAAAAGATATTGAACTTGCTTCTTTAATTCCTCTAACTTCACATATTCTATTCTATATGGGGTCTTCGATATTACCTTATATCCATGTATGAGTTTAATTGAAAATTATACCTCTATTTTTAAGGGAGGTCCTAATAACTTTTTAAGAAATACATCAATTTATTCCTAAACAATGAGTACATATATTATATTTAAACTTTCACTTTTTCTTCATCTTCACCAATAATTTCTATAAAGAAGGTAATAAAAGGTGGTTCATGGAAAGAATTAGTATGAGATATATCTCCTTTGAATATAACTATGAGTTGTATGTTCAAGATAAAAAATATCATTACATATAAAGTTGATATTGACATTATGCTTTGAAAACCATTCCATCCCATGTATTATGACAAATCCCACCAATGGAATGACTACCAAGACTACAGAGAGATTATACTCAAAAAAATTAATAGTGTAATCCCTATATATATTTGATTCATGAATAATTACTCCATGAGTTTTAATTGATAACTCTGCCACTATAAATTTAGTACTTAACTTGATGTTCTTTGAAAACTTAAATTATATAAAACAATGTATAGTACAAAAATCAAATAATTTACTTTCTATATTTTAGTATATGATGAGTGTACCTTCAACAAAATCATTTAGAGGCTCAACTTCTGTTTTTGTGATTAAAAAATCATAACCTTTCCCCCATGACCTCAGATAAGGATGATGGTGGTTTACATCCATTATATTTTGATTTGTACATTTATTAGATAAATTTCCATACTCCTCACACTTGAATAATTACATGGTAGGTTGTTCTTGAACCATATTCTATTTCTCAATGGAATTCACATGTTAAGGCTTGACATATGTATAATAGTTTTTGAGTTATATAGAAATATCTTCTATAGTTTTATCACTTTCCACTTCCTTTCAGTCAATTCCCACAATGCTTCTTCCCATTTTTTTTTCACTTGGGATGTTGTACTTTCTCTCTGTCTAAATTATTTTCAAAAATCTTCTCCATATCTATCTCCTTTTAATTTTATCCATGAGTCTATTGGGAATATCCAATATCTATTTCAACATTTAGAGCACATCATACTATATATTTTCAACTCAAAAAGTCTAATATTAACAATGATTACCATGGATGGTGTCTTAGTTCACCAAAGAATCAATCAATCTTCTCGTCAGAATTGAAGATAAAGAATGAAGCGTATCACTCAAGACTTGTAAAGTTAATCTCATAACCCCCCCTTGATTCATTTTCAATTTGTTTTAACTCATGGAATCCATTATCTATATTAGTTCAGAAAGTAAAAGGAAAATACTTGTTGAAAAATATTTTTTGAAGCCTTCCAATTCCATGGTCTCCACCTCGTCACCTAGATTTGTGTTATTGATCAATGTCCACCACTGATCAAATTATTCATCTAATATACTTAATTCTAGCATAAATTTATCTTTCTCAAAAAATGGGGTATAGACAATATATTTTCTATAGTATTGATCCATTATTATGTGTTTAGTGTATTATAGATTCCACTAAAAACACGTGGTTATTGATGCATGAATGATTAAATAGCTAGTTGTTGCTCCGTTGGTGAATATGGATGTTCAACATGGTTTATGTTGTTTTTCAAGACCCGAGCTAACTAATTCATTATCATCATGAAGTATTCAACTCTATATCCCATCATATTGGGAATACTGTCATTTCATAATATGTTGCATAACTTTTTTACACGAGTCCTTGTATTTATTTCCATTTTTACAGAAGAGGAAAACCTAACATAGAAATATGTCACTATTGGGAATCTTATATTAAAAATTCTAAAGGAAATTATATTCCAAAAATTTTCTAATATAATTATTCTAGGATGATATACTTAAATATTAATAAAAGGTTTACATTATCTACATATTATACATAATTGTTTGTAAAAAACATGTGATTAACCAAAGAATATCTCCCGGGAGTGTTAAAACAGGTATGCAATAAGGCCTATTTATCATGAACCAATTTACAATCATGTTAATACACAATACAAACATTTTGGGGTTATTAACCCTTGGTAAAACTATGACAAATCCATATCCACTTATAATATCTAGATAGGGATTTCATTGCTTGGAAACCAATCACCTTATACTTCACCAAAATTTAAGGTTTTTTTAATATATTTAGACTTATCCCTAGGTATTTTACTAAATTTTTCTAGTATTAATATACAAAAATAACTAAACCTTGCCTTTTATACCAATTATGTAATCCTACCTTTTTAATACACGACTTTTAACACAATTACTTAACAAAATATTACATTAATAACTTCAAAGGATATTTTTAGGTCTAGGGTCTTGGAAACTAGGTACATAATACATGAATTAAATAAGGAAAATATAAATATAAACATTATATAATACTATTCAAAGACTCCTTTGTTATTCCATCCAATGTCAGCTTAGTGTGAGTAATTTCACAGGGACATACATAAATAGAAAATAGTGAGCATAAATCCCAATAAGGGATAAAAAAAGGAAATGAAACATGATCGACCATCATGGGAAAAACTCCAGGCATAAAATGGGAGAATAATCATAAGTACTTGATACATAATGTAACATCCCATAAATTACAAACTTAGTTTTATTATATAAACATTTTATAAAATGGATTAGTTTATAATTAAAACAAACTAATAATATTTTTTTGAGATTATTTTATTTGAAAATAATAATTGAAATCATGTGTTTTAATTAATTTGATTATAAAATAATAATATTTATTATTAATTATACTTATTATTTATTGTTTCCAAATTTATTCTAAAAACAAATACCATTTTTTAGTATTATATTAATTTGAATTCGAATGACAATATTTATTTTTATCAAATTATTATTTAATAAAATCCTTTAAATGAATAAATCTTGAAATAAAATATATATTTCATATAAATAATTAATAACTAAGATATTTATTTTTTTATAGATTTTTATTTTCAAAAAAAATTAATATAATATATATAATTGTAATTATTTATATCTTTACTATTTTAATTAAATATTGAAATTGTACATAGATTATTATATTATGATAATTTTATAAAATTATTACCATACATATTTTATAAATATATGAAAATTATTATGTTTTTATTAAAAGTCGTTTAAATTACTTGAAACAACCATTTTTCTTTATTCATAAACCAATATAATTTTTTATTATAATAATTATAATTATATAAAATCTAGTTTATATTTTCAATTAATTTTTGAGAATAAAAATAAAAATAATAAAAAATGGAATTCGGTAAAGGGGATAAGGGGTGTGTGGGTCACATTTAGGGGTAAGGGGTATCATAATTTTTGGGATATAGGGTGTTGAGTAGTTGGGAAAGAGGTGGACCATGTCAAGTGCGATCCAACACCGAGGAAGAGTCCGAGAGGAGGCACTGCACTAGGTCGAGCTGAGGTCCTTGAGAGGTCATGTACTGGTTGAGTTCAAGTCTCCTGATAGAGTTGATCTGAGCACCATGAGCAATGGAGTTTCAGTTTCTGACAGTAGCGGTCCGAGCATCGTGGTTAGGGTTTCTATCTTCAACAAGGCATGATTTTTATCATAATATTTGTATCTATTCGAGATATGAGTTTTTGTTCAAATCGGTTATAGATTTTGGTTGTTCATGTTGCCTTTATCTTTTTCAAATTCACTCTCCTATTCCATATTTTTGTGGACTGCTGAATCTAGATGTTGATTTTCCTAATAGTAATATTTGTCTGATTATCAATCTTTTTACTCCTTTGTTAATGATCTATTTATGAATTACTTTTTGTGGTGTATTGTTTTTCATTCTATTTGTTTTATTCTGTTTATTTTTTCATCTATGAATCTCTTGTCCAATTGATTTATAATTTTCTCTGATAAATGACTTTTTTTTGTTTTTGTCAATTTTGCATCACCGTTGCACATCCAACTTTTAAAACATATATATATATATATATATATATATATTAAATTTGAGTTTGTTGTGAAAGACAAACTAAACATTAAAATATTCATTTCAAGTTGAAATAATATATACATATATTTATATCATGCTAAGTGTATAAATAAGGGTGTGCGATGAGGTTCTCTGGAGAAAAGTTATAGCTACTTCATTCTTCGTCACTAAAGTTTTTTTTTCTCGGGGATAAAAATATAGTGCAAGAAATAGAGTATGTTTTTGGGTTTTACTTAGAAGGGAAAAAAAATTTTCAATACAAATTGGTAATGGAAAATTATTATTTTTCAAAAATTTATTAATCTGAATGTTTATTTCTATTTGGGTTTATTTTTGTTAAACTAATTATTTTTGTTAAACTAATTATTTTTGTTTTAAAATATATACATATATATGTATATATATATGACTATTTATTTTTTATAATATATAAGGTAATGGAGATTATCAATTTTTATTTTCAGATTTTATTCTTAAGGATGGTTATATTTCTAAATCCAATTTTTATTACATTAGAGTTCCAATTATGTAAGGGATATTATCAATTTTACTTCCATAATTTATTAGCAAGGAGATATAATTATTTTAATCCAAAATATATTTTTAATTGTTCTTCCCCAAGGGATCATAATTTTTTCAACCCTAAGGGAACTTTTTATTTAAATGATTTATGTTTTATGTTTATCTAGATTTTTTTTTGATAATTTGAAGTAAAGGTTTTATTTATTTTTATCAAACTATATTTATTTTTAATACATATACATATATATGTATATATATATGTATTTATATCAAACTATGTATAATTATTTTCAGAACTAATAATGTGAGGCTGTATATTTATTTTGTTAAAGTTTTCTTTAAATTTAATTTATTTTTGTATAATGGAATGTTTCATTAAAAAGCTAATTATTTTCAAGGATTAAAAATTATAAGTATGATTCCAAAATCATGAAACCACTTTTGTATATGTATTTAATGATGTTTATGTTTTAATTTGATTTCATATTAATTCTACCAAGGGATATTTTCATTTATTAATGTTTTGTTAAAATATGATTTTAATATTATATTAAGTGTATTATAAATTTCATCATATATATATATATATTTATGTAAAAAAATTCTTTTATTTATAATTTAAATGCATGGTTATATTTATATAAGTATATATTTATATAAGGATGAAATTCTTAATGTCATGTTTATAATTTTTTTAAAAAGTGTGCATATAATATTAATCATGTCACCATGTTATGTTGAAATTAAGGATGTTCCATTTTCATATAGTAATGGCCATTCAAAAATTTATAACATAAAATATTTGTTATATAATTTTCTGGGTTTGATTTTAATTTCAATTTATCAAAAATGTTTTATTTGTAAATATATATATATATGAATATATATATTTATATTTGTATATATATATATATATCTACCTATTTTTATTTTTTAATTATTTAAAATAATTTCTAACCTTATCATTTTATGTAAGAGGACTGTTTATTTCTATTTATCAAAGGGTTTTGAAATTGATCCATTTATATTTTATATCTTTTCAAATGAAATAGTATTATTTAAGACATGTATATATATTTATATTACTCTTGATGTTTATAAATGTATGTATGTGTCATATTATGTAAAAGAATTATTATTTTTAACATTGATATACATGCATGTGAGTATGAAAATCGTGTTTTATAAAAATTTATGTAAAACAATTAATATATGTATGTACCTTTTATTTAAAAATATTATATACAAATATATGTATGATTACATGAAAAATTCTTTTTGTCATGACTCAAGTTTAGTCTATTGATTTCATTTTATGAAATGGATATCGAAGCACAAAAATTTAAATAACCTAAACCTTATGATGAAAAATGAAATTTATAATTTTTTCCAAAGCATAAAACCTAGATATTATTAAGATAAGGTATGGGGATTGAACCCAAAACCCTTATGGGAATTTTGTTTAATTATGATGGGTGCACCCAAGTAACACCCTAATGCATTGGATAATGTGTTAATCTCATGAGAGGTTATGCATGGTGTGCGAGAAGTTTATCCTAAGAACATTATGGTGTGTATGAGGTTTATCCTAAGAACATTATGAGATTAAGGAGCGAACTTAATCCATCATGGGACTATTTCAACCATGTCTCGGAAGGGAACCAAGAATCCATGTTAAGGTACCTTTGAGAATTAAGGCTTATAAGTTTTAAGTGAATTCACGATAATTTTACGAATTAATGAAGTTGATTTTCAAAATTTTATATATATCAAAAACCAATTAATTGATTTAAAATGTTATTATTTTTAAAAATTATATTTTTTGAAATTATATGAGAATTATTATTATTTTTCAGTGAGATGAAAAATATATTCTAAGAATTCTTCTAAAAAATGAAATATTTTAAATGTATTCTTTTCCAATGATATTTTAAAACCCATTACTGGGAATATTTAATGTTGACCCCTTATTTTAAATTACTTTTTTTCTACATGTTTAATAGAGTTTCTGATGACGTTCGCTTTGATTAAGGGGTTAGCGCACGTGATGTCTTTTATTTTATTTTATTTTTGTTCCATACAGTTTGGTTAAGTTGTACGGTTTGTATAATCCTCCAAAACCAAGACCGGTAAACGTTTCTGGTATGTAATAAATGTTGTGTATCATTTCAGTTTCTTTTTATTGAAAAAAATATATACACAACATTTATATGGGTTGAATCCAGGTTGCGGGTTTGGGTTGTTATAGTTGGTATTAGAGCAATGGTCTACAAAAATTTGGAGATTAAATGTTGTAGAGTCTATAAGTTTATCCATCCTAGTTTTCTAAACTCTAAAGATAGGAATTTAGAATTTTATTGAGTTTAACGAATGAATTGCGAGGACATAATTCTTTTATGGGGGGAATAATGTTATAACCTAAAAATTCCATGCTTAGTTTTGTTATATAGAATTTCTGTAAAATGGATTAGTTTATAATTAAAACAAACTAATAATATATTTTTGAGATAGTTTTTTTTGAAAATAATAATTGAAATTATGTGTTTTAATTAATTTTAATATAAAATAATAATAATTATAGTTAATTATACTTATTATTTAGATTTTTCAAATTTATTCAAAAAATAAATACACTTTTATAGTATTATATTTATTTTAATTTAAATGAAAATATTTATTTTATCAAATTATTATTAAATAAAATCTTTTAAATGAATAAATTTTCAAATTAAATATATATTTCATATAAATAATTAATAAATAATATAAAATTTGTTTTTATAGATTTTTATTTTCAAAAATAATAGTATGATATATATATATATATATAATTATTTATATCTTTACTATTTAAATTAAATATTGAAATTGTACATACATTATCATATTATGATAATTTTATACAATTATTTGTTTTACATATTTTATAAATATATGAAAATTATTATGTTTTTATTAAAACTAGTATAAATTATTTGAAATATTTTATTTATTTATTCATAAACCAATATAAATTGTTATTATAAAAATTATAATTATATAAAATATAGTTTATATTTTGAATTAATTTTTATAATAAAAATAATAATAAAAAAATGGAATGTTGTAAAGGGGATAAGGGGTGTGAGAGACTCATTTAGGGGTAAGGGGTATCGTGATTTGGGAGATCTAGGGTTTTGAGATGTAGGATGAGATGTGGTCCATGTCAACTGCGAGTCGACACTAAGGGAGAGTCCAAGAGGAGGCACTACACTAGGTTGAGTTGAGGTCCTCGGGAGGCTACGCAATGGATGAGGTCAATCCGCCTTGGGGAGTTGATCTGAGGGCCATGAGTGATGGAGTTTTGGTTTTCGGTGGTAGCGGTCCGAGTGTCGTGGCTAGGTTTTGGTCTTCAAAGAGGTTGGTTTTTCCCATAGTCTTCAGAACTACGCGAGATAAGAGTTTTTATTCAAATGTGTTGTAGATTTTGGTTGTGTATATCACCTTTGTCTTTATCAAATTCACTCTCTGGTTCATAATTTTTACGGACCGATAAATCTGGATGTAGATTTTTCTAATAGAAATTTTTGTCCGATTATCAATATTTTTAGTCATTTATCAATCATCTATTTATCAAATACTAGTTTGTTGTATTTCATTATGTTTGTTTTATTCCATTGATTTTTTCATCTATGAATCTATTCTCCAATTGATTTATAATTTCCACTGATAAATGACTTTTTCCATTTTTGTTTTTGTTAATTTTGTATCTTCATTTTATATTGAACATTCAGCATATACACACACACACACACACACACATATATATATATATATATATTCATTTTGAACTTGCTGGGAAATCCAAAATAAATATTAAAATATTCATTTCAAGTTAAAATAGGATATAAATATATTTATTCCATGCTAAGTGTATAAATAAGGGTGTGAGTTGAGGTTCTGTGGAGAAAAGTTATAGCTTCTTCAAGGTTCTTCGCTTTTTTTTTTGTTTTTCTCAGGGAGAAAAATAGAGTGTAAGATATAGAGTATGTATTTGGGTTCTGCCCAGAAGGAAAAAAAATCTTTTGTAATAAAAATTGGAAATGGAAAATTATTTAGTTTTAAAACATTTAATAATATAAAGGTTTATTTCTGCTTGGATTTATTTTTATTAAAAAAATATTTTTTGTTTTAAAAATATGTTTATATATATATATATATGTGTGTATATATATGTGTGTATATATATACACATCTTAAAATATGACTATTTATTTTTTAGAATATATAAGGTAAGGGACATTATCAATTTGTATTTTCATATTTTATTCGTAAGGTTGGTTATATTTATAAATCCAATTTTTATTACATTAGAGTTCTAATTCTATAAGGGATATTATCAATTTTGTTTCCATATTTTATTATCAAGGATATATATTTATTTTCATCAAAACTATATTTTATTTTTTTTGAAATAAGGGATCATAATTTGTTCTTCCCTAAAAGTACATTTTATTTAAATGATTTATGTTTTATGTTTATCTAAATTATGTTTTTATAATTTCAAGTAAAGGTTTGTTTTATTTTTATCAAAATAAATTTATTTTTAAGACATATACATATATATGTATATATACATATATATGAATTTCTATCAAACTATGTATAATTATTTTCAGAACTAATAATGTAAGGGTGTATATTTATTTTCTCAAAATTTTCTTTAAATTTAACTTATTTTATATAATGGAATGTTTCATTAAAACTATAATCGTTTTCAAGGATTAATAATTCTAAGTACGATTCCAAAATCATAATCCCACTTATATATATTTATTTAACAAAGTTTTATTTTAATTTGATTTCATATTAATTTCAGAAAGGGATATTTTTATTTATCAAAGTTATGTTTAAATATGATTTTAATCTTCTATTACATGTATTATAAATTTCTTGGTATATATATATATATTTATGGGGAACAATTTATTTTATTTAGAATTTAAATGCACAGTTATATTTATATAAGTATATATGTATATAAGGATGAAATGATTAATGTAATGTTTATAATTTCATTTTTAAAAAGTGTACATAGAAGATTAATCATGTCACCATGTTATATTGAAATTAAGGACATTACATTTTAATATAGTAATGACCATTCAGAAATTTATAACTTAAAATATTTATTATATAATTTTAAGTGTTTGATTTTAATTTCAATTTATCAAACTATGTTAGATTTGTAAATAAATAAATAAATAAATAAATAAATGTATATTTATATTTGTATTATATATATATATATATATCTACCTATTTTCATTTTTTTAAGGATTTAAAATCATTTTAACTTCATCATTTTATCTAAGCTTATTTTTTATTTCTATTTATCAAAGGGTTTTGAAATTGTTCCATTTTTGTTTATATATTTCCATATGAAATAGTATTATTTAAGACATATATATATATATACATATTACTCTTGATGTATATATATATATATGTATGTGTCATATTATGTAAAAGAATTCTTATTTTTAGCATTGATATACATGCATGTGAGTATGAAAATCATGTTTTATAAAAACATTTATAAACAAATGAATATATGTATATACCTTTTATGTAAAACCTATATATATATATATATATGATTACATGAAAAACAATTTTTTATCACAACACATGTTTATCCAAGTGATTTCTTTTTACGAAATGGATATTGAAGTTCAAAAATTTAAAGAAGATAGACCTTATGATGAAAAATGAAAATTATAATGTTTTCCAAAGAATCGCACCTGGATATTATGAAGGCAGGGTATAGGGATTGAACCCAAAACCCTTCAGGGACTTTTTTCCAATTACGATGAGTGCACCCATATAGCGCCACAATGCATTGGGTAATGTGTTAATCTCATGATACGTTATGTATGGTGCGTGAGAGGTTTATCTTAAGCACATTATGGTGTGTGAGAGGTTTGTCCTAAGAACATTATGAGATTAAGGAGTGAACCTAATCTATCATGAGACTATGTCCACCATATCTTGGGAGCGAACCAAGAATCCATGTTATGATCCAAGGTTCCTTTGGGAATTAATGCTTATAAGTTTTCAAGTGAATTTTCTTCAATTTTATGAATAAATAAAGTTGATTTTCAAAATTTTATATATATTTAAAACCAATGAATTGATTTAAAATTTTATTATTTTGTAAAATTATAGTTTTCAAAATTATATAAGAATTATTATTATTTTTGAGTGAGATGAAAATTATCATCTTTGTATTCTTTTAGAAAATGAAATATTTTAAATGTATCATTTTCCAATGATATTTTCAAAAACATTTACTGGGCATATTTAATGCTCACCCCTTGTTTTAGATTATTTTTTATACAGGTTTAATAGAGTTTCTTATGGATATCTATTTGATTAAGGAGTTAGTGCATGCGAAGTCTTTTATTTTATTTTATTTTTGTTCTATATAGTTTGGTTAAGTTGTAAGATTTGTATAATCCTCTAAAACCTATACTAGTAAAAGTTCTTGATATGTAATAAATATTGCGTATCATTTCATTTTTTATATAAAAAAATATACACATAATTTATAAGGGTTGGACCCGAGTTTCAGGTTTGGTTCGTTATACATAATATGGTAATGCAACTACAACATAAAAGTGATACATTTATAAGCATATCACCAAGGTGTCATAGAGCAAAATTTCTAAAGTTATTCACCAGGGCATCATAAAACATGTCTTCTATAGAGACTAATTATTTATCCAATGCATTGGATAACTAACAGGGTGCACCCTTCATATGTATTAATATATGTGACCCACATCAATCATAATAAATAATTTTATTAATAACCCAAGGAGAATAAAGAACAGGTTTTATATAAAATCATTGAGTACATAAGTTCTTAAAGACTTGAATATTATATCATTTTTAACTCATAAAAAGGGAATGTGGTTTTCATTGATGTAAATACAAAATCAATATATTATCTTTACATCTAGGTTTTTAACCATGGAAAATGAATGGGTTTGGGTATTAAAAATATAATAACATTTCATGTAAAAGAGAGAAATTCAAGATTTAAATTTGGTAGTATGACTGTATACAATGTGGATTATGGAAAGAGAATAATGGGAGATAAAGAATGTATCAAATTGATAAATAACAATTTTGGTAGTAACGGTATAAATAATTTTTTTTAAAGGAAGGTAATTTAACATTTAGAAGTCATACCACAAAATAGGTACTTGAATGGAAAAGAAAAAGAGGAGAGTTTCCTTACCTTGGGAAGCATCTTCTTAAAGATTGGAGTTGGAAACTTTCATACTTTGGTGACAACCTAGAGGGACTTTAGAGAATGGAAATAATAATAATTTCATGATTAACGGATTTTTAGTAGAGAGTAATGTGATGATGGGTGGGTATTTGTAATAAAAGGAGATGAATCGTTTAATAATTTCTAAATATTGGTATTGGAATTCTATGTTGTGGAAAATGAAAAACCATTAGCTTACCCATGGTTTTTTCTCATGATTTTATAAATTTAATTCATTTTTATAATATTTTAATTAATTATAACCAAAATCCTTTTTTAATATTACTTTGTCCATGGAAAAATATTTTTTTCCACAAAATATGGTTTTTAAAATTTTAATTTCTATTTTACACTTAGAAAAGTCATTTATAGGTTTTATAAATTGATTTAAATCCATTAAAATACATAATATTAATAAAATAAGCTAGTTATGATCTTATATTCAGTTTTATAAAGTATTACATCATTATTACATATTTATTAAGTCATAAAACATACAAAAAACACAAAACTGTATTTTTACTATTCACTGAAAAATAAAGTATTTTAGAAAATTCTCAAAATTTCACTCTAACCCATTTTTGATGTGCTAATTAAAAATACAATTTACATTTTTATAAAAATAATTACCTAAATATTATATTTTGAGATTTTTAATTAAAAATAATTATTTATTAAAAAATGAGTGTTTTTACAACATTATTAACTTTATGACACTTATAATAATTTCATAGGACATTATAAAATTATATTTTCATTTATATTTAAATAAATAGTGTTTTATAATACCATTTCATGAAATTAAATTTTATTTAGAATAACTAAATTTATTATAATATTTAATGTATTTTCTAAAAAAATTATGTTTTATTTGTTTCAAAAATCTATATATCAAATCCATCTTATATTCATGTGTATTTAATAAATAAAATTACTATGAAAATAGATTTTAATGAAATAAATATTTAATTTATACAAATAAAATTACACTTTTATGAGGTTTCGATATATAACCCCTTATTACACTAGCATACGCCTTAAGAATAAGGTTGACGATGGTGGTAGTTTCATTGTAGGGTTCAACTAACATTGACCTTGTGGAGATCTCCATTAACTTGAACTTCTTTAGTTGTCAATTTCATCGAAGCCTCACTTATTGAATCTTTTTTAGGCTTGGTCATGGGTAAACCCCAATGACACAACTTCCCTCACAAGTTCTAAAAAGTGATCTTCAAATGACATGATCCTACTAGTGGAGGCCATTGTTTCTCCATTCTGCATCAATTATCTTTTGTCTTTACCCTTTATAGACACTAATTATATTGGTAAAATTATTACCAACAATCATTTTTCCCAATGGTTATATTTATCACTGATCATATTTACTAATGGTCATATCATAGTAATGAAACTCTGACATTCTTGATTATATCTCTTATATTTACCACTAAACATAAAAATTCACTAATTCATTCCCAATGGTTTTTGGAATTCCTTTAGTAATGTCTATTATATCTCTAAAATTCATTTTTCTATCAATAGTTTTCACAATAGGTATAATCCTCCTAGAAGATTTTGATCCTATAGAGTACACCACTATGTGGTCACTTTTTTGGGTTTTTATATCCTTATATAAGTATTCATTGTAGTAATCGATATTATTACTTTACATGTAATATTATTTTTTTAATACTATTTATTTATAAATAAATTTTGAATTATAATAAAATAGTTTTTATAAAAAAAGATATTTATTATTAATCATTGAAGGAAGTTTCAGTTTTCTACAATCATTATCAAACAAAGTAGAAGAAATAATAGTATTTTGTACCTTAGATTCAGTAGTTATAAAGCACATATTTTCCTTCTCACTTTTATTATTCCTATATAAAGAAAAATATATGGAGCTATCGTTAAATACACTCTAGGTTTCCTTTATTTGTTTCTTTGAGTTATTCTCTCTATCATCATATATATTCTTATATTTTATCTTAGGAAAACTTAGTTTAATATATAATTTCCTCTTTCATTCAAAGTAGTATATTTAACAAGAGGAGTAATTTTTATTTCAATTCTTTTTATAATTTTTTATTTTTCAACTTTTCATTATAATTATACTTTTTGAATAATTTATTATTTTTACATAATTTTTTGAATCTTCTATCTAGATGATCAATTTCCTTATCACTTTCTGATTCATATTCATCTCTACTTGAATCATCCATGATTACCTCTTTGGATTTAGAATCATATGTCTTAAATGCTATAATCTTCCTCTTAATTTTAATATATTCATTGTTCACCTTTAATTCCTCATCATACATCATCATATTTCTAATTAATTATTTTACTAGCATCTTGTTAATGTCACATGATTCTATAATCTAAAAAAAAATTATTATCTACCAATTTAGTAAGCATCTCAATAATATTATTACTTGTTGTTTATCATCCATTGGCTATCCAAGTTCCTTCATATTGATGGTGATATCATTAATTTTTTATTAAATTCTAGATATTGACTCATTATGTTTTATATGGAAATAATCATGCTTCATGGTATATGTATTTAATCTCATTTTTTAACATTATAAGTTCCTTCATGAGAAACAACTAATGTGACCGATATTTGAAAAGTAGGGGAAAAATTATATATTATATTAAACTCACAACCTAAAAAAAATAAAAAATATATCATTCATAGATTTACATTTATAGTCATAAGTATCTTTAGTTGGATTATCCCATTTCTTTCTAGCAGTCTTGGGTGTTTCATATTTCTCCTCTATAGTTCCCCAAATATCAAATCCCATACTCCTTAAATAGATTTTTGATTTTTATTTTTCATTGAACATAATTGGTTCTATTAAAATAATAAGGTTAATTTATAGAATAACCTGTAGGTTTATAATCCATGATAACTAACTATTAATTAAACAAAAATAAGAGATCTTTCTCTCAGGACTTGATTAATGTCAAAGTAAAATAAAGAAAATAAAAATAGAGAGAATAAAAATAAGAGATTAAAATAGATAAAATACAAAATTATGGTATGAGAGGAATGATCAAGGGGTGAGAATTAATACCGACCTAGTTTAAAACTATAGTAGGTATATATAATTTGATTCTTCAAAATACTTTGAAGAAGTCTCAATAAAATCTTATTCAAAAAAACTGTAATTATTTTATCTTTGAAAATACTCAAATTATATCAAACATAATATATATATCACATGTAATGTAAACTACTAGAGAAATGAAAGGTTTATAATAAAACTGATACTTTTATAAATATGAAACAAAATGGAATAAATGTATTAAAAATAACATCCTTGCAACTTTGTGTAAAAATGAAGTTATAAATCACTTTCAAAATTATTTTCATCCCCTTAAGAAAATAATACCCTTTTCATTTATATTTAAAAATTCATGGAAAATGATTTTATTTAAATAACCACTGAAAATTATAGAGGAATATAAATAGAGAATAATGGTTATGGAGGTGAAAAATCTATTCAAATTATACACTTTAAATAAAAAAATGTTTTCAAAATTTTATAAAGAAAGTCAAAATACATTTTTTTGAAAAATTGTGACAAAATTCCTTATTAAAACTTTGTAGCTAAATTAAATGGCTATTGAATTTTAATTTTAAATATAATAATAATAGGTTTGTAAAGAATAATATTCTTGAAGCACTGTGAATAACATGGATTTGAATGTAAAAAATTCTAATCGAAAATAAGAGATAATGTTATTTACTCTTATTTGTAACTTACTTTTTGACTATTGATCCAAACAAAGATGAAATGAAAAATAAACATGTAAATACCAAACATATCCAAAGGAAAAAAATATAATGGGGTTAATATATTATTATTGTCTAATTCTTCCCAAAGTAAATATGAACATAAATAATCCTGAAAAAAAGTGATTGCAACATAAACCTCTTACCATGGGTTTTTAATTAGTCATAGGTATTTGATCCTCTCATATAGTGATTTTATAATTCTTAATAACCCATAAATATCTATATTCATACTTATTATACCATATATGATTAACTTATACCATATCTTCACCTGTTAATGAACAATTCTTCATTAACATCATTATTCAAGGTAATAATGTTTCCATTTTTCTTATATGTTTTTGTTCGATGGTTACAGTCCTTACACCTTGATCATGGTTTCATCATCTAAATAATTTTAATAATTTAATAAATATAATATTTATTCATTATATACAATTTTATAATTATCTATTCATAGTGATAATAGAAAAATTAATCACATCACTTCGTGGAGGTGGTAGTCCACACGTACGCACGAGCAACATTATCATTTTACTAAGGTTAAGAAAGTAGATGGTATATTATGTTTGAAAAATCATAATTATGTTATAATTATAATATATATATTTATTAAAATCCTACTTTATAACCATATAAGTAAAATAATGATAAACAATGAATTACACAACCACATGTAGACATTAAGTCGTATGTACGCACGAGTAATGATTTTGTTTTCAATAGGATAGAAAGAAGGTGAAAAATGGATTTAAGATAATAATAATAACATATCATTATATTTTTATACTAGATTAATTATCTTAGGATAAATATATTAGATTTTGAGAAAGTATAAGAAGAAATAAACTTTTAATGAGTCAGATAAGGCAATTGTCACTTCTTTGAGAGACCTCATTTGTCTTACACCTTAAGCCCTGTTAGGATGGTATTATAATAATATCGGGAGAAAAAAATTAATATAAATAACTGATAAATATTTTTAGGTAGTAACTTTCCAAGATAAAGGGCTCAAAATGTGTGAGGAAGATATGAGAGGAGGTTCCCTTTTATAAGTTAGGGGGGGAAGACAGACATAAAATTACCTAAAAGATTTAAATAATATAAAGTTATTTTCTTATGAAAGTGGTAGTAAATTTTCATATATTTGAATTTGATAAGTTTTAGGTCTAAATAAAACCAATAAATGAGGTTTAACCAAGTGTTTTCTGTTATCTTTAAGCCCAATCCATTTATTTTTAACCCTTTTAACTCATTTTCCCTTAATCGAGGTTATAAATATTTTTCCATGGTTACTATTCATTATGACCCAAAATAAAGATGAAATTATTACCAAATATTAAATATTCTAATTAATATTATGAAATCAATTTTTATGACTGAATTTATAGAAGTGGAAAAAATTAATCCTAATATTAGTGTCTAAATTGTTTTTTGATTAAAAATGCATTATTTATAAAAATGATTTTATACTTGTTTTGGACAAATAAATTTGAGTAAATTTTCTTAACAAGAATTTATTGAATTATTAATAACAAATTAAGGTTATTTTATGTTGGAATCATTAAAAAATATAATTTCACCTTCCAACCATACCATTAAATGCAAAGAAACATAAAAAGTATTTAGTAAGGATAATATCGAATTTAGGTTTCAAAATGCCACACATGCATTGTCATATTCCAAATATTATTTTTAAAATATTTATATAACTCAAAAAATAAATATTTGGTCAAGAAAAATGTTTTATGAATTTTTAAATCAAGTACATATAATATTGATTTCATAAAATTTATGGTAAATGTAAAAATAATATTTTCACAATTTACCAAAAAATCAACTTTTTTAAAAAAATTCAAAAAATACACCGTAATATATTTTTATCTTTTTGATTTAAAAAATGTTTTCCTTTTTTATTTATAAATTTTAACATTATTTAAAAGTAATTTTGAAATAAATATGTAAAACCTAATGGAAATCATTTTTAGAAAAATGCATTTTTAAGCATAAAACTGAATTTATTCTCATTACTTACCTAATAAAAACCATTAAATGAATATTAAAATATTTTATTCAATATATAATATATAAATTAAATTAAAATAATTCATTATAGTGATTATTTTAATTTATTAAAATATAAATACACTGTGAACTTTAAAAAATATAGTTTTTTGAAAAATATCTCTTTTTTACTTCCAAATTATTTTCAACAGTATAAATATATTTTTAACTTATAATTTTGACATAGGTTTTATATTAACTAATATTAAGGGTATTAGGGTTGGATTTGTGATGTCAGTTGTTATTAAAATCAATCTTAAAATCCTTCAGTTTAAATTTTAACTCTAGTTTTTTTTAAATTGATGTTAAAAATCATTAACAAAATTTATTAAAGTCAGTTTAAAAAAAACCTATGTTAAAGGTCAAATAAAGAAGAATTTTAATGTCAATTTTGGTAAAAAATGACGTTAAAAATATATTTTGAACATTAGTTTTCCCCAAAAATGATGTTAAAGATAAAATTAATAATATTTTAATGCTGATTTTTAGAAAAGATGATGATAAAATTCTTTTAAAAATATACAAACAACTCCAGGCCTTATTTTCATTCTCTCAAAACCCTACAACTGATGAAATTTTAACCGAAGAAATCTTTGAAGAACTTGGATTCTATCCTGAAGTCAATTTCTATCAACTTTTCACCATCTAATTTTGATAATAATCCTCTCTGAACTGAATCTCGACAAATTCTTTTGATCATAATCCTCTCTCAACTAAATCTTGAACGACTAGGACACTAACTTATTCAAGGACCATCAATATCCTTATATTATTTTTTGAAGTTGATTTGTATCCACTTTTACCTTATTTCTCTTATATATTTGATCCTTGATTCTTATTCAATGATTTTTGAGCTATTACAGTCGATACACAACCACCATTTTAAGATTTCTCTTAGTTTTTTTTAATTTTTTTGCACTCTTTTTTCATCAATATTATATAATTATCCATATTTTTATGGATTTAGATTGATTTTATGGGAATTTGGGAGGAATTTTTCATTATTACACTCCAAAATTTGTAAGTTTTTTTTAATATAAATAATTTATAATTATTTTTTATCCTAACTATTTGTAATTTATGAAATAATTTTATGTTTAACTATTGGTTATAGAAGATAAACCTTTGATCATCTAACTTTAACATGTTCTAAAATGATGAGAGTAAATGATACTATGGAATATAAATTTCTATAATACAATCCTAATTAATATTACATGAGAAACACAACTTCTCACACACTAAGGATTTATGATTTTGAAAAAATTATGATCAATTTAGTGATGTAGGGGAGAAGTTATTCCTTTAGGAGTAGGCCATATATTCATATTATTGATTAAGTATGAGAAGTATTATTTTGTAAAATATCATTATGATAAAGTTATTATACATTATTGAATATAATATAGCCTTCACGAGTTTGATTATAGTTGAATAATGAGTTAAAATGAAGAAAATATCTCAACTGAGATGCATTGAGGTTTTATTAAATGTATATTTTGTTTATTCAATGGTTTTTTAGTTTTCATATCCAAACATGATATGTTTAGTAAAATAAATACAAACATATATTCAATTTATTAAATATCAGCTAATATATTAAAATAGACTACACATGATATATATTTGAATAACTAAGCACATGTATTTTTATAAAAATGATAAAGAAGAAATTTGGATGTGTGTGGGTTATCTTGAAAATTGAAGTAAACATGATATATTAGAAGCATACTTTGATTCATTTTGATTAGTCAAATTGATGAAGTATGGGGATATTTAGTTCATTGAAGCATGATAGATTCTATAAAATAATAGTGTTTCCTACACTAAAATGATCATATGTTTAAATTATTACTAATTTTCATGGAAAAATAATTCCTTTTTTTCATTTTATTTTCCCCCCATCACTTAGTAAATTTGATTTCCACTGGATCTATCCTAGAGAAAGTTATATGCAGGAGGAGGTTAATGGTTTAAAAGGTAGTGTAGATGACATTTTCATTTAACCAAATTATCTTCTCTTATGTGGGCTGTTGGTTTTTGAATATAAATTTTCAAGGGTTAATATGAAACTTCAAACATATATATATATGTATATATATATATATATATTCTTTTTTATGTTTAACTATTTGTTATGATAATAATTTGTTATAACAATTGTCTGTAGGATATTTTTTAGAATAGTTTGTATAATTTTCTAAAGTAAATTATGTATAAAAGTTTTTATAATTTTTTATATAATTTTTTTATAATTTTTATGATGTTTTTTAAGTTATTTTTTTATAATATTTTTTATACTTTTTTGTATAATATTGTTCATAATTCAGGTGCATTTTTTAAAAATTATTTTTCTGTTATTTTTTTATGTTTAATTATTTGTTATGATAATTCTTTATAAGATTAATTATGCATAATTTTTGGTTATGATAATTGGTTGTTATGATAATTGATTGTTATGATAATATTTTGTTTTAATAATATTTTGTTAGTTGTTATATTTTTTATGTTTTATAAATTATGTATAAATGTTTGTTATCTTTTTTTATATATTTTTAAATGTTTACATGTTTTAGTATATTCAACTTTTATAATGTGATCTTAGGTATTTAGTGGACTGTAATTGGATAAATTTACAAAGTAACATTCATGAATATGAAAAAGGAGTTGATAATTTCTTGGAATTTTATAAACATAATATGATTTTTTTGTTTTTATGTCCACGTGTGAAGTGTTTGAATTTGAGATAGTTAAATCTTAGAGAAATCTAGGATCATATCATTTTATATGGTTTTAGATATAATTTTACATGTTGGATCTGGCATGGTGGAATAATGGAAAATTCAAAATGTTATAAATTTTTAAAAAGGTAATCCCTGAGAGTGGCCTTTTAGAACCCTCCACACTCGAGAACCCCCTTCCCATGAAGAGGTCATTTGGAGAATCCCAAGCTGGAAAGAAGCCGTTACCAGCTGAGATGGCAACGCATTTCACAAGGTTACACCTCGATCGACGATGGTTCAACACAACAATCCGTCAGCCAGGTGAAGTCCACCAATTCTGCCCACCCGATGAGACACTTGGTGACCCAGCAAGACGAGTGATACGTGAGTGGTGAAAATTACCCCAAGAGAAGGCTCCCAGGAATTGAACCCCAGAGCTCACCGAACACCATTTCTTTTGGCCCTCGACCTTGCACCACTACACCACCGCCGAAGTGGAAAAACGTGTTATTGGTTTATGTGGTATTGGGGCGGCCTCCCCAACTGCGCGCCACATGTCCCCAGTGAGGCCCAAGGTGTCAAAACCTTGGGTTTAGGCCAGTTACCAACGGGGTATAGGGGCCCATGAGAGGATCACTGACATATAGTGCATGTTGCCTTGCGAGGACTAGAACCTGGAACCTTGAGGTTAGGATGCCACCACCTTGAACAAACTCACCTGTGCCCCACAGACATTCAATATCTTATATAAATGAAAATATTCATAATGAGGTAGATGATTATATTTAAGAATAAATTCATGATGTAGGAATTGAAACCATCGAATTTTTTTTCGTTGAATGATTTTATAGATATTATGAGAAACCATCATTCTTAGGTTTCTCTAAATATACAGTGTTTTCATTAGTTATGAGATTAGTTAACTTGAAAGTAATAAATGGGTGGAGTGACAAAAGTTTCTTTGAGTTTCTTAAAATTTTAAAATATATACTTCTGTAAGGTAGTGAGCTTTTATATTCTAATTATGAGGTAAAGAAAATATTATGCCCAATGTTATTGATGGGTAAAATGATACAT
Source organism: Viscum album (assembly GCA_963277665.1). Classification (NCBI taxonomy): domain Eukaryota; kingdom Viridiplantae; phylum Streptophyta; class Magnoliopsida; order Santalales; family Viscaceae; genus Viscum; species Viscum album. Next base: position 2,120,418,502 of record OY728163.1, read on the forward strand.
GATTTCTACAATGATTATGTGTTTTATAGTAAGGAATATGAATATTTACCAAAATGTCCCAAATGTGGGATATCACATTATAAGACGAATAAAATGTTCAACTCTAATTCATTCTTTGGTACTGAAATCTAACCTCCTGGTAAATCAATCCAGTATCTTCCAATAATTTCTTTCAATAATTCATATAATTCAACTCCAATCCATTATTAGGTACCATAATCAAATGTCATTCTAAATCAATTTGAAACCTTCCAATAATTCTTAATTTGAATTATCTATTTGAAAATTGAATTGATTCAAAAATGTTAAGATGAAATACATTCGAGTGTATCTTTGATGGTAAATTACTCCACCCTCCTGATTCACCATAGTAGATAAGATTTGATAAACAATTTCTTGATTTTGGAAGTGAAGTTAAAAATATAAAAATGGGATTGTGCATATATGGAATGAATCCATATCAGAATATAATTAGCCAATATAATTAATGGCCTGGTGTTTTTTTTACGTTACAACATTCCACCACATATTTGTTTGAATAAAAAATATGTTATGATGTGCTTGATGATTTCTGGACCAAAACAACCAGGAAATGATATTGATGTGTATCTTTCACCATTGATTAATGATTTGAAACATATATGGGATACATTTGTTATAGTTATGGATGCATATAAGATTGAGAATTTTCTTTGCGTGTTATGATAATGCTAACTATAAACAACTTTTCTACATATGAAAAATTATTTGGATATAGTGTTAAGGGATATAAATCATGTCCAATTTGTGAAGAATAGACTTCATATTATGAATTGAAGAATATAAAGAGGAAAATGTACATGGTGTAAGATATAGGAATTTATGGAGGATTTTTTTGCTTAAATTTTAGTTTGTATCCCTTAAATTTGGATAATTAAATTTTTACTGGATGCATGAGGAGGCTCGGGGGTGTTCTAGGGGTTTGGGAAATGAAAGAAGGCGAAAAAATGGCCATCTAGTGCATGTTATACAATTGGTTCATGTTTAAGATTAACTGTTTTCCCAAACCATGAAATCTGGATGGAGGGGAGCCCAGTAACATAAACCATAAAAAGGGGGAAGGCTAAAAAATTCTCCCCATTAAAAGTGGATTTTTACCATTCCCCCTTAGAATTTTAAGTGTTTCACTGATTTATCTTCTGAATTTCTTCTCTAGCAACACTATTGATGAACCAAATTGGCCAAATATACCCAAGGAAAAATCTACTTTGTTTCGAATCCATTTTGAGTTCCATTTGGTGTATATAAAAGCTCCAGGTAATTATAACACTTCTACTTTATCTCTCTTATGTAACAGGGATTGTGGTTTTTTTTATTCTTATTACAAAGCCCTAAAACCCTCTTTTTTATAGTGGATATTAGGTTGGGGATTTAAAGTGTATTTCAATAAAAGTCAAAGTCCATGGTTAAGAATGTGTTCATCTTTTCAATTGAGTTAGGTGGTCTACAAGTTATATCTGATAGTATTGAAGTTTATTTTTGCATGTGTGGTTGCGTTTTTGCTTCCCTCTTATTGTGCATTTGATACCTTTAGTAATATTTGGTAAAATGGTTAGATAAATGATGAATTGAGCCTCTCATGATATCCATGGGATGCATTGAGATTGATTAGACTTGTTTAGGACCACCCTTGTGGGGTTCCAATATTTCTTAACATAGAAAATTGCATGTTTAAGCATTTCATTGATTGATGGGGATATTGATCCCATGATAAATATGTTGATATATTGGTTTAGTTATAAAGAGGCACTAATGGTATTTGTGTTTAGTCATTGGAAATGAAATAATGAATTATTTGGTATAACTTAAAAAGATCTAAAAGAAATAAAGTGATTTTTAAAAATGGATTATGAGTTTGTAATTGAAATTTATAAATGATGTAACACCCCAAGATTTCATAGTATGTTATCTCTTCAAAGTATTTCAATAACATGTGCTACACGCAACACTGAGTTCGAGCGCACCATGACATACCAAAATTTCCATTAAAAAAGAGGTTATGAATAATATTAACCACATTTTAAATTTTATATATCCTATATAACATTCATCTATTGTGTTTCTTAGACATAATATAAGAAAAATTAAAATTTTAAGATAAAATAGGTATTTTTAAAAAAAATGCAGTTTTATTCCTTTTAATGGAGAACCCTTTTTAAATCACATATTTGACAATTTAATATAATAAATTTATTGAAATTAAATTCATCTTTAGAATAGGGACATGAAAATTTAGTTTGGACAAATTTTTGGTACTTTTTTGATAACTTTCATATTTTGATAAATAGTGAAAAAATACTAAATTTTAATTAAAAACAAATTTTTTAATTGAAATAATTTATTGTGTTAAATTATACATTTGAATGGTTTTTAAGTATAATTAGATTATATTTTAATCATTTAATATAATTTAAGTCATTGGATATAATTTCACATTTAAATTTGACATAATTAAGTGTCAGTCTTTTGATAGTTATTATTTCTTAAAAACACGCTTTTTGTTTTGATAGTGGGAATTAATTTTAAATTAATTTCTTCCACTCATGTTTTTTGAATTTAGAAAAATGGATTCCATATTTGGAATCAGTAAGTCTAAATTGTGTAAATAGGTAACTTTTATTTTTAGACATTATGTATAATTACTTCGGTAAATATTTTATTTACCATGGTTAAAGGGTAAATCCTGTAAATATGGATAAAGAAATAATATTAAAATAATACTAAATTACCCTAACACGTGTTTTAACAATATTTTATGATACATGACCGACCATGGGAATACTTGGGTTAATTTTAGGACCCCATGGAGCCACTTGGGAGTGATAATTACATTTTATATTAATTAATCTAAAGTAAAGACAAAAATAACAAAAGCATGTATCTTTTAGTAAAACATTTTTTACATGGGTTTATATAAATTATATCTTAGACTATAAATATTCATTTGAAAGATAAACATATTTCCTAAATTATGATATTTTATTTATAATTTTTAGACATAAAATAAATATATTTATTTATGACACAATAATGATGCAATATTTTATTTATTAATAAAAGAATAAAATAAATGATATTGTAAATATTAAAATAAATATAATTTGAAAGTTTTGATTCAATAAAAGAATTTTATAGGTGAATATGACATGTTATTATTGATTCAATGTATTTGGTTTGAATTAATCAAGTTTTGATGACTTTCACAAAAACCAAATACTAAATAGTGTCAAAATTGACAAAAATTAGTTTTTAAAACAAATACTATATTATTGGTTGATATAATATTCCCAAAAATCTAAGGTTCAGAAAAAGGTCTTAAATTATAATATATATGTCATTAATTAACCACTTGATGTTCTCTTGGAAGTTTATAGTAAGTTTATTAACCATATATTGTAAGAATACAAGAACATACAGTAAAAGTTAAACTATTTCACTAAGAGTTAAATCTAAAATATAAGGTTAAAATGTTAAGCTAAACTTATCTATAACATATTGGTTGAGATTATTTCGACCCATAACCACCTAAGTCTCAAAATAAATTCATTTTGAGCCATTATAAACCCAATATTATTGTATAATAAATTAACATTTTAATGTTTTCCTAAAGTAACCCTCCCCCCTTATAAAAGAGAACTTCCCCTTCTTTTAATTTCACACCTCCAAAGCCTTTTGGATCGAAAAAAAACCTGCCCAAATATGCTAAAAAATTTCCTCAATTCATCATATAGGCCTTCCTTTGGTCATAAATTCAACCTAAGGATCCCTTTTGATCAAATCAAAAGGAAGAACCCAAAGAAGAGGTAAATATTTCATCACCTCTTTCAAGTTCTTTTCTTCTTCAACTTCCTATTTCTTTGTTGTTTCCATAACAAAATAATAAATACCGTACCTCTGATATACTGTGATGTTATTATAAATATGGTACAACTATATTTTTTATTCTATCCATCCTATAAATGACAAAGTCACCATACGTGCGTACGTACGACTTACCGTCTCCATGTTGTGGTGTAGTTTGTTATTCAAACATTTTATTATTTGGATGGGTATAATAATGAGTATAACTGATGTAAATAATAAATATAACATGTTTATTATTATTTATAATATATATACCATCCAACTACATACGATTTCACCATCAATATAATGATATTGTCGCTCGTGCGTACGTACGAATTACTGTCTCCATGACGCGATGAGATTCATTTCCATGTTCACCATTCAACGATGATTATAAAAATATATATTATTAATAATTATTTAATATATTAAATAATAATGATAATGGATATATATATATATTTAATTAGGTACTTACATATATCATATTCACTTACTTCTGTTCAATACGATATGAAAACAAAAACAACGTTTATGCGTACATACAGCCTACCATCTCCATAAACGGTGCCTTCATCAATTGTAAATATTTATATTATAAATATATATAATATATAAATCAAGGTTTATTATCTGGAAGTATTTAATTCATGATCTAAATGATATGATCAATAATAACATTTTTAAACACGTACGATAAAGAAAGCGATTATTACCCAAAATGTTAATTTAAAATGAAAATCATTATTAAATGGGAATTATAAAGTTATAAAGGAATCATGTATGATATAATAAAATGAATATGGTTCTGGTATAATTTAATAACATACTATGGTCATTATAAAGGAGGTTAAATGCACCCTCGACCAAAGGAATGTGCATGATAAGGGTTAATTTCACAGTCTCTTTATTATCCGAGGTTGTTTTTATGTGAGTATCTTATGGGACATATTTATTATCCATGTACATGTTTCATAAAAGTGTTTTCAAAGAGATTATTTTTAAGGGAATCTTCTACTAAAACAAAATTTTAAATTTTTTAAAGATTTATTCTTCTAAATATTTCTCATTAATATCGATGTTTTTAAAATGGATTTAAGGATTTATTTATATGGACATGAATGTTTAAAAATGTTAATTACTTTTTAAAGTGGTATGGGACTCTTTGATTAAAAACTATATTTTAAATGACTTCCTTTATAAATTATGCGTCTTTTAAATGATTTCATGAATAAAAGGATATCTCTCTCAAAGAGTTTTATAAATCATTTTCATCTATGTCAACATCCTTTTATGGATTTTAAACTTGTTTGAAGTTGATATATTATGATACAAATATTCCATATTGTATTGAAGGTTTTGTGATATTTTTTACTATGGATGTGTTATTTTTATTCCATTCATAGTTTATGGTTAAATTATTTATATTTCGTATGTTAGTTCTAATACGAATGTTTATGTTATGTTTCGACCTTTTCATATGGGGAATGTATTGGACGTAATAAGTGACGGGTGGAGCCCGCAATAGCTCCTCGATGCATCGATAAGTCTCATGAGATAATGGGATGTGGAATTGTCTGAGGCCTTTCCCAATTTTATATATGGTTTTGGATGAGGCCTTAATCATTTTTAGACGTCTTGGCTGAGGCCTTGAAAAAATATTTCAGAATGTATGGCATTATACAGTCCATCATTATGAAAATAATATTGATGGTTCATGTGGTTATTCGACTAGTAGAATACCCATGACTACGTTTTATTATGGAATTATTTAATCATCACATATTCCTACCAAAAAGTGTTTATGTTTATTATTTGTAAGGTCTTATGTTTTTAATTATTCACCATGCCTAATTTTTATGTTATCTTCCGTTGTATTTCTTACCCTTACTGAGTGTTTGAGCTCACCCCTTTCTTATGTTTTATTTTCCTAGGATTACAAGTAGTGTATTATGATTGATAATAATGTTTAATCTAGTAGATTAATGGTGTTCTCAAAGGATCATTTATTTTGTTTTCATTTATCTAATGTGTAATGTAACATTCATGTATTTAATCTATTTTCCAAGACATCCAAACTGATCAGTCTTTTGAGACATGATTTCCTTGTATCATGTCAATGTTATGTAATAATGCACCGACATTGGGTAACTGGGGTCAGAGAATTAGAGTTGGTATCATAGGAAGTTTAGCAATAACCTTGAAAACTAGATTTAGATAAACTCTGATTAAAAAACATTACCATAAGATAGACTTTGAGGATTTGTATAGAAAAACTTCCTAGAATTTTGGTACTGTAGAGATTTTGTGAGTTTTCCAGGCAATACATCCCTATATAGATACGAGTAGGTAGAGGCAGCTCTGGTATAGATGTACATAGGGGTAAAACCTGAAAACACCACTTTGAGCTAGACTCGAACAGGAACTGGTGCACGACAACGGGCCTTGCTACACTCTTGGTTACAACACTCCCTGGGATATGCTTAGGATAATTCAAAATTTATTTACAAACCATTATGAAGGATATATGAGTAAATATTCTAGAAAAGAAACCATTTTTATGATTATGATACTAGATGTGTGAAAATATTCAATTAATGTTGAGAATTTTTCTAGTTTATGGATTATACAGTATGATATGATCTAACCTAGTGTGTGTCGTTATTTAGAAATGACGCCCAGTAGAAGTAATGAGAACTCCCGCAATATGCATGATCCAAAGGGTAAGAAGGATCATATCTTTCATAGTCTTAAGCCATAATTTAAAAGGGAAATAGTCTCCCATGTATTCTCATCATATGAAGAAATAATATCATGTGTTAATAAGATAAGTGAAGAATTTTATATATCCTATGGCTTTGAAAGGAAGCAAGAGAAGAAAAGGATGGTATAGAGAAATATGGATAAAGGGAAGAGGGGAAAGAAGAATTTTCCCATATGTGATAACTGTGGAAAGAATCACCTTGGTAAATGCTTTAAGGTAATGGGAGTTTTTTATAAGTGTGGAGAAAAAAGACACCAAGTAGATGATTGCAATGGTAAGAAAAAGGTTTCAAATGTATAATGCTTCATCTGCAAGGAGTTGGGACACTATGTGAAGTAATGTCCAAATCATCAGAGTATACCCCAAATGATGCTATAGGATAATAATAAAGTTATGATACTACCAAAGATGAAGATGAATGACTAGTGTTATTATGTTATTATTAAAGAATTATTTCATTTGAGTGTTGTATCAATGATATACTAGTTATATGAATTATGGAAATAAAAAAGGATTGTACTGTAGTACTATTTAATTTAGGATTTGAGATTGTACGGTACCAAGTAAAGTGACAAAACTTCAGGTTAATCTTCTTGAAAAATACATGGTTGAAGGAAAGGTAAACCATAATATTGTCTTGATACAGATGTATTGATTTTGGAATAATATATGATTGAGTTGGATAAATTTTATTGGATATTCTTGACTACCTTGAAACTGATTAATGGTCTATTTATTCCATCATTGTTGGAATATTCAAAATTTTTGGATATAAAGAATATATATAGTATTATATAAGGAATAAGGGAGAATTAATGTAATAAATTTGGTTTTATGGAAATTTAGGGTGTTACCATGTTTTAAAAGAATACACAATGGAGGTATTCACATGTTATTATGCGGCAAAAAGAACCTTCATTATGTTTTCCTTCCATGTAGATTTTGGACTATGAATTTGGATAGAATTATTTTGGGTAAGTATAAAGGTTGGAATGAATTAAGTTTGACATTGGATACTATTATTAAGGTTAAATCATTTCTTAAGATTACTTTTGGATTCTTGTAAAAAGGATAACCTGGAGGTCAGGCGACAACCTGTCACGTCCGACAAGGCTGCGAGACTAGAACCTACAACTGAAGGGAAACAAGGGTGGATCACCTACCATTGGAATACGTGATTTCATAGTTTTTATAATGTAGTTTTTTTAAATAGTCTGACAAATGAATTATAAATTCATTATTTTTGGAACCCTATACTATTAGGATAAATAAAATATTTTTGAATTCTATTATCTTTTGGAGTGAAAGATGAGTTTGTGGTAGGAATTAGTTGAAGGATTAAACTCTAACTGTCAAGTATATATATTTTTTACTCTTATTATATGCATAAATTAATTATTAAACTTTAGGGAAGGTATCTTAAAACCAAAAATGTGTTATCCTAATACCTTAGGTTTTGTTGAACCAACGATATTTTAAATCATCATAGATTGATGGCTCTGAGGCCATAAATTTTACACTTGTTTGTGATTGATGACCTTAATCACTCCCTATAAATATTTATGATTTTACTCTAATTAAGTGTATATAATTTCCACTGGTGTTCTCCTAATTGAGATCATAATTTGGTGGTGACTTTTTCATTTCCCTTTCCCACTTATTAAGACAAAATTTTATTAAACCAATTTCTGATGTGGGTTTTCCACAAAGGTATTTTTCTATTTTAATCTTTTATTTTCAAAAAAAATTCAAATTGCAAGGATTAAATTTATTTAATGAGGGGATAATTTAACACCCCATGATTTCATAGTATGTTATCTCTACAAAATATTTCAATAACATGTGCTACGCACAACACCAAGTTTGAGCGCACCGTGACTTACCAAACTTTCAATTAAAAAAAGAGTTTATAAATAGTATTAACCACATTTTAAATTTTATATATCCTATATAACATTCATATTTTGTGTTTATTAGACATAATATAAGAAAAATTTAAATTTTAAGATAAAATATATATTTTTCAAAAAATGCAGTTTTGTTTCTTTTAATGGAGAACCCTTTTTAAATACAATATTTGACACTTTTATATATTAAATTTAGTGAAATTAAATTAATATTTAGAATAGGGACATAAAAATTTAGTTTTTATAAATTTTTGGTACTTTTTTGATAACTTTCATATTTCGATGAATAGTGAAAAAAATTAAATTTTAATTAAAAACAACTTTTTTAGTAGAAATAATTTATAGTGTTAAATTATACATTTGAATGGTTTTTAAGTATAATTATATTATATTTTTATCATTTAATATAATTTATGTCATTGGATATAATTTGACATTTAAATTTTATATAAACAATTGTCAATCTTTTGATAGTTATTATTTCTTAAAAACACGCTTTTTGTTTTGACAGCGAGAATTAATTTAAAATTAATTTCTACCACTTATGTGTTTTGAATTTGTAAAAATTGATTCCATATTTGGAATCAAGAAGTCCAAATTATGTAAATAGGTAAATTTTATTTTTAGACATTATGAATAATTACTTCGGTATATATTTTATTTACCATGGTTAAAGGGTAAATCCGGTAAATATGGGTAAAGTAATAATTTTAAAATAATATTAAATTACCCTAACACATATCCTAACCCTATTGGATTATACATTTCCGACCATGGTCACCATTGGGTCGATTTTAGGACCTCATGGAGCCACTTGGGAGTGATAATGACATTTTATATTAATTAATTTAAAGTAAAGACAAAAATGAAAAAATCATGTATCTTTTAGTAAATAATTTTTATATAGGGTTATATAATTTATCTCTTAGATTATAAAGATTAATTTTAAATCTAAAAATATTTCCTACATGATTATATTTTATTTATAATTTTTAGTTATAAAATAAATATATTTATTTATGACACAATAATGATGCAGTATTTTCCTTATTAACAAAAGAATCAAATAAATGATATTGTAAATATTAAAAAAAATATAATTTGAAAATTTTGATGCCATAAACTAATTTTATAGGTTAATATGACATTTTATTATTAATTCAATGTATTTTGTTTGAAGTAATCAAGTTGTTATGACTTTTAAAAAAACCAAATACTAAATAGTTTCAAAATTGACATAAATTAGTTTTTTAAATAAATACCATATTATTGGTTGATATAATATTCTAAAAAATATAAGGTTAGGAAAAAGGTATAAAATAATATAATATATTTTATTAATTAACCACTTTATGTTCTCTTGGATGTTTATAGTAAGTTTATTAACCATATAGTGTAAGAATACAAGAAGACATGGTAAAAGTTTACTATTTAACTAAGAGTTAAATCTAAAAGATAAGGTTACAATGGTAACCTAAACTTGTATAAAACCTATTGGTTAAGATTATTTAGACCCATAACCACCTAAGGATATAAATAAATTCATTTTGGGCCATTATAAACCGAATATGATTGTATAATAAATTAATATTTTAATCTTTTCCAATAGTGACCCTCACCCCCTTATAAAAGGGCACTTACCCTTCTCTTAATTTCACACCTCCAAAGCCTTTTAGATCATTCAAACCCTACCCAAATATCCTCCCAACATTCCTACATTTATTATATAGGCCTTCCTTTGTCATAAATCCAACCTAGGTATCCCTTTTGATCAAATAAAAGGAAGAACTCGAAGAAGAGGTAAATTTTTCATTACCTCTTTCAAGTTCTTTTCTTCTTCCACTTCCTCTTTCTTTGTTGTTTCCATAAAAAAAAGAATAAATCCAGTACCTCCTACATAATATGATGTTATTATAAATATGGTACAACCATATTCTTTATTCTATCTATCCTATAAATGAAAAAGTCACCATACGTGCGCACGTACGACTTACCGTCTCCACGTTGTGGTGTAGTTTGTTATTCAAACAATTCATTATTTGGATGGGTATAATAATGAGTATAACTGATGTAAATAATAAATATAAAATTTTTATGATTATATATATATATATATTATATACCATCCAATTACATACTATTTTACCATCAATATAATGATATTGTCGCTCGTGCGTACATAGGGATTACCGTCTCCACGACGCGATGCGATTCATTTCCACGTTCACCATTAAACGATGATTATAAAAATATATATTATTAATAAGTATCTAATATATGAAATAATAATGCTACTAGATATATATATATATATATGTATGTATGTATGTATGTATGTACTTATATATATCTTATTCACTTACTTTTGTTCAATACAATATGAAAACAGAAACAACATTTATGCGTACGTACGACATACCTTCTCCATAAACGGTGCCTTACATTTCATATATCTAACTATTTTAAATATTTATATTCTAAATATATATTATATATTAATCAAGGTTTATATTCTGTAAGTATTTAAATCATGATCTAAATGATACGATCAAGAATAACAAGTTAAAACACGTAAGATAAAGAAAATGATTATTACCCAAAATGTTAATTTAACATGGAAATCATTATTAAATGGATAGTATAAATTCATAAATGAATCATTTATGATATAATAAATATGAATATTTTTCTGGTATAATTTAATAACATACTATGGTCATTATATTGAAGGTTAAACGTACCCTTGACCAAAGGAAAGTACAAGGTAAGGGTTAATTTTACAATCTCTTTATTCTCCGAGGTTATTTTTACGTGAGTATCTAATGGGACATATTTATTATCCATTTACATGTTTCAAAAAAGTGTTTTCAAAGGTATTATTTTTAAGGTAATATTTTACTAAAACATCATTTTAAATGTTTTAAAGATTTATTCTTCTAAACATTTCTCATTAATGTCTATGTTTTAAAAATGGGTTTAAGGATTTATTTATATGAACATGAATGTATTAAAATGTTAATTCCTTTAAAAATTTTCAAAGTGGTATGGGACAATTTGATTCAAAACTATCTTTTAAATGACTTCCTTTAAAAATTATGTGACTTTTAAATGATTTCATGGAAAAAAGGATATCTCTCTCAAAGAGTTTTACAAATCATTTTCATCTATGTCAACATCCTTTGATGGATTTTAAACATATTTGAAGTTGATTTATTATGATACAAATATTCTATATTTTATTGAGGGTTTTGTGATTTGTTTGACTATGAATGTGTTATTTTTATACCATTCATAGTTTATGGTTAAAGTTTTGACATTTTGTTTGTTAGTTCTTATATGAATGTTTATGTTATGTTTAAACCTTTTTATATGAGGAATGTATTCGACATAGTAAGTGACGGGTGGAGCCCGCTATAGTTCCTCAATGCATTGGTAGGTCTTATGGGACAATTAGACAATGAATTGGTCGAGGCCTTTCCCAATTTTATATATGGTTTTGGCCAAGGCCTTAATCATTTTTAGATGTCTTGGACGAGGCCCTGACAAAATGTTTTAGAATGTCTGGAATTATACATTCCCTCATTATGAAAATAATATTGATGGTTCATGTGGTTATTAGACTAGTAGAATACAAATGACTATGTTTTATTATGGAATTATTTACTCACCTCATATTCCTACCATAAAGTGTTCATGTTTTTTATTTTTAAGGGAATGTGTTTTTAATTATTCACCATGCCTAATGTTTATGTTATCTTCCGCTGTATTTCTTTCCATTACTGAGCATTTGATCTTACCTTTTTCTTATGTTTTATTTTCCCAGGATTCCAAGAAGTGTATTATGATTGATAATCAGGGTTAATCTAGGCGATTAATGGAGTTCTCAAAGGATCATTTATGTTGTGTTTCATTTTTCTAATGTGTAATGTAATGTTCATGTATGTAATCTATTCTTTAAAACTGATAAACTGATCGGTCTTTCAAGACATGATTTCCTTGTATCATGCCAATGTTATGTAATAATGCATTGACAATGGGTAAATGGGGTGGGGGAATTAGAAATGAGATAAAGCATGTGAATTGATGAATATGTTAAATAGGCTAATGTATGAGTTGAATATGATTAATAGGTTATGTAATGTGAAAAATGGTATGGGTTAAATGGGACATGCATTGTAAATGGTAAAGGTCATAATGGTATAAGGATTAATGTTGATTTATATGTTGAATAATTATGAATGGAAATTTTGTGTGTACTGATTGTGTATGGTTGTGTTATGGTATATGTGGTAAATGAATAAATAATCATGTGAATATGGCTTGGTATTTTTGGGGTATTGCACTTGAGGATCTATTCCCATGGGTTAGGTTAGCGTGAGGCTCTAAAACCCACCCCTATAATACATAGTTTTGGTCAGGGGACTCAGGATCTATTCACCTAACAGTTTCATTTGATGTGACTCCCTAGACCAAGGATACAAGGTAAGTGTAAAGTATTTTTTATGACATGTTTATCCCCAGTGATATAGAGAACTTTAATTATTCCCTTATGTGTGGTAATTGAATGGATTAAGACAGAGTTCAAATGATGTAAATTTCTAACCCATGGATTAAGTGATGAAAATGGATGAAGTGATGAAAATGAATTAGGTGATAAAAATAGAAATAATGAGGTAAATTGTTAAAGAGAATATTGTTAACTATTAGTACCCAAATGATATTTTTCTTAACTTTTTATTTATTTAGTACTTGTATACACTATATATTTAGACTGGATATTTTGTAGACATCGTTGGTGGTGACCTACTGAGTTGTAATCACACCCTTCTTGGGCCGCCATTGGGTACCTGATCATATTTCATTGTTGAAGTCCAGGATAAGAGAAAAGGCCCTAGGCTATAGAGTTGAGTTAGGTTTGTGATGTGCATAGATGATGATCCAAAACTAGATTGAGGGACCATTTTTAGGATGCATCCATTGGTCTTTTTTTGGGTTTCCTTCACTTTTAGCACTATTAGCATGAGATGACATATTTATTATTGGTTTTGGTTTGTACCCTATTTGGGAAACAATTAGTAATACATATTCTGGTTATTTTTTTATTTCATATGTTATCTACTATGAAATAATCTGGTAAAGTGGGTATAGTCTCTCCACATGATCTATTATACCTTCACTGGTAGTCGTAAATCTCTGACATATGGGGAGGTGCTCTTGAGGTCATGTGGTAGCCCATCTTGGGGCATAGGTTTAGTGGATTATGGGTCAAAGACATTACAAAATGGTATCAGAGTGATTATTTTTTATTCCTTACTATTTGGGAATGGTAGAAATGAGATTATAAGGTGTCAGGCCATGGAAATGAGCTTGTGCATGGGAGTGTTTAACCAATGTACAAGGGAAAACCCAAGTACCAAGGGTGAAATTTTTTGTTCTTGATATGTGTTGTTACAGTTGAATGATATTTCACTAGTGGGTGATGCACTTGTTTTTTGATGAGAATATTTTATGATATTTTTCTCATGATCAGAATAACATGAGGTTATGCATTCTTTCATCATTATAGTAACCTAGTGATATAGGTGGCATGCATTATGATAGGAAAACATGTGATGGGTTTGTGAGACATGAAGGGTAGAATTAATTTCATATTCCTAAAAAATTCAATGAAATTAATCTCTAATAAGGGTGAGGAAAATGGGTAAATGGAAATAATATTAATGAATAGTAATAGAATTGTGATAAATGTAATGTTAATAATGAGTTAAAACGTTATTTGTGTCGATTTTTAAGGATATAAAGGTGCCCAAATGAGGAATATTCATGTTGTGAAGGTAACATGGGATGAAAATGGGTGTCAAATTAAGACTCATGGCAATGTAAGTTGGTTTACCCATTGTTGACCATGACCCATGGTAGGGATGGTTGAGGGTAGTGTTCTAGGTATGATGATGCCCTTTGGGATAGTGTATATGAAATGGTTTTTTTATGGATAGTGGAGAGACATATTTTATGTAATTTTTGGAAGCATTATGTTATGTTTTCTAAGAATAATGGTTTGAATTTTAGAGGAATGCCACTATGATGATGTATACCAATTGGGAAACAAGAGGATATCATTGAGAATTATCCACTAAGAGAAAATCAAGAAAACCTCACTATTAATGAAGAAAGAAAACCTGTTGGTTCAAGATAACCAAGGAAATGAGTAGTTCTATGAGAAATTTTCTAATTTTATTTAGATGATGGAACAGGACCCAGGGTGGGTCATGCTGAGTATGTTTGATATAACCCAAGAGTTTTAGTTGTATCACCCTCTAATGTTTTCTAGAGAGTGTGGAATAAAAGTATTAGAGTTTTTTATAGATTCAATCCAGATGATTTTGGATCACTTAGAGTCTCTTTTGGAGAAGATAGTCAAGTTGGAAGCTTATATGTTGCAGAGATTGCAAAAGCGCTAGAAGAACATTTTGGTTCAGACACAACAAGCTAATAGTATGTCATGGGAAGACTTTTAGTAAAATTTTATGGAGAATTTCTATCAAGATACCTCGAATTAGGAGTAGTCTATAGAGTTTATGAGGTTGACATAGGGAAATATTTCAGTGATGGATTATGCAGGCCATTTCACACACTTTCAATGCTTTGTTACAATGTTGGTAGGGGATGAGGTCACTATGACAAGACATTTCTAGGATGGACATAGATATGAGATTAAGTCCCAGGTGAAAATCTTCAATTTAAATAGGTTTACAGAAGTTGTGAACCATTCCCTTATTTTAGAGGAGAATATAAGAGAGTCTTATGGCAGTGGGTTTGTGGTTCTAGTTGGATGGTCTAGTGGCACGAATTTTGAGGGAAGGAAGCATTGTTTTAGAAATATTCACCAAGTTAGTATTGTGAAGAGTGGTCATAATAGAGGACTGATATCTTAGAGTGGTGTCTAGGTGTTTTTATATTGGTGTAGAAGGATGGGGAACATGCAGGGTTAGTTATCACAACCACCAGCTGAGTGCCGATCATACATCAGAACAGGGAATGTGTAGAGGTTTTGTAGGAACCCTAGAAATCTAAGCACAAGTGGGGCATCAAGTCAGATGTTGAGTGTATACATGGGGTTAGTTACCCCTTATTAGGAAGGAAGTTGGAGCTTGACCAACCATATCGGTCTGGGTGGAAGACTCGATACTCTGGGATGATAGTATCCATATAATCATGTAAGTGAAGTTATAAGAGATCAAATAGGATCCCAAGGTAGATGGGAAAGTCTGATTCATACAGTTCAGTCCACACCTGAAGGTGGAGAGGTTGGACCATTGGCTATTCAAGGTATAATCCTTGTAGCTTTTTTAATTTCTAGTGATTTGTTTGATACAGGTGATACACACTCTTTTATATCTATTCAATTTTTAGTTTTGTTAGGTCTTATAGTGGAACTTATGTGTGGGGTTATGTCAATTGATACACTATTAGGGGTATGATCAAAAAATATCTGGCAATATAAGGGGTGTTATCTTGAGGTTGGTGGGTACCATTTTTCATGGGACTTGTTTGTTCTTGAGATATTAGGTTTTGATTTGATTTTTGTCAAGGATTGGATAGTATTGTACCAGAACCATATTGACTACTACTATCATAGGTTAACATTAAAATATCTTGAGGAAGACACTTATGTCTATCATGGTGAATGGGATGCCTGAACAGGCTATACAAGGCCAGTTTGTTCATAGCTGGGTGAGGTCATAGATCAGATGTCTTATCTTGTGCTTGATGATGGAGGAGTAGAGAATCTTGTCCTTCCTCCTATAGTTGACTAGTTTCAATATGTGTTTCCAAACAACTTATTAGGGATTCCACATGAGAGGGATGTTGAGTTTACAATAGATTTTCTATGAGGAGCAGAACTAGTTTCTATTTCTCCATATAGAATGGCGCTGGTAGAACTCCAAGAACATAAAACCTAGTTGGAAGAGTTGGATAATAAAGGGTTTATTTGTCTTAGTACATCACCTTGTGTATCTATAATGTTTTTAAAAAAAACTGATGGATCCTTAAGAATATGTATCTATTATAATAATACGAATTAGATGATAGTTAAGAAACGATACCCTCTACCTCAAATAAATTACCTTTTTGACAAGCTGAGGGGTGCATTAGTGTTCTATAAGATTGATCAGAGATCAGGGTACCATTATCTATGGGTGAGACATTTTGATGTACCGTGTACTGCCTTCAAAAGTAGGTATGGGATGTATAAGTTTTTTCTGATGCTGTTCAGGTTGACCAATGTAAAAGTAGTGTTTATTCCATTAATTAACTAAATATTTCACCCTTACCTAGATCATTTTTTAAGTTGTTTGTTAATGGAATATTGGAGTAATCTAAGACTCATATGATCATTTCAAACATCTTGACATCATTCTAAGTATGTTGAGATAACATCATCTATATTCCAATCCATTCAAGTTTCATTTTTTTGGATGATATGGTGCATTTATTAGGTCACATTATCTTATAGGAAGACATGTTAGCGGAGCCAGAAAAAGTGTAGGTAGTCGTGTCTTGGGAGAAGCCCAGGAATGTTTATGACGTTCAGAGTTTTCTAGGTTTTAAAGGCTACTACTGAAGGTTTATCAAAAAACTTTCTCATTTGGACGTTCCACTTTTCGGTAAGACCATGAAGGGAATCAATTTTGAATGGTTTGGATCATGTGATGATTCTTTCTAAGAGTTAAATAAGCGGTTGAAAACCACACCGATTCTAATCTTACCCTAGATAGGTATGGAGTATATGTTGTTTTTTGATGTATCTAATGTTGGGATTGGGGAAGTGTTGATGAACTATAATCGGGTTGTGGTGTATGGGTCCAAATAGTTGAGGCATCGTAAAAGAAATTACCCTAATCACGATCTTGAGTTGGATGTAGTGGTTTATGATTTAATGTATTAGTGACATTATTTTCTTAGAGAATGGTTTACTGTGTATAATGATCATAAAATCCTTAAGTATATATTCTATCAGCATGATTTGAATCATTGTAAGTGAATATGGGTTAAGTACATGTCATACTTAGACTTTGAAATGGTTTAAACACCAGAAATGGGAAATAGTGTTGTAGATGCCTTGAGTCAGAAGACTCAAAATCAGGTAGTTCAGGAGTCTAGATCTAAGTGGAAAATGATTTTGTTGTTTATGGATATGTATTATAGGTGTTGGATATCCAAGGGTATATGACCCCTGCATCCTTGGTAGTTGAATCCACATATCTATATAGATTAAGGAGAGACATTATTAGGATTTTGAATGTTTGTCTTTGAGGGAAGTTTTTAAAGGTGGGAAGTCACCATTTGGTTAGACTATTAAAGATGATGGAGTCATTTATGTTCATGGATGTGTTGTTGTGCCAATGTGTATATGATAATAGTTTATTCATGAGTTTCATACATCATAGTGGGTGGTGAATCCTAGTTTGACCAAATTGTATCGTGATCTTCAAAGGTAGTATTGGTGGCCAGGGATGATGAAAGAGGTTGTAGGTTTCATGGAATGATGCCTAACCTTCCAAAAGGTAAAGGATGAGAATCATAATCTAGGTGGTTTATTGCAACCATTTCCTATTTCAAAATAGAAATGGGATGATGTGACGATGGATTTCATGGTAGGTATCCCGAGGATGCCTCATAAGAATGACGCGATTTGGGTAGTTGTGGATTGGTTAACTAATGTGGATCATTTCTTTCTAATTTTAGAGACTTACACTATGGATTAGTTGGGTGAGATGTATGTTTGAGAGATATTGTGGTTAAATGGGGTGACACTGACTATAGTTTTAGATATTTATCTGCGTTTTACATCAATATTCTAGCAGGGGTTATAGAAGGAATTTGGTACCTAGGTGTTTTTGAATACGAATTTCCATATGCAGACGGATGAGCAATAAGAGAATACTATTTAGGTTCTAGAGGAAATGTTGAGAGCTTGTGTCATAGAATTTAGTGTATCATTGTAAAAACATTTGGTTCTTGTCAAGTTTCCCCACAATAATATTTACCAGGACACGATTCAGATGTCACCATTTGAGGATATCTATGGTAGACCATATCAATCCCCATTGTGTTATATAGAAGATCATAAATTAGAGTTGTTGGGGCCGAGTCTCATGCAGGAGATGTCAGAACAGGTTTAGTTGATTCCGAAACATATCGAAACAACTCAGAGTAGGAAGAAGTCATATACAGATTGGTTTCATAGACCTCTCGAGTTTTTGGTGGATGGTCATCTGTTTCTTTGGGTGTCTGGAAGGTTGGGTCACCCTAATATTCAGAAATAGGGTAATTTGGCACCCAAGTATATGGGGTCTTTTCAGATTGAATAGGGGATCACATCGATGGTGTAACGATTGAATCTTCTATAGTGGTTCAGTGGTATGAATGATGTTTTTCATGTGTCATAGCTTTGATAGTATCACCCTGACCCAACTCATGTGATTGATGTTGAGGATGCTGGTCTTGAGCGTTCCATGTACTTTGAGAAGGATATGGTTCTCACTATGGATTGTAGTGAGAAATTCTTGTGGATAAATAATGTGCATTTGGTTCAATTTTTGTGGTATCATGGTAATGACCATGAAGAAACTTGGGAAAGAGAGAGACAGATATGTGGGCTCAACGACCAAATATATTTAACTTGAAATCTCAATGACTCTTGGAAGTGAGGTTTGAGGATGATCCATTATAAGGTGGGGAGGTTGTAAGATCCTAGACATCATAGAGGTACATTTTTTATTAAATTTTGGTTTTAATCCCTTAAATCTATATAATTAAATGTTTAACAGATGTATGAGTAGGATCAAGGGTATTATTGGGGTTTGGGAAATGAAATAAGGGAAAAAAATGGCCATCCAATGCGTTTTTCATGGTTGGAACACAATCATGATTAACCATGTGCCCAAAATGTTCTATCCAAGAGGAGGGGTGCTGGGTTATGTAAATCATACAATGGGGGAAGGCCAAACTATGAAGCTTTAGATAGAGGCATTCTACATGATTGGCACATAGTTTTTCAAACTGTGTGGGATCCCTATGTAACCATGTGACTTGTACCCCTCTTGGATAGTGGTATGCACACTGTTAGTGCAGGTTTGGAAAACCATGTGGCCAAACCATGGGCCCCATTAAAAGTGGGGTTTTACCATTTATCCCTCAGGATTTTAAGTGTTTCACCTTATTTTACTTCCCCATTTCTTCTCCAGCAACCCTAGTGATGAACCAAAGTGACCAAATCTTTCCATGGATCGATATCCTTCATTTCTAAGCTGTTTGGAGTGCAGTTGGGTACAGATCGAATCTCTAGGTAAGTCTAATGCTTCTCTTTGCCATGTTTTCTAAATTAGGTAATGTTTTTTTATTCATATTCTTCAAAAACCATAAAACCCTCATTTTCTTATTGATCTTAGGTTAGTTATTTAAATGGTGTTTGAATCTGAGTCAAATTTTAGGGTTAAACATGTGTTCATCTTCAAAATCTAGCTAGGTGGTCTACAAGTTATATCTAACAATCTTGAAGTTTACTTTTGAATACGTGGTTGTGATTTTTATTTCCTCTTGTTGTGAATTTGATACCTTTAGTTATATTTGGTAAAATGGTTGCCTAAATTATGAATTGAACCTCTCATGATCCCTATGGGTGAATTGGGATTGATTAGAGCAGTTTAGGGCCATCTGTGGGGTGTGCCAATATTACCGAACATGTAAAATTGTAAGGTTAAGCATTGTATTGATTGATGTTGAGATATATCCCATGAGAAATATTTTGATATGTTGCTTTAGTTATAAATAGGAACTAATGATAGTTGTGTCTAGTCCTTATAAATGACATAAGGGATTATTTGGTATAATGTAAAAAGTGATAAATGAAATAAAGTAATTGTGAAAAATAAATTATGAGTTAGTAATTAAAATGTTTAAATAGGATAAACCATGTGAATTTTTTAATATGTTTAATAGGATAATTCATGATAATTTTTGAATATGATTAATAGGATAAGGCATGAGAAAAAGGGAATGGGTTAAATGGGATATGCATTGTAAATTATAAAGATGCTAATGGGGTAAGGCTTGACGTTGACTTATATGTTGAATAATTATGAATGAGAATGTTGTGTTTATTGATTGTATATGGTTTTGATATGGTATATATATTAAATGTATTAATAATCATGTGCACATGGCTTGGTAGTTGTGGGGTATTAAACTTAAGGATATACTTCCATGGGTTGGGTTAGATTGAGGCTCTAAACCCCACCCCTATAATGCATGGGTTAGGGAAGGGGAATGAGGCTTTCCCCTAACAGTTTCATTTGATGAGACTACCTAGACCAAGAATCCAAGGTAAGTGTGATGTATTTTTTTATTAAATGTTTATCCTTAGTGAGATAGGGAACTTAACTTATTCCCTTATATGTGGTAATTGACGATATTAAGTCGTTGTGTAAATGATTTAAATGCCTAAACCATGGATTAAGTGATGAAAATGGATGAAGTGATGAAAATTAATTGAGTGACAGAAATAGATATAATGACATAAATGGTTAAAGTAAATATTGTTAACTAATGGCAACTGAGTTATCCTTTTTTTTAAATTTTCATTTATTTAGTACATTCATTAACTATATGTTTAGATTTGATATTTTGTATATACCATTGGTGGTTGCCTACTAAGTTGTAATGACACCTTTCTTAGGCTACAATTTAGTACATGAGAAGATTTCATGGTTATGGGTTAGGGAAAGGGTAAATTACCTATGATATAGAGTTGAGTTGGGCTTGGGGTGTGCACATATGAGGATCTAGACTTGGAGTTATGACCCATTTTAGGGATGATTCTCTTTGGTCTTTATTTTTTTTTCACTTTTTTCATTGTTAGAAAGAAATGGTATATTTATTGTTGGTTTTGGTCTATACCCTGTTTGGGAAACAATTGGTAATGCATGTTCTGGTTAATTATTTATTTTTTCTTTTATTTCATACATTATCTATTGTGGAATACTTTGGTATAGAGGGTGTAGTATCCCTTTGTGATCCATTAGACCCTCACTACTATTCAGAAGCCTCTAACATACGAGGAGGCACACTTGAGGTCATGTGGTGACCCTAATTAGGGCACCAATTTAGTGGATTCCGTGTCAGGGATATTATACATGGGACATCGAAGATTTTTGAAAATTTATCATCTTTATCATAGATTAAAAAAATCATTTAATGGTTTAAAGTAATATAATCTTCCAAAAAAACCATTTTAAGTTGAATAATATTATGATAGGGTGAAAAACATTGATTTTACATTTGGAAAGAAAGGAAGTTCTGGTCATCCAAAAAATAACGATAAGAAAAAGTATATCTTCTTTGAACAACCTTATTGGAAATTTTTAGAGATAAAACATAATGTTGACATTATGCATGTTGACAAAAAAATATGTGATTGTTTTATTAGAACTTTTTTAGACATGAAAGGAAATACAAAAGTTAGATTTCATTCTAGATTGTACTTGATATCAATTGGCATAAGTTTGAAGTTAGCTCCCACTATAAAAGGAAACACAACATATTTACCTCTGTCTTATCACAAATTAAGAAAGAGTGAGAAGTTAATTTTTTCAAGTGTCTATATGGTATTATAGTAGCTTTTGGATATTATTCAAATGTGAATAATTTGGTGTCATTGAATTATAATAAATTAACATGTATGAAATCTCATGACTATCATGTTTTAATACAACAACTATTACTAGTCACACTACGTAGTATATTATTGAAACTTTCCAGAAAGACTATCATTAGGTTGTGTAACTTTTTCAAATCCATTTGTAGCAAAGTTTTTTATTATAATTTTTTAGATGTGTTGTAGAATGATGTTTCTATGATACCTTTTTCAACTAGAAATGTATTTACCAGCTATGTTTTTTCATATAATGATTTATATGGTCATTCATCTGGTGTGTGAGAAAACAATACGTGGTCCAGTTTATTTATGTTGGATGTATCCATTTGAAAGATATATGAAAATTTTGATTGGATAAGTGAAAAATTCTCATCAATCAGAGGCCTTTATTGTTCAAAAATATGTATTGGAAGGGGTGATTGAGTTCAATATGGATTATTTATATGATATGGATCCCATTTTCCATCCTATATCTCAAAAATATGACTACTGAGAGTGAAGGTAGAGGTATTTTAATCTTAAAGGAGAAGTTCATTCCACATAATTAAGTGATTCATGAACATTTATATATTTTGAACAACAAAAACGAGATTCAATCATATTTATCATCACATATTACTGAATTAAAGGTATGATATTCAAAAATAAATAAAAATTGGTTGATCATTGAGGATAAAAAGAAATTTGTTTCATGGTTTAAGGAGAAAATCATCACATGTAATTTTTTATTAAATACATTGAAATGATTGAAAATAGGACCATCTATTAATGTTATCACATGGTTTGGTTTTGATATTAATGGTTACACATTTTATACTAAAAATCAGGAAGACAAGAGTACCATTACAAATAGTGGGGTAATGGTCATTGCTGAAGCACTACATTTTTTGAGTGAAAAAGATAAAATATAAACTTCTACATCAATGAAATATTTTGGACTTCTTACGGATATATGGGAAATTGATTATACTAGATTTCGAGTAATAGTGTTTAAGTGTAACCAGATTGATAGTTATAACAGTGTTAAACATGATGATAATGGATTTTAATTGGTTTATTTGAAAATATTTAGATGCAGAGAGGAACTATTTATCATGGAAACACCTGAAAAGAAAAATATTTTATGTCATTGATTAATCAAATGATTAGTGGTCTATAATTCAGCAAGAAAAAAGAATTCATTTAGATGATGGGGATGATGATGATGTTATAGATTTATGAGAATTTTTTTCATTTAATAAGTGACATCTAGATGATAATAATGACTATAACGGAGACTTAATCCATGATATATAAAATGATCATGAAGAAGGGATATGAGAAAAAAGCGAATTACTCTCCTTATTATTCTGGTATAATTTTTTATTATATTTATTTTTTGAAATTTATATCTATAGACTCTATTTTTTTAATTATTAGATATTTAATTATATATATTAATATTTATATTATTTTTTTTGTAAAAAATTATATTAAAAAATTATGTCTAAACATTTTTATATTGAAAAAACATGATGCGAATCACTAAGTTTTTATTAAATTTACACATATAAAAACAATTTCTTCGATCATGATATTTAAGTTTATAAATTTTTATATTATTTTATATTTAATGTTAATATATAATATTTTAACTTTCATATTTATTGGTTAAGAATCATGAAATAATTATTTTTTTCTAAAAATTGCACATGTGTGACTATTTTTTTACTTACATATTTTTGTAATAATTGTTTTTAAATATCCAATTCTGTAATAATATGTAGGTACACATAAGTTCATTAAATTTTTATTTTTAAATGATGGAAATAGAGTGAGGGGAATATTTATTAAGGAATTTTTTTTTCATGTTATTAAATATTGAGTAATATAATTATTTAATGAAAGAAAAATTTTAATTTACAAGAAAAAAATCGAAGGACTACTGATGCTTCTCCTAATGATGTGTCTCATACTAAAGAGTATTCTTATTTCAATATAGATAAATTGATTTATAGAGTTGGTAAATTGGATATTACATGTCTAACAAAACCACACTTTCCCATGAAGACCAGATATTACATATTAAATTTGAAGATAATAATAACCCAACTGGCCCAAATGTAACACAATTTTCTAGTTATATTTCCGTGAAATGTCATTATAGGATTAACATTTTATATCCTGGTTAAAATTATGTTGACTGGATGGGGAAAGAAAAGTTGTGGAAGTCCATAAAGATAAAATATATCAATTTATTTATTTTATCTCATTTTTTGAATATTATATATTTTAAATGACTAATATTTAATTTATTCAATTATATATGACATTAAATTTTGAAGAAATGAAAGAAATAAATAAAATATTTCTATATTTAGATATATCTTTATTGAGGGTTTTTAAAACCAAATTATTAAAATATTATTTTTTTGGAGAGTTACAGAATGAAAACTCATGCCTCAAGTATGATTTTTTAGATGCAAACACATGGAATTAATTTTTCTTCAACTGTCATGATGAAAAAATTAGGGTATTATTATCATATCCATGACTCATTTTAAAGTTATTTTTCATTTAATTACTATTATTTATTTTTTTGTGGGGGTTTCCCATGTAGTTTAGGTGGAAAGGGTGTGTTCTCATGATTTGGGCTAAACCATGAGCCCATTTCATGTTAAAAAAACAAATTTTGTTATTTTATAACTCCTTCATTTTCAACATTTTACACACATTACACTTCCTAATTATCATTACATGATATATTAAAACGACCATATTAATTTGGACCCTATAGGAATCCATAATAATGATGGATTTGGGTTTTTTATTAATGTATTGGGCCAGCCTGTAATCCCATGTCCTACTTTATTTTTAAATTTTTTTAAATATCTCATTCATTTTTTACTTTTTTCAGTTATTACACCTCCCACGTGAAGAAAAAAACCTAAGGCACACCCCCATCATCGATTTTATTCTTTGGATCTCATCTCCCCCGCGGATTAGGGAAATCTTTCTAAGCCTTTCTCAAATCTCCCAGATTTGAAGAGGTAAAATATTTCTTTCATAAATCCTTCAATTTTTCTCTTTCCCCCTATTTCCATCCCAAGTTGACCTAATAATACTTATTAGAGCCTAACTACAGGTTTTGGATGCTTCAAGATTCAATTATTGGTGGATTTGGTATGATTTATTCAAGATCACTCAAGTAAGTGGGTTTCCTTCATTCCACCTCCCATTTTCTTAGGGTTTCTCCCATCTTTTCATGAATTTATAAAATGTCTAGTAGTTAGGGTTCATCCCTAGTGTTTAACCTTGTTTCTTATTAATTAAACATTGGGGTTTTAGGTTGGTTTTCACTTCCTTGTGGTGTGGTGGTGGTGCGATTGAACTTTCACACAATAGTTTGGAGTTTTTCGCACAAATGGTAGGTGATTCCATGTGTAATAATTATTGAATGAGTTAGTTTTTCATGATTTATATTTTTATCATGATTATATTCTATTGTGTTTGGTGTGGAAATTATATTTGGTAGTATTTGTTAAGAGGTTGGTTTTTAAGTGGCATTTTTGTGCAAAAATGAATATTTTTGGTGTGTATTCCATGTTGTGTTCATTGGGGTTATTTTATGATTTATATAATAGTATTATTAATGATGTTATGGATTAATATTCTGCTTTTATGTGATATTGGTACGATTTTGGTATTAAAAGTGGGGTTTTAGAAGGATTTTATGTGCAAAATATGGTTATAGTTCTTGGAATTGTTTTGTGAAGATTTTTAATGGTTTCTTGATTTATGTAAGAGGTGTAACTATGTTTCCAAACTATTTTGGTATGAGAATAGTTTTAAAATGGTCTATTTTAATGTGAAATGGTTGTTATGTGATGTGTAATATATTGGAAAGATTTTATAAATTTTTTCAAGGATTTGTTGAAGTGTGAAAGAGAGGTGGAACGTGTTGTGGGCTGTTTTAGTGTGAGTATGATTTACAAAATGAATTTTAATGAAAAAGGAGATCACGTGACATGTGTCTGGGATATTTGGTGTGTGTGTGTGGCTTGTAAGTTTCATTTTAATGTTCAAATTTTATTTCATTTCTTGTGGAAGTTGTTTGAGCACAAGAGGGAAAAACCGGGTATCTAGGTGGGTGGATGTGCACTAGTATTCTAGTGATCCCATGGGGTTTGGCCTTTTTTTCATGTAACAAGTTTGATGATGAAAGAACTAACTAAACTATGATGGTGATGGTGTTGGGGTCCAACTAGGTTATGTGTATGATCCCTACTAGTGGATCGTGTGCATGAGAGCAAATATTTGTTTGTTTACTTTAACCGAGTACGAGGTACCTGAGACCCACAATGAGCTAATGCCTATGGTTGCTATAGCATCCCGCCTTTTTGTCACATAAACTTTCATTACATTATACAAAACTGAGGATCTTTAACGTTTAGTGTCTTGGAAACAAGGAACTTAATACATGAAACAAAAAAAAAATTATTCTTAAACACTTGAAAGGCTTCTACTTATGTTCATCCTAGGTTCATTACTACATATCATAACCTGAGGACATACATCAAAAGAAAGGGTGAGCAGAAGGCCCAATAAGGGAAACAAGGGGAAACATTTAACATGTGAACTTGAGATACATCAACAATGTCCTGAAAAAGAACTTTAAGGCATGAGAAGGAAATCATGAGGCATATAATAATAAAAATAACGTTTTTCATAACATTAAGATGTGTCTACAACATTTAACAAGGAAAATTATTTCCGTTTCACCAAGGTCCATCCCCAAGGTGTCAATAAAAATTACCAAGGTTATTCACCAAGGTATCAGTCTAAATGGTCATCTCTAGAGATTAAGTCTTTACCCAATGCATTGGAGCGCTATCAGGGCGCACCCTGAAATTTTCATTTATTATCATGTGAGACACATATATCATCATCAATCATTTCATAAAAAACCCTTATAGAATAAAATAAATGGGTTTCATTTCACAATCATAACGTTTTAAAAACTGCTTTAAAGACATGATCTTTATGTCACTTAAAACCCACAGAAAAGGAAAGCAGGACTTATGTATGTAAATCCCAGAATTTAAAATTGAACATTTTGGTATATATGTGAATACCACTTTAGAAGTAATAACTTTGAGTATTCACTTAATAAAATAAAATAACTTTAGAAAAAGAGAGAGACATTTTGAGATGGAAATTCTACAGCATAAAGGCTATGTTACGAGGTTTTAGAAAACATTGAAAAGAGAGGGGACATGGGTCACCCACTCATAAATGATCCATAAAACAGTAGGGGAACAGAATATAAAGTATTTAAGAACATGTTAATGAAATTTTAAAGACATACCATATGAAATGAAGAACATGAAATAAAGACAAAAATAAGATTTCTCTTATGAAAATTCGGCAGCCTAACGACGTCACTTAAACTTCAAAAAAATGAATTGAAGAGATCAAATAGGGTATCTCATCATATGAACATAAAAGATAAGTATGATAGATATATATATCATACCCCAACATAATAAAAAGGAACATGAAAGGCTTGACATGAAAGTAGAACTTTGAAAAATGAGAAAGGTGAACGAATCCCTTAAAAATTCGGCAGCCTAATAACGCCACTTAAAACTTCAAAATACTGAATTGAATAGATCAAATAGGGTCTCTCATCATATGAACATAAAAGATCAGTATGATATATTTAGAGATCATACCCCAACAAAATACAAAGGAACTTGAAATACTTGATATGAAAGTAGAACTTTGAAAAATGAGAAAGGTGAACGAATCCTTTAAAAATTCGGCAGCCTAACGACGCCACTTAAAACATCAAAATACTGAATTAAAGAGATAAAATAGGGACAATAATCATATGAACATAAAATATCAGTATGATAGATTTAGATATCATAACACAACAAAATAAAAAGGAACTTGAAAGACTTTTCAAGAAAATAGAACATGAAAATGAGAAGGGTGAAAGAATCCTTTACAAAAATTCGGCAGCCTAATGACACCACTTAAACATTCATAAAATAATATGATGAGAGTAAGAGAGTATCTATCATCATATGAACATAAAAAGGGAAGTAGGATGAATATAAAATAACATCCCCAACATAATAACATGGAGCTTAGAAGAAATGAAATAAACGAGAGTACTTGAAAAGAAAGAGAGAGGTAGGATCCCTTTCCTTAAAACGTAACTCTTAAAACTCAAATGTTGGGACCTTGAGGGCTTGGGGGCACCTTGGGAGGACTCCTTGGGAGGTAATGAGACCAGAGCTTCGTTGGGGAAGAGTTGGGAGTCGAATGGATGAGAGGATGGCTTGGTATTTATAGGGAAAGTGAGGGGACAAGGCATTAATGGCCAAGGGACACCTCATTAGTGGTTTTGGAAAAACCATGGGCTTGCCCATGGTATTTGCACATGGTATTGGCCACTTGAGACACCTCATACCTTATATTACTATTCATAAGTCGACCGTATTGATTACATACTTAATACATCATTTAATGATGTCATTAAACACCCGTAACTTAAAAACTGTATTTTCACTATTCATTGAAAATTCAATTTTCTCAGAAAAATCCCAAAATTTCACCTTAACCAAATATCGATCCTCTGATTTCAAAAATGAACTCAATTTTATAAAAATAATTTTCTAAATATTTTTAATTTAATTTTTAAATAAATACACTATTCATCGAAATTTGTTTTTTTCAGAAAAATCCCCAAAAATTACCTTAACATAATATCGATGCTTTGTGTTCAAAAATGAAATTCATTTTATAAAAATAATTTTATAAATATTTATAATTAAATTTTTAATTAAAAAACACTATTCACCCTAAAAAACGAATACTTGACTAATAATTTATGAAATCGTTATTTAACCATTTTATTGAATCACATTACTTAATCAAGGTGCCTAGATTATATTAATGCTTTATTTAAGTGAAATTACAAATCCATTTGGTCACATTACTAATCCTAAGCATAAAATCACTATTCATAATTTACTATTCATCAAAAATTTAGTTGATCTTATTAGATTCTAAATTTCGTACTGAACATAATTGTAGAAGACCATTTTTTAAAAATCGTTACACATTTTTAATTATTTAAGGTTTACATAAACATTTTTTTTAAATATCCTTTCTCTAAAATTCACCAAAAATATGCATACTATATTTATCCAGACATTTGAATATTCATAAACTTCATCATAAGAAGAAATAAAAATTTTTATTTAAAAAAAAGGATTACACAGGTCAGTTATGGTCTCCTTACATAGCCCCTTATCACACCAGCATAGGACCTAAGTGTAAGGTGTGCTAAGGTGAGAGAATTCGAGGGAGGCTCGACCAACATCGCACGAGTAGTAATTTCTATCAGTTTGAACTTCTCGCAAAGGCGATTCCGTTCTAGCTTCACACGATGAAGTTCGGCTTGGGTTTGGTCCAGATCAAAGCCCAGTGGTGCTACCTCCTTCCCAAGTTCTGTTAGATGGGCTTCGATCAGTCCAAGACTACTGGGTGACGCCATCGAATCTTCTTTCTATATTAATTAACCAAGATCACTTGTATTTAGAGACAAAAGTCGCAACATTCAGTTTTCAACGGTCATAATGAATAACGATCATATAATTGTCAAAACCCAACCATCTCATTTTAATTATACTCATGTTATCAAATGAAACAGTTTTGTTGAGTATGAAAAATAAAATAACACACAAAATTAGGAAACAATATTTATTCATAATTTCGGGTCGTTACAATCTTCCCCCCTTAAGAAATTGCGTCCTCGCAATTTTTAAAATTGGGTTTTGAAATTTCATTGAAAGTCCCACATCGGAAAAAGAGTCAGTAACACTACTAATTTAAAAGGAAGAAAAGGAAGTACAAAGGCCACCCAAGTTAACCCATACTAGTATTCCATGTAGGAAAACATGGATATGGAAGAAAAAAAGGGTCAAGTTCTGAGGGAGAGTGATATAAAACATGATTAGGAGAAAGTTAACAATAATAAAATCAGAAACTTATGATGTGTATAAACGGTCTTTGATTACCCAGTAGGAAACCTTAACAAACAACGTTTTTTTTACGTTCCTTTTCATAGTTTTGAGGAATTCATTTACTACATAGAATAAAAACATAAGGAAATATACCTACCTTCAAGTAGAGTTTCATCCTTTAATAAGTTTCTACCAAAACTAATCTTTTCTCTAAACGATGAGCATTCAAAACTACTTGGTCTCATCAAAGCACAAGAATAATCTTATAGAGAATCACATAATCCACCAAAGATTAACTATCTATTTCTTCTATCTTTAAACATTATCCCAAAAACAGAAAGGGTAAGATAAAACAACTCTTCCAAAATAAAGAACCCTAGAGGAAGGTAAACTACTTTAAATCTTAAAAGTTCCACGGTACTACCCAAAGTTCATCATAGACCATTCCGTAAATAACTGTCCTTAAAAATCCTCAAAATAAACCAAACAAATATTGAAACCCAAATACAAGAAGGATTTGATAACATAGTCTTCCAAGGTAAACTTTATCATTCATCTCCAAAAAACATCAACCACTCCTAATATCTTATAAAAAAAGTAACTAACCTAAACATATTTACCCCAAGATAGGTTAATCATTTCCATAAGTAACCTCAATTACTATAAGTCTTCCTTAAATTCATTGATTCTTCAAAATATAAGTCAACCTTTACTCCTAAAAAAAATACCATAGTAATCTATTTACCTCGATCAAATAGGGTTCCAAAAATAGTGAACGTCTTCCAAAATAATAATCATCTTTTAATCCCCTAATAATCTCTGTCATATTAATACGGCAATCATCACATTTTCTATCACATTGGTTGTTGGGACATGTTCTTCCATTTCCCTCCATTAACTATGAAAATAATGTACAATTAGGGGCTTAAATACTTATCCAATAATCATGAAAAGGAACTTAAATCATAGAAGGATAACTTGTAGAAGAAAATTATACCCTAACTTGTGATCCCCTAGGTTCCAAACTAGGTTATCCATGATCATATATTCTTATGTGAATCTTTATTTTATTTTAACTTTGTTCCTTTAATAATGGTTCATACTAAGCTTATGAATTTACCGAAGCATATCCTCCGGGAGTGTCGTAACCAAGAGTGCAGCAAGGCCCGTTGTCATGTACCAGTTCCCGTTTGATTCTAGCTCAAAGCAGTGTTTTCGGGTTTTACCCCTATGTACATCTGTGCCATATCCACCTCTACCTGCTCGTATCTAGACAGGGATGTATTTGCTTGGCAACCCCTTACTCAATACTCACCAAAATACCAGGAATATTTCATATATTTAAACTTTTCTATAGGGTTCTTCCTAAAGTTTTCATATCCTAATTTCCACAAATAACTAAACCATCCTCTGATACCAACTATATAATCCCGCCTTTTTGTCACATAAACTTTCATTACATTATACAAAACTGAGGATCTTTAAGGTTTAATGTCTTGGAAACCAGGAACTTAATACATGAAACAAAAAAAAAAATCTTCTTAAACACTTGAAAGGCTTCTCCTTATGTTTATCCTCGGTTCATTACTGCATCTCATAACCTAGGGACATACATCAAAAGAAAGGGTGAGAATAAGGCCCAGTAAGGGAAACAAGGGGAAACATTTAACATGTGAACTTGAGATACAACAACAATGTCATGAAAAAGAACTTTAAGGCATGAGAAAGAAATCATGAGGAATATCATAATAAAAATAACGTTTTTCATAACTTGAAGATGTGGATACAACATTTAACAAGGACAATAATTTCCATTTCACCATGGTCGATCCCTAAGGTATCAATAAAAATTACCAAGGTTATTCACCAAGGTATCAGTCTAAATGGTCATCTCTAGAGAATAAGTATTTACCCAATGCATTGGAGCGCTATCAGGGGGAACCCATAAATTTGACTTTATTATCATGTGATCCACATATATCATCATCAATGATTTCATAAACAACCCATATAGAATAAAATAAATGGGTTTCATTTCATAATCATAACGTTTTAAAAACTGCTTTAAAGACATGATCTTTATGTCACTTAAAACCCACGGAAAAGGAAAGCAGGTCTTATGTATGTAAATCCTAGAATTTAAAATTGAAAATTTTGGTATATATGTGAATAAAACTTTAGAAGGAATATCTTTTATTATTAACTTTATAAAATAAAATAACTTTAGAAAAATAGAGAGACATTTTGAGATGGAAATTCTGTAGCATAAAGGCTATGTTACGAGGTTTTAGAAAACATTGAAAAGAGAGGGTACATGGGTCACCCACTCATAAATGATCCATAAAACAGTAGGGGAACAATATATAAAGGATTTAAGAACATGGTAATGAAATTTTAAAGACATACCTTATGAAATGAAGAACATGAAGGAAAGACAAAAATAAGATTTCTCTTATGAAAATTCGGCAGCCTAACGACGTCACTTAAACTTCAAAAAAATGAATTGACGAGATCAAATAGGGTCTCTCATCATATGAACATAAAATATAAGTATTATAGATATATATATCATACCCAAAAATAATAAAAAGGAACATAAAAGACTTTACATGAAAGTAGAACTTTGAAAAATGAGAAAGGTGAACGAATCCCTTGAAAATTCGGCAGCCTAACGACGCCACTTAAAACATCAAAATACTGAATTGAAGAGATAAAATAGGGTCTCTCATAATATGAACATAAAAGATAAGTATGATAGATTTATATATCATACCCCAACAAAATAAAAAGTAACTTTAAATACTTGACATGAAAGTAGAACTTTGAAAAATGAGAAAGGTGAACGAATCCCTTAAAAATTCGCCAGCCAAACGACGCCACTTAAAACATCAAAATACTGAATTGAAGAGATAAAATAGGGTAACTAATCATATGAACATAAAATATCAGTATGATATATTTAGAGATCATAACCCAACAAAATAAAAAGGAACTTGAAAGACTTGTCAAAAAAATAGAACTTGAAAATGAGAAGGGTGAAAGAATCCTTTACAAAAATTCGGCAGCCTAACGACACCACTTAAACATTCATAAAATAATATGATGAGAGTAAGAGAGTATGTATCATCATATGAACTTAAAAAGGGCAGTAGGTTGAATATAAAATAACATCCCCAACATAAGAACATGGAGCTTAGAAGAAATGACATAAACGAGAGTACTTGAAAAGAAAGAGAGAGGTAGGATCCCTTACCTTAAAATGCAACTCTTAAAACTAAAAGGTTGGGACCTTGAGGGCTTGGAGGCACCTTGGGAGGACTCCTTGGGAGGTAATGAGTCTAGATATTCGTTGGGGAAGAGTTGGGAGTCAAATGGATGAGAGGATGGCTTGGTATTTATAGGGAAAGTGAGGGGACAAGGCATTAATGGCCAAGGGACACCTCATTAGTGGTTTTGGAAAAACCATGGGCTTGCCCTTCGTATTTTCCCATGGTATTGGCCACTTGAGAAACCTCATACCTTATCTTACTATTCATAAGTCTAACATATTTATTACATACTTAATACATCATTTAATGATGTTATTAAACACCCGTAACTTAAAAACTGTATTTTCACTATTTATCGAAAATTCAACTTTCTCAGAAAAATCCCAAAATTTCACCTTAACCAAATATAGATCCTATTATTTCAAAAATGAACTCCATTTTATAAAAATAATTTTCTAAATATTTTTAATTTAATTTTTAAATAAATAGACTATTCACTGAAAATTCATTTTTTTTCAGAAAAATCCCCAAAAATTACCTTAACATAATATCGATGCTCTAAGTTCAAAAATGAAATCCATTTTATAAAAATAATTTTCTAAATATTTTTAATTAAATTTATAATTAAAAAACACTATTCACCTAAAAAAACTAATACTTGACTAATAATTTATGAAACCGTTATTTAACCATTTTATTGAATCACATTACTTAATCAAGGTGCCTAGATTATATTAATGCTTTATTTAAGTGAAATTACTAATCCATTTGGTCACATTACTAATCCTAAGCATAAAATCACTATTCATAATTTACTATTCATCAAAAATTAAGTTGATCTTATTAGATTCTAAATTTCGTACTGAACATAATTGTAGAAGAACATTTTTTGAAAATCATTACACATTTTTAATTATTTAAGGTTTACATAAACTTTTTTTTAAAATATCCTTTCTCTAAAATTCACCAAGTATATGCATACTATATTTATTCGGACATTTTAAATTTTATAAACTTCATCATAAGAAGAAATCAAAATTTTTATTTAAAATAAAGGATTAAACAAGGCAGTTACGGTCTCCTTACATAGCCCCTTATCACACTAGCATAGGACCTAAGTGTAAGGTGTTCTAAGGTGAGAGAATCCGAGGGAGGCTCAGCCAACATCGCACGAGTAGTAATTTCTATCAGTTTGAACTTCTCGCGTAGGAGATTCCGTTCTAGCTTCACACGATGAAGTTCAGCTTGGGTTTGGTCCAGAGCAAAGCCCAGTGGTGCTACCTCCTTCCCAAGTTCTGTTAGATGGGCTTCGATCGGTCCAAGACTACTGGGTGAGGCCATCTAATCTTCTTTCTATATTAATTAACCAAGATCACTTGTATTTAGAGACAAAAGTCGCAACATTCAGTTTTCAACAGTCATACTGACTAACGGTCATATAATAGTCAAAACCCAATAGTCTCATTTTAATTATTCTCAAGTTATCAAATGAAACAGTTTTGTTGAGTATGAAAAATAAAATAACACACAAAATTAGGAAACAAGATTTATTCAAAACTTCGGGTCGTTACAGTTTCTTTCCCATTGCTAGTGATCATTAGATATTTTATACTCACCATCGGTATACAATATGTTTGGATGGATAAATTCAGTAGATTTTTTATTCTATTTAAAAGTGTTGATTTCTTTTAAACTATCCCACTTGAAAGCTGTTTTTATTTAAATTTGCATCTTTCAGAAATTGTTACAAGAATTTCTTGTTTATAGAACCTGTAAGATTTTGTCTTATAATCATTATAACATGGAATATTTTTTTGGTGGAATCCTACTAGGCTTTCTATCACACCCTATATACACCCTTGGCTATAATTAGACTTGGTTATTTTGTCTCAAGTTTGGGTAACATTTTTAGTGCTAGTGGTTTGGTTTTCTAACGACCCTTCTTGGCGTAGTGTCATGGAGATGGATTGAGGGAGTTGGACCTTTATATGAGGATGTTATTGGGATTTTATTTTTTACTTTTTTCCTTTTTTATTGTCTTTGAGTCTTGTTCTTGATTATGTAATTCAATTCTGATTTTTTTTAAAATATGATTTGGTTTGAAAAATCCATATTTGGTTTATTAGATTCGTTTGTTGAATTGTGTTTATAAACTCCGGTAAATCATTACCAAATTTTATTTTTGTTACCTAAACTCTTGTGATAAACCATGTGAATCAACAATGCCCTTTGGACCTTGCCACAGACTGGGTTTGGTGCCACTTTTTATGGAGACCAGATTCAATTCGTCACAAAATGGTTTCAAAGGAGGTTTTCTCCCTTGTGTCATGTTATTTGGGGAAGAGTCAGGATAGTTCTGGGTTAGGATTTTCAGGACTTAAAATTCTAATTATGAGTAGGGTGCCTGGCCAGTACACCTTGTGACATGGTTCAAGTCTCCTGGGGAAGTCAGGTTTTATCTGAGTCCTTTAGTTTTCTTGGATTGATAATGATTAGGGGAAATAAAAGGAGAGTTGGGTTAATGGTCTCAGTGAGATCAAAGGGCATGGAAATCCATGTGGAGTTGGGGGTATTTCCCTAGAACACTCTCTGTGATGGTGAAGTGATTGGAGTATGGCCGCCAACCATATGTCCAAGTCACCCACCGAAACTAGTTTCCTCTTACATTGTCTTGTGTTCTTTAGGTTTTGAATCTTGTAAGATTGGTTTTAAAGAAAAAATGACTTGGTATTAAAAATCATAATTTTTTTGAGAAATGATATTCTAATAAAGAGGAAATAGTTTTATTTGTGAAATGATGGAATAGAATTTTCAGAATTGTTTTGAAATGGTAAATGGTGTATTTAAACTATTTTGAAAGTATAAATTATATTAAAGTGGATTTTGAAATTATGTTTTAAATTGAACTTTTTGAATTATTGGAAAAGTGTTTTAAATGAAATAAAGTGTTTTTGAATTTGTGTGTGGAGTTTAGAAATGGATTTTTTTATTTGGTAACTAGTGAGAATTTGAAAAGTTTTATGAATCATTGGTACCTTGTTTTAAATAAGATGAGATGAGTTTTATAATGAATGGGTGTTAATCAAATGGTGTTTTTCATAAAACTGAAAGTGTTTTGAAAGGGGTTGAGATGTTTTGAAATTCATATAAATTGATTAAAATTGATTTCTTATTTGAATGATTGGGACTTTTTAAAAAGTTTTTTATAATGTAATTTGGGTTTTGATTTTGTGGTTAGT
Source organism: Viscum album (assembly GCA_963277665.1). Taxonomy (NCBI): domain Eukaryota; kingdom Viridiplantae; phylum Streptophyta; class Magnoliopsida; order Santalales; family Viscaceae; genus Viscum; species Viscum album. The sequence goes on from OY728163.1 coordinate 2,120,455,304, forward strand.
GGTCTTGAGAAATGTAAGGGTTAGTGTCCTGAGAACCAACTGTTTTGTACTTTGATTACATGAATGTTGAATTATTATATATTGTTCATTGTTCTGCATGACTATAATATAACAGTGTCCTGGAATATTTGTTGCATTAATAAGGTGATGGCAGATCCCCGCTATGATGAGAACCTTGAAATTCTATAACAATATTCTTAAAAAAAGTTCTGCATTTGGATGACATACTATGATAGACCCATAGTATACAGACCGTCATGTGCGAGTACTCGTAAGAAGACGAGACTCTCTCTAATAGAGTTCGCACTTGGTAATCTCCAAGATGGGAGATTACGAGAGCAGACCCGCTAGTAGTAATTCTGCATGTCTTGGTGTCATCAGATATTACTATCTGCGAGCATGTGAAATGGTCCTTAGACTGGAAGATTATCATTAACTCATGTCATGACTCGCGCACTTAGATTTACTGATGAAAACCGTCACACAGATAGTTGGCGGGAAGTAGGGTACGTTGGGTGCGTCACGAGTGACATGTTGTTAATGGATAAGTCAAGGAAGGATTTTCCCTTCCATTTATGGAAGCTGATATCTTGTCCCTTTGATTGAAATAGAACGGTCGCATTAAATTCCATGGCCATGGTGTGAACGACGAGTTTATTTCAGGTAGTCAAAGAACGAAGGATCATGCATATAGGTTTATAACACTACCATGAAACCTGTTTGATGAGATATTGAGACAAAGGGATTAAATTACACAGTAAGCATTCGTATGAGGTGATACGTCAATGCGGCGTCAAATTCTTTCTCTTGGGTGCCTTGACCCATTTCTAGACAGTAATCGTGGACTTTATGCAAGCTCGCCTAATTCCAACGAGAAAGAGGCCTAGAGGGTCACACACTAAGTGTATTCAAGTATCTCAAGTAGAATAAAGATTATTTACATACGTGGTTTAATAATTATTCAAGTAAGCCTAAATCATTTTGATGATGGAGGAATAAGGAAATAAAAAACAAGATATACACTCCGTGTATTAAAGATTACACGCCCTGTAGTTTTTCATGGAAAACAAGTACACACCGTGTATTAATAATTACATGTCGTGTAGTTTTCTTTATGAAAAGGAAATGAATAAATGAAAACAATATATACACGCCGTGTACATTAAATTTACACGCCATGTAGTTTTCAATGAAAAACAAGTACACGCCGTATATTTATTAATACACACCGTGTAGTTTTTCCAATCGGAATTTTAAGGATATAATATGGTTTTAAATGATATTTATTATAATCAGCATGGGCGCATGTTAAGGAATTAATTATTTGACATGGGGGTTTTAAATAAGATTCAATGAAATAAATAAAATGCGTAATGCGTTTATTTATTGTCATAACTCTACAACCTCAAACCCAATTATAAATATCCTCACAACCCCAACTCTTTTCCAACACACAAGAGAATCATTGTGCACAACAACTTTGGAGAATTCTATCAAGGCCAAAAGAACCTCTTCCTCCAAGAAGGCTCTCAAGACCGAGAGAGATCCTCTTCCATCGGATCAAGATGATCTAAGGTGGACAACACAAGAAAATTTTTCTCCATGCTATCACCCGGAGACTCCTTTGGCGACGTCCCGAGATACAAGGTACACGTGTGAATCACCGCTAGAGGAAGTCTACACTTGGATTCTGTGACGCAACAACGAATCACATAGGAATGTGATCAAGGACATCAATGAATAAAGAACACCCAAAATGTATTTCTTTTCAATTGATTAAATTAATTATAATCAACCTGTAGTGATCTTAATTTTTGGTTCTGGGACTTTCCTTTTCTTTGTCCATTTTTGTGATTCGATCCATGGAGAGTGGTGTTTATCATTGTATTGATCCTGAAATGATCATTGTTAATGACAAAGAACCAAGTGGGAACATCCACCCACACGCTTCCGCTACGCCCAGAACCTTCAAATGGTATCATAAGTAGGTTCCAACGTTGATTATAATTATTTAATTTTCGTTGATAATTTACGCATTTATATTTGATTCAATTAGAAATAAATTGTTCTATAAATATGAATAAACGAGATCTGTTCTTCCTCCCTCATTTCTCGATTAAAATCACAGAAACAACCTTTTAATTTTAATTTTGATTAAAATAAAAACGAGGAACTCATCCGGAGGAGTTTCTCTTTCTGTTTGTACAACACGGGATTCCACGACGTGTAATTAAAAATACATGCCGTGTACTTAGGTTCAATGAACCAGCACTGTTCCGCCAAAACCACACCATGTAAATTGAAAATTCCTAAGTATTAATCACGCCGTGTGGAATAGAACTGATCGGCACGTGGAAATCAGAATACACGACGTGTATTTTGGAGCAACACGACTTGTAGTCCGTTCCGGCCTAGGTGAAACCGTGTACAAGGATAAGCTGCATACCGCGTACATAGGATCGTCGGGTTGGTTACCACGTAACAAGGAAGTACACGCCGTGTATGATTTATCTGCATGCCGTGTTTCCAAAATTTCCAAAGTACAGAAAACACGATAAAGCCCCCGGCGTGTACTTTGGATAAGGGTGAAAAGAAATACACGTCATGTAAATATAAACTAAACCCCATGAAATTTCCAGAAATTTCACCGGGTTTCCTTTAAAAGTACAAAGACCCGTACAAGGAATATGGATGAGAAGAATCTCAAGGAAATTAAGAAAGGAATTTAAGATAAAGAATTGATTAATTATAAGATCATAATTAATTGAATTCGAGAGAGAATTATCTTTAATGAAAGAACGATTAAAAGAATTTGAATTCTAAATATGTGTAAATGTCGTTTCATGCTATGGATGATCATGAGCTAGACCAAAGGCCATTTTGATGCATGTATGGTTTCATTTAAATTTGTTTAATTTAAATTCGTTGGCCTGCGAGCCTTATTTCAACAAAATGTAGGGCCTACATGCCCATGGTTTCTTTAATGTAAACCCCATGTAATGGAGGATCTCCCAAGCCGGAGGAGATGGTTCGAAACCCGAATCTAAGGAGAAACCAACCCAAGAAGATACAAAGGTGGACAGGTGGGAGCTGCAAAACACGAACCATCAGGTTCAAGGTGTTTTCCTTAGGTCAGAGTTAGCTTATCGAAACCTCTAGATAAGATAACCAATAGAAGCTCATGATCATGCCATATTATTTTATTTCTGTATAAATTTCATGGTTTATTTATTATGTATGTTTTGTCGAGATCACATAGTTAATAAAATGAAAAAGCATGCAAAGATGGAATAAAATAAAAACCGGACTATGCATAAACATTATCAAAACATGGTTAATCACTTAAGCAGGAATCACTTAATATTAAAAAGCATGTGATAATGAAAAACTACACATAAAGAATAAAATCCCTCAAATACCATATTAAGTCAGACCAAGCCTTCCGTTACTTGATTAAGAGCAAGACTCAATAAAACTATGTGTTTGACCATCCCTTGTTGGGACACTTACTTTTATAAAGGAATCCCTTATGAAATTTTTTGGGCTGACTTAACCATATTACATCAAGAGGAGTAGCCCTTGCTAGACTTGATGTAATATTGGAGGCAGGAGTTGAGGAAATCCAAGTCAGAATTTCAGGATTAGGGAGTCCACTCAACAGATCAAGGAACTGCAAGCTCATAGTTGGAAAAGACCTGCCTACCTAAATACCTTCAAATAGCTTGACCAACCCTTGTTGGGGTTATGTGAAGGGGAATATGAATCCTTTCCACTAGAATGTCAAAGAAACTGGACATTCTGAGTTCAATGGTGAGAGCCATTGGGACTTGATAAAATAGTGGGAGAATTAATAAATTCATTTATTATTTTTCATAAAATGTAATCAAGAATGTACTGATAAATCTGCTCTTTTAATTTGTAGAATTGATATGACAAACTCGTCAACCGCCTTTTCTCTGCGATCAATTCTAGATGAAGACAATATCCTCACCGGTAGTAACTTTCAGGAATGGTTTGGGCACCTTCTGGTTATCCTACGCCATGAACGAAAGTTTTACGTGCTGGAGTCCTCACTTCTTGATTTTCCTGCCCCAGGGGCGAGTGATGAAGATTTCCTGGTCTATGATCAACATTTGAATGACGCTCTTGATGTTCAATGTTTGATACTATCATCGATTTCTAGTTAGCTCATGAAGTCTCATGAAGACATGTATGCCTATAGCATGCTCGAGCACCTCCGTGGTCTATACCGGGAGAGAGAAAGACATGAAATGTTTGAGATCTCCAAGGATCTATTTTAGATAAAGCTTGGAGAGGGTGACCCAGCTGGGCCTCATGTAGTCAAGCGCATTGGCTACATTGAGCGCTTGGAAGTTCTAGGGTTTAAACTCCTCGAAGAACTGGGTACCGATCTCCTTCTTGCATCACTTCCCCAGAGCTTCTCTAACTTTGTTGTGAACTTCAACATGAACAACATTGAGAAGTCTCTGTCTGATCTCCTTATCCTTATTCGCCAAGTGGATAATGACATGGAGCGTGAAAAACTTTCTGTCCTTATGGTGAATAAATGGAAAGGGAATGAGAAGAGATTTAAGCCCAAAGCTTCTTCTAAGACTTCCATGAAAAGGAAGATCAAAGGGGAGGAAAAGGAATAGGATGCTGTTTGTTTCGCATGTGGAAAGAAGGGCCACTGGAAGAAAAACTGCACCCAGCCATGGAAGCAAGGGGAAGCTTCAGGTGCATTTGTTATCGAATGAAATCTATCTATTTCTACTAATTGGGTATTAGATACTGCTTGTGGTGCTCACAACTGTATCCAAATACAGGAACCAAGTAGATTCAGAAAGATTGACCGAGGTGTGGTGGATCTACGAGCAGCCAACGAAGCCAGACTCGCTGTTGTAGTTGTCGGAGACTACCACCTCACATTGCCTACTGGGATGATCTTGGTGTTAAAGGGTTTTTATTATGTGCCTTATGTTACTAAAAACATTATTTCAGTATCCAGATTAGATACTGATGGATTCATATTCATGTTTGGAAATTAATGTTGATACTTTTATAAAGATAGCATTTGTTTTGGTAGGGAACATTTATATAATGGCCTTTATGTGTTAGACTACACAAACCAAGTAATGTAAATCGATGACAAAGTAAATTCACATGACTCATACCACACCCAACTTTGGCATCACCGTCTAGGTCATGTCAATGAGAAACATTTGACAAAATTACATCAAGATGGTTATTTAGATTATTTCGAACTAAAACCACTTGGTGTATGTCATGCATGTCTACAAGGAAAAATTACCAAAGCCCCATTTAGTGGGAAAGGTGAAAGGGATAAAGAGATTCTAGAATTAGTTCACACAGATGTGTGTGGGCCATTTCCAGTTGAATCAAGGGGTGATTTCTCATACTTTATAACTTTTACTGATGATTTTAGTAGATATGGATATATCTACTTAATGAGGTATAAGTCATATTCTTTTGATTGGTTCAAAGAATACAAGAATGAAGTTGAGAAATAGCTTGGTAAGAATATTAAGAAACTCCGCTCAGACATAGGAGGAGAATATCTTAATCAGGACGTCATTGATTTCTTACGGGATTTTGGGATTCTATCTCAACTCACTCCTCCTTATACACCTCAGTGGAATGGTGTAAGTGAAAGGAGGAACCACACCCTGTTGGACATGGTGAGATCAATGATGAGTCATGCGAGTCTTCCAATATCCTTTTGGGGACATGAATTACAAACAACAACACACATACTAAACCAAGTACCAACTAAATTGATAAATGGTATTCCATATGAGTTATGGAGTGGATCCAAAGCCATGTTATCAAATTTACATGTGTGGGGTAGCGAAGCATTTGTTACGGCCTCTTAAGGTAACAAACTTGCACCCTGAGGCACAAAGTGTATCTTTATAGGATATCCCAAGGAAACAAGGGGATATTACCTATACAACCCCTCCGACAAAAAGCTTACAGTGGAAAGACATGCCATATTCCTTGAGAGGGAGAACATCTCCAAAAGAGATAGTGGGAGCGAGATAGACTTTGATGAAGTCGAGGCTCAAGATACACATGAGTTGGTACAAGAACAAATTCCACAAAGCCCCGTGGAAGAACAATCTGTTCCAGAGACACAAGAACTGCGTGGGAGCACGAGAGAGGTGAGAGAACAAGAATGATATGGTTTTATTGTCACCGAGGATGGGGACTCATTATTGGTTGACAATGATGATCCTATTACCTAAAAGGAAGTAGTTTAAGGCATAGACATTGCCAAGTGGCAAGAAGCCATGAATTCTGAAATGGATTCCATGTACCAAAACCAAGTCTTGATTTTGGTAGATCCTCAGTTGATGTAAAGACTATTGGTAATAAATGGGTATTCAAGAAGAAACTGGACATGGAGGGGCAAGTCAGCACCTACAAGGCACAACTAGTTGCAAAAGGTTTTAGACAGCGTCAAAGAATTGAATATGATGAAACCTTTTCACTGGTTGAGATGCTGAAATCCATTAGAATCTTATTGGCCATTGCTGCTTACCATGACTATGAAATTTGGCAAATGGATGTCAAAACAGCTTTCCTTAACAGGAACCTCTAGGAAGATGTCTACATGACACAGCCTGAAGGGTTTGTGACTCCAAAGGATGCCAACAAGGTATGCAAGTTTCATAAATCCATCTATGGATTAAAGAAAGCATCAAGGTCATGGAACATTCATTTTGATGAAGCTATAACATAATTTGTCTTTGTTAAGAACAAATGTGAGCCTTGTGTCTACAAAAGGTTTAGTGTAAGTGTAGTCATTTTTCTAATAGTATATGTTGACGACATATTGCTAATTGGAAACGAAGTACCTGTCTTACAGTCAGTTAAGGTATGGTTGCATAAATGATTCTCCGTAAAAGACTTGGGCGAGGCGGTATATATTCTTGGGATCAAGATCCATCGTGATAGATCTAAGAGAATGCCGGTCCTGAGTCAAAGTACATACATTGACAAGATACTGAAGAGATTCAGTATGTAACAGTCCAAGAGGAAATTGTTTCCAGTGTCACATGGCATTCATATTTCCAAGAAAATGTGTCCTCAGACACATGAGGAAAGAAAGAGAATGGGAAGGAACCCTTATGCATCCGCGATTCGGTCTGTCATGTATGCTATGCTATGTACGAGGCTAGATGTTGCTTACGCATTAATTGCGATAGGAAGATATCAAGATGATCCAGGAGACCGCCATTGGATGGCAGTCAAGACTATCCTTAAGTATCTGAGGCGTACTAAGGATATGTTGATGGTTTATGGAGGAGATGAGGAACTAGTTATCAGAGGACATGTAGATTCTAGTTACCAGAATAATCAAGATGACATGAAGTTGCAGACTGGATACATCTTCAGTTTGAATGGAGGTGCAGTAAGCTGGAAGAGCTCAAAGAAAAGTGTGGTGGCATATTCTACAGCGGAGTATGAGTATATCGCAGCTTCTGAGGAAGATAAAGAAGTAGTATGGATGCGAATCTTCGTCCAAGAGCTGGATGTTTTACCGAGCAGTAAAGATCCTATCACACTCTATTGTGATAATACTATAGCGGTGGCACTTGAAAAAGAGCCAAGGTCACATCAGCGGAAAAAGCACATAATTTAGAAGTATCATCTCTTGAGGGATTTTTCTCAGAGAGGTGAATTTTTAGTGAGTAGTATTTGCACGAAAGACAACGTGGCAGACCCCTTGAATAAAGCCTTGACTCAGCAGAAACATGATCATCATGTGAGGTGTAGCGGACTAAAATTCGTAGGCAGTTGGGTCTAGTCCAAGTGGGAGTTTGTAAGGGTTGGTGTTCTGAGAACCAACTATTTTGTACTTTGATTACATGAATCTTCACTTATTATATATTGTTAATTGTTCTGCATGACTATAATATAATAATGTCCCGGAATATTTGTTGCATTAATAAGGTCATGGAAGATCCCCGCTATGATGAGAACCCTGAAATGCTATAACAATATTCTTAAATAAAGTTCTTCGGTTGGATGACATACTATGATATGACACATATTATATAGACCGTCATGTGTAAGTACTCGTAAGAATATGAGACTCTCTCTCATAGAGTTCGCACTTGGTAATATCCAAGATGAGAGATTACGAGAACATACCCGCCAGTAGTAATTCCGCATGTAGTGGTGTCATCAGATATTACTATCTGCGAGCATGTGTAATGGTCCTTAGACTAGAAGATTATCATTAACTCATGTCATGATTTGCACACTTAGATTTACTGACGAAAACTTTCACGCAGATAGTTGGCGGGAAGTAGGGTACGTTGGGTGCGTCACAAGTGAAATGTTGTTAATGGATAAGTCCAGGAAGGATTTGTCCCTTCCATTTATGGAAGTTGATATCTCGGCCCTTTGATTGAAATAGAATTGTCGCATTAAATTCCATGGCCACAGTGTGACCGACGAGTTTATTTCAGGTAGTCAAAGAACGGCGGATCAAGCATATAAGTTAATGACACTGCCATAAAACCTGCTTGATGAGACATCGAGACAAAGGGATTAAATTACAAAGTAAGCGTCCATATGAGGTGATACGTCAATGCGGCATCAACTTCTTTCTCTTGGGTGCCTTGACCCATTGCAAGATAGTAATCTTTGACTTTAGGGAAGCTCGCTTAATGCCAATGAGAAATAGGCCTAGAGGGTTACACACTAAGTGTATTCAAGTATCTCAAGTAGAATAAATATTATTACCATATGTGGTTTAATAATTATTCAAGGAAGACTAAATCATTTTGATGATGGAGGAATAAGGAAATGAAAAACAAGATATACACGCCGTGTATTAAAGATTACACACCGTGTAGTTTTTCTGGGAAAACAAATACAGGCTGTGTATTAATAATTACACGCCGTGTAGATTTCTTTATGGAAAGGAAATGAATAAATGAAAACAAGATATACACGCCGTGTACATTAAATGTACACGCCAAGTAGTTTTAAATGAAAAACAAGTACACTCCATGTATTTATTAATACACACCGTATAGTTTTTCCAGTTGGGATTTTGAGGATATAATATTATTTTAAATGATATTTATTATAATCAGTGTGAGAGCATGTCAAGGAATTAATTATTTGACATGGGGGTTTTAAATAAGAGTCAATGAAATAAATAAAATGTGTAACACGTTTATTTATTGTCATAACTCTTCAACCTCAAACCCTATTATAAATATCCTCAAAACCCCAACTCTTTTCCAACACACAAGAGAATCATTGTGCACAACAGCTCTGGATAATTCTTTCAAGGCCAAAATAACCTCTTCCTCCAAGAACGCTCTCAAGACTGAGAGAGATCCTCTTCCATCAGATGAAGAAGATCTAAGGAAGACAACACAAGCAAAGGTTTCTCCACGCTAGCACCTGGAGACTCCTTTGGCGACGTCCCGAGATACAAGGTACACATGTGGATCACCGATAGAGGAAGTCTACACTTGGATTCTGCGATGAAATGACGAATCAAATCAGAATGTGATCAAGGACATCAACGAAGAAAGAACACCCAAAAGGTATTTATTTTCAATTGATTAAATTAATTATAATAAACCTGTAACGAACCTACCTTTTGGTTCTGAGACTTTCCATTTCTTTGTCCATTTCTGTGATTCTATCCATTGAGACTGGTGTTTATCGTCGAATTGATCCCGGATTGATCATTGTTAATGAAAAAGAGCCAAGTGGGAACATCCACCCATGATCTTTCGTTGCACCCGGATCCTTCAAGAAAAAGGAAGTATTGGTTGAAAAATTTGGTTTTGAAAAGTGGAATGAATTTTTGTTTTAACCTTTGGTCTTTCCATTGGCGACCACATACATAGGGTTATATGGAATTATGTATGGTTAATGGTTTGAATGGATGAGTTTCGAGATGGATATGAGGAGGGTTCTTGGTGTGGCATGAAAAGATTCATGTGTGAGGCCGATGGGATAACATTGGGGGACGTGCTAACCACCAACCCATTTATTTTCAATGAAGTGATTCATTTTAAGGGAAAACTTGATGTCTTGATGAATGGTTTGGGTGGTGGTGTCTTATGTGTTTTTGGATTTTTTTTTGTTGTGGGATGTTTGAGTCCAAGAGACCCTCTTACTGAACACTGTTTTTGGTTTGTGTTTGGTAGGAAATTTGGGTTGAAGGGATGGTTAGTGGTATCTTTATGAGAAATGTTTTCGGAATCCCTTACATTGGTTCCCCTCATATGTTCGGTTCTGGTTTTTGGCACATTTTGACCAATGGAATATCTTGGTTTTGTCCTTGTGTTCTCTCATTGGATAAGGTACCCCCCCATTAAAAATTAATGTATGAATGAAGTGCAGCCTAGATTATTTATCTATTGGAAAATCCTTCAGTTGATCAATATAAGTAATTTCTTTTAGAGTTTTAGAGATTGAGTATACCCCCTTTACCTATCAAGGTTTTGGGGATTCTCTTGTAGTAGGAGAGTGGTCGTGGAAGGTTGAATGAGACCTTAGTTTCTTAAGTTACCTGAGTTGCCAAAGGTTAAAGTGGTTCAGGTGTGTCAGTGTAAGATGTTGTCTAAGAGGTACCCTGGGTCTGTTGTTAGTCTTGTCAAAGAAAGAGTTCATGTTAGGTCATTAGTGTGGAAAATCAGTCTGAGTAAGGCTGTTATGTCCGATTGAATGAATCATTTGTTGTTTCGGACTCGACATAATTTCCTTATCCTTGTTCTGTTTCTATTAGTCAAAATGGTCATGTTCAGTGATTCCTTGTGATATTGTGTGCTTATTTGACTTTAAAGGAAAGGTTTTGCAATCATCTAAGAGTCTCTGTTTTGTATGAAGTGAGTCTCCCTTTGGAAAATCTTAACATCCTATATTTAGAAGAAGGTGTTTCCATATGTCCTTTCATCCTTCTATTTTTCATCCAAAGAAACAAGGGGTGATGTGTGTGCATATTCTAATCCCTTATTTCAGCAAAATTTAAGGTTTTGGTAAAGTGAGTTTTGGAGTGTGTTATGTCTTGGTAAACCCATATGGGATTATGGTGTAGTTTTTTGTATCACTGGATAAAGAAGTTCCATTCAGGGATTTCCAAAGCCTACTTGTGAGGCTGAAGATGCTTCAATAATATGATCTCCATCCGTAGGTCCCGGAGTGAAGCTGGAAAGTAGTCAGGGGAAATCTTGGGGTCATTGAAACCTTTGGTCAAAGTCCTAACCTCATTATGAAAGTTGGGAATAGTTTAAACCTTCGGTGTCTTAATCTTGTTCCAGTTGTTACTATTCGGTGATAGAGGTGGTAGGACCTTGTTTCCATGTTATATCCTAAGTTCTTGTTATTCCCTTGGGTTTCCTTTGAATTTTTAGAGAAAAGGATGAAATTTGGGCTAGGCAGATTGAAGAGAACGGTTTTCACGTGGTTATTAGTAACCGTGCACTAACCTAGGAAACTGTGCGATAAAAGACATTAACTACCACATGGTCTTCGCACATTCGTGCACCTCAGCCCATGTAACCATGAGAAGATTCCCCTTTGGATAGAATGATCCACATGGTTTCCCAAACCATGTGGTCTTGACAACTCTTTAAATATTGGGGTCTTTTCTTGCCGTCTCATGCTGGTCGGTTAATATGGTTGGTTCTTATAGTGGGGATACCCACTATGAGTCTCATGTAAGTTCTTTTGTAAAAGTCTAATAAAATTCTACCCCTTATGTCGAGAGTCTATTCGGGCCTCCCCTGTTAGTGTCTCGATACTATCTTGAAAAAAAATTGAGTTTCCCCTTATGGTGGGGAGTATGTTTGTGTCTACCCATATTAGTAACTTGGTTTTGTACCTAGTTTCGGTATGAAAATAGGTATTCTCATTCGAATTTATTTAATATCCAACTTCCTCCTTGACTAAATGTTAGTATTGGAGTGCACCCAACGATTTTGTTGAAGTAAGACTACAGTGATCTCATTCATTTTTGTTGTTCATTCCAGGTAAGTTGCTTGAGTCTTGTTCAGATAGTGATTTAGGTTTTCTTTTTTTGGAATGTAGTTTGAATATGCTTGATCATTTCAGGAAGTGGATTATGTTCCGATTGTTGAGAGTATTCCTTCCTTGATTGATCAATTGGATGTGTTTGGGCCTTTCGGTTGGGTTTGGTTTTTTCCTTTTAGCCTTATTGTGGCTTTCCTTGGGTGGAAATTTTTATGGTGGGTAGATTTGTCACATACATGACTTATTTTAAAGATATTTTTCATTTAATTACTATTCTTGAATTATTTTTGGATGATTCCCATGTAGGTTTTGCGGAAATGGTGTGTTCTCATGATTTGGGCCAAACCGTGAGCCCATTTCATGTTTTTAATTTTTTTTATAAATCCTACATTTTTCAAAATTTTACACCCATTTAACTACCCAATTAGCACCCCCTGATATATTAAAACCACTATATCAATTTTTATCCCATAAGAATCCATAATAATGATGGATTTAGGTTTTTATTAAGGTATTGGGCCATCCCGTAAGCCCATTTCCTACTTTAATTTTTTTTAATTTTTCAATATCTCATTCATTTTTTACTATTTTTTGGTGATTTTACCTCCCACTTGAAGAAAAAAACCTAAGTCGCACCCCCATTATCTATTTTTCCTCTTTGGAGCTTATCTACCCTATAAATTAGGGAAATCTTTCTTAGTCTTTCTCAAATCTCCTAGATTTGAAGAGGTAAAATGTTTCTTTCATAACTCATTCAATTTTAACTCCATTTCACCCATTTAATTACCTACTTGATCTAACAAAACTTATTAAAGCCTAAGTACCAGTTTTGGCTACATCAAGATTCAATTATTGTTGGATTTGGGCTGATTTCTTCAAGATTCCCAAGTTAGTGGGTTTCCTTCCTTACTCCTCCCATTTTATTATGGTTTCTCCCATCTTTTCATGAATTTCTAAAGTGTCTAGTAGTTAGGGTTCGTACCTAGGGTTTAACCATGTGTCTTTTTGGTGAAATATTGGTGTTTTAGGTTGGTTTTTACTTCCTTGTGGTGCGGTGGTGGTACGATTGAAGATTCACACAACGATTTGGATTTTTTGGCAGAAATGGTAGGTGATTCCTTGTGTAATAATTATTGGATGAGTTAGTTTTTCTTGATTTATATTTTTAGCATTATTATCATCCATTTTCTTTGGTGAGAAAATTATATTTTTTAGTATTTGTTAAGCGGTTGGTCTTTAAGTTTATTTTTTTTCAAAAATGAATATTTTTGGTGTGTATTCTATTATGTGTTCATTGGGGTTATTTTATGATTTATAGAATAGTTTTATTAAATTATGTTATGTTTGAAAATTATATTTTTATGTGATATTGGTATGATTTTAGTCTTTAAAGATGGTTTTAGAAGGATTTTATGTGCAAAACATGGTTACCCTCCTTGGAATTGATTTATGAAGGTTTAAAATGGTTTCTTGATTTATGTAAGAGGTGAAACTATATTTCCAAACCATTTTGGTAGGAGTATAATTTTGAAATGGTCTTTTTTAATGTGAAAGGTCAGTTATGTTATGTGTAATATCTTGTAAAGGTTTTATAAATTTTTTAAAGGATTTTTTGAAGTGTGAAAGAGAGGCGAAACGTGTTGTGGTCTGTTTTGGTGAATGTTTGATTTCCAAAATGAATTTTAATGAAAAAGGGAATCATGTGACATGTGTGTGGGCTGTTTGGTGTGTGTGTGGCTTGGAAGTGGTATTTGAAAGTGCAAATTTTATTTCATGGCTTGTGGAACTTGTTTGAGCACAAGAGGGAAAACCTGAGTATCTAGGTGGGTGGATGTGTACTAGTATGCTAATAATCTCGTGAGGTTTGGCCCATGATTCACATAGAAAGTTTGAAAATGAAAACACTAACTAAACTATGGTGATGATGATGTTGGGGTACCAAAAGGTTATGGGTATGATCCCTACTAGTGGATCATGTGCACAAGAACGAATATTTGTATTGTTACTTTCACCGAGGACGAGGAACCTGTTACCCACAGTGAGCTACTAAATATGGTTGTTTTCCCATTTCCAATGCTAATTAGATATTTTATACTTACCACCAGAATACGGTTTGTTTGGCCTGAAAAATTCAGAAGCCTTTTCATTCTATTTAAAAGTGTTAATTTCTTTTAAAGTAACCCACTTGAAAGCTGTTTTTATTTAAAGTTTCATGTTTTAGAAATTGTTACTAGCATTTACTGTTTACAAAACATGCAAGATTTTTTAATAATGATTATGAAATGGAATATTTTTGTGGTGGAATCCTATTGGGATTTGGCTAACACCCTACTTACAACCTTGGGTGTAGGTAGACTTGATTATTTTGTCGTAGGTTTGGGTAAATCTTTTTGTGCTACTGGTTTGGGTTTTTAGCGGTCCTTCTTGGCGTAGTGTCATGGAGGTTTCTTGAGGGTAGTTCCCCTTGCCATGAAGAGGTTATTGGGATGTAATTTTTGACTTTTTTCATTTGTTATAGTCTTTTATTTTTATTCTAGATTATGTAATTCAATTCTGAATTTTTGTAAAATATTTTTTGGTTTGAAAAATAAAGATTTGGTTTATTGGATTTGTTTGTTGTTTTATGTTTATAAACTCGGTTAAATCGTTCCCAAATTTTATTTTTTGATACCCGGGCTCTTATTCCAGCCCCTGGGGATCGGGAACGCCCTTTGGGACTTATCAGGGTCCAGTTTTGGTGCATGTTTTGATGGAGACCAGATTCGGTTCGTGACAATGATAATTCTTTAATATTGTAAATTTATTGTATATTATCTTATTAATTATTAGTTTATTTTTATATTATAGGCCTCCATGATATCTCATCAAGATATTCATAATTTATCATGTAGAGGGTATAATTTATTCAAGGGGGAAGTGATTTCATTAAAAGATGATGCATTAAGAGATCGATCTAGTAGTGGTTTAGAAGAGGTCCAGTTTGGTCCTCCATATCTCCCCACTCACCATGAAAAATGAAAAAGAGTGAGAAGAAAAAAATTGAAAAGAATCTTTCACATCAATATAAGGAAGTAGATGAAAAATATATAAGAAATTCATTTTTATTTTCCATGAATGTTTTTATTTTTTAAATGAAAATAATAATATACAATTTTAAAATTTTAATTTTAGGATTAAATTTTAAGATAAAGAGATGTATAGAAATTTTATCCCTGAGGATAGGATGGATATCCTAGATTCTACATTAATAAAACCAGAACACCCTAACTACATAAGAGAATATGAGGTGGGTGTTAGTGTTAGGAAGGTTTTTGTTCATCAAAGTAAGAAACCAAGAGACCCAAAAATAGATTCCATCAAACTCGAACTAAAGACTTGAAACATTATATAGAAAATAAAATTCAATCAGATGTGTAGGTTATTTTTGAATAATTAATGTGAAAATCACAACTTTCATAGCCTGTCCAGTCTTCCCAGCCTTCCCAGCCTGCCTATACTACCTACTCGAATCCTCTACCTCCTCATTTGGACCAGATCGTATACTATGAGTTGTATGCTAGAGATCTACATGTACGTATTGTAGTGTACGGAGTCATATATATTTTTGGGGATTATTTACATCACTACCCAATGTAGTTGGGTTTGGTAATAATATTAGTACATGATATTATTGATCCAAATACTCTACTTCCATTTACTTTCAAGGAGGTTACTAGAGTTGGAGATTGCGTGAGTCATTTTATACTTTGTCTGACCAAACTTATTCTTTATCTAACACATGAAAGCGATCTAGACAACATAAAATGATTATGTAATCAAAGAAGTTGAGACTTTGGAAGTTAATGTACTAGAATTTATAGAGAAAGTAAAATTATCCACATCCTGTATAAGGTGTAATGACCCAAAGTTTCATTAATGGAAATCCCTCTTGATCTAATTAAATGTATCTTTATGTTTATATAAAATGTAAACTTCATTGGTTTTATGATAAGAATTTTGACCGTTGCTAATATATCCGTTGAACAGTGATCACATGATTTGTATAAATATAGGGCTTTAACAAATCCAATTTACTCAGACAAAAGAAGCGATGGCCTCATCTAGTAGAATTGCTCCATACGAAGCCCATTTTTCGGAGCTCGGAAAAGAGGTGGCATCTTTGGGATTCACTCTTGACAAAGCTCAAGCTAAGCTTCATCATGTCAAGATCGAACGGGACCGTCTATAGGAGAAGTGGAAGTTGATAGAAATTACCACTTGAGCGATGTTATCCGAGCCACCCCAAGAGTCTGTCACCATCGCACACCTTACCCTTAGGTCTTATGCGGATGTTTTAAGGGTTTATGTAAAAAATCTCTAGTACTATGTTCATGTATATTATTATTTTATATAATAATGAATATACCTCCTTGTCTTTTTGATACTTTGTAAATAGTTTTAAAGTACAAATAATGTTTTAGTTATTATTTAATTAAGAATTATATATTATTTTAAATTAAGGTATTTTTGAATTAAATAATAATTTAATAAAATATTATTATTATTATTAAATTAATTTTTATTAAATATAAATTATCTTATAATTTTATGAATGAAATTATAATTTTTATTAAGGCTTGAAAGCCATTTTTGTCAAAACCCGTGAATTTTCGATAAATGTCAGTTTTTATTTTAAAAGTGAAAATTAACATATTTAGAAAATTATTTAGATAAAATAAATTTTATTTCTAGAATCAGGCCGTCGAAATTATCCAACGGTGAATTTTTCATAATTTTCTGAGACAGTCAAATATTTGGGTAAAAAATTAAATACCGTTTAAATATATAATGTGTTTTATGACATCATAAGGACCCAATAATGATGTAACAAAATAATATAAGCTTTATTTTCGGCCAATATATGTTTTACCATTAAAATAATGTGATTTTGGATTTTTTTGACATACTTTTCAAAGCATTAATGGACCCCTCAAGACTTATTAAACACCTTGTCTTTTAAAATTAATTTCCATGGGAGTGTGACTCACCTCCACATAAGAAACCCTATTATTTTAAGATGTTAGGACTTTGGCCTTATAAAATATTGTTTTCCTCTTCCCTTTTCCAAAAACCATGGGAAAAAACTATGGTATTGTTTGTGGTTTGGATTAATTTAATGTAAGGAGACCCAAACCTAAATAATAAAGAATTCCCTCACCTTTCCTATATAAACCCACCCAAGCTCCCACTTCCTCCTCACTCAAAGCCTTTGGAGTTCTTCCAACCTCTGCCCTAATCTCTCTATAATCCTCCCAAGGTGCCCCAATCTCCCAAGAAGCCTCTCACAAGCCTCTCTCAAGCCTCTCTCAAGCCTTTGGAAGCACACTTCCAAGTAAGGGTTTTTTTTCCTTTCTCAATTTTGTCCAATTTTATTTAAGTTTTTTTGCCCTTTTAATATGAATTATGAATGTTGGGGTATGGTTTCCCACCTCACCC
This sequence comes from Viscum album, assembly GCA_963277665.1. Classification (NCBI taxonomy): domain Eukaryota; kingdom Viridiplantae; phylum Streptophyta; class Magnoliopsida; order Santalales; family Viscaceae; genus Viscum; species Viscum album. The sequence goes on from OY728163.1 coordinate 2,120,472,809, forward strand.
ATACTGCCCTATTTATGTTTGAATAATGGGAGACCCCTTTCTCTCTCATTAAATGCCTCTCATGTACACCCGTTACTATGCCAAAATTCTGAAAGGAACTTCTCTCTCCTCTTTTACATTCAAGCAATACTTTTGTATCATGAATCTAAATTCCATTACAATTGTTTGGACATGTATCTATATGACCCCCTTACTGTCTATTTCATGTAAATATTATGAGACCCCCCTTTCTCTCTCATCAACCATTTTTATGAATTCTTATGTTACGCCGTTATGCTGCCGAAATTGCACCGATTTTCTAAGCCAATTCCATTGTGTAGTGAATACCATGCCCATTTCTCCATAAAGGGTATTCAACTTTATGCACATTTACTTATTGATTATAAAGTTTCATGTATGAATTCCACATTCCTTTATAGTGGAATAAATGATTATGTTTTATGAATCAATGGTTTATGATCCATGGGGCACACTTATGCATGAAATGAAATGTTTAAGAAGGGTGCGCCCTTATAGCGCTCCAATGCATTGGGTAAAGTATAGTATCATGATACGTCATTTGCAATGAGTGTTGACTCATTATAATTCAAGTGCAAGGAGGGTTTACTCGTGCTTTATGTGCAATGAGGATTTACTCATGCTCCATTTGCAATGAGCCTTGGCTCATGCTAATTCCTTGTTAAGTGTTGTTGCCACATTTCCATGTTATGATTATCATTCTTTATCATGAATTTATGTTCATGTTTCTCTTATGCTCTATTGATATGCCTATTTTCTATCATGTATTTTACTCCTCATGTTATTCGATGTGTACTCCCTTACTGGGCTTTATAGCTCACCCTTTTCTTATGCATGTCCTCGGGTTATCCCATGAAATGCTAAGTATGAGGGAATGTAGTGGTCATGTAAAGGAAGTTTTCACTAAAGATGTTGTATTTCATGTTTTAAATTTTTATGTAATGATCCTAAGCACCAAATTCACTAAACCTCTTGATCTTATTTGTTGTATCAAGTGAAGTTTTATGTAATAAATCATGTTCAAGTTTGTAATAAAATCAGGGTTGTCATAGTTGGTATCAGAGGATAGGTTTAGTTATTTTTGGGATTAGGATTAGAAAACCCTAGTAAAGCCTTAGATACAAGACTAAGTACAATAAAAACTTCCCTAAGTTTTGGTGAGTATTGAGTATGTGGGTTATCAGGAAAATACATCCCTGTCTGGATACGAGTAGGTAGAGGCATCTCTGGCACAAATGTATCCTAGGGGTAAAACCCGAAAACACTGCTTTGAGATAGAATCGAATGGGAACTGGTGCACGACAACGGGCCTTGCTGCACTCTTGGTTACGACAGTACCGGGGGATATTTTTTGATAAATTCACAAGCTTAGTATGAAACCTTATTAAGGGAATTAAAAAAATGACCTAAGAATATATGTTAGAAAGTAGATCATGAAAAACCTAGATTTAAGCCTATATACTCATGAGTTAAGGAAATAAAAGTTTATTTATAAGTCATAAACGTTTGTATTTGTATTACCCTTTATGTGTTAACCCTAAATTTTCTTTTATTCCAGCCAATGGCCGGTAATAGGAGGACCCGATCTAACAACCGTTGTGAAGATCAGTGTGATGACTGTACTAATGAGATGCCCAATCCAATGGGAGCGGGAATAGAGAACTTTGTCACTCTTCTCTCTCAGCTAACTCAAGCTTTGAATAGAAACACGGGTCAAAATGAACGTTCAACCCCCCCCTAAGAAATAACAAGTCGCTATCGAGAGCTTCATGAGACAAAGTCCTCCTAATTTTAGTGGATCATCTGATCCCACAATCGCTGAACAATGGATCAAATCCATTGAAAAGATCTTATCTATCCTTCAATGTTCTGAATAAGAGAAGGTTCTCCTGGAATCTTATCATATAGAGGGTGAAGCTGATCAATGGTGGATGTTGATCAAAAATACAAAGCCTGAGGAGGAGATCGAGGCATTGGAATGGAAGTATTTTCAGAAGATGTTTTTCGATAAATATTTTCCGCGCACCCTCCGGCTTAAGATAGAAAGGGACTTCCTTTCCCTTAAGAAAAAATATAAAGAATCTGTTAGAGAGTATGAGGCAAACTTCAAAAGGCTTGCACGTTACGCTTCCATCTTTGTCATTACCCCCGAATGCAAAGTTGACTACTTCTTTGGTGGGATGAAGCCTAGTCTATGGAAAGCATTGGTGATCCGTGACTTCGACATCTATGAGGAAATTGTCCGATGTGCCCTCAAGGTCGAAATGGAGATCGGATAATCAAAGGGGTATCATGGGGATAAGAAGCGTAAGGTGGACTTCAATGCTGGTGGCCCGATGGATAAATCCAACGGTGCTAAAAAGATCCAGCACCCAACTTGCCAAAAGTGCGGAAAGAAGAACCCTTGAAATTGCCTTAAGGGGACGAGGAAATGCTTCAGGTGTGGAAGAGAAGGGAACCTAGCTGTTAACTGTCGGCAAGAAAGACCCGCAGCTATGAAAAAGGAGAGGAATGCTCCGTTCGAACCTCAACACGTTGTTCAATGCTACAAATTCAAAGAACTGGGGAATTTTGCAAATGAGTTCCCTAATCCAAGGGTTTTCAGAGGCAACCAACAACCTCCAAGGTAGAAAGGAAGGGATTTTGCCATCACTTCTGCCGAAGTGAACCCCGACAATGAAGTGGTGATAGGTACGCTAGTTATTCATTCAAGAATAGCGAACATACTTTTTGATTTAGGTTCTACGCATTCTTTTATATCTCGAAATTTTAGTAGAACAATCCCAGCACCACCACAAATCATGGTAGTGAAGATGTTAGTGAGTACGGAAAATGGGGAAATCATTGCATCCCATGAATATAAGTCCTCCCCTGTTTGAATATGTGGATTGAATTTCCCGGAGAACCTCATCATACTCCCTCTGGTGGAATTTGATGCAATTCTTGGCATGGATTGGATTTCCTTATATAGAGCCAACATAAATTGTCGGGAGAGGGAAATCACACTCCATATGGAGAATCGACCCCCGATTCTTTACAAGTGTTAGGAGGAAGATGAATCTCCTTTAGCTCCATCATCTCAAGCATGGATATTATTTCCCTATTAGCACGCATATTTGGCTCAGTTGATTGAGTCCAAGGAAGAAACCATCCTTGAAGAAATGCCTATTGTGAGGGAATTCGTGGAAGTGTTTCCCGAGGAACTGCCTGATCTTCCTCCTAGAAAAGATGTTGATTTCTCAATTGAACTTATACCCGGGGCATTACCATATCCAAGACTCCATATAGAATGGCTTTTGTTGAGCTTGAAGAGCTGATGAAACAACTACAGGAGAATCTGTATAAAGGGTTTATATGCCCAAGTGCTTCACCATGGGGTGCACCAGTCCTCTTCGTCAAGAAGAAGGATGGGTCAATGCGACTTTGCATCGATTATTGTGAACTTAACAAAATCACGATAAAGAACAAGTATCATCTCCAATGAATTGATGACTTGTTCGATCAGCTGCGTGGAGCATAATACTTCTCCAAGGTGGATTTGCGGTCAGGATATTATCAAGTAAGGGTGAATAAGGAAGATGTCCCCAAGACTGCTTTCCGTACAAGATACGGGCACTATGAATTCATAGTAATGCCTTTCGGACTCACCAATGCTCCAAAAATATTCATGGAATTAATTAATAGAGTCTTTAGTGATTACATAGAAAAATTTGTAATAGTCTTTATAGATGATATTCTAATATACTCCAAAACCAAGGAGGATCATGGGGAGCATTTAAGAACTGTACTAGAGACTTTGTGCAAGGAGAAGCTCTATGAAAAGTACAACAAGTGTGAGTTCTGGTTTCAGGAGGTCTCATTCTTGGGCCATATCATCACAAGAAATGGGATATCTATGGACCCCTCCAAAATAGATGTAATTGAGGGATGGTCGAGGCCAAAATCAGTAACGGATATCCGTAGATTCTTGGGGTTTGCTGGATATTATCAACGATTTGTGAGAAAATTCTCACGATTGTCCAACCCTCTTACCAAGCTAACTCAAAAGGGAGTAAAGTTTGATTGGAGTGATGAATGCAAAGAAACCTTCAAGGAGTTAAAAATGAGGCTTATCACTGCGCCCGTGCTCACTTTACCCACAAGTGGGGAAATTTTTGTGGTATTCAGTGATGCTTCAAAGAAGGGATTAAGCTGTGTGCTGATGCAAAATGATAAAGTGATATCCTATGCCTCAAGGCAGTTGAAAATACATGAGAGAAACTATCCAATACATGATCTGGAGTTAGCGACGGTGATATTTGCCTTGAAAATCTGGCGGCATTATCTCTATGGGGAGAAATGTGAGATATATACAGACCAAAAGAGTCTTAAATATATATTCACATAGAAAGAGATTAATATGTGCCAGAGAAGATGGATAGAGCTCATCAAGGATTATGACTATTCAATACATTACCACCCTGGGAAAGAAAACAAGGTGGCATATTCCCTAAGTAAAAGGGACCCAACAATTCTAACAATGATGAGAATTGAAAAGGATCCAATCTTCTTAGACTTGATGAAGATATACATGGGAATAATAAATAAAGGAACATCATCAATCATTTAAAAAATGATTGCTCAACCGTCTCTTTTGAAAAGGTTAAAGGATGCTCAAAAGGATGATGTAGGAATTTAGGAAAAAGTGGAAGCTATCAAAAAAGGGAAATCCTCAGTGTTTAATGTTAATGAAGAAGGAATTGTGCGGTTTGGGAAAATTCTACGTGTTCCATCAAGTCAGGAGCCGAAGAAGGAACTTTTGGATGTTGCACATAGTTCAAATTTCTCTATTCACCCAGGGAGCACAAAGATGTATCGAGATCTCTGAGAAAAATTTTGGTGGGATAATATGAAGAAGGAGATCGCTGAATATACATCAAAGTTCCTGGTGTGTCAGTAAGTGAAGGAAGAGAGGCAGAAGTCTAAGGAGATGATGCAACCATTGCCCATACCAGAATGGAAATGGGAGAACATCACCATGGACTTTGTCACCAGACTTCCAAGGACATCCAAAGGCAACAATGCAATCTGGGTTGTTGTGGATCATCTTACAAAGACTGCACACTTCATTGATATTCGGGAGGATTTCTCTTTGGATCAAGTGGCACAGATATATATCAGGGAAGTGGTAAGGTTGCATGGAGTACCACTATCTATTGTGTCTGACCGAGATCCAAGATTCACCTCTAAGTTTTTCAAGAGTCTTCAACATGCTCTGAATACTGAACTGAACTTAAGTACAGCCTATCATCCTCAAACTGATGGCCAATCCGAGCGGACTATCCAAACACTTGAGGAAATGTTGAGAGCATGCTCAATGGACTTTAAAGGAGGATGGGATCAACATATTCATCTGATTGAGTTATCTTATAATAACAGTTTCCACTCAAGCATCCAAATGGAACCATATGAGGCCCTTTATGGGAAAAGGTGCAGAACCCCGGAATGTTGGGATGAGGTCGGTGAACGTAAGCTGCTTGGACCAGAAATGGTCGAGGAAATGGTGGAGAAGGTGAAAACCATTCAGCAGCATATCAAGGTAGCTCAGAGTCGACAGAAGAGTTATGCAGATAACTGTCGACGAGACCTTGAGTTTAAAGTTGGAGACATGGTTTTTCTACTCATATCTCCATGGAAGAAGGTCATGAGGTTTCGAAAGAAAGGGAAGTTAAGTCCAAGGTACATCAACCCCTTCAAGATTCTTGATCGTGTCGGGGATGTGGCCTATCAACTAGCACTTCCACATGCCATGGCCAAAGTACATGATGTCTTTTATGTATCCCTCTTAAATAAGTACATACCGTACCCTTCACATGTACTCTCTTCTAAGGTGGTACAATTAGAAGTTGATCTTTCTTATGAGGAGCAACTAGGGAAGATCTTAGATAGTAGAGAAAAAGTTCTACGAAATAAGACAATTCCCCTCGTCAAGGTGTTGTGGAGAAACCACACGTTTGAAGAAGTGACTTGGGAATCAGAGGAAATGATGAATCTGAGTTACCCACATCTGTTTTAGTGTGGGAAAAGGAAAATTTCGAGGGTGAAATTTCTTAAGGGGGGGATATTGTAAGGACCCAAAGTTTAATTAATGGAAATCATTCTTGATCTAATTAAATGTCTCTTTATGTTTATATAAAATGTCAACTTCTTTGGTTTTATGATAAGAATTTTGAACATTGCTAATATAGCCGTTGAACAATGATCACATGATTAGTATAAATATAGGGCTTTAACAAATCCAATTTACTCAGACAAAAGAAGCGATGACCGCATCCAGTAGAATTGCTCTATACGAATCCCATTTGTCAAAGCTCGGAAAAGAGGTGGCGTCTTTGGGATTTTCTCTTGACCAAGACCAATATGAGATTCATCAAGTCAAGCTCAAATGTGACCGTCTATGGGAGAAGTGGAAGTTGATAGAAATTACCACTCGAGCGATGTTATCCGAGCCACCCCAAGAGTCTGTCACCATCGCACACCTTACCCTTAGGTCTTCTACGGCTATTTTAAGCGGTTATGTAACAAATAGATGGTAATATGTTCATGTATATTATTTTTGTATATAATAATGAATACACCTCTTTGTGTTTTTGATACATTGTGAATAGTTTTAAAGTACAAATAGTGTTTTTAGTTATTATTTAATTAAGAATTCTATTTTTTTTTAAATTAAGGTATTTTTGAATTAAATAATATTTAATAAAATATTATTATTATTAAATTAATTTTTATTAAATATAAATGATCATATAATTTTATGAATACAATTATAATTTTTATTAAGGTTTGAAAGCCATTTTTGTCAAAACCCGTGAATTTTTGATAAATGTCAGTTTTTATTTTAAAAGTCAAAATTAAAATATTTAGAAAATTATTTAGATAAAATAAATGTTATTTCTGGAATCAGGATGCCGAAATTATCCAACGGTGAATTTTTCATAATTTTCTAAGACAGTCAAATTTTTGGGTAAAAAATTAAATACCGTTTAAATATATAATGTGTTTTATGACATCATAATGACCCAATAGTGATGTAATAAAATACTATAAGCTTTATTTTCGGCCAATATATGTTTTAACATTAAGATAATGTGATTTTTTGTTTGTTTGACTTACTTTTTAAAGCATTAATGGACCCCTCAAGACTTATTAAACACCTTGTCTTTTAAAATTAATTTCCATGGGAGTGTGACTCACCTCCACATAAGCAACCCTATTATTTTAAGAAGTTAGGACTTTGAACTTATAAAATATTGTTTCCCTCTTCCCTTTTCCAAAAACCATGGGCAAAAACCATGTTATGGTTTGTGGTTTGGATTAATTTAATGTAAGGGGACCCAAACCTAAATAATAAAGAATTCCCTCACCTTTCCTATATAAACCCACCCAAGTTCTCACTTCCTCCTCACTCAAAGCCTTTGGAGTTCATCAAACCTCTGCCCTAGTCTCTCTATAATCCTCCCAATGTGCCCCAAGCTCCCAAGAAGCCTCTCAGAAGCCTCTCTCAAGCCTCTCTCAAGCCTTTGGAAGCACACTTCCAAGTAAGGGTTTTTTCTTCCTTTCTCAAATTTTTCCAATTTTATTTAAGTTGTTTTACCCTTTTAATTTCAATTATTAATGTTGGGGTATGGTTTAAAACCTCCCCCATACTTCCCTATTTATGTTTTAATGACGAGAGAACCCTTTCTCTCTCATTAAATACCTCCCATGTACACCCATTACTATACCGAAATTCTAAAAGGAACTTCTCTCTCCTCTTTTACATTCAAGCAATACTTTTGTATCGTGAATCTAAATTCCATTACAATTGTTTGGACATGTATCTATATGAACCCCTTACTGTCCATTTCATTTAAATATTATGAGACACCCCTTTCTCTCTCATCAACCATTTTTTTGAATTCTTATGTCACGCCGTTACGTTGCTGAATTTACACCGATTTTTTAAGCCAATGCCATTGTGTAGTGAATACCATGCCCATTTTTCCATCAAGGGTATTCACCTTTATGAACATTTACTTATTTATTATAAAGTTTCATGTATTAATTCCACATTCCTTTATCGTGGAATAAATGATTATGTTTTATGAATCAATGTTTTATGATCCATGTGGCACACTTATGCATGAAATGAAATGTTTAAGAAGGGTGCACCCTTATAGCGCTCCAATGCATTGGGTAAAGTATAGTATCATGATAAGTCATGTGCAATGAGTGTTGACTCATTCTAATTCAAGTGCAATGAGGGTTTACTCGTGCTTTATGTGCAATGAGGATTTACTCATGCTCCATGTGCAATGAGCCTTGGCTCATGCTAATTCCATGTTAAGTGTTGTTGCCACATTTCCATGTTATAATTATCATGATTTATCATGCCTTTATGTTCATGTTTCTCTTATGATATATTGATATGCCTATTGTCTAACATGTATTGTACTCCTCATTTTATTCCATGTGTACTCCCTTACTGGGCTTTATAACTCACCCTTTTCTTATGCATGTCCTCAGGTTATCCCATGCAATGCTATGTACGAGGGAGTGTAGTGGTCATGTAAAGGAATTTTTCAATAAAGATGTTGTATTTCATGTTTTAAGTTTTTAAGTAATGATCCTAAGCCCCAAAGACACTAAACCTCTTGATCTTCTTTGTTGTATCAAGTGAAGTTTTATGTAATAAATCATGTTTAAGTTTGTAATAAAAGCAGGGTTGTCATATAAGGTTTATAATTTAGTACATTTAAAATAACTTTATCTAATTTAGAAGTTGCATATTATAAATATTTTGTGTACAAGTGTCACAACCCCCCTCCACTGGTTCCCCTCCTAGGATAGAAATGAAAATTGAGAGTGACCGCTAATGAATGCCTCAAATAGGATATAGGTTGGGGACTTGAACTAAGATTCAAAACACACAATGAGAGACATTACCATTAAAATATTATTTTCAGGGAAATAGATAAAATGGGGACCACAAATAAAAACAATTCATATTAAATAAACCAATATTCCGTAATAATAAAATACCACAATTCATGAAATTAAAAATAAGTAGTCTCCAAAAATAGAGAACCAAAGGATTCCTTAGCAGCAATACCAACAAAAACTCTCCAATCCAAGCTAGTATGGTTTATCTCGGTCACCAAATCCCTCATTATTACCTGAAATAAATTTATATATGTAGGGGTGATAATAACGTATACACTCATTAGGGTCTTCCTCATGAAATATCATGAAAATGTGAGACAAACATACTAATGATTCAGAGAACAAGTAGTAGAACCAAAATGAAATTATATGGTAAACTACCCATTCCCAGTCTCAAGAAGGACCACTCACTAAGTATTGCACACAAATGAATATCATAATATCATAATAATATAATCATATACACCTTATAACCACTTTCTCTCACTTTTTTCACTATCACACCCCAACATTGGACACCCTAATATTCTATTACTTACATCATGTTTATAGAATCTATATAAGTATGATGTTGGTCAGGTTCAAACACTTCCTACCCCAACCCAAGATCAAGTCTAAAAACATTGAGTTTGGATGATTGATCCAAATGATAGAAAAGTTAAGGCCTTTATGGGGGTTGAGATAATCGATGTGGAGGTGTATGTGGGAACTTTTGGGGAGGTGGGGCTAGTGAGAAGGACCCATCATCGATGGAACGACATGTTGAAACACATGAATAGTTGTGTCTTTAGGGGGACGAGGTAGAACCGAGAAGAAAAGATGTGGGTCAGGGGCCTTCAGACAGACTGGTTATAGGTGATGTGGGATTCATGTCCAATGCTCTTTCAATTCAATAAATCATAAATGTAATAAGAAACTTGTTGGGTGGTTACCCCTTGGGGGCTATGACCCTCCATTCCGAAAGTGAGTGAAATGTGCGTGTTTGATTGTAATTATACCCACAAATCACATAATATAAGTATATATGTTTTTGGAAGTTGTGAAGTTAATTATACTACCATTGGAATATGGATATCTTAGAGAGTATCTTTAATATCTGATGACTATTGACTTGAAATTAATATTAATCCTTGAAAAGTGATAATGGTTGATAAAATCATTGATAAATTTACATTTTTGATGATGTTTGTGAGATCCCACCATCATATTAAAAAAGTATTCAAATCTTAAGGTTTTGTTTGAAAGATATTATCTGGAAATTACATGGTGAACTGTAGATGTTGTGTAAGAGTGAAATTAGAAGATAATTGAGTTGAATAAGTTCATTAGTTTGAAATATGTTATCCAAAAGAGAAATAATGAGGTAAGGATATTGTGATGAAGAACTATATGGATGATAATAGATAAAGGTAGATATAAATTTAGTAGACATGTTGATTTATTTTCAGATGATATGTTACAAATGTAGATAGTGTGAATCTGGAAGAAGAATCCCTAATAATGATCAAAATAGGTTTTGAGAAAAATCATAATGAAGTCTAGAAGGTAAGAAGTTCAGAATTTATATGATTTATAGATGTGTTTAAGTATGATGAAATTAGAATTGTAAAAGTCCTTATGTTGATATGTATGATATTTTACAGAGTGTATAATAGAATTTGGAAAGAGGATAATATTATCTAATACATAATAAACATGAATTCATATGGAACTTATCAATGTTCTAGAACTAAAAGCTGGTATTTATAAAGTGAATCAAGAAGTTAAATTCATATGATTCTAAAATGATATATATACAATCAAAAATCATGATTACTCAAAGTAAATCATTTCACAAGTTTATTTGAGTGTGAAAAGGTAAATTTAATGGAAGAACAATCTTGAGTGTGTCCTAAAGGTGAATATAGATGATAATATTTTGAATTCTATAAAATCAGAAATAAAGGAGAGAATAATCCAAGGGAGTTAATATGTGTGTAAGTTGATGATGAGAAGATAAGATAATGAAAATATAAAAAGAATTGAAGCTTAAGAAATTGATTTCAAGGATTCTCTTAGAGTATCATGTACTGAAGGAAATTTAAGAAGTTGAATAAGAAATTATGAAGGATGGTGTTAATGATTGAATGTAAATAGGAGAGAAATAATAAATTTAGAAAATTTATCATTATGGAAGAAAAATCATGATATTTATGGGAAAGTATTTTTAGATGATAATTTTCTTATATCCAAATGGTTGGAAGTTGACATATTTGACATTTAGGTTTTGGAAGAACCATGGAGGAAGTTTGAATTTGAACTTAGAGAAAAATAAAAATTATGTGTAAGATAGAATCACATACAATAAATAAGGTCATGAAATATGAGATATGTGATCTTAGTTATATTCATGAATAAAGGAACCATATAAATTAGGATTTCATGGATCTAGTTATGTTAAAAAATGAGTCATTTCAAGATATTTATAACTATAAGGGCTAATAGAACAAAATTTTCTTTAAACATAAATGGGAATTAACCACATCATTACCTTTTGAATATTTTTCTAGGAGATATAAACACTTTATTTACATGTAAGGCTTATGTGAATAATTATTTGCCTAAATAAATTTATTCAATAGTCATTTGGGTAAAGAAAATAGCTTGAAAATTGATTACCCAAATTTATTTTAGGCAAACATAGTTGCACATAATAAGAGAACCAATAAATGATTTCTTAACATTGTTCTAGTGATAGAATTTGTGGAACTAGAACATAAGATTCAAAATTATAAAATTAAAAGACTCTAAAAAGCAAGGAACTTGAAGTTAGTTGAGGAGACTCTAAAATTTAATAAAGCATAAGTAACTGAGAAAGACCAACATAAAGTTTTGATGTAATTAAAGAAAATTATACTTTGGAAGTTAAATTACTAGTAGTTATTGAGCAAGTAAAAATATAAAAATCCTCTACAAGGTTCTGATATTAAAACACTTGAAAGAACTTGAGTGATTTATAAGTTTCATATTCTGAATATTTGGAGTAAAATTATCACAAACACCCTCCACTATTTCCCCTATTCAGAAAGAAATGAAAAGGGAGAGTGAACCCTGATGAATGCCTCCAATAAGCTATAGGCTGGCGACTAGATTTGTGGTTATAAAACATACAATGAGAGTAATTACCATTAAAATATGAATTTAAAGAAATTAGAAAATATGGGAACAACTAATCAACCACACATCATATAAAATAAATAAATATCCCAAGATAATAAAATACCATAATGCATGAAATTAAAAATAATTAATCTCCCAAAAAAAGAACCAACAGATTACTTAGTAGCAACACCAAAAACTCTCCAATCCAAGCTATTATGGTCGATCTCAATCACCAAATCCCTCCTAATTACCTGAAAAACAATTTATATATATTAATGGGTGAGAATAGAATATAAACTCAGTAGGTTCCTCATCAAGACCTATCATGAAAATGTGAGATAAACATACTAATTCTCTAGTGAACAAGTTATAGAACCAAAAAGCACATACATGGTAAAATACCCATTCCCATCCTCAGAAAGGCCCAATCATTATGTAGTTCACACAAATGAAGACAAAATATCAGAATAATATAATCATAGGTGTCCTATAACTATGTTCCCATTTTTTTCACTCACACACCCCAATATCAGATGCCCCGAGCTTCCATTGCTTCCATGAATGTTTATAGAATCAATATAAGTCTGATGTTGGTTGGGTTTATAACCTTCCTACCCCAACCTATTATTAGGTACCAAATCTTGTGTATAAATCATTAAAATATATTCACCAAAAATTTTATCTTTTATTTTACAAAACATTGATCTACTTCGATAACTTGTGTTACATGCAAGACCAAGTCTTACTTGATAATAATATACTATTAATATTATTATTTAACATGATAGCTATCACCTAAACGTTTGAATGGAAAGAATGAATATTATTAACTAAATTATGAAAATATGGTAAATATAAGTTTATATAATGGATCATTTAGTGACTAATTAAATAAAAATTAAAATAAAAACTAATTGAATATAAAGGTTGTGTTTTTATGAAAAACTATTTTTATGCCCACAAAGGTGTTTTATCTTAATAAATTAAATTAATCATTATTAGTGAAAAATATTAATTAAATTTATATATTATATTTTAAATAAAATATTTTTCAATTTATCCAATAAGTTTTATAGTCATAAAATAAAAATAAATTTAATTTTAAGTATAAAAAAATATATTTTTCTAAAAGCTAGTTTTTCTTCCTTTTAATGGAAGTCTTGTTTTAAAAATAAATTTTATAAATTTTATAAATTTTATTTAAAAAAGAAACTTATTTTTTGAAAAATGAATATTAAAATTTAATTTGGGTGATTTTTTGTATTTTTTTGAGAAAATTCATTTTTTAATGAATAGTAAAAAATACTACATTTTTATTGAAAATGGCTTTTTCATTTAAATAATTTTAAGTTTAAATTTTATTTTTAATTTGTTTTAAAGTTAAATTAGATAAATTATAAATATATTAATCCAATTTAGGCCATTTTAACCTTTTTATATTGAATTTATATATAAAAATATAGTAAACTTTTGGACATTTTCACTTTAAAACCCCGCTTTCTCTCCATGTCTCCTAGATCATCATTAAATTTAAATTTTCAAATTCTAGGATTTGAATTTGAAAAATTGTGAATAGGTATTTTGAATTAGAATATTATTTATAGTCTAATAAATTCACCTTAATTTTAAACTGTAATAATTACTAAAAATAATTAAAATGAATTTACACAATTAAGGTTAAAATAATGTTTTGTATATGACATGTGTTTGTATTAAAATTAATTTTACACACATATAGGTTTTTTATTTAATTAATTTGAATTAATATTTAAAATAAGTAGGTATAAATTATCTAATAAATAAACTTTTAATTATAGTCTTAAACGATAATTTACTTAGGTAAATAAAATGGTACAAGTTACCTCAGACAAAACTATAAAGGTAAAATTGAGTAAAATAAATGACTAAGGAAAAAAATAATAAAAATGGTTATTGTGTGTGTTAAAAGTGTTTATTGACCTTAATTACTTTAAAATATATTATTTTTCAATTTTTAAGCACATGATGTAAGGTAGACCACCCAATAGTGTTTACCTTTTGGTATTTATAAGAATGCCACTCCTCCTTTACTATAAAAAGGCATTCACTCTTCTAACTTCCTCAAACCTCTAAATAATTTTAGATAATACAAAACCCACAAAAATAAATTCCCAAAATACACATTATCATTATATAAGCCTCAATTTGGGTATAAGGAAACCCAAATAATTCTTTTAGTGAAAACCAAATGGAGTAACCTGAAGATGAGGTAACATTCTTCGATGACCAATTTTATTTTATTTCTGTCTCCATGACATCAATTATCATTATATCATGATTATAAAATAAAATCAGTATCATAAATATAATGATATTTTTTTATGTTAATATAATGACTGAAAACTTCACAAACATCCATCAAATGGGATACACAATCATCGTTCCTGTATATGGAGGACTACCGCCTCACGAACCGACATCGTTCATTATTCCATTACCACCTCTCATGGATGGGAATAATATTGTAAATACTATTTTTATATGATATATATGATATTTATTATTTCTATATACTTATATAATTATTATATAACACATATCTTTATGATTTTCATTTTTTGGTAATATGATAACATAGTTTTTGGACGTGTGGACTACCGCCTCCTCAAAGCGATGCGATCCATTCACTCTTTGCATGAAATGTATTAAGGATGGGTTTAAAAAATGATATAAATTAGTTTTTTATAAAATTAATGCGATAATTATTCATTTGGAAATATAATATATCATTTTTGTCTTTCGATTTCGACCATTGAAAAAGTGAAAACGTCGTTTGTAGACGTGTTGACTACCGCCTCCAAGAAGCGATGTGATTATTCTATTTTCATCACCACATAACAAGAATGTTATATATAAGTATATATAATAAAATAATGTTGTATTTATGAAATAATTTTAACTATATAAAGATAAAAATTAATTACCTTCTTTCCATAATGATCATTGATGAATAGGAACGTTACTCAGGTGTACCAGCGACCTACCGTCACCATAATCGTAACATTGGTTCATTTTTCATAACCATATTTCCTTTATGATTTTAAAAATATAATTTAGGTAAAATTTGACAATAATTTCATTTTTATTATTCTTGATATGTTTAAATAATGACCTTATTTACCATATTCGACCTATCAAATTCAGATTTGACACATAAGGCGAATATGGTTAAAACATTCGACTTAAACATTATTGATTAAGTAATTATATATAACTTATTTATAAGTTAAATAAAAGTAATAATAAACTTGGTAAATTTTATGAATCAATTAAATAATTACATATTTTATTATAAAGTAATATAGAGGACACGCATGATAAACCAGACTCAAGGTAATGGATTTTCATCTCACTTTTTACATATGTGAGACAAATGTCATATTCACTACTTACTTATTTTGTGTGGTTTATCTACTGACCCTTTTGATATATTATATCATTAATTATTTTATATTAATGGTATTTAAAGGATTCATTTGATGGTTATTAATTTTTTGGATTTTGATTCATATGTTTCGATAGTTTTAAGGGGATTTCAAATGTCACTTTTATTTCTATGAGACTTATGTCATATTCACCACTTGTTTATTTTATGGGGTGTTTATACAAACCCTTTTACATATCATATCATGAATTTATTTATTATAATTTTATTTTTTTTAAATGATATTACTTCATAGGGATTGTCATTAATTTTTTTAAAGTGGCATGAGACACTTTTAATGTTTAAAGATTATTTTACTAAATAATATTTTTAACAATCTTTTAATTTAATTTTCATTCATCAATGTCAAAATCCCTTATTGTTACTTATCCTATAATGAGGATATTTTGTATTTATACCATCATCATTATTAATTTGGATGATTTATTATTATTTCAATGATATAGTTAAGTAATACATTTCTTTTATATGGGGTAATCACGATTCAATGATATTTTTATACAAATTATGTATTTTCCACAGGTTAATCATGTTTCAAAGGGATTGAAAGTAAAACAATTTAATTTCCATAGATTTACTAGGTTATAAAGGAAACATTTTTTTTCTATGAGTTTTATGATATAAGTTTTTTATTCTTGATATGGTACTTGATCATTATATGAAATAGGTGAGCCCGATATAGCTTATACGAAGGGTTGATCCCCATTGTTACTCACATGTGAGACTGATACAACTTATAAAATGAGTTGATCCCTATTATATCTCAAGTAAAACAGATGATCCATATATATCTTATACTATGGGCGATCCTCATTATAGATCTACAATTCATTGGGTAATTATACTATTAGAAGTCATCCATATGGTTATTCCAATTAAATGGGTTCTAAAAGGGTTTTGAAATGGTTTTATAAAAGTGATGCTCCATATTAACAAAAAAGGATTTTAATTGCTTATTATGATTTTATAATGTCTTCAATTACTGAGATTGATATCATATAGATTTTAATTATTAATTTTTATGACTCTTTATTTTTCCAGGTTTTCTTATTTTATGATCCAGGTATTGATGGGTTTGAGTTATTTTTATGATTCAATCATTCATTTTGATTATTTCATAATACCCCTTCTGCAATCTTATGATCATTGATGAAATTTATTTATTAATGATTAAATTTTCTATTACTGAGCATTTGAGATCACCCTTATTATGTTTCCTTTTCCCCAGGTTATAAAGAATAATTTTTAATGATTTATGTCTATATAGGATTAGAAAAGGATTATGTCGATGAAATAATGTGAAGTAATAAAATTTGGGTAAAATGATAGAAATTTTCTTTTGATGACTTTTGATTTTTTATTTATGAGTTTTTCTAAATTCCATAAAACTATAAACCTAAAATTACTCCATAATGCAAGTGATCAAAGATTTTATTTTGATGTTGTAATGTTTAGATGAAATATTTGGGTCACAATTATCAACATAAAATACAGAAATGTAAAGTTATGAATTTCATATAAGGATCCAAGAGTATGGGTTTTGGGTTGTTATAGTTGGTATCAAAGGTTGGTTTAAATAAATTTGAAGATTATGATGTTATCATGTGAGGTTATCTTAAGAGTTATGGATACCGTTATAGGTCTATAATATTAAGTATGATCATAATTTCAAAGTATTAGACACCCCATTGAGGTTTTTAGTGATTGAATCTTAAAGTGATGAATGATGTTTTGGGTTGAGGTATTTGTAAGCCCTAGGATCAACAAGAATAATTTTTAGGGAGGATTTATTTTTCATTATTAAAGAAAAAAAGAGGGTAAAAACCCATATTCTCGATGAAAACCTATCACATCTGACAAGGTGGTGGGGCTTGAAACAATGACCGAAGTACGATTAGGGTTTATCCCCCACTACTGGCCTGCATGATTTCCTATTTAGTATTACATTTTTTAATAGGTAATGATTAATTTTATTTTGAGAACATATGGTATTTTATTTGAGGAAGAGTAGTTTATTTATTTTGGAAGAATATATGATCAAATAACTATAATATTTGGGTTTCAAACTTATTCAGGAGATGTTTGAATAATTTTAAGGAAAATTATTTATGGAATGGTTTTGTTTGAACTTTGGTTATTAATTTTTAAGATTAATTTATCATTTGAAGGTTTACTCATTTTGATAATTATCTTACCATGTGCTAACTATTTTGGTTTTGGTTAATGTCTAAAGCCATGTGGAATATCTTGAATACCCCCTTTATGGCTATGTGGACTTTAAAATTATAATTTTTGATTTAGGCATAATATAATTCATCTTGAATACTCATCATCTAAAAAAAGATGACATAGTGGTAGAAATTAGTTAAAGGATGAAATTAAATTTTAAAGTAAGTATATTTATTTCTGTTTTCATAATACATGGTGAAATAATCATTTAAATTTAAGAAAAGGATCTTGAAATAAAATTTTAATCCTTTGATAACCAAGATGAATTTCAAGGGTGAAATTAATTTTAAAGGGGGTAAGATGTAACATCTTGAGATTTTAAGAATAATCATATTTAAAATTAATTTAAATTATTTGATATATTATGTTACACATAATGAATATTTCTATTTAATTATATGAAATTCCAATTTTATCTTGTGTTTCATGTAACATTGAGATTCTTCAATAAATTGTGTTACATGCAAGACATGGTCTTATCAGACAATGATATACTATTAATATTATTATTTAACATGATAGTTATAACCTAACCATTTTAATGGAAAGAATGAATAATATTAAATAAATTATGAAAACATGGTCAAAAAATTTTTATATAATGAATCATTTTGTGACCAATTGAATATAAATGAAAAAAACTAATAGAATATAAAGGATGTGTTTTTATGAAATACTATTTTAAGCCTACAAAAGTGTTTTATCTTAATAAATTAAATTAATAACTATTATTGAAAAATATTAATTAATTTTTTATGTTCAATATTAAATAATATATTTTCCAATTCATTCAATAATTTTTATTGTCATAAAATAATAATAAATCAAATTTTAAGCATAAAAAGATGTATTTTTCTAAAAGGAATTTTTGTCATCTTTTAATGACATACTTGTTTTAAAACAAAAAATTGACACTTTTATGAATTTTATTTGATAAAATAAATTTCATTATTGAAATGGGAGTATAAAAATTTACTTTGGGTTATTTTTTGGTATTTTCTGAGAAGTTTCATTTTCTGATGAATAGTTAAAAATACTGAATTTTAATTGAAAACTGCCTTTTCATTTAAATAACTTATATGGTTTATATTTTGAATTGATTTTAAAGTTAAATTATATCAATTATAAATATTTTAATAAAATTCATGTCATTATAATCATTTTTATATTTAATTGATATATAATTACATAGTGAACTTTTGAACATTTTCACATTAAAACCTAGCTTTCTCACCATGTATGCGAGATTAGCTTTAAATTTTATTTTTCCAGTTCTATGATTTGAATTTGAAAAATGGGTAGAAATATTTGGAATAATAATAATATTTATATTCTAATAAATTATACTTAATTTTTTAATATAATAATTAGAAAAAAATGTTAAAATTAATTAACACATTTAAGGTTAAAAAGGGGTTTTGTGCATGACATGCGTTTATATTAAAATTAATTTTAAACCCACATAGGATTTTTATTTAATGAATTGGGATTCATATTTAAAATAATTAGGTCTAAGTTATCTAATAAATATCTTTTTAATTATAATATTAAAGGAAAAATTACCTAGGTAAATAAAAAGATACAAGTTATGTTAGTAAAAACTATAATGAAAAAATTGAGTAAACTCAATGACTGAGGAACAAAATGATAAAAATTATTTTATTTTTGTGTGGGGTATGTTTGGATAGACCATAATTACTATAAAATCCATTTTTTTGAATTTTTTAAGAAAATTATTTAAGGGATACATCCTAGTAGTGTTTACCTTTTAGTATTTACAAGAATTCCACTCCTCCTCCACTATAAAAAGGCATCCACTCTTCACAGATCTTCACACACATAAATCCTTTTGAATCATCCAAACCCTAAAAAAATAAACTCCCAAAATCCTTCCTCACATCATATAATCCTCACTTTGGGTGTAAATTACCCAAGTAATTCTTTTGGTACAAACCAAAAGGAGTTTCTTCAATAATAGGTAACATTCTTCAATGAGAACTTCTGTTTTATTTCTTTCCCCACCCATTAAATTATTTTTATATCATGATTATATAATAAACTAAGTATATTAAATATAATTATATGTTTTTATGTTAATTAAGTGACCTAAAAATTCACACACTTCCATAAAATGGAATACACAATCATCGTTTGTGTATACAGCGGATTACCGCCTCACGAACTGATGTCGTTCGTTCTTCCATTGCCACCTATCATGGTTGGGAATAATGATTTAAATATTATTTTTATATGATATATCTAATATTTATGATTTATTTTTGCTTATGTATTTATTATATAACACACACCATCATTATTTACATTTTTTGGGAATACAACAACATAATTTGTGGAAATGTGGAATACGACCTCCTCGAAGCGATGTGATTCGTTTACTCTTTACATAGAATGTATTAAGGATGGATTTAAAAAAAATACATGATATAAATGAAAATTTTATGATATTAATGAAATAATTATATATCTTTACACAAAAAAAACATTTTATTCTTTCCATTTAACACGTTGAAAAAGTGATAACGTCATTCGTGGATGTGTGGTCTACCCCCTCCTCGAAGTGATGAGATTATTCCTTTTTCATCATCACTTACTTTTTATGTGGTGTATATAATAACTATTTTGATTTATTATATAATGAATTATTTTATATTTATGGTATTTAAATGTTTAATTTTATGATTATCACTTTTGAGGCTTCCGATTCAGTTATTACCACAGTTGTAAAGGGATTTCTAGTCTCACATTTATTTATATGAGACTTATGTCATATTGACCACTCATTTATTTTGTGTGGTGTATATACATCCCATTTTATATATCATATCATGAATTTATTTATTCTAATGTTATTTAATATTTTTAAATGTTATTATTTCATGTTACTTATGATTTAAAATGTTTCAAAGTGGTATGAGAAAATTTTAATGTTTAAGGATTATTTTCCTCTAGAATGTTTTTAATGATATTTTAATGGAATTTCCATTCATCAATGTCAATAGACCTTTATGTTACTTATCCTACATTGGGGATATTTTTTATTGATACCATACTCATTATTTATTTGTATGGATTATGATTGTGTCAAATATATTGTTAAGGAACCCATTTCTTTTCCACGGGCTAATCACATTTCAATAAGATTGTTATGGAACCAGTTTCTTTTCCATGTGTTAATCATGTTTCAAGGGGATTAAAATTAAACCCATTTATTCTCAATGGGTTTATTAGGTTATAAATAAATAATTATTTTTTCTATGAGTTTTATGATGTAAGTGTTTTATTCTTGATATGGTACTCGAGCATTATACAAAACACGTGATCCCGATACAACTTATACGAAGGGTTGAGCCCCATTATAGATCCCGTGAGAGCCTAATATAGCTTATATGAGGGGTTGATCCCCATTATAGCTCAAAAAAATGGGAGATCCCAATATATATTATACTAAGGGTGATCCCCATTATAGATATATAATGCGTTGGGTAATGATAATGCTAGAAGTCGGCCATATGGTTACTCTAATTGTAAGGGTTTTGAAAGTGTTTTATGAAAGTGATGCTCCAAGTTACAAAAAGTGAGTTTTCTTGTTTTGAGTTTATAATGTTTCCAATTATCAAGATTGGTATCACATAGATTTTGATTATTGATTTTTACGACTCTTTTCTTTTCCATGTTTTCATATTTTATGTTCTTGGTATTGATGGGTTTGAGTTATTTTATGATTTGCGCATGCACTTTGATTATGTAATCATGCCCTTATGTACTCTTATGTTCATTGATGATATTAATTTTTTAATTATCACATTTTACATTACTGATAATATAAGATCACCCTTATTATGTTTCCTTTTACCTAGTTTTTAAATAATTATATTGAATGATTTATGTCTATAAAGGATTTCACAAGGATGATGTTTATGTACTAATGTGAAATAAGAAAAGATGGGTTAAATGGGAGAAATTTTCATTTGATGACTTTTAAATTTTTTATATAGGAGTTTTCCCAAATTATCTCAAACTCTAAATCTAAATATTCCTCTAGAATATATGTGATCTAGTTTTTACTTTTTATGTTTTAAGGTTTAAATGAAAAAATTTGGGTTAATATTATCATCATCAAAGATAAAAATTTAATTTTATGGATTTTAGAAAAGTATTTAGGAGTACGGGTTTTGGGATATTTTACATAACATGGATGTATCATTCTAATCCAACACTGTATGAGGTAGGTAAAGGATTACTTGGGGCTGGTCTGGTGATATTTTTGGTTCTTTTGTTTATGTACATATATGATTATCCTATAGGTGATCTTGTTTACTCTTGTATAATTTGGTTGACATGTAGATATTATCTGAGTTATATCATATGTATTTTGGTTTGTTATTACCTTAATTTGAAATTTATTCCATTGTGTTTGATTAATTTATTATGTTGTGTTATTATTATTATTATTATTATTTTCACAAGAGGGTATAGTCTCCATACTATCACCCAATAGATCCTCACAACTAGTTAGAATCCTTTTGCGTATATGGTAGAATTCCTAAGGTCTAGTGAATCACCATTAGTCTAGGAAACACTCGAGTGGTTTCAAGGTAGAGGGTTATTAAAACGTTATATTAGAGCATGGATATTACAAGGTAGTACCTGATAAGGTTAGTCATAAAATTTTAGTAGTGTTATTCTTTAATTAGGAGGTATTAACATTATATTACTAAAATGTAATTTTTTATTTAGGATGTGGTATACAGAAGTTCTAGGAGTGTTTCAAAACTTGGGATGGATGTTATGTTGTGTTTTTGGATAAAACTTACATGAGTTGATGTCTAATTTACCAGATAAAGTGGTATTGATGTAATGATATTTGAAATTACATTTCAGTTAATTGATTTGTATTACTTTTTATTTAATTTTATTGACTTTTGTTTCAGACACTTGGATCTGAGAGGGAATAGGAAGTACTTATGCATGTAGGGATCACATGGAATACGTGTGTGATTTTAATTATTACTTGGAATCTAGAATAAAAGAAAGGGTTAATCTATTTAAAGTGTCAAAAATAGACTAAAAAATATTTTTCTATATAGCATTTTCATGTCTTTCTACCCAGATAACCCATGATAGGTAGTTGTTCAAAAAACTAAAGGGGTTGGGTTGTTTATAGTGTTAGAAACAACCTATATGGTGTTTTATCATATAACTTCTTAGTGGAATTATACTTAGGTTATCTAAGTATTTTATTCATTATGTGATGGGTATGTGGATACTCTCTGGGTATGATATATATGGTGCCTGAACCTGACATGTGTAGGTATAGAGGCATGAGGATGGATGATATGTGACTTGAGTGGGGTAGGGAAGGGTAAGGGTGGTGAGATATGCCTCTTGTTTTATGTTTACCTATTTATGATATCTAGATTGATATATCTGTGTTGATGATGGTATTTGGTTCTTAGAAATATTCCACCAATACAATATCCATTGGTGTATTATGAGGGAAGAGATGCAATGCCTATAGGAAATACATAGGATGATCCCCTGAAGTCGAGGGTGAGAATGACCCATAGGTGGAGACAACGAGGAAAGAAAAAAAACCACAACAGGATGAAGAACTAGGGTAGTATTTAGATGATAATATTAGGGTGATATTCATGTAGGTAATTTAGAGTGTTAATTAGGAAGCTTATGGATATGATATGTCTATGGTGTACTTGGTGTGGGAGTTCTAGTTGTAGAACCCTCCTTTGTTCTAGGGAGAAGGTGAATCATAGGTGATAAAGTTTTGTATAAAGTTAGTGAAGACTATATTTGATCAAATTGAGAAATCTCCAAGATGGAGGGCAATGATGGACATATATATGCTCAGAAGGACAATAAATAATTGGTAGGATGTATAGGTATATGAAGGTATACATAAGGGTCTAACATGGAAAGACTTTGAGGCTGTGTTTTTTGAGCACTTATTTCCTAAAATATTGAGGGAAGATTAAGACCATGAATCTATGTAGCTATAATAAGGAGGTACTTCGATCATGGATTATGATATAAATTTTATAGACCTACTATTATTTGTTACAATATTGGCAGGGGATGGAGATACCAATATGAAGTTATTTGAGGATAGTTTACAATATTTCATTAAGGTAAAAGTTAATAAATTTAGTTTGAACACATTTTAGGAGTTATTGAATCATGTTTTTATAGCTGAGTATAGATTTATGCATGGGACTATACCAAGTTGGACAATGGTCATAAGTGATATAGGTAGTGGAGGTCTTGGTAGCTGGAATCAGGGATATGAGGGGACCCAATAGTGTAGTCAAAGTAAATAATTGGGTATTCAACCATAGAGTGGATTGTTGATGATAATTTTTTTATTGGAAGGTGGGACATGTTTATGTTTAGTGTGATCAACCATCGAAGCTTTACCAAGAATTTGGCTAGATGAGGCATCTGGAGAGGTTTTTTCGGATGACCTCTCAAATAGTTGGGATTCATGGTTTGGGTTAGAATCAAGGAACTGGTCTAGGACTAGGAGAATTACTAGGACCCAATATATAGGATATGATGAAACATAATGTATATGGTATGGGAATGGAAACCTAGTAATAGAGGAAGTGACCGATAGTGTGTACGACCCTGTAGGGAGGTCATGTATTCGGAAGTCAAGATTCAGTCTAGTTTTATGCGATTGAGCACACATATTCAAAGTATATCAAAGAGTAGATGATAGTTCTAGGTATTCCATGAGAATGTATCTATGGTTTTTTATTTTTTATGATAGATATTTTCTCATGAGTTGTCTGTATAAAAATTCAATTTTCCAAGTTTTAGTGAATATTTGAGCATTTGATATGCTGCATGATGAATGCCGAATGTGTGGATTTATGCAATATTTAAGAGTAATGTGGGATTTATTTCAGAATCTGGGGAGAGGCAAAATTTATGTGATAATTAGAGGTGATATAGGATATATATGGGCTTCAGATATGATACAATATAAAGTGGAAATCAGGTGAAATAATGGATTTATGTGGGTATAAATTTGATGTGAGATAAATACGGTTTTTGATCAGTGGACATACAGGTATAACATGTGTTTAAAAAATGGATATTTGTGAAACCATTGTGGTGTCTATTAGTTGGGTTGAGATGATAATGAGTTGGTAATTCTTTTGGTTGGGATTTCTATGATATAAATCATCCTTTAAGTTGGTAGAAATGGTAGTCTGAGAAATTTAGAATAAGATGAATTTATTCAGCATCATCTCAGCTTCTGAGAAAGTAGAGAGTGGGATGATCAGGTTAGATGAGGTATTGGTCAATGTATGGTTGGAATGACTTGGGGGAAGATCTATTATATAACAGGGTGGTTATAAAACCCTGATATTATTCTATGTTATAGATCAATTTAATTTTTTCTCAGGCTTATGTATTTTGTCTTATTTTAAAAGTTCGGGGGTCAAGAATAGTTTAAGAAGAGTTTTGGGAGAATACAACATGTCTGATGTTGAAAATGATTTAGATTGGATTTATTAATGATGTGACACTAGGTGTCCTAGAATGAAAGGGTTGGGCATAGGGGAGGTTCCCCTACCCTAACTATGTCATGGTGTAAACTAAAATTTTATTTCTTGAACCATGTCAAGAGGTTTTTAAGAATTTTAATTAAATAATTAATTAAAGGGGGGATTTGAAATAGAAGATGGGATCATTCTTTCATAGTATGCATGAATCTCTCTCCCCATCCCTTTATATTTTTTTACTTTTAGGAGATTTTTACCTCATCCATTGACATAATTAAGAACCATTCATTATGATAGAGAGATTGGGGTAATGATATCCCTTTACTTTCAAAATTTATATGTATCTTCTACTATTGATATATATCATTCCATTTATTTCCATTTTGAACTATTTCATGGGTTTTATCTGTGTTTTCAATTCACACAATTTGATCCTAAATAAAAAATCAATATTCAATGAGTGTACATCAATGAGCATAAGGTAAGTGGTTTTTAGAATATTCTTAAATTATATAAGTTTTATGTGATGTATGATAAATATGTGTGAGTTGGGGTGGTTTGGGTGGGACTGGTTATTAAATTTTTAGGAGTTTTATGGTTATTAAGAGATATTAGTGGGTGGTCTCTTATATCAAACTGTATGATTGAAAATAGTGTTTCATGTCAAGTGTGATGTATGTTTTCTTGGTTTATTTTTCGAGATGATACTAGTTATGGAATTTTTTTAATGATATGATGGATAAGTTGGTTCTTGGATAATGTGCTCGGAATAAATTGGGTGATTTTGGATAATGTTGATCACCATAAGTGAGGAAACATGTTCACTATAATAAATAATATGGTGTTGAATATTACTTTTTAATGTATATGGTTAACAGGTGGAAATAGAGGTTTTTCATAGGTGCATCCTCGATTTTTAGTGATGTTTCTTACTATGGGTGAACGATGAGGCAGTTGGGGTCATGCGTATATAAGATAGGATTTATAAGGTGAAATTTTCTACTCATAATGGGTGGAAGCCTCTATAAAACAAGTGGTATAAGGGATTCTCTTAACCATTAAAAAGGAATATGCGATCATCATTGAAGGAAAAAATTCCTTGTAGTTGAGAATGCAGGTTTATGGTAGTTGAGACTACCAGTTGAAGGCATGAGGCTTACTATTTATGCTAGAGTCAATGAGATGAGATTACGTGAGGACATGTATTACTATGCCTTGGTTTTGTCAGTCTATTGAGCTGAAAATTGGTTAAAGGAAGTGGAATTACTTGAGACTTATTTTGAATCTTCTTAAAATACCTTTGTGAGACCATAATAAATTAGATTGATTTTATGGTGATGGTTGGGATGTGATTCTGTATAGTATAGAAGTCATTGGAAGGCTAAGAGTTCTTAAAAATATTAAAGACTGTGGATATATCATTCCACTCTGGAACTATAAAAGGAATTTAAAGTGCCACTCAGGTTTGATAAAACATGAATGGAGAAAGTTATGTGATATGTGTTGATTACTATTTATCTAAAAGTCACTATACACTGGTATATGTATGGATATTATATAGGGAAACCATATTTGGTGGCCTATTTAGTTCACACTGACACCCTACATAGGCTCTCCAGGACATCTGTAGACTTCATGTCTTGAGTACATGTAAGGGAAAAAACTGACATCAAGAGATTAGTGGAAATGGGTGTTCAAATAGTGGATGGGCATGATGGAATGGTTTTTGTAAGCAAAGATGGGTGCTTCATCGATGTCAGGTTGACGATATTTTTGGTTCTTTTGTTCATGTACATATATAATCACCCCAGATGTGTTTATTTTTACTATTTTATGACTAGAATGAAATATAGATAATATTTATGTTATAGAATGTGTATTTTGGTTCATCATTGTCATCGTTTAAAATTGATTCCATTAAGCTTGATTAATTTATTATGTTGTGTTGTTATTATTATTATTGTTATTATTATTATTATTATTAATATTATCAGTAGAGGGTATAGTCTCTCAACTATCAACCAATAAACCTTCACTGCTTGTAGGAAAATTTTGGTGTAAGGGGAGGTTCACTTAAGATGCAATGGCGCACCGCAGACATAGGCACCAGTCGAGTGGATATGAGGTAGTGGGGTGTTTCAAAGATGAAGATAAGTGGTGAATAAATAGTACATTGACACAAAATACTTCGATCCAATGTTCTAATGTGTTTAAAATCTAAAAGGATTTGGTTATATATTAGTGACAGGGCTAGGGGATGGCTAGGGTTTGGGAGAAAAAAATAATTTAAAACCAAGGGGAAATAGATCATCTATTTAAAGAGTAATCCCAAGTAGCCTCCACCATGGTGTAGTGACCTCTAACTACACCATGGTTCCTTCAATAAAATGTATATCTTATTTCCAAGATTTTGAATCCCAAAATATCATAGGAATTAATTACCATTTTAAAAACATTTTACCACCATCACACTATTCACTATGACATGGTTTATGATGTTTCATATGCCCAATGTAACTACCCGGACCCGGGTTCCACTCAACGGGTGCCCCGAACCTGGTTCGCCACGTGACCTCAAGCTCATTTCCCCAAATGCCAGAGGTTGCCGACTAGTAGCGAGGGCCCAGGTCTGATAGTGGGGAAACTATGCCCTCATTTGTCAAAGTGTAGCGCAGCGGAATTTAAATAAAACATACAACAAAAGGCGGAAGCAGTAAACCATACACAACTGAAATAATCAACAGCAGTGGATATAACCAACAGTGTATAATAATGATGATACATGTATCATGTTCTATGAAAATAGCCAGAACATGTTATACAACAATACAGTACAGTAGAAAGCAGAGTACATCAAAGAAAATAAAACAGCTGGCAGCGGCATCGCGAGCCTAGGCTCGGTCCCATGCCCTACTACTCCACAGAAATAGTCAAATACCTGTATAGGGACTCTCTCCCCTATCCACACCTATAGAAACGTAATCTGTTTGGGCCGAAAAACGTGACCCAAACAGGGTGTGAGAAATATATCTCAGTAGGCACCCACCAAAGGCCCGTGCCCAACTACGTGCTAACATGCAACAATAGTGTGCAGTGGTAAAATGAAATAAAGTAAGCAGTACTACAAAGTAACTAACTAAACAGTTAAATTACCATTTAATTATTCATTTAATCCATTTTATATAAGAAATCACCACTGTGCATTTCTATGTAAACAATTAGTGTCCTCAGAAACGTAAACTCCTACCCTCAGGTAACGAGTATCTAACACAAGAATCTCCCCTCAGGAATAACAAAGTTTTCCCTCAGGCGTAGGTAGTGTCACCCACAGGCACAGAGTCAGCTGCCCACAGGCACGGAAGATGTTGCCCTCAGGATGAAATAACTACAGCCTACAGGATAAATAGTACAGTGCCCACAGGATAATCACAACAACACCATCAGGCTAAATAGGTAACCGGGCCATTCCCAACATGTCAAATGTAGTAAATAAGAAATTTGTCTCAAGGCAATTATAAAATTACTACTTTAAAGGCATACCCTTGGGTATCCTGGCCAAAACAGCTAAACAGTGAAACACACCCCCAGGGTGGTTCCGAATCCAAGTAATGATCCCAACCAGCATTTTATTATCAGAATTTAATCACCTATGCAACTCTAGGCATTAAATATAGAAAAGGCATCAACCACACGACACCCCAACATGGGTTCGTGGCACGAAAACGCACAAAACCGCACAACAGTTGGAAATTTACACCAAGCCACCTACCTTATATGCCAAAGAACATTATACCCAAACGCCGAATCTAGAAACGCCCAAGAACGGTGTAGATCTGACGAAGAACAAAACCCATTCAAACTTAAATAACTTCTGTTAGGGGAAGAATTGGTAAGAACGACTTAAGGAGGAGAAAGGGCTTACCCGTGTGGTTCCAACAAGATCATCCGAAGCCGAATCGGATTCTATACGAACACCTGGTGGATCTTCGAAGGTTCGACCATCCTCACTGGCTCCAAAATGGCTCAAATGCGTCCTCTGCCAAATGAGGAGGCTACTGCCTGTTTTAAGCCAAAAAGACAAAGTACACGGCGTGTACTTCTGGGTACACGACGTGTAATTTCTTCATTTAACTGTTCCTCTGGCGGCACCACCACACTGTTCATCCGTCAACATGAGTACACGACATGTACTCCCGAGTACACGGTGTGTACTGTCACCCAACTGGTGGCTACTCCACTGCCTTACTGTTTAAGCATGCCGACTGACTACACGGCGTGTAAGGTACCACTACACGGTGTGTAGTCGGTTCCTACACCCCTCGTCGCTGACATGGCTAAACGCCCCATGTACCCATCCCGCACGGCCAAAAGTACACAGCGTGTGGAAAAGTACATGGCGTGTAGTTCTGAAATTTAGGAATTTTCTCCATTTTCCGTATTTTCTCAAAAACACTTAAAGAAAAGGAAAAATAAGAAGCCCGTACCTCAAAAATAAGAACCAGGTTCTTAAAAACTTCCCCCCTTATAGCAATTCGTCCCCGAATTGCCCTTCTCAGGGTGGTGAAGATAAAGATCAGAACAAATCTGGCCACTGAGCACGTACGTCGGCCTCCCGCTCCCAGGTTTCGTCCTGCACTTGGCTATGATTCCATAGCACCCGTACGAGAGGAACTGACCGGCATAAGAGAACCTTCGTGCTCCTATCAACGATACGAATCAGATGCTCCACAAAGGACGAATCTGCCTCCAGCTCAACCTCCTCAGGCTGAAAAACGTGAGACAGGTCTGAATGATAGCGATGCAACTGAGACACGTGGAAGACGTCGTGCATGGCTCGGTACCGCTGCGGTAACTGCAACCGATAGGCAACCAGCCCGACTCTCTCTAGAATCTCGAATGGCCCCACATAACTCGGTGAAAGCTTACTCTGTCTCCTGATCCGTTTGTGTCCCAGCCTGGGCGAAACACGCATAAAAACCTGATCCCCAACCACGAACTCCAAAGGTCGTCTGCGGCAATCATCATAAGACTTCTGACAAGACTGCGCGTTTGCCATCCGCTTCCGAGTCAACTAGACCTGCTCAGATGTCTCCTGCACAAGCTGTGGTCCCAGTAAAGCTACCTCACCTGCCTCTAACCAGCAAAAAGGGGATCAGTATGGCCTACCATATAAATCCTCATATGGTGCCATCTCAATAGTTTCCTGGAAACTATTGTTATAGGAAAACTCGACTAAGGGTATATGCTTCTCCCAAGAGTCCCCAAAGTCTAGGATGCATGCGCGCAACATGTGATCTAGTACCTGTATTGTACGCTCTGACTGGCCATCTGTCTGAGGGTGGTATGCTGTGCTCAGAAGCACCTGTGTTCCCAGTGCCCTCTGAAAACTCTGCCAGAAATGAGACGTAAAGCGGGCGTCCCTATCAGAAATGATAGAAAGAGGGACCCCGTGAAGACGTACGATCTCTCGGATATACATCCTACTGAGCTCGTCAACTCCGAAGGTATCCTTGATTGGCATAAAGTGAGATACCTTCGTGAGTCTATCCACAATGACCCACATGAATTCATTTCCACGAGGTGACCTCGGCAATCCAGTCATGAAATCCATCGCGACATCATCTCATTTCCTCTATGGAATGGGTAACTGCTATAACAACCCAGCTAGTCTCTAATGCTCCGCCTTCACCTATTGATAGGTGGAACACCTCGTAACAAAACCAGATTCATCTCTCTTCATACTCGGCCACCAGTACTGACGCCTCAAGTCACGATACATATTGGTAACCTCAGGATGAACTGCCCAAGCCGAAGCATGAAACTCCCGCATCATCTCCTCGCATATATCCCCTGAAACCCATACTCGTCCACAGAAACGTAGGACCTCATCGTCGCCTATCATCCAACCAGGAGGAGGGTCCCCACTTGCCACCGAATTCCGTAGAACTAGTCTTTCAGGATCAGATAACTACCTCATACTCACTCTATCCAGGAGGGTAGAAGTCACAGCTAATGAGGAAAGATAAGTCTACCCCTGACTATCGTGCACCTCCAGATGCATCTTAGAGAACAAATCCATGAGCTCCCACTCACTACTGGCCTCCAGCACTTCCTGTATCTGAGTCTTCCTTCTCAGTGAATTGTCTACTGCATTACCTTTAGCAGGTGTGTAGGCAAGCTCAAAATTGAAGGACTGTAGGTACTTGACCCACCTCCTCTGCCTCAAATTCAGGTCACGCTGAGTAAAGATATACTTGAGGATTTTGTGGTCGATGAAAACCACAAAATGCTCTCCCAACAAATAATGTCTCCAACAGCACAACGCATGAACAACTGCAGCTAACTCGAGGTCATGCGTCAGGTAATTCCGCTCATGTGGCCTCAACTGTCGAGACCCGTACGCAAAAACTCGGTCACCCTACATCAAAACTACACCCAGCCCAATCCCTGATGCATCACAGTAAGCTGTATAGCTCTTCCCCTGCTCTGGGAGTATCAGGATCGGTGCTGATGTCAACCTTCTCTTCAGGTCCTGAAAAGCTATCTCACAAGCTTCTAACCAAACGAACTTCACACCCTTCTTATTCAGTCCCGTTAACGGTGCTGCTAAGTGGGAGAAGTCTTGTATGAAGCATCTTTAGTAACCAGCCAGCCCTAAGAAACTCCGTATCTCAAACATGTTCTTAGGTTTCTCCCAGGAAACTACTGCTCTCACATTCTCTAGGTCTACTGCAACTCCTGCCTATGAGATGATATGACCCAGGAAGTGAATCTGGTCCATCCAAAAGTGGCCCTTAGAGAGCTTAGCATATAGACGATGCTCTCTTAGTGTACTCAATACGATCTCAAGATGGGTGGCATGGTCGTGTCGAGTGCAAGAGTACACCAAGATTTCTTCCATGAATACTACCACAAAAAAATCAATATACGGATGGAACACACGATTCATCAGAGCCATGAAAACTGCTGGCGCGTTCATGAGTCTGAACGGCATAACCAAGTACTCGTACATACCATATCTGCTCCGAAAAGCTGTAAGTGGTATATCTGATGGTCTCACGTGCAGCTAATGATATCCTGACCTCATGTCAATATTAGAGAACACGCGTGCTCCATGAAGCTGATCAAAAAGATCATAAATCCTTGGAAAAGGATATCGATTATTAACCGTCAACTTGTTCAGCTTCCAATAATCCACGCAAAGTCTTAGGGTACCGTCCGCCTTCTTCGCAAAAAGTACTGGAGAACCCCAAGGAGAAGTACTGGGTCAAATAAATCCCTTTTCCTGTAACTCCTCTAACTACCTCTTGAGCTCCTACAACTCAGGCGTGGCTATCTTATAAGGAGGAATGGACACTGGTGCTGCTCCTGGCCCAAGATCGATAAGGAAATCCACCTCACACTCCAGAGGTAGACCTGAAAAGTTGTCCAAGAAGACATACCTGAAACGATCAACAAATGGAGAGAAATCCATCTGACAAGTCCCCTGGTCATCTAGATACAAACTCGCAATATGGGATGTGACTCCACCTCGCCCATGATGCTCTAGTCCAGCTCGACTCACCTGAACATCCCATTCGCCCTTGTATAGAAACTCTCCACCCTCTGGTGACATGAAACACACCCTACGACGATAGCAGTCTACAAAGGCTCGAAAGGGAACCAACCAGTCCATCCCAAGAATGACATCATAGCTCGTCATCTCTAAGATATAGAGGTCCCAAAGGAAGTGACACCCTCCAACCTCAAGGGGGAACTCCTTGCACTGACGCACACCAGCTGTTCTATTCCCCAACGGAGTGTCTAGCATCAAGATATTAGAAGAAGTAGAAACACAGAGCCCAAGGCTCTCCACAACAGGTACAGATATGAAACTATGCGTATCACCTGTATCAAAAAGTACTGAAGATAAGACATAAGCTACTAGAATAGTACCTCTGACTGTAGAAGGTCTGGGATCCTGCTCCTGCTGGGATCCTGCTCCTGTGGACTCTTGTGCACCTCTCTACCACACTGGTAGCACACAACCTGGCCACCTGAAGCATTCTGATGACTGATACTGTCGTCCTGAGATAAGTCTATCTATCTCTTCCTCTTTCCAATAGAAATAATACCAGTAACTGGTCCTGAACCACCCTGGCCCACACCACTCGATTCTTGCAGGTTCCTCTCTGTAATCAACGCCTGGTTCACAATTGAGTGTACAGTAGGTAACCTGAAAACATTCACCAGTGCTCGGATATCATAACAAAGACCATCCTCAAAATTTCTGGCTCTCATCATCTCATCACCCACCAGCACGGGTGCAAAATGCTGAAGCTCCGTAAAACGAGCAGAATAGTCCATCACCGACATAGCGCCCTGCTGCAGATTCATGAACTCTCGAGCTCTATCTACCCTCAGTGTCTACTGCCTGAAAATATTCCCACGCCATGTCTCTGTGATGCTCTGACTGGGTGGTAACATCCCACCACCTCTTGGCGGAATCACGCAGCATATACGTTGCGAGATTGACCCTCCGCCCTGGAGGCGTCTCAAGATGCTTGAAAATAGTCTACATCGACCCCAACCAAGACTCCGCAGCCTGTGGTCCGCCATCCCCTGAAAACGTAGGCGGATGCTGCTGCTAGAAGATACGAGTTAGCTCAGCCATAGATGTAGAAGCCTACGGTGCTCTCTGAAAGGTCTGCATGAACCGCATAAAGCCTTCATAGAACTGTGCCTCCGCGCCTGTGTCTGGTATAGCATCTGGCGCCGCATCTGGATCTATTGGAGGATCAACTGGTAGACCATGGCCCACCATATCCAGAGTATAGTCGTCTCCGCTCTCCTGGAAAACAACGTGCGGTCGTCTAGGCGGAATGACACTACAAGGTCAAAAGCATGCCTCAGATTCAAGATTATTAAGACCGAAAAGAGAAGGAACCACAAAGGAAAAAAGAGGAATAAGGCATTAAAAATTGAAAAACAAGACTACACGGTGTGTAAAATGACTACAAGACATGTAGTTGACTTCCTTTTCCCTTCCCGGGTCCTTCTACACGGCTAGGCCCCACGACTTCCATTCAACAAAAACTACACGATGTGTATGGTGTCATTTTCCAACTTCCCGTGTCGTCTGTGACACGGCCGACTACTCGGCTTAACACCACACGGCGTGTTACTCCAATACACGGCGTGTAGAGCACCTTGTTTCCCAACAACATGGATAACACCACATGGTCTGTCCTTAGAAAAGACTACATGGCATGTCCCAAAGGTACACGGCGTTTTCAGGGAGAGGTGACACCGGCCCGTGTTGTTAGTTACACGACCGAGTCCCCAGGTCACAATACACGGCGTTCTCATCATTGACACGACGTGTTATGCCAAGGAGTTCACCGACCCATGTTGTTAGTTATACAGCCGAAATCCAGGTCAACACTACACGGCGTGTACATTCAGTGCACGACATGTTTTCTCCAAGCTCTTCCCTTCCCCGTGTCGCTGCCAACACGGTTTGTGACACGGAAAGAGACTACATGGCATGTACTTAGAGTACATGGCGTGTACTCAAAAAGTTTATTTTTCTTCCCGAATAGAAGAACATACATGGTGTGTATAAAAATACTACACAGTGTGTATACTGGGTTTCCAGACAGTATGCCTCAGAAACATCTCCAGAACCCAGAAAATACCGAAAAACAACACCTAAGTGTCAAATTCCGACCCATGGGGGCCCATACTCCCCACGAATCAAAGTTTGACATCTCATATGTGTTATAACCAATAAAAAGTCAACGATCCACCAAATTCCGGTCAATGGGGGCCCATACTCCCCAAAAACAAAAGTTTGGCATCCATTCTATAAACAAGCTCACATAAATTACCATATCAAATAGTAGGTATTTTATTAGAGCAGCTATCACAAAAACATGCTTTTCTAGCACAACAACTATCACAACAACATGCATTTTCTAATGCACCTACATGGCATAGAATCTATGCATGACATGTGATATCTAGCACGTGCCTATATGATTCATGAGACAGCATACCCTCATCTCATCGGGTTGCAACTAAATATAACCCACATATAAAATATAAACTGCACAATCTCAAAGTGTGTCACCCAACGGTGAAATCAAATCAACTTTAAAATTTGAAAAATCAAAAGAATTAAAAAAATATGAGGTAGACTGGATTTTCCTTGTACACGGGTTAGCTACGCCCGGGCACATCTTATTACCAACTATCGTTCATCCTATCCCTGACTACGGCTCCAAATAGTATGTCAAAGAAAAGAACCCCTCTGATACCACTTTGTAACGTCCCAGACCCAGGTGCCACTCAACGGGTGCCCCGAACCTAGTTCGCCACGTGACCTCAAGCACATTTCCCCAAATGACAGAGGCTGCTGACTAGCAGCGGGGGCCCAGGTCTGATAGTGGGGAAACTATGCCCTCATTTGTCAAAGTGTAGCGCAACATAATTTAAATAAAACTTACAACAAACGGCGGAAGCAGTAAACCATACACAACTGAAATAATCAATAGTAGTGGATATAACCAATAGTGTATAATAATGATTCTACATGTCTCAAGTTCTAAGAAAACAGCCAGAACATGTTATACATCAATACTGTACAGCAGAAAGCAGAGTACAACAAAGAAAAGAAAACAGCTGGCAGCGACATCATGAGCCTAGGCTCGGTCCCATTCCCTTCTACTCCATAGCAACAATCAAATACCTGTATAGGAACTCTTTCCCCTATCCACACCTGTAGAAGCGTAATATGTTTGGGCCGAAAAGAGTGACCCAAATAGGGTGTGAGAAATATATCTCAGTAAGGACCCACCAAAGGCCCGTGCCCAACTGTGTGCTAACATGCAACAATAGTGTGCAGTGGTAAAATGCAATAAATTAAGCAGTACTAAAAAGTAACTAACTTAACAGTTAAATTGATATTTAATTATTCATTAAATCCATTTTATATAAGAAATCACCACAGTGCATTTCTAAGTAAACAACTAGTGTCCTCAGACACGTAAACTCCCACCCTCGGGTAACGAGTATCCAACACAAGAATCAAACTTCAGGCATAACAGAGTTTGCCCTCAGGCGTAGGTAGTATCAACCATAGGCATAGAGTCAGCTGCCCACAGGCACAAAAGAAGTTTACCTCAGCCTGAAATAACTACAACCCACAGGCTAAATAGTGCAGTGCCCACAGGCTAATCACAACAATGCCCTCAGGCTAAATAGGTAACCGGGCCATCCCAACATGTCAAATGCAGTAAATAAGCAATTCATCTCAAGGAAATTGTACAATTACTACTTTAAAGGCATACCCTCGGGTATCCTGGCCAAACAGATAAACAGCGAAACACACCCCCGGGGGGGTTCCAGATCCAAGTAACGATCCCAACCTGCATTTTATTATCACAATTTAATCACTTATGCAATTCTAGGCATTAAATATAGAAAAGGCATCATCCATACGACACCCAAACATGGGTTCGTGGCATGACAACACACAAAACCGCATGATAGTTTGAAATTTACACCAAGCCACCTACCTTATACGCCAACGAATGTTATACCCGAACACCGACTCCAGAAACGCCCAATAACGGCGTAGATCTGATGAAGAAAAAAACCCATTAAAATGTAAATAACTTTTGTTAGGGGAAGAATTTGCAAGAATGGATTAAGGATGAGAAAGGTCTTACCAGTGCGGTTCCAATGAGATCGTCCGAAGCCGAATCGGATTCTAGACGAACACCCAGAGGATCTTCGAAGGTTCGGCCATCCTCCTTGGCTCCAAAACGGATCAAATGCCTCCTCTGCCAAATGAGGAGGCTACTGCCTATTTTAAGCTGAAAAAACAAAGTACACGACATGTACTTCTGAGTACATGACATGTACTTCCTTCATTTAACTATTCCTCTGGCGGCACCGCCACACTATTCGTCCGTCGACATGAGTACACGGCATGTACTCCCGAGTACACGGCATGTACTGTCACCCTACTAGAAGCTACTCCACCGCCTTACTATTTAGGCCTTCCGACTGACTACATGGCATGTAAGGTACCACTACATGGCATGTAGTCAGTTCCTATACCCCTCGTCGCCGACATGGCTATACGCCCTGTGTACACATCCCACACGGCCAAAAGTACACGGTTTGGGGAAAAGTACACGGTGTGTAGTTCCAAAATTTAGGATTTTCCCCATTTTCCGTATTTTCTCAAAAACACTTAAGGAAAAGGAAAATGAAGAAGCCCGTACCTCAAAAATAAGAACCGGGTTCTTACACCCAACAATCCACCATGGACTTCACCATTGTGCAGGGAAAATTCCTTATCTGTTTTGACCCACCATAACAATGAATATGGTTTGGTGAGCTTTATATTTATATTTCATCCTCTCTGTAAAACTTAAATATGCTTATCCAAGTCTTCACATGTCACCACACCCATATATATGGAATGTTTGCATCTATATTCCTCATAGGTGGAACATGATATGAAAAATCCTCCCCAAAACGACCAACCCATGGAATTTTACAATGACCATTTTTGACATGTAGGACTCCCAATGAACCCAATCACCTGTAGTGGTACCACTCCTAATATGGTATAGTTTTCCTCCATGTTTCTCACAGGTAGAACATATAAGGAAAAATAATTTGTAAAATGACTTCCCAATCCATTTTATTCTCCACGGTGCACCCCATCTCTAAAAAACCAACTCAAAATACTCACCCTTTGAAAACAACCATCCAAGGGAATGAACCCAATAAATAATCTAAAAGGTTCACCATGGATATAGAAACACCCACTACTAAAGTAAATTATCCCTTAATATGGAAAAAAATTATCAGTTTCTTCAGTAATTCCTCCAAAATCCTTCATGATGTTTCCATGTGCACATAAATTCAAGGGAATAAGCTAGAAAGGTGTTATCCATTACATCAGATGCCACTCAATATATACTCATCCTTAATAATTAAAAAACATAAAAATATTGAATGTGGAAATGTTTTAAGTAACCACCCCATGCGACACCTCTCAAAAACCTTACTATAGTCCAAACACCACAACCACCAAAGATAAATGGAGTGCTTGGGACATGCACCAATAATATCCAAGATCACATTCCTATGGAAGATACCTATAAAAAAGGAATGAATCCATAACTAAATCATAATAAAGCAATAATATCAATTCAAGAATAATTTCCACAAGAAAAAATTTCGTGTAATGCAAAAACATCATCTCAAAAACAATAAAAAAACTCAAAAAAAACTCATTATATTGAGTGAGAATATATAAATCATATTCCCATATACTCTCCTCCACTCAAGTATGCCTCTAGAGAACATAAACCAAGGGTAAAATCATCTACAGAACACCTTTTCTTGATGATCATGTATCCAAATCAGCAACTCCATAAACATTTCATCATCATCTATATCCGACTCTCCGAAATCAATCACATGGGAGTCATCATAAAGAAACAGATGGAGGTAAAACAAATAGAATATGTCATGGATCTTCTTTGGCTATAGGGGAACTACTAATTTCTAGGATACTTCACCAACTCAACCCAACACCTCAAAAGACATATAAATAATGGAGATGACTTACTCCCATGAATGATCCTTTTCAACTCATGTTGAGGAGAAACCTTACAAAACACATGATCCCAACCCAAAACTCCAATGGTCACCTTCAATGAAAGTATTATGAAGAACACACTAGACCCATGAGGTAAAAATTGAATCCATATCATAAATAATGGTCCTTGGTACCCCATTGACCTACACTACCTCTTCCATATACCACCTTTACAGAGCTTCCAAAAAACCTAATTCCTTAATCACTAGTAATTGGGATGATTTTATTTTTTTGTCCACAATCTCCTAAGTATAATTATACTTATCTTGGTATCATGGATACTTTATGAAAAAATAAATTGACATATCATCCCATTTTCACTTGTGGACATATAATAAAAACTAAGAACATCCTAGAAATGTATATTCCACCTTCACCTATGGTAAGATTAAGCACCACAATATGAACTCTACTACTAACCTCTTTATTTGAGGCCACCAAACCTTCTTCCTTAAATTATGATAAATCATGGATACATTCAGATGTACTATTATATGTGATCCATGTAACTCAAAAAGGAATATCATTCACATCATCGATGGGATGGAAAATCTCCCCTACAACACAATAAAATAATTATCACCCTCCAAACATCCACTAGAAGCATAAATTAGAGTAAAATAGTCTTTCATCACCTCAAAATATGAGTTTACCCACTAAGAATACTTCACCTTTTCTATAAAATAGTATTCAACTTCTAATTGATATAGACATATTCTATGATCAACCTAATATGCACTGATTTTTAGTGATATTATCTCCCTCATCCATCTTCAAGTATCCTCATACCCCTAAACACTGTCTCTATACAACTTCCATTACAAAACATCAGCAACAATATTTCTTTTCCCTAGGGTACATAAGATTTCAAATTCATAGTCTCAGAGAAACTACTTCCACCTCCATCGATGTAGGTTCATGTCTATATGAGAGAATTTCTACCTTAAGATGTTAGGGTATTTGAAAACCAAAATGATCTCCCCAATGAGGTAATGTCTCCAAAAATTAATATAGAAAACCACATCTTATAACTCAAAGTCATGGGTGGTATAATTATGCTAAGGTATAGATTACTACTAAGTCCCACAGGAGATCATTACACTATGATAAATCAAAAAAAATACTAATACTAGATGTGAAGAATCATAGAAGACCTCAAACAACACTCCTGCCTTTAGTGGGTGGATAATGATAGCATTGATCAACTACAAATTTAGGAAGTTAAAAGATTCCTAACATTAACTATTCAATAAAAAAATAGTATTTTCTGGTTTGGGCTATAAATGGGGCCATAAATAGAGATAATTCAGACAAAAACCTTCAATAATATCCCACTATACCCAAAAAACTACATACCTATTACATATTATTGGGTTCATACCAAGAACAAAAACCTCAACCATTGATGGATCCATCACCACTCATCATTGAGACCCCACAAGTAGAAAGTTCACTTACCCTATCCAAAACTTGCACATGGATATCTTCATATAGATATGGTGGTGTTGCAGTATATGTTAAATAAATCTCAGGGGTTCCACATGAACCTATTTTTAATTCAATTATACTAGAATTTCATCGATGGACATGGCCAAAAAATAGCATAGGAACTCATTGAACACAGATCTCATGAGTCCCATGAACACAATAGGTCTGTTTGTGACACTGAAGTACATGAACATGAACTCAATGTGACTATATTGACATTGAAAACCAGTATTCAGGATATAATCATCTTTAAACCTCATTTGATGATACCTAGATCTCAAATAGATCTTCAAAAATGAGGCATATCCCTTTAACTGATGAAAAACATGTCTATCCTTGATATTGATTAGCGATTTTTGATTATCACCTAATTGAGTCACTAGTAGTCTACAAACAGACTCAAACCAATACTTTACTTATTGAAAAATAGATCTAGAGCACCACAAGGAGATATAATGTGCCAGATAAAGCCCTTTTTCATCAAATAATCAACCTAGATCCTTATTCTCTATAGCTCAGAAGGTTACATATAATACTGAGCCATCAACATCAGTGAAACACCCGATTGTAATGTTATCCCAAACTCGATGTCACATTAAGGGGGTAATGTTAAAACATCCTTCGGGAAAATTTTAAGATACTATTAAATCACCGTAGGAAACTTTACTACTTGATCCCCCCATATCCAAGAAAAAATATGGTAGTGGTGATAGTAATAACTCCGAACACATTTGACCCATTTGATGATATCTCTTTCTAGAAAACACCACATACTGTCCATCCACACTATATAATCCAATGCACATTTATAAAAAATCTATTAAAAAAATGTATAGATCACAACTAATCAACTATAAGGATGAAATTTTATATCTACATATATATTTGTAATAAATCCATAGCTGATTGATGATACCCTAACATCATTGCATAACACTGACACACATCAAACTAACTCGACTAACCTTCTATTGGTGTATTTAACAACAATGTAAATAGAACCTTATCCAACTTATATCACAAAAATGGACTAATTAAAAAGATATTAAGGAGTGTGATGATATTGAATGAAATAAATAATAAAAAATAAATATAATAAGAAAATCAAACCTGGAATGATCTATGGACCCTATAGTGCTGATACTTCGATGCCATGAAACTACCCACTCCTAGATAATATGGGAAAATTAGTTTTGGAGGATTTAAAAAATTTAATTTCAAATAAAAATGAGTTTTATTGGATTTATTGACCTTATATCTACCAAAATACATTATTTTATGATTTTTGGAACCATATACCACTGAATAATGTCATTCCATTATTGAAAAACAATGGGTGTTCAAAAAGGTTCCATTTTCTTCACTCATAACTGGGGACATTTACACCCCTTAATACCCAAACCATCACTTTGAATTTTCACCCTAAAATCTTAATTTTTTTTCTATTATAAACATATTTAAATATCATTATCCTATGGTCACTATTTGTTATTGTAATCCCTTCATTTCCAGAGATGCATTCAAGAGAAAGTTCAAGGTCCCAAAGTGAGTATTACTTAATCATAGTATTTTTATTCTTTTTATTTTCCTTAAAAACATATCCTAAACATAGTTATATAATAAGCTAAATAAAACTATAAAGATAAACTGTTATTATATTAATAGAAAAAATATTACTTATTTCTTCCCATCCACTTATAAAAACAAAAGAAAGTCGATAGTGTGTTCTGTGAATTACCACCTCCCTGAAGTAACATTTTTTTTCTATCTAAATTTTCATTATTTATACAAAACAATTAAAATATAATTATAAACTATTAAAATAACTAAATAAGATTTCTATTATTATATTATAATGATATTATAAATTTCTTATCCATACGCAGACACCGAATTATGGTATTTTCATGTTTGGGTTATACGGACCACCCACTTGAGCAATGCTCTAAAACTCATCCACAGATGAATACATGAACTTGAATAATAAAATAATTATAATTTATTATTAAAATAATTATTTTTTAAGGTTATTTAAAGGTTATGTTACATATTTAACTTATTATTAAAATATAAACTTTGATCACAAAAATAATCAAAATAATCCAACACTGATTCCATTTTTATGAAAACTTAATAAAAAAATATAATAAATAAATAGCATATGATAATAAGTATTACTTATAATTTTTTTTATTGATGAATAAAATTACTAAGAAGTATATAATTAACAAAAGTTTATTATTAAGTATGTTTGATGTGTGCACATAAAAAATCAAGACCATAGTACGAGTTTCTTTGTCTCATTTTTAAATCCATGAGATGAAGTGCAGTGCGCAGGACCGTCCTTATGAAGAACCCTGGATCTTCCCCACGATGATGCATACTTATAAACCATTACCTCCCCCACTGATAAGGGAGGTACCATCAGCGTCTTTTAATAGATCAGCATCATCCTTTAGTATTGAGAAGTACATACAGTCTTGGGACCAGATTGCTTCTAATTTTGAATGTATGATGAGGGACGCACCTAACATCCAAGTTCAATCTATCGTATAAAAATTATTTAGAGACATAGATTCTGGTAAGATAAAATTACTTTTCCAAGACACTGGTTAACTGATGGAGGTTGTTTCTTGTCTTTGATGGGTTACTGGTAATTTTACTTTTTTTTGGAGTGAAGTTTGATGTTTTTAGCTTTGTTTTTGGATCTACTTTAGATGGGGATCAGAGAAATAATCCGTCACCTGTTCACGTCATTTGGATTGTGGATCTGAGAGGGTATGGCTTTTCCATTAGTTCCGTGCCCATACATCCTTGCATGAGACAGCTTTCCGAATGGTCATGAATTGGTGATAGTTTGTTGACATGATGTTGTTGCTGGGGTGAGGAAAATTTTGTTTGTCTGTTTTCTTGTAATGCTGGAATTTATGGTTTCTCACTTTCTCTTTAAAAGTGTTTTGATAATAAAAAATTAATTTTCAGTAAATCAATGAGACATATTTCATATTAAAAACCACCATTTATTTTATGGTATAATTTATATTAAATGAATGAAATTTTACATATTCATAAAATTAATGGGTTTTTCAGGGCGATATAGTGTTATTTATTTAAATATTCTTCGATTCAAAATATTACAAATTTGTAAGGTTTTTTGTTGACTCAAATCTCTTTGTTTAGTTATAATTTATCTTCTTAATTTTTTTTCTTCCAGGATTGGCTATT
The DNA here is from genome assembly GCA_963277665.1 of Viscum album. NCBI lineage: Eukaryota > Viridiplantae > Streptophyta > Magnoliopsida > Santalales > Viscaceae > Viscum > Viscum album. The sequence continues at coordinate 2,120,516,568 of OY728163.1, forward strand.
TACCCCATAAGATTTTATTTCCTTATAATTACTCTTCTTCTATAGAGATAATGAATTTTAATTCAAATATTTCACATTTATTAAATTTTTCCTCATAAAATTATATCATTGTTTAGAATAATTCTCATCATCTTTAATAATGATTTCCTCCCCTTTTCCATATTTCCTTTCCAACCAATGTTTTACTTTATATTTTGAAACATTAATATGTTTTTTCACATATGAAATTCATATTTTACTTTTCCACCTTTTTAAATTAATTTTTTTTATATTTTTTTTAAGATGAGGGTTTTAACAAATCTATTTCAAAATATTTGAAAGGCTTTCCATCATTTCAAAATAAAATGATTTATCTTAGTCTCCATATTTATTTTGAAACCTTCATGTATTTTTAAGTCTATACTATTGGATTTTACTTTTAAAAGTAAATATTTTTTATATTTTTCACTTCAAATTTAAAAAAATGTATTTTCAAAGTGACCATAACTTATTATTTTAAATTAAAGATAAAATCATTTTATAAAAATTCATTTATGTTTTTACTACCATTTTAATCCTTATTTAAAAAGGATATATTTCATTGGAAATTATTTTTCATGAATCACCATATAAATATTATTATAAAATAATCATTTGGGTGATTGAATTTTTGGTATCAACCATTAACATTCTTGAGGTCATTTTTGTTGATTCCATTTGGAAAGGTTACAAAATCCATATTCATTATATAGGTTATTAATGATTAGATGAATGATAATTTTCAAGTGGAATGTAATGAACAAAAATTTTATCAATTGAAATTCCTTTATTATAATTATTTCATATATTATAATCACATAAAATGACATTAATAACACAATAAAAACATTATAAATTAATATTGAATGAAATAATAGGTATTTCTAGAAGTTAATAAACATATACCAGTAGAATAGTAACTTGAACTTTGGAATTGTAATGTGACCTTAATGAATAGTAAGATGGACAATAGACTAGAAAACTCACCAAATAGTGTGTAAATAAAATTTATACATTTTATAAATGAAAATATGGTATAATTATATCACAGTATAAGTAAATAAATGTTTTAGAAGTTATGAATTAAGTGTTGATATTTTTATAAAATGTAAGTGTTTAATTTCAATTCTAGAATTAATATAATGTTTTGATAGAAAATTTATTTCCATAAAATGTACAAATAAATTAATATTTTTATGTAATATGATTATAAAATAATTTAATGAGACCTTAATTATTTTTTCAAAGTGTTATAAATTAGTTATAATTTTAAAATTTGTATTTTCCAAGTAAATGATGATTCTATCTAAAAATTAAATTTCTCATATTTAAAAAATTAATTTTATAAAATGGAGTCCATTTTTTAATTCTAAATGTTGAAAAATGGTTTGGGTTATATTTTGGGATTTGTCTAAAATAGTTGAATTTTTGGTGAATAGTGAAATACAGTAATTTACGGTATATATACATTACAAGTTAAATACAACATTTCTTGAGTCATCAAGAATGTAAAAAAATATCAAACTTAAATTATTTTATTTATATTTGGTGATAATTCTCAAAATATTAAAAGTCTTGATCCAAAATAATAAACTAATTAATAAAATAATGTGCAAACACCCCTCTCATCTACTATAAATACCACCCCTCACCACCTCTTCTTCTCACACCTTCCAAGCTTTAAGACATGTAAAAATTATGCTGAATAATATTACCAAGCCCCTACCCCACGACCATGAGCTATTGGTTTCATAAAAAACCAAAACCTTTTCCCTATGGAGGTTTTCAAGGAGGGCAAATTCAAGAGGTAAATTCCTCTTTTCTTTTCTTTTAATTTCTTTTCATGTTATTTTCTTATTCTCTCATCACCTTCACTCATCCAAATTTTATGATAACTTTAGTAACTAACATTTAATAGAATTTTATTATTCTAATAGAATAATCCATCATTAAATCCCTATCCTTTCTCTTTTATTCTAAAAATTAAAACGTCATTCGTGAGGTGTTAATTTATCGCCTTCAAGGGTGATTTGTTTTCCTTTTCCATTAACATCTTCAAGGATGGTAATAAAAACATTTTTTTGGTTAAAAAATTATAATATATGTATTAAGACATATTTAATTTTATGTAATCATCAAATATATATTCTCTTAAATAATAAAACAAAACAATTTCATTAGGAGTGAAAACCACAAAAAATAATCCAAATGATTATCACTAACATCTTATCTAATGATTCATCCTCACTAAAAATAAAAAAATGAATTATATAAACATTTAAACTATTATATTTTAATTAATAACTTATAACTTCAATTCTAGAGTTTTTTTTTTGCATTTTACATGAACTTCCATATTTTTATACAAGCGAACTGATCATGAAAACTAAGAAAATTAGCACTCACGAATGATGAAATTGAACACTATAACTCATAAAAAAGGCTATAAATGAACTTAATAAAATTATAAAAAATAAATTAATTTTAGAAAATCATATAAATTAATTAATTAATGGATTTAATTTGATTATCCATGGCATTAATATCATGTATAGAACTATTTCAGACATAAGGTATAGGATTCTACCCAAACCCCCATTTTTTTCCTTTGGGTTATTATTTTTATCTCTATTTCATACAATTTAATGATTCTTTTTTTGTGTAATTATTCTACATTATATGCATGTTTTCCAAAATCATTTATCTATAATCTGTTCTATAATATACTAAGTTTTTAAATAAGAAAAACTATGTTCGATAACATACATGATATGGCACATCAAGTTTAAATGAAAAATAAAATATTTTTTTAAATGTTATCATTAAAACCTAGATGTTAGAATAATGAGAATTAATATTATTAATTTAATTATTAAAATAGGGGTTAAACATGTTTATATAATGATTCATTGGTTACAAAATTAATTAGATAAGGAAATAAAAACCCATTGAATATAAATGATATGTTTTTATAAAAAACTATTTAAATGAGAATAATTGTATTTATAAAATAATAAATCACTATTTTTGGATTATATTAATAAAATATTTATATAATATGTTCATGTAATGTTTATAATTAATTTAATGTGTTTTCAAGACATTATATAAGAACAAATTCAATTTAACACATAAAAGAATTATTTTTTTAAAAAGGATTTTTTGTCGCCTTTTGACAGAGAACCCATTTGAAGTATATTTTTTGAAAATTTTATAAGTTATATTTGAAAAAAGAGAATTATTATTTGAATATAGACATAAAATTTTATTTTGGATATTTTTTTTATTTTTATGATAATATTAATTTCTTAATGAGTAGTGAAAAATACTGCATTTTAATTGAAAATTTATTTTTCATATAAATTATTTTTAATGTTATATTATAATTTTAATTGGTTTTAGAGTTTAATTATATTAAGTTTTTATCATTTAAAAAATTTTTGGTCATTATAATCAATTTAAAAATTAAATAATATTTAAAAACAATTCAAACTTTTGATCGTTTAACTTTAAAAACCTTCTTTTTAGTTTTGTCTGAAAAATTAATTTTAAATCTAATTTTAAAAATTAAGTGAATTTAATTAGGTAAAATGGATTCCATATTTGGATCAAAATTTATAAATTATTTTCTAATTTAAATCTCATTTTTAAGTATAAAAAATTTACCATGGAAAAAGTTATTTACCATTGTATTGGTAAAATTGTGACAATGTTTAATTTTATAAGGTAAAAGCTTATCATACCTAAAAACTTTAACATTTAAAGGTTGTTTAAGGTGTGGATAAACCATAATCATCCTAAAAAACATTAAATTAAAGTCTAAATAATTAAAATTAATGCCACCTCAATGTGTTTAGCTTTTAATATCAAATAATTAATAAATTAATCACTTGAACCCACCTCTCCTATTGTATAAATACCACCCTCACCTTCCCATTTCAAACCAAAAAGGATTTTAGCTTCTATATTATCTGACCAAAAATCTCCTCCTCACTATCTACATGTCCATGTGCGACTAGTCTCACCAGAATAACAAATCCAAGGTCCTCAAGGGTTTTTCAAAGAGGGGATATTCAAGAGGTAAATTTCTCAAAGTACCTCTATTAATTTATTTTCTTTTTCTACTTTCTCATCACATAATTTATCCATAAATTAATGATAACTCCATAATAATTTATATACTATATTTTTATGTTTATAATCGAATATTTCATATAAAATTAATTTCTTACATCCTCTTATTCAAAGAAAGAACATTTTTTTCCAAGTTATGCTGGTTAACCGTCTTTGTGAGTAATGTTTTTGTTCTTTTTCTATTACCACCTCTATAGATGGTATTAAAAAAATTTTATGTTCAAATAATATTTTAATATGTATATTATAAACTATTTAATATTATTGAAATTTTATATTAAACATACCTTCATTCTTTCCATATTGTGGTTATACGATAACTTCGTTTGGGGACGTGTGGACTACCACCTCCTAAAAAAGATATGATTCGTTCACACATCACATGGAATGTATTGAGGATTTTTTTAGTAAAAATATATCATATAAATTAATTATTAATTATAATTTAATTATATTATATATGTATACATATTTACATATATTTCATTTAATTTCGTTCTTTCAATACGATAGGAAAAATGAAAACAACGTTCATGCGTACTTACGGCCTACCATCTCCATGAACAATGTTTTCCTATATCATTAAAGATTATTATATATACTTATATAATTAATATATATGATATTTATATCATTTTTCATACTCTAGAGATTATGGACTTATGACCACAGAGACTATTGACATCTTATTATGTTTATTTTCAACTAAATTATCGAATATTAACAAAGCATCTGACATGAACTTAAATAATTATGCAATAAGTGATATAAAAGAAATAAAAAAAGAAAAAGGTTATAAATAAATTATAATTAAACTAATTTTATAATTCATGAATATAAATATTTCTTGTGAAGAGTCATACTCAAGGTAAGGGAATTTCTTAACCCAATTTCCATTCTTTTGGTTAAACTTCTACTTCTTGATTATGCCGTTCAAATATTATCTGTGAAATTAATTATGAACATATTATATTTTATTTCAAATTTTTTTGGTGGATTTATAATTAATTCATATAATTGAACAATTTTAGTAAAAAATTATCTTTGTAAGGGACTCTTTAGCTAAAACACCATTTTAAGTGTTTTAAATATTTATTCTTCTAAATATTTGTCATTAATGTTCATGTTTTCAAAATTGTTTTATGGTTTTATTGAAAATACATAAACGTTTTAAAATTATAATTACTTTTAGAATTTTTAAATTGGTAAGAGAAACTTTGATTAAAAAATATTTTTTATAAATTCTTTAAATGGGGTTTTAGAAATGGATTGGTTATCTTATAAATGTAAATGGAATTTTAAGAGTGACATGTTGAAAATTAAAAGATTTTTGTTAGTACTTGGAAATTTAATATTTGATCTCGATATAACATATATTAATGGTTGAGACCCATTATAACTCATGTGTAAGCCCAATATATATTATACTAAGGGTTGATCCCCATTATAGATCACAAGTGATCCCGATATAGCTTATATGAATACTTGAGCCCCATTATATCTCATAAAAAATGGGTGACCCCGATATAGGTTATATTAAGGGTGTGCACCATTATATCTCTCTAATTAATTGGGTATTCTAGAGCTGGAATTTGAAAGATTGGTTATTCCATTTTCATGGGTTAATGTAAGTGTGATATGGTAATGATATACCAAGACACATTTTTTATTTTTATATTCTTTCTAATGAGTTTTTAATATTTTTTTTTGGGTTTTCATGTTTTCCCTGAACTAAAAATTTACTTTATTTATGTCCCTTACTAATATTTTTTTTCTCATCTTATGTTTTAAAATTTTTCTCACAAGTCTTAGGATTGGTAAGAACAAAGAATATTCCTTGATGAAAGTTTTGAATATGTTTCATAAAAAGAAATCATATTTTTTTAAAAGGGTTATCTTTGGTGAAAAAAATGGATATGGAGTATAAGTTTCCATTTGTAATGTATAGGTTTACTATGTAAGATGTTTTTCTAAAATCCTCTAAAAATATAAACTGAAAATATCCTCTTATGTTAATTATAGTTTAAAAAAACTAGAATATTATATGTTTAAAGAGGGGTCAATATAGTTATTATCAAAGGATGGTTTAGAAAACATTGGAGAATAGGATGTATTCTTATTAGATAGGGACATTATATGAGTTTATAATTTTCAGGTTGATCATAACTTCAATGTATTATAAATTCCTTTTGAGGCTTTTTGTTCCAAAATTTTAAGGTGATTAATTATATTTTTTTAGAGACATTTATTTTTGAGGTAATTATGGGTTATTAATTTTTGGGATACAAAATGAAAGGCATGATATAAAATTTGAGGTTAAAATATGTTATTTTAAATTTTGCGGATTTTATCATATTTTTGGGAATGTTATAAAATTATTTAATTTTAGGAAAAATAAAACCCACAAGAAGGGTGATAACCCATCGTGTCGGACAAGGATCTAGGAATCGAACCCACAACCGAAGTGAGAGAAGGCTTTATCGCCTACCACTAGCCTATGTGAAGTCCTTGGTTAGTATGAAATTTTTATTTTTAGTTAAATGAGTTGATGAAATAATAATAAGTTTATTTTAAGAACTTAAGTTTTATCAAATGTATATCCTTGGTATTGGAAAATGATTTTATGATTAAGTGATAAATGTTATATTGGAAGTTTTTTGATAGTTTGGGAACTTTATATGATTAAGGTAAACATAATACTTTGTGACTTTAATTTAGAAGTAGTGACTGAGTTATATTTTGGAAGAATATATGACTTTATTTGTGGACTTATGGAGAATTAGGTTATTTATGGAAATGATTAACCTATCATGGAGAATATGTGATTACGTTAATTAAGTTTTGGTATGAGACATTAAGAGTGGTTGTTGTTATTTTTAGTTAAATGTTTGAACTTATATTGGAAGATTATTTGATTAAATCCTTCTGATTTTTGGGATTTAATCTTATTTATATTATTTTTGAGAACTTTTACGGATAATTATTTATTGAATGGTATTTTCTAAACTTTTGGTATTACAATTGAATTTTAGAGATTAAAAGTAGTTTATTTATAATCCAATGGTTTATTCATTTTGGATAATTGTTTTATCTTATCTGAACTGTATTGGTTTTGGTTAGTGTTTCAATATAGGAGAAATGGATAGTTAATCTTTTGTAGAATATGTGATTTTATAGAAGTTTGTTCATCTTAAATACTCATTGTTTGGAGAAAAAGATGAGTTTGTGGTGTAAATTTATTAATGTATGAAACTCTACTTGTCAAGTAATTATGTTTCTTTATGTTCTTAGTCAAGGAATAAACAAATTTCTATACTTTATGAAAATGATCTTATAACAAAAGCATTTTCTGTTTACTTTTCCTACTACGAAGTGAAAGACCATTTAACCCATCAAAATTCTATAGCATTGTAATTGTTAACATTTTCCTAACGATGTTTTATATCATTATCCATCATAACATGATGGTTAGTTTCTCTTCAATATCCATGTTTTTCTATAGGGGATCCTAGTATGTGTTATCTCAGGTGAACTTCGTACTTTATTTTCTTTATTTTAAAGTTGAAGTTTTATTAATCTGTTTTCTGATATGGGGTTGTGATAAAGGTATTGTGAAAGTCATACCTTATTTACCAAACCTGAAATAAAATTTGTGAGGACACAATTTCCAAAATATGAGGAGAATGTAACATCTTAAGTTTTTTAACAATGAAAATTATGTTTGATATCCTACATGATACACTACATCAATTTTAAATGAACAATCAAATATTATTATTCAAATGTTGCTATTAAAACCTAGACATTAGAATAACGAGAATAAATAGTATTAATTTAATTATGAAAATAGGGATTAAAAATATTTATATAATGATTCATTGGTTACCAAATTAATTATAAAATTAAATTAAAACCAATTGAATATAAATGATGTGTTTTTATGAATAACTTTTTAAATGAGAATAATTATGTTTATAAAATATTAAATTACTCTTGTTGGATTATATTAATAATATATATATATAATATTAAATTTAATTTTTATATTTAATTTTATGTTTTTATTGACATTATATATTAACAAAATCAATTTTACATTTAAGAGAAGTATTTTTCAAAAAAGGAATTTTTGATGCCTTTTGATGACGAACCCATTTTAAATCTAGTTTTTGAAAATTTTATAAGTTATATTTGGAAAAATAAAATTAATATTTTTATGTTGGATATAAAATTTTACTTTGGATAATTTTTTGGTATTTTTATGATTGTTTTAATTTTCTAATGAATAGTGTAAAATTCAGTATTTTAATTCAAAATTGCCTTTTAATTTAATTTATTAATTTAGTTAGATTTAAATTTTAATTTGTTTTAGAGTATTATTAGAATAATCCTTTACCATTTAATACAACTTTTTTCATTAGAATAAGTTTCTAATTGAAATTATAAACAAAAAAATTTCAAAATTTTGAACGTTTCACTTTAAAAACCCATTTTTTAGTTTTGTTTGAAGAATTAATTTTAAATATAATTTTACCAATTCAGTGAATTGAATTAGATAAAATGTATTAAATATTCATAACCAAAAGGTAAAAATTAGGTTTCAATTTCAATTTCATTTTTTAGGTATAATAAATTACGATGGTAAAAAAATTATTTACCATTGTATAGGTAAAATTATGACAAGGGTTAAAGTTAAAAACAAAAAGCATAACATGCCTAAAAAATATATAATTTAAAGGTTGGTTGAGGAATTTATTTACACTAAAAATCCTTTAAAACATTAAATTAAAGTATAATTCTTTGAAATTATTTCCACCTCAATGTGGTTTGCTTTTAATATAAAATAATCACTTGAACCCACCTCTTCTGAAGTATAAATACCACCCTCACCTCCCCATTTAGACCCAAAAAAACATTTATCTCCTAAAATATCTGACCAAACATCTACTCATCACTCTCCCCATTTCCAAGTGCTTTTTGTCTCACCAAAAGACTAAATCCAAGGTTCTCAAGGGTTTTTCAAGGAGGGTATTTTCAGGATATAATTCCCTCAAAGCACCTCTCGTAATTTTGTTTCTTTTTATACATTATCCTCCCCTCCGTCATCCATCAATTAATTATAAATACAGGATCATGCATATAATTTAGTTTTATTTTTCTAATTGAATATATCATATCCATTTTATATCTCAAATCCTCTTATTTAAAGAAACAAAATTGTTGTCTAAGTTATGCCGATTAATCACTTCCGTGAATAAAGTGTTTGTTATTTTTCCATCACTGCCTTCATGGATAATCATAAAAATATTTTTATAGTAAAATTATATTTTAATATTTATATTATAAACTATTTAATATTATGTTGATGTTATATTAAACATACCTTCATTCTTTCTATATTGTGGTTATACGATAACTACATTTGGGGATGTGTGGACTATCGCCTCCTCAAAATAATGTGATTCGTTGACACATCACATGGAATGTAATAATGATTTTTTATTAAACATATATAATATAAAAGAAGTATTAAATATACTATAATTATATTATTTATGTGTACATATTTAAATACATTTCATTTAATTTATTTCTTTTAATACGACAAGAAAAATGAAAATAGCATTCATGTAGACGTACGGCTTACCGTCTCCATGAACGGTGTTTTCATCTATATTTAAAGATTATTATAAATACATATATAAGGAATATATAAGATTTTTATATCATTTTTTATATTCTGTAGATGATGTAATTATGGACATGTAGACTATTGACATCTTATCCAGTTCATTTTCAACTCAAGTACTGAATATTGAAAAAACATCGAACATGAAGTTAAATAATTATGTAATTTTTAAAACATGATTATAAGTTATATAAAATAAATAATAAACATGAAAAAGTTTATCAAGAAAGTATATATTAACTTAAGTTTATTATTCAAGAATATCAATATTTTATGTGAAGAGTCGGACTCAAGGTAAAGAATTTTTTTAACCCAATTTACATTATTTGGGTGTAAATTATACTTCTTGATTATGTCATTCAAATATTATGTGTGAAATGAATTATGAATATATTATCTTTTATTTCTACTTATTTTATGTGGATTTATAGTGAATAAGCATAATATAACTATTTTAATAACAAAATGATCTCTGCAAGGGACTCTATAACTAAAACATTGTTTTAAGTGTTTTAAAAATTTATTCTTCTAAATATTTATCATTAATGTCCATGTTTTTAAAATGTTTTTATGGTCTTATTTATATGGACACAAATTTTTTAAAATTTTAATTCTTTTAAAAAGATTTAAAGTGGTATGTGAAACTTTTTTGGAAAAATATTTTTTTATAAATGCTTTAATTTTTTTTAAAATGGATTCGTTATCTCATGAAAGAAAAGGGAATTTTATGAGTGACATGTTGAAAATTGAAGGCTTTGTGTTAGTACTTGTAAATTTAATATATGAGACAGATATATCTTATATGAAGGGTTTATCCCCATTATATCTCATGGGTGAACCCGATATAACTTATACGAAGGGTTGAGCTCCATTATTGGTCACGGGTGAGACTGATATAGCTTATATGAAGGGTTGAGCATTATTATAGCTCATGAAAAATGGGTTAAACCGATATAATTTATATGAATTGTGAGACCCATTATATATCTCCAATGAATTGGGAATTCTGGGGATAGAAGTTAAAAGTATGGTTATTCCCTTTATATGGGTTAATGTAAGAGTGATATGGTAATGATGTACATAGACACCTTGGTGATTTTTCTCTGCTTGATAATGAGTTTTTAAGAAATTTTTTTAATGGGTTTTCATGTATTTATTGGACTAAAAATTTAAATTATTTATGCCCTTTATTGAAATTTTTGTGCTCATCCGAAGTTTTAAAATGGTTTTTATAGGTCTTAGGATTAGTAAGGAAAAATAAGATTCCTTGATTAATGTATTGAAGTTGTTTCATAAAAGGAAATCATGTTCTATTTTGAAAAGGGTTTCCTTTTCTAAAAAAATAGATAATGAGTATAAGTATCCACCTTTAATATAAGGGTTTACTATGTAATAGTTTTTTTCCTAATTATATAAAACTCTAATTTGAAAATATCCTCTAATGTGAATTATAGATCAAAAAACACTAGAATAAGATATATTTAAAACAGAGTTCTAATAGTTGGTATCAGAGGATTGTTTAAAAAACTTTGGAGATTAGGATGCCGTCTTAAGAAATAGGGATATCATATGAGTTTATAATTTTAAATTTTATCACAAGTTAAATGTACTAGAAATCCTTTTGAGGATTTATGTTCCAAAATTTTAAGGTGATTAACATTATTTTTTTTGGAGAAATTTATTTTTGTGGTAATTATGGGTTATTAATTTTTGGGATGCAAAATGAATGGAATGAGATAAAATTTGAGATTAACGTATTTTATAGTTATTTTTGTGGATTTTACCCCATTTTTGAAAGTGTTATAAAATTATAAAATTTTAGTAACTGGAAAACCCACAGGAAGGGTGAAAAACTATCACATCAGATAAGGATGCGAGAATCGAACCCACAACTATAGTGCGACAAGGCTTTATCATGTATCACTAGCCTACGTAAAGTACCTAGTTAGTATGAATTTTTATTTTTAGTTAAACAAGTTGATGAATTAAGAATAATTTGATTTTAATAATTTAAGTTTTATCAAATGGATATCCTTGGTATTGGAAAATGATTTGGTTATTAATTAATAAATGTTATTTTGGAAGATGTTCACTATTTTGAGAACTTTATATGATTATGGTAAATAGAATAATATGATGTTTTAATTTAGGAGTAGTGGTTGAATTATATTTTGGAAGAATCTATGATTTTATTTGTGTACTTATGGGGAATTAGGTTATTTATGGAAATGATTAACCTATCATGGAAAATATATGATTAGGTTAATTAATTTTTGGAATGAGACATTAAGAGTGGTTGATGTTATTTAGAGTCAAATTTTAGAAATTATATTGCAATATTATTTGATTAAATACTTCTGATTTTTATATTGAATCTTAGTTATAATATTTTTGTGAAATTTTAAGAGTTTTTGGTTAAATGATATATGTTGAAATTTTGGTATTATAGTTCAATTTTAGAGATTAAAATTAGTTTTTTCATCATCCAATGGTTTATTATTTTTTGGAGAATTGTTTTATATTATCTTAAATATATTTGTTTTGGTTAATATTTCAATATAAGATAAATGGATAGTTAATCTTTTGTGAACTATGTGATTCTATATAAGTTGATTCATCTTGAATACTCATAGTTTGGAGTAAAAGATTAGTTTTTAGTGGAAATTGATTAAAGGATGAAACTCTACTTGTAAAATAAGTATGTATCCTTATTTTATTAGTAGAAGAAGTAAAATAATTCCTCAACTTTATTAAAATGATATTAAATCAAATTTTTTTTTCAATTTACTTACTATGAAGTCAAAGGACGTTTAACCCATCACAAATTTATAGATTTTTGATTGTTAAATTTTTATTGACAATATTTTTTATCACTCTCCATCAGAACATTATGGTTAGTTTTTCTTCCATAACCATGTTTTACGACATGGAATCCTAGTATGTTTTATCTCAGGCAACCTTCGTACTTTTCTTTCTTTCTTTTAAAATTGACATTTTATTTATCCTTTTTCCAATTTGGGGTTGCAATAATGGTATTGTGAAAAGTCATACCTTATTTACCAACCCCAAATTCAAAATTAAGAGGATGAAATTTTCAAAAGGGGGGATAATGTAACATCTTGAGTTAAAAAAAAAGAAAAACTATGTTTTATAGCATACATGATATGCCACATCAAGTTTAAATGAAGAATAAAATATTATTATTTACATGTTACCCTTAAAACCTAATTGTTCGAATAACATGAATTAATTGTGTTAATTTAATTATTAAAATAATGGTTACACATGTATATAAAATTATTCATTTGTTACCAAATTAATTATAAAAGGAAATAAAAACCAATTGAATACAAAGGATGTGTTTTTATAAAACCCAATTTAAATGAGAATAATTATGTTTAAAAAATAATAAATCAAACTTTTTTCATTATATTAATAATATATATATATAATATTCAATATAATTTTTATAATTCATTTTATTTGTTTTCCTGACATTCTATAAGAACAAATTCTATTTTTCATATAAAAGAAGTATTAAAAAAAAAACATTTTTACCACCTATTGGTGGAGAACACGTTTCAAATATATATTTTTTACAATTTTATAAGTTATATTTTAAAAAATAAACTTCTTATTTGTAATTGGGACATTAAAATTTACTATGGATAAAATTTTGGTATTTTTTGATAATATTCATTTTTTAATGAATAGTGAAAAATAATGTATTTTAATTCAAAAATTCTTTTTCATATAATTTATTTATATAGTTATATTGTAATTTTAATTTGTGTTAAAGATTATTATCATTTAATAAAATTTTATCCATTGGAATAAATTTAAAATTGAAATTATCTATAAAAAAATTTCGAACTTTTGAATGTTTCACTTTGAAACCCCACTTTTCAGTTTTATCTCCGAAATTAATTTTATATATAATGTTCGTAATTATGTTAATTTAATTAGGTAAAATGGATTCTATATTTTGATTAATAAGGTCCAAATTAGGTTTTAAGGTCAATTTTATTTTTAATGTATAAAAATTTACCATGATAAAAAAATTATTTACTGTTGTAGAGGTAAAATTGTGATAAGGGTTAAAGTTAAAAGGTAAAAGCGTAACATCCCTAAAAACTACAACATTTAAAGTATTTTGAGGTGTGGATTGACCCTAAAAATCCTAAAAAACATTAAATTAAAGTCTAATTCGTTGAAATTAATTCAAACTCAATGTGGTTAGCTTTTAATATAAAATAATTAATAAATTAATCACTTGAACCAACCTCTACTAAAGTATAAATACCACCCCTCACATCCCCATTTTGACCCAAAAATCCTTGTATGTACTTAAATATGTATCTCATAATATACTCCCAACTTTCCCGATGTCCATGTACTTCTGGTCTCAGAAAAATACCAAATCCAAGTTCCTCGATGGTTTTTTAATGAGGGGATATTCAAGAGGTAATTTTCTCAAAGTACTTCTCTTAATTCATTTTCTTTTTATACTTTGTCATCATATAATTCATATGTAAATGAATGAAAAATCTAGTATAATATATAGACTATAGTTTTATTTTTGTAATGGAATATCTCATATCCATTTCATTTTTAACCTTCAATTATTCCAAGAAACGAAATTCTTGTCCAAGTTATGCCGGTTAATCACCTCCGTGAATACATTTTTTGTTCTTTTCCCATTTCCACCTATATGGATGGTATTAACACTATTTTATGGTAAATTGTTTTAATATTTATATTATAAACTATTTAATTTTCTGTAATTTCTTATTAAACATACCTTCATACTTTATATATTATGGATATACGATAACTTTGTTTTGGGGAATGTGGACTACCACCTCAAAATGATTTGAATCGTTCACACATAACATGTAACATATTAAGGATTTTTTTAGTTAAAATATATGATATAAATTAAATATTAATTATACTATTATTATATTTTCTATTTATACATATTTTCATACATTTCATATAATTTTGTTATTTCAATATGACGAGAATATTGAAAATACCGTTCATGTGTACGTACGGTCTACCGTCTCCATGAACAGTGTTTTAATATATCATTATATATTATTATAAATACTTATATAATGAATATATAATATATTAATATCATTTTTATATTCTATAGATGATGTAATTATGACCACATGGACTATTGACATCTTATCAATTTTATTTTCAACTCAAGTACTGAATATCGACAACAAATCTGACATGAACTTAAATAATTATGTAATTTTTATAACATGGTAATAAGTGATATAAAAGGAATAATAAACATTAAATAGGTTCTCAATAATTTTTAAATTAACCTATGTTTATTATTCAAGAATATAAATATTATACGTGAAGAGTCAAACTCAAGGTAAGGGAATTTCTTAACCCAATTTCCATTATTTTAGTTAAACATCTACTTCTTGATTATTTCATTCAAATATTATGTGTGAAATTAATTATGAATATATTATATTTTATTTCAACTTATTTTATCTATATTTATAGGGAATACACATAATTAAACTATTTTAATAAAAAAATGTTCTTTGTAAGGTACCCTTTTACTAAAACATCATTTTAGTATTTTAATGATTTATTATTCTAAATATTTGTAATTAATGTCCATGTTTTAAAAATGGTTTTATGGTTTTATTTATAAGTTCAAAATTTTTTTAAAATGTTAATTCCATTAACAAATTTTCTAAGTTATATGGGACATTTTTATTCAAAAATCTTTTTTTATAAATTCTTTAAATTGGATTTTGAAAATGGATTGATTATTTTATGAATGAAAATGGAATTTTATGAGTTACATGTGTAAAATTTAAATATTTGTGTTGGTACATGTAAATTTTACGAGTGATCCCTATATAGATTATATGAAGAGTTGAGCCCCATTATTTCTCTCAAATGAGTCTGATATAGCTTATACAAAGGGTTAAGCCCCATTATACAGTACTAGAAAAATACCCTATACCAATGGTTTGAAATCGTTGGTATAGTCCTCCAAACCATTGGTATATCTTATAAAAATAGTTTGGAGAACCATTGGTTAGTAAGCCGTGGGGATAGGTCTATACCAATGGTTTTTCCAAAACCATTGGTATAGACCCATACCAAAAGTTTTCAAAACCATTGGTATAAGTAATATGAAAAATCTATACAAACGGTTCCATAAAACCATTGGTATATGTACTTCAAAGAAAAATAATTATGGTGGTTTTGATCACAGTACCTCTAGTTTATGATTGAATGACCGAAACACTAACCTAAATTGACTTTTGTGAACATAATTTCATAAACATATATATGTATTATCATAAATATTTTAAATTTTGATTTATTTAATGTTCTTTGTAAGAAGATTCCATAAAAAATACATGTAAATATACCAATGGTTTTGAGAATAGTTGGTATAGATTCTTTGATTTATGGACCCATACCAACGGTTTGGGGAAAACGTTGGTATATGGTCTCTATTATGGAACTATACCAACGGTTCAGCCAAAACTGTTAGCATAGGTCCATATAAGTGACCTATACCAACGGTTTCACCAAAACATTGGTATAAGTCCCCATATACCAACAGTTTTTCCAAAACCGTTGGTATATATCCAAATTAGTGACATATACCAACGGTTTTGGCCAAACTATTGGTATAGGTCCATATAAGTGAACTATACCAATGGTTTGCCCAAAACCGTTGGTATAGATCTTATTTCTAGTAGTGATAGCTCCCAGGTGAGCTCGATATAACTTATATGAAGTATTGATCTCCATTATAGTTTATGAAAAATGGGTGAGCCTGATATATCATATACAATGGGTGAGCCCCATTATAGCTCTCTAATGCATTAGGTATTCCAAAGATGGAAGTCGATCGTATAGTTATTTTATTTGTAACGGTGAATGTAAGAGTGTTGTGGTAATGATTTACCAAGAAACCTTTGTGATATTTTTTGTGTTTGATAATGATTTTTCAAGAAAAAATTTTAATGTGTTTTCATGTTTTAACTGGGCTAAAAATGTACTTTCTTTATGTCCATTACTGAGCTTTTTTGTGCTCATCCTAGGTTTTGAAATGTTTTTCATAGGTCTTAGGTTGGTAAGGACAAATAATATGTCTTGATTAAAGTATTAAATATGTTTCATGAAAATTAATCATGTTTTATTTTTAAAAGGGTTTCATTTAGTAAAACTATGCATACTGATTATATGTGTCCACTTGTAATGTACAAGTTTACTATGTAATGGTTTTTTCCTAATTATCTAAAACTATAAACTAAAAATATCCTATAATGTGAATTATATTTTAAAAACACTAGAATAATATATGTTCAATGTTGGGTTGTTATAATTTCATCCTTTTTTCATGGATATACATATTTTAAAAGGTTCCTTTCTAAAATCTTTTGGAAAAAGAAAGACTGATTAAAGAGAACATTTCGATTTCTTACCCATTTTCAAGTAAACTATATAATCAGTTTTAATCCACAATTATTTGTATAAAATCACCCATGTTATCATGAATAACTGTCTTGGTTCATTTCTGGTTTTATGAAAACAAATATTCCTTTTTCTATATTGAATTATCTTTAATAATTTCCTTAAACCACACTAAAATGTTTCATTTATAATGACCCTTAAACACTCTTTTAAAATGTTTTCACTTCATTTGGATACAATTTATCTTTATATATTCCTATTTTCCTTTATTAATGTCTATGTATGTTCTAAATCCCTTATTTCTTGGAAAATATTATGATAGGACCATTTTTAATGCCTTATGAAATGATTACAAAACCAATTTCTTTCCATGGGTAACCCTTATTATTACTTTTTATTAAGTATGTATTATTGTTTATGTGGTACAAACATTCATGAACATGTTATGATGGGTGTACCTAGATATCACTCTAATGAATTTGGTGATGTTTAGTCGCATGATACTTCATGTTGGGGAAAGGAGTGAACCTAATTCATTTATGGGGCTTTGTCCAATATGTCTTGGAAGCTAGTATTGACTCAAGTTTATGCCATTTTATATGTTGTTTCCTCATTCCTATTATGTCATGGTAATATGTTCCCATGTTATACATGTTATTATTAATTATGTTTATTCATGTTTCATTCCTTTATGTCATTATGTTATTCCCTATAACCCATGTGATATGATTTATTCCTGTGCTTTTCCCTTACTAGGATTTATAGCTCATCCCTTTTGTTCATGTATTCCCCTGGTTATCCTATGATGATATTAGGGATCAATGGAGTTATGAGCTCATTATGAAGATTAAATAAATGATTATTTTAATTTTGGTTTCACGATGTTTATATATATACCTAATATTCTAAATACACAAGACTTTATGATCATTGGCTTGTAATTAGATAGTTAATTATTCTTAAAATCATGTAATAATATTTGTAAAAGGATTGTGTCACTATAGTTTGTTTCAAAGGAAATGTTTAGTTATTTTTGGTATTATTATCGAAAAACTCAATAAAAAACCTTATAGATAAGACAAACTATAAAAAACGTCCCTAAATTTTGGTAAGTATATAGTAGGTTGTTTATCAAGAAAATACATCCCTTTTTGGATACTAAAAGTGGATTTGGATATGGGACATATGTACCTAGGTGTAAGAAATCAGATAAGGTGTCCCAACCTGACTCAGGGTAACCTAGTACATGACAATGAGCCTTACTACACACTTGGTTTGACACTCCCGGGGGATATGTTTTGGTAAATTCATATGATCATTGCAAACCATTATTGAGTGAATAAAAAATGAACATAAGAATATATTTTAGGAAAAATATCATAGATATCCTAGATAAAAACCTTGGGAATCACAAGTTAGGATATACTTTTCCTCTACAAGTTTATCCTTTTATGTTTAAAGTTTCCTTTTATTATGATTATTAGCTAAGTATTCAAGTACCTAATTGCACTTTATTTTTCTTAGTTAATGGATGGAAACAGAAGAACCCATTCCGAAAATCAATGTGTTAAGCAATGTGACAATTTCCCTAATGATATTCAAAATATGTTTGTAACTGGTGCCAAAGACTTCATGAAATTACTTTCTCAACTGGATCAAGTAATGAACAATAACTGGAATCGTGTGAAACACCCTCCTACTTCTAATAGAGAGAAAGTAGAGGTCATATACTTTAGGTGGAAAATGAATCCCATGTTTAGTGAATCTTATGACCCCCTATTGGTATAACAATGTATTAAATCTATTGAGTAGATATTCTCTATATTTAGTTATCTAAGGAAGAGAAAGTTGTGCTGACAGTTTATCATTTTGATGGAGAAGCTGATCAGTAGTGGACACTGATCAAGAACAAAAAGTAAAAGGAGTAAATTTATTTCATGGAATGGGAAGATTTTAAAAAAATATTTTTCAATAAATATTTTCCTTGAACCCTCTATCATAATATGGGAAGGGTGTTCCTCAGACTAAATCAAAAGGAAGATGATTCTATCAGGTAATATGAAGAAAAATTCACAAGTCTTGTGAGATATTCCTCTAGCTTGGTCATGAACACTGAAAAGAAGGTAGATCACTTCTTTAGCAGACTAAATCCAAGCCTATAAAAAGTGTTGTCGATTCGAGACTTTAATATCTATGAAAGTATTTTTTGTTGTTCCCTTAAGGTTCAAATAGATATCAAAGAATCTCAATGGTCTCATGGGCCTAAAAAAAGTAGAAAGTGGAGTTTAATACAATCGATAAATCCTAAGATAAAAATAAAAACTTAAATCCCACATTTTAGAAACGTGGAAAGAATTATCTTGTAAATGGTTTAAAAGGAACAGAGATATGCTTCAAATGTAGAAGAGAAGGGAATATGGATAAAAATTGCTGAAGGGATATGGAGAATACTAATAATTTGGAAGAAGAAAGAAAGGTTCAAATAAAAAATCCACCTATATTTTACTGTTTGAATTAAAAGGATTATGGGAATTACATAATCCATTTCTTTAATCCATGGGTTGTTGGAGGAAATCAACAAAAAAAACCTCTATGGTTGCAAGGAAAGAAATATGATATCACTACTACTAATATAGATCTTGAAAATGATGTAGTGAAAGGTACACTGGTTATTCATTCAATAATAACAAACATACTATTTGATTTTGGTTCTATACATCCTTTCAAATCTTTCATGTTTAATAGAATTATTCAATCACCACCTCAAAATTTTGGAGGTTGAGTTATCTATGAAAACTAAAAATGGGGTAATTATTGTATCCAAAGTTTATAACTCCACCCTAGTAATGTTTTGTGGAATGAACCTCCCAGAAAATATTTCCATACTCCCTTTGGTAGATTTTGATCATATATTGTTAATGGATTGGATATCTTTACATAAATCCAACATTAACTTTCATGAAAGGTAGATCACTCTTCACATACCAAAGAATCCTCTAATTACATAAAAGTGTAAGGAGTAAGATGAATATCCTTCAGAATCATCATCTCAATTAGGGATATTTTTGCCTTATGAGCAAGCATATATTTCTAAAATTATTTGAGACAAAGTAGAAAATCATGCTCAAAGGCATGCCCATTGTGATTGACTACACTGATGTGTTCCTCGAAGAGTTGTCTAGTGTTCCTTCTAATCGAGAGGTTGATTTCTCAATTGAGCTTATTTATGGATATATGCCTATATCAAAGACACCATATAGAATGGACACCATTGAGCTGGAAGAACTGAAGAAGCAATAATAGGAGAATCTGTAAAAGGGTTTTATAAACTCGAGTGCTTTACCATGGGGTGCACCGGTCCTTTTTGTAAAGAAGAAGGATGTATCAATGTGACTCTACATTTATTATCAAAATCTCAATAAAATCATGATAAGTAACAAGTATACCATGTGACAGGTAAATGAATTGTCTAATTAGACACATGGGGCCACTTATTTATCTATGGTGGACCTTTTATTAAAATATCACCAATTAAAGGAGAGGAAGGAAGATATTCCCAAGACTACCTTTAAAACTTGGTTTGAACACTATGAGTTCATAGTGATTCTTTTCAGACTCATAAATTACCTATAAATTTTCATGGATTTAATGAACAGAGACTTTAGAGATTACCTTGAAAATTTTATGGTTCCAATAGAAAAGAGGAACATGAAGATAATTTTAATACTATTATATATACTTTTCAAAGGGAGAAACTTTATGCTAAGTATAGTAAATTTGTGTTCATGATTAAGGAAGTATCATTCATGGGTAATTTTATCACCAATAGAGGACTATATGTGGACCCTTACAAGACAAAGTCAATAGAAGAGTGGCCCATTCTAACATTTTTAATGGAGATCCACAACTTTATTGGTCTATCTGGGTACAATTGATGATTTGTGAGAAAATTATTGTTATTTTAAAACCCAATAACTATGTTTAATTGGAAAGGGGTAAAGTTTTTTTGGATGAGTTAATGTGAAGAATGCATTAAAGGGTTGAAAAAAGTCTTACCATAACACCAATGTTCACACAACCAACAACTGGGGATCTTCTTGTGGTGTATAACGATGCTTCTAAGAATGGATTAAGCTATTTACTGATGAAAAATTATAAAGTGATAGCCTAAGCCTATAGTATGTTTAAAATTCACGAGAAAACTATCCTATGCATGATCTGGAGTTGGAATCTATGATCTTTGCGTTGAAAATATGGTGGCATTATATCTATGGTTAGAAGTGTGAAATATATACTGACCATAAGATCCTCACATATATATTCACATAAAAGGTGCCTAATATGAACCAATAAAGATTATTATATATCATCAATTATCATGACTACTTAATCCACTACCATCATGGTAAAGAAAAAAAGTAGTATATCTTATAAGTAGAAAGGATCCAATATCTTTATCAATGATGAGAACTGAGAAGGATCTAATATTCTTAGAAATATAATGGATGTGCATGTGAATATTTAAGGAAGGAATATAATCAATCTTTTATCAAATTATTTATCAACCTTACCTTATAGAGAAAATAAAGGATCCTCAATGTAATGATGTGGAAATTTATAAAAGGGTGGAAGGTATCAGAAATGGGAAATATTCCAAGTTAAATATTAATGCGGATTGAGTTGTAATATTTGGGTTGAAAATATGTGTACCATCCAATCGAGAGATAAAGAAAGAGACCCTAATTGATGCATATGGATCAACCTTCCCTATTCACCCAGGGAGCACAAAAATGTATATAGATCTTCGAGAGAACTATTGGTGGGATAATATGAAGAAGGAAATTTCTTAATATACATCAAAGTGCCTGGAATGTTATCATGTGAAGGATTAAAGGAAAAAGTTTAAGGGGATGACAAAAACATTACCCATACCAACATGGAAGTGGGAAAACATCACCATGGAAGTTTTCAAAAGACTTTTAAAGACATATATAGGAAAAAAATTCTATATGGGTTATTGTGGATCATCTTACAAATATAGATCACTTTATATCAATTTGAGAGGAATTCTCATTAGATAAACTTTCATGGATATATATCAAAGAAGTGGCAAGGCTACATAGAGTACCACTATCAATTTTATCCAAATGAGATCTGAGATTTTCCTCAAATTTATAGAAAAGTATACAACATGCTTTATGCACCGAGATGAACTTCATTATAGACTATCATCTACGAACTAATGGCCACTATTAATGAACTATTTAGAAACTGGAATTCATGTTGAGAGAATGTTATATGGATTTTAAGGGAGGATGAGACCAACATCTACCTCTGGTTGAATTCTCCTAGAATAATTGTTTACACTCGATCATCCACATGGATACTTATAAATCCCTTCATGGAAAAATGTATAGAACAATAGCATGTTGGGATTAAGTTAGTGAACATAAGATGGTAACCAGAAATAGTCGAAGTAATTGTGGAAAAGGTGATAAGCATTCAGTAGCACATCAAGGCAGCCCAAAGTCAACAAAAGAGCTATGCATATAATCATCAATGAGACCTTGAGTTTAAGGCTGGAGACATGGTATTCCTTCATGTATCTCCATGCGATAAGATCATGATATATGGGAATAAAGGAAAGCTAAGTGTTAGGTACACCGACCCCTTCGAGATCCTTGATTGTGTTAGAGATGTGGCCTATTAACTAGAACCTCAACCAACTATTTATAAAGTACTTGATTTATTTCATGTATCCATCTTGAGGAATTACATACTTGATCTATCACATGTACTGAATTTATAGGTTATACAATTGGAGAATGATATCTCTTACAAGGACCATCTAGTGAAGATCTTAGAATGTAGAGATAAAATTATGTGCAAAAAGACTAATAAAAAATTCAAAGTACTATGGAGGGACCATATGTATAAAAATGAAACATGAGAACCAGAGGAAGTGATGAAGGAGAAATACCCTCACATATATTCCCTATTATAGGTAAAATGAAAATTTGACGGGAAAATTTCATAAGGGGTGAAGAATGTAATGAAGCAAAATTTTATCAATGGAAATGACCTTCTTATAATTATGTCATATATTATAATCACATAAAATCACATTAAGAACACAATAAAAACATTATAAATGAATATTGAATGAAATAATAGGTATTTCTTGATGTTAAAGAACCTATACCAATGATATAGAAACTTTACGTTTGGAATATTAATGTGACCCTTACGAATAGTAAACCAGCCAATATAATAGTAACATCACCCAAGAAATTATAAATAAAATTTATCCATCTTATAAATGAATGTATGGTATAATTATATCATATTATAACTAAATAAATGTTATAAAAATTACTAATTATGTGTTGATATTTTTATAAAACATAAGTGTTCATTTTCAATTTTATAATTAATATAATGTATTAAAAGAAAATTTATTTTCATTAAATATATTAATAAATTAATATTTTATTGTATTATTATTATATTATAATTTTATGGTACCTTAATTAATTTTTCAAAGTGTTATTTAATTAGTTATAATTTTAAAATTGGTATTTTCTATGTAAGTGATGATTTTAATTAAAAATTAAATTTATAATATTCAAAAATTGATTTTCCTAAAATGGATTCCATTTTTTTATTATACATGGTGAGAAATGGATATAGTTAGATTTTAGTAATTTTCTAAAATATTTGAATTTATAGTGAATAGTAAAATATGGTAGTTTACGGTATATACACATTATAAGTTAAATACACTATTCCTTGAGTCATAACTAATGTAATAAATATAATCTCAAACTTCCCTTCATTATTTTATTATTATTTTTATAATTATAAAACTATTCACTGTCTTGAGACAAAATAATAAACTAATTAATAAAATAATGGGAAAACACCCCTCTCATTCACTATAAATACCACCCCACACCACCACTTCTCCTCAAACATTTAAATCTTTGATCCTTATCCAAATTTTACCCAATAATATTTAAATCCCTACCCCATGTCGAGGAGATCTTTTTATCTTCAAAAGATCAAAACCTTTTCCCTAATGATATTTTCAAGGAGGATAAATTCCATATGTAAATTCCTCTTTCCTTTTATTTTGATTAATTTTCAAGTTATTTTCTTTTTCTCTCCTCAACTCCCATCATTAAAATGGTATGATAACTCCAGTAACTAAAATACACTTTAATTTTATTATTAAAATGGAATAATAAATTATTAAACCCATATCCTCTTCCTTTTATTCAAAAAATGAAAACGTCATTCATGAGGTGTTAATTTACCGGCTTCAAGGACAAAAAATTTTCAGTTTCCATTAACACCTTCAAGGCTAGTAATAAGACCATTTTATGGTTAAAATAATTATAATATATTTATTACACCCTATTTAATTCTCTATAATCTTTATATACACATTATATTAAATAATAAAACAAAACAATTTCATTTTGAGCAAAAACCACAAAAAATAATCCATATGATTATCACTAACACCTTATCTAATGACTCATAATCACAAAAAATAACCTAAGTAATTATATAAACATTTAAAAATATAGATGTTCATTAATATCTTATAAATTCATTTTTATATTTTTATTTTCATTTTACATTAACTTCCATACTCCTATACAATTGAATCGATCATGAGAACTAAGAAAACAAGCACTCCCAAATAATGAAATTAAACATTATAACTCATAAAAAGGCCATAAATGAACTTAATAAAATTATAATAAATAAATTAAATGTATAAAAAGTTATTAATTAATTAAGTTATTGATTTAATTTGATTATCAAAGACATTAATATCAAGTTTAGAACTATTCCAGACATAAGTTAAGGGATTTTACCCGAACCCCAATTTTTTTTATTTCGGGTTACTATTTATCTCTATTTACTCTAATGTAATGATTATTTTTTTTTGTAAATATTAATAATTATTTTTATGTGTTCCAAAATAATTTATTAATAATCATTTAATCCAAATTTTAGGGGATGTACATGTTTTAAAAAGGTTCATTTTCAAATCTTTCAGAAAAAGCACCCCCAATTAAAGAGAACTTCCCGATTTATTATCCTTTTTAAATTACATTCCATAATATATTTTATGACACAATTATTTTTATAAAATAAATCATTTTATCATGAATAACTATCTTGGTTAATTTATGGATTTATTAAAACAAATATTCCCTTTTCCACCTTGAATTATCAATAATACTTTCCTTAAAACGTACTAAAATGTTTCATTTCTAATGACGCTTAAACACTCCTTTAAAATGTTTTCACTTAATTTTGACACAATTTATCATTATATATTCTTGTTTTCCTTTATTAATGTCCATTTATGTTCTAAATCCATTCTTTTATGGACACTTTTATGATACACCCATTTTTAATTCCTTATGACATGATTATGATACCCATTTCTTTCCATGGTTAAACCTTTTGTTTAAGTTTGATTACTTATGTATGATTCTTCATGTGGAACCCATATTCATGAAAATGTTTTGGAGGGTTCACCCATATAGTACTCTAATGTATCAGGTAATGTTTATTCTCATGATAAGTCATGTTGGGATAGGGAGTGAACCTGATTCCTTTATGGGACTTTGTCTACTATATTTTGGAAACTAGACATGATTCATGTTTATGTCATGTTATATGTTATTGAAAAATTTCTATGATGTCATGGTTATATGTTCCCATGTTATACATTTTATTATTCCAAATGTTTATTTATGTTTCATGCCTTTATATCATCATGTTATTCCCTCTAACCCATGTGCTATGTTTTATTCCTATGCTTTTACCTTACTAGGATTTTTAGCTCATCCTTTTTGTTCATGTATTCCTTAGGTTATCCTATTCCGATATAAGGGATAAATGTAGTTAGGATCTAATTATGAAGATAAAATAAAATATGTTTTTTTATTTTTGTTTCCTGATGTTTAATTATGTACCTAATCTTTCAAATACACTAGACTTTATGATCCTTTTGCTTTGTAATTAAATGGTTAATAATGCTTAAAATCAAATAATAATATGTGTAAAAGGCCCGAGTATCTATATAAAACTCATATATCTAAATTAATTATGGGTGGGTTCCTATACCTCCCTTCAATTCATTTGTAAATTTTATATATCATGACCTCAAAAGGGTATACAAGGGGGTTTATCTCAATTCAATGGGAACAAAAGATGTTTTATCTAAAGCCAAAGGGTACAAAAAAGGATTTATCAAAATGAAAAGGTTATAAGTGATGATTTATCTAAAGAAAAATTCTATGTAAGAGAATTTATCCCATGAAAAATGGAATATGAGAGGATTTATCTCAAGACAAAGGGAACATAGGAGGATTTATCCCAAGTTAAATGGTGTATGAGAGGATTTTCCCAAGTGAATGGGTGCAAAGGAAGATTATACCAAGACCAATAATTCATATGGGATATTATCCTAATCCTACTATGTGATTAATTTCTTGGTGGGTACCCATAAAATGTGATTTATAGGCTTATGTTTATTTTTGATGTGTACTAAAAATATGAATTTTTTTATACTTTATTCATTGAAAATTACCCAAATTAATTCCTGAAATCATTGGTAAATTAGTGTTTTTGTGAATTTTTTATAATTCCAAACATAATTTTTAGTGGTATCAAATAATTTTTAGTGATTTATTAATTTTGGAATTACAATGTGAATGCCAATTTTTATTTTTATTTTGAAATATAATTATTCATTTCAATATGGAATTAATATTCTCAAATAATTTTTTTGTTTAATGAAATATATACACTGAATTTGATTAAAAATTTAACTTGGAAATTAATTGAGTTTTTTGAAAAATATATTTTAAATTGGATGGTTTGAAATTAATCTTGGATTTTAAGTTGGGAAAATGAAAATAATTTTGAATTTTAACTATTTTTGTTATTTGAATAATTAATTTGAAAAAATTGCCTACAATGAATTTTTTTTTATTTCATACAATTTAATAATGATTTATTTTCAATGTTATAATGTAATTTTGGAAGCCCTTTTTATGATTGACTATAAATAAAATAACACACAATGTAAAGAAACTTGGTGTAATAAATTTTCTAAGTCGCAAAGTTAGCATAAATACTTCAATAGAATGCAAACCTACTATATCTATAGTGCCTAAAAATACCATAAAGTCATTGATATAACATCAATATCCAATTATACTAATTAAATTGATCATACCACTATTATAATCGGTAAATTACTAAAGTGACCATGACATAGTAATTGATCAAACTCCCCATATCCTTATACCATTGGGAAAAAATCTTATCCAAACCTCCATTGTCAGAGAATCCATCCAATCCTATATCTAATCTTGATAAGTATGTTGTGTTGATTGATGATGAAAACATGATCTCATAGAGAAAGTTGAAGACAAATCATCAGAATCCATGCTGCCTATTCTTCTCAGATAAGAATCCGAAGATCTAACCGATCTGATGAACCACTTGGGATCAAGCCCCACTGAAATTGATAAAGTAATGGAAAGATTAAAGATGACTATATATCTCACTAACAATTATCTATTATATCTAATTAATAATAGAATAAATCAAGATTATAATCTAATCTTTACTTACCCACAAAGTCTGAATCCTACTGAACAATCCATGGAAGATGAACCTCGACCCCTATTGAATCCACTCCAATGCAAGATAATTGAATAATTAGACCAATATTGATACTTACACTCTATAGTTATTGAATATTTCTTGAAAAATTACAATAATACTAATTAAGAAGACTATTTGAATCTTCCCTAAATCTTTTTGGTGAATATGTGGGAAGATTTAAAGCTGCGCCAATCCGAGACTATTGGTGAAGAACCGTTAAAGGTTGAAGTAAATTAGCCACAAATAAACTTGAGCTAGTTGACAATGAATAAGTCATAAAATTACATCCAATAAATAAATAAAAATATGAATCTAAGAGAAAAAAACCCTCCAAACATTGAAGGTCGTCCAATCCTGAAGAATATTTGTGAGCCAAGATGAATGAACCTGAGCTATTGAAAAAAAATGGTAGCTTGAGCCCAAACCACTATTGAATCTCAACACAACCCAACAAAATATCGAAGAGAATATAAGAAATAGGTAAATATAGTTTATTTTTTTATAGTTAATTCAATTTTTTGAGATAATTAAGGTATGTCCATAGTTCGTGGCCTACACACAAGTGAATAACATGAGTCACATATGCCTCTGAAGAAGAAGTTCAGAAAACAAGAAAACCAAAGCTCAAACAAGTTGAGAACAATCATATGAGGTCAAGATACACTGATTATGAAATTTAATAAATTCTATTAATACTATTTTACGTTAAGTCTTATTATATATTGATGATGATGATCCATGTAAAATCATTATCAAACCAGAGGAAAATCCGAGCCCAGATGAAGATAAAACCAATGAGCAGGAAGATACTAGAATTGAAAGAATATCTAGGAAGAAATGTAGGTCCAAATATAATATTTTAAATACAGTTATTATTAAATCTATTAAATTTACAATTAAACTTAAAATAGAGAGTCTAAGAGACCAAAAAAGTGGATCACATCTTCCCCCCAAGTAGAATTCGACGTCCAACTGAGCTTTAGAGTAAAGAATAATTTATCTTCAAACATTCACAAAGGAGTATGAAGATTAATCATTAGAGAATAATTATTTATTAAAAAAAATTTGAATACAATTACTTATAGAAGTCTCAACCATCGATATTTACACATGGTGGTGATCTGAAGAAAAGGAATTTTGTTTCGAATTTGAGAAATAATTCTGAATTTTTGTGTTCATTGGAACATAAGACCATGATAACCACATAGCCAGGGAAAAAAATTAAAGAATTTAGAAAATTAATATATAAATAATTAACTACTAAATATACAACTAGGTCCTTCACAATCATCAAACTAGAGTTAGTGCATCTTAATTTGCTTCTTTATTTTATTTAGTTTTTATTTAATATCTCTCGTGATGGAATACTAATCCATTAGTGGGTGAGCCAATGAGATTATACTTATCCCATATTAATGAATAATAAATTTTAATAGCTAAATATATTATATTAATCTCTATATTTATTCAAATATTATTGAAAATAGTATATCTCCTTATTTCTTACACTTTGAAATAATCTTCCCTTTATCACTAGATTTCACACACAGGTCACTTAGGTCCTCTTCATTTCATACAATTATGATTAGTGGGTTGAATTAAGAGTAATTAGGTATATCCAATTACTAAGAAATTATATATTGGGGGTTATAGTGATTATTTAATCCATCCATTTAAACAAAAAAACATCCTATATGAGGGTAATCCAGTGATATTTTTCTTTTTTAGAGAGAAAATAGGAGAGTATAATTTGGAATAATGATTTAATAGGAAAGATAAGGGAATGATCCGAGGTTGAGACACTAATTTCACTAATTTTTAAATTGAATTTAAAACTCATCCAATTTAATTACATTAATATTTCCAATAATTCAACCCATATAACAAGAAAGAAATACTCACTTATCACCATCCTTTCCAGAGACAAAACTGAATCCCACTACTACCAAATTTTACTTGGGTTTAGAAATTATTTTTTTAATACCTCGTGATAGGAAGATTATCAATGCCACACACTTATTTAAAAATTTTATTCTTATGATTATCCTACTAGACTCATATTTAATCTATCTTAATTTTACACACTTTTCATGGTATATATTTATTCATTTAATATTTCAATTCCCTCTATCATTGTAAAGGCCCTAACCCTACTAGCCTAGAGTTTGTGGTTACTTTATTACAATGTAAATTAATATAAATAACCACATATTGAAAGACTTAATAGTTTAGTAGTCTTGGAAAACTATAGAAATACTTTAATTTCATATTAAAATTTAAAACAAAAAATAAAACATTGTATTTTATTTGTGCACACCATTATTCCACTTAGAATATCCCTACATATAAATCATAATACACTTACTGATATCATGGGGAAAGAAAATATAATAAATGGGTGAGATCAAATTCCTAGTAAGGGTAAAATTATAATGGAATTTATCATAAATAAATATGGAATAGTAAATATGGAAAATTAAATAATTGGAGCACAATCCATTTAATAAATAACGTGAACATTAAGAATATTATGAATGGAACAAATGATGATCAAATAATGCCTTATAAATAATCACACGATCTAGAAAATTATCCATGGATATTCTAAATAATAAAATAATCAAATTTAAATAAATAATTAATCTCATAATGGATGAATTCATAATTCCATGCATCATAACCATGCCATCAAGGCTTCCTTCCAAGATATCTTATATAAATGAGTAAGGCCTTGAATAAATACCCATGATAGTTTATCTCATGATAACTGTTGAAGAATCAAGGGGATATAATGGGACCTCTACTCACTTAATAAGTCCAATTCATTACTTAAATGAATGTATTGAATCATGATAAACATAAACATTCATATTGAAAAGATAGTAAAATAAATGTTAATAATTACCCCAATCAATAAACATAATTATAAACTATCCTGAGTAGTATGCATGAAATAAATAGATTACATCCCAATAAAAATGATCAAGAAACATCTAGGGAAATAATAATGATGGTATCTTTATAGCATATACCTAGTATATTAGAAGTATAATAATGTTTGTTGAAATTGTTGAATAGAAATTCCATAAATAGACCATTAAAAAATTCTTAAGGAAAATAAACTTTCCACTTTAAAAACCCATTTTTTAGAACTAAAATATCACAAAATTCTTAAAATATCATTTTATTTGAAAATAAATTTTGAAAATTTTATAGGAAGTATTAAGACATTGAGTGGTTTTGATGGAGGAAAATTCTGTTCATGCTGTACATGTTAAAACAAAGATTGATTTCAAATTTTTATAAGAAAAGTGAAAATGTATCTTGTTTAAAAAATGACAGTAATATTCCATTATTTTTATTAAAAATTCATTGGTAAAGATTTATTTAATGAATAATTTAAATAATTTTATAAAAAAATTCTAATTTTTTAGAAAACATAGATTTTGAAGATAAAATATTTTCAACCGAAGGGGGAAATAAAGACATATTTTACTGAAATCATTTTATCAATAATTTTGAGTAATAATGAGTGAAAAATGGTACAATTACTCAAAAAAATTCATCAATAAGTAAAGGATAAGAAATTTCATGAGTTTATAGAGAGGTAGATCATAATATTTAATCATTAGAAACTCAATCATTAATAATCCCGATAAAAAATGAGATTGTAACATAAAACCTTACCAATTTGGTAACTTTTGAATAATAATTTCCATGAATGAAATATCTTTAAATGAAGATTTAAATACCATGAAGATAAATTGATTCATTATATAACATATACAAGGGGAAGTATATACAACATATTTAAGATCCAAACTTTTATCTTGAGGTAAAAAACCTTAAATTTTGGAACAAATATCTAATTTTATTCTAATGGAAGTTATTAAAGGTTTAAAGAAGGGTTTGGGAGTGTTTAGGGATTGTTTAGAGCCCAAAGATATAATTTTTGGAGAAAATATATGAGGTTCATATTTGGAACATGGGTAATAGAAACCATCCAGCTCAATGAAGCGACCCATATATAAAAGAGCATAGTTTAATACACCATGCGAGGGAGGTTTCATGGTCATGAAAAAAACTGAAGGCTTATTATAGAGGGGGACCGAATGCACTACACAAGTTTTCAAAAACCTTTCCCCTAAAATAAATGGGTAGTTCCAATTAGGAAGTATTCCACATGGAATAAATATGTTTTGGAAAATCATATGCCTATACAACATTAGTAGTGCCACTTTGAAAATATTCCCACACGGTTTGGACAAACCATGTTCTACCTTTTTAAAGGAAGAATTTACCCATTACCCATACTTTATTATTTAAATTTAAACCCTTTTACATCTTCATTCATTGCACAATACCTCTAGATGCATGAAGAACTTCCTCTACTCCATCACCTAGGCATTGATCTTGGTTCTTCAGACAGTGTCTGATTCATTCGCCATCAATCACATTAGATTTGTATCGACAAGCTCTCTAATACCATTTATTCCTTCCTTCATTTATATTAAAATATGTAATTGTAAATAAATATGATCCATTTTACCCTATTTTTAGTGATTTAATTCATTTATTTGGTTTCTCCCTATATAGACTAAATCAGAAGATGATATCATACATTGAATCAACTACCAAGATAAGGTAGGTGGCATCGTGGTTTTCCACTAATGTATAGTTGAATATATATTGTGACATTGTACTGCATGTGAGACATTATTAGTGTCACCTATTAAATGATTTTTTTCATAAATTAAATGTATGGGCCTATGTTTATAAAACCCATGTGGTTCGTAACCACTGATAAGGGAAGAGGATTCCAAATAGAACCACCCCTTTAGATGCGTTGCTAAATTATAAAAAACCTTTTTTTATTTTGAATTTGATTTAACTTATGAGGCATACTCTTTAACCCTTATGATAGGTAGGTTCTAATGAATTAAGGAGATTTGATTAATTAAATATGATGGATAGATTGATCCATTACTAGGCCTTCTAAGACTAGTCTATGTATTTGAACCACCTTATGAGTCAAGTTTTTTATCTTTAAATGAAATGGACTTTATGAAATAAATGCATAGTTATATGGTATGGTTATATTGTGATCCCATGATTATCTATTATGTTATACCAAGGGTGATAAATGGGTTATGATTTAGAATTACATGGATGGAATTTAAGGGAATTTAATTACCTTATTCAATGAGTGAAACTTGGGTTCCATACATGGAAGACCAGGGATGGAATCCCAGGGCAGTATATTATGTTATTATATGAGTGATACTTGGGTTCCCCATGTGGAACACCATGGATGAACTAAGAGGGAAATGAAATTATACCAATCCTAGTGTGATACCCTGGTTCCTATGAGGAATTCAATGGAAAATATTATAGGGTGAGTTATTCATATTACACATGGAGTGATTCCCAAGGTTCCTCATATGTGAAGCCATGGATGAGACCAGTTTTCCGATTACTTGATTGATCAATTAATCAAAGTGATGCATATTCTATGTCAAAAAATATGCTTGGATTCAATAATAGATTTATATTCAGGATGAATGAGTTATATTTAATTTATCAAGTGAAATGGAATGGGACATGGTCATACCTTATATTGATATGATATAAATGGGATGCCTTGGCTTTGTGCTATCTCTCAAGCCTCTTTTATAAATAATATAATAAATGAGTAATATTTTAGAGACTTTATGGAATAGAATAAAGTAGGTAGTATCAGTCGAGTGTCCCATTGGGAACTCAGAGCAACATGAGTATTATGTATTTCATTTATAACTTTCATTATTACATGCACACCACTTCATTATATACTAATGGACTGGATGGAATTAGACACCATCAGTGGTGGCGTACTGAGTATATCTCACACCCTGTTTAGACCGTTATTTAGTGCCCTGGAAGAATTCTTGGTTGTAGTTAGAGAAATGGAAAAAAAAACTTCTATGTATTATTGATTATTCAATACCATGATAGATTATGAGAGATGATAACCGATCTTATGCTCGTTATGCTATTTCAGATAGTTTTTTATATTTTTTCATTTTTTTATAGCATGTTGTAATTCTATTCTATTTCAATTGTATTAAAATTTATGTATAGCATGACATGATCAAAATTATTTTGTATATGAATTTAGATATGGTTTCTACTAACCTATCTTTATCTAGCTGATTTACTATTCAACTATTAGTTACTACCTTTTTATTGTACTTTTTATATCCATTTATATTATGTTACTACTGTTCCACACTCTAATAACCAAGGAATAGTCTCTCCACTATACTATTATAGACTTTCATTATCAGTTAGTAGCCTCTGAAATTTGGGGAGATGCTCTTGAGTCCATGTGGCCACCAGTTAAGCTACTGCTATCGACTGAGCGAGTAAAGAATGTCACAAAGTGGAATTTTTTCCTTTTGTCATACTATTTGGGTTATTAGATAAGAGACTAGAAATGAGTTAGAATTTTGTAAGGATCCTATGACTAGAAGTATGCAACCCATGTAAAAGAAAATTCAAATTACCTAGGATAAAAATTGATGTTCTAGATTCTTCCTGTTATAATTTCTTTGATTTCATAGTTGGATGATACACTTGATATGTGGCATTTATTATCATTGTCAGGGATTTAATTTTACCATTGGAATGGTATGAAAAGGAGGTATTGGTATCATGTTTCATTATAGTCACTTTAGGATCTATCTATTAGGCATATTCCATGCCATGTTTATGTTACCATGAGCTTTGACCATTTCATATTTTTAGTTTATGGAGTTCTCTATTAGAATTGTAAGAGTGTTTTATACCAGAAATGGATAAGTAATTGGTTATTAAAGTGTCTATAACAACCTAAATGGTTTTTTCCTGATTAGCTTGTTTCTGGTACCTTAATTAACCAATTATAACACATTTAAGCTATGTAATATTGGCCGCATGGTCTAAAACATGTTTATGGTTGCAATTAAGCAGATGCTAGTTTTCAATTTATAAAGTGTATGTGTTTTTATAAATTGGTAATGACGATCTGTATAAATCATCTATTATACATGGATTCATTACATTCTAATTACGAATGTAAAATTCTGGTTTCAAATACATGATATTCCAATTTCAACTTATAAAGTGTGTTTCTTCATAATTTTGAAGTGGTGAATCGTCCAATTGGACCATTATATACATAAATGAGTATGAACTTGTGATTTTTAATAATTAAATAAAATGGTTACTATTAAATGGTGATTCCACATGTAACTTAAATGGTGTTTTCCTATATAACTTGACATTAAAAAACTTTATACCGAAACCCCAGATATGAAATAGGGAACTTGAAAATAAATTGACTTTATTAGTGGGAAGTTGGAAATATCTCTTATGATTTCATATGGCCTTATAGATCACACCGAACTAGATTTAGGAGAAGAAAGTGGGGTTTTACCCTTATATAGGAAGTATTGTACCTATCCTATTCTCATGTCTATGATATTTATCACTGTTAAACCTTATTTGAGGCGTGTTATTAGAATTTATAAGGACATTCCACCTCCACATCCTTAAGTCAGACACCATGAGGGTGGTAATGACCATGCTCTAGAGGTGTTAGTCCATGATCCACCCATATTACCTCAAGTGGTTTGACTTGAGGAACCTCTAATTATACCCGACTAGGGCACTAATGCCTAGTTTAAAGTGGGTTTTATACAACTTGTATAAAATATGCAGGGAACCCTGAGACCATTCCATAAATGGAAAAGTTGATATGAGATTTTTATCAACATTATCCGCCCATGTTTTTGGAGTATGGAATTCCAGAGACTATAGAGTCATGGAAAAAAGCCAGGATAACTATTTTATAGCACCTTGAGTCACCTCCTGAGAAGAGAGTGAATCTCACTACATATATGATACGAGATTATTCCATGAGATGGTGGGACATTATTAACTAGGAAGATCATAACTAGGATATGTTTTAGAGGGGTTTATAGATGGTGTTATATGATTATTTCTATCTTGATACCCTGAGGGTTGACAGAGATAGAGAGTTTATGCACCTGTTAAAGGGTTATTTATTAATTATAGACTACTCCACATATTTCATGGAGCTCCATCACTTCGCAATGATCCTTTTAGGTGATTATTTATCTAGAGATCTCTAGTATGAGGATGGTATTCAGAATTAAATCCAATTGTAGGTGAATTTATTCTGATTGAATATCATATCTATGATTTTGAATCAAGTACTTATCAATGAGAATAAAATGAGACAGACTGAGGGTACGATCTATGGAGGTTTAGCTTCTAGATCTGAAACTACATTGACTAGAAAAAGGAAGCACTATTTTGAGTCTTCTAATTAAAAAATAATAGCTAGAGTGTGCAATCTGGTAGTCATGTGGTACTCAATCAGTGTATAAGGATAGGGAATAAAAATACCTAATGTATTAAGGACCCGTTTGAGTGTTGAGATTATAGAAAATGGGTCATATTCAATGAAATTATATACATTTTCCTCCATTGTATAGTGAGATAGGATCTGCACTGACTCCTTGTTCAAGAGTAGGGTTAACTTCCCCTAATCATGAAATGATCTAGAGTAATACCAATCATACTAGATGGGGAGGTGGTCTTGGCTAATTGATCCAGACACTTGATGTACAATGCCAGTAGATTGGTCCTTTCATAACCAGACCATAACCGGGGATTGAGCTGTAACAGCCCCAAGACCACCTCTATAGGCTAGGGGCCGATGATAAGTGCCAAAAGTCATATCTAACATGGGGAGGACTTTACCAAATGTACCTATACACACACACACACACACCCAAGAATATAAGTGAATAAGTATAGATGAATAATAATAAAAAGATTCAACAGCTAGAATATAAACCAAGGATGAAAAACCACTAGGGTGTACAAGAGTAAGATAGTGAAAACTAAAAAGTAAAGGGAAAAAATATACACCCAACCAAAAACATGTCCGAACATGATAAAACAAGAAATTAAACTACTAAGAGATCCCAGATCTTGATCTCAAAGCTATGAACAACATATGCGGTTCAAAGAACCAAGTATCCCTAAGCTCCCCGGTAGTCACTTTTAGCCTATCCGTCATCTATATAAGATATTATGTGGGCAGGAAAATCCCATGTTGGGGTGAGTATATACATAACCTATAGGATTCCCTAAAATTTTAAATGGGGATAAATACTATTAAAAAAGTAATATAAATATAGTATATAGTAAATAGGATTCACCTCAACCCAAAGTAAGACAAAGAGTAACCTGATTCAAGAACAAGGGGCTCAACATGGTGAGTACATAGACTACATGTTGATTGTTTTACACCTATACTAGAAGATTAACCTCATCTATCCATGAGAAGATAATCCCAAAAATCACATAACATACCCCACGTGTCTTCATAACCCATGTCAAGTGAGTAACCGAATCCCAAGGAATGGATACATATAAATATAAATAAATATAAATATATTCTTAGTAAAAAGAAGAAAAAACGATATAGTAAAAGGATCTACATATCATATCCCATCATATGAAAAAAGTCTCTAATATTTCCAAAAGTCCAATAAAGATGCTCAAAATCTTGCGTGTCTGCCTAGTAGAAAACATCCAAGTCAAGCTACCCCTCATCGCTATGTTATAAATTCAATGGTCCCTAAACACTAGGTAGAGAACCCATACCCTGGTACAATTGGAGGGTTCCACTCTATGGATAGGTGGATGAATTGTACATAGTTCCAAAAGTAAGGTTCCAATGTAATAGTAGAAAGAGGACCCATGCCCTACCAAACAGGAGGGTTCCACTCTGGTACTTCAGAGAGGACCCATTCCCTACCCATTAGAAGGGTTCCAATCTAGTTCTAAAGGACACATTATTTGTCTATATAGGAGGTTTCCACTCTAATAGTCAATAGAGGACCCATTCTCAGCCAAGATAGATTGTTCCACTCTGAAATATAAAGGTCCTATGTCCTGCCCCTATTAGAGGGTTCCACTGTGAAAGGTAAACAGAGGAACCATTACCTATGATATAGTAGGGTTACACTCTATGATACTAAAGGACCAATGTATTAAATACATAGAAGGGTTCCACTTTGATATCAATAGAGGAACAATTCCCATCCTAGATACAAGGTTCCACTTTGAAGGCTTTTGGTGATCCTGTATGATCAAAACTGTCATTAATCATCACCTAAATAAGAGAATTACTTGGAACATCTCACATCGTATAAAAAAATCCATAACAGTGGACACCAACACATTATATGTGAAAAAACATAGGATAGGATACAAACGAGCCAAAATATGAGTTCAAACGAAGGATATATGAGAGATTAATGTTTCCCTGAGAGGATTCAAGTGGTACACAATGTGTGAGGTGACCCACACAGTGTGTGGTATCATTCCATCACCTAGACATATCCTTGGAGGTATATGAATCAATGACCACATGGTGTTTCTATGCCACTCGGGTTCCCGGTTGTGTGCTTGGCAATGTCTATGTATCCATCCCATGTCCATGTACTCAATCCATGTCGATGTACTTGAAACATGGAATATACCTAGATATAGCTGTGTACTATAGGACATGGTGTTCCTCTAGTCGTGTCTTTTAGTACGAAGACCTGTTCGTGTGCTCCACCACATGGCTTATCCACCCAGGGAAGTAGTACATGGCGTGTAGGAGGGATACACGTCATGACACCATTATAATTTTCAAAAAACCCTATCCACTTTAGCATTGGATATACATGCCATGTATTCGTCATGATACATGGTGTGTAGTCATGTATTTCATAGTTTCTAAGATAAAAAATTCACACTCCTTATTCGGCCTTTCCACTTCAATTATGGCCTTATCTCCTAAAAAATAAATGTATC
The DNA here is from genome assembly GCA_963277665.1 of Viscum album. Taxonomy (NCBI): domain Eukaryota; kingdom Viridiplantae; phylum Streptophyta; class Magnoliopsida; order Santalales; family Viscaceae; genus Viscum; species Viscum album. The sequence goes on from OY728163.1 coordinate 2,120,555,506, forward strand.
TTTTTCTGACTGGAATTTTCGGCCCACCGGTTCCTGAGAATCGATTCTTGATTCTTCCTATATGTAACTCACACACATTGCACGTCTTAGGTTTTTCCACCCTTTGATATTTGATTTCTGATCAACAAAATAGTCACCCACAACATGAAATCTATCAAAAAACATCCCTAATTTTTTGATATATTTCATGCATGCATATTCATCATGATTTTGGGGGTCCGATCGGGCTCAATACCACTACACAAAGTCGAAAAAAGACTATAGGATCCAATCAGTGAAGAACATGAAGAAATTGTGGGAGAAAATAAAAAAAAAGTTTTATCAATCATTGGACAATCATTCATAGACACTGAACAAAAATGAGGATATATGGGTTATAAAAAAAGAATAACTAATTAAATTTCAATTCATGGGCACATACAAAGGACACAATTGGCATAGGTAAAAGGTAAGAAGATGATATTTCTCAATAAATTTAATAAAAAAGTCTATAAACCATAAATTGATGATTTCTACCTATATATTGGATCATTCATCATAAACAAACACACCATCCAACAAATGGATGAATTTGTTGCATTCGATGCAATCTGAAATGATTTGATATATAGATTCATCATCATCATATGTGATTCATGAACTAAAGTAGAAAAGGGAAGCTCTCAATTATCCAAGGTGCAATCAACTGAAATTAGAGAATTTTATATAATGATATACTTATATAAGTTTATAATAGGTTAATCTAATTAAAATAAATAATCTTAATTACTTATTTTAACTAAACACGCCCACCAATAGTCTCTATATCCGAATGACTCATGCCGAATAGTTTTAGGTCGCACGTTGGGTAAAAATCACGTTCAAAACTCAACTGTGGTTTCATATTTATTATATGAGATTCTATTTAACAGTTATCCCATTTTATTTAAGAAAATGTGTGTGTAATATAAAATATATAAAATATTTTTATAAAATTATTTATGGGAACACTGGTCCTCGAAATCACACTCCGTCATAGAACCTAGCTCCAAAAATACATGTCAAAATACTTCAGCATATTACATGGAAAAATCTGGGTCTCTCTGGGGCCTACCTAGGGTAGTCTGACTATATATTAGAGTCATGGAGAGGGAAAAAAATATATAGTGCATCTAATCCATGATGATCGGAGTATGAGTCCATCAATTGTTATAGGTATGATCTTACTAGCATCTACTCTAGTTTCTACTTTATTTGATGTAGACACTTCCGACTCTATCATATCTATTTCTACTATGGAGAGCATTTAGATCAAGATTCAAGTATTCCTATGGTATAATTAAAACATATATCTTATTGGGAATTGGATCAAAGGGTGTACACCAATTCAAGGAGTTCCCCTTGGGATAAGAGAGTATCATTTCTTATGATACCTCTTTATCTTTTACATGAAAGTATTTTTCATCTTTCTTGGGATGGATTGGTTGGCCTCTAATCATGCCATTTTCAATTTCTATTTTCAAAGGGTGTATCTTTAATTATAAGAGGGTGGTATTTATATTCACTATGGTGAATAGAATGTACAAGAGAGTCCATTTGGACTTGAGCATTGTGGGCAAGGTGAAGTGACAACCCAAATTGCTAAATTTTATATGGATGACTAGGGAATGCATTGGGATTATTTACCTCCTATAGTAGATCATTTTAGGTATGATTTCCTTAAAAATATTTCTATACTAACTCTAGAGATACATGTATATTTTACTATTGAACTAGTGCTAGGAGCAACACCAGTATCCATTCCTCCTTACAAGATGGCTACTGCTGAGTTTCAAGAGTTAAAGTGGTAGCTATAGGACTTTGAGGATATTGGTTTTATATGGACTAATACAATCCCATAGGGTTCACCATCCCTTTCCTTAAAATGGATGATATCACCTTCAGACTTTGTATGGACTGCCGTTATTTGAACTAGCTTAAAGTTAAAAATCGGTATCCAAATCCTTTGATATATGACCTCTTTAACATGATCCGAGGAGGTAAGGTTTTTTCAAAGATCAATTTGAGGTTGGTCTACCATCAGGTGAGTGTTAGAAAATTGGATATTCCACATATAAAATTCCTTATTAGATATGTATTTTATGAGTATTTTTTCATGCCGTTTGGTCTCTAAAAACGTTCCAACAATATACATGTCTTTGAGGAATTAGGTTTTCCACCCATACTTGGATTCATTTGTGGTAGTATTCATGGATGGCATGTTGGTGTACTTACATACTTGACATGAACATGACCAACATATTGATATTATTTTGAGCACATTAATAGAGCACTATCTATATAATAATCTTACCAAATTCCACTTTTGGATCAATAAGGTCCACTTCTTGGGTCATATTATCTAAAATACTAGAGTAACAATTGACCCCGAGATTGTAAGAGTCACAATTTCCTATTATAATCCCAAGAATTTCTTTGATATACATAGTTTCTTGGGTTTTTTCTGGATGTTATAGACACTTTATATAGGATTTATCACATCTTTCAGCACTACTCACAGGATTGACCAAGAAAGGTGTCAAGTTTACATGGTCTATAGTGTGTGAGAAATCAATTTAGGAGTTGAAAGGGATATTGAATTCATTATCAATCCTGGTTTCAACTAAGACTAACAAAGGCCACATAACATATTATGATTCATTAGGCACTTAACTGGGATTTATTCTAGTATAGGGAGATCAATTCTAGGCATATGGGTCTCACTAGTTGAGGTCTCATGAGCATAATTACCCAATACATGATCTCTAACTATTAGTTGCGGTATATGCCTTATGTTGTTGGAGGAATTATCTGTTAGGATAATGATTTTTTTGTGTACATGGACCCAAAAATTATCAAATAAATATTTACTCAGAGTGATCTAAATCTAAGACATAATCAATGGGTTGAATACTTACATTCCTTTGACTTTGATCTTGTGTATACATCTAGAAAAGGTAATATATTATCCGATTATCTGATATTGAAGACTTAGAAACAAGTAGTGTAGAAGGATAATATTAAATAGAAGTTGATGGATCTATTTTATGAGATGCATCGAGAGATTGAGTAGAGGCACATGCATATTCAACTTATGGACTTGGTAGTAAATTCTACACTTCTATATAAAATTATAATGAGACATATTTCTAATCCTGAGGGCTTAGTCCTGTAGGAGATCATTTTAGGTGAGGACCCACTACTTGGATGGGATTTTGATGAGAATTAGATCTTACACATTCACATATAAGTTTGGTTTCCTATAGATGTGTAAGATGAGTTGATGTGAGAGTCTCATTACTCTACTTAGGAAGTACATCCCAGTTTTATAAATATTTACAATGACATAAGTTTCAAATATTGGTGATTGGGGATGAAAAGACAGATATAATGTCTTGTTACTAGGTGTTCCATTTGTCAGTAGGTGAAGGTTGAACACTAGAGACTTGTTGGAATTTTACAAAAATTTCCCATTATAGAGTGTAAATGGGAGGATTTCACCATAGAATTCAAAATGACATTTTCAAGATCACCACATGGTAGTGATTCAATATGGGTGATCATAGATATGTCAAATAAGGTCACTGACTTTTTAAATACCAAGAACACCATTTATTTGGATGAGTTTGGAAGGATATATATTTGAGATATTATATATCTTCAAAGAGTTCCATGGATGATAATATCAGATAAATATTCTTGGTTCATGTCATAGTTCTAGTAGGGGTTACAAAGGGATCTAGGTTTACAATAACTTTTGAGTACAACCTATCACCCAAATATTAATGGGCTATCTAATCATACAATTATGCTATTAGAGGTTATGATTAGAGAATGCATCCTTGATTTTGGAGGATTTTGAAAAAAACACATACTTCTAGCAGATTTTTCCTATAATAATATCTTTCAGGTGACAATTCATATGCCTCCTTATGAGGCCTTATATGGTAGGCCATTCCGATCACCCCTGTGATGGTTACAGGTAGAAGAGATAGTGTTACTGAGACCTCATCTCATTCAGGAGACAATGGAGTAGATACCAATTATGAGGAAGTACATGGAACCAGCCTAGTCTTTGAAAAAGTCTTATAATGATTTCTATCGATGACCACCAGAGTTTAAGGTTGGGGATTTAGTGTTTTATGTGTTTCTCTTAGGATAGGGAATATATGGATTTTGATATAGTGTAAGTTTTCTCTTCAGTTTTAGGGAATTTTTGAGATATTAGAGAGGGTTAGGGCAATCGACTATTGGTTTTAATTTCCTCTTAGGTACTGATCCATGTATGACATCTTCCATATATCTTAGCTTCACCTATATCCTTCCATCATGTCTCATGATTTTGATCCTAATGAAGTTGACCTAGAAACCAATGTATCTTCTGAGGCGATCCCTAAAAATATCATTTATTAGAGCATAAAGGATCTTAGAGGTCGGTCAGTTCCTTTATTCTTGGGGTTATGACAGTATGAATGTGTGAAGGATGAGATGTTGGAGATATAGGATGATGAACATGATTAGTGGCCAAAGTTATTCTCATGTGATTATTTACCACCCTCAGAACGGAAACATAGGAATGATTTTTCTTAATTAGGGGAGGTGGTAAGATCATTAATTTTCTATAAATATTTGAACCATTAAATTTATATATAAATATCTGGATTTCTTATAAAAAAGAGATTAAAGGTTTATGGAAGGGTTCATGTGAATCTGAGGCTCCTTTGGAGCATAGTGATCTGGTTTTTGGAAAATCCGTATGAGGCACATGGTTGGTGCATGTTTAGTAGAAATAGTGGGCCTCAACAATGAAACGAATATATAAAGGATCAAATTTTGATAAACAATTCAAGGGAGGTATCATGAACTTTTGAAAACTATAGACTTATTGTAGAGGGGACCGACATGGGATACACATGGTTTGGAAAAACATGTGCCTAACCCAGATGGGTAGTGCCACTTAGGTAGTATTCCCACATGATTAGCGCATGATTTGGCTAAACTGTGTGGCCAAACCATGACCACCCTTCTTAAAGGCTGAATTTACCATCATTCCACATTTATTATTAACATTTAAACCTACATTACTCTTTATTCTATGCATCGCACATCCAACTGAAAGAAGAGATTCATTTTCTCCATCACCTGTGATTTGATCTAGGTTCTTCATATGGTGTAATATTCCTTAACTATTGGTCATGTTGGATTAGTATCAGTAATCTATCTAATCCTATTTCATTATCCCTTTATTTATCACGCCATAAGAAACTATAAATCCATGCTATCCATTTTTCTCTTTTTTCATGGTGTTTGTATATTTGTTTGATTTATCCCATTCTATACTAAATAAAAAGATAATATTATAATGAGAGAAAACTACCAAGATAAGTTAGGTTTTCTCTTTCTTTTCCCTTAAATTATAGTTTAATATATATTTACCCATTGTGATACGCATCAAACTTTCTGACCATCACCTATTATAAGAAGTTTTTTAAATTAAATTCATGGTCCTATGTTTTTATGACCTATATGAGTCCAAATCATCAATGAGGTTTGAGGATTAAAAATATAACTATACCTTTAGTCATGTTTCTAAATAATTAAAAACAACTATGAGTTTCTTATGAATTTAATTCATCTTCTGAGGTGTGTTCTTTACCCTTTGTAATAGTGAGGCTCCAATGAATTAAAGGAAATGTGTTAATTGAATATAGTGGATGGATTGACCCTTTTCCAGGCCTTCTAATCCTTGGTTAATTATTTGAACTACCATATAAGGAAAGTTTTTTACCATTAAATTGAATTTACATTATGAAATAAATGTATTGTTAAATGATATTATTAGACTATGATCCCATAAACATCCATTATGATATGCCAAAGATGATACATTGGTTATAATTTGGAATGCTATGGATAGATTCAGAGGGTAGTATATTACCTTATTCCACGAGTGACACATAAATTCCTCATATGGAATTCCATGTAAATACTCCAAGGGTAGTACGTTATTATTTCATAAGTAATACTTGGGTTCCTGATGAAGAAAACCAAAGATGGACTCAGAGGGAAATGAATTTATACCACGCCTAAAGAGATACTTGGGTTCCTCTAAGGAATTCTATGGATGAGATTTTAGGGAGATGGGTTCATATAACACCTAGAGTGATACCTGGGTTCCTCATATGGTTTTCAATGGATGGTCTATGTTTTCCCAAAATGCGATTGATCAATTAATCAAAGTGATGTACCAAATAAGTCAAATTACATTATCGAATTTAATTAGAGAATTATATACATGATGACCTCATTATATTTACTTTATGAAGTGAAATGGAATGTCATGTGTTCATACCTTATAATTATATGATCTATGGGTGGATCCTTGGATATGGTTTGAGTTCCTAGTCCTATTTTATAAATAAAATAATAAATTGGTAATGTTCCAGAGACTTTATATCATAGGTTAAAGTAAGTAGTATTGGTCTAGTATCTCATTGGGAACTCATAATGGAAAGATTATTTCATATTCACTAATGAAAAAACATGGGTATAGGTTGTAAATTCTCACCTATACCCATGATTTTTGAAAACTGTGAATATAGGATTTTTTCCAGATATATACCAACGGTATTGAGAAACCATGGGTAAAGGGTTTTTTTTAAATCCCTATACCCATGTTTATTTGAAACCCATGGGTATAGGTCATGATTATACCCACAATTTTCTAAAACCTTGTGTATATATTACCCAAGTAAAGGAGGGGAAAAATATTTCCACGGGACAAAAAATCACAAGAACACCTATTCCCAATGTTTTCTACCTATAGTGATAGTTTAGATATATATATATATATATTTAAATATATATATATATTTATATTCCTATAATTCAATATGGTGTCATGGTTAGGAACAAGAACTCTATACAAGCCCAATGGGGATCAAAACCCATGACCAGTGATTTTTTAAAACCTCTAACACTGTTCTAAAACTCTGTGTATACGGTTAATGGCATGGTGGAATACACTTATACCCATGGTTTCAAAACCATGGGTATAAAATTTTCAAACCTTTGTAACATCTTAGAGATATACCGGTAGATAAACTCCCCACAGTTCCCAAAACCATGGGTATAACCTATACAAATGTTTTTAAGGGCTATACACATGGTTCAAAACCATGGATTTAGGTTCCTTTTCTGGTAGTGATTTCATTTCTTACTTTCATTATTACTTGGACACTTCTTTATTATATACTCATGGACTGAATGGAATTAGACACCATTCTTGGTGCCCTATTGAGTATATCTCACACCCTATCAAGGCTTTGGTTTGGTACCCAGATAGACTTCTTGGATGTAGGTTGGGAAAATGTAAATAAACCTTCTATAGATGATTGATTATTATATATTATAATGGATTACAAGATCGTAGGACCAAATTTTTTATTGGGTTTATATCGGAGATATGTTTTGATTTTTTTTTATTTTTGTATAGCATGTTGTGTATTCATTCTACTCTATTTTCTAGGTATTTATTTTTTATAGTAGCCTCACATGATCATCATCATTTTTTATATGAAATTAGATGTGGTTTGTTCCATTTTATCTTTATTTGGTTGATTTAATCTTCTAATACTAGTTACTACCAATTTATTTTTCTTCTACTATATATTTCTATTATGTTACTATTGTTCCACACATTGATCATGAGGGTATTGTATCCCCACCATATTCTTATAGACCGTAAATGCTAGTCAAAAGCCTCTGATTTATTGAGAGATGTGTTTGAGGCCATTTTTTCCGCAATTTGGATAATTGTATTCAGTGAGTCAGGATGATATGTAACACCACACAAAATAAAAAAATGATGAATATGGAATATGTCTCATAGAATTAAAAGTGATTCAAGAAACCATTACAATGATCATAATGTTTAAGTGAGAATTAATCAATGAATCAATTATGAGTATAAAATATAAATCAAAATAAAAAAGTGTAAATATAAAGAAAATATAATCAAATTTCATTACCCACATAATCGTAGAATATATAAGATAATGAAGAAGTAATATAACCCAATGAAAAGAGATTGAGTTATGAAATTATTTACCACTTGGTAAATTTCAATTCAAACCCCTTGGATGAAATAATTAAAATAGAAACATAAAATAAAATTAATTTTGAATTATTTATGATATTACATGTAAAATGGGAATTATATTCACTATATTAATGAAATTTTTTGTGTAACAATAAAATATACCTTAATGATGAAACATTGAGATGAAATCTCTCACCCTAGGTTTTATTTACTTTATATGTGTATGTATATCCTATATAATAAGTATATATTTTTTATAAATATATTATAGAACAATACTCATATATTTAATAACATATGGGATTTACTTATAGTCTTTTATGACCATTTTTAAAAATTATTTGTTAAAATCACAATTTCAACTGGTAATTGTTTCGTTTTTCATGTTTGTTTTGGTTTTGTAATTTTAGTCCTTTTTATTTTTTTATGGTTTCATAATCTATATAATATTAACCATGATATTAATTTAATATATAATCATTATATAAGTAATTATAATAGTCCATAAATTTTATATATTGGAAAATGGGTTACACTATTCATGGAGATGATAAGCCATACATATTCTTGAGGGCTGTTTCTATTTCTTTGAACAAATAGAACGTAAGAAAGGTAAATAATATTTAAAATTTAAGGAACCATTATTTTATCATATATTTCATTTATATTTATTAAATAATAACTTTTTACCATCCATGTCAAAATAAAATGAAAAACATTTCATATCTCTTTGTGGAGGTGGTATTCCACACGTATGCACAAGTGATGTTATTGTTTTCCAATAGATTGGATGGTAATAATGAATTGGTAAAATTATAATTCCATAAGTATATAATTTTCATAAATATAATATAAATATGTTAGAACCATAATTATATACATCCATGAAAGGTGGTGATGGAAAACAAATTACATCAGTTTGCGAGGCAGTAGTTCTCCACACACATGATCAACAGTTTCATTTCACATTTGATGGAAGCGGAGAAGGATATAGACTATTCCATTGAAATAATAACATATAAATATATTTTATATATTTGTGTTATTATTTTATCATATTTGGATTATATTTGTAGGAGTTAGATGAATAAGTAAAATGAAAATGCATGGTTAAGAGCAATACATCTTATTCGAATGACCTCTTTAGGTTTATAACTAAAGCTTTTATAGATTAGATTGATGATCAAAATAAGGAATCTAGGATTTAGGGACCTATTTAAGAATAAAATTTGGTATATATTGGAAACACTAAAATGATTTGTGAGTGTGAAGAGGAGGGGAGAGGGGTGGAATTTTATGAGTGAGGGAGGAGACACACATAGAAGTTTTGAAAGAAAAGGTGATGTCTAGATTTTTCAAATGAAAAAAGATAAAATATGGATAATTATCAAAAAATAGATTCCATATGGTATAAATATATCCATAAAATATTAATTTTATAATTTTATATGTCATTTTCCCTCTATCTTTTAGGTTTAACCCTTAGTAAACCCTTTTTTTACCTTAATCATGATAATTAATTTTTATGATTTTTAATTTTCATTATGAACAAAAATTAAGTTGAAATAATTACATAAAATTATTTATTATAATTAAAAAATTTTAATCCATTTTTCTAAATTCAATATACATAATTCCAAGAATTTAACTATAAATTAATCTCATAGACACGACAAAAAAGTGGTTTTCGAAAGAATTCGTTTTCATAAGTATATAATGGTTTAATATAAAAATTCAATATGAAATTTATTAAAATGAACTAAATTGTATTAATTATAATATAATTGAAATATTTTTATTTTTAAATTTTTTTAAATAAATATGTAATTTAAAATGTTTAAATAAGAAGATAGTTTTCAATAAAAACCAGTATTTTACACTATTCATCTAAAAATCAATATTTTTAGAAAATTCTTAAAACATTACCCTAAGATAATTTTAAAATTAATATTTAAGATATTAATTCAAATATTTAAATTTAATTTTATAAAAATTGTAAAAATTAATTTTAAAATTTTTGTATAATGTTTGATGAAACCGCCTTAAAAAAATACTGTTTTTAAGAAAATATTTAATTTTAATTAAAATTATTCTTATTTTATTTATAATAAATAGATAATCATTGATTTTCTTACATGTGTAAACCATATAATTTTCATAATTTATTTATTCCTATTCATAAATACTAATTTAACATATAGTTTATATTGATATACTATATTATAGTTCATTTAGACTTGGGGTTGCTTGTACCAGAAGATATCAAAGGGATTGAATTTAAAGAAATATATTTCATAGGTAATTTAAGTATAATGTTTCGTGTTTCATATGATATTGAAAAAATTGTTCTTCTTTTAGAATCTTGGGGTGTTACATTCTCACAAACTTCAATAAATTGCATCCAAGCAATTTATACATGTGCTTAGAAGTTAGGAGTTTTCCATATAGAAATACCTTTGTTGAAAAACCAAATTATAAAAAGGGTTAAGAAAAAATAATCTTAAAATAGGGAAAGGAAAATATTATGGTCATTTGGAATAACATATAACTAGGTTTCCAATAGGATAACATTGGTGGAATTGAAAATATGGACATGAAATAAAATCATAAATAATTATGTAAAGTGATAAAAATCAATGATCATAAGAAAGTTAATGATCAATATAAAGTTAAAAACCACAAAAACATAAATATATGATTATTTTAAATACCATTGATTCATTATATACAATGGTGACATGATAAATTTTTTATTTCAAGATCCTATTCCTTGAGTTGAGGGATTATATTACAATCAATGTAGAGAACATTGGAAAATATATGTACTTGATATATTTCTATTTTCATAAGCCCAATTTTATCCTTTTTTTGTGCTTCAATCAATTTAGAATTTATTCATTACTCTAATAAATGAATATAAAATTTGAAATTTTTATTCCTAAATCACTAAAATTAACTTTTAACAAATGATATAATCCATAAAAGAGTGTTAAGTCCTTTAGTATGTCTGTAAATATTTACCAACACCAAAATGGTTTGCACTAGTTTTCCAATATAATACATTAATTTTTATACCTAAATAGTAACACATAATGTTTAACTTAATCCATTCGATAAGTTTTTATCCCAAAAATAATTTTATTAAAAACAATTTCACATCAATCGAAACATCATGTAGGCTAGTGGTATGCCCTGCACCCTTGTCAGCCTTCAGTTGTGGGTTCAAGCCCCATGACCGTTCTGGATTCGATGGGTTGTCACACAACATGCAGGTTTTCCAGTTTCTAAAATCATATTATTATAATTCCTCTAACATTCCAAAAATATCAATAATATACTCAAAAATAAAATTTTTATCAAATAAAATTTTAACCATAAGGGTTTTTTATACAACATATTTTTTTCCACAAAATCAAATTATCTGAATTGACTATTTTTACCTTAACATAAATTATCATCTTAAACATAAAGTTAATACATTTATTTAATCTTAATTATAAAAAAATTAAACAATTTATTCATTAAATTAATTTTTCACTAAAACATATACTAAACCAATGGGTTTTATTTCTATAAATGTCTGCAAAAAATATCCTTAACCTTGAAAACTACCATCACATAAATCATGAAAATGGTTGTTTAATAAATCTAACTTATCATAAACCTTAAATTACTAATCCCATGATGTTGTCTATACCAATTAATTTAATATTATATGAATACATATATACTTCAATAAATTAACGCACTCCTTAGATATTTCATGATTCTTATAACAAAAATAGAATTAATAAAAATACTTCCCAAAAATAATTCTTGAATTCTAATAAATATATACTTCTACATTTTACTTCAATATATATTATTAATTGGTCTAAGATTTATCCTTTAAAATAGGGAATTGATTTAGATAGTTCCCAAGTTTCCCATATTTAAGAAAACTAACTACAAATGGATAATTAGGATGAAATTTATTTCTCTCCATTAAACTCCTCACTTTTCATTAGAAATTCATTGCTCTATGGAATTATTTTACACAAATAAAACATTTTCCTATTCCTTTGATATAGTCTCATGGGTTTCTCTTTCCACATTTTTTACATGAATGAAATTGATCGTTGTTTCCTCTATGGTATCCTGTACTCGATCTATTATAGAACTCTATCCTTATTTTATTTGGTGAATCAAAGAATTAGTTAAAGTGTATGATGCTAATAATATATCATGATAAATAATTAGTAATAATTATGAAATGTTTTTCTCAAGGAATTCTCCCATTTTTTTCTCATAATCATGATAATTTTCATCATATTAAATGTCAACATGATTCCTTTAGGTTATAACCATTGAAAAAAAAATTACAGCATGAGAAATAATAATAATTGTGGTAGAACCATATAATCATTTATAATATGTATAAATCATGACACCTAATTTTCAATCTTATAAACCGATAGTTTATCCTAGTATATTCATTTTTATTATCTATTTAAATACTTCATGATGGTTCATAAGGAAAATGTTAATTATCTTAAGTATATTTCTCAGGAGTGTCAAACCTGCTATAGAGTATGACTTGTTATCATAAAATAGATGATGATTGATTGAAATCATAATACACTATTTTCTGATTCAATAACCCTATGTACACCTATTCTAGAACCATACCCACTTGAAGTATATAGAAAATGATTTATTACTAGGAAAAACTACATAATATCTTGCTTAAAAAACATTAGGATATTATTATATACTTATCCTCAAATTATATCATAGGGGTATGTTCTCTAATCTATGTTTTCATAAATCTATTTCCCTAGTTTTCTACTAAGAATCCTTTTACCCCAACAGTAAATACCTAGAATCTAGTATCCTAGAGTTGATTATTACTTTATTACATTGAAAATAGATACAAGGGATCACAAACCGAAGTACTAAATAGTTATTTAGTGTTGGTAAACTTGATACATAATTTTATCTAATATTACAATTGAAAAAATAAAATAAAAATAGTATTTTATCTGATTACTCTATTATTCCATTTAGTACATCACTATATACCATTCATAATACACTTCCGAGCATCCCAAGGAAAAGAAACATAAGAAAGGGTCACACTCAGATTCATAGTGAGGGTATGAACATATTGGAAGATATAATTAATAAATAAGGCATAATAAATACAAAAAAGTAAATAACTGAAACAAAATCCATTTAATCAATAATAGGAACATGAATAATGATATGTTAGGAATAAATGATGATAAAATATTTCAATATAATCAATCACATGAGATACGAACTTATCCATGGATATTCTAACAAATTAAATACTCACATGAAAATTAATAAATAATCTCATATTGAGAGAAGGAATAATTCCAAACATCATAACCATACTATCAAGGCCTTATACTAAGAAATATTACATAAATGGGTAAGGTCTCAACTAAATAACCAACCTAGTTTTTCTCATGAGACTTATCGATGGATTTAAGGTCTATAATGGGCCCTTACCATAACATAGTAAGTATAATAATATGGAAGGGGTGAAACATATTCAACATAAATGTTTTTATTGAAATAATATAATATAAAATGTAAATAATTTTACAAATCAAAAAATATAATCATAAACCATCCAGAGTAATATGAATGGTATCAATATAGTATATCCCAAGTCAAAATGACCATAAACCATCCTATGAAATAATAATTATGGTATCATTACAAAATATCCCTAATGGATCATAAGTATATTAAGGTTTTTTATGTTGATTGATATAAAATTACTAAAGAGATCACTAAAAATTTTATTGGTGAAAATAACCTTTCCACTTTGAAAATCAACTTTTTAAAACTAAAAGTCCACAAAATATTTTATAAATAATTTTCATTGAGAATAACTTTTGAGTCTCAAAAAGGAATATTTAAAACATTTATTTTTCATTATGGTGGGAAATTCCGTTCTTGTAGTACATATTAAGATAAATATTACTTTCACATTTTTGAATGAAAAGTCAAAAACCACCTTATTTGAAAATTGATAGGAATATTTTTTTTTAAAATATTTTTTAAAAACTTCAATGAAGGGTAAAAATTTATTTAATAAATCCTTTTGATAATATCAAAAACATTTTTGAAACATTTTTATAAAACATGGATTTAGAATAAAAAATATTTTAGACTAATGGGAAAAATAAAGGCTACTTTTCTTAAATACTTTTCTCAATCATTTTAAGGACAAAAGATGGTAAAATGGTAAAATTTGTTGAAAATTTAATTAATAAGAAAATTAAAATAAAATTAATGCTTTTTTTGATATTTATATCATAATATTTCATCATTGGAAACTTAATCATAAACAATCCCTATAAATAATGAGATTGTAACATTAACCTTTACAACTTTGGAAAATTTTGAATCATAATCCACATGAGAGAAAAATATTAAAATAAAACTTTTAATAAAATTAATTTAAATTGATTCATGATATAACATATATATTGGGTAGTATATAAATTATAAAAAATAAATAACCGTTGAATGTGACATGTGTATCATGAATGTTAAAGTGAGACAAGAAACCCTTACAATGCTCTTAACATTAAAATGATAATTAATCAATTAATTGATTATGTGTATAAAATTTAAATCAACATAAAATATTTTTAAATAAAACACAAGTTAATCAAAATTCATTACACACATAATCATATAATATCAAAGATAATGAATAAGTAATATAAACTAATGAGAAGAAATAGAGTTATGAAATTCTTTACCACTTAACAACATTCATGTAAAATCACCTTGGATGAAATAATTCAAACTGAAACTTAATATAAAATTAATTGTAAAGGATTCATGATATTACATTTAAAAGGGGAAATTTATACCCAATATAAATGAAATTAGGTGCATAAAAATAAAATATTTTACTCAATGAAGGAAAATTGAGATGAAATCCCTTACCTCGGGTCTGATTTCCTTCATATATGTTTTACCTCCTATGTAATAAATATATATTTCTTATAAATCTATTAAAAACCCATAATTATATATTTTATACAATAAGTGATTTATATATAGTCTTGTATGACTTTTTTTGAATATTATTTGTTAAAAATACTGTTTCAGGTGATAATTGTTCCATTTTTCATATATGTTTTTGTTGGGAAATTTCAATCCTTTTTATATGATCATGGTTCCATAATAAAAATTAGGTTAAAAATAATATAAATATTATATATAATCATTATATATGGATTTATAATAGTTTATAAAAGTTAGATATGGGAAAATGAGTTATACTCTTCATGGAGATGGTAAGTCGTACGTACATATGAACACTATTTATATTTTTTAGAAATATTTAATATAACAAAGGTAAGCAATATTTTACCCTTACAAAAAATTATTATATAAAATATTAAATTTATATTTATTAAATATATACTTATTAAAATCCATGTCAAAATAAAATGAAAAACATTTAACATCGCTACGTGGAGGTGGTAGTCCACAAGTTCGCACAAGCGACATTATTGTTTTGAAAAGTATTGTATGGTAAGAATGTATGTTTATATTATAATTAAACAATTATATAAATTATATAAATATCTTATAAATATGTTTAATCTATCATTATATTTAGCTGTGATAGTCAATGATGGAAAGTGAATTACATCAGTTCATATGAAGGTTGTCCACTGTACACACAATCGACAGTTTCATTGCCCATTGGATAAACAAGGAGATGAATATAGTTTATAAAATTAAAATTATAAAATATAATTATATATTATATACCAATATTTTTATTTTACCATACTTGAATAATATTTCTATGAGTTATAAGAATAAGTAAAATAAAAATACATGGTTAATAATTTTACCTCTTCTTTAGACAACCTCTTTATGTTTATAATCAAAGCCTTACTAGATTGAATTTATGATAAAAAGGACTATATTATGCAGGTACGCATTAAATTAAGATATTTTTGGGGGAAACTATAGAACAAAAAGTATTTGGGAGTGTGAAAAGGATGGGATAGGAGGTAGTATTTTATAATTGGGGGAGATGACACACTAGAAATTTTGGAAAAGATAAATTGCTAACCACATTTTTACATGAAAAAAGAATAAAAAATGTCTCATTATATAACCATGTATGATATAAGGCCTAAATTGTGTAAAAAAGTGAAATTGGACAATTTTCTAGTTTATTTAACCCTTTTATTTTTATTTTAACCCCTGGTAAACCCATTTTAATCCTAACTGCAGTAATTCATTTTTTATGATTTAGACTATTTATTATGACTAAAAATTTAGTTGATATTATTATATAGTGTTAATTATTATAATAAAAAATATGTAATAGTTTTTTACAAATTCAATTCACATTAGTGGAAGAAATTAATTTAAAATTAATCTGGTAGACATTATGAAAAAACAATTTTCAATAAATAAAGTTTTCATAAATATAGAATATTTTAATATAAAAATTCAATATAAAATTGATTTCAATGACCTAAATTGTATTTATTATAATATAATTGAACTATGTTAACTTTTTAAACAATATAAAATCAAAATTTAACTTTTAAATGCTTTAAATGAAAAGATAGTTTAAAAAAAAACTAGTATTTTTCACTATTCGTAGAAAAATTAAACATTTTAGAAAATTCTAAAAAATTCACTTTAATATAATTTTGAAATGATGATTTTAAAAAATAATTATATTTTTTTGAAAATAAATTTTTTAAAATTGGTAAAAATTAATTTTAAATTATTTATGAAAAGATCGAAAAAAATCACATTTTAGATAAATACAGTTTTTTAGAAAACAATTCTTTTTATTTAAAATTAATATTATTTTATTTTTAATTAATATATAACCACTGAATTTATTTTATATATGTGTAAACCATATGAGTTTCATAATTTATTTATTCCTATTCATACCCAACAATTTTATGGCTAGGTTATAATGATATACTATCTTACTGTTCATTTAAACTCAGGGTTGCATGTACCATAATCTATCAAAGATATTAAATTTAGAGAAATATATTTCATGAGTCATTTAAGATCATTGTTTCATGATACTTACAATATCTAACACAATGCTCTTATTTTAGAATCAGAGGGTGTTACAATAATTACTTATGAAAAACTCTTATTATTTCATGATCTTTATATCTACCATCCTCATGTTTGTTTATATTCTAATGTTCTAACCCATGATGACATGTTGAAAAGTTTTCCCAATATATAAATTTGATCTCACTCCTTCTTTATGTTTTCTTTCCCCAGGTTATGATGATTAATTATTAATTATGGAAAGTATATAATGGTGCAGTGACCCAGAATTTTATCAATGAAATTTCCATTCTTATAATTATGTCTTAAGACACATACAACCCTCATAAAACAAAATAAAAAAAACTATTTTCATAATTGAATAATGATACATTAGTCAGAAAATAGACCAATGAGAATAAACAATATACCAATAGGATAATAATTAAAAAACAAGATGATAAGTATGAGAAAATTGGGATATGATCGATCCATTAGAATGACCACTCTCATGAACAAAGCTATAGAAATAAAACAAAATTTTAATAACATAATATTATTTTTAAAGATTAAAATATATAACCTTCTTATAAAGTATAATCGAATGAAGAATTAAAGGAATAAGTTTTATTTATATAACTTAAAGAACCTATATGACTGTTATATATTTGACCATTGGAATAGTAATTTGAAAATTAAGAATAGTAATATGACCATTAGAATAGTAACCTCACCTATGAAAGAATAAATAAAATTTTTATATCATATAAATAAAAACTGATATATTTATATCTTAATATAAGTAAATAATATTTTTAAAAATAATAAATAGGTACTGGTATTTTTGTTAAATGAAAATGTTTATTTAAAATATTATAATTAATATAATTCTTTAAAAGAAAATTTACTTTCATAAAATAAATTACTAAAATAATATTAATTTTTATTATATTTATATGATAATTTTATGTGACCTTAATTAATTCTTCAAAGGGACAAAAAATTGATTATAATATTAAAATTGGTATTTTTCGAATCAATGATGATTTTATTTAAAAATTTAATTTCACATATTTAGAAAATTATTTTCATAAAATAGATTTTATTTTTAAGTCTACATGTTGAAAAATGGTTAGGGTGATTTTTTTGTGATTTTTCTAAAATAGTTGATTTTTTGTGAAGAGTGAAAGACACTAATTTACAGTATTTAACATTATAACACAAATACATGAAGTTTTAGTCACGAATGATGCAAGATTTTTTTTAAAACTATCCTAGAAAATTACTATATGTAGTCATAGGAATCAATACTGTTGATATTTTTTAGCCAAAATAATAAACTAATTAATATAATAATCAAAACACTCATTTCCCCCTATAAATACCTCCCCTCACCACCCCTTCCCATCACACCTTATAATCCTTATAAATCTTTAATATTATGAAAAATTACCTTAAAAATCCTATTCCTCACATCCATGTTATTCTAGTATATAAAAAATACGAATTCAATGTTCCATAAGAGGTCCTTCAAAGATGTGATATTTAAGAGGTAACTTTCTCAAACCAACTCTTTTAATTTCATTTCCTTTTATAACTTCTCCTCAAATACTTCATCAAAAAAATCATAATTACTCCATTATCATGTATAAATAGTAATATTATATTTATAATTTAATAACCTCTATCCACCACTTTTATAATCTCCCCTTATTCAAAAAAATGAAACCGTTGTCCAAATTACGGGGGTTAACCATCTCTGTGGATAATGATTTTTTTATCACCACCTTAAAGGACGGTAATAAAACCATTATTATGATTAAATTTGATTTTAATATGTAATTTATAACTAATTTTTTGTTCTGGAACTATTATATAGATATAATATTATATAGAATTAAACAAATTCGTGATGGTTGAAAAAAGTGCCAAATTAAACTAAGCAATTATCATAAACGTTTAATCAAATAAAGAATACTAATGTAAAAAATGATATATGGGAGCATTTGAACTTATGTTATTTTATGAATACAATATTATTTCACTTATGAATTAATATCACTATTTTACAAGAACTTTCATAATTTTATAAATGTAAACCGACCATAAAACCATGAAAACGAACGCTGCTAGAACGATGAAATTGAACATTATAATACAAAAAATGGCCATAAATGATCTTAATAAAATAATAATAGATAACTTAAATATATAATAGGTTATTAATTAATTAATTAATTAATATAATTTGATTATCTGACATTAAGTGAAAGTCAGAATGCATTCGGACATACGACAAAGTATCTTTCCATACCTCCATATATCCTTTAAGTTACATTCTCTCTCTATCCACATCAATTTATCACCTTATTATTGTTATATAATTATTATATATTATTTATATATGTCTCACACACATATACCTTGTTTATTTGATCTTTCTTTTATGGGGATATACATTTATTAATGGTTTCATTATTAATTCCTTTCAAAAAGTCAATTAAAGAGATATTCTTTATTTTCTTTTTCTATTTTAAAGTTCTAATCAATGAAATGTTTTAAAAAATAGATGATTTATAAAAATAATACATATTCTTTGTAATTGAATTTTATTTCACTTTTCATTTTTGTAAATTTCTATTTTCTTACCCCTTTTAGAGACTGTTTACCCCTTATCTTAAAAATCTGCTTAAGAGGCACATTTACAAGGATACTTAACCACTCTTTTTACATGTTTTCAATTTAGTAGAACATAATTTTTCATTATCTATGATTATTTTTCCTTTATTTATATCCAATAATTATTTAAATCCTTTATTTCATAGATACCATTTATATATACCCTTTGGTTATGCCTTATGATATGGTTACAATACCCATTTTTTTTTTCTGTGGGTAACCCTTATATTTATTTCTTATGTTTGATTATTTATGTGGAGCTCATATGAATGAAAATGATATGATGAGTGATTCCATATATTTATCCAATGAATTGGGTGATATTTACTGTCATGATATGTCATGTATAGGATTAAAGAGTAAACCAAATATATTATGGGCCTTTGTTCACCATGTGATATAGACTTGGAGGTTAGTTTTGAATCACGTTCATGTCATGTTATATGCTGATGCATCATTCCAATATTTCCATGATCATATGATTCCATGTTATATTTTTTTTCTTCCATGATCTTATTCATGAGACATAGCTTTTATGTTATCATGTTATACCTTCTAACTCATGCTCTATGATTTATTCCCATGTTTATTCCTCTACTGGGTGTTTTTGATCATCCTTTTTTATACATTCCACAAGTTATACTATGAAATTTTAAGAGTTAAAATGGAGTTAGGATCTCATTATGAAAATTAAGAAAATTATGTTTTATTCTATTTTATCATTTTCTAATTATGTACATAGTATTCTAATGACATTAGACTTTTCGATCATTGGTTTGCATTTAATGGATTATTATGCATAAAGTAATGTAAAAAAAATTGGTAAAAATCTTGGGCCTTTATAAAGGGAGTGTGTATGTGTATGATTACAAATAAATTCTCACATGTGTTATTAAATAAATTTCTTATGTATATGGTTACCAATGAAACTAAACCAAAAGGTTCTCCAAGTTTTGTAAAAATATATTGAGAAGTAATACTAATTTTATTTTTTTCTGGTTTAGTTTGGTTGATTTCACTTGGTATCAAATTTAATTTATAAAGGTATGTGTTTTTAACACTGGCCCTGAGAGTGTGGGTCTAGAAAACCCCATTGGTTATGAAAAAAATGTTTTTTATTTTTAGGGATTAGTTTAGTTATTTTTTATCAGGATGAGTGAACTTTAGTCAAAATCATAGGAATAAGTCTAGGAGATAAGTCTAAGTATAGGATAATATCCTTTTTTAAAGTAGAGACTATGTGTTTTCTTGCAAATATCATCCACATAATCTCTAATTCACCATAATTTTATGATGTTATCCTATACTTAGACTTAACCCTTATACATTTCCCTAGGGTTTTTATCAATGATATCACATAATAATAAAAAATAACTAAAATAATCAAAATAAATAAATAAATAATCCATTAATATCCACTGAGGTTCCCCATACCCACACTCTCAGGCCTGATGGTGAAAATACATACTCCTAAAATTAACTAGTACCAAACATATTCATTTTCGTAACATAATCATTAAATTAAAAATTCACATAAACATGATCATAATCTGATGTTTTTAAAACCTTGAACCAGATTCAATATAAGAATAGAAAGAAACATAATAATGAATAATAATTGATACGTAAAACAAAAATGAATTAAAAATAAATATTTAAACAAATTAATTGATTTTTTATCATTATATTTAATTTTTAATAATCATTGAAATTTGTATTTGTAAGAATATAGATTTAAGTTAGAAAAAATTAAAATTTATATAATAAAGTTCATAAATTAATATATCTGCAATGCACCTTTGTATTACTATTAATGTTTTTATTGAGAAATAATTGATGTAAAATTATATGGATTGAAAAAAATATTATTGTGATTAATAGATGTTTGTACTGATAAACCAATATTATATTGGTATATTACTTATCTATTCCAAACTAAATTTCATATAACTTATATGTAATATTAGTTTAAAAATAATTTGTTTTTCTATTTTTTATCTAGGAAAAATAATATTAGTTATGATATATATATATATATATTGTTAATAATATATGAATTTTTTTATTGGAATCTAAAAAAAATTAATACATTAAATTGGGTGAAATATTTAATAAGAACCCCTTGTTGAATTTTATTTTTTTGTAGAATATGGATTAAAAGATAATCTCCTCTCGTACACTCATTTTGAAATTTTTGAATATTGGAATTAATAATGAAGAAAACAATATAGATTACATCTAATGGATTTGGAATTTTTTATGAATCCTGGGAATAAAAAACCTCACAAAAATCTATTATGGATATTCACCATTCATGAACAATACAAAAGAGTTCATACACTGAATGTGAATAAGAGTAAAATAAGGTAAAATATAATTTTTTTGTTTTCTCAAAATTATAAGACCGATGATATAAATACAAGTATGAAAGATAATGTTAATAAAAACAATTTCATGTCATTGAAATGTTAGATTATAGATTAAATTATAGATATTGTATATTTTTATATAGTTATTTCAAATTATAAAAAGATTATTACATTATAATTTAGTTATACACTATTTTTGATTACAAATCATTAAAAAACTAATTCATATTCCAAATGTCATTGATCTGTATTACTATACATATATTATTACATTGCAATTTCTATAATATAATAAGTAAATATTATAATATCTATTTTTACATAGTTAGATTATATATTACAATACCTAGATATTATATACACATATTATGACATATATTGACACAGATTATACAAAAGATTCATAAAACTAAACTGTTTTATTTTTTTCAATTTTTATAGATTTTATAAACAGATTGTCATGTAATATGATCAAACTTACACTAAATTTAAAACATACATGGATGTTTTATGAAATAATGTTTATTCTTAAAAAAAATATTATATAGATATTATAGGATAAAAAAACACTATTTATATATTGATTATAAATTAAAATACAGTTTATACACTAAATTTATAACTGCCACTCAAAATTGATCGAAACTGAACAACCAACTCAACAAATTCCCTCTATACCCAAATAATAAATTTTCTATTTTTCTAAGTAACTTTAAAAAATTTACTAAAAAATTGTTTTTTTTCAAGTATTTAACTATTTCAAAACTCACTGTATTATAAGAACTACTCGAAGTGTTAGTGCCCCTTATATACCATGAATGAAAATATCATGAATCACCCATCAAGACTTCATAAGAAAGGCCACTGGTCCAAATCCACTACTATCATATGTTTATAATGGTTTTGTGTATTCAGTAGTTATGATATATTTTTAAAAAGGAATTCAAAAATAATCTTATAAATGAATGAATATATCTATCAAGTTAACTTATATGGTGAATGTGATGAGATATAATTAGTTCATAATTTATTCTCTCTAATGGATCATTTTTAGCTTCATTATCTTGCAGATACTACTTGATATTCTTTCAAAATATCTCTCATAAGCTACAA
The DNA here is from genome assembly GCA_963277665.1 of Viscum album. Taxonomy (NCBI): domain Eukaryota; kingdom Viridiplantae; phylum Streptophyta; class Magnoliopsida; order Santalales; family Viscaceae; genus Viscum; species Viscum album. Next base: position 2,120,578,870 of record OY728163.1, read on the forward strand.
ATGTCAAATGTTGTGGTGAAGGATGGACACGAGCCTTATGAAAACAAATAATTACTATTGGAGAAATCATACATTTGTTTTTAAAAAAATATTAATGTACTATATATATTTATAGAAAGGATTGATATAATGAATCATCTTCAAGTTAAAATGAATAATATATGAAAATATAAAAGTGAATTTGTAAACATACATCAAATATTATACAAGAGATGAATCTAAAAAATAGATATTCACATAACCTTATTGATATACAAGATTGTAAATATATTCAATGTTCACATTAAAAATAAATGGTAAAAAAATAGGGACACCTATAATAGGTTCAACTAATACAGATTCTACTGAGCCTGTAGGAAAATAGAATTGATCAAAATATCCACCTTCAAAGTTGATTCAAATACTTTTAAGATAGGTCAATAAAAAAGAAATTGAATATTAAATATGCTAAGATTAATTTGAAATTAATATAAGTAAATCAAAAAAGATAATAGACGAGAAATTTCAAATTAAAAGTCGCAAGAGAGGATAAATATTATATTATGTAAGTTGTTTTATTATAAAGAAACTTGTAACATAATAAAAATACTATAAAAAATTAAAAGTACAATACAACCAATCTTAAAATGTTTTTTACTTATAGAACCATATAACCAACCTAACAGTTAAATTTTAGGTCATAATATTTTATAATAATTGAGAATATATGATCATTCGACTAAAAAATATAGATTTAATATATTTATGGATTACTATAAACTATAGATTTAATAAAACTAAAAAAATAAAAATTTACTCTGGTAAATCTACAAACTATTTTCAAACTATTGATTTACGATAGTATATCTATAAACAGAAAAATAGCTTAAGTCATATATTTTGAAAACTATAGATTTCATAAATTTTTTATTTTATATATTTACTATAGATTTACTATTGTAAATCTAAAAAATAAGCATATGTCATAGATTCTTATTATGTTGAATTCATGTTTAAAGTATATCTATATTTAAATAGTAATCCAACTAAAAGATATAGATTTTTTTAGGCTCATATACCCTGATTCAATATTTATTTTTATAGTAATATATAGAGAAGTAAATCTATATTTTTATAGTAACCCTTAGTTTGAAAATTTTAAATTCATAGTTCACATTTGAGACATAAAATGAAGATATAAACCCTAGAACCAAAAAAAGTTATAATGAAAATGAGTACCTTATTTTTTTTGGAAAATGAAATTTTCAAAATATATAAAATTATATATATTTTTAATTTGATAAATGAGTAAACATTCTGAAATAATTTTGAGAATTATTGAATATCTTATCATAGTAGTCTTGTTGCATGGAAGAGGAAGAATGACTAAGTTGAATGATAGAATAATTATCATGAAAAACTTGAAACAAAACAGTATAATGAAATAAACATTTCCAAAACATTATAGCTTTGTATTTTATTAATTAAAATAAATGTGAAAAATAATAAAGGAAAGTTTATAGAACAACGAAAAGTTAAATTAAGAAAACTCATGAAAAATGCTTCAAAATAATGCCAAAATAATAATTATGAACCAAAATCATAGTTATAATTGAGTAATAATATATCAAACTGATCGATAATAGATAATACAGTTAGAGAAAAGTGAAGAAGAAGAAACTATGACCTAGGGGCTTACTCACATTAGATGATAAAATATCAGGGAACGTTTCATATAAGAGGTAATGACATTGTATCTATTTTCATTATAAAATCCTACAAATATGCAATGAATTGAAATAAAATCATCCAACTACATAAAATAATCTTTTAAAAATAAGAAACACATGTTTAAAGTTTATTAACCAATGAATAAATTCAACAATCATAGTGACTAAACAAGTTTTCGAGGGTTGTCTCCATGACGATGCAGCTCTTGGCGATGCCCTATGTCTCCATGTCAGAGATTTTGGACCCCCTCCCTCTCGAAGGGGGTAGTTTCTTGCGCTCATTCATACCCTAAGGACCACATTACACCTTTTCCGCCTTTCCTAAATCTAGATTTACTCCCCCCATTTCCCTCAATCCTGATTTTCCCGAAAGTCCCAGATATATACCATGGATCCCCTTAGCTCTATTTATTTCTGTATGAGGTCAATAGGGTCTTATATCTCTTCTCCTTGATGCTGGTGTCTGAAATCATCGACTTTTAATTGATGCATTCGACCGCTTTGTATTCGAGTCCTGGGGTTTACAGGAACACACAATTATTGGGCTTCTTGATCGACGACATGTCTTGATTCGGTTTGGATCAATGGAAGATCTTATTATTGCATGGCCTAGGGCTGCTCGTTGGTTTGGTAACTTCTTCTTCTACCATATTTGGTGGAATTTATAATTCCATATGCAATGTGATAATCCATCTACGACTATATAGGTAAGATTCCCTTCCCTCCCGTTATCCATTTAGAACCCCTCTATTAGGTGTCTATTAGGGAACTTGGTTGGTCGATACCTCTGCTTTGATAACAGAACAGATGCTGTGTGTCACCCCATCTACCCTCATGTCTGTATGGAGGTTGATGTCTCCAAGACACCAGTAAATTGGGTGTGGATAACAGATGTTCAGGAATTCTGGTAGAGACAAGCTGTGGTTTTTGAGTTGTGGTCTGATTACTGCCTGTTGTGCAACCGGTTGGGACATGTTTCTTCAGCCTATCGTAGATAGCCTCCAAGAAATAAGTCAGATGAGGTGAGAAAGGAATTTCCTGCTGCTTGTGTTGGTCCTGCAGCGGATTACGAGGAATACCTGGTCTATGATGTATCATATCGAAGCACCGGTAAGGATTGTTGTCATGTGAGCTCGGTGGATGATGTAATACAGAAACCAAGAATGGTGATTCCCAATTAACCAAAGGTTAAGACTATCTTTGACTGTCTAAAGAGGGATTTACAGGTGGGTAGGACTCCCGGGGAAGATTCTAGCTAGGGTGATATGGTGGCCTGTGACTCTCAAGGTGGAGTAGGTGGTGTAGAGGATCCTATTGGGGCTCCCGAGGATGGAAGTGGGTCTAGTTGGCCTCCAAGGGTGACAAGACCCTAACGAGGAATGGATACCATTGAGTTGGGAAACAATTTTAAACTACTGTCTAATGATGTTATGGTACAAGAGATTGAGGATGGTGATTACAAGGAGAGGGAGGTGGAAGAGGCAGCCTGTGAGGGAATTAATACACTGCCCCATTCCATGGGCCGTGGGTTTGTGTAGCCAGCTTTCTTGACCATGCCAGTGTTGGACATTGGAGGATGAAAAACTGTCATTCCAAAATGGATGTGAAAATAGGTCGGGTCTAGATAGTCGGAAGACGATGATCCATGTGACAAAAATGGGGACTGCCAGCCCGAAATAGACAATGAGCAGGATGTCTTGGTTGGGACTGGATCAAGGAAGGGGAAACAAGGGAACATTCTGACCTGGAATTTTACTATTTCCAAGGGGGAGAAAAAATCAAGACCTCGTAAAGACTACCCAAACACCCCAAATACAACAGTAACCAGATCTTCAGGAAAAACACTGTACAAGGGTACATATGGAAAGTCGAGGGATTCTTCATTGTCCAAAAGTGTGTAATTGACCTCTAGCAAGGCATGCAAGAAGAATTCTATGGAGTTTTGAAAATATTTGAATGGCAGATCTGAGCTGAAGGCATGTTTAGTGCTGGTTGAAGGCTCAGATAGGGAGGGAGGCCTTTTGGGAGCGGAGAGGGAGGAAACCTTGGAACCAGTTCATGATTCCAACGTCAGATTGCCGAGGATGGGTGGTACAGAGGCTGAAGTAGGTTAATATTCTTTAGATATCCTTGCAGGTCTGTAGTGGGAAACATTTGTGGAGGACTCACATAAATCATAGAACCTATTTATGAACTCTGATGAAGAGATGCTGGAAAAGGTCTTTCCTATTCTTGCTTTTAGGGAGGATGCGGAAAAGATTATTGAGTGCCCAATCCAAGTGGACACAAATATGTAGCAAAGCGACTGGATTGTAAAGCATCATTTAATTATGACCAGAGGCTTCAACACTAAGAAGATAACAATGGAGGAGTTCTGACACACATGGTATCAACTGGACCATCAATTCAAAGTTATTATCAATGGCGATGAGAATAAAGAGGTAACAGATCAATCCTGGAAATTATATAGGGAGGTAGGGGCTAATAGTTTGAAGCTGGTCTTTAATAATTATGCTTCCTATTATTGTGTTTGATGGCTTTGTTTGAACCAGAAGGTTTCACACTTTTTCCTTAAAAGTTCATTTTATAAATATTTAGCTTTGAATGGATAGTGACTAAACAAATAATCATGACCAATGATTTCAATTAGATCTATTAGTCCAAATTTTATTCTGATTTCTACTATATTATTATGATTTAATGTTATAATCCAAATCTACCATACTTTAGGAAATTAATGGAAGAATGTTTTTCATCCTAGTATTTAAATTGTATTTGGTGAATCACTTATGGAAGTCAATATTTACCTTTAAAATATATTTCATAAATAAATAAAGAATATAATAAAAATGGAAGAGAAAAAAATTTTAAAAATAAAATACATAAAAGATACTTCATTAGATAAATAAATATAAATTTAGATAATATATAAATCCATTTTAAATTTTATAAAAAACCCACATGAACTATTTTTAAGTAAAAAAAGAACTTCATTAGATATAAAGTTTCATCAGTGGTCACAAATTCCCATTGAGACCAAAGAATGATCCATTTTAAAGGCAGAAACAATGTATGAATAATAATTAAAAACATATTAGTAACATAATATTGTATAATCAGTATTAAAAAATAAAGTATTAAAAGGGAGGAAGAGATGGGTAGTGGATGATCTGACACGTTGACTTAAGACATGCACTATTGAATGAATAATATATTTTTATTGTAAATTAATGGAATAATATCCTAGGTTCATACCATAATGGTTTTAGTCTAGATAACAAAAATCATGGTTTCTATAATTCCACTATTATAACATGATATTACTTATAACGACATACACCTAGTATGAATTAAATAATACCACAATAATAATTAGTGTGGTTATATATATGAAAATATTGAAAAAATATGATTATAAAGAACAATATTACATAATTATAGTAAAAATATTTCTAGAAGTCCATGATAAACCCTTTAATTTAAAAAATAAACAAAAATGAATATTTTATCTTACAAAAGAATCAATAGTGGTCTAATATATTGTAATACGAAATTTATATTGATAGTAGAATTGTTTTTTCCTTCATAATATAAAGTTCATGAGGTAATCTAAACTCGTAAGTCTTTTACATGATAAAGAACTAAAATTTAAGAATGCGTTGTGTGTAAGTTAGTCAAATAAAGAAAGTTGAATTAAGTAGTTACCTGAAGCAATCATTCTCTTAAAATAATGTTAATTTATTATAAAATTATGTAACTATACAACCATTATTTAAAAAATTGAAACACAATAAATGAGATAAATTAAATGGAATTTCAATAATTTTGACAATCACATTAACTGGGAGAATTATTTAATATCATTGTTTCATTATAAAAATATTAGAGAAGTTATTAAAATAAATGGGATTTTATTGACTAAGAAAATTAATATAACAATCATGTACTGATATTTTCTCTTCTGATCCCAATTCTTGTAACCAACTAACTAATTTCCATCATAACACAGAAATCACAAAGTACAAGATCATGAGATATTTCAATTTAAAAAACACTCGATTCGCCTAAAATAAAAACAACAAGAGATTAGTCAAAATCCATATATAAAACAATATTTATTGGGAAACAAAGTTAAATAATCTAAAGAAACTATTTGATAATCACATAATAATAATGGAAATATGAAACTATGGAAAATAAAAATCTATTGAACCACAAAGAGATCCGTCACTTGATGCCTCTAAAATAAGAACAACAATGATAAATGAGTAAAAATATACATCTAATACAACATTTATAGGGAAATAGTTTTCAATAATATAAATAAACCACATAAAGTCAAATCTAAAATGCTAGTAGAAAACTGAAAATGTTAAAATAAAATACCCTCGAAATATTTATATAGAATTTTTTTTCAATAAATAAGAGTAAAAAATAATATTGGTCAAACAATGTTTATAAAATTAATCCAATAAGTTAACATGACTAGAATGTGAAATTTTATTTACTATAGGGTATGTAAAAATTTATAAAATGTTGATAATATAATAATATAGGTATGCTGAAACTATGGGAAAAAAATTCTATTGAACCATGAATGATCTAATCTTACTTTACTAGATATATGTTTTATAGTTTAAAGAATCATTCTTTTGGATGAAATGTTGGAGGTTCTAAAATATGAGTTCTAAAAATTGATTGTCAAGATATTGGAGATGTTCAAGTTTCAATAAAAATATCTAAGTTTCTTCAACTTGAATTTTACATGTTTACTATATTGATAAAAAGTTAATAACTATAACATGATTATTTTAAATAAAATAGTTGAGGACCTTATGATTAAATATAAAAATAACATTTCAGTGAAAAATTAAATAAATATACATTGATTTATATAGTAAAAAAACACATATAAAATTAAAATATAAGAGAACTATCAATGTATATAGAAATTAAAATAAAACTTTACCAAATAATATTACTGATGAAATATTAAATTAGTTTTAAAACTCATGAATACTAATATCGATGTCATCATTGAGGGATTTTCCAATAATAAAAGTTTCTTCTATAATGAGAAATGTTAATAATATTAATTCATGAATATAATATTTTCCATGATAAAGGATTATACAATATGGGGTCACTTTTATAAAATAAGAAATATAAATAGTAGCTGTAACCAACTTTCCAGAATCAATATATCATCTGTAATTAAATATCAATTTAAGAAAATTCATAAATTGAACTTATATATAATTTAACAAACTATTCATAATTTAAATTTAATAAACATAGTAAAATAGAACTAAACATTTTTTCCCAAAATATAACAAAAAATATAAGTAAGTTGAAAAATATATTACCATAAATGTTTAAAAGAATCCCCACATTAAAAATTTCACCAAATTTAAAATGAAATATATAATATAAATAATTATTCAACATGTGTGTGGATACATGCCTCTCTTAAAATTAAGATAAATTGAAGAGAATAAATAAGTCCCACAAATAGCCCCTTACTGAACATCCAGAGACCAATATAATTTTTTTGAAACAAATTGATTAAAAAAGAATCATATCCAAATATGATAGTAGTAACAAATAAATGGTCCAAATAAGTATAGAATTAAATAGTGATAGTTTTGAGGTTCTAAAATAATATTTCTAATAATTGATGGTTAATATGTTGGAGATTTTTCTTTAGATTTTCTAGTTTCTATAATTATATCTAAGTCGCTTCTAGATGAATATAACCCATTTCATATATTGATAAAAATCTAATAACTAAACCATGACTATTTTAAAAAAAATTAATGACCTAATGATTAAATATGAAATTTTTTTTTCCTTGAATAATAAAAAAATTGATTTACATGGTAAAAAAAATACATAGAAAATTAAAATATAAGGGAATCATCAATTCACATAAAGATTAATAGAAAAAATTACTAAATAAGTTTTCTGATGGAATAATAATTTTGTTTTAAAATTTATGAATCTTAATATTGACATTATCAGTGAGGGATTTTTCAATACTGTTTTTCGACTCTATATGAAGAAAGGTTAATAATTTTAGTTTATTACTAAATTATTTACCATGATAAAAGGTTATACCAGACGGGGGCCATTGCGATGAAAATAACCACCATCCTCAGTAGCTGCAACCCACATTTCATAATAAATATGTCATATGTAATTAGATATCAATTTAAGAAAATTAATAAAGTAAAATTATATATAACGTACTAAACTATATAGAATTTAAATTTACTGTCAATATTAAATTAGGACTAAAAACAACTTACTTTTTCTCAAAATATAACACAAAATATAAGTAAATTAAAAATCTAATAACTGCAATTTTTTAAATAACACCACATTAAATATTTCATCAAATTTAAAAGTAAATATGAAAGATAAAATGAAATATTGGATGCATGATATTGTAAATCATCACCTCAAAAATATAGAATTACATTGATATAATATTTTATTCAAGAAAGTTCATAGGCAAGAAAAAATTGAAAATATGTAATTTCGATTAATTTTAGTAAATCCTACCTCAATAGATTGTCAACCTGTATAACAAAAAAACAATCATCACTACAATTAATGATTGGATTTGTAAAAATTAGAGTTGAATGGGTAAAAAATAAACAATAATTTATAGGGAAAACAACTAACTTATGCATATTAATAAAAATTAGAAAATAGGTTCAAACATTTTTAAATTGAATATGTATTTTTAAAAGGAGAATATACCATATGAAATTGTTGAGATTCACTGACTAATTTAAAGGCCGATTAGAATAATATGTGAAATTGTAATAGAATGGATCGATATAGGATCAAGCTTTAATTGACAACTTAGTGTAGATCGGGGAGATGCTACGCAGCGAAGGAGAGTAAGAACGAAGTGTCACAAATCTGGTAGTATAAAACCATAAAAAACATTGTAAATAAACATTGGTGGGTTATAGTATTCATGCAGTGTAAGGGGACCAGATCCACAAGGTATATGGAGATATATTTCAAGTGGATAACCACAAAATGAGGGCAAGGGAACAAGGAGAGGGGGGGGGGGCAGGGGGAGGGGAGTTGATAGATAGAGGGAGATGAAGAGGGAGATGAGGGAGCGATGGGAATGGAGGGAGCATATTAGAAATGGATAAGAGAATAGAGAGTAGGGGAGTGGGTGGAACTAGGTATAAAGGGACATAGAGATGGAGAGGGAGACAAGGGAGTGGGGGGAATAGAGGGAGCATGATAGAAAAAGAGGGTTAGTAGGGAAGGGAAAAAATGGAGGGGTGATGGGTATCTGAGGATGTGACCCATGTAAATGGATCCATTAGTTTTAGTAATAATAATAAACTTTTATACCAAGTGATATTATCCTAGAAAAAATTTAAAAAATTTTATATTTTTATTACATCTCACAATAATGGCACACAACTCAGAGAACCTTTTGGTTTAATTTCATCGGGGACTAGCTAAATAAAATATTTATTTTACAAAACATGTGAACATTTTTACATAATAAAACTTTTATAAACTCCCTTTTAGACTTCCCAAAAGTTATACCTGATATTAAGAAACTATGGAATGTAAATATAAAAAATAGGTGAGGTAAAACCCATAGTAAGTGACAACTTATCAATATGTCATCATGTTTAGAACATTGGCATTTAAGGAAACATGAGCATGGGAGAAATATATTATTAAAAATCATGTAACAAAAATATCTATCTATAAGGAATGATATAATGAAATTAAATCTCAAATTATCAAACATATACCATGTAAAAGTGTGGGGAATCATGAGATATTAATCATGACTCCTGGAGCATAATCCTAGGTATAATATTTTGATCTAAGAGTGTAGCATAAACTAAGTATAGAAATCAAATTCCATGGATATGCACTAATACATTCATCACATATTAGGATTAGGATAATCACCCATGTAACTTCTTGGGCTTGGGATAATCCTCATTTATACCCATTAACTTGGGATAAATCCTCCTATGTACCCCATGACTTGGGATAAATCCTCCTATGAACCCTTTGTGTTGAGATAAATCCTCCGATGTACCCTTTGGCTTGGGATATATTCTTATATTTTCCCTTTTACTTGGGATACATCCTCATGTATACCCCTTTTCTTAGGATAAATAATCATTTAATCCCTTTGGATTGGGATAAATCCTCACATGTACCATTTTCTTTGGATAAATCCTCCAATATATGCTTTGACTGGGGATAAATTGTCCCATGTACCCTTTTGACATCATGAGATATAAAAGTTATCAATGAATTTAAGTGATATAAAATATCCCACCAATAATTAATTCAAATATATGCTTTCCACTTGAAAAAATCTTTCATCAGATGACTAAAAAACCATGGAATGAAAAATGGGTTTCATAACCTTTCCAGATGGTATCACCAAAAAATTACATCAAGAATGTGAACTATTGATATTAAAAATCTAGTCACTCGAAAGAGTATTTCATAAGGAAATTTAGAGGGTTATTCATTAAAAATAATTTCCAAGTAAATATATCCTTTATAGATAAATATGAAAATGTCGGTAAAATCATAAAGTAATTTTTAAAATCTACTTTTATTTTTAGAATAAAATTAGAAGATATTGTCATTTTGAAAAATCATTTTTTTTAAAAAGTTGAAGTGAAAAATTTGAAAAATATTTACTTATAAAAGTAACATTAAATAGTATAGCCTTAAAAAATACGTAAAGGTTTAAAAAATAAACGTGGAGTCAAATATAGAATATTTTATTCCAAAAAGATATAAAACCTTTTTAATAGCTTGAAATAGATTTTTAGAAAACTCAGATTGTAAAAAAAGTTGAAATAATTACATTTAAAAAGAATAAAATTAAAATATAAAGGCTATATGATAAAAATCATAATTATATTTCAGAATATAAAAGAAAAAATTAGTGGGAAATGATAATATGGACCAGGAGAGGAAACCATCATTAATTAGGATGAGGATTATTCTTAAGAATGATATAATTTTTGAGAAAAAAATTCATCAAGGTAAAATATTTGAATGAAAATTAATTATCCCCATATAAGAAAAGGGAATACAATGAAATAAAATCGTTTTATGGAACAAACCAATCTCATAAGAAATAAATTTTAGAAGACTCATTATAAATTAAAGAAGATAATTGAGTAAACAAAAAATATTACAACTTTGGTATCTTTTAAATTGAAGGAAATTTAAAGAAAGAACATTAAACAACTATTAAAAACCCATTAATTTTGTAAAAAATAATTCATTAGGTAGTAATAAAATCATAAAAGAAATTTTGGTGTGCAATTTGAAACCTGCCCCATAGATTTGGAAATGATACAAAAGAAACCCTTTTTGTGGTCCTAATCCATTCTACACACGCTCCTAACTTCCTAAATAATCAAATTATGTTTAGTATATACCTTCTTAGTAATGTTATTAAAATGTATTTTATATTTATAATTTACTTTTTTTTCATATTCTAATTATTTATTATATATATTTTTCTTATGTTTGTATTAAAATAGAATCGGTGTTGGCCTATTTTCGTAATTTTAGAGATCAAAGATGATATTTTACTAATATGTTAAATAAATATTATATCCATTCAAGGGACATAAACAATTAATTATTTTCTTTATAAATTATAATAATGTTATTATTTATTTTCCTATAGTCATCCACAATAACTTTTAAGGAATTGATTACGAAGGTGGTTAAACTGACCCAAACCCGACCTTACCATAATTCGATGGGTGAGTATGGTTAAAAAACGGTTTATTTTAAAATAATACCATCATAATAGAATCCCAATAATATTATTTATATATTTTTATGGGTTTTAATATTATTTTAATTGGTGTTTATAAACAATGAAAATAAAGATGAAAAAAATGTTACTTCATGGATCCGGTATTTCATCCAACACATGACCATAATTCTTTTGTTCTTCTATGTGAATAAAAAGGAATAAATAATGGGGTTTCCATTAATATAATAAAACTTTAGTAAACTTATTATAATATGGTCATTATATAACTATTGTTTTGATTATTTTTTAAGGGAATGCATAATAATAAAAAGATTAGGATTAAATAATACTCACTTTAGGATCTTGAACATTCTCTTGAAAGTATACTTAGAAATCAAGGACTTAAGATACCTTATTGTGACCATAGGATAATGAATATTATATAGATTTATAGTAGGAGAGAAATTTTATTGTTTCCGGATTAAATTCAAAGTAATGGGTGTGGCATGAAAGGATGAAAGTTTCCCCTTTTATAAGTGAATAAAATGAAATTTTTTAACACCCATTATTTTTCAATAATAGAGTGACACTATTAAAGGGTTAATGGTTCCAAAAGCTTGAAATAATGGAGTGTGGAGTGATATAAGGTCATGATTTCCTCTATGAATCATTTTACCACATAATTTATACGTATTTATTGGCTAAGTATATGCATTTTATGTTACATTAAATATTTTAAAATATTATATTTTAATTAAAAACCTATATATGATATTTTAGAACATAAGTAATATTTTATCCAAAATAATTTATAAATTATTCACCAGTATATTAAAATTAATTTTTAAAAATTTAATAAAAATAAAATGATTTAAAATTTAAAATCAATGGGTCTAAATTATCTTTTATAGGAAACTTTAATTTTAGTCAAAAATATTAAGTTACCTTGGGTTAATATTTGTTACCCTCGTAAAATGAATATTTTTTATAGAATAGTACTCTTATAAATACTGTATATTTTTTAAAATTAAATTCATCTATTTTATATTAATAATCTAATATTATGTTTAAAAATATAAAAAATTAAATTATTACAATTTAATTTTAAAGGAATGTGAAATAATATTAAGAACACTTAATGATTAAAATGAAAATTTTCTATAGAAATAGTTTTTCATAACATTATATTTTTTATTTAAAAGTTACTTTTCTCTTATTTAGAAATTGAATTTCGTTAAATGGAGACAAAATTTGGATTCATCACAACTATATTTGGTAAAAAGGCTCATATTATATTTTTGGCAACAAGATAATTACCATGATTAATTTTTAATCAAGACCTATAAATGTAAAAATGGTTAAATAAAGAGTCTATAATTTTTAAAAATTAAAAGGTCACACAAACCCTATAGAAAGAATTGTTAAGAATTAAAGTTATACTAATATTTCTTGGAAACCATTTATATACATAACTCACCTAACTCACCCATCCCTCCTAACTCACCTAACCTACCTAACACCCTTTTGATTCCTTTCTTACACCATACCCAAATCTAGTTTCTAAGAAAAATACCCTCTTTCTAAACAATAAAAGGATCTCACTCCAACCCATTATCTCATTAATCTCCACCCAAAAGGTAATTTGTCAAGAATTTATCTTCCCTATACATCTATAAAGTCATTCCCAAGATTTCCTAATGTTTTGTGGAGTTCTCCCAAGATTTAAGAATCTACTTAACAAGGTAAGGGTTATACTCCTCTTTTTGGATTCTATTACTTATTTTTTGATAATCCCCATGAGTTTCAATTTATTATATATTAATATGTTAATAATGAATCCTTTAATGTTAAAATGATTCCATATTTATTGGAGACTACCCTTACTTCTCATTAAACCCATTATATTTTTTTTGTATAACTATGATGCTCTCGAAATTAGTCCCTAATTCTCCCCATATTCCTTTAAATTCAATTACTTCTTTCGTTAGAAGACTTTTTATTTCCATGTGAGTATGATTTAGCTTATTTATAATAAATATTTAATTTTCTTAATGATTCATTATTGATGAGATACTATATTTATCTCCCATTAATCAATTCATAATACCTTTTCTATAGTTTTCAAGAAGCCAAAACCATTACTTGATTTTCCATCTTTATGTTCTGAATACTTAGCTCTAATATCATTCATGTGTATCTTTATAATTGAAGTTTATATAATGTTTTTATATGAAAAGGTTCTGAAATATTAAACTACGATAGTTACATTTGTTATATATGAGGTCAAATATTGTCCAGGTTAATGGAAATTCAATGTAAGGGTTTCTTCACAAAATTTCCATCTTTGAGACACATTTTGTTTTATGCACCTAATTACATTTAAATTGTGTATATACTATGTATTGGTTATATAAAATCATGAATGATATTTATCAAGGTATTTTAACTTAAATTTCAGGCTCTCTCTCTCTTTAAATGGGTTTTATTAGAATGTTTATTTTGTTATAATTGGGTTTCATGTCAATTTGTCTTCACTAAGATTTGTTTTAATGTTATGAACCAATTTATTATCTCTGTGGTGTATATACTCCCGAAGAGTGTATTTTGGAATAATAAATTATTTAATGAATTATATTTAAAAAATAAATATGTTTTTTCAATATTCTAATGACTTTTTATTAAAATAAAACTACAACTATGTAACACCCCAAGAGTTTAATATATTATTACCATTAAATAAGTCAATGCATTTGATAAAATGCTTGAGAAACAACACCAAACTCAAATAGAAGAGTGATATATTTGGATAAATTATAATTGTTTTAAATATTACTCTTAAAAGAATTAATTTTAGTTAATGGGAATTAATAGGAGGAACTAATTTATGAATTCTTTGATACTTTTAATATGAATTAAAATAAAATAATTTAATTGAAATGACTAATAAGATTATTTATTAATTATAAAAGTAATTTTCTAAAAAAATTTCATTTTATGTGATAAAAATTTACCCGGAAAGCTCAGTCAGAGGAAGACCTCTGATCATTTATTAACATAAAAGAAAAGTAAATCAAGTAAGTAAATCATATCAAGGAAGAAAACTATATATCATAGAAATCATCCCCATCACCATATCACTGATAGAAAGTTTCGTCTGCAGTAGCTGATTCCCACTATGAGCTTTCATAGTGCTTCAGAACCTTAGCATACTTCCTTCTCAGATTCATCTTTTTCAATGAGATAATATTTTTAGATGATTGCAATCCCTTCTTCAAACCATTGAAATCCCTAGAAAAATTCTCCCTCTTAGAGGCTGATCTGGTAGATATTGGGTTTAGTAGGTAGGAGTAATCTTTTCTTGGCCATATTCTTGGTGGAGCAGTCAAACAGTTTATTTTTTTTTCACTTTGAACAATATCACTACAAGATAGTCTGGAAACATCACTAGCATTTTCTTTGTCACTATCAGAGACATTTCTCCATTTTCCAGTGATGTTCACAGAATCAAACTTTTGGTATCCATCAATCCCACCAATCAACATACCCTCTGAAACTGACAAACATCCTCTTCCCGCCAATTGCAATTGCATATTGACATCAATCGGCTTGAGGCATTCAAGGGGAAAATAATTTCCACCAGCATCATGGGACTCCTTTCCAAGTGTAAACTCACTCACTGTAGGCTGAGGAAAGGGAACAAGCTGCATATTATCATAATCATACCTTTGCGAGACTTCTTCTATAGGAGGATACCTCTCAGTCTCTAGTACCTCAAACTGATTATAAGTGGAAACATTAACCAACTGTAAATGGACACTTCTTGTAACATTCGGTAAAGCATGCTTCTAGCCCCCAAAATCCAATTTCAGATGATCAAAATCTTCCTTCACAGACCAATTCATAGAAGGTTGCACTGACTTCACCATATCAACATACACATGAGTCTGTAAAACCTCACATTCCACATCCAGATGAGTCTGCTCATCCGCCCTCACTACTTGATCACAAGAAACCTACTTTACAGCGTGCTTCGTGACCTCTGGCTCCAGAGCCTTCCCTTCATTTACACTATCATAAGATGTCCCATGCAGAGAAATCCCAGGATGAACCTCCACCAAAAATTTCTCCATTCCATTATCGCTAAAGCAACTGGAGCCCAATTCCACTGCTTGTGACTTCCGGATCAAATTCCTGCCATGACAGACTAACACAAGATGACCAAATCGATGAAAATTAACACAGTATCTCATCCAAGACTCGAAGATGACCTCATTTTTCCACAAGAATTATTCCCCATCCGTGATCCATACCCAATTCATGGGTGGCCTCGCAACGTCCACTTCAACACATATTCTTGGACAAACAGGATGACGCAGGACCTCTATTCTCCGATCAGAACAGATGTATCTTCCAATCATATTCCTAATACACTCAATATAGATGGATTTTGAAAAGAAAGAGGGAGACTATAGAGACTAACCCAAGTTGCGATTGTAGATGGATAACACCACATGTGAAAATCAAAACACCAATGAAACAGAAGGAAGGAAGCTTCGTTGCATATTAGGGATGACCTAGAACAGAAGATGACAAGTTCTTCCTCTAATCAAAACCAAATCATAATGTGATGCCGATCAAGAAACCCGACCACCACACACTCCTATAGCTTCCAGGAACTAAATATAAAATGATCAAATTCATCAACCAATGGTTGATGATGGTGAAACCTAGAAACTAGGGTGAGCTTGCAAAGGTCTGTGGTGCAAGTGAGATCCACCAGGGATAGAGGGATATGAGGCGCATCCTGAAATATATTGGGGACTTTCGGGGACAATGAAACCTTCAGGAAGGGAGGAAGAAAATCAGGATTTAATAACAACGAGAAGGAGTCTCTCTTTTCATGCATATGATCTTGTGAGACTCCCCCCTCCGATTGGGTGGAGGGAGCAGAACCACACTGCATTAGGGTTATTCCATGGTCGTGAGAGAACTCATGATTTCATGCCTCCTTTTGGTGTGATCTGATAAAAATTTATATTTTAAGAAAAATATGATTAATGATAAATTATATTTTATATTAACAATTAGTTAAAAAAATGTTTATTATAAATGATATGAAATAAGGAATATTTTAGTTAATATTTAAAATTTTTATTTTCTAACAAAAATAGTTTTTCATTACATTTTATGATTTTATTCAAAAAAAATTATGTAATGCTGAATTTTCAATCAATAAAATAAACTTTATTTTACAATTCATCATTTCAAAATTGACTTAGCAAGAATTTTTGAGAATTTTCTAAGAAGGTTTATTTTATTTGCAAAATGTGGGATTTATACAAAATATAATTTCCACAATTTTATCACCCTATAAGAATAAAATAAAATATATAGAAACCATTTAAATAATAAAATATGAATTTTTTGAATAAAATTATTAATTTTAAAATATTGTTTGATCTTACAAAACCTATAACAAACATTTTTATAACTAATTAAAATTTTACTTTAATATAAAAAAGATTTCGCTCTTTTCTTTGAACCAAATATTTTTATAAGGATATTTTTTTTATTTAAGTGAAATAAACATAACCATTAATATTTATTTATAATAAATTTATATATTTCATAGAAATCAGTGTCCAAGATAATTTTATCATATATATAAATTTAAATGTGAAAAACTTTATTTCTCCAAAAACTGCTTTTACAAGATTAAGTGTATTTATTTTAAAATTAATATTTCACAAATTCATTAATATTATTTAATAAAATAATTTTTAAATTTAAATTTATAAGTGTAAAATTAGTTTAAAAGGTCCATCTGAAAAATTTTCATTAAAACTAATTACTAAGGTTAAAAATTGCTAAACAAGGAAAGAGTAAAAGGGGTAAAATTGAGTTTAACCAAGTGTAAAAGTTATAAAAATTTAAAAAACATTCATATAATTGAATGGTTGAAATTTATATCAACTAATTCATGTTTCCCATAAACATTTTAAATTTTTTATACATTTAAACGAGAATAGTGTCATGGAATTATTGAAGATGTAAGGGTTACTCCCAATATACCCTTCCATTCACTTATAAAAATTGAATATATTTTCCACTACAAGTCACACCTTAACATATAATTACTCCTTAAATTTTTTAAATTTTACACTCCCTATAACCCTCTACCGTGAAACTAATCCCATGGTCACTCATAGACATTCTACTCCCTTCAAATTTAAGGAGATTTTCATGGAAGATTGAAGTATCCAAAGTGATTATTATCGACTAGTTTGTTTTATAATTAATTATATTCATTAAAAATTATTATATATAAACGAACATAATTAAATTATTATCATTTATATAATTAGTTTTCTTATATTAATTTAATTGTAAATATTTATTCATATACTCCATCAATTAATAAAAAAAACAGTTTTTTGTGCGTTGTGTAGACTACTGCCTCCACATCCTGACATGTTTAGTTCTCTTTCACTATGTAAAAAGGTTGTATATAAGGATGTTATTAATGGATAAATATTATGTTTAATATATCAATATGTTTTTATGACATATTATAGAACCTATCAATGATTTTATCAACAAATGATCATCGATAATTTGATCACTTAAAATAAGCGTGCTAAGAGGATAACCTTTTATTTAAATTATATACATTATCATATCATTTTTATTCTTATAATTACTCATAATTATTATATATTATATTAATAAACACTAAATATTTTTATTTAATAAATTATATCAATGTACTTTAGTGGATGTTAGGTTAAGAGGTAAGGGTTTTGGGTTCAATTACCATTCATTTAGACAAGTACTGTTTTATGTTCCTAATTTCATTTATGTGGTGAATATACTGACCATTTTAGATATAATATCTAAATTATGTTATAATAATGGTATTTTATGTTCCATTATTAGCCCCCTCTCTCAATGAATTTTTATTAAAGTGTTACTCAATCTATAAGTGTTTTATTGGCCTCAATTCTGATTGTTTAAGACATAATAAATTTTCTTCACCATGTTTCTTCTATATAGTGTATTTACTACCCATGGATACTTTTTTTATAAAAATTATTATATTTTATTTGATTTAATATATAAATCATGTTCTCTTATTAAAGTGTCTATTAATTCAGCTATTCCCCCAATAATGGGGATTTTTTGGTTACTCAATTTTCATTTATTTAGTTATGATCATTCTTTAAACTTATTTCATATATATTGGGAACATTATACTAGTTGATTGTATTATGTGGTATTATTTAATTATTTTACAAGGATATAAAATCCTACCATATAAATACTTTGTCAAATATTTCTCACTTCTTAGGATATATTATTTTGAAACCACCAACTGTCTTTCTCCAAATGAATTATGATCATGTTATTCTGGTATTTACTTTGACATATACTAATTATTCTTTCTAGTGTGAAAATCACATTTTACATAACTTATATTAGATTATTTAAACCTATAAATTATTACATTATTTTAATATGGAGAAATGTTTTGATGTACCATATATTTTTATTTCAATAAGGATAATTATTTGAATGTTTAACCATCAACCATGTTCTTCCAGATGGGTTATGATCATGTTATCCCTTATATTTACATGGGAGAAGTATTGGAACTATATAGGATTTTATTTCAATAAATATTATTATTTGAAAGGTTTATTATGTATTATTTATTTATTTTATATTATTTTTAATATATTAGACTTAAAAAAGTGATGGGTGGGACCTAAAATTATATAGCCCTTGGATGTATTGATAGGTATCACGAGAAAAAACATGTTGGGTTTTGGGGTATAATTCTTCCTGTAATAGGATAGTGTTTTGGTATAGGACTTTGATATATGGATTTCTTTATTGCAGTCTCAATGAAAATTAACGAGTCTTAGACTAAGGCCTTGACATCAGGTTTTAGATGTTCAAAATTATGTATTCCATCTTTATGTGATAGGATTTTTAATATCTTTTTTTGTTATATTCATGGGTATAACATTATCCAAATTTAATATTGATTATGGATATATGTTTTATACCTATTAAAACTATAATATTTATTCCATGTTTATGGCATGATTACTTTAGATATATGTTTCCCTTACTAAGAGGTTGAGATAAGCACTTCTTATGTTTCTATTTACCCAGGTCATAGAGAAAATTATTACACATGATATGTTTAAAAGGATAAAATGCATGGAATAATTTATAGGAGATGTTAACAACTTTTTATAAATTAATGAGTTTCATATATAATTTATTTTTTTCAATTTGATACAATGTTCATTGGATTTATCAGTTTATGTTCTGTATTAATTTTATAAAGTGCTAAACCTGAAAATATTCTTCAGATGTAAGAGATTAAGTAATCATTTTTGTGATTTTTTAATTAAGGATGATTATATCTAAGATTTCATAGTTGGAAAAAAATAAAATATATAAATGCTGTGTTTATGAAAATATACATGAGTGTTTGTCTAGGGTGTCTCATTTGGTATCAAAGGAAATGTTTATATAACTTTAGAGATTAGGATATTTATTTGGGATAATTTAAGGTTTGATAAGTTAGGGTTGATCATATGTTAAATAGTCTAGATAAACCATTGGAAAAAGTATATGATTTATTTTTAAGATAATAATTAACATTTTTTTAGATTAGGATAAGATAACTTTAGTGAAAACCCAAGGAGTAATTCTAAGCACTGGATAACATCTTGATGTTTTGATAAAGTATATATTATAAGAAATTTCTTAGAAATATATCCATGCCTAGATACTAGAATGTGAATACAGCTGTGGAATATATTCACCTAGGGGTAATCACCAAGAAAAGGTTTAGCTAAGCATTGTCTCAATCATCACACTGATGCATGATGGGTGGGACTAATAATGCACACCTATAAAGATTATAGTTGGGGATACGATTTGGTTAATCCCATTCTACATATGAACCATTATGAATGATTTAATAATGATGTTAACTAATTTGATAAGATAAAATTATAAAAAAAGACCACACATAACCAAGGATTAAACCTAGAGAGTCATTAGTTTATATGAAAGTGTCCTATGTTAAATTTTTTTTATAAGGGATGAAAAATTATGGTTGATGTTTTCATATCCATATTTTGGATATTATCATAACCATTTTTCTTTTAATATATAGTTTACATAGGATAAAAAAGTTTAATATGATAATGTATGTATATAAAAATCACTATGTCTTGTAGTAGAATAAGGTAGCATATATAAATGTATATGAATTTTAATATATTCCTATTATGATGAAAAAGAAGAGTTTCATAGTCTTACCCATTCATGTGTGGTTAATATCATAATGAAAAACAATTCTTGACACTCTTAGAAATTTTAATTTGTGAATTGATATATATCGATGAAATTTTGGTATATTTTATATATTATTAAGGATTATGTAATGATTATTCTTCAGTATTTCAACTTTAAAGGTTCAGAAACATATATTAAATAGTATTAATAAATTTAAGAAGTGATTTTATGAAAAGGGTGTATTTTTGGATAAATATTTAAAACAAATGTTTGAGTTATGGATAACTCTTAGGTTCAATATATTCTTAATTTTGTGGTAATAAAGGGTTAATTTATTTTGATGAAGTAATTTAGATAATAACTGGTAACATTGGGTCTGATAATTGATTTATGATATTTTTGGAGAAGTTCATCTCTTTTTTGGGATTATGATATATAACATCTAAGTGTGGGACCTTATAAAGTAGTGGTTAATATCTTTTTAGGGATAAATTAGAGTTAACTTTTGGAGGAATATATAACTTATTTTAGATTAATGTCGTGGAATTAAAATTGGTTTTGAGAAATGAATGTTATTTAGAGTATATGAACATAGTAATGACTAATGTTGTTTGATAAAGGATAAGTTTGATTTTAAGAGCATATATTTCCATGATTATTAGGTTTAGAATATTTTATTAAAGTTCATGGTAATTTGGGATCTCAAATTTATGAATTAGGTTAATAATTAAAAGAAAACCCAATATAAAATAGTCTAGGTTAAACCAAGAATTTTATATGTTAAACTAAGAGTGATTTAGGTTGAACAGACTCTGATACAAATTGAGTTTCATGAATAATAGAATAACATTATTGCATTATAAAGTGAAAATTGAAGTTAAATTTTCTTCTCTTTATTTATGATATTAATCTTATAATTATCATCACTCATGTTAAATCTCTTATTTTCAGTAATGGATAAATCCTAATGGAACCAATATAACAATGGATGTCATGGAAAATGTAGAAATTTTACTAACAAACTGCCTAACAGGATAAGGTATAGAGTAAACAATATTTAAATTCTTCCAAATTAGATATCAATAATTATGATTAATATTGTGTACATATTAAAATCCCAAACACACTAAGTAAGATAAAGATGGAGTCTCATGAAAGATCCACTAATGAAGATGATAGAGGAAAAAATATTCAATTTCCTATATATAAAAACTGTGATAAGAAGTATGGGGTAATATCCTTAAGGGGACAACTAAATGAAATATGTGTGGAGTTAAAGGTCATAAAATTCACAAGTATAAGGAAGAATGAGAAGCTATAAAAATTTGTTTCTTCAATTTCAAGAGTGTTGATAATAATGAAAATCAATGTCCCAATACAAGGGAAAATGAGGGAGATAGTCACCAAGAACCATATGATCTAGGAATAGCCTATGAAAACAATACTAATGAATAAAATTGTGATTTTTTACTCTAGATTATCTAGATTTATAGGCCGTATAATTTTTCACCAAAAACTAGATGTTGACTAATAAATAAAAACCCAAAGTGGTATGATTATCATAAAAATCATTTTAAGTGTTTTGGGAAGTTATTACCTATCGATATAAATCAATATTATTTTATATAATTTGATTTGAAATTTGGAATGAGTAATATCCCTTTATAAAGCTCTTATAATAACTTTAGATATAAATAAATTTCATTCCCCATCCAAAATAATCCCATGATCTTCTTGTATTGTATGATTAATTATGATTTCACTATATAAATTTCTCTAACAATATGAGTCAAATAGAGAGGATGTAATTTATTAAGTAAGAAGAAAATAATACCACAAGATTTTAATATATTATTACCTTTAAATAGGTCAACATGTCAATATATTTCATCACATGCGACATCAAACTATAATTTAAGCATGATATATTGAGAAAAACTATAAATTTTAATGTATGATGGTTAAAACTGAGATGCTGAATTAGTTGGAATCAATAGGAGTAGCATGTTTATGAATTATATTCAACATTTAATATGAATTAAAATAAATTAGTTTACCTAAAATGAATAATAAGATCATTTATTAATTAAAAAAGTATTTTTCTAAAAAAATCCTTTTATACGATACATATTTCTATTTCAAGAAACATTTGATCAATGATAAATTATATGCGATATTAATAAATGATGAAAACAAATTTATTTAGTAAATGATATTAAATAATAATAATATCAATTAATATTTTAAAATGTGATTTTCCAAAAAATGGGTTTCATTATATTTTAAAAATAATGAAATTAAACTCATTTTATAATTCCTCATACAAAATTTATATATTATGAATTTTTTAACATTTTTTAAAAATGTTGATTTAGTAAAAAAATGTGGGATTTTCAAAATTATAATTTATATGATGTTGTCATTATTTAAGCATAACCTAGAATATTTAAAGCCATTTTAATCAATAAAATATGAATTTTAAGAATATAATTATTCATTTTAATATATTATTTGAACATAAAAACCAATAAAAATCATTTTTTTAACCAATTAAAATGTTACATTAATATAAATATTAATTTTAGTATTTCAATTGAATCATGTAATTTTCAAGGGAAATTCATTTTTATCTTTCATTTAAAGACTCAAAACACTGTTTTTTATTTTAATATATCGAAGTTTTTCATTGGAATCATTATCCAAGATAATTGAATCTTATATAAAAATCTAAAGTTAAAAAACTTTATTTGTCAGAAATTCACTTTTACAAGATTAGGTGTGTTTGTTTTAAAATTAACATTTCATGCCTTTAGATTTTCTATTTGATAAAATAATATTAAAATTATAAATCATAAGTATCTAATTATGTAAAAATGTTAATATTAATCTTTTTAATAAAAATTAATTACTATGGTTAAAAATAAATTTCCAAGATTGAATTTAAAGGGGTAAATTGAGTCTAACCTAGTGTAAAAGTCCTATTTTTTTAAAAAAATGTTCCTATCATTTAGTAGGATATATGTTTCATAAAAAATACATATTTACCATAAATTTTTTCCATTTGATCCATTTAACATAGAATAGTGTCATGGAGTTTTTGAAAATGCAAGGGGTACGGCCAAAAAACCCTCCCCTTTAATTATAGAATGGTAACATCTATATTTGATGAAGAATGAATCTTGGTTGTCATCAATAATGATATAATAAAAATACAATGTAAATTTAAATCATTATGAAATTATGATCATCAATCCATGATCTCAATATTCACCAACAATCCTCCATTCTCTCCTTTCAATTATCAGAGTTATAAAGATGAACATGAGAAATGGATATAACTGTATATTTATAGAGGATATTAGTTTCATATTTTAAATTAAAATAAATAAATAAATATATCTAATTTATTTAATCATTTCACCCATGGTGGTACTCATTCCCAAAAATCAAAATATAAAAATATTATGTCATGAATAGGGTAAAACACACATTTCGGATCAAAAGGTAATTTCATATTTATTATCCAAGACTCCATTTAGAAGTTATTACTTTATTTCTATAAAACTATGCACATGTGTTACAATATATTAATTATATTTATTTTTTCAGTATCATGGCTCTCCAAGGATCATAATATCATGCCGTCTCAGATCCTGGAACCAAAAATATTTTTAGATATATTCCAAAGCTTTTAGTGAAAAAATTGGCATTACATTATACACACCATAGGTATTTTTGTCCTAGAAAGAAACAATTACAATGAAAAAATGAGTGTACTAAGATCTCATCTAGGTCTCCCACTCCTTATTTATCTCTTGAAGATTCCCATGCTGCCACTAGACACACATCAAGGTAATCACTCACCCATTGATGATCTTATCATGCCAATCCTAATTCTCTATTGGGTTCTATGAAAAGGTAACTCCATCATTGATGTCCAGATCACCCCCATCGATAGTATGTGATGTGTTGTGAAAATACCTCCTTAGCTATGAAATATAGAAGACATTATGTACCTGATATAACTGTGATGCTAGTTCCATGAAGTACACTACCTCACCTTCCCTACATAGTATCTGGAAGGGGCCAATGAATCTCATTGACATCTTTCCACCCGGGACAAATCTCTGTAATACATGTTAAGGTGATACCTTCAGGAACACATGGTATCCCTCCTCACACCCCAAAGGCCACCATTGTTGGTCCTCATAATACTTATGAAAACTCTAGGAATTCTTCTTCCACTCATGGATAATACGAACCTTCTTTATCATAGCTTAAAAAAACTCAGAGCCCATGAGTACTAACTTTCTTCGATGAGTCCAACATATTGGAAACCGATAAGGTCACCTCTAAAAATCTTCTAATGGTGCTATAAAAATGGTGGAATGGTATATATTGTTATATAAAACTCCACCAAGGGAAGGTGATTCTACTAACTATAACCAAATTACAACACATTGGCCTAAAACATGTCCTCTAGGACCTAAATAGTCCACTGAATTGATCCATCAGTATGGGGTTGAAACACCATGCTCAAATTAATATAAGTCCTAAATGAATCATGTAAACCTCTATATAATCGTGATATGAAGTGAGCATCATGTTTTGAAATGATCAATGTGTAAACTTGGTGAAGACAAAATATATCCTTAATGTAAAAGAATACCAAGATATCTAATGAATTGTTATCTTAGATAGATAGGAAGTGGGATGACTTAGTGATGTGGTCTATGATTACCCATATGTAATTTTTTAACACCCCAATATTTTGTGAAATATATTTTTTCAAATTAATTTAATCTTTTTGAGATTTAGAATTTCACGTAACATTGAAAATAGTTTATTTTAAAACACTATGTATAGATTGAGTTATACACAACAATAAATTATTATGCCCTATATGAAATATAATTTTTAACATGATCTATATGGTTGACTGAGGTTAGCATACATTACATTCAAGATTGACTTTCCTTGATGGGTTGCGTAACATGCAATAACGAGTTTTACCAAAAAATAACATATTATTAAAATGTAATCATTTAATATAATAAGATATAACCTAGATGTTATATTAATGGTTATGAATAGCATTGAATAATTTATGAAAATATATGGTTTACTAAAATATAATATTAATTTATAGGTTACCAATTAATTAGGAATGAATATGAAAACCGATTAAATATAAAGGAAAATATTATTATTATTATAAGATGTTTTACCCGAATAAAATAAATTAATTAGTTCGTGATATTAATGTAATATATATTTAATATATTCAATAAAATATTTTTTTATATTTATCTAATATATTTTATAGACATACGATAAGAACAAACCCAAATCTACGCTTAAAACCCTATATTTTTTTATAAAGGTATTTTTACCACCTCTTAATGGAGAACCCATTTTAAATCAAATTTTTGGAAGTTTTATAGATTTAATATGTAAAAAATAAACTTCATATTTGAAATATAAACATAAAAATTAGGTTAATGTAATTTCTTTGTATTTTTTTGAAAAGTTTTATTTTTAGATGAATAATGAAAAATACTAAATTTAAATTCGAAACTAATTTTCCATATAATTTATTTGTAAGGTTAAATTAAATTTTAAATTGGTTTAAAATTTTAAATAGATAATATTTTTATCAATCAAACCAATATATGTCATTGGAATCTATTTCAATTTTAAATTGAATATAAAAACAAAGAAAACTTTTGAACATTTTTACTTTAAAAACCCGCATTGTTGATCCAACTATGGGATTAAATATAAATTAATTTACTAAACTTATGTTATATAAATTTAGAAAAATAGATTCTATATTTGGAAATATAAAAATTTATAATGTATAATAAGTTCAAATTATTTTTTACCAAAAATATTAGTGAATGTAATTAAAATTAATTACATTGATCAAGCTAAAATTAAGCTTAACTAAGGACTAAACCTTAAAATTAAGGGCCTAAATGAACAATAAACATTTCCAAAATACATTTTATCAAAATATTTTCACCCTATCATAACTTTTATAGTCTTTGGATTATTATTTTATCCAATTGAAATGGAAAACTTAGTGGAATTCTTTTTCCAAAAATTAACAAAATCGCTACTCCTCCTCCACTATAAAATGACTCATCTCCTCCCACTTATTCACACATATCAAGACACATTGGATCAACCAATATATTCCCCAATAAATCCTCAAAACCCACCTCTAATCATATAACCCTCCTACTGGGCATAAATCAACCCAAGGAAGCCCTTTGTTGGAAACCAAAAGGAGTCACCCGAATAAGAGGTAACATTATTACTCGAGTTCTTTTATTTTATTTCCAATATACACCCCATAAACTCTTCTTATTCCATTATTGTATAAAAAATATAATCCTAAATATAATAATATTTGTTATGATAAGGTTTCAACCTACACTTATACAAACCTCCATATAATGTGTAACGAACATACTATTTTTATGCACGACGAACTGCCACCTCACAAAACAATGATTGTTCATTTTTTTAATTTACCTACTCTCATGGTAAGAATTATGATGAAAATATATTTATATATAATATATAATATATTTATAATTTATTTAATCTTATTTATTTATTTTACAATACATATCTTTACACTTTCTATTTTGTGTTAATATGATAACTTTGTTTGAGGAAGTATGGGCTAGCACCCCCTCAAAATGATGTGATTCATTCACACACTACATGGAATGTATTAAAGATGTTTTTATTGAAATTATATTATATTTATAACATTATATTTATAATTTAATGATATTATATACATATATATACATATATTCAATTTGATTTCTTTTTTTCAATATGACAATAAAAACAGAAACATCGTTCATGCATACGTATGGCTTACCATCTCCATGAAAAATGTATTCAATTTCATACATATATATTATATAGATTATTTTAATAAAAATATAATGAATATAAATTATATTTATATCATGGTGTAAATTTTCTAAATAATAATATATGTATAAGGACTAAAGATATAAAAAATTCTAACACATGTGAAGAACAAAATGAATATTACCTGAAGTAAAACCTTATCATAGGATTGTTAACAAGAGAGTAATATAAGGTAATAATATAACAATATATGGTTTTATATATAATAACATTATTCTATAAAATATGAATAATACACTTACATTCATTATACAACAATCTTCTACAATTATGAAGAGAGGCATGACACCAGGTAAGGGAATTTCATCTCACTTTTTATTTTCGTGAGATACAAATCTTATTCACATACAATTAATTTTAGTGGTTCTTATACTTCACATGAATGTATTATATTATTAAAAGACTTACATTTATGGGTATTTAAATATAAATTTTATAATATTTCTTTCATTGGGTTTATGTTTCAAATTTTACCAAATCTATAATGTAATTTTGTTTCAATTTTATTACTTTGAGACACATGCCATGTTATACACTTATATTTTCTCAAGAGGTGTATAAAACAAAATTAACATGATATATAATTAATATAATTATTTTAATGATATTTTGAGATTCATTTAATTTAACTTTTTACACAGGGAGTATAGTTTAAAGTTACCAACTAGTAAGAGTTTATTGAAAAAATCTCATATCTTCTCGATATTTTTTAGGATTATGCTTCCTTTGATGAAATATTATGATCCATATTTTAATAACTATCATTAATTTTATTATACTCTATTTATTTACTATATCATCATTTATTTGTACCATTTACACTATTTGGTACATAAGACAGTAAATAATATTTTTTTAAGAAATCATAACTTTACCCACTCTTCAGTCAAAAATATGTATTCCTTCAAAACCATGTATTATTAAAGGTACCCAAATATATTATATTATTCTTATATATTCATTAAAATAAATTTTACCCATGTTTTAACTTTTTTAACAAAATGGGTTTAATAAGAAATCTTCTTGTATTTTTCTGGTGGAGACACTTTTCTGAACTTTTTATGGTGAAAAATAAATGTTCAGCATGTACGGATTGACCCCCCACCATGAACATCATTCCATTTATACTAAAATTACAATATTAAAATGATATTTTATTTTAAAAAATAAATGTTTTTACTAATATTCTGGAAAATTATTATTTTAATGTGGGTTTCAATGAAAAAGTTTTCAAAAACGTTTTATGTTTCAAAAGTGTATTAAAATGAATTTCATGATTTTCAAAGACTATTTTATAAGTTTTCAAATTATTTTCAAGGAAAAAGTTTTTCAAAATTTTTTAAAGCTTCTTTTATAAGATTCCACGAAATTGTTTAAATTTTTTTCAAGAATATTTTATAAGTTTTCAAGGAAAATGATTTGTAAAATGTTTTCAATATTTCGTTATATGTTTTTTGATTTTTTTCTAGAAAATGGTTTTAAAAAGGTTTTATGTTTTGAAAATAAATTTCTAAAGAAGAAAAGATATTATCCTCAAGAAATGGTTTTAAAGGATCTTTCAAACTTATTTTCCATATAAGATGAAATCCATTGATGTTACTTGTGTCTTTCTGGGGATATAATCCAAAGGTTCTATTCATATTATTTCTATAAATGGTTTATGTTTTTAGGTAATAATGCTTATGAAACCCATTCCTCTTACATGGGTATTATTCTTGTGAAACCCACTTCTTTTAATATGTTAAGATGTGATGAAATGATTTTGAAACATGTATTTTTCCAGAAGTTAAGATATGAATACATGTTTATGACACCCATTTAATTTCATGGGATTATGATATGATGTTTTTAAAACCCATATCTTTTTATGGGACATTATGTGATGAATTTTTTATTATATTATAGAACATGTATGAATGATTTTATTATGAGATGGGTGTGGTACATGTATGAATGATTTTATTATGTGATAGGTGGGTCCTATATATCCCTCCAATGCATTGAGTAATGATAAATTTTATACGAGATCAAAGGGTACATGGGTTATAACCCAAGCCTGAAAATAAGAAGGTACATTGGTCGAATCAAAAACCAGAAAATAAGTAGATGCAAGGGTTGAGCCCAAGCCTAAAAGTAATAGGGTTCATGGGTTGTAGCCCAATCCAAAAATAAGAGGGTACATGGGTTGTTATCCTAAGACCAAAGCAGGTACAGAGGTAATATCCCAATCCCAACATGTTATGAAGGTCTTGGTATGTATCATTGATATAGGATTTTATGTGTTTATGTGTATCAAACAATTACGTGTGTTACTCCTATATTTTTCTTTCATGAACTATGCTCTTGATACCCTTATGATTCACACCTTATGAACTATCGATCTTGATTCCGTGATTTATGTTTATGATTTTTGATATATAGGTTATGATTTTATAATGTTATGATATCATTATCATACCATTATTAGCATGTTTATGCTTACATATATCCCTTGTTTACCCTTATTGAGCATCTCAGCTCACCGCTTTTTATGTTTCCTTCCATAGGTTATGAATCTATAAATTATGTATGATATGTCTATGAGGGGTTAAAGTATTAGTGAACCTAGTGGGAGATAATGTATCTCACCCATGTACCATTATTTATGTTTCCATGTTTCCAAAGGCACTAGACTAATACATTTATTGGGAGTCTGTCTATATAATGTTTTAAGTATTCCACAAATGTTATTTAATGTTAGTGTATGAAAAGAAAGGTTTTTTATAGTTGGTATCAGAGAAAAGTTTTGTTCAACCATTGGAAACTAGGATGATAAAACCTTAGTGAAAACTCTATGTACATGTCAAAAGATAAGTCTAAAGATATGTAAAAGTATAGGAAAATGTCCTGGAATATTAGTAAAGGATAGAGTGAGTGGTTTCCTTGCAATATATCACTGTCTAGATACTACAAGTAGATACGACTCTGGAATAGATGTATCTAGGGGTAACAACTCCGACAAGATTTCTGGGGCATGACTCAGGGTAATATTGTACATGAAAATGGGCCTTACTGCCTACATGGATTTTCACTCCCAAGGGATATGATTTGGGAATTCATAAACTCTTCATGAACCAACATGAAGGATTTATATAGGACACTACTAGAAAAATGATTTATAGCCATAGAACTATATCC
Organism: Viscum album; assembly: GCA_963277665.1. Classification (NCBI taxonomy): domain Eukaryota; kingdom Viridiplantae; phylum Streptophyta; class Magnoliopsida; order Santalales; family Viscaceae; genus Viscum; species Viscum album. Next base: position 2,120,609,827 of record OY728163.1, read on the forward strand.
ACAGTTTTATAGATCAATGGCTATCTCTTTATTTATATACACAAATTAATTTTTGGCATGTATATATGTATACTTAAAAGCTGTGGATTTATAAAAATCATTGAAATAATGTTAATTTTTTTTCCAATAATGTCGAATGGATCCCTTCCTTTCTTTGACCTTCCTCCCATTATCCCTGCGATACCATCCTCCCCTGACCTCATGATACCATCATCCCCCAACACTATCACATCTCTTCTCTACCCTCCTCCCCCAATGTTTCTCCCTGACACCCTCCCCAATGTTTTCCCTGATAATGCCACTCTTGAAGACTCCCCAACCACCACCCTCAACACCTATGATGCTGATGACGATGATTTCCTCACCGCCTCCCTCCCCGATGCCACCACCGATGCCTGAGACACTCTGCGACCTGGACCCATATTCCTTATCCTCCACCTGAAGTCATTCCCCACATCCCCTCCTAGCTCCTATGGGCCTACAGTGTCCATTTTTTGATGGTGCCCCTACCTAGGAGCTGTTTCCCCTCCCCCACCACTGCGTATTCCACCCGAACCATGGACCACCCTCAAACCCCTGACATGATTCTTCCACAGTACGTTGATTACATTATTTTATTTAGGCTATAATTTATATTTACATTCTTCTAATCTATAATCTTGTAGTTTACAGTTTCAATTCTTCTATTACGTGTTTAGAAACATTCCAAAATCTTTCATTGTAATTTTTTTTGAGATCTTCACCCTTTCAATTTATAAGTTATGGGGGCCTTGACCATTATATATTTATAATTAACTTTTCATTTTTTCAGATTATTGAATCCTTATTCTCTTTGAGAAGCTATGGGTTTATACCATTAGAGGATTCATTGTCTTGATTGAGTTAGATGACATATCACTTTCTCATGAGATTGGTACGTGTTCATTTGTGAATTATGGACTGTTTATTGATTTAAATTGTTTCTATGTGTTTCTTTGACTGGTAATTAGTCTAATTGGTAATAAATAGATTTATTATGATTTTTAGAATTATTATTATGACCCTAAAATTTTTATACAGGGTTCGAATTATGTTTCGACATGTTTAAACGAATGAATTTCTCAGGGAAAGGTTAATATGAAATTTATAAGATAAATAGCTAATAATGTGACGATTTTAGATATGTAAAGGCTAAAAAATTAAGAAATAATGAGAATAATTATATATTAGGCAATGAGAAGAGTTTTTTAATTTCATATAGAGGAATTATAAGTTTCATTATGCCATTGTGAAAAGTTAAACATTACTTGATGGTTTTAAGGGGTATAATTACTACTGAAATTATCATTTACACATGTGGAAATTAGGGTTTAAGAGGGATAGTACTGTCAAGCCTACTTTTGTGAATCAACCTCAAGCTTGGAAGGAGACAATTTATTTTTTCATTATGAATTCATTAGAATTGAAAATAATTTTATTTGGTTTCAGGAATGAAAAGAGAGCTTCCCTTATCAATTGTATTTCTAATTATCATTGTTTTTTATTCTCTCAATTCTTATCTTTATTTTTGAACTTATGTAATTATTATTCTATAATTTCATGCATAAAAGATTTCCATTCCTATGTAATATTATTCTAAAAAAATAGACTAGGATGTTGGGATATATATAACCATAATGAGAATTTATTTTGGTGTCGAGAATTACCTTTCATATTGAATTTTATACTTTTTCCTACCTACTCATTTGATTTGTTGAATTAATTATAAGAAACCTTAGAAGGAGTTAAGAAAATGGTAATGAAATAACACACTAATATAATAGTATTTATAAATTTAATATTATTTTCTTTTTGTATGAGTTTTTCTCAACTAAATATTTCACCTTTAGACAATTCTAAAAGGGGAAATGTTGTAGGCCATTATGCATTTACAAGAAATTAAACTATTTCCACTTGGGTTTTCATTATGAAAAGTGATTTTCCTTAACAATTGTATTTATGATTTTCATTTTTTTTCTTTCCCTTATTCTATTCAATTTTTAACTTTTTTAATTAATATTCTATAATTTTTGGTATGAAAAATGACCATATTTATGTTAGCTTAATCTGAAGTAAAAGTAGATTGTGAAGTTGAGTTGTATATAACAATAATGAGAGGTTTCTTATTGAAGGAAGTTCAAGTAATTCCCATAGATAATTAAAAATCAACCTCTTTGAGTCCACTAGTTATATTATCTTGAGAGTCTCTTCAAAATAAGAATTAGTTAGTTTGGAAACCTCAAGATTCTATAATTTTCTTTCATGAGGCTTGTTTTGTTTATCTTTACTATGCTATTTTAGAGATTTTTAATTATACAAAACTTATATATGTTCTGGATGTATATAATTATCCTGGGTGTATGTAATAATTTGGATCTTACACGTAGAGCCCCCAAGAACAAGTCCCATTTATATGACTTATATGATGCAGAATGGAAGAAGAGTGACATGCTATTTTGGTATAGTTATTCACCTATGTTTGTTAGTTTACTTCTAGAGTTATACATAATTTTTTTACGATATTGAGTGACTCTTCATACTATATAGCATCTAGTTAGGTATCTTCAAGAATTTCTCAATTCATTCATGTGAAAGAGTAGTTTTATTCTATAATAATAACCATGAAATATTATTTTTGTTCATGGAAATATGGTATATTTTTAGAATTTAGTACAAAAAAGTAAATATAAATTCTTGGACTTCAACCATTGGATTTTTTTGTGGTTAGGACAATTTAGAATTTTCTTTCATCATATAAATGAAAGGATATACATATAGACTCATTTATCCATAACATTAATGAACATATTTTAAATCTTTATATAGGGGTTTTAAGCTCTTATTTAATACAGAAATATTTCCATTCTTATAATAACATTCTTTTGGCTCAAAAGAGTTTTATTCTAAGGTAAAATGGATTTCCACCATTTCTAATTCCGCCTTTGCATATAAATAGATTTAAAATGTTAATTTTTAACATTTATATAAGGGGGTTTGTGCTAATTGGTCGACCAAAATGACTTTTTTGAATCCTCAAAGAAAAATCACTCTATTTATAAAAGTTAACCTTCTGCCTGATGGTTCTTTTTTAAGTTAAAACAATTAACCTACAAAAAAACTACTTAAGTGTAATAAAACTACATAAAATTTATAATTAATGTAAAATTTACTTACATGAAACTTTGAGTTATGTACATGTTGAAAAATTACCATTATGTGAAAAATATTTTAAAATTTATCCTTTATTTTTCTAATTATAACGGTTGATCCATATTTTTTCTTTTTTCAATGAAAATGATTTTATAATATTCTAAAAAATATATTTAATAAAACCAAAATAAATATTTATATAACTAATAGTATGAAAGAAAAACTTCACTACTTAATCTCACCCAAACACTGAAATTTCCCAGGTATTCTTGGAGTACAGATCCAAAATTATTGATTTCTATATTTAATACCTTTATTTAGAAAAAAATATAGAATTTTTTATAGAATCTAGTTTCAGCTGTAATTTATAACTGTTGAAGTTGAAGTCCTAATTAGACCATACACAAGAAAATATATATTTTAATATATTTTTAATATATTATGAACATGATAGGGATGTATAAACCCTGTGGTACTCTCTACTATGGACTAAAAATAAAAACTATTCATATGACCTATATATTACTAGTGAATCAATTATTTTTTGATCCAATATAATTAATCAAAGGAAAATGTTGAGTATGAAGTGGTTTATTCACACAAAATGAAACTTTTTGGATAAATAGAAAATGGATTTATAGGTCTAGAATAGTTGTAGATATTTTGAGCCTTTGCTAAGAGTGGATAGGTTTTTTAGGTGCTTAGACCTCATAGTTTGTGATCAATAGTCATGTTTATAGAATTCTAGATTTGATTATAAACTCTTTACTAGAGTTAAATATAATCCATCATGTACAGGAAAGGGTGTGGTTTGGTCTTTGTAATGACTAAATGATAGTGGAATCCCAAAAATCAGTGACATGTGTGATGAAATCCACTAAGAAAAAAATTATGTAAGGGATAACTGTGTTATATTTTTGTCCTAATGAATGTGTTGAAAATTTGATTTAATGAAACACTAAATAAATAGATCATTATTTTTCTAAAATTTTCCTTTTGTAAATATATTGATGTCTTCTTATATTCCCATGAGAAGAAGCTAATATTAAAGGGGAAAAAGAGTTGTTTGATCTAACAAACTGGAATATTTAACCAAATTTATAGGAAAACATATGAGGATGGTGATTATATATAATGGATTCCTAGATGAAGCTTTACTGGATAATGATTTCAACCTGATAGGGGTTTTGGATAAGATTTTCAATTGATGGCTGCCGCTGGGGTGGGGCTCCAAGATGGAAATTAGAATTTGAAAATGAATATAGACACACAACTATCATAAGGAAAGTCGATCAACATCACAATGGTTTTCTTACATAAAATGTATCATGTATTTTTCAAATCAATATATTGGAGGCCCTATATTAGATATATAGTCTAATTTAAATTATGTATCGTTGGGTTATGTATTACCTTAAAGGATATATGTTTCCAAATAATTGATCACTTCCTTTATTCAGATTTCAATCAATGCTATAAATAATTTAAAGCATTTTACTGATGATAATAAATTAGATATATATTTTCATTATATTGGGGTACTACTCTAGATTTATGTTTGTTTCCTATTGAATACATAATAAAATAATTATTGAAAATATAGGTTATAGTTATGATGAATGGTCTTACAGAAAAACATTCTAGGATATATAACTCTTAGGATGTATTGAGAGGGTCATCATTTGGGAACCATACCACCCATACTAGTTTTCTAGGTAATTAATGTGTTTATATAGGTTTAACATATCACCTAAAGATAATGTCTGTAATAAAAAATATCCAGTGGTAGTGCGCCCATTTTGGTTAATGCCTTTGCATTAGGATATACATATTATGATTATACTACACTCAATTAAATTTGTAATAATATTTTTTATTCACTATGTATAGACCTATAATTGTATTATCCACATATAATGTTGATGAAGACATTCATCTAAAAAATTATAGTTTTTGTTTCAAGAAGACAGACTATAAATAGAATGTAAAAATTGAGGAATATAAGAACCCTTACAATTTTCTATTATAGGTGTGAATATCAGGTGAAACGAAAACCTATTGAAGTCGTTATTATTGTGGTATCTGATGATCATATATGGATATTCGATTTTAGTAAAGGACCAGGATCTAAACATTCTATCTGAGTTGATTTGGTGAGAATATGGATTTCAATTTTTGATTTTAGATGAGTCTGATATGGGCTGTTGGTCAAGTGGAGTCTAAAGGTGTTGAAGGATCAATGGTTACAAAAAATTAGTTCAGTCTGCTAAGTGGGGGTTTAAGGATTAACAAAGAAAAATTTGGGTATTATAACCAGGATTAGACTCAGATCCCAGAATATATCTTAACAGAGCTAACACATAACTTCCTATATATAAAACTAATAAAGTGGAAAGGGCTGTAAGTATGAGAATTGGAGCAAGCTATACTGTTTAAGAGGAGTCACACCATTTTCAATAGATACTGAGGGATCTATAATGATTCCACATGAATAAGGTGGTTTAATGAATAGAGGTGATTAGATAATTTCTGAAATTACTCTTCTTTTCTTTCCTATTTACTTTATTATCTGATTATAGAGTTCTTGGGTGTTAACACAATTATTTTTTTTCTAGGAGGTTTCATGCATGTTGGTGTTTCTCTTCAATTTTTATGTGATGTGTCCTATGTGGGGGGAAAATACATGATTATGAGGTATTTTTCACACATAAAGAAGATATCTTCTCTGATTTCATTGACTTCTAAGAAAATGGAAGGATGTTTCAGTACGTGTATCTGGAAATATGTTATTTTTTATGTGTATTTATGTCTCTCAAAATTGAAAATTTTTCATTTCCTTTATGGTATAATCTGTTTACACCTCTTGATTGTACTATTAACCATTTATTTTTTAATAAATTTCCTAGATAATGAATTGGTTGACTACTGGTTCCACTGCCCCAAAATTGTGTTCATATTGATTCACATAATCTTGTTCCAAAATTCTTTTTAGTTGGATTTCCTATTCTGGATATGGGAAAATAAATTATATTATATAATCCATTTGTTTTGGTTCTTTCAAAAAAACCATAGTTACAACCAATTTACATGTTATATTGAAATTGGATGTCAAATTTACTCATCCCCTCACCAATCCCCATATCCTCACAAGGGCCCTAATAGACACAACAACTATGATGATCAATATTCATATGAAATTTTTTCACCACAAGATCGAGCTGATGACTCATAAATCCGTTCCCCTCCGAAATCATATGCAGGTGTCAATTTTATTTTCCTAAAATTTTATTATTTATATCATGGTCCAAAAAAATCAAGGATTAATTTGGTTTTGGAATATATATATATATATATATATATATATATATTCTAAAAATGCATTGAAAAATCTGTTAGAAAAAATAATAAAATATTATTGACCTCTTCATTCATTTTCAATTTCTATAACATGAAAATAAGTTTTTCATGTTATCTAAAAATATTTAATTTTGATTTTCATTTTATCAAAAGTGTTTTCCATTCACATAATCTAATACATTTTATAATACATTTTTAGAAAATAAAAATAGAATGGGTTTTTTCAAAACCAATTTCAGCACTAATTTATTTTTAAAATTTAAATGTTGGAACCATAAATTTAAAAATGTCTATCCTTATTCCCATTACTTTATACCAAATAGTGCCGGAATGCTTGTTCATCCAAAGTATATTTTGGAAATTCCAATTGTTTTCCTTAAATAATGCTTGTTATTCTTATCAACCCCCGCACAAGTAACAAGATATCTATCTTTGGATTAAAATGGTTCAATATACATTTAATAATTGTTATTTAAAAAGACTATAGGAAAAAAATAAATAAATCAAGATGATTTTGAATCGTTTGAAAAGAAGGCATTTCGTGAGCTACAGAAGTAGAAGATTAAATTTTCAGTTATATCCTCAATGAACATCTTTCCCCATTCTTTTTCTATATCAATATCTATATTGTATCTATTGATTCTAATACAATTCATTTTATATATCACTTTCCATATTTGTTTTCTATATCAATCTTAATGAACTTCTTTCCCCATTTTTTATCCATTGAAATATTGGTTCCTATTTTGTTAATTACTTTCTATAGTTTGTGGTGATGGTTATTTTAAATAGATTTATAAATGTGTTGGGAAGTGTGTTTTATTTAAAAGTAAATTTATTTTTGTCGTGAAAAGGATATTGAGAAATTATTTTGGGAAAAAATAATATATAGTTGGTTTTCCTATAAATTTAAAATTCCTCTTTTATTATTTGAATGAGATTTTTAAAGAATGTTTTGGTTTTTTGATTGGGTTAGAAATTATGGTATATAGTCCATAAGATCCTTGCTTATTTTAAAACGGGCTATATTATTTGTTTGGAAAGAAGCTGGTGCAGGGGGGTGCAAGGGCTAGTGGGGGATGATGTAGGGCGAGGGGGGGGGGATGGTGCAGGGGGTGGGTGGGGGGGGGGGTTGGTGTGTGTGTGTGGGGGGGGGGGGGTGATGTATGGGGAGGGAGAGGGGGGGAGGGTGATGGTGTAGGGGTCAAGGGGGGAGGTGGGGTGTGTAGTGGGTGGTGGTGGTTGGGGGGGTGGTGGGGGGAAGGTGTTGGGGAGAGGGGGGGGGGGGGGGTGATGCAGGGGGGGTAGTATGGGGGGGGGGGGTTGGTAAAAGGGGTGGGTGGGGGTTGGTGCTGGGTGGGGGTGGTGCGGGGGGGGGGGCATTAATATACTATATTATTTTTTCACTTGATGATACTCATGTCCTAGAGTGATATTGATTTAAATTTATAGGTTTTTGGTGCGGTTATATTGATTAGATGGTTCACGTAGAGTGAAATTCTATATCATTGAGGCATATTTTTATCTTTGATGTAATCACATTGATGTATTTCAGGTGTAAAATATCAATATTTTATTCTTTTATATGAGTATCATTAACTCTATGAGTTCATGAATTTTATAATTGGAGAATTATTTTCTCTAATTGTGGTGGAAGATAGATTATAGGTGCATTATAATAGTTTATCCAACCATATAATCCTTATAGTATTTTATCTTGATTCATGTATGATGAACCCAATTTGTGCATTCTATTTTTCTTATATATTTTATATATATATAACTATACTAATTAGTTTTATGGTATCTTTTAATTCTTATCAGATACATGTAGGTATTAGAACAACATGTTACAATAATAGAGTTGTAGAATTCACGAGTTCATCTATGTAGACTGGATAAAACCCCTATGGTATGCACATGGGATTTATAGTTCATTCATTTACATAAAAAAATATTCATTATCACTTGTTCTATTATTTCTTTTCTCACTAATCATGTTCCTACCACTTCAATTTTTAGGTTCAATTAATTATGATTCATTAGATCACTGGCATTTTGTTGATGTCTCTTGGGACTCATTCGTGTGTGTTGCAGAAACCGCCCCTGAAGGTGAAGCGGTTCGGCCCGATTTTGATCGCTACCAACAGTTTAATGTGATTTTTCATTCTTTCTTTGATTCCTCTAAGTTTATAATTGGAGGTTTTGTAATTTTAGATCCCATGATAATTTTATTATAGCGTATTGATCATCCTTGAGGAAGTTTGGAGTCACCGGAGTAAAATGCAACTCACCGCATATGCATAGGTAAGAAAATATATATATATAATTTCTCTCGTTATATATAGATCCACCCATGGAATCATGATTAAATATAAGTTGCTAGGTGTGATTATGTATATATATGGAAAATGAAAATGCGTGTGGGTGATAATGAGCTTATGCATGTGAGAATATATATAAGGACCCTCTTGTGTGTGTTCAAGGACATGAAGACACACACATAGGGGTTAGGGCATACTTATGTATATGAAAAGGTGTATATTCTAGGAGGATAGATGAAAAAACCTATAGTTATCGCTGATAAAAGTGTCAAGTGCTGAGTGTGGATTCACTCTTTTGAGGTAGGGTCCCTCTCCTAGCTTCTTTAATTCAATATTGTTTTAAATTTCATTTAGCTACATTCTTAATTCTTCTTTTTTAAATTAAATTTCTATTCTTGATCGATTTTTAGTTAAGATAATTGTTTTTTTTGATTAAAAATTCGTGGTTTTTTAATAAAACCCCTGCAACAGATGTGCACTGTCTACAAAAACTCACCACAGTTGTTTATTCTTATATTGTTTTCTTGATATTATTGCAATTATGATTTCCTTATACATGATTTCATTGTTAGTCGTAAATCAAACATCGTAATTGGACCTTTTTATATCCCTGAAGGGGGTTTAGATATTTTTATTAAAATAATTGTTTAAACCAAAACACCCTGTAAGTGTCGCTAGATTTTTAAGATGGAATTTCCCATGATGGCAACTGTCGTAATGTCCAATTCACCACTAAGTGACCCCCTTTGATTTTATAAATGGTATTTCAATGTTTTAATTAATTTAATGAGTTAAATTGTACTAAACATGGTTAACTTGGAACATGATAGGTAATTCCTCTTGTAGTGAATTATTTAATGATTATTCCTCATTTCTCAGGTTTAATTGGATGGAAAGAAATAAATAGAGTGACTTATTCATGACGACTTGCACTACACATTTGAAATCTCTTAAGGGAAAGTTGTAAATGTACAATTATAACACAACACCTCCTAATTGATTGAATTTATTTGTATAATGGACTACCCATGTATGTATTTTCCCAATTGAATGTTGCCCATTCTATGTGTTTTTTTCCACTTTTAATCCAATTTCCTTGTTTTGATAATGTAAATAGCATGATTTGGATGGAATGGATTTTCATGGAGGAAAGCCTTTCCTTGAGTTTTTAAATTGATTGGACCTTGTTATACAGGATACCAAGAGACTAAATCATTTTCGCTTTAGTGCCATTCCAAAATCGCACTTCGTTTCCTCATCTTGTGCCATTTCACTTATGCCCATCTCATTACAAAATACATAGGGTAGGATGGAATCCAAACCTTGACCCATTACCTAAAAGAACCGGTAATATTCATGAATCCAAATTTTAACCCACTTCTTTATCTATCAAGATGGGGTCCATTTGTATATTTTGTTTTCTATAATGATTGTTCTGGTTGTTTCTTATTTGGGATGATGTCATATTGTATCCAGTTTTGGGTGTCGTTTCTGGTTATGTTGGCGGACATCAGCAGTATTCGACGTTGATGAGATGATGTTGGTGTTTTTTGATGAGGTTTGTTCTCCTTTAATGGTGTTTTGATGATGCAGTTGGAAGTCAGCCAGTTCTCTCTGATGATCATTTCTCTTTGGAAACTGTTAACGATAGAGTTAGATCTGTCTAGGGGCACGACTCGAGGTGGATCGCTGCTCAAGATCGAATGGCTCGAGGTGGTTAGGTGGTGATGGGTCTATGAATATGGATTTTGAATTTAAAACTTATTTTGTTGGATGTATCGTGGAATTTGAATTTTTCATTTGGGTGGTTTTTTATGTCTATTAAATTGTATGTGAGGTTACCACTTTTCCACAAAGTGGCTTTGAAAATAAAAAAAATGGATTTGGATGATGAAAGGGAGACTGACTGATTTCTAAAGAATCTAAGGATTTCACAAACACACCAACCCATCCCCATAGACTCTAGAGAGGTCACCAGTACACCAAATCATCCCCGTAGGCTTTGGGGAATTCATAGTAATAACACAGGTCCACAACCTGTCACATATCTCTCGATATGATCCCATAGTACTAGTCACTCGAGACCTACCCCTTTTCACAACAGGTCTCATATTACCCATCAATGTGTTCAAAAGGCCTTATAAACCCATCTCAGTCTCTTCCACTTAATACTATCCTCCACTCATCATTCATTAGTAGATTCACTACCAGAAGTATCTTTTAACCTAGACTATATGGAATGATCCATGTGTCCATCACGATTCCTCAACAATCCTGGTCCCATGCATGAGGAAAAAATTAATGTAAATAAACATTATCACTAGATCATAATTCTTTAAACAAATAATCACAACATTCGACATGTTTCATGCACTAGTTGAACATCAATTTGATACCTATAATACCATTATGTTTTACTATACCTATATTAGTTCCATTATAGTATCTTATACCCATGTTCCATATACCCCATCTAATTAACAAAAAGGTTATTATATTTTTGAAGTATTGAATAATACCCAATGGTTCAGGGTAGAACCTTATGTCTAGGATCTAGTCTCTTCTAATCACTAGAGTATCTACCAAATCACTCAAGGAGGGGGGTGTCTAGGACGGAAATTGATGAAAACTACAAGTAATTTCAACAATAATTGAATTTAAAAGTGGAAATAGATTAGTTTAGAAATGAGGGTAGGGGATGTACTGTGGGGAGGGGTGGGGGGGGGGGGTGCAAGGGGGTGTGCATGGGGTGGGGGTGTGTAGGGGGTGGGGGTGGGCATGGGGTCTGTCTGTGGAGGGGGTGGTGTTTTTCCAAGGAAGTGGGGGGGGGGGTGTCCAAGGAGGGGGGTCTGTCCAAGAAAGAGGGGAGGGGGTGCATGGAAATAAGTGGGGGTGTAAGGGGGGTATGTCCAGGAAGGAGGGGTGGGGTGTCTAGGAGGGGGGGGGGGGGTATCCAGAAAAGGGGGGTGGAGGGGGGGGGGTGCAAGGGGGTTCTTTAGGGGGTGTGGGGGGGGGGGGGGTCTATCTCAGGAGGGGGTGGTGTCTGTCCAAGGGGGGGGGGGGGGTCTGTCTAGGGGGTGTGTCCAAGAGGGGGGTTTTACAGGGGGGAGTAGCAGGGGGGATTTATAGGAGAAAGATAGGCTACACGGGGAGTGGTGGGTGGAGGCTTTGTAGGGGGTGGGCGACTACAAGGGGAGTGGGGGGGGGGGGGGTGTATTGGGGGGAGGGTGGGAGTATATATTTTATGAAATGGGAAGGCCTATAGACATGATTTCAAACTAAGACAAAAGACCTATATACACGATTCAAACTGTGGAAAAAGCCCTATTGCCACAGTTTCAAACCATGGATATAGACCCTGTGGGGCTTAATATTCTTCCAGAGTTTCAAACCATGGATATAGGGGTTTATCTATAGATTCAACCATGGATATAGGGATTTAGAAACAATTTTAAACTATGGATATATGTATTTACCTATAGACACACCATTACCATCCATGATTCATTAAACAATGGATATAACCTATAACCATGGTTTTTGGATTTATATCCATGGTACCAAACCGTGGCTATAGCTTAAATTTCTAGTAGTGGGATTTGGCTATTAATAACCTAGGATAAACCTGAGGAGTCATAGTTTAATAAATGTTTCATAATTTATAAATCATATACGTTTTTTTGTGATTATGTGATTCCTCCATATGATAATTGTTTCTTACTCAATTATTTATAGTTTTAGACAATGAAAGAAACCAAAAGGAACAATGTTAATGTGCAATGTGATGGAGAATTTTCTGATGAGCAGTCAAATGGTATGATCACTAGAGTGAAGGATGTTTTGATCATGCCTAGTCATTTTTTTAGGAACATGATTAGAAACATGTACCTTAACCAACTCTCAAACTCAACAAGGAAGATAATGAAAAATTTTTCTAAGATTTTGGGTAATGGAGACCATGGAGGAAAGAGGATTTGGTTTTCATTTTGTCAAGAATGTGTAAAAAATCACCCAAGTGAATTTGTTATAGGAAAAATAAGATTTTTTGACTATGGAAAAGAAGGAACCAAATCAAGTAAATGTAAAGGGAAAATAAAAAATTCAGTTAACACAATGAATAAGTGTTGAGACCCCAAACTTGATGTACATGGACATTACATTAATTTTGAGGAATACTTAATACATAACAAAAACCAACACTCAAGGACCGTAATATTTTAGTGTCTTTGGAAACTTGGAATATAATCTTCTAATCACGGAGAAAGATCTTCAATATCTCCCATAAAGATCTAACCCTTTTGTTTTCTTACCTAAAACCTTTCTTTAAATCCAGGGGAAAAGAAAACATATAAAGGGTGAGCTCAAATGCTCAGTAAGGGTAATCATGGAGAAAATAAAACAAATCATATACATTTGAACTTAAAAAAACATGAACATAAAGTTTAAACATCCAAATCTTGAGAAATAAATATTGGAAGTACAAAAGGCATAGATCATAAACGAAAATTAATCATGATAAAATTGAATGGGAATAAAACATGTAATTATGGCAAACCATTATGCACTTGATATTATTTCCATTGTATCCAAGTCATTGCTTCCAAGACCATCTTAGTGGACAAAGTCCCTTTCTAAATCGAGTTCACTCCTCGTTCTAGTCTTGTATCACTAAACCAGATTAACTTACCATTCCAGCCATGTCTATCTCATGAGATATAAATCATTACCCAATGCATTGGAGGGAGATATAGGTCCAACCCATCTCATAATTAAATCATTCTTACTGGTGCCACAAATTAAATATAAATCATTCATCATAACCCAAATAATAAAATGGGTTTCATAAACATCATCCCATCATAACATAATCTATATAAAATAAATGGATATCATTTCATCATAAGAAAATTTAAACCATGTAAATAATAGATACATTATACTTGAAACACACACATATGAAAATAATTTCATCTTAGAGGGAAAATAGTTTTGATAAAACACTTGAAATGAATTCTTGAGGAAAATATCATTTCATCTTCAAAATCATTTTCTTTTCACAAAATGCCATGAAATTTTAAAAGAAAAGGATTTTGATGAAAATAATAATTAAATATTGTAGAGGAAGTTTCATGAAAATGAGGCTTTATAGAACTGTAAAAATCCGTTCATGCAGTATAAGTTGAAAAAAACATTCTTCTCGTGCTTTAGCTGGAAAAGTCAAAAAGTACGTCGTATGGTAAACAAAAGAAAGATTTCTTAAATACAATGTAGTAAAATTAATAAATGGGTAAAAATGACTTTAAAAATACAAGAAACCATTTTTAGAAAACAGGGACATGAATGATAAATATAACACCAGAAAATACTTACGAATAAATAATCTCGGATAAAAACGAGATTGGAAAAGTTATCCCATACCTTATGTCCAATATGCTTCTTATGTATCCGAACCTCTTGTATAATGACTTAAATATTGTCATTGACTTATTATAGAATCATTTTCATTGTTATGATATCATATATGGTTCACTTATGACTTTATATAACCCGTTCTTTGGTAAATTCCATGTTAAAGCAGGGTTTTCGGTAAAATCGTTTCATTTATCATACGTGTTTGGACTTGTTGTTACTGATATTATTATTACTTATATAATTATTTACTAACTTCCAGAACTTAAAAAATGATTTATATATCATATATATTCAGTATATATATATATATATATAATTGATAGATAAATGAAATGAAACACACCGTTCATGGAGATGGTAGGCCGTATGTACGCATGAATGCTGTTTTCCTTTCCTTATTGACTTGAATGGAAGTATGTAAATAACATATACATAAATAAATTAGTATTATTATGTTATATATACCATTATTATTCATTATATATACTTTATAATCATTATTGAATGGTTAACATGGAGACTGAATCTCATCGCGTCGTGAAGACGGTAATCCGTACGTACGCACGAGCGATGATATCGTTCCCATAATTATTGAATGGAATTGGAGTGGATGATATAATATCTCAGAATCAGTATGATGTTATAATACCCATATATAGTTATTATTTACACCATTATACCCATCCAAGTAATGTGGTGGTGGAAAAACAGATTACATCACGACGTGGAGACGGTATTCCGTACTCACTTACGCACGATGATTTCATTTTCCGTAGGATGGATAGAAGGTTAAATGGGGTTGTTTCATATTTATAATAACATATCCATATATTAGTGATACTGATGTTATTAATTTATAATAAAACAACTAAAGGAGAAGAAGTTTAAGAAGAAAGAAACTTGAATGAATCGGTAGAAGAGATTACCTCTTCTTCGACACACCTCTTTTAAGATTCCTCTTAAGGGACTAGAGTTGGTATTTTGATAACAAAAAAACCTCTAGAATTTTTTTAGGGATGTGGATAAGAGAAATGTTCAGGGTTTGGCCAAGCATGAAGGCTTAAAGTGTTGTGAAGAGGAGAGGGAGGAGGTGCCCTTTTATAAGGGAGGAGAGGGGCAACTTTGGAAACCTCAAAAATATTAATTTATAATAAATCAATCCCCACTTAAAAACCTCCAAAAATGACTCACATTAAAATATTAGATGAGATAGATTTGTAATCTCATAAACGAATAAAATTTAGACATGTTGGAAATTTATTTTAAACCTTATCAACTTGATTTATCCTTATTTAATTTATTTAATCTTATTTGCGGTAATAATATTCTAAATTTTAAATTGTTATAAATAATTACTTATGTATTTTTAATAGTCCATAATTAGATAATTTATTACATTTTTTACCAGATAAATTTTAATTTATAATTTTAAAATATTTTTGTGATTTTTAAACAATTGAATAATATGTTATTTTTATAAAACAAAAATAGTGTAAATTTTGACACTATTTATTTATTTTAATTTAAATAAAATCCACACAGAGGATATATTTGAACCAAAATTTTTAATATATTTACAACATTTAATATTCATCTAGAAAATTTGGGTAGAACATTGGTTATTTCACATAATGTTTATTTTAATATTTATAACACCATTTATTTGATATTTCTCTTTATAAAACAATTACTACATCATTTTTTTATTTAATATACTTATTAGTTATATATAAATTAAAACTAAAATCCTATGATGAATATAAATATAATACCTTTCATAATAATATTTTTACTCGAATTTATCATCTTAAAATCACAACATTTAAATTGTTATATTTATTAAATTATGAAGGTGACATCATTGACATCATTTAAAATAAAATAATATAAATGTACTAATCTATTTTATAAGGCTCCAAATGGTCCCCAAATCGACCCTTGGATTCTTAGGTTATATATATAATCTAACAATAAGTTTTGGTCAAGTTTTTGGTCCTTTTGATAGGTATTATTATTTTAATAAAAACTATATTATTGATTTTTCACTAAATAAACAATTTTTTCATCACTATTGTGTCACCATTAATGACAATTATTTAATCCCTAAAAATTATAAATAAATTCAAATTATGTATATATAATTATTATATTTTTTGAGACTATTCATGTTCGAAGTTTCATGATTTTTATCACTAAATTAAAATTATTATACTAATAATATTTAAGAGAGTGACATGTTGTCACTTTCTTTGGTTTAAATAATAATTAAATTATATTCATGGTCAAAAGCCCATAAAATGAATCTATTCCGACCTTTAGGTGATATGGGTCGACTTTTAGTCATCCAATAGAATTTTGGCAGGTGTTAGGGTAATTTTATAATCTTATTTTTACCCTTAATTACCCGATTTACCTTTAACTACAGTAAATAAAAATTATCGTAGTTACTATTCATAATGTCAAAAAAATAAAAGTAACCGATTAACAAAATATGGACCCACTGAATTCAAATATGGAATCCATTTTTCAAAATTCAAAACACATAAGTTCCATTAATTAATTTAAAATTAATACCGTTGTTAAGAAAACGGATTTAAAAGTTAAAACATTGCCAAAGATTGAAATGTTTTTACCTATGAATTCAATGTAAAATTAATGGTAATGACATACATTATATTAAATGGTAAAAATATATTCTATTTATACTTTAAAACCCTTAAATATTATAATTTAACTATATAAATTATTACGATGAAAAAAGTTGTTTTTAATTAAAATATAGCGTATTTTTACTATTCATTAAAATATGAAAGTTATCATAATAACATGAAAAATTTATACAAAGTAAATTTTTATATCCTAATTCCAAATAAGAATTTTATATTGTCAAATTTTACTTATAAAAATGTCAAAAACAAGATTTAAAGTGGGTGCGCCATCAAAAAGCGGCAAAACTGCATTTTTTGAAAAATATTTATTTTAATCGAAAAATATATTTTGTTCTCACAAGATGTTCTTGAAAATGTGTAATATTAATAATAATGTTATAACATTCAAAATTTAGTTCATACTATTCATAACGGCTAGTTCATAATAATATTAGAACAATATATCATTGTTTAGTGAAACCCGGTATTGCGTACAACACACGTTATCGAGGAAACTCACGATTGCGTATAATGCAAGCCAAGTCAGGGTTTCATGTAGTAAAAGACTCCTTTGTTATTGCGTATAATAGAATCCAACCATATTTCATTTATACATTGACTATATATATATATATATAAACTCAATGTTGCGTATAATAACTACTATCAAACGAACATGAAATTGTGTGTAACATGATCCAAGAATAGTGTTGCATATATTGCAAGCTAATACGGTGTTGCGTATAGCGCAATATAATCTTGGTGTAGAGTACAACAGAATATATTAAATAAATTAAAAAATAATTTATCTCATAAAATCTCGGGGTGTTACATTCCACCCCAGTTAAAATGAATTTCACCCTCAAAATTCATTGGGGTTATAAATGGTTTACTACTTGAAAGTTTCTTTCATAGAAACCCACATCGTAAAAAGGAATACTAAAACATAATTTTAAAAAGTGAAGTATGAAACATAACAGTTACCCGAATTAACTCATTATTGGGTTTCCACATAGGAGAACATGGGTGAAAATATAGATATTGAAGAGAGATCTAACCATCAAGTTCTGATGGAGAGTGGTAGTGAACATGGCTATGAAAAATCCAACAATCACAAAGCCATAAATTTGTGATGATCTAAGGTACCATCTGATTCATCAGACATAAGATCACTAGGAAAAAATTTTTGGTTTTCAATATCATTTCCCTAAAGTTGAAAATTTTGAATTAGAAGAAATACTTACTTGATTTTGGTACAATCTCACTGCTATTTGTGCCTTAAACAATTTCCACTTCATCTCTTAAATAAATTATGTTGAATTTGTCTTCCGTGAAGTGTTAGCAGATCATGAAACAGAATGATAGGTCATTCCATCTGTCTCAAACATAAGGTTAGCAAAATTTATGTACATAAGTCCATCTATGGTGAGATTAATCGTATATGGTTCCTAAAATGGACTTATACTTCATCTATCATACCGCTTAATAAAATAAAACTAGTTTCTACTAACCAGGGACTTCCTGTAGTCTAGTGGTAGGCGATAAAGGCCTGTCACACTTCAGTTGTGGGTTCGATTCACTCAGCCTTGTCCGACGTGATGGGTTTTCACCCATCCTGCAGGTTTTCCCTTTTTCTAAAACTACATTATTATAACATTCCTGCAATAATATCGAAAAAAGTTTTAGACTTAAACAATATTATCATATGTCTAACTTAATTCATTCTAATCTTTAGGCTTATCTAAAATACTTCTGTCCAAGATCATAGTATAAAGAAAACAATTACTAGAAATTTCATCTACCGAGCATGTGAATACCATAATTTATCCCCCATATATCACACTATATATCTTGTTGGTCACATTCCAAACATGTGAATACCTTAATCATGTATTATCTTGAAAAATGAATACCCAATGAACCTTAGTGAAAACGTGAATGCTATCAAAAGTTAACTCTTTCCACATACAAAAATCCAAAAATTTCT
This sequence comes from Viscum album, assembly GCA_963277665.1. Taxonomy (NCBI): domain Eukaryota; kingdom Viridiplantae; phylum Streptophyta; class Magnoliopsida; order Santalales; family Viscaceae; genus Viscum; species Viscum album. The sequence goes on from OY728163.1 coordinate 2,120,628,723, forward strand.
ATATACTCAAACCACGATATAACTTTTTCCTTATATCAGTCATGAGCTCATTTCATTTTCTCTTTATCCCTTCATTATCCGCATATCATATACTTTCCAAAATCACTTTTCATTGTTACTAGTACCATATTCTTATGGAAAACCACAATGGAACAATACATAGATATTTAAATATTCCATAAAAGTATCTCAAAAACAATATTCTTTAATTCAAATACATAAACCATTCAATACATCCTCTTCAATGATTAGCATGGAATATGTCCTTCCTTGATTTAGAAGTAACCTTTTAGGTTAGGGAATTGAGTTGGGTAATGCCCATGTTCTCCATAGATAAGACATTAAAATCTATAACAGTCTGTCACTCTATGATCCTTTTCCACACATAGATAACATCATCCCCTCCTTTTGAGGTATTACTCAAGTTTCTTCTTCCCTTCTTTAGAAATCTCAATCTTCATTTCTCTATGATCTTTACCATGCGAACATGTATAAAAGTCAATCTTCCTCTTATTTGATGAATTCGGAATACCAGTAAAGTTCACCTTGTTAATCATATATTGTGATGTATGATTCGTCATAATCATAATATCTTTCTATCTAGGAATTATGCAATTTTGCTTCTCATAGTCACCAATTTTTCCATCATATTCAATGTTAACCCAATTCCTTCTGGTTCCCTCCATTAACTAAAACCAGAAACCATTGTGTAAGAAACATTTAAAATAATGAGGAACCACATAATCATAAAAATTCACTTATAGGATTTATAACTTATGACACCTAATTTAACCTATGATTTATTAGGTTCACCCTAGGTTATTCATGATCATCAACATAATTATAGTACTGTAACCTATAGTTATACTAAATCTTAGGGACATCCCTAGGCATACCTTAGAAATATCTCTAGGGATATCACTAATGTTTTCACATCAAAGTTTCTAAAGGTTAACTAAACCTTTCCTCTGATACCAACTGTAGAGACCCCAAACATGACATACATTGACATTACGTTACTTTTGCGGAATACTTAATACATAACATAAACCCACTCTCGTACCGTAATAGTTTAGTGTCTTTGGAAACTTGGAACATAATCTTCTAATCACGGTGAAAGATCTTCAACATCTCCCATAAAGATCTTCCCATTTTGTTTTCTTACCTAAAACCTTTCTTTAAATCATAGAGAATAGAAAACATATAAAGGGTGAGCTCAAATGCTCAGTAACGGTAATCATGGAGAAAATAAAACCAATCATATACATTTGAACTTAAAAAAACATGAACATAAAGTTTAAACATCCAAATATTGAGAAATAAATCTTTGAAGTATATAAGGCATAGATCATAAAGGAACATTAATCATGATAAAATATCATTGGAATAAAACATGTAATTGTGGAAAAACATTAAGCACTTGATATTATTTCCATAGTATCCAAGGCATTGCAGCCAAGACCATCTTAGTGGACAAAGTCCCTTTCTGAATCGTGGTCACTCCTCATTCCAGTCCTGTATCACTGAACCATATTAACTTGCCTTTCCTCCATGTCTATCTCATGAGATATAAATCTTTACCCAATGAATTGGAGGGAGATATAGGTCTCACCCATCTCATAATGAAATCATTCTTTCTTGTTCCACAAATTAAACATAAATCATTCATTATAACCCAAAGAATACAATAGGTTTCATAAAAATAATCTCATCATAACATAATCCATATAAAACAAATGGATATCATTTCATCATAAGAAAAGTGAAACCATGTAAATCATAGAGACATTATACTTTAAACATACACATATTAACTAATGTCTTCTTAGATGGAAAATAGTTTTGATAAAACACTTGAAATGAATTATTGAGGAAAATATCTTTTCTTCTTCAAAATCATTCACTTTTCACAAAATGATATGCAATTTTAAAAGAAAATGATTTTGTTTAAAATAATAATGAAATATTGTAGAGGAAGTTTCATGAAAATTAGGCTTTATGAAACCGTAAAAATCCATTCATGCTATATAAATTAAAAAAAACATTCTTCTCGTACTTTTGACGGAAAAGTCAAAAAGTACCCCGTATGGTAAAAAAAAGAAAGATTCCTTACATACCATGTAGTAAAAGTAAAAAATGGGTAAAAAGGACTTTAAACATACAAGAAAACATTTTTTGAAAATAGGGACATGAATGATAAATATAACCCCAGTAAATACATACAAATATATAATCTCGGATAAAAACGAGATTGAAAAAGTTATCCCTTACCTTATGTACGATATGATTCTTATGTATCCGAACCTCCTATATAATTATTTAAATAATTTAATTGACTTATTACAGAATCATATTCATTGTTATGATATCATATATGGTTCACTTATGACTTTATATTACCCGTTCTTTTGTAAATTCCATGTTAAAGCAGTGTTTTCGGTAAAATCTTTTCATTTATCGTACATGTTTGGACTTGTTTTTCTTGATATTATTATTACTTATATCATGATTTACTAACTTCTATAATCTAAAACATGATTTATATATCACATATATTCAGTATATATATATAATTGATAGATAAAGGAAATGAAACACACCGTTCATGGAGACGGTAGGCCATACATACACATGAACGCTGTTTTCCTTTCCTTATTGACTTGAATGGAAGTAAGTAAATGAAATATACATAAATAAAGTAGAATTATTATTTCATATATACCATTATTATTCATTATACATACTTTATAATCATTATTGAATGGTTAACATGGAGATTGAATCTCATCGCGTCGTGGAGACTGTAATCCGTACGTCCGCACGAGTGATGATATCATTACCATAATTATTGAATGGAATTGGAGTGGATGGTATACTATCTCAGAATCAGTATGATGTTATAATATCTATATATAGTTATTATTTACACCATTATACCCATCCATGTAAGGTGGTGGTGGAAAAACAGATTACACCACAGCGTGGAGATGGTATTCCATACGTAGGCACGTGCAGTGATTTCATTTTTCATAGGATGGATAGAAGGTGAAATGGGGTTGTTTCATATTTATAATAACATATCAGTATATTAGTTATACTTATTTTATTACTTTATAATTAAACAACTAAATAAGAAGAAGTTGAAGAAGAAAGAAACTTGAAAGAATTGGTAGAAGAGATTACCTCTTCTTCGATGCACCACTTTTAAGCATCCTCTTAAGGGACTAGAGTTGGTATTTTGAGAAGAGAAGAATCTCTAGAATGTTTCTAGGGAAGTGTATAAGACAAATGGGAAGGGGTTGCCCGATTTTTAATGCTCAAATTGTTGTGAAGAGGAGAGGGAGGATGTGCCCTTTTATAAGGGAGGAGAGGGGCACCTTTGGAAACCTCAAAAATATTAATTTATAATAAATCAAACACCACATAAAAACCACCAAAAATGACTCATATTAGAAGATTAGATTAGATAGGGTTTTAATCTAATCATACAATAAAATTTAGACATGTTGGGAATTTATTTTAAACCTTGTCAACTTGATTTATCCTTATTTAATTTATTTAATCTTATTTGTGGTAATAAGATTCTAATTTTTGAATTGTTATAAATTATTAATTATGTGTTGTGAATTGTCAATAATTGGATAATTTATTACATTATTTACCATATAAAATTTAATTTATAATTTTAAAATATTTTTGTGTTTTTTAAACAATTTAATAATATGTTATTTTTATAAAATCACAAGTGTTAATTTTGACACTATTTATTTATTTGAATTTAAATAAAATCCACACAGAGGATATATTCGACCCAAAATTTTTAATATATTCCAAAAATTTCATATGAATATTGAAAATTTTTGTAGAACAATAATTATTTCACATAATGTTTGTTTTAATATTTATAAAACCATTTATTTGATATTTCTTTTTATAAAGCAATTACTACATCATTTTTTTATTTAATATACTTATTAGTTGAATATAAATTAAAAATAAAATCCTATGATGAAGATAAATATAATAGCTTTCATATTAATATTTTTACTTGAATTTATCATCCTAAAATCACAATATTTAAATTGTTATATTTATTAAATTATGAAGGTGACATATTTGACATCATTTAAAATAAAATAATATAAATGTCCTGATCTGTTTTATAAGGCTCCAAACAGTCCACAAATCGACCCTTTGATGATTACGGTATATATATAGTCTACCAATAAGGTTTGGTAAAGTTTCTTGTCCTTTTGATAGGTATTATTATTTTAATAAAAACAATATTATTGATTTTTCACTAAATAAACAATTTTTGTATCACTATTGTTTCACCGTTAATGACTATTATTTAATCCCTAAAAATTCTAAATAAATTCACATGATTTATATAGTTTTATTATATTTATGGAGACTATTCATGTTCTAAGTTTCATGAAGTTTATCACTAAATTAAAATTATTATACTAATAAGATTTAAGAGAGTGACATGTTGTCACTTTCTTTGGTTTAAATAATAATTAAATTATTTTCATGGTCAAAAGTCCATAAAATGAATGTATTCCGACCCTTAGGTGATGTGAGTTGACTTTTAGTCATCCAATAGAATTCTGTCAGGTGTTAGTTTAATTTTATAATCTTATTTTTACCCTTAATTACATAATTTACCATTAACTGCAGTAAATAAAAATTACCATAGTTACTATTCATAATATCAAAAAAATAAAAGTAACTTATTAACATAATTTGGACCCATTTAATTCAAATATGGAATCCATTTTTCAAAATTCAAAACACAGAAGTTTTAGTAATTAATTTAAAATTAATACCGTTGTTAAGAAAACAGGTTTAAAAGTTAAAACATTGCCAAAGATTGAAATGTTTTTACCTATGAATTCTTTGTAAATTTAATGGTAATGACATTCATTATATTAAATGGTAAAAATATATTCTATTTATACTTTAAAACCATTAAATATTATAATTTGACCATATAAATATTTTCGATGAGAAAAGTTGTTTTTAATTAAAACATAACGTGTTTTTACTATTCATTAAAATATGAAAGTTATCAGAATAATATGAAAAATTTATCCAAAGTAAATTTATATATCATGATTCCAAATAAGAATATTAATTTGTCAAAGTTAGCTTATGAAAGTGTCAAAAACTATATTTAAAGTGGGTGTGCCATCAAAAGGCGACAAAACTGCATTTTTTGAAAAATACTTATTTTACTCAAAAAATATATTTTATTCTCACACGATGTTCTTGAAAATGTGTAAGATGAATAATAATTTTATAACATTTAAAATGTAGTTAATAATATTCATAACAACTACTTCATAATAATATTATAACAATATATCATTGTTTATTGAAACCCGGTATTGCGTACAACAAACGTTATCAAGGAAGGTCGCGATTGCGTGTAATCCAAGCCAAGTCAGGGTTTCATGTAGTGAAAGACTCCATTGTTGTTGTGTATAATATAATCCAACCATATTTCATTTATACATGGAATATATATGTATATATATATATATATATAAACTCAGTGTTGCATAGAATAACTACTATCAAACGAACTTGAAATTGTGTGTAACACAATCCAAGAATAGTGTTACATATACTTAAAACTAATACGGTGTTGCCTATAGTGAAAGATAATCTTGGTGTAGCGTACAACAGAAGATATTAAATAAATTAAAAAGAATATATCTCATAAAATTTCGGGGTGTTACATTCTACCCCCCTTAAATGAATTTCTCCCTTGAAATTCATCAGAGTTATAAATCGTTTACTACTTGAAAGTTTCTTTCATAGAAACCCACATTGTAAAATGGAATACTAAATCTTAATTTTAAAAAGTGAAGTATGAAACATAACAGTTAACCAAATTAACTCATCACTGGGTTTCCACATATGAGAACACGAGTGAAAATATGGATATTGAAGAGAGATATAACCATCATGTTCTAATTGAGAGTGGTAGAGAAAATGGCTACGAAAAATCCAACAATCACAAAGCCATAAATTTGTGATGATCTAAGGTACCATCTGATTCATCAAATATAAGAGTACTAGGACAACATTTTTGGTTTTCAATATCATTTCCCTATAGTTGAAAATTTTGAATTAGAAGAAATACTTACTTGATTTTGGTACAATCTCACTATTGTTTGTGCCTTGAACAATTTCCACTTCATCTCTTAAAGAAATGAAGTTGAATTTGTCTTCAGTTAAGTGTTAGCAGTTCATGCGATAGAATGATAGGTCATTCCATCTATCTTAAACATAAGGTTAGAAAAAGTTATATACAAAAGTCCATATATGGTAAGAATAATCGTATATGGTTCCTAAAATGGACTTATAATTCATCTATCTTACCGCTTAATAAAATAAAACTAGTTTCTACTAACCAGGGACTTCATGTAGGCCAGTGGTAGGCGATAAAGGCCTATCTCACTTTGATTGTGGGTTCGATTCCCTCAGCCTTGTCTGACGTGATGGGTTGTCGCCCATCCTACAGGTTGTCCCTTTTTCTAAAACTACTTATAACATTCCTGCAATAATAACGAAAAAAGTTCTAGCCATAAACAATATTATCTTATGTCTAACTTAATTCATTCCAATCTTTAGGATTATCCAAAATACTTTTTTCCAAGCTCATAGTATAAAGAAAACAATTACTATAATTTTCATCTACCGAGCATGTGAATACCATCATTTATCCCCCATATATCATACGATATATCATGTTGGACACATTCCAAACATGTGAATACCTTAATCAGGTATTCTCTTGAAAAATGAATACCCATTGAACCTTAGTGAAAACATGAATGATGTTAATAGTTAACTCTTCAACATACCAAAATCCCAAAATTTCTAAATACTAAAACCGTGATATAACTTTTTCCTTATATCAGTCATGAGATCATTTAATTTTCTCATTATCCCTTTCATTATGCACATATCATCTGATTTCCAAAATCACTTTTCATGGTTACCGGTACCATATTCTACTGGAAAACCACAATGGAACAATACATAGATATTTCAATATTCCATAAAAGTATCTCAAAAACATTATTATTTAATTCCAATACATTAACCATTCAATCCATCCTTTTCAATGATTGTCATGGAATAAGTCCTTCCTTTATTTAGAAGTAACCACTTAGGTTAGGCAATTGTGTTGGGTAATGCCAATGTTCTCCACAGATAAGACATTGAACTCCATTACAGTCTGTCACTCTCGGACCCTTTTGCCCGCATAGATAACATCTTCCCCTATATTTGAGGTATTACTCAAGGTTCTTCTTCCCTTCTTTAGAAATATCAATCTTCATTTCTTTATGCTCTTCACCATGCGAACATGTATAAAATTCCATCTTCCTCTTATTTGATGAATTAGGAATACCAGTAAAGTTCACCTTGTTAATCATATATTGCGATGTCTGATTCGGCATAATCATAATATCCTTCTCTCTAGGAATTACACAATTTCGCTTCTCATAGTCACCAATTTGTCCATAGGATTCAAATGTTAACCCAATTTCTTATGGTTCCCTACATTAACTAAAACCCGAAACCATTGTGTAAGTAACAATTAAAATAATAAGGAACCTCATAATCATAAAAAGTCAATTTTAGGATGTATAAATTATGAAACCTTGTTTAAATTATGATGGCGTAGGTTCACCCTAGGTTATTCATGATCTTTGAAATAATTCTAGTACTGTAACCTATTGTTATACTAAACCATAGGGACATCCCTAGGCATACCTTAGAAATATCTCTAGGGATATCACTAATGTTTTTGCATCCTTGTTTTCAAAGGTTAACTAATCCTTTACTCTGATACCAACTGTAGAGACCCCAAACTTGACGTACATGGACATTACATTACTTTGGAGGAATACAGAATACATAACAAAAACCAACAATCAAGGACCGTAATAGTTTAGTATCTTTGGAAACTTGGAACATAATCTTCTTATCACGGTGAAAGATCTTCAACATCTCCCATAAAGATCTTCCCCTTTTGTTTTCTTACCTAAAAACTTTTTTTAAATCCTGGGGAAATGAAAACATATAAAGGGTGATCTAAAATTATCATTAAGGGTAATCATGGAGAAAATAAAACCAATCACATACATTTGAACATAAAAAAAACAAGAACATAAAGTTTAAACATCCAAATCTTAAGAAATAAATCTTGGAAGTACATAAGGCATAGATCATAATGGAACATTAATCATGAAAAAATTGCATGGGAATAAAAATTGTAATTGTGGAAAACTATTAAGCACTTTATATGATTTCCATAGTAGCCAAGGCATTTCTTCCAAGACCATCTTAGTGGACAAAGTCCCCTTCTGAATCGAGTTCACTCCTCATTCTAGTCCTGTATCACTGAACCAGATTAACTTTCTGTTCCAGCCCTTTATATCTCATGAGATATAAATCTTTACCCAATGCATTGGAGGGAGATATAGGTCCCACCCATCTCATAATTAAATCATTCTTACTTGTGCCAAAAATTAAACATAAATCATTCATCATAAGCCAAAGAATAAAATGGGTTTCATAAACATCATCCCATCATAACATAAAATATATAAAACAAATGGATATCATTTCATCATATGAAAAGTGAAACCATGTAAATCATAGAGACATTATACTTGAAACATAAACATATGAAATAATGTTTTCTTAGATGGAAAATAGTTTTGATAAAACACTTGAAATGAATTCTTGAGGAAAATATTCTTTCTTCTTCAAAATCATTTTCCTTTCAAAAAAATTACATGAAATTTTAAAAGAAAAGGATTTTGTTGAAAATAATAATAAAATAATGTAGAGTAAGTTTCGTGAAAATGAGGCTTTATAAAGCCGTAAAAATCCATTCACGCTGTATAAGTTAAAAAAACATTCTTCTGGTACTTTTTCCAGTAAAGTCAAAAAGTACCTTGTATGATAATCAAAAGAAAGATTCCTTACATACCATATAGTAAAAGTCAAAATAGGTAAAAAGGAATTTAAACATACAAGAAACCATTGTTAGAAAATAGGGACCTGAATGATAAATGTAAACCCAGTAAATACTTATTAATAAACAATCTCGGATAAAAATGAGATTGGAGAAGTTATCCCTTAACTTATGTCCCGTATGATTCTTATGTATCCGAACCACCTGTATAATGATTTAAACAATGTCATTGACTTATTTCAGAATCATATTAATTGTTATGATATCAAATATGGTTCACTTATGACTTTATATTACCTGTTCTTTTGTAAATTTCATGTTAAAGCAATGTTTTTGGTAAAATCGTTTCATTTATCGTACGTGTTTGGAATTGTTGTTCTTGATATTATTATTACTTATATCATGATTTAATAACTTCCAGAATGTAAAACATGATTTATATATCATATATATTCAGTATATATATATATATTATTGATAGATAAATGAAATGAAACACACCGTTCATGGAGACGGTAGGCCGTACGTACGCATGAACGATGTTTTCCTTTCCTTATTAACTTGAATGAAAGTAAGTAAATAACATATATATAAATACATTAGAATTATTATGTTATATATACCATTATTATTCATTATATATACTTTATAATCATTCTTGAATGGTTATCATGGAGATTGAATCTCATCGCGTCGTGGAGACGGTAATCCGTACGTACGCACGAGCGATGATATCGTTCCCATAATTATTGAATGGAATTGGTGTGGATGATATAATATCTCAGAATCATTATGATGTTTTAATATCTATATATATTAATTCTTTACACCACTATACCCATCCAAGTAAGGTGGTGGTGGAAAAACAGATTACACCACGACATGGAGACGGTATTCCGTACGTACGCACGCGCGATGATTTCATTTTCCATAGGATGGATGGAAGGTGAAATGGGGTTGTTTCATATTTATAATAAAATATAATTATATTATTGATACTGATTTTATTAATTTATAATGAAACAACTAAAGAAGAATAAGTTGAAGAAGAAAGAAACTTGAAAGAATCGGTAGAAGAGATTACCTCTTCTCGACGCACCTCTTTAAGCTTCCTCTTAAGGGACTAGAGTTGGTATTTTGAGAAGACCAGAACCTGTATAATGTTGGTAGGGAAGTGGAGAAGAGAAATGGTCAGGGTTTTTGACGAGATTGAAGGCTCAAAGTGTTGTGAATAGGATAGGTAGGATGTTCCCTTTTATAAGGGAGGAGAGGGGCAACTTTGAAAACCTCAAAAATATTAATTTATAATAAATCAAACCCCACATAAAAACATCAAAAAATGAATCATACTCAAAGGTTAGATGAGATATGGTTGTAAGCTCATCAACCAATCAAATTTAGACATGTTTGAAATTTATTTTAAACCTTATCAACTTGATTTCTCCTTATTTAATTTATCTAATCTTATTTGTGGTAATACGATTCTAAATTTTAAATTGTTATATATATTTACTTATGTGTTGTGAATTGTCTCTAATTGGATAATTTATTACAATTTTGACCATATAAATCTTAATTTATAATTTAAAAAAATTTTGATTTTTAAACAATTTAATAATGTGTTATTTTTATAAAATAACAATAGTGTTTATTTTGACACTATTTATTTATTTGAATTTAAATAAAATCCACACAGAGGATATATTCGAACAAATTTTTTTAATAGATTCCTAATATGTCATATGAATCTAGGAAATTTTTGTACAACATTAATTATTTCACATAATTTTTATTTTAAAATTTATAAAACCATTTATTTGATATTTCTCTTTATAAAACAATTACTACATCATTTTTTTATTTAATATACTTATTAGTTTTATATAAATTAAAAATAAAATCCTATAATGAAGATAAATATAATACCTTTAATAATAATATTTTTACTCTAATTTATCATCTTAAAATCACAACATTTAAATTGTTATATTTATTAAATTATGAAGGTGACATCTTTGACATCATTTAAAATAAAATAATATAAATGTCCTAATCTGTTTTATAAGGCTCCAAATGGTCCAAAATTATACCCTTGGATAATTATGGTATATATATACTCTAACAATAAGTTTTTGTCTAGTTTCTGGTCCTTTTTATAGGTATTATTATTTTAATAAAAAATATATAATTGATTTTTCACTAAATATACAATTTTTCATCACTATTGTGTCACCGTTAATGACAATTATTTAAACCCTAAAAATTCTAAATAAATTCACATGATTTATATAGTTTTATTATATTTCTGGATACTATTAATGATCAAAGTTTAATGAAGTTTATCACTAAATTAAAATTATTATACTTATAAGATTTAAGAGAGTGACATGTTGTCACTTTCTTTTGTTTAAATAATAATTAAATTATTTTCATGGTCAAAAGTCCATAAAATGAATCTATTCCGACCCTTAGGTTATACAAGTCGACTTTTAGTCATCCAATAGAATTTTGGCAGGTTTTACGGTAATTTTATAATCTTATTTCTACCCTTAATTACCCGATTTACCTTAAACTGTTTTAAATAAAAATTACCGTAGTTACTATTAATAATATCAAAAAAATAAAAGTAACCTATTAACATAATTTGGACCCATTTAATTAAAATATGGAAACCATTTTTCAAAATTCAAAAGATATAAGTTGTAGTAATTAATTTAAAATTAATACCATTGTTAAGAAAACGACTTTAAAAGATAAAATATTTCCAAAGATTGAAATGTTTTTACCTATGAATTCAATGTAAAATTAATGGTAATTACATAAATTATATTAAATGGTAAAAATATATTCTATTTATACTTTAAAACCATTAAATATTATAATTTAACCATATAAATTATTACGATGAAAAAAGTTGTTATTAATTAAAATATAGCATGTTTTTACTATTTATTAAAATATGAAAGTTATCAGGATAACATGAAAAATTTATCCAAAGTAATTTTTTATATCCTTATTCCAAAGAAGAATTTTATTTTTTCAAATTGAACTTACAAACATGTCAAAAACTAGATTTAAAGTGGGTGCGCCATCAAAAGGCGACAAGACTGCATTTTTTGAAAAATACTTATTTTACTCGAAAAATATATTTTGTTCTCACACGACGTTATTAAAAATGTGTAAGATGAATAATAATGTTATAACATTAAAAATATAGTTAATACTATTCACAACAGCTAGTTCATAATAATATTATGAAAATATATCGTTGTTTAGTGAAACTCGGTATTGCGTACAACACACGTAATCGAGGAAGGTAGTGATTGCATGTAATGCAAGCCAATTCAGGGTTGCATGTAGTGAAAGACTCCTTTGTTGTTGCGTAAAACAGAATCTAACCAAATTTCATTTATACATTGAATATATATATATATATATATATATATAAACTCAATGTTGCAAAGAATTACTTCTATCAAACGAACTTGAAATTGTGTGTAACACGATCCAAGAATAGTGTTGCATATACTGCAAGCTAATACGGTGTTGCGTATAGCGCAAGATAATCTTGGTGTAGCTTACAACAGAAGATATGAAATAAATTAAAAAGAATATATCTCATAAAATCTCTAGGTGTTACAATAAGAATATTGACCTCCCTAATGTATGATCAATTGTCGACTTCTTTAATTGTGAGAATTATTGGCATTATGAAAATTGATGTCCTATGTGTAAGGATCATGAATAGAATTTGTAAGGTGGTACAAGTAATGGGTTTCCTATTAATGAAAAAGAGAACACAAAAACATTTGAAATGTATGTGATGTTCTTATAATAATATTTACATTAGACATAAGAATCATGATTAGATTGATGTTGAGGAAACTTAATACATGATTCATATTTGATATTCTAGGAAATATTTATTAAATAATAAGTTGACGAGTGTTAACGATGCATTCGTGGATCATCTGGAAGTGTAGCAAGGAATTTCTTCGGGTGGTGATGGCTTCTATGGCGTGGGAAGCACTTCCGGAGCACTCAGTGTCGGGAGGCGGTGACGAAGGCCAGTTTCTGACCAGTGACCACCTTGACATGTAAAGGCGATTCCTTGATTAGGGGCATGATTTATGGTGCCGACCTCGGGAGATGGATACTCGAGGTGCGTGTATTAGCAGACCTTGGAATACATGTCTTTTTTATTTTTTTCTAGGTGTTGACTTTCGGTGTTGGCTAGTTCATGGAGCAGGGTATATGTCGATAGGGCCATGGGCCATTCGATGTTTACTATGAGCATTGTTGTTGGTTTTATGTGGGTCTTCGAGTCAGTGATTTTGGGTGGTGTCCAGTCACGCTCATGCTTTGTTGGTGCTTTTTGTGATGCGTGTTTGCTGGTTTGTGTCTTTTATTTTTATTAATAAATTTTTGGGACCGAGTTCGCTCAGTACCTGAAACATCCTGGTAAGTTGACGAAGACAGAGTAATGGCTTAATAAAAAAGATGAATGAATAAAGTATTTATGTTTTGAAACTCAAAGATTATGTCATATTAATGATGAAATATATATGTGTTTTTAGTATATGTTTTTATTAAGTATTGAAAATGAAATGTGTATGGTGTTGAATAAATATAAAATTAATTTGAAGGAAGGGAGATATTTTTATTTAGGTATGGTAACCCATAAATGATGTCTAACATTGAGATAATGATGTTTAGATAATGATATGTTGGATATGAATAAGTAAATTTGATGGTACATATTACCGAGGAAGAGATCATTGACAAAGTGGTCTATGTCATCAAGGTTGAAGTTGGCAATTTCTTGGATTTAAATATTGTATTCATTTTCCTTATAATAAAGAAAGTGTGTATGTTTTAGAAAGAGATTTATGATAATTTATTTTATGGACATGTTTTAAAGGAATATATGATGTGTGTATTCACATGTTTGGAATGTGGCAGCCAAGTGATAATTTGTGATATATGGGGGATCAATGTTTAGATGATTTCATGACATTTTTTCTATTGTTTTGGATTTTCATATTTCATAAGGGTTATAATGTTGACCATTTATGTTGATATTATCTTAAAATTCTAGTTAAGTTCGTGATATTAAAGAATTACCTCACCATGTGAGGATTTTATCATATTGGATGACCTATTGTCACCACTTTGTGTTGATGATAACTGATTAAATATGGGATAAAATATCATGGGTATCATGATCTATTAGTACTTATAGAATGAAAAATTCACATTCCTTTCTGGTGAAAGAGGTTAATTGGATAAATGAATAAAAAATAGTGAGGTTGTCCTAAAATCATGCAAGTATATACTTCTAGGAAAATTTTTTAACTTTAGGAAAAATGGATCTAGAAACCAAAAATGTTATCCCAGTACATTTGTTTCCAATGCATCAACTGGTCCTTTAGGTTGTCATAGATTTATGGATTTTTGATTGTTAACTTTATAATGACCTTATTCTCTATCACTCTCTATTATAACTTGATGGTTATATTTATCTTTCATGTCAATGTTTTCCCTTTCCAACTAGGATCTCATATATGGAAACCCATCTATGTGTTACTCTGGGTAACCATTATGGATCCAACATTAATTTTTTAAGGGAAGTTTTATTTTCCATTTTTATGTTGTGGGTTTATTTTAAAGTAACTTAAAATTTTAAGCCTTTAATAACCCATATTTATTGAGAGAGTGAAATTAATTTTACGGGGGGTATAATATAACACCCCATGATTTTGAGAAATATTTTTTTGAATTAATTTAATCTTTTTGAGATTTTTTATTTCACACAACACAAAAATTAGTTTATATTAAATCGCTATGTATAGGTTGAGTTATTAAAAATACAAATTTATAATGAACAACAAGTAACATAACATTTAACATGATCTACAGGGAACACCAAGGTTAGTGTAAATTACACGAAATATTGATTTTCCTCGATGGGTTGTGTAACAAGAAACATTGAGTTTTACCAAAAAATAATATATTATTATAATGTTACAATTCAATAAAATAAAATATAATCTAACCATTAAATTAGAGGTTATGAATAGTATTAACTAATTTATGAAAATATATTATTTACACAAATATAGGATGAATTCATCGGTGACAAATTTATTTTAAATGAATATGAAAACCAATTGAATATAAAAGAAAATTTTATTATTATTATAATATATCTTACCCTAATAAATTAAATTAATTATAGAGTTGTATTAATTTAATATAAATGTTATATATTAAATCAAATATTTTCTTTATATTCATCCAATATATTTTATAGACATAATTTAAGAACAAACCCAATTTTATGTTTAAAAACCTATATTTTTTATAAATTTATTTTACAACCTTTTAATGGTGAACCCATTTTAAACACATTTTTTGTAAATTTTAAAGATTTAATATGTAAAAATAAACATAATATTTGAAATAGATACATAAAAACTCGGTTAGGGTAAATTTTGGGTATTTTTCTATAACGTTCTATTTTTAATGAATAATGAAAAATGCTAATTTTTAGTTCAAAACTCCCTTTTCATCTAATTAATTTATAAAGATAAATTAAATTTTAAATTTGTTCAAAAGTTTAGATAGATAATATTTTTTTAAATTAATAAAATTTAGGTCATTGGAATCAATTTCACTTTAAAATTTAATATAAAACATAGAAAACATTTGAATATTTTTTACTTTGAAAACCTGCATTATCGACCTGACCACGAGATTAAATTTAAGATAATTTCTACCGCATATGTGATTGGAATTTGGAAAAATGAATTCCATATTTTCAATCATAATAATTTATAATTTCAAACAATTTCAACTTAATTTTTTACAAAAAATTTTAATGAAAGTATTTAAAATTAATAACATTAATTACGGTAAAATTAAGCTTAATTAAGGACTGAACCTTAAAATTAAGGTCCTAAATTACCTAAAAACTTGTCCAAAATACATTGTATAGAAATTTTTCTACCCTATAATCACTTTTTTCTAATTTATAACATTATTTTATCCACCTTCCATCAGAAAAATATTGGTGGAATTCCATTTCCCAAAATTTACAGGAGTGCCACTCCACCTCCACTAAACAAGGACTCATCTTTTCCTAATTCATCACACCTCTCATGCCACATTGTCTTGGAAGATTTATTATAAAATTACTCCTAAAAATACATACCATCATACTATAATATCCACTTGGGAATAAATAAATACAAGGAATCCCTTTGGTTCCAACCAAAAGGAGTTATCCTAATAAGAGGTAACATAATTCCTCATGTTCTTTTATTTATTTCTATTACACACCCCGTAAATTATTCTTATTAATTGATTTTATAAAAAAATAAGTATCTTATATATTATGGTATGTTTTTATTCCAACTGTTTTTCCTAAAATTACACA
This sequence comes from Viscum album, assembly GCA_963277665.1. Lineage (NCBI taxonomy): Eukaryota > Viridiplantae > Streptophyta > Magnoliopsida > Santalales > Viscaceae > Viscum > Viscum album. Next base: position 2,120,645,162 of record OY728163.1, read on the forward strand.
CACCTCTATCAAATGGCTCACAAACAAACTATTTATGGGTACCACGAACTACCGCCTCACAAAACGATGATTGTTCGTTTTTTCCTTTACCACCTATCATGGTGAAAATTTTGATAGAAAATATGTTTATATATATATATATGATATTTCAAATTTATTTAATCATACATAATTATTTTAAAACACATATCTTTATACTTTCTATTTTGTGTTAATATGATAATTTTTTTCAGAAAGTAGGGGCTATCACCCCCTCAAAGTAGTGTGTTTCCTTCTCACACTACATAGAATTTATTAAGGGTTAATTGAGTTAAAATATATGATATATATAAAATTATTTTTATAATTTATTGATATTATATAAATATATATACAAATATACAAATTTATTTATTTCTTTCAATGCAATAATAAAAATGTAAAAATCATTCATGCGTACGCACAACTTACCGTCTCCATGAACGGTGTATTATTACATTTCAAACTTATAAATTATATATATTATTAAAAAAAATATAATGAATATAAATGATATTTATATCATGTTTTGAATTATGGAAATCATTTTATAATTATAAAGACCAAAGATATAACAAATTAAGACACATGCGAAGAACAAAATGAATATTACCTTAATTAAAACCTTGACATAGGATTGTTAACCAGAGGTAAATATAATGTCATAATAAAAACATATATGTTATTATATAACAGAATATTATTATGTAAAATATGTCTAATAAACTTACATTTATTATACAAGAATTTTGTACGAGTAGAAAGAGAGTCAAGACACAAGGTAAGGGAATTTCATCTAACTTTTTATTTTCATGAGATACATGATTTATTCAACACCCATTACTTTTATGTTGTGTGTGTAATTACCATGGATGTATCATATTATTATTAGAAATAAATTTATGTGTATTTAAATATCCATTTTATGAACTTTACTTTATAGGGTTTAGTTTCAAAAGTTACCAAATCGGTAATGTAATTTTGTCACTATTTTCCATAGTTGAGACACATACCATGTTATACATCTATATTTTTTCACGAGGTGTATAAATTTCATTTGACATGTTATATAATGAATATAATTTTTATCATGGTATTTTATGCTTCATTTAATTTCATTTTCTTACATGGTTAGTATAGTTCAATGTTAGCAAGTAATAAGAGTTTTTTGAAACAATCTCATCACTTCTCAAGATGGTTTATGATTATGCTTAATTTGATGAAATATTAAGATTAATACCTTAATAAATCTAATTAATTTTATTATTCTCTAGTTATTCACTATATATTCATGTCTTGGTACCATTTTCCACTCTTTGGTACATAATATAGTTAAAAAAGTGTTTTTATGAATTCCTGACATTACCCTCTCTTCAGTCAAGAATCGATCTTCCATCGAAACCATGTCTTCTTAAAGGTTTCAAAAAATATTTTATTATTATCCTATTATCTTTAAAATAATTTTTTAACCATGTTTTACCATTTTAAACAAAATGGTATTTAATAAAGAATCTTCTTATCATTTTCTGATCAAGGAACGTTTATAAAATTTTTATGGTACAAAAAGAATGTTAAACATGTAGTGATTCACCCACCATCATGAACATAATTCTCTTTAAGATTGATTTAGAAGATTAAAAAGTTATTTTTTTTAATTTTTTCCAAATATTATGAATATTAAGTGTTTTAAAATGGATTTATATTAAAAAGTTTTTCAAAAATGATTTATATTTAAAAGGTATAGTTAAATGATTTTCAGAACCTCCTTTATAAGTTTTCCAATGTTTGTTTAAAAAAAATTATTTAAATTATTTTAGAAGCTTATTTTATAAGTTTTAAAATTATATTTAAATAATTGTATTTTCAAGATTCTTTAATATGTTTTCAAGGAAACAATTTCAAACATGTCTTCAAGATTGTTTTATATGTTTTCAAGGAAAAAATGTTTCAATTTTTTTTTCAGGATTTCCTTTTATGTTTTCAAGTTAATTTCTATAACATGGTTTTCAAAAGATATTATGTCTTAAAAAAAATTTCCAAAGAAGAAAATATATTATCCTTATGAAATTCTTTTAAAGGATATTTCAAAATCATTTTCCATTTAAGATGAAATTTGTTGATATTACTCATATATTTCTTAGGAAATGATCTAATGGTTCCATTTTTATTATTTATATAGATGGTTTTTTATTTTTATGGAATTATGTTTATGAAACCCATTCCAATTCCACTGGTTTTATGCGTGATAAAACCAATTCTTTTTACGGGTTATGGTTTAATGATATGATTATGAAAACTGTATTTTTACAGATGTTAAGATATGATTACCAATTGGTTACACCCATTTCATTTCATGGAATTATGATATGATATTTTTAAAATAAATATATTTTTATGGGTCATGATGTGATAAATGTTTTATTATATTATGGAACATGTTTGAATGATTTTATTGTGATATGGTTGGGACCTATTTTCCCCTCCAATGTATTGGGTAATGACAAATGGTATATGTGCTCAAAGGGAACACGTGTTGTAGCCCAATACTGAAAAATTAGAGTACACTGGTCAAAGAACAAGCTTGAAAATAAGCAGGTGCATGAGTTATAGCCCAATATTTAAAGTAAGAGGGTGCATAGGTTGTACCCCAATCTAGAAAACAATAGGGTACATAGGTTATTATACTATGCCCGAAGCAGGTACACATGTCATATCCTAAGCCTAACATATTAGGAAGGCCTTTGGAGGTAGTATTGAAAAACTATTTTCTTTGTTTATGTGTATGCCAAAATTACATGTCTTACTTCTATGGTATTCTTTCATAGCCTATGATCTTCATTCCCATATGGTGTGTGTTATTTAGACTATATGTAGTGTAATGAGGGATTTTCCAGAAATCCATAACCTTTACACATTTTAACCCTATGCCTCTATTTCCACTAATTGGACTATCCATAATGCCCATAGATCTTAGATTTATGGTAAAATATGCTTGAACTATCACCGGTGGTCAGAATATAGCTTTCAATATGCTCATGACACCTCTACCATCACGCTGCAATGTTGAGACACCAAATACCATGAACGAGGATCACCAAACCCAAACCCAATCCACTATCATCACTATGAATCCCAATTCCATTATTTATATCCATCCCGCACCCATAGTAATGATCCATTATTCCCATGATCAACTACATAATTGTCATTTACTAGGTATTTTTTGAACCACCGACCAAATCAAATATCAATGATTATCACATGAAGAAAAAAGAGATAAATGCATAAAATACAGACGTGGAACAAACCTCAGCCAATGTTTCTGTTGGACTTAGTCCATTGTTATATGAACGGAAAATTAAGATTTGAAAATAAGAAATTTTGAATTCCATTTATATTGAACATCCACCCATATCTCCATAACATGATTGACCTAAAAATAAAACTATTAGAATAATTAATTCACATTCATCATAGGATAAATAAACAGTTATAAATAAATATAAAAAACTTCCTACCTTAAGTTAGGATTGATATATGATGAATAATTAATGTAAATTTTCATCATTAGAGAGATCCTAAAAATATGACGTTGTTGGAAATCCTTTCAATATTGTGATTATCGGTCCACAATCTTGATGCCCACCAACACTCCTATACGCTCTTCTCTCAATTACCAATCTTATTCAGCTAGCCCTATGAATTGATATAACTTTATATTTATAGGGGATACTAGGTTAAGAATTTAAATTAAAATAATTAAATAAATATATTTAATATATTTCATTATTTCATACAGGGTAGCGATCAAACCCAACACCCAAAATAGATAAATATTATGTAGTGCCTAGGGTAAAATCCACTTTCTAGATTCAACACTGTGCTCAAATTTTTTATATGAGGCTCCATTATAGAGTTATTACACTAATTCAAGAAAATGTACATGATTGATAAAATATATTTAATGTTTTTATTATATAACCATCGAGTCTCTAAGGGCCTTAAAATCTCTCACTGTATCAGTAATTGACTTTAAAAATATTATTAGATATAATCTAAATCATTACATTAAAAAATAGAGATGTTAGAATTTATATAATGAATGATTATTGGAATATAATTACTAGTATAATATTAAAAAAATGTGTAAATAAATTTATTTCGTTAAAGATATTTTTTATCAATATGTAATTATTTAATTAAGAAAAAACACTCTGATTGTTAAGAATCGCCGAAATAAGCCTATTATCAGTTTCATCTTTAGGGATAGAGATTAAAACACTCATGAAAAGAATTTGAAACATTATAAATAACTATTAATAATATCTAACAATATGTTTAATGATCTATAAACGATTAACTTTGAATAAAGAATTAACATGGACACCATTATTATGTAATTTGTACAAATGATCAAAATTATAAACACCCAATGTGAAAAATTAAAAGAATTCTTGTAGAGAATGAATAATTATAGAGAGTACGAATCAAAATGGATATGATTAAGGTTATTAGTTAGGTGATTAGTATTATTTTTTTTGTGATACCTGATGTTAAAGCATGTCTCTGGAAGTCAGGACATGTGGTAAGGGTTTTCATCTCAATTACTCTTCATTGAGACAAGTATTGTATTTATGAACCAAATTTCATTTATATAGTTTATATAATAGGTATTTGAGAAATAATATCTTGAATTATATGTAAATCATGTTATTTTACGTTCAATTACAATCCCACTCTTTCAAGGGGTTCTGATTAAAGTGTTACTCAATTTGTAATGGTTTTCTTGGTCTCAATTCCGATTCATTGAGATATTAAATGTTTTAAACACGATATTTACTTTGTATGGAATATTCACTTAAAATGTAAATATTTTTATAATTATTCTTATATTTAATGTGATTTAACATCCCAATCATGTTTTGTTATTCAAGTGTGTAGTGATTCAGTTGTTTATCCAAGGGTGGGGATTTTTGGTTACTCAATTTCTATTCATTGAGTTATGATCGTTCTTTGATCTAATTTAATATAAGTTGGGTACATTAAAAAATTTTATTTTATTGTTTTGTATTACATAATTGTTTTTTATGGATATATATTCCTACCACATAATCCATTTGAAAAATATTTGTCACCTTTTAGGATAAGTACTTTTGGAACTATCCACTTTATTTATCGAGAGGGATTATAATCATATTATTCTAGTATTGACATAGTCATATACTCATTGTTATATATGATATGAAAATAATATTATAAATTACACATATTATATTATGTTCACCTAGAAATAATGTTATTATATTAACATGGGGAAAATTATTAGTGCACCATATATTGTTATTAAAATATGGATGATTATTGACTTGTTTAACCACCCCCTTCTTCTCCAAGATGGGTTATGATTAGGTTATCCATTTTATTAACATGGGGAAAATTATTTTAATTCTATATGTTTTTATTTCAAGGCATATTTATTTTTGAAAGAATTATTATTTGTTATTTATTAATTTTATCTTATGGTAAATTTATTTTACATAAATAGGTGATAGGTGGAATTTAATATTATATAAAATTTCGATGCATTGACAGGTCTCATAAGGTAAAACACATATTGTTTTGGATGATACATCTTCCCATAACATGATATTTTCTTGTTACAAGGCCTTGAAAATATTATTTCATGACTAAAATATCAAAGATATGTAAAATTTCTTAGCATAAGTTCTTGAAAATAGGGTTTCGATGTCCAATATTATTATTTCCATTAGTATGAGATTAGTAATATTGATATGATTGTTTTAATTTATTTTCATGGATGTAGAATGCTCCTAGTTTCAACTTTATTATGAATTTATCTTGTTTACCTATTTTTTAAATAATATTTATTCTTTTTTATGCCACTATTTATTTAGTTACAAGTTTCCCTCACTGAGCACATGTTCTATTCCCTTCTTATGTTTATATTCGTCTAAGTTATGGAGAAATGTAATACACATGACTTGTTTATATGGATAAAAACTTTAAAATAATTTATGGGATATATTGAATAATTTTCATAATTTAATTAGTTTAATATATAATGGGAAAAGATTCCATTTTATATGAATAACAATATATAAATCAATTTATGATTTTTTTCTAATTCTATAAATATATAATCCTAAAAAGTCCATTCAGATGTAAGAGATGCAATTTTTTTTTTATTTTTTAATTAATTATGGTTATATTCAAGATTTCATAATAGGTATCAAATAAATTATAAAAATTATGTGTTTATGGGACCCAATCCAGGAGCATGGTTACGAGGTTTTACTAGCTGTAAGGGTTTTGAAAACTCAATTAAAATAAATTGAGTTATAATCCAATTTATTAAATTTTGTATTTAAACAGTAGTTATAATCACCCCATTGATGATATTATGTTATAAAACCTGTTTATTTTGTGTGGAATTATGTTTTATATCCATGTATTCCTCCATAATGGTTTCATTTATAATGTGTGAGATTGTAATGAATAAATCACATATTTTCTAATTAACCTTTGTTTTACTTGTCCACACTTTCCATTTCTACCATTATTTTATTTATTATTTAGAAATATACCGTGTTTTATATCTTATGACCCATATATTTATTATTTAAATTTTTTAAAAGGAGTATTTATCAGCTCTTTAAATGATGTGGTTTCCATCAAAAGTATATTTTTTGATAAAAATATTTTTATTATTAAGCTCTTATATTTTATCTTATACACCACATTTTATTGTATAACAAAAATATTCATTCAAGATTTTTATCTCCACAAATAATATTTTAAATTTATCTTTGAAAATTAATGAAAATATTTTGGAAAATATTTTAAAATTCCTTTTATAAATAAATTTCAAGGGTTTTAAAGAAATACTTTCTTAAAATTTTGCTTCGAATTTAATAATACTCTCCAAAAGATATACCACCAATGGAGTTGGGTTTCATGATTCAACTTCTATGTACTATTACAATTTATTTCATTTGGATGAACAAGTTTTATCATAATTTTATTTTATTTTGGAATCCATTCTATGAGATTCAATTTGATAATGACATGAAAACCATTTTTCATTATTTGAGTTATTTTATGATGTGATAATTTTTTTTAAGAAACACAAAAATTAAAGAATTATGTGGTGGGTATAACCTATATATCCCTAAAATTTATTGGGTAAAGGATTAAATATCCTAATATATAATTTTGTGTGTGAATATATTAGTGAGTAGCTGGGTTTACAAAGGGTGAGTGTGATGAAATATAACTCTAATAACAATTTTACTTTTGAAAATGTTAGAGATTAGTTTGGTTTAAAGAAGGTGAGTGTGATGGTGTTTATATATACTGAATGTTTTTTTGAATAGGATGGAGGATAGAAATGTTTATAAAAATAAGAAATCTTATGTTTATGATTGTGCAAATTTGTTTTTCCTACATTCCATAGAACATGTTATGTGCCTCATATTTTATTTTCTAATTCTATGGTAAACGTGTAATAGTTTGAGATGATATGTCTATCTTTCCTAGTTTTGTTTAAAAATTATTGATTTATGCTTTAAATTTAATATTTTTTCTTTATTAATCCTTTCCCACATTTTTATGATATAACCATTATGGTATTTGACATGTTATCCTTAAAAAAGTGTTTTTAGATTTTCCCTTATTATTTTTTCCATTCCATGGGATTTTTTAAGATTATTATGTCACATGGAATGTATAATATGTGGTTTAATTTATAGGTAAATATTCACAAATTGTAAAATAAGTTTTTTTATGTTTCTAGTCTCTAATACTATAAAACTTTTAGTGTTTTGGGTGTGTGATTATTTTTGAGATATATTAATTAAACCATGATATAAATTTATTATTTATGTCATGTTTATCTTGGGTCTCTTAAAAATCATATATTTTCCTCCTAGGGATGAAACCAAATTGACTAGGAGAAACCTCTATATCAGCAATATATCTAAGACCAAGTGAAAAAAATACTTCAAATGATATCGGGGAATGTATTCCCAAAAAAATGTCCTATACTCATTGAAATATATGGGATGATATACTTTCATCATATGGTTGATAAATTGTTCATTAAGGCATGGAGTCTTGTATTCTATAATTAAGATCTTTTTGAATGCCAATATAACTTCATGCTATAAAATATTCCATAAGTGTGAGATGTTTTTTTGGAGAAACTATTAGGCGCTACAAGACCATCCATATTTTTTGGTGAGAGGTCATATTTATTCTCATAATTATTTGGAGGAACGGATAGAAAATAATTTTTCATGTTGTTTATATATAATTTAATGGAATTATCAATGATGATTTTTGATTGATATATTTAATTATCATTAAAGAGCTAGGTTAATTGGGTATCCATTCCCTAACTAATATCATTAACACTACTAAGGGTATTTATATTAATTCAAATAGATATAATATAATTGTCTCCTTTATTTTTCTTTTAAGGAGATAGAATAATCTTGATTTTCCTCCTCCTTGAGCCAAAGAACCCTAAGATTATATTTTAAGATTAATTCCTTTATTTTAATTAGGAATTTTTGGAGATGATATTTTTGAATTTCTTCAACAGAGGGTATGTCAAGACCGGATTCCCTATAATATAAATAAATAAGATCTTATTTTATTAGAATATAATTTAATTATAATAACTAAAAGTTTTTTTCTCCAGGTTTATAGAGATTTTTTGTATAAGGCCCCAGCCTTAAACCTTACTTAATCTTGAGTTATTACAAGATTACACATTGAGGATCTTTTCGGGTTTAGAGTTTTAGAGAATTAGATCATAAAACTTGCATTACATTCCACATATAAACAAAGTGGTTAAATAATGATAGTATTCTTCTTTCCCATCAATGGAAACATATTTAAAACAAAACATGGATTCTTTCTTGACACTTACTTGACACTATCATCATATGATGTACCTTTCCCTTGACCTGTGAAAAACATTTAAAAAAACATGGGATGAGCATAAAAAGCTCAGTAAGGGATATAAAAATATGGAAAGGAAACATGGGTACATACATACATAAGAATGAAATCATACTTTACCCATAAAACATAAGAACTTTAACATACCTCATCAAATCATGAATAAATCATAGAAATCACAAGACATAAAGGAAACTTGAGGCATTCATAACATTCTTACGTAGGGAGTAACCCTCTTGGTTACGTTTGGAATACCCATCACAGTATATTACCTAAATATCTTCAGAAAAACCTTAACGTTTCACTCCTTCACGTTACCTAATGCATTGAAGAGCTATATCGGGCTCACCTTCCCTTATTTAATCACGAAACCACCCGTCTTCATAATAATGCCCAAGAACCTCAACATAATTGTATCACATAAAACATGAATAAAGGAAACATAACATTTCCACCTTTCAATCACAAGATATCAATACAACACATTGAAATAAAAACATTATGAAAACCATTTTCAATACCAAAATAAATGAAAAGTAAAACATGGTATTTATTTTTCTTTTAAAAAAAGGTATGGCTTGTAGAGGAAGCCGAAACTCAAATAATGGTCACGGTGGCGGAGAAGTTGTTTGTCGCCGCATACGTATGACAAAAACATTCCCTTTTTTCGTTTAGTAAACTCTTCGTATAAAAAAGATTCCTTTTGGATAAAAGTAAAAGTCAAAGGGGTTTATACACCGTATAAAAGAAGGTTTTGTATAAAACAGAATATGCCTCAATGAAAGGAGATTGAGACGAAGTCCCATACCTCGGGTCCGACGTGACTCGGTCGTTCTTTAATCTCCTGAATAATAAACTTGAGTTAATTTATACTTGTTTAAGAACCTTTTTCAAGTTCATTATTCCTTTTATATCACTTATTTCCATGTCATGAACACTATGTAATTATTTAAGTTAATAACGGTCGTTTTAACGATCACTGGTACTTGAGTAAAAAATAAGCCCTTTATAATTACAAGGTTATCATGTATCAATTATGTCCAGAATGGTATTCTTGATGTAGATATCATATATGTCATATATATCCAGTACATGCATGCATTTATAATATTACATAATCATTTAGAGGTAAGAAATGAAATGCACCGTTCATGGAGACGGTAAGCTGTACGTACGCATGAACGCTACTTTCATTTCTATTTCGTATTTTATAGAATAGAATCATAATGATATAAAGGTATATTATAATTCCAGTGTAATATCATATATAATATCATAACTCCATCCTTTATACGTCCCACATATGTTATTTAACGAATCAAATCACTTTGAGGGGGCGGTAGTCCGCACTTCCTTAAATGAAGATATCGCATTTACCCATAATGGAAACCATAAAGGTAATCCCAAAAAGAAAAATACAGAAGATTAAGGAAAACATAAACATATTATACATCATATATAAATATATTTACATCTTAATTTCCACCTTTTAAGGTGTTAAAATAATGTTGAACAATCATCATTTCGGGAGGCATAAATTCACCATCCACGGAAACAATATGTTCATTAACCATTAGATGTAGGTGTGTGTAAGTGTAGTTTGAATCATTCTTATAACAACATCCTAGTATATTGAAGATACTGTATTTTTTACAAAATAAATGAATAAAATAGTTTAGGGGTTTGGAGAAGCAAAATAAAACAAAATGACTCAAGTGAAGACATTTCCTTAAAATCGGGTAACTCCCTTTGGTTTGAGCTCAAAGGCTTCCTTGGGAAGACTTCTGCCCAAAGTGAGGCTTCAAGGAGTAAGATAGGGATGTGTAGAGATAAAATGGGTAGGGTCTGGCCGAGCCAAAGGCTTTGAGAGTGCGGGTAAGGAGGTAGAGGTGGGGGCCTTTTATAAGAGGAGAGGAGGGGCACTCTTGGAAAGTAAAGAAATGTTACTTTATTTTCAAATGGGTTTCAGATTTTAAAGGTCCCACATTGATATAATTAGAGGATAAGGAGATAAGGGTTCTAAATATACCCACCCAATATGTTTTGTACATGTGTAGGTCTTATATTATACATTATCTTTCATTTTATTTAAATCGTCAAATAATGAGGTCATCGCTGTATCATTATGATGTCATAAATAATTTAATTTATTTAAATTCTAAAAATTAAAAACAAAATACTATGATGTAGGAAATATTTTTAGCTTTCCAATGACTATTTATAATAAAAAATATGACTTGTATAACACCATTTAAAAATTGTTTTAGTAAAACATTCCATGTTTGTGTCATTTTTACTTTATCATTAAATAAAAAGATATTTATTTCATTTCCCAACCAAAATGGCTTCATGGGGTCCCCAAGTTGACCCATGGATTTTCTTGGTCGTCCATGATACATCCAATAAATGTAGGACATGTGTCAAGCTCATCTCATATTATTAAAACATTATTTTTACCTTAAACTACACTAATTACCTCTAATCGCGATTAAGAACTTAAAAGTTACTATTTACCAAAAAATTATTTTAATCTCATTGAACCACATTTTACTTGTTAATGAAAACCATGTATGTCGGATTTTTGAAAATCAAATCACAGAAGTGACAAAGTTTCATTTAAATGAAAAATCAGTTTCTTTAACTACCACTTAATGGTTTCACTATTCATCAAAAATTGAATTTTTTCAAAAAAAATCAAAACTTCACCCTAATATATATTTGATATTATGAATTCAAAAATTATGCCTATTTTACAAAATTCAAATCATATAATTCACATTAATTAATTTAATAATTAATTCCCGCTGTCATGACAAAAAGCGTGTTTTTATGAAACAATAAGTATCAAAAGATTGACACCAGTTTAAGTCCAATTTCAAAGTGAAATTGGTTCCAATGACCACCATTGGATTAAATGGTAAAAATATATTCAGATTACACTTTAAGACCAATTAAAAATATAATCTAACCATATAATTAAATTAAATGAAAAAGCAGTTTTGATGTAAAATGCAGTATTTTTCACTATTCATTAAAAAAATGAACATTGTTAGAAAAATACCAAAAAATTATCCAACGTAAATTTCAATGTCCCAATCATAAAGAAAATGTTTATTTTGACAAATATAGATTATAAAATTTTCAAAAGTTTGATTTAAAAAAGGTTTTCCATCAAAAGGTAGTAAAACAAACTTTTAAGAATGTTAGTGTATTCCATGCATAAGATTGTATTTATTTTCATTTTAAGCCACTAAAAAACTATCTTAATCATTAATATACATAGATAAAAATATCTATTATTCATTACTTACTTGGGATGTTACATCCTTCTCCCCTTTAGAAAATTGCGTCCCCGCAATTTATTTACTTATCAAATAAATGGGGGTACTTATCCCTCATTGCATTTTAAGATTCCCATGTTGCCTCTTCCATCATGTGGTTTTTCCACAAAACCTTTACCTGATTAATCACCTTATTTCGTAACACTTGCTCCCTGTGGTCAAGAATCTGGACTGGTTGTTCCTCATAAGATAGGTTCTCTTCCAGCTGAACTACCTCTGGACTCAAAACATGAGATGGATCTGGCATATACTTTCTCAACATCGAAATATGAAAAACATTGTGTACCTGAGATAAAATCGGAGGTAAAGCCACCCGGTATGAAACTAATCCAACTCTCTCCAGAATTTCATATGGTCCAACGAACCTTGGACTCAGCTTTCCTTTCTTACCAAATCGCATCGCACTTTTCCACGGGGAAACCTTTAGAAAAACATGATCACCTACCTTAAAAGATAGATCCTTCCTCCTGTTGTCCGCATAAGTCTTCTGCCTGCTCTGAGCTATTCTCATGTGTTTCTGAATCAGCTGAACTTTTTCTGCCATCTCTTCTGCCAATTCTGGTCCCATCATCTTTCTTTCACCCACTTCATCCCAAAAAGCTGGAGTTCAACACCGCTTCCCATATAATGCCTGAAATGGTGCCATCTGTATACTGGAATGAAAACTGTTATTATATGAAAATTCAACCAAAGAAAGATGTTGGTCCCAACTTCCCTGATAGTCCACCGAACAAGCTCGTAACATATCCTCCAAGGTCTGAATTGTTCATTCTGACTGCCCATCTGATTGAGGATGAAATGGTGTACTAAAATTTAATTCAGTACCCAACAACTTCTGAAGGCCTTTCCAAAATTTAGAAGTGAACCTGGGATCATGATTAGATACAATGGAGAGGGGAACTCCATGTAACTTGACTATCTCTTTAAGATAAAAACAGGAAAGTTGATATAGGGAAAAAGTATCTCGTATAGCAAAGAAATGAGAAGATTTAGTCAAGCGATCAACAATATCCCAGATTTCATTATTACCTTGAGATGTCTTCGGTAATCCCACAAAAAAGTCCATAGATATATTCTCCCATTTCCACTCTGGCACTGGTAAAGGCTGAAGCATCCCTTTCGGTAATTGTCGCTCTACTTTAACCTGTTGACAAGTCAAACACATCACAGTAAAATCAGCAATATCTCTTTTCATTCCATCCCACCAGTAATACTCCCGCAGATCTCTGTACATCTTAGTACTGCCAGGATGAACTGAAAACGGAGAACTATGAGCTTCACATAACAACTCTGTCTTCAACTGTGAATCACAAGGCACACACAATCTCTTCCCAAATCTCAAAACACAATCACTATCAATGTTGAATTCATGCAACTTACCTTTCTGAACCAGCTCTACCTTTTTCTGAAACTCACTGTCTTGCTTCTATGCTTGCTTGATTATATCTAATAGAGATGATCTCACTGATACCTGAAACAAAATAGAAGAACTTCCTGCACCAACAACTTCTATGACAAAGTTCATCAAATCCTTAACCAAAGGATCACGTTCCAAATGCAACATTGCTAATGAAGCATTACTTTTTCGACTCAAAGCATCATCCAATTTATTTTCTTTTCCCGGATGGTAATGAATTGTACAATCATAATCCTTGATTAATTCCAGCCATCTCCTCTGTCTCATGTTTAACTCTTTCTCAGTGAATATATACTTTAAACTTTTGTGATCAGTATATATTTCACACTTTACTCCATACAAATGATGCCTCCAAATTTTTAAAGCAAAAACAACATCAGCTAATTCAAAATCATGTGTAGGGTAATTTACCTCATGAGTTTTCAACTGTCGTGAAGCATAAGCAATTACCTGATCATTCTGCATTAGGACGCAACCAAGTCCTTTCAATGAAGCATCATTGTGTATAACAAACTGACCATTCCTGGAAGGTAGTGCCAAAACTGGATCATTCACCAATCTTCTTTTCAATTCCTGAAAACAATCATCACATTCTTTTGTCCAGATAAACTTAACACCCTTCCGAGTTAGCTTAGTCATTGGACTAGATAACCATGAAAAATTTCTAACAAACCTTCGGTAATAGCCGGCCAAACCAAGGAATCTATGAATCTCAGTTACATTTGTGGGTCTTGGCCATTCTTCAACAACCTTTGTTTTTACAGGATCAACGGTTATCCCATCTTTAGAAATAATGTGACCAAGGAAAGAAATTTTTTGCAACCAAAACTCACACTTTCTGAATTTCCCGTACAATTTATTTTCTTTTAAGGTTTGCAAAATAACCCTTAAATGTCTTTCATGCTCTTCTTTACTTTTAGAAAACACCAAAATATCATCAATGAAAACCACCACAAACTTATCCAAGAACTCATGGAAAATTCTATTCATTAAGTCCATGAATATAGCTGGTGCATTGGTTAGCCCAAAAGGCATTACTACAAATTCATAATGGCCATATCTTGTACGGAACGTGGTCTTCAGAACATCTTCTTCCATTACCTTTAGCTGATGGTACCCCGATCTCAAGTCAATCTTTGAAAAATACTGAGATCCCTGGAGCTGATCAAACAAATCATCGATATGAGGCAAAGGATATTTGTTCTTAACAGTGATGTTATTCAAGGCTCTATAATCAATGCAAAGTCTCATTGAACAATCTTTCTTTTTAACAAATAAAACAGGAGCACCCCAAGGTGATGTGCTAGGTAGAATGAAACCATTCTCTAATAAATCTTGCAATTTCTCCTTCAACTATAAAAGATCAATTTGAGCCATTCGATAAGGGGGTTTTGAAATTGTCTTAGCATCAGGAACTAAGTCAACAGTAAACTCAACTTCTCAATCTGGTACTATTCCAGGAAACTAATCAGAAAAAACATCAGGATACTCATTTACCACTGGCACATCATTAATCTGAACAGTTCCTTTATTTTCAACGATGTGTGCAAGGTAACATTCATTTCCATCTTTACAAGTTTCTTGACCTCTTGATAAGTTATCAACAATAAGGGTTCATTCTTGTACACAAACATAAAGTCTTTCTGAAAAGAAAATTCTTTAGCTCTACAGTCAATCTTAGCATGGTAAATAGAGATCCAATCCATACCCAAGATAACATCAAACTCTACTAGAGGTAGAACAATAAGGTTTGCAAGTAGGTTCTTTCCACAGATAAGGATAGGAAGATTCTTATAAATTCTTTTTGCCTCAACATTTCCCCCAGGTGTTTTTACCAAAAGTTCATGAGTCATTTATTGAGATGGTATTCCCATTTTACTAGAAAAGGTTTCAGAGATGAAAAAATGTGTAGACCTTGAATCAAACAACACACTGGCATAATCTGAAAAAACAAACAAAGTACCTGATACAACTTCATTTGATGGCCCGACATCTGCTGAAGTAGTTGCAAAGGATTTCACCACCCATTTCTGCTTGTAGTCTAACTACTTTCCATCACTCAAGCTCTTTGTTGGACACTCGTTTGCATAGTGACCCATCTCATTGCACTTATAACATTTCACTAACTGTAAATAAAATTTGGTCTTACCTTTACCTTGATCCTTTTCAGTGCAACCACGAGCCTTATGTCCCATCTTACCACATTGGTAGCACTTTCCAGAATTCAGAAGACATTACCCAACATGCCTTTTGCCACATTTATCACAAACTGGAAACTTAGTTTTCTTACCAGCAGACCTTTTTGAAGAATTCTTACCTTTCTCCTACCACCTCAGTCTCTTCTTCTGTTGGTTTTTATAGAACACTTGATCATCGGAAAACTCCATTTCCACCTTCTCAGCACATCGAACAAGTTTTTCATAACTTTTAAACTCACGAGAAGCTAATGCCCTTCGATATGTTGGCTTTAATCCTGAGTAAAAATGATTGATTTTACTATCAAGGTCTCGGATAAAATTTGGAGCATACCTTGCCAATCGAGTGAACCTTTCTTCATAAGAAGCCACTGAGTCTTCCTCTTGCCTCAATTCCAAGAATTGTTTTTCCATCCTAAGTCGAACATTCTTAAGAAAATACTTCTCAAGAAACATACCTTTGAATTCATCCCAGTAAAGAGCATCAATCTCATCAGTGTCCCTGATATTTTTAACCATAGACCACCACTGATCTGCCTCACCCTCCAAACGGTAAATAGCAAGACTAACCTTTTGATTGTCTGAACCCCCCATGACATCGAAAATATTCTCCAGTGCTTTAATCCACTCTTCAGCTAACATAGGGTCAGATGATCCTCTGAATGATGGGGGATGTTGCCTCATGAAATGTTCCACCACTGACATGTTCCTCTGCGGTTGATCTGGCTGATCTCGTGCATGGATACCACCACCATTTATCGCTTGAGTCAACTGCGCCATTACTGCAACAAACTGTTCAGGTCAAATTCTGACCATCTCAGGATGCTGATTCAGAAGGTTATTTCCTTCTTCATTCCTTCCTAGCACTGCTTCCTTGTTTCCTCTACGGAAAACCATTCTGAACAAACATGTCTTAGATGAAGCAACATGGTAATCTTCAAATGCTATATCACTTCAATTTGACCATAAAAAAATATTTTTGGATAATCATTTAATATAATTCTAACTGCTAAAGTTATCTAAACCGACCTCTGATACCAACTATAAGGCCCCAGCCTTAAACCGTACTTAATCTTGAGTTATTACAAGATTACACATTGAGGATCTTTTCTGGTTTAGAGTTTTAGAGAATTAGATCCTAAAACTTGCATTACATTCCACATATAAACAAAGTGGTTACATAAAGATAGTATTATTCTTTCCCATCAATGGAAACATATTTAAAATAAAACATGGATTCTTTCTTGACACTTCCTTGACACTATCACCATATCATGTACTTTTACCTTGACCTGTGAAAAATATTTCAAAAAAACTTGGGACGAGCATAAAAAGCTCAGTAAGGGATATAAAAATATGGAAAGGAAACATGGGTACATACATACATAAGAATGAAATCATACTTTACCCATAAAACATAATCACTTTAACACACCTCATCAAATAATGAATAAATCATAGAAATCATAAGACATAAAGAAAACTTGAGGCATTCATAACATTCTTACGCAGGGAGTAACCCTCTTGGTTATGTTTGGAATACCCATCATAGTATATTCCCTAAATCTCTTCGGAGAAACCTTAACGTTTCACTCCTTCGCGTTACCCAATGCATTGGAGAGCTATATCGGGCTCACCTGCCCTTAGTTTATCACAGAACCACCCGTCTTCATAATAATTCCCAGGAACCTAAACATAATCGTATCACATAAAACATGCATAAAGGAAACATAACATTTCCACCTTTCAATCACAAGATATCAATACAGCACATTGATATAAAAACATTATGAAAACCATTTTCAATACCAAAATAAAAGAAAAGTAAAACATGGTGTTTATTTTTCTTTAAAAAAATTGTATGGCTTGTAAAGGAAGCCGAAACTCAAATAATGGTCACGACGGCGGAGAAGTCGTTGTCGCCGCATACGTACGACAAAAACATTCCCTTTTGTCATTTAGTAAATGCTTCGTATAAAAAAGATTCCTTTTGGATAAACGTAAATGTCATAGGGGTTTATACACCATATAAAATAAGGTTTTGTATAAAACAAAATATGCCTCAATGAAAGGAGATTGAGACGAAGTCCCATACCTCGGGTCCGACTTGACTCGGTCGTTCTTTAATCTCCTGAATAATAAACTTGAGTTAATTTATACTTGTTTAAGAACCTTTTTCAAGTTCATTATTCCTTTTATATCACTTATTTCCATTTCATGAACACTATGTAATTATTTAAGTTAATAACGGTCGTTTTAACGATCATTGGTACTTGAGTAAAAAATAAGCCCTTTATAATTACAAGTTGTTCATGTATCCATTATGTCTAGAATGGTATTAATGATGTAGATATCATATATGTCATATATATCCAGTACATGCATGAATTTATAATATTACATAATCATTTATAGGTAAGAAATGAAATGCACCGTTCATGGAGACGGTAAGCCGAACGTACACATGAATGCTACATTCATTTCTATTTCGTATTTTATAGAATGGAATCATAATGATATAGAGGTATATTATAATTCTAGTGTAATATCATATATAATATCATAACTCCATCCTTTATACGTCCCACATATGGTATTTAACGAATCAAATCACTTTGAAGGGGTGGTAGTCCGCACTTCCTTAAATGGAGATATCACGTTTACCCATAATGGAAACCATAAAGGTATGCCCAAAATGAAAAATATAGAAGATTAAGGAAAATATAAACATATTATATATCATATATAAATATAGTGACATCTTAATGGCCACCTTTGAAGGTGTTAAAATAATGTTGAACAATCATCGTTTCGGGAGGCATAAATTCACCATCCACGGAAACAGTATGTTCTTTAACCATTAGATGTAGGTGTGTGTAAGTGTAGTTTGAATCCTTGTTATAAAAAAATCCTAGTATATTGATGATACTGGAGTTGTTACAGAATAAATGAATAAAATAGTTTAGGGGGTTGGAGAAGCAAAATAAAACAAAAGGACTCAAGTGAAGACATTACCTTAAAATCGGGTAACTCCCTTTGGTTTGAGCTCAAAGGCTTCCTTGGGAAGACTTCTTCCCAATGTGAGGCTTCAAGGAGTAAGAGAGGGATGTGGAGAGACAAAATAGGCAGGGTTTGGCCGAGCCAAAGGATTTGGGAGTGTGGGTAAGGAGGTAGAGGTGGGGGCCTTTTATAAGAGGAGAGGAGGGGAACTCTTTGAAAGTAAAGAAATGTTACTTTATTTTCAAATGGGTTTCGGATTTTAAAGGTCCCACATTGATATAATTCGAGGCTAAGGAGATAAGGGTTTGAAGTATTCCCACCCAATAGGTTTTGGACATTCTTAGGTCTAATATTTTACATTATCTTTCCATTTTATTTAAATCTTCAAATAATGAGGTCATCGCTGCATCATTATGATGTCATAAATAATTTAATTTATTTAAAGTCTAAAAATTATAAAAAAATACTATTATGTAGGAAATCTCTTTTTCTTTCCAATTAATATTTATAATAAAAAATATGACTTGTATAACCCCATTTAAAAATTGTTTTAGTAAAACATATCATGTTTGTGTCATTTTTACTTTATCATTAAATAAAAAGATATTTATGTCATTTCCCAACCAAAGTGGATCCATGGGGTCCCCAAGTTGACCCATGGATTGTCTTGGTCGTCCATGACACATCCAATAAGGGTAGGACATGTTTCAAGCTCATCTCATATTATTAAAACATTATTTTTACCTTAAACTACACTAATTACCTCTAATCGCGATTAAGAACTTAAAAGATACTATTCACCAAAAAAATTATTTTAATCTTATTGAACCACATTTTAATTCTTAATGAAAACCATGTATGTCGGATTTTTGAAAATCAAATCATAGAAGTGACAAAGTTTCATTTAAACGAAAAATCAATTTCTTTAACTACCACTTAGTGGTTTCACTATTCATCAAAAATTGATGTTTTTCAAAAAAAAAACCAAAACTTCACCCTAAGCTATATTTGATATTCTGAATTCAAAAATGATGAATATTTTACAAAATTCAAATCATATAAGTCACATTAATTAATTTAATAATTAATTCCCGCTGTCATGACAAAAAGCGTCTTTTTATGAAACAATAAGTATCAAAAGATTGACACCAGTTTAAGTCCAATTTCAAAGTGAAATTGATTCCAATGACCACCATTGGATTAAATGGTAAAAATATATTCAGATTACACTTTAAGACCAATTAAAAATATAATCTAACCATATAATTAAATTAAATGAAAATCAGTTTTGATGTAAAATGCAGTATTTTTCACTATTCATTAAAAAAATGAGCATTGTCAGAAAAATACCAAAAATTTATCCAATGTAAATTTCAATGTCCCAATCATAATGAATATGTTTATTTTGACAAATATATATTATAAAATTGTCAAAAGTTTGATTTAAAAAAGGTTTGCCATCAAAAGGCAGTAAAACAATCTTTTAAGAATATTAGTGTATTCCATGCATAAGATTGTATTTATTTTCATTTTAAGGCTCTAAAACACTATCTTAATCATTAATAGAAATAGATAAAAGTATCTATTATTCATTACTTACTTGGGATGTTACATTTTGACTCTTAAATTTTCTATAATTCCATGGGTAAGAATATCCGTCATCAATCAAAGACCATTATCTAAAAAAGATATCTCTAATGTCTATAGTGGATAACCAAACATTAATTATTTTGAATGTAGTAGGTAATTTCATACAAGTAACAGGAAGAGATATGAGACTAGGTGTGTGATAAAAGTAGATCCTAGGTAAGGCTTTATAAGAGAATGTGGGGATGGATTCACCGCCCCTGAGAGAAATATAAGATCTATCTATATTATTATCTTTTCTCTAATTGAAAATATTGTTTAACCAAGTGAATTTATATCCAATAAGCCTAATATCCATTTGAATACATATATAAATAATGATTTTTAATTCCCTATATTTAATATTAATAAGGTTCCCAAAAATCCTTTCTCCAGTATTCATGACATAGTTTAATTCTATAGGAAACACCAAATTTACATTAGTCTGAGTGGACATAATAGATAATTATTCCCATATAGCACTTATTTTTTGCTATAATAGTTAAATGAATATATAAATGATAGAATTCAAGATGTTGTGACCACATAAAATATTTCAATAATATTTATTTTTCCAATATGAAATATAGAGGAATGTAAATCCCTCATTCCAAGATATTATAAAGTTTCCAGGTGACCAGTCTTGACTTAATGATCCATATAGGTGTAGAAAATTTTTATGCATTCAAACTTTTTGAACGATTAAACCCTATTGATAAGTTAAACAATTAGATTCAATACTATTATGTTTTATGACATAAAATTAATAAGGGATAGAGAGGTCTTTTCATTGTTAAGACATTGATAATTACATAAAATAAAACTCATTTTGGTGTCGATCTTATCCTTGTTTGGGGAATGTTAATCTTGTCCACCCCTAAAAATGGGTTTCTTTTTATCCCCTAACCCTTCTTCTATTGGTGGTAATCTTGAATTTCAATGTACTTCTTATCAATTATTTTAGCTTCATTAGACACTTCATCCCAACTATTATAGCTAAGGGGACTGCATATTTACTATAATCGAACAAGATTAAAGAATCCTTCAGCAGATTCATCTTAATAACATTTCCATATGTAACCATAGTAAATGAATCATCAATTTTATTTAGGTATGAAAACCTTATACAAGTTCTCTGAATAGGATTGAGTAGGTGAGTGCATATTTTTTGTTCTATTAGGTGCCACTAAGAATCATCCTTAATGTTCTTATCATGACTGATGTTGTCCCCATTAGAGGCACATATAGTATAACTCCTCACCTCCACCACAACTATAACTAGAAATCCATAATCAGTTCCTTTATGGGAGATAATGCAATTTGGTACAATCTAAGATCTAGGAAACAAGTCTTTACCAACAACAATGTTATTTTCCTCCTCTTTCAATAAGTTTTTACTAAATTCCATGCTAGAATCAGTATGGATATCACAATCTAAAGGATTTTTCATTTCCATTTGCTCCTTTTCTTATAATTTGTCGGTTTATGTGCCTCCCCTTATATTAGGTTTGATTACTTAAAAATTTGTAATATTAATGGACATTTTAGCTATAAAGATTTCAATAGAGGATCCTCTCACAATAATGAAACTAGTTCCCAATAATGTTTAATTTATCACAAAATATAGGAATCTTTTCAGATTGAATTTCCATATTGAAGTTGTCTTCCATTATAGTGAATACAACTTCCTTCACAAGAGTGGCATCAAGATCCACATCCATTATTATACTATTATATTTTCATAACAAAAAATAAACTCATATATTATTAAATAATCTCCATTGGGCCCTTAACTTGGATCAAAAATCCTACATAGAATTTATCAAACCTTGAATAATAAATAAATAAATAAATAAATAAGTATGAGTCATTCAATAAAAAATAAATATTATATTTAATAAACATTTGAATAAATATTAATTCTAATATTCACATAACTAAATAAATATTTATATTAATATATTCACTAAACTGATATATAAATACATATTTATTTATTACGTAGTGAATAATAAGAAAGAGATAAAATTTAACTCACCTATTCTAAAATTGAATATATCTGGTGATTGAATTTATGCAGTCAAAGATACTTGAATAATTAGTATTAAATTATCAATGAATAATATTTATTCATAATAACAAAACTCAATAGAATTTAATGAGATTATGGATAAACATATTGTGTGACCCTCTAGTCCACATTCTGATTGGCATTATGTGACATTAACTAGAGTCTAAGATCAATGTATACTAACATGTTAATGAACCCATAGATATAGAAGTTAATATTGCAAAGATAACCACCTTCCCAATGAATTATACTATGTAATATAATCTATTTGTATCAATATATCACCAAGAAGGTTGAATACATGTGTCATTAACCTATATACTCAATTAATCTTTCCTTAAATATCAATAATAAAGTCATATATGAACTACCATGGACATGGATTTAATCAGAGAGATCAATTTCATTCAAAGGGATAAATATATATCCTTCCAATAACATGGAAGGGATAAATAATTTCTTGAATTACTCAATTAATGTCATATCACTTATGACACACCCAACATATGCCACATCACCATGCGTATATGTCCTCATGGTTTTCACCCATACCCCAAGGTAAATGTTTCAAGATATAAATTAATAATAATATCATGTATATAAAATAATACACACATTTGTAGATAGGAATATCCAATGACATATGTAACATGAGGAATTTCTATTGGAGGGTCTATCCTTACAACCTTGATTTTTAGATATTACCAAGTGAGAAATCCAGAGTAGAATTATTAATGTCTTATGAGCCTCTAACATGTAAGAGTAAAAAATTATTAGTGACACTTTAGATAGATGTTACCTAGACCACATGACATATGTTTTAAGAAAATTACCTCAACATATATAGGTAATCATTATAGTGGGGAACTATTATAACCTGTCAATGTAAAATAAAATCTAATTAAATTATCACATTAATTTTGAAAAGAAGAATAATAATCACTTGGTAAGATATTATCAACATAATAGTAATATAAAGTATGAATTCATTTGGTTTTAGGACACTAACTAAAATACTAAAGGCTATATATAAAATATTTTCATTTCCTTTGAGAAACATTAGTGTTAAAGAAACAAGAATTATAATCTATTTCATTCAACCCTAATGTTTTTTGGTTGCCTCTAAAAAACAATCTTATATTCAATAAGAAACCAAATAACAACCACAAGACCCTTCCCCACACCAGCTACTACCACATCTGAACACCAATGAATAACTAATAATTATTTTATATTTAATATAAATATGTTGTTGGATATTTCCCACTTCAAAATTATTACATTTAAATAAATGGACTCTTGCATTTTGGACATGGTTCTTAAAACCCTTAAATTTAGGAGACTAGTGTCCTATAGATAACAATGGAAGATGGAACATCATTGAATTCTAGAAAGACTATTTCCAACTTGGTGTATATAAAGACCAATTTCGTTGATCAAGAATATTTTTTTCTCCCCTCACCAATTTTAAAAGAAGAAGGTATATCCAAACAATCCTAGATCAATTAAATGGAAAGAATCCAACACTTTCCTAAAATCCTCAACTAAGGCCTGGTGCTTCTTCATACATCCCTTATTCTCTTAAATGTTTTGTACCTTGGTAAAATCCTCAATATAGAGGCACGGAAGATACTTTTAGGAGCCTTAAAAAGAAATAAATACCAGGTTCTAGAGAGGAAATGGAAACCAAAGTGACCATACAAAATTGATAATCTCCAAAACTCCATATTTGAAATCTGGTAAAGAAAAATCAATATTTTATTAAAAAAGTATATAATATAACATAGAGAAGAAGACACTAAAAAAATTTAGTCCTTTAGATTTTACTTTATTGGGAATAAAAACACACAAAAATTTTAAATTATCTTTTAAAAGATTGAACTCAGACTATGAAAATTCCGTCTATATTAGAAAATGAACTATGGGATCTTCTATATTAATTAAAAGAAGAAACACATCAACTAATTGGGGGGGGGGTCCTAAATCCCGATACATTTCTACATTATGATCCTCATTATTCCCTAAATGTCCACTCCATTGCCTTTGGAACTTGTTTAGCATTGATACTATATTGGACTTCCTGATCACATACCAAAAAGCCCACTCTCAATCCCACACCACTTTGGTATTTCCCCCTTCATGTAGGGGTTCATTCATCCACACCACCCTGGGAAACTACTTAATATTTTTCCCAAAATACGTATTCTTTCTAGAGATTAGTTTGAAATAATCTCGGTACCCCATCTCGAAACATGGAAGACAATTAGATAGAAAAATTCTAAACTGAGTCAAAATTAGGAGAGACATTTCCAAAAATAAAATAATTAGAATGGACCCTCTTCATCCCTCCCAAAAAATAATTAGAATATAATCTCACCCCCTCCTTTAATTTTTCAATACCTACCTTTGATACCCCGACTTTCAAAATAGTAATAATTAAAACCTCTAGAAGCTTGTTCCCTTCATATACTCTTAGTTATCCTCCAACTGCGATGACCTTCCAATATTCACAAGAAGATATTGGGAAAGTTGATTAGACCTAAAACTCCAAAGAAATATTTTCTAATAACTTCCCAATTATCCTATTCAATTCAACTGGAATGTACTACCCTAATGTATTCCTTAGTTAGAATGATGTCCTAGGAAGAGATAAAATACACGAGGGATAATCCTTCCAAGTATGATTAATCCATCCCCAATGATAATTAAAATCTAACAACCATTAAAATTTAAATGAAATAAAACATGGCTGATTTATTCCATATTCTATCCAGAATTTGGATTAAAAAATATCACTAACCCCAAATTCTAGATTATACCTCATAAAAAGTCTATACCTAAAAGATTATTCCTATAAAATTTTATCCTCCAAATGATATTAGAATTTCTACATTACTAACACTAAATTGGAATTAGAAAAAAATGTATGGTGGAAGATCATGAACATGATCCGAAATAGAAGACTTAAAGAAATAAATGTATTCTATAACATGTTGAAAATTCCAATCTTTTAGGGACAAGTGATTACCCATGACTAATAATATATCCAAACTCAGAATTATTCATTTCCTAACCTCCCTATCGAACTCAAAAATCATTTCCCTTCACTCCACTATGACAAAATCGATAAAAAAATTGTAGACCCATAAAAGTGTCGAATTAACTATTAAAACATTACAGACATGATCATAAATAAATTCCTCCAATAAGGAATAATATATTTGTAACAAACTAGTTCATAAAACTTGAAAAGTGACTAAACTATTGAAACCAAAAGACCTTAGTCATACCTCCCCATATGCTGAGGCTTTCTACTAGATACGAGGGTTTGATGAACAACATAGGGAGACTATACCCTCTACAGTCATTATAAAAAGTATAGGTAAACAACTAAGAAACCAAAAGTAGTTCTCATTAGAGTACATAAACTTAATTTCTAGTGTAAATGACACCATAATATAAATATATTTATGATTTAAAAATCTATCTCTTATAGGTAGATAGTCATACAATCAACACTAGTCCAAAAAAGACAATTCATGATGGATTTTTGGGAACTATTACTAATTGATGTATGCCGCATTATAGAAACTGCAACATTTATCTGTGCTGATAATAAAATAGTGGCTCTTTTTTTCACAACAATTTCATTTCATGATGTTTTTTATTTCATAATGGTTTAAATAGTTTATAATCATTTAGAGATAAGGGTATTCAAAATTTTTCTTCATTTTTTTAAATATTTTCGTATTTATTATATATTCATTACTTGTTAATTATTTAGTATTTTCATATTTATTATCTATTAATTATTTTTTACTTATTAACTATTTACTTATTTTTTATTATTTATTTATCATACTATGAACAAATATATCGTGCATAAATTCACTATATATATATGTGTGTGTGTGTGGAGTGAGATTTAAACCCCTTACCTCTTTGTTATTTTACAGACTTTACAACTATAGTGAACTCTTCATATGGTGAGTAAATAGAATTTAATATACTAATATATATGAAGATAAATACATATAAATATGTATACAAAGATATTAATATTAAATAATAATAATAACACATAATAATAAAATTATAAAATAATACATAATAAATAAATAATAAATGAACAATAGATAATACATAATACATAATTAATAAATAAAAAGTAATGATTAAAAATTAAAAATTAAAAATTAATAAATAAAACACAAATGATTATTGAATAAGAAACAAGAAAAAAGAAATAATAAATAATAAAAAGTTAGTAAATGAGTAAATAAAAAATAAATAAAGAATATTATAATAAATAATAAATAATAAATAATAAATTACAAATAATAAATAATAAGTAATAAATAATAAATAATAAATAGTAAATAATAAATAATAAATAATATGTAATAAATAAATATTAAATAAATGTTCAATAAATAGAAAAAAATAAAGAATAAATTAATAATATGTAAATAATAAAAAAATAGTAATGAAATAATATAAAATAATGAAAAACAATAACTAAATTAATAATTTATAAATAATAACTAATAAATAAATAACAAATAAATAATAATAATAAATAGTTAATAAATTAATAATAAATTAATAATAAATTAATAATAATTTAAAATTTAATAATAATTAAATTATAAATAAAGAATAAAGAATAAATAAGTAATAAGTAATAAAAAATAATTAATACGTTAATAATAAATAATATGTAATAATATATTATAAATTTTATATAATTAGAAAATAATTTATTAATATTATAATAAAAAATTAATAAAAAATTAATAATAGTTTTATAATAAATTAATAATAAACAAAAAATCAATAATAATACTTATATAATAAATAAATAATAAATCAAGAATAAAATAATATTAAATATAAATGAATATATAATAAATAATTGTAGAAGGCCCTTGATGTTACAAGAAAAGGAAATAATACACACTTTATAAATAAAAAAATAAAAAAAATAAAAAAAAATAAAAAAATAATATATATATACATATCACATATAAATTTATTTAAATATAGTTATATATATCTTATAAAAATTTGAGAGTATAAATAAATTTACAGAAATGTATATAAATACAAGCATAAAGACACACACACACATACACTAACTAAGAGAATACATATAAATATATATATGTGAACATATTATATATAAATAAACACTAATGTATAAAGATATACATAAATAGGTATAAATATTTAAAAATATATATACAAATAAAAAAATTTAAATAAATATATATAAACACACACATATATATATTTTTATATTCATATATATATATATATATCAACATAAGTAAATATATATATATACACACATAGATAGAAACACCCATATAATATAAAAAATATAGGCATAAATACACATAAATATTTATAAATTTATATAAATATAAGAAAATATGCATAAATACATAAAAATTTATATGCATAGATTCGATTAGATATAGATTTTAAAAAATATTGATAAATATTAAAAAATTATAAATAAATATAAATAAATGTATAGAATTTTATAAAAATACACACACACACATAATAAGAAATATATCTCTAAAAATGGGAACACTATAAAAATTACAATATCATAAAATTAATAAGAATTTAAATCTATGGATTAAAATCATAGATGGACTAACAAGAATACATAGATACTCTTTAAAAAAGATGAAATTACATATAATGTTCAAAAATAATGGTATCCGAATGAAAAAACAAAATTTTAGAGGAGTTCGGTGATTTTTTGTCCTAAAAAAATAGTGACCAAGTTCAAACCATGCTATTATGAGATAGAGATCATCACTGGCTTTGATTTAACATGATGTAGAGCTCAAATAGACATTCATATCAAAAGTTATGGCTATTTGAAGTAGATGTTCGATTTTTAACTTCACTTAAAACAATAATATTTATTATTCTATTAATAATTACCAAATTATTTTTTACTTTCATTTTAGTCCATTTCATAGTCTTTATATTGACTCATTAGGAAGCTAAAATTGACACCTAGATCAAAAGTTATGGTTAATGGATGATAAAGTATAATTTTCAACTTATCCTGGAAATAATTTAGGTTTCAAATAATTACTAACTAATAATTATAAATAATTAATAATTAACCCATAGAAAATAATGAAAATTTAAAACAAAAAATATTAAATTATTATACATAATAAATTATAATTATTGATAGTAAATAATAATTAATTATTTCATATTTTTTCCTATTAATTTAGCAGTGGTTCTTAAAAACCATTGATTTAAATAAATTTTGAAAATAAATAAATAAACTAAAATCATATTTAGCAATAGTTTTTCAAAAAACTATGTATAAAAATAATTGTTTAAGAATAAAAAAAATACATTGACTAGTGTTTTTTTAAAAAATGATGCTAAATGTTTTACAATGTTTGTAGAAGTGGTTTTGAAAACCACCTCTAATGACCACTATGAAATCCTTTTTTCCTATAGTGGGAATTAGATCACGCAACATGATGATCGGTTTATATATAAAAATAATTTCAATATAAAATAAAAAGGTACTCACCCAATGTCCTTGACATCATCTCACACTCTTATCTTCATCCCCACTAAGATCCGTAGGCTTATACACATGTACTATGGAATTCAACCTAACCTATATGAAAAATATAAGATCTACATGTTCACTAATGTTCCTATATAGGGTGTGAGCATAAAACTTAGTAGGTCACCACTAACTATGTCCCTAATAATAACCAATAAATATGTATTTTTATGTACATAATTAAGAGTAAGTCATAATAAATACATGCATACACCTGTCACACTGTTGGGTACTCAAAGAGTTATTTGAATGATCGACACATACCTAATTCAGCTAGTTCTCAATTGGGAAGAGTACTCTCATAGTAAACAAAACACATTGGTGAATGATCTATCCACATCTGCATTAATAGAAAAGTTATTAAGCTATCATTATACAATGATCTAGGATGAATGATGTATCACTAACTCACTATAAAAGGTGAATTATATATCACTATAATCATAAACAATGAAGGTGATGCGCTACTAAAATAAACATGGGATAGAAGACATCACTTGATGAATGATGCATCACTATAATAATATCAGGTCGAATAATATATCCCCACACTCATCATAATAAGGGAAAATGATATTTTAATGTACTCATGACAATCAGGGTGAATGTTTTATCTATGAGTGATTGAGGTATTGTTGTTAACCATAGGGAGAATGATATACCACCAGGTGAATGACAAATCACCATCAATAATAAGTTAAATGATGTATCACCAAGTGAATATGGTATCACTGTCAACAATATGGGTAATGGTGTATATCTAGTTCAATGTGGTATCACCACTAATAATAGGGAGAATGATGTATCATCAAGTTAAATATGTATCATCATCAACATAAGAGTGAATGATGTATCACTAGGTGAAGGAGGTATCGTCATCAGCATCACTATTCAAGATAGACAATCTACCACTAACATACCAACCAAGGTGCATGTTATATCAACAAATAAATAAATATATGGTAAATGAAGTATATCCATAATAAATATGATAATAAGGTTAAATGAATTATCAATATAACATAAACATTAACATAACATCAACATAACCTTTGTGAATGAGTCATCACTCTTACCATTGGTTGAAATGAACAAAAATCACTCACTAGGTAACCAACAACCATTAAAATTTATACCAAGTATAGGTACATTAATCTTGGTCCTCCTCAATATAGCTTAAGATTCTATACAAAAACCCATCTCATAAGGTTCATACTATTATAAACACTCATTTTTTTGAAGTTCCATCATAATTCTAGCTCACCGCATAGCCTAATCGCCAAGGGAATTGCCACCATTAAGGAACACAAAACTGAACCATACATGGATCACCAATATTTCTAGTGTCATATACACCCATCATGATTCCATTCTCTAATTTAAAATATACTTTCTTAGGAATTATGACTATTAGAAATAAAAAGTTCAACACATACTTCATAGGGATCTTATGTTGATTAAGTCAACTCATGCTCATCATTTAACAAGTAGAAGTACCTGATTTGGGTCTATTCTCGGAAAATCCTACGTACCCATCAAGACACATATGTCTCATGTCCATACCGATATCATCCTAAAGTATCACCCTTATACATTTCTCTAGGTGAGAAAAAAATATTCAAAACAAGACTACCCTAGGTCACTTGAGTCATAACATCACAACAGACACCTTATAGGGTTTCCAATTCCACTTTACATGTCACTTACATTGGAAAAATATCTATCAACATCTATATAACAATATTCAGCAATGGAGGACACCCTATGAGTTTAGAATGACCCCTATCCACACATATCATGAGAAAAATGGCTCAAGGTTTCTATTTAGGACTCTCACACCCACTTACCCACGCATAAAAGTAATATAATAGATGTACAACCGTATTTTATAGTAATATTAGGTACCAACTACCATGAAATGATATTGTCCTATTAATAATGCAAGATCCATCTTCATTATATCCTTCACCAAGAAACTTCTTAAACCTTAAGCCCTTATCTCATCCAAGAGGCTTCTGAATTATTTCTAACAACTTATAATTAATTTAACCATTAAATCCATAATTATCAAATTTAAAAAATGAGGGATACCTAAAAATATATTATACCAATGCCAATACCTCTAGAAATGAGTTGTGGATCACTCATAACACACCCTTGAGTCCATTACCAACCAAATCCCTAACACTAAATAGTAAAGAAACACTAACACAATTCTTATGTTTTGGAAAACAAAATAATAATTATAATAGTGGATTGCCTTTAGTTAAACCACATGTAACCCTATATGTTTATCCTATTTGAGTATAATATATCATCTATAGGAAAATACCTTTCTTATTGATCTAATTTCACCATGCTTCGATGGAATTCATACTCAAATCCATATATACAAAACACTAGAATATTAGACCAAGAAAAGGGAGGATAAAGATGGAAAGTAATATAGATTTTTTTCTAACCACTGAATGAACACTCTTAAGTTCATCCGACACTGTGGAGAATAATAACTGGGAAGATGGGGAGGAGAGGTGAGACACCCACACCCATCCGATGGTCTTGAAAGAATACCCCAAGTGAGGTATTCAAAATATGGATTAAAAAATAAAACTTAAACCCCCTTTATTTTAATAATTTATTTGGGAAACACCATGTATTTGATATACTATACAAGTCACCCAGTACTTCCCCAGGTACCCTATGCACTGGACTAAACACCTAATGGCCCCAGGTAGGAAACATATCCCGTAAAACCTCTACAAGGTACCCAGTTCCACCCAATTTGGTACCTATTATATCATTACAACCAAATAACTATATTTTTTCATCATATGAAACCCTAAAACATACTTTGATCCCCTTCCACCCAATAAAAAACCTCTTAAGCATCCTTTCAATCATTTAAAATTTATCTTCCCATTCCAATTATTGATCCAAATTCAAAAATTAAAATTGGAATTGGTTATGTGCTCACATGAACCAAAATTTTATATAGATCAACTAAAAAACTTCAGTGTGGGTCATTGAATTCTCTCCGCCATAACACTTATTATCCGTAAAAAGTCACTTAGTAAATCTCTTTTAATCACACTAATCACAAACATTAGATGAACAATCTTATTCCTGATCTCCCACTTGCTTTGGTTAACTCAAAACCACACCCAAACCAATAAAAATATAATATAATCCATATACCTATCGCTTTAGATCAGCATACATGTTTTTTATCCATGAATGATACCTATTTATCCTCATATATGTCATCAGGGTCAATCATTAGAATAATTTTCTAACTGATACCCCATTACAACAACTAACTCTAAAACCCTAACAAACTACACACTATTCCACTAAAAAATATCACAAACTCCAAGATGATTCCATTATCTTACTAGAAATTATGAATTATAAATTTATTGATTACACACATCAATGGTTGATGCCACTGGTCTAGAGTAAACACTTAAGAATATCTGAAATATCCATCCCTTGAACCTGTAGTCTCACACTCAAGCCTATACTCATTATAGCGAGGTTGCTTTTTCTTACTTGAATATTACATCATTTTAACGATAAAAATGCAATAGTTCTACAAAATCAAGATCCAATGGTTTGTCATATTGTAAAAAATAGGACCATAAATAAATTTTACAAAATAAAACAAAAACATTTATTTAATTTATTCTTCTATAGCTTTTTATTATCCCTCATGTTATCCTTATAAAAAGTATTCACCTTAGGATATATATCAAAAGAATGGGTGAGATAAACACCTAGTAAGAATATGAATAAGATACATGAAACATGGGTGAGTATAATCTTCATCATATTATAATCATTATAATAATTATAGGAAGCATTAGATAAAGTAATGTAATGTGGAAATGCATAAAAATGAATGATCATGTCTTAGTGGTAAAATAACACTCATAGTTGTGAAAAAAGCTCAAAAATGATCAAACATATTTCACTTTTACTCATGAGATAAATCATATTAACCAATTAATTAGATAACTATATAATTCTAGGAGCACCCATCACATCATAACATTTACATGAACTATATAATTTTGGGAGCACCCATCGCATCATAACATTTACATTATCATGCATTCCACATTGACCATATATCAATATTGGACATAAAATAAACCATGGAATGGAATGGGTTTACATAAAAAGAGTAAATTAATGAATAAAAAGTTGGTTTCCCTATATAACGAGTGAATAACATACTAGGTATATGAATCAACAGTCTTGAGTGAATAAGAAACAAACACATGATAAGTAAAATAGTATTTTTGGAAATAAGATTTCTTTTGAAAAAATCACTGAATTTGTCCTAAAATGAGATTTGAAGCATGTATATCAAAGAAAATAACAGTTATAAAAACAATAAATTATATTTGAGGAATATTAAAGAACATCCACACTGAAATTTAGTATGAAAGTGGAATAACCCAAAGAAAGGAAATTGGGGTTGAGAATCCACTAACCTTAATTCTGAATGATTTATTAACTCTAATGCCCTAGATAATCAAATTATATACATTAGTTAATAATATATATATATATATATATGTTTTTCAATGATTATAATTTTTTATGATGTGTTATAGTGTTCAATTTCATTGTTCAGGAGTGTTCTTTTCCTTAGTGTCTATGATCGGTTCCCCGGTTTACAGTTATGTAAGTTCATGTATAATAAGATTTATTCTCGAAAATTGATATTATAACATAAATAAGTTTAATTTTTCTTATATATCATTTTTTAAAGATATGAGGATGATCCATTAGATGAAATTTTAATGATACTTGTTTAGATTAACTTTAGCGGGTTTCGTTCATAGAAAACTCATTTCGTTTTATTATTTAATATTATGTATATAAGTTAGTTATAAAACATAAAAGGGTCATAAAATAAAGATTAAAATATATTTCAACCATTATAATGGTATTTTTAATGTCCTTGAAGACAGTAATGAAAATGGATCATCCATGATGATTGTAAATCGACACATCACAAATAATGATTTCATTTTTTTAGAATAAAAGGGAGAGGAGAAGGGGTTTGATAACAGGTTATTCCATTAAAATAATAAAATTAATATATATATAAGATACTAGAGTTACCATGAAACTTCTATATGGGTAGATGAGGAGAAGAAAAGAAAATAAATTAAATTGAAAAGAAATTAAAATAAAATGAAAGAGGGGTTTAGCTCTTGAAGTCTCCTCCTTGAGAAACTCCATAGGGAAATTGGTTTTGTTATTTTGTTTATCAAAAAA
The DNA here is from genome assembly GCA_963277665.1 of Viscum album. Lineage (NCBI taxonomy): Eukaryota > Viridiplantae > Streptophyta > Magnoliopsida > Santalales > Viscaceae > Viscum > Viscum album. Next base: position 2,120,679,723 of record OY728163.1, read on the forward strand.
TATAATATATGTCTAGGAAGGGATTGGTAATAGTATTGGGAATAATTTAGATGAGGCTAAAATATTGGAAGGTGCGAGGAGAAGATGTGGGGACGAATGATATTTATAGGGGTGGAGAGGGGTGTTTCTCATTATTTTATTCATTAGATTATTATTTTGGATAAATAATGTGAATAGTTTGAACATTATAACTAAATATATTAAATAAATAAGTTTAGTTATATATTATGGTTATTACATCATCGATGACTCAAGGAAGAGTTTATTTAATATATAACTTATATATACTGTAAATTACCATATTTTACTATTTACCAAAAATTTCATGTGTTTCAGAAAAATACCAAAAATTCACCCTAACCATTTATAAATATTTAGAATTCTTAAGTTTACTCTATTTTTTTAAAATAATTTTCTAAATATTACAAATTTAAATTTTATTTGAATTCATCATTTACTCAAAAAATACAGTTTTTAAATGATAACAGATTTTATGAGACTTTGAAAAATTAATCAAGGCCTCATAAAATTATCCTATAATAATAAGAGAAAAAATTATAAATTATTAATCTATTTTATAAACATAAAATTTATTTTAAAATATTATATTAATTATAAAGTTATCAATTTATAAATAAACATATATTTTTTTATTAAAATACCATATCTTAATTAATAATTTTAAAAAATTTTAATTCCTTATACTATGATATATTTATATAATATTATGATTTAGAAGATTGATACATTTTATTTATAATTTTATTGGTGATTTTACAATTCTTTTAGCCAGTATACTATTCATAAGGGTCACATTACTATTCCAAAGGTCAAGTTACTATTCCATTGGTATAGGTTCTTTAACTTCTATAAATTTCTATTATTACATTAATTATTCATTTATAATGTTTATATTGTGTTCTAAGTGTAATTTTATGTGATTTATACTTCATGGAATAATTATAAGAAGAGAAAATCTTTTGAAAAAATTTGGGTCATTATATTCCTCCCCCTAATGAATATTTTCCGTTAAAATTTCATTTTATTAACTATGGTGAAAACAAGTGAGGATACTTAACCTTAATAACTTCCTCCAGTTCCCATTTTTCACATTTATAATAATGGTTTCTCTATATTACTTTTACTAGGTGAGTAGTCTTGTTGTGTAGAACTTTATCTTTATAATCCAAGATCTTTGCTGGCCACCCCTCGTAAGAGAGATCATTTTACAACTATACCACCAATAGATTCAATACACATGAGGGGTTTGGTATTGATTTCTCTAAAGGGATACATGGAATATATAGTGAATTTAGGACATGGTTTGTGGAAGTGCCAGTCGATAGCCCACAACTCCGACTCGATCAAGAATGTCAAAGGGGCCAATGTTCCTGGGACTCAACATTCCATTCTTCCCAAATCTCACGATCCTCATCCATGTAAATATTTAAAGAAATACCATGTCTCTAGCTGAAAACTCTATATCCCATCAATGATTATCTGAATAACTCTTTTTTCGAGTATAGGATTCCTTGATATGTTATTGAATGATTTTTACCTTCTCTACCATTTCTTCAACCATTTTAGGTCCCAATAGCTTATACTCACTGAATTATTCCCAACATTCTAGGGTTATACATATTTTACCATAATGTGTTTCATATAGATCCATTTGTATTATCTAGAGGAAACTTTTGTTATAGGATAACTCTACTAGAGGAAGATGTTTTTCCCATCCTTATTTCAAGTATACAGAACATTCTCTTAACATTTCTTACAGCGTATGAATAGTCTGCTTTGATTAGACATCTGTTTATGGATGATAATTCATACTAAAGTTTAGTTTAGTGTTTAGAGAATGTTGGAGACTTTTCCCGAGCTTGTAGGTAAATCTCATATCTTGATCATATATAATCGATAGTGGTTCTCGATGAATCCTTACCACTTATACGATGTATATCCATGCAAGTTTATCCAGTGAGAATTAATCTCAAATTGTGATAAAGTGAGATGTCTGCGTAAGATGATCGAAAACAACCCATATAACATTGTTTCCTCTAGATGAATTTGGAAGTCCAGTGACAAAGTACATAGTAATGTTTTCCCATTTCAATGTTTATATGGGTAATGGTTATGTCATCCCCTTAGACTTTTGTCTTTCACCCTTCACTTTATAACATACCAGGAACATTGATGTATATTCAATGATATCCTTCTTCATGTTTTCCCACTAATAGTGATATTAGATATATCAATACATATCTCATCTCTCTGGGTGAAAATAGAATTTTGATCTATATGCATTACTCAAAAGCTATTTCTTTATCTCTAGATTTTATTGTACACGTTGTCATGACCCAAATATCATGACTGATTCCTCATCAATTTTAAACTCTAGGGATTTACCATTTTTCATGTATTCAACATTATTATGAATTTCCACATCTTTTCATTAAGCATCCTTTATTTTCTCCATGATGGATGGTTGAAAAATCATTTGAGAAACGATTGGTGATGTTATTTACTTAATGATTTCCAAGTCTATCCTTTGTAAATCTATGAATATCTGATCCTTTTCAACTATAATCATTTATAATGTTACATGATCCTTTATACTTAGAGCATTCACCACGTTATTTTCCTTACCAGGATGATAGTGGATTGAGCTGTCATAATCCTTGATGAGCTCTAACCATCTTCATTGGAATATGTTATTTTCCTTCTATTTGAGTATATATTTGATGCTCTTATGATTAGTATATAATTCAATGTTATACCCATTAAGATAATACCACAATATTTTTAATGTGAAGATCATATATGGAAACTCCAAATCATTCATGGGATAATTTTTCTCATGAATTTTCAACTACCTTTAGTCATAGGGTATCATTATCATTTTTCATTAGTAAACAACCCAGGACATTCTTTCATGTATATTTTTATACCAAGTGTAGTTAACCACTTGTCAAAAGTGTGAGTACTGGAGTAGTGATAAGCCTCCTTTTTAACTCTTTAAAGTATTCTTCACATTCACTCATCCATACAAACTCTTATCCCTTCCGATTCATCTTGGTTAGTGGGTTTGAGAATCATGAGAAGTTCTTCAAAAATTATCAGTAATACAGAGATAGACCAAGGAAGCTATGGATATCCATTATATATATTGTCTTGGGCCACTCTTCAATTTCCTTTGTCTTAAAAGGGTCCACATATATATTTTCATAGTGATATCATTACCTAATAATGATACTTATTTCATCTATAACTCAAATATACTATACTTTGCATATAGTGTCTCCCTTCGCAAGGTCTTTATCACAATATTAAAATTCTCTTTATTTTACTCCTTTCTCTTGAAATATATCAAAATAACATTTATAAAGACTGCCAAAAACTTGTTGAGGTAATATATAAATACTTTATTCATTATGTATATGAATATTTATGGAGCATTAGTGAGTTATAAATGCATCACTCTGAAATCAGAGTGTCCAAACATCATTTGAAAGGAATTATTTGGAAAATTTTCTTTCCTCACCTTTAATTGGTGATATCCTGATCTATGGTCTATCTTAAAGAAATACTTGGACCCATAAAGTTTATCAAGAATGTTATATATCCATGAAAGGGGATACTTTTTAGTTATTGTGATTTTGTTAATCTCATGATATTCAATACATAGGTTCATTGATGTATCCTTCTTCTTGAGGAAGAGGACTGGTTCACCCCATGGTGAAGCACTCGGGTGTATAAAACCCTTTTCTAGATTCTCTTGTAAATAATTATTCAGTGCCTTAAAATTAATGGTGTCCATTTTATAAGGTTTATTTTTTATAAGAAGATATCTATGAATAAGTTCAATTAAGAACTCAACCACTCAGTTAGGAGGAAGACTAGGAAATTATTTAGGGAACACATCATTGTAGTCCCTTATAATCGGAATGTATTCGAGCATGATTTTCTCCTTTGTATCAGTCATTTGAGCTAGATATGCTTGCTCATAAGGAAATAATATTCACACTTGAGATTATAGATATGAATAAGATTCACCCTCCTCCTTAAAATTGTTCAGAATTGGAAGATACCTTGAGATGTGAAGAGTGATCTCCCTTTTCCAATAGTTGATGTTGGATTTGTATAAATATATACAATCCATGCCCAATATAGAATCAAAATCCACCAAAGTAAAAGAAGATTTTATGGGAGGTTTAGTCCACAAACACTAACTGGGGAAGAGTTATATATTTTTGATGCAATAATCTACCCATTTTCTATTCTCATGGATAACTCTACCTTAATATTTTTAGGTGGCATTTTAATATTTCCACCCAACTTGAAATATATGAAAGAATACATAGAGCCAGAATCAAATAGTACATTTTCTATTCTTGAATCAATAACTATAATACCTGTCACCACATCCTTTTTGGTATCCAAATCAGCAGTAGTGGTGGCATAAGATTTCCGGTGATCCTTTGGCTTTGGTGAATGGTGACACTGATTACACTATAGGACTCAAGGATTAGTGCACTATCTTGCATAATGCCCTTTCTCCCTGTAGTTGAAGGACTTAACCATGGGTGGTGTTATCCTTTCTCCACCATATTTTCTAGTTTCCTCATGTCTCTTTGAAATTAATCATGTTAGAGGCCTTCTCTCACACACTTGAAGTATTTACCCAAACCTTTGATTCAAATCCCATGATGCTTCTTCCCACATTTTTGACATATGATTGGTTGAGTTTTATTTCAACCTTTGTCATGAAATCCACTAACATGAAACATTATTTTTTTTTTCTTATCACCATATCCTTGAGAACACTCTCTAAACTCCATCTCCACATTGAGAGAACATCGAACAACTTGTTTATAACTCCAAATGTCTCAAATTTATAGAGCCTTTTGAAGATGTGGTTTTTGAAACACTAAAGAAACTATCTATTTTTTATCATTATTGATTACATAACCTGAGGCATACCTTGAAAGCCTTTTTAAATTTTCTTTGTAGGTTGTGAAGGATTCACATTCATTTTTATTCATCTTTATGATTTGTCTCTCATTTTTTTTCAAATATTTTGAGGGAAATAATTATTAAGAAACATTATCTTAACGTCTTCCCACTCAATATCTTTAATTTCTTCCTTCATCATGGTGTTCTTAATCAATGGCCACCATTGAACAACCTATCAATCTAGACAATAAATGTTCAGAGTCACGTTCTCTATCTTATAATATTGAAGCATGAAAAAGATATTCTCCATTGAGTTGACAAATTGTTCAGTGACTAGTGTATTAGAATATCTACTAAACATTAGTTGTTATTACCTTATAAAATTATCAATATCCAATTTATACCTCTTAGGAGAAGGAGTATATTCCACATTATTCAGGTTATTGTTCATAGTTTGAGATAGCTGGGTATATATCAACATGAAATTTTTAAGTCCACCTCCCAAGGCATAATGAATGTAATTTGAGAAATCATTTCATTTTCACTCACACAGTTTTTTGAATTGGTTTCTCTTAGTTCCCACCATTTTCAAAAATATAAATGTTTTTAACAAAACATAAGTAAACAAGTCAAGAAAAAATAAATTATTACTCTATGAAATTAACTTTAAAGGCATATCTTGTCAGATTTCTGTGTTTAGAACTTTTCTAAAACAAATATTTTTGGGTTATTACTTAGTCTCATACTAAGGGATTTCACTAAGGTTGTCTAATCATAATTACCAAATTAACTAAACTATGGTATGATACCAACTATAGTGACCCTCATTTTTCTTAAATGACTATTACATCATTTTAAATATGAAAAAATAATTTTTCTACAAAACTAGGATACAATGGTTTAGTATCTTGGAAAAAATAAGATCATACCTAAATTTTACAAAATAAAAAATAAACATTTATTTAATTCCTTCTTCCATGGATTTCTATTTGTTTTTGTGTTCTCCTTAATATAAGTATTCACCTGAGGATATATATCAAAATAAGTGTTTAGAAAAATTTCCAGCAAAAGGGTGAATAAGAGGAATGGAAAATGGATGACCATAATCATCATCATAAAATCATAATCATAATCATTAAAGGAAGCATATGATAAAGGAATTAAATGTGGCAATGGATAAAAATGGAACATCATGGCTTAGTGGTCAAATATGACACATAGTTTTGAACAAATCTAGCATCATGTTCATACATATTTCAGTTATCCTCATGAGATAAATGACATTACCCAAGAAATTGGAGTTCTATATAATTCTATATTCACTCGTTACATCATATCATTTACATGTGCTATATAATTCAGGGCACACTCATCACATCATAATATTTACGTTATCATACATGCCACATATAATATATTTGAATATTGGACATAAAATAAACCGTGTAAAGGAATGATTTTAATTTCACAAGAATAAATTCATGAATAAAATTTTGGGTTCCCTAGATAATGAGTGAGTAATATACTTGGAATCAGAATCATCAATCTCGAGTGAAGATAAAACAATCTCACGAGAAGTAAAAGATGTATTTATGGAAGGAAGAGTTATTTTGGAAAAATTATTGGATTTTTAATAAAATAAATTTGGAAACATATATATCCAATAAAATAAAAGGTTATAATAAATAAATTATAAGCAAGGAATATTAAATATCACCCACGCTAAAATTTGGCATGAAAAATAAATAACCCAAAGAAATGAGATCATGTTTCGGAATCCCCTTACCATAATTATGAATGCTATATTCACTTTAATGTCCTCAATAATCAAATTTTATTTATTAATTAATAAATAAAGAACCTTTTATAAAAGTTTTTTATTCATTATAATTTTATCGTGATAATTTTTGGTCATTATGATGAGTTATAGTGTTCAATTTCATCTTTCGGGAGTGTTTGTTTTCAGGGTTTTCATGATCTATTCTCTTGTTTATAGGTATGGAAGTTCATGTATAATAAGAATGATTCTACCGAATTAAAATTATATGTTATTAATCTATATTAAAATGTGTAATTAGTCTTATATGTTATTTTTTTCTATATATAAGGATGCTTAGTTATACAAATTTTTAATGAAACTCGTTTAGATTAATTTTAGCGGTTTTTATCACAAAGAACTCGTTTTGTTTTATTATAAATATTATGTATATAAGTTAGTTCTAGAACATAAAATGGGTTATACAATAAATTTTAAAATATATTTCAAAAATTATAATGGTTTTATGACTAGCCTTGAAGGTGGTAAAAGAAATTGAAAAATGCATTGTCCGTGATGGAGGTAAATCGACACATCACAACCGATGATTTAATTTTTTTAGAATAAAAGGGAGAGGATAATAGGTTTGATGATGAATTACTCCATTAACATAACAAAATATCATTGTGTATAAGAAATTTGAGTTACCATTACAATTGTATAAGTGGATATAAAGATGAAATAAGAATAGAAAAGAAATTTAAAAATAATTAAAAGAGAATGAAAGAGCGTGTTACCTCATGAATCATCCACATTGATAACCTCCTTAAGGAAATTTATTTTTGTCATTTGATGAGGAAAAAGGATCCTAGACGTAGGGGAGGGGATTTGGAATATAATTGGGAAGAATTTGGACAAGTCTCAAAGATTGGAAGGTGTGAGGAGAAGAGGTAGTGAGGGGTGGAATTTATAGGGGAGAAGAGGGGTGTTTTCTCATTATTTTATCTGTTAGTTTATTATTTTTGTTCAAGAATATGAATAGTTTAATCATTATCAATAAATATATTAAATAATAATAGGATTTCTATATTATGGATATTATATAAGACATGGCCCAAGGAATGATTTATTTAATTTATAATGTATATATACCATAAATTACAATATTTCATTATTTATACATATTCAAATATTTCATAAAAATCCCAAAAATTCACCCCAAATTTTTTTAATGTTTAGAATTTATAAATTAACTCCATTTCATCAAAATTATTTTATAAATATGTAGAATTTAATTTTTAATTAAAATCATAATTTACTTGGAAAATACAAATTTTAAAATTATAATTGATTTTATAACACTTTGAAAAATTATTATGGTCTCATAAATTTTTTCAATAATCATAAGAAAATAATAATAATTTATAAACCAATTTTATGGAAACAGATTTTATTTTAAATAAATATGTTAATAATAAAATTGTATATAAATATTTATGTTTTATAAAAAATACCAAAACTTAATTAATAATTTTAAAAATATTTAAATACTTATACTATAATATATTTATATCATATTATCATTTATAAGATGCCTACATTTTATTTATACTTTTAATGGTGATTTTACTATTATATTGGCCAGTTTACTATTTATAAGACTCACAATACTCTTCCAAAGGACAAGTTTCTACTTCATTGGTATATATTCCTTTTATTCTATAAATGAATCTTATTCCATTCATTATTCATTTATAAAGTTTATATTGTGTATTATATGTGATTTTAGGTGATTTATAACATATTGAATAATTATAAGAAGGGAATTTCCTTTGATAAATTTTTTGGTTTTTACACTCATATCATGAAGGATATCTCCATAATCCTTATTATCATAGTTCATTAGAATATTCAATTTTTATAAACTCAATCACCCTGTTAGTTAAATTATAAATCATACTCAGTCCTTCCATCAGACCATAAGCTATTACCCATAACTATTAGTTATGAAATGTACAAAATCACCTAATCCTCACTGGATGATACCAATATCTTGGTATTTACCATCCATCAAATATAAACTGAATTATTTTATCCAAGAACCAAAAAAAAACTGTAATAACCCCTGGTTATATCTACTAACAAATTAAATCTAATAATTCCATGATTCTCCTAGAATAAACTCCATGAACTCATCCATTTATAATATCCTCCCAACCATAATATTTCTCTTATTTATGACTTGTGATCATGATCCTTATTTAGTTCCACCATCATCTTAATGATGAAACTCATGATCCTCACTCATTATATCCTAATTGACCCATCCCATGAGCCCTGCTCTAGGTTCCAGGATATCACAATTCTTCTTATAACCATTGTCGGAAACCATCGATGAGCCATCGCTAGAAATCTGATCTTAATGGATATATCCCAATACATGTAAAAAAACTCATCAATATATTATTCTTGCATTCCAAATTTCTAAAGACTCCCATTACCCCATTGTAATTTTTTGTTTTTCATAGATGCCACACCCTCCATGGTTGAGACAATATTCAAGTCTTACTAGTATACACTAAAACTCTTTGATGTTCCAGGTTGTACAAGAAATCCTAAATATTAGAAACCAAATTTTTATACATTATTTTTAATATAATTCTTTGAAAAAATATAATATAAATAACTACGATGGAACTTTTTAGGTTTAGTGTGTTAAAAAATAGGCACACAATACATAAAGTACATATGAAAAAATATAAACATAAAATTTACTTAATCCTTTTGAAATATTCCTTCAATCGCATCCTAATTCACTTCATTGTATAATATTTCTTAGGGAAAACATCAAAGAAAGAAGTGAGAATAAATCCGAGTAAAGTAAAATAAAGTAAATATAGAGTATGTCAAGATGTATAATTTCTAAGGCATAATAATAGAGAATGTTCATAAAAACATGACGTATGATAAAAGGGAATTATCATTGCTACACATGACATAAAATAAGATCATGACCTTAAGTACATGGGGTATAACAAGGAAATGTGGCTATAACATAAACATGAAACATTCATATCACCAAGGTTCATCACTAAGGTATCATAAAAAAAATTACGAAGCATGTTCACCAAGTTATTATAAAATATTAGCAAGGCATACTTCTAAGGTATCCCAATCATGTCATCTGTAGAGATTAATTCTTTAGACAATGAATTATAGTTCTTTTAGGCACACCCTTGATATGTATAACATTGTTTATGCCTCTTAGATCTCATATAATAAGAAATTATTCCATCATTGTAACCAATGTGTTGGGAATATGAGTATCATACATGTAATTCCAAAATAAAATAAGTATATCCATTTTTATTTTAGTACCCTTAAATTGAATTAATTTTGGGTATTCAAAACATAAAATCATGGAATGGATGTTCAAAGAATAATTTCGGCATTATAACTCATTTGATTAAGAATTTATAAAATTATGTTAATGAGGGGGAAAGTTATTCTCTCATTAATAAGGAATCATTTGGATATTAAAGGAATGAATATATAAAAATGATGAAAAAATCCATTGAAAAATCAGAGGTCTTAATAAAAAGTAAATACTTTATCAAAAGGAGAAATGAAGAGAATCTCTTTCCTTATAAATTAGACTCTTAAAGCTTGTGGGGGACTCCTCATAACATTATAACTACATTTGATAGAATATTTATAGGATGAATGAGAGGTGATTCATGCTCAAAGTATTTAGAGTGGATAGAGAGAAGAGAATGGGCGAGTATTTATACTTGTGGAGGGAGGTGTTTATGGGTTAAAGTAATAATAATTTATTTAATGATAAACAATTTGTAGTGTAATTAATTTCATTAAATTTTGTATTTAAATATTATTGAAAATTTTAGTTATGTTCATGAAAAACATCAACTATCCAATTCATGTTGTGATTATTTTAAATAACACTTAGATATATTCTCCACCCTAGGGTGGGAGGGGTGGTGAATCGATGTTAGGGGATTTTCCAAAAATTAATAAATTTTATCCCTTTCCCTATTAGACATGTTATGATACTGGTACTCTAGTAATCTATTTACTTTCATATGAAAGTATATGAATGAATTTAAAGGATAACACATAATATTTTTACAATGTTCAATACACTGTAAGTGTAGGTTGTATTTTCTAGGAATAATGGTGACTAAAAAAATTATTTTACACTATAATGAGATGATAAATATATTTTTTTGGCCTAGAAATAATCCAATTACAATGTGTGGTTCCCTATAATTTATAAGTTGGGATAATAAATGATTTTAATTTCCTAGGCTAGTGAATACTTATTTCAACTACATCTCTAAGTTGGAAATTTATACCACCTATGTAGATATTATTAAAATTATTTAAGTTTCTATGAAACACCAATAAAGTGTTCCACTAGTTTATACTTATATTTAATGTCATAGGTCTACTTTATTATTATAATTCATCTCTTTCTTACAAAAAAACATGAAAGAAAATCTTATTCTTATACACTTTTATGAACGTTAATGTACAAAAATTAATTCTAATTCACAAAAATAACTTGAACACTTATTTTCCCGAACTCATTTCAAGACTTATTATTCAATTTTTCTTTTTCATCACAATAAAAATGATATAAATTACTTCTATTATTACTCTATCTAAAACTTGTTCATCTGATTGTTCACTTATCTATTTGGTACCTATTTTTCCAAACCTTCTCTATCTAATACTTTCCATCTGACACTAGTTCATCTGATCCCTTCTTCTTCTCATTGTACATTATATTATTTATCAGATATATTATTTTTTGGGTACCTTACTCCTATATCTGGTTCCTTACGACTCCATATAGTTCGTTTCTATCTGGTACCTCAGTTTCTGGAACCCAATTTGATACTTTGACAATAAAAAAATTCTAAATCTTCCTATTCAGATCCTGCACACTGATCTTGTGGTAATACCGATATTCAGGATCAATTAGTAACTCTAGTGACCTTTTTTTATGTTGAACATTCTTTTAATTATATAGGATTCATTTCTTTGAAAATTAACGGAGGATCATGAACAATAAATTCAACGTTCTTTCTCAAACACTGAATCTCCTACTCCAATATTTTCTTCATTTGACCACCTTCAAACTTCAACAAAAATATGATTCAATAATCATTATAGTGACTTCCTTATATCATAGTATCAATAATATCTTAAAACTTCCATAAATCACATTTAGAATCATGACCCTTCCATCATAATTATTGAGTCATTGAATATAATTCATAAAATCCTAGCAATGTTTGGATATTTTAAATTTATTGGATATTCCATCCAATAATAAATATTTTTCCATATATCCAAAAACCTATGTTTGGAATCCTTTCTGAGCTTCCGCTATCAAATAGTTTCACAATTTTCATCCGATTTTATTTTTCCATTGAATCATAAACATTAATTTACTTTTATCTATTTGAGAAACTCTTAGTGGTTTCCCCTAATTACTCATTCTAATTAATTCTTGGAAGTAATTCTGATGAACTCAATAAATCTATTCATCCAGAACATTAAGTTCCTCTTTATTTATTATCATTATCCATATTAAATCTTCATAATATTACTCCATATAGTTATTATTTATAAGATTTATTTTTCTTCAAATATCCCTCCCAGTACAATGATATTTAACCCTCTATCCAGTAACACTTGAGTTACTCTATCTAATGGCTCTGTTTGCAGACTTCATTTAGAAACATCTGTTTACTTCCTTTCTTCAAAATCTTCTATCATATACAACTTCATTTGGATAATTCTATTTGATAGAGTCACAAGGTTCATATGATAGATCTCACACTTCTCTTAGTCTGATATAACCTTGTTCGTAACTTCCAAGTTTATTTTCCAGAACTTCTTCATATATAGCTTTGTGTAATGAACTCGAAAATGATCATATGAATTTCTCTATCTAAAAAGTACACAAAAATTCTATATCTGATGATATTATATAAATTATTCATCCAGAACCCATAATTACACCAATTTACACAAACTTCTTCCACTAACCAACTTTGGAAAGATCCATGAAAATATTTTTATAAACCCTATGTTTGGTAGTTTGAAGAACAACATCAAATTTCCCAATTTAGTTTTTCAAGAACACTCATTCCATTGTCACTTTGAACATTATTGTACAAAAAATGGTAATACCCATTGTATGGCCATCATAGACTTTTAAACTCAAAATCATTTACCCAATTGTATTATTCTGATCATCCCATGATTTTATATCTAGAACTTTTCATCCCGAAACATCATAAGTAAACATCATTATATTCTTAATGAATATTATTCTCAAAAATATCATATCACACATTATAGACACTGAGAATATCTCACATATATTCATAATTAATTTTAATGTTTTAAAATATTCTTTCTCCAATAATTAATGAATATATTCCAAATATTCAAAAAGAAAGAACATGAATTTTATTCTTTTAGTATTAAAAACTTTCCAAATTATTTTATTCTTTAACAAAACATCGAATCTTAATCATTTGTAATCAATAATGAATATTCAACTTTTTCATTAAATATAAAATATATATCCTCTTATTTAAAGTCTTGGAAACTTTAACCTCATTTCCAAGACACTAATTCTTTACTATTTCGGCCACATATTGTCACCAAAAACAAGCTTGAATAATTCAACTAAATTTTCATGCGACTTCTTCTTTAAAAACTATTAAATATATTAACCTTAGTTAAATCCTTCTAATTATTTGAAAACAGTTGACAACATATATAACATATACAATGTGGAATCATAAATCCACCCCTTTTTATTTTTTGGAAATATAATACAAAAACTATAAAATAAATATGTCAATATGATAATTTTTTTTAATTTCTATCATTTTTTTCTTTTAAAACATCCATTTATCTTTATTTCCCCTAATTTTCAAGAAATAAAATGTTTTTAGGAAATAGGAATCAATTAATTCTTAAGAAATTTTCCATCAATAATTTTACTCAAAGTCTACATGATCCAATCATAGTGTATAGAAAATAATATTTAACTTAAACAACAAATCCGTCTATTTCCAATTGAACATTATACCACATGGATTGAAAACTCCCAAAAAAACTTCAAGGATTTTACAACTATAATCAAGGAAAAAGATACAATTTTTTATTCAAAATAAATATACAAATCAAATAGAATCATCTACACTTACTTAAATAGATAATTTGAAAATATTCAAAAACATTATAGGATAACCAACCTTGGAACAATTTCATTATTATAAATTTCTCATGTAATTTATTAATTAAATTACTCCCTCTTTTGTTTAATATTTAATTTTAGTTACCAAATATGACATTTTAATTTTTTTACCTTTTCTAATGATATTACTTTCGGTACATTATAGAATAATTATACTTTCATGAAAGAATAATTATAGTAGCTTATTCATTATAATAAACTTATATCCCTTTCAAGCATACATTACTAATGATATTTATAATAGTTAGTGTCTTCTATTGATATAATTATCGTTATCCATTTGAGAGTATATAAAAATGGATCTTTTACTTGTGGTTTTATAGATTTCAAAATTTACAAAATTCCACAATTTATAATCTTATTCAATATATTACTTTATAGTTTCAAAAGAATAATCAAACCAAGATGAGATCTTATTCACTCAGCTATTATGAAGTGATATAAAACACATGTAATTCATCAAGGATGGCCCTCCAATTTTATTTCTATATATATTCATTTAGAAATCACTCTAGAATGTTAAATTATTTAAATAATTATATCCAATGTTGATGGCCCATCCACTTCCATAGGGTTTCCCATTGATATCATGATTCACCTTCAATTACTTATATTGAAAGGAAAAATAAAACACAAATATTAAGGGAATAATGTGGATATTATTTTATTATTAATGTGAGTAACACGGTTGAAATGATATTCTTAACCAAGTTTCTCTATTGACTCCATTATTCATTATTGAACATCTAAACTTTAGTTTTTATTAAGTAATCATGAATTTTTACCCTTCATTAATTTTTTTTCATGTGAATTTTCTCTTCTCAAGTGACTTTAATGGACTTGTATCACCTGATGCAAATTTAATCATATTTAATAACTATTATTTTTCTAGAATTATTATATAGAAATATCTTGGATTGTGTCTAAAAATTTTGCACCTCAAGCACAAAAATTTCTCAATTCATGGGTTTTTATTTATTGAAAACCTATCATGAAGTTTTAGATATTCATGTGTAGTCTTTTATTTTCATTTAACACTAGATTTTTATTGTGAATACTCTATCATTCTTTCTTTATATATATATTCTATCCAAATATCTAATGTATATATTTAGGGTTATTGGAGTCCTAATTTTAGTCTCTACATGGATTACTTTGAGTTTCTTTCATCAAATTAGTTCTTTAGGACGATGCACTCTTCTTCAAATTTTTGGATCTGGAACCCAAGGACTCATCACCTATCTTTTATGATATATTCATGGGAAAATTCTTGATTAAAAAATTATAATGATTACATCACAAGGTTTATTCTTCACTATTCACCATACTCAATGGTATTATTTTCTTATCATATTTTGATACATTCTAAGATGAACATCCACTAATATTATAACCACCATTATTTCATATATCATAGATATGTTCAGGAATTACAAATATGTTCAAAGAATATATATTTTTCTTAATCAATGAATCTTCCCTCTTTATATTTGAATTTATCCCCTTGATATGGGCTTACTTTATATTTTTTCATCATGAGGGTTATACTAAAAATCTAAATCACAATTCCAAAAACTATTGTAGTACTAAAATGGACCCATAAATCTTGATATTGACATATTTATTAAAGGAATTTCAAAATTTATAGAAAAATGGGAATGATATTTTGGTTTTATTCACAAAATGTTAAGATCTTCATGGGGAAGAAACATCCATTTTACTTGTCCTATCCACCCAAGACAAGGTGGTAGGATCCTCACTACTTTCCTAAAAAATACTTGTTTAGATTTTATTTTTAATCCTTCAGTAATCATAAAATAGATTTATATAATTCATTATTATAGGGTATAGATGATACCTATTTCATTATTTCTACTTAATATAGATCAATAAATGTTTTCACGATCTTCTTGGCACATGTTAACCATATTTTTCTCTCATAATCCTCTATTGATAATTGTGTTGTAATAATAACTTTCTCCATATTTTATAAAGACTCACCATGTGACCTTTCAAGATAAACTAATTTGGATTCCAACTCTAAAAACCTCATATTGAGGATTCTTTTATGATCTTAAATCAAAGTCACCTTCTCTTTACAATCCTTCTTTATTATATCATCCTCATCATCATGCATCTTATATATTTTTTTATAACAATGTGTCAAGTTCCTTGATCTTCGTAGACATCACATCCAATTGAAAATCCGTAGCCTCAATGTTGTTTTTCCACTTTAATTCAAGCTCATGGTTATTTTCTTCAATATCATTCCTTAATCCATATTCCTATTCAGTTTTTCTGAGCCACGTTTTTTCATATTTGTAGGATATTATTTTATTCTCTACATTTCTTGTCTAAAAAGTTCCAAAATTACTGGAGAGATTGATATATTCTATAAACATTTCCTACAAATACTTCTTCATTTTACCTATATTAGGTTATCTATGTGATATCATCCATATGTTTTCAAATACTCCAAAAATAATAAAGATTGTTTATTTGGGAATGAAATGTATAATATATTTCAATATATAAATAGATATATCTTTAGAAGCTGTAGATATATCATCATCACCACTTATATTAGGTTTATCTCCATAAGTCCAGTTTGTACAAGAGTTTTTATATAACTCATGATCACTTAACCTTGATCCAATTGAGTTAAGAATTTTTCTGTTCTACTTAGTTGTAATATGAATAAATTATTGTTAACTTTCTAATCTAAGTATGTCTTCTATGCCATCATGGCCTATTGAAACTAAATTTAATCCATTATATTAGCTCAATAAATATATCTTCATCAACTTTATCTTTTCTTTTTTTCTCATATTAATCGTGGTCATGGTATAAATATAATTCTTCTTTTAAATATGGGAACCTTCACCAAAACAACAATTCATTGTAAATATTATAAATAAACACAAATATTAAAAAGATAAAAACATTGAAGTAGATAATTCTATAGAGGTGACAATTTTCTATGATACTAATTTTAAGGACTACTTTAGGATATTCTCCAAACTAAGGTGGGGGTGGGGTGGGTGGGGGTGAATTAGTGTTGGTAACTTTTTCACCTAATTAATAATTTGTATATCTTTACATATTATACCTGTTAGAATCATTATTATTTAGTTCAATTTTAATTTTTATATGTGGGTATCTGAAAAAAAGTTGTAACTCCCTGACCCAAACCACTGGGTTTGAGTCAGAGAACCACAAGACCTCATGCGCACCTCTCGATACACAAGAGGTTTTTGAATACCAGTGAGGGTTTTATTTCCATAAGTAGGGATACCATACAATCTATATAATATCCTCACATTAATAATATAAATAATATATAGTAACATAAATTATTAAATATGGATGAAAATAATATCATATGGAATATATGTTTATAAAAAATAAAAAATAGGCTTCATATGTGTCAAGACTAACCAGTTTATATAGAGCATAGGTAAATAAATAAAAAATATAGTATCATCCAAAGTACAAACCGATACCACTCCTACCTCTATGATCCTCAAATCATCTATTTACCATTGACCCCTTTCCCTTACTTTGATTCTCACACATGAATTATTCATGTGCATTGAAATTACCATACATGGTTTTAGTAATAAAATCAAGTAAGACACCACTAATGCATGCTAAACAAATACACATGTGTATAATAAGGGTATTCCATGATTAAAAAGAAATAAAGGTAGTATAAAAAATGCATACCGAGAATCTATGTGCTAACTAAGACACCATGAACCCTAACCATACCTAATTTAGCTCCACGCTGTGAGGATGGTTATGAAATAATATATAATAAAGAGGAATCCACTTGGCTGTTGACATGCTACTCAGTATCCTCAATACATTGAGTCTTGATTCAGCCTACATGACTGACTAGTGAACATGTACTTGGTATCCTTAAAGAATCGAGTTTTATATGCCTACTAGATATCAAAAAGGCATTGATTTTTGGGGTGGTAAAGAATGATAAAATGATCCTACCCAGTGAAAGGTTCCACTATCATCATCACTGCTTGTTGTGTTGACTCCCCTTTTAAGGGGAAACCATTTTACGAAATTCACTTGTCACGAATACTAAGAGGAACCTTCATCAGCATGGTAAAACACATAATGAGGAATATAATAATATGAAAAATAAATCACATCCTAATGAGTATACAATAGAAACATATAACAACATGTGATCAACATCATGCTTGGTAACAAGATACTATACAAAACTCATGGAATCAAGCATCATAAATAAGTCCCATAGGCTACACATGCACCCACATGTGATCAAAATCAATAATAGAAAAATGAAAAAGTTATCACAAGGATTATAACATAGAAATGAGTTTAAAAAAGATCCCCAAATGGAAAGGAAATTATTACCTCAATGTTTTTCATGAAGAAATCCAAACTTCTTCATGGATCAATGTCTGAATACATCGCAAACCCCGGGTGAATATCCTCACACATTAAAGGATTCATATATCATGTTATATTTCATCATGAAATAAGATTAGAATGGAGATTTAATATAATTCTAAGTAAATAAGGTGGTTCTAAAACCACATACCATACAGTTTCAATCAATGGAGTCAATTTGAGGTATGTCAAAGAAAGGGGGTGCTAATTCACTAGATCCATTATTGATCAAATAATGGATCCAGAATTCATCATTGATTCTAGAATAATCCTCAATTCAATCTTATGAATATCAATCCATTAAAAATCCATCAATAGAAAAGAAATTCAAAAATAAGAGAGTCTCAAGATGATTGATTCATGATGACTTATCTATAAAATGATCACTGTTATGAAGAGTTATATCTCTAATCAAGGGAATTTTCATTGAAAAATCAAATCCTCCACCAATATAACAAGGAATTGTCAATGGATTATGGTTATATAATAAATATTCTATTAAGAAGAGTTTTAAGATGGTTATTCATGAACTCTTCCCATATAATGTTTGTTTTCAATGGTAGATCTTGATTTTATTAAAAAAAACATCAAAACAATAGATCTTCCACCATTATAAAAATAAAGGGTGGAATCATCATAACATCATTATAGAAACCATATATCCATAATAGATCCATGATAACATAATAAATATAAATCATGAGTTGGGTTGTATATATAGAAAAAAATCATTATTCTTCCTTCACAGGATCAGTCAAAGGTTAGAGAGGCAAGGGGATAATAATGGGAGTGTCTTAATTTATGTGAGACGTTTTAAAATTTAAAATAGACCAAATGGGTTTAAATTTAGTTTTTTAATTGATTCAAAAAGGTGTGTTATTAAAATAATGTTATGATAACCTTGATCTTTATTTCAAATTAACACATGTTTTATTACATAAAATTACACTTGATAAAAAACAAAATGTCAATAATTATTCTGTATTTTGGAATTAGATACATAACATAACAACTTATAGCATATGATACAAAACATTATTGAACACTTCCTTGACATGATCTCAATACTCCAACAAAATTAAAACTAAATGGGATATCCTAGAGACAAACATAAGAAATAGGTGAGCTATAAATCCCAGTAAGGGAAATAATAAGGAATAAAATGAACAAGATAATACATTTTAGACAATAGGTATATTAATGGAGAAATAAAGGAACATGAATAATACTGCATGATATAGCATGATAATCATAACATGGGAAATGCGGAAGCAACTTAAAACCCTGAATCATAAACCTAGGTCAAATATAAATCCACAAACACCACATGGTGGAAAATTTACCATATAGTAATCAGGTAAAACCCTATCAAAAAATGATTTTCCATAAAACTAGACATCACCCAATGAATCATAGTTCTATCTAGGCACACCCATTATAATCATTTAATTCTCATGTTTAAGTGTTCCATATAGATCATACAATAAGGATTCATTCATCATAAGAATTTATTCCAACATAAAGTAATATAGAATAAATACATGAAACTCCATAATAAATATGTATATGTTAATAAAGGTGAATTCCCTTTATATAAAAATGGGTATGGTATTCACTACCCAATTGTTTGGGCATGGAAAATCGTAGTAAAATTTCAGAAGCATAATGACGTTACATAAAAATTCATGAAATTGGTAGATGAGATAAAAAAGGGGTATCTTATAATTTTTAAATCAAATGGTTTGTAATAGTAACATTAAAAGACATGTACAAACTTTAAGAAATGGAAATATAATTCATAAGTTGATAAATATTCTTGAATAAAGAAGAGTAGTTGAGGATCCCCTATGAAATTTCAACATAGTAATGGGTGTACATAAAAGTTTATAGGATGTATAAATGAGAGTTAAAGGGGATATGATCAACTATACATAAAATTTAATGTTAGGTGGTATATGTATAAACATATCCCAATATAAGAAAATAGAAATTAAAAGACATAACATAAAAGGAGTTCTTGATAAAAGAAGAGAGTGGAAGATCCCTTACTTGATTTTATAACTCCAAAGGATTAAGAGGGGATCCTGGAAATCATTAGGGAACCTTGGGATGAATATAGGGAGTGTAGGTAATAGTTTTTATATTATCCAAGGAGTTTGAATAATGATTAATGGGATCTTGGGTGGGGTTTTATATGTATGGAGGAGGATTTATTTAATATTTAGGTTTTTTAACTCTACATAATAAAATATACAATACCACAAACCATCCCATGGTTTTGGAACATGTTATTTAGAAAAGGGGAGTGGTATTTTATTATTTTTTAAGTAAATGGTCTGAATTTATTAAAATATTACTCTTGGTCATGTTGAGGTGAGACACACTCTTAAAAAATGATTTTAAAATATTAAAATATACTATAATTATTGTAGAATTTATAATTGATTTAAAATAATAATAAAAAAACCTGAAACAGAATTATTTTAAATTAATAACAAATATTTTGTCATGTATCCCATTTACATGACTCATAAAATCACATTTTGGTCATTATGATGTCATAAAACACAAAGGTTATTTATACAGTATTTTATTTTTACCCAAAAATTCAACTGTCTCAGAAAATTATGATAAATTCACCATTGGATAACATGGATGTATTAATTATAAAAACAATATTCATTTTATTTAAATAATTGTCTAAAAATATTAATTTTTACTTTTAAAATAAAAAAAATACATTTATTGAAAATGATGGGTTTTTGACAATAACAGTTTTTGAACCATAATAGAAATTACATTTGGCATCCTAAAAATTATATGATCATTTATATTCGATAAATATTATTTAATAATTATATTATATTAAAATATTATTTATTTCAAATTTAAATTAATTAATAAATTCATTAATTGAATTTGAATATTACCCAAATATACAATTCGTGATTTAAAAAACATTTAAAAAGTAACAATTATAGGATGAAAATATGTTTATTATTTTATAATTAATAAAGTATGTATTTATTTATAGGGTATTGATAAATATACCTTTAATAAAAAATTATACTCACTAAGAGTAAGGTGTACAATGGTAGGGATTTCATTAGGCTGTTTGGCGTATATGGTTTGGGCCGTAATCTTAATGTGCTTGAAATTCTATCGCAAACAATTTTTCTCATGCTCAAGTTGCTGGATCTCATCTTGGGAATGGTCTAGAGAAAATCCTTGAAATTATATCTTCCACTCAAGTTATACTAAATTATTCTTATAGGGTATGATCTTATAGGTTGAGGCCATCACTTTTTTTATGACAATTGTATTTATTAAAACCCTATATTTATACTAATCATATGATCAACATTCAATGATGATATTATTGAAAGTAATGATACATAGTGATATTTTAAATACAATGGGAATAATAATACAAAATAATTTAACATTTTTTAATATTACCATATTATATAATAATACTTTTAATATAAAAACAAATGTAATTTTATTTATAATAGATGGGTTATTACAATATTCCCCCCTTTATAAAATTCTCCCTAAAAATTTTTACCCTAATAAAAAATATGAGGGTAACTATGCTCCATAAATTCCTCTAGTTCCCATGTTTATTATTCAAACTTGTGGTTTCTCTCCAACACTTAGACTATAGAAATTATCTTATTTCATAGAAATTTTTCTCTATAATCTAAGATCTTCACTGACTTCTCTTTATAGGAAAGATAATTATTTAATGGTACATCCTCTAGAATGATTACATGTGAGGGGTCTTGTATTTACTTTATTAAGAGGGATACATAGAATATATCATATACTTGATACAAGTTTTGGGGAAGTTCTAGAAGATATGCCACTTATATGATGTGATCATAGATCTAAAAAAGGGCAAATGTACCTTGGAATAATCTTTACCTTCTTAGAAAATATCATAAATTTATTCAATAGAGATATGTGGAGGAAAAACATGTATCCAACATCAAATTCTAGGTCTCATTTATGATTATCAACATAGACCTTCTGCCAACTCTGAGTAGCCTTGATGTGTTACTAAATGGTCTTAAAATTATATAATATTTCCTTAACCACTTAAGGACCTTAAAGTTTTTGTCCCCCAACTTCATCCCAACATGTCAGAGTTATACACTTTTTCCCCTAAATGGATTCATAGGGATCCATTTTGATGCATAAGTGGAAACTACTGTTTCAATAGAACTCTACCCCAGAAAGATGTTGACCTCATCTACCTTTGAAGTCCTTAAGAAAATTCTAACAACATATCTTCAAGGTTCTGAATAGTCTGATCGTATTGGCCATTAGTTTAAGGTTGATAGACTGTACCAAAATTCATATCATTGTTTAGAGAATGATTGAGAATTTTCCAGAATGTGGAGGTAAATCTTGGGTCTCAATAAGATACAATAGATATTGGTACTCCATACAGCCTTACTACTTCTATAATGTATATATTTTCTAGTTGATCAAGTGATAAATCATCTCTAATAACAATGGAGTGTGTAGTCTTTGTAATATGATCCACAAAAACCCAGATAGTATTTTTTTCTTTTGGATATATTTAGAATTCTAATGATAAATTACATGGTGGTTTTTTCCATTTCGAAATTGGTATGGGTAACAGTTTTATCATTTAAATAAACTTATTTTTATCCTTAACTTGCTGATATAACATGAAAATTGATGTATATTTAGAGATATCATTCTTCACTTTGTCCCTCTAATAGTGCTCTTGGATATCTCGATACATCTTTGTGGTTCCTGGGAGAATAGAGAAAGTCAAACTATTTGAATCATTTAATATTTACTTCTTTAACATAGGATTTTATGGAACACATATTCTTGAACCAAATTTCAAAATTCTTTCTTAATTAACATTGAAATATGAGGATTTCACTTTTCTTATAGTTTCCACTTTCTTCTAAATTCCCTCATCATCTTTTTGAGCATCCTTTAACCTTTAAAGAAGATGTGATTGAAAATTAATTTGTGAAAGGATTGATTACGTTCTTTTATTTATGATTCCCATGTCCATATTCTTCGAATCCAAGAATATCATATCCTTCTCAATTCTCATTAATGATGTCATTTCCAGGTCCTTTCTTCTTAGAGCATACACTAACTAATATTATTTACTAATATGGTAGTGGATTGAGTAGTCGTAATCCTTGATGAGCTCTAACGATATTCTATGAGGCATATTATGTTATTTCTGTGTGAATATATATCTGAGTCTCTTGTGGTCAATATATATCTCACAGTTGTACCCATAGAGATAATACCACCATATTTTCAACACAAATATCACATATTCCAATTCCATATCATTAATGGGATAATTTTTCTCATGAATTTTCACCTTCCTAATGGTTTAGGCAATGAAGTTTTCATTTTTTACCAAAACACATCCTAATCCCTTCTTCGAAGCATCGCTATAAATTATGAAAAGTTCCCCACTTGTGGGTAGTGGGAGCATAGGAGTAGTGATAATCCTCCTTTT
Organism: Viscum album; assembly: GCA_963277665.1. NCBI lineage: Eukaryota > Viridiplantae > Streptophyta > Magnoliopsida > Santalales > Viscaceae > Viscum > Viscum album. The sequence continues at coordinate 2,120,703,696 of OY728163.1, forward strand.
AAACTTCATTAATCTTTCTTCAAAATGATCATTCTAATATAAATTGACTCCATTCTTAGTTATCTTGGCAATAGGGTTTAAAAATAATGATAAATTTCTCACAAATCGGCGATAATATCCAGCTAACACAAAGAAGCTACACATATCTATCATGGATGTTGGCCTCGACAATCCTTAAATTGATTTTTTCTTTAAAGGATCCAAAAATATCCCATTACTTGTGGTGATATTCCATAATAATGATACTTCATTCAACCAAAACTCACACTTCCTGTACTTTTCAAAGTTCTTATCCTTTTGCAAGGTTTTTATCACAGTTCTCAAATGCTCCTCATGATCCTCATTAGTTCTATAGTATATTATAATATCATATATAAATACTACCAAAATTTGTTTTAGGTAATCTATTAAGAGTACATTCATCGAGTCCATGAAGATTTATGGGTCATTAGTGAGTTCTAAAGACATTTTTATGAACTCATAGGGCCCACACCGTTTATAGAAAATAGTTTTGTGGATATATTTCTTCTTCACCCCAAACTGGGAATATCCTGATCATAGATCTACCTTGGATAACTATTATGACTCGTGTAGCTAATTGAACAACTCATCAATCCATGGAAAATGATACTTGATACTTATCATGATCTTTTTGACCTCAAGATACTCAATGTAAAGGCATATTGACCCATCCTTCTTCTAGATGAAGAGGACTGGTGCACCCCATAGTTAAATACTTGATCATAGAAACCCTTTATCTAGATTATCCTTTAGTTGTTTATTTAACTTCTCACATTCCACAACAGCCACCCTATACAGTGTTTTGGATATTGTAAACTCCCCATGTATAATATTGATTCAAAATTCGACCTCTCGGCTAGGAGAAAGACCGGGAAATTCCTCAAGAAACACATCGTCATATTATATCATAATAAGAATGTATTTATGAATGGTTCTTACCTTAGACATAATAATTTTAAAATATAGGAATCCGTATAGGGAAATAATATCCATTCTTGAGATGATGATGCTAAAGAAGATTCATTCTTCTACTTGCACTTGTATAGAATCAGGGGTTGATTTTCCATATAGAGAGTGATTTACTTATCATGGAAGTTTTTATTGGATTTATGTAGGGAAAGATAATACATTCCTAGAATTGCATAAAATTACACCAAAGGGGCTATGAAAATGATTTCTGGGAAGATCAGACCATAAATTGTGACTTGTGAGGATTTGTATACATAGGATGGAATAAATTTTTCATTTTCTGTTTTCACTGACATCTATACTTCTATTCTTTGTGGTGGTGTTTGAATAGTTATACAAAAATTTTTTGATATGAAGGAATGCATAGTTGCAAAATCAAAAAATTACATTCCCTATTATTGAATGAATAACTAGCATACTCTTCACCACTTCAATATTGTGATTCACTTCATTGGTAGGGATGGAAAAGATCGCCCCTATTGCCATGGAGGTTGTTGGTTGTCACCAAAAACCCTTAGCATATGGAATTGTTTTGAAAAGTTCCCTGGTTCCTTTTAGTTGAAGAAATGGACAATGAACTAAGGGTGGATTGGATCATTCATTTCCCCCATCGGATTCGCAAGTTTCTTATGTCAATAATTATTAACTAGGTTTTTTCCTTCCCGTACCTAAATCCTTTCTTCGTCCCCCTTAGTCAATTTTTGGGGTGATTCTTTCTACCCCTTTGACAAGTGGGATGATGAAATTTCTCAACAACATTATATTTCTCTATAAAACCACCAAAATTAAAGTCAAATTTTAGTTAATTATCCTCATAATAAACTTTGGATTCTCTGATATTCATTTTTACTTTAATGGCACATTAGACAATTTCCTCATAGCTATCAATGTAAAGGATCCCCAAGTATTTTTGTAGACTAGGATTGTTTCCACCAAATAAATAGTGAAACATGTATTTTGGGGTAATGAGAAATTTAAAGGCGTATCATGAAATTCATTTGAATTTTTTCACATAAGTTTCAATAGATTCATCACCATTATTCTTGTGTGCAAGGAAATCCTTTTCCATTTTAATATGGAGAGTGTGAGGAAAAAATTTGTCAAAATATTGTTTTTAGAACACCATCCACTCCATATCTTCGATATCTTTTTCAAGATTCTTATTATTGATCAATGTCCACCACTGATTAGTTTCTCCATCCATACAATAGATATTCAGAAGAACATTTAAGGATTGAGAAGATATTCTCAATGGATTTGATTATTTGTTCAATGATTAAGGGACCAGATGATCCATTGAATATAGGATCCATTTGTCAAATGAATCCCTCAATTTGATCATTTTCTATCTTATGGGGGTTTGGAAACTCCTCTTAAACTTGGTTTCAATTCATAACTTGAGTTATCTGAGAGAGTATTGTGGAATTTTTTTATTCCCGCTCTCATTAGGTTGGACATATCATTAGGGCAGTCGTCACACTGCCCTTCACATCAGTTGTTAACCTGATTCCTTATATTTCCAAACATTGGATAGAATAAACGGAAAATTAGGGAAGAGTATCTTAAACCATTAAACACACAATGGGAAACCCAATGACATTAAAGTGATTACTTATAAATTACATTTATCTCCTTAACTTATGGTTTTATAAGATTCAATCTATGTTATCCATGATCTATTTCTTATGATATATTCTTATGGAAAATGTTTTATTATCACAATAATGGTTTTAAATGAAATTATGAATATACCAAATAATAATACCTAGGAGTGTCAATCTAGGTTCACAGCAAGGCCCATTTTCAGGTACCAAATTACCCCGAGTCAGTCCTGAAACCTCTTATCAGAGCTGTTAGTCCTAGGTACATCAATGCCAGAACCATATTCACTTATAGTATCCTAACGTATATTTATTTTATTGAAAAACAATTAATCTAAAATAACTAAAATTTAGGGTTGATTTCATATACCTAGTCTTTTCCCTATGTTTTTCTATAGAGTTCTCTAATGATAATCCAAAAAATAACTAAACACTTGCTCTGATACCAACTTTGACAACCATACTCTTTATTTAATATTAATACATGTTTAATTACATAAAATTAAACTTAAAAAACCCCAAAAGATTGATAAGTCTAGTGTCATTAATAATTAGGTACACATATTAACAACTTATAACAAGGGATGAAAAACATTATTGAAAACTTCCTAAAAATGATAAGAATATTCCAACGAACTTAAAACTGCATAAAAAATACTAGGGAAAAACATTAAGAAGAGGCGATATACAAATCCAATTACGGTAATAATAAAGTAATAACATGAAGAAGATAATACATCTTAGAAAATAGACATATCAATGGAGCATAAAATGAACATGAACAATAAGGCATGATATATCATGATAATCATAACATGCGAAATGTGGAAACAACTTAAAACACTGAATCATAAAATTAGGTCAAGGATAACTCTTCCAAGACCTCATAGTGAACAAATTTCCAGAAATTGATCCCATAAAACATTTTACTAAAATTATGTATCATGATACTAAACATTACCCAATGCATTAGAGTGCTATCTGGGAACACCCATCACAATCATTTCACACTCATGCTTAAGTGTGTCACATTGATCATACAACATGGATTAATTCAACATAAGAATTTATTCCACAAATAAGTAATGTGGAATAAGTACATTAAAGTCTCCAATAAATAAGTATATTTTCATAAAGTATAATACCTTTGATATAAAAATTGGCATGGTATTCACTATATAACTGTTTTGGCATGGAACATCACGTTGAAATTTCAGCACCATAACAACGTTACATAAAAATTTATAAATATGTTAGAGGAGAGAGAAAGGGGTCTATAATAATTTTTAAATAAAATGGGAAGTAATGTGGACATGGAAATACATTTAAAAACATTAGTAAATAGAAATATAATTCATAAGTTAATAAAGAATCATGAATAAAGAAGAGAATGTAAGGATCCCTTATGGAATTTCGACACAGTAACAAGTGTACATCAAGGTTAATAGGATGGATAAAAGAGCGTAAAATGGGATATAATAATTTAAACATAAAATTAAAAAAAATGGGTAAATGTAATAACACATCCCAACATAATAAAATATAAATTTAAATACATTACATAAATGGAGTGCTTGATAAAAGAGAAGAGTGGAAGACACCTTACTTGATTATGTGACTCCAAATACATGATAGGGGTTATTGAAAGCTTTATGGTGACTTGGGAGGACTCTAACTAGTAGAGGGAATATTTAGGATGTGCTATAAAGAGTTTTTGTGAAGAGAAATGGGATATTGGGTCGGTTTATATAGGAAAGGAGGAGAATTTCATTATTATTTAGGTTTTGGACTATATATAATAAAATATCCCAAAAAACATACCATGGTTTTAGCCCATGGTTTATAGCAATGGGGATTAGTTTCTTATTATTTTATAATTCGAAGAGATGAAATTATTAAAATATCACCCTTTGTGATGTGTAGGTGAGGCACACTTTTAATTAAATGATTTTAATATTTTAATATATATTATATGTCTTGGTGGATTCCAAATAGATTTATAAAATAAATAAAATAAACATAAAACCACATTATTTTAAATTTAAAGAGTATATTTGGTAATGGATACCATTTATATTACTTATTACATCACATTTGGGTCATTATGAGGTCATAAAACACAAAGTATATTTATACAGTATTTAATTTTTACCTAACAATTCAAATGGCTTAGAAGATTATGAAACATTCACCACTGAATAATTTGGATTTCCTGATTCCAAAAATAATATTCATTTTATCTAAATACTTTTATAATTATGTGAATTTCCACTTTTAAACAAAAAATATATTTTATTGAAAATGATGGGTTTTTTGTAAATAATAGTTTTCAAACCCTAATAAAAATTAATTTTGACATCATCAAAATGAAAGGATCATTTACACTTGAAAAATATTATTTCATAATAATATTCCATTAAAATATTATTTATTTAACAAATTTATAAATTCATAAATTCATTAATTGAGTTTATATATTAACTAAAAATAAAAATCATTCATTAAAAATAATTAACAAAGTAAAAATAATAGGATGTAAATATATTCCTTATTTTGTACAAAATAATTTACATATTCATATTTATAAGATCTGGAAACATATATATTTAATACAATATAATATTCCCTTAGAGTATGGTTCGTGATTGTGGGGCTTTCATGGGGACATTGGGCGAACACGGTTTGGGCTGTGATCTCAATGAGCTTGAACTTCTCCCATACATGGTTTCTAAAATGATTTAGTTATTGAATATAGGATTTGGATTGGGTTAGGGTAAATCCTAGTAATTCTATCTCCCTAAGAAGCTCTGATAAATGGGATTTATAGTGTATGATTCTATTAGTTGAGGGAATCCCATTTTTGTCCATGACAATTGGATTTTTTAAAACAATATAATTATACTAATTATTCATCACTTATCAAAGACTATATTATCAATGGTAATGATATATAATGGTATTTTAAATCCAATGGTAATAAAAATACCAAATAAGTACATCTATTTTTCATAACGATATCATATAATAAAAATTTTATAAAAAATCAAGGATATTTTTATGTATATTAGTGTGGGTTGTTATAAATGTGGTGTGAAATAATTGCACCCTTGGACTAGAAACACCGAATACTCGATGGGCCTTACTGGCTGGATGGTTATAGTAAAATGGCTAGCTGGTGTTCTTGGATGAACCACATGGGTTTTTATAGTTCCATCAATGATCTAGTGGTTAATTTTTAGAAAACCCAGGCCCAAACTAGTAATCAAATCTTCCACCTAAAAAAAACACTTTATCTACTAAAAACTCCCCTCTTAATAAACCATATAGAGAAGAAAAAAACTATAATGATTTTTTTATAATACTTACATCTCATACATTGAATTTAATTTTATGTGATTAAATTCTCTCCCTATAAGATTTTCTCACCATTGAGAAGTACCCTCAAGGGTTGTGATCAAAAAAATAAATCTATTGTGCCCGAACATCAGTCTCCCATTCCCAATTCTATTCATTAATCCATCAATGATTCCATATAACTCTTAAAAGTTCTACAATATTCCCTAAAATATTTTTTTTATTTTTTTATAGGATCTAAACTAGGCACTCTATGTATAATGTTTTAGGATATTGTTTAAGATCTTCATAGTTGATGACACACATAAAACCAGAATATACCTCCGATGTTGAGACACAAGAAACATGTTGTGAATAAATTGGAAGCGATAAAGAAGATTAAAATGGTATGCCACTATCCCAAACCAACCGAGGATCATGAAAGGTCTAACTTAGCCTCAAACTATCTACCCCGACTTCCTCAAATATTGGTGTCCTTACCAAGGAGTCACTCTCATAAAAACCTTATCACCTATGAAAATATAAATACCAATACTTTTGCAATTGTCATGTGAATTTTATCTAATCTAAGATATTATTGGCCTATACTAGTTCATATAAACTATTTTATAGGTCTCCTATAACATAATGATCACAAAAAATCTTTCCCTACAAGACTCATGGAAACAAATTGGTGAACGGAATGGACTATCATATAACACCTTATAGGGCGCCATCTGAATTGAATAATAATTACTATTTTTTTCATTTTAACTTAATAAATACTAAGAAATCATATAAATCACCATTAATTTATAATGAATAATCCTGAAGTATATTCTATAATATGAAAATCATCTGCTTAGACTATCTGTCTGTCTAGGGATGGTGCATTGTGCTCAGTCTCTGATGGGTCCCTAAATCCATCTGCTAGCCCTTACAAAACACTGATATAAAGCAGACATATTTATCCTATACAATTCTCAATGGTAATACTTGTAAGAATAAAATATCATAGACATAGATTTCACTTCTTGTCTACTAAGTGAGTCACATGGATCAATAATAAATAAGAATCGTTTTTTATCAAATTGATAATCACCCAAACAATTTCATGAATCCTTAGGGTCTTGGGTAACCCCATCAAAAAATCCATCATGATTTTCTACCACTTATACATTGAAAATGGAGGTGTTTGGTTTATTCAACTAGGATTATAGTTCTTGGAATTCATCATATGTTAGGTAATGGATTGAAAAATAAATTCTGTGATGTCCCTCTTTATCCCTAGCCACCTGAAATAGCCCCTAATTTCATGGTACATATTTTCACCCCAAGATGTGATACCCAAATAGAGGTATTGTAGTACCTCATAATCTCATCCTTGATAGCAATAGGGTATATAACTCTCCCACACACAAGGATTTTATCATCACAATCCAACAATCTTTAGTGTATGGGGTCAACTCTAGCTTGTTATTCCTACATTTCTATACCCTATGGTCCACTCTCATATTTTTCCCTTTACAAAATGTACCAAAGAACATGTGACCACAAATGGGGTATATGTCATTATTACTTGATACATAGAAGAATCCATCTTCTATTTTGATAATAATCTCATCAAGAGCCACTATTCTTCTGATGTCTATTGAACATGTTCCTGAGCCACTTGCATCTTACGATTAAGATAATCTGCTAAAATGTTACCTTTACATGGTGTATAATACATATAAAATTATAATGTATGCAGAAACTATACCTAGCTCCTCTAAATCAAGTTTATGTCCCTATATATAAAGATACAGTGAATGATCTTGTGTCCAGTGTAGACAATATGACTCTCACTAAAGAGATAGTACTTCCAAAACTTCAAAGTATGGACCATGGATTTGATATTTAAGTCATGGGTGGGGTACTTTAACTCATGGGGTCATAGATGAAATGAACAATAAGATACCAATTACTCTCTATGAATAAATACTTCTACCAAAATAACTATTAATGCATCATAGTGTATGGAATATACAATCAATAGTTTGATAAGTATCAACCCTAAGACTGTAGTCAACTTTCTCTTCATCTGAAGAAACACCTCTCCAAACTAGTCCAAATACTGGAGATTCACTCAATACCTAGTCAATTTAGTCATATGTGTTAATAATCATGATAATTATTTGATAAAATATCAATATTATCTTTCTAAACCCAAAAAAAAATCTTAAAAATGTCATAATGATGTGTCTAGGGCATCACTGCCTCCACTTTTCTAGGTCCAATGATATACTTGTCTCAAAAACCATATTCCCTAAGAATTCCACCTCTAGAATATAAAATATACAATTCAATATCTTCACATAAATCTGATGGTGTCAATTTTTTCAAAGGACTATCTCAATATGTATGACATGCTACTCTAGGGTTAATGGGTCGATGGGGGTGTCTTCAATGAACACCATGACCAATGATTTTTTGTGTGGGTTGAATATCATGTTCATGAGAGACATGGAAGATATCGTAATATTAATCAATCCAAATGGAATAAATAATTACTCATATAGACCATAACTGATCTAAAACTCCATTTTTAGGATTTCATCCTCTTTAACCAATATCTAGTGATAACTCAATTGAAGATCAATCTTGGAGAACATTCGAGATCCCTATAACTAATATAAGAGATAACAAATACAGGTAAAATGATATATATTCTTTAATTTCACCTGGTTTAGTTTATTTTAATACATGTAGATTCCAATTCTACAATTTGTGTAACACCTATAGATTTTATAAAACAAATCTATGTTCAATATCTTGTTCGACAGACAATACTAAACTTAAACAACACACAAAATATATAACCATAATAACATAGCCATCAAATTGGAAAGTATGAATAATATTAACTACATTATGAAATATAAATATATATACATAAATTTATTAGTAAATATAAATTATAGAATTTTTTTAAATAAATAATCAATAAATTTTTAGTAAAGTAATTTCATTCTTTAAAAATTGGTTTTCCCAAAAAATGATTTTTATTATTTTTAAGAAATTATTAAAATTAATTATTATAAATGTTAGAAAATGTATTTTATAATGTTAAATTAATTGTTGAAATCAAAATATAAAAATTTACTAAGGGTGATTTTTTTTATTTTTCAAAAAACATTGATATTTCAGGGAATAGTAAAAATTCTAATTTTTAGTAAATAAATCACTTATTTTCAATAAATTAAATAATTAAAAAATAAAATTATGTTTTATATATTATTTAAACTAACATAAGTATAATTTAATTATATTTAATCCAATAAATTAATTTTAAAAGAAACACTTATTGGATTTTACTACAATTTTTTTAAAAAAACTCATTTTTTAAAACTATTTTAAAGTAATAATGTTCATCCATTTTAATTAATTAAAATAAATCCTAATATTAAATTATTTAAATTAAATAAATAAATATATATTATATAAATAAACATTAATTTATATTCATTCAGTTATCATTACTAGTTATAGAGTTTATATAAAATCATCTTATTCATGAAAAATACACTTCTTCAAAACCAATTTTTCATCGCGTAATTAGGTTTAATTTTAAATTAATATTTTCAACTTATGTGAATTGAATTTGGTAAAAAACATTAAATATTTTTAATAATTATTATTTATATTATCTAACAATTTCATCTTAATATTTTTTCACAATTTATATTGAAAATGATAAAAATATTTTACATGGTTATGGTGAAAATAGGTATATCAGGGTGTTAAAATAAAAAGACAAGGGATAAATTGGCCTAAAAAATTGTATAAAATATATTTTATAGAAATATTTAGACACTTATTACCTTAGTATATATTTTATGTGATTTGTTAAATTTAAAATGAAATTGAAAAATATATTAATTAAAGTAAAAAAATGAAAAAATGCGACCCAGTTGCTTTAGAATATCAATTATATGTTCACATAGGGACAAAATAAATAATTTAATGAATAAATATTTTCATTTTTATAGTAATAAAATTTATTTCATTAGTTTTACCTATTTTAATTTTTATTAATTATGTAATTACTCAAATTTCTTAAGAAACAACAACATAGTAATTATTTAATTAATATAAAAATAAAATAAATGATATAAAAGATATTAAAAGTAATATAAATTGAGGGAATTATTTTATTTAATTATTTTTAGTTAAATATAAAAATATATGTAGTTTTTAAAATAATATATTTGAAGTCAACCATCTTCTAGATGTCTTTAATGCCAAATTAAATGAATTGTGTCAAAAATTTGCATTAAATTTATTATATACTAAATAATATTTTATTAAATGATTTAAAATTACTTAAAATACCATACTATAAAAATTTATTGGTTTATTATTTAAAAAATAAACCATATTAAATTCATAGAACAATGGTCCTCTCATAAATATTACATTTACACTTACAAAGTAAATAAAACATTATTACTATGGTTATGGGTAAAAAAGGGTTTGCGCCTTCCATGAAGTTGTGTTAAAGTTAATTTTACACATATATAGGGTTTTTGTTTTATAAATTGGATTCCATATTTATAACCATTGAGTAATAGTTATCTTATTGTTACCATTTTAATTATTTGCTTAAATGATAAATTGCACATATAAAAGGCTACTGTACGCAGTGAAATCTAAAATGGTAAAAGTAAGGAAACATAGATGTTAAGAAAGAACATGTTTAAAAAATGTGTTATAGGTGTTTATAAATAATAAATTGCCTCAAATTAAATATTTTTCAATTTTTAAGGCACTTGGGGTGAGTGGTACATCCCCTTATTGAATAGTTTTTGATATTTACACAAATGTCACTCTTCTATTATGAAAGACCACCTCATCTCATCTCCACTTAACACCTTCAAACCCTTTTGGTTTATCCAATAAATACCTAAATACCTTCTTTAATTCAGTATAAAAATATTAAAATCAATGTATTTATCATAAATCCATCCTATAAAGGATTTTGTTACTTACCTAAGGAGGTTATCTGAAGAAGCGATATCATTCTTAACTCATCATCTTTATTTTATTTATTCTTAAACAACCATAAAATATTATTAAATAATGATTATATAATAAAACCATTACCTAACACATATTGATATTATATTATTATAATTACATAACCTAAAAATATATACTCTTCCATGAATGGGATATGAAATCACTATTCTCATGTACGGTGGACTACCACCTCGCGAACTGATGTCATTTGTATTCCATCATCACCTCTGATGGATTGATATAATAGTGGATTTAAAATATATATATATATAAATTTGATATTTTTATCATATTTATACTTTTGGAGTTATTATATCATACACAATGTTTTAATATCTATTCCATGGGGGATGTGATAATGTAGCTCGTGTGTACGACAAACTTCCACCTCACGAAGTGATATGATTCATTTTTCACCAACACTTGAAATAAAAGATAATAAGTATAAATTTAATTAATATATGTGATATAAATAACAAAATTATTATGTTAATTACATATGTATCATTATTAAAATATAATATATCAATTTTTTTACATATAAAAATGAAAACATTATTCGTACATATGGGAAATATACTGCCTCTATGAAGTGATGTGAGTCTTTTTTCATCACTAAATCACATATATTATATATATAATAATATATAAATTAATAATATGGTATTTAGGATATTATTTTTATTCCATAAATATAAAATAATACATTCCTTCTTGGCATAATGATCATTGAAAAATAGAAATGTTACTCATACGCACGTACAACCTATAGTTTACATGATCGTAGCATAGTTCATTTTTTATAACCATAATTAATCATTGGTTTTAAAATTATAACTAATGTATAAATATAATAATTACATCATGATTATTATTAGTTATATTTTCAAATATTGAACACTATTACCATAATCATTTTTGAAATATAAGTTGAACGCCATTAAAACTTATGAAGTAAAATTAAATGATTAAATAATTTTGTATGGAATAGTAAAAGATAATATAATTGGAATAATAAAATTGAAAAAGTTTATAAGAAAGTAACTAATTAACATAAATTTATTATTCAGGAATATAAAGAGTATATGTGACAAGTGGGAATCAAGGTAAGGGGCTTCATCTCAATTTCCTATCATTGAGGCAAATTTTGGTGTTATGAACCTATATTAATTTATGAGATGTATATATATACGCAATTGATGGGTTATATCATTAATTTATCTATTATCAAGATATTTAATGTTTTTTTAATTTTATTCTTTCAGGGGTATTGTAATTCAAATGTTTCCAAAGCGGTATGGGAGTAGGCTTTTGAAAAATATTCTTGTAATGTTTTCCCTCAATATTATCTCTTTCTTCAATGTTTATGTTTTTTTAAATTATTTTATTGTAGAAATGATATTTTTATAAAGGAAATTATTGTATTTATTTCAATTTTTTTCAATAAAGGAATCTTTCTATAGAATGTATGACTTTATTTACAAAGGAAAAAAAGAAATATTATATTTTTAATGTATACGATGACAAATAAATTTCCTACCACCTAGACCATTATTTTATTTTTGGATTCCTTTAAAATATTATATGTTTTTTCAAAATAAAATCCATCTTTCCTTTTTTGGTTAATTTGGTATTGAAAATGAGTTTTTAAAAGTGAAATGGTATTTCAATATCCAAATAGGTTTTCCATATGGGTTTAAAAGAGTTTTTTAAAATTATTTCATAATGAAAATAGTGTATGAATAAAATATTTTATTCATGATATAGTACCTGATAATTATATAATTAATGGTTAAGATCTATATAGCTTATATGATGGGTTGAGCACCATTATAGCTCACAGGTGAGCCCAATATTTATTATATAGTGGGTTGAGCTCCATTATAACTTATTGAAATGGGTGAACCTAATATAGTTTATATGAAGGGTAAGAAAAATTATAGATATCCAATTCATTGGGTAATTATTATTATCCCTAATTAATTATATTTTATGTTTTCTATATGGTTATTCCAATTGAAAGGGTTTTAAATGGGTATTATGAATATGATGATCTAAGTTTCTTAAAAGGGTTTTTTTATTTTCTAGTAATGTGTTTTAAAGGATTTCCTTGAGAAATAAGTTTGTGTTTTTTCATATAAATTTTTTTATTTCATACACTCAAATAAATTTTAATATAGAGGAAAAAATTCATCGGTTTTAATGTTTTTACTAGACTAATGGGTTTTCATTTCTTTTATATCCCTTACTGATATTTTTGTTCTTATCCCACACATTAAAATGTTTTTGCAGGGTTTAAGGATGGGTAAAGGAATAGATGAAGTTAATTTAAAATTAATAAAGATTTCCCAATGAAAAGAAATCAAGATTTATTTTAAAAGTATTATATTATGGAAAAATGGATACTAATTGGAAGTGTCCACTTTTAAATTTTTGTTTTTTATACAACAATTATGAACTAGATCTCTTGAACTCTAAAACAAAAATATATTTTGGAATGTAATAAAGTGATTTAAAGTTCATAGTAACTAGAATATGTAATGTTTATTGATGGGTCCATATAATATTCCTTCTTGTAGACCAAGACTCGTGAACCCCACAGTTATGTACTCTGCCTAATAAACACATTCTACTCTAAGTCCTCGAGCTATACCTTGTGATCCTTCACTCAAAAACTTCCATTTGGTAAGGGGATATCAAAATGGGCTATAAACCCAATATTTTATATATCTCAAAGTATACCCATCTATCAGTATTTAGTCAAAGGAATTTATTCATAAAGATATCACGATAGAGATTGAACACTATAGGAAAGTATTAGGGGGATTCCACTGATCCTATTGAAATTTAGAAGTCTACAATAATTTCCATGACCAACTTGAGTTTAATCAATTTTAGAAAAATTATAATTACTCCCAATTCCCATTTTATGGTAATCATGTACTTACATCCCTTTGGATAAGTTAATGATACTTGTCTCTAATAGAAATATATGAAATCTTGGAAGCTGGTCAGCCAATCTACACCAAGAATCACATCAAAGATAATAATCTATATAATAATGAAGTCCAAAAATTGTCCATAACTGGAAATTATTATAGAAAACTTTATGTATCAATGAAGTTGGTCAAATTTTATTTCCCATGGCATTTCAAGGTAATGTATCTCAGAAGACAACTTATCCAATATGACATTTTTGGAAGCAACTTGTGTAGAAATAAATAAATGGGATCCATTGGTATTAAAAAAAGTGATAAATAATATAGAAGTGATCAAGACCATACCTTGAACTATTGACGGCCCCTCAATGCAACCAGCTAGAGTTTGATCTGCTATATAAACAAGAAATTGAGTTGACTATGTGGCCCTATCCTTATTGTTCCAAACAAGTCTACATCATCATCATCATCTAAGCCTACTAATGTGGACATCATCTAAATACACGGGTCATATATTTCATCTATCCCCCCACCCATGTTGAACCAATTCCTCAAATATAGAAGGAAAACTATGGAATATTCCCCCTATTTACACACTGTCAACATGATATTCGAGGTTATATGCCGAACTTGAAATAATGTATGACCCTTCCATAATTTAAAAACATTATAAATCATTATAAAGGGGATAAATAAGCCATAATTGGATCCAAATATACAGTAATTCCCTAATTTATGTCCATAGTCTTCCTTTTATTATTTATAGATGGGGCATTCATGACATTAGTTGGAGGTCCACCCATCTATGTGTTGATGGGTAAAAAAGGCCAAATAATCAATCCTCATCAAAGACATTATTAATAACAAAGGCCATATGTAGAACCTAAGGGTATGTATCTGGGTAAAGAGTCTTGAAATATCACCGTATATCAGAATGAAGAATTATATCGAACTTCTTGGACTTTTGAGTATTATTTAGCTGAGAAAAGAGAAAAATGAATAAAATATATGAAATGAGAGGAGTATGAAGACACCATCATGGACCCCTACAGTTACTCCATACACTCTACCTCTTGGTCAAGCTTCAAAATATATCGGAAGAATTTCCCAAAAAATTTGTCATTGATGGTATCCTAGGCGAGACCCTCACATATACTAGCCTATCCCATGATTCCATACCAATAGGTAGTTATTCCATATAGCATGAACATATCCAGCTTCACCTTCATGTCCTCAGGAATCTTCATATTACCTAAGACACCCTCAATGACATTGATCTATTCCTCGGTATCCTACGATACCAAATAACTTGATACTATGGTGGATTCTATAGTTTTAATTCTCTAGAGTAGTTGACCATGGACCTCATCGCCACCCCAGCATGGACTGGAACAAGAAAAAGACTCTCAGTTGAGGTGGGACCACTAACATTATTACTAGATCAAGATAATGATAATTTCTTGTAGTAACCTCATGTATAGTAAGTGGTTCAATAGGATAATTTTCCCTAAGGGGATTTCCCCAAACCATGTTATATGAAAGTCCAATGAGCCTTTTATAGGTAAAAATTTTGTGTAATATGAAGGAAAAAATTTCGGACATTTAAGAAATATTCTAATTAGTCTAAGGGATCACCAAAGGGTTTCCCTAGGAGGCTTCCCATAATCCACGATATATCCCTAATAACACTATCCATGGTTCTCCATCCCTACACGTTAATCACAATCATAGATATATTTATATGACATAATAACATCCTCAGGTTATACTAATTAATTCTAATAGATATATCACAAAAACATTGAAATAGATATGTCACTTAATCAGAGAATACAATTTTACACCAAATAGATATTATAATCAAGGAATTAAATTAGAGAAATAATATATTTCACACAGTATGTATATTTAAGTAATGTGATCATATATTCATAGTTATAATGTAAAAATTCACAAAAAATATAAAACAATAATATAAATTCTGTAAATATTAACTCAGAGGTCCATTGAACATGAGATATCAAGGTTCACGGAAACTCCCCTACCCAAGTGCCACAAAACTATATCCTTTCTATCATGTAACAAGTAAGTCAAAAGAGAATAGTGAAACTGTGATCTAATACCATTATGTAATTACCCAACCAAAACTAATGGGTTTAAACTAGTGGACCAAAAGACCTCATGCACACCTCCCGATATGAAAGAGGCTACAAACCTGTAGAGATAGTTCCAATTACATCATTGGGGAGAATAAAATATCCAAATCTTATCCTCACATGAATAATATAAATAAAAACAAATAAATAATTGTAAGAAATGAAAATTTTTATAATATATGATGGAATAAATTTCATATAAAAATAACTATATAGGATCTCTATGTGTAAATAAAAACAAGAGTATATAGAGTGTATTCCAATAAATAAATAAATCTAATGTATCCTCTAGAGTACATCCCCTTAAAGCTCCTGATTTCTATCTCCTTGGATCAACCATCTTCCATAGCCCACTTTCCCTTACCTAGATTCCAATAGATGGATTCTATATTTGAATCCAAATTACCATATAGGGTGTGATAAATAAAACCTTGTAGGAAACAACTAATGCATACTTAACAAATGTGACCATGTATAAAAAGTTTATTCCATGATAACAATAAATTCACAACAAATCATAAGAAATACATACCGACAACCTGTGTGTTAACCAAGACACCACTAGACCTAGATATACCTAATTTTTATTCGTAATAGAAGAATGATAAATTCATCAGGTGTAATTAATATCTATCCATAAGTTCATTGACATTCTACTAGGAATACTTAAGGAATTGAGTCTTGTGTCAGGCCATAAGGCCAACTAGTGAACACTTACTTGGTGTCCACATGGGATTGAGTTTGGAATGTATACATTGTAACTTCAAGGAATTGAGTTATGGTCTAAGGCACAAGACTAAAATGATCCTACCCTATCTAAGGTTTCACTACCACTATCATACCACCTTGTGTGTACCCACTAAAAGGTGTAATAATACCATGAATCTTACCTTCCAAGAATACAAAGAACAACCCCAACAACATAGTAACACACATAACATGGTATATAGTAATAATAAAATCAAATAACATAATCATTAATATATAATAATTACTTACAACAACATGTGATCAATATCTACTATGGTAACAAGCTACTCTAGATAACCCATGGCATAAAGCATCATAAATACTTCTCATGGGACACACACACAAAAATGTTATCATAATAAAGGATGGAAAATAAAGAATCCAACACTAGGATTATACAATGGAAATAAGTGTATAAAGGATTCCAAATTTGTAAGGAACATCCTACCTCAAGGTTGTTGATGATGAAGTCCAAGTTTCATCAAAGATCAAAAGATTAATACGTAGAACACCCATAGAGAATGGGTTCAAACATAAAAAGATACCTATTTAAGGTTTCAGTTCGTCAAGAGAGATGTTTTGAATAGATAAAAAAGAGTATTACAAGTTAATATGGAGATTCTAGACTAACATAAATTGCCATATTAATCAAAATAATTAATTCCAAGTTATTTCTAAGAAAGGAACACCTATTAACCAGATCTTTTGTCAATCAAGAATGTATTATGAAATTATCATTGAATATTTAAAAGAGTATCAATTCTAGAAAATGAGCATCAATCCATAAAAAATAAATCAATTGATAAGATATTAAATTATAAGAGAGTCTTTAGATGATCTATTCATGATGAATTACTTGAAAAACATCCCCCATTATTGATTTTTTTTCTTTGGACAAGGGAATTTTCAGGAAAACATAAAAACCTCCACCAATCTTCCAATGAATCCAAAAGTGATTAAGTTTATTGCAGAAATACACCACCATGAAGATGTTTAATAAATTGATTCATGAACACTTATCTCTTTAATGTTCATTGTCAATGTTAGATCTTCATTTGATCAAGAAACGTCATCAATACACAAAATTTGAAACCATTATATAAAGAAAGGGATAATTCCTCAATTAATAATAATAGAAAAAATATATCCATCCGAGATCCATAATAATGTAACAAGTTTGAAGAAGTATATGATATCTATTAAGAGAAAAAACTCACCATTCATGCTTCACCAGATCAATTAATGGTTAGAGGGGAAATGAAAAAATAATGGGTGTGTGTTTGTTCATGAGAGGGGCTCCAAAATTCAGAATAGGTCTACCGGGTTTGGATTTTTTTGTTAAAAAAGTTAATGAATGTGTGGAATTAAAATACAAAGGGGTGCATTAATTTCACCCTTAGACTAGGTGAATTGGATACTTAGTGGGCCACACCGGTGAGCTATTGGAACCATTGGATGGTTGATAATAAGCCATTAGCTAGCTGATATTTATTAAATGACAACCTAGTTTTTTAGTTCCACTATCTAGTTGATGGAACCCCACCTACTAGATAATGGGGTTTGATGAATCCTTCAGAATCAGTAGAACCCCACCTACTGGACAGTGGGTTCCACTAGAAAACCTGTAATTGTTTTTTAGACACCCCTAGGTCAAGCCCATCTTCAACTCTTACACCACAAAAAACCCCTTATCCACTGAAAAATACTATTAATCACCTATACAGAGAATAAAAATAATGTAAATCGTAATTTTTTATAAACATAACATCTCATATATTGAATTAAATAGTTGATGTTATAAAATTAAAGGATAACCAATGAAGTTTTTACAAAGTTCACTACTTAGTAAGATTTGTTAGGCCTTAACATGCATGGTGGTGAAGATTAACTGATTCAAAACTATAATGAGATACCAAATATATATTTTTTGGAAATATTATAAAAACCAAATCTTGTTCCCTACAATTTAAACGGGGGCTAAGAAATGGTCCTAATTCTATAGACCAATGAATAATTAGTGAAAATGAAACACGATTCAAGATATTTTTACTACCTATATAGATAATATTTAACTTATTAATATTAACTTGTAACAAAAACAATGTCCTAAACCATTTGAGAGATCTATTGAATGTCATAGTGATTCTTTGTTCTTATTCATTTTCACTTAATAACACAACAACATAAAATAAAATAGTCTTATTCTGGTCTTATATAAAAATTAATAAAAAAAACATTATCTTGAAAGATACAAACACTGACATTCTAGAAATGGTTTCAAGAATTATTTGTTACTTATTATTCTTCTTCAGAATAGAAAAAATAAAGATTAAAATTCTTTCCCTTCTTTCTTTTTCTATAACCTATCCGTATAATTATTCACTTCTATATATGGTACCCATTAATCAGATAATAGTTTTTCTAATCCCATAATATTTTCCTAGAACAATTTCTTCTAATTTCTCTACTTTTTCCATTGGTACCTTACTGAGATTTATGGTGCCTTATTAATCTATCCAGTTGGTTTATTTTCAATATCTCACTATTTGGAACCATTTTCGATACATTCATAAAAAAATACCCTAGATCTTCTTGGAAAGTGAATCCATATTTAAATTATGATAATACCTCTTCTTTATAATCAATAAAAAATTATAGAAAACTATTCCCAGTTCACCTTCTCCCTTTTATATTATATGATTTTTTAAAAAATTAACAGTGGAGTGATAAATTAAAATTAAAATTTCCTACTGAGAATTTCAATAACCTTCTCAAATATTTATTCTTTTGACCACCTTGAAACTTCCAAACAAATATGATTAAAGAATATTCATTGGGAATTAATTATATCATGAATTAAATGATTTATTCATACTTCCTAAAACCTTATAAAAAGTCATGATCTTTCCTTCATGAATATTATGATATTGAACATATATATCCTCATAATCAAAATTTTTGTAGATTATAAACATATAGGTTATTACAAAAGTTGTCTTATTGGTTCTATTGATTCAACTCAACAGATCACTTCATCTAGAACTTTGAACTCCTCTTCTTTTGTTATCATTATCCATATATAATATTCAGTATATTCCACCATCAAGTTATTATTAGTAGGTTTTATTTGTTTGATAAAATTCCATCTTGTACAAAGATATTCAACCCTCTATCTAATATCTCTTTTATTTAATCTATATGTGGAATCTTTCTGATGAATTTTATCAATAAAATTTATATAATTCCTTGTATCATAATCTAATGTCTAATATAACGTCATTTAGAAACTTATTTCTAAAGGAATGAAAAGTTTTGTTAGGAAGCCTTCATACTTCACTCATTAGGATATAACTTTCATTGCAACTTCCAAGTTTCTTCTTCCAAAACTTCGTCATATGTTGTTTTATTTTACGAATTCATAAATTATCATCAGAATTTTTCTATTCAAAATGTCCACAACACTGATTTTTTAAATGATCTTATAGAAAAATTCATCATGAACGCATAGTTCTACCAATTACTTCCTTCAACCATCCAAATATTGAATCATGAATATCTTTTAAAAACATGATGTTAGATACTTTGAAGAACATCAATGAATCACCCGATTTAGTCTGTTTAAAACACTTAGTCTGATTTACTTATCAAAAATTCGTTCCACCCTATATCAAATCATATTTCACCATTCATATCATATTTATTAATCCATTTTATTAGTTAGATCATCACATAATTTTCTACTTGAAACATTTCATCTGAAAGATTTATAAGGAAACATCATTGTGTTATTAACAAAAGTGATTCCCCAAAACATCATAGAACACAATATAGAAATTGATATTTGCTCACCAATTTTTATAAGTAAAGTGAATGCATTAGAATAATATTTTTCCATCATGCAATGAATATATTCCAAATCTTATGAAGGAAAAAACACAAATTGTCTTCTTTCAAGATAACAATAATTATAAAATTCTTTTCTTCTTTAATTTTTTTGACAGTTCAACATTTTAATCATGACTACATCTTAAAATTCTTCATGTACCATCTAAGAAACATAATATTCATCAACAAGCTTGGATACTTTAACTAGTATTCCAATCATCTTCTTCTTTACTATTTCTCCTCTATATTATCATCAACCACAAGATTAGATATTTTGGCTAAACTTCCATGTATATTATTATTTAAAAATTATTCATTATGTTTAAATAAATGAAAAATAATAATTAATTAACATGAATTTACCTAAAAAAACCAAATATACAATGTGGAATCTTAAATATTTAGTTATACTACGCCCTTGATAGTTAATTTTGACATTTTATATTATTTTACCTTTATTGTTGTAACTCTTTTTTTTAACTTGGTAAATTTTTGGGAATAAAAATGTAACTGACCTTTCTAACTCTAATTTTAACATTCTATTCCAAAATATTCAATCCATTTTAATTGATTATATTTATAAAAGTGATAAAAATTAATCCCAATATGGTTCATGTATAACAAATAAAAATAGTTCTTTAGAAAGGTATAATTAGGGTTCCCAAATGATAAGAATGTGTTTCTAAATTAAACATATTATGTATTATGTAACCCTGTAAATACTTTTTTGAAAAAGGATAAGTATTAATAAATTTTATGTCGTTATAATACCATGAGTATATCATAAGAGTTATGATGTTTTGTAAAAAATGTTATATTTAGTTTTTACCAAAAAAGTCGATTTTTAATAAAAAATATCACAAATTCACTCTAAGATAATTTCTATGCATTGATTTAAAAAATTTCATTAATCCTTTCAACATAATTTTCTAAATATTATACATTAAACTTTTAATTGAAAATACATTTTTATTGAAAATAATCTTAATTTTTGATTCTTTGTATTAAAAATACATTTGATCATATTCATATGATGAGTGAATCTTCTTATTCATGTAAAGATAATGTAATAATAGATGGGAGAAGTGAAAATTATTAGACTTACTACAATTTCACTTCCAAATAATTTTTACTAAAATACAACTCAAGGTCTAGATGCATAGACCCTTTTACATTTAAATATTATTTAAGGAAAATGTATGTGATGGTAGCAGTTTATTGGTGTTGTTCAACTAAAATCTCTCAAGTGGTGATATTTAAAATCATTAACATATCTCATAAATGATCCCTCTCTTGTCATAGTTTTTTCTGTTCAACTGGGGTTTCGTCAAGGGAAAATCCTAATGACACCACTTCTCTGCCATGCTCCAATAAGTGAACCCCATAAAGGATTTTACTACTTGTATAGACAATGGTTTATTCCTTATACATAATTAAAAAATCCTAATTGTCACTTTATAAGAGTTATAAAACCAATGATCATAATTCAAAACTTCTATATTGGTAGATGATCATAATAAACCACTGACCATAATGTTCATAATGCCCTAATAACTATAATGGTCATAATTCCTCAAAAACCATGATGGTCATAATTCCCCAACAACCATGATGGTATAATATAAAAATGGAATATAACACCAATAATTATCAATCAAATCTTGAAAACTAAATAGGTGCACACCCTGGTACTACCATGACTTACCAAATAAGACCATGAGTTACATTCCATAAATATTAGGATAACATTCCCTATAAATTGACTATAAATATCAATCCTATAAATAACCTCTAACAAAAAATACTCATTGTGAATCCAAATTCATACATGCCCAAGGCAACCCTCAGGATGAAAATAAATCATGATCATACAATGGTCATGATTCATTTCCATCATAAGAAATAACTAACCAACTATACCCTATAAAAATCACATATATACCTCAGATAGCCTCTCTCTCCCCCCTCTATCATATCTACCCTCACACACCGTGTCACGAACTGAATCTGGTTGCCATAAAAAACAACAAAAAACACGGCCCGTGATAAGGCCTGAAGGTCGTTCTCGATCCCAATGGGCTGGCACAAGTTCCTAGGTATCACATAATGAAATTTGGGAATTATTTACCCGATTTTATAAACATAAAACATAAAACAAATCCAATAAAACAAATCTAATTTTTTCAAAAAAAATAAAAATCTCCTACAAATTTTCATAATTGAATTACACAATTTAAAACAATACAGAAAGACTATAACAAATGAAGATACCCAAAATGGGCAGCCTAAGAACCTCCTCATGAAAATAGGCACCGACCTCAATCCATATCCACCACACTACATCATGATGTACCACTAGAAGCCTGAACCATTAGCACAAAATTTGTACCCAAACCTGTGAAAAAAAACAACCTAGATGGACTCCTTTGCTATGTTTCACCCCAAAGGCCAAAACACATCTAGTGATCAATTAAGGAAGGAATACTCTGACAAACCAAAACTTAAACCACTTTCTTAAAATGATCAAGCACATTCAGACGTTATCACAAAAGGAAACTCCTCAAACACTATTCGAATAAGACTCAAGAAATTTACACAAATGAACAACAACAACGAACAAGGTTACACTTACCATGCTTTAACTAAACCATTGGGCACTCTCAAATCCCAATGTTTACCCAAGGAAGTTTTTGGTAGTTAGATAGATCCAAAAGAGACTACCTACCGCCAATAAAAGACCAAGGAAAAATATGAGTTACTAGTAAAAGGAGACAAAAATGGCCCCCACCATAAAAGACAACTTCAATTTTCATAAGAAAGAATCAGGTCACTAATAGGGGGAGATCTGAACAGATTCCCCGATAAAAGGAGTAGACTTCCATTAGTCCTTTCTAAAAGAACTTACACAAGAATCATTGTTGGTCTACCCACCATAAGAACCATCCATCTCAACCAACCAGCATGGGTCGACACAGAATGAATCTGAAATTTAAAGAGTTGGGATGACCGCACAGTTAATTTGCACAGTTGGGGAAACTATATGATAACCATGTGGATCCTTCACACTTCATGGTTTTCTAGGTCATGGTTACAACTAATCGTGAACTCATCATGTCTAGACAAATTTCAATCATTTCTCATAAAAGACAATGGAAACCAAAGGGGGAGGTAATGACATTGGGTGATAACATGGACACTATGTCCTCCTACCACTTTCAATCGAATGAAAAAAAGATAGATGATGACACCATAGGTTTAAAATATTCCCATCTTTCATACAGAGCATTAGAAATTGTACAAGGGTTTGAATGAACTTGGTATTTCCCCTGACTATGCGCCAGATTCTATTAGAGACCTATGGATGGAGCTCAAATGATTGAAGCATATTCAGCCTCGTAGTTAGGATTTGGAAACCACCGAAATGAAACTTCTCCTTTCAGTGCCACAAAAAACTACACCACAATCCTAGATGGGTTCACCAAGGCATAATAGACTCTAAAACTCACTTTACCAAAACCCAACATTACACTAAAACAAGTGATTAGAAGATGCAAACACATCACCCCTTGTTTCTTCAGATGAGAAACAGAAAGGGGAAAGGATGTAGGGAAACAGCTTCCTATAAACAATGGATTTCAAGATTTACTGAAAGGATAAACAGTTCAAACAAAACAAAGACTTAGAAAATATTTTACAACTTTACCTTTACTGTAAAATGAGCAAATGACATCACAAGGCGTCACCGAACATGACCATTGTGACTGATAGAAAAAATACATGGAGAGGGACCTTTTTCAAAATTAACAAACATCACACAATTCTATAAAGTGTCCATAATAGCCTCTCATGGCTATATTTCCTACATTTTTGGTTTAATAGGAACCCCTATTTTGAAGAGACTACGAAGGACCCAGAGGTCCTCTTAGACACCATCCTCACTAACAACCCCAGAATACATCCACCATAGATGAATGAGGTAACTTAAGAAACTAAGGTCACTTTAAAACATCCACGAGCACTCTCCTGCTACAAGAGGGTCCAAAAAACAATCTGGGATACACTTTAGTCAAGCATTAACTTTTAGTGGGGTAATACCACACCCAAAAATAGAACCCAAGGACCCAACCAAGCTGGTCCATTGGTCAAAACGTGACACAAATCAGAACTGAATAGATGAGGGGAACCACTATAAAGGCTTCCCAAAATTTTCTCAGAAGAGACCACTAACCATCCCTTCAACCCAACTTACCAAAGAAACAAAAACCCAGAAAACCATTCCAACAAGAGGGGTTCTTGGACTCAGAATATCCCATCCCGAGGTGTGCTGGCCATGAACATTACCAAAATAAGGTCTCTTTAAAACAATCTGGGCTGCAATTCAGTCATGCATTAACTCTTAGTGGGAGAATACCACATCCAATGAGAGAACCCAAGGACCCAAAAAAGATGTTCCATTAGTCGAAACGTGACACAAACCAGAACCGAATAGATGAGGGGAACCACTATAAAGGCTTCCCAAAATTTTCTTAGAAGAGACCACTAACCAACCCTTTAACCCAACGTACCAAAGAAACACGAACCCAAAAAACCATTCATACAAGAGGGGCTTTCGGACTCAAAATATCCCACAACAACAACATTTCCAAAAACACATAAGACACACCATACCAAACCAGTCATCAAGACATCACGTTTTCCATTGAAATCATATTTTTGAAAGAAAACGGTTTGGCAGTTAGCGCATCCACCAATGGTACCCTATAGGCCTCACACAAGGATGTTTTCATGCCACATCAGGAACCTTCCTCATATACAACCCGACACTCATCCAATAATTCTAGTAACCATCCATCATCCAATATAAATCCATTCATGTTGTTTCTCACAAAAACAGCAATGGTCAAAACAAAAATTCTTTCCACTTTTAAAAACCAAAAAAGTCAACCAATACTTTCTTTTTTCTCAAGACCACTAACCACAAAATCAAAATCCAACTTTACAGCATACAAAACATTTCAGAAAGGCACAATCATTCAAATGAATACTCACTTTCAATCTATTCACATCAATTTAATAAAATCTCATCCCCTTTCAAAAAACTTTCGGTATTATGTAAACTCCCTTTCATAAACCCCCATTCTTTTGAAAACGCATATCTTCTTATTTAAAACAAGGATCCAATGATTTATAAAACTTTTCAGAATATCACCAATGATTCAGTAATAAATCACTTTTAATTCATGTACCTTAATTCAAAAAATCTCATCCCATTTCATAAGACATCTAATTTCATGAAAAACTTCATTTTATAAATCCCTATTAAATTGGGAACTCAACTCTTCCCATTTTAAAACAAGAATCCAAAATTTCATAAAACTTTTCAAACCATCTCTAGTTACCAAATAAAAATTCATTTTCAAACTCTACACATGACGTCTAAAACTTTCTATCCCATTAAAACACATGTCAATAATTTAGAAAATTCTTTTGGAAATACTTTTTCAAAACCAACATAAATATAGTTCCTGCTTTCAAAAGAGGTGTAAACACACCATTTTCCATTTCAAAAAAATTCTGAAAATTCAGTTCTACCTTTTAAAAAATCATGCCACATTCTCTTTACTGAAAAATCATTTCATAAATGTTCACATTTCTTAAATCAAGTCATTTTTTTAAAACCAAGTCCCATGATTCCAACATGAAGAGACAAAAGGCACTGCGGGAGGAATCTAGTTTTGGTGGGTGACTTGGACATATGGTTGGAGGCCATATGCCAATCAATTCACCATCATTGGGATAGTTATAGGGAAATATACTCAGTTTCATATGTCTTTCTAGGCCTTGTGAGCTCACTAAGACCATTAGACCAACTCTCTTTTCATTTCCCAAAATCATCATCAAACCAAGAAAACCAAAGGACACAGATAAATCCCAACTTCCCCTGGCAGCTTGAATCACGTCCCAAGGTGTGCTGGCCATGCACAATACTCGTAATCGAAATGTCAAGCCCCAAAAATCATAACCCTAGACTATCCCGAATCTTCCCCAAATAACATTACCCAATAGAGTAAACCTCCTTTGATACAAATTTTTCACAAACCGAATCTAGTCTCTATCAAAACCGGCACCAAACTCGGCCCATCACAAGGCCTGAATGGCGTTCCTGATCCCACGGGCTAGAACAAGTTTCTATGTATCAAATAATGAAACTTGGAAATGATTTACTTGAGTTTATAAACATAAAACAACAAACAAATCCAATAAAACAAATCTGGATTTTTCTAACAAAACCATCTCATACAAAATTTAAGAATTGAAATAAACAATTTAAAACAATAAAAAAGTCTATAAAAAATAAAGGAACCCAAAATGGACAGACCAATAACCTCATCATTAAAAGAGGCACCACCACTAAGCCATCTCCACAACACTACATTAAAAAGGGCCGCTAGAAACCCAAACCATTGGTACAAAAGCCGTACCCAAACCTGTGACAAAAACAACCAAATCTACTTACACCCAAGGGTTTAAGCAGGGTGTGACCCAAACCCTAGTAGGATACCACCTCTAAGAGATTACACGTGATAAAAAATCAAAGATGATATGATTTAATGTTTTCTTAAACATGAGATGCTATTAATAATTTTAAAGAGGTACAACTTTAAATAAAAATAGTTTTCAAGTGGGATACTTTAAAGAATCAACAATTTTAAAAAGAATGACAAAGATACTTAATTTTTCATCTAATCATACAGTATGTCGAAGGTCATCATAAAGTGTCTAATGAGTACAGTCAATGGGATATAACCCCTAGTCACTAGTTTGTTGTGGGTCCCAGGTACCTCGTATCTTGGTGAAAGTAAACATACAAATATCTATTCTCATACACATGAGCCACTAGTAGGGATCATACCTATAACCAAGTGGACCCCAAAATCTACATCATAATCAACAAAATAGTTTAGTTAGTTTTGACATCATCAAAAATTCTATGTGAAATAGGGGCCAAACCCCAGTGGATCACTGGCAAACTAGTACATGTCCACCCACCTAGATACCTGAGTTTTCCCTATAGTGCTCAAACAAATTCCACAAGCCATGAAATAAAATTTTCACATTAAAATATAATTTACGCAACCCACACACACCAAATATCCCACTCATATGTCACATAATACCCTTTCTCATTCAAATTAATTTTGAAACCATACTCACACCAAAATAGCCCGCAACATGTTTCATATCTCTTTTACAATACATTAAATCATTTAAGAAATTTTATAAAATGATTCCAAGATGGTAAACATCACATAACATCCCTTTCAAAAAAATGGAATATTTTAAAAAGATACACCCACCCAAACAGAACATAGAGTTCCTTTTCACACTTTGTGTAACTCAATAACCCATTTACAATTTTTATAAAATACTTTCAAGAAGAATGACCATGTTTTGCACCTAAAACCCATTCAAAAATCCTATTTTAAACCCAAAAGAACCCCAAGACCCATCCCAATCCGAATTGGAATACCCAATTATATTAAAAACACCATATAAATTTAGACCCCATAGTATTCCATAATAATTATGGATTTGGGGTTTTTTATTAAGGTGTTGGACCAGCCCGAAATCCCATTTTCCACTTTAATTATTTTTTAATTATTTAATATCACATTAAATGTTTTATGTTTTTTCAGTGATTAAAACTCTCACCTAATCCCACTTACCCAAGGAACACTCCCATTCTCTACTCCCCCTCTTTGAATCTCATATTAATCGCGAATTAGGGAGAAACTTCTTTGGAATTCTCAAATCATCCAGATTTGAAGAGTTAAATTGTTTCATTCATGACACCTTAAATTTTTACAATTTCCTCTACATTTAAGTTCTCAAATGAACTAAAAAGACTGATTGAAATCTAACTTTCATTTCTGGATGTTTGGAAGTTCATCAAATGTTGTATTTGGGGAGTTTTATTCAAGATATCTCAATTAAGTGAGTCTCCTCTCATGTTCCTCCAATTTGCTCAGGGTTTCTCCCACTTTTCATTAGGTTCTAAAATTTCTAGCAGTTAGGGTGCATACATAGGGTTTTATTTTGTGTCATTTTTCTTAAATATTTTGTATTAGGTCTTGATTTCACTTCTTTGTGGTGTGGAGGTGGTGTGATTGATGTTTCACACAATATTTTGGAGTTTTTGGAAATTTCAGTAGGTGATTTTTTATGTAAGATTATATTTTTGAGTTATCATGCATTATTTTATTATTTTTAATGTTCTTTATATGCTATGAATTTTGAAAAACCATTTTTGATGTAATTTTTTTAGCGGTTAATTTTATGGTTTCACTTTCTCTTCAAATTGGATGTTTTCCATGTGTAACTCTTGTGCTTATTTTTGGTTTTATTACATAACATATGAATGTGGTTTATTAAATTTTTTTTGGGATACCAATTATTATTTTTTAGGGTCATGGTGTTCTTTTGGGTTTAAAATAGGGTTTTTAATGGGTTTTAGGTGAAAAACCTTTTCATGATTCATGAATGTGTTTTATGAAAATTGTAAATGGGTTATTGAGTTACACAAAGTGTGAAAAGGAAGTCTATGTTCTGTTTGGGTGGGTGTATGTTTTTTAAATAGTGAATTTTGTTTTAAAAGGGTTTTTATGTGATTATTATCATCTTGGAAACATTTTATAAAATTTCTGAAAGGATTTATTGTATTGTAAAAGAGATATGAAACATGTTGCGAGCTGTTTTGGTGTGAGTATGGTTTCAAAATGAATTTGAATGAGAAAGGGGTTATGTGACATGTGTGTTGGATGTTTCATGTGTGTGGGATGTGGAAATGAAATTTCATCATGAAAATGGTATATCAGGGCTTGTGGAACTTGTCTGATCACTAGAGGGAAAACCCGGGTATCTAGGTTGGTGGACACGTACTAGTATGTTAGTGATCCCGTGGGGTTTCGCCCCAATTTCACGTAGAATATTTGATGATGAAAACACTAACTAAACAATGATTATGATGATGATTATGGGGGTGAATCGGTTATGGGTATGATCCCTATTAGTGGCTCATGTGCATGAGAACAGATATTTGTATGGTTACTTTCACCAAGATACGAGGTACCTGGGACCCACAATGAGCTAGTGCCTAGGGGTTATTTCATATATCTTGTCCTAATTAGAAAAATTATTATTAACATATTCATATGGTATGATTGGATTTAAATTAAGTATATTTTTACTTCTTTTTAAAAGTGTTGATTTTTTAAAATATCTCACCTGAAAACTATTTTTATTTAAAGTTGCATCTCTTTAAAAATTTTAATAGCATCTAATGTTTATGAAAACATGAAATCATTTCATCTTTGAATGTTTATCACATAGAATCTATCAATGGTGGTATAATAATGGTATTTGTATCACACTCTACTCACACCCTTGGGTGTATGTAGACTTAGTTGTTTCTATCGCAGGTTTGGGTATAGCTTTTGTGCCAATGGTTCGGGTTTCTAGCAGTCCTTCGTGATGTAGTGTTATAGAGATGGCTTAAGGGAAGTGCCTCTTTCCCTGATGAGGTTCTTGGGATATACATTTTGGGTTTCATAATTTGTTGTACACTTTTCTTATTGTCTTAAATTGTGTAATTCAATTCTGAATTTTTTTATGAGATGGATTAGTTTAAAAAATGTATATTTGTTTTATTGGATTTTTTTGTTGTATTATGTTTATAAACTCGAGTAAATAATTCCCAAATTTCTTTATATGATACCCAGGAACTTGTGCTAGCCCTTGTAGATCGGGAATTCCCATTGTCCCTTGTCATGAGCTGGTTTTGGTGCTGGTTTTGATGGAGATAATATTTGGTTTGTGACACATCGTAACATATACCAAGTATAAGAAGGGAGGATATCTTCTATATAGTTAATAATTTACTCTGTAAATTCATAAGAAAAAAACCATCCTCCCTAGGGTCTCCGACATATAATCTATACGATATTTCACATTAGGGTCATCATACACTGATAGTCACTTCAGTGATGTTTCCCTTGAGTAACATGTCTCATTATATCCTTATAAAATTGAAAGAGGTAGTAAAACAAAACAAGCCTCACTAATTTATACACACCCTATATCATAAGGGTTCCATATCATTTGGAATGACTTTATACCCACCCATTCATTATTGGCCTTAGTATTTATCACATATATATCACAAAATATGTCATTTTATGTAGAAAAAAAGTAAAACCATGGTCCAGTTGAGTTTAATTCCATCAATAAGTTATATTGGAAAAATAAACATATAACTTGTTGAAACATAAAATAATTGAACTGTTATCATAATCTGATTTAAATAAAATACATGCATGAAAAAGAAATGATAATTCTACATAATAAATATTATTCATGAACAGACACCAATTTCCACATCCAGAAAAGTGATCAACCAAAAATCAATAACTCGAACATCATTTATATATTAAATAATTAAACTGTATTTGTGAAAAATAAGAAAAGCATACCCAACTCCCTAGAAACATAGACTCAAACTTGTGAAGGAGATAAGAAGGAATAAATATATCATCCATCCAAATTTGTATCCAATCATATCTCTATTTACCATATCCCATATAGTAAGAAATATAAAATTTTTCTTTGATATAACTTTGTAATATCCCAGCTTGAAAAACCTAAATAATGATTGAACCAATGGTTTAATGTGTCCTCAGTCACAATGCCCTATATTATAGATGATTCCAACTAGTGTAAGGGGTCAGATGAACCATGTTGGTGGACTATACTCTCCAATATCATTATAATACTAATAATAAAATAATTGATCATCCATTAAGCATATACTATAAGTGTACATCAAATGAATTTATAGTGGAAAAAATACTATAACAGTAACATAGACATTATGTAATAGTTTTTTTCATATAAGTAAGTAGTTATACAATAGATTTATATCACCAAATAGGCCAATCATATGCAATAAAATAACAACATAAAGAAATAAAAAGAAAAGGATAATAAAAAAATATCCTTGATATCACCTTAGACTCATTTAAACATCCCCAATGAACTCCCCAAGCTCATCTATCTATATTAATTCCTTCAACCAAACCTTTTTTTAAAAAAATAATTATTTATGTGGGACAAAATGTACATTCCTAGTGTGAGCATAAAATTTAGTATTATATCACCAATGGTATCCTTAATAAAAGTAATGTTAATTCATATAACTAATGAAGAGAAATCCATAAAAATCACATTAATACACCTGTTTCCATTTTGGGTAATAATAGAGTAACCCAAATGATCGACATATACCTAACTTATCCAATTATTAAATTGGATGACTACTCCCATAGTCTGAACATGATATGTGAAGAATAATTTATCCCCACTAACATTAATAGAAAATAGAATAAAATATCACAATACAATGACCTAGGGTAAATGATTCATCACCAACTCATCATATATGGTGAAAACAATATCATTATACTCATTAACATGGTCGATGATGAACCAACAAAACCAACATGGTGAATGGAGAATTACCCAATGAATAATGAATCACCTTATTAACATAATGTTGGATGATACATAACCACAATCATCATAATAAAGGATAAAAATGTATCAATATAGTCACCATAATCATGGTGAATGATTTATCTCTTGTTGAATGAGGTATCACCTTAAATAGAATAGAAAATGATATATCCTTAAGGGAATAATGTATCATCATCATTGATATGGTGAATGATATATTTCTAGGAGAACAAGTTATATCTATCAACAATAAGATGAATAGTATATTTATTGGTGAATGGTGTATCACTATCATTATCATGTAAAATAATGTATCTCCAAGTGAATGATGTATCAATTCCAATCATAGGTTTAATAATATAATTTAGGTTAATGGAACATTACTATGAATAGTAAGGTGAATGTTTTCTCACCAGGTGAACAACGTATCACCATCATCACTATTTATGGTGGATGATATACCATGAGCATAACAACCAAGGTTCATGACATAAAAACATGAAAATAAACATAGGGTGAATGAGTATTCAATAAAATTAGTTTGATAACTAGGGTGAATGAATTATCACTATAATGTTCAAATCCGCATAGCATCAGTATAACCTTTGGGAAATTTCCATCACTTTAAGAGTTGATTCAACCAAACCAAAATCACTCACAAGGTAACCCGGGTATATGATGTTTTACAACTATGACATGTATATCAAGTCTGATATCCCATGAATCAACTTAAAATTCCATATCACTATCCATATAAAAGGGTTACACTATCTCATAAACTCATTATGATAAATTACCATCATAATGATTTCTCTTCACCTAGTCTAATAAATCTTCAAATTCCCACAATCAAGGAACACACAAAGGAACTATACAAGGCTTTACACTATTTCTTGGGTTGTAGAAACCCCTCACGATTCCATTCCCTTGTTTTAGAGTAACATTACTAGGAAATTTAACATTAGTGGTCACATGTTAAATACATAATTCATAGGGATCTTATCATTATCCAAATAACTCATAAAAATCACTCATGAAGTGGGAGAACTCAATTTGGTTCAATGATGGGTCACTCTTATATTCCCACCAACACCCATACCTCATACGACCATACTCACGCCATTTTAGAGAATCACCCATAGGAAGTGCCTCTAGGTGAGCACCATATATCAAGAATGAGAACTGTAACGCCCCGACCCCAGCTACCCAGAGCCGGTGCATTACTTCGTAACATTGGCATGATCCCAAAAGATCAAGTCTCGAAAGACCGATTAGTTTAGTAGCCTTGGAAACACTAGATACATTCATAAGTCTTTCATTACATCAAAATTAAACAAACTACAAAAAAACATGGTCTTCATATTCCACACTCATATCTTCACTGATTATTCTTGCAAGTCAGTCATAAAATACTTCTTCACAACCTGGAAAATTTTTAAACATTGAAAGGGGTGAGCTCAAATGCTCAGTAAGGATAACAATAATGCGGAAGCTTTCATAAATAAACATTAACATTTAAGGCAATGTATAACTAAAACAAAAGCCTTTTAAACATGAACTTCAACATAATATGGCAAAAGTAAAATGAGATAATGCCATTTACTTCTTCACATGGATATTCTACTGGTCGAATAATCACATGCAATATCAATAACCACTTTCATAATGATGGAATGCATAATGCCAGACTATCATAACCACGTAGTCAAGGCCTCGTGCCAAGACCACAAATAAGATTTTGTCAAGGCCTCGTGCCAAGACACTAGTTTGTCTCATGAGACCTGCCGATGCATCGAGGAGCTATAACGGGCTCCACCCGTCACTTATTAAGTCCAATTCATTCCTCATATGAATAGGTTTAAACATATCATAAACCATAACATAATCGTATCACATAAAACATGCATAAAGGAAACATAACATTTCCACATTTCAATCACAAGATATCAATACAGCACATTGATATAATAAAAATTCTTTCAAAACCATTTTCAATACCAAAATAAAAGAAAGTTAAAACTTTGTATTTATTTTTCATTAAAAAAAAAGATGGCTTATAGAGGAAGCCGAAACTCAAATAACGGTCACGACGGCGGAGTAGTCGTTGTCGCCGCATAAGTACGGAAAGAAAAACATTCCCTTTTTGTCGTTTAGTAAAATGCTTCGTATAAAAAAGATTCCTTTTGAATAAACATGAAAGTCAAAGGGGTTTATACACCGTATAAATGAAAATTGTGTATAAAACCAAATATGCCTCAATGAAAGGAGATTGAGACGAAGTACTTTAAAAGATAATTTTTAAATAAAATATATATATTATGTGTATTCACTATAGGTACACATAAAGAATGTAAAAATACAAGATAGGACATAATAATATCATGACATAATTTGAAAGTAGGAGATTAACCCAAAGAATGGAAGTTGGGTTAAGAAGTTCCCTTACCTCGTGTCTGACTTGACTCAACCGTTCTTTAACCTCCTGAATAATAAACTAGAGTTAATATATACCTTATTAAGAACCATTTTCAACTTCATTATCCTTATTATATCACTTATTACAATGATATGAACATTATGTAATTATTTAAGTTAATAACGGTCGTTTTGTCGATCTTTGGTACTTGAGTCAACAATAAGCTTCTTATAATTACAAGTTGTTTATGTGGTGAAATATCCATTATATCCAGAATTATATTCATGATTTAGATGTTATATATATCTTATATATCCAGTATATACATTCATTTATAATATTACGTAACATTTAGAGGTAAGAAATGAAATGCACCGTTCATGGAGACGGTAAGCCGTACGTACGCATGAACGCTACTTTCATTTCAATTTCATATTTAATGGAACTAAAATCATAATGATATAAATGTATAATATAATTCCAGTATAATATAGTGTATAATACCATTTACTCCATCCTTTATACATCCCACATATGGCATTAACGATTCAAATCACTTTGAGGGGGCGGTAGTCCGCACTTCCTAAAATGAAATTATCGCGTTTTACCCATAATGGAAATCATAAAGTAAGCCATAAATGATAAATACAGAAGCATAAGTAAAACATAAACACATTATATATCATATATAAATATAGTGACATCTTAATGGCCACCTTTGAAGGTGTTATATGAGTGTTGAACAATCATCGTTTCGGGAGGCAGAATTTCGCCATCCACGGAAACCTTATGTTCTTTAACCATTTGATGTAGTTGTGTGGAAGTTTAGCTCAAATAAATCTTATAACAACATCCTAGTATATTTAAGATACTGGTGTTGTTACAAAAGAAGTAAAAAAAAAGAGTTTAGGGGGTTGGAGAAGCAAAATAAAACAAAAGAACATGAGAGAATGAATTACCTTAAAAAGTGTAACTCCTTTTGAGTTGAGCCTAAAGGCTTCCTTTGAAAGGATTCTGCCCAAAGGGAATCCTCTAGGATGAGGAGAGGGATGTGGAGAGAGCAAATGGGCAGGGGTTGGCCGAGCCAATGGCTTGAAGAGTGTGTGAAATGAGGTAGAGGTGGGGGCCTTTTATAAGAGGAGAGGAGGGGCACTTTTGGAAAGTAAAGGAACATTACATTATTTGAAAATGTGTTTCGGTTTTAAAAGGTCCCACATTGATAGAATTCGTGGATAAGGTGATAAGGCATCGAAATCCACTCATCCAATTGGTTTTGGCCATGTGTAGTTCATAGATTTTATATTATCTTTCCATTTTATTTAAATCGTCAAATAATGATGTCATCGCTGCATCATTATTATGTCATAAATAATTAAATTTATTTAATGTCTAAAAATTATAAAAAAAATACTATGATATAGGAAATCTTTTTATCTTTCCAATGACTATTTATAATCAAAATTTGGACTTGTGTAACCCTACTTAAAAATTGTTTTAGTAAAACACTTTATGTTAGTGTCATTTTCACTTTAACATTAAATAAAAGTAATTTATGTTATTTCCCAACAAAAGTGGATCCATGGGGTCCCCAAGTTAGGCCATGGCTTGTCTTGGTCGGCCATGACACAACCAATGAGGTTGGGACATGTGTCTAGGTCATTTAATATTATTAAAGTATTATTTATACCTTAAACTACCCTAATTACCACTAATCGCGATTAAGAACTTAATAAGTTACTATTCACCAAAAAAATTATTTTTATCCCATTGAACCACATTTTACTTCTTAATGACAACCATGTATGTCGGATTTTTGAAAATCAAATCACAGAAGTGGTAATATTTCATTTAAACGAAAAATCAGTTATTTAACAACCACTTAGTGGTTTCACTATTCATCAAAAATTGAAGTTTTTCAGAATAAGGCCAAAATTTCACCCTAAGCTATAATTGATATTCCGAATTCAAAAATGATGTCTATTTTACAAAATTCCAAACATATTAGTTTCATTAATTAATTTTATAATTAATTCCCGCTGTCACAACAAATAGCGTGTTTTTTAGAAACAATTTATATCAAAAGATTGGCAATTGTTTATGTCCAATTTCAATGTTAAATTAATTCTAATGACCACCATCGGATAAAATGGTAAAAATATATTCTAATTATACTTTAAAACCACTCAATAGTATAA
Source organism: Viscum album (assembly GCA_963277665.1). NCBI lineage: Eukaryota > Viridiplantae > Streptophyta > Magnoliopsida > Santalales > Viscaceae > Viscum > Viscum album. Next base: position 2,120,740,590 of record OY728163.1, read on the forward strand.
TTTATCACTATGAATTATTTTGATTAAAAAAGTTGTTTTAAGTATTTTTCACTATTCATAAAAATTTTGAAGTTCTCAGAAAATTACAAAAAATTCAACATAGGTTAATTTCAATATTAGGAATACAAAAATGAAGTCCATTTTGAAATATAAAATTTCTATAATTTTAAAAAGTGGTTATTACTATTCATAACGGCTATTTTGATTAGTTGCGGTGTGTTAGAACTCGAAGTTGCGTTCAATGCAAGCTATTTCATTATTGAATGAGAAGCGTATCGTGGAAGCTCGGGGTGTTACATTCTCCCCTCCTTCAATAAATTGCGTCCTCGCAATTTGAAATTTTTCTTGGAAAATAAAAGGTTGAAAAGAGAAAATACCTTTGAGGAAAACCCACATCGGAAATAAGGTTAATAAATATATAACATTAAAAGAAAGCAAGATAAGTACAAAGGTCACCCGATATAGCCCATTATAGGATTCTATGAAAATATGGATATGGAGGAGAAAGAAACCATCAAGGTCTGATGGGGAGTTATAGAAAATAGGATTAGGAGAAAGTTTAACCACAAGAAAATCACAAACTTGTGATTGGTTAAACGGTCATTGATTCCCAAGTAGGAAAAGTTAACCGACAACATTTTTGTTTTAAGTTACCTTTTATAATGTTGAGGAATTTATTTAGGAGATTTACTAAGAACGTAAGGGAATATACATACTTGTTATGTATACTTTCATTCGTTAATAAATTTTTGCCACAAACCCATCTTTTACTCCAAATGGTAACGGAACTCAAAAATATTCTTTTTATCCTAATTGTATAAGGTTCCAAATATTAACACATACCATTTAGATTAGTAAAACTATTTTGTAATAACCAGGGACTTCCTGTAGGCTAGTGGTAGGAAATAAAGGCCTGTCGCACTTTGATTGTGGGTTCGATTCCTACAGCTTTGTCTGACGCGACGGTTTATGCCCCACCCTGCAGGTTGTCCTTTTCCTAAAACTATAGTATTATAATACTCCAAAAATAATCTTCATAAATTTTTTTAACCTTAAACCATACTATCCAAAAATCAACTTAATCCACTCCAACCTTTATAGTTATCCAAAATACCTCTGTCCAGACTTTCTCTAAAAGGTCTCTTAATTCCAAAATCAATTTATCAGATTCCCCAAACAAAGAAATGTTTCTCTTATTGTCACATACCAAAAATATGATTACCTTAATCATATTAAAACCTTACTGAAATCAAAAAGTAATGCAGTACAATCCATATATATATATTACATTATTCTTATAACCAGAATATAATCCTTGAGTCCGAAAGCATCAATACATTAGTTATTCTGCTTCAACTGTAGTAATAGCATAAGATTGTCCTTGATCCCTTGGCCTTTTCTGAGGTAAGATTCCTTGACGCTTAGGACATTCATTTGCGTAATGACCCTTTTCTCTACAATTGTAGCATTCAACTTTGACAGCCTCTTTCTTTCCCTTGCAATCACGTGCCTGGTGACCTTTTTCTCCACATTTATAACAGACTCCCATTCCTTTTAGGCAAGTACCAGGGTGATTCTTCCCACAATTATCACATAATGGAAAATCCTTCTTTCCCTTTTTCCCTTTATCTGTCTCTTGTTCCACCGTTCTCTTCTTCTCTTGCTTTACTTTGTTGTCATAAGACTTAGAGAATTCCTTTTCTGTCTTGATAGCACACGAGACTATATCTTCGTATGTTGAGAAAGATTGTGACACTAGAGCTCGACGGAGAAATGGTTTTAACCCATCAAAGAAACGATCAATCTTACTCCTTGGGTTACGTATATAATCGGCAGCATGCCTCGCTAACCGTGTAAAGTTAGCCTCATACTTTGCGACATTCTCATCCTCCTTCTGCCTCAGACACAGAAATTGCCTTTCCATATCTGCTCGATGGTCACGAGGAAAGTATTTTTCTAAGAAAAGCTCTTTGAACTCCCTCCATTCCATATTCGATACGTCATCATCTTCCTTTGTGTTTTGAATCAGTGACCACCACTGATCGGCATCTCCAGTGAGGCGGTAAACTGCCATGACAACCTTCTCCCTTTCACTACTCCCCAAGGCATGGAATATTTTCTCTAAGGAATTTATCCATTGCTCAGCTACTATAGGATTTATAATCCCATTGAAGGTTGGTGGTTGTTGCCTCATGAAACGGTCTAGCATTGATCCTCCACGTTGCGAATCAGGGTGCTCCATACGAGTAAGGTTGTTATTCATAACCTGCGTGAGTTGTCCCAGTATGGTAATAAGTTGATCAGCACCAGTTGTATCTTCAGGTCCACAATAATTATCTTGAGCAGGAGGGCAATCCCTACACGGAGTTCGTGCATTGATACAGTTTCCATTCCTTCTACTAGGCGCCATTTCAAAACAATGGCATAATCCAGATTAGTTTATGAATCAAAATACCTAATTCCATACTTGTATAATACTTAACATAAATTGAACTATTTATGGATATAATCCATAATCATAAAAAGAAATGTTTCCTTTGAGGAAGTATGTACTCATAAACCTTACATAATGGTTTGTAAAGAAAATGAGAATTATCCTAAGCATATCCCCCGGGAGTGTCATAACCAAGAGTGCAGCAAGGCCCGTTGTCGTGCACCAGTTCCCGTTTGAGTCTAGCTCAAAGCGGTGTTTTCGGGTTTTACCCCTAGGTACATCTGTGCCAGAGCCACCTCTACCTGCTCGTATCCAGACAGGGATGTATTGCTCGGAAAACTCACAACATCTCTACAATACTAAAATTCTAGGAAGTTCTTCTATACTAATCCTCAAAGTCTATCTTTGGGCTATGTGCTCTAATCAGAGTTTATCTAAATCTAGCTTCCAAGGTTAGTACTAAACTGCCTCTGATACCAACTGTAACGCCCCGACCCCAGCTACCCAGAGCCGGTGCATTACTTCGTAACATTGGCATGATCCCAAAAGATCAAGTCTCGAAAGACCGATTAGTTTAGTAGCCTTGGAAACACTAGATACATTCATAAGTCTTTCATTACATCAAAATTAAACAAACTACAAAAAAACATGGTCTTCATATTCCACACTCATATCTTCACTGATTATTCTTGCAAGTCAGTCATAAAATACTTCTTCACAACCTGGAAAATTTTTAAACATTGAAAGGGGTGAGCTCAAATGCTCAGTAAGGATAACAATAATGCGGAAGCTTTCATAAATAAACATTAACATTTAAGGCAATGTATAACTAAAACAAAAGCCTTTTAAACATGAACTTCAACATAATATGGCAAAAGTAAAATGAGATAATGCCATTTACTTCTTCACATGGATATTCTACTGGTCGAATAATCACATGCAATATCAATAACCACTTTCATAATGATGGAATGCATAATGCCAGACTATCATAACCACGTAGTCAAGGCCTCGTGCCAAGACCACAAATAAGATTTTGTCAAGGCCTCGTGCCAAGACACTAGTTTGTCTCATGAGACCTGCCGATGCATCGAGGAGCTATAACGGGCTCCACCCGTCACTTATTAAGTCCAATGCATTCCTCATATGAATAGGTTTAAACATATCATAAACCATAACATAATCGTATCACATAAAACATGCATAAAGGAAACATAACATTTCCACATTTCAATCACAAGATATCAATACAGCACATTGATATAAAAAAAATTCTTTCAAAACCATTTTCAATACCAAAATAAAAGAAAGTTAAAACTTTGTATTTATTTTTCATTAAAAAAAAAGATGGCTTATAGAGGAAGCCGAAACTCAAATAACGGTCACGACGGCGGAGTAGTCGTTGTCGCCGCATAAGTACGGAAAGAAAAACATTCCCTTTTTGTCGTTTAGTAAAATGCTTCGTATAAAAAAGATTCCTTTTGAATAAACATGAAAGTCAAAGGGGTTTATACACCGTATAAATGAAAATTGTGTATAAAACCAAATATGCCTCAATGAAAGGAGATTGAGACGAAGTACTTTAAAAGATAATTTTTAAATAAAATATATATATTATGTGTATTCACTATAGGTACACATAAAGAATGTAAAAATACAAGATAGGACATAATAATATCATGACATAATTTGAAAGTAGGAGATTAACCCAAAGAATGGAAGTTGGGTTAAGAAGTTCCCTTACCTCGTGTCTGACTTGACTCAACCGTTCTTTAACCTCCTGAATAATAAACTAGAGTTAATATATACCTTATTAAGAACCATTTTCAACTTCATTATCCTTATTATATCACTTATTACAATGATATGAACATTATGTAATTATTTAAGTTAATAACGGTCGTTTTGTCGATCTTTGGTACTTGAGTCAACAATAAGCTTCTTATAATTACAAGTTGTTTATGTGGTGAAATATCCATTATATCCAGAATTATATTCATGATTTAGATGTTATATATATCTTATATATCCAGTATATACATTCATTTATAATATTACGTAACATTTAGAGGTAAGAAATGAAATGCACTGTTCATGGAGACGGTAAGCCGTACGTACGCATGAACGCTACTTTCATTTCAATTTCATATTTAATGGAACTAAAATCATAATGATATAAATGTATAATATAATTCCAGTATAATATAGTGTATAATACCATTTACTCCATCCTTTATACATCCCACATATGGCATTAACGATTCAAATCACTTTGAGGGGGCGGTAGTCCGCACTTCCTAAAATGAAATTATCGCGTTTTACCCATAATGGAAATCATAAAGTAAGCCATAAATGATAAATACAGAAGCATAAGTAAAACATAAACACATTATATATCATATATAAATATAGTGACATCTTAATGGCCACCTTTGAAGGTGTTATATGAGTGTTGAACAATCATCGTTTCGGGAGGCAGAATTTCGCCATCCACGGAAACCTTATGTTCTTTAACCATTTGATGTAGTTGTGTGGAAGTGTAGCTCAAATAAATCTTATAACAACATCCTAGTATATTTAAGATACTGGTGTTGTTACAAAAGAAGTAAAAAAAAGAGTTTAGGGGGTTGGAGAAGCAAAATAAAACAAAAGAACATGAGAGAATGAATTACCTTAAAAAGTGTAACTCCTTTTGAGTTGAGCCTAAAGGCTTCCTTTGAAAGGATTCTGCCCAAAGGGAATCCTCTAGGATGAGGAGAGGGATGTGGAGAGAGCAAATGGGCAGGGGTTGGCCGAGCCAATGGCTTGAAGAGTGTGTGAAATGAGGTAGAGGTGGGGGCCTTTTATAAGAGGAGAGGAGGGGCACTTTTGGAAAGTAAAGGAACATTACATTATTTGAAAATGTGTTTCGGTTTTAAAAGGTCCCACATTGATAGAATTCGTGGATAAGGTGATAAGGCATCGAAATCCACTCATCCAATTGGTTTTGGCCATGTGTAGTTCATAGATTTTATATTATCTTTCCATTTTATTTAAATCGTCAAATAATGATGTCATCGCTGCATCATTATTATGTCATAAATAATTAAATTTATTTAATGTCTAAAAATTATAAAAAAAATACTATGATATAGGAAATCTTTTTATCTTTCCAATGACTATTTATAATCAAAATTTGGACTTGTGTAACCCTACTTAAAAATTGTTTTAGTAAAACACTTTATGTTAGTGTCATTTTCACTTTAACATTAAATAAAAGTAATTTATGTTATTTCCCAACAAAAGTGGATCCATGGGGTCCCCAAGTTAGGCCATGGCTTGTCTTGGTCGGCCATGACACAACCAATGAGGTTGGGACATGTGTCTAGGTCATTTAATATTATTAAAGTATTATTTATACCTTAAACTACCCTAATTACCACTAATCGCGATTAAGAACTTAATAAGTTACTATTCACCAAAAAAATTATTTTTATCCCATTGAACCACATTTTACTTCTTAATGACAACCATGTATGTCGGATTTTTGAAAATCAAATCACAGAAGTGGTAATATTTCATTTAAACGAAAAATCAGTTATTTAACAACCACTTAGTGGTTTCACTATTCATCAAAAATTGAAGTTTTTCAGAATAAGGCCAAAATTTCACCCTAAGCTATAATTGATATTCCGAATTCAAAAATGATGTCTATTTTACAAAATTCCAAACATATTAGTTGCATTAATTAATTTTATAATTAATTCCCGCTGTCACAACAAATAGCGTGTTTTTTAGAAACAATTTATATCAAAAGATTGGCAATTGTTTATGTCCAATTTCAATGTTAAATTAATTCTAATGACCACCATCGGATAAAATGGTAAAAATATATTCTAATTATACTTTAAAACCACTCAATAGTATAATTTATCACTATGAATTATTTTGATTAAAAAAGTTGTTTTAAGTATTTTTCACTATTCATAAAAATTTTGAAGTTCTCAGAAAATTACAAAAAATTCAACATAGGTTAATTTCAATATTAGGAATACAAAAATGAAGTCCATTTTAAAATATAAAATTTCTATAATTTTAAAAAGTGGTTATTACTATTCATAACGGCTATTTTGATTAGTTGCGGTGTGTTAGAACTCGAAGTTGCGTTCAATGCAAGCTATTTCATTATTGAATGAGAAGCGTATCGTGGAAGCTCGGGGTGTTACAAGATCTCCCTAGGTCATTCAACCAATAGATCCATGATAGACACCCTATCCGGTTTCAATGTTCTCCTATTATTCTCCTCACATGGGCAGTATATTAATCAATGGTATTTAATAATATACACCACTAGAGGACATACTAGAACTCTAACATGGCCATATAAACTTTCCTCTCACGAGTTAAAGAACATTTTTTATCTTTTAGGGTCTCTAAAAACCACTTAACAATACCCATAATTCATATAATGTATGGAAAAATATATAATGAAGTAATATTAAGAACCACCTACCTCAATATGGATTTATCCCCTTAATCATGAATAATCCATTTTTGATCAAGCCTTTTCCAATTACCATCATCAACCGATAACCCCTAACTCATCCAAGGGGATTCCAAATTAATTATAAAAACAAATAATTAATTTAACAAATTAATACATAATTATTAAATTATGATTAAATGATGAAAAAATTATCAAATTGTGAAATGATATGAATATCATGATAAATCACGTTAAGATCATTCATGGAACACCCTTGATCCCACTACCAAAAAAATCCATAATATCACACACTAAATAAATACCAATAAAATTAAAACACTATTAAAAAAAATAATTGTTAGGGTAGTTGATTACCTTTAGTGAAAACACATGAACCATTTCATGTTCATCCTCCTAGAGTCACTTTTTTTTCCTATAGTATTAAAGACCATTTGAATTGCCCTAATCCCCCATGCTCTAGTGGAATATATAATCAAAGCTATAGATCCAAATAACTAGAATTTGGAAAAAATAGAGGGAGGACAAAGAGGGAAAGTATGATGGAGAAAAGACACATCTAACTAGTGATTCTAAACTCTAAAATACCTCTAACACAAAGGTGAAGAATAAAGGGGAATATTGGGAGGATATGTGTGACTCCTCCTCCCCTTGGGTGCTCTGGGATGAAAACCCCAAAATTCTTTCTTTAATATAGGGGAAAATATAAAATATTTCACTATGATATTTAAAAAAGTATATGGGACCCACCAAGCACCTGATTCACCTAGAACATCCACCTGGGGACCCCAAGTAGTAAGTAAGTCCCCTAGGACCTCGACCATGTACTTAGATCTACACAACTTTGTGATCGGTGGTTCAGTGCAGCCCGCCCTAAAAATCTCCTTCTCATAAACCCTCAAAACTGAAATTGGGGCTCCTAAATCTATGATATAACTTTATAAATATCTTTTAAATCCTATAAATATAAATTTCCCATTCTATTTGTCAATAAAAATAAAAAAAATTAAAATTAGCCTTGGTTCCATGGTAATCGGAACTAGAATTTTCTTCAAATCTATGTTAGTTATAAAAGTAATATACCATGTATATTATCTTAATCTCTTATAAAACCAATAGTTCTTTATCTCATGTCAATTAGGTAGTCATTAAAATAGCCTCCTTTATTTTTGATAACCAAGTGCCTTTGAAAACACTAAAAACCTCCACAAATGATGGAGAATGGAAAAAAACTTTTCACCTAGAAGAAATAGAACATATGAAATATAAGAGGAAACTCAAAATAGTCTCTTAGAAAGATCAAAAACTAGAAGGATAATTGATAGGGAGAGGTATTAGAGAATTTATCCAATGTATTTATTATTTTATCAGAATAGTTTAATTAATAAAATATTTTTGTTTACAAATTTATTAATAGGTTAAAAAAAGTTGTTTTATTGTTAATTTTTATTATTTATTTATGGTTTCATATTTATATTTATTCATAGTTAAAATGATAATAAATAAAAATTAAAGGGTTTTATTTTACCTAAATAAATAGGGGATAGGTAATTGGATTACTATCCAAAAATTTAATTAAAAGAAACAAATAGTGAGACGATATTTCTTATAAAAAATTTTAAAAAAGTAAAATGAAAATTAGCCTTATTTGAAAAAATGATAATTAGAAAATATGATTATATGAATAAAAAAATTCTTATTACTAAAACCAATATTTTCCAATCCATATGTTATATACTACCATTATTAATTATATTTTTGTTTTATATCTCGTTATGGTTTGTCAATATGTGAACTCCCCCACCTGCCTCCATTAGGTCAGGAGCAAAGGGTTAGTGTTGTCATGTCCTAGTATACTAGTGAGTGAACTACCCAATACAATCTACAATAATCTTGGGGATTTATATTATTTGTGAGTTATACACTAAAATTATGGGATACATTACCTTTAAACATAACCTATCACCAATAATCTAACAACATTATCCACTATGAAGTCAATAAATCAACAAAATTGAAATATAATATGAATATATACTAAAAAATTTATAATATAATTAATGATAATAAAATTATATCACTATATATAATGAAAACCTCTTGAATAGATATAAGATCTAACTCTACTAAAAAAGTATGACCATTTTAATAGAAACTCTACACCATTAACATGTTTCAATTATCTAACTATGACCTCTAATATCATCCCAAAACCGCATTTTTTGATCCAAATGGATACATGGAAAACAACTAATCAGTGTACATGCTATGTTTAATAATAATATCTAGTATGGACATCTCAAGAAGGGAGTCCACCCCAAGAACAACTAATGTATGCATCTGTCAATAATAATTAAAGTGTAGACAAACTAATATCATTAGAAATAATCATGCACCATAATGTTATTCATGATAAATAGTTATCATGATACCCATATATTTCTTTAATAGTTATCATTAAATAATATTTTTTAATTATATAATATATCCTTGGTTCTATATAAAATGATAGAAAGGTCCCCACATATATGTCTCACAAGAGTGTCATTGAGTTCTCACAGCTCAATACAATATCCATCCATTTAGAGACAATACACTAGGTATAAACCAAAAAATTAATTTCCAATATATCAAAGATTTTATAACTAAACCACTCTATATATAGTTGATAATATCTAAATATAAATAACATTAGAAAATAATAATCTTCTCTCATACCCCATAACAATTTTCCTATATTATAAATCACCTCCGATTCACCAACTTGGATGATGGAGGAAATACATGTCTCTACCTATCCATGATATACATAAGGAAATACATGTCTCTAGATAGAAAACTATATCAATAAATTATATAGGAAATAAATTTCACTAGGGTTTTAGAAATATATTTCGTTCTTAAAATCCCAGTGGCATGGGTAGGAGAATAAATCATATTTGGTGCATCATCATCCACCTTGATCCGTGATTCATGGTAGAGAAAGAGTGTAAACACTTAGATGAATTATCATCCATAAAATTATCATATCAGGGATGTTGAAGAGATTAATCATCTCCAAAAATCCAATGTCAGATATTCCTAAGGACTTACACATCTTTAATGTTCTCTTAATGAGTATATGGTAAGTCTCAACAAGTAGTTATGGGTGTGTAGGAAAATGTCACCCTCATCTCAGTATAAACCTAGCCAGTAGGTGAGTGTATAGGATGAAACATACATATACCACTGTCATAAATATTTATCCATTGTTGGAATTCACCACACCCCATGATATATGTGAATATGAAACAATCAATTTATTTAAAACAAGGATCCCCCTATCTTCCACACAAGGCTCATCATGTTATAGTATAGGGTTATTACATAATCCTCAATGAGTCCCCAAATTCCTATATCATTTAAATATAACCATAATAATTTCATAATTGATTAATTTATAGTTATTGAATTATTATTCTAGACATTTCATAGCATGGTTGATACCATTGAAAACATTATTAGCAATATAAAGATCATCTAAACTAACCCAAAGTACCACCTTGACATTTCCAAACCCACTCATTGATTTTTCAAACATTTATAAAAAAAGTTGTAATACTTTAATTTAAAATATTCAAATACTCATTATACATTACCTTTTTATCAGTTTATAAAACACAAATTTAATTATCTATTAATAATTTAATAAACTATTTCTTTTTAGAAGGATATTACTATATCATTTGTAAGATAGATATATAATTTTTTTATTGGCTTATAACAATAGTTATTTTTACCAAATTTCAATAATTTATCCCCTTTACTGAAATTTTATAGTCTTATAAAATTCCATGCCTTGATATATATAAATATACACTATTTAGCTAATCCTAGTTGGGTGATTTCTACATGATGCTTGAAAAATAGAATTAGGAAATATTATTAATTAAATATGGAAAAATTAGGGAAAGTATTATTTTTAATAAATAATCATATTTTTGTCAAGGTACACTCAAATAATGAGATAGAGTAATTTATATTGTCATCAGAATTTTTTTTTGAAAAAGAAAATGATCTTAAGTTGATGTGAAGGACCAATATTGGATGCAAAATTTATATTTTTTTGGAATATTATTGTTTGAAAATAATATTACATAATTAAATATATGTTTTTAAATTTCATATACATTATAAATAATTAAGAATAATTATAGGTTAATATTATAATGACAAAATAATTTAGATAAAAAACAGTTTCATTGAAAAATGATGTAATGAACACTAAATATTACTAGTATACAAATGATAAATAATTAATACTGTAATGATTTTACTTAGGGGTTGTTTCCATTTAATTGAGTGTATTTATTTTATTATAAATACTTATATTAAAATTTCGGAATCAATGTTGAGTAGAAAAAATTATGGTTTAAATATTATAATGAAATAATTTAATATCATAGATACAAAAGAGATAATTCATAAAAATTATAATTAATGATGTATCTAGTGATATTTTGATAGAACTATAGTAAATTATCAAATTAATTATGAATAAATGAAGTTTATAAGTTCAATTTATGAAAAATGAAAAGTCTGTAAATAATATTTTTTAAATAATAAGGTCATTATCACTAATAAATAATTGAATGAGGATTAACATAGGGTTAATGATAAAGATAATTAATGTTCAATTTATGTTTCAACAAATAAAATGAAAAATAATGATAAATAATAACTAGTGATTACGTAAATATATTTTCAAGGGTTAAACACAATAAAGATAACTTGATTATATATATATATATATATATCAATATATGACATTTATTAAGACCAATAAATGTTAGTAAAAATTATGTATTATTGATGTTTATAAATAATGACTACAATTGTAAGATAGAAAAGGGGATGATTTAATGTTCTTACTAATGGTATATTAATATTATCTAGATAAAGAAATACAATGTTGATGAAATTATTTATATTTAAATAGATGTCATATAAAAAGGTGGAAAGTTAATGAAAAATAAAGAAGTGGATTTTATGAATTAAAGTCATGAAAAATTATTTTAAATGTTCAGATAATCTATGAGAGTGATTAGAATTATCAAGAAGATACTTTGGGGTAATTTAGATGACATAGACATGGATCGCAATGGCAATAATGGTATCAAGAAAACAAAAATATATTTATAAAAATAATTCAATTTCTAAGACTTATAATTTTATTAAAATATTTTGGTTAGTTGTTAATGAGATTGGAATGTGGGGACTCACTTAGTATGATAATGAAGTCATGTAATATTATATAGAGATCCTTGTGTAGTCAACAGAAACATACTTGTTTTTAGTGATGTGTTTATTTTTTATTCTTATTTACCTTGATGTGTTATGAATTGCAGTGATGGATGTACATCAATGATGACATGATATGACTATGTATTCCTATACACTCACATAGTGGCCGGGGTTAGATATTGATAATAATGACCTTTTCCTACCCACCCATAACTATGGGTTGAGACATACATCATACTCATTAGGATATCAATGGAGGTATGCAATTCCTCTATCATATCTTATATGTGATTGGTAGATATGTATAATCCCTTTAATATCTTAGATATTAGAAAGAAATAGAAGATAATACTCTTGAGTGTCTTAAATTCCCCCCATAACTCTTAGATCAAGGTGGATAACGATGAACTATTTATTATGGCTTCTCCTAACCACAACATTGGGATTGGGAGAATAATATAATCATTTGAAACTCTAGATTTGTTTATTTCCTATAGTATCTAATATAAAGGTATAACTCTATAGACATATATTTCCTCTATAATCTCATTAATAAATGGATAACAATATTTCTTATATTATTCACACTGGTTCATATCTGGTGAATTATCAGGTGGGAAAACTAAGAATGGATGTGAGAGAAGATTATTATTATTTTATGTCCATTTCGTGACTACCAACCACATATAGGGTGTACGAGTCCCAACATCTAGGATGTAGTGGACATTGATAGTTAGGGTTGTACCTAGGGTCTTCTATTTGATTATAGGGACACCATATTGAGTTATAAGAGCCATCAGATAATCTTATAGGGCATAGTCTATAGGGTCCCTTTCAATTCTTTTATATAGAATCATGATTACATTATATAAGTAAGATGTTGTTATTAGGTCAGTGTGATGAAAGTTAATTATGGGTACCGTGATAAAAATTGACCGTGAATATAATTATGATAGATTATGTTTTCTAGTGATTTTTTACACTTGTTTTTTTATTTATGCATGTAAACACTATATTTTCTTCGGTTCAATTTTCTGTATAGGATTCCCATACTGGCTATTATTTATCACCCCTATATGTTCACTCTTGTGTTGTTAACACCATGTCCAAAAATATCATTAGATGTACTTAGTGGATAGTATCATATGCTAGATGAGGACAGTTTATTTGGTGATTGATGATATGGAGCTTCAGTTACAATGTACACACTTGTGTCATTAGTGTTCAAGATTACATATGTCTTTCATATTTTTGTTACACATCTTGACTTTATTGGATTATTTTACATTGTATTGTGATATTTTAATTATATATTTTGTGTTATATTTCATGATCATTGATTAATTTATGCCTTGGTGAATAATATTTCATGGTAATAGGTTATATATTGAATTTATAAGTAATTCCTTCCATAATTTTAGGAGATAACTCAATACTAGTTTCTAGACCTTGTCTAATTTAAGGAAGTATTTATTAGTTCACTTATCCATATGTTAGAAAATAATATATTGGTATTAGATAATTATTATATAGTTTTAAATTAGGAACATTTGAGGACTGGTTGGTATAGTTATAGTCATGTTTACTAAGGGACTTTAGTTCATAGAGTCATAGTAGAGGAACATTCATGAGTTTCTGGTGGCAATGTATTACTAATCATGATTTTTATTGATGAATCTTGACTAATTACATAGTATGTGAACTAGGATTGTAAAATCATGTAGAAACATGAATCATATATAATTTATTCCATGGTATTTTTGATTATATAATTGAATCAACTAAATTGGAAGATAGTTTTCATGGGGAAACCTGGTTGGAGACTTATCGATGTTTGAAATATATGTTATGAGCTTGATATTGATATTTTTTAGTGAGATATCATATCATTCCTAGGCCAAACGCACTATATAGTAACTGAACCAGAGAAAAATATGGCCTTTGAAACACCTCCCCATATTTGAAAGGATCCTGACAAGTAGTGAGGGTCTATGAGGTGATAATGAAGATACTGTACCCTCATATTATAGATAATAATAATTGAAACATAGAGGAATAAATTAAAAAATATGATAAAAATATATATTTATAGAGATATGATATGTCAACTAGTATTTAAAATATCTTTCCAGTCATATAAGAGTAGTTATGAACACCCAAAGCTAATCGTACATATACAAGTGGAAAATAACCAAAATAAACAATCACCCCAACACCGATGAATAATGAGGATCGTCTATAAAATTTTATATCTATCCCAAAAACCATATGAAAATACCTGGCTAGTAAGATCGATACATTAAACCATTTTAGTTACCTACACTAAGGTCCACAAATTCAAAATATTTTATGGATGGAATATGTAGGGTGTGAATATAAAATCAATAGAACACCACCAATGGTTTCCCTAAAAAATATCCATAAACATGCCACTGTATATAAAAATTTAGTAAATACCAACCCAACATATCGCACAAAACTCACCGAATCATACCCATGTTGACCATAGTGAGCCTTTACCTAATTTAGTTAGTGAATCAATGGAATGAAACATCATCACAGTTTCACACTATAAGAACCCTCAGCTTTCCAACTAATTCCATATTAACTAAAATCATATTACAACATATCTATATAACCATTATGAGTAATCATGATTACCCAATGGAATGTAAATTGCCTGCATCAAAAGACCCATGGTCTTCCTAACCCATTCCCAAAACATACTCACAACAACCTAATGATGCTGATGAATGATAATACATAGGATTCTAAACCTAGGAATATCCTAAAATATATCCATTGAGCCGGATTACCCCATTCGATGGTATCACAACCCACCAACTATAGTTGGCTATGTTTTCTCCCCTCATCCATAATTATGGTCAAATCCATAACACAATGTCATTAATATATGAATGCCACACCCATAATGAGTGTTCAAAACCACTACTTTGGTCTTATTTTGTTGTCACATAACACCGAAGACCTTAGAGACAATAGTGAGAAGCCACACTAACATCCTTCAACCACATCTTTAAAAACCACCGTTTCCACCCATGACAATGGTCAACACCATCCTCATCATAATGATAACCTCATTCCCCCATTTCTACTGATTATCACCACCCTAAAATCCACGAGTTACACCCACCACATTCTTAAGGAACCACATCACGAAAATGAACACCAAAAACTGGCCCCATCATTATTTATATGCCATGATACTGTATAACCAAGCGACTATTCCATACTATGTCCAAACCAATCATTTACAGCATGAAACCATCCATCAATAAATTTGAAAAAATAAAGGAACCCCGTATGGTTCCATTTATAGGTCACACACCCACTAAGAAACCATTCACACTTATTATATGACATATAACACATGTATAAATAAGAAATAGCTAGGGCCACATTCCAAGAGTTTATAGGACCTCACATTCCATGAAAATTTATACAATTTCGATCTAATCATAAAATCTAACAAAATATGATATATCCCAATTTTACTGAACCATTAATAAAACACATAGCTAATAAAAATTAATATATAAAATAGATGCATATGAACTATTAACCTTAACCATTTTCTAAATAGTTTTCTTTTTTACATGGTTGTACTATTTTTTAGGGATCATAGATGAATTTATCAATGTATTCTAAATTTATCTCATCCTTACTATGAGTTGATAGAAATTTTGATTTATTCTTTGAATGATATTCAAGATTATATAGTATTCTACAAGAAGTTGAGAGTTTTACCAAAGAGTTTTTATTAATTATGGTGCCACATATGGTTGATTTTTAAATGTTAGATATTTTTTTGATAAGATTAACATAATAGAAGTTTTTTAGATGTTGAAATATTTCTCATAAGGATATATGGTTTGTGGTAAAATCATTTAATAGTGGAAATACTTGTGGCTAACAAAAATGTTAAATTGTTGTAAATAGTGCATTTATTCTCAGTTTATACTTGGGGGGGGGGGGGTTCTAAATGGGAGTACATTATGAAAATTCTTATTAATTTAGAGATCATATATTGATTTAGGATCTATTTATTTTTTGTAAATTAACTATGATAATTAGTGTGAGAATCATAATAATATGAGTGATGAATATATTTATAGAATTGTTAGTGTCTCTCTTCTTCAATCAAGGTTATTATAGGATTCATATTATATAACATAGGGTAATTATACTTGTATAGGGATTCCAATTTATATATATTTATATGAGCCTTGATAAAATCCTTAACCATTTTATATAAAACCTAATGAAATCCAGATATAGATATGATACCCCCTTTACTATAGATTTTATGGAAGAGAAACATTGAACAAACTGAATCATTTTCTAGTCATGAAGAATATTTTAACTCATGAATGTTAATGAATATTAAATTCTATAAAAAGTAAATATATATTAAGTGGTATCAATATTGTGGTCATTTAGTTTTAGTGTAAATATATTTGGGAGAGGAGTTTCTAGAGCTTATCCTTAGTGAATTTTCCAAAAGTGGTTTATATAATCATCTTTTCTAATGGATTCATGGCTATAGGAATCTTGAAGGTAAATAATATTTTATTGGGTAATGAAATTACATTAATAACCTATAGTTATTATTATATATTGATGGTAATTTATATGAAGATGATTCATGGTTATAAATAAAAGTTTAGTAAATTTTATTTCTATCTTGAGTGAAAACCGATGAAAAAAGTGATCCTACAAAAAGTGAAAAAGAAATTATGAAATAGTCAAATTGACTTCCTATAAAAGGTAATTTATTCATTTTGATCTGTAATTGAATTCTTCAAAAAAAAATATTTTATTTTTATTATTGGATTAATATAATTCTCCAATGACATTCCAATTGAGATTTATTCATTGGTACCATTGTAATTTTATTAGATAATTTTGTTCCATATAAGTCACTAACCCATATATTTGGGACTATTAATGGGAATAAAAGTTTTAAAATTGGATTAGAAGGTTTGTATATATGACATTGGCCCATTTTTGGGCATCAATGTTTTAAAATAAAATTATAAGGTGTATATATATGACGCTGGCCCATTTTTGAGATATTATTGAATTTTGATTAGTCGATAGATCCTCAAACCAAATGTGGTGAGTTTTTATTTCAGATATTATTCCAACAAAGTTAATTTTTTTATGGTTGTGATAGTGTGTCTATATCATGTTTGGTTTCATTAGTATTGAGGTTTAATATTTTTTTTATTAAAATTAAGAAATTATTGATGAATATATTCATCATTGTAATTTTTTTAGGAAATAACCTTATGATTTTTCTTAAATTCGATGAGTTTGATGACCTCTTCAAGGATGAATGGTAAATTTTACTAGGTTATTAAAGGATTTAATGATCATGTCTCAAAATTTTGAATGGAGGTGTATAAAATAAGATAATTATAGATATTTTTTATTTATAAGTTGTATTAGATATGAATTTGTATTTTCATTTAGTCTATTATGTGGGAATATTGATGAGAGTAGGTCTTGAGATTAATTTTCATCCTATTGGTCGGTATGATTATTAAATGTTTATTTCCTCTAAAAATAAATTCTTATGGGATAATGTGTGTTGATATATATGTATATGGATTATTTATATTCAATGATGTAATATTTATTTGAGAAAAAAAATGTAAAAACATGTGTCTTCACACGGGAATATATTCACTTATACTTGGAATTCACCTTTTATTTTTGTTTCATTAAATTTTTACGAATATATTTCATTAAATGAAGTGATCCTATGGATGAGTTGATCATGAAAAGAATTATTGGAAAATAATTTTATATTTTTACATAAAAAGGTAAAAAAATAAATTCTTACTTTTAAAAATGTTAAATATTGAAACACAATTATTTAATGAGTTTAAAAAGACATGTTTATTTTCAAATAATATTATAATATTTTAAGGCATTATTAAGACGGTGAAGATTTGATAGATAGAATTGTAAGGAGATAAATAATAAGTAATAAATTTTATTTGAACTAGTTTCCTATAAATAAAAATATTTTAGGGGAATGGTGAGGAGGGATAGGTTTAGAGAATGATATTGTTTGGATTCCACCAACAGAGGGAATATTATCATAAGAGAATGATGGATCATCATAGTTATGTTATTTTTGTTTGATTCTGACATGAAAACTTGGATAATAACAATTCCTTTAATTATCTCCTCATATCGTACTACTTAACCATAAAATTATTCCATGAAATATATTTATATAAATCTTAAATTCTATGCATTCCTATATTAAACTCTTAAACTTGACCCACATATTATGAGATTTCATTGAGATAATTTTTAGAGTTCAAAAATTATGTCTTTAATTGAAGACCCTAAATATTTGAAAATGGTTCAACCAATTGTTACAATTATTATAGTTGATGAGAAAAATTTATTTCCTTGGTAATATTCAAAATTTTATTCATGGATTTCAAGAAAACCTAGAAAACAATTTTAGGTCTATTTTTGATAATTCATTGAAAAAATTATACATAAAGGCAGAGCTCAACAATGTTTATTGGGATTGATGTAGAAATTTGCTGATATATGAAATAATGTTTTTAGAAATCCTTAAAATTTTAAATAATGATATTATAAATATATAATATTTCAATGAATGCGTATTTTTTATGTGAGAGAGACGATGTGAAACAATCATAAGTTGAATTTTCATTGTAATAGTTGTTATGTTTATAGAATTAATCTTCTAATGAATGATATAGTTTAGTGGAATTTTTTTTGATCAAGATATCTGTAACTTATTAAATTTTTAATGGAAAAATTTTAAAGGTGAGGAGGGTATATTTTTATAGATGTTCATAGGATAATGAATTTTCTTGTACTTATGATCCAAAACCTGTTTCAATTTCATTAAATGTATTAGAATTTTTAATTAAATTTTGTGTCATAATATATGATTTGAATTTCATGATTGGTTTTATAAGAAAAATTATTATTTAACTAGTTATGTAAAATAGTAAATTCCTCCTTAATATGATTTTTTTATTGAGAAATAGACATCGCTGTTGATATTGGAATAATGTTATTTTTGGATAATATTTTGGTACTTTTCAAATGTTTATAAGATAAAGAACAATCAGTAGTGAT
The DNA here is from genome assembly GCA_963277665.1 of Viscum album. Taxonomy (NCBI): domain Eukaryota; kingdom Viridiplantae; phylum Streptophyta; class Magnoliopsida; order Santalales; family Viscaceae; genus Viscum; species Viscum album. The sequence continues at coordinate 2,120,759,948 of OY728163.1, forward strand.
ATTTTTTAGAGGATAAATAATATCTAATAAATAATTATTTAACCTACATGTATTTATCTAAGAATATTTTTGAGTAATAAAGGAGGATAGGGTTTGAAGAATGTTTCCACATATATAATTCCACCAGAAGGAGGGTCATCATTAAAGATTGATGGATTTTCAGGGATATGTTTTAGTTCTATGATATCAAAAATGTTCATTTTCAATAACTTTATAACATTAAACAATATATTATATTTTATATATTAAATTTTCCATTTATTGATATGAGATTTATGATTGAAAAACTATGTTTTAAATATGTACCTAATGGGATTAGAATCTCATAAATCTGGCACATGCCTTAGAGGATATCATAGTGATAATTTTTAGAATTTAAAAATTATCTCTTAAATTTGGAAACCATAATTTATGTATTAGGAACAAATCTCTCGAAAAATGTTCCATACATTAAAAATAATTTTATTCCTATAGTGTTCTTAAAAATTGATACATGGATTTCAATAATTCTTAAATATAAAATTTTATGATTTTTTTGATAATTTATTAACATTACATTCTAAAAAATTAATTATGATATCTATTTTATTTCTATATATATACCTTTAATAAATGCATCTAATTGATTTTTAATTACATCAATTAGACTTATGGTATGAGAGAGAACTTAATGATAAGTTTCATTCATTCTTAAATTGTCAATAAAAAATTTCATAGAAAATTGATGAATTTTATAAATTCAAATCCATAATTATAGTAATTGGATTTAGAGAATTTTTTTAATAAAATTTAATGATCATAATTGTTTTTTCTCTCTAGTAAAACCATAGTGGGTGGTTGGTGGTGGTAACAGATGATGATGGTTCAATGAATATGCAACGAGAAACATCCAAGAGGGTACCATGTTTGTTCTAACTGAGATCATAATGTGGAACGAAATGGTGAGTCACACACCTTACATGATCACCCTATCAGCATGATTAGATAATGATTGTGCAGTTGTGTAGGTGACATGACCTCCTTCATACAATCATGTCTAATTGGTCTAATAATATAATAGTTTGTGTGGAAATGTAGGCCATGTAAGGCTTTCAAAACCATCAAATATTATCTGGTTAAGAATGACCATATGACATTATGTGACGCTACATCATCATAAACAAAGGAATATCTGATTAAGATGTGTAGGGGCCAAATTGACCATTTAATTAATGATTAGTTGATTCATGGTGAAGGGAAACGAGAAAAAAAATTAAATTGGTGCCACTGAAGAACAGGGAATGCGAGGGATACCACATTAGACCCTATGGTTGGATAGTTCTTTTGGAGGTTTGTGGGAGAATGTGGAAGTAGTTATTCGGAAATTGAAAATATCATTGGACTCTTCTAAACAATAGGGGCCTAATGGAACCCATTTGGGACTTTTGATGAATTTTAATAGATAAAATAATATAATATTGGTTAAATAAATGTAATAAATTTATATTTTAAAAATAAAAATAATTGGGATATGGTAAAAAAAATGGATTTGGTGAATGGTTACCCCTATTCATTGAGAATTTAATTTCCTAATGTAATTGAACCCCATATAATGAGAATTACTCATGTGGAAAAAAGGTATATATTTTTAATAACAAAACCAGAAGCATGGGATAATTACTTATGGTGGTGCACAAAAAACTCTTTCAATAGTGAATGAAAGGTTAGGATAAAATGATTAAATACTAAAATAAAATAAATCATTAAAATTATTAATGACACTTTATGGTAAATTTTTGCTGTGGTGAAGAAGATTATAAGAATTATTATTAATGAATGACTTTTAGATAATGGTCTTATGAAAAATAAAAATGGTTTATATAATTAATTGGTTTTAAAAAGAAATAAACGATTACTAAGAAAGTAAAAGATTATCATAATAGGATTTGTTATAATGGGAAAAAACATAGTTAACAGATTTAATGAAAATTTAATGTTAATGAAGAACCCAGTAATTATTTAATTATGTTGTAATGGTTGGAAATTAGTGGAATTAACTAGATTATATATATATATATATATATCAAATCATGAAACTTGTTAAGATAAAAAAATGTGAGTCAAAAAATAGATTATAAAAGGATAAAATAATGACTAAATTATTAACTATTTAATGGAATGTGTGTAAAAATACTAAACATGATAAATTAATATCCTCTTAATTATGTAATACAATCTAATTGAAATTATGGGTTCCTAAATTAATTTTTTGTAGACTACTGGAAATATAATATGGGATAAATAGGTGAATTTTATCACTAAAGTAGTTATACCCATATAAAAAGCTTAAGAATAAACTATTATAACTTTTTAAAATATATTGACTGTAGGTTGAGTTACTTATGATATTTTAAACAAAACTAATAATGTAGAAATTGATATCAACATAGTTGTGATATGGATAACCTAATAATTCCATAACCAGCATTTAGCTATTATTTAATTACAATTATTATCTTTTAAGATCTATGAATATGGAAATCGATAGTGGATGATGTAGTAGATTATGGATACTATATGAAATGTCTCATGTAATCTATTGGAGGATATTTTATTTTGATGAATTTATCTCTTTATATAGTGTAGTTTAGTAATGGATGGATATTGGTGGTGACTGCCTACTAATGTAGATTCCTTTACGATCACCCACTAATTAGAGTTGGTGTGAGATGAAGATGACCTTTAATCATCTCAAAAACCAAATTTGGTAGATTCAGGTAATTACATATATATATTTATCTTATAACTCAACAAAAACCTCAACTTTAGGTTGAAGAAATACCCATTAAGAGATTAGTGAAGATGTGTAATTTCTCTAGCCTCTCTAGAATCATATTGGTGGAGATTTGTAATTACTACAACAATGCTTTTATATAAATATGATGGATGGTAATTTAAATGAGTCTTTACACTCTTTCTACCCCATAGCCCTAGGATCACAGTGTCTACCAATGAACTAGATGTTACATCTTATCCTACCCAAAACACTAGTATTTAGAGAAACAAATATATAACTATTACTTTGAAGATCTATATTATCTTTATCATCCAGATATATAGTTGGAACTATAGGGAAATGTATTTCACCTAACACTATAGGGATAGGTGGAGATATATATTTCTTCCATCATCCAAGTTGGTTTATCTATGGTGAATTATTTAGTGAAAAAAATATAATTGGATGTCAGAGATGTTATTTTAATTTTTTGGTATTAATTCTATTTCTTAAATACCATCCACTTTTGGAGTGGATGAGTTCAAAAATCTTGGATATAGTGGGAATGTATGGTTAGTCTTGTTTCTACCTCTATGATGTGTAGGTTACTATATTGATCTATAAGAGCCCGATGAAACCCTATCATGATATAGTCTTGGGGGACCCTTTCTACTGTTTTTTTACAGAAGAAAAAATATATTATATAGGTAAATATTTTCATTTGGTAACTTTTATGAAATTGAGATATGGGCATCATGATAATTATTATTCATAAATAATACTACATTTGGTGATGTTGGGTTTTCTATACATTTATTATTATTATTATTGATGCATGTAGACTCTAATTATTGATGGTTTCTGATCACTACATATGGAAACCGTACTATATATTATTATTCACCACTATAAGTGCACCTATGACTTATTCACCATTTGTCTATGGAGATAAATTAATGAAAATAGAGGAGGATCATAGAGGCTAAGCCTGAATGGCCCTAAGGCCTCCATTTTTATTGATTTTTGATAACACCCCTTTCAAGGGATGAGGGGGAACCCTTACAAGGCCCGTAGGCTTAGAGATTACAAGGCTCGTAGGATTATGGGATTACATGACCCAAAGGTATTAGGGAATTCAACCAAACTATCTACAAGGAACTACCCCTCCCCAGCATCTGCATCATGATAGTAGTGCTCCACCTTTTCATGGCTGTCTGGCTAGGCTTCCCATGCAAGCACAGGATGGTACCGATGGAATAGCCATACCCTCTCATTCTGACAATCCATTTGGTTCTGCTCTGGTGAGTGCACCTGCTCTGAATCCTCTTTTGGGGCTACTCCTTTTTTATCCTAAATTTTATTATAGAGATTTTGTTATATATGCATGTATTTTACAACATTTGTTATTCATTTATGTCACGGTGGATAATTTTTCATGATGGTGTATGTGAAGATATATTTAAATATAATGCCTCATATCATTTATGAGGATACCTCAATAAAAGTTGACAATGTATTTCTAGAGGATAATTGGATCCTCACACTAATCTTCATAATTTCATATTATATTTACCCTTTTTACATTTTCAAGTGAAAAATAAATATTTTATTCTAAAAATTATTATGGAATTCAACTCTACAACTAAAGAACATAATTTATGAAAAAATAGTGATAATAAATTTAATCAAATTTAAATGGCTGTCAAAGACCAAGTATGAGAAAATTAAGTCTTGGGAAAAAACTGGTACTATTATAAGATATGAGGAATAGACATAAAAATGGCTAGAATTACCACAAAAAGCAACCTTTATTCTTTTGAACACACCATCCTTAAATAATATATATTTATTTTTTTCTATTTATATTATATATGAGTAATTAAACATATATATAGTATAGAAATAATACAAATACCCAGTAATATGATAAATAAAATAAAATATAGTAAATAAAATAACCAAACAATACCACAATGCTATCTCATAGATAATTTTGTATCCAATCTCTAGTAATCTACTGGCATCCAAGTACACCTCTAATTAACACTTTCTAATATATATGAATAAAATAAAAAATATACCAACATACATAAAAGTGTGATAAATAATACACAATAATGTTTTCTTATATAGTGGACCATAATGTGAATGTAAATAACTATTTATGTAGGTCAACTTCATGTGGAAGAAAGATAAAATATCATAATCATAAGGGATAAAACAATAAGTTTTATTCATTATCCTATTTATAAATCTTCCATATCCACTCAATTAAATAAAATAGAATTTATGTAAACATTATGTATATATATATACATTTTCAATTATTAGTATAATGAAGGAACATAATTAACTATTTCCTACCATATGCCACCAATTACCAAGGCTGTCAAACTAATGCCCCTATTTGATCTTAAAAATTAGACAGGGATAACCATCATAATGCTCTATTTATCTAAAAAGTAAACGTCATACACCCTCAAAAGATTTTGGAACTCATTTTATCCATATATAAATTATATCTTCCTATAAGGAATTAGTAATACAAAATAATGATATCATGTATCTCATCACATCATAAGTTTTTTGTTAAATTATTAACCAAGGATTCACCACCTTCTCAGATTGGTTATGTACCTATAATGCTAGTCACATGTTAGTTTATAAACCCTATGACTATCCAGACGTGAACACATAGTATTGAGTGATAAAAGTGTAAGTACTTGGTGTATCATCATACACTTTTGTCATAGAGTTGTTGGATAGAAAGTGTGTAAATACATGGGTGAATCACTATTAGCTATAAACATTGGTCAGTGTGTGAGAATAAAATCAAATACATTGATATATTAGTAGTTACAAATCATGGGATATGGGTGAGATTAATATTAGATACACATGTATGCCTCTATCAACCTCTAACCTAGAGTAGTGTGTCAGAAGTTAAGAATACTTGAATGTTATCATTTATCACCAACCCAAATTAGTGGGTGAATTTTAACATAGTCTATATAGTGTATCATCATTATCGATATAGACAATTCAATAAAATATATTTCATATAAAATTAAGATAAGTAAGAAAAGTAATCATATAAACATTTAAAATTCATTCCACATCAAAATAAAGAGCTACGATAACTTTCTTTGAACTCCCTATATTGCACGCATCATTTAAATTACTATCATCTGATAGGATTCCCAAAGATGGTTCTTATCATCTCTCAAGAGTATACATAAATTTTTTCATATGATATATATTTCTAATATTTTTTTCCAACTATTGTCCCAAAGACACCACAAGAGGAGGGGGGTGAATTAAAGTGTTAGTTTTATTTCCAACCACCATTGATTCTTATTCCCTCATTGATAAGAATTAAAAAAAACTAACTTTATTAAGAACATATTCAAACATATAATGTATTAAAAATAAATATAACATCAATTTGATTTTACATGGTTCTCCTAAAAGTTACACATTCTTTGAGTATACACCAATGATGTGTTAATATACTAATAATCCCTAAGTTATTGGAATTACATGAATTTTGGAATGAATTATCACTATAACCTAAGGAAAATCCATATTTCTTTTTATATATAAACTAAATTAAAGAAGATATTTCGAAAATCATTTAATAATAGGTCACTCAATTGAATATTCCCAAAATGAAAAAACACCAATGAGAAAGGGTGTTACCTTTTAGAGTCCAAGCATCATGAACAAATATAGACAGTCAATGATATTCTTCTATAATAATAACTCATAATTTAATAATTATAGATTCAATAATAATAAAAATTCTTAAAACATACATACCTTCAAAACTATCTCATATTCATCTAATAAATTAATATTAATCTTCAAAATTAAACCATATTAAAAATTGTCTATGTAACATGACAGTTGTTTTACAAAACCATCCATCATGGATGAATTAAAACCTCTAAACCTTAAGTAAACATTCATATATTGGAAAAATATTTACTCTTTTAAATATTCCAAAAATTATTCAAATCCTTGTGTAACATACTATATTGCAGTGCAATTTAATTCCATATAAACATAATATGATGAACTAGTTGTTGTTATGGTGTAATGATAAGTCAAAACCAAATCCATAAATGTTAGATTCAATATCATTGTCTAATACATAAAATACCCGAATAATCCTTAAATACAGATAGATCCCAACCTTATTTTGTTGTGATGCATATTTTTGTTCCAAAAAATACTTGATTCCAAAGAAACATAAAAATATATGGTGTTTTATTTGAGTGTCATAAAAAATAAATAAAAATTTCATTTAAATTTTTTTATTCCTATTATGTTATAAAAATAATCCTTCACAATGTGCAAAATAATTTTGGAGGAAAGAAAAATTATTGATAAATATTCATTACATAATAGTTTGAAATATTATTGAACAACACTTGAAATTGAGTCATGGAAGTTTATTAACAATCTCAAACCATCAATTAACATGGTTTAAATAATTCTATACCCCAAAAGAAATAAAATCTTAAATAGTAAGCCATGTAATCAATTTAAAGAGTCTACATAATAAACATAATAGGTACATGCCAATTTTATGAAGTCTATATAAATTTATCTAGAATTCATCTTCATCCTCATAAGAAAAATATGATATTTATATTTAATGTTCAATGTTATTATTATAAGAAAATAAGTCATTATACTTTTCATATTCCATATAATAGTGGTTTATAATGTTTTTATAGTCTAAATCAAACAAAATTTCCCCTCTTGATTTATTAATAAGTTTCAAAAATAGTTAAAATATTTAATACAAAAAATTAACATATGTTAATAAACCGTTTGTTTTATTTCTAATAGATTTCAATAACACCACAAAGATTATCCACACTACTAAAGCAAATACCATAATTAATGAAATTGTAAAGAAAACTACCCGAACTCGTGATTTTTTGGGTCAAAATGATTAAGTTAGACCACCAAACATATTGAAAATGATTCAAACAAGGTTCCACTAGGCTTGGATGTTTTAGAAAAATAAATAAAACTTTTGGTGTTGAAAACCTAGGCTTCAGAAACCCTTATAAACCTCCTATCATCAGTATAAATCAGAGGTAAAATGTGGAACCAAACACATAATGTTACAAAGGATCGAATAACAACTAAGAGTGGGGGGGGTTGAATCAGTTTTTCACTTTTATAAGTTTTAATTCATTTCGAAACATAACCCCTATAACCTATTATAATTTATATCATTATCAACTTTTAGAAAATACTCATGTAAACAATAATAGGATTTCAAGTAAATAACACAAGAGTTACAAGTTTCATACGTATTGTGAGAACCAAAATCCTTTCTATATAGACTCTTGTGGGTCTATGGAAATACACTATTAATAAGAAGTGAATAAAAATTGTTCCAAATCCAATTAGACACCTTATATCACCTGATAGGAATGAATATACCAACTCTTGTTAGTTTACAATTTTTTATTATTAAACCGTGGATCCCAAAATGAATACTGAATTTGTTGAATATGATCTAAAATTGCTCAGTCTGAATCCTTAGACTAATTTGACAAGATACAATTTTTTCTCTTTATAATGATGCTAGATTATGGATTCAATTTTCTGAGTATGATGATTCTAGATCTGAATCTTTGAATATGTTAATGATGTATCCTATTATCTAAAAATGATAATACTAGATCCTATTATATGAATTTGATATGCTAGATTCTGGATCGGATTTTCTCAATATGATGAACTCACTCACAATATGCCAAACTCAAAACTTGATAAAAAACTCAATTAAATTATCCTTCAATTATATGGGAACATTCTATTTTGAATTCTAAAGCACTATGCCTTTTGTGTTTATGTAAAAGTTGTGAATGGATAAATGATCTGAGGAAGTATTTATAGGTTACTTAGAAAGAAAATGTGGGAATGTTGGAAACTCCCCACTTCCTCAAATATCAAAATCTTCAAAAATCACTCGCATTCAAAACACAAACTTTGACTTCTTCAAACATCTATCAATTTCTTTTTGATTTATGAAAAATTTAAAATAAAGGTTGAAAACTTCAATTCATCATACACTTCTCAGCTCATTATAACCAGCTTCTTTCTCATCTACATTATGATCTATTTATTTCTCAGCTCATTACAATCTTTTTCTTTATCAGATCATTATGATATATTTATTTCTTAGCTTCATTTCGATCTATTTATTTCTCATCTCATTATGAAGCTTTAATTTCTGATATCATTATGGTATTTTTCATTCTCATCTCATTAAAAAAAATTTATTTCTTAGCGGATTATGATACTTTACTTTCTCATCTCATTATGATCATTTTATTTCTCAACTCATTACAATGTTTTGATTGTCCTAGATATGATTTTTAGTTTCCCTTTACTTTTTCCATCTAGATCCAACCAATATGTGTACAATTATTCTGGATATGATTGTTTTATAATAATTATAATGGAGATTATATGGTATTGTCCCTCATATCGATCATACTCAATACAATGTAAATCCCATTATGATGGACTTATCTTTAAAATGAAATTCCCATAATGATGGAATTCTCATTATGATGAAATTCCCATTATAGTGGAATTCTTCACTCTGCAATTTTAAATTTCCTCAAACCTCTCCACCATTTCGTCAAAATATTTTATCATGAATGTTTTGATGATTTGTGAGAACATCCAAATTAGAAATCATCATATGATTTTTTTAGTATGTATAAAAAATTACTAACTCAATACTTCACATTCTTATTTGAAAAATCTTCTACAATGAAAGGAATTCTTCACTCAGCATTTGGGATCTGATTATCTGAATATGATGGACCTAAGTTTGATTCTTCTGATTACAAAAAAGAAAATTCTCCACCTTTTTATTTGGATATGAACTTTCAGAATTTTTTCAAAGACATTATTATGATGAATCTATATAAGTTTTCATGGAAAACAAAATTATTTTTCAAATATAGTTAGTTTTAAAAAAATTTAAAACTTTACTAAAATAAAACACCACTAATGTTATTCAACCCCCCTTGGTATTTGTTGAGAACTATCATTAACAACTTTTCAAACACTCAAAATCTTTACAACCCAATATTTTATACAAATCAATTTTTTTTGACTTTCATAAAAACATAGAATTTTACAAAAGAGAGTGTCTTGACACCCAACTACAAGATAAAGTAATGTTCATGAAGGAATTACATCTCTCGGTGGAAAGAATGTTTTAAGGCCATGTAAAGATAAACTCTCCTCACTTTTCTTTTCACACTTTCTTTTATTATTATTTATTTTCTCACTATATTTTTCTATCACTTTTCTTTTTCTCTCCCCCATTATATGGTAACCACAAATTCAGATTCATAAATTAAAGATGAGTAAAAACATCTTACAGAGTAAAAGGTTGTAAATTTCTCTCCCCATTTGTCAACATAATAAAAATCACGTTGGGGTGCTTCCTTATGAGATTGTTGGAAGTAATAGAAGGAGGATGAACATGATGTTTCAGTCTCAATTCCAGAAACCTTTATTTAAGAATTTCTTTTTTAAAGATATCAGCAATTTGATATATTGTTGACAAGAATTCCAAAAAAAATCTCCAATTTTTTTTTCTCTTTAATAAAGTGAAACTTTATATTAATGTTTTTTGATATTGAATGTTGGAAAAAATTATTAGAAGGGTAAATTGCATTCTAATTATCACAATGTATCTTCAATGGTTTGGAAAATTTTACTTTCAAATCATCAAACTTAACTTTCATAAATAACATTTCAGTACAATCTTGAGTAGCTAGAACATATTCAGATTCAATTGTGCTCGAGGTTACTGAACTTTTTTTCATACTATTCCAACTCTCACAAAATTCACCAAATAAAAATATACATCATGAGGTTGATTTTAAATAATTTCAATCTCCATACGAATCGGCATCAGTATAACCATGAAACTTCATCTCACTATTTCTTTAGTATAAAAACCCACGTGAAGTTGTTCCCTTGACATATCTTAGAATCCACTTTTCTTCCAAAATATGTGATTCTTTTTTATTACTTTGATACTTGAAAAAAAATTCAAAACATAAACAATATCAGGTCTTGAGGATAAATGGTAAATAAGAATTCATATTATCTTTAAAAAGTCTTTTGGATTCACACTTATTATGAATTCATCGTTACTCAACATTGTACTCACTGAAATAGGATTTGAAACTTCTTTGGATTATTCAATCACAATGTTTTTAATAATTCTATAGCATACATTTCTTGAGATGGAAAAAATTTATTTTTGTTTTTGTTGAACATGTAGTCCAGTAATGAAATTTAATTCTACCAACATACAAATTTCAAAGTTATTCTTCATTTCCTTAGAAAATGCTTTAAAAACATATTCTCTATCCCTAGTAAAAATTATATCATACACATAAATAATTATAATGAGAACTCTGGAGTCAACATCTTTCATGTATGTTTTGCTATCAACATTTACTTTAGAAAAGTTCAACATTCTCAAGAAAATTTAAATCTTAGAATACCATGCATGTGGAGATTGTTTTCCCCCAACAATGATTTCTTCAATTTATAAGATTTGTTTTAATCCTCACAAAGTTGAAATATAGAATGTTTTTCAATATAAGCTTTTTACTGAATATCACCATTTATGAAATATGACTTTACATCCATTTGATAAAATATATAATTATAATGAGAATCCACAGCAAGAAACACTCAGTTTCTCACCCTGAAATGGGGGAGAAGTTTTCATCAAAATCCACACCTTCCTCTTATACATAACCTTTACAAAAAGGTTTGGATATGTTTGTTGAAAATTCTAAATGATAATTCAATTTGTTTCTATAAACCTACTTGTTTCCGACACCATTTTTATTTTTTATACTTGGAACAAGTTACCATGTTTTATTATTCTCAATCTGATCCAACTCTGTATTCATTACATCAACCCATTATTTATGTTGAATAGCCTCTGAAATTGATTCTGGTTCAACTTTTGAGATTAGTGAAGTATGGTTTTATAATATCCACTTTCTTGTAGTCTAAACCATATCCTTTTGATTCATAATAATGATTTTAGATTAAACATGTTTTCTTATGGTAATAAATCTCAAGGTTCCTCTCCTAGTTTCACTTTCCTCACCACATGAATCATCTAAATCTGGATGATGATATTTTGGATAACATTCACTATTTTTATAATTCTCAAATGTATCCTCAACATTCTCAAAAACATTTTGTTATAGAACATTTATTTTGAATTACCTTCACATAATTTGAGTCCACCAAAAATTTTATGTGTTTTTTAAAACATTTTTAATTTCTCTCATTTGGTGCATAACCCATGAAAGTTCCTTCCTCATCTTTCCCATCAAACATTCCCAAAAATGGATTTCTGATTCAAGAAAAAATGGAATTAAAAAAACTTTTACGTATTCCAAATGAAGGTTTCTTGTTATAAACATTTCATAAGGATTCATATTGGTTTTCTGTCTCAACAGGTATCTATTTTGAACATGCACATTAGTGCTAATAGCTTCTATCCAAACAAATTTTGAAATTATCTATTGTACTAACATAATTATTCCCATTTTCACCAAGCTTATATTATTTCTTAATGCTACTACATTTTTTTTCAGAGTATAGGGATCACTATAATGATGTTTGATACCATGTTTTATTAGATACGCTTCAAAAGTATTGTTTGTGAATTTGAAACCATTATATGTTCTTAGCTTCTTTTTAGAAACCCACAGTTATTTCTCGACATATTTTTTTGAAGAATTTTAATATTTAAGTAGCCTATGACTTATGGTTCATGAATATGATGTTTTTTATTCTAGATAATTCATCAACAAAAGTGATAAATTAAAATTATCCTTTTATTGATTGATGTATCATCTGTCCATATAAATCAGAATGAATAAGCTCAAGTGGTATGCTATGTTGAATCTCATCTTTTTAGGACCTCTTTAGTCATCTTTCCTTTCTCTAAAGTAATAGAAACATCTTCATATCTTGTTTTTAATTCTATAAAATTACAAACAAATTTATCGTTAGGATTTTTATTCTTGTTTTTCTTCCCATGGTGGCCAAGTCTTCGATGCCATAATTTTTCTCATCTTCAGGACTCAAGTAATAGGAGTTATTGAACTATCCTATTTGAAAGGGATTACCACTAGTTCTTTCTACTTTTGTAATGAATTTCCTATATTTCAAACTTTTTATGATAAAATAATATTTTATAAAATCAACTTCTTTTACATTATCAAAAAATTTACTTACACTAAGTAAGTTATGTTTTAGCCCATCAACAAATAAAACTTACTGAGATTTCAAATTTTCTTCTTCAATATCAGCCATTAAAAATCTTTTGATTTTTAAGGAACCATCATTTCCAAAGGTAACTACTCCTCCATAATGAATTTCAACATGTTTTAAGATTTTTATATCATCTGTCATATGTGAAGAAAAACAACTCTCAAGAATCCATGGTTTGTTCCTTTTACTTGATTTTAAGGTTATCTTAACAAAAACTCTATTTACTCAACTTTATTATTTTCAGTTTCTGTTTCTTTTCTATTGTAAGGAATTTGTTTTGGAAGAAATTATATATATCTTTGAATATGATGACTAGATTGATCACATATTCCAATAAATTCTTCCATACATTCAAATTCATTTATTTTTGGAAAGTTTTTAACATATTGAGAATTCACTTTTTGAACTTTTCATAAGTTAGGAAATTTTCTCATTTAACATTGACTATTTCATCCACTTTTCTCAAATGATCATCTGGGTAAGGATAGGTTATAAAAAAATTATAATCCATGTTCCCATAGATTCCAAAACACCATAAAAAACCCTTAAATATTGATTTTTAATTGAAATAAGATTATTCTTTATTGAAAACTTTTTGAGGTTTGTAATTCATTCATCTTTAACATACTCGAGATATGGAACATCTTTTAATTTGAGTTTGTTTTATAGTTTTGTATATTTGATAGGTTCATCACATCATTTTTCAAACCATGATTTCCTAATATTTTTTTGGAACATAAAATGTTAAAATAATTCGATGAAACATTATTTTTTGGTAAGAGAGGATTTAAACAAATTCTCATATTGAGCCTTCTTAAAAACTTTAGAAGTCTCATATTTTACTTTTAAAACTTTTTTGAAGTTTTAATTCATGATACTCAAGATTATTTTGGACTCAATAAGTTTTTATTGAAACTTGTTAACTTCTTCTTCCTTGGTTTTCATCTTCTTACTAATGTCTTAAACCATCATTCCTTGTTTAGAAAATCTAAGTTGGTAACATAAAATCTCTTCATGTATTCTTCATATTGATTGATAACATCTTTTCTTCCATAAATAACTTCTAGCTAATCTTTATTCATTACTATAATTTCGTTCTTCAATGTTTATTGCTCAATACAAGAAATGAGTTCATTTCTAAGCTGACACTCTCTATAATATTCTCTACCACCTTCTTCACTCTCCTTGGAATATTTTATTTTCTCAAATTTTTAAATGAAGGTTTTTAATTATTATGAACATTTTTCTTTAGAAGAAATGTCTTCGGTTGAGTCTAATTCAACTTTATTACTCAACACACATCTTTTATTACAAGTAAACTTCTTCATGGGAAAATTCACCGAAAAGTTTATTATTACACCACACTCAAAACATTTAAGAGAAATATTACCTCCATACTTTCATCTTCATATTTTATAGTTCATGGATATAAGACACATGATTATTTCATTCACATCATAATCCTATCTATCTTCAGAGTAATAAGGATCAACATCTTTCACATCTTGAATTTTCAACATTATCATAACATTAAAATCTATATCATCTTTAATCCTATATTTAAACATCGGAGATTTACTTATTTCATAAGCAACAAGAATGTTATGAAATTTATTAAGAGATAAATATTCTTTATCATCTAAAGAATAAATTTTAGAATCAAACATATCTAGAATGTTTATCATATGTTTCTTCAAAATTAGAGAATCTTCCAAGACATCTCCAAATAAATTGATGTTTCAAACAACTTTATTTACTCTAGTGAAGTATTCATCAATTCTTTCTTCATCTATAATTCTTATATCATCGTAATTAGTATTCCAGATTTGTACCTTGTGTTCCTTTACTTTATTATTCCCGTTGAAAATAATTTCTTGCTTTTCCCATATATTTTTTGATGTTTTGAGACCCATAACCTTCTGGTAAACATTATCTAATAAATACCTAAGGATTTAATTTCTATCTTTTCCATTAAATTTCATATTTCTATTACCAAAATTTTTTTTAGAAGAATATTTCTCAATATGTAGAAAAACAATAGTAGAATCATTAATAACATCCAAGCCAAGAGATAGATGACAAGGAGTCATTCTATTTTCCCATCTATAATAATTTTTCCCTGAAATGTAGTAATTAATATACTATTTAAATAATTGATATTATCCATGATAATTATTCAATAAGGGAACCTTCACCTCTGATACCAATTGATGTTCTAATGGATCTAATAACAACTGAGAATGGGGGAGGGGGTCGAATCAGTTGTTCGCTTTTATAAGTTTTAATTATATTCAAAACATAATCCCTGAAACCTGTTAAGATTTATATCCTTATGAACGTTTAGTAAATACTAATTCATGAAATAAATTAAGTCACACAATATTTTAATGGTTCATCCATAGTGTGAGAACCCACATCCTTTCCATAGCCACTCTCACGGGTCTATAGAAACCCAATATTAAGAATAATTGAATAAAACTCATTCCAAATCCCGTTAGACAGCTTAATTCTCATGGTAGAAAAGATTATAATTACTATCTATAGTTTACAATGTTTTATTATAAAATAATTTAGCTAAAAAATTAATAATGGCTTTGTTGAATCTTCTCCACAATTTCTATGTATGAATCCTCAATATGATTTGGATATATGTGATTTTTTTTCAATACATTGATGTTGGATTATGGGTATGAATTCTTGTGTACGATGATTCTAGATCCTATTCATTGAATACGAAAATGATGGATCTGATTCTATAAATAAGATAATGATGGATCAGATTCTATGAATACAATAAGATGGATATTGAATATGATTTTCTCAGTATGATGATCTCAATCACAATCTGAAAAACAAAAACTATGATCGAATTCTCAATTAAATTCTTCTTAAATTAGATAAAACTTTCAATTTTGAATTATTTGCTGCTCCGCCTTTTGTGAATGTGTGAAATTTGAAGATGGATGAATGATATGATGAAGTATTTATAGATGAATCAGAATATAAAGGTGGGAATCTTGGAAACTTTTTTTGCTTCAACAAATCTCAAAATCTCTGAAAATATTATTCATTTAAAACATCAACTTGGAATTCTTCAAGCCTCCTTAGATTTCTCCAATATTTACACAAAATTTAAATTCTAGTTTGACCACTACTATTTATCATACATTTATTATCTCATTACAATATGTTTCTTTCTCAGCTTCACTAAGATCTGTTTCTCTCTTAGATAATTATGATCATTTTCGTTCTTATCTAATTATGAACTATTTATTTATCAGCTTCATTATAATCCATTTATTTCTCATCTCACTACAATATTTTTCTTTCTCAACTAATTACAATCTATTTTTTTCTTATATCAGTACGATATTATGATTGTCCTAGATACGATTATCAGTATACCATCCTTTTTCTATCTGGATATGACCAATCCGGGTATGATTATTTTGGGTATGAAATTTGTATAATTGGTATAATAAATATCAGATGCTATAGTCCTTAATTCCAATCATCCTCAATACGATGTAAACTCCATTATGATGGAATTCTCATTACGATGAAATTCTCATTATGACAAAATTATCATAAAGATGAAATTAACATTACGATGGAATTATTTACTCTATAATTTTGAATTTCTTCAATATTATCCACCATTTATTCAAAATATTTTATCAATATTGTTTTCATGATTTGTTAGAACTTCTTGATCAATAGAGAATCATTTAATTGTTTTATAAATTTTGAATACATTTTAATTCCTAAATTCAAATTATTCTTTAAAATATCTTCATCAATAAAATGATTTATTCCCTCATCATTTTGGACCTGATTATATAAATTTGTTGGACCTATGTACGATTATTCTGAATACATAAAATAAATTTCTTCCCCTTTTTTGGGATCTGACCTTTTAGCATTCTTTTTCAAAGACCTCATTACTATGAATCTGAATACGATTTTCTAAAAAACAAAATCATTATTTTACAAGGATAGTTATTTATCAATAAATACTCAACTTTGTTAAAAAATCACACAACGTTTCCTTAACACATACACCTAATCATAACCCATCTTCTCTAGAACCTATCCATAGTTGGTAGTGAAGAAATGAGTGACCATAAAAGGCCAACTCCAATAGGCCATGGGTTTGTGAATTGAACTGTGAGTATAAAAATACCTATAATGAGATAAATTAACCTTATAAGTTAAAGGAATGATAAAATAAACCACTAATAAACTCCACCTAAATATATAAAAAAACTGTAATCCTAAAAAAATATGAATTTAGTGTCATATAGAGAAAATATATTACATCTCAAAAACAAATTCTAAAAAGAAACATTGTATACAACAATACTAAATCCAAAAAAATAGTATACTATGAGTTAGTAATTTCTATCATGATCACTATCTCTACCTTTTAAATCTTAAAAAAATATGTATAAGATAGGGATGATCATGCATGTATAATTAGTTGGTTCCTCCCTTGAAACACTCATGAAAATATTAATGAACCACATTAAAGACACTGTGAATAAACAATGTAACCAACTCATTACATATCCTATGTTTAACTACAACCCAAAACCATCATGGATCAATCACCAAGCCCACCTACAAATATAGTAATATAGTGATCCTAAAAATATATATCACTAAAGGTACCCATACCCACTTCCCCACTGATCTAGTTTCCCTCACGTCTTAACAACATTCATCCTAGCAGTCCCATACCTTACACATACCACATTATTATAAAATATCATAGTTATAAACTCATAACAATGACTACATACCATATAAAGAAACCACATACCACATTACTATAATATAACAACAAGTACATAATAAATAATAATCCCGTACCACAACCACATAACACATCTTTATTTCATAACTATGCCACTATGACAACACCACATCTGTAACACCACGTTACCTTATTTTATGGATTCCATGACTATTGTTTTGATACACTTTATATGGGGTTTTTTTGGTGTTGTTATAGGATAATTTTAAAAAATTTGTATGCCTAAGTGGAATTTCATGATTGGCGCACTGTTATGGAATATCGTGCGGTTTGGCGTAGGAAACACTATCCTGTTGGTTGAGCCTCTAGAAGGGGGTATATGGTTTTTCTATACCATTAATCCATCCTCTAAAAAATTTTATCCTCATATAGTGGGGGTTTTCACAGTTGGTGCATAGTATGAAAAATTGTGTGCCCACCTTGGAGAAACCATGCACCCCATTTAGAAGGGGAGCATGATTAATGCACACAGGTTTTCTACCCATGCATCTCTACCCAGAAATTATATTAATGGGTTTTAATTCCTCTAAATTTTTTTATAATACCATGAAACCCTTTTGTTTAACCTAAAATCATGCTATTTAAATCCTAACTAGAATTCTTGGTCTTTGATGGCTCCAAAGAGGTGATTTTGGCTCCTCCAAACCCCTTTATTGGAAGATCAATGATCTGTTTATCATGTTCAATATCCTTAGGTTAAGAATATGTTCTCTCATCTAGTTCCTTCACATCTCTATTTATATCCTCTTTAAAGAGTGATGAATCATCATGTTATTGATGGATCTAAACTCTGTTATGATGGTTCTTGATTCTAATTTTCATTTCTTAATCTTTACTACCTTCATTCCCTATTTGAATTCCTTATTGTTGGAATTTTGATCAATTAATTTAATGGTATTATTGAAATTGTATGTTTCATAGTTGAATTGTAATGAGTTTTTAATTGATTTAAAAGGCCTGATTTTAAAGGATTTGATGAGTGATATTTAATGGAATATATATTATGAAAAAACCCAATTTTAGTTGAATTGAAATGTGTGGTGGATTTTGAAAAAATGATGGATTGATTTTGAAGTTGATTTTATCAATTAATTTGTTATTGAACCTTGAGAAAAAATGTTACAAAGTGAAGACTATTTGAAATATCATGAATTTTTAAAATGATATGTTTTGGTTTTAAATTGAGAAAGTCATATTGTAAATTGAATACCAAGTAATTTTAATTTTAATTAACTTGGAATGTTTGATATTTCCCATGTTTTATTGATTTATTGTTTGAAATAAATTTTATCACGGGTAGTTAGTGGTAACTGGGAAGATCATTCTAGGACCTTGACTCTCCCTAAATGGATTGATGATGAAAATTGTAACTATAAAATTTCAGTGTAAATTTTTGAAAGGGGTCCTCATTAGGGGTGTAGAAGGCCTATGCGGGTTCCCCATTTGAAGTGTAGATTGATTTTTTCATGCACACCAATCTTAATACAAGATCATTATTGAGATGTGTGAGAATAATATTACCTGAGCTATCATACCATGATGATCCTATATCTGGTGCTATAATTTTTTGAGTTGAATAAACATTCCATTGATTAGTGAACTATTTTAATCATTCAAACTAATTTATGTATTTGTTTTATATAAAAATTTCTTTAAAGAGAATTTTGATATATCTTCCATAACTTTTGATGGGGAACCATGTTTTGGTTTAGAATACATGAACGTTATAACATGCCTTGTTTAATTTTGAAATTATAGAATATTTTTCTAATAATTATGGAATTGATTATAGAAAACTAGGTGAGACCTATGAAGATTTGTATCTCACACCATAAATTTTCCTTTATAATTTTGTTGATTTTCTTATTCCAGGAATGAGTTAAGGGAAAGTGACCCTTGGAGGTTATGGATGTTCTTGATCCTTGGAACTATGGAGTTTTAAGGGTGAACAATGGATATTTTTACCATTTATTACACCAGAGTTTTTTTATCATTTTTATAGTTTTTGTAGTTGTTTCCATTGGTAAGTTTATCTATCAGTTTGGGTACTATTTTGTCTATTTGTTTATTGTACTTTCTCCCTTGGTAGTGTTGAGAATACTAACTTGTATCTTTTATCTTCCATTTTTTGTGTAAACAATAACACACTCTTTGATTTTTTATGATGATAGGTGTTAGACATAAGCCCATGGGTAGCAGGAACACCCTTTGGTCCATGTTAGAGATGGATCGAGTATCAGGGTACCACAACACCCAAATGGTTCTTGACAAATTTTTATTAGTGGTTGGATGTTAAGAATCTTTCCTTGATGTGAGAATGTGGTTTTGGATGCCTTGATGAGACTTAAGAGGTATTTATAAGTGAGTTCCTAAGAATCCCTCATCATAACGAGACTTAAGTCACCATGGGTGTTTTGGAAAAGTATATTTGAGGAATTTTTTGATCTAATTCTAGTTTTTTCCTTTCCTTTGTTTCATGTATGATGGAATCCCAACCTTAAATTTCTACTCAATGGAATTTATATTCCTTTATATTTGATATTTTTACCTTTTTTATGCCTTCAAGGATATCTATTAATTTTTTTAGCATCATTCCTCTAGTAATATGTACGAATAGGCCTCAAGAGGGTGATCTTAGTGAAACATAGTGGTAAAATCCTCTTATGGACTAGAATATTTTAGAGGTAGTGTTGTGGGCTAACCATGATCGAGTAAAAGTACCTACATTAATTTCTATTCAGGATTCGATAGTAGATTCTTTAGGGGATGAATATGTTTTTCATGCTCAAGAGTTTCATCCCCATAAGACACCAACATTCCAAGGATCTAATTATCCATAAAATGATAAGGATTGGTTGAAAAATATAAAGGTTATTTTTGAGTTCTTGGTGATGCCTAAAGAAATTAATGTGAAATGTGCCACCTTTAAGATTGAAGGTCCTTGATGAAGATGGTGGGATTCTTTGGTGGTAACAAATAATCATGATGGTTTGGAATAGAAATTTATTCAAGTCATTTTTACCCATTAGTTCTATCTATAATCTTTAGTTTTCAGGAAATACATGTAGTTTCCCAAACTCCCATTGGGTGATAAGACTGTGAATCAATATGAAACCCACTTTTCTAATCATGTTCAGTTTTCTCATGAGGTGGTGACTAATGAATATTTGAATTCTTAAATATTTGATACAGGTATTTGATCTGAATTTTGATCTCTTGTTTTCTTACTAAAGATGGCCTCTTTTTCTAATGTGTTTTATAGGGAATTGATGGTTAATCCTGACCTGGTTGGTATGTCAGAGATGAAGAGATCTAAATTTTTTTCATGTTTTAGTTATGTGAGTTACTTCAATGTAATGAAGAATAATGATGAGTATCACAATAGTTTTAGAGATTAAACATATTCTAGACCTCCTGTAGTTCCTGGAAGAGGCCCATTGACCTGATTTTATTTCAGAAAGGTTGGGAATTCATGATTTTTTTTCATCGAGACTACAAATAACTACAGTTGTATTGTCTCTCATTAAATATATAAAAGATATTCAACTTATATTAAGATCCCTAGAGTTTCATCATATGTTCATATCAAAAACATTCTCGAGCTCAATTAGATGATTTCATATTTAAGGGGTTCTATCCATAGGTATCTAGAATGAAGAATCTTTACATAATGGAAAAATCTCAAGAGGATGCTGATACATGTCCAGTGACAGTGAGAGGTACCATCACTAAATTTTTTTCTTTCGTAACTAATTTATTTGATACCGGTACATCTCACATGTTTACATAATCATGTGTTGTGAACTTACTAATTCTTCCTATGGAGATTTTGTCTTATGTGATGGATATTACTACTCCCCTTAGAAATAAGAGAGACTAGGGTATCTATTTTCATACTTGTGTTTTTTATTTATCATTGATTGAGCTTACAAGGGATTTAATGGTTCCTAACATTGAAACTGCAAACATAATTTTTAGTATGGATTTGATGATTGATAATAAGGACCAGATTGATTGTTATTTTCAATGGGTCTTCTTTACAACACAATATGGAGGTGTTCAATGTATTTATATCGAATGGGACTCGATTTTGACTAGAGATAAACCATATTTCCCAATTCTTGGTATGGAAATATTAGTGTTATATTTTTACATGGAGTGAGAATATTTGAGTGATGATATCCCTCAAGTCGTAATCAAGTTTCCTGATGTGTTTCTTCCGTAATTCTCTGGTGTAACACTGGTAAAACAGTTAGAGTTCTCTGTTGAAGTAGTACCTGGAAATTAACCAATATCTATTCTTTTTTACCAAATGAAACTAGTAGAGTTTAAATAGTTAGTGACCTAATTGTATGATATTTTATATAAAGGATTTATACACCCCATCATGTCACCTTGGGCAGAACCTGTTCTCGTTGTGATGAAGGATTATAAAACAAATCACTTATGTTCTTATTAACAAAAAATCAATTGAGTATGGTAAAGGAAAGGGATCTATTTCCATAGATTGATGATATTTTTTCTCACTTGAAATTGATGATGTGATTCTCCAAGATTGAAACCCAGTATGGATATCACCAATTGATAATTAATGAATATTTCATTCCAAATCCTACCCTTAGATCTAGGTTGTTTCCCTCAAGTATTAGGAATGACCGTATTGATTTAAGGTTCAAACATTCCAAGCGGTTTCTAACGGGTTCATTCGTAGAACCGGAAACATCCATTGATTCCATATTCATGTGGACCTACTTTCCAAAGGCATGTGCTCATTAGTTAGGCACTGATGAGGCTTAGGAATTTGCATTGGTCGAGAGGATGGGAGGTCGGGCTCATCACACCTTTTTTAGGGGAATTATTTTATACTCCAGGACTCTCTTTATATATTTAAGTTATGTTCATGAA
The DNA here is from genome assembly GCA_963277665.1 of Viscum album. Classification (NCBI taxonomy): domain Eukaryota; kingdom Viridiplantae; phylum Streptophyta; class Magnoliopsida; order Santalales; family Viscaceae; genus Viscum; species Viscum album. Next base: position 2,120,782,789 of record OY728163.1, read on the forward strand.
TCCTTATTACATTACCAAGTATTAAAATGAGCTTTCCTTTTAGATCTGACAATCAATGATAAATATGTATGAAATTTAGATAATCTTTTATATGTATTCAAGGTTCTTCGTCGATAGAGAATCATCTGTGTTTGTTTAAATATTCTTAGTCAATGGTATCCTTTAATACATTATATAAAATTCTCTTAGTTAATATGATAACCATTTTGGTTCTAACACCACTCAGCAGGGCACTTGAAGTTTATTGTCATTCAGAAGGACATAGATTATTTCAGAGTTGGGATCGCACCCGTAGATGGGCTACCTATGTATCCTTGTTTAGAGAAGGAATCAGAACCCACATAGTTCAAGTAAGGGAGTACGTTGTTTATGATTGATGGCTCAATGAAAGATTTCATAATTACTTTTACACTCTAAGCTCACGTGAGTCATGCTCGGTGTGAGAAACAAGAGGTATTGGTAACACCAGAAAATTATTCCATGAAAGATGCAATAATGAAAAATAATGTGGGGATTATGTCTGTATGACTACCCAGATAAATGAAGATTAGGATTTTCTTCGCAGAAGAAACATGGAAACAGGGTCCATAAAGGTATATGTACTTTATGGATATTTGGATACTCTAACATGGGGATTATTCCTGAGAAAGATGCCCAAATTAGGAGGGAACTTATGATTGGGTTTTAATCCTGAAAATGAAACTCAAATCAAAAGTAAATGAATACTGGTTAAGAGAAATTAAGAATGGGGATTACTCCTGAAAAATAGGCCCAGGTTACGGGAATTTGAGAATTTTAGGGACTTGGGGCTTACTTCTAAAGAGGATGCCCATATTTGAGACTGGGGCTTACTCCTGAAAAGGAAGCCCAGGTTAAGAGAATTATGACTGGGGCGTAAACCTGAGGAGGATGCCCAAGAATAGGGTTCTCTCATCTTAAAGGATGAGTTTGAATGAATGAAATCTCTAACTTTATCGACATAAAGATGTGTAAATCACTAGGTTTTGAGATATGTTCCACGAAATTTCTTTTATATAAGGAAGTAATTCAAGAAAACATGAAATAAATGTCTTTGAAGAGTGTCTTGAAGACTGAATCTTGAATAGGAGAGGTGGAATGGCATAAGAGAGGTGAAATGGGTAGGAAGGGCACCTAAAAATAAAAGGGTGCGCAAGTCCTGGGGGGCCGCGCAAGTACTGCATGGGCGCGCAAGTCTTGGTCATGCAAGTGTACTTGCGCGACACATATATACTTGGGCGATGGTTAAACAGTAGGGTAATACTTGGGCGATCCTTGATCAAAGCCTTTAGAATTATCTTGAGGTACTTCTAGAAGAGTGGCGTGCAAGTTTCAATGAGTAGGTAAGGAGGCGCGAAAGTGTGTCCGTTTTCTTTAAGGGTAAAACACTTAGGCGCGCAAGTGTTAGTGAATTATAACACTTAGACCTCATTCCTCTTGTTTAGATCTTCCATTCTAGATAAATAATTACCTTATAAGTGTTCGGAAGACTTAAAGAAGAGACTTGGGTGTCCAAAGCTCTATATCTGAATTCTGGAAAAAATCCTCCTCAAATGGGGGGCCCACCGGGGGTATTTATAGGCTGGAAAAGACCCTGGGTGATTTTCAAAGAGGGCGCGCAAGTCACCTACATGACCATTTGGGCGGCGCGCAAGTATACTTGCGCGACCATGATGGAACTTGCATGACCTATGGGTAATGTTCTCCTTGTTCATCTCTTTTTCATTTTTTGATGTTTATTCAAATGATGAATCTTCTTTTTTTGAGTTATTTCCATTTTCATTTCATTTAGTCTCTGTGATGAAAAAGGAGTGTCAACAAGAGTCCCCCCTCAAAGATGGATCCAAAAAAGGAATGAGGATCTGACTCTGAGGAAAACGAGAAACAAAAGGAAATTTGGGCGCATAGGGTATGGCGCGCAAATGGGCTTCAGGCGCGCAGGTATGGCCTCGTCTATAAATAGATGGCTTCACTTTGCGCAAAGCATCAGGCTCTCACTTGTTTTTTTCTCTCGGCGCGTAATTGGACTCCTGACCTTCGCTCGTCCGTGCTTCTTATTTCTTGAGTCGTGCTTCTGTTAAGGTATTTGGACTTGCACGGTGATACATGCATGCCCAATACTTGTGCGACCGAAGGAGACTTGCACGAAAACTATGGGACTTGTGCGCCTACATGCATTAGCCAATTTTTCAAATGCCTTCACAGATTTTATGAAAAATTAACTTACTTTAAGAGTTAATTATTCAACTTTTGTGCAGATCCAATGGCTCCCAAGAGAATCGGAACGACTGATGAACTGGAAATCAAAAGAATTGATGAATTGATGGACATCGTTGGCCATGATTACTATATGATATGTGAAAGTAATCTCCCAGAATTATCCATGTACTTGAAGAAGCATCATATTAATTTCCCACACAGCATCTATCTGCCTCTGTATAGCCATGGTCATCTACAAGATGTCAATATTCCAGAAGCAAAGAACTATCACCCTCATTCCTGGTTTCAGCCATATACCAACTTTTCTTCAGCAAATGTATCAATTTCGGGAACATTTTCTAATGCTGGAACAGTAAATAAACCTTATATAATGCATCATAGCTCGTGTGCACCAGATCTGAAACCTCAAAAACCTGAGCTGCAACCACATTGTTATCCCTCAATATTTTGAAATTCTCAAATGAATCAATCCAAAGTCTGGAAGGATAAATGGGAATTCCATTTTGGAGGAGGGGTGAAGCCAACTTGGATGTGGGATTATTGGGTGTGACAAACTTGTGAAGAGTTTGTCGAGGATCTGAAGGGAGCTGCAATTTATGAAGCTGTCTGGGCTGGGCAGACGTATGTTTATAGGAATGATAATTTTTCACCGGAGTTTCTTAACAGCTGGAGCCCAAAAACTAATTCTTTCCATCTGACCCATGGAGAATTAGGCATTCGTTTGTGGGATGACTAAAAGATCTCAGGGGTTCCAATTTTGGGTGATATGTATGACGAATTCATCCCTCCAATGGCAACCTTGAATGATCCAGAGAAGACTCCAGATTTGGTTCGAGAGTTATTGATGATTTATCATAAGCTCAAAATCTCAAAGACTTCATAGACTCATTCTAGAAGGGATATTCTTCCAGAGGAATGGATGGATGTGTTTCTCAAGAAGAAGATGGAAAGGGGGGCCACCTGTACTCGTCCTACTAGCTGCCCAAGAGCGAATAAGAGAGGTGCTCCTGGAACATTCTGGACGACTCTAGAAGCAGGAGTGTTTGAGAAATGGGGGTATGAAGTGAATCATAAAATCCCAGAGAATACCCATCTGGCAGGATTTTTAGCTATATGGATGAGTGTCTATCTTTTTCTAGTCAGATATTCGAAGGGAGGCGTCAGGCCAGGGACCTTCGTTATTGTAGCCAAGTTGGATGAGAGGAAGATGGTGGGGTTGGCTACCCAAGTATTTGGAAGGATTCACAGGATCATACTCCATATCTATATGGGTAAGTCTCCTTTGAGATTAGTGGGACCATTCCAAGTTATATGGGGATGGATCGCCACTCACTTCCGGACATATGCTGTACAGAATGGCATACAGATTCATGGATGTTCTTTCAGGCTGTCTGTTCAGGACTTCTCTGGAGTTTGTCCTTTTCCCTCAATTCCTATGATATTAGGCCAAGACTGGGCATGCATAAGGAATTCCACTTCATTACCTATGGAAATCTGACAACAATGGTATTTTTTGACGATGGATCAGCTAGCTTGGAATAGAGGTCTTACATGCTGGCCGGCAGAGATGGTGTACTGGCCACCAGAATTGATGGGGAAATTATATGTGAGGTCTATGCTCCATATCAATTTTCATGTCAATTCAACTGTCTGCAGACAACTGTTGTATCTCCTCTAGTGCACGTCAGATCAGAGCAACATCCAATGGTTACCTGACAACTATGGCTGCTAATGGATATGGAAAGGACCGGGGCGGTTTTTGACTTACCAGATGCTGAAGCGGTAAGCAATTTGGCCATATGGTATCTTGAAAACTGGGTAGCGTCATATCCTGATGCAATATTGAATAAACCTGTTTATCAGGTGGGGAAGAAGAAGAGAAACATTGAGAAAGAAACAATTCAGGTGGAAGGTGATTCTTCCACTCCTGATGCTGGTTCACCGAGTTCATCAACCGAGGTTGATTCATCTTATTCTCAGGAGATACAACATGTGTCAAAGCAGCCACGTGCTGTATATAATCCTCATGTCAGAATCAAGAGAGCCACTCAATCAACTCCTGGTGAGTTACTTTATTGAGTCAATTTAATTTATAGTAACTTTATAGAGTAACATGTTTTCATTATCTTTTTATAGTTGCAGGAGCTAGAAAGAAATTAAAATCCAAGGTTGTAGGACCCTCTTCGCAGCCTTCTAGTACACCTGCATATTTACGACCAGAGGCCATCCAGACATGGCAGGATGTATACTGCGATACTGAAACTATCTGGTTGGAGCTATATGAAGGGATAAATCTTCCTGGAATTGGGACTCTTTAGGATCCTGCAAATATTCATTTCAAGGATAACCCTGATGAAGTAAGAGCCTATGTCAAATATTTTAGGACCTATATACATTCCACCAATGATTTTATCCCTATCACCAAGAGGGTGAAGGAAATGTTGTATCATGGCGCCACTGATGAGGAGTGGCATGAGTACATGGCTCCTGAAGATGTAAGTTTTCTATCCTTATTTACTTTGCAACTAGATTTCGGTCAAAGCTTTGTTACTCAAGGAAATTATTTTCTTTATTCTACAGCTTGCAAGGAAAGGAACTACTGAAGTTCCTTCACCATAGTATAGCCCTGGTGGTACTGCCATCGGGGCTTCTACTGAATCTGCTCGCGAGTCGGGCGAGATATCTCCAGGACAGCAGGCCATGAATGAGGAGTGGGACATGGCCTTCCATTCTCCAATTGAAGTTCCAATAAGGGAGATTTATGACACTCCCAAAAAATTAAAGAGACAAAGGCATCTAAGGAATAAGTACACAACTAAACGCTTCATTAGTAGAGGTAAATCCTTTGGGTAATCATGAGTCTTAAACCATGAGAAAGATTGCTCATTTTCTTTGGGATTGTAGGGGCTTATTCAATTTCCACTCTGAGGGAGAGGATTGATCCTCCTTTGAGGACCACAGAGGGTGCTGTGGAATAGTCGCAAATTCAGGCTAATTTGGCTTCTCCTAGAGAAGAGCCAGCATCTGTTCCCATTATCCCTCCTAGTCCTATGGCTGATACAAGTAGAGAAGAACCTGCTTCTGGTAATTTAATAATGCTTCATACAATGATTCATTAAATGTTTATTGAAAACATCAACTAACTTCCGTTCTGGGATATTTTAGGTATAACACCTACACCAGAATCATTGGCGGCCGCCACAACAGAATCTACCATCCTTCCTAAAGAATCTGTCCATGGTTAGGGGCCAAAAAATGAGGGTCTCCAAGAAGACACATCAAATGATGCCACTAGTGAGACTAACTAGGATTCTGAAATATCATTAGATGAAATGATGAATCTTGGCATGTCTTTTGATGAATTTCTTGATCATTCTATGTTTTATGTGATTTAGATGATCTTGGGCGTGAGTGTTATCCTTCATCCTGTAAATGTTTCTTATAATTTAAACTTCTAATCATGAAAGAAAATAATATGCAGTTCCATCCAGAGAAGCTGCTGAACTGCCAATGCCGGAAGAGGGTGTGGACATTGATGTCAACCCTACCATTGCAGAAACATTAGCTCAAGTGGAGCTAAACCCAGTAAACCCTCCGGACTCCCATCTTGAAAATCATATTGAAACTGGGAAATATGGGGAGGAGTCCTCTCAAGATATTGATCTACTGTTAGGTAATGATTGTACTGAGTTTTCAAGATAGACAACCAACTATCATTGTTCTATGAAACTAACCATAATTTTAATTGATCAAACAGGGCTATCAACTTCAATGGCTTGATTTGGAGTAGAAATTTCAACATACGCCCAAACTGTATTAGAAGGTGAAGCAACCTGGGTCAGGGGGAAGGAGCAGAACAAGGCACTTTCTTAAGTGAATTAATCCCAGATTACATGCCCCCCTGTGATGATGATGGCGAATCGGACCCAGAGGTGCTTAAGGCACTCAACTTTTCACGACTGAAGTCATGGAACAATATATGTAAAATCATATCTGAAGTGCCTCTTGAAGAGCTGTCATCCAATATTTCCCGATTCTCATCCCTGTTCGTCATGCTAGGAATTGGCGGTTTTGGATATGAAAAGATCCATGTCGCGGTGAAACAGGTCAATTTCAGAAAGGGAATAGGAGAAAAAGTGTCATGAAGTTCTGACCAGGGTGAAGCTGTCAGTCAACATCAGTGAATTTGAGGTTGCGGTATCCCGAGCTGAGGCTGACTATGCAACCCAGATAAAGGAGCTGAAGCCTAAAATCAAATATAAAGTCGTCCAGTAGATGCACCTCTAGCAACAATTATATGCTGTTACTGGGGAACTTTACCAACTCCGTAATTCACTGGAGGGAGCTCAAACGAATGGTATGAAGGCCATTGTGGATGCCAAGAAAGCCCTCCATCAGGCTGAAAAAAGTGAAGTTGGTCGAGTGCATGAGCTTCATGTAGCTGCTAATGAAGCTCAGGATGCTGTTTATCAAGTGAAGACTTATGTTGACAGCCTCTTGTAATTTCCTGGAAAAGAGAAGAGACTCCAATCTGTGGATTTCCTTCTAATCTCTTGTACACCAAATGAAAATCTTTTTCATCTTCAATCATTTATGCACACATTTTCTTTTGCTACCTGCTTTATAATTTTACCTAGGCCAATGGGCCTAGTAAGCATAGTTTGATTTTTTACTAGGATTATTAGAAATAACCTTACAAACTTTGTATATTTTAATTTCTCAATATTACCTAAATCATACAAAATGTATGTTTAGTGAGCTAGAACTTGACTTTTATTCAGATTTCCCTTGTCTTTTGCAGGCAGTTTAATGTCATGCACATTGGACATAAAACGGATAATGTTTATGGTCGAAATAGCTTTGATCGAATTGATTAAAAATTGACTCAATTCCATGATAATTTGTTTGAAAACATATTACCATATTCATGTATGGAAGGGAAAAAAATGTAAACTATGACTTAAGAAATCTTGAATCTGGGAATGATATGAAAATGGACTAAGAGGCATTAGAAGAAGTATTTTCCAAGAATTAATTTTACCATTATTTAAAAAACCCATTAGGGGGTTGAATTATGCAGGGCCACCTAAGGACATTGGATGCATAGTCAAATAATAGCATCTTTTGGCTGACAGGTCCGTTATGTAGACTTTTTTATGTAAGGCTGTCTAAGGGTACATGCTACATAGTTAGGCAACAGAACTCTCTGAAAGTTACTTTTCTTCTGCTAAAATCCAGTGGAAGTTTATGGAGATTCAAATTTTTCAAAGCATAGAGTTTGCTGTGTGAAGAGAGGTACTTGAATATGGAGAAGATATTTCCAAACAAGATTGTTTAAGAACTGGATGAATGTCACTCCTACGAAGGTCTGAACCAAACGTAGGGAAGAAATAATATAAACCATATACTTGAATATTTTCAGATCATGAAAAAGAGTATGAGACAAATTTGTAAATAATGACTATTTTTGCGGATCCCTACATATCGTCGTTAAGGAAACTAAGGACAAAAAAAGGTTTTAGTCCTAAGAATGAAGTTACCATTATTTAAAAAACCCGTTAGGGGGTTGAATTATACATGGCCACCTAAGGGTATTGGCTGCATAGTCAAATAATAGCATCTTTTGGCTGACAGGTCTGTTATGTAGACATGTTTATGCAAGGCTGCCTAAAGGCACGTGCTGCATGGTCAGGGAAAAGAATTCTCAGAATTGGGACATTTTGTGATTAGAATTCAGGAAAAAAAATTTATGAAGATCTGAAAATATTTAAGGTTAGGATTATGACACATAAAAAATGGGTATTTTTCAATGTATTTAATGATACATAGAACAATACTAACCATAATCACATTGTGGCTGGGTCTTGAATTGAAATATTAGACTTCACTACGTATCCCATAAGGATGGTAATGAAGACATACATAGTTCTTTAAATACAGTTCAATTTCATGTGGGACTAAAGTATGGGAGATCTTAGTTGAGGGTCATAGATCTCGGACCATTATAAGAAATACACAGCTTGTGTTTTCATGGGGACCTTTCAGCCAAGGGACTAAAAGTGGAATTTGGGGTTAGGCCCAAATACTTGGGGCTGGATTCGAGGGACACTCAAACATTGCTACGTATCCCATAAGGATGGGAATCAAGACCACGTAGTTCTAGAAATACCCTTTGTACAGATTTGGTTCGTACAAGTGAAGGGTAAAAGGGGACTTTAGTGCAATGATGGTTTATCCCAAGATAAAAGGTTCGGGCATTGGCATGTATGCACGTAGTCTTTGGAATAAAACATGATTGGATATCAATGTAAATAATGATTTCCACTCAGGTGAGGGTATCAAATAATGTTGTAGTTTATTGTCATAATAGGAAAAAATGTGGTACAGTTTAACGTCGTATAGCAAGGACGAAGGTTAACCAATGTAAAGATATTGATTCTTAGGGCGGTTTCATGAATCAACATCATATGAGATAGAGGTGAACCGATGTGAAGAGATTGGTTTTGGGATTGAACCTTGGGAGGTTGCCTACGTACCCAGCCAGAATGGCAAGGATCAAAGTCCGCGTAGTTCAATTAAAAAATGAATTAGTGATCAAGTTGTTCTTGGGGACAACGACCTAAAAAATGATGTTGGTACTTACGCGTGGTTAGCATCCCAAAGAGGGTGTTATGGTTGAAATTTGATCTTAGCTCACGTGTGTCATACTCGGTGTGAGAAACAATAGGTAACAACAACCTTAACGATGCACAGTTTAATGTCATGTAGGACATATGAAGGGACTATGCAGTTTAAAGTCTTGTAGTTAGGAGTATTGGTGCTTCACAGTTTAGTGTCATGTAGCAGGAACAAAAATACAATTTAACATCATGTAGGATGTATTAAGGGATTTCTATACAGTTTAGCATCATTTAGTTAGGAAAATGGGGATAATACATTTTAATTTCATGTTGGAAAAAAAGAGGACTGTGCAGTTTAATGTCATGCCGTAAGGACAGAAGAGGACACATTTTAAATGATTGGATTTGATGTTGTATTCTGGATACAACTTTGAATTGTTATATTTATCCACCATATTTTTCAGTATGTTTGAAAGAGTCTTGTTGAAGGCTTCTATATGGACATTGGCCGCTGCATGATACTGAGATGAATGATTGGATTTGATGTTGTATTCTTGATACAACTTCTTCACCTCGGATAAACAAAAGTTGGTGCTGTTGTCTGTCAATATGGTATGAGGGACACCAAATCTGGTAATGATGTTAGACTTGATGAAGCGAGCAATGCTTTTAGAACTAACTTCTTTGAGAGGTATTGCCTCTGCCCATTTGTAAAATAAGTCAGTAGTAGTAAGAATATACTTAAACTGTTGGGCCGCAGCTGAAGGGTAAGGTCCCACCACATCCATTCCCAATGTGGAAAATGGCCACAAGTATTTAGCTGTATGAAGCAACTCTGGAGGTTGATGAATGAAGTTTTCATGTACTTGGCATGAATGAAACTTCTTTGTCAAATCAACACAATCTTGTATCATTGAAGGCCAAAAGTATCCAAGCCTTTGAATCTAATCAGATAGTCTATGTCCAGACTGGTGGGCACCATAGACTCCTGCATGCACTTCTTTCATGATAGCCATTGTCTCTTCACCATCAATGCATCTGAAGTGAACTCCATCAAAACCACAATTGTAGATAATTTTCTATAGGTGATCTGGGCTATCATAAAGAGTAAAATTGACCACATGTAGCCGGAAGTTCTTTCCCGGCTCTATCAGGTGGAAGTGTTCCGTTTTGAAGGTATTCCCTAATAGGTGTCATCCATCCTGCAGTATGACCATATGGTTTAGAGATGAGACTAATTTCATTAATTTCCTATGTTCAGATTTGAACATAAGGTGAAATTGTACGACGGTGGGCAGTACTGATGGTTGTTTTGTCCCAATTTGGATCTGCCAGAGCTATGTCTATATTAGCCAGTGCATCAGCTTGGGCATTTTTCGATCTTGGGGGATAAGAAAATGTCAGTTTGGAAGGGAATTCCTCCATTAACTCTCTGACATAATCATGTAAAGGGATTAATTATTCTTTTTTAATTTCATAATCCCCATTGGCTTGTTTGATTACCAGGTCTGAATCACCTTTCACCTTTAAGTGACTTATTTGTTCTTGAAGCGCTAATTCCAATCCTGCGATGAGAGCTTGGTATTCTGCTTAATTATTTGTACCGCCTCCCAATAATGAGAAGGAATAAGGTAGCACAGCCTTTTCTGGGGAAATAAGTACAATTCTTAACCCAACTTTGTTGAATTTAGAATCTTCCATTTTTTTCCCTGTTGGACTTCTGGAAGCACCATCAAAGTACATTTCCCATGTTTGAAGACTTTCTTGAATAGACAAGACTTCCTCATTAGGAAGTTCAATATCTGAAGATGTATCTTCTACTTAAGGATGTTCAGCAAGGAAATGAGCTAGATCTTGGCCCATTATTGCCTTTTGAGACATATACTGAATATCAAATTGTTGCAAGATAGCTGCCCACCTTTCCAGACATCTTGTAAGCATTAGACGACTAAGGATGAATTTGAGTGGGTTATTGCGAGATACCGATTGGACCTCGTGATGTTGCAGGTAGTGTCTCAACTTTTGAACTACAAAGATTAATGGTAGGAAACACTTCTCAATACTTGAATATCGGGTTTCTTCTTCAAGCATAGTCCGACTGAGATAGTAGAGGTTGTTTTCATTCCCAGCATCATTCTTCTGAGAAAGAAAGGTTCCCCATGATCGCTCTAGAGCTATCACATAGAGGATAAGTGGCCTTCCTTCAACAGGTGGCATAAGTACCGGTGGACTCAAGAGGTATTTCTTGAAAATATCGAATGCTTCTTGATATTATTCAGTCCACTGGTAAGTGACTCCCTTCTTCATCATTTTGGTGAAGGGTAATCTTTTGCCTGCCAAATTGGAGATGAAACGCCGAATATAGGCTAAGTGTACTTGAAGTCCCCTAAATTATTTCAGATTTTGAGGAGGTAACATACCAAGGATTGACTTGGTCTTCTCAAGATCGACTTCAATACCACGATGGCGTACAAAAAAGATGATAAATATTCCCTAGGTTACCCCAAAAACACATATTAAGGGGTTCATCTTCAAATTATGTTGTCGAAGCTTTCAGAATATGACTTCCAAATCAGCCAAGTGATTAGAACATTGTTTGTATTTTACCACCAAATCGTCCACATAACATTAAAAAAACTTCCCTAAAATGGTTTTTAAGATAAGATGCATGGAACACTGATATTTTTTTCCTGCATTCTTTAAGCCAAAGGGCATTACCCAAAAACAAAACACACCCTATGGGGCTATGAAGGATGTAGATTCCTCATCTTCTAGAGCCATTCAGATTTGATTATATTTGGAATATCCATCCAGGAAGGAGAGTTCTTCATAGCCAGCTGTTGCATCAATTAATAATTCTGTAATCAGAACTGGAAAACCATCCTTAGGACAATGCCGATTAAGATATCTGAAATCAATGCAAACTCTAATTTGCCCATTCTTCTTTTTCAATACGACAATATTAGCCAACCACTTGGGATATTGAAATTCTATAACGAATTTAGCTTTTATAAGCTTATCCACTTCAGCTTCAATTTTGGAAGCATAAGTTGGGTGTGTTCTTCTTGCATCTTGCTTAAATCCTCGCTGTTTTTCAAGCAAACCCAAGTGATGGGTAGCAACATCAGGATCAAGACCAGGCATCTCTGTATAGTTCCAAGCAAATATGTCCCGATTTTAATTTCAAAAGGAAATATACATCTGTTTTTCTTCAAGATTCATGGCCACACTGATTAAAGTGGGGCATGCATTTTCTTTTGTACCCAGATTTATTTCTCTGATTTCATCCACGGTGGTAGAGATACCCTCTTAAAATGTTCGAGGAGCATCCCTGAGATCTTCCTCTTCTTCTTCAACATGTGTTATTTCTTCCATTTCTACTTGCATAGTAGATGATGAAGCAAAATTTCCATGATCAGAAGAGATGTTAAAATTTGAACATCTTGAAGAAGAAGCTTCCATTTCTGACCTAATTGATGATGAAGGGTCTTCTATGGGTAATAATGAGAAAATGATGGATTGAGAATCGACATCATTGTTCACCTCTGAATTTTCTATCACTTATTTTGGCCTAGTTGGTGAAGTATAAACTTGATGGATTTCAGCAAATGAAATAAAGACATCTCCATTTGGGATTTTATCACTGCTTGGTGGCTCGACAATTTCTCCCATGTTGTCTGGCTCGATTGCTGTAATTGACATTATGGATCTTTCTATAAGAGTATTTTGATTTGTGTATATCATGTCAATTTGACTGATAGGAAACACATAATATGTACTCACATGTGCAAATGGAATTACTGGAATCTTTTCCAAACCATATAGAGCATTAACTTTGGTAATCTCCCTTGTTGTGGATTTCTCCTTTCCTTTCATGTGATATAATTCCACCTCAATGTATTGAGATTTACATGTCTTGAACAAGGACTTATCACCATACAATGTACCAAATTGACAATCGAAACAATATTTGAGACATTGATGGTATGATGATGGGACAGCCGCATGTTGATGTAGCCAGGGTCTTCCAAGAAAGATGTTGAAGGCTTAGTCTTGATCAAAAACCATTAAATCTGAATTGGATACAAGACCTCTAAACCGAGTTCTAATTGTAATCTCGCCCAGTGGTTCTTATTCATTTTTATCATATCCTTGTAACAACATAGTAGAAGGAGATAAATTAGATTCCTTGAGGCCCAATCGACGAAGTGTACGAATGAGGATGAGGTTGACTCCGAAACCATTATCAATGAAATCCCTCCTGATATCCACACCATTGCCCTTGATAGATAAATAAAAAATTTTAATGTGTCCATGCACTAAATCATCTTCATCTTCATCTGTGAAAGATATCACTGCATGGAATTCTACAGGATTATTTTCATCATGGTAGGCTTCAACTGCAACAATTTCAGTTTCAAACTCCTATGGACTTGACAAAGCCTCAATGAGTGCCTCCCGAAGATCCATTGACAAATTCAAAGCATCCAGAATTGAAAACTTGGCCGGTACTTGGGACAGTTGTTTCAATACATCATACTTTTTATCTAGAGGTCTGCGTTTCCCAACAGGAACATGTGGTTTAGCAGGTGCCTTGGAAGTTGATGATTTGGGAGTTGATGTATCTGGTATCAGGATATGAGTTGGAAATATTCCTTGTTTTGGAAGATTAGACTGATTAGATCCATTTACTTGTTGAGAGGATGAAGATGGAACCCTCAACCGATCATCCAGAATAATTGTTCCATGACTGAATTTGCTATTGGTGGAAGAACTTGCTTGTTCTTTTTGAGATCCCTGAAGGGCTCTGCCACGAGTTTCTGCTGTATACATTGTTCTAGAAGGGGTAGAATTTGAATAGTGGCCTCTGAAAGATCCACGTCTTCCCCTGTATCCTAAGCCTCCGGAACTTCCTCTGATTCCTCTATCTGATACAGGGAACTCGGGATCATCAAAATCGAAACTGTGACTGGAATACAGATCTGTTAATTGAATCATATTAACAGAACCGAAGATCAACTCATCATCCGATGAAGACTCTGCCTGATTAGCCTGTTTAGGTTGTGCCATTTGGTGGGGAGGTGCCCGTTTCATTGAAGTAGATGGAATAAAATCTACCAAAGTCAAAGACAACTTAGGCTTTGACACATACTCTAACTCTTATGATTGTTCCTATTTCTTGGAATTATGATGCCCTTTTGAGGATTTGCCCTCTGAAGAGGATTTTGTTGTGGCATCCATAGTAGAAGACACAATTGGTTTTTTCAATTGCGTTCTCAAAATGGCATGAGTTCGATTGATCATTTTCCTGACCATCCAATTATCATATTTCTGCTCATTTTGGATTTTGACTTCTTTCCATTCACCTTCTTCCTCTGGAACTGTAGTAGTAACACATGCTACTGTGCTAAAGAACCTTTTATTTTGACTTGTCCCGAGTCGACCATCTTTTGCAGGAGGTCTTTGAAGACAAAACACTCCTGGATGGGATGCCCCAACATTTGATGAAAGGGGAAATAATTGGGACGATCTTCATCTCCTTCCTTGTTTGGCCTTTTGGGTCTTGGCAACTAAACCAAATTATTTTCCAGAGCCTAAATGAAGTAGCCAAGAACTTTTTCATTTTGGAAAGAGTAAACTTTGCTCTTCAGATCCTAAAATTGTTTCCATCTTTGATATCTTTGATCATCTTGACGAAACGACCTTTTTTGTTGATGCTCAAGAGGTGGAGACCTTTGGGAAGATGAAGGTTTTGAAGTAGAAGCAGGTACAGGTGCCTACTTAAGCATAACTGTAGAAGTCTCTGATTTACCCATTCATCTTCCTGGAACTGATGGAATTACATGAGATTTAGACTTAGTCTATATAAGGGAATCTTCAATCTGCTGAGCAATTGAGGTAAGGTCTCAAAACCCTCCTGTGTATTTCACAGGGATCAATGGTGTGCGTAATTCATCACATAGATTTTCCACATAGATTGGCAACAGTTCTTCTTGAGGGAGTGCTAAGCTTAGGGAATATGTTAATCTTTTCCAGTGTGTAGTGAAATCTGAAACCCTTTCATTCTCCCTTTGCTTACAGTTTTTTAGATCAAAATTTTTTCTCTTTGTCAATGTTGAGCTGAACTGAAGAAGGAATTATTGACGAAGATCTTCCCTTCCGGTAATTGAATGGGATTTCAAGCCTGTATACCAAACAAAAGCTGGTCCTTGCATGGTTCACACGAAGTATCTGAGTTTCACTACTTCTTGCTATTCCGGAGTTCCCATCATAGGATCGCAACAAGACATGTAATGCGTCAAATGCTGTTCAGGATCGCCTGATCCATTGAAAATAGGAAATACAGGGTTCCCAAAACTTGATGGGGGAGGGATTGAATCTACCCATTCAGGGTAATCTCTCTTTTCTGGTTGAACCTGCGCACGCTTCCCTTCCATAGTATCTAACCGAGATGTTACTGACTCAATGGTAGTTATTAACTTTTGAGAAACATCTGGTTGAAATTGGACCTGGGAAGGTGCAATAATTGGAGTCTGGATAGGTATGGTGGCTAGTGCTGCTATTGATGGTCGCACCAGGAACTGTTGTTGCACTTGACCCATAGGATTAGACCTGTGAGGGTGTACTGATAGAGGAGGATATTCTTCATCCATCTCAGTAGCCAAAAAAAATTTCTTTGATTTACTGACTCCATCACTCTTAGGAGGAAGACTACCCTAAATTAGTTCTGCATTTATCCTTCTCAATTCCTTCATTTCATTCTCTTGTTGCACAAATCATTGCTCTAGTGAGAGCGATTTGCCTTCTCCAGAGGAAGGGTATGTAACCCGATTCTTTCCTTATCCCTTATTAGACACCTTTTATAGAGGGGGAAGTGGGTTATTTGAAGGAACCCCCAAATTCTGGGTAAACCAATGATTTCATGTACGCACACCTTCTTCATTTGGGTTTGTGCATACAACTTATTGAGCAGGAACCTCTTCATCTGAGTCCCCTGAGTGAGCCTCAGGTTCTGGAGGATCAGTAACAATGACATTGATGACATTAATTGATTCATAACGCATTGCATCCCTTCTATCAGCATTTATATGATATTGTCTTCTTCTATGTCCTTGGAGAGACATTGAATTTTATTGATTTTATCCTTTAGGAACTTCCTCATAAACCGAAATTTGGAGGGAATCTCCTGATAATTTGGCTATTCGTTCCGCCCGTGGATTCTTCCCCAATCAAGAGAAGACTGAATTTCATTGAGAAGGTGATTGATGATTTCAAAAAGTCCCCAGTCCGATGGACTGGGGCTATTCCTACTATTCTCGCTCAACTCCTCGAATCCTATTTGTTGATTCTGGGGGTTGGTTTAAAAGAGTCCCCAGTCTCGAAAGTTGGGGTGGCTCTTGACATGCTATGTCTGAGACTTTCTTAAAAGCTCTCTTGATCTTGCGTACCATAGTCCAGAAAGTAGCTGGATGCATCAACCTATATCAACTTTTATCACCTGGCTCATATGAACGCTGGATGATTTCTGACATTTCTATCACTTGATGATGTGTTTGATCGAAAAGAGAGGCATGTTCAATATTATCGTTTGCTTGATGTAGGATTAATTCAACAACATGTTCTCTGTATACTTGATTTTGAGAAGAACTAGTTGACGAATGTTCTTGATCAAACCTTTTATTACAAAAAAAGCCAGTTGACTGTGGCCTGCCATGGGAAATAACATTGGATGAGACGACCTTCAGTAGGCTTTGCTGACTAGAGAGTACAGTAAAATGTAGTTCTCCATGAACACCCCATCCTCTGATATGAATACCAGATGGGGAATTGGCAATTAACTAGCGCAATCTTCTTAGTGCTCTAAGGCATGAATGCTGAAGGGCTCTCTGCTACTTTTTAGCCTTCAGATATCGAGAAACTGAGAGAGATGCCAAGTCAATTTGACATTGTAACCCTTCTATTATCTTAACATGATTTTAATATTCATCATAAGATAATACTTTCTTTTCAACTGACAAAGAGCTTTCTTTATGTTGAGACGAATATCATGAATTCCATCCTCCGTCAACATCTCTGGAATGTTATACTTAGAGTTATCCAGAGGCCAAAACATGACTAGCACTTCACCTTTCGCCAGTTGTTTTCTCATGTTCGGCATTTCCTCTTTATCATTTAATGAAGATTCTTCTACCTGTTTAGACCAGAGCTAGTTCTTTCTTGTTAATTAATCAGATTCAACAAGACTGGTAGATAATCCACTGATCAAACTGGAAGTTGCATGACTTAGGGGTGGTTCGGTGAATTACCTACACCCTAGGTTATATTCTGATTGAGAAAGTATTTCACCTGCTAGTGATGAAGCATAAGACATGACTGGTTTCTCATTTGAAAGTTCCCCAAGAGAAGAGGGCTTTCTCGGCACTACATTATCCACTGGAGCATTTTCCAGGCAATGTGCATCACTACATTGGATAGGACTTTTGCCGCAAAATTCATCATCAGGGGGAGGACAACAATGGTGGGTTACAAAAAAAGATGAGATCTCTTGCTCCTTGGTCTTCTGGCCACACAAAGGGTTATTGTAGCTCTCATTTGAATATGAAGCTTCAAGATCGACCGAACTATCATGAAGCAAGACTTTGTGAGGATGTTTATGTTGAAGACCTTTGGAATTAATGTTCCCTCTATTGGGAAATGAGGGAGTAAAATCTTGGATTCCAATAGATAACTATCTGAGGGATTCAAGAACTCCAACATCGAGCAAGGCCTTGTTATCGATTGGCTCCTGATTTCTTGACTGTGCTGGGAGGGTGTTCTTCTAAGAATCCTTCTTACTCACCTTGGAAACCACTTGTTGAGGAAAATGACTAATCTGAGTAGGTGTATGTGCCTCATCAGGAGAGATGGACAGGTTAGGCTGACGATATCCACTCAAATCAGGTGTATGTGCCTGACTTGGTTGTCCGTATGATATGGGGGAGTACGCCCCATAACCCTCTTTGACTAGAACAAAGGTGTTTATCTGCTCTAGAGTGATCTCTTGATGAGTCACTCCACTGGTAGGGATAGATTTTCATTTCATTCCCTGTGATGCTACTGAAGCTGTTATAATATCCCGGCAGACATCCAAAATATGAGTAGGGATTTGCTTCTGCTCTTTCACTATTGATAGAATGTGCTTGGTGACATCCGCTGTCAGAACGAGGATATACTTCCATTCCGTGCTTGGAGTAGGTGTGTGTTCCTTCTCTTTTCCTCCTTTTCTTGTCACTAAATACTGACAGTACTCAAGTGTGGGGGCAGAGAATTGAGTCTTCCTCCTGTTTGTCGCTAGAGCTTTCCGACTGACCTCTCCTGGTACTAGAAAACGAGACTGTTGGTAGGCTTGATCAATAGAAGTAGGTGTATGTGCTTGCTGATTACAATCCTCCAAATGTGGTTGATGAACTTCCTTCAAGACTGATAGATGAGGCTGCAGGTAGGATTGATGAGTGTAAGCAGGTGTATGTGCCTGTTTACCAGTGGTCAATACATTGGGTTGGCAGGATCCATCGTATGTAGTCAGACGAGCCTGCTGACTCGCTAATGATTTATAAACAGGTGCATGTTCCTGTCTATAATACTCTGCCAGAATTACCTGGCGGGATTGGAGTGCTGCTGCCAGACGAGTCTGCTGGAAAGCGGGATTAAAACAGACGGGTGTATGTGCCCTCTCGTTGCTTGCCACCATGTTAGGTTGGTGGACTTCTCCGGAAATGGCAGAGATGAGAACCTACTCACTATTGACCGGATTTCACCTCGGGAGGTTCGTCTTGCCTGCTCAGGTTTGAGGAACCTGAGCGGAATGCCTAGAAATGATACCCTCATCACGTTGAGGGTGCATTGCCACACGATTCTGGCGGCGATTGTTGATTTGAGCCCTCAGGAAGGACTCCTGTCTCCTTGAATTAAGGCCCTAAGGGACCAGATCATTCACCTCCTCAGAATATTGGAGTGAATGGTGATTTAATTCCGGGGATAACGACCCAAAATAGTTGGAGATGGTGGTTAGAACCGCCTACTTCTTGATCGCTGGTCGTCGATGTCCGAATGACCAGGTTGAATTAATGACTTGGAGGGCCTGTCGAGCGGCCTACAGAGTCGGAATAGTACCATTTTGATGGTACTCCTTAACGAGTGCATTTGATACCCAGCGTTGAAGAAGCTGAGTAGGTGATGTCATCCTCAGAGCGGATGACGATCCAGCAGGAGTAGCAGCAGTGGCATTTGCAGCAGAAGTTTTTATAGCAGACGTATTCACGGGTGTGAACTTATGATAAGCCATTTTGGAAATGCAGAAGATCTTGGAAAAGAGTGACTTTTTGATATGACATACGTAATCAAGATAAGTCTAGCCACTACATCTTTTGGATAAACACATAAGTTATTGATTGTCTTGTTGGCCCTCTCATTCAGTTTTAAATAGGGACCTAACAAGTTGGTAAACTATGATTTTAACTTGGTTAAGGATTCACGTCGGGTTCACCATTTTTTGTTTCCCTCTGGAATTGGGAATGACCTTGTTGATTTAAGGTTCAAACATTCCAAGGGGTTTCTAATGGGTTTTTCATAGAACCAGAAACATCCAATAATTCCATATTCATTTGGACCTACATTCCAATGGTAGGCGCTCATTAGTTATGCACTGATGAGGCTTAGGAATTTGCATTGGTCAAGAGGATGGGAGGTCAGACTCATAACACCTTTTTGATGGGAATTATTGTCTACTTTGGGACTCTCTTTATAGATTTAAGTTATGTTCGTGAATCCTTATTACATTACCAAGTATTAAAATGAGCTTTCCTTTTAGATCTGACAATCAATGATAAATATGTATGAAATTTGGAGAATCTTTTATATGTATTCAAGGTTATTCATC
This sequence comes from Viscum album, assembly GCA_963277665.1. NCBI lineage: Eukaryota > Viridiplantae > Streptophyta > Magnoliopsida > Santalales > Viscaceae > Viscum > Viscum album. The sequence continues at coordinate 2,120,802,565 of OY728163.1, forward strand.
GATAGAGAATCATTTGTGTTTGTTTAAATATTCCTAGTCAATGGCATCCTTTAATACATTATATAAAAGTGTCTTTCTTATTATGATAACCATGCTGGTTTTAAAGCCACTCAGTAGGGCACTTGACGTTTATTGTCATTCAGAAGGACATAGATTATTTCAGATTTGGGATCGCACCCACAGATGGGCTACCTACATATCCTTGTTTAGATAAGGAATCCAAACCCACGTAGTTCGAGTAAGAGAGTATGGTGTTTATGATTCATGGCTCAAAGAAAGATTTCATACTTACTTTTACACTCTAAGATCACGTGAGTCATGCTCAGTGTGAGAAACAAGAGGTATTGGTAACACCAGAAAATTGTGCCATGAAAGATGAAATCATGAAAAATAATGTGGGGATTATGTATGTATGACTGCCCAGATAAATGAAGATTAGGATTTTATTCAGGGAAGAAACTGGGAAACAGGGTCCATAAAGGTATATGTACTTTATAGAGATTTGTATACTCTAACTTGGGGATTATTCCTGAGAAAGATGCCCAAATTATTATGGGACTTATGATTGGGTTTTACTCCTGAAAAGTAAACTCAAATCAAAAGTAAATGAAGACTGGTTAAGAGAAATTAAGACTGGGGTTTACTTTTGAAATGGAGGCCCAAGTTAAGGGAATTTGAAAATTTAAGGGACTTGGGGCGTACTCCTAAAGAGGATGCCCATATTTGAGACTGGGGATTACTCCTGAAAAGGAATCCCAGGTTAAGAGAATTATGACTGGGGCTTACTTTTGAGGAGGATTCCCAAGAATAGGGTTCTCTCATCTTAAAGTATGAGGTTGAATGAATGAAATCTCTAACTTTAGTGATATAAAGATTTGTAAATCACTAGGTCTTGAGAGATGTTCCACGAAATTCCTTTTAGATAAGGAATTCAATTGAGAAAACATTCCATAAATGGCTTTGAAGTGTGTATTGAAGACTGAATCTTGAATAGGAGAGGTGGAATGGCATAAGAGAGGTGAAATGGGAAAAAAGGGCACCTAAAAATAGAAGGGCGCGCAGGTCTTGGGGGGTCGTGCAAGTACTGCATGGGTGCGCAAGTCTTGGTCGCGCAAGTGTACTTGCACGACACCTATATACTTGGGCGATGGTTAACCAATAGGGTAATACTTGGGAAATCCTTGACCAAATCCTTTAGAATTATCTCAAGGTACTTCCAGAAGAGTGACACGCATGTTTCAATGAGTAGGTAAGGAGGGGCGCAAGTGTGTCCATTTTCCTTAAGGGTAAAACACTTAGGCGCGCAAGTGTTAGTGAAATATAACACTAATACCTTATTCCTCTTGTTTCGACCTTCCATTCTATGTAAATAATTACCTTGGAAGTGTTCGAAATACTTGAAGAGGAGACTTGGGCGTTCAGAGCTCTATATCTGAATTCTGGAAAAAATCCTTCTCAAATGGGGGGCCCACTGGGGGAATCTATAGGCTAGAGAAGACCCTGGGTGATTTTATAAGAGGGTGCACTAGTCACTTGCGTGACCATTTGGGCGGCGCGCAAGTATACTTGCGCGACCATGATGGAACTTGCATGACCTATGGGCAATGTTCTCCTTGTTCATCCCTTTCTCTTTTTTTGATGTTTATTCAAAAGATGAATCTTTTTTGTTTGAGTTATTTCCCTTTTCATTTCGTTTAGACTCTGTGATGAAAATGGAGTGTCAACATAGGTATGGTCAATTTGAGTATCCTTTTAGGCCCTTTGAACATACAAATTATCTTGAAGTCTTTATGGATTTTATTAATATAATATTTCATTAGTACCTTGATTTAATTTTTATGGGATTTGTGGAAGATATCTTGGTTTACTCCAAAACTATGGAGGATCATGGGAGTATTCTATGAGTAGTAATAGAAATGATGAGAACTTTTTGACATTATTCAAATATTTTAAAATGAAATTTATTTATTTGAGAAGTGATTTTTTTAGAAACGTGGTGTCAGAACATGGAATCTTAGTTGATCCTAAAAAAGTGAAGGGTGTTATGACATGGAAACAACCTCTTAATGTTTTCAACATATAGAGATACTTTGGTTTGGTGGAATATTACTATAGATTTGTTAAATATTTCTTGAATTAGGATTCATTGAAGACATGCCTCACTTAGAAGGGAGTGATGTTTGTTTAGAATGAGAAATTTTAGGGTTCTTTTTATGATCTAAAATGTATCAGGAATTCTGCACTAGTGTGGACTCTTCTAGATCTTGGGAAGGGCTATGTGGTCTTTTTTGATGCATTAGATTCGGGTTTGGGATGTGTTTTTATGTATGGTGATCATGTGGTATACTATGGATCCAGATATCTTAGGACACATGATAATAATTATCCATACCCCAATATCAAACTCATAACTGTGATTCATGCTCTTAAGAGTTGGTGAAATTATGTTTTTAGGGAATGGTTTACCATTTATTCCAACCAAAAATATTAAGTTATATATTTTATCAAAAAGAATTAAATATTTGAAATTTGTTCTTGCTGGAATGACTGTAATCTTTTGATTTCGAAATTTCCTACACCTTGATGAAGGGGAATGTCATTGATGATTCCTTTATCATTAAACTTTTGACCAAATCCATGAAGGAATCATCAAAAGAGTAGAACATGATGGATTTTTTTTCATAGTTTCATTTAGGAGTCTTTGAGGAAGAGGATGATGTTTTCATATTAAGAATGGAATTGATATATTCTCTTCTTGAGGTGATTATTTAGGATCACCATATTGATTATTAATTATATAGAATTAGGGACTATCTTTATGGTGGGGAGATAATTAGTGTGTGGAAATTATCTTATGACGGAATCCTAGGTTTTCAAAATGATTTTATTATTCCTTTTCCATTAAAAAATGTTATAATGGGAGATTTCAATAATTTTTAATGGGTGAATCACCCTAGGACCCTAAATTGGTTTTAGGATATGTGATGATGATTCTAGTTGTATGTTTTGAGATGCGACATCACTTACTTTGATTCTCATTTTTATATATTTGATCAGGATAAAACCGAGCACCATAGATCTTTTTCTTTGCTTTAGCCACTTCTACTGCTGACTTGGAATTGGGATTATATCTCTATGGACTCCTTGTTTAGGTTTTCACATACCCCTTATGGAATACATTTTATACGGGTTATGATCGATCAGATGACCAAATCAGATCACTTCTTACCCATTCATGATACGACCAAATTTTAGGACATGGGACATCTATATGTGCATGCAATTTTTAGATTTCCTAGAATTACATCTGTTATAGTTTCTGATAGTAATCCTCAATTTAATTTTCACTTATTTTGATGCCTATAGAAGTTAATGGGATCTTAGGTGAGCTTGAGTATGGAATATCATCTGTGTATGGATGAAAAAATAGATTAAGCAATACATATTGAGGAGGAAAATATTTACACTTGTTTTCATGACTTTGGTGGATCTTTGGATATCCATTTGGTACTGGTTGGCTTCACATACCACAATAGCTAACAGTAACCTATTAAAAAAAATCCATTTTAGGCCTTATATTTCCATCCTTGTAAATATCAATTGTGTTGGTAAGATATTAATGAATGTCCTTTGGTTAGATTTAGTTTGGTCTAAGAGACAATGATAAATATTCATCTAATTTTCCATAGATTGATGAAGGAAAAAATCTGGTGAAAATATTATACTGACCATATTTGGTTACCATTGGGGTTTTTCAGTTGGTGACCAGGTGTTTTTGATATTTTCACCTCATTTGGACCATTGAATGTTTGGGAAATAGGGAAAATATGGACCATGGTTTGTGGGACCATTGGACATTGTTGATAATGTAGAGAAAGTGTCTTATAATTTATATCTTCCACCACACTTGATGGTGTTACATAGTTTTTTCTATATATTATAGCCTTTTAAGCTTCTTTCTAACCCATATCATGTCTTTATTTATGAGGATCTTGATGTTTAGCCTAATTTATCAATGACTGAGAATCCGTTTAGTATTTTCGATTCTATAAACAAATTTTTTTATTGGATGATGATACCTTTGGTCTATGTGTTAGGGAATCATAGTTACAATTCACATAATACATGGGATAATTATTCCTTTATGAGAAATAAGTGGTTTCATCTCATTGATATGGAATCTTTTTGACAGTATACCTGGGGAAGTAAAGTGTTAATAGAGGAGAGGTTTGAACATCATGTTACCTTATTTCTGATATTCCATGACCCTTATTTTTATCTCATTCAAGTTAGGTCTTGTTTTGGTGTCTTTTGAGATAATTTTGAATATTTTTAAAGTCCAAGGGTATATGCATGGTTGGTTCATTGTTAGGGTATACAATGTGGTTTGGCACAGGAAACCATACAACCAATGTTGAGCATGTAGATGGTGGTGAAAAGTTTTTGCAAAAATTACAACCATCCCCTCTAAAACATTTACTCGCATAAGAGAAAAACTTAACACCATTTTTTAGAGAATCATGATTAGGGATCAAAATTTGTCTAACCATGTGACCCTACCCATAAAACCATGCAGATTCGTATTAATTCACCCAATTTTTTTTATTAAAATACAAAACCACTAAAGTTTTACCTCTAATCACCTTATTTTGACCCTAAATTTAATCATTGGTCTTTTAACGATCTCAATAATTTATTTTAACTCTTCCATACCCATTTTTTGGAGAATCAAAACTCTTGTAATTATGTTCAATATCCTATGGGTTAGTGGATCTCCTCTCATTTGGTTTCTTCTAATATCTCTTTATCAGTTCCTTAAACAGTGATAGATCATCATGTTATTGATCAATCTAAACATTGTTTTTATGAATCGTTATTATAGTTCGTGTTTCTTTGCCTCTCTTACCTTTTTTATCCATTATCATTCCCTATTTCAAGCATTTTTTCATTGTGATATATTTATTTAAAGGTAGGTGTTTCTATAATAATTTTCCCTCTGATTGAATCCTTATATTTCATAATTTTATTGAAATTATTTTTTATTTAATTTAAATAAACTTATTTTAAAGTATTTTACGTGTGATTTGAAATGGCATGGATATTTTAAAAAATCAGAATTTAATGGAACAAAAATGTGGGGTGAATTTTTGAAAAAATATGGCTTGATTTTGAAATTTATTTCATCAATTTATTTGATGGTGAACCCTAAGAAAAAATGTATTAAAGTGATAAATAATTTTAAATCAAATGAATTGATGGAAACCTCTATTTTGGTATTGAAATTAGAAAGGCATGTTGAAAATTCTAAATTGGGTAATCATAATTTGAATTAATTTGGAATGTTGGATTTTCCAATGCTGGATTGAATGATTGTTTTAAGCACATGGTAGCTTTGGTAGTTACTGGTAACTAGGACAAGAACTCTAGGACCTTGACATTTTAGCAATGGATTTATTATGAAAACTAAATGATAAAAATTTATGGCATGAATTCACATGAAGGATCACCTTTGGGGGTGTATATGGACCATGCATATTTCCTGTTTGGGGTATAGTTTGATTTATATTTGTAAACCTATCTTGAGATTTGATCATTATTGAGATGTGTGAGGATCTTACTACTTGAACTTTTAAACATGTGGATTTTTACATCGTACTGTTATATTTTTACTTGAATACTCATTCCATTGATTATTGAACTGTTTTATTCATTCCAACTAATTTATTAAAAAAATTATATAAAATGGACTTTTAAGACAGTTTTTATACATCTCCCATCTCTTTTTTTTGTGAAATAATGTTTTGGTTTAAAATATGTGAATGTTATACCATTGATTGCTTCATTTTTAAATTAAATAATAGCTTGTTTTATTTTTCTTTCATTGATTTTGTAACACTTGAGGAGACCGTATATGTATTTATAGCTCATACCCTACGTTATTCTTTAGTAATTTGAAAATTTTCTAAAGACAAGTCTGAGAAAATGGAATGATCTACATTGATTTGGTGGGTGTAATTGATCCTCGGGAACTATGGAGTCTTGATGGTGACTAGTGGATAAATTTTATACTTTTTATAAATAATCTTTTGAGAATTTTTTCTAATTGATGTTGTTGTTTCTTTTTGGATGTTTAACTATCAGACCAGGTACTATTTTACCTATTTTCTTCAATTACATTCCCCTGTTAGATTGTTGATCATACTAACATGTATCTTTTTTGTTCCACTATTTTTTTGGAAAATATCATTCCTTATTTGATCCTATATAATTCTACGTGCTAGTCTCCAACCCATGGAGATTGGGAATGACATTTAGGCCATGTCAGAGTTTCCTTGTGAATAAAGATACCAGGGTACCTAAAATGGTTCATGAAAATGTCAGTTTGAAATAACTACATCACTACAACATTCAATAAGCACAAAACCAAACTACATTGGGGAGAGGGAGCTGGATATACAGAGTAATCATTTATCCATATCAAACACATCCTGTAAGATACCGACCTTCATACTAGGTATGTTTTGTTTAAATTTTGGTCTAATTACCTTAGTTTTTTGATAAAGAAATGATTCTCAATAATGTAAGGAGATTGGGGTGTTATCTAAGTGTTCAAGTCATGAAAATGTAGAAAAAATGGCCATCTGGTGTATGAAACATGGTTCGTTTATATTTTGGGTAAACTATGCACCATAACATAAGAGACTGTGCATCCCAAACCACATGGATAGAGGCAGGTGTATGAACACCACACAAATTTTGAAATCCTTCATGTGGCCTAGCCAAACCACGCATCCTAGCCCCCATTTAGATAGATGGTGCCACATTGTTGGTGCATGGTTTAGCCAACCATGTATCAAAACAATGAACCAATTAAAATTGAAATATTTTACCATTCCCCCATTAGGATTCAAGGATTGTTACCCAATTTTCTTCCCCATTCCTCCTCCAGTAGCTAAGTGTCCTAACCAAGTGCTCTGATTCTATCCAAGGGTGTTTCTACATTAATCATATGCTGTTTGATATCTATTTGGTTGTGTATAGAATATCTAGGTGAGTCTACCACTCATATTTATTCTATTTTTTGGAAGAACCATTGTGGGATGTTTTCTCTTATTGAAAATATCATATACCCTACTTTTTCTGGCGACTACATAGCACGGTGATGGAGGTTGTTTCTATTCGAATAAAGGGTCTAAGCTGGGTAAGCACTTATCTATGAGCTCAATGAAGGTGGTCTAAGTGATTTATCTCCATGTAATGAAATTTTTTATCTGTATAAATTTTGTTTCATCATTATTTCAAGCTTAATAAATGGTTATTAAATTTGGAATATTGAATTGGGACCCAAAATGATGTGAAAACCCCTTCAAGGAACCCAATGGGCCAAGTGGAGATTATGAGACTAGGCGTAAAGGTAACTAAATTGGTGTGTAATTTCCTTTAATATGGTAATATGGACTATTGGATGGGAATTAGTGGTTTTATGTTATAAAACATATTTTTGGTTATATGGAATGATGATGTGGCATAAAGGGTTTTTATGTATGGCTCGAATTAAAATATTAGAAGCCATGAGAAAGGTAAATAATGATTTTTTTTAAACTTTATATGTTATTAATTGGTCAAATGTGGTAGAAGATATTATGAATGAAAATTTTAGAATAATGGATTTCATTCTTACCATCAACCATTTAATGGTTAATTGTGTGAATCCTTGGTAATGGATATTGATTATATTTATGATGCGAGACATATTGTTCCAAACCCGTGTGTTAAGATGTCGGACATGGCATTTCATATCCTTGTTTTAGGATGGGTTGACACAGTATTTCTCATCCTAGGTTAAGAATGATGGGAATAACATCCCATACTTTTTTTTGTCAACATGATGATTTTTGAATAAATGTTTTGACATGGTTTTTGGACACTTGGAAAATAAAAAATTTTGTATTATGAAATTTAAGGAAAAGAAAAACGAATTTCCCCTTACCTTTTTTGTAAAATGTTAAACCCTAAGGTTTTTGGCTTATACTTTTGGAGCCTAAAGAACATATAGTTAACTGGTAATTGATTAGTTTAAAAAAAATTCCTTTATATATTAATTTTATTACCCATTCACACTCCTACATACAATATTTTTCAGAATGGATATTTATTTGGACCCCATTGGTTGTGGCCTAATGGGTTGTACTCACACATTGATTGGTATGTAGTTGGGTACCGAAGTACACTATATGGATGCAATTTAGAAAATGAGAAAGGGAATTATGATAGATGGTTAAATCTGGTTGGAGTATGGTTGAGTGGATATAAATGGTCTTAGGACCTGTAAAAATGATCATATTTAGTGAATCATTGTGGGTTTTATTTTGACACTTGGAACTAGAAGGGCATGATGTCTTTATTATATGTGTTTGTGGGAATTTACACAGTTTAAGGAATTGACTAGGTGATATATTCTTATATATTATAACATTGGTTACTGTTGATTTTGAATCCACTATTTTTATACTCTATTTAATAGGGAATAGTCTCTCAAGAAACCCCATTAGACCCACACTATTAGTCTACAACCTCTAGAGTATGGGGAGGCACACCTGAGGTCACATGGAACAACGACTTGAGTAAATAGTATTAGTGGAACTTCACTATATATGTTACAATGTGTTTTCAAAGCCTTTTTATTCTTTATTATCTTACTATTTTGGAAAGGTATAAATGACACTAATATGTGTAAGCCCTTGGAAATGATCTCGTTCATTGGAGTAACCAACCCATGTGTTAGGGAAAACCCATATTACCAAGGTGAGAGTGTTATTATAGATGTTTATTAATACAATTGGATGTTATTTCTCCTTGGTTTATACACTTGTTTTGTGATGTTATTTTTTTCTAGGGTTTTATTCATGGATCAAAATAGAATGAGGTTTTTATATCCATTTATCTTATTAGGTACTTAGGATTTATGTATCATTCATCATTTTATGAACTCGCAAAAATGATGGTTATCAGGGGCTTTTGGAAATACCAATGCATATACGGATTTCTTGCAGTTTTATGAAAGTAATTCCTAGTAAGAAAGTTAAAAAAATTTTGAATTGAAAAGTAAAATACCAAAATGGTCAAAATGGTTCATATTTCGGATTTTTTAATGGTTATAAAAGATTAAATATGTGAAAATGATTTTAGATGAGAGGATTGTATTTTTTTATCTTAGATTACCCTGAGTTAACCATTTTATCAGATAGGGATGGTTGAGTGATGTGATAGTACTATGGTAAGACCATTAAGATATGGTATATGGGGTATACTAATATGTCTAGTTGGGAATCAATATTTTTATATATCTGGAAATGAAATCTTATGTTCCCTAAAATTTGTGTTTTGATTTTAAAGAGATTCCACAAATTTTACATTTTTCTATGGGGTGATAGGAGAGAATTGTGAATAATTCACCTCCAGTAGTGGGATAAGAACCCCAATTGGTACTATGTAATAAGGGAAAAAGTGATTCGATGAGAACTATTTTTCTTTTGTGTAGCTTAGATATATGGACCCGGGATAGGCTGCACTAAGTATGTTTGATATAACGAGGGAACTCCAGCTACAAAACCCTATGACATTTGCCATAGAGGGTGGACCTAAGGCTACTGAGCTCTGGATTGAGTCTATCTAGACTATTTTAGATCATTTATAGACCCCACAAGAGAAAAGGTTATAGATGAAAGTATATTTATTGTGAGGACTAGTGGAGTGCTGATGAGATATTCCAGTCGTAGACTAGATGAATTAGGTTATGTTTTGAATGGAATTCCAGAAGAATTTGTTGGAGTATATATACCCAGATTCCCTAAGGTACGAAAAATTCACTAATATCATGAATTTAAGTGATGTAACTATTTTATTAATGGATTTTGATGTATGATTCATAGACATGTACTATTTTTTTTGATGTTGGTAAGAGATGAGAAGACAAATGATAAACATTTTTAGGATGATCTCCAGTGCAAGATTAAGTCACAATTGAATATCTTATGATTACAAATGTTTGTTGAGGTGGTAAATCAGACACTCATTCTAAGGGTAACTTGAAAGAGGCTTCTAGTGGTGGAATTAAAAGATCTATTTGGTAGTTTTGTGGTATGAATTTTCATAGTAGGAATCTTTTTCATGAGAGATTTAATTAAGGAAATGGTGGAAAAGGAAACCAAGGGAGTGAACCAGCCTCTCAGGGAAGTAGACTTGTGGTGCACATTGTGTGGAAGTCCAGGTCATATGCATGGTTAGTGTCTTCAACCACCATTAAAGGGATGAGGTTGCAGCCCGATGGATCATAATTTTTTGTAGGAACTATCAATGAATGGGTAGTGATGGAGTACCTATGATGATGTAGAGCATAAGAAGGGGGCATCCGACCCCATATCATTCTGTTAGTTGGAGTTCCACTAGACCTAAAATTTAGGGTGGAATATGTGGTACCTCTAGATAAATATATATGTTTTGATAGGGTACTATAATGTCAGGGACTCAGACTAGCTCTCAGGGTCGGGGAACACGATAGCTATATGATATTCAAACTACTTCTGATTTGTAGAAAATCAATACCATAGAATATTTGAGGCAATATTCTCATAGCTTCCACATTTTATAATTATTTTTTGATATAAGATATTATCACACTTTTATATATACTAGGTTTGGAGATGGTTTGTTTCTGGAGGTTGAGAATATGATTGGGGTAATTTCAATCAACATGTCGTTAGGAGTGCGGTCGGAGGGTATCTGATGATTTATGGAGTGTGCCCTTGAGTTTGGTGGGTACCATCTTATTTGGGACTTTTCATTCTTGAGATGTTTTTTACCTAATACTTGGAATAGACTAGTGGGTTACATAGAAGAATCACATCAACTATTGTTAATGGAGAGTGGGTTTCACATATCCTTAAGATGACATTTATATTCATCATAGGGAATGAAATATCTTGGTAAACTACTATAAATTAGAGCTTTATTAGCAATATAAAAAGGGGTATATCAACTCTATAGAAGCACTTATAATATGAGTGATTTTGAAGGGTTAGATCTAACTGTGCTCATAAAAAGATTTGATAAAGTCCCCCTTTAATGGAACTAAAAAAATCATAGATGAATGGGACCATTATGAGAGATTTTTTAGCACATTTAAATGGGGCCTTTGTCAATGATTTTTGTAGATCTATTTAAGGACCACTTTATCAATGCCTTTTTTTTCATTGATAAAGGCCCCCCAATAATAAAGGTTATAATTTTTTTTCTCACCATAGCCCCTCATTTTATGAATTCTTCCCTCCCCACCCCTTTATAAGAGCTTCCCCACCCCGTTATCTGCCCTTTAGATAACCCCACCCACCTGTGCGCGTCCTTGCCTCTATAGATTTTCAAACATGAGACCTATTGATTATAAACTAGCGACTTTTCCACTCCCCTATCGTGATTTTTTTCATTTTATGATATATCAATATATTTACATATATTTGATTAATTTTTTTATCCTTATGTTTATATATGGTGTATATATATATATTTAAATACACATATAAAACAATGAAAACAAATATAGATATGTCATATATATATATATGCATCTAAAATATAATTATATATGTTTATATTTATTTAAAAATATATAAATATATATAGGGTTTTTAGTACACACACACACATATATATAAACATTATATATTTATTAATTGCATATGTATATAAATATTCATGAAATATCATTTTAAATAAAATGGATATTATTTTTTATTTAGATAATATTTATATATTGAAAAATATATTTTAGATGTAAATATGTTTAATTATTTTTTTATAAAATTAAATTATTATTTGTGAATATATAAAAAATATGTATATATTGTTATATATTTGATTATAAATAACAGAAAATTATAAAGAAATGATTAATTTCCAAATCCATAATATTAGTATTAATGTTATCCTTGGAAATGAATTCAGTCCCCACTAAAAAAGGGAAACAAAACCCATCAAAGAAAGCAGAAAATCCATCGAATGTTAAAAGATTAAGGTACCCTGCCTAAAAACATAGTTTTGGAGGACTTCTATGCCTTTTGGGCCTCAAAAAACAATACAAAGGTTCACATCTATCATTAGGGGAATATATTTAATCACATACTTTGATTTGATATGTGGTAGATCCGAAAAAGTACCCAAGATCAAAAGTTATGGTGATTTGAAGTTTCAGTTACATTTTCAACTTAATTTAGATATTTTATTAATATTATGAATTTTTTTCATCAATTTGTTTTTAAATGACTATTACTAAATAATAATTAGAAAATTTTTAATTAAAAATATTTTTTATTATATTATAACCCATTCTAACTAAATATCTCTTATATTATGTGTAAAACCTATCTAGCATTATCTAAAATATATATTTAAAATATATATTATATTTTTATCAACATAAATATATTAATATATTAATATATTATATTTAATAACATATATATATTTTTTGATATATACCCTTTATCAGTGGTAGTTAAAAATCACTGATAAAGAGAGGGTCTTTTTCAATGCTTCTAAAAAACAACATATAAAGACCCACCTTTTTCAGTTCTTTTTGACATGTGCTGATAAAGCCCCCTACTATCAGCACTTTTTTAGAAGCACTAAATAAAGATCCTTTTTTATCTACTCGTTTTTACTAGCACTGATAAAGGTGGACTTTATCCGTTCTTTTTACAAGCACTGATAAAGGGAACCCTTTAGAAGTTTTTTACCGCTGGTAAATCTAAAATTGTGTGAGTTCATAGGACTAGTTGAAACTATTATTATTAATGTTTTACAAGTGTATCATGGTTACTTTCCCAAAAGTAGTTTACTGGTTTCAGGATGTTTTTCATGAGTTGTTTTCTAAATTTCCACATGAGTGAGAGGTTGAGTTTACGATTGACCTAATGAGAGATGCTGAGCTAGTTTCTATTCCACCATATTGAATTGCATCTGTAGAGCACCATGACATTAAGACTCAACTATAGGAGTTTAAGGATACAAGATTCATCCATCTGAGTATGTCACATTGGGGATATATAGTGTTGTTTTCTAATAAGGTGGATGGAACCTTATTCTTATGTGTTGATTATCAAAAATTAAACTGAATAAAGATTAAGAACTGTTATCCCCTTCCATCTAACGATGACCTTTTCAACTAGCTAAATGGTTTACATGCATTCTCCAAAATTGCTTTGAGAATACGGTATCATCAACTGAAGGTGAGACCATATGATATACCAAAGAATTCATTTAGAGGGTTGAATGGTTTGTTTGAGTATTTAATGATGCCTTTTAGGATTATGAATACAACTAACGTGTTTATGAATTTTATAAATATAATCTTCCACCCATACTTAGACCAAATTTTTAGTTTATTCATTGATGGAATTTTGGTTTACTCTCATACTCATGATGATCAAGACCAACATTTTAACATCATCCCATGTACACTAAGAGAGTATCATCTATATTCCAAGTTATCTATGTTTCATTTCTAGATCGATAAGGTACATTTCTTGGGCCACATCATCTCATAGTAAGGTGTGTCTGTAGACCCAAATAAGGTCTAAGAAGTTGTTTATTGGGAGCATCGTAAGATTTTTTTGATATCCAATGTTTTTTTGGTTTAGAGGGTTATTACATAAGACACATTAGAGACATTTATCCCTTGGTAGTGATAATCTTCTGCTTGACCAAGAAGGGAATAAGGTTTGAGTGGCCCAAAAGCAAGAAAGAATTCATTCTACAAGCAAATGATGCCACTACCAAAAATTAGTGCAATGGAAGAACATGATTTTATCAGTGCTAAATAGAAAACACTGATAAAAGGGGAATCTTTATAAATTCTAGATAAAATCACGGATAAAGAAAATTTTTTTCATGGCTAAAAAAGTGTGGTCAATGGTGTATGCTTTATTAGCACTTGTTTTAGAACTGATAAACATTGATCTATTTGAGCACTCTTTTTAGCACTCATAAATTTTTAATTATAAATATTATTAATATATATATAATTTTTATATTTATATTAACAAATAATATTTATTTTTATACATTAATTAAAAAACTCATGTTTATAATTAATATAATATGATATATTAGTATATATATTTTAATTACTCAAATATATATATATATATATATATTGTTAAAAAAAGTATTTATAAGATTATAAATAAATAAATATATATTTAAATAATTATAAAATTACCACAGTTTCTTTTAAATAATATATTTATTTATTATATTTATAATTATATATATAATTATATGTAACTAATTTTTGAATATATTTATTTATAATTATAATTAAAAATAAAAATAAAAAAATAAAAAAATAAAAAAATATTTTGAAAAATATATTCTCCAATGAATTGGATCGATATATATATATATATCATGAGATAATTATGAAATTCATGGAAATGATAGATGTTATTTATGTTCATATATTGATGTGGGAGTAAAATTGACACTATATTATGATATGTTTTTTTGTAGACATGATGGGTTGCTATGTTCTAACTGTTATGATTACCTGTATTATGATGAGATAAGCAAATGTTATGTATTCATGACTCATGAATGATAATTTATACATTATCACATGTTTTATTCAAACTTCCATATATGTGACAACTCATTTTTTAGGATTAATAGCATACTAGGTATGATTCATTGATGTTATACCCATGAAATTTCTAAGTTCTCTTAAATAATTATAAAGTTACTATTAATATATTTATATAATAAACATATTTATTATATTTATAATTATAAAAGTTTAATTATACATAAATTATTTTGAAATATATTTATCTATAATTATAATTATATGCAAAAAATATATATTCAAAAAATAATGAAATTATTATAATATATTTAAATATTAAATATAGTTATTGTATTTATAATTATATATGTTTATATATTGATATAAATATATATCATTATATAAATATACTAAAGTCGGTGTGTACCATAATTCATAATTATATAACGATATTTATATTTATTTAGTAATATTTTTGAATATATAAAAAATTAATTGTAATTATAATTATAAATATATATATATATATATATTTCAATAACTATAAAATTAAAAAAAATAAATTTATTATAATTTTATAAATAAATAAATATATATTAAATAAATAAATAAATAAATAAATAAATTTATTTATTTATAATTATAATTATATGTAAAGAAATAAATAAATTTATTTATAATTATAATTGTAAATGAATAAATATATATTTAAATAATTATAAAATTACAATAAATACATTTATTAAAATTTCATATATATATATATATATTAATTAATATACCTATAATCATATTAATAAATATATACAAGTATTTATAAATATATTTATGTATAATTTCAATCAGAAATAAATAAATTGTAAGAACTTTCTTTTTCACTCAAAGTATGGATCCTTTAAATTATTTGTCTAATTCACATTTATGGACCTAATGTGGATGCCTAATGAGATCATTAATGTCTTAGGGGTGTTCGGGGGTTGTTCAGATCCTGAAACCCATATTTTTTGGGAAATATGGCCCTATTGCACAGTTAGAGTAAACAATGCTGGTTGGGTGCACAGTTAGATCTAACTGTGTGGATGGTCTATATTTTCGGGAAGAGCCATATTTCATGGTTGTAGCATGGTTTCTTAAACAATGTAGACTAACCATGCATGTGCACGTCTTCTCTAGGTACTCATTCATGGTTTTCACATAGTTTGGGAAACTGTGCCCAAACTAATTTTTGATTAATTTTACCTTTTTCCCTTAATGATCTAATTAATCCTTCCTTAAAACCTAAATTGATATCTAGTGAGATGAACCTTTATTTTCTCATATTTTAATGTTTTTTAAGTCATGATGTAGGGATCAAGATACCACCTTCATCTGGGATCCATTCATGTTTTTTTGTCACATTGGATGCACAAAAGTATGTATATGAGTCCTTTTGAGCCGTTCTTCATATCTCTTGTTCTCAACCTAGTTATCAAGGGGTCAGTGTTTTTAATCTTTCCCAGATCTAATCTATTAAAATCCAAATTATAGGCTAATACTGGATGAGGAGAGTCAAACAATTCTATGGGGGATGGTCTATAACTCATCCCTCAAGTTCGTTGATTCTAGAATTGTGGTTTGGGGTCCACCGATTTCATCAGGTTCTATTCCTTGAATTTATATTCCATTCCTATAATCATTAGAACTATATGATTATTCTATTTCCAAATATGTGACTAGTTGTCAGTGGTTATGCCCACAACCGTTTCCATTCTATGTAGGGTGTTTTTGTCATAATTTTCATTTTATTATTTTGACAGATTTTAGAAACCATTCAGGTGTTTCATGGACTAGAATTTATAAGGGTAGGTTTTTATATATTAAATAGATTGATTTAAATTGAGAATTTAATAATGAAATTACCATGTATTATCACCACTTGACCCATCTAATTTACATGATTTAATTTTATAATTAAATGTGAAATGGAAATTGGATGATATACTAGGTATATAACATGAAATCTTTAAATGTAATTGAGTAATAGGTTATATGTTTGTAGAACCCCTTATCATGTTAATGGAAGGTATATGAGTGAACATGACTCTTGAAAATTCCGTAAATGGATTAAATGAATGGTTACATTCTACTTGGACTTGTCACACCAATGAAAGGCTAAGCTTGAACCAAATGGACTTATTAATTAATTAAGACATGATTAAATGGTTGAATGCTACTTGGACTTGTCACACCAATGAAAGGCAAGGATTGAATCAAATGAACTTATTGATTAATTAAGACATTATTAAAGGGTTTCATGCTTAGTTATCCTTATCACACTAATGAAAGGTAAGGGCGTGAACCTTATGAAAAATTATAATAAATCATTATCAAGTAGGAGTGTTCTGACTGAGCTCACCTTGGATTCCAAAGGGAATGCCTGGAGCACTCAGGAATGCCATTTCAATTCAAGGATGTAGCATTATTTGGTTGAGAACTACTTGGATCTCGATCCTTGTTTTACTATGGATGTCTAATATGACACCGTTGGATCCCTTATATAATATTACAGGATTCTTTGGATACACTCCTTGGATCTAGCTCGACAAGTAGGTTCCATGGTTGAAGCCCATCAGGCCTAGTCATTTCATAGCCCTGTTTAACCATGGATAAACTCCTTAGACTTAGTTAACATCTTATTGTGGAATTAATTGGAATAATATATTTTGATTATATTCTCACCCTTACCTAGGATATACTCATTACTGAGTTAGATACCCTTGAGGTCTTTGTTTCCTTGGTAATAACTTTTGAACATCATTATTGAATATCATTACAGGTTGCCTTGTTATATCTTATAACAATAACTATTTCTATCATGTGAGTTAATTATAATATAGAAATAATCAAATAACAAACATGTTACATCTTCATAAACTACCTAAGGGATGAAGTAGGTACTTGGATATTTAGTTACATTGTTCTGCATTAATTTTTATTTGATGGCTGGCACACTGTTACATTTCCATTACAAGATCCATATGTTATCGTCACCATTAGTGGTGGCCTACTAAGATTCATCTTAGACCCACTCTGGGCACCGTTTGGTACCAAAGGATGACTACATTATTTAAAATGTTGATACGGGGA
This sequence comes from Viscum album, assembly GCA_963277665.1. Classification (NCBI taxonomy): domain Eukaryota; kingdom Viridiplantae; phylum Streptophyta; class Magnoliopsida; order Santalales; family Viscaceae; genus Viscum; species Viscum album. Next base: position 2,120,820,308 of record OY728163.1, read on the forward strand.
TGCATGTAGCTTCGAAGACTTGATTGGCAACTGTTTAGGATGGAGCTCGATAAAAGATGATCGAGCCAGAGCTTAGGATTCATGGGATAGTTTTTTTATTTTTTTTATAATATTATGGAACATGTTATTCTTACCAATTTGTATACATGTTTTCTAGATTACTAGATACATGAAATATCATCATTAGTTTTTGTTTGTTATTACATTTGGTTTAGTTATTGTTATTGTAGTCTCTATTTCCATTGAGCCTTCTATTTACTGATATTTATTCTACTATTTACCTCTATTTATTTTATTGTTTTATTCTATAATATGGTAATGCAGGCCTATTCTCCCCACAGACACTCCATAAACCCTCACTTCAAGTTGGAATCCTCTAGATTTTGGGGAGATGCGCTTGAGGCCTCGTGGCCCACTATGCTCAGGGCACCGATTATGTGGAATTCGGGTCCAGGACATCACAATGTGGTATCAGAGGGTGTTTATTTCTTGATTTAATTTTTGGAGATAATATATTAGATATTAAGAATGCTATGGGGCCTGGTCATAATTCGCACTTTGGCGTCATGAAACCTGGTTCATTGTAAAACCCAAGTTTCCCAAAATATAATTTCTGTTGTATTTTTTCTATTAAATTTTACATTATTTCAATTTTGGGTGACACATATGTTGTGTTTGGGTTATTAATGTTACTTTCATTGAGTATTTCTTTCATCGTTGGTCTGATTAGACGAGTTCATGGATAAAAGTTCATGCATCATTATAGGCGCCTATAATTCACATGTCATGCATATTTCCATGCCTAATATGTGAATTTCACTACTTTCATTACTTGATAGGCCTGTGATTGTTGAGTGATGTTATGATTGTTAACTTATGCTTCTGATATTCCTTGGTATCGATTGGCTGATTACCTATGATGTATATAGTCCCCCATGGGTTTAGATGAGTAATTTATCATGTCAATCCATCATTATATAAGTAAATGGGTTTCATTTTTAGTTATAAGGCTTATGGGTTTGATTCAATAGGAATGATGGTCCATTTCAAATGAATTTTGATACATGTTATAATAAAATGCAAACATAAAAGTGGAATGGTTGAACATATTGATCCTAAACATTCATTATTATGAAAGGTAAATGAGTGAACCTAGTAATTAAATTTTAAATGTAACAAAATGATTTCCATTAAATGATGTGGTAAGGTACTATTGACCCTTCATCTAATAAAAAACATGAAACTTATGACTAATCAATTACCGATACCCGAACATCTAAAAATATAGTTCAAATTATATGCATTGGGTAGTGAGTGTACATATGTTAATCATCCAATATTGATTCTATCTATATGATTATATTTTTTTAATGCATATTCTTTGCATTTTTAGACCAATTCCACCACGATGGCATCATGTTATACGCTAAGAAGGTGGTGATGCCCATGGTCTGGAGATAGCTTGATTTGAGCCATTAGTATTACCTCTAGGAGTTCCAGTTAAGGAACCACCTTCTATACCTGATCTGGGAATTGAAACCCAATTTCATGATAGTTTTATACATCTGATATAATCCAGGCATGGTGCTTGACGAGCTGCACCTATGATGGATGATCTAACTTGTGAGTTCTAACTACAACATCATACCAAATTTCTAGGGTATGACGGTCTATAGGCTATTGAGCCTTAGATAAAGGTTGCTCTATCTATCTTGGAGCATCTGGAGACTCCTCCACAATGGAGGGAAACACTTTCTACTTACATGATGCATGATTCATCCAAGCATTAATGGGCTATGATTACCCAGGCTGTTCGTCACCAGGGCATGTTATTGGTTGATTTCTAGACTGCCTTCTATGATCAGTTCCTTCCTCATACATTGATAGTGTATAGATCATGATATTTCATGAACCTTGAGTAGGGTTCTATGTCAGTTATAGGTTATTCAACATGTTTCACTGAGTTAGAGTTCTTTGCATCACTTCTGGCCAATGATGATATTTTGTATCTTAGATTCTTTGAGGATGGGGTTGTGTACACCATCCATTCATGGGTGAATGTCTTTTTTCTACTTACTTTTTTTGAGATAGTCAATCAGGATCTTAATATTTAGCATGACCCGAGGGACGATAATAGAGTTGGGCATAGAGGATCAGTATTTTCATAGACCAATAGTTCACCTAGTTGTAGGAAACATCCCCTCAAGGTTTCTCCTCAGGATAGTGATAACCAGAGTACCCATTCTAATAACTCAATGTTGTGGCATAAGTGCAAGAAAAATGGGAATCCAAAGCCTTACTATGATAGAGACCCACTGGAGTTCCAGGCTTGTAGCTGCATGGTGCATCATTAGCATTTCTACATAACCTTTTAACTAGCTTCAAGTGGAAAAGGATTAGTGCCAACTCCACTTTCAAGAATGGGTTCTTTTGTGATGTGATAGGTGGGGGTTTGAATAACACCGATAAGACTGTCTGAGGAGGAGGTCGGGGCTATGGTTCCAACAATCTGATCACCAACAACATCAATAGAGAAGTTTTGACTATGGCGGTCAAGCTGTTTCATAGGACCATGGATCATGCTATTTGTTTGCACTACAATTGATACCTGAGGGTCAGGCTGCAATACCATCTACACTATGAAGTACTATTTTAGTGGCATCGCAATAGTATCTTATTTATTAGATATGGGTGATTTGAAATCCTTTATATCTATATCTATCGTGGAATGTCTTGGAATAAAGATAAAATATTACTGCGGTGTAATGACCCTTGATACACCATTAGAAGTGTGGTTAGAGGGAATAATATAGTGTAGGGACTCTTACCTTGAGGTATAAAGATACCCTTTATTATTAAACCTCTTAATTATCAATGTGACAAAGTTTTATTTCGTTATCAGAATGGATTGTTTGGTTCAGTACCACACCTTTTCAGACTGCAATCGCCACATGGTATCTTTTACATCAATAAAGGGTAGTAGTTATATAGATAAGGGTGAGTGGGATGTCTAGGATGGTAGATTAGGAATATAGAATCCTGTTAATGGTAGAGTGACCACCCATATTTAAAATATCTTCATGAAGGATCATGGTTTATATCAATCTAATTTCCCTCGAGTAGTGGATTATTTGAGGGATGTAATACTTGATGTTTTTTCTGGATTACCTCCATAGATATAGGTAGATGCTACAATAAATATTGTTCTAGGAGAATATCCAAGGTCCATTACTCCATATAGGATGGAATAAATGGTGATATAGAAGATCAAGTAGTAGTTAGAGGATCTAGATGTCAGTTTTTTAACTGGCTGATACATCCTCTTGGGGTTCGCCCATGATTTTCACCAAGAAGGAAGATGGAAACCTATGTTTTTCCATGTACTATAGATGATTGAACCAGAATAAGATTGAGAACTGATATCCACTAACTCAAATAGATGATCACATTGACTAGATCGGAGGAGCTAGGGTATTCTCTAAGATCGACCTGAGATCATTTTATCATCAGGTGCAATTCAAAATATCATACATACCTTTTAAAACATTCCAAAGAAGGTATGGTCTGTATGAGTATCTTTTTATACCATTCATTATTATGAATATTCATGCCATTTTATTGGATCTAATGAATAGGGGGTTTTCATCATTATCTAGATTCTTTTTTCATGGTCTTTGTGGATGACACCTTGGTGTATTCTCATACACATAACAACCTTTCTAATCTTCTTGAGATTGATCTGAGTAAACCGAGAGAGAGTCATATTTATTGAAATATTTATAAATTCCACTTCTGTATTGACAAGGTTCATTTATTGGGTCATATTATCACTTAATCTGTAGTCTATTTAGACCTAGAGAAGGTGAGTGATGTAGTTTCCTAAGAGCAGCCAAAGTATTTGTTGGATATAAAGTGTTTCATGGGGCTGGATGGATATTACAAGAAATTCATATATGACATATAAATAATTTATTCACCTCTCAATAGTCTTATAATTAAGGGTTTCAAGTTCATATGTTCATAAGAGTGTGAGAAGGCCTTTCAGGATCTGAAAGGGAGGCTTGTCCTAGCACCTCTTCTTTTCCTGCCAGACCTTGGAAGTGGTTATACCATATTTTTTAATTCATTAGAAATTATCCTAGGAGTATTTACGATGCAATAATATAGAGTCTTTGTGTATGATTCATGGATGTTGAGTCCTCAGGAGATAAATTACCTGACACACGACCTTGAGCTAGAACTAGTTGTCCATTCCTTATGTTGATAGAGAAATTATCTATTAGGTGAGCGCTTTGTGGTGTGCAAAAACCATAAGAACCTAAAATATATCTTTTCAAAGTGTAACTTAAAGTACAAACATTGGATATGGGTCTAATATCTACAATAATTAGATTTTTATCTTTCCAATACGCATGAGAATGGAAATGTAGTCACTAATGTGCTAAGTAAAAAGGCTAATGCACTGGCCATGAGAGAATCCAGTGTTGAATAGAAATTAATGGACCTATTCTCTAAGATGAATCTATAGTTTCAAGATCGACATGAGTATCCTTGCTTCTCATTCTTTACAATTACCTATTCCCTCCATGGGAGGGAAATGGTTGGAAAATATTTAGATCCAAATGGCATGGTTCTCTGTGAGAGTATATTAGGAGCAGACCCACCTTTGGATTGTTATATTGATAGATACAACATCCTATGTATTGATGGTTGTGTATGGGTTTCTATAAATATGAGAGAAGAGTTAATGCCTGAGTATCACTCTTCTCATTGGGTGGTTGATCCAAGAATATCCATAGTGTATTATGATATACAATGCCAGTAGTGGTGGAATGAGATGAAATGTTAGATAGCTAGCATTATCACCAGGTGTTCCAATTGAAAATAGGTGATGGAAAACACCAAAGACATGAAGGATTGTCACATCCACTTCTAGTCCTGGAATGAAAGTTGTATGATGTTTCCTTGGACATTTTAGTAGTGTTACCTAAGTCACCTAGAGGTAGAGAAGTAGTATGGGTTGTCATTGAATGATCGACGAATGTGTCTCACTTCATTCCTATTCACGAGTATTTCTCTATGGATGATATGGGAAGAATGTATGTCATAAGATCATATGACTACATAGGGTCCATCATACTATCATTTCAGATAGGGTTTCTCATTTCATATCACAGTTCTGGTAGGGTTTGTAGAAATCTATGGGTACACAGCTACTTCTAAGAACATCCTTTCACCCTAAGACCGATAGAAAATCAGAATGGACAACACAGGTTTTTGAGGAAAAGATTTGAGCATGTGTCCTTGATTTATACAGTTCTTGGGATAATAATATCCCTCTCATCATGTTCTTCTATAATAATTTATATCAGAATACAATTCAGATGGCTCCTTTTGAGGCCATATATGGTAGGCCGTGCCGTTCACCCTTTTTCTAGATAGGGTCATGTGAGGAAGCCCTACCAAGTCCTCATCTCGTATAGGAGACTTCAGAGTAGGTTCATATGATCAGGAAGCATATAACCACTTCTCAATATATAAATAAATCTTTTGCTGATCGCTATTGCCTACCTAGGTAGTTTGAGGTCGGGGATTGTGTCTTGAATCGGGTATCACCCATGCTAGGGAACATATGGTTACAAAAGCAAGTTAAGATATTTCCTCATTATCCATGACTATTAGATATTCTAGAGAAAGTTGGGATAGTATCCTATCAGTTTCTACTACCTCATAGGTATCCATCCATGCATGAAGTATTTTATGTTTCACAACTTCACCAATAGCATGCGGAACCATATCTTACCTTTAATCCTAAGTAAGTTTCATTAGATGTCGATTTAACATTCTAGGAGTATCCAATACGCATCATTGATTAGAGAATGAAGGCTCTCTGAGGTGGGTCTATCCCTCTAATACAAGTTCTATGGAATCAAGACCAAGTGAAGGAAGATACATGGGAGAAGAAATCCAAAATACATGACTAGTGGATAGAGTTGTTCTGAAACACTATTTAACCACACATGGATGGTGAAATCAGGGAAGAATTATTTTATAGGGGGATAATATAAGAACCCAGGTTTTCACTTAGGTATGGATCCTCTAAATTTTTGTTATAATTCACTTTAATGGACAAAGAGTGGATTCCCAATGAGTTTACAAAGGTCTAAGGATTTTCCTGGGCTTGTTCAGATCTTGAAACCCATATTTTTAAAAAATATGGCTCTATCGAATGATTAGAGTAAACCATTCTAATAGGGTGTATAGTAATATATAAACGTGATGATGGTCTGCATTTTTAGGCAGAGCCATATCGCACAGTTGGAGCACAATTTCCTAAACTATGTAGACTAATCATGCAAGTGGCCTTATTCTCCTGGTACCCATGAATGTTTTTTTTCATGATTAGTTAAAACCATGTGGCCAAACCATAAACATGACAATATTTTTTGTAATTTTACCTTTTTTCCCTTAATGATCCAATTAACCCTTCTACCATAATTCAATTTCTAGCTAGATGATCCTCCATTTTCTCCCATTTTGAATTTTTTGAATTCCAACCCTAGGGTTAAAGATATCTTATTAATCTGGGTTCCGTTTGAGCTTCCATTTTTCACATTGGGCGTGCAATGGTATGAACTTGAGTCCTATTGAGTTGTTCTTAATCTCTCTTACTCTCGATCTAGTTATCGAGGTGAAATAGTTTTTTCTCTTTCTCAGATATAATCCATTAAAAGATGAATTAGAGGCTAATACTGGATGAGTATAGACATACAATCCTATGGTATGTGGTATATAAATCATACCTCAAGATCGTTGATTTTATAATGGTCATGTGGGTCCTGCATATTTTATTGGGTGTCGTTTATTGAATTTATATTCCATGATTATATTAATCAAAAACCGTATCGTTATCCATTTACAAATATCTAATTAGTTGTTAGTGGTTATGCCCACAACCACTTCTATTTCATGTGGGATTTTTTTCATTTTATTTTTCTTTTAGTCTTTTAACACATTTGAGCCACTTTTCGGGTGTGCCTTGGCTTGACCTTTCTAGGAATAATATTTTGTATCAAATGGCATGATTTAAAATGTGAATTGAATAATGGGAAGTACCATGTATGCTCCCCACTTGACTCGTGTAAGGTATTAAGTTCAAGTTTACAATTAAATGTGAAATTGAAATTGGAAAGTATATTATTTATATGACTTAACCATTTAAAATGCGATTGAATAATAGTCTACATGTTTGTATCACCCATTAAAATTTTAATGGAAGGTAGAGGAGTGAACCTTTACCCCTAAAAGTTCCTTAAATGGATTAAATGAATGGTTTAATGTTACATGGAATTGTCACACTAATGAAAGGAAAGGCTTGACCCAAATGGACTTGTTGATTAATTGAGACATGATTAAATGGTTTCATGCAACTTGGTCTTGTCACACTAATGAATGGAAAGGCGTCAACCAAATGGACTTATTGATTAATTAGGACACGATTAAAGGGTTTCAATCTCAATTATCCTTGTCAAAATAATGAATGTTAATGGATTGAGACTTAGGAAATATTATATGACATCACTAACAAATAAAAGTGACATGACTTGATCTTTTAATGGATTCCATAGGGAATTTGTTGAGCACTCGGGAACCCCATTCTGATTCAAGGACGTGAATTTCTTTGGTTGAGACCCATATGGATCCCAATCATTTCCTAACATTGGATTCACAATATGAAACATTAGGATCCATTTAATAATATTATAGGATGCCTTGGATACACAACTTGAATCTAACACTAACAAGTCTGTGCCATGGTTAAATCCCATTAGGACAGGGCTAGATAGCAGATGACTGAGCTGGAGCTCGAGATTCTTGGGATATTCTTTTACTTTTCTTTTAAACTTTTATCTAACATGTTATGATTTTTACATTGTATCCACGTTTTCTATTCGACTAGATACATGAAATATCATAACTAGTTTTTGTATCTTATTATAGTTGATTTAGTTATTGTTTCTATTGTATCTATTTCTTCTCTTCCTTCAGTTTACTTATATTTCTTTCAAAATTTACGTCTATTTATATTATTCCACTATGCTACACTCTGGTAAATAAGGAATAGTCTCACCACAGAGACACCATAAGCCCTCACTGCTAGTCAACAGCCTCTGGCATTTGGGGGATATGCTTGATGGCATGTGGCACACCCAGCTCAGGGCACCCATTAAGTAGAATCTGTGTCTAGGATGTTAGATAAATAAATAATTATTTATAATTATTATTATAAATAGATTAATATATTTATTTATAATTATAATTATAAATAATTAAATAAATAAATTTCATTAAATAAAAAATATAAAAAATATCTTTATAATATTTTGAATTTTATTAATATATATAGTTATATAAATATATACAAGTATTTATAAATACATGGAAAATTAAAGCAATATATATAATAATATAAATAAATTATTAAGATTATACCTATATCGATTATTTTTTTTATCACCGATAAAGATACCCCTTTATCAAAAATAAAAAAGTGATAATTAAATGTGTCTTTATCCATGATTGAATTTTTGCACTGATAAAGACACATTTAATAAACCCTTTTTTAGCACTGATAAAGGTTAGATTTATCAACTCTTTCTATTTTAACATCAATAAAACCAAAATTTATAAGAATTTTTTAGAATGAATTGAAAACATCCATTTATGATATTATAAATTGAACCCTAGCATAACCCTACCACAGTTGGTGCCTCATTCTTTCATAGAAATAGATATCTATTGCCGCTACCGCCAGACCCAACTGCTTTTATCGGTCAAATTTTCATTGAATCAATCTATAGAAATGTAATTTATATGTGGATTTATCTCATTTATTCCACCTGAAACACTATTTTTTTGAGTCACAGCTCGCCTGCAAGAATCTCCAATTATTTTTCAAGAATTAAATGAATAAATCCCATCCTTAATATATATGGTTTGAGTAAGAGACTCAAATTTTCCTCCTTCTATTTTCATCACTTTATTGGCACCCTAGCATCAAATATATTAGAAATTTTATCACTAAAGACACTATTTTGGGGTCGAAGGTTTTTGAAAGTGGTTTACAAGACCATTTCCCATTTAGATTTTGTTTTTTGTCTTAAATCTTGTCATACCCATTTTTTTCAACCATGACATATAGTGTCTGAGGAGATTCATACATTTAAGGAATCGTGGAATAGGAAGTGTCACTCTATCTGAACGGCTAGGACTATTCCTACTCCTACATGGACCAACAATTCCCAAAACTAGTCTTAAATTTTGAATTTATAGTCATTTCAATTGTTCAGATCATTTTCCTTAGAACAAATTTGATCAGGGTGAATAAATTTCATCCGAGCATTTGAAAGAATAACCTAAGTAGTATTGTTTCTATCATTTTGACATGTAGTCCTTGTCATGCCATTTTCACTTATGTATTAGTTTCCTATTTTCATTTATCCTCATTTACAATGATTTCACATGTGTTATATATGTGTAATTATTCTCATTTTCATGATTTCCTATATTTATTCATTCATTTTCATGTCATATTAGGGTATATCTCTTTTTATGGTTTTAATTTAAATAGACATTTGTAGTATGTAATGTATGGTGAATATATGGCGTGTGTGACATTAAGTAAAACTCATTTATGGATATTATAGAACTCTCATTTGACATAATATCACCAATTAGATTCTTATAATATTCCAAGAAATATATATATGAATGTGATTGTGATTTATAATAGAAAGTTGGATTATACATACGATTACAAAGTATAACTTTTTTTATTACAAATATTTTGATAATGAAAAAAACTAAAAAATATCACATATAATTTAGTAGATCAATAATTAAATTTGAAAAATTTCTAAAAGTATTATTTGTTTCATTATTATAAATCTTGTGAAATTTTAAATTTAAATATATATTGAGGGATCAATAAAATTAATTACAAAATTTCAATTATGAAAATCATTAAAAATATAATTTATATTTTAATTTATAATTCACTCATGTATTTTATATATTTCATTTCCAATATCACTCTCTCTATAGAAGTGCTTGAATTTTTTTTTGAAGGATGGAAATTTAGTATATAAAATATTTTTAATTTATAATTATTAATAATTATATAGTGTTCAATTACAATGAATATATTTTAATTATACATAATTGATAGAAAAATCATATTATACCAAATGTAGTAATTGTTCCCAACAGGTTTTATATTAAAATATTTTATATGCATCAAATAAGGAAAAAAATTAATAAATAATCTACGGACCCTCTATCATATTTTTTGGTTTAAAAAATTATAGGAATCACTAAAAATGCATGGTATGGGAATATATTTTTACATATTCAAAATGATTCACATTTATAAATATATAGTTAATAATATTTTATATTTATATACTTTTATAAATTTTATAGTATATCTTATTATATTAATATAACATAATAACAGATTTTTATTAAATATGTTTAAATTCATTTGTTTTATTAATTTATAAATTTATAAAATTTTATTTATTTTATATTGAATCATATTTAATATATATATTTTTAATATAACATTTTACTAATTTTTTATAATTTTATAGTTGTCTGTATTTATAAATTAATATACAACAATAGTTTTATTCATTATAATATATTATACTTTTATACATTCATAAATTTTAATTTTATATATTATAATTTTATACTTTTATAATTTTTATAAAACTATATACCTCTATAAATAACGTATACTTTTATAACATATATATACTTTTATAGAGTTTATAAATTTATGTAAATTTATATATTATGTATATTTATTTTAAATATATAATTTTTTAAAAATTATAAACAATCACATAATTCTATATATGTATATAATTTTTTATACTAATATAAATATATATACATTTTTAATACTTACTTTTATAAAAATATACTTTTTTTTCAATTTATCAACAGTTTAATACTTTTAAACTTTCATAAAATTTATTTATAAAAATTCTACTTTTATATTTTTATAAATTTATAATAAGATTATTATTTTTTCAATATTTTAATTTGGATAATAAGAGTTATTTTAATATACACAATATTTTATGTTTTAAATACTAATGGAAAAAAGTTGGATGCATGCTTTCAATTGAGTGTTGAGTGAGTTTGGAAAAGTAGCTTTGTTTTTTTTTTGGAATTATATCCAACAATGTATCTAAGGGGGATCTTATTCAATTCATTTCAATAATTTCCATGGTAGAATATGATTTACTCATAAAGGTTGATGTCCATATTTATATTATCATATTAACTTTCAGATACCACCTAGATACACAAAATTTCAACTCCTATATATTATAGAATGATAATAACACCATGGAAAGAGCCTGCCACTAACTCTACCAAACCCATATGATATCCATCATGGACTCACTCCCCCCAAAGGTTAATTATTATTTAACCCCATTTTAAGCCCAAAACCTACTTTGAATCCAACATCACCTATATAGATTAAATTAGGCGATTCATCCTCAACTACATATTCACTCAGATTTGGATTTAGATTCTAAGGGGATGAGTCTTAGAGAAAAAATGAAATATTAACTATCATCATCATTAGATACATCCAAAAAATAGTTATTATTTCATTTTTTTGTCTAACACTCATCCGCCATATCTTCTGGATGAATTTAGTGGATAACATATAGCACCAGTAAAGTAATTATTTTCCTAAATTCAATTACCTATTTTCATCAAATCATGATGAAATTATTTGAAACATTAAAATGTTGGATTCCAATTATTTTAAAGGCCCGTTTTGGGGTATTTATTTTGTTAAATATTAATATTTATATATCAAGTAAGAAGGATAGGAATAAAAAATGGATGGATTCCAATAATATAACAAAAGACCACGAATATGGGTTGAAATAGTTCATCAAGATTGAAAAATATCATGCATATGACCCTTATCAAATCCTTTGTCCATGTTTAAGCTGTTATTATTCAATACTAATTAGTCTAGAGGTGTTAGTAGAATAATTGATATGTCACAGAATATAACAAAGTTATAAATGTTTTTATAAACATGGGGGAAAATTAAAATTATCTGGTGATTGAGATAGAACAATGTTTTATGGATCATTATCTAATATGATTACAAGAGTGTAAAATGAAGAAGATCATATCGAGGATGTGATTAAAAGTTTGAATGATGATGAAGATCATACTACAGAAATGATAATAATTTTTGAAGATGAACACTGTTATTATCCAAAATTGGTTGGGAAGTTGAAGAGTTTTCCAAATATGACATTTTATGTTGCTTTCACTAAATATACAACATTTTTATCCATATTTTATCTGTATAATTTAAAATCTATAAATGAATAGAGTGATGCTAGTTTTACTAAACTACTTTATATCTTTAATGATATGGTACTAGAAGATAATGATCTACCTATCTAAATATATAATGCTAAAAGAAATTATTTTCAATAGGTATGATCTATGAATTAATACATGCCTATCCAAATGATTTTATACTATTTCTTAAGGACAAAAAATCACTTAAATAATTCCCAAATTCTGGTTCTTCTTGATATAAGAATGATTAGTAGTGTCCAATGAAATTTATATGGTACTTTCCAATCATTCCATGGTTTATGTGCCCATATGGGAGTGAGGAGACTGCAATACAATTGACATGGAACACAGATTCCAGAAATAAATATTGGAAAATTTCTCACCCGACAGAATATCCTTAGTGGAGGATAATTGATTATGAGTATCCAGAATTAAGAACTAATCCAAGAAACCTTTGTTCAGTGGTATCCACAAATATAGTTAATCATTTTGGTTTTTAGATCAAAACTCATAGTATGTGGCCATTTATGTTAGTATGTTACAAATTTCCACCAAGTTTATGTATGAAACAAAAATAAATTATATTATCGATGCTGATATCAGTACAAAGAAAACTGGGTAATGATATTTATGTTTATTTGGACCCGTTTATTAAAGATTTTAAATTATTATTTGGTTCAAGTGTTACATTTTATGATTCTTATAGAAAAGAATATTTCATGTTGAGATACATGCGGTATAGGAAAATAACATACCTTCCTACTTATGGAAATTTGTTGAGATATAAAATTAAAGGATCTCAAGGGTGTCGTATTTGAGAACAAGGTACACAATCAATTATGTTGAAACACTCACCAAAGACTGTGTTTCTAGGACATCATATATTTCTAACCTGACGACATAAGTACTGATGTTGGATGAAATTATTCAATATATGTTCAGTATAACATACAACACCATATCCAATAACAGGTTATCAAATATAGGTGAATTTAAAATATGTGGGAATTTTTTAGGTAAACCTTTTTAAAAAAACCTTATAAAAACTAGTTGAGAAAAAATATCATTTTTTTGAAATAACATACTAGAATTGATTATACGTAAGAAATATTCTTAATATAATGCACGTTGAAAAACTATATGGGATATAGTCATTGGAACATTACTAAATTAACCTGAAAAAATAATGAATGAAATCAAGGATAGGTTGGAAATGATTGATAGTGGAATACCAGAAGAGTTGGTGCCAATACAGAGTGAAAACAAACTTTTCTTCCTCCATCTGTTTACAATAATTCTAGGTATGAGATATATCAGTTTTAAAACTCCATGAATGATGTAAATATTCTTTATGGGTATTAATTGGCCATCATGAATATTGTTTCATTTACTTATTTAAAGTTAAAGGTTATGAAATTACATGACTATAATGTTTTGAAGAAAGATCTAATTCATGTAGATTTACATTTAATTTTTTCCAAGAATGTATATCATAGATTAACCAAGATCTATTTTTTTTCTAATCTATATGATGAAATCCTATAGACTCGATGAAATATCCAAATATGGAAGGGAAAATTGTCATCATAATATGTGTATTAGAAATTTTTTTTCCAGCTAGTATTCACTAATATGATGGTTTACTTGATGGTTCACTTGGTGGGAGAGAATTGACTATGTGGTCCTATAAATAATATATGGATATACCCCATTTAATGATATATATTGAATTTGAAAGGGTATGTCAAAAACAAAATACATCCAGAGGGTTTTATTGTGGAGCGATATATTGGAGAGGAAGTAATTAAATTCTGTATAGACTATTATCCAACGTGGAGTGTATTCATCCACCGAAATCTCATCACATTGGGCGGTTTGTGGGTTATGAAATTTTAGGAAGAGATGTTGTCACAATAATTATTATAAACTAGGATCTATCCCACCTTTATATTTTACATAACCGTTGAGAGGATTCCCCATAATTTGAAACCCACAAAGAAATTATAAAGTTTTTGAATCCATCATGGGCTGAAAAATTAATAACAAACACACATAATAAACAATTTATAGGATGGTTTCAAGGCCACATATCTAAAAATTCTATTGAAAATACAAGTTCAATTTTTGAACAAATTCTATGGCATGAAATAAGGCTATGTGTGTTTGTATTATCATACAATAGTTATTTAATCAATGGTTATAAATTATGTACAAATTAAAATTATGAAAAGATTACCAATAAAATAGTGGAGTAACATTCATGGATTAAGAGATGCATTTTTATATATATAAGTATAAAAATTCAATTTATGAGAATATTTCAAACTTTGGAATCATCAAAAAAATACGGGAATTGGATTATACAACATTTTATGTGCTTATTTTTCTATGAGTGTGGTTGGATAACAAGATTGCTGTAAAAATAGATGAATTGAGATTCATGAAAGTGTATTTTAGTAAGAAAGGTTATAAAGATGAACCATTTATCATGAAATCATTGGTAGAAAAATTATTTTATTCTCTAGACACCTAAAAACAAAATTGGTTAACTATTCTATTATTGACCAAAACCACTAAAGGTCCAAATGAAAATTCAACTGAGGGTGACCCTTTCATTGGTATCTTATAATCATTTCACAATAGTCCCAATGTAGAAAGAGTTTTTTATTTCATATGAGACCACAATACATGGACTTTGATACTCTATAGAGTGTTTAAATCCCTTCAACCTTAAAAAAAGAGTGTTCAATAAGTATGTTATTTTTTTGTAATATGCATTGCATTACCTCATGTAATTGTCTATCCAATGCTGAATTTATGTAATATAAATTAAATGTTAAACAAATTCTATAGATAATTACTTATGCATGTGATGATTCTCCCAATCATGATTAAAAATAGGTTTTCTACCTACTGTTGCTCCCAGTGTATAGGAACAAAAACCTTCTATACATGTCGATGCTACCAATCCAGAGAAATAACAATATTCTCAACTTGCTACAACTCTCAGTGCGGAGGAACACGGAACTTATGCATATGTTGATGCAATAAATCCATAGTATTGACATATTTATGATGTTTATTTTGAGTAAATTGTAAATGGTGATGAACTGATGCAACAAAAAAATAGGAGCCCCATAGAGTGACAATATTAGAAAAAAATATTAAGGGAAAAAACAAAGGCATAAAATTAAATGTTTATTGGGATGCACATGATGAAATTATTAGACCAAAATTCCATGATAATTAGTTACATTGGGATCATCACTCAGAAACATGTGGTAATTGATGTAGATTCATGGAAACATGTTGTGCTAGTGAATAAGACACTTATTTGGGAAGAGATTATGTAAACACTATAATATCCTTTATTTATTTTACTAAAATATAAAATAATGAAACATTGAATTACTCTTCATAATACATTGAAAAGTGAATTTATAGTAGATAAATCCCGCAATAAATATGTATTAATGCATTTAGGAAGGATTCACAGAGGCTTTCACCCAATTCTAACAAGATTTCATCTTAAAGATGCTAAAGGGAAAGCAAACTAGCACCCATATCTTAAGTATGTTAACCTGATAAGCCATGAAATGTGGAATGCCTTTACTAGCCATCATGGGGAGATATATTTTCAAGTACATCTTGGATAGTAATATATTGTTTGAAAATACCTATATTTATTACATTGATTGATAATTTTTAATTTATGAAATAATAACTGAGTGCTAAAAATAAGGAACGATTAGAAAAACCAAAGTACCTCTACCATAAATAAAGGATGGTGTACACTTCCGTTGAAAAATATTTCTACCTATTTTAAATAAACCAAAATAATTTTATATGACACAGAATCAACAACATATTTATGTTCCTCTATTTATATATAGATTGATGAATCTAAATCCAAAGCCACTTTCATCCCACATCATGTTCTATGGGTGGAGGCATGTGTAAATAAATATCAGATTCTAATAGATTAAAATAAAAAATAAGTAAGGGAGACATGGGTATGTATGACATAATATATATATTTTCTTTAAATATATATAACATCACAATGATTACATATTTTCAAATACTTTCTATCAATTCTAGACACAAGAATTCATCAGAAATTATATTAGATGAACACTTACTCTTTGTGGGGTGGAAGAGGATAAAATAGTGTCGTCGTGTTATAGGTGTGGGTTCTTGACACCCCAAACATATTTTGAGAAAAGAAAAAAATATAATGACAAAGATAAATAAATTAAAGATAGGAAAGTAAGTGTATCTTCCATTGAAGAAAAATTTCATTGGCAGTCTGAGTTTTTAGAAAATGTTATTAAGGGAAAATCAACGGAAAAAACAACTCAATAACATCCACTACATGAAGATTCCTCCCAACCCCCACTGGATTTGAGGAAATCCATTCCACTCAAAGATATATCATATATGAGGTCATTAATATTCCCATAAATATTTCTATAAAATTTCAATGAGATAGAAACTTACACCTTTCCTGTAATATTATTCAATAGAGTGAAAATGAATGTGATTTATATATATCAAAACCCATTCATCAACTTGTTGTGATGGATACCATGTTGAATATCTAATAAGATATTCTATGGAATATAATAATTACAATAGGTCATGTGATAGTGATGATTAACCAAGCTCATGAGATGATCACCGAGCTACATGGTCCACTTGACATCGCAAATATTCATACTAATGTCCAAGCTATTGGAATATTTATTGCATGGACCTCCAATATTTAAAAAAACTTGTCGACAAAGAGGTATTAATTTTTAATTTATTTTCCACGATAAAACTTCAAAAATTAATGGAAAAATGTTTGAATTGATGACTGTTATTACAGACGGACAAAAGTAAGGAGTGAAACGAAAGTTCAAATCAAAACCATATAAAGGATCAACCAACCAATTGAAAATATCACCAGAAATAACCTTTAACCCACCTGTTCAATATCCACATTTACAAACATTGAAGGTTTATGTAGATACAATGTTACAAAGTGGTAGTAATCATATAGTTTATTTTTAAGAAATATTTTAAAAAAGGTTATTACATACTACATGTCTCTTATGAATGTAAATTAAATCCTCATGTATGACTATATAGGAATCCAGTTATAAATGTATACATGAGTTGTGTTTTTCATGATTTTTTTCCAATAACTGATATCTCTATTAATTATAACTAAATATATTTAAAATTTTCGATAGGATATATGTGAATAACAATTTAATGTATTACACTATGAACAAAATTTTTGACTCATTCTTCCTCACATCGCTTCTAGAGACCAAAACAAATAGAATAAAAAATGATGAAATAGTGAAAAACTGGCCAAATATTTTGGATGAAAACTTACGGATGACAAACTCTTTTTAATACCAATGATACAGGGGTAAAACTCTATGATTTAATCATATCCAATATATTGTCATTTATTTCATTAATTATTATTTTTTCTATAATTAAAAAACATTGGATATTTATTAAGATCAATTTAGGTACTGCAAAGATTTATTTCCTAGATTCACAACATGGATACACCAAAAAACAAACAACACATGATGAAAATATTCAAATTTCAATACAATAAATCCAATATTTTAAAATTAAACATCAAGTTATATATTTAATTTTATTTTTTAATCAGAATTATGTTATGATAGGGTGATGTTTAAATATCATGAAAATCATGGAATGAGGATTATCCATGCACCCAGGGAGCCTGTCAAGTTCTAAAAGTGGACAAGTATTAGAGTATATATAATAATATTTCACTATTCAAACACATATCATGACTAATTATTTATTTTTCCAAATGTATCTATAGTTTCCAAAACAAACAAATGGAAAATTTTCTAGTTATTATGTTTTTAAATTTATGAGGGAGATCATATTCCATAAAAAAACTAGAATCCCCAAAGAGTTATTTTAAAAGATAATTACTGTTTGATTTAAAATATTTATTAATAATTTTTTTATAGCACTATTATGAATTTTTAAAATTCTCGTATTCATAAAATTAAATTGATTTATTTAGAAATTAAGGGGATGTATACCGAATGAAAGAATATACATATATGTCATGAAGATGATACTTTTATAGAATTAATGGATAGTTTTATATTTATGTTTAATTTATTTATTTTTAGTATTACTCTCATAAGAATTGTTTTATTATATAGGTGGATTATTTTGTTTGAGTTGGGGTGGTTTTCTCAAAGCTGCTCATGCCCATGATAGATTGGATTTCGAGGCCTCAACTGAGATAATGACAATAAGTAAATGGTTGAATAATGTATACCACCATCATAAAATGGTGAATTACTAACACTTATTTACTTAAATTTTTCCAATTTTATCTAATATTTTTAGGTTAATTTCATTATAATTTATATCTAATACTTATTTAGTTTTTTCGTAGATCTTTTAGAAAGTCATATTTTACTTTCAACTATTTTCTAGAAGCCACAAAAGTGTTAAAACATTCCTTTCTTCCAGAGTTACCACATTTTCCATTTAATTTCTTTGCCTAACTTCCAACAATTCATATTGAAATTATATTTTTATCTAAAAAATCCTTTCTCATTGTTGAAACCCATAAGAGTAGAGTATGGGTTTCCAATGAAGAACATCGACTCAATATGCAGTGTTGTAAATTTAACAAGGAAAGGTAATGTAAAACAAGATAAAATGAGAAGTAAAATATTTTTTTATACGTTAAAATAATGATCCATAAGTAATTTGGGAATTTTATAAATCATATACATGTATGTCTGACACATTCTGTGACATATATTACATAAGGTGTATCTTTTTATTTAAACGTGATATTAATTTTAGTAAAAAATAATCTGTCATACCAAAAACAAAGAAAACATATTCATATTTTTTTGATACTTCAGGAAAATTATACAATAGTAATTTTTGATGTGTAAGAATCATTATTACCTCAATATGATACACCATGTGATCTATATGACTATATGTGCGTCCTTTTATTTAAAAATGGCATTAATTTTAGTAAATAGAAAAGCCCAAAAACTCAAATCGAGAAAATTCATAATGATTTTTTTGATACTTTAGAAAAATGATCCAAATGATATTTATTTCATGTAGGAATAAACCTTACCTAAATCCGACACACCGTGTGGTCGGAATGAATCCAAGTGTGTCTTTTTATTTAAAATTGACATTAATTTTAGTAAAATAATCACGTGACAAACTAAAAATTGAGAAAACATATTCATATTGTTTTTATACCTTATAAAAACAATCCCAAAGTAATTTTTGGTGTATATGATTCAACCAAAACTCTATACAACACATGGTGTAAAATTTATTTCTCAATGTGTGACTCTTTAATTGAAATTGTCATTAATTTTAGTATAAATAATATGTAACATAATGATAACATAGAAAACACATTCAGATTGTTTTTTACTTTATAAAAAATGACAAAAAATGCATTTTTGACAAGGAGGAATCACCCAAACCACCATATGATGCTTGGTGTGACTAATATGACTCAAAGTGTCTGTTATCGGTTTAAAATTCTCATTTTATTTCACAACATGTGTCACTCACTGATAAACAACCAAACTCTCTCCAATTGTATTAATAATTTAAGAAGATGATTTATAAGTCATTTTTGATGTGTAGGATGTTGTCCCACATCAAACTAGAACATTATTTGAGAAATATGACTCAGTGTTTTTAGTTTTTAGTTTAAATTGATATTTTAGTAAAAATAAAAAGTTATATATAGAAAACCGAGAAAGAAATTTATATTATATTAATATTTTCGGAAAAAAATACATAATTTATTTTTGACATTTATGAATGAACCCCATGTTATTCTAATGGATAGTGTGACTGGTATAACTGTAATTGTTCCTTTTTATTTAAAATTTACATTAATTTTAGTATAAAGAACAACTGACATACTGAAAAAAACCACATTATGATTGTTTTAATATTTTAGTAAAATGATAAATAAGCCATTTTTAATGTATAAGAATCAACTAAATCCCAATATGTCACATGATGTGATAGGTTTGACTCAAAATTTTGATTTTTAGTTTAAAATTGACATATTAGTTCAAAATGCATCACTCAATAAAAACTAATAAAAAACACTCTAATTACCTTGATAATTTTGGAAAATGATTCATAAGCTATTTTTTACATGTATGAATGTCAAACGAACACATGATGATATTAAAATTACTTAAATAGCGTGTTTCTAGTTTCAAATAAGATTTTATTAAAAAGTAGAAGTGACATACTCAAAACTGGGAAAACGAATTTGGATTGTTTTAATAATTTAATAAAACAATACATGAACCATTTGTGATGTGTAGGAATTAGCCTCACCTTAATATGAGTCACAGTGGTACTGGTATATTTCGAAGCATGTCTATTTATTCTAAAAGTGACATTATTTTTAGTAAAAAGAACAACTGATATACTGGAAACCTCGTAAACACATTCAAATTATTTGGATATTTTAGGGAAATGCTTCATAAGTCATTTTTATCATGTAAGAATCAATATAACCTCAATATGATACATGTGGTGACCAATTTAACTCCATGTGTTTCTTTTTTTAAATTATAATTAATTTTATTAAAATGAATAATCAACATATTGAAAACCAAGCAAACATATTCATATTGTTTTTATACTTTAGGAAAATTATCCATAAGTAATTTTTTACTTGTATGAATCAACATACCATCAATCTAACACACGATGTGAATGCTATGACTCCAAGTGTGTCTTATAATTTATAATTGATATTAATTTTATTAAAATGAAAATGTGACATACTAAAATATAAATGAACATATTTATATTGTTTTGGTAATTTTTTTGAAAATGATCCATGAGTCATTTGTAATGTGTAGAAACTAACCTATCCTCAATCTGATGTACGGTGTGACTGGTATGACTCCAAATGTCTGTTATCAATTTAAAATTATAATTTTAGATAAAAAATGTCACTCAAGGAAAACCAAGAAAACAATATCCTTTTTTTGATAATTTAGGATAGTGATTCATAATTTATATTTAACTTATAAGAAGTATCATCATGTCATACTGATAAATGATGTGACCGATATGATTGAAATTACATGTTTATAGTTTGAAATGACATTTTATAAAAAAGAAGAAGCGAGATACTAAAAAATGAAATAACACATTAGTATTGTTTTGACATTTTAATAAAATGATCCTTATGTAATTTGGGACATGTATGAATCAACCATACATCAATCGGATACATCGTGTGTCTGGTATAATCCCTATTGTGTCTTTATTTAAAATTTACATTAATCGTAGTAAAAATAACAAATGACATACTCAAAACTTATAAAATTCATTCGAATTGTTTTTATAAATTAGGACAAATATCCATAACTCCTTTTTGATGTATTGGAATCAACAAAACATCAATATGATGAAAAATGCTACTGATATAACTCCAATTGTGTCTGTTTATTTACAATTGAAATTTTATTAATGTATTACATCATATTAATGTTTAATTTATTTCATTATTGTATTAATGAAAAAATAGTTTTTTTCTTATATAGGTTGAATCTTTATCTCAGGTTGAGGTGATTTTTTTTGGACACTAATTCCATGAGTGGATGTTTTTGAGAGGGAATCATGAGTTCCAAATATGTTAAAAAATTTAAATGAAAGTGGATAGTTATTGAAAAAGTATTTATACAAAACATTTGTTGACTAGTATATAGTAGTGTTTTTTATTCATGATTAAAAATTTCTTTCAAAAAAATTATATATTTTGTATATAGGTTACAGGTTGATGTAGTGCGTTGTTTTAAAAAAATGACACTACAGAAGGTTAGACCTTTATCGTCACCAATGAAACCACAGATAAAATAATGTGTTTGTCAGTTCTAAACTATAAATAATAAAGAGTATAATTTATGAGTGTTTTTATGCTGATATATGTCCCCATTTATTAGTGATTTTTATCACTGATAAAGGGGACCCCTCTTTAATAGTATCGAGGAAATACACACTTTTTTATTATTGAAAAGGATATTTTTCACACTGTTGAAGTGAATATCTGTAGTGGTGAGTGTTTGACCACAACAAAAATTATGATCATACCCTACCCAAGTAACTAGTATAATTTATTTAGTGTTGTATCTGGAATTATACTTGGGGTAGTGATAAAGTAGATAGATTGAGTCACATTATTCAATCATGGCAGTTGAGGCCACATGAGAAGAACTATCTTACGTATGACCTCGAGTTGGCCACAGTAGTTTATGCCTTAAAATTCTGGAAAAATTATCTTTTTAAGGTGAGACATTTATTGTTTATACCAACCATAATTTCTTAAAATATATCTTATCCCAATGATATTTAATCCTTCTACAATGTATATGGCTTGAGTACATTCATTCTTTTGATTTTGAGTTAGCTTATATGGTTGAGAAAGGTAAACAATGTTGAATAAGAATTATGTCAAAAGACATAGACTCAGGTGGTCAAGGAGTCTAGTTCTAGTTTATGATTATGGAGTTGTTTTATGATATACATATTGGTGTTCAAAAGGAGCATGATCTAATGAGACTCGTGTCCTTGTCAAATGATACCTTTCTTCTGAACGAGATAAATAAGATGTAGGATTAGTATTCAAAATTTCTGAATTTGAGGGACAATTTTGATAGTGGGGATCCACCTTCCTATTGGACCATCGATGATGATGATATCATCTATATTCATAGATGAATCATTGTACCTATTGTATATGGGAGGAGAAAATTCAAGAATTTCATTCCTCAAAGTGGGTAGTGCACCCTAGTTTGAACAGAAAATATATCATGATCTTTGTAGATAGTTTTGTTTCCCAATAATGAAAAATGAGGTCATATGTTTCATGAATTGATGCAACACCTTTTAGTAGGTGAAGGTTGGGATTTAGTGATCAACAAGAATTTTATATTTTACCTATTCCATAATGGAAGTGGGATGATGTTACTATGTATTTTATGGTTAGTCTTCTAAGGAATCTGTAGAAGAATGATGTGATTAGGGTAATTATAGATCAATGGAAAATGTTAGCATACTTTTTGATAATTGAGGAGACTTTTATGGTGGATCATCTAGGTGGTTTTTATGTTCTAGAGATTTTTTGTTTATATAGGTATCCTTAATGCATCGTATTTTTTAATTGGTATATAGAAATATACTCATTATGATAGTAAGAATATTCTTATGATGGATAACTAACAAGAGAAGGGTGAATTGTAGTTTGGAAAACATAGTTTAAAAGGATGAAAATAAACAAAACCAAAGCCTCTTTAGCTTTATTTATTATAAATGGACATCATTCTAATGAATTAAGTTAGGGTATCATAATTAGGGTCAATATTATTAAATTAGAGTATAAAAAATAATAGAATCACTATGGATCTGATTAATTCAAGTATGGGAATCTTAATTAAAATTTATACGATTAAATAAAAATTATTATTATTATCATAATTGGATAAAAATAGATAAAAAATGAAAAAATAATGATGAATATGATGTTTTATATTCTATTTAAATATTTAGTGTAAAATAAAAATTATAAGTAATAAGTAATAGAATAGATATAATAATGTAACAATGAATCACATATATTAAGAGAATAATCTCTTTTGACCTTAAGATTAAGTTAGTGTATCAACTAGACTAATGGTATCCCTTATTTTATACTTATGAGAAAGTATGTATTTACTTAGTTAGAAAATCCCTCAATACAAAGATAGTAATGGCTCTATACTCCTATTCTTGAAAGTGTTTGATATAATGATCATATTCCCTATCTACATAGCAATGGTAGACCTAGAAGATAACATTATTAGGTTTCCTTAAGAACAACAGAACTCTAATGTAATTATGAAGACTACGAACAAGATATTCATGCTTATGAAATATTCTGAGCATCTGAACTATGAAATAAATTAGTAAACAATATAGAAACATATCTCACAACTTCCCTAATATCATTGAATTATCAATTATTTATTGGAATCAATCCAACAATCATATTTTTTTCCCAATGTTCTTATTTTCTCTGAGATTTTCACAGAGACATGGAATCCTAAAAATATAACTCCTCTATTGTATCTAATTGATTGATGTCAAATTTGTTCACATCATCAAAGTGTAAAAAATATTCCCTACATTAGAAACATGTATCATGAATATGATTATAAACTTATGATAGTATAATATACTTTCATAAATTTTCATTATGATAATCTCTATGATTTTTAGTCCGATTTTTATTAGTGTCGTTGTTACTATGACGTTTTAAGACTTTGTTAGTATGTAAGACAGGAAATAAAATATAATATCCATTGTAATTAAATTGAGGCCGATGTTTATTGGATACATACTCATTGTGATAATAGAAATAAATAATTATAGGTTTATTTTAGTAATTCAATAGAACATAATCTATGTATGGTAAAAGAATATGTTTTCTACAAAAACATTATAAAAAACTTTTGGGATAAAAATTTAGAAAAAATGTTTTAATAAGGTGTTTGTTATTTAAAAAACTAAAGGAATGGAAGAGTGAGAAATAGAATTGTTGACTCAATAATCACCCCCTTTTGGAAATCACAAACCCCTAAACATAAATGAAAAAAACTCTGTAAAACACACAGTCAATTTCTTTTATGTACATTGTATTTAGAGTTAGATATTTACTCTTAAATCCCTATGATTTTATAAATCATCTAAATATGATGTAGAAATTTATTTTGAAAAATAATAACTCCACATTAGGATAATATCTCCCTATAAGGATTGTTATGTCCCCCTTAATATAATATTCTAATCCATTACCAAATTTACTCTCCTTTGTTAAGAAATATTCCATGGGAAAAAATATATCCATTTCTATAAAAAATATCCACCATAAAAATATCTCCCCTTTCTATAATATTATCTTCATTTTATATTTTCAAAAATTAATTGGATATGAATCAAAAGTTTCCTAAAAATTTTTATTAACAAAGATATAGAACAATATAATGAACTGACTAATCTTCCAAAAATGTAAGAAAGAACATTCAATGAATCTAAATTGGAAAAAATTCAGAAAAATTTTAATTGGTTGAAAAATTCATTCATTAATAAACTTAATTTCAAATTTTTTACAAAATAATGACAAAAATATTTAAAAATAAAAATTTTCAAACATTCTTCATGGTGGTCTTCACAAAAGACTTTATCTTCTTAAACTTGTGTCTTTCCTTCTACAACTTCTCAACATTACCTTGATTAATCTAATGTTTTTATAACATTATCTATTATCATTCCTGATTCCAATAAGTTCATCATCATGATATTTTATTATAGTTATCTCCAACTCAATATATAATATTTTACCAATTAACCATTTGATTAAATTCTTTTATGTGATTTTGGGAAATTTCTCGAAAAAAATTCAATTGAGCCTCCAGATGAATTAATTTTTCTATTAATATTATGATTAGATATGATTTCTCATTTATATTGTATTGAATCAAATGAAACCTAGATTTGATATTTGAAAAATAAGGGATTATTCCTTCAAACATTTTCAAATAACTAACAATGTAATCCACTCCATCAATTGAAATTTTCTTAGATGAATATAATTGTTCAGGTTGAATATCATGAGCTTTGATTTATCTTGTTATAGTTGAAACATCATTACCTTTTCCTTTATCTTTTTTTGAATATTCTTTCTAAACTTCTTTAGATCCTTTTTCATTTTCTTCCTTATCATAAAAAATTCAATGATCTCATCATCCTTATCAGCTTTAACTTTTTCATCATCTATATTTTTTTGAATTTTGATCACCTTATTTATTAGATGATGAATCAACTTCCAATGAGGTTTATGCTTTTTTTAGAACATTCATATTTACTTTTCTTATTTTTTTGAGGTAAAAACCAATTATTATAATTCTGATGAATTATTTTAATTATGATGTTTTTCATTGTCAAATTTGCCCTTATTCTTATAATTTTGATCTTCATCCTCTTCATCTTCTTATTCCTTTTCCACATGTTCTTCAATATCTTATTCTTCATGTACTTATTCATAATAACCTTCTTAAATACATTATTAATATTATCCATAATTTTCTTCTTTTTTATGTCTATGTATCCCTTAAACGTATTCCATAACATCCTTATCTAGATCATCCCCTATGGCGTCCGTCCTTTTTATTACATAACTTTTCATTACATTACAAACATAGGATCTTTAATGTTTAGTGTCTTGGGAATAAGGTACATAATATATGAAAACATATAACATTATTATAATAATATTAAAATTCTTCCTAAAATTTTCATCATAAGTACAATTACTACATCTCATATCCTGGGGACATATATCAAAGGAAAGGGTGAGCAAAAGGCCCAGTAAAGAAAGCATGTGAAATAGATTACATGTGAACTTGAGCGATATGAAGAAGAAGATGGGGAATACCATAAAGGTATGATAAATATGATTATCATAACAATAATAACTTTAATCATAACAGGAATATTTGGCTACAAACTATAATTTTTACATTCATAAGCATATCACCAAGGTTCATGGAAAAGGTATCATAAAAATTGCCCACGTTATTCACCAAGGTATCATAAAACATGTAATCTCTAGAGATAGATTTCTTTACCAATGAATTGGAGATATTAGATGGATATCCATTAATATGTATTTATTTTAATGTGGGCCACATATATCATAATCAAACATTTCACAAATAACACAAAGAGAGTAATAGAAATGGGTTTCTTTTCAAAATTGTGACGTTTTTAAAAAAGTGCTTAAAACAAGACCATTATGTCATTAATAACCCATAGAAAGGGGATGGGGGTTTTATGTATGTAAATTAAAGAATCATATATACCATTTTTATTTATTCGATTAATACCACTTTAAATAAAATATGTTTGGGCATTCACATAAATAAAAAAAGATAATTTCATGAAAAGAAGAAAGATATTTTGAGATGAAATTCTACAACATAACTACTATGCAACATGGTTATAGAAAACATTAAAAAGAGAGGAGAAAGGGTTAAAAAAATCATTATTAACTCATAATAAAATATATGAAAAAAAACAAAAAATATCATGTTATGGATATTTTAATTACATACCATATTAAAATGAAACTTGAATGAAAAGAGAAGATGCGATTTCATTAAAGAAAATTCGGAAGCCTAATAATGTCACATATAAATTCAGAAAATGAATTGATGAGAGAAAAAAATGGTATCTCATCATATGGATATCAAAATTAAAGTAATAGGGATATATAATATCATACCCCAAACATATGGAAATGAAAATTAAAAGACATAACATAAAATAAGTGTTGACTAAAAAGGAGCGTGAAATGTTCCCTTATCTTGAAGTGTAACTTCAAAAACATGAGGATGAGACCTTAGGGGGATTTATGGAACCTTAGGAGGAATCCTTGGGAGAAAATAAAACATATCTTAATTGATTATTAATTTGGAATCAAATAAATAAATGAATGGTATGGTATTTAAAGAAAATGTGGGGAATATTTTATTAATTTCTAAGGGACACCCCATTAGTTATATTTGAAAAACCATGGTCATTCCCATGGTATTAGCCTACAGTATTCACCACACGGGACACCTTATAACATATTTTGTTCTTAAATAGCCTACCATAGTTATTACATCATTATTACATAATTAATGATGTCATTAAACACATCAAAACTCAAAATGGATTTTTTTTACTATTCACTGAAAATCAAAACATTTTATAAAAAAATAATAAATTCACCCTAACCTAATATAGATGATCTGAATTCAAAAATGAAAACCATTTTATAAAATTAATTTTTTAATGATGAGATATTTAATTTTTATGTAAAATCACTATTTACCTACAAAAATACTATTACTTAAATAATAATTTCCGAAATAGTGATTTACTTATGCTATTATACCACATTACCATTCAGAATGCCCAAGTTATATTTATACTTTCTTAATTGAGGGTAATATTCCATTGGTCACATTAATATTCACCAGAAAAATATTACTATTCATAATTTACTATTCACCCAAAATTATGTTGATCTAATTATAATATATATTTCTTACCGTTCATAACTATTTAATTCCATTGTTTGAAAATCATTTCTCATTATTAATTATCTAAAGTATATTTTTTTTAAAATACTCCCTTTTTTATATTCATAAATAATATGATACATCTAAAAATTCATCCTATATTTATTTTAACATTTGAAATTCCAAAATTTTACCATAATAAGAAACAAAATATTATTTATATCAAAGGATTTCACAAATTAACTAAGGCCTCATTACATATACATTTATAACACCTACATAGGTCCTAAGAGTAAGGTGTGCAACGATGATAGAATCTTGGGGTGTCTATGACAACATTTACTAAGTGGTGATTTCTATCAGCTTGAACTTCTCCTGAAGGTGATTACATTCAATCATAATGTGTTGAATTTTGGCTTGGGCATTGTCCAGATCAAAGCCTAGTGATACTACCTCCTTCCCAAGCTCCGATAGATGGGATTCGTTCGTCCCGAGTCAACTAGATCAGACCATCAAATCTTCTTCCTATATTAATTGACCATAATCAATTGTATTTATAAACAATAATCTTAACGTTAAGAGTATAGATTCCAATGTTCATATTGATCAACAATCATATAACAGTAGAATCCCAATGGTCTCATTTTAATTATACTCACTTCATTAATAAATGGATATTGTTTTTTTTTCAATAAAACAACACACAAATTCCAGAACCAAGGTGATTACATTCTCCCCCCCTTAAGAAAATTTTCCCCTAAATTTTAACTTTTACCCACAGAATACAAAAGGTGTGGGTACTTCTACCACATAGAATCCTATGGTTCTCACGTGGATTCTTCACATTGCAGTTCCTCCACAACACCTTAACATGGAAAGTAGTCTTGTTGCATAGAACCTTGTCTCTATGATCAAATATCTCCATCGACTTCTCTTCATAAGAGTGGTCATGTTCCAATTGTACCACTTATGGAATTAGTACATGTGAACGTTCAGGTATGTACATCCTCAAGAGGGATATTTGGAAGTCATCATAAAATTGTGCTCGATTTAGAGGATGTGCAAGCCGATATTCCTCTGGTCCTATGCAATATATTATTTCATAGGGGCCAATGTACCTAGGGATGAGCTTCCAATTAATTCCAAATATCATGGTTCACTTCCTAGGTGAAATTCAAAGAACTAGTTTGTCACCAACATAAAACTTCATGTCCCTTTGATGGTTGTCTACATAGCACTTTTTCAGACTCTATGTAGCCTTAATTTGTTGATGGATGGAATGAACCTTTCCAATCATATCTTTTACTAGATAAGGCCCAATAATCTTTTTATAACATGCTTCATTCCAACAAGTATGAGTTGTACATTTCTTCCCATATAGATCTTAAAAGTGTATTATTTGAATTCTTGAGTGGAAACTGTTGTTGTAAAAGAACTAAACTAATGGGAGATGTTGATCCCATCCACCTTTAAATTCCATTGATCATGTTCTCAGCATGTACTCAAGTGTTTGAATATTCCTTTCATATTGGACATCATTTTGGGGGTGATAGACCATACTGAAATTCAATTCGGTACATATAGCATGTTGAAGACTTCTCCAGAATTTTGATGTTAAACATGGATCATGATTAGATACGATAGAAAGCGGAACTCCATGAAACCTTATAGCTTCTTTCACATAAATCCTGGTAGGTTGATCAAGGGAGAAATCTTCCCTAATAGAGATAAAATGATAATTCTTGGTGAGATGGTCCACTATAACCCATATCGCATTGTTTTCTTTTGGAAGTTCTCGAGTGACCTGTGACAAAGTCTGTAGTGATATTATCCAACTTCCATGCTGGTATGGGTAGTGGTTGTAATACCCCTTTAAGAAGTTGTCCCTCTACCTTCACATGCTATCATACTAGGCACCTTGTAATATAGTAAAAAATATCCCTTTTGATATTACCCACCAAAAATGATCTTGAAGGTCCATAAACATTTTTGTGCTTCCAAGATGTATAGAGATAGTAGAGATATGAGCTTCATCCATCAGCTCAATATTTATTTCCAGAATAGATAAAATACATTTTCTTGAACAAAATTTTAGTACACCTTCTTGATCAATACTGAACTCATGATTCTTCCTATCTTTCATAGATTTAAACTTCTTTTTTAACAAAGTATCTTCTTACTAAGCTTTATCTAGTAATGACTGTTGAGAAATTATTTGGGATAGGTTTTATGGTGTCCCTTCCATTATAATTCCCATGTCTAGATTTAATAGTTCATTGATCAAAGGATCTCATTCAATCCTTATCATGGATATAATAGTAGAGTCATTCTTACATAATGCATCAGATACTTTGTTTGCTCTTCTAGGATGATAATGAATTGAACAATCTTAGTCATTAAGAAGTTACAACCATCTCTTATGTCTCATGTTCAATTACTTTTGTGTGAAATATATACATTAAAATTTGATGGCTAGTGTATATATCACATTTCTCCCCATAAATATAGTGCCTCCATATCTTCAAATAAAAAACGACTATAGCCAGCTCCAGATCATCGGTAGGATAGTTCATCTCAAGAGTCATCAAATATCAAAATGCATAAGCAACCACCTTTTAATTTTGAATGAGGCTGAACTCTTTTCCTTTCTAATATTAATCACTAAAAATAACGAATCCATCTCTTCTTGAGGGTAGTGTTAACATGGGTTCTTTAACCAATCTATTCTTTATCTTTTGGAAAAATTCCTCACACTTTTTTGTCCATATGAAATTGACCCCTTTTAGAGTTAACTTTGTTAATAGATTAGAAATTCATGAATTTTTTTCCCAAAAGCTCATAAAATATCCCGCTAATCTAAAGAAACTTTGAATCTCAGTTATTGTTATAGGATGATACCACTCGTATACAACCTTTGTCTTTGTAGGATCAATTTTGATTCCTTCATTTGTTAAAATGTTCTTGAAGAAAGAAATTTTTGTAATAAAATTTCAAATTTTCTGAACTTTCCAAAAATCATCTCGTTTCATTGAGTTTTCAAATTAACTCTTAGATGATCCTAATGCTCCTTGTGACTTTTTGAATATATTAGAATATCATCAACAAAAACTACGACAATGTTATCAAGGTTGTCCTTAAAGACACTACCCATCAAATCCATAAAAATAGCAGGTGAATTAGTATGTATGAAGGGTATAAAAACAAACTCATAATGCCCATATCTTGATAGGAAGGCAGTTTTTGGAATATCAACCTTCTTCACCCTCAATTGATGATAACCAGATTGAAGATCAATCTTGGAGAAGAAATGATCCCCACGAATTTGGTAAAATAAGTCAGCATTTTTTGGAAGAGGGTATTTGTTCTTCACTGTGATCTCGTTCAGTTATCTATAATAACTGCATAACTGCATTGATCCATCATTCTTCTTCACAAATAGAATAGGTGATCCCCAAGGAGAAAAATTCTATTGGATAAACCCCTTCTAAAAAAGATCTTGGAGTTTTTATTTAATTCCTCCAAATCCACATTTTCCATCCTGTACGGGGTCTTTGATATCAGATGAGATCTAGGTATGGGTTCAATGGATAACTCTACCTCCCTTTATAGGTGAGGTCTGGGTAACTCCACAGGAAATTCACTGATGTATTTTTGTGTGATGAGAACATTTTCTATCATTATACTCTCATTTATTTCTTTATATTCACTGATCAAATCAATAAAGAATGATATATTATGTTCTTTTAGAAAAATATCAGGTTGATATATCTCTCCATGGAAGATAAATGTAGGTTTTCCGTTCAAGACAACTGATATTTCCATGATTCTATATTTGATCTCAACATTATACATTTAGAGCTAGTCCATCCCTAGTATAATGTTGAATTCCAGAATAGGATCGACTACTATATTTTCAATAAGAATGTGATCACTAATGTAAATACTAGAGTTTATAAACATTGTAGATGCTTGGATAATCCCACCAGAATTCTTAACTGATAACTCTACTTTTATCAAATCAAGTGTTGATTTTAAATTCCTTGAAAACATTGAGGAAATAAAGGAATGTATATAACCATAATAAAACCAAGTACTTTCTATATTTTAGAGAACAACAAGAGGACCTTCCACCATATCATTTAGAGCTTCATCATCAGCTATTATGATATACTAAAGCATGAACTTTCTCCATTGGACTTTTCTAAGGCTGATGGTGATTCCCCTCCACTGACCTTGGATTTGGATAATGATTGGAAATGTGCCCAAGCTGTACACACTTATAGAATCGGTCTTCAGGTAGGGAATGCACCATATTACCTTTTTTATTTAGTGTTGGGGAGTTGGGAATTCACCTCACAATGACCATTCCCCATGAAATGGCCATCTCTTCCACACTTGTATCACTTTTTCTCCTGAGAAGGCAATTCCCTAAATTCCTTTTCCCACATTTATTACATGTGGGATGTTACACTTGCTTGCCTCTTCTTCCCCGATCAAATCTCCTCTCTAATCTTGGATATATTGATCTCTTTATGTCATTAGATTTATAAGACCACTGCATCTCACCAAACTCATGTTCTAATTTCATAGAACTCCAAACGATCTCTTTATAGATATCATAGTCTCAGTTAGCTAGATTCTTCTGAAGATGAGGTCTCAGCCCACTAAAGAATATATCAACCTTCCCATTTCGATCCATGACAAAGCATGAGGTATAACGGGAAATTGTTTTGAAGTTGAAATTGTATCTTCTAAAAGATTGATTATCCTTCTTCTTCAGCTCGAGAAACTCCTTATACATTTTTATTCTCATCGAACAAGTGAAATACTTATTTGAGAAGATACCTATGAACTGTTCCCACTCCATAGCTTCAACATCTAATCCTGGACTCATGTTTTTAATATGTTCCCACCACTAATTAGATTCTCCCTCTATGTGGTAAACATCCATGGTGACCTTCTCTTATTTTAAAGAGAGGAGCATAGAAAAGATCTTCTCGATAGAGCTGATCCACTAGTCAGTAATTAACGGGTCGGTTGATCCACTAAAAGGCTGGTGGTCATTGACACATAAAGAACTCAATAAAAAGTTGTTGCCTTTGTGGTGAGATTGTTCTCTCTAATTAATTCAAGTTATTTCCCATAACATGAGTCAGTTAGTTCATCATTCTCATGAATGTTTCCATTTTAGATTCCATCAGAGGGCCATCACCGTATAGTCCTTTGTGAACACCATTTGAATGGTCCCTCTTATTTCTCGTTATTTTCAAAAATAACAAATCCTTAGTGATAATAATATTTGATTTATAATTATTTTATCTATAAAAGATTCTTATTTCTTAAAACATCATTCTTAAACATATTATTCTTTAACAACAATTACATTTCTCAATAAATCCTTCATAATGATTCATAAAAAACTTTTGATTAACCAAAAATATCCCACGGTAGTGTCAAACCAGGATTGAAAGAAGGCCAGTTTTCCTTCACCAGTTCCCATTCGAGTTTAGATGAAAGTGGTGTTTTTGGGTTTTAACCCTAGATACATCTGTTCCAA
Source organism: Viscum album (assembly GCA_963277665.1). Lineage (NCBI taxonomy): Eukaryota > Viridiplantae > Streptophyta > Magnoliopsida > Santalales > Viscaceae > Viscum > Viscum album. Next base: position 2,120,854,460 of record OY728163.1, read on the forward strand.
GGCCACATCCACTTGTCTATATTCATACAAAGATATATTTTCTCAGAAACCACTTACTTTAAATTTCTAAGAACCCAGATCTTCTTTTCATGTATGTTTTTTTTTCTGGCCATTTTTGGAAAAAAGTGGAATTTCCGTAAATTTTCAAAGTACACGTCGAGTACTTTATGAGTATACACCGTGTACCTCTTTGCCGCAGGCAGCCGGGTGATGGCCATATAGCGGCCCTACACACGGCCATGTGGGGGTATTTTGGAGGCCTCTTAAAGAGGATTATGGAAACAGTAAGTATACGCCGTGTACTTTAAAAGAACACAACGATTACATTTTTTTTCATTAAACACACCGGGGTCGCGTCTGACGGACAGAACACCTTCATTCTCAACCTAGTTCGTCTGAGAGGGAAAATAAGCCACGCATCTTTGACGAGCCCCCGAGCCTCCGTCCGTCCTCCGATTCGAGCACTGTTGGTTGCGTTGGAATCACATCTGCGAGTTCTCGCATCTTCTAGAGACTCGTTCCATGATTCCTCCTCTTTTCAAAGTTATCGTGGGTTGAAGGTTTTATGCCTTTTCATAGATCTGCGACATTCTAAGGAGTTTAAAGTCTTTTTGTTCAAGTGTATCGATCTCTTAAACCCAAGGTAGGTAGTTTGTGCCTTTCTATAGAAAGGATTTGAATATTTTGTTAAAATTCCATCAATACCCTTGAACAGGGTACTGCGTGTTTACCTTTTCGCCCTATTGGTTACCTTATTTCTTATATGCAAGAGTAGACAGTGTTGTTTGTGAATAGGGTAATTTTTTGTGCTTTTGATGTTTTTCCCATGCATGTGTACCTATTTTTACCATTGGGTCCTGTTTGCCTGTTAGGCTTCAGTTTACTTTCCATGCCTAGTATTGTAGGATGGAATAACTGTAGTTCTGAAGTGTTGATATGCCGTAGAATGCTAGCCAAGTAGTTTTTGAGGTTTACTTAGGCCGTTGTGCAAGTTATTTGTTTGACTTACACAGGGCCGTGAGAACCTAGTGTAGTAGACCATATGGGGAATGTACTTAAGGGCTTCTCCAGAGTGTCTTATAAATTACGATGTGAGACCACTTGGGGAATTGACATTGAGTGCTTCCTCAGAGTGTTTGTAGTTCATTGACGTGGGCCATAGGGGGAATCAGATGTTGAGTGCTTCCCCAGATCACCTTTAGTACGATATGAGACTATAGGGGGAATTGACAGTGAGTGCTTCCCCAGAGAGTCTATACATTAGCTGAACCAGAGGGGTGAGACTGTGTGTGCCTCCGATAGGGTTGTTAGTTCTTGTTGGTTGAACCAAAGGAGTTAGGCTGTGAGAACTACCCAGACGGTTACCTTTTTGTTCCTTCTTGATTGAGAAGTTGTTTACCTGTTTGCAGATTAGATTCTTGAGGCTGTGGATTGCTTACTGTTCAATACCTTCTTGTTTACTGTTTTCTGTCCATTTACCTACCATATATTCACTGACTGTTAGGCACATATCTTGTGGTGGTTTCCTACTAGGATTTAGTCTCACACCCTGTTTGGGCCATGATTTTGGGCCCAAACAGATTATATTGTTACCGGTATAGACAAGGGAAAGCACCCTTCTACTTCAGGTACATGACTTGCTATGGAGTTGGGGAGCATGGGACCAAGCTAAGGTTTGCGATGATGATGAGATTATCTGCTTTCCTTTTGTACTTTGGTTTGGTACTGTATTCACCATTGTGACTTGTTTGGCTCTTTTCCTAGACATATATGTATCTTGCATCATTTATATACATTTATTCCCTAGTTTTTTCTTTATCAGTCTTCCGTTGTTTACTGTTGTTGGATATTTACTGCTTCTTCTATTGTTTATTTGTTCCTCTTCCTCTGTGTACTCTTCCAATGAAGGAATAGTTTCTCTAGTATCACATCCAAGGCCCTCACTACTATTCGGCAGCCTCTGGTGTTTGGGGAAATGTGCGTGAGGCCATGTGATCAACCGGGTATGGGGCGCCTCTGGGTGGCTTCCAGAACCGGGATGTTACAAAGTGGTATCAAATGATTTCTCTTCTCTTGACTCACTATTTGGAGCCTATATACTAGGATAGGATGGAATAGGTACTTGGTAATAAGCTGTTCCCATGAGTAGCTAACCCGTGTATAGGGAAAATCCATACTACCTCGTTTAATGCAATTTTACTGGTTTAAAAATTTACAATTGATTTGATTTCACTGTAAGGTGACTCACATGTCTTGTGCTGTAATCATTGTTGTCATTGAGGTTCAATTTCTGTCGCAACCCGATGGGATGAGGGTGTTCCATCTGATGCATCATATATGCACTTTTCATAAATCACATGCCATGCATTCTTGCCATGCCATGTAGGATGTATTAGAGACTACATGCTATTGTGATAGACTTCGTGTAGACTATGCATGATGTTGTGATAGATGTTTGATAGAATAACTACTATTTGATAAGTCCTTGTTTGAGTAGTGCTTTGTTAGGATGAATGCCAAATGTTGGTTCTTGAGGTGTTATGGGCCCTCATGGACCAAAATTTTGTAGATCATCACTTTTTTTCCTTGTTATAATTGGTATAAGTTGCCAAAAATTGATTCACGGGGAGTATGGGGCCTCACGGATCGGAATTTGACACCTTCAATGTTCATTTTTGCGTTTTTCTGGGCTCCGATGCAGTTCTGAGGCTACTGTCTGGAAAAACCCAGAATACATGCTGTGTACTTTATGAATACACGCTGTGTAGTTTTAAAACATGCTGTGTCATTGACTGTGTGGGCAGGGACACGGGGTTGTGAAAAATCATGTAAAAACACATCATGTACTATATGTACACACCGTTTTGTTGAGACCGTGTGTCTCCCCATGTGACTAGTGACATGAATGGATGATACTTCATTTTTACACGCCGTGTCCTGATTTCACACACTGTGCAACATAACCTAGGTACCCGGCCATGTCACGAACAACACGGGTCAGGAAAATCCTTCAACTAAACACCGTGTACATATGGATTACATCGTGTAGAGTGAACCGTGTAGCTAGTCGTGTAGAAAACATCACAGTTTGGTGTTATCTTTTCTTAGTACACGACGTGTTTGTCTGGAACATGTCGTGTAGTGTAACCTGGGTACATAGGCAGTGTCAATAACAACACGGGCTAGGTGAAGCTTGTCCAGTACACGCTGTGTCTACCTTGAACATGCCGTGTAGTTTTTTATTAGAAGATCCATGTGGCTTAGCCGTTTAGAAGGACTCGGGTAGGGGAAGAGGATTCAAGTACACACCGTGTGTTTTGAGAACACACCATTTGTTTGGGGTGTTACATGGCTAGTTTATGAAAAGGTGCACACCCAGGTGAATGAATTTAGGGAACACGCCATGTAGGTAGTGTACACGCCGTGTAGTCATGTTTTGTAAAACTTGGATGTTTTCTTCCTCTTATTCCCCTCTTACACTCCTTGTTTTACGACCTTGATAATTCTGATATAAGGTGTGCGTTGGCCTTGCAGAGTCATGGCCCCGAGACTTCCTCCCGTTGTACACCAGTTTCCAGGTGGTGATCAAGCACCAGACATGGATGATCATGGACTTCTTGCAGATCCTCCTGTTATGCCAGCTTTGGCACCAGTAGTGATACCAGTTATAGGCACTGATGTGAAGTTTAGGGAAGGATTTATGAGGATGATGCAGAACTTCCAGGGAGCACCACCTTAAGAACCCAGACCTTCCTTTCAGGTATGTTTTTCCTTTTTCTGGAGTTTTTGTGAAAAGAGGGAAATCTGGAAATTTTCAAACTACACACCGTGTAATTATTAGTACACACCGTGTAATTCGATGTCGCACGAGGCCGTGTACTGGCTGTGTCCGGGCCACCCACAAGTTCATGTGGGGTGATGTGGAGGACGCTTAAAGCGGAGTATGGAAAATCCTAGTACATGCTGTGTACTCCAAAATTACACACCATGTAATCCAAAAGTACACACCCTATACTTTTTGTTTTTCACTAAACACACCGAGGTCGTGTCTTAACCCCAGGACTATATTCTTCTCTAGCTTCATCAACCAAAAGTGTTCCGTATGGCTGTGGATCTTCGACAAACCCCCGAGCCTCCGTCCGTTCCCCGAATCGACCACCGTCGATTGCATTGGAACAACAACGGTAATCTCTTCATTCTCACTGAGCTTCATTTTCCAATTCATCCTCTTTATCAAATTATCACGGGTTGAGCATTTTGGAAGTTTTCATAGATATATGATGTTCCAAAGAGAGTCAAGCTTCATGGTTCATGTATATCAACCTTCTAATGTGGAGGTTGGTGGTTTGTGCCTTTCTGTAGGAATTCATTGAGTATTTATGCAAATTCCACCAATACCCTTGAACGGGGTATTGTGTGTTTCTTGTTTTGCCCTTGTTGTTGTCCTTCATTGCTGATATGCTTGAGTAGAGGTTATTGTTTGTGAATAGGATAATTTACTTTTCATTGGATGTTTTTCTCATGCATGTGTTGTCTTTTTATGACCATTTGGTCTAGTATTTCCTGTTAGGCTATAGCCTATTCCATGCCTAGTTTGTAGGATGGTATGACTTCTCTTTCATGCTTATATGCCATATAATTCTGTCCAATTGGTTATTGAGTTTTACTTTGGCCGTTACATGATGCGATACTTGCTAATTTTGCACAAGGCTGTGAGAACCTAGTGTAGTAGACAATAGAGAGAATGGACGTAAGGGCTTCTCTAGAGTGTCTTTAAATTACGATGCGAGACCATAGAGGGAATTAAAGTTGAGTGCTTCCTCAGAGTGTCTATAGTTATTTGACATGGGGGACAAAGGGAATGAGATTTTGAGTGATTCCCTAGAGTGCCTTTAGTATGATACGATACTATAGGGGGAATTTATAGTTAGTGCTTCCCTAGAGAGTCTATTTTTTAGTGGAACCAGAGGGGTGGGACTGTGTGTGCTTCCCAGAGGGTTTCTAGTACATGTAAGTTGAACCATAGGGTTTAGGCTGTGAGAACTGCCCAGAGGTTACCTATTGGTTCTACTTGATTGAGTGGCTTCTTACTTGTTTGTAAATTATATACTATAAAAAGTGGATTGTTTTCTATTTAGTACTTCCTTTTTTACTGATTTTGGTACTTTTACCTGCCATATATTCATTGACTATTAGGAATAGATCTTTGGGTGGTTTCCTACTAGGACATTGTCTCACACCCCATTTGGGCCATGCTTTTGGGCCCAAACAGATTACATTTTTGTAGGTATAGATAAGGGAAAGCGCCCTTTTATTTCAGGTTCTTAATTTCACTGGAGCTGGAGAGCATGGGACCAAGACGAGGCTTGTGATGCTGAGGAGTTGGTCATTTGTTTTTCTTTTGTACTTTGGTTTTGTATTGTATTAATCATTGTGACTTGTTTGGCTATTTTAATAGACATATATGTACCATGCATCATTTACATATGTTTATGGTCTAGTTGATTATTTAACAGTCTTCTGCTGTTATTGTTTTTGGATATTTACTACTTCCGATGTTGTATGTGTTGTTACTTCCGTTGTGTACTCTACCAATGAGGGCATACTTTCCCCACTATCACACCCAAGGCCCTTTCTTCTAGTTGGTAGCCTCTAGAGTTCTGGGAAATGTGCCTGAGGCCATGTGAACAACTTGGTACGGGGTGCCTCTAAGTGGCTTCTGGAATCGGGACGTTACAAAGTGGTATAAGAGGTATTTATTTTCTCTTGATTTACTGTTTTGAGCCTTTATCTAGGGATAGGACAAAAAAGGTACTTGGTAATGAGCTGTGCCCGGGAGTAGCTAACCCGTGTACATGGAAAATCCATACTACCTCGTTTATTGAAATTTTAATGGTTTTCAATTTTACAGTTGATTTGATTTCACAGTTGGGTGATTCACATGCTTTGTGTCGTTACCGTTGTTGTTATTGTGGTTCTATTTCTATCTCAACCCGATGAGATGAGGGTATTCCATCTCATGCATCATATATGAACTTGATAGAAATCACATGCCATGCATTCTTACCCTTCCATCTAGGATGCATTAGTGATTACAAGTTGTTGTGATAGATGTTTTGTAGATTAGGCATGTTGTTGTGATAGATTCTTTGATAGAATACCTGCTATTTGATAGGGAATTTTTTTGAATAGTGCTTTGCTTAGATGGATGCCGAACTTTGGTTCTTGAGGTGTTATGGGCCCTCATGGACTGTAATTTGGTGGATCATTGACCTGTTTACTTTGTTTGTAATGTGTATAAGAAGCCAACCTTTGACTCGAGGAGTGTATGGGACCTCATGGATCGGAATTTGGCACCTTAACACTGGTTTTCTATGTTTTCTAGGCTCTAGAGAAGTTTTTGAGGCTTCTTTCTGGAAAAACCCAGAATACACGGTGTGTACTTAATGGTTACATGTCGTGTAGTCTATAGCTGTGTCAATGACTGTGCGATCAGGGACATGGGGTAGTGAAAATCTTATAGGAACATGTCTAGTACTAGTTTAGCACACCGTGTAGTTTGAAATAGGTACCCCGACCGTGCCATGAACAACATGGGTCATGTTATATTTTTAAAAACATGACGTGTTTGAATTTTAGACGTCGTGTCATCTGATCTAGGTACCCGACCGTGTCATGGACAACACAGGTCAGTGTTACCCTTTCCAGTACACGCCGTGTCCATCTGGAACACGCCGTGTAGTGTCAGGAATGTATTTGACCATGTCGCTAACAACATAGGCCAAGTAAGGCATGTCTAGGACACACCGTTTCTGCCTTAAACACTTCATGTGGTTTTGTCTTAGAGTATCCATGTAGCTTTACCGTGTAGAAGGACTCGGGCAGGGAATAGGATTCAAGTACACGACATGTGTTTGGACAACACGCCATGTATTTGGGGTGTTACACGACCAGTTTTGGTAAAAGTACACACCCATGTGAATGACTTAAGGGAACACACCGTGTAAGGAATGTACACGCCGTGTAGTCATGTTTTGTATAACATGAATGCCTTCTTTTCCCTGTTCATTATTGTGCCTTTAGTTTTTTAGTTCGAGGTACGATCTTAGTAGCCTCAGTTTTATCTTCTTCTCTTTTAGATACATGGGCTTCCCATAGCTTTATATCTATTTCTGTTGTGGAGAGACTTGGTCTCTACATCTTTTCCTCTACCAATACTTTGACTCTAGACACACCGTTGGAAACTAGGATGGCTAGTGTATGTCAGTGCAGAGAGTGACCACTTGAGGTTGCAGGGTGTCACTTTCTATGGGATCTCTATGTCCTAGAGATTACATGCTATGATGTGATTCTCAGAATGGACTATCTAGTTCCTTTCTAGTGAGGGGTCGACTGTTATCGCCGCATGTTAAGTTTCATATCACCAGAGGGTGAATCTTTTCTTCATCGGGGCGACTGGGATGTCCAGGAAAGTAGAGCAGGACCCGAGCATCATTGGCTATGTAGAGTTACAGATCAGATTTCCAGTCTATATCTAGATGACCAGGGGACTTCGTAGCTTGACCTTCCTCCAGTGGTGGATCGTTTTAGGGATGTATTTACAGAGGAATTTTTAGGTTTTCCTCGAGAGTGTGAGGTAGACTTTTTTATCGAGCTCGTTCCAGGAGGGGAACCGATGTCCATTACTCCTTATAAGATGGCTACACCTAAGTTACATGAGCTCAAGAAGTAGTTGGAGGAGTTTTAGGAAAAGGGTTTCATACAACCCAGTACTTCTCCTTGGGAATCTCCTGTCCTGTTTGCGGAGAAGGTAGACGGTACCCTCAGGCTGTGTGTGGACTATCGAAGGTTGAACCATTTGATTGTCAGGAACCGATATTCCTTGTCGAGCATTGATGACCTCTTTGATCAGATTCAAATAGCCCGAGTGTTCTCAATGATCGATTTGAGGTCTGGTTATCATCAGCTGCTCATTAGACCATCTGATATACCTTTCACAGCCTTTCGGAGCAGGTATGATCTTTAGAAGTATATGGTTATGCCGTTTGGTCTCACGAACGCGCCTGCAGTTTTCATGGCACTGATGAACCAAGTGTTCCATCCAAACTTAGACTATTTCTTGGTGGTCTTTGTGGACGATATCTTGGTGTGCCCTCACACTCGACAGGACCATGATAACCATCTTGAGATCATTTTCAGTACACTGAGAGAGCATCAGCTATATGCTAAGCTCTCGAAATGCCACTTTTGGATGGACCAGATTCACATTTTGGGTCACGTTATCTCAGATACAAGAGTATCAGTAGACCCAGAGAAAGTGAGCGTAGTAGTTTCTTAGGAGCAGCTGAAGAACGTATTTGAGGTGTAGAGTTTTCTAGGGATGGATGGATACTACAGACGTTTCATACAGGACTTCTCATTCTTAGAAGCACCGTTGACAGGTCTGATTAAGAAGGGTGCAAAGTTCTTGTGGTCAGATTCAAGTGAGTCAGCCTTTCAGGAGCTGAAAGGGAGGTTGACTTCAGCACCGATGCTAGTCTTTCCAGAATTGGGCAAGAGCTTTATTATCTACTATGATGCATTGGGTATTGGGCAGGGAGCTGTTCTTATGCAGAGAGATGGAGTCACTGCGTATGGGTCTTCACAATTGAGGCCACATGAGAGGAACTACCCGACACATGATATGGAGTTGGTAGCTGTTTTTCATGCCCTACACTGTTGGAGGAATTATCTTCTAGGAGGGCACTTTGTGGTTTTCACTGACCAAATGAGTCTCAAGTACATCTTCACCCAGCGTGATCTGAATATGAGACAGCATAGGTGGGTTGAGTATCATAATTATTTTGACTTTGAGCTTGCCTATATGCCAGGAAATGGCAACACAGTTGCTGATGCGTTGAGTAGGAAGACTCATATACAGGTAGTTCAAGAGGCCAGAAGTGAGTGGCAGCTTATGGATCTGTTCTCTGAGATGCATCTGGAGGTGCACAACAAATAGGGGCAGACCTTTCTATCTTCTATAGCTATTACCGCTACACTTCATGATCAGTTACGGATGAGGTAGCTATTAGACTTAGAAGGAATAGTCCTGTAGGAGAGTGTGTCATGAGTGGACCCTATTATTGGATGGACAGTAGGCAAGGATGAGGTCTTGCATTGCTAGGGAAGTGTATGGGTGCCAGAAGACATACATGGGGAGATGATGTGGGATTTTCAATCCACAGTTTGGGTAGTTCATCATGGTGTCACTAAGATGTATCGTTATCTACCCCATCAGTATTGGTGGCTAGGTATGAAGAGGGATATTGCTAGTTTCGTCTTGAGATGTTCCACTTGTCAGCAGGTGAAGGCGGAGGATCAGCCACCAGCAGGTCTTTTGCATCAATTACCCATTTATGATTAGAAGTGGAATGATATCGCGATGGACTTTGTGACCGATTTTCCAAGATCATCGTGAGGGAATGATGATGTCTGGGTGGTCATTGACTGGCTTACGAAGGTTTCTCACTTCTCTCCAATTAAGGAGACCTTTAGTGTTGACGATCTGGGATGGTTGTACATCCGTGAGATTTTACATCTACATGGAGTTTCACACTCCATTGTTTCAGACAGGGATGCATGTTTTACTTCTCGGTTCTGGCATGGTCTTCATAAAGATTTGGCTACATAGGTACTTTTGAGTACAACATACCATCCTCAGAAAGATGGCCAGTCCGAGCATACGATTTAGGTGCTTGAGGATATGCTCCGAGCATGCATTCTTGACATTGGAGGTTCTTGGGATAATCATATACCTTTTTTTGTAGTGTGCCTACAATAATAGTCTTCAAGAAACTATTCAGAAGGAACCTTATGAGGCTTTTTACGGTAGGCCATTCTGTTCACCTTTATGCTGGCTAGAGGCAAGAGAGGCAGCTTTTCGGGGACCTCGTCTTGTTTAGGAGACCTCAGAGTAGATAGAGTTGATTTAGAAGAGGATGGCTATGGCACAGTCTCGATAGAAGTATTATGCTGATTAGCAGAGACGACCTCTAGAGTTCGAGGTCGGGGATCAGGTTTTCCAGCGTGTCGCACCGAGGTTGGGACACAAGAGGATTTAGAGACAGGGTAATCTTTCACCACAGTATGTCGGGCCATTTGAGGTCTTAGAGAGAGTTTGGCTAGTTTCCTATCAGCTGCAGTTACCTTAGAGGTACCGAGCTATGCATGACGTCTTCCACGTCTCTCCGCTCCGACGTTACTTTTCAGACCCCTATCATTTCTTTCATCCTAAGGAGGATGAGCTCGAAGTGGATGCATCGTTTGAGGAGCATCCTATCCGAATTTTCGATCACATTACGAAGGTTCCCCATGGCTGGTCTGTTCCTCTGGTACGGGTGATATGGCAGTATGGGTGAGTAAAGGATGAGACTTGGTAGAGGGAGGCCAAAGTACAATCGCGGTGGATGGATCTGTTCATGGTTTCTTCCTCTACTCCTCTCTTGGGAAATTTGGGAACAAATTTATTTAAGGGGGGAAGTTTTTAAGAACCCGACCCTTCCTTTTAGGTATGTTTTTCCTTTTTCTGGATTTTTTGAGAAAAGTGGGAAATCTGGAAATTTTCAAAGTACACGCCGTGTTCTTCGATGTCGCGCGAGGCTGTGTGCTGGCCATGTCTAGGACACACACACGGTCATGTGGGGAGATGTGAAGGCCACTTAAATCGGAGTACAGAAACGCATAGTTCACACTGTGTACTCAAAAAGTACACGCCATGTACTTTTTTTTCACTAAATGCACTGGGGTCACGCCTTAACCCCAGAACTGTCTTCCTCTCTAGCTTCTTCAACTGAGATCATTCTATACAGCCACAAATCATCGATGAACCACCGAGCCTCCATCCATTCTCTGAATTGACTGTCGTCGATTACGTTTGAACCACAACGATAAGCTCTTCCTTCTTCCAGAGCATCGTTTTCCAATTCCTCCTCCTTCTCAAATTATAGTGGGTTGAGAGTTTTGGACATTTTCATAGATCTACGATGTTCCAAGGTGATTCAAGCTTCTTGGTTCAAGTATATCATCCTCCAAATGTCAAGGTAGGTGGTTTGTGCCTTTATGTACTAAGTATTTGAGTATTTGTGCAAATTCAACCAATACCCTTGAACAAGGTATTGTGTGTTTCCTGTTTTTCCCTTTTTGTTTTCCTGCATTGCTTATATGTATGAGTAGAGGTTATTGTTTGTGAATAGGATACTTTACTATGATTTGGATGTTTTTCCCATGCATGTGTTTTCTGTTTATGACTGTTTGTTCTAGTTTTTTATGTTAGGCTATTTCATGTTATATTCCTAGTTTGTAGGATGGTATGACTGTTCTTCCAGGATGATATGCCATAGAATCCAAGCCAATTAGTTCTTGAGGTTTACTTTGGACATTACGTGATGTGATACTTGCTGATTTTGCATAGGACTGTGAGAACCTAGTGTAGTAGACCATAAGGGGAATGGACCTAAGGGCTTCTCCAGAGTGTCTTTAATTTACGATGCGAGACCATATGGGGAATTGACGTTGAGTGCTTCTTCAGAGTGTCTGTAGTTCCTCGACGCGGGCCAAAGGGGGAATGAGATGTTGAGTGCTTCCCCAAAGCAACTTTAGTATAATACGAGACTATAGGGGGAATTGATTGTGAGTGCTTCCCCAGTGTGTCTATTCTTTAGCTGAACTAGAGGGGTGAGACTGTGTGGGATTCCCAGAGGGTTTCTAGTACTTGTAGGTTGAACCATAGGGTTTAGGCTATGAGAACTACCTAGAGGTTACCTGTTTGTTCTACTTACTTGAGTGGCTACTTACTTGTTTGTAAATTATTTGCTATAAACTATGGATTGTTTTCTGTTTAGTACATCCCTATTTACTACTTTCTATACCTTTACATGCCATATATTCACTAGCTGTTAGGCACAGACCTTTGGGTGGTTACCTACTGGGACATTGTCTCACACCCTATTTGGGCCATGCTTTTGGGCCCAAAAAGATTATATTGTTGCACATATAGATAAGGGAAATATCCCTTCTATTTTAGGTTCTTGATTGCACTTGATCTAGAGAGCATGGGACCAAGCTAAGGATTGTGATGATGAGGAGTTGATCATCTGTTTTTCTTTGGTACTTTGGTTTAGTACTGTATTAAATATTGTGACTTGTTTGGCTATTTTCCTAGACATATATGTACCATGTATCATTTACATATGTTTCTGCCCCAGTTTTTTATTTATCAATCTTCCGCTATTATTGTTGTTGCATATTTACTGTTTCCGCTATTGTATGTGTTGTTACTTCAACTATGTACACTGCCAATGAGGGCATATTTTCCCCACTATCACACCCAAGTCCCTCACTACTAGTCGACACCATCTTGTGTTTGGGGAAATGCACTTGGGTCCATGAGTCCAACCAGGTACGGGGTGCCTTTGTGTGGGTTCCGGAACCAGGATGTTACAACCACCTCATGCCTCATCTATGGTAGACTTGATGCCGATTTTCCAGCAGCAGCATCCTCCCACCTTCTCAGGGGAAGGAGGACCTCGGGTTGTAGAATCATAGCTAGAAGCCATGTTGTTGATCTTTGAGAATCTGGGGATACCTCCAGAGAGGAGAGTCAAGCTTGCTACTTATATGCTGTGGGATTCTTCTAATAGATGGTGGGATGTGATCTCACATGTAGGTCATCTACAAGTCATGGCCTTGGAGGAGTTCCATCACATCTTCTATGAATACTTCTATCTGGAGACCTTGAGGGCCGATCGAGCCTGGGAGTTCATGAGTCTAGAGCATGGTACTCTTTCAGTTATGGAGTATTCCCCTCGTTTCACAGAACTTCATTGTTTCACACCCCTCCAGGGTGGAGATGGGTTGTTCTTGGTAAGGAAGTTTGAGGATGGTCTCAGATGGGAGATCTTCTCGTAGGTTAATATCATCAGGTTGACTTCCATCGCTTCCATCATCAACCAGACACTGATTGCAGAGCGCAATCTGAGAGATTCTGGAGCTGAGGGCCAGGACGGTTCTGCTTCTAGAGTTAGTTCCTTTCCATAAGATAGGAAGCATCATAGGGACTCTACGCGTGGGATCTGAGGCCGCGAGACACATCTTTGGGTAGCCAGGTAGTATTCTACCAGTGTGGAAGGGCTGGGAATACAAGGCCGCAGTTCCATAGGGATCTAGTGGAGTTCCGATATTATGACAAGATGGGTCACCTTCAAAGTTTCTGTTAGGTTTTCTCACCGGCAGCTGGTGACAGGGGTTCTTCTATGACTCCTCATTCGGGAGCAGCGCCGCCAGTCTCTCACCAATCTGGGTACTGGAGTTCTTCTGACTGATCGGACTTAGGTGGAGGACGAGGTCGTGGTTGTCAGTCACCGGTCTATCATTGACAGCCTGAAAGATCATCTCAGAGCGGTCAGGTAGGGTCACTGGGCCATGATACAGGTCAGAATTTTGAATTAGAGCAGACCCAGCAAGAGCAGGATCTCGGACCCTTTATAGATCGAGGTACGATTTTAGTAGCCTCAGTTTTATCTTTTTCTCTTTTCCAAATAGGGGTTTCCCATAGCTTTATCCCAGTTTCTATTGTGGACAGCCTTGATCTCTGCATCTTTTCCTTTCCCTACATCTTGATGCTAAACACACCATTGGGGGCTAGGACGGCTATTGTACATCATTGCAGGGAGTACACTCTAGATTTTGCGGGGTTTCACTTATTATGGGAACTCTATGTCTTAGAGATGACATGCTATGATGTCATCCTCGAGATGGACTGGATATTTCCCTTCCAGGCAGTTGTCGACTGTTATCACCACAGGGTGAGTTTCATATCACTAGAGGGTGGATCTTTTCTTCACAGGGGTGAGTGGGATGTCCAGGCGAGCAGAGAAGGACCCGAGCATCATGGTCTAGGAGGAGTTACAACCCAGATTGCTAGTCTATATCTAGATGACCAGGGGACTTCACAGTTAGACTTTCCTCCAGTGGTGGATCATTTCAGGTATGTCTTTCTTGAGGACTTTTTAGGGTTTCCTCCGGAGCATGAGGTAGACTTATCAATTGAGCTTGTGCCAAGAGCGGCACCGATGTCCATTCCTCCTTATAGGATGGCTACACTTGACTTATTGGATCTCAAGAAGTAGTTGGAGGGGTTGTAGGAAAAGGGTTTCATCTTACCCAGTACATCTCCCTAGGGTTCGCCTATCCTGTTTGCAAAGAAGGCAGACGATACCCTTAGGCTTTTTGTGGATTATCGGAAGCTGAACCACTTGACGATCAAGAACTGATATCCTTTACCGAGGATTTATGATCTATTTGATCAAATTCGAAGAGCCCGAGTGTTCTTGAAGATCGACTTGAGGTCTTGTTATCATCAGTTTCCCATTATACCATCAGATATACCTCTTAAAGCCTTCAGGAGCAGGTATGGTCTATACGAGTAATTAGTTATTCCATTCGGTCTCACGAACGTGCCGGTAGTTTTCATGGAACTGATGAACCGTGTGTTCCTTCCTTACATGGATTTATTCATGGTTGTCTTCGTGGAAAATATCTTGGTGCACTCTCACACTCGACCTGACAATGCCACACATCTTGAGATCATTTTGAGTACATTGAGGGAGCTTCAGTTACAGTCTAAACTCTCAAAATGACATTTTTGGATGGACCGAATTCACTTCTGGGATCATGTTATCTCGGAGGCAGGTGTATCAGTAGACCTAGAGAATGTGAGAGATGTTGTTTCCTAGGAGCATCCGAATAACATCTTTGAGATGTGGAGTTTTCTCGGGTTGGATGGATTCTACAGGAGTTTCATACATGACTTTTCATATGTAGCAGCACCATTGTCGGATCTGATGAAGAAGGGTTCAACATTTCATTGGTCAGATTCATGTGAGTCGGCCTTTCAAGAGTTGAAAGGGAGGTTGACTTCAGTATTAATACTATCTTTTCAAGATCCGGGCGAGAGCTATACTGTTTTCTATGATGCTTTAGGTATCTATCTAGGAGCTGTGTTTATGAAGGGAGATGGAGGCATTACGTATGGGTCTCGGCAGTTGAGGACACATTAGAAGAACTACAAAACACATGATCTGGAGTTGGTAGCTGTTGTTCATTCCTTATGCTGTTAGAGACATTACCTTCTGGGAGAGAATTTTGTAGTTTTCACCAACCACAAAAGTCTCAAGTACATTTTCCCTTAGCCTGATTTGAATTTGAGATAGCAGAGGTGGGTTGAGTACCTATAATCCTTCGACTTCAAGCTTGCCTATATGAATGGGAAAGGAAACGATGTGGATGATGCGTTGAGAAGGAGGACTCAGATACAGGCAGTTCAGGAGGCCAGCTGTGAGTGGAAGCTTATGGCTATGTTCTCCGAGATGCATTTGGATGTGCACGACAAATAGGGGCAAACTTTTCTATCTTCTGTAGATGTTACCTATACCCTTCTCGATCGTATGCGGATGAGGCAGTTATCAAACTTATAAGGCCTAGTCCAACAGGAGAGTGTGTCAGGATAGAACCCTATTCTTGGATGGGTAGTAGAAGAAGATAAGATCTTGCATTTCCAGGGACACATATGGGTGCCCTTAGATCTACGCAAGGAGATGATGCAGGATTTTCATTCTTCTGTTTGGGCAGTTCATCCTAGAATCACCAAGATGTATCATGATCTACACCGCCAGCATTGGTGTCCAGATATGAAGAGGGATGTTTCTAGTTTCATCATGAGATGTTCTACTTGTCAGCAGGTGAAGGCGGAACATCAGTGACCCACATCTCTTTTGTAGCAGTTACCCATTCCTGAGTGGAAGTGGAACAACGTCGCGATGGACTTCGTGACATGGATTCTGAGATCATCTTGAGGGAATGATAATGTGTTTTTTGTCGTTGATAGGATTAGAAAGGTTTCTCATTTCTTACCAATCATGGATACCTTCAGTGTTCATGAGTTGGGACGACTATACATCCGTGAGATTGTACGTCTTCATGGAGTTCCACAATACATTATTTCAGATAGGAATGCATATTTTACTTCTCAGGTCTGGTAGGGGCTTCAGAAGGCTTTGGGTACACATGTACTTGTGAGTACCGCATATCATCCCCAGACAGATGGCCTGTCTGATCGTACGATTCAGGTGCTAAAGGACATGCTCCGAGTATTCATTTTGGACTTTGGAGGTTCTTAGGAGAAACATATACCTCTAGTGGAGTTCACCTATAACAATAGTTTTCAATAAACTATTCAAATGGAACCTTATGAGTCCTTGTATGGTAGACCATGCCGATCACCTTTTTGTTAGCTGGAGGCAGGAGAGGCAGCTTTGCTGGGACCTCACCTTGTTCAGCAGACCATGGGGTAGATAGAGTTGATTCGAAAGAGGATGCGTACCACACAGTATCGACAGAAGTGTTATGCTGATCAGCGGAGATGACCTATGGATTTCGAGGTCAGGGATCAGGTTTTCCTATGTGTCACACCGTGGTTGGGGAATAGAAGGATTAGAAGATAGGGTAAGCATTCTCTGAGGTAATTCGGGCCGTTTGAGGTGTTGGAGAGAGTTGGACCGGTTGCCTACTGGTTGCAGTTACCTCATAGGTACCGAGCTATATATGATTTTTTCCACGTATCTTAGATCCGAAATTACTTTTCATAACTGTCTCATGCTTTCCAAACTGAGGAAGTCGAGTTGGAGGTGGATGCATCTTTCGATGAGAATCCTATCTGGATTGTTGATCCCAGTACAAAGGTTCTTCGCGATCGGTCTATTCCTCTGGTATGAGTGCTATGGCAGCACGAGCAAGTACAGGATGAGACTTTGGAGAGGGAGGTCTATGTACGAGCATAGTGGATGAAGCTGTTCAGGGTTTCTTCTTCTACTATGTGCTAAGGAAATTCGGGGACGAATTTTAAAAAAACCTTTATAAATTTTTGGAAGAACTCCAGAATTGACACGTGAAGATGCCCAATCATTGGGTAATTAAATAATTAGAACAAAAAAATGGGATGTAACCCACCATGCTTTGATAAGATTAACATTTCCATAAATATTTGATGGAAATATGGTGTCTAATAACCATGAATCCAATTTAGATAAATTTACCCCAATAAAATATATTTCTCATTTTATTTCCTTTTATGATATTAGATCAAATTGACCAATTTTATATCATTATAAAAATTTAAATTATAAAAACTACGTATTGGTGAAGTTGTTGTATTTATTATCAATATTTCATAAATAACATGGTTATATTAAAGAATTTTTTTCATATTTTACTAGAAGATAATTTTTACTTTAAATATTTCTAAATTCTCAAGATTGACTGTTTTCACTAGAAGATATGAGTTTAGGGGACCTGATCAGGTGAGTGGAATAAGGTATACCTGAGAAGTTTTTATGGTTAATAATATATTCTCTATGAATATGATTAGATGTTAAAGATCCATAATATGTAATGGTATAATGCCCATTGAATTGAAAAAATATTAAACAATTGATACAGGGTGAAGAGTTGGCATCTATATGGGGGGTGTTGTTGAATTTATGATAGATGATGCTATAATAATATTCAAATATCAAGGATCATGATTACATAAAGAAATTTATGATTCTAGAAGATTTTATCTAAAGATTTTTCAATTTACAAAAAGCCAACTTAAAGGATAAAATCAATTATCCAAAATTGGGTGATCAAAATGAAAAATTGATAGTAGTGTGTCTGAAAGATAAGGTGAAAGTAGTCATGAGAGGAATTAAATCAATATAAAGTAATAATATGTTGGTGATATTCAGATGTACAAAATCTATATTAATTGGATGGTGTACAATGGATTCTCCAAATTCATAATAATCTTTTTTCATTTAAGGAAGGTGGTGAATGCTTGAGTGATGATGAAAATAATGTATAACTAGATGCAGTTAAGCGAATTCTATTGAAGATATCTGACAAGAAGATTCCAAGACACTTCGCAATGACATAATGATGTTAAAAATCATTATGATGATGTTGAGTTACATAGTAAAAGATAGAAAATTCATAAAGGAATGTTTTTGATTCTAGTCTATATTTTATGAATCATTAAAGATTATTAAACCATAATTCATAGATTCTTTAATCAATACTATTGGATCCAAGATCCTCACATGTCTTGAAGGCTATTGGTCGAACGAATGAAGGTGTAGAGATATGGGATTTTGAATACCTTGTATGTATGGAATTTATAGTAAGTGGATGATTATATAAGTTTTAAAGTTCATTCAGAACTATGTGTTGGGGATATATGAAAACGAAATTATATTGAGTTTTGCTGACAAGTTTTCTACGACAAATAGTAGGGTTGAAGAAAACAAAAATTTCTATATAATTTCTGAGATAATTAAGAACTTCCAAAATCTATAGGAATATAATGTTGAGTGACCATAAGTACATAATATGGTAATTATAGTTTTAGAAAACATAATAGGAATGGTTTTTGAGAAGAAATTGAGTTCTACTATTTATAATTATTGAAGGAAAATCCAGGATTAAATCTAGTTGGAACTGATAAAATCATCTTCTTAAGATACATATACATTTGATGTTATTTTTTGAAAATGGTATAATATTCCAAAACTAGTATAATTTTTAATTGACTATAGTGGTACTTCTATAGATCAAGATATAAATCAAACACAATAAATATTATGTACCCGCATTGGGACCCAACATTTTAAAAATATATGTGCATCACTTTTTTTTAAAATTTCATAAATATGGGTGAGAGAAAGTTCATATCATAATCAAATAGATACCTTAAAAATTTAAAGAGGATAATATTATATTAAAGGAAGTTATAAAAAGTATACTCTAATTCAACCCTCTTTCCCAGTGGTTCTCTTATTCCTAGGTATCACAAGTAGTTTAAAAAACATTAATACTATATTATATTCAACCTCTAAAGATAGATAACTCAAATTTATTTAACTACCGAGGTATTCCGACATTTTATGGAAAATATTTTCATGGATAAAAAAAATTGGATGATACAATATCTTATACCTCTTTTAGTAGAAGTGTTTTATGAACTATTATTTGATTTCTATTGAGAGATAAAGATTCTCCGATCATTTTTTTGATAAGAGTAATATCAAGGTTAAATGTAAATCATCGAATAATATCCATATGTCTTTATCAAAAAAATTCTATTCTAAAGTGATTGGTTTCCATCATGGGATAAAATCAAATTCAACATCAATGGAAATATTAGAGTAAAGGTATAAAAATATCAAATCGAGAGAATCGTGTTTTGGCATTTCAAAAAGGAATATGATTAAACTATATCTGATTACATCATAAATGTAAATTAAATAATAAAAAACATCAATGGATTTTTTGAAACTTTAACAAACTCAAATATTGTAAAAATAAGATGAAAAATTTCCCAAATAGATTTTATCCAAAAATATCAGCCTAAGAAGAAAGAGATAATCTATTTCTAGTTAAAATTCAAAATATCCTTATTGAAATTGAAATTAGGAAGGATGTGAAATTGAATAATAAATTAAATAAGAAATTTTATTTTGAATCCATAACAAAACACAAACTTATAGAATTGAAATATGAGTCTTCCAATGATTGATAAGAATAATAACATAAGGAAAATTATCACAAGTGGATAATATCTCCCATATCTCAAAATTTTAGAAAATATAATGGAAATAAAAGGGAAAGATTAAGATGAAATTATTTTAGTGTGGTATAATTGAGCATGTTTTAATTATATTCCCTATGAACAAGGGATTTGAGTATGAATATGATGATCATCATGGAATAAATCCAAAAAATAATTGGAATAAAAACACTATAGAAGATAAAAAATATATTTAGATAAATAATTTTTTACCCAATAGAAGATAAAGA
Source organism: Viscum album (assembly GCA_963277665.1). Taxonomy (NCBI): domain Eukaryota; kingdom Viridiplantae; phylum Streptophyta; class Magnoliopsida; order Santalales; family Viscaceae; genus Viscum; species Viscum album. The sequence goes on from OY728163.1 coordinate 2,120,874,389, forward strand.
TTTTACTATGAAAAAAAAGAAGAAGAATACTTATGGGAATATTCATCATAGGATGAATAAATTATATATATGTTCATAAACTTCATGGATCATATTTTTCATGGGGAAATGTCTAGAAAAGAAGTAAAATATAAAGGTGAAATAACACACATAGAACACATTTCTAGATCATAAATTAAAGAATATATTTATAGAAATACTAAAATCAATAATAATATTTACATTTTGAAAAAGAAACTTGAAATTAAGATTGAAAGTGAAGAATCATTTTCCAAAAAAGAGGATTCATAATTGAGGAAATTTAAAATCTAATATTTATGGTAGTTAATAAAGAAAAATTATTAAAGTATAAGGGTGAGATGCAATATAAAAATAAATATGAACTGAATAAAATATTTTTAAGGAATCGTTTTGCAAAAGATATATAAATAAAATGAATGAATAATTTAACAAGAAAAAAAGATAGGTATTAGTTATCCCATTGTATTAAAAATATTGACTCTAAGATTAAAGTGATATTTGTTCCCTCTAGGATTGAAAATAAATATACAAACACTAATAATAGAAGTACGCTATTGATAAATGAGATATTATGTATTGATATGGTATTTAAGAAATATTCCACATCAATGAAAGATAAGAGTAAATTTAAGAGAAATAATTTCCTATGACTGAGAAAAGTGGATGTAGTAGGTCCTACTAGATCAATACAATCATTTACAAAGTATAATATATACCAATATATAATATCAATACTCATAGGATATTATTTTTATTATGGTATATTTCTACACAATGGGTATAATTACTGGCACAACATCTCACTCCTTAAGAGTTGGATTGAGTTTAGGGAGAGTATCATTGAAATAAGTGGAACAAACTTTCAGAAGATAAAGGTAGAATCTAGAATAAAGAAACTAATGTTTAAAATCCCTTTATAGGAGAACCAATTTGTCTTTTTAGTGTAAACCTAATTAATATTTGAGCAATATATTTTCTATATCTATAATTAAATAACCAATTTAACACAGAAAATCACATGTACCAATAAAGGAAAATGACCACGAAAATGGAAGGGAGTGGAAAACTCATTTCTTGTTTATGATTCCTGAAATAATATCTAAAAAAGAATGTTGTGGATTATTAATAGAGATTTCATAAAAAATCGTAGGTGATGTAGAAATTTATAAAAATATTGAATAAAATAATGGGTTATTAGTAACTTATATAAATGATAGTACCCTACAAATCAAAGTAATTTGAACAAATTCTATAGATGGATAAAATATGAATTACAAGTATGTTTTATTTATTAATTGAGTTAATAAAAAAAATAGTTATATTATATTGTGGTATTATGGAAATTAATTCATGTTTTAAAAAATAGTGTAATAATATTTTTATAAATTAAAAAAAATATTATTTTGAAGGAATTATGGTGGTAGGAAATCTGTTTAGATTGATTACTGTAGTAACTTATGTTACTGATTTAAAAATGATAAAAATCATATAGGAAATATAATACATTACCATATTTTTTAGATTATTATGAGGAAAATTTCAATTTAAAAAGTTTTAAGTGATCTACTATTGATGATTAGAGAATGAAAGATTGTTTTCAAAACATGTAAGCAATAAAATATGATAGATGGAAGGAAACATAAGCTAGACATTTAGTATTCTCAACCACTTGACCATACAAATTTCTATTTATGTAGACCAATAGGGTGGAAATACATAATGGGTGATTTTTATTTTATCACATTTATTTAATTATTCTTCCAGTTTACTTTTATTATATTTATGAAACATAAATTGAAAACTATAAAAAAGTTTGGGTACTTTAGAAGAGAAATAGAGAAGGAACATGTTTAATATATATAAAAGAATAAAATATAAAATTATAATGAGTTTAAATTTAAATCATTAAAATAATATAAATCAAATAATGGGATAAAGAATTAGTATAGTAATCTCAACATGGCTCAGAAAAATGTGTTTTGTAAATGAAAAATTGAAGATTTGTTGAAATGTGGAGAACTATTCTTGATGAGTATATACACTCTAAATTATTAGTAATAGAAGTTTTTTTGTATGACTAAAAATTTTATAGTAGATTATTGCTTATACTAAAAGAAAACTAAACCCCCTTTGAAATGTATTATAAAAATAGTCCTTTAGAGAAATATTTTAAAGCGTTTGGGAGTCCTTGTTGGTGAAAATCATAAAATCCAAAATTAGGAAAGTTTTATAAAATTATTAAATAAAGTGTTTTCTTTGGTTATAAAATAAGTAAAAAAATATACATACACTATAATAAATTATTTTATAAAATAAGGAAATAGTGATATATTATGGTGATTAAAAATAAAATCAATTCAATAGAAGAAAGAGTTTTTGGTTCCATAGGCTTAATAGAAACTATTGTACAATAATCATGAATAATTGATTAAATGTAAGGAAATTTAAATCATAACATAAAAAATTTATGTTTTGATGAATCTATTAATTAATAGGTTTTTTAAGGAAAAAAAAATTTAATGTTCAAGAATATATAGAAATAGGTTGAACTAGATAATATCATCATAAATTTTGATGATATAGTTAATTAAAGGAAGAAAATCAGAATATGTAATTAAATGAAACTTATCTCTCTATTTGAACCTCAATTAGAATTTTAAGAATCACATCACAGAGAGTGGTTACATGTACTGAACTGAGATTTAATATAAATATGAAAATTAATCATTGGATATTATTCCTAAATTGTATGGGGAAAATATCATTGAAACTAAATGGCTGTTCAAAAATATTCTCTATGAAATGTGGGAGGTTTTGAAAAATAATGAGGCACCCTAGACCCAAAATCATTGGTTTGATTCTAAAAATGCATAATTTGACAAATTATATTTGATACAAAGTCATATTATCCATGTTCAAATTGAAAAATATTGTATATTATTTTTATAACTCACAATAGTCTCACACAACTTAGATAACCTTTTTTTAATTATCCACGTGGACTAGATACATAAAAAATATATTTTACAACACATTTGTAAATTTATCCACAATAAAACTATTCTTGAATCCATTTTAGACTTTCCAAAAGTTATACTTAATCATCATTACCTGGGGAATGGAAAAATAATAAATGGGTGACCTCAAATGTTAAGTAAGGGAAATAATATGAACATGTCATCAAGGGTTATATCATAAGAATACAAGGAAACATGGTCATAGGAGAAATATATTATCAAAAGAGAATGGAAGATTAATATTTTTTCATAATTCATGATAAAAAAGAAATGTAATATCAATGATCAAAAATATACCATGAAAAATATGTATGGAATTGTTAAACATCAAATATGATCCAAAGTGTATAATTAAAGGCATAATATTTTAACAATATACTGTGGAATAAACATAAGTATAGAAATAATATTTCATGCCTAACCTCCATGAAATTTATCACATAATAGGATTAGGATAATCACATGTTTACCTTCTTATAATTACCATAACCCTCCCATGTACCCTTGTCCTTGGGATTAATATTCTTATATACCCTTTTTACTGAGAAAAATCCTCATGTGTACCATTTATCTTAGGATAAATTCTTGCATATTCCTTTTGTATTGGGATAAACACTCCTTGGTACTCATTTACATGGGACATATTCTCTAATGTACCATTAATCAAGGGATAAATCTTCCCCTCTACCCTTTTTTATTTGGATATATCCTCTTGTGCACTCTTTAGATTTCAGTAAATCATTTTGTATACCCTTTGGAAGGGGAGAATTCCTCCAATGCACCCTTTTCGATCCAAAGGGATATAAAATTTTCTATTATATTTAAATGTGATAAAGTAAGCCTACTATTATTACTCCACATATATTTATATATGTGTTCCACTTGAAAATAATCTTTCTTCATATCAATAAGATCCCATGGAAATAATAAAAATTGTATCCTTTCCGTATAGTATCACAATATATAACCTTAAGAATATGAATAGTAGGTTCCCAAGATTAAATCCCCTAAAAGAGTATTTCATAAGAAAATTTAATTGTTGATTCATGAAAAATAATTTCTTATGAAAATTATCATTTAGATATAAATATGAAAATGGATGTTAATTAATAAAAGAGTTTTTAGAGAATTATTTTATCATAGCGTAATAGAATAAGTTAAATTGACTTCAAAAATTCATTTCTATTGAAAATTTAAACTGAATACTTAGAAAAATATATAATTTTGAAATGATAAATAAATATTTTTTTCTTGAAAAATATATAAATAATTCCAAAATTAAAGTTCATTAAAAGATAAAATAGTTTATTTTGATAGGACATAATTTTTTTTATTAATTTAAAATGCCTTTATTAAAAAGACATATAGTAAAAAGATATTTGAAAAATAATTTTCAAAAGTATAAACACAAAATATTTTAGTCAGATGAGTTAAAAAATAAATAAGTTTCCAAATATATAATTAAAAATTGGTGGGGAACGAAAATATGGAAAAGTATGGGAAACTATTGTTAAATAGGTTGTGAACTATTCTTAGCAATGATATATTATTTTAATAATATGTTAATCAAGGTAAGGTAATTTAATTTAAAGTCATTGTACCAAGAGAGGAATAATAATTACAATGAAGTAAAATATTTTGGTGAAAGAAACAAAACATGGGAGAAAGATATTTAATTAGATTCATTATAACTCAATGAAGAGATATGAGTTAACAAAAACACTTACAACTTTGGTATCATTTGAATCAAAAATATTTATAGAAAAAATGAGATATATTTTTAAACCTCATGAATTAAATTTATATTGGAAAATAAATTAATTAGGAAGTAATCATAATTTATAAAATATATTATGGTGTTTAATATTTGATATATCTCATAGATTAGATAACAAGAAAAAGGAACCCTCACTGTTGTAATGATTCATTCTGTACATGATCCTAACTTCTTAAAAAAATAAAATTAGGTTTATTAAATAACTAATTAAGAACATATAATTTGGTATTTAATTTTATATGAACCTTTTATTATCATATTAAATTTATTTATAACATAATTTTGTTTTTGTTTGGGTAAAAATAGAATTATTGTTGGCTTATTTTGATAATTAAATCGATCAAAGATGATATTTTAATAATATGCTAAAAAAATAATATAACATTTAAAGAACAATAAAATAATAATAGTTTCCTTATTATATTCTTTTAACCTTATTACCAATGTTTACATTATAATCCATTATATAGTTTTATAACATTGTTGAGGTTGGTGGTCAAACCAACCCAAACACGAATAGACCATAATTTGATGTATGATTATTGTTAAAAAATTGTTTATTTAAAAAAAATATCATTGTAAATAAATAATAAAGATATTATTTATATTTTTAAGGTTTTGAAACATATTTTTTTGTTTGGATAACAAATGAAAATTAATTTGAAACTAGACAAACATTACTTCATAGTGGTGGTAATCGACACAATGCATGACCGATGCACATTTGTTTTTCTATATTTATGGAAAGGAATGAATAATGGTTGATAAATTCAAATAAAAATAAATAAATATAAAAATGATGCTTATTTAATTATCTAATTAAGGTTAGGATAGGTTTGTAAGGGAATTAATAAGAAGAAAAAGATAAGGATTATATAATATCAACCATTTTACCTTGAACTTTACATTGAATGTCTCATTGAAAATGAAGGGTTTAAGATAAATTATGTGGACTAGAGTTTAATTAAATGGACAGAGTTTTATGTTAGTAGTAATGTGTAAGTTTTTTAGGAATAAATTTTCTCGGATGTGTGTTACATGAAATGGTGGAAGTGTACACTTTTTTATGTTATGAAAAGAGAACTTCTTTGAACAACCATTATATTTCAATAATGGAATGACACTATTCATTGGTCTATAGTTCCAAAATATTGAAATAATGGATTTTATGTGTGATATATGGTTTATAAATTCCACACCACTCATTTTAACTCATGATTAAAATATTTTGGATGCCTTTCACTTCTTAATTTTTATGTTTTTACATTTTGGTTCTAACCTTGGTGGCACGTTATTACTCAAGTAGTTTATATTTTATTAAAAAAAGGCTAACATTATAAGAAAAATTTTATTCTATAAAAAAATTTAGGCTCCATAAATTTTATTTTAATTTATAAATAATAAAAAATTATGTTTTAAATTAAAAAATTTCATATATAGAAAAAATGTGTTGTAGATAAATTTTTGTAACATTAAATTTCTATAATGTTATTTAGTATTGGTTTCCAATTGAATAAGTTATAATGTATTTATATATTGGATTAAAACATATATTTTATTCATTTTTGATAATATATTAATTTATTTTATTAGATAATAATTACATAATATTAATAAAACAATTATTTGGGAGCAACAGTTTTACCATTATCACTATTATTAATATTAATTCTAGTAATCATATTTTTAAAATTAAAAATGAAATTGTCATTATTATATAATATGGAAATATTGGTACATAATATTAAATCAATTTTATTTATTTAATTTATTTCTGCGTTGATTTATTTTAATATAAGAAAAATGAAAATAGTTTTTAAAGTAAAATATAATTTAATTTTACAAAATGTAAAACATAGGTTTCATAACATCAAAAGTATTTTATTTTAATTTATAAATATTTGTTTTTTTAGGAAGAGTAATGTATTAATTTTAAGTCATTCTTTTATTTTTGTAATTCTATTAACATGATGTTATTAGAAAAGGTGACAATATTAACAGAATTCTATAAGAATCACCTTATTCCAAATTTGATATGTGGAATTCAAAAATGTAGTTCATTTGAAAAAAAATAAAATTTATAAAATTTATAATTTAAATTAATATTCAAAATATAAATTATACCTTAATTTAATAAATCATTTTTAAAAATTATATGGGTTCGTAATCATATGTTATAGTAATTTATAACTGATTACAATCTTTTTATTAGAGGTTTTATTATTTTCAAATTCTCATCATAATATTCATCCTATATGTCATGATATGTTTCATTTCAATGTTGCATATAAGAAAATATATGAAACACTATTTCTATTTAGAGAAAAATATATTCCAAACTATTACGGTGTAACATTCTCCCTCATGAAAAAAAATTCATACTCATAATTTTAAATATCACTCACTATGGAAAATCAAGAAGGGTATCAAATAAATATATATGGAACCTAAAAAATTTAAAATATATCATTCTACTGAATAATATATCAATTCTAATGTTATGTTTTCCTCTAATTATTTTATCTAAACATCCGTCTCAATTATTTACAATGATTCATATAATATAATTTGTTTTCTAAGAGATATCATAATAATATTTTCACTAATATCCGATCCTCGGTTGGTTTGAAATATGAAATGCGATTTGTATATTAGGTTGATTAATATTGATTCTTTGTTGGAGTATTCCATAAATTTACAATATAAGATTAAATTATTCTAATTTATGGATAATAAAACATTTAGGAATCATATTCCATAAACCATAAATTGGGATAAAATAATTAGAGAAATTTTTACTTGATAATATTAGATCATTTGGATGTTGATTTTTTTCCTCTAGGAAACTTCTTGGATATAATAGTGTTACTTGATTTAAAATCCAACAAATTGATTCTATATTCTGGAGTAAGGGATAATTATTTTTTAACATTCTAATTCTAATTTTTAATCAAAAAAGACATTATTAGTGGTGATAGAAAAGAATTTTCCTTCTGCTTTTTTCCTATGTGGGTGTAAATTTTCATTGTTTCCATCAACCTTGGGTTATGTGAATTTTTTTTCATCATTCCTATAATTCGTATAATTTATGAATTTGACTGAGGATTTTTTATTTACTTGGGTATTACCACCACACTTTACATTAGTTTGTTTATTTATGTCTCTTCAGTATACATGTTACTATTGACCTCCTCTTCCACAATTAAATCAATTAATTTTTCGTCGAAGACAACCCCCAGGCTTTTCCCCAAATTTTATACATGTAAAAAGATGAATTTTATTATATTTAGGTTTTTTACCAATCAAATTACATGTAAATAAATTTTTATATTCTTTCCCCTAAATCATGATAATAATGATAGTATATAGTTTCCATTTAAACCATAATTTAACAAAAAAATATATTCATCAATTCTAAAATCCATTTTCGACAAATATTTTACAAGAATTATATTTTAGTGTCTAGATAAATGATTGAAATCACTTTTGTGGTCAATTATAAAACTATAGGAATACCTATAGAGTATTATGGTGTTTTATTCAAAGGTAATAAATGGTCCATATTCCTTTTGTTTCAACTAAAGGAATTATCTCTCTAATTTTTTGTGAATTTAAAAAATAATGTCTCTTTAAAACATTCGAATATATTTGAGCCAATTTTTTCATGTGGAAATTTGTTCTTGATTATGGTCTACTATTGATGAACATCATCATCGAAGTGATATAAAACAAAAAAAAATTCCTGATCTTATCTCTATTGAATGAAAAATATTTGTTTTTCTATATTTCTTCATTTCATAATAATTAGTGGATCTGGAGGTCCACTAAATGTTGGTGGTCATTGAAACATGAAACAATTGACAATAATATGATCATTCTTTTGTGATTTTATTATAACCACATAGTTTGATTTATTGTTCGTAAACTATGATAACATTTTCATGAAGTCTTGTGATCCATTTCCCATAACATTAGATCTCTTGCTGGTATAATCTACACATTTTCAATTGCACCCATTTTTTGAATTTGTTCTTCTTGGTTTCATCCATCACTATAAAAAATGGAATATTGAAAATGTTAAATTATTAAATTAATATAATGAAAATACAAACCTAGAATAAATAACACATAAATGACATATATATCATAATTTATGCATATTTAGGTATCAATCTAGATTATCCATGGACATCACCATACAAAGTTCTCTAACTGAACATGTTATGTATTTAAATCAACCATAAGGATTAATAAATAGAATGTGGATTTATGAAATTATATCCTTTAACAGTGTCAAACGAGTGTTCAATTAGGCCTTAGTGTCACGCACTAGATGATGATTTAGTTATTACCCAACGGATCATATTCATGGTTATGACCCCTAGCCATATCTTTTCTAGATATTTTAACCAATTTTAGTATATATATGTGGATTTATTTTCTCGAAAAACACATAATATCAACTTTAGCAATTTTTTGGATGTTATCATATCATTAGAGGCATCCATCTGACCCATAATTAAGGTTTTTTCTAAATTTCTATAATCCTAATAAGAAAATACTAAATTAATCCCAAAAAATAACTAAGAAATCTTTTAATATAAACTAAGGTTCCTCTAAACCACACTACTAGGTCTGATGCTAAAAACACTTTTACAGATTTCATTTGATACAAAGTAATATTATCTTAGGTAAACATGAAAAAAGTTCACAATAGAGTTACATGTGATAATAATTTCACCCAACTTAGTGAATAGTTTTGTATAGTTTCATTGGGTACAAGCTACATAAATAACTAATTTTACAACACATGTTAACACTTATCCATATTTAAACTCATATAGACTCCCTTTTAGACTTCCCCAAATTTATAAAAAATATTTATAACATGGGGAAAGTAAACATAATAAAGGGGGATATTAAAAATCAATGTAATGGAAAACATATAAATTTATCATTATAGGTTAAAATATAAGAATATGAGGAAAAATGAGTATGAGATAAATGTCTTATCAAAATTGAATATAAAAATAGGAGTTATTCATAAGTCATGATAGAAGGAGATGTAATCTCAAATGAAAAAACATATACCATGAAATTATTGTGTAGAATCATGAGACATTAAATATTATCCATGAAACATAATCATAGGTATAAGATTTTAACCTAACAGTTTGAAATAAATATAATATTAGAAATCAAATTTCATGGCTTCCAATCAAGACATTATTTACATAGTGGGATTAGTATAATCACCCATGTACTTTCCTGGGATTGAAATAACCCCCCCCAGATATCCACTATATTTGGATAAATCTTCTTGTGCACCCTTTGTCTTGGAATAAATTATCCCTTGTACTATTTTTTCTTGGGATAAATTCTCTTATGTGCCTTTGGGCATAGTATAAATCCTCTTGTGTACTATTTAGATTGAGATAAATCCTATCATATGCCATTTGGTTGAGGAAAAATCATCCTGTATACTAATTTTTCTTTGGATAAATACTCTTGTGTACCCTTTGGCTTTGGATTGATCCTCCCATTTACCCTCTGGTTTGTGAAGAATCCTCATTTAAACCCGTTTAAGGCATGAAATATAAAATTTACCAATTAATTAAAGGGAGATATATAGCCCTACCAATCATTCATGATGATATATGTGTTTCACTTTAAAATAATCAATATCTACATCTTTAAGAACCCCTGTAAAGGAAAATGTGTTTCGTAACCATTTAAGATGATATCACTGAAAAATGAAATCAAGAATGTTAACGGTCGATACCCAAAATTCAAAACCACAAAATACTATTTTATAATAAATTTTAAAGGGTAATTCATAGAAAATAATTTCCAATGGAATATAGTATTTAATGAGAAATAATGAAATTGTAGTTAAATCATAATGATTTGTTTAGAAAATGATTTTATCTTTAGTGTAAAATAAGAAGTTATAACAAATTCAAAAAATAAATATTTTTATAAAGTGAAGTGAAATTTCTAAAAATATATAATTTTAAAATGAAATTTCAATAGTAGATAATTGCAAAATACATAATGATTTAAAAAATAATAATTTAATATAATATAAAACATTTTATTTTGAAATTATGGAAAACCATATTAATATTTTGAAATAGTTTTGTTAAAAATTTACATCATAAAAAAGAATGAAAAAATTTATTTCAAAATAAAAAAAATGTAAAATATGAATTTATAATGAGAAAATAGATAAATATGTTTCCAAATATAAAGGAAAAAATTGGCTGGAAAGAAAAATACAGATAAGGAGAGGAAACTATTATTAAAGAGGATGATAATTGTTCTTAAAAAGATATAATTATTGTGGAAGAAATTAATCAATCTTAAATAATTTATTTAAAAATCCTTAACCACATAGTATATAAGGACGTTCCATTAAATAAAATAATATTCTGTTAAAAACCAATCATGGAAGAAAGGCATTTAAGAAGATTTATTATAATGAAAATAAGATAATTGTGTGGAAAAGAAACCCTACAACTTTGGTATCTTTTAAATTGAAATCTATTTAAAGAAATAACATGACATGGCTCTTCATACCCAAGTTTTTATTTAAATATTTTAAAGTATATTAATTACGATGTATTCAAACCATAATATATATGATGACGTGTAATATGAAACATGTCTCATGGTTTGAATGTGATAATGAAGAAACCCATAGTATGACCTTTATTTGTTATTCACACACACATAAAATACCGAATATAAAAATTATTCTTATTAAAAAACCTATTAAGAACCATATTTATCAATATTTAATATTTATAAGAGAAATTTATTATCATATTATATTTATTTATTATATTTTTTTTATAGATTTCATAAAAATGGAAATAGTGTTGTTTTATATTTTAAATTTTACTGATCTATAATGGTATATTAATAAAAAGTTAAGAATATAATATAACTTATCTATGATAAATAAAAATTAATTAATTTATAATAAATTATCAAAATGTTATTATTTATGTTTACATAGTTATCCATGATAAAGTTTTATATCATTGTTCAAAAAAGTGGTTAGATCGACCTAAACATGAACATACCATAATTCGATGGGTGAGTATGGTGAAAAAATTGACTATTTTCACATAATATCATTATAAAATGATAATAGTCATATTATAATGATATTTTTATAGTTTTGATTCATATTATATTTTTTTTATAAACAATGAAAATCAATATGAAAAACAAAAAAAATTTCCTTCATAGAGGAGGTTGTTTATACAAGACATGATCAACACATTTTTTTTTTCTATGTGTATAAAAAGGAATAAATATTTTTTAAAATTAATATATTAAAATAAATTTATATTATACTTATTTAATTATTTAAATATGGTTAGGATGTAACACCCCAAGTAAATAAAGAATATGACATTTTTATATTTATCCCAATTTTTGAATAAAATATTAATATTAATTTAATGGGAACGCTATGCTCGGTGGCTTACCTAATACGCAACAATGAGTTTCTTTGAAATCTTACATTGCACTCTAATAATAAAATAATTATATTTTAAATGGTAGTTAACACCTAGCTATTGTAATGATGTTAATGAAAAGAACAAACTATAAAATGATTATATATGTTTGTCAAATATTTTTACTTTTTATGTTAGAGGATTAAAAATGTGAATGAATCCAATTTTAAGCATAAACATTCTAATATTCATTAAAAGGTCGATTAACCGCCTTTTGATGGAGAAACTCTTTTAAATACACTTTTTGAAAATTTTATGTGTTATATTTGACAGAATAAAATTCTTCTTTAAAATCGGGACATCAAAATTTACTTTGTGTAAATTTTTGGAATTTTTACGATAAAGTTCATTTTTAATGGATAAGTGAAAAATGTTGTATTTTTATTCAAAACCCATTTTTAATCTAATTTATTTATATGATTAGACCATATTTTTAATTGGTTTTAAAGTTCAATTCGAATATATTTTTACCATTCAATCCAATGGTGGTCATTGGAATTAATTTCAATTTGAAATTGGACTTAAACTAGTGTCAATCTTTTAATAGATATTGTTTCTTAAAAACAGGCTATTTGTTTTGACATCGGGAATTAATTATTAAATTAACTAATGAAACATATATGTTAATAATTTTTTAAAATAGTCATCATTTTTGAATTCGTAATATCAAATATAGCTTAGGGTAAATTTTTGGTATTTTTCTGAAAAACATCAATTTTTGATGAACTCTAAAACCACTAAGTGGTAGTTTAAAAACTCATTTTTCGTTTAAATGAAACTCAACAAATTATGTGATTTGAATTTAAGAAATCCCACATACATGGTTGTCATTAGGATGTAGAATGTGGTTCAATGAGATTATTATAATTTTTTGGTGAATAGTAACTTTTAATTTTTATTAATCGCGATTAGAGGTAATTAGTGTAATTTAAGGTAAAGATAATGTTATAATAATATAAAATGACCTTGAAACATGTCCTACCCTTATTGTATGAGTCATGGAAGACCAAAAAAATCCATGGGTCAACTTGGGGACCCCATGGAGCCACCTTGGTTGGAAAATGACATTAATTACTTTTTATTTAAAGTTAAAATTAAAATATCACAAACATGTTTTGTTTTAATAAAAAAAATTTTACATGGGGTTATACAAGTCATATTTTTGACTATAAATATTCATTAGAAATATAAAAAAATTTCCTACATCATGATATTTGTTTTATAATTTTTAGACACTAAATAAATTAAATTATTTATGACACCATGATGATGCAGCGATTACCTAATTATTTAACGATTTAAATAAAATCAAAATATAATGTAAAATATAAGACCTAAAATTGTCACAAACCTATTGGATGGGTGGATTTCGAAACCTTATCACCTTATCCTATAAATATATCCTTTTGGGACATTTAAAATCTGATAAGAATTATATAATAATGTAATATTTTATGACTTTCCAAGAGTGCCCCTCCTCTCCTCTTATAAAAGGACCCCACCTCTACCACCTTAAACACACCTCTAAAGCCTTTGGCTTGGCCAAAACCTGCCCATTTAATCTCTCCACATCCCTCTCTTCATAATTGATGCCTCACCATTGGCAGAATTTTCTTCAAGAAACCCTTTTGGTTCAAATCAAGAGGAGTTACCCGATTTAAAGGTAATGTCTTCACTTGTGTTTTTTTGTTTTATTTTGCTTATCCACCCCCCTAAACTCTTTTTATTACATTTTTTGTAAAAAAAAGTATCTTAAATATACTAGGATTTTTTTACAAGAAGGATTTTAGCTACACTTTCACACACCTCCATCTAATGGTTAAAGAACATACTGTTTCTATGGATTGCGAATTACTGCATCACGAAATGATGATTGTTCAATATTACTTTAACACCTTCAAAGGTGGCCATTAAGATGTCAGTATATTTATATATGATATATAATATGTTTATGTTTTCCTTAAGCTTCTGTATTTTTCATTTATGTCATACCTTTATTGTTTCCATTATGGGTAAACACGATATCTTCATTTTAGAAAGTGCAGACTACCACCCCCTCAAAGTGATTTGATACGTTAATGCCATATGTGGGACGTATAAAGGATGGAATTAATTGTATTAAATATTATGTACTATTGGAATTATAATATTCCTTTATATCATTATTATTTCATTCCATTTAGTACAAAAAAAAGAAATGAATGTAGCATTCATGCGTACGTACGGCCTACTGTCTCCATGAACGGTACATTTCATTTCTTATCTCCAAATGTTATGTACTATTATAAGTACATATATATAATGGATATATATGTAATATATTACATCTAAATGATGTATATCATTCTTTAATTATAATATATATATCTCTCATTTTGTTTTAATTCCATTAATATGACAAAATATGAAAGTAGCGTTCATGCGTACGTACGACCTACCGTCTCCATAAACGGTGCTTTTAATTTTTTATCTCCAAATGTTATGGAATAGTACAAAATAAATATATACTAGATATATATGATTTTTAAAACATCAATACTGTCTTGGATATGATGTACCTATAACTACATGGAAAATTCTTGTCCAACAAGTTCAATTTTTACTCAAGTACCGAACATCGACGAAAACATCTGATATGAACTCACTTTATTAACCAATTATTATAACATTATAATATGTGATATGAAATGAATAATAATATTTAAAGGAGGTCCTTATGAAATTATAAATTGAGAAAATTTTATTATTCAGGAGATTAAAGAATGATCGAGTCATGTCGGACACGAGGTAAGGGATCCTACTCATCTCTTTCTTTTTAAGTACAGTCTTTTATATCATTCCTTTTAAGCTCATATTTCTTATGATTGAGATGTTATTTTATATTAATCTTACTATAATTTTTATGTTCATATTATGAGAGACCCTATTTTCTCTCATTAGTCCATTTGGAAAGTTTTGAGTGGCGTCGTGAGGCTGCCAAATTTTCGTAAGAGATCTAACCTCTCTCTTTCTTTTTAAGTACTCTCCTTTATGTCACTTCTTTTAATATCCTCTTTGTTATGTTGGGGGATGTTCTTTTATATTTCTCTTACTTTAAATTTTTTTTTAATATGATGAGAGACCCTATTTGATCTCATCAATCCATTTTTGGATGTTTTAAGTAGCGTCATTAGGTAGCCGAGTTTTCGTAAGGGATTTTTCATCTCACTTTTATTCCCTTGAGATTTATGCTACATTTTCCACCATTTCCTTTGACTGGTGTATGTACTGCCCATTATTATACTCTTTGTGTAATATAATATCATTTATGGGTTTTTAAATATTCCTTGTATGACCATTCTTCAATGGGGTGTATGTTTCGAAAGTTACCCAAGTCTGTAAGGGAACCTTTCACCCTCCTATTTTTAAAAGACTTATTTTGTTATGTATTTTAATTCACATACTATTATGTTGGGATATGTTATTCTATATCCTTATTGATGTAAATTTTATGTCCAAGTGATGATATACCCTTTTTATCTATCATCAACTCATTTTCTGAATTTTGAAGTGACGTCGTTAGGCTGTCGAATTTTTGCAAAGGAACTTCTTAACCCAATTTTGATTCTTTGGGATAAACTTGTACTCCTTGAATATGTCATTCTATGAATATGTATGAATAACCACTGATTTTTTTACACATAATATTCACTTATATTTTGTGTATTCATTTGTCACACATAATTATGTAATTGAATTATCCTTAATCCAAGGATATCGTCTTTGTATGGGACTTCGTCTCAATCTCCTCTCATTGAGGCATATTTTGTTTTATACACAACCTTCTTTTATACGGTGTATAAACCCCTTTTACTTTTACGTTTATCCAAAAGGAATCTTTTTTATATGAAGCGATTTACTAAATGACAAAAGGGAATGTTTTTGTTGTACGTATGCGGCGACAACGACTTCTCCGCCGCTGTGACCATTATTTGAGTTTCGACATCCTCTACATGCCATAACATTTTTTTAAATGAAAAATAAATACCATGTATTACTTTTCTTTTATTTTGGTATTGAAAATGGTTTTCATAATGTTTTAATATCAATCCGTTGTATTGATATCTTGTGATTGAAAAGTGGAAATGTTATGTTTCCATTATGCATGTTTTATGTGATACGATTATGTTATAGTTCATGGGAATTATTATGAAGAAAGGTGATTCCGTGATAAACAAAGGGCGGGTGAGCCTGATATAGCTCTTCAATTCATTGGGTAACGTGAAGGAGTTAAACATTAAGGTTTCTCCGTAGAGATTTAGGGAATATACTGTGATGGGTATTCCAAACGTAACCAAGAGGGTTACTCCCTACGTAAGAATGTTATGAATGCCTCAAGTTAGCTTTATGCCTTATGATTTCTATGTTTTATTCATGATTTGATTAGGTATGTTAAAGTGAATATGTTTTATGAGTAATGTAGATTTCATTGATTCGTACGTATACATGTATTCAGGATTCCTTTCCATATTTTTATATCCCTTACTGAGCTTTTTATGCTCATCCCAAGTTTTTGAAATGTTTTACACAGGACATAAAGATGAATAGGGTCAAGGATGGGATCAAGGAAAGACATGATATGTAAAACATGGAATTGGACATGTTTCTTTTATGGGTTTTTTATTTATTTATGGAAACATAGTAGAAGTGTCTACTTTGAAATCTTTTGAGATGTAATAGTTATGTCCTAATTATCTAAAACTCTAAACCTAAAAAGATCCTAAATGTGAATTATTCATTTAATTCAATAATAAGTAATGTTTAAGGCCGGGGCCTTATAGTTTGTATTAGAGGTCGGTTTAGATAAATTTAGAGGTTAGGGTATTCTCTAAGCATAAGTGACATTACCATAATATCTAGGATTTTAGAAAGAGTCATAGTTTTTATATAAAGTGAACGAGTAAGCATATCTTAGTGTTTACCTTCCTCATTAGTACATGATAATTTTTTTGATATACTCACACTGACATTTCTAGTTTTAGTAAATGGATGGATCTAGCATGCACCAAAGTGACAATGGGTTTGAAGGAAACTGTGGTGGTTCTCTGATTAAGAGACCGGATGAAATGGGGGATTCAATGAGGAAACTCGTGGTTGTTCTAAACCAACTATCAAGGAGTCATGATCAACCACTTAAACCTTGGTAAGTTATGTAATGAATCATGTATGAGATGAACAATGGATGTGCAAGTTCAGGTAATAATTATAAAGGAAACCATTAGGGTTTATATAATCCTTACTTTTGAGGTAATTATGGGTTACTATATGTTATGATGGAAAATGAAAGGCATGAGATAAACTTGAGGTTAAAATATGTAATGATTTTTTTGAATATTTTATCTCATTTTGGGGAATGTTTTAGGAATTATATAGTTTTGCAAAAAGGATAACACGCAGACCGTGTGACAACCTATCGCGTCGGACAAAGCTGCGGGAATCGACCCACAACCAATGTGCGACTGGTATTTATCGCCTACCACTGGACTACGTGAATTCCCTGGTTAGTTTGACTAATTCTTTTTTGTTATATGATCTTATGAATCTAGAATAAGTTGATTTTGGGTTATCTATGGAAATTATTAACCTATCATAGAGGGTATGTGATTAGGTTAATTACTTTGTAGTATGAGACTTCAAGAGAAAATGATGTTATTTTGAGATAAATGTTAATTTTTAACTTGGAAGACTATGGGATTAAATTCTTCAATTATTTGGGTTTTAATTTTAGTTTGGTTTATTTTGAAGAATTTTATAGGCAAATTGTTTATCGAATAGTCTTCGTTGAACTTTAGGATTTGTTGGACATGTTTTGGAGATTAAGAATAGATTTTTTTTTATAAAGGTTTATCCTTTTTTGGATTATCTGATATTGTTCTAACAATTTTGGTTTTGGTAAGGGTCTAAAGACATGGGAAATATATAGTTCTATTTTTCAGATAAGGTTATTCTCTAGAAGTTGATTATAGTACTCTTAATGTGAACAAGTCATCCTAAATACTCATCATTTGGGAAATGTATGAGTTTGTGTAAGGAATCTAGTAAAAGTTGAAAGTCAACATGAAAAGTAAGTATGTTTCCTTAAGATCAAAAATAAATTCCTCAATGAAAATTAACTTAAAACAAAAAAATTTTCTATCAACTTTTCCTACTGGGGAATCGAATACCATTTAACCCACCACATGTTTGTGATTTTCTTGTGGTTAACTTTTTCCTAAACATGTTTTCTATCACTCTCCCTCAGAACATGACCCTTTGATTTTTGTTCAACATCCATGTTTTCCTATATGTAATCCTAGTATGGGTTAACTCGGGTGACCTTTTTTCTTGTCTTTCTTTATTTTAAGGTGATAGTTTTACTGACTCTTGTTCCGATGTGGGATTTTCAATGATGTTTCCAAGCCCAATTTTAATATTGCGAGGATGAAATTCCCAAAAGGGGGGAAGGATGTAACACCACATGTAAATAAATAATATGACATTGTTATATTTATCCCTATTTTTGAATAAAATGATAATATTAATTTAAAGGGAACACTATGCTCGGTGGCTTACCTAATACGCAACAACAAGTTCCTTTGAAATCATACGTTGCACTCTAATAATAAAATAATTTCATTTTAAATGGTAGTTAACACCTAGAAATTGTAATGACGGTAATAAACATAACTAACTAAAATTATTATAAATGTTTGTCATATATTTTTACTTTTTATGTTAGAGGATTAAAAATGCGAATGAATCCAATTTTAAGCGTAATATTCTAATATTCTTTAAAAGGTCGACTAAACGTCTTTTGATGGCGAACCTCTTTTAAATACATTTTTTTGAAAATTTTATGTGTTATATTTGACAAAATAAAATTCTTCTTTAAAATCGGGACATCAAAATTTACTTTGTGTAAATTTTTTGTATTTTTACGATAAAGTTCATTTTTAATGAATAAGTGAAAAATGTTGTATTTTTATTCAAAACAACTTTTTAATCTAATTTATTTATATGATTAGTCCATATTTTGAATTGGTTTCAATATGAAATTAGAATATATTTTTACCATTCAATCCAATGGTGGTCATTGGAATTAATTTTAGTTTGAAATTGGACTTAAACTAGTGTCAATCTTTTAATAGATATTGTTTCTTAAAAAGACGCTATTTTTTGATAATGGGAATTAATTATTAAATTAATTATTTCAACTTATAGGTTTTTAATTTTTTAAAATAGACATAATTTTTGAATTCATAATATCAAATATAGCTTAGGGTGAATTTTTGGTATTTTTCTGAAAAACATCAATTTTTGATGAATAGTGAAACCACTAAATGGTAGCTTAAAAACTAATTTTTCATTTAAATGAAACTTTATCACTTATGTGATTTGAATTTAAAAAATACAACATACATGGTTGTAATTAGGATTTAAAATTTGGTTCAATGTGATTAAAATAATTTTTTGGTGAATAGTAACTTTTAAGTTTTATTAATCGCGATTAGAGGTAATTAGTGCAATTTAAGGTAATGATAATGTCATAATAATATGAAATAACCTTGACACATGTCATACCATTATTTTATGAGTAATTTAAGACCAATAAAATCTATGGGTCAACTTGGGGACCCCATGGAGCCACCTTGGTTGGAAAATGACATTAATAACTTTTTATTTAAAGTTAAAATTAAAATGTCACAAACATGTATTGTTTTAATAAAACAATTTTTACATGGGATTATACAAGTCATATTTTTGGATATAAGTATTCATTAGAAATATAAAAATATTTCCTAAATCATGATATTTGTTTTATAATTTTTAGACACTAAATAAATTAAATTATTTATGACACCATGATGATGGAGCGATTACCTAATTATTTAACGATTTAAATAAAATCAAAAGATAATTTAAAATATAAGACCTAAAATTGTCACAAACCTATTGGATGGGTGGATTTCAAAACTTTATCACCATATCCTCTAAATATATTCTTTTGGGACATTTAAAATCCAAGAAGCATTATATAATAAAGTAATATTCTATGACTTTCCAAGAGTGCCCCTCCTCTACTCTTATAAAAGGCCCCCACCTCTACCACCTTACACACACCTCTCAAGCCTTAGGCTCGGCCAAACCCTGCCCATTTAATCTCTAAACATCCCTATATTCATCATTGAAGCCTCAATGTTGGCAGAATTCTCTTCAAGAAACCCTTTTGGTTCAAACCAAGAGGAGTTACCCGATTTAAAGGTAAATTCTTCACTTGTGTTTTTTTGTTTTATTTTTCTTCTCCAGCACCCTAAACTCTTTTTATTACTTTTTTTTTCTATAAAAATGTATAATAAATATAGTAGGATGTTTTTATAAGAATTATTCGAGCTACCCATTCACACACCTCAGTCTAATGGTTAAAGAACATACTGATTCTGTGGATGGAGAATTACTGCCTCACGAAACAATGATTGGTCAATATTCTTTTAACACCTTCAAAGGTGGCCATTAAGATGTAACTATACTTATATATGATATATAATATGTTTATGTTTTTCTTAAGATTCTGTATTTTTCATTTATGGCATACCTTTATGGTCTCCATTATCAGTAAACACGATATCTTCATTTTAGGAAGTGCAGACTACCGCCCCCTCAAAGTGATTTGATTTGTTAATGCCATACGTGGGACGTATAAAGGATGGAATTAATGGTATTAAATATTATATACTACTGGAATTATAATATACCTTTATATCTTTATTATTTCATTCCATTGAATACAAAAAGAAAAAAAGAAATGAAAGTAGTGTTCATGCGTACGTACGGCTTACCGTCTCCAGGAACGGTACATTTCATTTCTTATCTCCAAACGTTATGTACTATTATAAGTACATATATATAACGGATATATTTGTAATATATTACATGTAAATGATGGATATAATTCTGTAATTATAATATATATAAATCTCATTTTGTTTTAATTCCATTAATATGACAAAAAATAAAATAATGGAATTTAAGGTGAGATAATGTCGATAAAGCCTCGAAGACTCATTTTTCCACATATTTAAAAATATATCAAGACTTATATAAATTTTTATCTTATTATATTTTAAAATAATGAAAACATTCTCAATATTATGGTTCGTTCACTACATCTATGGATGGTGTGTTTAGTTTTCAATTAAAACCTCATTTTTTTGTTGAAATAAAATTATATTGTTTAAAATGACAATTTTTTTTATATTATATAATTTTTAATATTCTCTATAGAAAAAATTTCTATAATAACAAAAGAAATAAAATAAGTTTACTATTATTGGAAAACCCCCTAAAATGAACTAATCATATAACGAGTATACTATAGAAATCATGATTATATATGAATAATATTGAAAAATAGTAAACAAATGGACATATAGAAACAAATTAACTCCATTCCATTATAATTATTTAGGTATGGTACCATTTTATAGAAAAATCCCACAATCATCTCATACTAATGTTACCTTGGACACATGACAAGAACAACCTTGGGAAAGTAGAAACTAAAAATATATCTAATTTAAATGAATATAAAATAAAATAAAATATTAATTATAAACTAAATATTGTTTATAAGGTTTAAAATAATTTATTTGATAAATCTAATTTTAATGTTTAGTATGTGAAGTGAATGTGCAGAACTAATCTCGACATGAGATAATAGATCTCTTTGAACCAACTGATTTTCTTTGGGTTATTATTAAACATTATTTAACAAAATTTATCTCCATTTTCTTATTTTTTACTTATTATATTTTTTTATATATGTCACACAAAAACATATATAGTTTAATTAACATATTATTATTGGGTATATTCATGTATCAAAGGCTCCCTATTCAATTTCATTCATTAATCAGAGCCGATTAATGAGAAATTCTCTATTTTGTTATCTCATATCAAGTACCAAATAATGTAATGTTTCTAAAATTTAATGATTTTTATAAAATCATTTTTATATGTTAATATTATTTTTTAATTCGTGTATTTATAGAAATTATTATTATTTTACCCTATTTAAACACTCACTACTTTTTTTCAGAACAACTTACTTAATAAGTCTATTAAAAATCCCATTTCCCAACTTTTTTTTGGTATTCACATAACATGGAATTTATTTTGATGAACTTTAAATCTATAGTACCTCTTTAATTTCTAAAAAATTCTTCTATATCTTTTTATGTTATTATTTATGATATTCTATTTTCATAATCTGTAATACATGTTATATAAACCATTTATTATTTTTTGGGTTTTCCCTTACACTTAATAATTATGAATTATTTTATTTCTTGGAAAATATATTAATGTGTAGGTTATGATGGGTATTCTCAAATATTTCTCCAATGACTTTGTTAATGTTTATATCTTATGTTATTATATTCATCATATTATATAGTAAACCTAAGATTTAATGAGACCTTATCCACCATGTTTTGTTTTGTTTTATATTTAGTGATCCCTGACTTATGCTAATGTAATATTTTATATTGTTTCAAAATTATTATGATTATATGATCTTATGATTCCATGTTATTATTCATGATACTTATCTTTTATGATTTAATGTTATGTCATTTGACTCATATTGAATGATTTTTTCCTCATACCATTCTTAATGAGATTTATCTGTCACCCATTTTGTTTTTTTGTATTCCAGAAGTTATCATATGTATTTTTAAAATCTAAAAGGTATATATGAGTACATTATGGATCTTTATATAGTGTTATAGTATTTAAAAATCATTTTTATGTTTTAAGAACCTATGATACAAAAGACACCATGCCTCTATATCCTTGGGTTTTTTAATTAGATATTTATATTATAATTCTTGTTTAAATATATTTGTTGGGATTGGGGATCTATATCAATACTAACTACCGAACAATTAATCACATAATGGTCTATGATAACCATCTTTCTATTGTAAAATAAAAGCGGGCTAACCACATGTGTAAATTTTTAGGCTTAATCTAACAACCCATATGCAATAATATTTTTGATTGAGATAACCACCTCTTCACCACAACCAATTAATTTTAGGACAGACACTTATGTTCCATAACCTTTTGTGTTTGGTCTAACCACCAATATACCAAAACCTTTTGGATTTGGTCTCAGAATCAACACACACTTTTGAAATAATGAGATATATAAAAATACTAATGAATTGGAGGGATATATAGGGCCTCACTTATCACATAATTATTAAATATACAAATATTTTACAAAAGATCTCATAAACAATCATAATTTTGTCATAGATTAGTGAAGTCATTAAAAAGTAAAGAGTATCCTTAAAAGTTCCTTAAAAAATCATAACATTTAATCATGAGAATGGGGGTGGATGGTATCATTAGAATATTTACCCAACAAATCATAAGAATCATTAAATTATGTTAACATAGATGACAAATAATTTTCAGGGAAAAATAGAAAATTTCTTTGAAAAACAAGAATAAATAAACTTTCCTTTTAATAAATTTAATTTGAAAATGATAAATTTTCGATCTAGTTAAAGATGAATCAACTTTTTAAAACTATTAAAATCTTTAGATAAAAATTTATAAATAATAATAAACCTATAAGAGTTAATATTATTTCAAATATAAAATGTTTAAAAATATATTCTTTTCAAACATTTTTAAAGGAAGTAAAAAATGAAATCCAAAAAAGTTAAAATGATTAGTTTTAAACCTTTTTAAATTAAATATGAGGTAATATATAAATAACACAATCAATAATTTATGTATATAGTATAATATTATTTCATATAATGTATATTTTCATGGAGTTTAACGTTAGAATAAAAACATTATAAAATCTAAAGTAATGGTTTAAAGGAAAAAACCCATATTTATTTTTGTAACATTTGGATAAAAAATCCTTTAAAGTGAGAACCATAAATTAATTTTTAAATCCATTTAAATTTATTTTATGTATATTATAAATGAATCCATGGATAATATATGATCTACATTAATGAAATAAGGTGGTGAATATATAATACATATCAATGAATGAAAATAGATAAGAGATAATCCTTGGAACATTGGTAAATAATTTATTAAAAATACCTTTAAATATAAGAAATTAAATGGAGATTCAATTATAATGAATAAAAATTTAATAGTGATAAAAATGTGAAATATTAATTATATTAATATATAAATTAAAATATTTTCATAATATAAAACATGTGACTAAGAAGGAAATTTGAGATAATTGACCCCTAGATCTCACTAATGCATATCAATAAATATTCTTATTCTATTTATAAGAATTATAGACTCATAAAAAATTTATTTAAGAATATTATTTATATAATTTACATTTTATATTAAAATTAAATATTTTTTATAATATAGTTATTACTTATTTTTAGTTAATATTGATCATGAATGTTATTTATTTCAATCATTCTTTGTCTGATTTTGTATAAAAGTTTTAATTTTCATTATTTTCCATGATTTCATTATCTATATAATATTAAAGGTACTATAATTAAATTTTTATTATTACTTACATAGGTACAGGTCCAATCCATGGTAATTTTGAGTATGGTTATTTAAGATGAAATCCATAAGACCCTTATTTCAGTAAATTTTAATGATTAAAACTAGGTATAATAATATTGTTTTAAATATTAATACTACCATTAAAATAAGAAATTACATACTAATATCATATCTTACTTATAATTATGTCTCCATGAAATTCCTTGATTAAAATTTATTAATTTCTTCATGTATGTGGTTAAACCTAATGTAAATAAGAAAATGATATAATAAAAGGATGAGTATGATTATGAAGTGATTTCATTACAATATAATCATTCCATAAGCACATTTATTTTATTTTTTTCTTATTAAATAGTTAAAGTAGAATTTAGAATAGGTGGATGAGGAAGACAAATGAAAATTAATAATATGAAGTTCTTGTTTACAAAAAATAAACTCTATGCCCCATTAGAAACCTCATTGGTTTTTATGGAATTTTGTAAATCACAAGGGAAACTAATATATCTATCATAAGAGACTATTCTTAAGATATTAAACATGGAATAGTACAAATTTGAATTAAATTTTTTGTTTTTTTGAAGGGGTGGTTTAATGACCCTTTTATAAGTGAGAGGAGTGACATTTATGTAAATACTTATTACCTAATATAAAAAAAGGTCATTTTCAAGAAAATGGGACCAAATTATGAATAATTATGAATCTAATATTAGGGGAGGTATGTAATTCTATCATCTAGTAATTTATTGAAAATTTTAAATTATAATTTTGGTCATTACCACTTAATTTTACACTTTTAAATTGTTTTAGTCATTACTTTTAAAACTCCCTTATACCTAGGTAACTTATCTTTATGCCTGAAATTAAAAATAAAATTATTTAAAAATTTATTCTTTATTATTTACAGTATTAAATAAATTTTATTTTTATTCAAATTCTATAAACAAAAAAAAATATTAGTAAACATAACACTATTAAAACAATTTTAAGGAAAATGTATTTTTAAGTATAAAAATGAATTATACTTATTTTGGAGAACAATTTTTAGAAATAGAATTAATTTTTTTTAGGATTAATAAAGGGTTGTTATTTTATTTAAAACTAATCTAATATGTAATGAAATATTTTGAATACTTAATTAAAGGAAAAATACTAAAATAATTTTTGTAGAAAAAAATATAACTTAGGTTCAAAAAATGTAATGTATAAACATCCAAATTCAAAATATTATTTTTAAATTAATTATTTTACACAATAAAAAAATAAATTTTTCAGAATAAAGGGTTTCAAAATTTTTTATTTTAGGATTACTTCACGATGATGTCAAATTTATTATCCTGTTTATAAAAATTGTATTTTATACTATTCACCTAAAAATGAAAAGTTTATGAAAAATCCAAAAAACTAACTCTAATATAGTTATTACATTAGGAATACCAAAATGAATTAATTTTACCAAATTAATGTCATAAAATTTTGGAATTTTACTATTAAATTAAAACATAAGTTATATTGAATAATTGTTAATAATTATTAAAAAAAATTTAAACATTAAGTGTTCAGAATATTTATTAATATAAATTACTAATTAAATGGGTGTTAATATATTTTTTATAAACCTTTTTTATTTTAATAATCCTTTATATGTGATTAATTTAATTTTAGATAATAACATAAAACACTATAAAAATAGTTCAATGAAAAATGAATTTTTTTAACATGAAATTATTTTAATCATATAAAATTAAAATCAACTACTTACTTTATAAAAATTTAATTTTCCTAAATTAATTTGTATTAAAAAAATCAATCATTATTTAAAAATAATAATAATATCATTTTAGGAATTTGAATACATGTTTTAATAAGAAAGACTCGTCTATTTATTTACTTAAGGTTGTACTCTTCTTGTTTTTTTCATAATGATATTTCATATTTTTTCTCATAATATATTAATTTTTATATTTAATCACAACAAAAAATATCTCAATTCATTTTAGTTCAGTGTTTCGTGTAATACAAGTTATTCAAAATTGTTTTTATTTCAAGGGATGTTTATACCAAAATATCACGGTGTTACTTCCTACCCCCTTAAAAAATATCCATCAATGTAATTTTAATTATATCTCGTTGAAGAAAGTTTTTGGGGGTATCAAATAAATATAAAATAATCAAGTGATAATTTTTAATGAGATATTAACATCACACTCTTAAGAATTAATTGGAAACTCAACCTTTCCCTCAATAAAAGTAAATATTGAGATTTCCATTTTTGAACCATTAATGCCAAATATACATTCTTATTTAGTACTAAGACATATGAGTTTTTATTGATATACCTTTCACGTATTCATTTTCATGATACTATTTCAAACCAAATACTAAAAAAATGTTTATATAGAATCATTATAATATCAATTAAAATCATGTTAAATTATCATATGGATATGAAATATCAATAAAATTATGTATTTTACTTTAAAAAATTCATTTCAACCAACTTAATATTCAGTTTGACTAGTTATATCAACCTATAATTCTTTAAGTTAACCATGGTTTCTATATGTTTTTTACACTTAATATATATAAATTAATCCCAAAAAATAAATAAACACCATTATGATACCAACTGAGATGCTCCAGACCCACACTTATGGTTTTGGTGTTAAAATACAAACATTATATATATATATATATGTGGTTTGATATTAAGTAATATGACCTTAAAAAACATGAAAATATTACATTTTTTTGATAATTTAATCTATTTGTCTCCTAAATTTATATAATATGAAATCCAAAATCTTTTGTGTATTTAGAGATTAAATAAATGCTATTTTTTCATTTTTTAATTTGTTTTAAAAAAGTCTTATTTAGAAACGAGTAAATGAACAAATATGAAATGGGTGAACTTAAATTCTCATCAAAGATCCTAATTGTTCATAAAATGTGTAGATGGATTTGAGGACATAATTAAAGTACATGGATATATCATAATTGAATAATTACTAATGAATCATGGATTATAAGTCATAAGTAATGGAAAAAGGATTTAATCATTAAACATGACTCTTAGGGGTGAGGTGACATGGATCAATATTATGTGAACATGACATATTCATGATTTATAACATAATAATATATACTAATATAAAAATAAAACATCCATCAAGACTAAAAAATTATACATTTACCACATAACTGGTTAGTTTAACAGCTATAGTATAGTAGTCTTGGGATAACCACCCATATACCCTTTTAGTGTTGTTATAACAAAATTTTCACCACCATCTTTTGGGCTTGATAGAACCAGATGTATACCATAACCTTTTGGGATGAGCTAACTACATGTGTACCACAATCCTTTGAGATTTGGCTAACCTCCCATGTACCAAAACATTTCGGGATTGGGATCAACACCCATGTAAAATTATGATATCTTTAGATATAAAATATTACCAATGATGTGTAAGTAAATATAGGACCCCACCAGTAACATAATGATAGATCATACATATGCATTCCATAGGAACACAGAAACATTAAAAATTTCATCATAACTTAGTTAAACAATGGGAAAGAAATGAGTCTCATGAAAAATTACTTCAAACCTCATATTTATAAATATTTAGAAATAATGAGGATAACATCTTTATATTTTATCACCAATGAATAATAATAAAACTTAAATTATGTTGACATATATAAATTCACATGTATTTGAACATTAGAAAAATTATTTGAAAAACAATAATAACTATCATTTCCTTTTGATGAATTTTTTCGTAAAATGAAAAATTAAAATAACAATGAAAATATATTTTACTTTTGAAAACTATAAAAACATGGTGATTAAACATTATAAAGATAAATAGACATAAATATGGGAATATTCATTCATGCATTTTTAAAAGAGATTCTTTTTACAATTTTGTAAATGAATTAAAAAATGAATCATAAAAAATTAAAAATATTCCTTTAAAACAATAGTAAACAAAATTTTATATATTAAAAAAAACATAATCATTCAATGAAGTACAAAAAAATATATTTTTTATTATAAATAATATGGAATGAAGGAAAATTTTGAGAGAAAAATATTAAATAATTTAAAGTAATGGTTCAAATGAAAAACCCCGTATGGTTTTTAAAATTTTTAAATCAAACCCTATTCAACAATGGAAAATTTGATACATTTTTAAATAAATTAGTGGTATGATTAAATATTTCCATGTATAGTATATAAAATATGAAAAATAAAGAATCTGATGAATATTGAATAAATCTCAATGAATGAAAATTTATATGAGAAAACACATAGCTGTTTGATAGTTTTTAGATTAAAATCCCTTGAAAAACATAACATGATATAGAACCAAAATTACAATAAATAAAAACTTAATCTAGATAAAAAATTTAAAATGGGATGTATATATACCATATAAATGAAAAAGGTTTCATAATATGAAACATGTCCCAATGAAGTCAAATTTAATTGACAAACCCTTACCTCAAAATTCCACATGGCTATGCATGTTTTCAATCTATGAATAATAAAAATAAAATTATTAAGAATATATTAAATAACCTTATTAATATATATTACCTTTTATATTACTATTTCATATTTATTTATTATATAATTACTACTTATTTCTTTGTTAATATTTTTCAATGATGTTAAAAAATTTATCACATCCTTTCCTATCTTGATATAACAGTTCTAGCTATCATTCAACATTCATATTTTCATATCTCCATATTCTTCAAAATATTAATGTTTTTAGAATAGATATTTAATATATATTTATGAAGTTTTGGGTTAAATCCATTAGAGTTTCAGGTTCTCTTCTTCATGATGAAGTCCAAAACATTTTTTTTTTTGCAATTTTATCAAATAAAAAATGATATATTAATAGTTAGTTAAACTTTAATATTTCCAATACAAATCAATTACTTATATATTTATTAATATAATAACTTCTAGTAATTAATTTTACATAACTATCCATGATAAAAATTTATAGCATCATTCATGTAGGTGGTTAAACCGTTCTCAACTAGAACATGCTATAATCAATAGGTGTGTATGATTATGAAGGGATTTCATTATAAAAACATCAATACAGATGAATAATTAATTTTTTAATATTTTTAAGTGATAAATTAGTGTTAGTAAGGGTTTTATGAAAATAATAAATGAAAATAATGATAAGAAGTTTTTAATTATAAAAAAGGAATTGTATCCTCTCTAGGAAACCTCCTCAGATTTGATGAAATTAGAGGAATATATGTAGACTAGATGCTACCCAATCTTATATCAGATTATATGAAAATAAAATATAGTATTTTATAGAAGATAATTAAAATTTTATATAAGTAATTTAATATGTGGTTGAAAGGTACTTTAATAAGGGTTTATAGTGTTATTTTCGTAAGTACATATTACTTAATAAATGGAGAAAAGACATTTTCTAGGAAAGTCGATCCAATTTTGAAAAAAATAACTTAATATGATTTTATTTTGATAAATTCATCATAAAAGAATTTATATGTTAGTTTTTATGTAATTTTTGGTGCTTACACCTTGATTTAACTCATTTACATTTTTTTAGCCTCTACCGTTGTGCCTATCATTTACCATGGAAAACTTATTTTTATACCTATAAATAAAATTGAATGCATTAATTAATTTGCAAATAATGAATAAAAATTTTATATCCATTTATTTTAATTAAATTTTCAAAATTGATATAATTTAATATTAATATAAGTACTCATAACGCAACAGAATTTATTTTGCGGAAAAAATTTACTTCTAAGAATAAAAATTAATTGATACTTATTTAGGAAAATGGTTATGAATATTATTAATTTTATTGGTTCATGATTTAATTTTTTTTTATTTTACAAACAATAAAAAACTGAATGGAATTTTTTCTATAATAAATTAATGGAAAATAAAAACAATAGTTTTTAATATAATAAAATATAACTTTAGTTATGAAATGTATAACATTGGTTTTAAATATAAAAATATTATTAATAAATGAATTATTTTACTCCTTAAATACATATTTGGTTAATATAAAGGCTTCATAAACTTTTTATTATTTCTTATAACATGTGGATTGCATAAAATCTAGTATATTTGTAAAAACTATATTTTATACTCTTCACATTAAAATCTACATTTTCAAAAAAATCCTAAAAATACAAAATAATATAATATAGATATTATGAATCAGAAAATGAATTTAATTTTACAGAAAAATTCTAAAATTTATTAATTTGTCTTTAAAATGATTAAATAAAATATAATGAAAACAATTTTTATATTAAAAATTGAATTTTAAAGTATTATGTGTTGTTAATCTTATTTCATATTAATTAATAATTAAATGTGTGTTAATAAATTTTTATATAAATTGAATAACTTCATTATAATAACCTTCTAAATTTGTCAATTAAATTTTAGATAAAAATAAATAACACTTCAATAGTTCTTTGAGAAACGCCCCTTTTTTACATATAATGATTTAAGTAATATATAACTAAAATTAATTTTTTATATTCTAAAAACTAAATTACCATTAATTAATTTTTATTATAACAAAAAAAAATTGTTACATCAAAATAATAATAATAATATGTAAGGAATTATAAGAATTATTTTTATAAAAAACATTTTAATTAAGTAGTATATTTTCATTTAATTGAGGTTTTAATATTATTGTAATTTTCATAATGATATTTCACATTTTATTTTCATAATGTATTATTTATTTTCATTCATTATAATAAAAATATATTTCATTTAATTTTAATTTTTTAAAATGTGATATAATCTATTCAACATAGTACTTATCTAAAGGGGAATTTATACTAAAATCATATGGCGTTATAGATTCCACCTATTTGTTCATAAATCTCAAGAGTCTAGAATAGAAGGCCCAATATTCTTGTACATACCTTTGTCTAGTACATTGTTAGATCAACAAGAAATACTAGATTAATTACAACCATTATAATTATTTTCCATGAAATATAGAATCCCTTAACTATAATCCATTTAACTTCATATATAACTAGTACCTTTCTCGTTCATATGCACAGCGCTATAATTCAAATATAATTTTTCAAATTTTTTTTAATAGTTAGACTAGATAATAATGAAAATTACTTAAATATGATAAAATTACAACTTTAGTGATACATTATAATGAAAATAAATGAAAAATAATATGTATTTGAAAATATATATGAAAATGAATGAAAATGAAATAACATGATGTAAAAAGATTTAGAAAAACATGACCTATCATTCAGAATTTTATGTGGTGTATTTTATCTTTCATCATCATAGGTAAATGTCATTTTATGAATGGAAGGAAGGATGAAATTGAAAGGAAAAAAAAGAAAAAATGACAGAAACATGTAAATGAAGTGATGAATAATGGCCTCAACACAATGTATTTCTTCTAGAAATAATGAACTAATATCAAATATTGAATACCTCACATTCTTTTTTATGATTTTATCATGTATAAAACTACAGTTTTGTGTAAAACAGTCCCCAAAAACCCCACCAAAGATCAAATTTATATATCTCATTCATTTCAGAAAATCATGATATTATCTATTAAATTTTTTTAGTATTATATAAAATACACTTAATTTCTTTATGTATATTTTATGATTAAAAATACAGATAATTTATTCTTTTAATAAGAAAATAAAGTGTAGATACAATAAGAACAGGTTCAAAAAACATTACTCATCATATTGTGATAGAAAATAAAAATAGAAAACATGATGATAAAGAATATTCCCAAAATAAGTGATTAATTTTTTGTGTATTTTTCTATCTACTATATTAAATATATATTTATTCTCATAATAAAAATGAGTTCATATAAGGGTATTTATATAAAATCCCACCAATGTCAATCCACTTCCACAAATAACTGTTTAATGAATTACATCATACAATGCAGTTTCGATAAATCATCCAAAATTAAAAAAATATCATATTTACTTTCCATTCTGTCTATTTCATTGATATAGAATCTATATTTTATAAAAAACATGTTTCAAGAATATAAAGATATCAATTTTCCCTCATATCTTCAACTGAAGCTCTTTTTGATCACAACAACATAGAATGAAGATCTTGAAAAAGTGATACACATTAGTCGAATGATGGATGAAGGTAACAACGATTCACGGAATGTGGAAAGTAATAATCATATTGATCATTTGGGATGATATACTCATAACGTTTTAAATGATAATAAAGATTGCAATGATACATCATCCAATAAAGACCAATATCTCATATGGATACTACTTTATTAATAAAACTATGTTATTGAGTAATCATGTTGTACAAAGATTGATATAAACCTTTAACATACCATTTAATAATAAACATTAGTTAACAGAAAAAAAAATCAGATCAATTTAACGGAAGAAAAATAATCCATATCACATTATAAGCAACACAATAAAAATTTATTATATCCCGCATATTCATATTCTCTATTACCACGAACAGATGGTGCCACCTGACTGTGGGTTGTGCACCATTGTGACCGCAGATGAACCAATCATAAGTGGAACTGACCTAAAGTTGAAACTATTAATTTCCTTCGATTAATTTTACCAATCAGAACATTCAGTCAGTTGAAGGCTAAAATATTGAAATAAACACTGAACATACCCTTTAATATAAAACAACAATCAATATAAAAAATAATCAAATAAATTTCACTCAATAAAAATAATCCATATCACAATTGACACACAATAAAAATTATTTAGAGATGTATATCATGTTTTACTAATAAAAACGAATAGTTTTTTATCTAATTCAAATAAAAACACAGCTAAAAAATTAATAAAATGAATAAAATATAATGGAAAACATATGCTCGTGATATCAAATAATGAACATAATTTTATTTTATAAAATGAAAACATACATGAATGTTCAAAACTTTACTATGTTTTAACAAAATTATTTCCAAAATTAGGAATAAAAACATGATTGGATTGAAAGACATGCAATGCTAGTAAGCAAGAAGATATGGTAGAATTGATTTTACATAGAATATTGTCAATTGGCTGCATTCTCACCCAAAAACCTCATCATAACTAGAGTTTATGGATTCATTACTTATCATGATTCAAATAGGATGGTCGAAAGCAATCATAACTACAAGATTTTTGTACTTGTGAAGATTCCTTACTATTCCATGTTGACAGGGGAAATTTTAAGTGTAGACCCGATTATTTTTCTACTCATTGCTGAGTCCATTGACATGAAATTTCACTTTAAAGATCTTACAGACAAACCCACGTTTCATTTGTAGATCTGTTGAAACATATTGAACATGAAGGATTTATACTAATGGATTTCAATTGCTTTATAAAATAGATGCATCTTATAGAAGGGAATCTATAATGTTTTTGTAATCTGGTGAGGGATCCCACATGTATGATTAAAGGAACAAAAAAAATCTAAAATAATTTTACATTAACGATCACTATATTTCAGGTAAGGTGCTTGAAATCATCTGTGTTCACATCAGGTTGAGCATTAATTTTGGTTGAGAATCAATTATTGAGTGGGTTTTATGAGGGTATTCACAAGCAGATGAAAACGACCACTTGATGTTCACTTCAAAATCCCTTTGGTTGTGCCAACAACAACATGGTGGAGTTCTTTATAATTCAGAGAAGGGGGAGGACATGAGGTGCATAAATTATAATTATAGGGAGAGAATCTGGCCATAAAAAATTTAATTCAAATTAAAAAAGTATTTCAGTATTTTCAAATAGCATAGTGTACAGTTCTTAGATAGAATAGAATCATAATAAATATCTATATAAGATAAAATCTGGAGGATGAATTCAGACAAGATTCAATGACATCAACTTATTATAATAACATTGTCCAAAACATCTATTCTGATTATGGAAAAAATGGCCTCCATGTCAAAAAAATATAAAATTTATGATATAAAATCAGAACATCAACTAAACTTTTTGTGTTCTAAAAACTCAAATAGAGAACCCCTTAAAAATCTATATCATATAAGTAAGACCACCACATCAATATCAATGAACAACATACTGGTTTCATGAAACTTATTGTTTACTAACCTTCAAATAGAAATATAATTTCATGTTTTAATTTTGAACATCAAAAATACAAAATGATAAAACGATGTTATATTTAATTTTAAGAAATACTTCTATAAAAAACACTGGGATGTGGAATTTGTTCAAAAATATAATATACCATCAAGATAAGCATATCAAACTAGCTGATTATGATCAGGTTTTAGTAAATCTGAATTTATTTAGGTAACAGCCAATATTTAACACCTTCAAACATTAATATACAACATAAACAATGTTCTAGTCTACACTTAAATTTCACAAGGCAGGTCATAGAGTATTGTTTTCATAGAGTATAATCTATTTTTAAGAATGCAATTTTGCAGAAAATAAAAATCATGGAATTATAGTGAGATCTAGAATCTTATCTTGATAACATAAAGGGGTGAATTTATAGTCCGAGAAACACCATCGAAAAAGGACTCCAACATCACAAAAATAAATTCATGGTTAGGCTGGTTTGTCTTCTCCATATACTCCATAGACGCCAAAACCTACATATAAACATTGACTATTTTTAAATTTAATTTTATCGTCATCTGAAACAATTTAAAATTACCAAGAAATAGGCACTAAGATCAGTAATGAGATATGAAAATAATGAGGACAATAAATTGAATGAAATAAATCATACAGTATAAAAATTGGAGGATGAGTTGAGTTTCTCTTGGAGCGGCTTGTAGTGTTGATGGAGGTAGGGTTACCTAATTCCTTCGATGGAAGCAGCAATAGAAACACATTGTATGTGAGATATTTACCTGAATAGTCTCACAAATGTCTGTTATAGAGTGCACTAAATCACATCTTGGATAACAGTGACCTGGAGCCTACACATTAAATGCCTTTTACATAAACCTTCAAATTAAATAGGCAATGTCTCACATACAATTTAAATAGGAAGGTACAAAACATAACAAACATTTAAAACAAAGTAGAAACATAAACATGGATGTTTGTTTATGCTTACAATAATAGTATGATTCGATCTTTAATAGGTGCATGAGGTGTTGTCTAGATTTTTTCCTACCCTAAAAACATAAGAAAAATGTAATTAAATAGTAAAATAACTAAAGGAAATAAATGAAAAGAAAAGGTAAAAGAATTTTTCTAACACATGCAATCTGAAATATAGAATACATGAAAACTGATAACAAACACACACAATAGTAGAGTCAAGAAGATACAAAGAAAGGAGTACATTCGTGTTCTTTCTACTATAAAAAAACCCTTTTTGAATTCTAATACTTCCCCTGCCTACAAGGTGGAAGGTAATGTATCTATATAGATATTTAATAGTTTTTAACTATCTTTTCTCCCTAACCAACCCTTTTCTAAGTCACATTGCAATATCGTTGTCAATATTAATTCCAATGAGTCTTGAACTGAAATCATAAATCAAATTTGTAAAATGATAATAACAACAAGTGGTTCATTAATGAAAAAAAAAACCTATTAATTTTAAGATTGAAAGTAAAATGATATCCCAATTTTACCCATTATAATGCCATTTATGTTGGAAGATAGAGAAACATCTGCTAAACCAGAGATTCCACCCCTACATTGAAAAAATTAAACAACCAAACACGAAACCATATCATATTATGGAAATATGAGCAAGGGGAATGAGTAGATACTTCTAAAACATGCACATTCCAAGCATGAAATGAAAAACACATCACTTTTCACTCATAAAGTTGGTTTTATAATTATTAAACCTCTATCAGAGAAAAATAAAAGTCACTAAACAAAATCATTTTTATCCCGGTTAATCGAACACAGATGAATATAACATAAAACATGAGATTTCCAATGATTAAACTCGCATCATTAGAGAATATACTCATAAGAACTGAAAAAAACTCAACTAAAAACAATTAATAATAGCACCATAATCATATTTTCCACAATCACACATGAAAAAAATAGCAATGAAAAATAAAAAGGATGACATTTATAAACTATTATTTGAAGGGAAAAAATGTGAGATTAGTGGCCTAAGATAAATTATAGGAAGAATAAAATGATTAGATTAAAAAAATATTATTGGGACCCAACTCCTACCAATTGGTAAGGGATAATTTGGAAGGACATACCAGAAACCAATTTTCCCACTCCATTTCAATCATTTAGGACCTAGGCAAATACCAAATGTGTTAAAATATTAACTCATTATGAATAGTCTAAAATTATAAATTTAATAGAGGAGAATAATGATGTTCATAAGTTATAAAGGGTAAATTACTATCTGTGGGATTATTATGGAGGCAGAGAAGGTAGAAAATAAGCATGGTGAGGTGGGAGAGGTCGAGGAAGAATAGCAGGAGGCAGATCATGCGGAGTTGGGGTAGCAGGAATAGCTGCAGGCGGAGAATAAGAAGTCATATCAGCCTGATGTGGAGGAGTGTGAGGAAAAGGAGTATGAGGCAGAGGATCCCAGGGCGGAGGAATCCGAGGCATAGGATCCTGAGGAGGAGGTTCCCGAGGCATAGGAGTCAGATGCAGAGTAACTGAACGCGGAGTAGCTGGATGTGGAGGATCCATGAAAGTATTATCCAGATGGAAGAGTGATTGCGTGGTGTTGGGGGAAGAGGCAGTGGCATGAGTGGATGCGTAGGTGGGGGCACAAATAGAGAGGATATTTCGGGGGGGGAGTGGGAGAGGGAAGTCAGGGAGGGTAGCGGGAGAGTTGAGCCGGGGGGAGAAGAGAATGGAGGGGGTTGGGGAGGATGGCAGATCTGGGGAGTGGGGGCGGAGGTAGGAAACCCTAGATGGAGGAGTCGATAGTCTGTGGTGGTAGGGTTTGGGAATGGAGGTAGGAGGAATAAGAGTATTTATGTGGATGAAGGTGAGAGTGGTTTCATGGATGAATATAAGGGGGACATGTAATCCATAAAATCGTAGGATTATTATATATAATAGATGAATTATTACATGCCCTTATCTTAGTCCTAGATTAATTTCAACTCTTATACAACACATACAATTAGTAATAGAACACTCTTGGTTAGTAAAAACCTGTAATTTCTAAAACCACCACCATCTAATCACTTAGGTATATATCTAATCTCATGGGTAACCCTTTTCATGGAGACTTATCCTCTATGTCTCAACTCATACTATTTTACAATCCTATTAGGAATGTTAACCAATCAATGATGGTTACCCCACAATTCCACAGTTGGTCGACATTTTTTTGAAATCGTACATTAAATTAATGAGTTATTATTAATAATTTATTCTAAACTATATTTCTATACTGACTTTGATAACCTAAATCCCATAAGTACCCATGGAAAATTTGTCACATTATTTCTGCCATGAAAATCACTCTAGATAAACACCATAGACCCATAAATAGAGCATATCAACATCAATATAACCATTTATCATGGTTTTCTACCCAATATTGTTTTTAGTTTCATTTTATCTAAATCATAAACATTGGTAAAAAATCCATTGGTGGATTATTTATTTAGTAATAACACTCAGAGGACCCACTACAAGCCAAACATACCTCATTTACCACACATCACATATTGGAACCCACATTGGTTTTGTGGCTATATTTCACACCTAATTACCTACACATTCATATCAAATAGAATATAAAACACATATAATAGTGATAAATTAGATAGCACATATCTTTTATCATAATTAATACAACATAATTAATGATAATATAGTTTACCATGCTCAACATCAGTAACTTTGAGATCTTAGATATATAAGAAGCTCAAATACATTTTTATAAAATATATATATTTATTCTCATTAATTAATTCATAAGATAATAATATGGGATAACTCACCATGATGTATAATCATGGTGAAATATCAGGAAATGGGGTATAATCCTATCTTTATACACCCTTGAGATTATGAAAAAACAATTTTAAATTATTTCAACCAAATCACTCCAAAAAAATTAAATTTCACATGATTCATTAACATGACCAATGGGATATTCCAAAAAAGTAAAAATACATGAAATGGGTCATATTAATACTCTCATAGAATTCTCTATCCATTAATCATGTAATCATGACGATTCTGATGTGATTTCAATAGGATCATTTGGAATCACTATTAAATCCCACAATCCATCCACACAGATTTAGAGGAATCATAAGGGGAAGCTAAGAAGAGAAAGAAATTAAAGGTAAACAGCAAAGTTCGTAAATAATAATCTCCTAGACACCATGTAGTGGAATTTGAGAAGAAGGTAAGGATAAAGGGATAAGTAAACTGTCCATCTCATATACATTCTAGAATGAAATACCACCATATTGGGTATGAAATGGAAATGAAAAAGCAACCATTTTCCCTCCCCTTATGGGTACCATTGGGTACCCATTGGATGGTCACCAGGTACCCAATAAAAATAATGATATATTTCCTCTACCATTGGGATTAATAAAAAATAATCAGTGCATAACTATTGGTTAATTGATGGAATTTTATGTAATTTTAGAAACAAAACCCATGATATAACGAACCTCATACTCTTCTTCCAGGTACCTGGTGGAATCTATTACCCATATAAATAGTACCACCCCTTCCATTTGTTCACCAAAACCTAAACAATATCTACAAAACCTATAATATATATATATATATATATAAATATAAAATCATTCATTATTTAATCCTAAAACATCAACAATTCCATCAAAATCCAAAAAAGAAAAACACCATAAAGATCAGTTCAATTAATGTCCAGTCCTTTTCATATTCCATTGAAATATTTTATTCTGGACTATTTAAAACTAATTAACATACCATATATTATCATCAAGAAGCATCATCATGCATCTATGTTAGACCATTCTGATTTTTGAGATCGTATTTTTCCTTACATCCCCAAACATTTACTAACATTGTAATGATGAAACTAAACCCGAATCAGAAAAACAACCTAAAATCGAAAAGCCACAATATTATATCCATCTTTTATAATATTAATCCATTGAATTACATGTATTGATCCATATCTCAAAAACTATACTTGATCATGTAAAAACACTATCTAATACCTTTATACCCTAATTACATTTCAGAACATGATGGACCATATGTTATAAAAGTAAATCACTCTACAACCTTTTAATGATGTCACGATCCAAAAAATATTTATTTAGAACCCAATTATTGATATTTCCCCTAAAATTGACATTACTAGTTCTCACTTGAATATTGACAACTCAATGTTACACTTGATCACCCAATGATTTCCTATATCTAAATATGCAGTCTCCCACTTGAGATTCCTCAAATTACATGAAGCTTAGTTTCACTATATATGACATATAGATTCTCTATTTGTCCAAAATGTCTCTAAATAATAATCATTACCTTAGTCAATTTACTGAATCTCACACCTAGTCAGTTAAAAAACACCCCAAATCACTTAATCCTCTACATGAGTACCTGTACATGTGTTTTTCAACTAACTAGAAATATTGAGTCAACTTGTATCTAAGAATCAACATAAAATATAAAATATTATTGGGTTGGGATCATCAAACTAATTACACCTAATTTTTATTATAACTCACCCATGATAAGGGTTATACCCATAAGAAATTGATGTTGTGATACTTAGTATAAGATATCCTATTTCCACGATTAATGAACAATAACCTATCTATATTACATCATTAATTAAATAAACATATTCAATCTCCTTTACTGTTATTCTATAATAGACCAATAACATCCTAAATGATTTATTATATCATAGGGACCTACACTACTAATATCTTATACTATTAAAAATCCACTGTTTTGACATCCATGTCATGATGAATATATCTAATTGTATGTAACATAATAGAAACCATACAAATCAAACTTTTAAACTCCTTATGAAATCCAAACTATCCAAGGAAAGTTATATAATTTTATGGGTATTCAATTCACCCCATTTTATGTAATCAGTAGTTTTTCAATAATCACACTGATCAACTCAGTTTTTAGAGTTTCCATAGATTAAATCAGTTTTCCAATAATATAATAATTTTATAAATAATATATTCCACACCATACATGAAAGCTAATTTTCTTATCTTAATTATATCCATAATAACCCTTTGATCATTTCAGAACAACCGCATAAATATTTCATTTCTTAAACTAGTCATACCTTGGTTCACCAGTTCTTATTGGAAAATATACACCCATCCATTCGTAAAAAATAATTTCTCTATCACACACATGACATAAGATTTAATGAAAAAACATTACCTATTACTCAATATTGACATTATTTATTATAAAATTCCATGAGTCATCATATAATTAATCAAAAATAAATTATTTTAATTCTATGTGTCTCACTAGAATCCCACTACATACCTCCAAGACATCCATAAATCTATGGAGTCCTTGACTCTAGCCCAATATCACCTACCATGATATTTTATAACATCTTCCACTAAACATATTTCACTTAAAACCTAGGGAATATCAGGTATTAACTAATATCTAATATCCCCATTACTGGGATGAGATTATATTACTAACTAACACAGGCTATCCTATCTAAATACCCATACAAACCCACTATAAGGAACAATGCTTATTCTTGATCACAATGGGTTGAAAATAAGTTCCTAATAATTGAAATTCAACATTACGATGGATTTCACCTATTAAAATATAAATCCAAAGAGTGGATTCCAACCAATAATCCACCATGAACATTCTATATATTAGAGGAATCTCCCATGTGAAATAAATTGTATTGAATTAATTAATATACAAACAAGGTATAATAATGTAATAAGATATCTAAAAAACTATAATAAATGTTCATATAAATAACAAAATATCACAAACACATCCAAAATTTAGACACAAACAAAAAATTTGTAACAATAATTGGACATAATACCATATATAATGAGTAAGCAATGTTACAAAAAAACATTATAGAAAGGGAACAAAACATACTATTTATCTCTATGTGATAAGTGATATCCCTCAACATTTCAACCCCTATATAAAATGAACTAAGAAAATTATAGTCCTATCGATCAAAAATGTTCTTTTTATATTTCCTATATTATTGGAAAACTTGTTTAAAAACATATAAAGTGTGTGTGTAGGGTGTGCTTGATATTTCCTAGTAAGATTCCACCACATTCAATATACATATCCAATAAAAAACAAACAATGATATAATCATTTTAAATATAATACAATCATGTTCCACATTAGTTTTTATGAAAAAAATAACTTGGGAATCACATTAATACCATTAAAAATTTACAATTTTTTAAAAAATAGTACAATATAATAAGTAAAAATAAAATTTTTATATAATTTGAATTTGAAAGGGGAAGTATTTTGAATGATATGGGACTAAAAAATAAAGGTAAATAATTATTTCAGATTAAATATCATCACATAAATGATAAAATGTGTTATTTATCTTTAAAATAATTCATACTCTCTGAATATAAAAACCAAAGGAACTAAAAGTAATAATCACGATTAGTGAAAACTCAAGTTATATTCATATATCAATCCAAATTCATGGTGATACTAGGTAAAAATGGGACAATAAAGGATATAACTAATGTAGAATATATATATATGTTTGGTAAATAGTTGTGATATGAATTTCACTAACATCTATGTTTTCTCTCACCTATCCTCCCTGTGCAATAAAACCCCTATCCAAAGAGTAACCGTCCATTAAGAGGAAACTAGAAAGTGTGTAATATATATTAGTATAATAGTCGCCAATTAAATTCCCACTTCACTACCCAGGGATTCCCATGAAATTCTAAATGGAGGTGAGGAATGATACAAAAATAATATAAAAAAATAACATCATATAACATAAACTCATTCCCCACATTTAAAAAACTTTCAAAACATTTTCCCTAAATATAATAACATCAATTTGATATCCATCATTATCATATATCATAATATAATAATACATTTTCAAAATAAAATTCAATTGGATTATTATAAATGTTATAAAATTAAACCCCGTTAATAAAATCTTTGAAACATATCAAATAGTACACAATGTATTGAAAATAATAAAACATCACCAATTCATTATTTTATAGTTCAAAATATCATTTTATAGTAATGTGGAGAGGTAAAAAAATATAAACATTAAATACTTGAATCATAAACCAAAAAGTAACCAAAAATAATTTATTATAATTCCCTCACAAAAATTGCAGGCACAATGCTCAAGTTGGAGTGCTATATGACCTCAAGCATGCCTCCCTGTATGTTAGATTTTTTCTGACTAGTAACTAGAGTCTATAATCAACATTGGGGTGACTATAATCTATATAGCATAACCATAAATAGTAGACAAGTAACAAACATCATCCACCAAAACATATTACAGTACTTATATATAATCATTACAAAAATCAACCCACAAAAATATAACATACACCAATGCTATAAAAAATGAGTAATGTAGGCCATATAGTAACTCATCTCACAAAATTTACCACTTGGTTGATAAAATATATAAGATAAATAAAAGTATTATATATATATATATATATTGGAACCACTACCATCCCCTCCCCTCACCTCAATCCCATTTCAAAATATTATCAAGTTACTACAACTCAATACCCTATGAAACCTATTATTATCACTATATACTAGAGATACGGTCTAAACACCAACTAGGGTGACCATGCATAGTGTGAGAAATACATCCCAATATATTCTAAAACAATTACAATAATATATTCTATTATATACATGTTACCTCGTGAATTAAAGAAATATAATAATATAAAACATACATGTATTCATGTCCAATCCCCGAATGCTAACTAGGGAATCATGAAACCTAACAATACCTAGTTTTATTTACTATGGCGAATCATATCCATCGTAGTGTTATGCTAAAAAAATCCCATCAGGGTAAAGGAAAAAAATAGATCCAATACTTGGGAACATTGTAATCCCATAGAAGTAAGTAAAAGAAATAATGCATGACTCGACCATATATAGTGGTTGAAGATAGATTCCCAGTGATTCACAATCAAATATGTAACTACATCATCATAAATAGAATAAAATATAAAAAACAGATCTTGAGTATGGAAAAATAGAGATAACCACTGATTCAAGACGAATAACCATCACAAGTTAGGTCCCATTATTAGGAAAATATCTGGAAAACAGATCCTAACGAGGAAGAAATGGATCCAAAACTCTCTCATGATTTGAACAATACCATCAACATGTAGGCCCCATAGCTAAACATGTCTACAGAAGTCAAATATCAAGGAGGGAAACAATGGTTATAACTTATTATATGAGATGAACCATAACATTGGGGTAATGTCTCAGGGATATCTCACATGAACTAGGATATATTATCTTATATATTACTATCTTTAAACCATTCCACCCATAAAACACATTACATTTCCTAGATCATAATCTAGAAACTATTTATATGATCCATAGATCTGTTACACATGTAATATATTGAAGCTAACATAGCCTTTTATTATTTCATAATGTGAAACATGATAACTTGAACTCCTTGTTGTACCCATCGATGTACAAATACCACCCCTTGGATGGATACAATTTGGTTCATCAGAATTAGCATTATCTCTACTAATTGATACCAATGTGTTTTCAACACCCCTTGTTGAAACACACCCCATATACCCCATCTAACGTAAGATTTAATGTATATTATAATTTATTTCTAATTCAAATAGTTCTATCCTTACCATGACACTAAGGATAATTCCTGTAACACCCCAAGTAAATAAAGAATATGAAATTTTCATATTTATCAATATTTTTGAATAA
This sequence comes from Viscum album, assembly GCA_963277665.1. NCBI lineage: Eukaryota > Viridiplantae > Streptophyta > Magnoliopsida > Santalales > Viscaceae > Viscum > Viscum album. The sequence continues at coordinate 2,120,919,334 of OY728163.1, forward strand.
AATATTAATATGACTTTAATGGGGATGCTATGCTCGATGGCGTACCCAACACGCAACAACGAGTTTCTTGGGAATCTTACGTTGCACTCTAATAATAAAATAATATTATTTTAAATCGTAGTTAACATGTAGCTGTTGTATTGGCGGGAATGGATAGAAATAACTAAAATATTATTATATATGTTTTTAAATGTTTTTACATTTATCCAATAAAGGATAAAGGCATAAAATACGGAAATAATTCAATTTTAGGCGTATATGCCCTAGTTTTCACTAAAGGATCACTTATCGCCATTTGATGGAGAACCGTCATTAAATATAGTTTTGTTCACTCTTATACATCATTTTCGACCAAATAAAACTCTTCTTAAGAATTTGGACAACAAAATTTACTTTGTGTAAGTTTTTGGTATCTTTCGGATAAAGTTCATTTTTTTAATGAATAGTGTAAAATGTTGTATTTTAATTCGAAACCTCTTTTTAATCTAATTTATTTATATGATTAGATTATCTTTTGAATTGGTTTTATAGTGAATTTAGAATATATTTTCACCATGAAATCCAATAGTGGTCGTTGGAATTAATTTCACTTTGAAATCAGACTTAAACTAGTGTCAATCTTTTGATACTTATTGTTTCATAAAAACACGCTATTTGCTATGACATCGGGAATTAATTATTAAATAAATTAATGTGACTTATATGATTTGAATTTTGTAAAATAGACTTAATTTTTGAATTCGGAATATCAAATATAGCTTAGGGTGAATTTTTGAAATTTTTCTGAAAAACATCAATTTTTGATGAATAGTGAAACCACTAAGTGGTACTTATAAAAACTGATTTTTCCGTTTAAATGAAATTTTACCATCTTTGTAATTTGAATTTCAAAAATCCGACATACATGGTTTTCATTAAGAAGTAAAATGTGGTTCAATGGGATACCAATAATGTTTTGGTGAATAGTAACTTATTAAGTTTTTAATCACGATTAGAGGTAATTAGTGTAGTTTAAGGTAAAAATAATATTTTAATAATATGAAATGAAATTGAAACATGTCCTAACCAAATTGGATGTGTCAGGGCCGACCAAGACAACCCATGGGTAAACTTGGGGACCCCATGAAGCCACTTTGTTTGGAAAATGACATTAATATCTTTTTATTTAAAGTTAAAGTAAAAATGAGACAAACATGAAATGTTTTACTAAAACAATTTTTACATGGGGTTATACAAATCCGATTTTTGACTATAAATATTCATTGGAAAGATAAAAAGATTTCCTACATCATAGTAGTTTTGTTTATAATTTTTAGACATTAAATAAATTAAATTATTTATGACATCATGATGATGCAGCGATGACCTCATTATTTAACGATTTAAATAAAATGGAAAGATAATGTAATATCTAAGACCTACACATGTCAAAAACATATTGGATGAGTGGATTTAGAACCCTTATCACCTTATCCTCGAAACACATCAATGTGGGACCTCTTAAATCCGAATACCGTTTTCAAATAAAGTAACATTTGCTTACTGTCCAAGAGTGCCCCTCCTCTCCTCTTATAAAAGGCCCTCACCTCTACCTCCTTACCCACACTCCCAAAGCCTTTGGCTCGGCCAAACCCTACCTATTTTGTCTCTCCACTTCCCTCTATAACTCCTTGAGCCCTCAATTTGGGCAGAAGTATTCCCATGGATGCCTTTTATCTCAAACCAAAGGGAGTTACCCAATTCTAAGGTAATGTCTTCACTTGAGTCCTTTTGTTTTATTTTGCCTCTCCAACCCCCTAAACTCTTTTTATTAATTTCTTTTGTAACAACTCCAGTATCTTCCATAAACTAGGATGTTGTTATAATAAGTATTCTAGATACACTTACACACACCTACATCTAATGGTTAAAGAACATACTGTTTTCGTGGATGGGGAATTTATGCCTCCCGAAACGATGATTGTTCAACATTCTTTTAACACCTTCAAAGGTGTCCAATAAGATGTCACTATATTTATATATGATATATAATATGTTTATGTTTTACTTAAGCTTATGTATTTTTCTTTTTGGGCATACCTTTATGGTTTCCATTATGGGTAAACGCGATATCTTCATTTAAGGAAGTGCGGACTACCGCCCCCTCAAAGTGATGTGATTCGTTAATGCCATATGTGGGACGTATAAAGGATGGATTTAAAGTTATTATATATGATGTTATACTAGAAATATAATATACCTCTATATCATTATTATTCCATTCCATAAAAATATGAAATAGAAATGAAAGTAGCGTTCATGCATACGTACGGCTTACCGTCTCCATGAACGGTGCATTTCATTTCTTACCTCTAAATGATTATGTAATATTATAAATACATGTATATTCTGGATATATATGATATATATGATATACAAATCATTAATGTAATTCTGGATATAATGAACATTTGACCAGGCGAACAACATGTAATTGTAAGAATTCCACTTTCGACTTAAGAACCAAATATCGACAAAACAAACATTATTAACTTAAATGATTAAATAATGTTTATAACATTGCAATAAGTGATATAAAAGGAATAATGAACTAGAAAAAGGTTCTTAATAAAGTGGAAATTAACTCATGTTTATTATTCAGGACGTTAAAGAACGATCGAGTCAAGTCGGACCCGATGTAAGGGATCCTACTCCACTCTTTCTTTTTAAGTACACTCTTTTATGTCATTTAAAGCTCACAATTCTTGTTATTAGGATGTTATTTTATATTAATATTACTGTAATTTTATGTTCATGTGCTGAGAGATCATATTCTCTCTCATCAATCCATTTTCGAAGTTTTAAGTGGCGCCGTTAGGCTGCCGAATTTTCGTAAGAGATCTAACCTCTCTCTTTATTTTTAAGTACTCTTCTTTATGTCACTTCTTTTAAGCTCCGCTTTGTTATGTTGGGGGATGTTCTTTTATATTAATCTTTATATAAACTTTATGTTAATATGATGAGATACCCTATTTTATCTCATCATCCCATTTTAGTAAGTTTTATGTGGCACCGTTAGGCTGCCGAGTTTTCCTAAGGGATTTTTCATCTCACTTTTATTCCCGTGAGATTTATGCTACATTTTCCACAATTTCCTTTGAGTGGTGTATGTACTGCCCATTATTTTACTCATTGTGTAATATACTTTATTTTATGAGTATTTACATCAATGTTGTATTTTCCTTCTTTCACGAGGTGTATGTTTCGAAAGATACCCATGTCGGTAAGGGAACCTTTCACCCTCCTCTTTTTAAAAGACTTCTTTTGTTGGGTCTTTTAATTTACATATTGTTATGTTGGAATATGTTTTCATATATCCTTATTGATGTAAATTTTATGTCCACGTGATGAGATACCCTTTTTTTTATCTCTTATCAACTCACTTTGATGTGACTCCGTTAGGATGTCAAGTGAACTTCTTAACCCAATTTCGATTTCTTTGGGTTCAACATGTAGTTATTGAATATGTCATCCTTTGAATATGTGTGAATGACCTTTGATTATTTTACACTTAATATCCACTTATATTTGGTGTATTCGTTTGTCACACATAATTATGTAATTGATTTATCCTTGAACCAAGGATACCGTTTTTGTATGGGACTTCGTCTCAATCTCCTTTCATTGAGGCATATTTTGTTTTATACACAACCTTCTTTTATACGGTGTATAAAACCCTTTGACTTTTACATTTATTCAAAAGGAATCTTTTTTATACAAAGCGTTTACTAAACGACAAAAGGGAATGTTTTTGTCGTACGTATGCGGCGACAACGACTTCTCTGCCGCCGTGACCATTATTTGAGTTTCAGCTTCTTCAACAAGCCATACCTTTTTTTAAAAGAAAAATAAATACCATGTTTAACTTTTCTTTTATTTTGGTATTGGAAATGGTTTTCATAATGTTTTTATATCAATGTTTTGTATTGATATCTTATGATTGAAAGGTGGAAATGTTATGTTTCCTTTATGCATGTTTTATATGATACGATTATGTTGAGATTCTTGGGCATTATTATGAAGACGGGTGGTTCTGTGATAGAATAAGGGCGGGTGGGCCCGATATAGCTCTCCAATGCATTGGGTAACACGAAGGAGTGAAACGTTAAGGTTTCTCCGAAGAGATTTAGGGAATATACTGTGATGGGTATTCCAAACGTAACCAAGAGGGTTACTCCATACGTAAGAATGTTATGAATGCCTCAAGTTACCTTTATGTCTTATGATTTCTATGATTTATTCATGGTTTGATGAGGTATGTTAAAGTGCCTAAGTTTTATGTGTAAAGTATTATTTCATTCTTATGTATATATGAACTCATGTTTCCTTTACATATTTTTATATCCCTTAATGAGCTTTTTTATGCTCATCTCTAGTTATTAAAATGTTTTTCATAGGTCAAGGGAAAGATACATGATGTGATGATAGTGTCAAGGATGTCCCAAGAAAGAATCCAAGTTTTATTTTAAATATGTTTCCGTTGATGGGAAGAATGAATCCTATCTTTTATGTAACCACTTTGTTTAAATGTGGAATGTAATGCAAGTTTTATGATCTAATTCTCTAAAACTCTAAACATGAAAATATCCTCAATGTGTAATCTTGTATTAACTCAAGATTAAGTAAGGTTTAAGGCTGGGGCCTTATAGTTTGTATCAAAGGTCGGTTTTAAATAACTTTAGAGGTTAGGGTATTCTTTACGCATAAGTGGCATTACCATAATGGTTAGGATTTCAGAAAGAGTCCTAGTTTTTGATAAAGTGAATGAGTAAGTATATCTTCGTGTTTATCTTCCTCATTAGTACATGATATTTTTTTTGATATACTCACACTGACCTTTTTGGTTTTAGTAAATGGCTGGATCTAGCAGGCACCAAAGTAAGAGTAGATGTGAAGGAAACTGTGACAGTTTTTTGAGCATGAAACTGAATGATATGGGAGCTGCAATGATAACTCTTGTGATTATCCTCAACCAACTATATAGAGTCATTATTGACCACCTAAACCTTGGTGATTTCTCTAAGGCATCATATATGCGAGAAACAAATACCTACGGAAGTACAGGTAATAATAATAAAGGTAAGTGTGTTCAAAAACCTATGTGTCAAAGATGTGGAAAGAAACACCTAGGAAAATGTTTCAATTGGACAGAAATATGCTATAGATGTGGAAATGAAGGTCATAAAGCAAGAACCTTCCATGGAAAAAGGAAGCATCCAGTTGACTCGAGGAAAGGGAAAGAAGTTCTTTCTGAGGGATCAATTGAATGTTTTAAATGTGGTGTGCATGGTAATTATGAAAACACATGTCCTATGAAGAAGTTTCGTGAATGGGGTCACCAAGAGCGTACAAATGTTTGTTTACCAATACCTAATTCCATTCTGATTGAGGATGAAGAAACTGACAATGACCAATCAAAGGTATGTATTATTTCATGACTATTGTTTTCCTATTTTGGAACCTTAGGATATGATTCATGATTTTGTTTGTAGGAAAGAGGTATTTCAGAATAAGTTAGAATGGAATGGTTAATGGATCAGGAAGAATTTTGAATGAGTAAGATGTCAACATGTAAGGGCTTCAAGAGTTATGGTGAAATTCTTAAGAGTATTAAGTCTCTTTTGATGATGGGGTTACATTAGAAGACTTTTTATATTATGTGTAACCCTGATGTTTAATATAGGAAAATTTTATTCAAGGAATAGTTATCTTTTCTTTTGTGGACATAGTTATAAAGAACCATTTGGGTTTATATGATCCTTACTTTTGAGGTAATTATGGGTTACTATATGTTATGATTGAAGTGTAAGGCATGAGATAAAATTGAGGTTAAATTATGTTATGGTTATTTTTGATGATTTTATCCCTTTTTGGGGAATGATTTGAGAATTATATAGTTTTGGAAAAAGGACAACACACAGACCGTATGACAACCCGTCGCGTCGGACAAAGCTGCGGGAATCGAACCCACAACCAAAGTGCGACTGGTATTTATCGCCTGGCACTGGACTACGTGAAGTCCCTGGTTAGTTTGACTATTTCTTTTTTAGTTAGATGATTTTATTAATTAATATTAAGTTGATTTTGGGTTATCTGTGGAAATTTATTAACCTATCATGGAGGATAAGTGATTAGGATTAATTACTTTTCAATACGAGACATTAAGAGCAACTGATGTGGTTTGGAGAAAAATTATAGGATTTATCTTGGTAGACTATATGACCAAATCCTTCAAAATATTTGGGTTTCAATCTTAGTTTGGTTTACTTTGAAGAATTTTATGGACAAATTGTTTATCGAATGGTCTTCGTTGAACTTTGGGTTTTGTTGGACAAATTTTGGAGATTAAGAATAGATTTTCTTTTTATAAAGGGTTATCCTTTTCTGGATTATCTGATCATGTACTAACCTTTTTGGTTTTGGTTTTGGTTAGAGTCTAAAGACATGGTATGTATATAGTTCTCTATTGTGGATTAGGTGATTCTCTAGAAGTTTATTATAGTACTCTTAATGCGAACAAGTCTCCCTAAATACTCGTCTTTTGGAAAAAAATATGAGTTTGATTAAGGAATCTAGTAAAAGTTGAAAGTCAACATGATAAGTGATTATGTTTCCTTATGAATAAATTCCTCAATAAAAAGTAACTTAAAACAAAAATGTTGTCTATTAACTTTTCCTACCGGGGAATCGAATACCGTTTAACCCATCACAAGTTTGTGATTTTCTTATGGTTAACTTTCTCCTAAAAATGTTTACTATCACTCTCCATCAGAACATGACCCATTGTTTTCTCCTCCATATCCATATTTTCATACATGGAATCCTAGTATGGGTTAACTCGGGTGACATTTGTACTTCTCTCCCATTCCTTTAAAGTAATTGTTTTATCGACTCTTGTTCCGATGTGGGACTTTCAAGGATGTTTCAAAGCTCAATTTTAAAAATTGCGAGGACGCAATTCCCAAAAGGGAGGAAGGATGTAACAACCCAGGTAAATAAAGAATATGACATTTTCATATTTATCCATATTTGTGAATAAAATATTAATATGACTTTAAAGGGGACGCTATGCTCGATGGCGTACCCAACACGCAACAACGAGTTTCTTGTGAATCTTACGTTGCACTCTAATAATAAAATAATATTACTTTAAATCGTAGTTAACATGTAGCCGTTGTATTGGCGGGAATGGATAGAAATAACTAAAATATGATTATATATGTTTTTAAATGTTTTTACATTTATCAAATAAAGGATAAATGCATAAAATACGGAAATAATTCAATTTTAGGCGTATATGCCCTAGTTTTCACTAAAGGATCACTTATCGCCTTTTGATGGAGGAACGTCATTAAATATAGTTTTGTTCACTCTTATACATCCTTTTGGACCAAATAAAACTCTTCTTAAGAATTGGGACATAAAAATTTACTTTGTGTAAATTTTTGGTATCTTTCTGATAAAGTTCATTTTTTAATGAATAGTGTAAAATGTTGTATTTTAATTAGAAACCTCTTTTTAATCTAATTTATTTATATGATTAGATTATCTTTTGAATTGGTTTTAAAGTGAAATTAGAATATATTTTTACCATGAAATCCAATAGTGGTCGTTGGAATTAATTTCACTTTGAAATCAGACTTAAACTAGTGTCAATCTTTTGATACTTGTTGTTTCATAAAAACATGCTATTTGCTATGACAGCGGGAATTAATTATTAAATAAATTAATGTGACTTATATGATTTTAATTTTGTAAAATATCCTTCATTTTTGAATTCTTAATATCAAATATATCTTAGGGTGAATTTTTGGGATTTTTCTGAAAAACTTCAATTTTTGATGAATAGTGAAACCACTAAGTGGTACTTATAAAGACTGATTTTTCCGTTTAAATGAAATTTTGCCATATTTGTGTTTTGAATTTCAAAAATCCGACGTACATGGTTGTCATTAAGAAGTAAAATGTGGTACAATGGGATAAAAATAATTTTTTGGTGAATAGTAACTTATTAAGTTTTTAATCGCGATTAGAGGTAATTAGTGTAGTTTAAGGTAAAAATAATATTTTAATAATAAGAAATGAACTTGAAACATGTCATAACCTCATTGTATGGGTCATGGCCGACCATGACAACCCATGGGTCAACTTGGGGACCCCATGAAGCCACTTTGGTTGGAAAATGACATTAATATCTTTTTATTTAATGTTAAAGTAAAAATGAGACAAACATGAAATCTTTTACTAAAACAATTTTTACATAGGGTTATACAAATCATATTTTTGACTATAAATATTCATTGGAAATCTAAAAGGATTTAATAAATCATAGTATTTGTTTTATAATTTTTAGACATTAAATAAATTAAATTATTTATGACATCATGATGATGCAGCGATGACCTCATTATTTAACGATTTAAATAAAATGGAAAGATAATGTAATATCTAAGACCTAAACATGTCCAAAACCTATTGGATGAGTGTATTTAGAACCCTTATCACCTTATCATCGAAACACATCAATGTGGGACCTCTTAAATCCGAATACCATTTTCAAATAAAGTAACATTTGCTTACTTTCCAAGAGTGCCCCTCCTCTCCTCTTATAAAAGGCCCCCACCTCTACCTCCTTACCCACACTCCCAAAGCCTTTGGCTCGGCCAACCCCTGCCCATTTTGTCTCTACACTTCCCTCTCTAACTCCTTGAGGCCTAAATTTGGGCAGAAGTCTTCCCAAGGAAGCCTTTTAGCTCAAACCAAAGGAAGTTACCCGATTCTAAGGTAATGTCTTCACTTGAGTCCTTTTGTTTTTTTCCTCTCCAACCCCCTAAACACTTTTTATTAATTTCTTTTGTAACAACTCCAGTATCTTCAATATACTATGATGTTGTTATAAAAAGTATTCGAGCTTCACTTATACACAACTACATCTAATGGTTAAAGAACATACTGTTTCCGTGGATGGCGAATTTATGCCTCCTGAAACGATGATTGTTCAACATTCTTTTAACACCTTCAAAGGTGGCCATTAAGATGTCACTATATTTATATATGATATATGATATGTTTATGTTTTACTTAAGCTTCTGTATTTTTCGTTTTGGGCATACCTTTATGGTTTCCATTATGGGTAAACGCGATATCTTCATTGAAGGAAGTGCGGACTACCGCCCCCTCAAAGTGATGTGATTCGTTAATGCCATATGTGGGATGTATAAAGGATTGATTTAAAGTTATTATTTATGATGTTATACTATAATTATAATATTCCTATATATCATTATTATTCCATTCCATAAAAATATGAAATAGAAATGAAAGTAGCGTTCATGCGTACGTACAACTTACCATCTCCATGAACGGTGCATTTCATTTCTTACCTCTAAATGATTATGTAATATTATAAATACATGTATATTCTGGATATATATGATATATATGATATCCAAATCATGAATTTAATTCTGGATATAATGAACATTTGACCAGGCGAACACCATGTAATTGTAAGAAGTCCACTTTCGTCTTAAGAACCAAATATCGACAAAACAAACATTATTAACTTAAATGATTAAATAATGTTTATAACATTGTAATAAGTAATCTAAAAGGAATAATGAACTAGAAAAGGGTTCTTAATAAAGTGTAAATTAAATCAAGTTTATTATTCAGGACGTTAATGAACGATCAAGTCAAGTCGGACCCGAGGTAAGGGATCCTACTCCACTCTTTCTTTTTAAGTACACTCTTTTATGTAATTTAATATCATATTTCTTGTTATTAGGATGTTATTTTATATTAATCTTACTGTAATGTTTATGTTCATGTGATGAGAGACCCTATTATCTCTCATCAATTCATTTTGGAAGTTTTAAGTGGCGCCGTTAGGCTGCCGAATTTTCGTAAGAGATCTAACCTCTCTCTTTCTTTTTAAGTACTCTCCTTTATGTCACTTCTTTTAAGCTCCTCTTTGTTATGTTGGGGGATGTTCTTTTATATTACTCTTTCTATAAACATTATTTTAATATGATGAGATACCCTATTTGATCTCATCAACCCATTTTTGTAAGTTTTATGTGGCACCGTTAGGCTGCCGAGTTTTCGTAAGGGAATTTTCATCTCACTTTTATTCCCGTGAGATTTATGCTACATTTGCCACAATTTCCTTTGAGTGGTGTATGTACTGCCCATTATTTTACTCATTGTGTAATATAATTTCTTTTATGAGTATTTACATCAATGTTGTATTGTCCTTCTTTCACGAGGTGTATGTTTCGAAAGATACCCATGTCGGTAAGGGAACCTTTCACCCTCCTCTTTTTAAAAGACTTCTTTTGTTGGGTCTTTTAATTTACATATTTTTATGTTGGAATATGTTTTAATATATCCTTATTGATGTAAATTTTATGACCAAGTGATGAGAGACCCTTTTTTTATCTCTCATCAACTCATTTTGATGTGACGCCGTTAGGCTGTCAAGGGAACTTCTTAACCCAATTTCAATTTCTTTGGGTTCAACATGTAGTTATTGAATATGTCATCCTTTGAATATGTGTTAATGACCTTTGATTATTTTACACTTAATATCCACTTATATTTGGTGTGTTGGTTTGTCACACATAATTATTTAATTGATTTATCCTTGAACCAAGGATACCGTCTTTGTATGGGACTTCGTCTCAATCTCCTTTCATTGAGGTATATTTTGTTTTATACACAACCTTCTTTAATACGGTGTATAAACCCCTTTGACTTTTACATTTATTCAAAAGGAATCTTTTTTATAAAAATCGTTTACTAAATGACAAAAGGGAATGTCTTTGTCACACTTATACGGCGACAATGACTTCTCCGCCGCCGTGACCATTATTTGAGTATCAGCTTCCTCTACAAGCCATACCTTTTTTTAAAAGAAAAATAAATACCATGTTTTACTTTTCTTTTATTTTGGTATTGGAAATGGTTTTCATATTGTTTTTATATCAATGTGTTGTACTGATATCTTTTGATTGAAAGGTGGAAATGTTATGTTTCCTTTATGCAAGTTTTATGTGATACGATTATGTTGAGATTCTTGGGAATTATTATGAAGACGGGTGGTTCCGTGATAGACTAAGGGCGGGTGAGCCCGATATAGCTCTCTAATGCATTGGGTAACACGAAGGAGTAAAACGTTAAGGTTTCTCCGAAGAGATTTAGGGAATATACTGTGATGGGTATTCCAAACGTAACCAAGAGGGTTACTCCCTACGTAAGAATGTTATGAATGTCTCAAGTTACTTTATGACTTATGATTTCTATGATTTATTCATGGTTTGATGAGGTATGTTTAAGTGCCTAATTTTTATGGGTAAAGTATGATTTCATTCTTAGGTATATATTAACTCATGTTTCCTTTCCATATTTTTATATCCCTTACTAAGCTTTTTTATGCTCATCCCATGTTTTTAAAATGTTTTTCACAGGTCAAGGGAAAGGTACGTGATGTGATGATAGTGTCAAGGATGTGTCAAGAAGGATCCAAGTTTTATTTTAAATATGTTTCCGTTGATGGAAAGAATGAATCCTATCTTTTATGTAACCACTTTGTTTAAATGTGGAATGTAATGCAAGTTTTATGATCTAATTCTCTAAAACTCTAAACCTGAAAAGATCCTCAATGTGTAATATTGTATTAACTCAAGATTAAGTAAGGTTTAAGGCTGGGGACTTATAATTCCAATCAATGTACACACAATGAAACATGGTAACTCACAACCAAGCCATTATATATAATTCATATATCTTATATGTGGTTTCCATCTCACATCTCCCATTGGAGGGTTCCCAAGACCACCATATGGAGAAAAAAGACCTCATTAAACTATATCTATACATTTATGACATATCATAACGATCACATAGACCAATACCACTACCCACCATTTATGGAGTTTTTTCCAACTATACCCAATACAATGGTCATTAATTGCATTCTGCAAGACTATGCCTACAATGCCTACCATACTAGAATTATGAGATCCCACCTAGGATAATCAAATTACTTCTAAGAAAATAACCTACCCTAGAACATTATTGTAGTTAACTAATATCCCCTACTAACAGTGATGAAGTTTCTAGGTGCATCTGCCTCACACAACATGGATTAAAGAACTTTCTTCAACTCAAGTAGTCTTTTATCCAGCTAGATTATTCAATTTTAGAACCCATGATCCTTAACTAAATTATCAAATCCCAAAACCCATGTAAGAAATGACAATAATATATAAACAAGAATATAATTAATTATTATTGGGATAAAATACATTATTCATTCAATTTACTCTTTTAGACCTGCCCATCCATTTTCATCCATGTTAGTACAAAGTTACTCCAAGATCCCTCCATTCCACGATCCCCTATATCATACCATGAAGCCAAAACATTAATTATAAATAAGTTATAATTTATTACAAATTTAAACTTAAGTGAAAAAAATTCTAAAAACCCACTAAGAGGAATCCACTCATCATTACCACAATCGATTACATATTAAATGTTCAAGGGATACCATTAACACCTCCATAAATGAATGACAGATCAACCTTCACCTATCTATCCACAAATATAATCCTATTAAACATGAAAACTGAAAAAAAAAATTAGTGGAAATATATATATATATATATAATTAATTTATTACATTAAATCATTACTCTACTATGTCCTCTATCCACCACACATAGAATCTACATAGCTCAAGATGATTCCATTATTCTCTTTTGGAATAATAACCCAAATACTTACAAAAAACACCACATATTAGTGAAAATAAATAGAAATAATAACATAGGATGAAGAGAGTTCAAAACTCTAAAATTACTCAAAAAACACCCAATAAAATCCAATTATGAAGAGGTAATAAAGAAAGAAAGTATAAAGGGTTAAATGGATAAATGGATCACCCTAACATCCCTTGATCCCTGAATTTTAATTTGGTATGATAGAGAAATTAAACTAATGTTCAACTTTTTTAAAATCATCTAGAACAACATTGATTACCTAGTACACTAGCACCATGTATTTGAGGGCCTTGGTAGAATGATATGCAACCCTATAATACTTAAATGTACTTATTACACATCTGTCTGGTAATTGAAGGTGGCTAAAATAATTTTAAAACTACCTTGTCCTCACGGAGCAACAGATCTTCCACCATTGGGTACTATATGGTGTCTATGACATTTATTTATAAAACAACCTTTTATTAGATTTACATAATATTATGAAAAGATACCAAAAAAATTTTAAAACATAAAAAAACGATTTAAGGATATTCCAACACTTAGAATTAGGACCCAACAAATTTATTCCAAAAATATTTCCTACTCTGATACTCAAAATTGATATTCCCCTAATATTTATTGACAAGTAATGGTGTGGGTTGTTTGAAACTCCCCTCTATACATATTATCATCCCCATGAGAAGCTCATTAAAATATTAAACCTTCTATTTTATTATTTTGAATATTATATTATTCTTTGATCCTTATTACTAAATTAATTGAAAACAACTCAATTGTATATGCATATAACCCATTTATAATACCTTTTTCTCTAAAACCCCTAGAATGTTAGTCTAAACCCATAATACATATTAAAAAATTGTTAATATGATATGATTACCACCCCAATTTGTCTATTTAAATTGTAAACACTAATATATCTACCTTTTCCTGATTTTTACTGATATAAAACAGCCTCTAACTTCCACACACCATCACATCCACCGACCACAATACTTCAACACCCAAAAGCATAAAAAATACCCAAACCACCACAAAAAATATTGACTAGATAGTTGTATGAATTACATGTGTAAATCCTTAATCCGATAATATCCAAAAACATACCATCTTTGTGGGAATCAATGTACTCTCCATCCTAGTCTCTCAAATAAAAGTTGTCAAATTCTACCCAAGTAATCCTCCCAAGGAACTAAATTGACATGAACACTATTGTTGAATTCCAATTAGGGTGTTTATTGAGGAACTAGATGTAATTATTTTTCATGCACATTAGTACCTTAGGTTTCATAATAGCTATTCAAATACCAATTACTCTACACCCATGACCATTTCAATATAGGGATTATAACTTAACTGACCAATATGGTTCTCTCCACCATAGGAGTATCCTTATAATCATCCTTTTGACTATAATACCCAATATCCAACCCATAATTCCCAATAAAATATTTAACATAATGATAATATGTGACCAAAACGATCTTACACTATCACTATCCATAACCACGCACACTGTTAGCTCTAGTATTCCTATGTAAATCACTCTCAATGTTCATTAAAACATCCTTTAAATGAGTCCCTCAACCATAACCAATCAATGGAGAAATTTACAAAATATGAATTTCCTTGTATCATGTATCTAGCACTAACACATCCCAAAACCATACACAATTGAGTGTCATCAAACCTAAAGCAAGCTTATATAATTTCAAAGGACTCTTTATACATTACCCACTAGGGTCTATGACTCAATGGTTCATGAAACAAATAAAAAATCACTATCAATTAAACCCTAAATTTTTATTCACTACAGATTTTATATCACTATAGATTATGAAAACCACAATTACTCATATAAATAAAATATGGGATATATTTTAGCTAAAATACTCATAACACTTATCGTTCCCTTACATATACTCAGTGAGATAGAAAAAATATCATCATTTGTCTCACCCAAATTAGGTATTTTATATAATAGCCATAGGCCCAAATACACATTATGGGGTTGCTGAATTATGCTGCCAAATATTTATCATCATCAATAAAATTTGGTTCATACATTAGAACTAACTCTTAGAACCCATTAATCTCATTCATAAACAATATCTAGATATAGAAAAACAATTCCCTGATATGAATACTTTACATTATTCATCACTAAGGAATACTATAAGGATTACGTACCGATGTTGTGTCAACATACTAGGGGATATAACTTATTATTACATATAATTACATGATTTAATAAATATACACTAATAATCAAAGTGTCAGTCACCATTTATCCATATATATTTATTTATTTAAAGGAAATTTATAACTATTTCATAACCTTATGATTACTTAAAATAATTCTCCACAATTCCTAAACACCAAACGGATATAGGTATTTCCTTCTTTGTTCCATCCATCCTTTTAACTTCATATATTTAATGAAATTTACAACAATGGTGACATATATCAATTCTATTGATGATTCAGTTGGTATATCCCACAAATGACCATTCAAACCTAAAATTTCTAGGGGTTAATATTCTCAAAATATTCTCTATAGATCCTCCCACATGTTCTTCCTTAAAGGGTTATCAGACTACCTATTAAATCACATTTATGTTCTCCAATGTAATGAAAAATTCCTAAAATATATGATTTATTTTTAATTCTAAAATATACAATATTTTAATTCTTTGTGTAATGAATACCATTATTAAGGTGTAAAAATCATTAAAAACACCTTGGTTTCTAAATGATGTACTCTATATAGTGTGATTTTTAGTCAGAAATTAGATCCAATGAATCTAGTGAAATATAATTTATAAATTCTAGATAGAATGAAAAAAGATCTCCCCTAATTTCCTTAATTATTAGACCTATTATAGCGTGACCCATAAATTTTGGCATGACCTCTAATATTGAGTTTTATTGAAGTTTGAACCATTTCACTAATAATATTCCTTAAAAATCACAACATATTACATTCACTAATGGGGACCACATAATTATACAATACTACTATATGACATATTCATTGAACCATTATTTACAATTCACCCCACACCCTTGTGTTTTAAGTTGGTATAGATATACTTTCTTGAGGTAAAATGTCACTGGGACATAAAAACAATTATTTTGTGTTACACATTGGTAGAGTGGATGGAATATTTTATCATACCTTTTGTAGTTTTATTCATAGTTTCACACTCTATTATAGACATAATAAATGATTATGAAACATTTCCAAAAAAAATACCGGTCATCATTAAAAAATATATTGACTAAAAAATGAATTTATGTTGGAATTGTATGTGAGGATTATACTTTTACTCATTTTATCCAAGTATTTAGTCACTCTAGAGTTTAAAGAATAATAACTAGGTAATATGGATTTTATCTTCATCTAGAGAGCCATTTGGATCCCATGAAATGCGGTTAGAGGTGTTTTGGTGTCGATATTGGGTCTGTGCGAAGGTTTTATTACTTTTCCCAAAAATGGGAATTATAAACCATGTAGTGTTGTGGCACTTAATGGGACACCTCACCCCTTTTAAGGTCACATGACAAGGGGATGTGTGATTAATTTTAAGGTCGTGCATCTATGAAAATATAATTTTCTTTTTAAGTTCATGAATACATGAACTAAATTATTTAGGGAGTGAACATTATAGATGATTTCTATATATACTTTTTATCAATAATCAAAGCCCATATATTTCAGGTTGTATAGTTTAAGGTTGTATTTCAGTATTGATCCTTTTAGTTTAACATCTTGTGGAAAGGTCATGCATGTATTAAAAATTGTGAAAACATGAGATTGAATGGTTCTTACACATGGTGTCCTTATATAGATCACCCTATCTATTGGTAACTAGATAGTAGAGGTTATGTATGGAGAATACACATAGTTGGTGTCACAATGGTTTATATCCACCTTATTTCTATTGGTGATTAGATGTAGAAAGAATGTAATATTAATAGGGGATCTAGAATAGGTAATCATCTTTAGTGTTAGACCATGCATGAGGCCAGTATAATGGTTTAACTTGTTAGTTAGTAATTAGATAAGAGAAGGTATAGACTCATAGGGGATACAACCTAGTGAGATATATTTGAGGAATTCACATATTTTATGGACATACATGGGTTTATCCCATCTTTTAGTAATTATAAAATGGAATGTATAGACTCATAAGGGGTTTTATCCTATTTAACAAGATTTATGGAATATTCTTGGGCATGAATAATAGGGGATCATAATATCTATTTGTAAGTAGATAAGAAAATATATGAACAAAAAGGGGTTACTTTCTTGTAAAGAAGAGTTGTGGATAAGCATGGGTAGCCCATATGAGTATATCTAACTCTTTTCAATTAGTATTCAGATGATGATGGGAGATGAGAATAATATGGGTTACAAATTAGTGAGGAAGAGTATGTAGTTGGAATGGTTTTCCCAAATAGGTTGTCATCCTGTATATTGGTATAAATACGGGTGCTAGTATGAACTCATAAGGGGGTGGAATATATAGAGGATGTGTTGGGGCTTCCATATGGGTGGCCCATATATGGATGTGCACAACCCATGTGTTGGGATCCATATAAGGAATATATAAGAGACTCATAGGAGATACAACCCAATAAGTAATTATTAAGTCCTAAAAATATTACGATGCCCATATATGGGTATAAGTCACTAATAAATCACAATGATGAGGTCATTTTTTGTGGAATTTTTGGAGATTAAAATTGAGGATGCACAAATCCTCCTATTGTGTAGGAATGACATTTGTGGTGATTATATTCATGCTTCCCAAAGGCATTTGACAAGGTAGTAGACTTAGGTGATGGAAGGTTTTCAGGTTTTACAGCAAATCAGAGGCCCTTTTATCATTCTAATGTCAGGAAATATGGGTGTATCATGCTCCTCATATAAGTAAAGATGATATGGTTCATCTTAATCTCATAATAATAACTAAAACTATCCATTCTATACTAGTCTCACAGAGAATACTATATTTTTCACCTAAGGATATGAGTTTCGTATGCTCATAATATAAGAAAGACAGTCAATGATGGGAGATACCACCTCCGAAAGATATTTTATATGAAAATGGTAATGGGATGTGGGGATTGAAAATCAATATAGAGTCCAACATATCTTTTTAGAATAGTAATTAAAAACCATTTAGTTTGAATTGAACAATTTATAATCTCATGAAAGGTCCATTCAATAAGTTTAACATCATGTTTGTTGGATTACTAGGAAAACAAATCCTATAATTTGTTTATATGGGATATATTAATGTGTAGAACAATTTGGTTTACTATTGTAAATGATCCAAATGAATATATTTTGGGGAAATAAAAAATAATTATCTCTATTAAAGATATTTTCTCTACAAAGTGTAGGGTTTGGATTCATAGTTCTTATGTGGTTCTTATGAAATACATTCCCTTTTTAGTTTATCATTTTTATTGTTAACTAGTTATAATAATTCATGTTTGGGTCTTACACATTATATGTGGCCCAAATATATATGGATCATTGATGGGACATATAAACAAGATCGTTTATGTGGTTATGGTTTGGTCCTACACTTAAAAAGGAGGACCATGTATGGATATCCACCTCATCTATATTGGTAATTATAAATGGAAGGAAAACTATATACATAGGGAATATGACTTGGTAAAATTGTGTATGGGGTAATCACTAAATAGACATCCCTTGAATTTTTCTCTACTCATTGAGTGGATGAAAGGGGTCCATTGGATGATGGTGCCGATATAATGATTGATATGGGAACACTAGAATGGGAATAATGATACAAAGGAGGTCTCACTAGTATCCTAATGATTAGTGACCATGTTAACAATGTAATAAATGATTGTAATTACCTTTATTTTCCCATCTTTTTGAAATGGAAACATAGGAAGAATTCATTATTTTGGTAATACATGATTGATAAGGTGTACACTGAATTGTATATCCCATTCATGCATATCAAGAGAATAAGGTGGTGGCGTTACTCAATGGAATTTTCAAGATTTTAACCTTGAAAAAAGAAATCCAAAGATGTAAAAAAGATTAATTCAACCATGTTAGATGAATTCAGAATAACAAAGGACATGAAAGAGACTAGATTACGGGTTCCCCCATTGAATAATCCACAATATATCAGATATTTAATGGTTTGGAACCATTAAGAAGAGTCTAATATATATCTCAAGAGACTCAATTTTCATGTAAAATTAGAGTCTTTCAAAAATTCATATGGTTTATATAAATAAGGGTATAAAGGATTCACCTGTTAAGGATATTATACAAGCATCCCTCCACAATGTAGATTTTCCAAATATCCATCACAATAGTATTTACATGATAATCCATCCAAAAAGAAGATTCATGATAGGACCTTCACATTGGTAATTATTAAAATACCCCTTGAATGTTTTTTGAGAGAGGAGTGTCATTATGAATGTATTTTAAAATTTTATTTCATGTTATCATTGAATGAAATTCATGGAATACATGAAGATTATATTTAGTGACTTTGAAAAGTTAAATGTCATAAAAATGATATGATTTCACCCATATAGTGCATGTTACCGAAGAATAGATCCTCATACCGATGCATTTATCAAAGTGTGGGATAAGAATTTATAGGCAACAATTTTTAACTTCCTTCCCAAATTCAGTGGTCACAAATGATGTACATGACCATATAGAGTTATATGACTTTAATGTATTACCACATGACTTTAAAAAATGATTATCCTTCTTGTATATGGGGTGTGATCACAAAGATGAGACATTCAATTTAATATTTCCTTATTATGAAGAGGAATAATCAACTCATAGATTTTTGTGTCACTAAAAATATTCAACTCTTGGATTTAGATATTACCATCAAGATTAATATAATCCGGGTTTTTGAATCTGAAAACATGATTAATAGGGGAATAACCAACCTGATTTTTTTATCCCTAATACTAGGATGGTATAAAAATGGAATTTGTAGATGGATTAAAGATATAAAATTCGGATATTACTTTGTATCCTATAAAAATATGGATCATGAAAAACATAGTTCTTGATAAGGATCTCTATGGGTCTCATTTTTATATACTTTAGAATATATAATGGTTTTCTCCTAATGAAGAGTTATTTGTAAAGACCCAACATAAATTAGTAAAACTATACACTATAAAGAACTATATAGATATTGTTCATACATATGTGAAATAGGTCATACAAAATAGATGATTCTGATACGTTTATGATCATACATGATATTACATCATAAATATGTTAATGTTTTATTGGTTGTAATATATTCCATGTAGTTTAAAATTTGGGTAAAATGATAGTACATCCTAAAATAGATCATCTGAACCAATACTAGAAAGGAATAGGGGGTTATCTAACATTTTCCCATGTTAGTGGACATTGAGAGAATTTCTTGAATTTTTAGTGTTTACTGATCATCGTTTTGATATTTATATATTTTAATTTCCACAAAAACTTGTTCTTAATCTATTGATAAAGGACTAAGTGATTTGTAACTCATATTTTTCCTAGGTTTCCCTTTGTGGATTTTTGACCTTGTAATTATTTTTCATTTTATTATTTCAAACGATCATCATTTTTCATAAAATATATGTTGTTCATTATTAGAGAGAAGAGATTCATGTTTTTTCTAGGGTCCCCTTTATTAGTTTGTAACATGGATGTAATATATATCTATCCATGGGTAGTATATATTCTTCAAAGATGGAATGCTATGTCATATGGTTTAGGGTTATGATATTATTACTATGATCTTGATAAATTTTTTTTGAACAGGGCTATATCGCTCTAAAAAACTGGGATTACCAAGGGGCATGTCTTAATACTGGGAATTTGGGCTTTCATGGTAGATACACACCTATATATGAAAGGTTACAAGAATAGGGTGTCATAATATTAATCTGAAAGTGGGAATGAAACATGAATATGTAATATCAAGGGCATTTGAATACACTTAAATTACTAGGTTGTGGAGTGTGTAAATCATAAAATAAGAATGGTTTAGTTAATTAGAAATTGTGATAGGTCGGAATAAGTCACCCCATTTGAAATGGTGTGACCATCTTCATAATATTCATAAATATTATATGTGTTTAAGTGGGACCTTTACAGTAAGACAAAATACATAGCATTTGGGTTACTAAGCGGCTAATATGTAGTTCACCATTCAAAGGGGGATCCTTTTAGACTAGTTAATAAACATCATACTAATTGCTATGAATAGTTAAATCGATAGGATTCACTTAGGGTTATTGGTTCCCAAATGGAGTGAATCTACTCAAAGTAATTAGATTAATGATGTTTAAAAAAATTATGTTATGAATAAATTTCATGGGAAAATGGATATTCAATTGGGGTTTTATCACACTAATGGTTTCACCTATATGTATTGAACATAATATTAATGTCAAGGGATATAACATAAATTTCATGTGTATTTTATTACTTGAATGGGTATCCCACTGAATGTTAGAAGGTAGAATTATCTTAAATGATCATATACCCATGTCATAGCTTAATATTCCATTCCTGGGGAAATAAGTTATGATATGACTCTTCCTTAGACTATTGGGTCTATATAGAATATATTCTCCTTTTCAAGGGGCATGTTTATGCTCTTAAAATATTTATAATTTTTTTTATTTTTTTCTCTATATTTCTTCAATACAATGATAATAAGAGCCATAGTAATTAAAAAAATTACATTTTCTCATGTTTCTCTTTAACATTTTTTATCCTGACATCCTTTGTGTCTCTTTATTTGGTCTCTAAATAGTGTCTTCATGTGAGATTACATTGGGATGGGGCGAATCACTATATGTGATGTTTTAATCCAATTAAAACTCTTTTTTCATTTAAATACCCACTTTACCTAATGTGTATTGACCTCCTAACCTTGAGAGTAACTTTTTATGCTCTTTTACTGGATATAATTTAGTTTGATTCATCTTTTTTGGTGTGCATGGATCATGTAAATAAGAGATAGTGAATTTACTTGTCTCAACCAAACTGGGCTATGTCCAAGCAGCATACATCAATATTGTTTCATGAGCCAATCACTATAAATATCACTTCTCTTCACAAGGGTCACATCCCATAACAATGGGTTTAGGATAGCTCAATCCATTCCTAGGATCACTACCTTACAATGTTTAAGGATAGTGTGACTTACCAACCTAGATTCCACTAATTAATTCCCCAAGATGGTGGGTCACATGGCCTCAAGAACATCGATTCATATTCTAGAGTCTTCGAACTAGTAGTGAGGTTCTAATTTTTTATAGTGGAGATACTATTCTCCCATTATTAGTGTAGAAAAATGGTGAAATTAATTGATATATATAAAAATAATTATAAATAACTAGAAAAGGAAGGTAAAAAATCTTGGTTTAAAAAATAAGAATCATTAACAATATCCTATATCATATAAAAAATATGCAATGTCATGTTTATATCAGTAGTAAGTATGTAATAATATCAACAAGAATGAAATAGTGTACATGTATCAAAATGAAAAAAAGACACAAAATTCTATCTCCAATAAAATCACAAGCCATATCTCAGTTATGTGCCTCCCTTCCCTATGACATGACCACTTAATCATCAACAACTGGTCACTTTTCTTATCCTTTATTGAATATAAATAATATTATCAGGTACCATCGGAAGCCCAAATATGGTGTGAGATAAGCTCAGTTGGCCATCACCAACGACGTCTACAAATACCCAGTCCATGTATATACTATGAGTAGTGTGTGGATATAATAAATTTTATGTATAAATAGAAACTATAAATGGGTTAGCTATGGTTCATGAAAGATTCCAAGCAAACACTACCTTCCTCAACCTGTTCCAAATAATATCAGAACAAGTAACTATATGTATACATATATATGGTAAATATACATAGTGACATCGACCTCCATATATGTGGATACTACTATAATTCTGGACCCAAGGTATAATTTATGCATCCATGAGTAGTATCAAGAGTCTCACATGTGTAAAGAGATGCTATGCTCAGTATAATAAGTGTAAGGGAATCCATTACCATTATCAAAAAATTATGGTATAGTATGAATTGATCATTACGGTAGGGTCATCATGAACGAATCATAATAGTAGGGTCACCATAACTTTATCATAACTTTAGGGGTTTCATTCCTCAATTTTATTAGTAGGGTGTCCTTGTCCGTAACATAACTCTATGGATGCAATGCCTGAATCATATCAGTAGGATCAGTATACCTATATCATAACTAATAAGGGTATCCATGACCATTCATCATAATCCCTAGGGTCTCCATGCCCATTCATTATAACCCATATTCGTATCCATATCCATTATTCCTATTTCATAGGGGTCTCTATGACCATATACAATAAGCTATATGGGTCTCTCTTCCCAATTATCATAGATGTAGGTGACACCATACCTGTATAGGAAAATAGTGTAAGGGATTCCATGTTTAGGTATTATAATTTATGAATGGAAACAATTACTTTATATCACAAAAATAGGGTCTTCATGCCCAAATTATAAATCATAAGCAATCAAAATGATGTTGTAAGATCCATACATGGTTCATAGTTCATTTTCATTCTTCTTTAATAAGGGAATAACCATTTTCCAATTTAAGCATGTGATGTGGTCCAACCCCTACCTTTACTTTAATTATTAATAATTCTATGACATATGAAACACACTAAAACAATGTAGATGATGGTTTGTTCATTGAAGCATTGATAATATCCAGGATAATTTCATGGAAATGACTCAAAGGGTGGAAATAGATAACGAGGAACAATAAAATATGAATAAAGGGAAACTAGGTTATTTTTATCATGGAAATTTAATTAAGCATGTGTTAAGTGTATTTTAAGAAAGCACATTGAGAAAACTTGTGTGTGACACATGAAGTGTAAGATAAATAATCCTGACATTGAGGGATAAATACTAGAGAGCCCACCATATGTCTATCAAGGATAAATCATTAAGTATCGATCTTTGGTTTGGTCTAGATTGGATGAATATGGGAAAAACAAGTGATCAACCAAAAAATATGTTATATGATCATGAATTAAAACATTTTCATCTATAAAAATAAAAATGATGAAATGATATTATTGAGTAGAGAAATTATGAATAGGAATATAATGAGATAATGAGAAGTAGAATTAGAGTCTGGACAGAAGAGTTATCAACGAACCTAGTTGGAACCTAGAGGGGAGATCAAATGGAGAAAGAAGTGATACCGATGGAGGAAAATATGAAAATAAGAGGGGTGTTAAATATATTATCACTTAAGAAAAAAAGGAAATTTTACCCAAAAATATTAGTTCGCATGATTAGGTTTTATGGTTGGACAAAACATGAATTAATCATGCATAGCGCATGGTTTAAGGAGGGATCTTACACGGTTTATGTTAATAGTTTGGGATACAATGTGTCAACCATGTTACATAAAACTATTAAAAACTGTAGATCCTATTCCAGTGAATGCATCTCGGGTCGAATGATTACTAAAAACCATGTAGCAGACTCTTAATCACTAAAATGCCTCGCATGGATAGGAAAAAACTTGAGAACTGGGATGGATGGTATATACTAATCATTTGGCCAAACTATTTCTTCTACTAGATGGGGTTCTGATCTCTGAAAAATCCCTACACAACCTTGTTTCCTCCATAGATTCAATATGCATTCATATTTGGTCAAAACAAGGGAATTGTACAAACAATTTAATTTATTTACACCTCATTGAAAAAATAGGTTCATATATTCTTCCCCTCTTAAAGTAACTCTTCCCCAAGTTTCCCTTATAAGGGTGGTAGAACAACATTTGAGAATAACTTCAGCCACTGAGCACAGAATTTAGTCTCCCACTACCAATTGTTTTCTTTGACACTATTGTACTTCCATAACACCCTTACTAAATGAAAAAATAGCCGTGGAGATCCTTCATTCACATATCAATAATTCATATATTATACTCCTCAAAATAAGCATCTAAATCAAATTCAACATCCTTGGGATCAAAAGCATGAGGTGGGGAAACATATCAATGTAATATTTATGGATCGTTGAAGATGTTGTGCATGTAATGATACTTATGAGGTAAGAAAAATAGATTGGTGACTATCCTAACACTATCTAAAATCTCAAAATTTCAAAACATAATGTGGATACAACTTTTGTTTCCTTATTATCCTTCTAGTTCCATGTCTGGGTGATACCCGTAAGAAAACATGATCCCCAAACTCGAACTCTAGATGATTTCAATAACGATCGATGTCAGATTTCTTCTAGACTAAGAAGTAGACATAATTTTTTTGATCAAATACATCTGAACCAAATTATCTTCTATGATATGAGAGTCTATTATAACTCCCTTCCTGCCTCTAACCATCACAGGGGTGAACAACACAACCTAGATTACAAGGTTTCAATTAAAGCGATATAAATCATTATCTGAATTATATTATTGTATCCAAACTTGATGAGAGGTTTTTTTCTTCGACCAATATACACTAAAACCAATGAATCATCCTCATAGATATTCATTTTAAATATGTATAGTCTGTATGGATTGGCCATCATTCAGAGGGTGAAAATATGTACTCTTAAACACCTAGGTACCCAAAGATCACTATAACCCATGCCAGAACCTCTATTTGAAATGACCATACCTAGATAAAATGATAGTATGAGGTAAACTATGTTAGTTTATAATATAATAAGAATATTGTCTACTAATATCATCCACTGAGTATGTATCCATAATAGGAAGGAAGTGTTCTACCTTTTTAAGTGGAACCACGACTACCCAAATCATGCCACTATCCCAAGAAAACCTCGGTAAAACTACAAAAAAATCCATTGTGAAAAATTTCCACTTCCATTCTAGGACTTGTAATGACTATAATAACACAACAACATACTGCTTTTTATGCTTCACCTACAGATAGGTGGAACACCTTTTTATAAAACCCACTATCTCGAATTTCATCTTAGGACACCAATACTGAAAACATATTTCATGATAAATCTTAGAGATACCTAGGAACACAACCCACTAAGAATCATGGGACTATCTCATAAGATCATATCTCATGTCTATAAATATAAGATACAACTATGTATTCATAAGATTTAATCACCCTTAATAGGCTAATCCAGAGGTCAGTTCTCACCAGATAGAATATCCTAGAGGGATAATCCTTCATGATCTGAAATGTTTATCATATATACTCTCTATAGAAGTGAATATGTCACTGATAGTGACTAAATTAAAAAAATACCATTATGGGCATGAACATCTATGTTCATCTTCAAAAATTAATCCATAAGTTTTCACTCGCTACTGGACTCCTAAACATGATGTACCCAATTCCTCCTATTCATGGAATTTTCGATAGCATTGCCCCTCCTAGGCATATAGGTTGTCTCAAATTAAAAGGACGCATTCAATCCACCTTATATTCTTATGGTTAAAGGAACAATTCATAAAAATATTCCTAAGTATTTTATGGATCATAAACCCCAGGAAATGATCTCCTCATTGAAAATGCAACAAAAAATTCAAGTTATGATCAACATTTAAGAACTCGAGATCATGTGCTGGGTAATTACATGGAAGATGCCTCAACTATCGAGAAGCATATGGAATGATTTGATTTTCCTACATTATAATTTCCCCTTGATTGATTCATAACACATCACAATATACTATGTGGATTATTCCCAAAAAATGGAAGAATCAAGATTGGTTCTATATTCTATATCAGTGTCAAATATGGAAAGGATGTATCTTAGGATTATGTACATATAATCTTCACATCATTCATAGTCAGGCCCATAAGAGGTGATGAAAAGTGTGATAAGTCTTTTATGAAGCTCCTATAATAACAAACTAGCACAAATACACTCTATGAATAAAAGAAATTCTTGGGATTCTTTTAAGTAACTACAACTCTCACATTCTATGGATAAACTAAGACTCCTTCCTCTAAGACAATATAACCCAAGAAGTGATCATTGCTAATCCATACATGGTACTTTAGGAGATTATCATGTAATTGTTCCTCTCCCAGTATATACAAAATGATCCCAAAAGGTTTTTCATGGTCCATTAAAGTGTGATAAGACACCAACATGTCATCTATAAAGATCATCACAAATAAATCCCAAAATGGATGGAAAATCCATTCATCAAATCCATTAAAATAATAGACACACTCTTGAGACCAAATTAAATAACCAAATACTCATATAAAACATAAATATTTTGGAAATCCATATGTGGTATATCTAAAGGTATAACACACTCATGGTGATAACCTGATCTCATGTCGATCATTGATAACACTATAGCTCATCATAGGTAGTCAAAGTGATCATCTATATGAGGCAAAGGATACCAATTATTCACAGTATCTAGATTTAATTTCAACTAATCCACAAAAAAGCTTCAGTTTTTTTTCATTTCTGGAGAAATGGATTGGTGAACCCTAAAAAGAAATACTGGTCCATATAAAACCCATAGAATCTAAGTCCTTTATCTACCACTTAATCTCTAGAACTCATTAGTATCCATATTTTATGGGGAAATGGATATCTATATAGCTCCAAGAACAATATTGATAGTAAATGGCACATGTCTCTCATGTTGTAGTCCAAAAAATTCGTCAAATAATCCATATATAAAATAATAAAATACATGATGGAATTTTGTATAATATAACCCTCTATCATACAAATTAAGCCCATCAATCTGGTTGGTCACTCCACCCAGCCCAAGATGCTCAGGTCCATCTTTTCCTTCATGGAAATCCCATTATCCCTTGTAAGTATAAGCACCATCCCAGTGATGTGAAAATCACCCTATAGTGTAAATAATCCACATAGTTGTGATAGGATACCAACTAATCCATCTTGACAATGATATCAAATCTTTTCATCTATAGGATGAATAGGTCCCATAAGAAAAAATAGATGCCTTTTCAATGGGGTAACTCCCTACATCAACAAACACTATTAGATCACATTAGAAAAAGTGTTTCATGTTTAATCATGCCACAAAAGTATTGAATATCACAACCAAGTATTTAAAAAATATCCATAGAGAGAAATGATTAAGAAATACCCATATCAAATAAAGAAAGAATAATAATAGAGGCTACTAGAAAATTAACTCGAACAGTAAATGGCCTAACACCATGCTCATCTGGTATCAGTTGCACTGAATAAATCGGTTGTGATTCACGACCTTATGATAAAACCTTACTACACTGAGTTAGGATTCAATTATAGATCCATATATTTGAGGCATGTATACCTTGACCATGAACTCCCCCTATTCTTGTATGGACATTAGTACTCTAGCTACCTATCTAGAGAGGTTTTCTTAATCCCTCTCTTAAAAACAGAGATGATATAGATCGTCTCCCACTAGGTAGAGATGGTAAGGTCCTATAAAACACCAATCATTCCCAAAACATTCATAGTATTAGCACTAAAATGGGTATGTAAAAAAATTTCATTTCATATACCAAGGCTTACCGCACTGATGATAAACCATGTAACTGTTAGTGTGTGTCAACTGAATGTTACAGATCCCATGTGCAGTTTCAAAGCATCACTTCCGATTGTTAGTCGAACCACTTCACTGCCTTAGTTATAAACCACCCTATCCCACACTTTTAGATTCTCTCAAGTTTCATTTAGTTATTAGAGAATATTTTACAATATCATACATGGTATTCAACATAAAAATGTTTACATGGGATCAAATAGGATGCATAAGTCCATCCTCAAATCATTTCACTTTTAATGGCTCATCAGCTTTATAGATAGGCACAAAGCATTAAACCTATGTGAAATGAGTAGATTATTTCATAATAGATATAGAAACCTAATGTAGGTTTATCCACTCCCAATAACTATTATAACTCAATTTATTAGGTAAAAAGTATTCTGAGAAGGTAGATTGGAAATACCTCAAAATAACATCATGATACTAATCATAATAGTTCAGGATATCCCATCAATGTCTGTCTGATCCCCAAATAATATAAGTAATGAGTTTCATTATCCTCTGACAAGGTCTCACTAGTTTATCCAAGATAGATATGACAATCACAAGGCAGAAATCTACATCTTGGGGTCCACCATCCTAAAGAAATGTAGGTGGATGGGTGTGCTGAAACCCTCTCATCAACTCTCACATAGAAGGTGTAGGTCATAGTTCACCATGTATAGTCTACATAAGCTGTATAAATTATCCTCAAATCTAAAAATTATTTCCCACATCAGGGATAATTGGTGCCTCCATAGGTGTCACTACTAGAGGTATCAAAAATGGATTAGGGACCCCAACCTTCATAGCATGGTTGTCACCACACTTATTGTGTACGATTAGAGGATGTTGTGGTGGCATAACATTAAAAATGTGACAGAAACAGCTCATATATTTTTTAATCATGAAAATATAATTGTGAAATGAATAGGATAGGTACAAGAATTCCTATGTAAAACACACTTCCCTCTTTCTACTTCTAAATCCAATGATAAGATACACATAGATCATAACAACACATGAGATACTGCCTACTTCCCACTACTATAGTTGGTTTAGGGTTAAGTTCTCCATTACCAGTCCATGTTCAAGTATATAGAGTTTAAATTGATATTTATTGAGGAAAACCCCATTTCAATTGCAATTGGAATACCTATTTTATAGTGACTATCTCTTTTAGAATTCAATTCTATTTAATATCATTCTCAAGTATATAACAATTATCATTAAAAGGATGATCTATATAGATCACCACTTCTAATTTACAATGAACCATACATGTTATTACATGAAGTGTGGTGTGCGTTTAATCCCTACCACTCACTTATCATGTCCCTCCATGAATTATAATCACAATTCATGGATATATTAATAAATCAACAAAACATGTTGCAAGAAATACACACAATAAATAAACATATCATGACATAATACATGACCAATAATCCTATAAGGTGCCTAAAATGTTTAATGATAAATTAATCCATTCCATATTGGTCCATGTATAAAATATAATCCTAAATCATAATAATAAACATAAAACATCAAGGGTATCACCCAATGGTGGAATCAAATTCACTATAATAAGGACATTCTGGAAAAAAATGTCACAACCCATGTAATTTAGCTTTTCCATGTACATGGGATAGCTACTTCGAGTCACAAATCATTACCAAATTTCACGAAATTATGAATACCCCATCTAATATTTAAAAACTACAATAAAAAAGAAAATAAATTTATCTAATACCACTTTGTGACATCCCAACCCAAATACTAATAAATGGTTCCATGAGACAGTGTGTCACATGGACTAAAGCAAACCTCCCTATACACCAGAGGCTGCTGACTCGATGTGGGTGTCCAAGGTGGTATAAATTGGGAGACTATACCCTCATGATAAAAGTAGAACAATAGTGAAATGTATATATAAATAGAAAAATCATGATAAAGAACTGGCAGCTAAAGTTAAGAAATCCAGATATAATAAATAACCAATATTAATAATATCTAGTGTCATAAAAAAATCATGTAATTTCATGTATCTATTAATAGTAAATAAGTTTGAATGGAAGAAGGTACTAAATATAGTACATATATCAAAATTAAAAAATAGGACAATAATCCTATCTCATATAGAATCACGAGCTATATCTCGGTCTTGTGCTTCCCTGCTCTTGTGCTATAAACACTCAAGCATTAATAACTGGGTAGTTTCCCCTATCTCTACCTACATCCACATAATCTTTAGAGGAACCATTGGTGGCCCAAATAGGGTGTGAGATAAACTCAGTAGGCAACCAGAAATGATGCCTATAAATACCTAGTATGTACATATACTATGATCAGTGTGTGGATATAATAGATAATAATAATAAATTAAAACTGTAAAAGGGTCAGCTCTAGTTCATAAAAGATATTAGGTTGCCACTAACTTCTTTGGCAGTTTCTAGATAATCTTTTTACAAGTAACCATATGTATACATATATATGTTCCTCATATGTAGTGAATTATACAGTCAAATATGTTGATACTTATATTAGTCTAGATCCAAGGAATAAATCAGGCATCTATGAGTTATAGCATGAGTCACAAATGTGTGAAGGGACACCATACTAGATATCACAAGAATAAGCTATTCCATTCCTAGTATCATAAAAATAAGGGACGCCATGCCCGAATCATAAATATAGGGTCACAATGAATGAATGACAATTGTAGGGTATCCTTGACCACATCATAACTACAAGGACGTCATGAATAAATAATATAAGTAGGGTCACCATTATCATATCATAACTATAGTGAGATCATGCCCAAATCATATCAGTAGAGTCACCATGTCCAAAGAAAAACTAATAATGTCATCCATGACCATTCATCACAATCCATAAGGATCTATATTCCCATTCATCATAATCCATATGGGTCTCCAATCCCATTCATCATATTTCATAAGGGTCTCCATGGCCATATATCATAAGATATAAGGGTCTCCATGTCCAAGTATCACAGATCTAAGGGACTCCATGACTATATATAAAAATAGTGAAAGAGATTCCATTCTTGTATGTGATAATTGTAGAGAGGATTCCATACCTGTATAACACAAAATACATTCATCATGATGAAATTATAAATCATATTAAGTTAATAAGATTTAGTAAGATCCAATAGATAGTTCATAGTTAATTAGCATTCTTATTAAACAAGTTCGTAACCATTGTCCAATTTAAGCCAGTGATGTGGTCATAACCACCAAAATTCAATTCAATTATTTATAATTACCTCACTTATGAGACACCCCAAAACAATGTAAATGATTTATTGGTCATTAAATAATTTATATAATGAAGGGAAATTTTATGGGAACACCTTAAAGGGTGGAAATAAATTATGGGGACATATCCTAATATGAATAATGGAATATTCAGTCATTGTTATCTTGTATATTGAATAAACATGGGTTATGTATAATTTAAGGAAACACAGAGAAAACTAGTGTGCGGAACATGACATGTAATATAAGTATATAACTTTTATGGATAAGTAATAGGTCACCTACCTTATGAAATTCGAGGAGAACTTATCTAGTATTGGCCTTTGATTTGGTCCATATCAGAAGAAGATGAAAAAATAAATGAACACCTCGAAAATAGAGCATGTGAGACTTAATTAAAATTGAATCATTGATAGAAATATGTAGGATGAAATGATCATAAGGAGTGGAATACATACCGATAGAAATCCGACAAGATGATCAGAGTTAAAATCAGAGTCTAGGCAAAAGAGTTATTTTTGAACCTAGGTTGTGCTTGGATGGGGGATCAAATGGGAGAATGACAGAATTGCTCTGGAGGAAAATACAAATATTAGAAGGGGTGCCAAACATATTATCCATTAACTAAAAAATATTAATTTTACCCAATAGATATAGGGTCTCACAGTTTGGATGTAATATTGGCTAAATCATGTTTCATCTGTGTGTAAACTATTGTCTAATGAGGTAGCTTATTTAGTTAATTCACATGGTTTTGGTAATGGTGTGAAAAATATACCATTTAAATCTCCTAAAAATTTTAGATCCTCCACCCAGTCATGAGGGATGGGTCACACGATTCAAGAAAACCATACATCCCACTGGTAATCAATGAAATTCCCCACATAATTAAGAGAAATAACATAGATTGGACTGCAGATTTTTTATTAAACTTGTGACCCAACTATTTTTTTCGACTATATGGGGTTATGAGCTTTGAACAATCTCTAGACACAATTGTTTCCTCCATATCCTCATTGGGCACTCAATTAGTTTATAAAAGGAATTAAACAGAAATTTAAAGGATCTTTATCTCATAGAAAACATGGATACATATAGTTTTCCCCCCTAAAGGAACGCATCCATGAGTTGTCCTTATATGGGTGGTAGAACACTATCTTAGAAAAGCATTTTCCATTGAGCATATACATTGGACTCCCACTCTCAATTTCCTTGTTTTACCTTGTCATTCTACCCTAACACTCATACTAATGGGATATACTGGACTTAGAGAGCCTTCATACAGTGTTCAATTATGATTATGGGATACTCCTCAAAATAATCATCAACATTAAATTAAAAATTCTTGGGATAAAAATTATGAGATTGGATGACATGGTAACAGTGATTCTATGAAACATGGAAGACAGGATGCATGGAACAATACCTATTCAGTAATAGAAACTAACAAGGTACTGACCCGACTATATCCAGATTGTCAAATATATTGACTTAACATGGTGAAATCTTCCCTTGCATCCGTATATATCTATGTCAATGTCTAGGTGATACTCACAAGAAAAAACAATACATGAGGCTAAAATAAATAGGTTTTCAATGGGGATCAATTTAAGATCTTTTTTAGACTGATTAGTAGATATACCTTTTCGGATCACCAACACCTACTCTGATGTCTCATTCATGAGATGAGGACCAATTAGCACTTCCTATCCCATCTCCAGTTAGAAAATGGTTGAGTGACATGAACAACCATAAAAGGCCTCATATAGAGCCATAAAAATCCTTACATGAAAATTTTTATTGTAGGAAAACATGATGAGAGGAATATGATTTTCTTAAGATCCATCGAAATCAAGGATGTAATATCGGATCATATCCTCGAACACTTGTATATTCTATTCCAACTGACCTCCATTCTTAGTGTGAAAATATATTCTCAAAGGAACCCTTGTACCCAAAGCTCTCTCTAACCCTTTCAAGAACATCAATGTGAAACAATAATCCCTATCTTAAATGATAGTACATAAGATACCATGTATGTGTATAATATCACCAACATACATTATTCCAATATCATCTAATGATAATGTCCCCAAAATAAGAATGAAGTGGGATACCTTCATCAGTCGATCCATGACTACCCAGACCACGTCTCTACCTCATGGATACCTCAGTAAACCAACCACAAAACCATTGAGACATATTCCAATTTCAATTTCTAGATTGGTAATTTATGTAATGATCTAGTGGGATAATGTTTTTTCACATAATCCTACTGAATTATGAAACATGTAGTAATAAAACTCATTATCTGAAATTTCATCCATGGCCACTAATACTGATAGAGAATGATGTGATACATCTTGGAGATACCTTGGTGAAAAAAATTCTTAGAATATTGGTAATCTCTGATCATATCCTCTATCATGTCCAACAGAAACGTGATATTCTAATGTATATATAGGATTTCATATCTAATAATAAACCAATTTAGAGGTGGTTCATCACCAAAAATACCTTCTCATAGGACCAAGACTTCAGGATATGAAATCCTCATCATCTTCACTATCTCTAAAGGTGAACATGTCACTAATAGTGATGAAAGTATGGAATCTGCATGATAGTCTTTAACATATTTGTTCGTCTCATAAAAATGGTCTATAAGTGTCCACTCCCTAATAGACTTCTAAAATACCTTGACTAAGTCCACTACTTAGAGCATCATGAATAGCAATTCCCTTGTTGGGCATGTTGTCTCGATTGAAGTCAAAGGACTATAGGTATTCAACCCACCGTGATATCCAATTATCCAATTCATACTACATGAAAATATACCAAGGTATTTTTTGGTCCATTAACCCAAAAAATTATCTCATAGTAGATAATGCCTCCAACAACACCAGGTGTAAACAAATCTTCCAACATGAGATCACATGTCATGTAATTTTGCTCCTGATTCCCTGGTTTCCATGACCCATATTCAATAACTCGATCTTTCTACATCAAAATAGGTCATATTTTTATACCCGATGAATCCCAATATACTATATAGATTCTTAATGACATTAACAGAATTAGGTTCAATGACGAATTGAATCTTTATTTCATCCTTTAAAATGCTATCTCAAAATATTATGACCATATAGACTTCACCCCTTCTTATTAAAGTCCACAAGAGGTGTTTATTAGTGTGATAAAACCTATATGAAGTTTCTATAATAAATATCTATCCAAAATAAACTTCAAATGTAAAATATGTTCTTGGGGTGATCCTAGGTAACTATAGCTCTCACCATCTCTGGGTCAACTGATAATCCTACATATGAGATAATATGACCCAATAAGTAAACCTTTCAAATCTAGAATTGAATCATTGTGATATTATCATATAAGTGATGCTCTATCAGTGTATTCAAAACAATATGAAGAGGTTTATCATGGTAACATTAAGTACATGAATAACAAAAGCTACTATTTATGAAGGCCACCATGAATGAATCCAAAAGTAGGTGGGAAACCCAATTCATCAAATCCATGAAAATGATTGGCATGTTCGTGAGATTGAAAAACTTAACTAGATACGATTATAGACCATATTGATATATAAAATCCATTCATGGTATATCTATTGGTCTAACACACACCTGGTGATAGACTAATCTAAGGTTGATATTAAAAAACACTCTATATTCTCTGAGTTTTTCAAAGAGATCATATAAATGTGGTTAAGGATACCAATTCTTCATAGTATGTCAATTTAACATTAGATAATCCCCCCAAATCTTGAGGGTTCTGTCTTCCTTTTTGGTGAAAAGGACTGATGAACCTCTGAGAGAAGTACTAGGCTCTATAAAACCCATATCACCCAAATCCTCTAGATACCACTTAAGCTCCATCAACTCATTAGTATCTATCTTATAAGGAGGAATGAATATCTATAAAAATTGACATACTAGTTCAATAGTAAATTGAACTTCTATATTTGGAAG
Source organism: Viscum album (assembly GCA_963277665.1). Classification (NCBI taxonomy): domain Eukaryota; kingdom Viridiplantae; phylum Streptophyta; class Magnoliopsida; order Santalales; family Viscaceae; genus Viscum; species Viscum album. Next base: position 2,120,955,082 of record OY728163.1, read on the forward strand.
TTGATTGAAAAAATATTCAGGGAATGAATCTATAAAATGATTGAATATAAGAGGAAGGTGAGTCTGATGTAACCCATGATCATTCATATAAATTCTAGTAATCTAGGTGGTCACACTACCGTGCCAAAGTCTCTCCATGAAAACCCTACCAACCTTAACATCACAAGCAACGTTTTGAGTATATGTACTTCCCTCAAGGGATTTGAACAACACCCTCAGGTGATAAAAATCCACATAGGAATGATAGGGGATCAACCCGTCCATCTATTTAATGAAATCAAATCTCTCCATGTTGATGATGAAGAGGTCCCATATGAAATTATAAATACCTACCATAATGAGGAACTCCCTATAGTAGTATACAGTCTTCGATCGTATTCTTAAATAGTTGTCAAGTGTCATCAAACCATAATAGTATTGAATATAAATACCATGGAATTTTAAAATAGAATCAGAGATAAAGGAGTGATAAGAATTCATATTAAATAAAGGAGGAAATAAAATTAGAGGCTACTAGAATAGAAACTCAATCAGTAGATGGAATAACACCCTTCTCTGTTAAAGGATGCATTAAATAAATCTGGCATTATTCACAACCCTATGCTACAGCCCGAATGCCCCAAGTGGGACTTATATACTAGTGTTGTGTATCTAAAGCCATGATACCTCATCCATGTCCTTCTCCTCTTCCTATATGTCTAGTTGTACTCCAACTACCTTCATGGTGAGGATCTCGTGATCCCACTCCTAAAGGAGGAGATGATTTGGATCCCATCCCACTAAGAATAAATGGGAAGGTCCTATAAGAACACTGAATATTACCTTAAATTTTATATTGTTTACACTCAGTGAGGTCTATGAGACACTGGGGCTTCTTAGGCCCAAGCATCCCACAGTTGGGAAAAACCATGTACTATCAGTGGGTGTCAATTGACTGCTTCTTCACCCTATGAAGTCTCAATGTGTCTTTTCCTACAACTAGTTAAAAGATTTCCATGTATCAGTTTTGAACCACCCTGGTACACACCATCAACTTCTCTAAAGGTTCTCACAATGATGAGAGCCTGATTTACTATATCAGACATGGTATTCAAACAGAAAATATTCACCTAATATTGAATAGGGTTCTTAATGTCATCTTAAAATCATATCACTTTCCTTCTCATAAAAAATATAGATAGGAAAAAATCCCTAATGCTTAAAAAAATGAGATGATTAGTCCATAATAGACCTTAAATCTTGCTACAAGTTCATGAATTTCTAGGAATGATCATAACTCTGTGACATAAGAAAAAATTGTTCATAGAATCTAGATTGGAAATCCATCCAAATCACTTTCTGATACTGACCATCATTGTTTAGGAAATCCCATATATGGTTTGGGGATCCTCAAACAGTATAAGTAGTGAGATTCTATTTCCTATCATGAGGGCTCTCTAGGTTACATTATTTATATATAACCATATCAAGCCATAATTCTATATCCTGGGGGCCTACAACCCCAAAAAACACATTTGGATACTACTGTTGAAACTCCCATGTAAACTCTCCCATAGAAGGGTAACGTCACAGATCTTTATGTATCATCTTTATAATCCACATAAAATTCCCAAGAAACGTGTCATCTTCACCCGAAATAGGGATAATAGGATGTTCCATAGGTGGACCTACTGTAGGTATCACTTGTGGATAATGTTCCACCACCTCTGAATCTTGGTCTTCACCACAATCCTAACAAACAACTAGAGGACATCATCGTGGAATAGCTATAAAAATTCCAAGAATGAACGCTAGATATTTTTTGATAATGATAAAGATCATAGTTACATGAGTAGGAAAAGTAATATTCAACCTATTTAAAATTCACACACCTCTGTATGCTTATAAATCCTGAGCTCAGTTATATACAGATCATAAGAACACATGAGATACTACATACTTCCCACTACTAATGTCGGGTCAGGTTCAAGTTCTTAACCACAAGTATACAGTCCCAGTTTACAGATTGTCAATTGTAATTTATAGATGGAAGACCCCTTTAAATAATAATTGGAATTCCTATTTAATCGTGACTATCTCATTTAGAAATAAATTTTATTTAATTTCATTCTCATCTACATAACAATTAACTTTAAAATATTGAACTATATGGATCACTGCATCCAATTTACAAGGGACTATAAATCTTTTGAATTGAATTGGTATATCTAATAAATGCAAACAAATCACTTGTCAAGTACCTGAATGATATTTTTTAACAATTTAAAGTTATACAAATAAAGGAGCAAAACAGATAGCAATAAATTCCCATAAAAAGTAAACATGGAATGGAATAATTCATGACATATAATCATGTAATGTGTCTAAATTTATGTAGGATCAATGATTTCTTACTATGTCAAGCTAAAGATAAAATATAATCATCAATCATAATTATAAACACCACACATCATGTGTGTCACCCAATAATGGAGTCAAATGAATTTTAATAAGAAAAAATGAGAACAACATGTCCTATCCAAGGTTATTTTGTGCTTCTCAGTACAAGGGTTAGCTAATCCCTGGAAACAATCATTACAAAATTCAAACTCATTCAAAATATCCAATACAATATTTCCAACTAATAAAAAATAAATTTCTATGATACAAATTTGTGACTTTTCGACCTAGATGACAGTAAACAGTTACACAATATGGTGGGTCACATAGAATCAGGCATTACAGCCCCATATTCCAATGGTTGTTGACTATCATTTAGGGTCCAATTTGGTACAGTGGGGAGACTATACCCTCATGATCAGAGTATCACATTAGTGAAATCAATAGATAAATCATGATAAATAAGTTGATAAGGAAGGTAAATCTTCAAAATGTAAACAACACACATTATCAATAATATCCAAAATCATATATAGAATTATGTAATATCATGTATCTATCAAAATTAAATAAGAATTCATGGAAGAAGTCATGAAATATAGTACTTGTACCAAAAGAATAAAAAGTCCAAAAAATCTATCTCAATATCATGATAAGCCACATATCAGTCCATTTATTCCCTGCTCACATGCTGTAAACACTCAAGAATTTACAACTAGGAGCTTTCCTCTGTCCCTAACTAAAAATACAATATCTTAATGGGTACCATTAGTAGCTTGGATAGGTTGTGAGATAAATTTAGTAGTCCACCACCAACGATGTCAATAAATACCCATTTATTGTATATACCATGAGCAATGTGTAGATATAATAAATGATAAGTATAAATAGATACTATAAAGGGGTAAGATATGGTTAATTAAAGATAGAAAGATGAAACTACCTACTTTGTCCCATGCCAAATAATCTCTAAACCAGTAACCATATGTATACATAAATACAGTCTGTATATATAGTGACTTATACATCCCTATATGTGGATATTGCTTCAAGTCTGGACCAGATGTGTAACTCAGCTATGCATGAGTAGTAGGATGGGTCTCATATGTGTGAATGGATACCATTCCTGGTATCACAATAATAAGGGATGCCATTCCTAGTATCATAAAAATAGGGGACACCATGCCCATATCATTACTTCAGTGTAACTATGGAAGAATAATAACTATAAGATTTCCATTCCTATATCATAATTATAGGTACATCATGATCAAATCATATTATTAGGGTAACTACACTAATATTATAATCATAGGGACATCATGCACAAATCATATCATTCAGGTTTTCATGTCTTAATCATAACTAATAAGGGCCACCTTTCCCATTCCTCACAATCCATAAGGTCTCCAAGCTCATTTATCATAATCCACAACTATCTTCATGCCCATTCCTCATAATTCATAAGGGTCTCCATACCCATATATCATAAGATATAAGGTTTTCCATAAACAATTGTCAAGATTTAAGGGATTCCATACCCATATATAACAACAACGTAAGGGTTTCCATGCCCATATATAACAATAGTCGAAGGGATTTGAAGCCCATATATCATAATAATAGGGTTATCATGCTTGAATTATCAATTATAACTAGTCAATAGGATTTTTTACGATCTAATATATGGATTAGAGTTCAGTAGCCTTATTCATTAACAAGAGAGTAACCATTTTCTAATTTAAGCAAGTTATGTGGTCATTCCACCGACCTTTAATTCAATTATTTATAATTATCTCACTTATGAGACATAGAAAAACCATGTAAATGTTGGTTTTTTCATTAATGAATTAATATCAAGAATATAAATTCCATGGCCACATCTAAAATGGTGGAAATTAATAATATAATCCCACCCGAATATGAATAAAGTTATACTATATTATATTTATCATGGATATTGAATTAATCAAGGGTTATGTGAATTTTAAGGTACTGAACAGAGAAAACTGACATATAGAATATAACCTATGATTCAAATAATCAAAAATTTTATGGATAAATACTATACAACCTACCTTATTCCTATCTATGAGCACTCTTCCCATATTGAACTTTGGTTCGGTCCAGATCTGTAGAAAATTGAGAAACAAATAAACCAAAAAAATAGGACATATAATCCTACACCAAAATAACATCATTGATAGAAATAATTTTTATTAAATGAGTATATGAGGTGAATCAATTATCAAGAGGAAGACAAAAATATGATTTGAAGTTGAATTGGATTTCATATATAAGAGTTATTAATAAAACTATGTGGATCTTCGAGTGGATCTGAAAAGGGACAAAGAAGGGATTCCATTGGAGAAAAATAAGAAAAGAGTAGGGGTGTTAAACATATTATACCATATGGAAAATGGTCATTATAGCCTAAAATAAGGGGTTATAAGATTTGTCTACTTAAATGGAGAATTCTTCTGATAACCATGTGCTTCCTACTGTCCAAGGAGTGAGCTCACATGGTTCATGCACATGTTTTGGTTGGCCCTGAAAAACTATGCTATTTGGCTATGTTAAGGAATTTAGAGCTTCAAAATGGGTGTATGTCCTCGGTCACATAGTTAGGTAAAACCATGAAGACAACTTCTAATCATTGAAATGCTTCACATGGTTTGGAGAAACCATTCATACTTGGATATATGGTTTCTATTAACCCTAAGGCCTTGTACTTTCTCCCACCAACTAGGGTTTTGAGCTCCGAAAAAGCACCTTACACCACCTTTTCCTCTATATATTTACTTGAAATTAATATTAGGTCAACAAAAATTGATTTAATAGAAATTTAAAGGATCTATACTTGATAGAAAAATTAGGTTCTTACAAATGGATCATTACATCCCAAGGATCACTACCTCAAAAATTCCTTCCAATGATCACTGTTGATGGAAAGGATCACCATCACATAGTTTATGGACATGCTGGTCCCTTCTCTAGAAAACATTTCATGGTGTGAATCCTAAAATGTAGATATTTAGGATGCTCCTTCACTATCCTTGAAATTATACTACTATAACACCTTATTATTTTAAAATAAGTCTGGAACACCCTCTTCTCATTGATATTGTCTAATAGTTCCTTCTTTTCTTATTTAGAGACTCTAAATAATGGAATACACTTCTTCTTCCTTTAATACATTCACATAGAACCCCACTTTTTCTATAATAATTAGATATAAAATATGTTATTATGTATGTCTCCTCTTGTTATGTCTTCAAGTAAATCATCACTTCTTTAAATAGTGATCTCATTCTCCCCAAAAATAAATAAATGACAGCATCGTTATGGGTTAATTAAACTACCCATAACTCCTAATATATCTCCTCCATTTAAAGTCAACACTATTTATTTGGGGGAAAACATTTTCATTTTTCATCATTACTTACTTTTCAATTAATTCAACTTTTGAATGATAAAAAATCCCTTTGAGTCATTCTTGGACTGTGGCCTAAATTTGTTTCCCATGATGTATCAACCAAGTATGAACTGTTCAAGTATTTCCAAAATGGTTTTTCCAAAAATATGTGTGTCATACATTGAAATTTTGTTCACAACGACATGGCTAAAAAACATTACACATTTTGACTCCAAAATTCTAGGCACAATGATGTGGTTATCTTTCTTGGAAATTTTGGCTTGTAGTGCCCTTGGACAAAAAAGAACACCATCAAAAACCACAAAAACCATCATGTGATTTCCCATGTTCTATATAGATCTTCCAAAATCACCTAACATTACTCTACAGGATGTCCCATCCTATATTTTCCTTCTATGAACCATATGTCTTTAACAAAACATTTTACTTTAACTATAACTACCACCATTACAATATTATCCTTAAACATTTTGCATGGGTTCTCTAAAATTACATTATAAGGGCCAATAAAACATGAACTATTTATAGTTTCCCATGGTGGGTAATCTCCTCTTCAACATGCTCAATGCAATGGTCAAGGAAAATCATATTTTCATTTTTTACCTTCAACACCACTGACCAGGGTGTGGTTTTTCATATATTAAGAAAATTAAACACTCAATTCCTTGTTCTCAGGCATGGTCGTACTCTTCCTTCATCAATAATGTTTTTCCCCTTCTAATGACTATATAATCTCTATGTATAATACCTTCAAACTTCCAGATTTTAATCATACACTGTTCCTTCATTTTTGTAGATAACATATCTAACAAAAAATCCTTTAATATCATTATCAATAACTTCAATCATCAATCAATGAATTTCATTATCAATAATATTCTATGAATCCCTGTGAACACATGTATTGTCAATAAATCAAACTCAAACCATTGTTATTCCTAACAATCACCCTGTTTGTATTTTATTAAAAAAATTAAACACAACCCCATTATTGTAAATGGATATCAAATGGATAATATTATTTTTTAAAATATTTATATTTTACTTTTAAATATCATAAGTATTTCATATTATAACATTTTTAATGCTACGAGGATAAGGAGGACATACTCATCCTATATATTCTCCCATTTTTTCAAAAAACCTCCATCCTTTAGTATCAACAACATATTGATTATACAAATTCTTAAAAACAAAAAATAATCTACTTAGAATGTTCAACTCTGTAAAAATACCCATAATCAAATATTAAATATGGGTTCATTTCATAATAATTGATATAATCTATCACATGGAACATGAAATATCAATAAATCCTCTAAGTCTATTGAGGCTGAGATTAATGTAGGAAACATGAGTTTTTTTAACTAAAAAATTATATCAATTTAACTCATGAATCTCAATAAATATAAAAAATATTTGGATCTTTCACTTTTGAAAAAATGAAAGATCTTAATCACTATCACATTAAAAAGTTATATATAAACACTAAAGAACATGAATGTGAGGATCCTTAATGTAATTAATTATGATACCAATTATTCAATAAAAATTGATACCAATTTAAAATTTTATCATCTAATTCTTCACATGCATATTTATAATTTATATAAGGTAGAACTATGTTTTAATCATGATCAACACTCCCCCTAAACACTAATAAACTTTAAAATCATAGAAATTTATTTTGATAACAGTTAATGGTGTTAAAATTATGGATACCACTTATTGGGAATAACCTTTCAGTCTTAATAGACTTAGGATATCCTAAAAAACATCAGATGACACAAAACCCAAAACGAATTTGTTAGAAATAAATAAAATAAACATGAATTTAATTTTCATGTATAATGTTGTTTCCCATTTGATCTTGTTCTTATAGCCTTATGTCACTTGAAATTTTGGCCTCATACGATTTTATTTCAACTCCATAGCTTGTTCATTTTCTAGTTTTATCACCCCATGGATCATATAACCCACTTATTTTTTAACATCATTACAAATTGGTAGAAAAAATTAATCATATATAGTGAGGCGTACCTCATGGGTCCTCAGTTAGAAGAATTTTTAGGCCATATTAGACCAATCGTTGACTTTACATCAGTCATTTTACATTTTTATGTTTTATTGGGAAATGAATTACATCAACTCTTAAACTACAAAATAATCAACATTTCTAATAGATATACTCCTTATTCTCTTGTGAAATAATTTCTTTTGTGTGATTCCTTTAACATAATACTCTTTATGGATGTGAGAATACTCATCCTTCCATAGATTATATTTTTCCCAAATTTGGAATTGATGACACTTGAACAAGTAACTTGTTTAGTTTCATCAATAGTGGATCTCACCACTAACATTTTTATCTATATAATCTTCATATTTTTACTTTTAGTGGTTTTTTGGAACCTATTGGAAAAAATTCATCCTTCACGTATAATATTTCCATCATGTAATAATTCATATTAATATATGAATTCTCTATTATTTATTCTTACACATTAATCATAGTTGGTAAAACCTATTTGTTTTGAATATATATTTTATTTCGTTGATTTCAAGAGAGTTTCTTTGAGTATACATGTATTGGTTCTTGAAAAACAATTTATTGGGGATATATATCATTCTACCAAACAATGGACCGGTTTTCTATATTAACAGTCCATATTTAAGGAATAAAATTATCCTTATAATTTATAGGTGCAGAGTATACTGAAATGGATTATTTATTCATTCATGCATTTCTATAATTCAAATACCTTTCCATGTGATTTAGGACAGAATATATAAATCAATTACCATAAGAATCAAACCTCATGTGGTGTCTCCATGATTGAAATATTGTAACATTTGGAGTTATTATCTCATCTTTGTACCTATTGGTTTTGGAAAATTTAATCGTGATGTTATCAATTATTTTATAATAGTAGAACTTTAGTTACACATTCTTTTATGTATCTCATACATCATGAAACATTTTTTTCATCACGATTTCAAATCTTGAACTACTATACATGTTGATTATTTAATAAAGGGCGTATTCTTCCTCTCACACTATTTTATAATATTCTGCTAAATTCCCCTAATTTATTCATCCTTTATATTTAGTTTTTAATATATCTAATTCAAACATGATGAATTATCCATTCTATTCATTAATCTCTGATGATGCTGAGTTTTTTGAGGATTTATGATTTCCTTCAATTCATTCATCATGGATATTTTCTTCTAAATTTCATTGGAATTATCTTTAATAATGTCGCTTTGTTTCATCATCATTGTTCTATTTTTACTTATAGTAAAATTATAGGACACCAATTCTATCTTTTGTCCTGTATTCATAAAAAAATCATTAATCATTTTTTAATATACTATGTGCATGGATTATAATTTTTCTAAACGCTCTTATATTGATGTGATATTCCCTAAAAAATGAAAGAATAACTTCGTGATTGAAAACTTATTATTGTTTACACTCCTTCATCATAACTTTTTTTTATTTCAAAAATAAAATATGAAATTTCACATAATTTTTCCAAACTAGTGGTAAAAATAGATGTGACATTATGTTCATAATATGTTACCTCGGTAGGAGAATTCTTACTTATGTAATTCTCATTATTTTTATTTAGATTGGAATCAATTCACTCTTCAACATATTTTCTATGTAATTATTATAATTTAATCCATATATATTTGGAGAACATTCTATGTGAAATATTATCAAATATTTATTCTCTAAGAGAACCATTTAATTCATTTTTTAATAGGGAATCAATAAAAATCTTTCTTTCATATATTCAAAACATAACTCCATATCATGTCAAAAGAACAGTTACTTCCTCGAAAAAAATCATAGAAATTATGTGAATCATCCATGTAGCAATTAAACTCCATTTTGTATTATTTTAAGTTCTATTCATAAGGAATTAGATCCTTTATTATGGATTCTATTTATCTTCATTAAACAATAAATAAATTTCGAGAAATAATTAATCAAATAAAGATCATCCTCACTTTGATACCACTTTTTGGCCCCTTAATACACGATTAATGTTATATTAACTTGGGGTGGAATTTAGTAATAAAATGTTCTTATCCCTTTAAAACTAATTTTAATTTAAATTCTCACTTTTACTGATGGAGATTTCCCTCTCAACACTGAAGGTTAATTATTATTAACTTTTATTAGATATACTATTGATTTTTTGATAGGTTATTGTGTGCATCCATATAATAAATTGAAACCATACAATTTACTTGGTACACAATCATAGATATGCTTCCAAGGAGAATGTATTGAAAATGTTCCATGAATCAAATCACTACAAAGATCACACATCATCATAGGGGATAATCCCCATTATAATGAGTTTGGGTTCGTTCAGAACATTCTCAAGATAACTCCCTTATAATGTTTTGGGAAAATTCACTACTTTCTAAGTGTCACATCATTAAATGTTCTTTATAAATTTAATTTTTTTTTGTGTAAAGTATCACCATTGAATAGTTTATGCACTTTTCTATACTTTCTCCAATAACACTTGTTTGGAGTGAATCTTAAATTGTTTATAAATGATCTATTGAAGTCTCACTAGTGAGTTCCTTCATGATTTGTGAAATACTATTATTTCAACACCCACTTAATCTAAAATAAGTCATGAACTAATAATTATCTATACTATTTTATATACATTACTTCTTTTACTTGGTAGACACACAAATTGAATCCAACAACTTCTTTTTTCCATTTATCCCCTCATTTGGAACTCATATTTTCCTATAAGAATAAGATATCCATTATATTCCTAGTTCTGTCTCATCTTTACTTGGATTCCATTTGATATCTCGTTATTCCAATATGGAGGTCATGCACCCAATAATTGGAAACATGTCCATATTATTATGGGTTATTAAAACTTCCCATATATCCTCCATAACTCCTCCACTATTTTCTCGATTTCAGGTTAATTTAATTTCTTCATACATAATCCTTTTTCAGTTTATAGTCAGAATTAATTAAAAAGTAATTCTCCTTATGAATGTTGGAAACTCCCTATGATTCACACTTAGACAATTGACTAAATTCAAGTACCATCATATATAAAAAATTTATAACCTTTCAATAATCACTAAAATTATTTCTCTCAAAAGATTTATTACACTCATTGACATTACCTTCACTATGGTGTAGCGAAAATTCATTTCACATTTTGACCCCAAAATAGTTATAACTAAGAAATGATCATCATATATTGAATTTTTTGGATTATTTAACCCCTTGATGAAAAAAACTACTACTTAACACCTCAAAAACTATAATACGTTTCCCTATGTTCCATAGAAATCCTCCTAGACCACTACTCATTATTCTATGGCATGTTTTGTCATGTGTTGGCATTTTCCGAACATTAGGTATTCAACAAAAAAATTAAATTATACTATGATAACTATCATGAGAATATAGGTCTTAATTAATGTGGATAAGTTATCTGGAATATTACCATGGGTACCACTACAAAATGGTCTATTTAAACTTTACCATTATAGGAATTCTCCTCTTCAACATTACCTATAATTTAGGAACAGACACATTAGAATTATCATCCAGGTTTTATGTGAACCTTCCCTTGACCATATATGATCTTTTTAGAATACCTTCAGTATTCTAGATTTCCAATAAACATATTCTATTGCATTATGTGGGTAATGTACCCAACGCACCAAACTTATATATTGAGTTTCAAAAACTTCAATCATTATGAAATCATGTGCATTGTCAAAAATTCTCCAAGAATCACCATGAACTCAAATATTTCAACAAATCCAACCCAATAATTTGGTATTTTAAATTTTTTTAATTTATTTTGAATAATTTAATATTTCCCTAATATTTGAAATGGAATAGATTAGTAAGTGGAGACTTGAAATTTTCTGAAGCCTCCCATTGTGTAATTTTAAATAGGAAATCCATTTTTGTATCATACATTTATATTTTCAGTTATTTAAATTTGGGTTAGGAGGGGATGAAGCTAAAGTTAATTACTCTTTGACCAATAGTGGATGATGTTTAACGTTTTACAAATTTTATCAAAATATGAGGTAGTTTATATGGAAATATTGTAAAATAACACCTAACATAAATTAGAGATCCCACTACTTATGTGAAAAAATTAATGGATAGGATCATATACTTCAAGGCCATGGAGATGAATTAAAATTTATACATAGTCCTATGGTCTAATACCTAGGTATCACTATGTATCATGAGACAACCTGAATAAATTAATATGTTGTTTTAGAAAATATATCATCATGGCATGGAGGGTAATGAATAATGACTTAACATGAATGAGAGTACTATACTTTGGGAGGGGGATATATATTTGATACAACATATAACTAGGCCTATGATTTATGGAATATATCATGATATCTATCCTGTAATAATATAAATAAATACAGTTGTAGTTATTATATATTATCCTCAATACAACTTAAGATCATGTATAAGAAAAAATGATGAATACATTATCTTATTCAAGATACATTGAGAAGTCCAATATGGATTGAAAAACCTAGACATTAGGTTTTAGGGAAAGTTCCTTGATTATCCCATAATAGTAGATACTAGTGTCAAAATGTATCTAGTAATAATAGGAATCATGAAATCTATATTACTTCTAAGAGTGTATCTATACAGATCTGGCTCACGGATAAGAGACATAGTGATGGAGTGGATTGTTACCCTATTGTGGGAATGTAGAAAAATTGATGTGAATGATGTCTAAAAATAGATATAAAATATAATAGACACACCCCAATACATGATCACAATAAGACCTCGAAATTACAATTGAATATATGGGAGGTCATTAGATAAAGGGTATTGAAATCAATATAGATCCTTAACTTATAAGAATCAATCCACACATAGTTATGATAATGGTAAATTTTAGTAATTTTTCCGGTGTACCATGACATTAGGTTTAGCTAGAATAGCTATAACCATTGAACCCTAGAGGAAAAGTTTTTAAAAAATAGATTAAGATCTTAAATAGGGGGAATTTATTAATTGGAGATAATATGATATAACTCTAAAATAAGTTTAAGGGTCATGTAGGATCAACCACACATAATAATATCCTATCATATATGATGGATTTTTAATTTTGTGATTGAAATTCATGAAATAAAGAATAATTATTCATATTTTTATGTCACACATATAGGAAATATTATAGTATGAATGATGATTTTCTATTAGAGTAAGGGTAACAAGTGTTCATATCACATTAGTCTCAATATCCTCTAACTCAATCAATCCATTATATATTTTCTAATCATTTAAATCCTAAAAATTGAATAATCCTTTCTTCGTATCTCTCTGAAGTTGGTGTTTGGGATAATAATGATGGTGATATCATATAACTATTTCCTTGGGTCTATTTATGATTGAATTTTTCATACAGATACACATTGTTGAACATGTGAAGTAAAAAAACCTATTTATCAAGAATAAAATATAGACCTTGTTTTTATACCATAAAGAGATGGATACCACTCCTTATTTCATGTACTTTTTTTTATTTTTTATTGGGAGTTGACAAGGCCAAATTGAATATTTGGATGTTATTGCCTCCAACATCCCCTAATCAATTTACTTCTAAACCCAATCCATAAATTTGATTCATTTCGTGATTGTATGATGTAAAAATCGATGGTATGGTTGTAATTCATTTGGCCTCTCAAATATTCTTCCTTGTGTCTCATCATATTGATCCTTGGGAGATCAAACAAATTATTATCTAGGGATGAGGATAAATCCCAAGAAACATTACCTGATTAGAATGAACATACCATGCTTTATATATATTTGATTGGATGAAAATATTATTTCTCTAGTGTGTTACAAATTCATGGACAACCAGGGGAACATGGTTGAATTTGAATTATGGGATATGTTTAAGCTATTGATGATAGAGGAATCAATGGTTCCACCCCTATATTACAGGACACTAATAGTCATGGGGATGTCCTAGTGATTAATGAGGTCAAATAAGGTTAAAAATACACTCAACGAGAGTGTGGATACTATGTAAATTCCCCAAAAGTATGATATGGGGTGATTCACTATAAGGAGGACCACTGTATAGGGGTATTAAAATTTCACTATAGGGAGAATATACCTGAGGAAACAATGTAATTAGTTTTAATATATTTTCATTTTCTAATTATAAATTTGTGATCAGTTCTTCAGTAGAGATATACCACATAGATTGTAGTGAATGATAAAAAAATAAATGATGACACCCATTTTTCATATTATAAAGATGAGTGACTAATGATAGCAGTCCATCTATGGACCTTAGTGACTACATATATCTCAAATATTAATAACATTATCTATAAAAATAAAATTCTAAGGTATTAATAATGCTAAATATATATATTTTATAGGCTGATACGGTATCACTAAGATCTTAATCAATATTTCTAGTTGTTTAATATGAAAAAAATGTTGAGACTTAGATGATTTTTTGAAAAGGTGTTCATCTCCATCTATTTGTTAGTCATAAAAACCCATAAAAAATTCCTCAAACTCAGAAGCTACCATGTTTATGGAAGTAGTGTACCCACATTATAAGACACTTCATTCTTAACACAGATGTTCATAATTTGAATAATATTTGTTGGGGTAAACTAGTGATACTCTTCATAATAGTATCTTATTCGGTGGGATATTTCCCACTATCTTGATTGGAGGTATGATTCTTATTAGATCATTTGGGTGGATGGTTCCTATTGAATCATTTCGTGGGATGGTCCACATTATACCAATTTTAAGATCATTCATTCAGTATTAAAATCCACAAAATTTTGAATCCTTTGGGACCTTGGTTTTTATTTTTATCAACTTTATATATTTCATTAGTTCTTGGGATGTTGATAAGTATAAGGAATTATATTTTGAGTTGTATAGGGAATTAGGGTCATTATGGTTTGACTATTTCATTCAATGATGATGGAATAAAAATAATCCATTGATTTATGGACCATATAATAATAAAAAAAATGTTTATCCCAATATAATGACTTTTACACTTCATTTTGTTTTCTCCAGAGAAAATTGATAACCCTTATTTTGTTGGTACTATGGAACTATCCAATTTAAATTTACCATAATGGATCACATTTTTATATAGATCATTTAGGATGAATCATTTTTTGACCATGCTTACTAGAATATGATGTTAATAGAATAAATTTTTCTGTTTATTATTTCTTGATTAATATAGATTCTTGATCTCTTATAATGTTATCAAGATGCTCTCTATAGTTTAGATGATGTACCTAGGAACAAGATAATTATAAGGGGAATAAATTTTATTCCTCTTATATTAAGGATCACATCACAGCAACTCTATCACATTAATAGATAAAGTGCCTTTTTATAAATTCCCTAACTTCATTATTTGGGATGGTGGCACTTTATGATTTCTTTTCTTGGTTCACCGAATAAAATCCCCTAGATTTTGTGTTATATATTCAAACTCCGTGAGTCCACTATGATATATATGGGTGATGATATTTATTTAAAACTCATCCTCTAGGGTTTCAACATATAACCCTATTAATTTTTCCTAGTTATGATGTGTTTTTATGAAGTATCTTAGAACCATTATTTTTCAATTAAATCTAAGACTCTCTAATTATCTCTATATTTGCAATTAGGGTGGTCTAAGATAATTATTTTCTATTTAATATATTTTAATAGAATAATTAAATACTTATTAAGATCTTCCCAACATATAATATGACTACTTTAAAAGTTATTATTCCAAAAAAAATATGCGACCTTGAGATGTTATCATAAAGCATCAGAGTTTGTTATCCTCTTATTTTTTGTGAATCCAAAAGGTTTGATAAATTTTGATTCTCTATGTTGGGTAGATGAAAATTTAAATCTAACCACTTTTGATAAATATTTATTTTTAGTTATACTAGTGCACATAAATTTCCTTACCATGTAATCATTTAGTGAGTGAATCCAAAAATTCTGTGGATACCACTTTCTGAGTTATCCTTATGTTACATTCCATAAACTGCAGTTGTTGTTTCCGTAGTTCTAGGAACTCTTGATAATTATTAATTTTTATAGTAAAATATGATGATTTATATGACATCATGTTAATAAGAGGATAGGATATGGTAGATATATTGTAATATTTTGTTTTGAAAAATATATTCCTATAGAATAGGGTTAACTAAATAAAACATGATAGCTTCAACCTAAATACCATACTAAGTGGGTACGTTTACCCTATGTAATTAATCATTAAAATTTCAATATACTCTACCCCTTAATTTAATTGACCAATATACTATTCTTTCTAGATTTTATTATGATTTTTGGTGCTGGGTTGGATGAAAAAGTGGTCACCCCTCTTCCCATTATATTAGAAATTGATCACTGAGTGGATTTTTCTATACATGCCTTAACTTCTTCATGTTCTTTGATGGAATCATCGACTGAGACATCACTCAATCCAATAGTGATGATTTTTTTGATGTTAAACATGTGTAAGTGAATAAATATTTATTTATAAGGAATATATATTATCTGGGTATCTTCACCTTCAATTGATGCTATTAGAGATGGCATTGGGAGTAAATATGATTCCAACCCATGTGATGGAATTTCCTCCAGTACTCTCCATAATCTACTGCAACTTTTATTTCTTCCTAGATTGATATTCTTCAAAGAACCATATGCGGTGGGGTACTACTATGAGTACTTCTATATGAGTTAATTTCCTTCAAAACTAACGATGGTTTTGTTGAATGAGTCACCATGGAAGACTTTTCCAAAGTATGTAGATTATTTATTGTTGTTATTTAGTGATCACGTAGAACCACAACAGGGATATAGTTGTAGGAATCAATGGTGTTGAAAATTTCATGGATATGGTCTTTCATATTAGTTGTAGTGGTATGTTTCCCTTGGAAAGCTCCCTCCACGCATTCACTATTCTTGATAGTTGGTTATAACATAATTTACTCTATAATAACTTGTATAAATGGGGTAAAACATTAGTGATGGTGTCCATTGTGAATTTGAGTTATCCTATGTAGATTTAAGAGGTTTTCTAAATCTTTTAGACTCCCTCTTAAAACTCCCTAGTATAAGTAAAGTATACATAGAATTCATCTTAGGATAGAATCCTAAAAAAGTTTTATATTGAAATATAATTTGTGATTTTAGTCATCCATTATTATCCTATTATATTTACAAGGATGGAATTATCCCATTATGAAGTTATTCCTTCACCATTTGATTCAATATTTGGAAACAATAAGAACTGGGTTGTTGAAAGATCATATAAATTCCTTAGATGTGAGGAAGTGCAATCAATTAAATTGGAATAGGATTGATGTTAAATTGACCAGTGGTACTTTGACACCCACAATATTGTATTAACTTCCTATGTATGTAAGAAGAGCTCAACTCCATTCAGTATGTTCATCGAAGATTCCATTTGAATTCCAAGTTAAAAAAAAACCAATTACTATATTCTTACTAATTAGGAAAAATATAAAATCAATTTTATTCATTATTAAGTATTCACATTGATATTATCATTCAATTTTCAACATTCCCCCTACAAGCATGTTTTTATTTGGTTTGGACCTAATTTCCAAAGGTAGGTCATCATTGGGACATATCATTAAAAAGTTTGGTTGTGCATTGGTCATGAGGTTGGGATTATGGATCAACCCTTTTTTTATTTTTATGCCTATTTATATACACTCTTATAGATGTAAGAAATGTTGGTGAATATTTACCAGTAAAAATACCAGTTACCCTTAAAAAATGATTTACTAAAGACATGAATTCAAAAGGACACTACAGGTAGGTTTTTTATTTTCTCTCGTTTTATCGAATTATTTAGTCAGCCTAATATTTAAATCCATATAGTTAAGAACTCTATAGACTATATTCATACAAGGAGGAAATGAGATCCTATTAATGGAGGCAGAAGATATTCTGGAGTTGGGATTTTTCCCATGAGAAGGGATTTCTATGTATCCATATAAGGGGGACCATACCCCACATAGTTTAGTGAAACCTGTTGGGATACATCATACATTTTAAGGTCATCTAAAAAGGATAAGTGTGTTTTCTTTTAATGTTATGTAACTGCTACCAAGTGTAGTTACCTATAATGATTTTTATTTAGGACCATGTAAAGTTAAATTTATGTTCATTCATCCATGTCTGAATTTATGTTGTGATAAAAACTCAGAGAGGTATCCTATGCATCATTATTAAAAATCTTCAAAAACCATGTAGGCTAGGTTTCATAGATTACTGTTATTTTTATGTACTATACATGTAGTTAAACATCATGTGGTGAAGATATGCGTGCTATGAAAGCATAGTAAATAAGAGATAAATTAGTGATTGTGCATGAGAGGACCTATCTATTTCACCCTCTCCATTTGTAACTAGATTAGAGACAATATGGTTTGGGATTACACCTAATTGGAGGCCTCTTAGTGGAAATCCATGTATCTTATATTGGTAAATGGACATGGATTAAATACTAGACTCATAAGGGATATATACAAGAGATGGAAAGTTTGGGATTACACGTAGTAGGAGACAAATTTCCTTAGGAACCAACCTGATCCATTCATCCATCAGATGATTGTGCTGGATGGAAAAATAACATGAATGGAATTACTCATAACACCATGAGTTTTTTTGATTTTTTTTAAAATTATATTTAATATTTTTGATATATTTTATTAGACACAACACTAATTTTGTCTTATGTTACACAAAATACTATGTTTTATGAAAACCATTAAATATTATAGTTATTTAAACGCAAAAATTGTAACACAACCATTAATCCTTGATATATGTTTTGATAATAATTAATTTTTAAATATTAAGTTTAATTATCATACCCCATGGGTATCCATAAGTCCCATATAAAATCATCAAAGGTCCCAATAGGGTCCATAAATGGTTTCACACCTCACCCAAAGGCTCAAATTTACATTGCTTTTATAAAGAAACAAATGTGAAGAAAATAATTACATTGGAACAACCTTATACACATAAAAAACATCGAGAACATGGGAAAATAATTAAGACAACCTACCAAATGTTTGTTGAAAATACCTTATCCAAGATACACCATTGATTCATACTAAATTAGACTCAACCACTCAGACAAAGAGCACCATGGATTAATAAGGGTTTAGAGATTCGAAAGGAGAGGAAACCAGACACTAAGACTCTTCTAGAAAATGGAAGGAAATAGATTCAAAGACTTATCTGTATCATTGATTTTACTTAAAAGGAACATCAAATGCATAGGAGTCAAAATAGAAACAATCATAGAGGAGGAGGGGGTGATGGTTCATTACCTAGGATAGAGGGGGTCAAATGGGGTTAAAAATTGGGGATGAAACATTTAGTCTTGAAGGGGAAAATATTAATTTACCCATTTTTATGTGGTGCATGGTTTTACCACACGGTTGGAAAAAAAATGCTCAAACTATGTTAGCCTATCTATCTAAGAAGAAACCAGGCCGCACGGTCTTACTGACCAGCCATATGGTTGGGAAACCCATGTGGTGTATGTATGCTCACCATTGTGAAAAGGGAATTTGAGCCACATAGTCTACTAGAATACCATGCATGGTTCCCCTATCTATACACACCCCACCTACATGCCATATTGTTATAGAGAATGATTACTAATAAACACTGAAAAAGTGTGATGTTAACACAACTTGGAAAATTATCTAACATTCATGTGCTCGAAACCCTCATGAAACTCTAGCGAATCCATATACTCTCATCCAAAATTTCATTGACCATCTTAAGAAAGTTGAGCTAAAATTCAATCCAGGACGTAATTCCATGAATGCTCGAGACATAACAACCTCCCCAACTTATAAAGGCTCATCCCCGAGCCACAATTCTGTTGCATCACTAGGCCTCCAGGACAAAAATTGTTCCATGGGGCCCACCTATCAACCTTCATCTCCCAATTTCATTCCGAAAATAGAAATTCTATTACAACACTCAGACCAAAGGAATAGTCCTTCCCCAAGGAAATTACCCCACCATGAACAACAATATTGGACCCAATGCTCTAGGAAGGAAAAACCCACCTCAACTCATCATTAACAATATCAAATATTAGAGAAACCCTCTGGAAACTTCCAAAAACCATGGGAAAAGGGTACCAGAAAGGATCTAAACTATAATGGGAGGGCTAATTGGAACTCCATGGGTCCGATCCTCTACATAAGTCATGAAAAAAATCTCTTAGCACCATATTAGCCAATTCCCAATTCTTTAGTGGTGATCCAAACATGGAATCACTCAAAGGAACACACCAATTTTTCTACAAAATTTTCTAACCTATATCGGACTAAAATTCAAGGCCCAAGACATTGTTCTATGTTCTGAATTCAAAATAACCACACAATAATAACCTTTATATAATGGTAATCGGCCGATAAAAACCTAATACAATGCTCATTTCAAAACTGAAACCCCATGATGGAACTCACCCAAGACCATACAATCCTTACCATGCTCATGTCATCAATCAAGCACTTGTACATTATGCTTCTCCCCAACATATTATTTACCCAACACCTGCATCTTTCACTGGTTGTAACATACACCACCGGAAAGAACATCAAAAACCTCAACTCAAACATTTACAACAAACCCGACATATTTTGTAACTCACCACACCTAAACATTCATTGGTATACCTTCCACCATTAGCCTCTATCCTAACCATTAATACCACCTGGAAAGTAAATTAATATACCAACCATTTCAAAACTAAGAACAACATGAACTATTTAAATCCCACCTTTAAGTATGAAACAAACTTTTCATAGAAATTATAAAACATGGGTGGTTTATAACCTACCCCTTTCGTTCCTTATACCATATTGTGCAACCCCCAACCAGATCATCCCAAAACTCCAATATTCCACTATTAACATGATAATACATTCACATGTCCATCTTGTCTTCTCACTTAATTAATACCACCATCATCTGATGCACCTACCAGAGTTATTCCTCAATATCCATTGAAGTTATAATGCCAAAACACCATTTCCATCAACCAGTGTTATGGATTTCCATTCCCATCGACAACTCTAACTGAAGCACCAATAATCTCTCTTAGAACTACACTAATCCCAAAGTAGACAGTTGGATTGACTAACCACCACATTTAAGGCCTAATTAGACCTTCCTAAGGAAGCCAAACACGTTCCCCATAAGTTAATTATTGGAAGACAATTTCAAAAACCTAAATCCATGTTTTGATCCCTACATCCATGACTGACATATCACTCTCCATCATAGGAGTGTCATTATCACCACATTTCTCAATAATTCCCACCAATATAGTTCACGATTTTATCATAAGTTAAACCCAAACACTAGGACATGGATATTTAGTTTTCCCTAGACCAGGAAACCCCAACCACGACCCATTCTCAGCTTATAGGAATGTAACCCTCAACATTTTTATACATCTAATTCATTCCAAGGGACTCACTCATAAAATGCCAATGGTGTACCTCCCACCATTCAGCTCCACATATACTAATCCATGTGAGTAACTTCTATGATGATCCATATCTATCCAAACATATTTTGGTAGCTATTAGTAAACACAGAGCTTCACTTTTTATACCATGGATAATGTCAAGATTTGGGTATGATGGAGAAGAGAACATTGATATGTTTATGATGAAACCCATTACAAAATATCCATCACTGATTTCACCTCCCACCATGGGTAAACATTATTTTGAAAAAGGAATCTAGCTTATCTACCCATATACATATCAGAAACAATAGATTCACAAAACATAAGATGGGTTCCCAACAAAACATGTCTCCTCCCCTTGAATCCGTTCCAAGAAGATGTGAATTCAACAATTCCTATGGAAATACCACCACCACACCTCTCGATTTCTTCTACCACAACCCTGGTGTATTACCACAAAAACAAAATCATATACTCTACTGATCGATACAAATGGTATCTCACATAACCCTACTTCCCATATTAGTTTCATGGAAAATGATATTCACTATTATTGAGAAACATGTTGACCCATCTCAATTTCATCATGCATTCACAACATATTCCCACAACTGGAACTCATAATATCCCTCAAGATCCCACAAAGTCTTGAGACCACAAACTAAACCTAACTCGATACCCATAATCCATACATCAACATATCTATTCCCTAACACCCAATTACACATTGGACCATGACTCTTGGTCTGTCATCCTCATTATAATTGATGAATTTTTGATGTCCCACATGAAAACCAAACCATTCGAAAAAATAATCCGAACCACATGACCTCCACTCACACCGAGTTTCACCCCAATAATAGAATCATCCACCCTTTCTTTGGTCTCCCCTATATTATTTTCCCAAAATTGAAGTCGAGGCCTCAATTAATTATCATCAAAAAAGAAATGCCAAACCCTCAAATGATCAAACCTTTAGAAACCATCCTTAAAACCAACAACAAGAATTTAGGTTCTTACCATTCAAAGAAGAAAATTAAAAACCATTAAATTTTAACAAAACACAATGTCACCAAATGTGCATAGATTCAACCTTGGAAGAAACCAACAACGCTTCACATTCCAAGGAACATGCAATGTTGGTCTAAAATTCCATGAGCCTACCCTCGATTTCCCAAAACATTCAACTCACATCTACAAATTGAGTCACATATGAAAAACCATTATCATTTTCCCTTAACCTTCCAGGGTAAAACCTCACTAAGAAACAATCTTTGTGTGTCATTTTCAATGTCTAAAACATATAATTCTTCCATGTGCACCCCCAAACATGAGTAACCTAGACAACACCTATCATATGCCACCTATAAATTCAACGATTCCAACTCCTAAACTGGATTCCAATTATGAAAAGGACAATAGCCCTGTCTCACTCATCCACATATATCTAGTCTCAAATAGGTCACTCATCTAGTGAGGAAATCCTATCACCATTCCAAAATACATTATGTCTAACATGCCAAACATGAATTTAATCTAGGTTTGACATGAAGGATACCAACACATATAAATCAACACTATGATCCGGATACCCAATCTAGAATCAAAAACATACTCACAAGGTCTCAAACCTCAAGGGTCACCTCAACCATATTACCAAACAATGTCTCATAACGTAATGTACACAACCTTACAAAGGATTAAATAAGGCACAAACTACTAATCACAGATCAAAAGACAACCAATACTCAAGTCTCATCACCAATGTCTCAACCTAGAACACTCTCACTACCCAAACCACCCACACGTAGAGTCTAGTCACAAAATTAGGTATACCCATTTCTAGTGTCCCTAAGGTTCCATCATTTTCCCATTTACCTCTTAAAAAAACTTCACCATTTAAAATCCACAGTTTCACATTTAGAAAAATTCCATTTTCAAAACTAAAGGATTTACACATTAAAAAACCACCTTCATTTTCCAATTATTTTAAAATTAATAGTTTTTCTCTAATTCAGGTTTCATAACACTTTATTTAATGACTGTTTCATTGAAATATCAATAGGTTTAAATGATCAGATGAAAATCAGACTACTAAAATTTCATTCCAAAAGAACAATAAATCACAAGAAACATATGGATAACCTATCAAACCTATGTGCCAAGTATGATGAATGAACTCACACAATATCTCTTCACATACTGAAGAAATAGATAGAACCTCATAAATCAATAACATCACTTCCAAGTGTGCCACCTGAGGAAGATGTATCAATAATCCTTAAAATCACAAAACAAAATATTAATTACCACTCATGGAAACATGGATTTTACCTCATAGGTGGGAATGTAGGAACCCAATCACGATCTCATTAAAAATTTCTAAAAATATAATAGTCTCTTGTCTTCCATTCCCCAAATAGTAAGACAAAGGATATCATCTGATACAACATTGTAACATACCCAGCTCGGGGCACCAGATATAGTGGCTACGAAGCCAAGAATGTAAAAATTTACCATAATTTATAAGGTTATATAACAAAAATAATTAGAAAAATGAACTGAAATAGTTCATTCCCCTCATGATCAACCAAAAATTCCCACCAAAGATGTAATGACATGAGTTTTTAGAATGTAAAATTATGTTTGATTGCTTATGCAATACAAAATAATGAACCTAAAATGATTATTTAAATATAACAGTTTTAACCATTATTTTGAATTTTAAGACATGATTAGTATTATCTATTTACGAAATATATATTTCATAAATAAATTAATTACTTTTATTAATTAATCAATCAAATATTAGTAATGTATTAGGTATTTCAAAATATGTTTCCAATAAAATGGTTTTTATTTATTTATTATAATTATTTTTTTGGGCACATACTAAATTTATTTGATAAATAAACTCATTTTTTAGTCTCATCATATCAGTATTAACTTAGATTAATAATTTTTTAGTTTCCGAAAAATATAGATTTTTTTGTGAATACTGAAAATATAGTTTTACATAAAATTATCATTTAATTTGACAAATTAATTAATTTTATTTCAAAGAATAATAATAATTATTGATTTATATTTGGTTAAATTAATTACATGCAAACCATATTTATTCTATATTTTCTTATAAGTTTATTTTTGGGATTAAAAACTCATATTTCAGAAAACTAGTTTAAAATGCATAATGTATCTCAATTTTAATTAATTAAAATAAACCTTGACGATAAATGAACATATTGATATATTTATATTATATATATATAATTATTAATGAAAATAATAAAATTAATATTAGTTATTATAGTGTTAAAGTGAACTCATATAATTAATAAAAATATATTTTTCAGAAAATTGTTTCCCATAATACCTGTAGATTATTTATATAATGTTAAATTTATTTTGATAAAATTTATTCCATATTTTAAATAATCATAATTAATATTATATAATAATTTCATCTTAATATTTGTAAAATAATATTAGTAACTGTAGTAAATCTAAATTATCATGATAAAAGGCAAATATGATAATTAACGTTAAAAAAATAATGTAATAAAAATAGAATCAAAGTAACCCTAATATAATGAATATTTATATTTTTTCATTTAATTTATTGTCATATTTATTTATTATTATTTATACATTATAATGTTTTAGGTAATTAGTTTGAAGAAAATTTATTTTGATAATATAAAGAACAAATAATATTTTTGTGTAATATTCAAATTTTAATTAATTAATATATTTTGATGAATTAATATATTATTAAATTAGAAAATTTTATAATAAAATTATATTATTACATTAATTTTATAAAATATAAATTGTCATATAATTTTTATGAAGTCAAATTTAATTTTTATTGAGGTTTAAAAATAGTTTTTGTCAAAACCCGTCAATTTTTTATAAATATAGATTTTTATTTTAAAAGTGATAATCTACCCATTTAAGAAGTTATTTAGAAAAAATGAATATTATTTTGGGAATCATGGTGTTAAAATTGTCCAATAATAAATTTTGTATAATTTTCTAAGACAGTCTCTTTTGGTTAAAAATAAAATAATATATAAATAAATTGTGTGTTTAATGACATCATAATGACCCAATAGTAATGTAATAAATTACAAAAAATTGATCTTAGAACAAATAAATGTTTTAAATTTAATATAATTTGATTTTATATTTATTTTACATATTTACTATTGCCTTATTGAATACTCCCAAATGTATAATATATTTTATGATTTGAAATTCATTTCATCGAGGGTGTGACTCACCTCCACATAAGCAAGGATGAAATTTTAATATATTAGGCCCTTTAACATATGAAGTAATGTTTTTGACAACCATATTCTACAAAAAATGGGAAATAAACATGGATTGGTTTGGGGTTTTGAATATTTTAGTGTTTAGTGTCCAAATCCAAAATAATAAAAAATCTATCCTCATTTTCTATATAAACCCACCCAAGAACCCATTACCATTAACTCAAACTCAGTGAATCACATATTCACACTGATATAAACTCCCTAGAGTCATTCCAAGGCACCCCAATATCCCATGAAGTCTCTCCCAATCCTTTGGGATCACACAACCAGGTAAGGGATCATCACTTTCCTTCCTTTCTCATTTTTGTACAAGATTCCCTATATTTTTATACCATTTTATTTTTCAATTAATATGATGGGGTTTGTTTTAGAACCTCCCCATAAAGTCGTTATTATGTTTGAATGATGAAATACCACTTTAACTGTCATTAATACCCCTCATATACACCCATTACCTTGATAAAATTTTGTGAGGGATTTCTCTCTGCCCATTTACATTCAAGCATTTCTCATATACTATGCATCTCAAATTCTATTTCATATATTTTTATATTATAAAACATGATCCCATTACATCATTTTTCATGTCTGAAGAATGAAATACCCATTTATCCCTCTTAAACCAATTTTATGAATCCCCATGTGATGTCGTTAGGTAGCCAAAATTGTACTGTGATTTTCCATTCCAAAATTATAATGTAGTAAAAACCATCCGCATTACTCTATCAAGGGTATTCACTTTTATTTACATATAACTATTAATTATAGACATTAATATATTCATTTAAAATCCATTTATAAAGGAGAAAATAATGATGTTGAATGAATCAATGTTATATGATTTATGTGGAACATGTAAGCATGAGATTGAAATGATCATAAAGGGTGCCCCCTAATAGAACTCCAATGCATTGGGTAATGTTATTATCATGATAATAAATGTTAGGACAAGGGTTTACCTTATTTCATTTAAGAGAGTTTCCACTATGTTGAGAAATGGGTTTACCTAATTTCTTTATGTTAATGAAGTAGTTTTTAAGTTGTTTCCACATTTCCTTGTTATGATAATGGGGTTTTATAATGCATTTATGTTCATGTTTCTATTATTCTCCATTGATATTCCCATTGCCTAAACAATATTGTAAAATTAATTTTATTTCTTTTTTAATCCCTTAGTGGGATTTATAACTCACCCTTTTTTGGGTATATCCTCAGGTTATCCCATGCAATGCTAAGTACGAAGGAATTCTGTGGTCATGTAAAAGAGGGTTTCAATAAAGATGTTGTATTTTATTTCTTATGTTTTAATTTAAGGTTAATAAGCCCCAAATAAACTATAACTATCAATATTATTGGTTTTATTAAGTGAATTTTTATTTAATAAATCATTTTTAAAAATGAAAAAAATCCTAGGGTCTGTATCGTTGGTATCAGAGGATATGTTTAGTTTTTTTTGGGATTAGGATTAGAAAACTATATTGAAAGCATTAGGGATAAGACAAATTATAAGAAAAGAATATATAAATTATGGTGAGTATATTTTATGTATTTTATCATGAAAATAAATCCTTATTTTGATATGAACAAGTATTGGTGGCACTTAAATAGATGTATCTAGGGGTAAAACCCCAAACACCACATTGATCTAGACTCGAACGGGAATTGGTGCATGATAACGTGCCTTGCTTCACTCTTAGTTTGACGCTAATGGGGGATATGTTTTGGTAAATTCATAATATCCCAAAAAACTATTAGTATGTTAACACAAAAACAATTCCATAAAAAATATATACGAGGAAGAAGATTATGGATAAATTAGATCGAAGCCTAGAAATTCATAATTTTAGGAGATAAATTTAATTGATAAGTTATCCCCTTACTGTCGTTAGATTTGTGTTTAATTGTTTAATATTTTAAAAATAATCATCCTTAATTTTTCCCATTATTATAGAAAATATATAGAAATATGAATAACTGAGCTAAATTTTAAATTGTGAGAAACAATTTATTAAAATGGGTAAGAATGTAACGACCCAAGTTTTTAAAATATAAAATTATTTTCGATAGACTATGTGATACACAACAATGAGCCTAAAAATTATTATTTATGTATGAGTATTTTAACAACTACAATAAATTTCACCATATGATTCATATTATCTAATTTATGAAATATATACATCTTAAATATTTTAATAAATGATTATTAATTAGTCAATCAAATTTTGGTAATGTATTTTGTATTTCAAAATATGTTTCCTTGTTTTTTTATTATAATTATTTTCTAGTAAATATGTAAATTTTATTTGATAAAAAACTCATTTTTTGTCTCATCATATCAAAATTAACAAAGGGTAATAATTTAGTAGTTTTCTGAAAATATAGATTTCTTCTTGAATAGTGAAATTATTACTTTTATGTAAAATTATCATTTCATTTTATAAATTAATTAGTTTTATATCAAGGTATAAAAATTATTATTTAATTATATTTAACTCAATTAATTACATGTAAATCATATTTATAATTGATTTTAATATAAGTTTATTTTTATGAATAAAAATTCATTTCTTTTTGAAGACTAGTTTAAAATGTATAATGTATCTTTATTTTAATTAATTAAAATAACCATTAATGAAAAAAGAAATAAAAGAAATAATTATATTATATATATACAATTTTGAATTAAAAATAATAAAATTAATGTTGGTAGTTATTAAGTTAAAGTGAGCTCATTTTTTCTTTAAAAATGTATTTTTCAGAAAACTGTTTTCAATAATACTTGTAGATTATATATTAAATTATATTTATTTTGAGAAAATTTATTCCATATTTTAAATCATCAAAATTAATATTATCCAATAATTTAAAATTATTGTTTTAACAATATAATAAGTAACAATAGTAAATATTAATTAACATAATAAAAGGAAAATATGATAATTATCGTTAAAAAATAATTTAAAAGAAAGAGAATCAAAGTAACCCTAATAGTGTGAATATTTATATTTATTATTCATTTAATTTATTATTATTTTTATTTATTATATTTATTTATTTTTTATTTGTTAAGTAATTATTTTTAAATGAAATTATATTTGGATAAAATAAATCACAAATAGTATTTTTTTGTAATACTCAAATTCAATGAAGAAATATATTATAATGAATTAATGTATTTTTTAAATAAAAAATATTCTTATAAAATATTATTATTAAGTTAATTTTATAAAATATATATGATCATATAAATTTTATGAAGTCAAAAGTAATTTTTATTAAGGTTAGAAACTATTTTTATTGAAACCCGTCAATTCTCAATAAATGTTGGTCTTTATTTTAAAAGTTAAAAATCATATATTTAAAAAATAATTTTGATAAAATAAATTTTATTTTAGTAATTAGGATGTCTAAATTATCTGATGGTGAATTTGTCAAAACATTCTAATACTGTAAAATTTTTGGGTAAAAATTAAATAATATATAAATATTGTGTGTTTTATGACATCATAATGACCGAATAATACTGTAATAAATACTATAAAATAGTTATTTGACAAAATATATGTTTGAGAAATAAAATATTGTGATTTTATAATTATTTGACTTATTTTATAATTCATTAGTTAATCCTCAAAAATGTATAATATATTTCATGATTTTAAATTCATTTCCTTGAGGGTGTGACTCACCTCCACATAAGGAAGGATAATATTTTAATTAATTATCCCCTTTAACTTATAAAATAATATTTTACACTCCCCTTTTCAAAAAAATGTTAAAAAATCATGGGTTACTTTATGGTTTTCAATATTATAGTGTGTGGTGTTCAAGACCTAAATAATAAACAATTCCCTATACTTTCCTTTATAAACCCACCAAAGCACCCATTACTCTTCTTGAAAACTACATTATTCTCTTCCTAACTCTGATCTACACTCCCTATAGTCTTCCCATGGCACCCCAAGCTCCCATGAATCCTCTCCCAATCCATTGGTATCACAGATCCAAGTAAAGGATCCTCACTTTCCTTCCATTCTCATTTATGAAAAAGTGTCTCTATATTTGAATACCGTATTATTTTACAATTAAAAAATATGGGGTATGTTTTCAAACCACGCCAATACTGACATTATTATATTTCAATGACAATATGTCCCTTTCACTATCATTAATCCCTACCATGTACACCCGTTACCATGCCAAAATTCCGTAACGGATTTCTCTCTACTCATTTCCATTCAAGCATTTCTCTTATATTATGCATCTAAAATTAAATTTAATATGTTGCAATATTATTATCCATGATAAACTTACTTAATATTTCATGTATAAAGGATTATATACCCTTTTATATCTCATAAACCCTTTTTATAAATCCCCATGTGATGTCTTTAAGCGGTTGAAATTGCACTGCAATGTTCTATGACAAAATCATCATGTAGTGAATTCCCTGCCCACTTATCTCCCAAGGGAATTAAAATTTATAAAAATATATGTATTGATTATATAATTTAATATATTTAATACACATTCTTTTATCATGGAAAAAATAACGATCTTTAATGAATCCATGTTATATGATCTATGTGGCACACATAATCATGAGATTAAAATGTTCATGAAGGGTGAACCCTGATATCACTCCAATGCATTTTGCAATGCTTAGTATCATGATACTTCATGTTGGGATTGGGATTTACCTGAATCCTTTAAGGAATAATTTCCACAATTTTGGGACATGGGATAACTTGATTCCTATATGTTAATGAGGTAGTGTTTTATGTTGTTCCTACATTTCCATTTTATGAGAATCATGTTATATCATGACTTTATGTTCATGATTTTCTTCTGATCCATTAATATTACTATTTCATGACATGTATTTTATTTTTCCTGTTATACCATTTTTAATCCCTTATGGGGCTTTATAACTCACCCTTTTTTATTGTATGTCTTTAGGTTATCCCATGAAATGCTACGTAGGGAGGAATTTTGTGCTCATGTAAAAGATGTTTTCAAAAAAAATGTTGTATTTTATGTCTTAAGTTGTCATGTAATGTTCTTAATCACCAGATACACTAGACCTATAAATCTTATGAGATGTATTAAGGGAATTATTATGTAATAAATCATGTGTAAATATGAAATTAAGACTAGGGTCCTTATAGAGCAAGGGAAAATCCAAATAATAAAAAACAAACCGTATCTCTTCCAAAAACCCAATTTTAAAAGATTTAATTTTTAAATATTAACTTTCTAAATTCTCAAAAAATCATTTTTTAAATGGATACTCAACATCAATTTTTGAAATATTTTAAAATCATTTTAAATCCCCTTTTTATAATTGTCCACATTTTAAAATATTTTTAAATTATTTACATTTCAAAATGATGAAATATAATTTTAAAACTAAAGAACAATACGGTATTAAAATAAAATAGATAATTTTTAAAATATTTTCCCCAAATTCAGTTTTAAAACTATTTTAATAAATCTATATCATTTTTATAAACCGTTATATGTTGAATCACTTCTTTTAGTTTCTCCCAAAGACAATTTATATTTCAATAATATTTTTATAAAAATGAAAAAAATCCAAATTCACACAAGAATATGAAACCACATGTTAACATACCATAATAATTCAGTAAGTTTACCCTAATAATTAGGTATCATCCAATGTTGTGTAAGTATTTAAACCAAAAGTGTTGTGGAACCATTATTGATTTAGAAACATTGGTGTTAGGGTATCTGAAAATCCTTCAACATTTCTTAAAATAGGTCAAGAATAAAGTTCTAATTTTCTTCTTGGTACATCATTCCATGAAATCCAACCTCATGTCTTAATTAATTTTCCATTTTCATCCAAAAATAAAATATGAACTGAAAGAATCTCAATAATGTTGATCAAGATCAATAAATGATAAAAAATAATCAAATAAATTTTCTAGCTCAAACATAAAATCCTAAATAACGATGGTGACTTAAGAGTTAACGTGGTTGGTTTTTATTAGGTAAAATTATATGAAAAACCAACTAATTCCAAAAAACCAGTTCTTACCCAATCCTAACATGAGACAAAAAATAACATATGGGATACTAATGAGAGTGATATTAATCTTATAGTGAAAATTACCTTATTGATATGGTACCACTTTTCGGGAACCAAATTGATCTATTCATCCATTTGATACTATAGATATACCATGATAATGTCAAAAGGGTTTTTTAAATCCCCACAGGTTGGAACCATTTCATGGGCATCAAGGAAGAGCCACTTGGGAATGATTTCACCCCAGAATTAGTGTAAAAAATATAAATCTAATGAAAAACAAGCATGAACTAGCTATATAACTTATGTATGTACCAAAATAAATAGAAAAAACTATAAATTCATTTGAAAAATAAATTAAAAAATCCCTCCACTCACCCCTGTCTACCTAATAAATATGGAAAACTGATTCCTCCTCTGTTTACCTCCTATCCTCCCACAGATATAGATACAAACAATTTGTATATTGAAATAAAAGGATAATTAGATGAGGTAAATCATGTAAATGGACAGAAACCATACATTAACTTAAAGTAAATAAGTTACAAGTAATTATAGTAAACTTCACCATAAAATGAATGTAATAAAATAAACATCTTACCTCAGATAAATCAACACTCTCAAAAGTGACGAATAGATGGATGAAAACACAAAATTAAAATGATAAATATACATGATATAAATATGAGTATGCATGAAAACTACAAACCACTCCCCATTTATAAAATTTAAAATAAATATCTAATTATTTCTAGGTAATATTATGATAATAAAAACATGGTTTTATAAATATTTACATTTTTAGCCAAAAAACCCTAATGATCAGGTTTTAAATGTTTTCTATAATTAATTTAATTGAAAATAACCACTTAAAAGACCTATAATGATATTACAACCATTTTCATTTCCATTTCACTGATCCTTTAAAACCATTTTAAATGGTTTTATAAAGAACTAATATACACATAATGAATATAATTGAAATTTAAAAAGGAACCATGTTAGAGATGCAATATGGATGGAAGATGAAGGAAATATAAGTTTCCATAAATATCAACCAGTAAGGGTATATAAAATAGTCCAAGGGATTCTCCTATTTTAATCCACCAACGAAATTAAAATTGTTCATGGCCACTACCCAATGTCCTAAAGTGATACAATCATAGACCTTAATCAACAGACCAACCTAATGACCTACATTGCATCCTATCATAAATCACTAAACTAGCTTTCACCTAGCCTAATCGAAATGACACACCCCATATATCCCTATTTAAAACTAGAATATAGTGTACCATAAGTCTAGACTCCCACATTACCACACAACATCCCCTAACCAATGTAATTCAATGGTGAGTAAATAAGAATCAAGAAAAATTGATGATAATCCTAAATATTATATAATTGAAAATAAAAAATTATAGATGATATAAAATAATCTAACACTCAAATAATTATCTCTATTAAGTTATTTCCCCAATCACCTTCTATTATTGATATAAATCAAAATCAATGGGGATTAAGAGGGTTTCAAACACACCACCACCCTTTTAAAAATCTAATAAACATACCCAATGGACCATTGAATAATATTATTGAAATCAATAGTGAAAAACTACTTTTCCAAGTTATAATCATATAAAAATATACATTCATATAAACCTATTCATCTCATTATAAAAATTCACATATACTCAAGTTAACATGAACATATAATAATATATATTTTTAACTGTATATATGTTTAGATCAATCATATATATATATGAAAAAATTAATAAATAAAAAACCATATGTGTATATATGTATATTAAGAGACATTTTTAAATGGGTAATTTTTATTAAAAACTTATATTTTAATTAAAGAACATGATGCTATTTGGCATTTCAAAATTACAATCAAAAATCAATTTGTATATATTTTATAAACCCAATTATAAAAAAATATTTTTGAAAACCCCCTTTGAGGAATATAATTATAAATTACACATAAATCCAAAAAAGTTCCAAATGAAACTTTTCAAAAAAAATCAATGTAAATAGAGTGAAACCATTTCAAATCCTCTCAATGTATTTTAAATGACTATTTCAAAACATTATAAATACATAGAGTTTAATATTCTAATAGAAATTATATGTAAAGTAATTATGAAATATAAATGACACATTGAAACCCTTATAAAATACAATATTGATATCATAAAAAGATATAATTATTTAAATAATACATTTAAAACATTAATAAATAAAGCGATGTTAAATTTAAATCTTAAATCATGAGGAAATCAACCTAATAAATCGATGGTGCATGATTTGTAATGTTTCACCATCAATGATGGACACATAATAAGTGTAGAAGGAACCCACAAGTACCCTAGAAACAGAAAAAAAATATTAAAAATAACCTATCATAGTTTCTATAAGGTTCAATCAAACCAATGTCATGAGATGGAAGGGAAGAAATAAAATGAATAGAGGAAAAATAAATCAAACACACTCCTAGTGGATTTATTGTAAAATACCCAAAACAATGGGTAGAAATCATTAGTGGCAGGGCTAGATAAAAGAGAGGGTTCATGTGTGATAAGGGGTTCTTTTCAAGGGTGTCATGCACTATCCAGACTAGGGGCAAACAATGGGAGTGCAACATGAGTGGGCCAAGAGGGAGAGATAGACTACACAAGGGAGAGGGTCACAAAGGGGGAGAATTGTGAGGAGGTTTGACTAAGTGGAGTGGGGTTACATTGAAGAGAGTTAGTCGAGGAGGAATAAAAGAGAGAAATAAAAATAAGAAAATATTATATGATAAATTAAATATTTTTTAAAAAATTTGGGTACAAAATATAGTTTAATATACCATGTGGATACTGTGCCCCCTATATTAGTGGCTCAAAACACCACAAAAAGTTACTAATTATTTCCTACATAGTTTAATAATCTATGTTCTGACCCTGAAAAATTTCCCTATCTAGAGATAAAACCATTCACATGGTTCCTGCATTGTTTTTCAATCCATTCTAGATAATAGTATACACATTTAAAACCATAAAAAATTAAAAAAATATAACCTAAAACTGCTAGAAACTCTTTAAGACATAGAAGACCATAAAATAATGAATGAATAAATAAATATATTAAATTTACCTATTTATGGGGGGTTACACATATAAGGTTTCTTCCCATTTGTTAGTAACTAGACAAGAGATACTATGGACATGCATGGGATAGACCTAGTAAGGAAGAGTTGGGATTTTCACCTCATTGGATGACCATATAGGGATTTGTTAAATATTTTGATAACTATATAGATTAAGGCTCAGACTCTTATGGTGATAGAAAATAGTGAGGATGATTTGCTGATTAGATAAGGGAGGCCCATATAGGTGTTCTTATTATCTATTGGTAATCACATAAGAGAAGGTATAATTTAAAAAGGGGATATAACCTTTTAAGGATGAGTTGGAGATTATGAATAAGATACCTATATATGGATTTCATCCTCATGTTTGTTGGTAACTAGAAGATAAATGGAGATGAGACTTATAGGGGTTACAATATAGTGAAGATGATTTAGGGATTATATAGGGAGAACGATGTAAAGGTTCATCCCATATTTTGGTAACTAGAAATCAGATAGTATGGAATCAAAATAGGATATGAGCCAGTGATGAAGAGTTTGGGCTTACAAATGGGAAAAAAGAATTTAGATTCCCATCACTTTTTTATTGGTTTCTCTATGAGGAAGGAAGATAAAGTTGACCAGGTACACATACCATTAAAGTATAATTGGAGATTTCACTTAGTAAAATTACCATATATGGATATAGATCAATAATAGATCACAAGGATTAGATTATTAATGTGGTAATAATTTGTTATTACACTTGTGGTGGTGAAAATACATCTTGGGAGAAGTAATCATATTTCAGGTTATTACATGCATGTTTCCCAACAGTTTTGACGTCGGTAGGTAATCATGTGTGGAATTTTTTTTGGAATTACAATAGAATAGTGGCTCATTTATCTTCCTAATTTTAGTCCATTAGGTAATCAAATGCTCATCACATTAGGCAAGGGTTCATGGTTCATCAAATGATTATTACAAAAAATAATTATTAGTCGTCCTATACTCTTCACATAGGATATATTAAGATCATTATTTGAAAAAATTGGTTTTTTATGATTATCATATAATAATCCCATTAATGTTTGGTAGATACCACCATCTGTGTGCAAGATAAAGTGGTAATAGTGATAGGATGTTGGGATCAAACCTCAAGTAGTCATTTATGGAATCTTTCTTTAATTTGAATCAATATATTTATGGTTATATTTTCATAGTTTAATGTTGTGTGATAATATGACATTCATAACATTGTTCACTCATATTTAATTGTACTTGATTGGCCACATGGATTCATTCATGTCTCCACATATTCAATATGTGGCTTACTAGTAGTATGGGTCCATTGTGGTATGGAGGGATACTAGAACCTCTTTATCAGAGTGAAAAAATGGTTAATAATAATGCTATTGAATCATAATTAATCAAATAAGAAAAGTAATGGAATGAAATTAAACCATACATATAATATAAAACAACATAAATAGTATAATGAATCATATACAAATGATGAAATATGGATGATATAAAATAGTAAATAGGCTATCAAGAAAGCTGTCAGAAAAGGTAGTACCTATATATATAGGGGATATAAAGAGACAAAAAAATTTCTCCATCTGAATATATAGTATTATATTTTTCATATGATATATGATCCCATTCTATAATAAAATCGAACATCCATACCTGGGAACTTCCAATTTTTCTTTACCAACATCCATGATGTCTTTTTGGGTAACAAACAGAAGACTGAAAATAGTGTGTGTAAAACTCTGTAGGCCACCACCAGCACTCCCTAATAAAAAAATAGTCTTTGAATATAAGTTGTAGTAGTGTGAAATATAAATACATATATAAAAGGAGAAACCATATAATGGAATTATAATACAATCCATTATGATAATATAATAAGTAATCACATTTAATATATATATATACACACACACACATATAAATATATATGAGGTATAAATATTTAATGATGATGAACCTATTAAAAACAATATATTTTCCATCTTTTGAATATAAATAAACATAGTTCTATCAGAAAGATAGTAGTCCGAGCCACATGTCCAAGTCATCCTCATCATGTATGGGGATAATGTCCTAGGTAACCACGATATAGAATTGATTGTGAGATTTCTCAAAAAGATCATTGCATAACTGAGAGGGGTAGGGGTGAATCAATGGTATCTTTTTCTTTTAAGTTTACCATTTTTAAAAAAACCTTCTCCTCTAATTGAAAAGTTGTTACGATACCAAAAAAAAACTAATAACACAACCACAGAAAAACAAGAATTTAAATTTTCCACTAATCAACAGGAGTAGCTATGTATTTTTTATGGTTCATAAAAAAACCAATACCAAACCATCCAATATAAAAAAAATCATTTTCTGTGAAATAAAATGAGTAGGATATTCCATTACACTCTTGTAAAAAATGTTCAATATAACAACACAAGTGATTCAAGTAGAACAAGATGATATAATAAAATTATTTTTAAATAAATGATACCACTATTGATGATAAAATTCAAAAATTATGATCTTTGAAATAATTCTTTCCTTTCATACCAAAAAGTAGGCAAGAACATCTTCTAAACTTCATAATTATACTATGTTTGATTTCCCAATCCGATTCCCAAGTCCAATTGATCAAAAAAAAGATTCTTCTCTCAGAATACCGTCATAAGAAATTTTGAACTTCTTATTTAGTCCAGAAATCCAAATCCTATTCCCATATATTAATTCTCAATACAATAAAAGAATCCATCAAAATATGGATGAAGAATTTATAATCCACTTTTATATGATTCGGGAAATCAAAGTCTGATTTCTTATTCTAGTCTAGAAACTCTCAATACGATCTCATCCATTATCCTTTGTTCTTTTGTTTGAAAACATTCTCAAGTAAGATCAATCTGAAAAATTATTCCCCATATAAATTTATATCTTTTTTCTCCTCTTATACACATATTACTTATTTAATTAATGTCAATTGTACATCCTCAATTTTTAGGAAACCCAACAGATGTTTGGGAGTAA
Organism: Viscum album; assembly: GCA_963277665.1. Taxonomy (NCBI): domain Eukaryota; kingdom Viridiplantae; phylum Streptophyta; class Magnoliopsida; order Santalales; family Viscaceae; genus Viscum; species Viscum album. The sequence goes on from OY728163.1 coordinate 2,120,993,072, forward strand.
TTCATAAAATCTTTCCCGCTCAACCAAATCTCTAAAGATGTCAATTATACTTGAATTTGGGATGAACCTTTGACTTCTGCAATGATTTTCAAGTATTATAATTCCTTATTCAATCTTCTCACGATTTCATATTTCATAAAACCTCTATAAAAAATATAGTCTGATTTTGATTCCCCATTCTTATTTTCCCATTATGATGAAGAAAAAAATATGACAATATGTTTATCCTCACCAATTAGAAAACATATGATAATAAAATGTATTCAAATTATGATCTTGAGAGTTAAATTATCATTCCAATGTCTTCATAATGACGGAGACAATAGATTATTCATTACATTTCTCTACACCAAATGAAACATATGAAACCATTATTAAAGCTTCATTAACCAATTATTTTAACCCCTTGAAAACAAAATGGAAAGGACTTCATTTCTTCATTTTCTCTGAATGGTGATCCCGCATCCAATAGAGATATTAGTGTCAGTCTATGTTTGTCGAATGTGTCTCATCACTCCTCTAATTTATCAGGTATAGATCATGTTAGGATATCACTTAACCTAAATTTGAATGTATCTAATTTCTTATTCATTTAGTATTGAACCAATTTGCAAGGAAAAAAATTTCAATTGGGGTAATAATCAAAAAGTCATCTTGATGAGACATGGTTGAATACATTGTTGATTGATCATTGATATTCTTCTTTGTATTGGTAACCACTATGTTATCTTGTTATATGTATTTAGTGGTTCCAAAACACTTCTTAAAAAAATCAATTTTGTATTTTATATACAAAAGACACCAAAAATATGAGTCAATATTAGAATCCATTATGATGTATTGGTGGCACACAACATATGATGGAGTAGTTTAAATAGATTCAAAATTAGAAATTTATTTCATTATCTCGATATGATACTAATGAACATCCATTTCTAGAGATTTGATTCTTTTGCCTTGTCAGTCTAACTGAAAATATTAATCTTTAATTTCTCTCATTCCAATCAACCTTTCTACCATTGAAGAAAATTTTAGTATGATGATATCATACTAATGGCTTGATACCATAAATATTTTTCTCCAAAAACGTCCATCTTCGAAAAACTTGTTCCATTAAGAATGATTTCCTAATGAATTTTAATACATTGATGACCATAATAGCCTCTTCTGAATTACATAAAATTAATGAAGAATTGAATTCTAATTCTCATGAGGATCAGAAACTAAATCTGGACCCAAGGTGAGTCTAACATGCCCTTTCTTCCAGAAGACTTTGTGTCAATATGATGTAATTTTTAAGAATTATTAGTTTTATTTATTGAATATTATGGTTATTCATATTCTAATATTTTATAAAATTAAATTATTTATTTTCTTCCTTATCTTATTTTTAATGAAAATAAAAACAAACACCACCCATTTAACAAAAAAACGTCTTGCCAACTTGGACCCAAAAATCCCCCTTTGTATTTTGTTGTAAACCAAGGTTCATAAATCAATGATTTTTTTAACCTAAAGCTATGGATTTCTTATCAATAATTCTAATCCAATGTTAGGTAACTCATTTTAGGCAATAATAATTATTTAATGATAAACCATTCCATCCAAAATTAGTGGCTTAGGATATATCTTCAACATTTATTCACATCTTTCTCCACTTCTTCCACATTAATTTATAACAAATATTTCCTAAAACCAATCCAACAAACTTTGAAAATGTTTTACACATTTAAATTCTAAATTCAAAGCTTACCCATAAATGGCTCTTCTTAAATTATTCCATAAAGGGTTTAAAACATATCAGTAGGTAGATTTATGAAATAATTCTATCCATTGACAACACTATGTCATGACATGATGAGAAAGGGTTCAAAAAAACATAACTCAAACTTTATGAGAAATAGGCTGGATTCCCATGTTAAACCTAAATTTTTAAAAGTGTTCTGTCGGTAATGTTTTTTTGAAAATTTCATCTACTTTTTCCTATTAAGGAATATACTATGGCATCAATTCTTTCTCTTCCACATTCGCATTGTTGAAATAGCATTATATATCAATATTTTTTGAACTATAATTTTAAAAAATATTTATTATAAGGTTTAATTCACTTTAATTATCATAACCCATAAGAAAGTGTAACATCAATTCAACAAGTCAATCATCCAAATTAGTTTTCATCCTAAGAAGTTGAGTAGCATTTTGAGTGGTAACAACACACTCATCTTATAAGGTACTAAGGGTAACTAATTTTTTTTTCATTTTACACCAACTAAAAAAAATTTTCCCTTGAAAATAACTCTACCAGACATGGATCTTATGTCATGGACATTTCATACCCAAACAAGCCAACAATTTCAATGCCATCATATATGATTTTGAAATTTTTTATTCATTTGATGTATCATATATTTCCTTTAGAAAGTAAAAGTGATTCTTTAGGACCACTCTAAAATATTTAACATAAGTAGTCTTTATACACAAAGTTAGGTCTTTAGGAAGTAAAATATAAAAAACATCCTATTAGATTTTGAAACAGTTTTATTAACATCTTTATTAAAAAAACATTGGAAAACGTTGTTCATATTGAAATAAGTTTGGAAACCTTTGTCAAAATTTCCATTAAAAACATATTAAGATTTCCCTTAAGATACATTTCTTGTGGAATAAAAATGTGTTTCTTCTATTGTGAAATTTGTAACCTATGAAAGTATTTCATTTCTCTAAGAACGGACATCTCAAAATAACTTTTTCATCTCTTTAGAAAATATTTCCCAAGTTCATTCAATATTCCCAGCAAAGATAATGTAAGTAACATTAATAATTATTATAAAGGAAAACATTTGATTTTTTATATAAATATTTCTATAAACTCCTACATTCTTAATACTCATCTTCATCAACAAGGTATCAAATTTTGAATATCGTTATCTCGAAGATTTCTTTATCCCATAAAATGATTTTTTCATCTTACACACATAATATTCATCTTTCCCAACAACAAATCCACATGTTTATTAAATATATACTTACTCATCATGATTACCATTCAGAAAATATGATTTCAAATCCACCTAATTTTTTTTGTAACTTCATTATGTAAAAATAGAAAAAAATTCTAATTATTTATAACCCTTCCTTCAGAGAAAAAATCCCATCAAAGTTATTACTTTCAATATTTGAGTAAAATTTTCACACTAATATTTCCTTGTTCCTTACAAATTCACCATATTTATTCATGTTATTTAAAAAAAAATTAGTTTTAACCAATAAATGTTTTATCAAGATTAGTTACAATTTCACAACATTCATTTGTTTCTGTCTGATCTGGCCCTTCATTCATAGTCTGAACCCCTTAAAAATTATAAAAAACATCATTCACATATTTTTTTGTCAAATTATGAATACAAAGAAGTGTGTGTAACAAATATTTAGGTTATTCTTGTTTGAACCTTTTGTTGTTGATCACCAATAATGTTTTAAGACTCCAGTTTCTTCCCAATCTGAGGGTGATATTTTTCAAATTATTCCTCAAAACATAAAATGGATAAGTGTGATTATTGTTCTTGACTAGGATTAGTGTTTTCAATATCCTTATGCAAAATGTTAAGAAATTTTTAATACATATCATCTTCCTGATCAACACAAGTTAGTTTATCTTCTTTAGCATTTTAAATAAAAATCACATTTATAGAATGAAAAATTATTCCTATTACATTGTTGAAACGTATGTATCATCTTCTTTCCAGAGCATAGACAATAAAAATTTCATCTTTATCTATCTTCTCAATCTTACCAAGGCTTCCACATTTCTTCTTTATAATACATAGACTCCCAAAAACTCATTAGTGTTTAAAACATGGAGTTTTTTTATAAAAAATTTCATATGGAGTCATATCTAAAATTATCCTATAGAAACATAAAGTTTCAATTTAAAAAAAGTGGTCATGGATTTCATACAAAAGTAATGATATAGACCATGGTCAAGTAACATTGATCTTCCAATTTCCACTAGATTTCTATTCTACCTTTCCAAAAACAATTTTTTTAGGAGTGTAAAATGTCATGAACTCATGAGGAACTCCATGATTATTAAGATAAATTTCAAGCCATTATTTTTTGTATTCATCACTATTTTTATTTATTAAATTTTTAACTGAATACACACATTCAATACCAGCTTTACCATGAATTTTTTAAACATTTTCAGAGAATTTGACTTATGTTTCATATATATAATATATTTAATATGAGTAAAGTAATCAATAAAAGAGAGAAATTACTTATATACATTTGTTGATTTTTCCCAATGGACCATATATTTCAGAATGAATATGTTCCAGGGGGTCTTTTTGAAAAATTAGAAATTTTTTTATTGAATGAGTTAGTAATTTTTCCCTTCTAAAAAATAGTTCCATACAAGTCTCTTCCCTTTTAATTATCAATAATTCCTCAAACATTTTATCACATTGAGAAAATGAACATTTTTATTTTAAACTTTTGCCCTAGAATTTTATTCCACAATTAATTCTCTTTCTACATGCCTAAGTAATGAGAGTTTTGTATTTCACCAAATTGGAATAATTTTTCTTTTATACACTAGCCTCATGTAACTATCATTCCATCTTACTCAATTTTAACAATAAATTAATATTTTATAAATATGAAGTTTTTACCTTTATCATAATGTTATGAAACACTAAAAATGTTGTTTTTTCAGACCATACACATACAATGATTCCTTGGATTTCAACTTTTCTTTCCCAATGACGGCAAAAACCAATACCTTTAATTCCAAGAGATTCATAATTTCCTGGTGTCACCATTACATATTTTTATTAATTAACATTATTCAAAAAATTTAAGCCTCATATAATATGATAAGAACAATAAATTTCCTGAATACATGGTATTTCCCCTTTTGTTTCATTGAGAGTAGTTTTAGCAATAAGAACTTTTTCATTCCCGTCATCTTTCTTATCTTCCTGAAACTGGGAATTGTTAACAATATTTTTCTTCTTGTAACAAAATAAGAAAAACATTAGAAATATTCCCACGTTTTTCACATATTTCCCAAATATTTTCTAATGGTTGGAATCTTTTCACACTTTTTCACACAAACCTTATCATATTTCTTCTGAAAAACCATATCAGAATAATCTCATTGAGGGTATTTACTCCCCCTCAATAATTTCCGTCTATAACATGTTGAATAGTTATAATATTTTTAATTAAGAAAAATAATATTTGATGTGTGTATGAATCAACCATATTACCATCAATACCCACAGAAAGAATATTTTCCTATGATACTTCTATAATGACTAGAGTTGTGAACATATTTCATACTAACCTTGTAGTCTTTATTTTGTTGACCACCAAAATTTATATCATCATCCAAACTACTATTTTTCAATTTGGTTTTTTTCAGACCTATCCAACCAAGATATAATAGAAAATTTTATGGAAATGTTTTTTGAAACTTTTGGCTTCATGATTTTTTTGGGTCATGGACACATAAAAAACCTTTCTAACATTCTTCTCTTTGGATACATTTCAATATTTATTATTCTAAAAAATAAATATATCTTTTTATCTACCTTTGAGTGTGAATTTTGATATTTTTTATGTTTACCCTTTCATGAGACTTCGCCTTCTTCAGAGATAGACGTTTAAAAATTTTTATCCCTCTGTTTTGTTTTAGAATGTTTTTGTTGAAACTATTACAACTCTTCTTCTTTTCATTAAATATTACATCCAACTGCTCATTATTAATCTTCTCTTTCCCAAACGATTTCTTCAACTCATAAATATATTCTCATAAAAAAAATTATCCTCAGGAATACATTATTGAATATTTCTAGAAGATTTATTACTTTTCAACTTCATGATTTCTATTACAAGACTCTAAATATTCCATAGATATTATTCTAATAATTCATTAAGATAAAATTATAATTATGTTTCTTCTTCTTATTCTTCAAAACAAGTACTTTCAAATTCTATATTGTTAAATTTGGATATACAAGTATTATCAACAAAACTTTTAGTGTATTTTTTTAGATTCAACTTCACTGTCTTTTTCATAATCATCTTTAAATAAGAAATGTCTCCCATTTGGATTTGGATAATTATATATATTTTCCTTTTTAAATGTTTTAACACTTCTCACAAGTTTCTTCCTTGAACATCATGGATTCGTTCATCTTAATCACTATTATCTTATTCAAAGGGATGTTTGCATTTATATTTACATTTACCTCTCCTCACATTTTCAAAAAACAATGATAAAATCTCATCATCATTTTTATATACATCGTTTTCAATGTTAGAGTCTGAAATATCATCTTCCTCCAGATCATTCTTACAATGGTCATTCTTCGAATCATTGAAAGTAATTTCACTATCATCTTTTATTTATCCCTTCATATCTTTATACCCTCTCATATTATATGTAACGAGAGTGGTATGAATGTCATCAATATATAATATTTATGGATCTATATCTTTAAATGAGAATATGTTGGAAACAAAAATTATCAAGAAGATATCTCATGATCTTTTCAACAACTATAGAATCCTCCAATGTTTCCCAAAACCATATGATAATGCTGAAAATTTCATTCAACCTAGTAAATAAGTCCCAAATAGATTCATAATCCCCAATTTTTATATAATCATACATAATCCTCTAGATTTTTAGTTTCACCATCTTCAATTTTGTACTCCTTCATAAATGTTTTTCAACTTATCCCATATACCTTTCCTAGTGAAAACAATATTTACTCTAAAAATCACTTTCAGAATGTGATGAGATTAAATCAGTCTTGGATATTTTGTAAATCAAAATATTATACTTATCAATAGATGGGAGAGGAACTTTCTAATAAATAAGAGAAAATCTATCTGTTGTGGATTAAAGAAAATCATATTCAAGATTCAAAAGATATGTAAATATTATATCCCTTCAAATATGATATTTCAGAAAATAAAATACCAGAATATCATTACTATTGACACAATTTAGTTTTTCCATATGCTTATCTTCAAAACATCAATAAATATAAAATGAAGGGAACCTTAAGATCTGATAAAATTGAGATATACAACTAAGATCAATAGAACCCAGAGAGGGGTAGTGGTGAATCATTGTAATCTTTTTCATTTCAAGTTTCCCTTTTTAAATCTACCTTCACCTCTTATTAATGAGTTTTTATTTTATTGGAAACAAAACCAATCACACAACCCGAAGAACACCAGAATTTACAAGGTTTATTACTCAATAAGAGTATATACATCCATGGTATGGTTTGGAAATAATACAATATCACACAATCCACTGGAAAAAATTATTTTTAGTGGAATAATGTGATTAGGTTATGCTCTCATACTCGTGTAACACTATGTTCAGTACCACAATGCATGTGTTTCATATAGCACAAAATGATGTAATATAATTTTATTAACAAACATGTTATGATGATTATTAATCAACCTTCACAAATATTTTCTTTAAAAAAAATTTAATCCTTAACCAGTAGTAGGAAATAAATTATTTTGGACTTCATAATGATACTTAGTGTGATTTTCTTATCTAATTCAAAAGTACAATTTCTCAAAACTAAAAATATTTATCTATCAGAATACAACTAAAACAATTATGACCTTTTTCTTCTTCATTTTTGAAATCAATGTCTTATTCCCAAGAAAGATGTTTCAATCTGGTAAAATACTCTGTCAGAATACAAAAAATACATTTTAAACCACTTTTGTGAGAGTTGAGAAATCCCAGTCTGATTTCTCTAAATGGTATAGAAAAATTGGATATGATCTTGTCACTTATCCTTTATTATAATGTCTGAAAAAATTGTCCAGTAAAGCACAATCTAGATGCTTCTTCTCCCTAGAACATTTTCTCTTCCCTCTCTTCTTTTTCCTATAAAACCTATGTATGTAAAGTACAATGTATTTATACATTTTATAGGCAATCCAAAAGCGGTTTGGGAATGATTATGAAAATCATTCCATCTCAACCAAATTTACCAAACCTTCAATTCTACTTGAATTTTAGATGAGAATTTAACTTATTCAATGCTTCTCAAATATTCTGGATCCATCTCAAATCTTCTCATGACTTCCACTTGTTTTACATTTATTTATAAACATCAGTCTAATTATAATTTCTAATTTTGATTTTACCCTAATGTTGATGACACAAAATCCATTAATATGCTGAATCACACTAATTAGAAATAAAATTATAATAATATTTCATCTAATTAGGATCCTTGGATCCAACTTGTCATTATGATGTCTTCACTAATATGAAGAAATCAAAATTTTCATTTCATTTATGTTCACTTAAGGAAACATATGAAAACAATTATTCAATATTCTTCAACAACTTCTATGATCCTTTGACAAAATAATGGAAACTACTTCTTTTATTATTTTTCATAGATCACTGATCCCGCGTCTGATATAGATATCAATGTCAGCCCGTGACTATTAGATAAGTCTCTGCTTACATCTAATTTATCAAAGTCAACTCTAGTCTAATATATCTAGACCTAAATGTAAATGTAATTTGAGTTATTCTTCTTTCAGTCTTAACCCAATTGATTTGTAAAAAAATGATTCTATATGAAAAAAATAAAAAAATATTATTGAAGAGAAATGGTGGACTATATTGTTGACTAATGTGTAATTTTTATCTTTATATTGTTTATCGCTAACTTATCCTTTTTCATACATTTAATGGTTATAATAACTTCCCTATAAAAAAATTCTACATCTGATATACCAAATATACCAACAATATGAATTGTTTTTAGAATCAATTTTTATGAATTGGTGGCACAATGTGTTTGATGGACTGGTTCAAGAAGCTTAGACATCAAAAAATTGTTTCCTTATATAGATAAGATACCAAAGAACTTCCATTTCTGATTATTTTTTTCTTTTGGACTATTGGCCTGACTAAAAACTAGCATCTTTGTCTTCTCTCATTCTGATCAACCTCTCCTTCCTTCAAACAAATTTGTGTCTGATGATCTCATACTGATTGAATGAGGCCAAGAATTTTTTAGTCTGAATTACATACTTATTCCACAAACATATGATTGTAAGAATGATTTTATCATTAATTTGAATATGTTTAAGATCATCATAGCATCGTCTAACTTCAATTAGATCGTCATAAAATCCAAATCACTTTATCCTTAGGACCAAAACGAAATTCTAAACCCATAGTGAGTCTGATGATACTTTTCTAATAGAAAACATCTTCTCAATTCAAGGTTATTTTTTAAAATTGTGAGTCTGATTTTTTAAATATGATTCTCAATCTGATTCTCAGCTATTACATAGTGAATTAATTTATTTTATCCCTTATCTTCTTTGACATAAAAAAACACAAACATCTTTCTTCTGAAAAAAACAACTTCATTTCAATTTGGTCCTAAAATACTGGATTCTAAGAATATTATCAATTATTATTCATGTCTCATGACATTAATATAAATTCTACGAGATCATACAAAATGTTTAATTAGTAGATAAATTTGATGAATCTTCAGTGTTGGACTTTGGTATTCCCAAATCAATTACATTAATCAAGTCCAAGGCTCTTATACCACTTTTTAGTCATATCAATGATTCAATTGAGGTCCTATGAGCCCACTCAATGAATTCCAAGTCAATAATCATAGTCTTTATCAAAGAAATACATTCCTCTAACAATATCATCAATTTCCAAAATAATAGTCATTTATAATAATTAATAAAGTACCAAGAGGAATATCCATGCCATTGAACAATTCATTTTATTCCTATAGGAATTTCACATCATAGTGATCAAATAGAGTCAAGTGATGTATACATATCATTCAACAATTTATTTTATTTAATTTTGGAATTCCACAGACAAATGGAAGGAACAACACACATAATGGGTGGTTTGGTTATAAGGAAATAATTGTAGTCATTGAAATTTAATAAAACCCTCCATAAGTGTTATTTCATGTTGTGGTGTTCAATATAAAACAATTTCAATGAGTCTAATGAAGTAACTAGGTCTTGTCTTGGAAAAAAATATAATGACAGATTTTAGAGGAAACAAGTTGAATGTCAGGCTTGTGTCACAAAAATGAAATATTATAAGCACCATGACGTTTAGAGAAAATTAATATAATACATAATTGATCCATGTGGTATACTCATCATATAGTATCAACCATATATTTGGGAAGGAATTATTGAAAATGAAAAACCAAACAAACTCTTTGAAAATAGAGTACATTATCCTACACATGTATAACTCTAAAGATGGTGAAGAAGGATGTTAAGGTAATAAAGGGGATTAATAGAATTAATATGGGGATCTAATATAATTAATGGAAACCGAATCTTAGTCCAAACAGAGGTTATATTTCAAATCTTTTGGGAGAGGATAAATATGAATCACCCATGGTGGATCTTCTATGCGAGTGAGGAGGACAAAGAGAGGGAAAATGGTTAATTAAAGAGGGGAAATCTAACAGTATAATATTTTATGGGGTGCATGGATTGGCTTCATAGTTTTATAAACCTTGAACTATCCATTAGATTACCACTATCCAAACACCAACATGTCACACAGTTTAGGAACACAGATAGAAAATCTCTATGCAAATGAGGCGTGGTGCTTTTGTAGTTTATTTCATGTTTTTAATGGTTGTATATTCTTTGTTGTATTATTTGGATAACTTTTCCCCTCTATTATAGGGATACATAGTTAACGTGAATAGTTAGTTCTAACTATGAACCTCACCCTTTATTTCCAAATACCTGAAATCCAAACAACATACCAAAAATAGACACTCAAAAATTCTCTAAGATCCCTTTAAGAACACTTATTTAGTTAAAACCAATGTTTTAGACCAAAATTAAATGGACCCAAACATTATTGAAAATTGGGTTCTTTTAACCAACTCTATTTACATTAACTCAACCAAAATATTCCCTTATAATGGTGGTAGATAAAATTCCAACAATAAATCTGGTTACTAAAAACATTTATTGGGATCTAACACCAAGACACATCTGATATATGGGAATGCTACCATAAAAAAATAACTGAATGAGTATCCTTTCTTTAGGGAGTCTTCATGCTATATTCAGGGACACAAATTAGATACTTCTCAAAAGAAGAATCAACCATTAACTTATGTTTATAAAAATAAAAATCATGAGATGGATAACAATGATATCGGTGGTGCTGAGAAACAAAAATGATATAATGCATTTCCCTATACCACTATGGAAGAACTATATGATCTGATACCAGCCTCACCATCTCTAAAATATTCAAATGAAAAATTAATCTGGGCATAAGATTACCTTTCCACCTAATCCATCAGTGACCCAACCTTACTGAGATATGCAAGAGGAAATTATACCCAAGAATGAAATCTAGAAGTCGAAAATGATATTTGGCATAAGAATTATGCCATGATTTTGATACATCCATATGTTTCCTTATCAAATATATATAATCCGATGGTTATTGGATGTTACAAGGTATCTATAGTTATACCACAACTTCTACTAACCATCATATAGGTTAATGACATGTACAATAGTATAGTTCCTCATAAGAAAGCATTTTAATAGTATCTGATAGCCCTTAGGGTACTGTTAATTCATACATGGCTAATAAAATTTAGTAATTTATAAAACATTAAAAAAACTAACTAAAAATGTAGTATCTAGAATGTCCAAGTGTCAAACCCACAATTATGGATCATATATTTTAAATTAATTAATTAAATTGAGATTGAAATAATTTGATTGTTTAGAAAAAGATTAATAAAATAAATAATGATTGGGTTGTGAATACATATTGGAGACATGCCAGGTAAAGTGATTTTTAGGTTTGTATGTCAGGGATTTGATTGAAAATTGATTTATTCTATTGTGAGGTCAGAATTTGGTCCATAGTGATCCTTGGTAGGTACCCTACCAAGATTCAATGATTGAACCTTTGAAATGTTCATCGACTGAGTTCAATGATAGATATAGGTGACACAAAAATCTTTTTAGACATAACCGTCCTATATTTCCTAATGGTTATACACAAATTAAGGCGATTAATTGATGAAAAAAATAATAATTCTCAGAACACAACAATGGTCATGCAATAAAAAATGATGTGAATTGGTATTGATAAAGGGTGTTTGAAATATTCAAGAAAATGAATAATAAATAAAGAATCCCAAGAAACACATCCCCTAAAATCAGATAACCATGCACTAAAGAAACTACTCTCCCATGCTAGTAATGATGAGATTGAGATGCATGGATACCGGAATGATAGTGGAGGAGAAGAACAACAGTTAAGAAGGGCTCTGAATTTTTACTCCATGTTCTGAAGTGATCTATCATTCATTGATCCACTTCCTATCATTCCAGACTTCCTTCAAGGTATGGCTGGGGGGCTTTATTTATAGAAAATATTTTCCAACCCTCAACCACATATACATTTATTTTTCATCTCACCGAAACATAAAAAACATTTAATGTTATTTCACAACATGTAATCCCTCAAATTGTTGGCATCAATATTCTTGGAATAATCTTCTCTAAACACATGTCCTGAAAATTAACATATCATGTAATATTATTACCCAGTGTGTAATGGTATTTTACAACGTGTAATTAATTCACGACATATCATTCATGATTTTTTTTGAAAATGTCATGACATATTACACAACATGAAACTATCCAAATTCAGTTTTCTAGCTTTAAGCAACCTCAAAAATATAGTGTCACGTCACTTCACATCACACACAAAGTGTAGTGTATTTTAGATCCAAAATTCTTCTATTTTCAGTCATTTTGAAAATATTCTTTGTTTACTACCATAAAACATAAATCAACTCAATCATCTCCATAATTGAATTTTTTTTAATTAAATACATAAATCAAAACATTAAAATACTATAAAATGTATGCATGAAATTTACTTAGTTGTACCTTTGAAACTATTATTTTGATGGAACTCAACTAGATACATGTTCATTTACCATGAACACCCAAAATCAAGTACTATTTCCCGAATTATTTCCATGATCACCTTTATATAGTTCTCAGACTAACTGGCAGTCTATGTGTGATTAGATGTAGTCAAAAGAACCTGTGAAACCAGAGCCTTGTGCCACCCATTAAAAAAAGTAGAAGTGAACCAATAATCCCTCTCTAATATAGTGGTATTTTTAACCCCATTAAGGTTTATAATCTCTTAGTCCTAAAGATAAAATTTAATTCCATTTATAAGGTCTCCCAAATAGGCTGAAAATGGGTGACCTTCATTATCCTATCCACAATCATACGTAAAACGTCACTACATCAAGGTGATTTAAAAGCTCTATTTTGAAATGAAAAAATAATTAATAATTTTTATAATAAAATATGGGTAACTATTATAAAACCATATTAGGCCTATGGTTTTCTTCATTAACCTACTGACAGGTGGAACTCTGAGTATCAAATCCCACAAACTTCTTTTTCATCCCAGAAAACCAATACTAGCAGTGTATGTCATGGTACATCTCAGTGATTATGGAATGTACATACCATTTAAAAGGAAGATATTATTACACAAAATTGTCCTATTTATATGTAGACACCCAAAACAAACATGTATATGCAGAATCTTATCCTTGTTAATGGACCAACATAGTGGGTGGGGGGTCCTCACCTAAAACACTTTCCCTCAAGCATGAGCCTTCATGATCTAAAATATACCTCTGTCTTATTATATCCAATATGGATGAGGAAACTGAAAAATCCAAATGGATAGATTTCCTTTGAAATTCCGGGACACTTAGATGAATTTAAAAAATAAGACCCATCAATGTCCATTCCCAACAAGTTTCTTGAAAAATGAAATTCTATGTCTTCCAACTCATAGTATTAACAATAAAATTTATATTACCTAGTATGTAAGAAAGTTAAATGTCAAAATACTGATGGTATTGAAACATATTTATAGTCAGAGGTTCAATTCATGATGGGTGAGTAAGTATTTGTAGATTTTATTCAATATTTATATGATAAACCATTCCCCCAACAATTAATGTCTCCAATAATGTTATACACAAACAAAAAAACATCTTAATCGAGGTCATGTGTTTAGTAATTAAGCTCATGTGGAATCTACTGAAGAGACCCATAAACCATGAACTATTCCCCATATATCAAAATAGATCCCATATTGATGCCTGTTGTGCCACTATAAACTACACTACCTCTTCTAGGATAAGTTATAATTTGGATTGCTGCTAAGGTCAGCCTTCTATTCAACTCTATAAATGATTAATCAAATGTTTTAGACTATTTCAAATATTATTCCTTTCTTCTAAAAGCCTTTAAGGGGTGATTAAAAGTGTAAAATGTTCTGAATAAAATACCTAGAGTAACAGGATATCTCTAAGAAACATAATATATCATTGATTTCTATAGGATTCTGTGAGGAAAAAATGGATATCGTTCACTCTGGATCCAATGATACCGCTATATTTGATATATTATGACCTAATAAATGAACATTATCAATCTAAGAGTGGAATTTTGTGAGATTATAATAGAACTTATATTATCTTATTGTACTTAGTAATATGCCATGTTTTTTGGCATGATCGTTTCTATTCTTGAAATACACTAAGATATCAACTATGAAAATTTCCATAATGGAATCTATGTTAAAGTGGAAAAAACCTATTCATCAAGGATGTAAAAATTGTTGGTATGTTGGTTAGACTGAATGAAATAAAAAAATACTCATACCAGAGATATCTGCTTCATAATTTCACACATGGTATATCTAAGGGCCTAACATGTACTTAATGGTAGCCCAATCTCAAATCTATATTTGGGAATAATTTGGCACCTCCGATCTCATCCATGATTTATTCAATACGAGGAAGTGGGTACTAGCACATTACTGTAATCTAATTGAACCAATGGTAACACAAAAACTACCTTATGGATTTGTTTTCATTTTTGGTGAAAATCACAGGTGAATGCAAAGGAGAGGTACTTGGTCATAAAATCCATTTGGTTTAAAGGTCTTCCAATGGACTATTGAGTTCCTAAAGATCCCTATGAGCCATACTTAAGAGAGAAATAGAAACTACTCTCATTTATAGAATAATATAATATATGAATATATTATGTACCTAAATCAGATTCCACTTAGAAGTTTCCCATGCTCGGCTGGCCACGTGGCCTTAAGAGCATCTCCACAAACACTAGAGGCTTTTGAATAGAAGCGATGACCTAAGGTGTGTCTATGGAAAGACTATGCTCTCATTACTAGAGTGTGTCCTGGTAGATAACATATAAAAACATGATATATGTAGGAGAAGAAATATGAGCATATATATAGAACAACATATGTATATAGGAATAATTGTGGAACAAGTGAAATAGATATAACATAAAAAATGTGATGATTATATATCATATCTATATAAATATAGAAAAACAGTACAATGTTGAAGACAAAAATTTTAAAAAAAATGGTGAAAAAAGAAACCAAATAAATTTCCCCAAGCATCCCATTCCCCAACTATGTCATCTGCTACCTGATCTATAAAAAACAACCAAGTAATCATGTTTTCTAAGAAAAAAACTTCTTTTTGTAAATAACTACATACATATGATCATACTTGATACCAAATGGATCCTCGATAAGGTGTGAGATAAATCCCACTAGGACACAACCAATGGTGTCAATAATATCTTGTCTGTGTAATATAAAGTAAAACAGTGTGAAATAAATCATATATAAAAGTAAATAAGTTCAATAATGTAAATACCCAAGTACCAGCTTCACCCCTCAGTTAGTGTCTGAAAATTTAACCAAATAATAAATTAATTATGTTAATGTTTATATATTTAAGTTACGTGATGAATATCTAGTGTTGAAATCACTTCGTGATAGAAATAGTAAAGTTTCCAAGTTATAACAAGGAAACATGGTTTGATATTAATAATAAAGAGGTCCCTGGGTAATAACCAAGTCAAACTAGATGGCAGGCTTTCAAACTAAGTAGTAACTACATCATCGATATAGGGTAAGAGTGTAATACTAGGATCATCATTCTAGGTATTCAACAATATTTTGATCAAATTTATTCCAAGGAATACATCCAAGGTAAAATAGGATAAGGTTGGGCAAGGTCCATGGATGTAACGAAGTCACCTTATGTCGGTAGAACCCACACTAGGTCAAAGGAATCTATCCAAAAATCCAATAACATTAATGGGGAGATCATGCAGTTCCAGACTCAGAATACACTAATAAAATAGTATTAGGTGCTATGGCATGTCTCAACAAAGGAAACCAACATCCTTGAATCAAAAAATGGATCGATGAGTTATCAAGGCATTCCATCAGGAATCCAAAAGCTAACTAGAGTAGGGAAACTCATATTATGTTGCCAAGTTCTATATATAATTAGGAAAATTACAATGATTATTTTAATAATTAAGTCCATGTAACATTCATATCATTTAATGAGTTCATTTGGTTCAAATATATCATTTTATTATTGTGATAAGGCCAACGTCTACACAACCATTATGATAAATCATTTAATTGATAAAGATTTCACATGGTTTATTCCAAAACCTTGCAACATAAGTTTTAAGGGGTGTTATGAATTGAGACCAACCATTGGATTACATAAATTAGGCTAAGTCATAAATTTAAAATTTACTATCTATTTACATTCAATTAACATTCATTAAGTTAAACACTTAGCTTAGGTGGGTCAGGTGAAAGGCATACCCAATGTCTAGTGAAGCCAACGTAACAATTAATTATTCTTGTAATCAAGGATGGTTTACCTTTATCATGGTAAATCTAAGGAACACTTGAACGAAGAGACATGTGTCATAGAACTAAAATCCCAATTATGGAAAATACCTTACATGGGGTAATTAACGTTGTGGGAGTAACCACCAATAATGAGTCAAATACATGGAATGGGTCTCAGAAAACTGTTCTATTAACTATAAGTAAGGAATATTAATTAAACATGCAATGCCTAATGAGATTATTGTTCCCCCATGGAAATTTATAAAATAAAGAATCATGAGTTTTGAGTTATAGAGCACATACCACATACTCATATGACTCTCCTCATCCAACATCTACCTTTTTATTGGCATATATTGGAAGAGATATGAAGAATGGATCAATGCCATGAAAATACCTAATAAGATCCTATATCTAATTAACATAATATATTGGAAGGATAATGAAGAATTACTAAAATGGAACTGATATCGTACCGATGTTGATACGAAAAGATGAACACCGATCGATTCAGACTCCAAAGGGACAGTTGATCTCATTTCCTAGATTAAATGTGAAAAGGATAAAAAGGTAGGAAATAACCACAAATATTAACTAGAAAATTAAAATAGGGAAATTGTTGTATTTAGATTATTTTAATTGAGAAATCGGTCATTTCACACAATAAAAGTAGGTTGGATGGTTTATCCACATGGTTTTCCAAACCATGCCCCAACCAGACATACTCAGCTATATGGTGAGGGAACACACATTGTTAGGCCATGCAGTTTTGGAAACAATACACCAATCATGAAATACACATGTGTAATTTGTATTCTTTTTTTGTACAGTCAGGGACCCCAAATTGCACAGTTATCCTACTCACCATCCAGCCTCGCATGGTTAAAAATAACCATTCAGCCTTCCTCACATGGTTTTCTCTAATCGCGCAACATGCCATTTTCCATCTACCTGGTGTTTCATGCTTCGAACAAGCCCTAGGAAACCTCGAGGGCTTCACAACTCAGTAGTCATCCATATTAGATCCAAAAAAGAGAACAAGACCAAAAATGAAAGGATCTATAACTCAGTCAAAACTGAGTTATTATAGTATTCCCCCTAAAAAGATACAATTCTCGAGTTCACTTGCTCAGGGTGGTGAAACACTATCTGAGAACAACCTAGGCCACTGGGTACAGACATCGGCCTCCTGCTCCCAATTCTCATCCTATACATGGTCGTTCAGCCATTTCACCCATAAAAAGGGACATTCTAGTATTGGAGTGCCTTTATTCTCTGGCCAACAATGCATATATGATACTCCCCAAAAGAAGAATTAGTAACCATCTCCACTTCCCGGGGATAAAAAATAAGAGATGGGTCGACATTATAATGGTGAAATTGTGAAACTTGGAAGACATCATGCATGTAATGATATATCTGAGGTAGTATAAATTGTTAGTATACCAGACCGAATCTCACGATTATCTCAAATTACCTTAGAAAAGGTGGAAAAAATTCCATTTCCTTAGAATCTATCTATTTTCTAGCCTATGTGATACCTATAGGGAAACAAGATCCTCAACCACGGGTCATCTCTGGTGACCAAAAAAAGATTCCTCTCTAGACTATGCAGTATACCTATACTTCTTGATCATTTGAACATGCTCTCTTTTCATCTATTCATGAAGAGGACCTAGTAGGGCTGCCTTTCCTATCCTCATCCATCATAGGGGTGAGTAAAAAAACATACCATATAAGGCCACAAAACGATAAATACGAATTGTCTCTTAGAAGATATTATTATATGAGAACTCAATGAGAGGCATATGATTCTATCGCGAACCGCAGTTATCAAGGAATCATGCCCAGAGCATGTCCTCTAAAACTCATATCATCTGTTCTAACTATCAATCAGAATTTTGGTGAAAAGATATGATTAGAATCACCTATGTAACCAAATCCTTATGCAACCCTTTCTATAATCATGATGTAAAATGAGAATCCTTATCTTAAACAATAGTACAAGGGACCCCATTTAGTCATATAATATCATGGATATAAAACCTTCCCAGCTTAGCAATTTAGAAAGTCTCATGAATAAGAATGAAGTGGGCTACCTTTATCATTCTATCAATAACAACCCATCAAATTTCTCAGCTTCTAGGTGACCTCGGTAAAATAAATTCAATGTATGTGGAAACATATTACCATTTCTATTACGGGACTAGAATAAGTTATAATAAGACTATAGGTCTCTGGTACCATATCTTCACTTTCTTGAAAGGTAGAACACCTAGTGAGAAATCCTCTTATCTGTTGTTTCAGCCCATGCCACCAATACTATTTTCACATGTCTTGATACATATTGGAGACGACCTAATGAAATGCCCATTTAGAAGTGTGGGACTCCCACATAAAATCCACTCTCATATCTATATGAACACAGACATGTCCAAGAATACACACACTAGAATATATCTCTATATACCAATTTGGAGGTGGGTCATCTCCTCAAATACTTTTACCGGATACCATGCCCTCAGGATCAGATAATTTTCCACTCTTCAAATTCCCATGTAGGGAATAGGTAACTATCATGGTTGAGAGATAGGAATACTCGTGAATATCCTAAAATTATAGATGAAACTAAAAAAATAGGTCCATCAATTTCCATTTATCATTGTCTCCCCATACGATATGTGACTAAGTGTTACAAATCAGTGCATCAACAACTACATTTCCTTTTCTAGGTGTATAGAAAATATTAAAATCAAAATACTAATAATATTAAACCCTATATTCACAATCTGATATTCAATTCCTGCTATGAAAAGATATATTTGAGGGTCTTTTGTTATGTATACACCACAATGTGCTCACCTAATAATAATGTCTACAACATATTAATGTATGGACAACTATAATGATCCCATGGTCATGCTTTAGATAATTCCTCTCATGAGGCCTCAACAACCAAGATTCGTATTCAATTAATCTTTCCTTCTACATAAGAAATGCACCCAGGACATTGAATGATGCATCATATAAAATAGTATAGCCTCTACCAGGCTCTAGAAGAATTAGATGGGGTGTTGAGACAAGTCTCCATTTATGTTCATGAAAGTTTTTATCACACGCTTCTGGCCATAGAAAAATGAAAACCTTCCTTTTATGATCAGAAAGTGGTGAAATAAGGCATAAAAGTTCTTTTATGAAATTCTTGTAGTAACCATCCATTCCCAAGATAGTCCTCAAATCAAACACTTTCTTGGGATGCTCCCAAAAAACCACAACACTGATCTTTTATTTGTCAACAGAGACACTTGATTCTGAGATAATATGACCAAAGTAGTGAACTTTTTGGATCCAGTAATGGAACTTATCAATCATTGAATAAGATGAGGATATATTAATGTACATAGAACATTATCAAGGTTCTTATAATGGTGTCTATGAGTGTGATAATACACAAATATTTCATCCGTCAATATTATTAAAAGGAATCTATATAGAGATGGAACACCGTATTCATCAAATCCTTGAAAATATTGGGAATATTTTTAAGACCAAATGACATGATTAGGTACTCATACATTTTATATCGGGTCCAGAATGTTGTACATGGTTTTTATGATGGCCTAACTCGAACCTAATTATAGCCACATCTCAGGTTGATTTTAGAAATGATAATAGATCCTAGAATCTAGTCAAAATATAATATATTCCAGGAAGTGGATATGGTTTCTTGACATTACACTGATTCAACTTTCTGTAATCCATGCATAAAAGAAGGGCCCAACATTACTTATTTTTACAAAGCACGGGATAACCCCAAGGGAAAGTAATAAGATATATAATCCCTTTATCCTCCAAGAACATTATCTTCTACTTGAGATACTAGATCTCAGTAGGTTCCATCCTATACAGGGGAATGTAAACTAGGGTTTTTCTTGGAACAATCATGATTGTAAGATCTACATATCACATTGTAGGTAAGCAAGAAAAATCACTGGTAAAGAAATACCTCAAAGGATCTAGATCTTTTTAATTCATACTGATTTAATCCTAGATACTTCATGAAGATATCGTAAATTTGGGGCGTCACTCCACCTAGATCATGATGTTGTAGTCCAGCTCTACTAGCCTGAACATCCCACTCGCCCTTGTGTAGATAATTACTACCCTATAATGAAATAAATGATACCCTGTAGTGATATTAGTCTACATTTTCATCATACAGAACCAACCAATATGTTTTGATAGAGGCACTAAATACAATCATCTTGAGAAAAAAGAGGTCCCATATGAAATGATATCTACCTAACTTTAGGGGACAACCCTTACATTCGAATATGTCCTCTGACCAAACTACTAATGGTGTATTTGGTGTTATTAAAACACATTAATAATGTATTTATAGCCTGAAACATTCCACTACAGATAATGAAATGAATTATTGTGAAGAACCTGTATCAAATAAAATAGATACCATAGTAGAGGTGATTAGTATAATACCGAATACTATAGCTTGTCCGATAGCCTCCTCCCCAGGTATCAGCTATAATGCATGCAACTGACCTGATCCATGACCCTGTGAAAAAGATGGACTACCATGACAAAAATTGATTTTCTAGTGTAGATGATGATTACAGTTCTGGATACTACAACCATGACTTCCACCTCGACTAGTCATTCTAGTGCTACTCTAACTCCTTAAATAATTTAGTGTAAAATAACATTCACTTAAAGTTGGATATTGTGAAGATAATATTCCACTAGTAGATTATGGAATGGTATGATAGAATCTCCAAATATTCCCCATACTGAGACAACCCTAGAACTCTACAGGGTCTCTATCACACAGAGGATTCAGGTTCCCCTAGTTTCCTAACATATTATAGACCATGGAGCTACAAGTATTGGTAATTTGGTTGCAACTACCCTCATGAGAGACCTTGGGAGATTGTTTTATGTTACTATAAGAAGTACTAGCCTAATGTGGAACTTGTCCTCTATGCCCAATACTGTCATTTTCCCTCATATTTCACTTAGTTAAAGGATCTTGATTGAACATTTTAGATTTGTTAGGAAGTAGATAGACATTTATCAGAGTAAAATGACATATTGAAGACCATCATTGAAATGTCTAGCATTAAAAAGATCATCACTATCTATAAGCGCTTCAAAGTGTTATAATTTAGTGTAAAACCTTAAATAAGGAAATAAATAATCATTGAAATTTGTGTGAAAATCATCTCATACAACGCCCTGGGGGTGACAATCCTGGGTAATTACATCCAACCATCACTTGGCTAAATCAAACATCATGTATTTAGTAATCTTGACCGTCCACTATAGTGGATTTTCAAGGTTATCAATGATATATAGGGTGAAATCTATCC
Source organism: Viscum album (assembly GCA_963277665.1). Classification (NCBI taxonomy): domain Eukaryota; kingdom Viridiplantae; phylum Streptophyta; class Magnoliopsida; order Santalales; family Viscaceae; genus Viscum; species Viscum album. The sequence goes on from OY728163.1 coordinate 2,121,015,320, forward strand.
ATGATTCAACAACATGTGGACTACCATCCCCATAGAAGGTAGGAGGTTGCAGTTGTTGGAAAACATTAGTCAAATCTACTATTGTATGTGTAGGTTGGGGAGAACCTGCATCAGAAAGAGGAAACAATCATGGACCTGAGCATCAGTGCCCAAATTAGGCATATCAGGTGGTACCTCAAGAGGAACTTAGGGAAGTATGACTAGAAGATTAGGGACCACCACATCTAGAGCATGGTCATTGTCACCCTCATGGAACACAACATATGGACATCGTGGCTACATTGGTCTACAAATCCCAAGAACACTCCAAAAAACAAGATTTGAATAATATAGATAGAAACCCAAAAAGAACATGAATATAAGAAAATTCCTCACTACCCCTAGTATAATACCCCAACAACCCACTTAGAATGCCAGATATAAATTTGAAATCAAGTATATTTTTTAGGGTTTCTAGTACATGATAGGTCAACTATACCTTGCCTCATCATTTACAATCAACCATTAAATATTCTAAGTTAAATTTCAAATTTCAAATTAATTTTTTTTCAATATATCAAGGTTCATGTAATAATGTATCTCTATTTCTATTGAATCAGGACCCATACACCTTATCACTAAAAGTGACAACCATTTTATTTTAATCCAATTAATTGACTTGGTAAGAGATACATTCCAAGCCATGAGGGTCCATGACAACTCATGAACTGAAACCGACAATAAATCAATTACAGAAAAAGTTATCAGAATAATATATATATAACATGGTTCACTCAATAATCACAATCGTATTAAGAAATAAAAAGTAGGGGAATACAACTATATGGCATGACAATGTGCATGACATGCGAATTCTAGGTTCTTATAATTATTCATGTAAAAATGGTCCTTTCCCTCATATCATTAAGACAAGGGTGAAATAAATCCTCAATAATAATAATAACACTATCCACAACATAGCATGTGCATCACCTAATGGGGAAATGATATCAATTGAAATAAGAAAAAAAATAACAATAGTTATAATTTTGGGAACATGTATTTTACACCGAACATGGGTTCACGATGTCCAAGCATGGATTATGAACAATTTACAAGAATTAGAAATACCTAATATATTGAATACAAAGAGTAAATAAATGAATGAACCCTTACTCTAATGCCACTTTGTGATGCCCTAAATTCAAAATCCACTTAGAAGTTCCCTGAGCCTGATTGGCTACATGAACTCAAGTGCATTCCCAAAATATATGATATTTATAACTAGTAAAGAGAACCTTGGGTGGGTCTATGGGGAGAATATACCCTCATTATCAAAGGGTATCTAAACATATAAAATATGAAAATAGTATACAAGTATCAGAAGCAATGTGAGTAAATAAATGGCACATCAGAAGCAGAAAAGAGTAATAATACAACAAGTGCAACTGATATAACATATAAAAGATGATAGTGATATGTCATTTCTCTATAAATATTTAAAACATGGATACAAACCAACATAAAATAATTCTATAAAAATGTAGAAAAAATAAACCCAAAAAAGTTTCTCAGTACCCTAATCTCCAACTCATTCATCTGCTACCAACTCCTTCATAAACAACCAAAAAATAATGTTTCTGATGAAACATGATTCCCTTTGTCAAAAACTTCATATATATGATCTTATTGGGTACTAATGGTGCCCAGATATGGTGTGAGATAAATCATAGTAGGCCACCACTAATGGTGTATATAACATCATTCCTATGTAATATAAACTGAAACAGTGTGCAAGAATGAATATATAAATGTAATGTAGTAAAATAATGTAAATACCCAAGTACCTACTTCAGCCCTTAGTTAGTTTCTGAACATGTAACCACTTAATTAATTAATTAAGTTCATGTTTATATATTTAATTCGAGTGAGGAAAATCCAACACTGACATCACCTTATGATAGTAATAGTAGATGTTCTAAGATGTAAAAGGAGTCATGTTTTGATATTAACAATAATAAGATTCAAAGCTAATAACTGAGAGAAACCTAGACCTCTAGAGTCACCAAGTCAGTAGTAACTACAGCCATGATAAAGGGTAAGAGTGTAATACTAGGATCATAATCCAATGCATTCCACCACAGTGTGATCTAACTAAGTCCAAGGAATACATCCAACATAAATCAAGAAAATATATGGATTTACAAAAGGATGTAACCAAGGCACCTCATGTCTGTAAAAGCTATACTTGATCCAAAAATTATATTTAAGGAATCCTATAATAGTAAAGTTGGGATCCTCTAGTTTCATACTGTGTATGAACTAATAAATTAGGATTAGTTTACAAGGTTTGTCTCATCTAAGGAAACTAACATCCTTGAATCGGAAATACATCCATGTGTTCTCAAAGAATTCCCTTGAGAATCCAAAATATAACACCAGTCTAAAAAAATATTGTAATGTTGTAAAGGTGAATATGTAATTAGGAATCTTACAATGATTCATTTAATAATTAATTCCATGTAATATTCATATCATTTAATAAGTTCTTTTGGTTTAATCCTTTCCTTTAAGTAGTGTGATAAGGCCAAGGGGCTTTCAACCATTATGATAATTCATTTTAGTCATGGTCATTCCACTTTGTTAATTCTTCTACCTTCCACTATAAGTACAAACTACTGCTAGGTAAGGATAACAAACATTAGATTACATCAATTAGGCCAATTCATAGCTATAAAATATACATTACATTTACAATTAATTCCCATTCATTAAATTGAACAATTACCTTATGTGGGTGAAGTGAAATCAATACATAATAGATAGTCAATCCAATTTAACAATTAAATATTCATCTAATCAAGGAATGATGAACTTTAGAAAGACCAAACAAAGGAAAACCTGAATTATGGTGTGTAAAAAATACCAAAAAAAGAAGAATTATGGAAGATACCCTACATGGTGTAATTTGCATTGTGGGAATAACCACAACCAATGAGTAAAATATATGGAATGGGCCTTAGAATATAGTTCTACTAACTATAATCAAGGAATATTTATTAATATGGAGTTGTCTAATGAAATAATCATTCCCTTAATGTCTCGTATTTTTTATGTATTAATTATTTATATTATATATATTGATTTCAAGACCAGGAATATAGATGATGTGTGATTATGGGGTCCGATGAGCTAGAAATAATTGTTTGAAAATTAGTAAATTTATAGTATAACACATGATTGGTTTTCCTCAAAAAAATTAAATAAATCTTAAATGAGTTATCAGATAAGAAATATGAGGGCACCGTTGAGAACAAAATTAAATATTTATGCAAGAATCACCATAACATTATTCAGCGTGTGTCAACTATGAAAAATTTGTCGCAGTATGTAATAGGATAAATTGGTTTTTTTTCAAAAAATTAATCGATGCCAAAAAAATTTTAATATGATTTGGTTCGGAATTATGGGTTATCACTATAAACCAAGATTTATTCTAATATGTGGAGAATAAATATCGCAAAAATAGTGATATATTGTGGATTGATGATCAATGAGCTGTTGATTGGATGGAATCTCACTACCGATGATGACAATGCAACAATACTTCATCAGAAAATAATATAAATCGAGGTAGGGAAGTTATTTCACTTTTATATTTCCCTATTCATGGCTTTCATAAGGAATTCTTGTCAATCCACAAATAGATTGATCCCTAGTTTGATTGTTATGGGATGGTAATAATTAATGGGTTTATTAAAGGGGGTTTATTTTTTATTGTTCTTCATTCTCCATTCTAACAAGAATAACTTGTGGATGACATGAACAAAGATTGATGTTAGTTTTTTGGGTGTTCTTTGTGCATTATTATCCTCTGTTCTTTGGGATGTTAGATGTTGGAAACATATGGCCATAGTTCGACCTATTGGGTGGATTTTAATGTGATCGGACCCCCAGATTATAGGTAAACCAGCAATGGAGGTTGAGTATGTGATATTCATGACCTAAGGAGAGAGAATCTGTGAATGTTTTAAAATACGGGCATTGTAGGTGGAACATTGGTCGATGTAGGGGACTACTACCATGGGTATGACATGACGGTGTGGTGAGGTAAGGTGGCGACAATAATTGGTGGTAGTGGACGCATCGACAATGTGGAGCACGGTGGGTAGGTGTGTGGGAGCCGATGTGCCCTGTGGAAGTTGAATGTGGTGTCAGTTGCATGCATGGGACAGAAGACATAGTTGTGGTAGTCGTGTGGTACACTGGCTCTAGGGTACGATCGAGCCAGTCAGGCAGGGTGGAGTGGGCCAGGAAGATTGAGAAAAGCAACCTAGGAGGAGTGGGATTAGTGGAGAATCCTAGGTAGTGTGGGCTGAGCATGAGGGGGTCAAGCCCAGGGAGATAGGTAGAGATAGGTGGGTTGAGGTGAACAGGTCGGAACAGGGGTGACCGGGCCGGAGTCGATCCACGGTCTATCTAGCTACCATGCGGCCTTGGAAGCAGGGGGAAGTCGATTGTGATAGTCGGCCATGGAAGATGTGGGAAAGTAGGTCTGGATGGTCTCCCATGGTGACCGAGCACCACTTTCGGTGGATCAACTCTGAGTCGGTGCACATGCCCATCGACCCCTTTATGAAACATCAAAGAACCATAAAATTCAAATGGTATGTTCATTTGATAAGCTATATGTAGATTTGGGACTGTGAAGATGGTAATGTCTTTTTGAAATAAAGAGATGAGTTGTTATATTGGACCAGTATAGGTTGATATAGTTTCCATTGGTCATTTTCTAGAGGGTTTAGTTTGACATTACATCCACATTACTCGATTGTAGTCCTCTTTAGAGGTCGGCTTCTAGATATAGTTATGGAATCCCTCCTTAGAATGAGAGAGATCCTGTGTCACCCATATTGTATTTCTATGAAATCAACTAAGCCTCTGAGAGTAGTGTGTCGATCCTCCATCTAGCCGGACGCATCAATTGGGTAGGTGGTATTATCTAGACAGGATCAACTACATTGTGGATTGATCCAGGTTGGGTTAGTGGTATTCTCGAGGTACGATCCCCTCTCTATTTATCATAATCTTCCTTGACCAATGCATTATCATTGGGTAGGGCCCAAATGAGGTAGACCTCTTCGTGAGTGTCTTCGATGACATCGTGTCTCCAGGAGTGAGATCTCTCAGAAAGAGCGTGCTTCAAGCAAAATCCTATGGCATGTAATTGGTTATGGATTACCTCTACAACTTTTGTCTTGGATTTAGTAGATCTAGATCTACTTATTACATGTATATTTTACATATACCTTGTGGAGATGGCTGGTATTTATTTTTTGGTATTTCCATTGTGGTATTATTTTCTAGTTTTGGGGTGTCCTACTAAGTATTGTATTACTCACCCTTAAACGGGATTTTCCCACACGTGTTATGTCTTTTTCATATGGTCAACCTTCCAACAGAGTTCCAGGAAGTACAACACCTGGTAGTTCTTTGTGATATCAGACAGTCTGAGGTGTATTCTGAAGACTTTTAGATCACAGTCCCATCACCTCTTTTCTTAGAGGTTGATCTTATAGTGACATACTATATTATTTAGGTTGGATTTTTTGGCCCTGTATATTTTTTAGTACTCTCATTGCTACACTGTGGTTGTGAGATATAATGGTTTTCTTTCCTTTATTACATATAATTTTTTTAACAATTCAACATTTTTGGCTTGGAGATTTGTGCATTGGTTCATGTACTTTTTGATAATTCCCCCAATTTGTTGGACATTCCTACTCAGTGCTAGTAAGCAAACCTTAGACTATTGGAGAAGGGCCTGGGGGAGTCATGACTTGGACCCCTCTAGGATGGGTCATGATTGAGTGGTATTAGAGGGGAGTCATTTCTTCTTTAGGACATAGAGTATGTGAGGATGATTTATGGAAATAGTTTTATGTGTTTCAAGATTGGATTTTAGTCCAGGGAATCTAGTGTTAGTGCAGTGGACGACATATCCATACCCTAGGAATCTGATTACCTACTTTTTGACTGGGTACTTGAATACACATCTTGTGGTAAAAAATAACAGTACATGCATCATAAAAAAATGGTTGTGTTTTCCATGTCCTTCTTGAGTCAGCTCTCCAGATACACTCTATTGAGTGTGGTACATCATTTGTTATTCTAGGATACCTCAATTTAGACATCTAGGTAGGATTCCTCCATGTGATCATGAAAATGATTTTCTTAGTGACAAGGCATCAATATAGGGGTTTTTACTAGAGATAACACCTATGGGTGGTTTTCCAGCAATACCAGTACCCATCGAGTATGAGCTACTATCAAAACTACTAGATGAGGATGGAGATAAAGTGATTGCATTGTATAATTTATAGAGGTAGTGACCTCCTAGAATTTGACGTCATGTAGACCCCCAGATGGATGTGTATTTGTAGAGGTAGTCACCTATGTTTTACACCTTGTCAGGATGATGATGACCAGATGGATTCCCTTGCTTTCTTTCTTTAGATATTCATGGGGTGATGGTGGAGGTTGGTTAAATAGTATCATGAAAAGATAACTCTCTCTGGGATAGACATCGAGTGTCTCTCTAGAGAGGATTTATATCAATCCACATTGTTATCGGTTTTCATAGTTTATCTTATTCATCTACAATAGGGCAGTAAGACTGTGGTGGAGTATTCTGAAATGTTTACTGACATTTCATGCTACTCCAGGGACATGGTATGTGATAATTTCATTAAGTATCAGGAATTTGAGAATAGATTACACTAGGAAATCAAGGTTTCAGTGGTATCCCTCATTATTAATACTTATTATGGGGTACTTGATTGATCCTTTCTAGTGAAGAGTTATCTAGTGGATTAGGAACTGGTAGTGGGAGCTATAAGAGGGAATTGTGTAAATGAGACATCAGAAATATGTATCCTATGATAGTCTCATGGACCCTATAAGTTCAGACACTTCATGGAAAAACCGCTAGACTTAGTGTGAGTGGTTTCAGTGTCCCAGGGAATCTCAAGTCAGCCCAGAGATAGATGCTTTTACACATGTGGCGGTTTGGGATATCTGGCATGAAGTTGACCGACTCAACATAAAACTGATCAGGGGATGCTCAAGGGAGTACTAAGGTAGAGTCATAGATATGATAAAGTTTGTCTACATGGATGAAAATGTTGTTGTTGAGTAGGAGGGGTAGCCATAGGTGGTTGGAGGTTCGACCCATTACCACCACCACCACCATGTCATCCAAGCTAGGATCAGGGGGCTTCTGGATAGGGATGAGGCTAGATATAGGTGATGAAGTCTTATAAACTAGGGGATCCATGGTTGATTGGAGGAAAATTTGTGTCTTTTACATGTTATCTATATTATTTTATAGAAATAGGTTCTATTAATTACTTTTTTTACATTTACATTGTTCTATACTCAGAGATTCCAGTTAAACTGTTAACTCGACCCTTATACTTAGAGACTCCTATGGGAGAAATTACAATGATCACACACAGGTTCCGATAGTGTGACCTAACTCTTGGATGTAAGAGTTTTGGTTGGGATATCTCAGTAGCAGTGTCGATCCCTTACAACTTCATTATTGGTATGTATTGTTTATCCATGGTTAATGATCAGATTAACTATTTTAGGAAAAATTTTAGGTGTTTATGCAGTGAATGAACTTGTTTTTCCATTGATTGTTAAAAGGAAATTCATGTAGTACAGGATGGAATCACACATAGGAGGGTGGAACCAATTACTAAACATTTGGATAGCCTCACCCTTGGTGCAGTGGATGATATGTGTCCTCAGTTTCCTAATGGGGTGGTGGAGTACGAGGACATCTTACACAATGATGTTCTAGGTTTATGTCTCCACAGGGAGGTTGATTTTGTCATTGATCTGCACCTCGGCACAACATTGATATCTACACCTACATAACGGATGGCTCTTGTAGAGCTTCATGAGATGAGGGTGATGTTGGAGGACTTATAGAAGAAGGGATTCTTGAGACTCAGTGTTTCACCCTAGGAATCCATAGTTTAGATTTCTTAGAAGGAAGACAGAAGATTGAGGTTATGTTTGGATTAACAGTGCACGATCTTGGTGACCATGAAGAACAAATATCTACTACTGAGGATTGATGACCTCTTTGATCAGTTCAAAGAGGGCATGGTGGTTCTCGATGATTGACCTCAGATTAGGCTATCACCATCTACGAGTACAAGATGACAATATTCCGAAGATGAAAATTAAGCATCGTTATGGTCACTATGAGTACTTGATTATACTGTTTCGTGTGATGAATTCCTCATTAGTGTTTATGAGACTCATGATCTGGATATTCATTCCTCACATAGACTGGATCATGGTGGTCTTCATCAATGACATCCTACTATACTCGACATTCGAGGAGGAGCACTTAAGACACTTGAGGATGGTCCTGGACAAGATATGAGATCACTAACTATAGGGGAAGCTCTCAAAGTGTTAGATCAAAATTTGAGAGGTCAATTTTATGGGACACATCATTTTAGAGGCTATATTTATAGTTAATCTAGTGGAGGTTGATACAGTTCTTTTTTGGGAGACACCCAACAGTGTTACGAAGGTACATAGTTTCCAGGGATTGGTAGGGTACTATTAGATATTTGTTTCCAAATTATCAAGAGAATAATAACCCTTAACATCTTTTACATAAAATGTAAAAACTATTGTGTGGAATGATAAAGTCCAGTACTACATTCCGAAGCTAAGGTAGAGGTTGATGAGTGCTCCCATTTTGAGAATTATATAGGAGGGAATCGAGTACGTGGTTTTCTATGATACATCATTGAGCTAGATTGGTTGTTTCTTGATGTAGGAGAAAGTAGTAATTATTTATGTTTCACACCATTAGAGATTTCATGAGAATAATTATGTGACCCATTATATTGAGTTATCAACTCTAGTATTCGTGATTAAGATGTGGAAAAAATACTAGATGGGAAAGAATATTATATTCTACTCTGATCATAAGAGACTCATGTATATCTTCTCTCAGAAGGATCTAAACATGAGAAAAAAAAGAAATCACTAGAGTTCTTCCAATACTAAGACTTTGTGATTATCTATACTCATGGGAAGGGGAATGTCGTGGAATATTCTCTCAGTGGGATATTTTTTCCATAGTTGATGAACGAGACTTCAGAGTAGTTAGCCTTATTTAAATCATACTTTTTGGATAAAGATGGTTAATCTTACCTCTATTTTATGGTTTTACCCCTCCACATTTACAATGAGTTAGGGTGGCACAAATTTTATATACAGACTATGATACCCTGTGTTCTCAATTGTCTGTAGGGCATGCTTCTGATAAATATTAGAATGGTGGGAAAGATGTCATTCATTTCAGATGGTGCACTGTGGTACTAGTGGTGTTGTGAGAGGATGTTTTTATGGATTTATACACATCACATGTTTCAATACATCATACTGTGGAAAAGATGTATCGAGAGCTTCAATGTCAGTTTTAGTGGCCAAGGATGACGAAGGGAGTTGTATAATTCCTCTGTTGATGCCTCACTTTTCAGAAACATAAGGAATGCACCAGGTTCCAATGCGTTTATCTCAACCCCTTGAGGTTTTATAATGGACGTGGTATTGGATATAAAGATAATTTTGGACGGGTTTACCAAGTATATCCAAGGGGCCGAATACCAACTGGGTGATCGTTGACCGACTCATCAAGTCGGCCCATTCCCTATCTCTATAGGAGTATAGTTTAGTAGAGATATTGGGATGCCTCGACATGTAAAATATAGTTATAAATCATGGAGTTACATCGATGATAGTTTTAGATCATGGTGATCGCTTTATACCCCAGTCGTGGAAGGGATTACAAGAGGAATTTGGGATTCAGTTACGCTTGAGCACAACATTTCACCCAAAAAAGGATTGCTAGACTAACCAGACCATTTAGGTTATGGAGGACATGTTGTGGGTGTGAATGTTGGATTCGGGACAAAGATAGTATGATCACCTAATAATGGTGAAGTTTTAATAAAATAACAACTATCACTCCACCATTGGTAGGGAACTATTTTGAGGCCTTGGATGGGCTACCCTATAGGTCTGCACATTACTGGATAAACCCAAGATAGTTAGAACTCATGGGCCAAAATTTGGTGCGATATTATAAATAGAAGGTTCATATCATCCATGATTGGATGTAGAATTCACCAAGATGGCATAAGTCTTATGCTGATAGATAGTAGAGGCCTTTGGGGTTTGAGGAACGAGATGACGTGTTTCTTTGGGTGTCACCGCAATGTAGATTATGGTGATTTTTCCAGGGAATAAATCTATCTTTGAGGATCATCAGTCATTTCCTAAAACTAAGTAGAGTTAGAGATGTGGCACATTGATTGGATCTATTACTATAGTTAGATCGGGTAAATGATGTCTTCACCATGTCGCAGCTGAGTCGGATCATACATGACTCATCACACGTCATTGATTAGGGTGAGATGAACATCAAAGATGATGTGAATATTGCAGAGTACCAGATAGAGATTAAGGATCAGTATGATAGGATCTTTCATGGGTGGTTTATTCCGTTGGTGCATATTCGGTGGAAGCATGTGAATCTCCAGGAGAGCACATGGGGGATGAAGGCATAAATTCATACTTAGTACCCTCATTTGATTGAGTACCCTATTTTTGGTTTTCATGGATTTAAATACCCACGGTGTATAGAATGTTACATTTAATATCTTTTATATTTTATTTTTAGATTTTATATGGATTGATTTCGAGACCAGGCCCTGAGACAGTGTGTGATTTCGGGGCCATGTGTGGTCTGAATAACTATTTCAAAAATAGTAATATTTTTAATATCACACATGCATGGTTTTAACAAAAATAAGGGATAAATCATAAAAAATGATCTCAGATTAGAAATATTAGGGCACTATTGAGCTCATAATGGCATTTTTTTCCAAATGTGTGACTTAACATTAGTCAGTGCTAGTCAATAGTGAAATGTTTGTCATGAGACATAGTGAGGATAAAATAATTTCATAATTAAATTATTTAATTCGATGTAATGAAATGTCATTTTTAATATTCCTTTGTCAATAATTTTAGGTTATCCCCATAACCATGAAATTATTCTATGAGGTGTAGAAGAACTCTCTTGAAAAATAGGGATAGATCATGGATTGACGATCGACGAGCAACCAATTCAAAGGAATATCACCAATGATGACGAATAAGCTATGATCTTTTGTAAGCGACTAATATGAATTGAGGTAGAGTTGTTATTTATTTGTAATATTTCCCCATTTATGGTTTTCTTGATGAACATGGGTAAATATATGAACATGTTGATCAACAGTTTGATCATGAAAGGATGATTATAATTTTTGGATTTATGAAGGGGATTTGGTTTTATATTCTTCTTCAATATGAGTTCCAACGAGAACGAATTGATGTCGATAAAAAAAGGTCAATGTTAATTTTTTGGGAATTATTGGTGCCTTAATTATCCCTTATTCTTTGCATTAATCACTATTAGACCCCCAGGGACATAGTTCAACTTTCTCGGTTGATCCAAAGGCAATCAACCCCTCTGATTGGAGGGAAACCAACAATGAAGGCCAGGTCTATGAAGATTGCGACATGAAGAGAACATATTTGAGGAAAAATAAAAATTTGGGCATTGGGGGGGATTTAAGGTCAAAAAAAGGGACCATTGGCATGTGTAAAATGAAATTGTCTACCGAGGTGAGGCGACAGTGTCAACAAAAATTGGAGGAGGCAGCAACATTGATGACATGGAGTGCGGTGGGTCGTTGTGTGGGATACAGAAGGGATGTTGGAAGCAGACCACACCGGTGACAACGTGGAATTTTGTGAGAGGTACCAAGAAGTGGTGAGGCCATGAGACGCAGGGAAATGGGCTGCATGGGACCCAAGTTATTGGGTGTGATCGGGCCAGGTGGATCAAGTGGAGCGGGCTAGGAAGGTCGAGCGGAGTAGCCTATGCAGAGCTGGCCAAGCACGAATGGGCCTATCCATGGGAGACATGTAGGGAAATGTAGGACAAGCTTAATGGATTAGAACTTGGTTAGAATTGGTGATACTGGACTTGGTCCATGCCAGGGTCGACCGTAAAGGTTGACCGTGAACCACTATTAAATCAGCTTTCGTGCGGGTGACCATGATGGTCGACTGTGGCTGCCGCAGGGCATCAGGTCCAGACAGTTGAAAACAGTGGTCAATTTCCATGGTCAATGGACTGACCATGGGTTGGCCAATAGGTCCGGTGACCCCCTTATAAAACATAAAAATGCCATAACATTGAAGCTGTACATCTGTTTGACAAGATGTGTATGGTGTCGAGAATGTGACTATGAGATTGTTCTTTTAATATAATGTGATGAGTTTTTTTCATGGACCAATATATATTTAGAGAATTTCTTTGGTCCTCTTATTTATGGTTCAGTATGACATTATATCCACATTATTGGATTGTAGTCCCCTCTAGAGGTTGAGTCCCAAATAGAGCTTTGGTATCCCTACTTCAGATTTGGGTGACCTTATATTACCCATAGTGTAGTATTGTGGAATCAATATAGCCTTAGAGAACAGGTAATTGGTACTCCATTTAGGGGGATACAACTACATGGTTAGTTGTATTCTCTGAGATGAATACCATACATTAAGATCCATATCAGCAAGGTTAGTGTTATTCTTTAGGTCGAATCCCCTAAATTTAATATTGATCAAGATTGGGTTAGTGGAATTCTTTGGGAATGATCCCCTCTCTACATATTATAATCTTATTTGACCAATGAATTATCTTTGGGAAGGTCCCAAAAGAGAAATAACTCTTTGTGAGTGTCTCTGATGAAACCATTGTTTGAGGAGCGAGGTCTTTTAGAATGAGCATGCTTCAAACAAAATAATGTGGGAGCAAATTGTTTGTGACTTACCTCTAGACCTTGTGTCTTGGAAAATGTATATCTAGATATTATTGTTATATGTTAAATTGAAATATACTATGTGGAGTTGACTAGTATTTCCTTTGTGGTGTTTTCTTTGTGGTATTACATTTTCCTTTCGGGGTGTCATACTGAGTACTGTTTTACTCACCCAACACGAGCTTTTCCCACATTTTTGATGTCATGTGAAAATGATCGACCTTTAGAGAAAGTTCCAGGTAGGTCAAGACCATGTAGTGCTTTGTGAGATCAGACAGACTGTGGTGTGTTCTGTTAGATCTCAAAAAATAGTGTTAGTACCTCTTTCCTTATAGTTTTGACTTGTGGTTATGATCCCTTTTCTTTTGGTGGGATTTTTTGGATGTTTTTACTTTCCAATACATTAACTGTTGTACACTGGTTATTGGATATATTGGTTTACATAAATTTTCTACTTAGAATTTTTTATATTTCAGAATTTGGGGCTTGGATATTTGTGTGTGAATAAATTTAATTTAGGATAATACCTCCCATTTATATAATATTCCATCTCGGTGCTTGTCAATATCCCCTAGCCTATTAGAGGTCAGTTTGGGGTAGTCACTACACGATCCCCACTAAGATAGGTCATGGAAATTCTGATGCAATAATTTATAAAATAATTAATATGGATGATTGAGTTATAGACAACCTACCTCATACTCATATGACTCTCCTCATCCAGTATCAGCCATTATTTTTTCTTGGATTTGAAGAAATATAAATAATGGATCAATTACCAAAACATAGGGTGTATGAGCTTACATCTTAATAGCATCGTCGATAGGTAGAATAATGATGAAATTTTAAAAAGACATCTAGAATGTACCCATGCATAACCAAAAAGGAAAATAATGATTGAATCAGACTCTAGATGGAATATTGATCTCAAATACTAGAATAAACTTGAAATATCTTGAAAATAGATAAAATATACACATTTTTCCACTAAAAAAGAAATTGAAATAAATGATTAATTTTAAAATCATTTTATGCCCAAAATCGTCATTTCACCAAAAAATTGGTCACATAGTTTTGCCATACATTTTTACAAATCATGTGCTAGCCATAAAATGTTATTTATAGGGAAAGGGAACCCACATTGTTTGGAATCATGGTTAGGTAAAATGTACTCCATCCCTGGAAACACCTATATAATTTGTCTTAATTTTGATCATGGGAATTCACCACAAATAATATGATTAGATTAAATAGTTACCCCAATAGCTAACTGTCCATCCATGCATAGTTAAAACAAACCATGTTGATTGCCTTTTATAGTTTACTCTAAAAGTTCAATAGAACATTTTTCCTACCGATGATATCCCTTCTCTATAGAAGCCTCGAACACCCCCTGATACCTTCACTAACACACTAGGTATCCATATTATGTCCACTGAAAGGTATCTAGAACAAAATTATAATGATCAATACCTATGTAAATAACTAGGTTCTCACAAAATCCACCTTTAGCTGAAGTATTAACCTAGAAAATTTATTAGGTAAAACATCTCTAAAAAATTCCACCACTAGAGGAAAAAAAATATGTCAATACTCAATCATCAATGAAAATAATTTAAATATTGGATGAAACTATACACAAACCATGAATCATAGTTCCATATTTACTTTCCTTGAAATACCATTCTCATTTATGAACATAGATACCATCCTCATGTAATCTGAATAAAACTCTATTTAGATAATAATCGATATTAGATCTATATAGAAATAACTATTTCATTTTAACAATTATTTAAAAACCCTCCATCTCAAGGTTGAAAATTAACCATATGAAATGGTTACTTCCAAAATCTTGGGGATACACATTACATTAGTGAATAAATTCTAAATATACATCCAATAGAGTATCAATATTCTTGACCCCTCAAAGTTAATCAATATCAAGATCATGAATCTATGTTAAAAAAAATGATAAAACTGAGTGTGATGTTCTCGTAAAAAATAATGATGATTTTATAGTGAAGGAAACTTAGAACATACCACATTAAGTAGATCACCCGAGTCTATGGTCCATAGATATAACCTACACAATATGTAACTATCCAAATCCATAACCCAAATTCATAATCCGAACTACCTAATTCGGTATTCTCAATTAGATTTTCACATTATAATTCTGGATTCCCTGACCATGACTTCTACCATAACTTGATTGGCCAATGGTACATCTGCTTATGACCTAGAGTAGAGATACATATCCCACTAAAGAATTTGAACCCGATGTAGATCATATCCTATTAGGAACCTGTATAATGATATTTTAAAATCTATAGTGATTCATCATTCTTTTGATGGATTGACACTTTACTGGGTCTCTATCACAATGCAGTTTTATGTGAGCTTTCCTTTAACATAGATAACATACCATATAATTTCCAGTGCATATAATTTGACTACCACTACCCTTATGAGGATCCAAGAAGCGACATGTCCTTCCACTAGATGATACAATATCAGAACTAGATACTGATCCACCATATCAAGTACCTTTTAATTCTCGTAGGTTACATAGAGAGATATGGTCATTGTCTACTAACTCAAAGATGTTAATTAATCGGAATAAATTAACCTAATATTAGATGGAATTCAAAAGTCCGTCCTCAAAATGACACTTCTTAGAAATTTCATCACAAACAAGAGTGTTTATGAAGTGATGAAGCTTAGTGAAATTAGTTAAATAATTCATGATAGATATATATCCCCAATATATATGCATGAACTCACCATCTCAATTATCCCTCAATGTTTCCATAAAAAATAATTCATTAAAATTAGTTTGGAAATCCCTCTAAAACATGACTGAGGGTGATATACCAATAAGATAAAATCCTACTATCACTTGACAGACAACTAATTTATATAAACTATGATCATTACCCTATAATATAGTGGTTTCTCTAGATTTTCAAAGATCGAGAGTACATAATCTAACCAAGATTCAAAATACTAGAGACCAACATCCATAAAAAAATAAAAGGTTGATACTTCTTGAACTACCTTGTTAATTATGACATAGTCAGGGAAGGTCCTATAACTCACTATATAGATGAAACTAGTCATAGGAAACTCTCTATACAATATGAATTATTTCTATGTCCATTTATAACATTTGTAACTACATGAGGTTCATGTAGTGGTATAATTGGTTGGTTAAGACCTTCCATCTCATGAGTACAACCATCACCACAATCATGGTGCTCAATTGAAGACCATCATGGAGGAATATATCTAAGATTTCAACCGCACACCTCATAGATGATACTGGGTACAAAATATTACTAATAGGAAATAATAAAAAGCTCATGACATGGATACTAGAGATATGCTATCCAAATACCTGATTCTAGTGTAATGGTATAATTAGATATTCAAATTTTCAATCACAGGGGTACCATTATATGTGCTGTAAATTAATTTTATGGAGGAAAAATATATGTGAGTTTCAATTTTAATTAAAATTTAACAATAACCTACTCCATTAACAGTTTAAATTTAGTATATTTATGCATAATTGTATAGTTATATACATTTTAATTCCCATGTTATAAAGACGTAATATTTATAAGTTATGATTGGAATTAAAATTAACTTCAACCAGACACTACATATAGTCTCATGATGTAATAAGTTCATCTATGATTGTTCAATTACATTAATCACTATTTCAAATATATAGGGCCCAAAACATTATTGATTAAAATTTCCATCATATTATTCATAACCAATGATGACTCTTACCATTTATTTAATGATCCATGTATTAAAAAATTCATAATTTTTTAGTTAAGGTAGCACTATCATCCAATGTGTGAAAAACCCCTTTTAGGTTGATGCAGACACTTTAACTATCCATTTTTCCCCTCTATTTTCCTATAAAAAATGTTAGAAAATTAAATGTTTAAAAATAAGTTCACATAAAATAATCATTAAGAAATCAATAAATGAGATATTGACGACATGTCATATTCCTGGAAAAAAAGTACCTAAATTCCTATTATGAGTCAGGAATCAATTCTCCCTTCCCATTCTGAATCAAGAGTATAAATCCATAAAAAGATAAGTATAAATCATTTGGGTCATACAATGGTCAAAGTAGTGTAACTATAAAATCTGAAATATGAAACATTAAACCCATACCTGGTGATATGGTTTTCCACCCAAATGTGGGTTAGAAATAATTAGTAATGAATTATTACCATGTCTCATCAAATCATTTTCTACTTTCTACCAACCCAAAATTTTAAAACAAAGAAAAATGAACCTTAGATACATCTTTATGATATCCCATATATGATTTACTCATTTGTAAGTAATCCTAGTTGGTTATATGGCTTCATGTGTACCTCCAAACACATAATAGGTAGTCTAAAAGTGGTGTGGGTCAATGGTGAGTTTTTTAGAGATTATACCCTTTTTATCGGAGTGGAGTACAACTGTATTTAATAATAATGCATTAGAATAATAATTAATCTTATTAGAAAATACCTATAGTGGAAGTAAATAATAATTTAATATTAACCATCATAAAAATGAGAAGGAATCATATAATAATGTTAATTCCATCATGATAAAAAATAGGAAATATAGGGACATGGAAATAGATAGACAATATAGTAACAATATATAAAAAGGACAAAAAAGGCAAAAAGTAACAGTATATATGAGAATCATGATCATTAGTTCAATATTTTTCTCAAATCTACCATCCTAAAAGAAAATAAAGTATCCACAGTTGGGAACTTCCCTATTTACAAACCTGCATCCATTTTTTCAGTATGGAAATTAGTAGGCCCCCCAGTGGTTTTTAATTCGATTTTAGTATGTGAATATAAGTTTTGGCAGTTTTCAATATAGATACACATATAAACATAGAATCTATAAAATATATGTCTAAGAAAATAAAATATTAGAATATAAATAGAAACAATGTGCAATATATATATATATATTAGGTGAAACTGTATAAATATAGACGAACCAGTTAAGAAGAACTAACTTTGTCCCATTCCAAATATATCAAAATATATATCAACTAGTAGGCCAGGAACTGAAGGAAAATGGACAAATAAAACCCATCAATTATGAAAAGAATATCTAAGGTAACCTTGGTATATGATTTATTGGAGTCAAAGGAGAACATCCCTGGTAGTTTCTATGTATAGAAAATAAGCTAAATCCTGGGAGCTCATCCTAGAAACTCTAATTTAGGGATTAATTAGTTGGATCATCAGTGTAAAACTTGGATATTTGTGTATTTTAGATATTGGATGAATCCAAGGAGATTTTACTACATGGACGTATCATTAATGAATCAGGTGGTGGGCTACATGTTCATTTAAGGAATTCTATGTTAGGAATATTTCTATTACTAAAGGGCGTACATTCCATTAATGCTAGAATCAAGGTATATAATAGTAGTCAAGAATAATATGAATAAAAGACTAAGATTTATAACCATATAATTAATCAATTAATTCCATTCCATTATTAACTTCACATACATGTGATCAGATAGTGTCAAGAAATGTATACATATCGTTTAACAATTTATTTTATTGAATTATGAAATTCTATATAGAAGTGAAATGATCAACACACCCAAGGGGTGGTTTTGTTTGGAGTAAAAAATAGTATTTGTTAGAATTTAAATAAACTCACCGTAATGGGTGGTTCATGTTGATTAATTCAACATTCAACAATGTAAGTGGGTCTAAGGAGGGGAATAGGTCATATTGAAAGGAAAAAATAAAGAAGTTAATCATTTTAGAAGAAAAATGTATAATATATAGAGGGAAATCCCAAAAAATACATATAATAATCACAATGAAATTTAGGGTAAACAAACAAACCACCTAACATAGCCCTATGGTAGACTCCTTATCCATTATCAGCATCAAATGTGGGATGAAATGAGATAAAATGGAAAAAACAGTAAAAAAACATTACAATTGGGTATATTATGTCATTCATGAATAAAAAAAAGATGGAAACTAACATAGGGAAACAAAAAGTTGGTATCGATATAAATAACATGGGGATCCAACATGAAAAATTACAATAAAATAAAATTCTAAATAGAGGAGATCTCATAAAAAATATAGATAGGAGAAAGAGGGATCTCCCGTGGTGGAGCTACAGTGTAAGTGAGGAGGAGAATCAGAGGAAAATGGGTTAACGTGTAGTGGGTAAAAACAATAATTTCCATAATTTCATTTGGTAAATTTTTTTGGATACATGGTTTTAAAAACCATGTATGAACCATGAAAAGACCATTTTCCATGAACCATCACCTTACATGACTTAAGTGTACAGTTTGAAAACCCATAAACAAAATATGACTAGTGACTTTTTAGTTTATTATATTTTTTTCATGGATGTGTGGATTGTTTTCATGATTTTCCTAACATTGATCCTCCCTTACATGGATTCATTTTTTAGATGTTGAATTAGTAAAAACAATGTGAAAACCATGGCACTATACTATTATTTCCAAAAACCAGAACTTTAGGCCCCAAACCAAGACCAGATGCTATTGAAATCTTCAATAAACCATTAAGAACTCCCATTTACAAAAAATTAAATGGTTAAACCAAAATTTTAAGCATCCATTACACAATGATAAATAGTATCTTATAGATATGACTATTCTATATAGTTTAATGACATGTGTTATAGGAAAATCAGATAATGTGACTAGAAATATTTGGAATTATTCTTTCTTCTGAGAATCACTTTTAAGATTATTCTTTCATATGATCTAGATTAATGTATTTTTGAGAAACTAGGATGATTATCTTGAATTAAGAAAATATGGATTCTATATGGAGGGTCTCAACTCGTTGTACTTATGTGAGAATTATACAACAACTTCACTTTTCAGTTCATCATTTCTCTTGGAAACTAGAGAGGATATGGAATGGATGGTGATTACATCTAGTAATATGCCCTAATATACATATAACATTTAGGGTTTATGATAAAGAGTTCACTGATGAGGATAATTTTTTGGATTACACTTAATGATGAGGACTAGGTCTTTATGTCCACCTAATGTTTATATATAACTAGATAAGGAACAAATATTAGATTCTTTGAGGATTTTATTTGGTGATAATGGGTGTGAGGATTACACCAAAATGGACTCCAATGATCTATTCTTTTCTCATTGAGTGGAAAATTTGTCTATTAGATCATGTTACTGACTGGATTATTGATATATAGAAACAATGATGAGTAGCACAAAAAAGGGCAATCTCACTGATAGCTAAGTGATAAGAACCCTCATTAGCAAGGGAATGAATAATTATAACTACCCTGAGGATCCAATTAATTCAGGAGGAATATATAGGAATAATTAATTACTATATGAATATATGGTTGATGGGGTACAACCTTTTTTGTAAATCCAAGTTATTAATTTCATGAGGTCATAAAGGATTCCTTATTTGACATAGATTTTATAGTCCTTGAGCATGGAAAATGTATGTTAATGAGGTAATTTGGATTAATTTCACCTTGGTAATTAGCATCGGTAAAACAAGGGTCATAAAAGAGGTGTGATTACCCATTTTCTAGTTTCCTTTGGAAATGAATCAATATAGATAAAATATTTCACTATTTCATACCATCATAAGGAGGACAATATTGATATAAGAAAACTCATTTTTTGTATAATTGTTTTCTTAAGTCAAATAATACTTATATCTACCTGCATCATTATAGTTTGTAAATTAAAAATGAAATTTGAATCTGTAATTTAGTGAAGGATTTAGTTCGAGAAATAGGCTTAGAAACCCCTTCCAATAATTGAAAAATAATTTAAATGAGTTTATCAATGGGTTTAATGGTTCATGTGGTTTCTCGAGTGTTTGGGAGGTTGTCGAGGAAGTATTGGTAGGATGGGATACTAAAAAGTAACACCTACAGTCCATCCATGGCAGAAATTTATAGTCCACACAATGAATGTTATGGGGCAGGGGATGTGGGTCTATGTATGGGGGCCTTTAAGATGTGAAAATAGGTTTACACCCTAGACCATTCTAGTAGTTTTTTACTAAAAATGGACATAGGGGTATATTAAATTAGAAATACATTAGGGGTTTCTCTCATATATCCATATGAAAAAGGGAGGAAGTACCCCCACCTATTCTATATCCATGATTCTAGGTGGATTCTGAGTGGTTCATCATGCTAAATGGGGGTACAATATCCTCCCTATTTCCCTTATTTATCATCTTTATTTTTTATTAATTTCTATATGATTTTTTAGGGTTCAAATGTAATATTTTTTTAGATAATGTTTAAATCATTTCACTTGATGGGGATTTTATGCATGGGTTATAGAGGAAATACCAATGTGTAGTAGACAAGCTACCATCTATTATTTGACACTAGGTATGTTGAACCATTGTTTTCATTAAATTTTATTTATGAATTTAATTAATGTTTTTGTTCCATAGGATGTGTGGAACGATTATAGTGGAAAAAAACCTCTTTCTCATGATTTTTAATATCATTGTGTTACTCAATGTGTTTGGAACATATTATTCTAATATTGAATATTTTTTTGGAATTAATTATTTTTTATTTTTATGGTGTCTAGTGGTGAGAAAGGTTCTAATGGACTATATAAAGATCAGTATGATACGGAATGGATTTTGAGAACATTTTTTAGAGTTAAAGGAATTTTATTTATTTTATTCTCCTCTTATTTTAGTTACTTTATATATTGTGTGAGAATTATATTACCTTTCCCAATATTTTCATGACATGTGTAAACTGTGCCACAAAAGGTTTGGATGGTATCACATCTTCTTAATTGTCTACATGGATTATATAACACTATCAATGGTTAGATGGTTTAACCTTGTTCTAATGGGAAATGGTGGCCTTACTTGTGTATTTTTTGGAGTCATTTATTGGTTTTAAAAAATTAAAATTGATTTAAAATTAAAAATGTATTTTAAAAAGGGGTTTTTTTGGTTAAATGGGCTTTCAATGGGGAAGAAGTGATTTTGGAATTGGGTTTCAAATAAATTTAATTATGTGGAAGCCATTTTATAAATGATTTTTTATAGAATTTGGTCAAGGTATCATCTTGTGTGAAATGATATGTTTTTCATTTTTTTTCAAATAGTTAAAACTCGTGATTTGACTTGGATATCAAGTGAAATTATAAGAGAAAACATTGAGATGGTTTTTGTCTATTTTACTTTGTGAGGGATATTCCCTATTTTCAAATGCTATATGCTTTATGTAATTATTTTTTTTATATTCCTTATTTCATTATGATGCATTCACTTTGTGTTTATCCCTATGTAAAATCTATTGATTCATGATGATGTTTGTGGTGTGTGTATCCCTATGGGATCTTGGATTCTGTTATCAAGGTGTTGGTTTATCCAGATGTAATACTCCAATCTTCCAGAATACATTTCTCTTTGAATAACTTAATTTCATGTGCTTTACTAATTTAGAAGTTTTATCACACCACGACCAATCAAACTAGCTGTTTTGAATAGAAATACCCACTTTTTAAAATTTTTGTAAACTTTTTTTGAAATGGACTTCATTTTTTGGTTTCAGAATATCAAAATTAGCATTAAGTGATTTTTTGAAATTTTTTAAAAACATTCAAATTTTTTGATGAATAATGAAGAATAATACGTTATTGTTTAAAACCTACATTTTATTTGAATAATTATGAATTTTATTTAAGTTTATTTTCTAACAAAATAGATATATAATACCTATATATGTTCAATGTAATTCATTGTTGTTATTTTATAACATGATGAGATATATAAATTTTTATTGAACTTTTTACCAACTTTTACCCACATTCTTGGGACATTTGAAAATTTGCCTAAAACTTGATTTTTCCACTTCTATGAACAAAATTTCAAAAATCTGAGAGACACGATTGAAAATATTAAGTAAAATTTGCTTCAATAGGATGAAATAAATTTTTGTGAACAATAACGTTTTAATATTATTTACCACGATTAATGTAAATAGTGTAATTAAAGGTAAAAATGATATTATAATTACCCTAAAACATGTCATAAATCTATTGGATAAGTGTATTTCAACCAAAATAATCCTTAGGAATATAATATTATCCTTTTGGTCCACATTTATTAGATTAGGACATTTATTATTATTTTATTTAAAGAAGAGTTAAAATTGTTAAATTTAATGTTTAATAACCAAACCATATTTAATATAGGGTTATAAATAAGATAAATTCGACTATAAATTTTTATTAGAAAGAAAAAAATATTTCCTAAATAATGCTATTTTATTTAAAAAATTTATAAACTAAATAATTAATTCATTTATGACACAATGATGATTTAGTAATTACCTTATTATTGGATGATTAAAAAATTGATATTATAAATATCTAAATTAATGTAAATTGAATCTTTTGATGAATTAATCTAATTTTAGAGTTTAATATGACATTTTAGGGTTGATTAATTAATTTTTTTTTGAAGTGATAATGTTGTTATGACTTTCACAATAAACAAAATACCATATAGTTTCAAAATTGGCATAATTGAGTTTTTAAAACAAATACTATATTACTAATTGATATAATATTCTGAAAAATATAAGGTTTAGTAAAAGTAATTATATAAGGTTAGATATATAAATAATGAACCACTTTGAGTTCTTTTGTCTTTTTATTGTAAGTTTATTAACCATTTTTTATAATAATACAAGAATACATGGTAAAAGATAAACTATTTAAGAAATAGTTAAATGTAAAATATAAGGTTTATATGGTGACCTAAACCTATTTAAAACCTATTGGTTGGGAGTTTTTCAACCGATTATCACCTTACCCTCGAAATAAATCCTTTTGGATCCATTATAAACTAAATATTATTGTATAATAAAATAATATTTTATGCTTTTCCTAAAGTGACCCTCACCTCCCTTATAAAAGGATACTTTCCCTTCTCTCAAAATCACACCACTAAATCCATTTGGCTCAGCCAAATTCTGCTTAAATATACTCCCATATACCCTTCAATCAACCCATAGGAATTAATTTTACTATAATCCAACCTAAGGATACCTTTTGATCAAATCAAAAGGACACACTTGAAAAAGAGGTAATAATTGCATCACCTCTTTCAATGTTCTTTTCTTCTTCCACTTCCTCTTTCTTTGTTGTCTCCATAACAAAATAATAAGTCATGTAACTTCTAAATAATGTGATGTTATTATAAATATGGTACAACCATATTCATCTTTTTATCCATCCTACGAATGCCAAAGTCGCCATATGTGCGTACGTTGGACTTACCGTCTCCAAGTCGTGGTGTAGTTTTTATTCCACACATCATTATTTGGATGAGTATAATAATGAGTATAATTTATGTATATAATAAATATAACATGTTAATGATTCTTTATATATGATATAATGTAACACCCCAAGATTTTATGAGATTTATTCCTTTTAATTTATTTCATATATTCTGTTGTACGCTACACCACGATTATCTAGCACTATACGCAAGACCTTATTAGCTTGCAGTATACACAGCACTATTCTTGGATCCTGTTACACACAATTTGAAGTTCATTTGATAGTGGTTATTCTATGAAAAATTGAGTGTGTGTATATATATATTCGATATATAAATTAAATATGGTTGGATTCTATTATACGCAACAACAAAGAAGTCTTTCACTACACGCAACCCTGACTTGGCTTAAATTACACGCAATCACGATCTTTAACAATAGCGTGTGTTGTATGCAATACCGAGTTTCACTAAAAAACGATGTGTTTTTAAAATATTATATAAGTAGCTATTATGAATAGTAATACCCACTTTTGGAAATTTTATAAATATTATCTTTCAAAATGGACTTCATTTTTAGATTCGAAATATTGAAATTAGCCTGGGGTGAAGTTTTGGTATTTTTCTGAAAACTTTCAATTTTTGATAAATAGTGAAAACACTGGGTTACTATTTAAAAACCGACATTTTATTTAAATAATTATTAATTTTATTTAAATTTATTTTAGGTAAAAATTGATTCATAATACCTATATAAGTTCAATGTAATTCATTGGAGTCATTTTATAATAATTTTAGATATATAAAAATTTTATTGAACTTTTCACCGTCTTTTACATATCTCCTAGGAGGTTTTTGAAAACATACATAAAACATAATTGTACCTCTTCTATGAGTGAAATTTCAAAAATCCGAGAGACATGGTTAATATCAAGGATCAAAATGTGGTTCAATAAGATAAAAATAATTTTTCGTGAATAGTAACTTTTTACTATTATTTGTCATAGTTAAAAGTAAATAGGGTAATTAAGGGTAAAAATGATATTATTATTACCCTAGCACATGTCATAATTCTATTGGATAAATTTAATTCTACCAAAAACAACCTTTGGAATAAAATATTTCCCTTTATGTCCACTTGGATTAGATTAGGACATTTATTATTATTTTATTTAAAGAAGAGTTAAAATAGTTAAAATCAATTTTTAATAACTAATACATTTTTAATATAGGGTTATACATAAGATAAATTCGACTATAAATATTAATTAGAAACCTAAAAATATTTCATACCTAATGGTATTTTATTTATAATTTTTAGACATTAAATAGTTTAATTTATTTATGACACAATGGTGATGCAGTAATTACCGAAATAATGAAATATTAAAATAATTGATATTATAAATACCCAAATAAATGTAAATTGAGACGTTTTATGATTTACACTAATTTTATAGGTTAATATGACATGTTATAATTTATTTAATTAACTTTTTTGGAACTAATGATTCTGTTATGATTTTCACAAAATTCAATTACCAAATAGTGTCAAAATTTACATAAACGAGTTTTTAAAACAAATATTATATTATTAATTGTTATTATAATCCTAAAAATATAAGGTTTGGAAAAATGAATTATATAAGGTTATATATATTGATAATGAACCACTTAGGGTTAGTTTGTCTTGTTATAGTAACTTTATTAACCATATAGTGTAAGAAAATAAGAAGACACTGTAAAAGTTAAATTATTTAACTTAGAGTTAAATCTAGAATATAAGGTTAAAATAGTAAGGTAAAGTTGTATAAAACCCATTTAATAAGAGTATTTCGACCCACCCCCACTATAGCTTCTAAATAAATCAATTGGAGCTATTATAATCCGAATATGACTTTATTATAAAATAATATTTTAAGTTTTTCCAAAGGTGCCCCTCTCCTCCCTTATAAAAAGGGCACCCCTTCCCTCTTCCCTTCAAACCCTTTTGAGCCGTGAAAAAAGGCCAAACCCTGCCAATTCCTCTTAAAAAACTCTCTATTTACATCATAGAGGTTCTGGTCTTCTCAAAATACCAACTCTAGTGCCCTAAGAAAAAGTTTAAAGGAGGTGCGTCGAGGAAGAGGTAATCTCTTCTACCGACTCTTTCAAGTTTCTTTCTTCTTCTACTTACTTTTATTTAGTTTTTTCATTATAAAGTAATAACATAAGTATTACTTATATAATTATATGTTATTATAAATATTAAAAAACCATATTTCACCTTCAATCCATCCTATGGAAAATGAAATCACTGCGCGTGTGTACGTTCGGAATACAGTCTCCATGCCGTGGTGTAATCTGTTTTCGACCACCACCTTACTTGGATGGGTATAATGGTGTAAATAAATAGATATATATGATTATTTTAAATTTATATTGATTCTAAAATATTATACATACACTTCAATACAGTTCCTCAATCATGGGAATGATATCCTCGCTCGTGCATACGTACGGACTACCGTCTCCATGACGCGATGAGATTCATTCTCTATGTTAAACATTCATTAATGATTATAAAGTATATATAATGAATAATAATGAAATATATGAAATAATAATGATATTGGATTTATGTATATATATATTTATGTCATCTACTTAATTCCATTCAATTCAATAAGGAAACTCAAACAGCGTTCATGTGTACGTATGGCCTACCGTCTCCATGAACGGTGTATTTCATTCCATTTATCGATCTATCATACATATATGTATATGATAAATATATATTAAATATTATTCATGTTTTACATTCTAAAATTATTTAAATCAGGTTATAAGTAATAATATCAACAACAACAAGTCGAAACACGTACGATAAATGAAACAATTTTACCCAAAACGCTGCTTTAACATGGAATTTACAAAAGAACGGGTAATATAAAGTCATAAGTGAACTATATATGATATCATAACAATAAACATAATTCTTTAATAAGTCAATGAAATTATTTAAATCATTATACATGAGGTTCGGATTCATACGAAGCATATCAGTTATCAGGTAAGGGATAATTATTCCAATCTCATTCTTATCCAAGATTGTTTATTCCTAAGTATTTACTGGGGTATTATTTTTCATCCTAGTCCATAAAATGTTTTTAATAAGGTGTTTAATTTTATTCCATGTATTTTTAAAGTCATGTTTACCCCTCTTTGACTTTTAATTTGTGTTATGGAAGGAATCTTTCTTTTGTTTACCATATGTGGTACTTTTTGACTTTTCCGACAAAAGTACGAGAAGAATGGTTTTTTAACTTATACGACATGAATAGATTTTTTGGGTTTAATAATGCCAAATTTTCATGAATATTACTCTACAAGATTTCATTATTATTTTCAACAAAATCCTTTTATTTAAAAATTGAATGTCATTTTGTGAAAAGAAAATTATTTTGAAAAAGAAAGGATATTTTCCTCATGAATTCATTTCACGTGTTTTTTCAAAACTATATTCCATCTAAGATGAAATTATTTAGTATGATTATGTTTCAAGTATAATGTCTCTATGTTTTACATGGTTTCACTTCTCTTATAATGAAATTATATACATTTTTTTTATATGGATTATGTTTTATGGGATGATGTTTATGAAACCCATTTTATTCTTTGGGTTATGATGAATGTTTTAAGTTTATTTTGTGGCACAAGTAAGAATGATTTCATTATGAGATTGGTTGGACCTATATCTCACTCCAATGCATTGGTTAAAGATTTATATCTCATGAGATATACATGACTGGAATGGTAAGTTAATCCGGTTCAGTGATACAAGACTGGAACGAGGAGTGAAATCGAATCAGAAAGGGACTTTGTCCACTCAGATGGTCTTGGTAGCAATGCCTTGGCTGCTATGGAAATCATATCATGTGATTAATGGTATCCACAATTACATGATTTATTACCATGATATTTTATCATGATTTATGATCCATTATGATCTATTTCTTACGTACTACCATGTTTTATGTCATTGCTCAAGATTTTTACGTTTAATCATTATGTTCATGATTTTAAGTTCAAATGTATATTATTTTTTCTATTTTCTCTGTGCTTACCCTTACTGAGAATTTGATCTCACCCTTTATATGTTTTATTTTCCCCAGGATTTAAATAACGGTTTTAGGTAAGAATACAAAAGGGGGAGATCTTTATGGGAGATGTTGAAGATCTTTCACCAAGATTAAAATATTGTATTCCGAGTTCACAAAGACACTAAACTATTACGGTCCTTTGGTGTCTGTTTTTGTTATGTATTAAGTATTCCTAAAAAGTAATGTAATGTCCATGTACGTCATGTTTTGGGTCTTTACAGTTGGTATCAGAGAAAAGGTTTAGTTAACCTTTGGAAACTAGGATGCGAAAACATTAGTGAAATCCCTAGAGATATTTCTAATGTATGTCTAGGGATGTACATAAGGTTAAGTATAAGTATAGGTTATAGTTCTAGAATTACAGTAACGATCTTAGCATTTAACCTAAGATATTAGATATTGATGGTACTCCCCCTTTATTATGTTGTTTTCCGTATCATGATTTTTTCCTCTCACACTATTCTTTTTTGAATTTAGAAAATGGTTGGACGTAGGAAGATTCACGATAATGGAAGATATGATGGGAAATGGAATGATATTCTTCATGAGAAACCAAATGAAACAGGATTTCGAAGTCCAAACATTGTTATTATTCCTAATCATCAATCTCATAATATGATCAATAATCTCAACTTTGGTATGTTTCCCGACGCACCTAATAAGAGAAATATGGAGTTTCATGATGATCATAGAGGAAAGAAAGTTCAATTTCTCTCATGTAAATTATGTGGGAAGAGGAATCAAGGAGAATGTTTCAACGGAACTGGAATATGCTTTGGTTGCGGAAAACAAGGACACAAATCTAGTTAGTGCAATGGAAAAGGGTCAGTTAACACCATGGACAAGGATAATGGTATTGCTACGACATCAAAAATGATTAAATGTTTTAAATGTTGAATGTATGGGAATTATGCAAACCAATGCCCTAAGGGAAAATATCTTGAAGAGAATCATCATGGTTGTATGAGTAGTATTTATGTTGATGATGATGAAGAAAATACAAATGATATATGAGATGAAAGAAGTGTTGAGGAATAAAATGATGAAGCTCGGTCAATGGTTTAAGAAGGTAGTAGAATGATTGTATTTTTATCAAGGGTTATGTTGTATAGGTAATTTAATGGTACTATGGAATAAATAAGCATCTAAGGATTGTTAAACTATTGTTTTTTCTAAAGTATTTGAAAGTATATTTTGAATGGTACAGGTAGCCATGAAAGGTTATTCAGATATTTTTGGAGAGAAGATGATATGCGCATAATGAAGGGATAAAGAGAAAACGAAATTTTTATAGTATTCATGAGCTCATGACTGATATAGGGAAAAAGTTATATCATGGTTTGAGTATATAGAATTTTTGGGATTTTGGTATGTGGAAAGAGTTATCTTTTGACAGCACTCATGTTTTCACTATGGTTCTATGGTAATTCATGTTTCAAAAGAATACATGATTAAGGTATTCACATGCTTGGAATGTGACCAACAAGATATATCTTATGATATATGGGGGATAAATGAAGGTATTCACATGCTTGTTAGGTGACGTTTCAAGTAACCATTTTATTTATACTATGAGATTGGACAGATTTATTTTGGATAACCCTACAGATTGGAATGGATTATGTAGGACAAGAGATGGTATTATTTAAGGATATAACATGTTTTCGATGTTAATTTGGGATTGTTATAATAGTATAGTTTTAGAAAAATGACAACCCACAGGACGAACGATAGCCCATCGCGTTGGAAAAGTCTATGGGAATCGAACCCACAACTGAAGTGCGACTGACCTTTATCGAAGACCACTCGTCTACAGGAAGTCCTTGGTTAGTAGAAACTAGATTTATCAAATTAAGCGGTATGATATATAAAGTATAAGTCCATTTTAGGAACCATATATGATTAATCTCACTATAGATGGACTTATGTTTATTTGATAACTTTTGTTATCCTTATGTTTGAGACGGATGGAATGACCTATAAATCTATTGCATGATCTGCTAACACTTCACAGAAGACAAATTCAACTTCATTTCATTAAGAGATGTAGTGGAAATTGTTCAAGTCGCAAACAACAGTGAGATTGTACCCAAATCAAGTAAGTATTTCTTTTAATTCAAAAAATATTTAACATTAGGGAAATTATCTTGAAAACAAAAAATGTTGTTATAGTGCCCTCATATCTGATGAATCAGATGGTACATTAGATCATCACAAATTTATGACTTTGTGACTATTGTCTTTATCATAGCCATGTCCTCTACCACTCTCCATCAGAACATGATGGTTAGATTTCTCTTCTATATCCATATTTTCACCTATGTTATCTTATGTGGAAACCCAGTGATTAGTTAATTTGGGTAACTGTTACATTTCATACTTTAGTTTTTAAAGATGAGTTTTGGTATTACTTTTTACAATGTGGGTTTCTATGAAAGAAACTCTAATGTAATAAACCATTTATAACCCCCGACGAATTTCGAGGGGGAAATTCATTTTATGGGGGGTAGAATGTTACACCACGAGATTTTATGAGATTTATTCTTTTTAATTTATTCCATATCTTCTGTTGTACGCTACAACAAGATTATCTTGCGCTATACGCAAGACCTTATTAGCTTGAAGTATACGCAACACTATTATTGGATCGTGTTACACAAAAATTCAAGTTCGTTTAATAGTAGTTATTCTATGCAACATTGAGTGTATATATATATATATATATTAAATATATAAATTAAATATGGTTGGATTTTGTTATACGCAACAACAAAGGAGTCTTGCACTACATGCAACCCTGACTTGGCTTACATTACACGCAATCATGACCTTTCAAAATAGCGTGTGTTGTACGCAATACCGAGTTTTACTAAACAATGATATGTTATTAAAATATTATATAAACTAGCCATTATGAATAGTAATACCCACTTTTTGAAATTTTATAAATTTTATCTTTCAAAATAGACATAATTTTTAGATTCGGAACATCGAAACCAGCCTAGGGAGAATTTTTGGTATTTTTCTGAAAACTTTAAATTTTCGATGAATAGTGAAAACACTGGGTTACTATTTAAAAACCGAATTTATATTTAAATAAATATATTTTTTTTAAATTTATTTTAGGTAAAAATTGATACATAATACTTATATAAGTTCAATGTAATTCATTGGACTCATTTCATAATAATTTTAGATATATAAAAAGTTTATTGAACTTTTCACCGTCTTTTACCTACCTCATAGGAGCTTTTTGAAAACATACATAAAACATAATTTTACCGCTTTTGTGAGTAAAATTTTGAAAATCTGAGAGTCATGGTTAATATCAAGGTGTAAAATGTGGTTCAATAAGATAAAAATAATTTTTGGTGAATAGTAACTTTTTACTTTTATTTATCACAGTTAAATGTTAATAGGTTAATTAAGGGTAAAAATGATATTATTTTTACCCTAACACATGTCTTAATTCTATTGGATAAGTGTAATTCTACCAAAAACAACCTTAGGAATAAAATATTGTCCTTTAGGTCCACATGGATTATATTAGGACATTTATTATTATTTTATTTATAGAAGAGTTAAAATAGTTAAAATCAAAGTTTAATAACTAAAACATTTTTAATATAGGGTTATATATAAGATACAGTCGACTATAAATATTCATTAAAAATATAAATAGATTTCCTACATAATGGAATTTTATTTATAATTTTTAGAAATTACATAATTTAATTTATTTATGACACAATGGTGATGTAGTAATTACCTAAATAATGAAATATTAAAATAATTGATATTATGAATACCCATATAATTGTAATTTGAGACTTTTTATGAATTACTATAATTTTATATGTTAGTATGACATGTTAGAATTGATTTAATTAACTTTTTTAGAACTAATAATGCTGTTATGATTTTCATAAAAATCAATTACCAAATAGTGTCAAAATTGACAAAAAATAGTTTTTAAAGAATATATTTTATTATTAATTGTTATTATATTACAAAAAATCTAAGGTTAGGAAAAATTACTTATTTAAGGATATATATATTAATAATGATCCACTTGGGGTTATTTTGGCTTGTTATAGTATGTTTATTAACTATATAGTGTAATAAAATAAGAAGACACGGTAAAAGTTAAATTATTTAACTTAGAGTTAAATCTAAGAGATAAGGTTACAATAGTAACCTAAACTTGTCTAAAACTGATTGGTTGAGTGGATTTAGACCAACCCCACAATAGCTTCTAAATAAATTAATTTTTAGCTATTATATACAGAATATGACTTTATTATAAAATAAAATTTTAAGTTTTTCAAAAGGTTCCGCTCTTCTCCCTTATAAAAAGGGAACCCCTTCCCTCTTCTTTTCACACCCTTTTGAGCCTTGAAGCTCGGCCAACTCCTAAAAATTACTCTTCTCAACCTCTATATTTACATCATAGTGGTTTTGGTCTTCTCAAAAGACCAACTCTAGTTCCCTAAGAAGAAGTTTGAAGGAGGTGCGTCGAGGAAGAGGTAATCTCTTCTACCGACTCTTTCAAGTTTCTTTCTTCTTCTACTTCCTATTCATTAGTTGTTTCATTATAAAGTAATATCATCAGTATTAATTATATACTGATATGTTATTATAAATATGAAACAAACTTATTTCACCTTCTATCCATCCTAAGGAAAATGAAATCACCGCGCGTGCGTACGTACAGAATACCTTCACCACGCCGTGGTGTAATCTGTTTTCAACCTCCACCATACTTGGATGGGTATAATGGTGTAAATAAATATCTATGTATGATTATTTTAAAGTGATATTGATTATGAAATATTATAGATACACTTCAACACAATTCCACGATCATGGGAATGATATCATCGCTCGTGCATACGTACGGACTACCGTCTCCATGACGCGATGAGATTCATTCTCCATGTTAACCATTCTTGAATGATTATAAAGTATATATAATGAATAATAACGAAATATATGAAATAATAATGATACTTGATTTATGTATATATATGTGTATGTCATCTACTTAATTCCATTCACTTCAATAAGGAAACACAAACAGTGTTCATGCGTACGTACGACCTACCGTCCCCATTAACGGTGTATTTCATTCCATTTATCGATCAATCATATATATATGTATATTCTGAATATATATTATATATAAATCATGTTTTAAATAATGAAATTAATTAAATCAGGATATAAGTAATAATATCAAGAACAAAAAGTCGAAATACGCACGATAAATGAAATAATTTTACCCAAAACGCTGCTTTAACATGGAATTTACAAAAGAGTGGGTAATATAAAGTCATAAGTGAACCATGTATGATATAATAACAATTAATATGATTCTGTAATAAGTCAATGACATTATTTAAATCATTATACAGGAGGTTCAGATACATATGAAGCATATCAGACATAAGGTAAGGGATAATTATTCCAATCTCATTATTATCCGACATTGTTTATTCGTAAGTATTTACTGGGGTATTATTTATCATCCTTGTCTATAAAAATGTTTTTAATAAGGTGTTTAATATTCTTCCATGTATGTTTAATGTAATTTTTACCCCTCTTTGACTTATACTTTATGTTATGGAGGGAATCTTTCTTTTCCTTACCACACGTGGTACTTTTTGACTTTTCCGGCTAAAGTATGAGAAAAATGATTTTTAACTTATACAGCTTGAATGGATTTTTACGGTTTCATAACGCCAAATTTTCATGAATATTAATCTACAATATTTCATGACTATTTTCAACAAAATCCTTTTCTTTAAAAATTGAATGTCATTTTGTGAAAAGAAAATGATTTTGAAAAAGAAAGGATATTTTCCTCAAGAATTAATTTCAAGTGTTTTGTCAAAACTATTTTCCATCTATGATTACATTATTTAGTATGATTACATTTCAAGTATAATGTCTCTATGATTTAAATGGTTTTACTTCTCTTATGATGAAATTATATCCATTTTTTTTATATGGATTATGTTATAATGGGATGATGTTTATGAAACCCATTTTATTTTTTGGGTTATGATGAATGTTTTAAGTTTATTTTGTGGAACAAGTTAGAATGATTTCATTATGATATGAGTGTGACTTATATCTCCATCAAATTCTTTTAGTAAAGATTTATATTTCATGAGATAGACATGGCTGGAATGGTAAGTTAATCCCATTCAGTGATACAGGACTGGAAAGAGGAGTGAACTTGATTCAGAAAGGGACTTTGTCCACTGAGATGGTCTTGGTAGCAATGCCTTGTCTACTATGGAAATAATATCATGTTCTTAATGGTTTCCACAATTACATGCTTTATTCCCATGATATTTTATCATGATTGATGATCCATTATGATCTATGCCTTACGTATTTCCATGTTTTATGTCATTGCTCATGATTTTTATGTTTAAACATTATGTTCATGTTTTTAAGTTCAAATGTATATGATTTGTTCTATTTTCTACATGCTTACCCTTACTGAGCTTTTGAGATCACCCTTTATATGTTTTATTTTCCCCATGATTTAAATAAATGTTTTAGGTAAGAAAACAAAATGGGAAGATCTTTATGGGAGATGTTGAAGATCTTTCACCAAGATTAGAAGATTATATTCTGAGTTTTGAAAGACACTAAACTATTACGGTCCATTGGTGTCTATTTTTGTTATGCAGTAAGTATTCCAAAAAAGTAATTTAATTTAAATTTATGTTAACCTTTGGGTCTCTACATATAACATCCAATTACATATGATTTCACCATCAATATAATGGTTTTGTCGCTCGTGCGTACGTACAGATGACCGTCTCCACGAACACGATGAGATTCATTCCCCATCGAAACCATTCAAGAATAATTTTCTTTTATGAATTAAAATAATTTTAATGAACTTAATATCATTTTGTATTTTAATCAAATAAAACCTATCCATAACTAACATTACTTACATAACAAAACATATAAAGGAAAATGAATCAGTTAACACCTGAAAAAATGATACTACTAAAATATTTTTAACAAAGAAATATTAGAAGATCACATATGATATCATATTAATATATGTGATTCTTGTATAATTTAATAACAATTATTCAACTATTATATAGTAGTTTAATGTACCATTGAAAATGGAAATGTATAAGTTCAGGGTTAATTTTACCATCTCTTTATTATTTGAGGATGTTTATACGTGAGTATCTACTAGGACGTCTTTATCATCCACATCCGTGTTTCTTAAAAATGTATTTCAAAACATTTTTAATATTTCATAGATTATGGATTAAAGTCATTTATACCCTTTTTTTACTTTTTATAAAATGTTTTGACAGGAATCTTTCCATCGCTTTAAAAACAAGGTACTTTATGACCTTTTTGACAAATTGAGGTAAGAATATTTTATTAACTTATACGGTGTGTGAGGCTATTTTCCTCCATTATAACACCTTGGAATCTTCCCTTACAATCTTATAAGATTATTTTCAAAATAAATGTTTTCTTTTATAATTATGTGATTTTAAAATTATTTCAAAATAGAAAGAGATATTTCTGTCAAATAGTTCTGATTTCATCTATGTAAACATACTTTGATGGATTTTAAACTTTTTTTGAAGTTTATTTATCATGATACAATC
Organism: Viscum album; assembly: GCA_963277665.1. Classification (NCBI taxonomy): domain Eukaryota; kingdom Viridiplantae; phylum Streptophyta; class Magnoliopsida; order Santalales; family Viscaceae; genus Viscum; species Viscum album. The sequence continues at coordinate 2,121,051,454 of OY728163.1, forward strand.
ATCCATATTTTATTGATGGTTTTGTGATATTTATGACTATAGATGTGTTATGTTTATTCCATTGATGGTTTATAGTTAATGTATTAACATTTCGTATGCTATTTTTATTATGAATGATTATGTTACGTTTCAACATTTTCATATGAGGAATGCATTGGACTTAGTAAGTGAAAGGTGGATCCTGCAATAGCTCCTTGATGCATCGTTAGGTCTTGAGAGACAAACTAGTGTATTGGCACAAGAACATTACAAAATATTATGTGTAGTCTTGGAATGAGGCCTTGACTATGTGGTTATGATGTCCGACATTACACATTCCATCATTATGAAATTTTCTATTGATATTACATGTTATTATTCGACTGGAAGAATATCCATGTGAATAAGTAAATGGAATTATTTGTTTTATCATTTCCATATTATGTTTATGTTTATGTTTAAAAGTCTTGTGTGTTAATTTTATAGATTTCTTTAAATGATTAATCTTATTTATGATAGTTTCTGCTACATTGTTATCCTTACTGAGCATCTGAGCTCACACCTTTCTATGTTTTATTTTTCCTATGATGCGAAGAAGTATATTATGACTGACCTACAGGGAAATTATAATGGAGATGAATGTTTTCAAAGGATACACATTGTTGTTGTTTTTCATTTCATAATGTAGTGTAAAAATTATGTATGTATCTATTTCTTCCAAGGATTCTAAACTGATCGGTTTTTTGGAAATGATTCATTGTATCATGCCAATGTTATTTAATAATGAACTAACTATGGGTAACTGGGGTCAGAGAGTTGTAGTTATTATTGTAGGAAGTTTATTAAAAACCATGGAATCTATACTTAAAAAACTCATATTAGAGAACATTAACCTAAGATAGTCATTGAGGATTAATATTGAATAACATCTTAAATTTTGGTAATGTAGAGAATTTTCTTATTTTCCAAACAATACATCTCTTTTGGATATGAGAAGGTAGAGTCGGCTCTGGAACAGATGTACCTATGAGTAAAAACTCCGATAAGAAGTTTTGGGCATGACCCTGGGTATCCAGGTACACGATGACGGGCCTTGCTGCACTATTGGTTATGACACTCGTAGGGGATATGCTTAGGATAATTCAAATTTTCTTTACAAACCATTATGAAATATTTAAGAGTAAATACTTCCTCAATGAAAATATTTTTTTTTTATGATTATGTATTATAAGAAAAAATTGTTCGATTTAAGTTATGTATTTTACTAGTTTGGAATTATGATATTGTGATCCATAAACTAATATAGTGTATTCCATTGAATAGAAATAGAGCCCAGTAGAAGGAATGGAAACCATATCAAAGAATGTAATCCATGTAGGGATTTCCCTACTACTCAAGATAATTATAGTGGAGCGGGTGATGCAACCAGTAATGAAAAACTTATAACCATACTGGGACAACTCACTCAGTTTATGAATAATAACCTTACCCGTATGAAGCACCCTGATCCCCAACGTATAGGATCAATGTTATAACGATTCATGAGGAAAAAACCACTATAATTTAATGGGACTACAAATCTATTTGTAGTTGTGCAATGGATAAGTTCTGTAGATAAAATATTTCATGCTTTGGGGAGTTGCAAAGGGAAAAAGTTGTGATGAAAATTTATCACCTCACAGGAGATGCAGATCAATGCTGGTCATTAATTCAAAACACAAAAGAGGATGAAGAAGTATCAAATATTGAATGGAGGTAGTTTAAAGTGATTCTCTTAGAAAAATACTTTCTTCATGACCATCGAGCGGATATAGAAAGACAATTTCTGAGTCTGAGGAAAAGGAGGATGATAATGTCGTAAAGGTGGAGGCTATCTTTACAAGGATAGCCGGTCATGATGCAGATTATATACGTCACACAATAAGTAAGATAGATCGATTATTTGATGGGTTAAAAGCATTTCTCTGTTTAGAATTAGTCTCACAATCATTCTCATCGAATGAAGATATTGTATCATGTGCTATAAAGATAGAAAAGGAATTATCAAAGTATTAAGACTTTAATGAAAAACAAGAGAAGAAGAGAGCTACTGAACACTCTAGAAATGTAAATAAGGGTAAGAATGTAAAATTTGAATTTCTATACTATAGTAAATGTGGGAAAAATCACCCTAATACTTTCCAGAAGGGAATGGGAGTCTGTTACAAGTGTATTAAAAATTCCACCAAGCTCGTGATTGAGAGGGAAAGAAAGAGGCAGTAAATGTTGAATGCTACAATTGTTGAGAATTGGGGAATTTTGCTAATGAATGTCCTAAGCTCCAAGGAAACATACCTCAAAAAATTACAAGGGAGCATGGACATGATTTTTCGATCACTACTGCTGAGGATGAAGCTTTGAATGATGTGGTGGAAGGTAATTTAATAGTTTCCTAAAATTTAGACAATGATTTATTTGATTCTGGATTATCGCATTATTTCATATCTTCCCAGTTTTCTAAGAAAATTAGATATTTACAAATTGATTTATAAAGGAATTTTTCAGTCAAAACACAAAAGGAATGTATCATTGCAATGATGTTTTGTGAATCAGTTCCCATTAAGGAATATAAAAGTACATTATATGGTAATCTCTTCATCATACCCATGATTGAATTTGATATAATCATCCGTATGGATTGACATTCCGACCATGGTGGAAAAATTTATTGTTAGAAGAATGAGGTTACAATTTTCTATGATGATAAGGAGTACCTTATATTTAGAATAGAAATGTCACCATCTGATTCTTATCCAGATCCACCCCAGCAGCTCTACTAAATTCACTTATTGGGGTGGAAGAGAATGAAATAACTATGGTTGAGGAATGTAATGTTCAAATAGATTATGTACCTATTATTTAAGAATATGCTGATGTGTTTCTAATTGATTTTCCTGGACATCCTCCAGAATGAGAAATTGTGTTTTTCATTAATTTAATTCCCATTTCAAGGCCCATATCGAAGAACCCTTATATAATGGACACTGTATAATTACTGTAACTAAAGAAACAACTAGAGGAATTAAGTAATAAAGGATTTATTCACCATAGTATTTCTCCGTGGGGATCCCCTATTCTTTTTTATAAGGAAAATGATGGATCTATGAGGTTGTGCATTGACTATAGGGAGATCGATGACATAACAATAAATAACAAGTATCCCTTACCTCGCATTGATGATTTATTTGATAAACTTAATGGAGATAAATATTTTTCAAAGATTGACCTTTGATATGGATATCGTCAGTTGTGTGAGATTAAGGAATACATTCTGAATACAACATTTCATACCAGGTATAGGCATTACTAATTTATTGTAACGCCTTTTGGACTGACTAATACACCCTTTGTCTTCATGGATCTAATGAATAAAATTTTCAAGGAATATCTTGATGACATTGTAGTCATATTTATTGATGATATCTTGGTATACTCAAAAATCTATGAAGATCAATAAAATCACTTGTTCACTATTCTAAAGACTCTTATATGTAATGAATTATATGGAAAGTTTAGAAATTGTGAATTCTGGCTTCAAAAGTTTTCATTTCAGGGACATATTGTCTCTATGGATGGAATATCTTTCGATCCTTCAAAGACCAAGGCAATCCAAGAATATCCAACACTGAAGAGTATAACAGAGGTATGTAGTTTTATTGGTTTATCAGGTTATTATGGGAATTTCATCCAGAATTTTTCCCAATTGGATAACCCATTTACTAAGCTCACACATAAAGGGGTTGGATTTTTTGGACAAAAGAGTGTGAGGATTGTTTTTAAGAACTGAAGAGAAGATTATTCAATGTTACTATATTGAATCTACCATGGGTAATGGTGGGTTTTTTATTTATAGTGATGCTTCCAAGGAAGGACTTGGTTGTGTCCTTATATAGAATGATAGAGTTATTGCCTATTCATCATGACAGCTAAAAATTCATGAACAAAACTGTCCCACACTTGATCTTGAGTTAGCAGCTCTAATCATTGCTTTGAAGATATGGAGACACTATCTATATGGTGAAGAAGGTGAGATATATACTGATCAAAAGAGTTTGAAGTATATTTTCTCACAAAAATAACTCAACAAGAGGGAAAGGAGACGGGTCGAACTTCTTTATGATTATGATATCACTCTATACTACCACCCAGGGAAGGAAAATATAATGGAAGATGATTTGAGGAGAAAAGATCATGGAGTTTTGAACAAGATGAGAGTTTAATGGGATCCTACGTTCATGAATCTAGTAGAAATTGATATGGGATATATCATGGAAGGTGAAACATCAATACTTTTTCAAATGGTTGACAAACTATATTTATTAGAAAGGTTAAAAATTTCTCAGACTGATGATGAGGAGTTTTAAAAAAAACTTAAAGTTGGGAACGATTGGAGATTGATTGGTTTCGTATGTGAAGATGGAGTTTTCAAATTTGGAAAAAGACATTGTGTTTTTGATATACCTAATCTAAAAAGAGAATTATTGGATGATGCTCATAGATCCTATTACTCCATACACCATGGTAGCAATAAGAAGTGTAAATATTTGAGGGAACAGTTTTTTTGGGACAACATGAAGAGAGAGATTGCTGATTTTGTGTCATGATGTACGATTTTTCAATAAGTGAATGTTGGAAGACAATATCCTAGAGGAGTCATGCAACCTATTCCCATACCTGAGTAGAAATGGGATGATATTACGATGGATGTTTTCAGGGGACTACCAAAGACTCCTAGATGGAATGATGCAATATGGGCTATTATTGATCGTCTTACCAAGTCAAGACATTTTATTTCTATAAGAGAATATTTAACACTTGAACGTTTTGTAAGACTATATATTAATGAAGTTTTAAGACTACATGGAGTACCCCTTTCGATTGTTTATGATCGTGATCCCCATTTTACATCATCATTCTGGATAAGTATTCAGAAGTCCCTCGATACTGAACTTCATTTGGGCACTACCTACCACCCAAAAACTGATGCACAATTAGAACAGACTATTCAAACCTTAGAATACATGTTCATATATTTCTCACTTGACATTCAAGGTATGTGGGATCAATATTTACCTATGGTGAATTTTCATACAACAATAGCTTCCATTCAAATATTTAGAAGGCACTATATGAAGCGTTATATGGAAAGAGATGTCACACACCAACTTGATGGGATGATGTTGGTGAAAGAAAACTCGTAGGCCCAAAACTTGTTGAAGAAACAATAGAAAAGGTGAAGTTTATCCAAACCCACATCAAAGAAACTCAAAGTAGGAAAAAGAACTATGCTAATAACCGATGGAAATATTTGGAATTTCAAGTAGGGGATCATGTTTTCTAGAAGGTAACTCCAGATGAGGGTGTTATACGATTCAATAGGAAGGGAAAATTAAGTCCCAGGTACATCGGACCTTTTGAAATTCTAGAATGAATTGGAGTTGTAGCATACCATTTAGAAATGCCTCCAAGCCACTCTAATGTTCATGATCTATTCCACATATAACTGTTGAGAATATACATGCCTGACCCAACGCATGTACTCTCTTATGAAGAAATAGAACTACAAAATTATCTGTCTTATTGTGAATATCCTTTCAAAAAAATTTATACCAGAGAACATGTGTTGAGAAACCAGATGACTCATCTGGTAAAAGTTCTATGGGGAAACCTTAAGATGTAAGTGGAAATGTGAGAACCTGAGGAACTTATGATGGAGAACCACCTAAATATTTTTATGCAGTAGTATTCTAGAAATTTTGAGGAAAAAATTATTTGAATGAGGGAAGAATGTAAAACCCTAAGCTTCCACGGTACATTTCTCTTTAAATAATGCAATAACTTGCGCTTTACACAACATGAAGTTTTAGAACAGCACAACCAATCAATCTAGCCATTATGAATAGTAATACTGACTATTTAAAATTTTTAAAATTTTATTTTTTGAAATGGGCTTCATTTCTGGGTTCAAAATTTCAAAATTATCATAGGGTGAATTTTTGGTATTTTTTTGAAAACATTCAATTTTTGACGAATAGTGAAAAACACTATGTTATTGTTTAAAACCTACTTTTTATTTAAATATTTATTTATTTTAATTAAATTTATTTTATTTCAAAATATATACACAATACCTATTTATGTTCAATGTAATTCCGTGAAGTTATTTTATAATAATATTAGATATATATAATTTTGTTGAACTTTTTACCGTCTTTTACCCACCTTCTTGGCACATTTGAAAATTTGCAGAAAACATAATTTTACCACTTGTGTAAATTGAATGTCAAAAATATTAGAGACAAGGTTGACATCATTAAGTAAAATTTGGTTCCATAAGATGAATATAATTGTTTTTGAATAGTAACTTTTGAATTTTATTTACCATGGTTATAAGTAAATAGGGTAATTAAAGGTAAAAAAGATATTATAATTACCCTAAACCATGTCCAAATTCAATTTTATAAGTGTATTTAGACCAAAATAAACCTTAGGAATAAAATATGATCCTTTTGGTCTACATGTATTAGATTATGACATTTATTATTATTTTATTTAAAGAAGATTAAAAAGTGTAAACTTCAATGTTTGATAACTAAGCAATTTTTAATATAGGGTTAAATATAACATAAATTTGACTATAAATGTTAATTATAAATATAAATATATATCCTACATAATGGAATTTTATTTATATTTTTAGACATTAAATAATTTAATTTATTTATGACACATTGATGATGCAGTATACATTATAATTGGAAGATTAAAAAATTGATATTATAAATATCCAAACAAATGAAAATTGATACTTTTGAGGAATCAAAATAATTGTATAGGTTAATATTACATTTTAGGGTGGATAAAATTATTTTTTAAAAGGGATATTGTTTTTATTACTTTTACAAAAACAAAAATACCAAATAGTGTCGAAATTGACATATTTGAGTTATTAAAATAGATACTATATTATTAATTGATATAATATTCCTAAAAAAATAATATTTGTCCAAATGACTTTGATAAGGTTTTATATTTCAATAATAAATCACTTGGGGTTCTCTTTTCTTTTTACAGTATGTTTATTAACCATTTATTATAATAATAAAATAATATTTGGTAAAAGATAAACTATTTAACTAAGAGTTAAATCTAAAATAAAAGGTTTATATGGTGACATAAACCTATCCAAAACCTATTGGATGAGTGGTTTTCAACCTATAACCACCTTATCTTCTAAATAAATTCTCTTTGTGTCATTAAAAACTGAATATTATTGTATAATACAATAATATTTCAAGCTTTTCCTAAAGTGACCCTCACCTCTCTTATAAATGGGTACCCTCCTCTCAAAATCACACCCCAAAGCCATTTGGCTCAGCCAAACCCTACTAAAATATTCTTTCAATTACCCTCCCTTTATCCTATAGGCATTACATTGATCATAATCAATCATAAGGTTCACATTTTATCAAATCAAAAGAAAACACACGAAGAAGAGGTAATAATTTAATCACCTCTTTCAAAGTTCATTTCTTCTTCCACTTCCTCTTTCTTTGTTGTTTCCATAACAAAATAAAAACTCAAGTCCCTTATATATACTATTGTGTTATTATAAATATGTTACAACCATATTCATTATTCTATTCATCCTATGAATGACAATGTCACAATACGTGCGTACACACGACTTACCATCTCCACGTCGTGGTGTAGTTTGTTATTCAATCCATCATTATTTTTATGGGTATAATAATGAGTATAATATATGTAAATAAAAAATATAACATTTTAATGATTCTTTATATATGATATCAGTTCCAATTATATATGATTTCACCATCAATAGAATTGTATTTTTTTCGTGCGTACGAACTGATTACAGTCTCCACGAACGTGTTGAGATTAATTCCCCATCGTAACCATTAAAGAATAATTTTCATTTTATGATTAAAAATAATTTTTTGGAACTTAATAACAATTTGTATATGAATTAAATATATCATATCCATAACAAACATAACTTACATAACAAAACATATAAAGGAAAAAAATCAGTTAACACCCAAAAAATGATACAACTATAATATTATTAACAATGAAATATTAGAATATCATATATGAAATCATATTTATGTATGTGGTTCTTGTATAATTTAATAACAATGATTTAAATATTATATATGAGGTTAAAATACCCTCGACCAACGAAAAGTAAAAGTTAAGGGTTAATTTTACAATCTATTTATTATCTGAGGTTGTTTATATGTGAGTATCTACTTGGACCTCTTTATCATCCACATCCATGTTTCTTAAAAATGTATTTCAAAACATATTTACTATTTCCTATATGACGAGTTAATTTCATTTATAACCTTGTTTTAATTTTTATAAAATGTTTTCAAAGGAATCATTTCGTCACTTTCCAAACAATGTACTTTATGACCTTTTCATCAAATTGAGGAAAGAATTTTTTAACTTATACGAAGGGTGCGGCTATTTTACGCCGTTATACCACCTTCAAAGATTACCTTACTTTATTATTAGATTATTTTAAAAATAAATTTTTTCTTTGATATTTATATGAATTTTAATTTATTTAAAAATAGAAAGAGATATTTCTCTCATATATTTTTGATTTCATCTATGTCAACATCCTTTGATTGATTTTACACTTGTTTGATGTTGATTTATTATGATACAATTTTCCATATTTTATTGAAGGTTTATTAATATTTTTGACTATGGGTGTGTTATTTTTATAACATTTGTGATTTATGGTTAAAGTATTAAATTTTTTTATTCTAGTTTTATTATGAATGTTTATGTTATGTTTCAACCTTTTTATTTGAGGAATGCATTGGACTTATTATGTGATGGGTGGAGCCCATTATAGCTCCTTTATGCGTCGGTAGGTCTCATTAGACAAACTAGTGTATTGGCACAAGGCCTTGACAAAATATTATTTTTATTCTAGGCATGAGTCCTTGACTATGTTGTTATGATGTCCAAAATTATGCATTTCATCATTATGAAATTGGATATTGATATTAAATGTGATTATTAGACTAGTATAATATCCATGTGAAAAATTAAATGGAATTTTTTGATTTGCCTTTTACATATTATGTTGAAGTTTATGTTTAAAAGGATTTTTTAGTCTTATACAATGCCTAAAATGATTATGGTTATGTAAGATAGTTTCTTCAATATAGTTTTCCATACTGGGCATCTGAGATCCACTCTTTCTATGTTTTATTTATTCCAATATGGGAAGAAGTTTATTATGATTGACCTGCATGGATAGTATAATAGAGATGAATGTTATAAAATGAGATACAATGTTATTGTTTTTCATTTCATAATGTAAAGTAAAACTTATGTATGTATCTAGTACTTCCAAGGATACTAAACCGATCAGTCCTTCGGGACATGATTCCTTCTATGATTCCAATTCTATGTAATAATGCTTAGAATCTGAGTAAAAGGGGTTAGGGCATTATACCAGATGGATGTAACAAACTCATTGGAGATTGTTTATGAATATTATGAAATGTTTATGATTCATGACTAGAACCGGAGGGACTAATTCTGTGGTGTCTAGTTAGAGAGTTTTGAGGTAGGTTGTGTTCTATGCTTTCTATTTCTTATAAGTGATTAATAATTTTTTATTGGAAAATTTATATTGAGTATTAAGATGGTTTAATTGATTGTGTCCTCCATTTAGTGCATTGGTATTGGTGACTATCATTAATTTGACATCCCTTGAGTGCAGAAGGATGGGCCAGTGTGCTTGATTATGAGCTAACTTCAGTGCATGAGGATGGTTTGGTTTGATTTATGTGACCTTACTCAAGTTAATTGGGATGGGTCAATGTGATTTATGTAACATCACTTGAGTGTGAGGGGATGATCTGGGTTTTAGATGCATCATCCCCTGAGTTCATAAGGATGTGTTAGTGTGCTTGAATGTGACCTAAATTGAGTGTTCTAGGATGGGTTAGTATGCTAGATGAGGCCATTAATTGAGATATAATGAATAAGACATGTATTTTATCTTCATCTGACTTTCAAATAGGCCATTCCATCTAGAACAGTTCTAAATTAGATAAGGTCTGGTGTTGTAGTGGCCTCTTTAGAACACGATGACCTAACATCCATGGATTTCTCTTCATTATGTCATATTTTTTTATGGGTGCATTGTTAAAACACAACTAAACAAATTTTTTATATTTCATACACATCCACTTGATAAAAATTATGTGTAGTATCATTGAGGAATTGGGGATTCCTTTTGGGCCATTGGAATGACCCCATACTTGTGTACATTGCATTGGTTTTAATGTATGTGGGTAGACACTTTGGTTTTCTCCCATAAAAATTCTATCACATGGAGTTGGTCATGTGGTAAAATAATGGTAGGCCATGGAGGTTGGTGAATATGGAAGGATGAAATGTGAGTTGTGATAGAGGAAAGTGTATTTTATTTTCAATTAGTTTCACCATTTACTATCTATTATTCCATTTTATATATGATTCATGTTATGCTATGTTTATCTTCTTCCACACTTTCATTTATTTTTTCATCATATTTCTTAATGTATTTTTTATATTCAAGACTATGAGGGATCATGGGAATAAATGTTTTATATTTTTAGGGTTTTGGGTAGTCCATTATAAGATTATTTCATGTTAATTTTATTATAGATCTTTAAATAAAACATATGATTTGTTTTAGAGGGGATAATCTCCCCATGACTAGGTTAGTTCATCACCACTAGTCTCAAGCCAATATCATTTAGGGATGCATGATTGAAGTAAATTAGCGATCCATGATTAGTCACTTTTTATGTGGTCTATGTTAGGGAATTAGAAAATGGTCTAAGAGCGTGTCTTGGGATGGTAGAGTGAAGTTAGTTATGGAGACATGTTTTTGGGACTCAGGAGTTAGATCAAGCACAATCATGGAAAATATGATATTAGTTGAAACCTGTGTTTCATGGGGGTTTATAATTTTTTGATTAGGCACGCTACAATGATTGAAATTTTAATTTTTACTGATAATCCAAATTTAGGACGGATACAACTCAGGATGAGGCATAGGTCTTATCTACTATCCAATGAGTTTTATACAAAACATGATAGTGGCATGCTAAAGGCATAATACATGATCTTTTGAGTATTATTGCTCAACATGATTCTTTATATGAATTAATTAATAATTTAAGCAAAATATAATTTAAATGATGTGTTATGGGATATATTTTAGGAGGTGATTATATTAATATAGATACATAGGGATTTGTTTAGTTTCTTTTGACTACAATGTGTTGATTGTAATCCATAGAAAAAATATCTTGGGATGGTTGGATTTTTTTTATAAAAACCTAATTTTTTAAAAAAATCAGTCTATAGAATAAGGTTTTTGTTAAATGTTTTTTTAGTTGGATTTATTTCAAATAACTCATTAATACAATGATATTTAAATTCCTAGAATCGTAATGTTACTACAAAAATGTAAGGAAAATGAGTATTGAAAATGGATTTCAAAATGATTTTTGAAATTGTATTATAAGTTTTTTTCATGAAGGATAGGTTTTTTAGAAAATAGGGTGGACATTCTTGTGATTTCGATATTTAAAAATTAATGATAACCCCTAGAATCTAATGGGTATTTTGAAAACTAGGGCATGTTTTGGAATTGGTAAATATTTTTGATAGAATTTTCGAAATATTTGTCCACTTCTAGTGTAAAATGGTCTTATTATATTTTTGTATTTTAGCTAAGAGTGACCTAGATACTTGAAATCTGTGTTTTCTTGATTTTCCAAGTTTTCTTGGATGCACACATGTGTTATCAGAAAGTGTAGAACTATTTGGAAGGATTGTGGGAAAAGAAACCAGTGCATATGTGGGTTGGGTTTTCTTGGGTTTTAGTTGTTAGTTTGGGTGACCCTAGATCATTGGCGTGTACATTCTGTGGGTATACCATGAATTTTTGGAGAGATATTTTTCTGGTGGACTCATCATTGGATATGGATTTTGGGCTCTATTAGTTGAATTTTTGTTATAGAGTTTAGGGATTTCACTCCATGATGAAAGTTTCAATGTCTTATGGGTTGGAATATTGTGTGGGTTTTTTGTGGTCTATAGTTGGGACCAGTTGTTTTAGGATTTTGGTAGGTAATTATTTTGGTGGGGAGAACCACCATTTGTAATTGGTTTTTAGTTGTGAATCTTACTGTAAGGATCCCTATAAGTATCATGAGGAATAAATTATGTAACTTCATTGTTGGGATCAATGGGTTTAGATAAGTTGAATCTTTGTTCTTGGGGGTTGGGGTTTCATGTTTAATGCTTGGGTGTGAGAAGAGTGGTCAATTAAATTAAATATGTGTAGTAATGGGAGGTGTTTTTGTGTAAAATATTGAGTGTTTTGGATCATTAAGATGATTAACATGGAACCCCCATCGTAGAGAGCATCAACTAAATCAATGGTATATGAACCTTCTATTAGAAGAGTCATTCGTGTAGGGGAATCTATATACAGATTTTTTTGTTGTTGTTAGATGCTAGTGAAATGATATACCAAAAATCGGAGTTCAAGTGTAGTTATAAAAAGAGTTTGTGTGTTAGAAAAGAGACTAGGAGGGTTGTGGTGTGATCCAAGAGTAACTCGGATTAGTTATTTCTACTGCTCATGAATGGAGAATGGTGGTTGGAAGGGTCAGTATAGGATATAAACGTTTTATTAAACTAGGAGTTTTTTTGGACTATGGTGTGAGTTCTTATTATATTCTAGGATTCCATCAGGTGATGAAGCATCATATGTGGGATGTTCGGTGTTGTGGTGATGCCTTTAGAGTATAGGAATCATGTTCGGGTGATGTAGTAGGGCATCAATAGGAGAGGGTGAAATGTTTTAGGAGAATTCTGTCGAAGGATGATTAGTAGGCATTGATTCATGTATTTTAATGTGTTATGGTGAAACCACATGAAAAGTGTCAATTGGTATATAGCTATTGAAGTTAGATGGTCGAAACTCAATTTTAGAGAATGATGGTGTATTAATGATTGACATTTAGAGTTGCGTAGTGAAAGAGGATTGGGTATTTAGAGATGAAATTAAAAGAGTTCACAATAAATTGACAAATTAGGTAGATTGGTGTTCATGGTCTCAGAACTACCACGATGTCTCAAGAATGAGAAGCTTCAAATAGGAGAATTATTAATGACACATGTCATTACTGGTTTGAAATTCTTGAGGTAATGTGAGTATTTATTTTGGTGAAGGGTTTATTTTTAGAAAAAGGACACCAAAAGGTTTTTTGATCTTTTTAATTTCATTGAAATATGTTTTTGGATAGGGATAATGATTCAGGTGAAATACATAGAGTTTAGAAGGGAATCAAGGATGGGATAAGTAGCTGGGAAGATAAAAAGTTATAATTTCTATCCATTCACAGACTGGGGATATGGTTCATGCCATGAAAGATTCAGGGTAGGAAAAGGGGTCTATATCTATGGGCCTTTAGGGAATGAACATAGGCTGACACTATAAACCATTCTAGTGGGTTTTTTTTAATAAAAGTGATAGATGGGGTTTCTAAATTAGAACCCCCTTAGAGTTTTCTCTTGGATGGACACACAAAAATGGGATTATAAAACCTATATTCTCTTTCCACCCCCTTGGTTTGTGGTGGATTTTGTTTTAGAAAAGTATAAATTAACAAAAAATTATGATTCCATAAACAAGTGTAAAATGGAGAAAAACAAAATAACGAAAATAATATCCTAGGGAAAATAAATATTTTTCATTATTGAAAAGTCTCTACATCCACCGAGAGGAATAATAATTTAAAAAATTATAGAGAATAATTATAAGGGGAAAATTAGACTCTAAAACACACAAAAACAAAAATAGAGAAACCATATATCAAATGAGATTACAAATAAGATGGTGAAACTCTCACACCAACCACATTGTAATTACCCTATTCTATATTGATCAATAGAAACATCTCATACTGCAAATGTTCCACTATTTTCAATTTATAATATAATATAGTAATAATATTAGATTCAAAACTACTACAGTTCCATGTTGATGTCACTGGTTATCTTTACAATAATTTAGTAAGAATTTCTATAGTTCCCAAATTTTTGGATAGTGGAATTATGTCCTTGTGGGCATCATGATCTCATATAAATTGGTCCAACATTATGTATGGATCCTTAGATACTAGTCCAATAGATTCTTAATTATTTTTTCCCCGAGTTGAGGTAGGATATCCTCTCTATTTTACAATATTTTTCTTATATGTTCATCATTGATTTATCTTCTTTTTTTCTAGGGTTTGTATGAACTATTTATATGGAGAATGGGGAAAAACAATTTCATGGTGGGTCAATCATGCATGGATAATAGAGAAAATATTGAGGGGTTGTAAACAAGACATTACTCATCATTTGACACAAGGTATGTTGGCTCATTTTTTATGGGTTTGGTTGAAATTAGTGAAATTAGCTAAAAATTAAGTGTTGTAATTTGTGGATTTTATATTGCATATGTTCGAGGGTGAATCAAGAGTGAACCAGACCATCTTTCACATGATTTAAATGTTGTTACGTTTCCACATGAATTTGGATCCAATTATTCTAATTTGGAATACTAGATTGGTATATTTAATTTATTAATTTTGTGTGTTTTAGTGTTGAGAAAAATTATTTTGGACTCGATTGGGTTTAATAATATATGTGATGTATTTATGAGACATTGATTGATATAGAGGGACTTATATTTATTGGAATCACTAAGTCTTTTTGTGATATTATGTTCTTTTTTGAGAATTATATTATTTTATTCTATATTACTTATATTCATTAATAAATTTCCTAGATAGTTTTAATGGTATCACATCAGACTAATATTTAGAATGGATTTTATATCTTGATAAATGATTCGATAGCGAATCCTTGGTAAAAGGCGCACCGATAGGCCTCATGGATTATTTGGAGGAAAGTGTTGGTTTTATAAATGTAAAATAAATTCCCACTTGAAAATGTAATATGAATAGTTTTTTTTGTTAAAAAGATTTTTAGTAGGGTATAAGTGATTTGGAAATGGGTTTTGAAATGTATTTTAAAATGGGAATGATATTTTATAAGTAATGTTTGGACTGGATTTGGTTAAGGTATTAACATGAGTGAAATACCATGTGTTTCCTTCTTGAAATTGTTTAAAAATTGGATTTGACTTGTTTTATAGAGAAATTAAAAGAGGCATTTTCAATATAGTTTTCATACATTTAACCATGGTAGGGTGTTTCTCTGTATTTAAAATATTATACACTTGATGTGATTTCAATTTGTGCTTTCCTATTATATTTTGTTTTGTATGATAATTCATGTCTTGTGTGACTATCCTTTTTTTAAATCTATTTATACTTGATTATGTGTTTGGTTTGTGTATCCTTGTTGGTTTTTTACTTTTTGTATCAATTATGTGGTTGATATATATTGAAGTTAATAACACCAAGGATGTTTGAGAGGAGCTTTGAGATGTGTTTAAGACGTGAGACTTGGTGCTGAAGGAATAGTTACATGGTTTCGAGGGATTAAGTTATGAGAAAGACTATGTGCCATGTTTTCTAATGACTATGTGTGATTAAAATATAATTTTTGGACCTGTACATTTGAGGCTTGGGTCAATATTATTTATTATGAACTCCCTTGAGTTAGTGGGTATGGGTCAGTGTGATTTAAATAAACTCCCTTGAGCACATATGGATGAGTTGGTGTGTGGGATTGTTATATACATTGTGAGAATGGAGATTATTTTGTATAATTGAAGTGACATCTATTGAGTTAATGGGGATGGTCTAGTGTGTTTTGTGTAACATACATTTATTTAATGGTAATGGGTTTGTGTTTTTGATGTGACATCCATTGAGTGTATTGGGATGGGTAGGTGTACTTTATTATGAACTCCCACGACAGTGTAGGGATAGGTATTTGTGATTAATTGTGACCCCCATTAAGTGTTTATGGATGATTTTGTTTTCATGCATAGTTTTCTAAATTAGTGACAATTCGTAGGTCCTTCTCCTTCAAGGAAGTGTGTTTAAGGGTTTGGGGAAAATTCAAATAATGGTCCAATGGGTGATGAGCATTCATCCGTTATTATGGAGACTTTCACGTCGCCATGTTTGTTTTGACCTGATCCACATAGTAATATATTAAGGGGGGATTGGATTATGACTACGCAGATTGGGAAGTTTATCTCTTCCACATTATGAAGGTGGTTCTAGAGTCAAATAGTCCCAGTGGGTGATTTCATTGAGTTCTGTATTTGTGCAATCAGTTCATCAAGGATATGACTTCCTTGTATGGTCTACAGTGGGTTTATTCATAGAGTCAAAAACACCCAATGGCCCTGGAATCTATGATTCATGGATGTTATTTCGAAAGGAAGGGTATCGTTGGATGAAAATTAGGCCAACGATGCTTAAGGACTCTATTGTACGAGTGGATGGGAGGTCAGGCTCATCACACCCTTTTGGGGGGAATTATATGCTATTCTGGGACTCCCTTTTAGTTTTATGTCGTGTTCATATGTTCATGAATCCATGATTCATTACCAAAGAGTGTATCCATAGTCTAACCTTGTTTTGCAGGATCATCATAGACATATAAGGGTTAGATTCTATGGAGGAAATGTTGACTTATGACATGAAATAAGGCGCTCTCAAGTTTATAGTCGCCCCGGGGGTGGAGAAGATGGCTTGATGTTAGGATCAGACCCCTGATATGGTATTCTTAAGCATCCTCGAGAGAGGAACTATATCCCATATAGTTCAGTGAACATGGGGATTACACATTTAAGTTTCACATTTGAGGGGACATGATTGGATGAACCCTTCTAAAAGGTCACCCCTTTGAGGTCGGTCCAACAAGAAGGCAACCTTTTTATCTTGGTTTGAATCAGAATCAGAGTTCTTGTAGTTCAACATTGGTTGATTTTGTGGATATTATAATCTTCACAAATCTCTATGTCAACGTGAGTCATTCTCAGTGTGAGAGATAATAATATGTGAGAGATTCAAACAACCATGCACCTTATCTCCCGCTAATGGGAGTGGGAAAACCTACCATAGAAGAAGCTTAAGAGATGGTGGGAGAGGGCACAGAGCACTGAACTATTTAATGTGGGATGAAATTAGGGGTCCCATGGCTCAGATCCCAGAATGTTAAGGACTTACCTCAGTGGGAGTGCCCTATATTGTACTCTGGGAAAGGGGAGTAATGTTTCCTCTCATAATAGGAGATGCGAATATGATTCCTTCGACTGATCACCATTTCTCATTGAATGGAAAACCAAGTAATCACCCTTAATCCATAGAAAGGGGAGGTTCACGTCAGCATTCCATGGTTGGATTCTGGGTTACCATGGCAATGTAGACTTACATAAATCCCTGGAGTCTAAACCATTGTAGGGATTAACTTCATGAATCATCTTACCATGGGTATGTAGAATCAAAGGGGTGAGAGGATGTGTCTGATGATCTAATCATATGGGTCTGATGGTTTTGGAGGAGGCTTTGGCCTGATATTGGGGGAACGGTTTTCGGAGGAGCTATAGAGGACTGGACAGTAATAGAGGGGAATGATTGGAGAAAGATGGAAGCACACCTAATGAATCCCCATTCTGCATACTATTTTCTCATGTGGTATGGGGGGATCACTATAAACCATAGTGGTATGGGGGTAGAGGGGTCGTCTTCTTACCAAAGTAGTACATAGGTTTGGGCATGGACCACCACACACTATGGTGGAATGCGGTCATAGATGTGGTCCTCCATTCTTCTTTGAGTTCCATATTCATATTGATGCAGTACGTGGTACAATGTTTAATCCACAAAGTGATACACCATGCAGATCTCCATATTGAAGGAGGGTCCTGGAAACATTCATTCACAGTAAGTTCATACATGAGGAATTTATGGTTCGCGATTACACCAATTAGGTTAGTATTTTACCCATCACTATTAAGTTCCTACTTTTTATTGTTCGTGGCTAGTTATACCAGTGGAAACGTGGTTTATTGTTTGATATTCATCGAAGATTCAAAACCAAATCCAGATTCCTATCGGAATTCTTTCTTCCAACCACTTGGGTCTCTTCCTTGGAGTCTTCATCCATCCCATTCTTCTTCCTCTATTTTTCATTTTATAGAGAATTAGGGAAAATCGTATCTATTGAAATGAATCACCAATTGAAGAATCCTAGGAAGAGGTATCTCAATATGTAGAAGACTCAACCAACTGGGGTTTGCAGAGGCTATGGTTCACAAGTCAAGGTTCGTGGAACCCTGTCAATTTTCTTCATCCATGAACTACTATGTTCACGAGACAATATGAGTATGGTATTCATGCACATTATTACCATAATTATGTGGTTTGCGAGTTATTGGGATCACTGTTCATCGCTCCGCTTGCTAGCGCTTCACAGGTCCTTCAGCTTAATAGTGATTCGTATTTCATGAGTTCCACAAACCCTTCTCTAGGATGGTATGTAGGTCACTTAAAACACAAAAGAAATTAAATTTCTTCATGTTTCTTTTGAAGTTTTAAATTAAATTTGAATCCATTCTCTTTAATGGACCTTTATGAATTCTTGATTCCTTCTGCAATTTTCTTGTGGGATTATTTTATTCACATTGAAATGTTTTTAGAAACCCGCAAATTCCACCCATTAGAAAGGGTTCTATTTGGAATGAAGAGGTTACTATTCGGATTTAGATGAGGTCCTAAACTGAAGTGGTTTTTCGTAGAAAAGATAGGTCCATTAGGAGGGGACCATGCTTATATACAGGGGACTAGGTTATTTATCATTTACAGTTTTTGATGGTGAAAATTTCTATTGACTCTTCTAGCATTCTCTTCATCTGTGTACCATCTCCTTCATGAAATATGTATTGAAAAACCTCTTTTTACATCTATGAACCAAACTCTTCATAATTTCTTCTGCACACGAACTGAATTTAGGGTTTCAAAAACTGTGTCGTGGCATTTAAAAAAAATATAGACCTCTGCGTAGGAGAATGATACAACATTTTCATGTACCATAAACCAAACATAAACCGGGGAACTAATATTTAATTCTTACTATTACGAACACAAACTTTTAAATTTAATCTTCTAATATCAACATGGATAGGCCTTGGTTCATGGTTTATTCTTTTCATGAACCCTTCTGTATTATGTCCAACACTCCATGGGCCACCACCTTGTTGGACATTCAGATATTGCAGATATATGCGGTATAGATTCCGCGTACCACAATAGTATGAGGTGATTGCTCATGCGTACCGTTCAATACCTGGGAAATTATTTTCACCTACTATTTTCAGGACAAGTACACATAGTTCCATGTAGACCCTATTTTTAGTCCCTCTTCCATATTTGTGGCTTTTATCCAACAGTTTTTGTCATTTAAGTGATTTTTTGTGGGATTTTGGATCATTAGGTGAAGGTTGTAATGGCACTTCAAAAAACAGATGATGATGTCATTGTTTATTCTAAGGCTACTGCTACAACCCCTCTTTCTATTGCTCATGAAAGATTAAATAACATGGTGTACTTTTTTATGAAAAATTATTTTCATTCCATTACATCAATATCTGGAAAATCTACTTATATTGAGCCAAAGGGGATAACCAACTTCAGACATGATTCCAACTTATGGGTTTTTCCTATTTTCTGATACAGTGATTCCAGTACCAAATCAAGATAATTAGCCTGTTTCTTGAATTATTAACACAGTTATCTCGAAAGCATTGATTTAATCCAAGGGACAGTACCTTTAGTGATATTCCCATTGTTTCACTACTGAGCTACGCACCTCGAAATTTAGGGGAATTTCAATAGATTCTAAACAAGATAATCCACTACTATCAAAGCATCATACAGAAAGCTACAACAAATGAACTACACTACTGGTCATCTAAACATGATCTTATCTCTGGAGGCTCATTTAGATTAGACTAGGGGTGGCATTTTTGGGTTCTCCAGGATGAGCTACAGGCCATGGTACTAAATGAGGATGTTTGGGTATCTCAGACATACACTCACCATCCCAACACCGTTATTTCATATCTCTTTAAAGGTGGATCCCAAAAAAAACATACCTTTAATTAATCCCATGGGGAAGGTGGAATTAGTCTTTGGGACATCCGATTTATCTCCAGAGTGTCTATTTTCAGGCATATGTATGATGAATTCCTAACCCCTTCCTCTATTTTGGATGACAAAGAGAGGACCCCTCCTTTGGCCAAGAAACTCATCATTCATGAAAAGAAACTCTTAAAGGAAGTTGATACTTGTGTGAAGTAGGACATTTATTTTTTGAGTGGTTTGGTGCCTTTATTAAGAAAAGTGGTCTAAAGCCCAGTCCATGTAGAACCAGGGCCTGTCCTACCAAAAAAACTCATAGTCGGGCGGCTACCTATTGGCCCATCTTAGTAGAGTGGAAATTTCATGATTGGGGATGGGGACTAGTCCCTGATGTTGACTGATTGTTTTGACTAGAAGCCTTATTGGAAATGTTTTTGACTGGTTGTCTCTTACCAGTATGAGAATCTGGTGGTGTGAGAGCCTCAACATTCATCATGGCCAATTACATAGCCACTGGTAGATGCATCAATCTTTTTATTCCAGCATTGGCCATGATTTATCACCTGCTGGGTCAACATAGAGAAGGGGGCCCACGTTATTGGATGATTGGGCCCACCCAAATTCTTTGGGTCCAGATAGGAGCCTACATAGAAGGTTATACCTTTTCTAATTCCTTACCAGTTTCATATTACATCCTCTGACTATATCATCAGAGTACCAATGGGGTTATTCCAATGACTTGGGACTCTTAGGATAAGTGAGTGGAGAATTCCAAAAATAATGAGCAAGACTTAATGGGTTATCTAAACTTCCAAAAACTTTTCTCTTACCATCCTTATGATTCACATGATGGTAATATTATTAATAATGAATTAGAATACATTTTTTACTAAGGATACTTTTTTTCTTTGAGTGAATTCATATTGGTTTCCTGCATTGGAGGGGAGCTTATATGTGAGTTATATTCACCTTGCATATTATGTTTTCAATTTAACTATGTCCAGAAGTTGTGTCCTCCCACTCTCAATAGTGTACATTAAGAGAAGAATCAGAGGATAGCCTACCAACTATGAATGAGGATTACCCAGGAGGACACCCAGTATAAGGCCATACTTCCAGACATTATAGATTTCTTACCCTTCCTCATTAGAAGCTATGTTGAGGCATGGAGTTAATCCAAAGGACCCTAGACCACCTTGAGGGGGGGGGGGGTTAATTAGGTTATCAATTTTTTATCTTCTTTATTGGATCTTGTTCCCATGTTGGTTAGAAATTTTTAAAACCTGTATGATTTATATATGCAGAAATAAAAATATACACATGAAAAAGGATAACACAACACTGTTACTTGGTTCACCACTAAGGTCTACATCCAAGGAGCATATGAAGAATGGTTTTCGGTCATACCTATTTCCTGTAAACTTCAGTAGATGTGGATTACAATGACTTTGGCACACTCACTCTATCCTTGGTACACTACCTAAAAGTTCAAGGGTAGTTCAATCCCTCTATCTGACCAATTCTATAAACTCCCCATGGATCACTGCCTTCAAGAGGACTTCAATTAGTTTATCAACATGAAGGTCTCTTTAAAATATTTACATTAAAGTCTTCATCTCTATTCAGCATGAGACACTGCTTGCATCAACGTCCCAAATTGATGCTCTTTTATATTCAGTTTTCTTCTTTAGTGTAATTATTGAATTCAATACATGTTCTTCTTGTTTTCTCTAGAATCACAAACTCCCTTTATGATTTTTCTACTTCTATGAACTATCCCTGATTTTGTAGACTCTCTCCGATCTTCATACCACACCTACTCTGCGTACCACGCTTGCTCTGTGTACAATGCCTGCACTGTGTACCACACCTTCTCCGCATACTGGGTCTACTCCACATATCATGTCTCCTCTGCAAACTATGACTTCTCTACATACTACGCCTTCTCCATGAAACACATCCACAAACTGCCTCTACATTCGGCCTTTTCACACTTCATTTTCGTACCACCTCGGAGATTCACCTTCATGTACCATTTCATCATTCCAATGTCTTATTCATTAAATTATGCGAATTATTTCATCTCCCACATACCAATTTTTCCAACACATAATATCTTCCAAAGACTGCTCCTCCCAATTTCGCAAACCATTTCATTTTTCATATACCACTTCATCATACAAACAATATTTCCCACATACCTCATTCAAAAATAGCCGAGTAATTCTACAATGATTTTATTTTCATATCTAATTAGATCTCTCTTAGTGATGGGATTATCACTCCTTGTATTGGAAGATAATTCCACAAGTTTATCTAATACAATTTATCCAATTTTTCAATGTGGGACAATCTTTACCTCATACTGAACTATATCTGCATACTATAAGCCTCTACCATGTACTTCAACCATCATGCAAACTACAAACCATCACTGCATATTGTGTGTCTTCCAGTCCATGTATTGTATCTCATCCACTAATGATGATCCATTCCACGTACCACAACTCTTTTCATGGAGAAGAATTTTTGGTACCGTGACCAATACCAGGATCCATTTCGCATACCTTTCCTGCTACATGGTACATGGCCGAAAACCATTCCTGGAAATGGTACGCGATCCATGCTCCAAGGTACGTGGTTTTCTTCCTTTTCGATTTCTATTTCCAAACCGCTTATTGTCTAATCCTACGCAGAAATCATGCCATTGCAAAAAATAAAATCCCCATTTTGAGGTCCAAGAATTTAGAAAACATTAGAAAATGACCACAAATTGAATATCTATTTTGGAAAGAACACCCATGACAATTCCATATCATATTTCTTGTTCAACCATCATCTACTTTCATCATCAACATTATCTGTTTTGATACATAGTATGGGATCGATCACCATTAGTATCATCAGATTTGTCAAGGAAAAGTACTGCAACTTCTCTATCTTCCAGCAACATTAGTCATTCCAATCAACACTCAATATGACTGCCATAATCTTCTCAACATTATATGATCTTTATTAAATATTTAAATATCCAAATGATCCCTCATGAAATTATACATGTCTTTTCAGGTAGGCTCTTGCATGGTCCCTTTGAATAGTGAGAAGTTACATGATCACTTTATAACTACAATCCCTTCAACACTCTCTATGATTGTATCATTATTGTATACAATGTATCTCCTTTGGTACATGTGTTTTGAACTTATGATCAGTTGAACAATCATTTGAATTTACCACATTTTATAATGTGGGAGTTGTTCATCTTCTTCTTCATTTTTATCTTCATTGAAAACTATAGACAAAAAATAGAACCTTATACACCAAGGGGTCCCAACAATCTCCCCATTTGTATTAGGTTTTCAATACCTTAATGTTCTCCTCAAATGAATGTTTCAATATAAAAATGATAATCTTCTATCTCCCCTTACTTCTATTTCACTTCTCTCCCCCTCATTGACAAGAAATAAAATGTTCATGGGAAAGGGTATCAATTCTTACCTAAGCAATGTGCCATCAATCATTTCACTCTAAGTAAACATGAGAAATGATTAGTGTTGAAAACAAGAGGATTTTATTTAGACTAAAAGGTCATCCATTATTCACTGATCATGATACCACATGAGTAGAGAACTCATTTACTTGGTCTTCAAGGGTATTTTACATTCATTCTAGAGCCTAAAAAAATTAATTTGATAGGGAATAATCAACCCGAAACTATTGCATTCAATTCATCAAATTGATCAACAATAATTCAAGTGTAATTGGCAGGATATGTGGAATGGGGAACTATTATTATTCTTATGTAAATCATTAATTCAGTTACTCCATCTTTATAAAATGATATTAATTCTTGAGTATCCAAGGATGACAGATTGAGAAATAAAATACCATTATCGATGAAATTTTCTTCAAGAACTTTCCAGAGTAATTGAATTTAATACCAACTGAGTTGATAGTGATTACAATTATAATTCTTGTAGCTTATTCATTGGTCTCTCCCTCTTAAGGGAAAATCCTCGTCATATTCATCATTGGTGATCCTTCATAATCTTAGTAATTGAATATCAATTGAATAATCTTCCAAGGATGGATAAATCTTCACCTTAGCTATCAAGTGTTGGCAACATTCACTACTTTCTGGGTACTCCCCCTAAGAGAATGATTCACCTTATATTCCCTATACTATCAGAACAAATAAAATACAGAAATGATTAATGGAATAATGTGGTTCCTCCTTTCTTCTTAAATGTGATAAAAAAAGTTGAGATAGTTTTCTCAACCAAGATGATCCATTTTATCTAGTCTTCATGCTCACATATCTAATCATCTTTTCTAATCCATGTTGATGTGGCATGGATCTATTGACATTACTATCTCCTTTGGGTGGAGAGTTGTTCTTCTTAACAACCATCATGAATTATACATTCTGACTCCTTTTAAGGACTATTTCTTTCTCTCGTATTATGGTTAGACAACCTTTTGCAATGTGACTATATTCCATGCATCTCTCACACGAAACTTCTTTAACACATTTCATTTCTTTGGATTTCACTCTCTCATGCACTTTATCTTCATCAAGTGAATGTTTTTATTTTCCTTTAGCAACAACCTTGACCATTTCATCTTCATGTTTCCTCATTATTTCCAAGTCTTCTAGAAACATGACCAATATGTCATTTGGAACTGTTTCAGCATGTCTGGCTCTTCCAAATGGGTTTATATGAGTGTCATCTCATTAAGTTTCCCTTATGGATAAATTTCCCTTCAGTTTCATGGATCTAAAAACTAGGGTTTTCTCAGCTTCCCTAAATGTGATCTTGTTGGGGAAATTTGTGTTCACAAAATTCTTCTGATTTCTTCCCATAGTTTTTTTCATTCTTAGTCAGCTTCTGTGGTCATCTCTTCTTATCATAATTGGTTCTCATTGAGATTATAACATAAAAACCTTATGAGAAATACCATTTCATATATCTCCAATGTTTTCAAGAATTCCAAATATGTTTTTAGTATATATATTCTTCTGAATCTATGGATGGGGGTTCTTCTTCTCTTTCTTGCTCCCCCTTGAGATAAGATTCATATTTTATTTTTCATTTTTAGGATTTTACAAACAATCTAATGCACAATGACTAAACCTATTTCAACCCCAACATTGGCCCAAAAATCATGACTTATTGATATCTTCTGGATAAGGTTATTGGGTCTTCTTCTTGATTTTTTGTGCTCTCTCTAGGGAACTGTATTACAAATTTTTATTATTCATATCCAACCTATCCATTATAGTAGGCAACTCCTCACATTTCCACATCCATACTTATTTTGAATTTCCCTTCCATCCTACACTACTTGTAGAAACATATTTAGAATCATGAGTAAAAGATGGTTTTTATGGTACCTTATTCCTCTCAGCTGGTCGTGGTATATCACTGAATGATGTCATAATCTTCTTATCGTATGTTAGAGGTTTTTAAATTTTAGGTTCCTCTAGTGAGAATTGAGTATAAACAAACATTGTTTATTAAGATATATCATAAGATTAAGTCATGATATTCTTGTAAAATTTTTAAGGTCTTTCAGCTTTGGAATCCTCCAATGGAGACTGAGTACTAGTAGACACTTTTTCCTTCTTTTGTAAATGATCAATATGTGTCTTCTCAAGATTGGTCAACTAAGCTTCCAATTTTAGAATTTCTATATTGAGGATGATCTTATATTGTTCAGTCATGGTCATATTCTAATCACAATTCTTCTTCAGTCTTTAAAACTCATCTTCATGCATATTATCTTTGTTTTGAAAAGAATATTAGAGTTACTTTATCTTCATGGAAGTTTATTTAAAATATAAACATTTTTCTTCATTTATAATCTCCCGCTCATCTTAAAGTGAATGGATCCTTTCTTTCAGATTCTTATTGACTCAATATTTCTTTTCAAAGGCTTCAATATGTCTGGAGAGCTAATAACATTCTCAAATTTTTTCTACTATTCCATTTTCCATATTACCAGCTTCTCATTCAAGTTAGGTGATATCAACCTGCATGAATAGAAATATACTACAAATAGAAACAACCCTTTCTTATGGAATATCATACAGATATGTTCTTAATTTATTCTAATCACTTTTACGATCATGTGAGGTAAAAATTTGATCAACATCCCCACTGGTGTAATAATATATATGTTTGATGGAATCCTGTGGCACCTTTTCTTTACTCTCCAAGCCTGATATTTATTTATTATAGGAAAGTCATGGAGAACCATAGACATCATCTTATTTAAAAATGAGGGTCTTATTCAACTATCTATTCTCTTTATTTTTCATTTTTGTTAGGGTCTTCCTGGATATAGACTTCTCCTCAAGAATAACTAAATCTTCATCAAAACTTCACTTCATTGTTGACTCAGGAAAGAAAAAATCAAATCCTCTTATAAATATAATTAATATAGAGTGTCCAAAATACGTGAACCTTTGCGCTCTAATACCAATTGAAGAACCCTAGACCACCCTAAGGGGGGGTCAGGGTGTCCGATTTTTTTATTCTTTACTGGATCTTATTCTCAAATTGGTAGGAACATGGTTAAACCTATATGATAGATATCTACTATAATTAAAACATTCACATAAAAAAGGAAATAACAAATCTATTACATGGTTCTCCAATAAGGGCTACATCCAAGGTGCATAGGACAACATGTTTCTGGGCGTATCTAATTCCACTATTCTTTACTACCTATGGACTACAAATATTAGAGAACAGTCACTCAATCCCATGAACACAACCTAATGGTTAAGGGATAGGTCACTACCTCCATTAGATCACTTCCATAAGCCCCCCTGGCTCGCTACGGTGGAGAGGTATTCACTTTTTTTATCGACTTGAAGGTCACTTCAAAAGATTGGAATTAATGTCATTGTCTCTTTTCAGCCTGAGAAACTAATGGCATCAGAGTCCCGAATCTATGCTCTTTTATATTAAGTTTTCTCCTTTAGTGTAATTACTAAATTTACTAAAACTTCTTCTCTGTTTCTCTAGAATCACAAACTCCCTTTATGATGTTTCTTCTTATATGAACTATCCTTGATTCTGCAGACTATCTATGGTATGAGTACTGTGCCTACTCTGCATACCGTGCATACTACGCGTACCGTGCCTGCTCCGCGTACCGTGCATCTTTCTTATACCGCTCCTGCTCCGCGTACCACACCTGCACTGCATACCATGCCTTTTGTGTGTACTACTCCTGCTATGTGCACTATGCCTGCTCCATACATCATTTCCATGAACCGTCTCCACATACTGACTCTGCATAACACCTACATGTACCACCTTCGTGCACTGCTTCTGTGCTCTGCCTTCACGTACTGTATCTTTGTTCCAAGGAAATATTCCTCAAATTATAATAATTATTTCATCTCCCACATACTACTTTTTCCTATGAAAATTATCATCCATGGACTGCTCCTCCCAATTTTTCAAACCATTTTTTTTCACATTCCACTTCATTCTATACAGAATATTTTCTGCATACCACTTTCCGACATAGCCATGTTCTTCCATATTGATGATATTTTTTTATCGAATTCTATTGCTCTTAAAAATTGGATTCACACTCGTTATATAATAAAATAACTCCAAAAATTTCACTAATCTTATTTACCCAATATTTCAATGTGGGAAAATATTCCCCTCAAAGAAAACTCCATCTGTGTACTATGACCATCCTGTGACTTTCTGTCCGAGTAATGAATCTCTTCCACCAATGAAGAGCCATTCCTCGCGCTACAACTCCTTACATTATGAAACATTTTTGTTACCACGACCCATTCTGTAAAAAATTCCGCTTACCATTCCTGCTACATGGTATGCGAACATGAACCGTTCCTAGACATGGGATGTGGTCCATGCTCTGAGGTACACGGTTTTCTTCCTTTCTCTATTTCTTTATCCATTCTTCACCCCATTTACAAAAATGCATAAATCCTTCTATTTCTAAAATACCCTGATTTTGAGGTCCAACAATTTGGTAGACACTGGGAAATTGTACCACCTTGAATATCTGCTTCGAAAATAACACCCATTCTATCTCACTGTCATATTTTTTCTTCAACAATCATCTTATTTCATCACAAACCTTATCTTTCATGATATATTGTCTTTGAAAGATCACCTTTAGCATCGTCATATTTTTCTAGGGAAAGTACTGAAACTTCCTTGTCTTCCAGCAACATCATTCCTTCCAATAAACAGTGAATATGACGGGTATCATCATCTCAGATTTGTTTTATCATTCTTAAATATTCAAATCTCTACATTATAACTCATGTAATGATGAATTTCTATTCAGGTAGGCTCCAACATAGTCTCTATGAGTAATGATATGTTTCAAGATCACTTTATATTTTGAAGCCCTTCAATAATCTATATGACGGTTTCGTTATTGTATGCAATGTATCACATTTGATACATGTATTTTGAACATAATACCAGTTCAATAATTGTATGAATTTATCACTTTTAATAATTTGGTAGTTCATCTTAATATCCTTCTTCATTTTGATCTTTATTGACAACTATTGGAAAAAAATACAACTTTATTCACAAGGTGTCCCAAAAAAATCATATCTAGATGGCCAATTACCATATTCAGTTCCAATCAAGATAACTTCCAAGGCATCCAGGGCTAAGGGGAATGAGAAAAAACATATTTTTTTGGGAACTCACGGTTCGGAATATTCCTTCAAAAGCCTCCCGGATCACCCTCCCCCATGTAAATTTGTGAAAGACAGGGTTGTGGCCTCATTGGTGTTCGAATGAGCTGCTGAAGCTAATGTTAGAACCCCACCATCCATACCTACCAAGGCTGATTTCTTAGTTGCCTAGAATCAATGCGACCTTTTGGAAGGCCTCCAATCCACCTGCGACTGGTCCCATCATGATTTATGGAAGCTCCTTCACACTAGGGAGGTTCCTCTTACCGACAATGGTTTTGTGCCAGAACCTACTAATGTTTCATTTACTAAGGATCCTGATAAGGTGGTTTGTTACAATAAGGACCAAGAGACCCTCATCCATTATCAAAATGGTCATCGCAAATACACTCTTCTGGTACTTGTGATGTTGTGACCAGAAACTGATAATGAGGATGATGACGT
The DNA here is from genome assembly GCA_963277665.1 of Viscum album. Lineage (NCBI taxonomy): Eukaryota > Viridiplantae > Streptophyta > Magnoliopsida > Santalales > Viscaceae > Viscum > Viscum album. The sequence goes on from OY728163.1 coordinate 2,121,080,797, forward strand.
CACTTGTTCTCCTATTGCGGCCACTGTGGGAGATGATTCTTACCTACTCCCAATGTCCCATAAGAATTGATCTCCTCAGGGTCTCGAGTCTATAGGAACACCCAGGATACATTTGGGGATAATGAAACCCCCTCCGCTACCCTACACCAACCGTTCAATGATACCCATCCCAGTCATGACTACATTTCTAGATACCTAGAGGGTCTACGGTTAACTGAGGGAAAACACTTCAAATGAAGTTATATGGTGGCTTCTTCAGGGAGGATATTTTTACCTTCTTGGTTTTGGGGATCCAATGCTCCTATCCATATTTCAACTGATTAGAGATCTTGATGTAGTGGATTCACACTTGAATGAAATAAAAAAGTGTCTTCAAACCCCCAAATACATGAATTACTTGTCTGAACACATGGAATTGATGGGTGTACTCCCACAGTCGATGACCATCGAGGGAGAGGTTGTTCTATTTGCAACCTCTGGCATTAAATTTCATTGTTTTAGAGATACTAAAGGTCCCCTCCCCCTTTTTTATTTTTCATGATCTCGTAGGGTATCAAGAAACCATTACTTACCTAATTTACTCTCCCGGGGGGACCTTAGCTGGGGAGTGCTCCCTACCGATTGTGGAGGGTTCTACAGAAGGATCTCTGGGATCCAAGTACACATGTGAGAAGTCATCATAGACCATTTTAGGTAATTTCCCCTCCAAATCCTCTGGGTATTCTTATTAAAATTTCATCTCCGTGACAATCTAAGAAACACAAGAAGGCCTCCCATCAATCAAGACTTATTAGGAGGAGAATCAAAAGTAATCGTCTATTCACCTAGTGGTTGAACCAAGTATCCTTATCTTGGTGACTCAATGTTGCGTGTGTATATTTTGACATGTGAAATATTGGTAACTAGATAGTGGTTACTTAGAAATCTATGACTCTTGTTCCCTTTATAGAATATCAAGGGTCTCCAACCATTGTGATTGATAAAAGTCGAGAAACATGGCCAACCGAAGAGGCTAGGGGTATGGTCGACCCTCTTGGAATTCTTACCCCTTCTAAAATGATCTCTTCCACATGAGTGGAAGAACATATAGAATTTGAGGGCTCATTGGCCATGTTGAGCCAGTTCCCATGGAGAGAGACAAGTTAACCTTTATGGTAGGGGATGAATCTAGTGGAGATCCCCAATCCCAATAATATTTTGGAGGGTCGTTTAATCTTAATGAACCAATAAATCTTCAAAAAATGGTATTTTAATACATGGAGGGATTCCCTTAAGTGATTGATACTCAACCTACAGTTGTTGACTATGTAGAAGACACAATCACCTGAATATTTAGAGTGGGATATTGTACCTTTTTCTCCAATTTTGAGAGAAGTTGTGTTTTAAGCCCCAGGATCTCATGGCCATCACCCTACTCCATACTGACTATCACTACCATCCTGATAACAGTAAGGAAACATTTATGGTCTACCTTGGGTATTTTTGTTCAAATTTTGAATAGTCTTGGTCCATAAATGTTCCTAAGCAACCACTGGGCTAAATTTTTTATTGAAGACGTGATTCCACCTTTTTTGGGTAGTGATATTGCTGATGAGGATGGAGGATCTGAATTCATCTCTTCTCTATTATCAAAATTTCAACCATGAGCATTAGAAATATAATTGGATGCTCTTACATTGTCCTCTGTTGAAATTATCAATGGTGAGGCTGTTTTAATGTCGAGTCATCCTATAGACACTAAATTGAGTACCTCTCATGTGATGTTCATCCCTGGCTATATTTCCTCATCATGAATCAAATCCGAGATTCACTGAGAAGGCATGTTCGATCTTTATCCCATCCATTAAAGGCCAGGGAGGAATATTTGGTGATTAGTCCCTCCAAATCCATCAGATGAGATGCCCGCAAATTTTCCAAATTTACACCATCAATTTGTGATCCTGGGATTTGGAGGATTCAATTATCATGGCATCCATGATATAGTTAGGTAGGTGGTTTCGATTCAGAAAGAAACTGTTACACTTGAGTCTCAAATGTCTACAAAAGAGTCGATAACTCATCATGCTTATAAGGCCCCAGCCTTAAACCTTACTTAATTTTGAGTTATTACAAGATTACACATTGAGAATCTTTTCAGGTTTAGAGTTTTAGAGAATTAGATCATAAAACTTGCATTACATTCCACATTTAAACAAAGTGGTTACATAAAGATAGTATTCATTTTTTTCCCATCAATGGAACATATTTAAAATAAAACATGGATTCTTTTTTGACACTTCCTTGACACTATCATCAAATCATGTAACTTTCCCTTGACTTGTGAAAAACATTTCAAAAAAAACATGGGATGAGCATAAAAAGCTCAGTAAGGGCTATAAAAAAATATGGAAATGAAACATGAGTTCATATATACATAAGAATGAAATCATACTTTACCCATAAAACATAGGTACTTTAACATACCTCATCAAATCATGAATAAATCATAGAAATCATAATACATAAAAGGTAACTTGAGGCATTCATAACATTCTTACGTAGGGAGTAACCCTCTTGGTTATGTTTGGAATACCCACCACAGTATATTCCCTAAATATCTTCGGAGAAACCTAAACGTTTCACTCCATCGCGTTACCCAATGCATTGGAGAGCTATATCGGGCTCACCCTCCCTTAGTTTATCACGGAACCACCCATTTTCATAACAATTCCCAAGAACCATAACATAAACTTATCACATAAAGCATGCATAAAGGAAACATAACATTTCCACATTTCAATCACAATATAACATTTTAGTATATTGAAATAATGAATCCATTCAAAAAGAAACCATTTCCAAAACCATTTAAAACATTTAATAAAGATATTTTTGAATCAAAGTGTCACATACCACCTTGAAGATTTTAAAATTTTAAACCATTAATATCCATATAAATAAATACTTAAAACCATTTTGAAAACATGGATATTAATAAGAACAAATATTTAAAACATTTAAAGTGACATTTTGGTTAAAGGGGTTTTACCAAAATTAGAGACACTTGAATACAATAATTGAGGAATGACATTTAGTCAGAACTTTATAATATCATGAGAATAAATGGATTCATGATATAATATTCCAAAGGATAGTATATACACCATATAAGAGTGAATTGGTGCATAACAACAATGAAGTCTCAATAGAAATGTCAAATGTGATGAAATCCCTTATAAAAAAGGTATCCTTAAATTAAGGATAAATCAATCTCAAAATTATGTGTGAAAAATATAAATACATCCAATATAAGTCGATATTAATTGTAAAACAATAAAAGGTCATTCACACATATTCAAATTATGACATATTCAATAACTACATGTTGAACCCAAAGAAATCGAAATTGGGTTAAAAAGTTCCCTTGGTAAAATTCGACAGCCTAACGACATCACTTCAAAATTCAGAAAATGAGATGATGAGAGATAAAAAGGGCATCTCATCACATGGACATAAAATTTACATCAATAAGGATATAAAATAACATATCCCAACATAATAGTATGTGAATTAAAAGACATAACAAAAGAAGTCTTTTAAAAAGAGGAGGGTGAAAGGTTCCCTTACCGACATGGGTATCTTTCGAGACATGCACCCCGTGAAAGAAGGACAATAAAACATTGATGTAAATACTAATAAATGAATTTATATTACACAATGAGTAAAATAATGGGTCGTAAATACTCCACTCAAAGGAAATTGTGGAAAATGTAGCATAAATCTCACGGGAATAGAAGTGAGATGAAAAATCCCTTACGAAAACTCAGTAGCCTAACGGTGCCAATTAAAACTTCCAAAAATGGATTGATGAGATCAAATAGGGTCTCTAATCATATTAAAATATATTTTACAGAAGGAGGAACATAAAATAACATCCCCCAACATAACAAAGAGGAGCATAAAAGAAGTGACATAAAGGAGAGTACTTAAAAAGAAAGAGAGAGGATAGATCTCTTACGAAAATTCGGCAGCCTAACGGCGCCACTCAAAACATCAAAAATGGATTGATGAGAGAGAATAGGTTCTCTCATAATATGAACATAAAACTTATAGTAATAGTAATATATAATAACATCCCAATAACAAGAAATATGATCTTAAAAGGGATGACATAAAAGAGTGTACTTAAAAAGAAAGAGAGGAGTAGGATCCCTTACCTCAAGTCCAACTTGTCTTGTTCATTTCATTATATTCCTGAATAATAAACTTTGGTCAATTTATAATTTCTTGAGGAACTCCTATAAAGATTTTTTATTCAGTTCATATCACATATTTTAGTGTTATAATAATTGGTTAATAATATTAGTTCATATCAGACATTTTTGTCGATGTTTGGTACATGAGTCAAAAATTGAACTTGTTGGAAAATAATATTCCATGTAGTTATAGGTACATAATATCCAGAATAGTATTTATGTTTTAAATATCATATATATCCAGTATATGTTCATTTTATACCATTCCATAGCATTTGGAGATAAATTAAAAGAACTGTTCATGGAGACGGTAGGCCGTACGTACGCATGAACGTTACTTTCCTTTTTTTTGTCATATTAATGGAATTAAAACAAAATGAGAGAGATATATATATATATATGTTATAATTCCAGAATTATATTCATAATTTAGATGTAATATATTACATATAAATCCATTATATATATGTACTTATAATAGTACATAACATTTTGAGATAAGAAATGAAATGTACCGTTCATGGAGACGGTAAGCCGTACGTACGCATGGACGCTACTTCCATTTCTATTTCATATTTAATGTTATTAAAACATAATGATAAATAATAGTATTTAAATTACAGTATGTTATCATATATAATATCATTAAATATATCCTTTATACGTACCACATATGGTATTAACGAATCAAATCACTTTGAGGGGGGCGGTAGTCCGCACTTCCTTAAATGAAGATATCGCGTTTACCCATAATGGAAACCATAAAGGTATGAAATAAATTAAAAATACAGAAGCCTAAGTAAAACATAAACATATTATATATCATATATAAATATAGTGAACTCTTAATGGCCACCTTTGAAGGTGTTAAAATAATGTTGAACAATCATCGTTTCGGGAGGCAGAAATTCTCCATCCACGGAAACAGTATGTTCTTTGACCATTAGATGTAGGTGTGTGTAATTGTAGCTCTAATACTTCTTATAACAACATCCTGGTATATTTAAGACACTGGATTTGTTACAAAATAAATGAATAAAAAGAGTTTAGGGGTTCGGAGAAGAAAAATAAAACAAAAGGACACAAGTGAAGACATTACCTTTAAATCGGGTAACTTCCATTGATTTGAGCTCAAAGGTTTCCTTGGAAAAGATTCTGCCCAATGTGAGGCTTCAATGAGTTAGAGAGGGATGTGGAGAGATGAAATGGGCAGTGTTTGGCCGAGACAAAGGCTTTGGAAGTGTGGGTAAAGAGGTAGAGGTGGGGGCCTTTTATAAGAGGAGAGGAGGGGCACTCTTGGAAAGGTATCAAATGTAACTTTACTTTCAAATGAGTTTCGGATTTTAATGGTCCCGCATTGATGTGTTTCTAGGATAAGGTGATAAGGGTTCGAAATCCACCCATCCAATAGGTTTTGGACATGTGTAGGTCTTATATTTTACATTATCTTTCCATTTTATTTAAATCGTTAAATAATGAGGTCATCGCTGCATCATCATGATGTCATAAATAATTTTATTTATTTAATGTCTAAAAATTATAAAAAATATATTATGATGTAGGAAATATTTTTATCTTTCCAATGAATATTTATAGTCCAAATGATAATTTATGTAGGCAAAATTAAAAATATTTTACTTAGGAGATACATTCTTTGTTACATTTAACATTCTCAAAAAACAAATAAAAAGATAAAAAGTCACTTTCTCACAAAAGTGATTCCATGGGGCCCACAAGTTTGGCACAAGGTATCCCATGGTCCGCCATGAGACACCCAGTAGCCTTAGGACACATTTTGTGGTCATTGTTTCATTATTATGATATTATCTTATTATCTTTAACTACCCGATTACTCATTAATCAAGATAATTAAAGATAATTACCACCCTTACTATTCATAATGTCCAAAAACAAAAGACTATTAATTACATAATTTGGACCTTATGATTACAAATCTGTAATTTATTTTACCAAATTCCAAGCACATAAATTTCAATAATTAATTAAACAAAACTTCCCGTTGTCAAAACAAATAGCGGGTTTTTTGAGAAACAATATTTATGAAAAGTTTAGCACTTGTTTATGCCGAATTACAAAGTGAAATTAATCCCAATGACCATAATTGAATTACATGGTAAAAATATATTCTAATTTCACTTTAAAACAAATTAAAAAGATAATATAACCATATAATTAAATTATATGAAAAAGAAGTTTTGATGTAAAATGCAGTATTTGTCACTATTCCTTGAAAAATGAACATTATCAGAAAAATACCAAAAATTAACCCAAGGTAAATTTCAATGTCCCAATAATAAATAATATGTTTATTTTGAAAAATAGAGCTTACAAAATTTTCAAAAAGAGGATTTAAAAGGGGTTCGCCATCAAAAGGCGGTTAATCGACCTTTTAAAGAATATTAGAATGTTTACGCTTAAAAACTGGATTCATTTTCATTTTTAATCCTCTATCATTTATTTTAAAGAGTAAAATATTTGACAAACATATATAACCATTTTGTAGTTAGTTCGGTTCATTCCCGCCATTACAACGGCTAGGCGTTAACTACCATTTAAAATAATATTATTTTATTATTAGAGTGCAACGTAAGATTCCCAAGAAACTTGTTGTTGCGTATTGGGTACGCCATCGAGCATAGCATCCCCTTTAAAGTAATATTAATATTTTATTCACAAATATTGTTAAATATAAAGATGTCATATTCTTTATTTACCTGGGGTGTTACATCCTTCCCCCCTTTTGGGAATTGCATCCTCGCAATTTTAAAATTGGGCTTTGAAACATCCTTGAAAGTCCCACATTAGAACAAGAGTCGGTAAAACAATCACTTTAAAATAAAGAAAGATAAGTACAAAGGTCACCCGAGTTAACCCATACTAGGATTCCAAGTATGAAAATATGAACATGGAGGAAAACAACAAAGGGTCATGTTCTGATGGAGAGTGATAGTAAACATGTCTCGGAGAAAGTTAACCACAAGAAAATCACAAACTGGTGATGGGTTAAACGGTATTCGATTCCTCCGTAGGAAAAGTTAATAGACAACATATTTGTTTTAAGTTAATTTTTATTGATGAAATTGTTTATAAGGAAAAATAATCACTTATCATGTTGACTTTCAACTTTTATTAGATTCCTTACACAAATTCATATTTTCTCCAAAAGACGAGTATTTAGGAAGACTTGTTCACATTAACAGTACTATAATCAACTTCTAGAGAATCACCTAATCCTCAAAATAGAACTATATACTTCCCATGTCTTTAGACTCTAACCAAAACCAAAACCAAAAAGGTTAGTACAAGATCAGATAATCCAGAGAAGGATAACCCTTTATAAAAAGAAAATCTATTCTTAATCTCCAAAATTTGTCCAACAAAACCCAAAGTTCAATGAGGACCATTCGATAATCAATTTGTCCATAACATGCTTCAAAGTATACCAAAATAAGATTGAAACCCAAATATTTGAAGGATTTAGTCACATAGTCTTCCAAGTTAAATCGTAACATTTATCTCCAAACAACATCAGTTGCTCTTAATGTCTCATATTGAAATGTAATTAACCTAATCACATATCCTCCATGATAGGTTAATAAATATCCATAGATAACCCAAAATCAACTTACTCTTAATTCATAAAATCATCTAACTAAAAAGAATCCGTCAAACTAACCAGGGAATTCACATAGTCCAGTGGTAGGCGATAAATACCAGTTTCACTTTGGTTGTGGGTTCGATTCCCGCAGCTTTGTTCGACGAGACGGGTTGTCACACGGTCTGCGTGTTGTCCTTTTTCCAAAACTATATAATTTTAAAACATTCCCCAAAACGAGATAAAATCTTCAAAAATAATAATAACATATTTTAACCTCATGTTTATCTCATGCCTTTAATTTTCCAGTATATCATATAATAACCCATAATTACCTCAAAAGTAAGGATCCTATAAACTCTAATGGTTACCTTTATAATTATTACCTGAACTTCCACATTGATTGGTCATCTCGTACACGATGCATTACAGAACATACCAAGGTTCAAGTGTTTGATCATGACTCCTTGATAGTTGGTTTAGAACAACCACGAGTTTCCTCATTGAATCCCCCATTTTATCTAGTATCTTAAACAGAGAACCACCACAGTTTCTTTCAAACCTGTTGTCTCTTTGGTGCCTTATAGATCCATCCATTAACTAAAAATAGAAAGGCTAGTGTGAGTATATCATCAAAACCATCATGTACTAATGAGTAAGATAAACACTATTATATACTTACTCATTCACTTTATCTAAAACTTGGACTCTTTCTGAAATCCTAACCATTATGGTAATGTCACTTATGCTTAGAGAATACCCTAACCTCTAAAGTTATCTAAACCGACCTTTGATACCAACTATAAGGCCCCAGCCTTAAACCTTACTTAATCTTTAGTTATTACAAGATTACACATTGAGGATCTTTTCAGGTTTAGAGTTTTAGAGAATTAGATCATAAAACTTGCATTACATTCCACATTTAAACAAAGTGGTTACATAAATATAGTATTCATTTTTTCCCATCAACGGAACATATTTAAAATAAAACATGGATTCTTTCTTGACACTTCCTTGACACTATCATCAAATCATGTACATTTCCCTTGAACTGTGAAAAACATTTCAAAAAAAACATGGGATGAGCATAAAAAGCTCAGTAAGGGTTATAAAAAATATGGAAAGGAAACAGGAGTTCATATATACATAAGAATGAAATCATACTTTACCCATAAAACATAGGCACTTTAACATACCTCATCAAATCATGAATAAATCATAGAAATCATAAGACATAAAAGGTAACTTGAGGCATTCATAACATTCTTATGTAGGGAGTAACACTCTTGGTTACATTTGGAATACCCACCACAGTATATTCCCTAAATCTCTTCGGAGAAATCTTAACGTTTCACTCCTTCGCGTTACCCAATGCATTGGAGAGCTATATCGGTCTCACCCGCCCTTAGTTTATCACGGAACCATCCGTTTTCATAACAATGCCCAAGAACCATAACATAAACGTATCACATAAAACATACATAAAGTAACATAAAATTTCAACATTTCAATCACAATATAACATTTTAGTATATTGAAATAATGAATCCATTCAAAAAGAAACCATTTCCAAAACCATTTAAAACATTTAATACAGTGATTTTTGAATCAAAGTGTCCCATACCACCTTGAAGCTTTTAAAATTTTAAACCATTAATATCCATATAAATAAATCCTTAAAACCATTTTGAAAACATGGATTCTAATAAGAACAAATATTTAAAACATTTAAAGTGATATTTTGGTTAAAGGGGTTTTACCAAAATTAGAGACACTTGAATACAATAATTGAGGAATAACATTTAGTCAGAACATTATAATATCATGAGAATAAATGTATTCATGATATAATATTCCAAAGGACAGTATATACACCATATAAGAGTGAATTGGTGCATAACAACAATGAAGTCTCAATAGAAATGTCAAATGTGATGAAATCCCTTATAAAGAAGGTATCCTTAAATTAAGGATAAATCAATCTCAAAATTATGTGTGCCAAATATAAATAAACCCAATATAAGTGGATATTAAGTGTAAAACAATAAAAGGTCATTCACACATATTAAAAGGATGACATATTCAATAACTACATGTTGAACCCAAAGAAATCGAAATTGGGTTAAAAAGTTCTCTTGGTAATATTCGACAGCCTAACGGCATCACTTCAAAATTCAGAAAATGAGTTGATGAGAGATAAAAAGGGAATCTCATCACATGGAAATAAAATTTACATCAACAAGGATATAAAATAATATATCCCAACATAATAGTATGTGAATTAAAAGACATAACAAAAGAAGTCTTTTAAAAAGAGGAGGGTGAAAGGTTCCCTTACCGGCATGGGTATCTTTCGAGACATGCACCCCATGAAAGAAGGACAATAAAACATTGTTTAAATACTAATAAATGAAATTATATTACACAATGAGTAAAATAATGGGTATTACATACACCAATCAATGAAAATTGTGGCAAATGTAGCATAAATCTCATGGGAATAGAAGTGAGATGAAAAATCCATTATGAAAACTCGGTAGCCTAACGGCGCCACTTAAAACTTCCAAAATGGATTGATGAGATCAAATAGGGTCTCTCATCATATTAACATAAAGTTTACAGAAGGAGGAATATAAAAGAACATCCCCCAACATAACAAAGAGGAGCTTAAAAGAAGTGACATAAAGGAGAGTACTTAACAAGAAAGAGAGAGGATAGATCTCTTACAAAAATTCGGCAGCCTAACGGCGCCACTCAAAACATCCAAAATGGATTGATGAGAGAGAATAGTTTCTCTCATCATATGAACATAAAAATTAAAGTAAGAGTAATATAAAATAACATCCCTATAACAAGAAAGATGAGCTTAAAAGGGATGACATAAAAGAGTGTATTTAAAAAAAAGAGAGGAGTAGGATCCCTTACCTCAAGTCCAACTTGTCTTGTTCGTTTCTTTATATTCCTGAATAATAAACTTTGGCCAATTTATAATTTCATAAGGACCTCCTATAAAGATTATTGTTCAGTTCATATCACATATTTTAATGTTATAATAATTGGTTAATAATATTAGTTCATATCAGACGTTTTTGTCGATGTTTGGTACATGAGTCAAAAACTGAACTTGTTGGAAAATAATTTTCCATGTAGTTATAGGTACATAATATCCAGAATAGTATTGATGCTTTAAATATCATATATATCCAGTATAAGTTAATTTTATACCATTCCATAGAATTTGGAGATAAATTAAAAGAACCGTTCATGGAGACGGTAGGCCGTACGTACGCATGAACGCTACTTTCATTTTTTTGTCATATTAATGGAATTAAAACAAAATGAGAGATATATATATATATGTTATAATTCCAGAATGATATCAAAAATTTAGATGTAATATATTACATATATATCCATTATATATATGTACTTATAATAGTACATAACATTTTGAGATAAGAAATGAAATGTACCGTTTATGGAGACGGTAAGCCGTACGTACGCATGAACGCTACTTCCATTTATATTTCATATTGAATGGAATTAAAAAATAATGATAAATAATAGTATTTTAATTCCAGTATGGTATCATATATAATATCATTAAATATATCCTTTATACATACCACATATGGTATTAACGAATCAAATCATTTTGAGGGGGCGGTAGTCCGCACTTCCTTAAATGAAGATATCGCGTTTACCCATAATGGAAACCATAAAGGTATGCCATAAATTAAAAATAACTAAGCTTAAGTAAAACATAAAAATATTATATATAATATATAAATATAGTGACATCTTAATGTCCACCTTTGTAGGAGTTAAAATAATGTTGAACAATCATCGTTTCGGGAGGCATAAATTCGCCATCCACGGAAACAGTATGTTCTTTGACCATTAGATGTAGGTGTGTGTAAGTGTAGCTCGAATACTTCTTATAAAAACATCCTGGTATATTGAAGATACTGTATTTGTTACAAAATAAATGAATAAAAAGAGTTTAGGGGTTTGGAGAAGCAAAATAAAACAAAAGGACACAAGTGAAGACATTACCTTTAAATCGGGTAACTTCCTTTGATTTGAGCTCAAAGGATTCCTTGGAAAGGATTATTCCCAAAGTGAGGCTTCAAGGAGTTATAGAGGGATGTGGAGAGATGAAATGGGCAGGGGTTGGCCGAGCCAAAGGCTTTGGAAGTGTGGGTAAAGAGGTAGAGGTGGGGGCCTTTTATAAGAGGAGAGGAGGGCCACTCTTGGAAAGGTATAAAATGTAACATTACTTTCAAATGAGTTTCAGATTTTAATGGTCCCACATTGATGTGTTTCGAGGATAAGGTGATAAGGGTTTGAAATCCACCCATCCAATAGGTTTTGGACATGTGTAGGTCTTATATTTTACATTATCTTTCCATTTTATTTAAATCGTTAAATAATGAGGTCATCGCTGCATCATCATGATGTCATAAATAATTTAATTTATTTAATGTCTAAAAATTATAAAAAAATACTATGATGTAGGAAATATTTTTAGATTTACAATGAATATTTATAGGCCAAATTTTCATTTATGTAGACAAAAGTAAAAAAAATTTACTTAGGTGATACATTCTTTGTTACATTTAACATTCTTTAAAAAAAATAAAAAGATAAAAAGTCACTTTCTCACAAAAGTGATTCCATGGGGCCCACTAGTTTGGCACAAGGCATCCCATGGTCGGCCATGAGACAAATAGTAGCCTTAGGAAACATTTTGTTGTAATTTAATTATTATTATGATATTATCTTATTATCTTTAACTACCCGATTACTCATTAATCAAGATAATTAAAGATAATTACCATCGTTACTATTCATAATGTCCAAAAACAAAAGATTATTAATTACATAATTTGGACCTTCTGATTCCAAATATGTAATTCATTTTACCGAATTCCAGACACATAAATTTCAATAATTAATTTAAAAAAACTTCCCGTTGTCAAAACAAATAGCGGGCTTTTTTAGAAACAATATTTATGAAAAGTTTGGCACTTGTTTATGCCTAATTTCTAAGTGAAATTAATCTCAATGACCATAATTGAATTACATGGTAAAAATATATTCTAATTACACTTTAAAACAAATTAAAAATATAATATAACCATATAATTAAATTTTATGAAAAAGCAGTTTTGATGTAAAATGCAGTATTTTTCACTATTCATTGAAAAATGAACATTGTCAGAAAAATACCAAAAATTAACCCAAGGAAAATTTCAATGTCCCAATCATAAATAATATGTTTATTTTGAAAAATAGAGCTTATAAAATTTTCAAAAAGTGGATTTAAAAGGGGTTCTCCATCAAAAGGCGGTTAATCGACATTTTAATGAATATTAGAATGTTTACGCTTAAAAACAGGATTCATTTTCATTTTTAATCCTCTAACATTTATTGTAAAGATTAAAAATATTTTACAAAAATATATAATCATTTTTAGTTATTTCTTTTCATTCCCGCCATTACAACGGCTAGGCGTTAACTACCATTTAAAATAATATTATTTTATTATTAGATTGCAACGTAAGATTCTCATGAAACTCGTTGTTGCGTATTGGGTATGCCATTGAGAATAGCATCCCCTTTAAAGTAATATTAATATTTTATTCAAAAATATGGATAAATATAAAGATGTCATATTCTTTATTTACCTGGGGTGTTACAATGCTGCCTTACAGAAAATTTTTATTGATGAAGCTTCCAACCATGTTTGAGAAGCTGTGAGGTTTCAAAATGAACTCATGAAGTAAGAGTCCTTGGTGGAAGAACTCAAACATGAAGTGGACAGTGGATCTAGAAGCTGGAGCAACTTAAACAGGAGTGGGCCCGGGCCAAAATCACTATTGAGGAGGGGAGAAGATAGATGAAACAAGGAGAAAATACTGGCCTCAAAGCTCTAAGGGACACAGAGTCACTACGGGAAGGCACAGTGGGCAAGACTGAAAATTTATCAATGATTTTACAAGACATTGAGGATTCAAATCAATTGTTGATGCAACATTATGACTCTACCAAACATCTCTTATAAGGATCATGTCCCACTTGTGAGGAGAGGCTGCAGGCTATAGAGTCCCACCATATCTCTAGGAAATTTGATGGAATTATTTTTCCCATCCAACACTTCTTCTATTCATTTTCCTATCATGTCATTTAATCAGAATCAACCATATAAACATTATTTCAATTAGGTGTTTATTTTAATCAGTGGTTCGAAACTAGTAAATTGAAATAGTCAAATTAGGCTCTTATTTTTTTCTAATCTGTGGGACTCAAAAACGTAGTTTCTCTATTCCTTGTGGTTCATGAAAAATCTCACAAACTTTTGTGTCATTTTCATTATAACATTAAAATTTTCCTAATCTCATTTTATATGTGATTAACACGTATAAATTTAGTTTCCCTTGGTATCCCTTTGTGGGTTTTCAACCTAAAAAGCATTATTTATATTTTTAGTATTTCATAGGTCAATATTTTTTTCCTAAACCATAAATTATATTGGTTTAACAAGTTGATAATAGACTTTTATCTAGGGGTTCCCATTGCGGGTTCTCACTCTGGTGAGGATTGCATCTTTTTCACTAGTTTTTTATAGTCTTGTCACTCAAAATTATGGACCCTAACATTGCGAGGATTGGATGTATTTGAGGTTTAGGGCCCACTTTAGGTGTACAGAGGTAGGAGAAGACTCCCTTGTAGATGAATTTTCCATTGATTGAAGGCCATCTTGTGGGGATCATATGTAGTACCATCGTGGAATGATGTGCATAGTCAAAAAATGGTGTATAGAGGACACTGGCCTTCCATCTCCAATGGCCTTGGAGGATTGATAACAATTTTGGTTTTTTGTTTATTGGGGACCACAGTGGGTGGCCTATCTGTGGAATGATGTCTGAATGTATTAGGGTAATTTGTATCAGATTTAAATAGGAAGACACTCCAACACAAACTTTACTTGTGTAAGGGATGGCTATAAAATTGTATAGATTAACATCATACAACCAGGATGCTTGACACCTATTATGGGAGACTATTTTCCCTAACAAAAGTAGATTAAATGATTTACCAGTTCAATTAGAATTTCTATTCAAGTATAGGTGTTTGAAATGGGAAATACATGTAAGCTGTAATTATAGGGAGGTTTTTTAAATACATATAGTTAGATGAGACATACATTTCATACGATCATATGGAAAATGGAAAGGACTCTCCTGATGATGAATTTCCTTATGAGGGATGGCCGTTTTGAAGGCAACATATGCAGCGCACATGGGAATGATGTGCATAGTAAAACAATGTGTCTTAATGACACTGGCTTTCCATATTCAATGACCATGAAGGATTAAAGAAACTTGGGGCCTTTCTGAACACGACATATGGCCTCTAAAAAGTGGTGCACCTAAGCATGAAAGGGGAAATATCATTGGATGAACTTTTTTGGAAATCCAAAAAATAATTGCAGGTATTTTATTTTCATATGTGAATTTACTACACATATGTATATGTGGTATGCTTATTTTAAAGAAGCATCAAGAGAGACCATAGGTGAATCATGCCCGGATGATCTGATATGTCTAGAACATGGGTAAGAAAGGGAATCTAAACCATGACCCAAAGGGTTCTTGAAACAAGATGGATTTCATGAGGCATAGATGTCATCTGGGTTACCATGGTAAGAGTGAAATATATTGAGGATGAATTTACCCTTGGTTTATGACCAATTTGTAGGTGAAATATGCAGGGCTACCAGGGTATGATGTCCATAGTCAAAAAAAGTAGTCCTTAGGAAATTGGCCTTCCATAACTGATAAATATGGATGATTTTGGAGATTCAAGATTACTCAAATCGCAATGATTGATGTATGTAAGGAGTGTATCTAGATACATTATAAATGTGTGGGCCATGAATCTCTCATCAGATCTTGTAATACCCTACGTAGATCTAGTTCATTTGTAGTGTGAGGCATTCATCCCATCTTTAGAGTAACCTATAGTTTAATATCGTACGTCTCAGACCTGGGGTTCCTTATGAGGATAGGAACCGTAACATGTATTTTACGGTTTTTATTCTATGACCAAAACACTTAGAATGATTTACCATGATATCATGGTGGGCCCCTTGCTGAGGACCCTAAGATCATGTGACATATGCTCGGTGTGAGAAAAAAGGGATTACAAGGATTCTAGATCACCACTTAAGAATAGAATAATCAATGGCAGGGAGAATTTTGTGCTTAAGGCAATGTTGTTCAGTTTAGAGTATTTCAAAAACAGAACAATTCCACACAATTTATCATCATGTGGGGTGGGTGAAGGGTAATCCCGGTGTGAAAGAGGGGAAATACAACCACTCCTTTGTAGCATTGTGGACATGACATGTCCTAGGATTATCTTCTTCGATTTAATCTATTGGTAGAGAGAGGAGACATTTAAATATATTATGTGGCTGGGTTGGGATGCAAGTGTTCTCTTACACCACACATATTCTCTATGGGAAACCAAGTTACATAGGATTTTCAATTAACACTCATTGTGAAGGTTTTACCCTATTGTTTAAGGGATTGAATTTCGTTAGAGGGGGGAATTCCAAGATAGAAATCTACGCACTACTGTCGAGTGGTTTAGTTTAATGTCATGCAGTTGGGACACTTTTGGCCTTGTAGTTAAGCATCATGGGGTATGAACATTCTGCTATGCAGTTTGGAGTTATTTAGTGAGGACATTTTGCAGTGCAGTTTAGAGTCATGGAGTGAGGAAATTGTAAAAAAAACACAATAAATAGATTTGAGTTAATCATGGTTTTGATATTCTGGAATTACATAGACATGAGTGATGATAGAAAGTGTTAACCATAGACCAAAGGGGGTCCTTGGATCTATAGGAATGACTTGGGGCTTGGAAGCAATTGGGCGTACTAAGGTATGAGAGGACTCTCATGGGAAGAATTTTCCTTTGGTTGATGTCCATTTTGTAGACTACATATACAAGTCCAATGGGGAAAGATGTGTATATTCAACAAAGGTGTCTATAAGACACTGGCCATCCATCTCTGATATATATAGAAGATTCACTACTGAAACAATACCCTATAGAAATGGTTTGGAACCATTGGTATAGGCCTCCAAACTGCTGGTATAGGCTATACCAATGGTTTGGAGAAGCTTTTCCAAGTCATCCGTGAGTATAGGTCTATACCAAAGGTTTTGGGAAAACCGTTGGTATAGACCTATAGCAACATTTTTGATAATCATTGGTATAACTAATATGAAAATCTATACCAACAGTTCCATAAACCGTTGGTATATGTAATTCAAAAAAAAATCATCCGGTTGGTTTTGATCCCAGCACCTCCTATTTGTGATTTAATGACCAAAACACTAACCTAACATACTTTTTTAAACATTATCTCATAAATATATATATGTGTTATCATAAGTATTTTAAATTTTAATTTATCTATTGTCCGCTGTAAGAAGATTCCATTAGAAATGCATGTTCCTATACAAACGGTTTTGCGAACCATTGGTATAGGTTTTTGATTTTGGGACCTATACCAACAGTTTGTCCAAAACCATTGGTATAGGTCTATATAAGTGACCAATACCAACAGTTTTGGCCAAACCGTTGGTATAGGTCCAAATTAGTGAACTATACCATTGGTTTTCCAAAAACCGTTGGTATATATCAAATTTCCAGTAGTTCTTATGGGGACATAAGATTTTTTATGATTACAAAGTTTGAAAAATGGGAAATATGTGTCTGGGAATGTGAGAAATATCCAGACCATGATCAGCCATGATCTAATGAAGCTTCCACATAGATCTGACTCATATGTAGGGGGAATCATGATCTTTTGACTGCTTATGAGTGTCGAAATTAAAACATGTAATTTAATTCATATTTTTAACTTTTTTGTATATGAAATTTGGGGCTTGTGTGAGATCTCAAGACCTTGATAATCTGGCCGCACATTACTCTTGAGGAACCATATAGTTTAGCGTAGTGTGGTTATTACCATTCACAGATTCTGTTGTGCAAGTATAACCTATGCATGGAGGAAGTGGAATTGTTTTTTAGGTTGTTGGACTGGGATAAAGGATTCAGGAATCTCTACGTATCCCACTGAAAAATGGGAATCAAACCATATGTAGTTATGAATGTTCTCTAAAAAGGTTCAGTCCACATGTAGGGACCTGATAGGGCGTTTTTTTATTAGTGGTTGGACCCAGATGTTAAATTTCGGCATCACTACATATCCTTCAAGGGCCAGAATCAAGCCATACATAGTTCTAAATATTCTCTCTACCGATCTGACTCAGATGCATGAGTAGGTTCATTTTGGTTTCATCCTCTATGGGTGTTGAGTTTATCATATTCCTATATAGTTTGTTTACGTAAGGGAATCTTAAACACCGATCCTAATATCATGTGAGTTATACTCGATGTGAGAAACAAGGAGTGACCAGGATTTATCTCATAATATGGGGAGAGAGAGGATATGATAGAGGCATTTTTCATTGAGGGGTTTGGGCCAAGATTGAGGGTCGAGGAATCACTACATTTCCAATAGATGAATGGGAATCAAGTCGTATATAGTTCTTTGGGGACTACACAGTTTATCGTCATGCGATTAGTATGATTTATGCAATGTAGTTTAATGTCTTGCATCTATGATGCTATGATGGGTAGTTTAGAGTCGTGAAATGAGGATATTGGAATCACAATTTAATGTCATGTTGTAGGTACTAATACTATACAGTTTATCATCATGTGCTTAGGATGAGGGCTCATACTTTAGGCTCATAGATTTTGTACCATATAGATCTGACTCATATGTAGGGGGAATCATGATCTTTGGACTTCTTATGAGTGTCGAAATTAAAACATGTAATTTAATTCATATTTTTAACTTTTTGTATATGAAATTTTGGGCTTGTGTGAGATCTCAAAACATTGATAATCTGGCCGCACATGACTCTTAAGGAACCTTATAGTTTAGCGTAGTTTGGTTATGACCATTCATAGATTCTATTGTGCAAGTATAACTAATGCATGGAGGAAGTGGAATTGTTTTTTAGGTTGTTGGACTGGGATAAAGGATTCAGGCATCTCTACGTATCCCACTGAAAAATGGGAATCAAGCCATATGTAGTTATGAATGTTCTCTAAAAAGGTTCAGTTCACATGTAGGGACATAATAGGGTGTTTTTTTATTAGTGGTTGAACCCAGATGTTAAATTTAAGCATCACTACATATCCTGCAAGGGCCAGAATCAAGCCATACATAGTTCTAAATATTCTCTCTACCGATCTGACTCAGATGCAGGAGTAGATTCATTTTGGTTTCATCCTCTATGGGTGTTGAGTTTATCATATTCCTCTATAGTTTTTTTATGTAAGGGAATCATTAACACTGATCCTAATATCATGTGAGTTATACTCGATGTGAGAAACAAGGAGTGACCAGGATTTCCCTCATAATATGGGGAGATAGAGGATATGATAGAGGCATTTTTCATTGAGGGGTTTGGGCCAAGATTGAGGGTCTAGGAATCACTACATTTCCAATAGATGAATGGGAATCAAGTCGTATATAGTTATTTGGGGACTACACGGTTTATCATCATGCGATTAGTATGATTTATGCTATGTAGTTTAATGTCTTGCATCCATGATGCTATGATGGGTAGTTTAGAGTCATGAAATGAGGATATTGGAATCACAATTTATTGTCATGTTGTAGGTACTAATACTATATAGTTTATCATCATGTGATTAGGATGAGGTCTCATATTTTAGGGTCATAGATTTTGGACCATATACATTATCATTACGTGAAGCACTTCTTCTAAAACCTTTCATTGGTGGGAGTCATGATGAGTTTTCCATCCAATGATATCATGGCATATGGTCCATTGGAATAGACCCTATGTAAGAAAAATGGCCTTTTCAACTTTGGCACATGCTTTGGGGGTTTCATCCTTAGTATCATCAGGTTTATGAGGACCAACACCATCTGTCCTTCAAGGAAAGACCAAAGTCTATTCTTTTTGTTGAAGGCTTGTGTGATCTGATTTTAGTAGTCTTCGAAATAAATAAATATGTACAGACTTTTCTCATTCATCTTCTCAAAATCATCAAACTACTTCTCGTATTTCTCATCCACAAATAGTTGATCAAAAATGGACACATGGAGTGATGTTACTTGTATTTCAATAAGAAAAAACCACCTATTCCCCCTATACTAGTGAGTTGTGTTCCTTGGGTGGTAGTGCGCATCGTGTTTTAATAATCCCATAAAGAATGAAAGATCTTTTATGGACAAGATTTTCTATCCTTATCTACAATCTATTGGAGTATGTTGGACAGGGTCTTGTTGAAACCCACTATCTGCTCGTTACCCGCTGCATGGTAGTGGGATGAATGGTTGGATCGGATTCTATACTCCTGGTATAAACTCTCCTGCACAACAAAGTAGAAGTTGGTTCCATTGTCCCACAATATTTTATTAGGGACACCAAATCTAGTAAAGATGTTGGCCTTCACAATCCTAACAATTATATTATCCCTGGCCATTTTAAAGGGCATGGATTTGGCCCATTTGGAAAAGAATTCGATTGCTGTGAGAATGAAATTTAATTGTCTGGCAGTGGTGGGGGGATATGGTTCCACAATAGCTATCGTCCATGTGGAAATGGCCAAGAGTACATAGCTATGTGAAGCAGCTCTGGGGGTTGGTGAATAAAATTGGCATGAACTTGGAATGAATGTAACTTCTTGGTGAATGTGTCACAATCCATTATCATAGTGGGTTAATAATATCCAGGCCATCACAGTTTATGGGGGATCTTGATTTCTGAATGGTGTTCTCCACAAGCTCCGACATGCACTTCATTCAAGATGTCAAAAATCTATTCTCCATCGATGCACCTATGAAGGACTCTGTGAAGGAATTGTTTATAGAGAACCATTTTATAGTATACACCATTATAAAAGAAAATTTTGATTTTATGTCTCTAGATCTATTCCCTTCTGGCCCTATCTGTCGAGATTTCCCCTTCTAAAGGTAATCTTCAATGGGGATCATCAAGCCAATGGTGTAAACATATGGCTCAGAAATTTGGCTAATTTAATCTCTTTTCAACATATTTTGTTGAATAAAATACATTTCCATTTGATCATGGGCAATGATGATAACTATTTCATCCCATTCTGGATCATCCAGAGTTGTAAATGCATTTGCTAATGCATCGTCTTGAGCATTTTGTGACTAGGGGACATTGGTCTACATTGGTTATGATGGGAATTATTCCATTAGTTCTCAAACACGGTTCATCATTGGTACCAATAAATCTTTCTTAATGTAATAGTATCCATTTACATTCATGATGACCATATCTAAATCACATTTTTTAGTTGTTCGGATCATGCATGAAGTTCCAGCTCTAGGCCGACAATGAGGTCCTAGTATTCTCCATTAATATTTGTGCACCCCTCTGAAAGAATAAATTAGTATGGTTTGAAAAACTTCTCAGGAGATATGAGTATAACTTCTAACCCGACTTTGTTCAGCCTGGGATCCTCCATCCTTTTCCCTTTTGGGATCCTGTAAGCACCGTTGTAGTACATTTCCCATTACTAGGGCACGTTTTGGATGGATACCACTTCTACATCTAGAAGATCATCATCCAACAAGGTTGTCTCTTTTGAAGGGTGCTCCACCAGGAATCCTACTAATGAATGAACTCTTATAGACTTATATGGAACATACCATATATCAAACTATTTTAGGATGAATACCCACTATGATGGGAATCCAGATAGCATTAGACGGGTGAGAATATTCTTGAGCATGTTACAGTGGGAGACCATATAGACCTCGTGGTGATGCAGGTAATGCATGCATTTATGAAACTCAAAAATAATATCTGGGAAGCTCTTTTCTATTCTTGAATATCGAGTGTCAACATTGATCACTATTCAGTTGAGGTAATAGAGACTATTCTCACTACCGACGTCATTCTTATGTGCGTGGAAAGTGCCTAATAACCATTCAAAGGTGGGTACGTACAAAATGAGTGGTCTTTCCTCAACTATTGGCATCAGCACTAGTGGGAATAGGAGACATATTTTTGGATTTTTGGATGATTCTTAAGAATCATTATCCCACTCATACGTAATCCCTTTATTCATTAACTTGGTGAAAGGTAAACATTTACACACAAGGTTGGCTATGTAGTTCCAGATGCTTTCCAGATGCCCCTAAAGACCCCTCAACTCAGTGAGGTTGTGAGGTGGAGAAATTACAAGGATAAAATTTTCCTTTTCATGGTCGAATTCAATGTCGCGATGATGTATGAAGAATCTATGGAATTTACCAGAGGTAACTCCATTAGCACACATTAGTGGATTCATCTTTAAACTATTCTTTAACTGTTTTTTGAAGAATGTTTCATGATCTATCGGGTGGTTTGAGCATTGTTGCCATTTAACCACCAGATTGGAAATATAGAACATGATTAATTTTCTTATGAAGGGATTTAAAATGTGGTGCATAGCACACATTTATGTAGCAAAGACATTATTAAACCAAAGGGCATTTTCTTAAAGTAGAACAATTCATAGGGTAGCTTGAAAGTAGTGTCTTATTCATCTCCTCAGGAAATTCAGATATGGTTGTATCCATAATATCCATCCAAGAAAGGGAAGGTCTCAAATTTGTCAGTTTCATAGATCAATAATTATATGATCATGACCAAAAATCTTATTTCAGGTAGTGCGGATTAAGGTCCCTAAAGTCGATGCAGAATCTAGTCTATCCATTCATCTTTTTGATAGGGACTATGTCTTCTAGCTAGATCAGATATTAGACTTCCCAGATGAAGTGAGCTTTGATTAACATTTCATATACAACCTCTATTTTGGAAGAACGCATCTGGTATGTCATTATGGCTGCCTGCTTATAGCCACAATGATCTTCTAGCAGACCTAGATGATGAGTGGAATCCCCAAGATTGAGGCCTGCCATTTCTATGTAGTTATTGGGAAACGCATCTTGATTATTATTTTTTAATGAGGTATATGCCTCTTTATCCTCGAAAGGCATAGCCACACTAATCAGAGTGGGCCCTAGGCCATTTTTGGTGCCCATTTTTATCAACTTAAGTTCATTGATTTTGGTGGATATTTCTTCTTTGAATGTGGGGGGGGGGGTAATCTTTGAGGTCTTCTTCTTCTTCATCATACTCTTCATCATCTTCTTCCTCTTTGGATGGAGATTGGATTATTGAGATAAAATCTTTGGTGTTGGGAGAGAAATCATCTTCTTACTTAGTGATTAAGGTGGGAACTATCTAGGGTCCCGAGGATGGGCTGGGAGCATCTTCGTTTGGGGTTTCCCAAACATCATAGTAGATGACATGTTCTTTAGTGTGTTTGGACATGGCGACCATAATGTAAATCATGCAGAAAACTGAGTCTGTATCTGATCAAGAACTTATGCATTCAAATTGGTTGATGGGTAATATATACTCTTCCACAAGTTGTTTGAGGGGATCAGCGGGAGCCATTTCCATCCTTTTTGGGAAGTGATCGAATCTATGTCATCAGCTAAAGACTAATTCTATTTCGGTTCCTTGAAACCTACTTCGATGTAATGTGACCCATATTATTTGAATGAAGATTTAACGACGTGTAATGTCCAATTTTTTTCTATTAGCTCTATATATGACGCACTGATTGTATGATGATGGAATTTTAGAATGCTTATGCAGGTAGGAACTCCCTAAGAGGACGTTGAAGGTCGTACTTTTCCACACAACCAGAGACTCAAAATCAGACTTGAGTTCTCCAAGATATGTTTTAAGCTCGATTTTTCCCAACAGCTTCTGCTCGATTTTGTAATATCCAAGTTGATTTGTGCTGTTCGGTGTTATACTTTCCTCATAATAGCCTAACCGATAAAGTGTTTGAAGCGGGAGGAGGTTGACTCCAGAGCCATTGTCGATGATAATTCTTCCAACATCAATGTTGTTTATCATGCCGTACAAATATAAGGGTTTGATGTGCCATTTCATGATGAAGTCTGCATCTTTGTCTGTGATGAAGATGCCATCATGGAATTCTTCTTGATTGGTATCTATCTTATAGACTTCAATAGATGCTACATCAGCCTCAAATTTCTGAGGACATAGTAAGGCTTTAATGAGTTCCTCCACACGGTTTGCAGACACACTCAAGGCATCACTAATCGATAGATTCCCTGATACTGAGTCTAGATACTTTAGAATATAATATTTTTTCTCTAATGTTCGGTGTTTCCACGCTCGGGGATTCTCATTCATGGGCACATTTGGGGCTTATGTTTTGGACATAGATGGTATGTTCTCGGTGATAGGAGCTGATTGTGCTGATGTACATTCAGTGTTTGATAGAAATGGTCCACATGTATTCCTTGGGATATGGGATATTTTTCCCTCCTTTTATGGATACTAAAAGATGGCTAGGATTGGATTTATTCCTGTAGAGTAGGAGAAACATTCTGGTTCCTGTTGTGTCTTCTAGAGTGTCTTTAGGTAGTTTCCACAATATTTACTATTTGAGCTAAGGTGGGGCTGGGAATTTGACTCCTTCCATGATCATGTATTCTTGGAAACCTGTTTCATTTACATCCACTTCCTCCACCTCTCCATTTTGACATTAGGAATTTGTGTTTTTGGCCATATTTTCAATCAGAGAAGTGGTCCACCAAGATAATGACATTGATATGGCTGATGATCAATTCTTGATCTAACAATGCTTATGTCTGACTCTTTTCTAATTACAGTGTCATTTGGAGGAGTGGTTCCCATTGTCCCACGTATTCAAGCATGATTTTTGAAAGTGTCAATACTGGCTTCAGATGCAATTCCAGCTCATTTTTTTCTTGTTATTTCTTCCCTTCGGCCCCCAAGGAACTCTGGGGAAGAGGATGATAGCCATGTCACATCAGGAGCAATTGAGGGCACAATTAATTGATTCAACTGTGCATATATGACTCCAAGAGCTCAGTTGACTATTTTCTGAGTAATATTATTGTGAAAATGATCCCCCTATTTATGGTGACATCGTTTTCTTCTTCTTATTTTCTTGGTTCTAAGGTGGAGATATACGCCACTCATGCTTGCAGAAGACACAACTTGACTTTCTGAAAATACACAATATATTGTAGAATATCCATGTAGTCGAAGAACTTCTAGATTGGTTTCCCCTATATACAGTGATAATGGAAATAATTTGAATGGTCATAAAGACCCACTTCATTGGTTCACTTTGGCTCTAGTAGCCGGAGAAAGTTTCAATTCATGGCTCTTATGAAGTAGCCTCAAACATGGTCAGCTCAGAATGAGTAGAAATTATTTCATTGTTTCACAAATAGATTTCTTTTATCACCCATTTACTCAACTTGATGATGTGAGGGTGGATATTGGTGTCGAGGGGGTCCCGTATAGTTTGGTGGGGGCCTCACGACTGGAGTTGGTGTTGGGGGTGGCTTATGAATGACAGAAGCCGCTTCATCTTTTCATGGCCATTTTCTTGGAGTTGATGGGGCCAACCAAAATATGATATTGGTCTTCAACAAGGAGTATTCTATCCTTTTGAAAATGATAGAGAAATATTGGAATCCAATTGTGTATTTCACTAGGACAAGAAATGTTCGCAATTCATCATGGAGGTTATCGATACACATAGCAAGTATTTCATCATCAGGGAGTGGCCGGTTAATGGAGTAAGGAATTCCTTTCTATCTAGCAATGAATTCTGAAACACATTCATTCTATCACTTCTTGCAGTTCATGAGATCACAAACCATTATCTTAGGCAATTACAAACTGAACATGAAGAGAAACTGTCACTGAAGGTCCTCCCAACATGTGATTGAGTTAGCAGGCAAGCTAGTATAACATAAGAAAACTAAAACCCGTAGGGTTCATATGAAGTACCTGAGTTTCACCACTTCCTGCTGCTCAAAGTTACCCATCATGGGATCACAGTAAGAGGCATACTATGGTAGGTGATGTTTTGGGTCTCCCAAACCATTAAACATAGGGAATATGGGGTTCCTGAAGTCTTGCGGCTGCTGAACATTGCTCACCCAATTCGGATAAGGTTTACATTCTGGTTTTAATGGGCCGCACCACCCTTCCAATGATTCAATACAAGCTGTTAGTTTCTCGATGGTATTCAAGAGCCCTCGACGAATATCCTGCTGGCTTTGAGCTTTGGAAGGTGCAGTAGGGGGCAAAGATAGACGTACTGGAAATCCTGGTATTTCGGGTGGATACCCAGACGGGGTATCCATTGTGGGTTTCCCTAAATATACTATGACTGATTTCCTATTGGATGGAATTCTAGATGTACATATGGGGATATATTTAAGTAGGTCGATGGTCTCAGTGTTGGATTAGATGGGCATCAGAGCATGACATCATTTTATCGAGATGAGGTCATGTGGTAGGGTCACATTTATTTGGAACACATGTTGACGTTCTTCTTGAGGAAGGAAACCAAAAAGAAAAGTCCCTCAATTTAGATCGACATTTATTCTCATGATATCCTTCATTTATTCCTTAGTGGGGAGTAGTTCCTCATGAGTGAGGGACACATTCTTAGGAGGAGGAGGAGGTGGGTGATAGATGACCTGGGTATTATTCTTCTCCATGTTGGGGATTCATACGGGGGGTGGGGGGGGGGGGGTTAATGGTAAATTTACTGATGGGGAAACCAAAAATACGATAGCTCTATGGTTCTGAGTATGCACCCCATCAGGCACAGTGTGGGACACCTCCAGGAGGGAACCATCTTCTCTTTCATTTTCTCCCTTTGTATCAATTCTTATGAGATATGTGGAGTTTATTTTTACCACATTCACTGATTCATACCAAATTATTGGTGGTTTACTTGATGAAGAATTGTAGGTATGCTTTCTACGTAATTTTTTAGACTTTACCCCTTTCATTCTATAGTATTCTACTAGTTTCTTGGCGAAAATTGACCCGAATGGGCCTTGATCTTACCTCTCAACATGCCTTCACCTTTTAGGGTATGTTCCATGTGATGAGGTGGAACAAGTGACCTCTCTGATCATCCTTCTTCCTAGATAGGAGATGACAAAAATCCGTTGTGAGGAAACTCTAGGTAAAAATTTCCTCATCCCTGCGGGATGGGGTTTCTCCAATTCATCTATTGATGCACTACAACCTATATTTTTGGGTATTATGAAGGAATTTTTAGTTAAAAATTACCCCAGATCTGCAGGACGGGGCCATTCCCATATAGCAGTGGTAGCCACTCCTATTTATAAATTTTTGATTTCATGCTATCCCATGCTGGTGTGAGTTGAGTATGGTGTTGGATCCACATGAGATTTATGGGATTTATAAGACATGATCACTGCTTGCTGGATGGATTCCCTTAGGTGGGAAGCTCGCTGGATGTTCTCGGTGGCTTGGATAAGATGACTTTTGATGGATTGATCTTGTTGGGCATGACTCTTTTGAGACTTAATATATGCATATTTTTTTTGAGTATTCTATCTTTCATGAGAATATATTTCATTTGATTTCCACCTTTGTTTATTGACATAGAAAGATTTCATTTCCAATGAGGTCTGCTGGACATGACATATGGTCATGTGTAGAGATCCATGTTATCCCCATCCCCGAATATGAACTTCAGGTGGGGTGTTTCCAATGAGGCAACACAACTTGTGCAGTGCATGGAGGCATTCCAGTTCATAGATTTTCTTTTTTCATTTCTGATCAAGTCTAACGTGAAGACGGGAGGGCTTCCAATTTGATTAGACAACAAATATCTTCTAATATTTTGACATGGTCTACATACCCATCATATGGATATAAATTTTCTTTTAGTGGGAAAAAATTCTTCCATATATTGAGGATAATTTTAGGAATACATTACTCAGAAAAATCCCTCGGTATGTAGAAGTGAGAAGTGGACTTAGGCCAATATATCACTAATATATTATGCTTAGATAGTTTTCTTCTCCTGATAAACATATCATTTTGTTGTTCTTCTGGGAACTCCTCTAATTGAAATTACTAGCTTTAATACTTCATAATAATTTCATTCCAAGAAGTAGAGTTGGTGGGAGTTTCATTGATATGGGAACGACACGGGGATGGCTCAGAAGATGAGCATAGCCCTAGAGTGTCCTCTGGTTGAGAATAGATATCAATCATCATAGACAGAGTGTCTAATATGTCAGACTCCTTTATTTTGAGTGCCTAATCATTGGAGGGATTTTTGAAATTTTTCTCAGTAAAGGAAGGGCCTTTTTGAAAGTATGAATTTTTATTGTAGGGAGGACCTTCGAAATTGGTGCTACAATGGAGAGGGATACCATTTCCATTTGATTCCTGGCCGTAGGGAGTGTCCCTACATTTTATACCCTAGGGAGGACCTTCAGAGTGGGATACAATGAGAGGAGGACATTCATGCCACTTGGAGTCACTAAGGGGAGGACCTCCCTGATGATTTCTTTGATGGCGAGGACTACTATAATAGTTTGATATCTTGATGTAGGGTTTATTTATGCAGTGTACATCATTGGGAGGGCCTTTAGGACATACATCAATGGGGGGGGGGTGGATTTTCACATTTCTTGATGTTACTATGGGGATGAACTTCATAGAAACTTATATTGAGGGGATTCCATTATCAATTACTATCATCATGAAAAGGACTACCATCATGACTCAACGTCCAACAATAGGGAGAGGCATATCTGCAGCATATACCTTGGGAAGGAACATCAGGGTAGATAACAGTAAGGGTAGGACCTTTTTGTTTTTTGATCATCATGTCAAAAGGAGGGATACCATGAAATGAATTAGAAGACAGGATCTCCTGATCAATCATTTCGGGCCCACAGAGTAATCCCCCGTGGGTGATCTGGGGAGTACCTTCAGAGCTGCTAGTAGAAACATTGCAGGGAGGGCCATTACAACCACTACATCAACTTCTATAATTTCTTAATTGATTGACATGGTCTAGATACTTTATTGATATATGTTCAAGGGCATCAAGAATCCTAGGTTCCAACCTAGCAAGATCATGTATATGCTTTTCATTTTCCTGTTGTCTTTGGTGCATTTCATCCTTGGGTTCTCTCTTGCAGGTAATAGAGGATGAATTCTTTTGGAAATAACCTTCATAAATGGTTCCATATATTGTTGAATCTAGTGATGCCACCAGGATACACCGATGAGAAAAATTGAGTTTTGGAAGGGATATGTGCCTACCCTAGAGAGGCCACCACGTTGGACCGACATCCCCCAGTTTGAACAGGTATTTGTTCCCGATCTGATTGTCTGTGTATCATGGGATGTTGGTGTTGACCCTCCAGGACTAGATTAGGTATGAATAACTGCTCTATAGTGACTAACCCATTTTGCGAGAATGTCATTCTGTTCATGGAAACCAGGTCGTGGGACTCGTTCCACACCTTTTCCATAGATGCAGTAATATCTTTGCATGTTGGAGGATATGTTCTAGAATCGACATTTTATATTCCATATTTTCTAGGATGTAATGAGTTATATCTTTGAATGGAATTGTTATGAAGGCCCATTTCGATATCGGAGCATGATTTTTTTCCTACTCCATCTCTCCATAGGTTGCCGGTAGATACTGGCAGTTCCCCTATGTCGTGATAGAGGAACGAGTCTTCCGTCTATTTTCTTCTCTGGTTTTCATTGTATTTGATCGAGATTCATATTCATGAGAGGTAATTTCAATCTACTCACATGATGTGATGTTCATCTCCGAGGATTGGTATGTATCAACAGGATTTTGATTCTGTTCAAATTTTCTTACTTCCTTATATGGATGGTAGGTTTGATACAGATCAATAGGTATTTGTTCCTTCTTGAATCTGGTTTCTATCCTATTTGGATGAATTGCTTCTTGTGCACTGGTATATATCTACATCTACCTATGATTTTCCACTCTATCTACATGGCAGGACTAGAGATCACTGAATGTAATGAGCTCATGCATGTATTGAGCCACCCTTTTTCTGTGGTGGGATTAAGTTTTGGGGGTATTGTTGTATGTCTGTTTATTGAATTTCACCGCATTTGTACGATGAAGTATCTCCTCAGGAAGTAGGGTAATATCATATTCCTAATTATATATTTACTTCTCAAGGAAGGAATCCCAAGGGGCCCAGGTCTTATAGACCTCAATAGGTTTCCCGAAATAATATCCTCATCAAAGTGAAGAGATTTGGTCACCCAGTGTTGGTGGTGACACTCTCTAGAAGGGGCCCTTGAGTAGGACCCATGTGCAGTTGAGATGAATTTTTTAGTATCCACATCATTTTCCACCCTAAGATTAAGGAGGTACTTGTTTTCATGCTCTAGGAACATGCTCTAGAATCAATTCTAGAAGACCACCCTGGCCACCTTGTACTAGGGCACCGGTGGTGGCTGTGGAGCTGGCTAGAGGCCTTTTACAGACTAGAGGTCTAGTATTGCAGCCTCCATTTTGGGGAGAGTACCATTTCAGTGGTCCTCATATATCAGCGTGTTTGATACCAAGAGTTGAAGATACTAGGTAGGAGAGGGGGTCCATCTCTTCATCAGGGCCCCGACTGCATGTGTGATCGCTGAGGCACATTTCTGCACTGGTTTTCGGGAAGCTATTTGGATCAAAGGTTTCTTTATCGAAACCTAATATATATATATATATATATATTACATACAGAGACAAAAAACCCCCATAAATGTATTATCTTTTGAACCTCTTCATATTTGATAATTTAGTTTGGCACCATTCCCTTTTTTTGTGAGGCGACAAGGCTTGAATGGGATAGAACCGCCACCATGATTAAGGATTCACAGTGGGTTCCCCAATTTGGTTTCTCCTCCGAGAGGGCACATTTATGGGTTTGGGGAAAATGAAATGAACGGCCCGAAAAGAGATGAGCATTCGTCCATTATTATAGATACTTTCACAACACCATCTTTGTTTCGACCTGATCTACGTCATTATCCAATATGGGGGGATTGGATTGACCCGGCAGGGACTGGGTAGTTTATCCATTATACAATATGATGGAGGATCCATAGTCAAATGGTATAAGTGGGAGATTTTTTGGGGTTAATTATTTGGGAAATCGGTCCTCTTAGGACATAACTTCATCAAATGGTCTCTATCGAGGTTATTCATGGAGCCAGAAACATCCAACATCCATTGTATCGATGATTCATGGACCTGATTTCTAAAGGAAGGCACTCGTTGGATGATTATTTGACCAACAAAACCTAAGGACTCCATTGGTCAGGAGGATGGGAGGTTGGGCTCATCACACCCTTTTAGGTGGAATTTTTCTCCTATTGTAGGACACACTTATAGATTTAAGTCTTGTTCATATGTTCATGAATCCTTGGTTCATTCCAGAAGAGTGTATCCATGGGATAGCACTGGTTTGTAAGATCATCATAGACATAAATGGGTTTGATTCTACAGAGTAAATGATGACTTAATCTATGCAACAAGGTGTTGTGGAGTTTATCGGCATCCTGGGGGAGGGAAGATGGATGGATGTTGGGATCAAACCCATTATATGGTCTTCCTAAATGTCCTCAGGAGAGAAATAAGTGCCCCCATATTTCAATGAACTTAGGGCTTATGCATAGAAGCTTCCCATTTGTGGGGACATGTTTGGGTGAACCCTTTCTGATGGGAACCCTTCTTGAGCTCAAGACTTCAAGAAGGAGTCCTACATATCCTAGTTTGAATAAGAATAAAACATATCATAGTTCAAGATATGTAGATTTGTGGATATTGTAATGATAAATAATATTTAAGCTCACATGATTCATGATCAGTGTGAGAAACTAGATGATGCGATAGATTAAAACAACCAAACACCTTATCTTCCACTAATGGGAGAGGGTGGTCCTACGGCGGAAGAATCCGAGGTGATAGTGGGAGAGGTCATGAAGTAAGAACCCTTTAATGTGGGATGACATTATGGGTCACACGACTCATCTCCTGAAAAGTTAGGGAATTACATCAGTTGGAGTGCCACAAAAAGTGTTGTGGGAAAGAGGAGGAATGTCTCCTCTCATCAGTAGAATAAGAGAATATGATTCCTTTGACTTATCATCATTCATCATTGAATGGAAAAGAATGTAATCACCCTTAATCCCTAGAATGGGGAGATTCATGTCAGCTGTCCATGGTTGGACTCCCGGTTTCCATGGGAATATAGACATAAAAACATCCCTTGATTCTAAAAAATTATTGGGATAGACTTCAAGACTCATCTTACCATGAGAATATAGACTTAAAGGGGTGCGCTGATGCGCTCGATGATCTGATCATACGGGTCTGGTGGCTTTGGGGGAGGCTTTGATGATTATAGGTGACTAGTTCATAGAGGAGCTATGGAGGACTAGACAGTAATGAAGGGGCGAGATTCGAGCCAAAGGGAAGGGCATCTAAAGACGCCAAATTCTACGTATTGTTTTCTCATGTGTGATGGGGGGAGCTCCACATACCATAGGGGTATACGGGTATAAGGTTCATCCGCATACCTATGTAGTACGTGGGCTTGGTCATGGACCACCACACACCAAAGAGGTGCGCGGTCCTGGATGTGGTCCGCCACACTACATTGGGTTCAATCAGCATACTGATGCAGTAGGTGGAACATGGTTTAATCCAAATAGTGATACACCGTGTGGAGCACCATATTGAAGGAGGGTCCTGGAATCTGTCGTTCGTGGGGAGTTCATCAACAAGGAATTTGTGGTTCCTGATGACACCAATTAGGTTTTTATTTTACCAATTATTATTAAGTCCCTTCTTTTTATGGTTCACAGCTGGTTATACATATAGAAACATGGTTCATCATTTGAATTTCATCAATGATTCAAAACCGAAGCCAGAATCTGCTCCGAATTATATCATCCAACCTCCAGGGTCTTCTCATTTCTTTCTTCATATTTCCCTTTCTTCATCCACTTATTATCCTTTTATAGAGCATTGGGGAAAATCATATCTATGAGTAGGCATCTATATTTGTAGAAACCCATGAAGAGGTATCTCGATCCATGAAAGACTCGGTCAACTGTGGTTTGTAAAGGGTGTGATTCGCCGGTCATGGTTCATAGAACCCTCTTGTTTTTCTTTCTACACGAACTACTAAGTTCGCAAGATTTTATTCTCAAACTTTATTCTACTAAAAATATATTTCAGGGGTTCCTAGGTTCAGTGGACATCACACTGTGGGATAGCACCTCAGAGGTTTTTCCATGCACTGGTTGTTCGTGGTTCATGCGTTCTATGAACCCTTCCCGGTGATGGTATCCAGGTCACAAAAAACTCTTTATAAATTCAATTTCATCATGTTTCTTCTGATTTTTGATATTAAATTTTAATCCAGTCGCTTTACTGAACATATAAAAATACTTTATTCCTTATGAAAAGTGGCTGCGAAAATATTTTCGTCGCATTGTGAAGTTTTCTAGACCCTACAATAGGCCATGTGTTTCATCTGCCATTGCATTTCTGATAGATCATTATATATAGAATAGAGCCATAGTAGGTATTTTCTCATGTCTTGGTTTCATAGTTATCACATCATAACATTACTTGTATGACTATATGTTAATTTAGTGATATGTTTCTATGTGGATATGTTTCATAGACACAACTACACCTATTTATATGTATTTCATTCACATCAAATTTATCTCAAAAACAATAAATATCATTTACGAATTGAGGATTCCTACTAGGTCATGTGACTCACCCAAAATTACGTACATGAAATGGGTTTTGATATATGTGGGTAAACCTTTATATTTTCTCTCAGGACTTAGGCTACTTGAGAATAATAGAAATAAATATTATATCATTTTAGATTAATACTATATACTAAACACAATGATAAAATAAAAAAAATCATAAAGGATTATTTTCTATAGAGATAAGATACAAAGAAATATTAATTCATAAATGAAATTAAGGATCTTTGAAAATGTTATTCTTTCATAGTACTTTCCATTAGCATACACTACTTAAAAACATTATTTATAACATGTTTAGAAAAGAAACATAAGAAATGGTGATATAATATACTCAATAATGGTAAACATAGGTGATACTAATCAATGTTCAAAAATGAGCATATGAGTATGAGAACATGATCATAACATAATGTTGTCATACCCAATCACATATGTATCATTAATCATTATTCAAAGAATAATAATTTTTCATAACAAAAGAAAAAGTGATAAGAGTGTGGAATCATCAATAATGAATCACAATCCATTATATCATATCAAAAACATAATAATTTGGGCCATCAATAATCTTACGACGTTGTGAACATGTATAAATAGTATATGGGTTAATTATTAAATAATTGAAATGAAACCAGGTCCTCACATTAACACATGAACCTTAAAACTAGTAAATGAATAAAAAATGTTCATTAAACAAGGTCAACATATAGTGTTGTGCATATGAAACCAGGTTTACACATAACTTTGTTACTCATGATTTATCCATCACCACACAATTCATTAGAGGTATATAAGAAACCCACCCGCCACATAATACTTTCAACATATTCCAAAAGATCATGAAAAAATTAATCAATTTGTTATTTCATAAGGCATGGAAAATAAAATGGTTTACTTCAATACTAGTTATTAATAATTATAATGAATCCATATAATTAATAATTATGTAATCATTTGATAATATTCTCAACGAATCATAAGTATCATTGATTTATTTTTTCATAGATAGAAGTTACAATTAAAATTTCACTGAAACATTTATTGAGGAGAATAAACTTTTTATTTCAAAATCACTTATTTTAAAATATTAAAATTTTCATAATATTAAGGAATTAATTTTCCATGAAAAAAACAATGAAAATGAATCTTTAAAAAAAAATATTTTACCCCAATATTGGAGAATCTATTCTTGTGGAATATGTTAAAATAACGATTTCATCCACACCTTTGTTAAAATGTACCTCATTCAGAAAAAATTGGAATATTATTTTTAAACCAATTATAGAAATTAAATATGGTTAAAAATATTTTCATAAATAATTCTAGAATAATATAAACAATTCTTAAATAATTTTAAATAATATATGGGCATGGATGATAAATTCCATTAATTAAATATAGAATAATGTCTGTTTATCTTCAAAAAAATTCATTTATTTTATGTACCAAAGAGAGAAATATGAAAGTGTTACATGAAAATTATAGGTATAAATAGTCTTTAAGAATGTATATAGGGGCTAAAGGTTAATATATTTATAATTTCCCACCTGGAAAATTTACCAAAGTCAATCTTGAAATGAAACGTGGTTGTAACATAAAACATTGCCTTATTATTAATCCTTCTTACTATGAATTAAAAACTAATGTATAAAAAAATATTTATTAAAAATATATTATAGAAGAAAATTCATATATATCATATAATATATGAATTTTTTCTATAATATATTATTATATTTTTATTAATAATTATATATTAAAATCCATATTCTAGGTGATAACTGTTTCATATTTCATGCATGTTTCGGTTTGAAAATTCGGGTGCTTTAAAATTTGTCATGATTTCAACATCAATAGAATGTTAAAAATGTAATAAGTATAATATTTAATTATAATAAAAACTTTTTTAAAATTTAATAAAATTTTGTGATGAAAAATTAATTACATCGCTTCATGGAGACAAAAATTCATATGTTCACACGAATGATGTTTCCACTTTTCGATGGATGAAATAGAAGACATATAATAAATAATTATCCATTAAAAATTCATTATAATTTCATTAAAATGATATATATTTATTAAATTTATTCTTTATACCTTATAAGAAAAGTGTAAATGTAAAAAATAATCACATAGATTCATGGACGTGAAAGTCCACACATACATATGAGAGACATTATCATTTCACAACGAATGAGAAGGTAAAAATATAAATAGAATATTATAATTAAAAAATAATAATCATGTTAAAAATATCATACGTAGATATTAAATCCATTATAATATCCAATCATTAAGGGATGTATTTGAAAATGAATCATATCGCTATATGAAGGTTGTATTCCACGCAAATGCATGAGCGACCCCGTCATTTTACATTTGATGAAGAATTAGATGAATAAATGTGACATCATCAGAATAAAAACATATAAATATATTATTGATATTTAGTTTATTATATAATCATGTTTTTCATATAATTTAATGTCATATAAGAAGAAAAAAAATGAAAACACCTGGTTAAGAGCTATAACTCTGCTTTAGACAACTTTATATAGCTCACACATTATTCCTTATAAGGTTATAATTTTAATAAAAAAATGAAATATAGATCATTTATATGTATTTTATTAGTTAATTTTTGCCTTTATTTTACAATATATAATTATCATTAAGTGTGAGGGAGAGAGGATTAGTGGTGTCTATTTTTAAGGGAGGGGGAGGGCACACATGAAAGTTTTCAAAAGATTAAAATATATAAATGTATTAATCAATTAAATGGATCCAAAATGACTAATATTAAAAAATAATATGACATTGGGTCAAAATATGATAATAAAATAGGATTTAGATAAGTTTTTAGGTTATTTTAACCCGTATCATTTTATTTTTAATGCATTTAACCAGTTTTAGCAGTTATCATGGTAACAGAATTTTTACCAAAGGCACTGTTAAAAATTTCTAAAAATGAATGTTGGCTCATTAATACATTTATAAGAAATATTCCCATGGAAACAATTTTATCATATAAAATTTATATAATTGGGAGAAATTGATTTAAAAAAATTCTCACAAAAAGGGATTAAAAATGGTTTTCAAGAAAAATGCATTTTTATTTATAATTTTTTCATTCTATAAATATGCATAATATATATTCTATGGAAACTAAATTGAATATTTTTTAAAAAATATTTTAATAATATTTTAATTTCAATAAAATAAAATTCCACTTTTTAAATTCTTGAATGGAAAAGAATGTTTTATATAAAATAGATATTTTAAATATACACATAAAAATTAATCATTTTTAGAAAAATACAATAATTTCACCTGAAGATCATTTTTATTCTATCATTTAAAATATGATATAATATTATAAAAATTAAATATATAAATTTAGAGTAAATTAATTATAATTTTTTCTCAAAAAATGAAATAAAACCATTTTTTGAAGAAAAATGTATTTTTAAGCATAAAATAAACTCACTAAAAATTGAGTGATTAATTTCAAATAAATAATTAGAAATTCTTTTTGAGTATGAATATTATACATATATATTCATAATATTTTTATTCATATTCATACTCTACCAATCCAATGAATAAGACAATTTTTTTTACTATATCATGTTTCTTTTAAACTCGATGATACATGTAAAAAAAGATATCAAATAATTCATGTTTATTTCAATGGAATTATTTTTAATATATTGGGGTGGTATGTTATAATCCCTAAAAATTTATTTTATCCTCTAAATTCTGTCACCCCAATACAAAAAATGAGGATATATGAGCATTATCACATCCTTGGTTTCCCATGTACCTTTCTAGAATTTCTGATTCCTCTAGGGATCATTAACCATGTGAGTTATCCTATTCCATAGATTTTTATCTCTATTATCCAATATTTATAACTTAATTTTTTATAGGAATGATAATTCTCCAAAAATACAAAATCTACGTTTTGTACATATTAGGGATCAAGTTTGAACTTAGGGCACATACATGGAACACATCAAGATCTAAACCGAGGTTTAGTGTAAGCGCTATCTGATAGGAAACCTTCCAAATATAATCAAGAATCTAAAAAATGAAGTTATCTACAAGGATAATCATTACTTTATTTCCATATATCATAAGATTTTTTAAAGGATATACTCATAGGAATACATTTTCACCAGCTTCTAACTGAGGATCTCACTTATAGTGGTAATCATAACTTTCTTAATGTCTCAATGATGCCCCGATGTGTTGCTGAATGAATCTAAAATTTTATTCCATTTACTCTTTAATATTATGTCTTAATATACTTCATTAACCAACTTTATACCAACATGTTGGAGTTATTCACTTTTTTCCATAGAGGGAATCATAAAGTTCCATCTTAATTCTTGAGTGAAAGCTATTTATGTTAGAAAATTATACCAAAGGAAGGCATCGAACCAACCACTATTGAAATACATAGAACATGATCTCAAAAAATACTCTAGGGTTTGAATTTTTCTCTCAAACTGACCATAAACATAGGAATTATATGCAATTCTAATGTTCAACTCCATTTTTAAATCATTTTAATTGTTTATAAATTACATTTTAGGTGAAAATCATATTCCAATATTATATAATAGAATGTTGTACTCCATAAAATCTAACAACTTATTTAACGTATAACCTATCAATATTATCATGAGATAAATCTTCTATGATGGAAGTAAATGTGTTAACCTTGTAAGGAAATCCACTACAAACCAAATGAAAGTATTCCCTTTAGATATATTATAGATTTTTATACAAAATACATGGTAATGTTTTCCCATTTCCATTCATGAATGGGTAATGGTTGCAACGTCCTGCTAGAGTTATGTCTCACAGAATCATGTTTTACTCATACAAGGAATCATGATATATACTTTTCTATATCACATTTCTTGTTATCCCCTCATAAATAATTTTTCATATCTCTATACACCAATGTATTTCTAGGATGATTAGATAATGAGGAACTATGAGATTCATCAAACAAATCCTTAAACAAGTACGGTATTGACATGATATATACTTTGATCATGAAAATTATCATTCCATCATAATCAAAGATTAACTCAAAAATATTTATCACCATCTTATATAGTTCTACATGCTCATTCTATGCCTTATTAAACCTATCATGGTTGAATGGTTAAAAATTTATGTGAGAAAGATATAATTTATCCACTTTACTCGTGATTTTGAAGATCAATATTCTTCAAATCCATAAATATTTCATCACTTAGAATATTTATAATGGATAAATTAGCTTGGTGTTTTTGAATCAAATAACCAACCACCATGTTCTCCATCTCAAGGTTGTAATGTATTGAGAAGTCATAATCCATAATAATCTCGAACCATATTATCTAGAGAATATTCAACTATTTCTAAGTTAATATATTCTTCATGATATTATTATGTATATAAATGATTCAAATTTGACTATAAATATAACACCTTCATATATTGAAAGTAAAAAACACTACTTCCAACTCCAAATCATGAATCAGGTGGGGTTTCATAGGTATTTCCAATTATAAAGAGGAATATGATATCACAATATCATTATAAATGAGGACACATCCCAACAGCTTATTCCATTGAACAATACATATCAGAAAACCTTCTACACTATAGGGTAGTGTAAGAAACAATGTGTTGATCATCCTTTACATTGGATCCTTGAAATTCTCTTAACATTCTTATATCCATGAGCACATAACACCATTTATAGTCAACATATGGAGTGGAATAGATAGTGATGAGAAATATCTCATAAATAATTGGTAGTATCCATAAAAACCTAAAAAACTATAGATTTCAGATATCATGGTTGGTCTAGGACATTTCTCAAAAACTTATATCATTAATAGATACAATGATATACCATCTTTTCATATTATAGGAACCAACATGAATGTTTCTAGAGCCAAAATTTATATTTGGTATGTTTTTTGTACGATTTATCCTTCCTTACGGTCTTTAGTTAAATTATAAACTAATATTCACGTTAATCTGGTCACAAATAATATATAAAAATGTCATCTATAACTACTACCACAATTTGATCGAGGAAATATCTAAAGACCCTTTTCATTAAATCCATAAAAATAGTGGCAAAATTGGTAACTAAAAATGGAATCACAATAAATTTATAATGATAATACCGCACATGAAAGCATGTCTTGGATATCTTTTCTTAATTGAACTACAATTGATGACATCCAGAATAATGTTTAATATTGGAAAAGTATATTCTTCTTTATTATTTATCAAAAAATTCATCATATAAGGTAGATGATACTTTTTGTTATTAGTGATCCATTATTTTAATTATAATAAATATTATAATGTATTATAGTGTCTTAATTCAAAATAAATAAAACAGGTTCGACCCATTGTTGAGAACTGGGCTAGATGAATCCCTTATCTTGATTCTCTTGGAGATTCTTCTTCAATTACTGTAACTCAATTAGGGACCTCACATTTGAAGTCTCTGAAATACGTGTATCACTCTGTATTGGTTCTATTAAAAAATCAACTTCATGATTTTGGGGAAGTCACAAAATGTAATTAGGAAAAAATTATCTCATTCCCACTATATAGGAAATACCATATGATGGAAGTTATTTCTATTAAGAGTATAGGTTCATCATTACACTGATAAATGATCACGTGTCAATAAGCAATTTCACATATAAACATCATTCTTCAAAAATTCATATAGGATCTATAATGAGGGATATAATCCCTGAAAAAATACCCTCAAATACAATTATAGGAAGGATAACAAGATATATAAGAGAAATATTTCCATAAACATCTATCGAAGAGATGATATAGACTCAATATGAAGACATCCTTCCATTAAGAGTTTTAACTGATAACTAAAAATTTAATCATTTAGAGTGTTAATGAAAATAAATTGATAATTTTCATGATATAAATGAATTCATATGACAAATTAAAAATAAGATACTGCAATATTTGAGTGTTCTTATAACCACCTCAACTCAACTATTCATTCTTCAATCTCGTACAAAAACCAAAAGGGTTGTCATGACTATCAAGTATCATTAATCAAATCCATCATCCATATATTAATAAAATAACATTTTCTATTTACTAAATTATGAATCCTTATTTAAACTAATGAAAATTTTATTTCATATCATATAACTATGTATTTTAATAGGTTATCATATATTATATCCACAAAATCGAAAAAATGGTTCATAGTGATAATGTGAATTAACAAATGCATATCCAATAAGACATTCAATCTTGGTATGTAGTATTAGGCCGAAACATCATGCACTAGTGAAAATCGAGTTACTACCCAATTTTATATATTCATAGTTCTTAACCATAGGTTCATTTGATTCCCAACCAATACCACTTTCCATTATCTTGGAATGTATGTATTTTCTATGAAAACAAACAATATATACTTTACCATAACTATAAAATGTTATATAATACATAAAATGATCCATAATATTTTCCATAATCTTATCTAAAAATAATATCTAAAAATAACTAAACCCTTTTCTAATACTAAATAAGGTGTCCTAGGAATAACATATAAAAATAATAGATCATTTTAGATGAATATTCAGAACATAACACAAATATACATAACACAAAACCAAATATCTATAGTTTTTTAGAGACTAGAAACATATAAATATTATTTAATAAAGTATCATCAATATATCACGGAAATTTATTTTATCATAGTATTTTCATTATACATACTATTATTGAAACCATTCTTGAAGACATAGGTAAAATGAAAACACAAGAAAAGATGAGCTCGTATTTTCGGTAAAGGCAAACAAATGAGATAAAATTTAATGATCACAAATGAGTATTTTGTTAGGAGAACATGATCATAGCAAAAGAAATTTATAACCAATCAAATATATATCTTTAATCATGATCCATGATATAACACATTGTAATAATAAAATAAAAAATTCAAAAGTTTAAAGAATCATCAATAATCAATCATGATCCATTATAGCATATCATAAACATAGGAATGTGGAAAGAGAATAATATTATAACACTATGAACATGTATAAATGGTTTTATGTTCACTCATAATGTTAAGGACATTAAATCCAATCCTCACATAAAACATCTTTACATGAAAAAACATGCACACATAAACCCATGTGAATAAAACTAGGTCCGCAAATAATATTATGAAAATAAAATTAGGCTCACATATAATGGGTAGGTGGTATGAGTGAATGTTGTGTGTAGTTCATGCCCAAGGAGGATCATTCCTACTATTAATCTTACCAACTGACTAAAAGGACTGGGAACTGAATGTATTTCTCATGATCAAAGTGTCCCTAATTTTTGGGACAAAAATTCCAATAGAAGGAAATGTTATTTTGGGGAAGAGTCAAGTGATGTGAGATCCTTCCAACTCTCAACCAATAATGCTGATGAATGAGATGGTTTAAGACATCATAGACTAAGGAGAAATAAATGAAAAAAAGAAACAAGAATTTGGGTAGTTTCATTGCGACCAAGTGGATAAAATCCAAAGGTGTTAAGGATTACTATCATGTACCCAATCCAATAATCAAAAGTTCATCAAAAAATGTAAGTTCCAAAGAGATAGATCTTGATACCAAAAATAACTAATATGAAAAAAATAATGGTATTATCCTACAGAGTGAAAGGAAACTGGATGAAAGAGTTTACTTCAAGGTTTAAGAAAAGGTTGTAGGAATAGTGGAAAATAATCTCGAATGCAGTGGGGATCTATATATGTTATTTATTTTAAT
Organism: Viscum album; assembly: GCA_963277665.1. Classification (NCBI taxonomy): domain Eukaryota; kingdom Viridiplantae; phylum Streptophyta; class Magnoliopsida; order Santalales; family Viscaceae; genus Viscum; species Viscum album. Next base: position 2,121,123,344 of record OY728163.1, read on the forward strand.
TGAAAGACTATTTTTGATCTAACAACCCCTCAAATTGTTTTTTTCTTACTTGTATGTTAACTAGGAGGATGAAAATATTTTTCAAACATTGGATCATATGGTTGTCTTGTACTGGGAAGCCAATTTGGAAATTAAGGAAAAATCCAAAGGATTGGGAGATTACCCTTCATTAATAGGATGAAATGAAGGAGTAGGCCTTGTAGATTAATGATTATCTTGAAGTGGATGATAGGATGAATGAAATAATGATCCTAGTGGATATAAACAAGTGCAATTCACATGGATCAACAAGAAAGATCATATTCTAATAAGTGGCTTCAACGAATGGAATATAAACATGGAGGAGTTTATACAAACATGAGACAAGATAGATTTTCATTTTTAAGACCTTATAAAAGAAAAAAAATAAACTTAGGTAAATTCCCCTCATTGGAAATTATATTAGGATAGTACATCAAATGGATTCAGGTTTTCTTATAATTATTTTTATATTTGTTATGTTGTTTGAGTTTTTTGGATGAAAACATTGTGTTTTTATCACTTTTCCATTAAAAGTTATTTTTTTTAATTTAACTTTTATTCAGCTTCACACAAAATATTGTTATCCCATGAGTTATCAATCTTTACCCAACCTATTGGAGGGATATAAAAGAACCGCCCATCACATAATCCATTCATATATATTCCACAAGATCATGAAAATATTTTTCATTTAATCATAAAATATCCAATGAAAAAATATAATGTGTTTCATAAATATCAATTCATCATAATCAAAATCCATCTAGAAAATAAATAAATATTGAATCATTATATCATATCCCCATAGAATAATAAGTAATATCATTTTAGGATGACATAGATCAAAATACCTTTAAAAGATCGTGGGAACATTTTTGAGGAAATAGTAATTTTATTTTGATATAGGTCGTATAAAATATAAAAATTTCAAGATTATTAATAAAAAAAATCATTGAAAATAACATTGTAAAATAGTAAAAGCAGCTTCAATTTAAGGTGTTATCATAAAGGTATAGAATCATTTCATTTAATATATGTTAAAACAAATACCTTATTTACAAAACTGGTACAAAGTTACTCATTCATAAAATAAAAAGATGCACATTTCTAAACCTTTTATGTAATTTAAAAGGAATTTAATAATTAATTTAACAAACAATTTTATTAGAGGAAAAAAATTCATTAAAACATTTTTAAAATGATATAGTCATTGATAAAAAAATCCATCAACCAAAGAGAAAATAAGCTCAGATTTTTATAAAAACATTTCCTATGTCATATTATATATAAAAGAAAGAAAAAATATACTACTAAATGAGAATTACATCAATAACCATAGGAGAATAAAATAATTACTGTTTAAATGAAAAGAACTATATAATTTTCCATAATGTAAATTTATCATAGACAATCCAAAAAAGAAATGAGATAATAACATAAATGGCTACCTCTTGTTTATGCCACCTAATATTGATTTAAAACTCATATATAAAAAATATATATTTATTATAAATAAATTATAGTACCATAATAATATATATTATACCATATAATATTTATTATAAAATCTAATCAACCATTTATTAATAATTCCATATTAAAATCACTATTTAACATGGTAACTGTTTTGTTTTATCATGCATATTTCAATTTAGAAGTTCCAATAATATTACATTGATCATCCTTTAATCATATATATAATTTCATTAAATTTATAACTATCATATATAATCATTATATACACTTTTATAACAATTCATATAATTTTTTGATGAAAATTGAATTACATCACTTCATGGAGATGGTAATCCATACGTACACACAAGTGATATTTTCAATTTTAGATTGGTGGAATGAAAGAATTTTAAGAAATAAATTAACTTAAAAGAATAATTTTTATTTAATAAAAAAAATATAAATGAATTAAATCTATTTTTATTACCATTCATGTAAATATGAAATCAAAAAATGAATCACATCTCTCTGTGGATGTGGTAATCCACACATATGTATGAGTGATGTTGTCATTTCACAAGAAATGGGAACGTAATAAGGATGATCATATAATAAATTTGAATAATAATAATTATATCATAATTATAATAAATTAAGTTAAATCTATCAAAATAAATATTCAAAAAATATGCTGATGGAAAATAAATAGTATCCAATGTTGCAACACTATTCAATGTAAGGGAGAAAAGTTATAATTTCATTTCACATTTTATAGAGAAATAGATGAATAATTGTTGATCCATAATCATAAAAAATTTATTTTATTAGGTTCATTAATTATATTATATCATCATGGTTATCATATAATTTAATGAGTTATAATAAAAAATAAAATGAAAGCACCAAGGTAAGATCCATACCTCTTTTTTTGAAAATAACATTTGGGTTGTTCCTTATGCATTATAATGTTGGTATTATGATTAGAAAAATAACTCTAGATCATGAGATGGTATTTTTGGGTGTATTTGGGTAGTTATTGGGTGATGTAGAAGGTTCATGAAGTTTAAGGAAGAGAAGGGACATGTTTTTCTTTTATAAGGGAGGAATATTGTACACATAAAATCTTCAGAAAATTAAAAATATATAAATTGAATTCTTAAAACAATGGATAAAAAATTACTCGTATAAAAATATAATATAATTTAGGGTATATATATGACCATAAAATATGATTGAGACAAGATTTTAGGTCATTTTAGCCCATATCAATTCACAAGGAATAATAAATGAATGTGAACCAATTATAATTTTTGAATTAATTATTTAAAATATTTTTCTATTATATAATATTCAATTTATATAGGTTTCTAAAAATAATATTAAAAATTCCCTTAAAAAGAGATGATAAATAGTTTTACCAGAAAATTTATTTTATGATTTAAATTTTTTAAAAAAAATTAAGCACAATGATAATTACATTTAAATTAATTGGATTATATATAAACAATATAATAATTATTTTTAAATCCAATTTAATTAAAAATATTATATTAAAAATATTCAAGGGAAAAATTAATTTTTAATAAAATTTTTATTTTTCATTATTCTCGGAAAAATTTATCTTTTTAGAAAAAATAGTAAAATTTGGAATTAATATAATTTTATATAATGATTTATAAAATTATATCATATTTTATAAAATAAAATTTGATAAATTGGTAGAAATGTATTATAATATTTTCTCATAGAAATTAATAAAATCAATTTTGAAAGAGAAAGTAGTTTTGAAGCATTAATCATTAGTGCTTAATTCCTAAGTAATAGTTGTTGAATTTGTATTGTGTATGAATAATATATATATATATATCATAATGTGGTTAATAAAATTCATCACACTAATCCAATGACTAAGTTATAGAGGTATATTATATTACATTTCTTTATGATTCATGGTTTCATGTGATGAATGAAATAAAATACATAATGTTTATTTATAATGGAAAATACATTTGAAATATTTGGGTGTTTTAAGGAAACATCTATCACATGGAGATAAACCTATAGTACTATTCTGGAAGGTCATTGAGGCCAATTTCTATATAAGTTTGGAATGGGAATTGGGCTATATGCTAGTGTGTTTTATTTTTAGTTATTGTTGACAATATACTTACCATTGTTCCATTTTATATATGATTCATATAATTCCATATTTTTCTAATAATATAATTTTATGTATTTTTTCATTATATATATATATATATATATTTATTTTAGTCCATGAGGGACTATGTGGATCACTATTTTTTGTCTACAGGGAAGTGGGAAGTAGATAATATTAAAGGGACTTTCAACATTTTCAATAGATACAGGCATGGCCCTCAGGACTTATTTTAGAGGGAATAATCTTCCCATGAATAGGCTAGTCCTTCTATTCCTAGTAAAAACCATTGTAATATAGGGAGGAATTATTGAGGTTATGTAGGGACCCTATCTTGACCACCATTCAAGATGTCTATGATGGGTTATTATTATATGGTTTATAGAAGTGATGGTTTAAAGGATCGTCTGAAAAATATATTTATAAGAGAGACCCTTTAGAAAGTGGCTCCAATATAGGTCCTTCATTAAGGGAACTACTTGATATTCCCTTCATAAAGGGGGTCTATTTTAGTCCCATTATGAATTGATTAATGTGTAAATCCCAGTGATGTATTTTTGTGGCAGGAGTGTCATCACAACGGTATTCCAAAATGTTATTTCCCATTCACATATGATTAAATTCAGATAGTATATGGGGATTATCTTTGAATATTAAAAAAAATGAAACACATAAAAATGATGTTATTTTTCCCTTGGAGTGCATTATATTAGAGGATAGTTCTTTTTTTGTGACCTTATCAATGTTTTTTCTGGGTATTTATAGGAAACACTTGGTATGCAACTTTTTTGAATAAATGATAGTGGGTGGGTTACATGTTTTTCTTTGGAAAATATTTTAGGGACATTAAAATTATAGGTATTGTGACTTTTCATATTTTATATTTATATAATCATGCCTAATAAATGTAGGGTACATTACAGAAGAGAATAAATTTTTCTTTTTCTAGAAATTTGTTTAGTGTTTTACGTCTTGGCAGGTACCATAATGTCAGGTGATTTGGACTTGTGGGAATTTCCAACTGAATTTGAGCTTTTTATTTGGTGGATCATAAATATTACAATTTGAGAGTCATAATTTAATTAAGGTAGTCAAAATACATATTTTTTTACTTGTTTTATATGGCTAGATGTGTCTAAGAAGTTCAAATGAGTTGTGGGAGTTTCGGGCTTTGAGAACTCAATTTTGGGAAAGAACTAATTTTAGCACATGGTTGGGAATGTTTTGACAATATAGGGTCCCAAATTATGTGTTCTATTTAGTATAGGGTCACTATTTTTTGATACCATGTGGTCCCTAGGAGAATTAGTGTGTGTTACTATAGTGGGATGGAGATGAGAAAACATTATACACATGTCCTATCAAACTGTCCGCCAATCCAAGAGAGGTAGCACCACCTAGGTAATGATGATGCATAATTAGGCACAAATTTGGGAAAAATATTTAGTAAAACCATGATCCCTTTAAATTTTGGGTTAATTGACTATTTTTTTCAACTTTTAAAACACTCTCCCATATTTTCTCTTTCCTTTAATACTAAAATATCCCATCATGGGAGATCGTTCTTTGTCTCTCCTCCACGGATTCAATAGATATCCTCTATTATTACTCAAAATCTACCATCATAAGCTGCATTGGAGTTCCCTTAGTAAGACTATGATTCCTCTTTCCCCTTTCCTTTATTTATATTTATGTATCCATGAGAGTTCTTTTCCCCTATTTTTAAGAAATTTGTATATTCATTCTGTTCATCTCATTTTAGCTATCAAATCCTAATGTTGGATAAGTGATGCAACCAAGGAATAAAGTTTAGGGTCTTATTTTTCCCCCTTACAATTTCATTAGTTATATAATATTTACTTTATTATAGAAATTATACCTTTAATGTATTACTTAAAAAAATTACGGTTCTATAAAATAAATACTCACAGAAGGCCCATGATATTCATTAAACCCCTTATCATGGTTGGAGGATAAAAACCTAATGGAGAACTGCCAAATAAAGTTGTATTGATTAATTTTTTTAGGGACTATTGTTGCACAAATTACCAGGCCACACTTATGGGTGTGCTGAGTATTAATTTCGTAGAATAATGCCTTATATAAATTTAATGAATAATTATACTGTTAAATCTCGTTCTATGCACCTAATTATCATATTTTATATGACATGAATAAATTAATGAACGTGATGAATCTTATTATGGCATGTATGATTACATTTCCCTCTTTACCTATTATAATTGGATTGATGATTAAATGTATCATGATGATTTTTTTTCTAAAAAGGGAAGTTCCCACAGACTTCTTGAAATTTTATAAATATAAGGGTATAGTTGCATAGTGTGAATTATAAAGTACCATGGATATTACTCATGTCTTGTGTTTTATTATTAAATTATTTGTAACAACTTATAAGATGAATACATGGGTGATTCTATGGTTCCTTATACCTAATTATTTGGATGGGACTAGAGACTAACTAAATTATATTATGTGATGAGCGATACCTGATTTCCACATATGAAATGAATTTGATGAGAACTGAGGTTATGTGAATTATATGAAATCATAAGTGACACATGGGCTCCTTAGATGTAAATTTGTTGATGAGATCAGATGTTAAATTATTTTATTACACCTTGTCTAATACCTAAATTACTTATACAAAATTCCATGGATGGGACAATATAGAAACTGAATTATATTAAGACTTTGGTGACACATTGGTTCTTGATACAAATTTCCTTCGATGGTATCATTTGTTAAATTGAATCAAAATTTAATAGATCCATATTTATACTTTTTTAAATTTCTAAATCTCAAATCCATGGAACTTTTAGAACCATATATTATCCTTATGTCAATGACTTGGTATTTCCCCTCGGTTCCTCACTTGTGCATGAATATCACAACATTTATATGTTTAAATTTTTTCATATATATATATATACATGTTGGAATGTTCATAAACACTCTAGATTAGGAATTAGTAGGTATGGTCGACTGGGTTTCTTTTTTGGAATTAGACCATGACTCTATTACAATTATTATACACTACAATTCTATATTTTTTATATACCAATACACTAATTTATTTTATGATCACTAATTGTACTACATTTGAATCTATTGGGGGTGGACTACTGAGTATATCTCACATCTTCTTTAGGCTGTCATTTGGTACATGGATAGAGCTCAATATTTCATGTTAGTTTGAGACTGTGATTATTTGTTATTTTCATTATAGACTACGTCTGGACACAAGAGATTCAGAGTAGCAGCTGAGCATGTTCTTAAGCATCATTCCATAGCTATGTCTTTCATTTATTTATCCATTTTTTAGTCTATAACTAATTAGTTTATTTTATAAAATATTTAATGTCTCTATTTATGTCAAAGTGTGTTCATGCTTATATATTTATTTAGATATGGTTTTATTATCATTTATATCTAATTTCCAAATATTATTATATTCTGCTTATTTTTTTAGTTTTTCTTCAGAAACTCCTTTTTACTAATCTAACGGGTATTTTATTTTAATTATACTACCTTTAGACCCTCACTAATAGTCATAAGACTCTAGAATATGTTGAGGTGCGATTGAGGCCATGTCAAAAACTGGATTACGGTACTATTTCAGTGGATCCTATGTTAGGACATGATAAATTGGTATCATAGATTTATTATTTCATTTAATCTAAAATTTTGGGTTGGTAGAGAGGAGTCTAGTAACATGTTTGAAAATGTTAAATATATTTTGATTAGGAATGATCAAATCATGCATGGGGGGAAGATCAAATTTTTGGGATGAGATTAATTTTCATACTGTTTGTTATTACAATTGTTCTATTATTCACCTTGATTTATTTTTGTATTTTCCACTACATAATTATATCTATATATTTTTACCCTTGTCATGATATGGAAAAGAATTTTTCTTCATGAATTATTACAAGCATGTATATATTCATATTCTCGGAATATTCCATGCAATATAATTTTCATTTATTGACCGTTGGATCCTTGTTAGATGTGCCTAACATGATTCGTTATCATGTCTATCTTCAAACATTATTTGGTTATTATATATAATGTTTCCCTATATAGAAATATCATATGATTATTTTCCATTCTTATCTGTACACCATGCTCGTGTGATTATATATAATTCTCAAATGTATACCTTGCTTAGGTTATTGTTCTATTATTTTTTCAATGATTACTATAATTTTTTCCCTATTCTAATTATGATATATGGTCAGTTAAATAATGTGTCTTCGTCAACCTAACCAGTGTTTTCTCAATGATATTGATGGTGGAACCCTATTTTACTAAATGGTTTTTGCATGTTTAAGCCGTTGAAAATTAGATGTATGTAATGAAATATTAATGGTTACCATTAAATGGTTTCCAAATACAATATATAAATAATACATGCCCATATAAATTGGAAATTATGACCCCTAAAATTTTACCATTATACATAGGCTTTTCATATTCTGATACTGGAGGTAAAATCCTGATTTTAGCTATCTAAAATGTAGATATACCCTATAAAGGCAAGTACATTTATAACTTGGGAATGATAACATGTCTAACTAAACCGCGGTGTGTGTATATATAATTTTTTAAATGTGATCTATATCATGGGAATGCATAAACATAAGATAAAATGAACAACTAGACACAACTAGGTTAGTAGGGGCGTGTTTCTTATGAGATACACCCATTAAAGATGTATTAAATATTGAATGAAATAAATATCATGGGTTGCATTAAAATGATATTCCAATTGTAATTTATAAAGTGTTGAATATATGTATTGGGAATGGATGACCATGTAATTGAACCTAAGGTGGCTTAACATGACCCTAGTAATTCATCTATATTCACATATGTGTTGGTATTAAACCCATGGGGGTATATTCATGATAAATATGGCATGGTTATTTAATGTTTTAGTATCCACTTATATGATATTATATATAAATACATGATGTAATATTAAGGAACAAATCCCCTTAATTAAGATTTTAATTTAATTTTATTTTGAAATTTATTGAGGAATCACTTTAGTTAATTAAAATCATAGTTAAACCCCCCACATTGTTTTCCTATATAGATTGTGAGTGAATTTTCCTTTAACAAATCCATATTTTGGAAAGCAGGGATAAATAAATGATTAAAATTTTATTATAAGATAATTTTCATAATGCTTGATGGTGTATGTTAAACAATGATCTTATTATTGTTTGAATAGGAAATCAGTTCATGATATCCATTATATATGAAATTATTTTAATTTTTTAATAAATGAACATTGATTAAATTCCATAAAATGTAACCTTTTTTATGTGTTTATAGAATAGAAACTCATTTAAGGGTAATCTTTAGTTTTTCCTTGTGAGATGCTTAAAATGGGAATGTGATCATTCCACTTAGATCTTGGGTGGAAATAATTGTTATTTATAGAACCCATAGGAAAAAAAGAATATTTTATTGACATTTTTGGAATGAATCAAATTTAAAGGTAATTAATTATGTTAAAATGGTAGTTTATCCATTACAATATCACCATTAAAGATGAAAATATCCAGTAGAGTTTCGAGATAAGTTTCAGAGAATGATAAGTGGTTTCAATTATATCACTTCATCCATGTATAACACTTAGTGTATAAGATAAAACCCCCTGTGAAAATGATGGTTTTATGTAACAATGAAATTTTAGGGGGTATTAACATATATGGATACCCAGTTAGTGTAATATTATTTAAATTTTACATTGAAATTGTGATCCTTTAGGAAGCACTCCCTTTTGAGGATTCTTGGAAAGGATTAGGTCCTAGAAGGCCAATACATGGTAGGGAATTCCATTACACCTAATTTTATAGCTTACGACCCTGATAGATCAATTTTATTTTTTTACATTCCTTCAGTATTACCTATTTTAAAGAGAGTTACAGTTTCATTATATTCTCTATGATAAAATCCATCAAGTGGGATGTGGTACCTGTGTTAGTGATCTTTTGGATAAGTTTACAGACCTAGATGCATTCATGTTTTACTAAGATTCTAATTAGTCACCATTCTATTTGTTAGAGGGAAACCCATGAGAAATGTTGGCCTATGAATTATTTTTTACATAATGAAAATGAGCTTGGTTTTATGATCCTGTCAAAACCAATTCATATAAGGTTATTTTGATTTTTTTTATAGGCATGGTGATTCCTGGGTTTTAAAGAAAACACTTACGGTGATTGAATATCCAAAAATGGATTAAATGGTAATTAACATTCGGGTTCCTAGACCTTTTGACCTATGTTTTCAATGTAGACTCTTTAAAAAGAAATATAATTTGGGGGATTATTTGATAAATCATTTCATTGGTATGTGATTAATTTTTAAGACGATCCCTAAAGGTGATCCAAGAATATTTAGATATAGATGTCCTATATAGCATGAACATCTTGACATTCTTGATGGATAACCCATAGAAGCATGACTCATGTCTCGAACTAGGTGGTAAAAGATAATACACTCACTGTGACTAAAATGTCTATCTGCATCATTTGAATATATTAATAGTTTATAATTGATAATTTATGACTGGATGGGTGAGAGATACAGACTTATAATTTTTGGGAATTGATACTTGTAGGACTGTTGGACTATATATTTGGGGTAAACTAAATTATGTTTCCTACAATATAGAATAATTTTGAAATAAATAGGGTGATATTATTTTTTTTACGCAAGGGAGGACAGTGACATGCATCATTGGGGGACATGATTTCTTATGTTGTTAAAGAAAAATATATCCTTGTTTTATTTGATCACTGCTTTAAGGAATTTATAAATTCATATTGATAAAATATTAGTGTTATTATAGTATATTAATGATTTTTCCATATATCTTGACATTTTACTGTACACACTGAAGAGAGTTATCTAAATATTGAGCTAAATAACCAAATAGCTTTTATGAGATGATGGAAGAACTCCATGGGAGTTATTCTCATGGTGTGGTTTAAAATAAGCTTTATGGTTCATAGTTTAAAAGTGGACCTTTAAGGGTTGTGACACTTATTTTATCTTGAAATTGAAAAAATATATAGTAACTATTCTCAATGTGTGGGACCAAGTGATGGGTGACGTTTACGCTAGCACTCAAGATGAGAAGGTTTTAATCCATGCTAGCTATTATATCTGGTAATGGGAAATAGTAATCAGGAAATCATTTTGTTGTGGATAAACAAATATGATTCTAAGGTGGGGAGTGGGACATCAATTAATTGTGGATGACCCTCATGTTAGATGTTCCATATGATCTTGAGTCTAGTTGTTGTATGATCATTTTGTATCTCATGTTCCACTTAATTAATTAAATTACATTTGGATAGAATCCTTGATAAATTATATTTATGAGTTTGATTAGAGCTTCTATTGAAATCCATATGTATACGTCATGATCGGAGTATCTTATAAGGATCCATTGATGATGGATCTGGATAATAACAATTTTGATTCTATAACATGATATTATTTTCAATAGGATACGGTTAAGTTAGGAGACATCATTAAAAGTCATGTACATGATTCGACAAGTGTACTTGAAATAATATCAGTATTCATTGGGATAAGGATTCAAGATCTAGTTTTTGTGACATGACTGTTGTAGGAGACAATAATTTTTTAAATAGATGACTGAAGGTAGTTCAAGATTAATTCTCTCAAATTGTTAGATTTAGTTGGTGAGGAATTTCATTAGCCACGCCATTGGTATGAGACTAGTTAAACATTAAGGGTTGGCTAGGGATTTTCAAGGAAAAATAGAATGGCCAAGCTATGTTGAGATTATTGTAATTTGACCATGCATTGAAATTGATAAACATGATGGGATTTTCATTTTTAAGGATGTTATTAAATCGGAAATTTTGATGTGGAATCACTATGACTCGAAATTGGCCATGAGAAATATAAATCTTCTAGTGGGGAGAACCATAGGATGGTTCATCAAAGTGATTATGATATTATCTTTTCTCGAGTAATGAAAGATCATGTAAGAACAATCTTAGTGTTTCAATGGTTGTTATGATAATTTTATCGAGTCTTACGGATTTAGAGCTGTATGTTTAATGTTATTCTTGGAGGTGTGTGGGAGTTTGGAAATAAAACACGACTGTTTTAATGAAAATTCAGGAGTTGAGTAGGTGATGTTTTGTTTTTATTATTCCTCAATGATTGATGGAGATGATTATTTCTATGTTTTAGAGGTTTTAAGGTCTCGTGTGTTGGACTGGTTATAATTTCCATATTATTATGATATTTTTTCTTGGTGGATTACAAAAATTAAAATTTAAGTTTCAAAATGGAATTTCACGATTGAGACCACATAATATTGTTATTTTGTGATGATATTTAGGTATCTAGAGGTGTCTTGGATGTTTTGATGAGTTATTTGATCATTGGGATATGAGAACTCAGTTTGAGGAGAAAACAGTTTCAGGTGCACTGTTGGAACCCAAATGGATAAAAATGCCTCTGAAATTGTGCAGTCTTTATATTTGGGGAAATATTTTGTAGAAACTATGTTGCACTTCGGGGAAACTATCTGGGTTTCATCAATGGGATAGAGAGAAGCCTCATGGGTTACATAATGTTTGTCAAAATTTTCTTCTATCCCACATGGGTAGTACCACATAGGCAATGGTGGAATATTATTAGAAGCAAAATTTTGAAAACCATGCAGCCATACCATTCTCCTTTTTTGTAAAGACCCCAGAATATCATACAAAAATATTACATATTAATATATTATTTATAATTAAATAACATAACAATACATTCTAGAAGTATTTTTGTTTACTAAATTTGGAAATTTGGACACATAAAAACCAATCCTTAAGTGAGATACAACATCTCCAAATATGTTTTTCATTACTATATCCCTTATTAGACATATCATACACAATACCATTCATTAATAACCTATAGAATAGAAATATAAGAATGGGTGATATAATATTCTCATTAAGGGTATATAAGGGATATACAAAAACCTAACATGAGATTAAGGGTATGAGAATATGATCATAACATTTGAAAACCATATCGTGCATTAGAAAGATCATAATTTTGATTTATGGTATTAATATTGTCATAAGACATGAATCATAAGTAAATAAAATAACCTTAACCAGGAAAACATAACATTGGATTAATACACTGATTTTTCGCATACACATATGAATAAACCATCATTTCCTTATTAGCTAAAGACCATTTAATGAGCTATCATAGTGGAAGGGTTCACTCGCAAAACCATTATAATAGTCATGGTTCACTCATATGACTATCATAGTGGAAAAATTTCCTTTCTTAAAGTGGGTTAACTCACTCTTCTGGTCGTCTTTATCCTAATATATATCAATATTTATCTAATTCATTATTAGGAGACATAGGTCCCAACCATCTTTTTTTAAAGTAATAACCATCCTTGTTTATGATGTAATCATCATTTCTGGTTATAATCAAACCAAAATCACATAATTAAAATCATATATATAAGGGGAACCAGATAATAGAACATTCATTATATTATATCCCATAAAAGGAAATGGGCTTCATGAAAATTTTGTCATAACATAACCTATAGAATAAAAATAGATTTTAAAATCATTTCATCTATTGAAATAACAATAACCTATGAAAGAGGAAGCGAGATTCATAAGTATTTTATCATTGTATAACATGTGTAAGAGAAATAGGTTTAATAAACATATTTTCATCACAAAAAAAATTTATCTAGAGAAAAAAAATATGAATTTTATCCTTGGACCATAACCCTATTAATGAATAATTAGCATCGAATGATGTCATTTTAGATGGAAAATGTTTTTGAAAGATCACTTGAAACATTTCATGAATAAAATAGGATTTCAAATTTGAAAAAAATTAAAAAAAATCAATTGGAAAACCCATTTCTTTACAAATAAATATGGAAACATATAAAATGAATATTTACAAACTATTTAAAAAATTTACTCCGGAAAATATTGTTTTTGTAATGAAAATATATTTGTAATTCTCAAAATGCATAAAATATTTAGAAAATAATCTTATTGGAAAATAAACATTAAATCCTATAATTTGTTCATTAAAATAAAGATTTGGTAAAGGCATCTTAATATATCGTTTATGTTTCATAGATAAAATATGTAATCCTTTCACATTTTTGGTTAATGGAAAATGATCCTTATTTTTAAAATGACATGTATATTCATTTTAAAATTTTCTATAAAAATTAATACATGTGTAAAAATTTCTTAAATAAATTATTTTGATAATGTAAAAAAATAATTTAAAAATATATTTAGAAAACATGGATATTAAATAACAAATGTTTTTTGATTGAAATAATAAATAAGATCAGTTAACATCAAAAATATTCTTTTTAAACATTGACTACATAAAGAGAGGAAAATGAAGGGAAAATATTAATTCTCATATCATGAATAGAGGGGAAGAAAAATCATTTGTTTTTTGAGATATGTGTCATAAGGTCTCATCATCAAAAGAATAAACATAAACAATATGGATAAATAGTGAGATTGTACCATACAACTATTACTACATTGGTAAAACTGAATCATAAGTTGTTGGGACCACTTTTGTAATTGAGTTGTATTTTTTTTAATGAGGTCAATAAATGTCAATGATGGTTAAAGACACTCTCCTAAGTGAAATGGAGAATGGAAATCAGATGATTGATGCACTGATCTTGAATGTTCAAAAAACTGGTATCATGCATGATACATCATTTACAACATTGAAGTAGAAACCTTTTTAGGATTATTGAAGTACATTGGATTTGATAATTCAAAAAGTAAAGGAGGAAGAAGTTGGTTGATGAAGGGACTTGGACATTAGGGTGGCCATTCATGAGGTTGGGCTTTTGTTTAATGATGGCCAATATTTTTTTTTGTATAATCAGTTTTATAACAAGAATTTATTATGTGGACCACTTAAAAAATGCGGCCAACCCATGAGTTAGTTATCCCAGCTTCAACCTGAGGAACATGCAGGACCACATGGGGTCGACCATGTCATTGGGGTCTCCAAAGAAGAGACAACCCGCAATAGGCACATGGGGGATGTGTTTAATCCATAGGGTGTGCCTTGTGGGTGCTAGGTGCATGCCCGAGGAGGCAGAGTGGGCACTAAGAGCACACCCACAAAGAACCGGTGCAATACAGCACCAGAGGGTGGGAGGAGAATAATGAACCAATGCCAAGGGGAATTTATTGATAATCCACTCTTCTCCATCATGTCCCTTTTGATGTGGGACTACATTTTAATAATGTATATGTAATATCAGCTACTCATCTCATCCTACATCTTAGTCATCCGTCTGATCAGGGGCGACATTTTATCATCCAAATCTATGTCTCTCAGCTGACCTCGTGCCGCATGCATTTGAACCAGGTCTGTCTGATCCTCCAAAAAATTTGAACCATCTGTGTCATCATCTTCAACCTCCAGTACTTACCAGTGCTGTTGTATCTCACCGAAGATGATGGATGATAAATTCCGAACCACCATGCCTTATTATTTTGACACCATGAGGATTGTTAAATCGAACCGAGACCATGCTTTCCATCTATGTCTTGCGTGAATGTGATATCTCAAGGAAGAAGGTTCTACCGAGGAGAAAAATGTTTCCGAGGCCATGTGGGTTCTTGCATGATTTTAAAATGAGGTACACTCAAATATAAAATGAATGAATGCGATACAGTAGAATCCTATGTTTGAAAAGGAAACACACCAAGGATCTCCTCATATCATCACTCGTGGGTTTGATTATTTCAAAACACCAAATATCCAGAGAAATAAAAGCTGTGATCTCGATGAAATATCACATGTATATTGAACATATAAGAGGTTCTACCCTCACCAATAAAAAGAGGAGTCTGAGGTCGATGAACTTTTCTTCTCCCTCATTTCCGAGAGCTCATGTTTTCAAAAAAAAGTTCATCTCAACGCATCAATTATTGAAGATAAAGCATAGCACTGTGAGTCTTAAAGGATCCGTGAAGAAGAGATCCCACAATCCTTTCACATGTGCTATGCATCCTCTAATATATTCACAAAGAACTACTTCCAGAAACACATGATTGGGTTTTCAATGGTTTGATGTGCTTTGCAAAGGCAGAACAACCATAAACCAGTTGTTGAGTATTTAACCTTACAATGTGCTTTGTGATGTCAAGCACACTTTGTGCAATGAGAAACCACACATTATCTTCATGAATGAGAATCCCCATGTCCATTTTGGATTTACAAAAAAGGCGAGAACACCCTCTTGTTTTAATTCTTGTTTTTTATTATTTATAGGGGTTCGTGTATAAGAGAAGGGAAGTACACATTTCAAGAACTTATGTTGATGGTTTGTAGAAATCCAGTGCCCATGAGTTATTGGTTAAATTATAAGCTCGGAAAAAAAAAGAGTTTCACCCATTCAGGTTTGAAGATAAATAACACACCTAAAGAAACACCCTTACTAAGTACAACATGAAGAAAAAAAAGTAAGGGGAATAAGAGGCCGAGTGTCCATTTTTTTAAATAACCATATCAATTATGGGTTTTCACACAAAAAGAAAAATAGGAGAGTACATGCATATATACATACACATTCATACATGAAGACAAATAAATAAAAAAACCAAAATAACTATGTGCACATGTGTAAATAAGAAGTAGAAAGAAAGGGAAGATAAGTTTCAACAAATAAGCAATATGCATGATCACATTCATTCATGAAGAAGAGAGAACAATTGATTCTGATGATGACAAGTGAACCGATCATCATTGCCTGAATAATTACATTGGTGTATTTGATTCTATCCAAGAAGAGAGAATAATTTCTAGTGCAGTTGGTTGTTGCACTAGATAAGAATAGAGAAGAAGTTCTACTGTAGTTGGTTTGTTACCTATAGAATAAGAGAGGAGAAGAATAATGCAGTTGGTTGATACACTAAGAATAAGAAAAAATAAGGTATAATTGATTTCCTACTGCATTGCATGTAATAAAGTAAAGAGAGCTAAAGAAGATCAAGAGCACAAACTTCCTTTTGAAGAATGAAGATGACTGTCCTGGATGGCACTATAAATAACAAGAAACTGTAAGGAAATATCAAATTTGTTGTAATTAGGAAGATGATTATCTCCCTTACCCCTCCAGGTGTAGGGAGCCACACAGACTAGAGAATTGTTTTCCTAGTCGATCCATTGTAACAAAATATCACATTATAGTGGAGAATCCTTGCTTTGGTTATTCCCATACATGGAAAAGACGTAGTTTCTCTGATTGAGTGGTGAACCTTGTAGAAATATCATGTGCATATTTTTACTGCATTTTATTATTTCATGTATTAGGGAAAAGAGAATAGAATAATCAAGATCCTAATAGGTCAAGAGATATAGGGACAGAAATATGGAATTGTTTTAAAAAGTCCTCAACACCAATTCACCCCCCCTTTCAGACAAAGACAACGATTAACAAGAAAAATAAGGAGAAGAGAATATTGAGAATAAGTCCCTCTTATCTAAATAAAAGGAAGCATCTGGTTCTCCATATCTGGTTGAAATTAAAGAATCACCAGACATAGAATGTAATGAGAATGTGGCTCAAGTCCCCACCAGGAATATGGAAAACCTTCCTACCTCAACTAATCATGTTTTATGTGTTAGTACATTTTAAAATTATTCTCATGATGAAAAATCTAGCACTAGTGGTGATGATAAATCAAAAACATCTCATGAAATATTATTTGACATATTAAGAATGATTCTTCACGGTATTCCTAAATAAAGTACATTCCTAGTTTGTGGAGTATTTCAATGCATGTGGGAAAATATCAATTAGTTGGAATAAGAAACTAGTGTTTTGGAGTAAGTCTTAAAAAAATAGTTGAATGTTTAAATCTCTCCAGACAGGTTGGAGCATTTGAAGCAACATATAGGGGATTAAAAGTATATTCTTCATTGTGGCTCAAAGATGTTGAAGAAAAAGATGAATTCAACAAGACTACAGAATAGAAGATCCATGCACTAAAATATGAGTTAAAAAAGAACAATGAATTCAAGGAGGTATATTTCGACGAGGTCTCCAAGAAGAACAAAGAAAATGACAATATGTGACAAAAAAAGTAAAATTTCATGAAGAAGAAGTTTAAAGATTAAAGAAGGATTATTGAAGAGAAGATGAAAATGATTGAAGACTAGGAAGTCATCCTAAATATGAGATGTATAGAATTGGAAGCTGAGTTGACCAATCTTGAGAAAACACATATAGAGTCTCCATAAAAGAAGAAAACATTTGCTGCTAGTTTTCAATGATCATTGGTGGATTCTACTATCAAAATTCCTCTAATATGTGATAAGAAGATCACGGATTCACACATTTATCTATCACAAGATGTTTATAAAGTAAATGTACCATCCATACCAAATTTTTCTAATGTCTCAAAAACTACCTCTACAAAATGTAAAGGTTGGAAGGAAAATTATAAACCATTATGGATGAATAAAATTGGGAAGAAAAAGAAAAACATTGATAGGGTGTAAAGGGGAATGAGTGTGGAAGATATCTCCCCATAGAAAGAAAACCATACTATGAAGAAGATCCAGAAACCTGATGAAGAAGTTGGAAAAAAAGTCAAGGTTTGTTGGAAATTATCTTATATGTAAAAGCACATAGAAATAACCTCTCATGAGAGATAAATCCAGATAAAAAAAATCCACATATCCAGAAGCAGATGTATACTACAAACATATTTATAATTTTAGATAACATGTGTGATGTATGAAATAAGAGTGGTCAGAGGAATGGTGCATGTTCATTTCAAAAGGTACCCAAAGGTGAAAAGAAAAGAAGATCACAAAAGCTGACCAAAAAAGGGAAACATGAGAAGTCCTTGGAATCTATGTCTATAAAGGTGAACATTGGTGCATCCAAAAGAAATAATAAGAATGATGACACTCTGAAGAATCCATGTTGAAGATCCGATCATGATGCCTTGGTTCTTAATGACATATTGGTGGTTTGGCCAAAATATTTGGAAATAATGAGGAAAATGGAATATGAGAAGGCTAAGTCTAGTGCTAAAAACAAAAAGAAGATTCAACAAAAATGAAAATAAATTATTTGTGTGAGGTGCAACAAGGCTGGTCACACTATTTGAAGATGATTTGAATTTACTCCAGCCCAATAAGATTTCCCCAAAAAAGATGAATGTTTCACTAGGAAATTCAATTACATTAAAATATCTTAAATAATGAAGACTCACACACAATGTAATGGAATATGTATTGAGATTTACAAATACACAGTCACCATTGAAGATTAGTTGTGAAGGTGTTATGATTGGAGCATCTGGGTAGAGAAAATCATCTCAACCTTGTTGTTCACATTGATGAAGCAAGGATGATCCACCTCATTCCCTTAAATATTTGTGTATTTTATTTTTTTCTTATCATACAAGGAAATTAAGGTGAGGTAATATATCAGAGAGAGAACCTGAGATTCCATGATGATAAGTGTTCCCTTGAGGGGGAGACACACAAAGAAGATACCAAAGTCATTATCTCAATCTGTATCAACATCAGTTGGTATAAAATTCAAAAACTCTGATGATTTTATGAAGATATTTTCATTAGAAAAGGTATTTCATTCCTCAATATCTCATCATTGGTTGCTCAAAATAAATAATATTTTTCAAATGGGGAGTAACTAATTTACTCAGTGAAATAATAAGAATAGATGTTTTCTATGGTCACTTATCCTATGTATTACACCTGAATGGTTTTTATCCATTTTATGAAGTGAGTGCTAGAGTTTCAGGTTTATTATTTCATCTCACAATTTTTATCCTAAGCCTGGAATGAAAGTGGAATCCCAGGTAAGTAATGTTTATGATTTCTCATCTCATGAGGTGTCATATTCAGTGGGTAATGGAAAGATTTGTTGTCTATATCAAATCCTCTTGTTTTCTACACTGAGAATTACTCAAGTAGACTTAGAGTGAGATGATTGATGGAACAATGCTTATGTATGAAATGATAAAATCTCGACTATAAACTTTTTATTTCTTTTAAATAAGGGGGAGATAAGTGAAATGAATTTTTAGGAGAGATAAAAAAACAAAGACACACATTAACACATTCATTTAGTAGAAAAACATTGGGCATTTCGAAAAAATACAAAGGGGATATTGATGGGACCACATTAGTAATCAAGCTAGATTTTTTGTAAATGAGTTCAATTAAATTAAATGATTGATATAGACACTCTCCTAAGTGAAATGGTCAATGGAAATCATAATTATGATGCACTGACCTTGAACGTTCATAGAACATGTATCATGTGTGATACAATGTATTCAACATTGAAGTAAAAATATTTTAAGAATTATTGATGTAACTTGGATTTGATAATTCTAGAAGTAAATAAGGAAGAAGTATGTTGAAGAGGAGACTTGGACATTAGGCTGGCCATGCATGAGGTTGATGTTGTGTTTAATGAAGGCCAAGATTTTTTTTTATACTCGTTTTCATACCATGTATTTTGTATGTGTCCCCCATAAAACATGGAGCCTTCCCATGAGATAGCTACACCAGCCTCAACCCGAGGCTCATGTGGGACCATAAGGGGTTAGCCATGCCCAAGGGGAAGACAAGTCAGAGCCAACCCAAAAGAGGCTCATGGGGGCAATGTATAATCATTAGGGAGTGCATAGTGGGCTCTGGGTGCGCACCTGAGGAGGAAGAGTGGGCGCTAAGATCATTCTTGTAGAGAACCAGTGTGGGGAAGCACTAGAGGTGGGATTGGAGAATTATGAACTGATGCTGAGGGGATTTGATTAATAAACTATTCCTCTCCTGCTTGTTCATTTTAATGTGGGAAAAAAAATTAATAACATGGATGTAATCTCAGCTGCTCATCTCATCCCGTATCTTGGTCGACTGCCTGATCATCCGTGGCATTATATCATCCAAATATTCATCATTCATCTAATTTCGCACCACATGTGTTTGAACCTGGGCCATCAGGTCCTCCTACAGATTTAAACTAGCCAGGTTGTCATCTTCAACCCCAATAACTTACCAGCGCCACTGTATCTCGCCATAGATGATGGATGATCATGTTTGTAACACCAAGACTTATTATTTTGATAGCACGAGGATCACTAGATCGAACTGGTAATATCCATTCAATCTACTTCTTGCATGCATGCAATATATTAAGGAAGAAGGTTCGGTTGAGGAAAATAATTTTTTTGGGGCCATGTGGGTTCGTGCATGATTTAAAAACGAGGTACATCGAAATCTCAAATTCATGCACGTGATAAGGGAGATGTCTATGTTTGAAAAGGAAACACCCCAAAGATATCATAATATCTTCACCCTTGTGTTTGAATATTTTAAAACACCAAATATCCTGAGCATTCAATTGTATGATCTCAATGGCATATTATGTGGATCTTAAATAAAGAAGAGGTGCTCTCCTCCCCTATAAAAGGAAGAGTCGATGCTCGAAGATTTATGCTACTCCCTTATTCCAGAGAGGTCGTGTTTTTGAAAAATATAGGATCTCTTTGCATTAATTCACGAATAGCAAGCATATCACTGTGAGTCTTCAGGGCTTTGTGAAAAATAGACCCCACAAGCATTTTTCAGGTGTTACGCACCCCCAAATATATTCGTGATGAACTGGTTCCCACAACACGTGATTGGTTCCTCAAACCTTCGTTGTTCTTTCCGAAGTTCGAACAACCGTGAAATAGTGGTTGAGTCTTTAGCCTCCCACCATGCTTCGTGAAGTCAAGAAAAATCTATGCAAATCCGAACCACACATTATATGTGTGAAGAAGAAGACCCGTGTCCATTCTGGTTTCATGAATAAAGGTGAGAACACCCTCCGGTTTTCATGCTTGTATTCTACTGTTTACTGGAGTTTATTTATAAGATAAGGGAAGTATGCGTGCATGTACTCATGTTAATGGTTTGAATAAAGCTCGAGGCCTTGAGTATTTGGTTGAAGAAGAAGCTCACATGAAGATAGGGTTTCACCCATTCGTGTTTGAAGATAAATAAAACACCTAAAGAAACAACCTAACCAAGTGCAAGAGGAATAGAGAAAAAAAAGAAGAGGAAGAGGCTGACTGTGTGTGTGTTTAAAGAACCATACCACTTTATGGTTTTCACGCTAGAAGCAAAATAGGAGAGTTCATTATTTCATGAATTCACATGAATATGTGAAGACACATAAATAAAAGAACCAAAATAACTATGTGCACATGTATAATGAAAAAGTTGAAAGAAATGGAAGATAAGGTTCAATCAATATGCTATCTAAATGATCAAATGCATTCATGAACAAGTGATAAGAAATGATTTAGATGATTCCAAGTGAACCGATCTTCAATGCAGGAATAATCAAATTGATGTATGTTATTATAGGAAAAAGAGAGAGGAAATTCTAGTGCAGTTGGTTGTTGCACTAGAAAAGTAGAGTAAAGAAGTTCTAGTGCAGTTGGTTGTTACACTAGAGAATAAGATAGGAGAAGAATAATTCAGTTGGTTATTGCACTAAAAATAATAAAAAAGAAGGGAGAATTACTTGACGACTCCTTTGAAAGTAATCATGTGATGATCACAAAAGAAGAACAAGAGCAGAACATACCTTTTGAAGAAGGAAGATGGCTGTCTTATATGGCAGTATAAAGAACCAGCAAGTGTAAGGGCATATCATACTTGTTGAAAGTTAGTAGAGGATTATCTCTATTTCCCATCCATGTGTAGGGAGACACATATACTAGAGGATTGTTTTCTTAGTCGATCCACTATAACAACATGTCACATTATAGTGGGTAATCCATACACTGGTCATTCCCATGCATGGAAAGGATGCAGTTTCTCTTTTTGAGTGGTGATCCTTGTAAAAATATCGTGTGCATGTTTTTACTAATTTATATTATTGAAAGTGACAAGGAAAAGAGAATAGGATAATCAAGACCCTAACAGGTCAAGATGTATAGGTATAGAATGATTGAATTGGTTTAAAAAGTCCTTAACTCTGATTCACCCATATCTCATTGTTAGGTTTATCCCAAACTGGTCCTCCCAAAAGCCATATGAAATAATAAAATTAAATGAAGCTTAAAATATCTATAGAATAAATATATTCACGAAATTACATGCCAAAGGGGCTTTATATACACGTCATAAAAGAAGATATGGCCATAACATGACATATGTCTCAAAGAAGATAACAAGAGACAAAAAGCACTTATCATTATTGTAATATTTTGAATCATAATCCATAATGAATCATAATACTAAATTAAACATTAAGTATCATGAAAATAAAAATATTCCAAATATTAAATTTCAAAGGGGAAGTATATACCCAACTGAAAAGAAACTACTATTGAATTTCTATATGTCTCAATGATATAAAAGAGACACTAAAAATCCGTTTTCCACTTTAGTAATCCTTTTAATCGCAAGACCCTATAATGAATAAAAGAAAATTAAACAATAAGTATAATTAAAATAAGGACATTAATGATATAGAATTTTAAATTTGAAATATATAAACTACACAAAATAAACGAGGAATGAATTTCATATGTTTCCTAGAAATAAAATAGGGACTATAAATCCCTTACCATAAGTCTTGAGTTCTTTCATACACAATAAAACCATGCATGTAACATATATAAGTTTCTTATACATATATTATAGAACCATATATATGTATATATCATTCATTAAAATATTTACTTAGGACCTTTTATTACCTGTTTACTAATATGTCTTTTTAATGTAATGTTTCTGATAATAACAATTTTTGTGTATTTTTTTATTTTCTATCTAGTTACACTGATCATGGTTCTATGATATCCATAATTTTAAAAACGATATTAATATCATATATATTTAGTACTTGTTTATTTATCATATTCTAAAATTTTAGAGACATAAAATTTAATATACCATACATGGAGATGGTAGGCCATACATATAGATGAAAGTAGTTTCCATTTTATTGATGGAATAAAAAAAGGTAAATAATAAAATTCTAATATAGATTCATTTTGATTTAAAATATATCCCATATTTTTATTTAAGCCTACAATTTTTACCTTCAATGTAAAATGTATGAGAAAAATGAATCACATCGATTTTTGAAGTGGTAGTCCACCATACACTACTACCAAAATGGGAAAGGGAAGCACCCCCTTATATCCGTGCTATGAAAAACCATTGATAAAGGTTACCCTTTATCAGCGCCAAAATTTTAGCACTGATACAGGGTAACCTTTATCAGTTCTAAGCAAGCGCTAATAAAATGACCCTTTATCAGTGCAAGAAAAGCGCTGATAAAGAATCCCTGTATCAGTGCTAAAATTTTAGCACTGATACAGGAAGGATTTATCTGGGCTTTTGTAGCGCTGAAAAAGAGAACCATTATGAGCGCAAAAAAATCACTGATAAAGGATACCTTTATCAACGCTAAAATGTTAGCGCTGAAAAAGGTAGTATTTATCAGGGCTTTTCTAGCGCTGGTAAAACCTTCATCCATTTTCTTATAAACTCGGTCGCATAGTGCCCTCGTTTTATCACGACCTAAAGCTCTCGCAGTACTGGAACCCTGCGACTCCCCTCTGCCACACACCGAGTTCGCATTTCCAGACCTCCTTCTCCCTCACTTCTCATTTCCGGACCTCCTCCACCCGCTGAGTTTACGTTGCCGGACCTCCGCCGCCCTCGAGCTTCGGTTTGCCGGACCTCCACCACCCGTAACGCCCTCGAGCTTCAGTTTACTGCACCTCCCTTTTAGGCATGTTTTCCAAATCATTTTTTAATATTGTTCTCCTCTCCCATCAAACATAACCATATTTTGATTTTTCATGATAGATTTAATGGATATTTGAGATTGTGATGGTTGTAGGCTAGACGATTCATCATTTTCTAGAAACCTACGGATGTTTTAGGTTATTTCCATTTAAAATCCCTTATGTTTCCTTCCATTGTTGTCTTATTTGGGTGGGTGTTCAAGACCATTAAGGTGGTTATTATTCCTTATTGTCCCCTGATTCAAAACTTCCTGGTTAGAGCTCAATTGTGATGTGTTGGGTGGTCTATCTTTTAAGAGATTAGTTTTCCATATTTGTGAAAAAACCTTTTTATATGATCTATTTATGGTTGTACATATATATGATTTTGGTGTGTACTCAAATGACTAGGATTATGAAGTCTCTTGATGGACCAGGAACTGGGATGTTATGGTGTCTACTTCAACGAGATCGTCGATGGGTGACACTCTATAGTGGGAATTCAAGGTTTCCATAGAGTACTTGATTGAGAAATAAATCATTTGTAGTTTTTTATTTTCATGTTGTTGGTTGAATCATTTATGGATATTGATTTTTTTATTTCATTTTGATTCATTGGTATTTTTTGGGTGTACATTTCCTTAGGTTTCGAAATATTCTCTTAGTGGTTCTTCATGGTTTGTGGTTGTAGTGTCTTATTTGGGTGAATGGATGTGTTCTTAGTATAGTTCCATCTTATGTCCCACCATTTTAGTGAAAATTTAAATGGTTGGGTGACCTATGCTAGGTCTCTGGACATTATTTGGATTTTCTCTCTTCATAGTGATGTATACGTGTCATTTGGAGATGTATGATGTTCTTGGAGGATATATATTAAGGGTTCTTGGGAATATTGGTTAACTGTTCAATTTAATTTTTTCTTCATTGTGGTCCTCTATTTGGTGAATGTTCCTATATTTTGTGAATTGTCCACACAATATTTATTGTGCGGAATTTATTTTTGTCTCAACATTTTCTATCCTTCGTACTAGAATATTTATTCGGATAAAAGGGGAATGATGGGGAAAATTGTAACATCTCAGTATCTCTTTCATCAAAGCAATTATCTTTGAGTTTTTTTGGGTTCTTGAGGGTGTCATAGGTTGTCCCAGACTATCATTGAGGGTGTGGATGTGAACATGTAGGTTATAAAGCTTCATGTGGTCCACCGAATGGCCGGTGAGGGTAATTTTCTATGAAATGGGATTCAAAATGGATTTAAAAAAATTCTATAGCCATCAGATAGCTGGTGGTTCTGTAGTGACTAGCTAGTGGGATAACATATGTTTATAACATTTATACTATAACCACTGTCTAGCTGGTGAGGGACACTATCTAGCCAATGGTGTCATTGTATATGAAAAAGCATCGAGGTAGTAGGGTAATTGCACCCCCAGACCCCAATTTATTTATTTTACCTTCTCCCTCTAGTTCAAATAAACCCACACATGCCTTGGGAGCCCCTTTGGATAGTTTGTCTCTTCTATCCTCATCACTTGGTGGATTGAACTTTCATTCAAAATGGTGATCCTCTTTTGGTATTTATTTCTTTTCTTGAACATCAATCTCTATCCATCACTTGATTCATTATTCCTGGGGGACATGGAAGCCTTGGTATTTACTAGAACAATAATTTTTATGGGGAATTATGGTTATATTATCTCTTTTACCTTTTATTGAGATTTCTTTTATTTGATTCATTGTGTTTTGATCCCAAATATTCCAAGTGGTTGTTTCTATACAATATCTTCTTTTTGGGATTCATGTGTTTCATGAATTAATATTTTATCCATTTTAAGTTTGTTAGACATGTTTTGTTGAATTTTAAGGACAAAATAACCCTATTAATAAAAATAATATATGTAATGTATGGTATCTTGTTGTGAAATAACCTTTTTCTTCGAAATAAATTAGGTTTCCTTCTACCGTCGGTGGATTTGATATTATAAATGAAAATCATGGTGTAATATAAAGTTAAATTGATTATTTAGATAAAATTCCAAATGGTTTGGAATGTGTTTGTTTATTTAAATTTTTTTGGGAATGATTTCCAAAATAAATAAAAATTTCTTGTTTTTAAATGGTTTATGGTATTGGTATTTTAAAAAATTTAGGGGGATTGATTGTCCATTTGAACTTAATAACTTCGATCCCGGCTACCATCAATTGTTTGTTGGGGGTGAATTTAATGTAATTTCCAACCCAAAGGAAATAAAATGTAGAATCCCATTCCAGAGGAAGTGTAACACCCCAAGCTTTCACGATACGCTTCTCTTTCAATAATGCAATAGCTTGCATTGTACGAAAGTTCAAGATTCTTACACACCACGACCAATCAAAGTAGTAGTTATGAATAGTAATACCCACCTTTTGAAATTGTATAAATTTTATATTTAAAAATGGACTTCATTTTTGTATTCCGAATATCGAAATTGGCCTATGTTGAATTTTTGGTATTTTTCTGAGAACTTCCGATTTTTTATGAATATTGGAAAATACTTAAAACCAAATTTTTTAATCAAAATAATTTATAGTGATAAATTATAATATTTAGTGGTTTTAATGTATAATTAGAATATATTTTTACATATTTATCCAATGGTGTTCATTATAATTAATTTCACTTTGAAATTGGACATAAACAATTGTCAATCTTTTGATATATATCGTTTCTTAAAAACACGCAATTTGTTGTGACAACGAGAATTAGTTATAAAATTAATTAATTCAACTTATATCTTTGGAATTTTTTTAAAAAGGCATCATTTCTGAATTCGGAATATCAACTATAGCTTAGGGTGAAATTTTGGCATTGTTCTGAAAAACTTCAATTTTTGATGAATAGTGAAACCACTAAGTGGTAGTAAAAAAACTGATTTTTCGTTTAAATGAAAAATTACCACTTTTGTGATTTTATTTTCAAAAATACGACATACACGGTTGTCATTAGGATGTAAAATGTTGTTCAATAGGATTAAAATAATTTTTGATGAATAGTAACTTTTAAGTTTAATTAATCACGATTAAAGGTAATTAGTGTAATTTAAGGTAACGATAATGTTATAATAATATGAAATGACCTTTACACTTGTCCTACCCCTATTGGATGAGTAATGGCAGACCAAGAAAGTCCATGGGTCAACTTGGGGACCCCATGGAGCCACTTTGGTAGGAAAATGACATTAAAAACTTTTTATTGAATGTTAAAATTAAAATGTCACAAACATGAGTTGTTTTACTAAAAAAATTATTAAATGGGGTTATACAAGTCATATTTTTGACTATAAATATTCATTAGAAAGAAAAAAATATTTCATACATCATGATATATTTTTTATAATTTTTAGACATTAAATAAATTAAATTATTAATGACACCATGATGATGCAGCGATTACCTCATTAATTAACGATTTAAATAAAATAAAACGATAATGTAAAATCTAAGACTTAAACTTGTCAAAAACATATTGTATGAGTATATTTCAAACCCTTATCAACTTATACTTTAAATATATAAGTGTGGGATCTTTAAAATCCAAAACTCATTATATAATATAGTAACATTTCATGACTTTCCAAGAGTGCCCCTCCTCTCCTCTTATAAAAGGCCCCCACCACTACCACCTTATTCACACCATCAAAGCCTTTTGGCTCGACCAAACTCTTACCAAATACTCTCTAAACTTCCCTATATTACTCCTAGAAGCCTCACTTGGGAAAAATTCTTTCCAAGGAAGCCTTTGGATTAAATCAAAAAGAGTTACCCGATTTTAAAGGTAGTGTTTTCTATTGTGTTCTTATGTTTTATTTTGCTTATCCAACCCCCTAATCTATTTTTATTCATTTATTTTGTAACAACAACTGTATCCTCAATATACTAGTATGTTGTTATGATATTTATTTTATTTACACTTACACACACCTTCGTCTAATGGTTAAAGAACATACTGTTTCTGTGGGTGGCGAAATACTGCCTCACGAAACGATGATTGTTCAATATTCTTTTAACACCTCTAATGGTAGAAATTTTGATGAAACTATTTTCATATATGATATATATATTATGTTTATGTTTTACTTATGATTCTTTATTTCTCACTTATGGAAAACCTCTACGATTTCCATTATGGGTAAACATGATATTTTCATTTTTGGAAGTGCGGACTACCGCCCCCTCAAAGTGATTTGAATCGTTAATTCCATATGTGGGATGTATAAAGGATGGAGTAAATGGTATTATAAATTATATTATACTGTAATTATATTATATCTTTATATAATTGTGATTTTGATTCCATTAAAAACGAAATAGAAATGAAAGTAGCATTCATGAGTACGTACGGCTTAGCGTCTCCATGAACGGTGCCTTTCATTTATCAGCTCTAAATGTTATGTAATATTATAAATGAATGTATATACTGGATATATATGATATATATGATATCTAAATCATGAATATAATTCTGGATATAATGGATATTCTACCACATAAACAACATGTAATTATGATAAGTTTATTGTTGACTCAAGTACCAAAGATCGACAAAACGACCGTTACTAACTTAAATGACTACATAATTTTCGTAACATTGTAATAAGTGATATAAAAGGGATAATGAACTTGAAAAATTTTCTTAAGCAAGTAGATATTAACTCTATTTTATTATTCAGGAGGTTAAAGAATGGTCAAGTCAAGTCATACACGAGGTAAGGAAACTTCTTAACTCAATTTATATTCTTTGGGTTAATCTACTACTTTAAAATTATGTCATGATATTATTTCGTCCTATATTGTATTTGCACTTTATTTATGTTTACTCATAGTGAATACACCTAATATATATATTTTATTTTAAAAAAATATCTTTGTAAGGGACTTCGTCTCAATCTCCTTTCATTGAGGCATACTTTGTTTTATACACAACTTACTTTTATATGGTGTATAAACCCCTTTGAATATTACTTTTATTCAAAAGGAATATTTTTATACGAAGCATTTTTACTAAACGACAAAACGAATTTTTTTTCTTACGTATGCGGAGACAATGAATTCTCTGCCGCCGTGACTATTATTTGAGTTCCGGCTTCCTCTATAATCCATAACTCTTTTTTAAAAAGAAAAATAATTACCATGTTTTACTTTTCTTTTATTTTGGTATTGAAAATGGTTTTTGATAAAGTTTTTATTATATCAATGTGTTGTATTGATATATTGTGATTGAAGTGTTGAAATTTTATGTTTCCTTTATGCATGTTTTATGTGATACAATTATGTTATGGTTTATGATATGTTTAAACCTGTTCATATGAGGAATGCATTGGACTTAATAAGTGACGGGTGGAGCCCTCTATAGCTCCTCGATGCATCGGTAGGTCTTATGAGACAAACTAGTGTCTTGGAATGAGGCCTTGACAAAATCTTATTTGTAGACAAGGCACGAGGCCTTGGCTACGTGGTTATGATAGTCTGGAATTATGCATTATATCATTATGAAAGTGGTTATTGATATTGCATGTGATTATTCGACTAGTAGAATATCCATGTGAGTAAGTAAATGGCATTATTTAATTTTATTTTTGCCATATTATGCTGAAGTTAAAATTTAAAAAGGGTTTTGTTTTAGTTATACATTTCCTTAAATGTTAATGTTTCTTTATGAAAGCTTCTGCAATATTGTTATCCTTACTGAGCATCTGATCTCACCCCTTTCAGTGTTTTAATATTTTCCAGGATGTGAAGAAGTATTTTATGAATGACCTGCAGAGATAGTCATAAGAGGATATGAGTGTGGAATATGGAGACTTTGTTATTGTAGTTTTTCACTTTATGATGTAATGTAACATTTATGAATTATCAAGTTTTCCAAGGCTACTAATCTAATTGGTCTTTCGAGACTTGATCTTTTGTGATCATGCCAATGTTACACAATAATGCACTCACTTTGGGTAACTGGGGTCGGGTTGTTACAGTTGGTATCAGAGGCAGTTTAGTACTAACCATGGAAGCTAGATTTAGATAAACTCTGATTAGAGCAGATAGATCTAAGATAAAATTTGAGGATTAGTATAGAATAACTTCCTAGAATTTTGATATTATAGAGATTTTGTGAGTTTTCTGAGCAATACACACCTGTCTGGATACGAGCAGGTAGAGACAGCTCTGGCACAGATGTACCTAGGTGTAAAACCCGAAAAAACCGCTTTGAGCTAGACTCGAATGGGAACTGGTGCACGACAACGGTCCTTCCTGCACTCTTGGTTACGACACTCTCGGGGGATAATCTTAGTATAATTCTAATTTTATTTACAAAAAATTATGAAGGGTTTATGAGTGTGTACTTCCTTAAAGGAAACATATTTGTGATTATGGATTATATCCATAAATATTTCAATTTATGTTAAGTGTTTTTCAAGTTTGGAATTATGTATTTTGATTCATAATCTAAACTAGTTTAAGCCATTGTTTAGAAATGGTGCCTAGTGGGAGGAATGGATACCGTATCAATGCATGAACTCCGTGTTGGGATTGCCCTCCTACTCAACATAATTATTGTGGAGCTGGAGGTACAACTGGTGCTGATCAACTTATCACCATACTTGGACAAGTCACTCAGGTTATGAATAGTGACCTTACTCGTATGGAGCACCCTGATCCGCAACGTGGAGGATCAATGTTAGACCGATTCATGAGGCAACAACCACCAAAATTTAATGTGGGTACAAATCCATTAGTAGATGATCAATGGATAAACTCCTTAGAGAAAATATTCCTTGCCTTGGGGAGTAGGGAAAGGGAGAAGGTTGTCATGGCAGTTTACCACCTCACTGGAGATGCCGATCAATGGTGGTCTCTGATTCAAAACACAAAGGAAGATGAATAAGTATCAAGTATGGAATGGAGGGATTTTAAGTAAATTTTCTTAGAAAAATACTTTCCACATGACCATCGAGCAGATATAGAATGGAAATTTCTGAGTCTAAGGCAGAAGGAGGATGAGAATGTCGCAAAGTATGAGGCTAACTTTACAAGGTTAGTGACGCATGCTGCACATTATATACGTAACCCAAAAAGTAATATTGATCATTTATTTGATGGGTTAAAACCATTTCTTCATCAAGATTTAGTATCACAATCTTTCTCAACATATGAAGATATAGCCTCGTGTGCTATCAAGACAGAAAAAGAATTCTCTAAGTCTTATGACAACAAAGTAAAGCAAGAGAAGAAGAGAACGATGGAACAAGAGGTAGATAAAGGAAAAAATGGAAAGAAGGATTTTCCATTATGCGATAATTTTTGGAAGAATCACCCTGGTACTTGCCTAAAGGGAACGGGAGTTTGTTACAAATGTGGAGAAAAAGGTCACCAGGCTCGTGATTGTACGGGAAAGAAAGAGGCTATCAATGTTGAATGCTACAATTGTAGGGAAATGGCGCATTAAGAAAATGAATGTCCTAAGCGTCAGAGAAACCTACCTCAGAAAATGCCAAGGGATCAAGGACAATCTTATGCTGTTACTACAGTTGAAGTGGAATAATTAATGTATTGGTGCTTTTGGACTCAAGGATTATATTCTGGTTATAAGAATAATGTGATATATATAAGGATTGTACTGCAATACTTGTTGTTTTCATTAAGGTTTTAATATGATGAATTTAATCATATTTTTAGTATGTGACAATAAGAGAAACATTACTTTGTTTAGGGAATCTAATGTTACAATTGATTTTGAAATTTAGAGACCTTTTAGAGAAAGTCTGGACAGAGGTATTTTGGATAACTATATAGGTTGGAATGGATTAACTTGAACCTTGGATTTTATTTTTTAAGGTTAAAACATTTTGATGATTATTTTTGGAATATTTTAATACTATAGTTTTAGTAAAAGGACAACCTGCAGGTTGGGGGATAACCCGTCGCGTCGGAAAAAGCTGCAGGAATCGAACCCACAACCATAGTGCGACATGCCTTTATTACCTACCACTAGCCTACAGGAAGTCCCTGGTTATTACAAAATAGTTTTCCTAATCTAAATGGTATGTGGTAATATTCGTAACCTTATACAATTAGGATAAATAGAATATTTTTGAGTTCTGTTACCATTTGGAGTCAAAGATGGGTTCATGATAAAAATTTATTAAAGAATGAAATCCTACATGACAAGTATGTATATTTCCTTATGTTCTTAGAAAATATCCTAAATAAATTCCTCAACTTTATAAATGTTATCTTAAAACAAAAACGTTGTTGGTTAACTTTTCCAACTGGGGATTCAATGACCGTTTAACCAATTACAAGTTTGGGATTCTCTTGTGGTTAACTTTCTCCTAATCCTATTTTCTACAACTCTCCATCAGACCATGATGGTTTGTTTCTCCTATATATCCATATTTTCATAGAATCCTAGTATCGGCTATCTCGGGTGACCTTTGTACTTGTCTTTCTTTCTTTTAATGTTATATTCTTATTAACCCTATTTCCGAAGTGGGTTTTCCACAAAGGTATTTTCCATTTTCAACCTTTTATTTTCGAATAACATTTTCAAATTGTGAGGACGCAATTTATTGAATGAGGGGAGAATGTAACACCCCAAGCTTTCACTATACGCTTCTCTTTCAATAATGCAATAGCTTGCTTTGTACGCAAGTTCAAGCTTCTAACACACTGTGACCAATCAAAGTAGTCGTTATGAATAGTAATACCCACCTTTTGAAATTATATAAATTTTATATTTCAAAATGGACTTAATTTTTGTATTCGTAATATCGAAATTGGCCTATGTTGAATTTTTGGTATTTTTCTAAGAACTTCCAATTTTTTATGAATAGTGAAAAATACTTAAAAACAACTTTTTAAATCAAAATAATTTATAGTGATAAATTATAATATTGGGTGGTTTTAAAGTAGAATTAGAATATATATTTACCATTTTATCCAATGGTGTTCATTAGAATTAATCTCACTTTGAAATTGGACATAAACAATTGTCAATCTTTTGATATATATTGTTTCTTAACAACACGCTATTTGTTGTGACAGCAGGAATTAGTTATAAAATTAATTAATGAAACATATATGTTTGTAATTTTGTAAAATAGACATCATTTTTGAATTTATAATATCAATTATATCTTAGGGTGAAATTTTGGCATTGTTCTGAAAAATTTCAATTTTTGATGAATAATGAAACCACTAAGTGGTAGCTAAAAAACTGATTTTTTGTTTAAATGAAACATTACCAATTCTGTGATTTGATTTTAAAAAATCCGACATACATGGTTGTCATTGAGAAGTAAATTATTTTTCAATAGTATTAAAATAATTTTTTGGTGAATAGTAAATTTTAAATTTAATTAATCGCGATTAAAGGTAATTAGTGTAATTTAAGGTAAAGATAATGTTATCATAATATGAAATGACCTTTTCACTTGTCCTACCCCTATTTTATGAGTCATTTCCGACCAAGAAAATCCATGGGTCAACTTGGGGACCCCATGGAGCCACTTTGGTAGGAAAATGACATTAATAACGTTTTATTTAATGTTAAAATAAAAATGTCACAAACATGAGTTGTTTTATTAAAACAATTTTTAAATGGGGTTTTACAAGTCATATTTTTGACTATAAATATTCATTATAAAGCTAAAACTATTTCCTACATCATGATATATTTTTTATAATTTTTAGAGATTAAATAAATTAAATTATTTATGACACCATGATGATTCAACGATTACCTCATTAATTAACGGTTTAAATAAAATAAAAAGATAGTGTAAAATCTAGGACGTAAACTTGTGAAAAACCTATTGGATGAGTATATTTCGAACCCTTATCACAATATCCTCTAAATATATAAGTGTGGGACCTTTAAAATCTGAAACTCATTATATAATGAAGTAACATTTTATGACTTTCCAAGAGTGCCCCTCCTCTCCTCTTATAAAAGGCCCCCACCACTACCACCTTATTCACACCATCGAAGCCTTTTGGATCGGACAACCTCTGCCCAAATACTCTCTAAAATTCCCTCTCTTACTCTTAGAATCCTCACTTTGGGAAGAATTCTTCCCAAGGAAGCCTTTGGATCAAATCAAGGAGAGTTACCCGATTTTAAAGGTAGTGTTTTCTCTTGTGTTCTTATGTTTTATTTTCCTTCTCCAACCCCCTAAACTGTTTTTATTCATTTATTTTGTAAAAACACCAGTATCCTCAATATACTAGGATGTTGTTATGATAATTATTTGATTTAAACTTACACACACGTTCGTCTAATGGTTAAAGAACATACTATTTCTGTGGGTGGCGAAATACTGCCTCACGAAATGATGATTGTTCAATATTCTTTTAACACCTCTAATGGTGGCCATTTTGATGACACTGTTTTCATATATGATATATATATATTATGTTTATGTTTTCCTTATTATTCTGTATTTATCATTTACGACATACCTTTAAGATTTCCATTATGGGTAAACACGATATTTTCATTTTAGGAAGTGCGGACTACTGCCCCCTCAAAGTGATTTGAATTGTTAATGCCATATGTGAGATGTATAAAGGATGGAGTAAATGGTATTATACATTATATTATACTTAAATTATATTATACCTTTATATCATTGTGATTTAATTCCATTAAAAACGAAATATAAATGAAAGTAGCGTTCATGCGTACGTACAGCTTACCGTCTCCATGAATGGTGCATTTCATTTCTTAGCTCTAAATGTTATGTAATATTATAAATGAATGTATATACTGGACAAATATGATATATATTATATCTAAATTATGAATATAATTCTGGATATAATGGATATTATCCCATATACACAACTTTTAATTATGAGAAGTTTATTGTTGACTCAAGTACCAAAGATCGACAAAACGGCCGTTATTAACTTAAATGAGTACATAATTTTTGTAACATTGTAATAAGTGATATAAATGGGATAATGAACTTGAAAAAGGTTTTTAATCAAGTAGATATTAACTCTAGTTTATTATTCAAGAGGTTAAAGAACGGTCGAGTCAAGTCGGACACGAGGTAAGGGAACTTCTTAACCCAATTTCTATTCTTTGGGTTAATCTCCAACTATCAAATTATGTCATGATATTATTTTGTCCTATATTGTATTTGTACTTTCTTTATGTGTACTCATAGTGAATACACCTGATAGATCTATTTTATTTAAAAAAATTATCTTTGTAAGGGACTTCATCTCAATCTCCTTTCATTGAGGCATACTTTGTTTTATACACAACTTACTTTTATATGGTGTATAAACCCCTTTGACTTTTACTTTTATTCAAAAGGAATCTTTTTTTATGAAGCATTTTTACTAAACAACAAAAGGAATGTTTTTTCTTATGTATGTGGTGACAAAGAATTCTACGCCGCCGTGACTATTATTTGAGTTTCGGCTTCCTCTATAAGCCATAAATTTTTTTAAAACAAAAATAAATACCATGTTTTACTTTTCTTTTATGTTGGTATTGAAAATGGTTTTTGATAAAGTTTTTATTATATCAATGTGCTGTATTGATATCTTGTGATTGACGTGTGGAAATCATATGTTTCCTTTATGCATGTTTTATGTGATACAATTATGTTATGGTTTATGATATGTTCAAACCTGTTCATATGAGGAATGCATTGGACTTAATAAGTGACAGGTGGAGCCCGCTATAGCTTCTCGATGCATCGGTAGGTCTCATGTGACAAACTAGTGTCCTGGCATGAGGCCATGACAAAATCTTATTTGTATCCTTGGCACGAGGCCTTGGCTATGTGGTTATGATAGTCTGGAATTATGTATTCCATCATTATGAAAGTGGTTATTGATATTGCATGTGATTATTCGACTTGTAGAATATCTATGTGAGTAAGTAAATGGAATTATTTTATTTTATTTTCGCCATATTATGCTGAAATTCAAATTTAAAAATGCTTTTGTTTTAGTTATACACTGCCTTAAATGTTAATGTTTATTTATGAAAGATTCCGCAATATTGTTATCCTTAGTGAGCATCTGAGCTCACCCCTTTCAATGTTTTAATATTTTCTAGGATGTGAAGAAGTATTTTATGAATGACCTGCAGGGATAGTCAGAAGAGGATATGAGTGTGGACTGTGGATAATTTGTTATTATAGTTTTTCACTTTATGATGCAATGTAATATTTATGAATGTATCTAGTGTTTCCAAGGCTACTAAACTAATCTGTCTTTCGAGACTTGATCTTTTGTGATCATGCCAATGTTACGTAGTAATGCACAAAATCTGGGTAACTGGGGTCGGGGTGTTATAAGAAGGCCATCATTGAGTTTGTTCAGTTCATGTCTTGGAAGGGCCTCATTGATCTATGCTTCTAAGGTGACAGTTTCACCTGGTGCAACAACTACAGAGGCCATCACCTCTTGTGGAGTCTATTGGATAGGTGTCTAGAAATCATAAAATCCACTTATCTATTCTCAAATACCTATTTTTCCATCTTGCTTGAGGTATTTTTATTCACTCCCCCCTCTTGGATTCCATTTCTTCATGGCATGATCATCGGAAATGGTTTCACTTCCACCAGTAGTGGGTTAACATCCTAGGGTACCAGGACAAGGTTTGTAAAATATGGAATGAACTCTTATAGGAGTATTGGTCCACCATTAACATCAGTGACCTGACCTCGAACCCTGATAGGTGCATGTTCTCCCCTTCCTCCTCAAGAACCTTCACCACCTGGGACTATTGTCACATATGGGCTCCATCAGAGTATTTTTATAGATTGAATGATACCTTTGGTTTATTGGATTATTAACACCATTTTGAGATTTATGTGTGACTATATACTTGTTATATTTTCTTATTATATCTTACACACCACCTCTTGAGTCGATTAACCTGATTGAAATCCATATTGGTACTTTAGTTCTGATGTGGATATGGTTTTTTTATGTGTTTCTGACATGTGTATGTGTGGATATATGGTTATTTAGGCATGATTATGTTGAATATAGTGCAGAGACCTAGGAGTGGTAGATGTATCATTCTTGATTATTCTTGTGTCTGGTCTGGGGTGATTTGAGGAAACTATAATGAATGTAAAGTAATTATATTTAATGAAGATGAATAAATTCTAATGGTTAGGCTCTATCAATCACTATTTTTATAAGGAAGTGGTTCTCTTCTACAGTATTTGGAAGTTTTTTGTGTGTACATGAACCATAAATACTAATATTGGAGATTCAAATTGGATGAAGATGAATAAAGATTGGATGGATGCTTATTGTTTGACAATAGAGTACGAGAACGGAGTGAAAGTGTTCATCAAGTTTGCAAAGGATCACGCAAAGGATCCTTCTCAAATCATTTGTCCATGTTTAAGTTGTTGTTATTCTAGACTACATACACCATAGGAGTTGTAAGAACATTTTAAATGTCACGGAATAGATGGGAGTTATAAATGTTGGAATAAACACAGAGAAAAGGTGAATGTAGCTACTGGCTGGGATAAAACTGTGTTTTATGGATCATCAAATATGAATAAAAATATTGATAATGAAGAAGACCGTATGGAGGATGTGATTACAGATGTCAATGATGATGAAGATCGTATTGAGGTAAGGACAAAGACAATTGAAGATGGACTCCGTGATTGCCCAAAATTCTTTGAGAAGTTAAAGAGTTGTGCAAAGACGCCATTGTATGCTGCTAGCACTATGTATACTACATTGTCAGTTGTACTGAAGTTGTATAAATTGAAAGCAGGTAACAGATTGTGTGATGTCAATTTTAAGGAACTACTTGCTCTCGTGAATGACATTCTCCTGGAAGATAATGAGATCCCAAGCCGGGCATATGAATCTAGTTGAATGCTACGATCGATGGTTATGATTTCTGAAAGAATACATGCCTACCCGAAAGTCTGTATATTGTTTCGCAAGGAGAAAAAATCACAAACAGAATGCCCAAAGTGTGGTGCTTCTGGATACAAGAAAGATAAATAAAATCCTACGAAAGTTGTATGGTACTTTCCAATCATTCCAAGGTTTAGGCATCTATATGGAAGTGAAGAAACTACAAGACAATTGTCGTGGGATGCAGATAAAAGAAATAAGGATTGGAAATTACGTCATCCGACCAACTATCCTCAATGGAAGAAAATTGATCATGAGTATCCCGAATTTGGAAAAGAGCCTAGAAACCTTTGTCTTATGCTATCTATAGATGGAGTGAATCCTTTTGGTTTTCAAACCAGCACTCATAGTACATGACATGTTATGTTGGTAAATTATAACTTGCCACCATGGTTATGCATGAATCATAAATTCATCATGTTATCTATTCTTATATTATGACCCAAACAACCAGGTAATGATACTGATGTTTATCTAGCTCCTTTGATCGAGGATTTGAAGGTATTGTGGGATTCAGTGTCACGACCCGTCCTTGGGGCCCGTGCCGTGACTACCCCAAGCCCGCCTTCCATAGACCAGGGGCTGGCGACTAGAACCAAGGAGTAAATCCCAGAAAAAGGGAAGGCATTGCCTTTGTAAAGTAAACAACAAACACCACAGTGCAAGCAGGCAGAAGTAAACACTATGTAAAAGCTGAGTACAACAGTAAGTGAGGAAAAGTAAGTGGGCCAGAATACAAACCCAAACTGAATGTAAAGTACAACTGGAAAGGGAAAACAGCAACTGAAAAGTAAATCCGCAACGTCAAGCTGCCCACTAGAAATCCCACCTGAAGGGGGGTACAGAAAGCCTCCACTGCTCCTCGGGTCCAGCCGACCGCTCCGAGTACGTCCCACCTAGTGGTCCACCTCCAGGTATCGTCCTGCTTCACGAGCCTCCACCACGATCAGCGTTGTCTGTCGTCTGCAACCAACACAACGTAGTGCGGGCATAGCCTGTGCAGGGGTGAGTATAAGCTACTCAGTAGGGACCCGGAGACCCCCAAAGGTCTCCCAGAATCCACAAAGGATAACCAAAAAGGAAAGATACAATCATGAAGTAACATCCGACACTGCTTAGGTATATGCCCATACATATACCTAAGTCATCAATTCTCGTTCGGCTCTGATATCCGAGCCCAAGTACAACCCAGTCCACACAGGAAAGAAAAACATAAATCCACACAGGATAGCACAACACAATCCACAAAGGAAAGAAAAACAGGATTCATCTCACACAGGAATACTTCTTCAAATGACGATAAAGATGACCAGATATTTCTACTGATTCATCTAAGCTGTCGGACCCACAATGGATCGATAGGTACTAACCCCCGCAATGACCCCCAAAGGATCTGACCCACAAAGGATCGATAGGTAACTATCCCCCGCAAAGACCCACACAGGATCGGACCCACACAGGATCTGTAGGCGTTGGCACACACAGGACCGCTGAGCGCTGACCCACACAGGATCGGACCCACACAGGATCGGTAGCACTGACCCACAAAGGATCGCTGAGTGATGTAGTCGTCGCCGTCGAATCCACTGAGGATCTCTGTACAGTCGTCGTCGTCACAGTAGCAGTCGCAGCCAGCTCTAGGGTTCCCGCATACAGCAAGCTCGTTCGGGAGGGTCCGCTCAACGAGCCGAGAGGCTGATACATCAACTGACACATAGTCCAGAGTTGATGAATCCAAAAGTTCTGTATCGTCAACAGGAACTCAATGTTGCAGACGGCTCGTCAATCGGACGCCCGGTCTGAGAGTTATTGGCTTTTTCATCACAGGGGCCCGGTTGGTTATTAAGGAAAAACCAACCCGACCATACTCCACCTGCGTCCAAACCTCGGGCGGAATAAGCCAAAAGATCCGTCTCACTTAGAGGAATCCATCAAAGACGACGGTACGTCAATCAGACGTCCGGAGCTCATGATATGAGCGTTTCTGCTCCGAGGGCCCGGTTGGTTTCGTGTAAGAACCAACACAGACGAACCCAAAGTATTCCGAAACCTTGGGTGTAGTATACTAAAACGACCGTCACGATCCAAGGATCGCATCGCCGCTGACGGTGCGTCGTTCGGAGTCCCAGAGCTCAAGTTATGAGAAAAAGACCGAAAAAGTCTGAAAACGGGGGGTCTGGGCCTGGACAGACCCGGCGGGGCGCGACCCGGCTGGTCGGTCTGGCGGCTCAGCGCTGGCCGAGCGGCCGCACCCAAGGAGCTGCGGTCCCCCGCGCGGGGGCCGCTCCGTATCACTGGACGCGGCGCAAGGCCACGTCCCTTCCCCGCGGTCCCGCGCGGCCGCGGGACCGGCTCTTTCCGTCGCGGCTTCAGCTGCGGCGGGTCTTCCCAGCGGCGCACCGGCGCCGCCGTGCCGGCGCGGCGCACCGGCGGGATCTTCCGCGGACCACAGGACGCGCTCCGGTGATCTGTTTTGCCTGCGGTTTTCCCCTACGGCTCTCCCGGGATCCGAAATCTGCTGCGAAGGCCTCCAATCACCATTCCGATCCCATTTCGTAAGCGCCGCTAATCCACGCATCAACGAAAAAATGCGGAGGGTTGTCGGGCCGTGTTTGTTTGGCCCGCACCCTCTACGTTAGGTGATAACAATTGGGAATAATAGTCATCACATGAAAAACAAAACAAGGCACAATTTTTATAAATTAAAATTGAACTTTGACCCGGGTTCTTTGTTTTAGAAGGAACAACCATGGGAATAAAAATTATTATCAAATAAAACCCCTACCTCGTAGCTGTCGTCAGACGAGAGTTCTTTTCGGAATTGACCGTCGTGGAAGAAGAGGATCGTCGCGTACCGGAAGGGCGTCGCGTCGTCGCGAAAGGGCATCGCGTCGTCTCAGAAGGGCGTCGCGTCGACGATCTACGAGGGTTAAGGAAAACACACGGATTTAACTTCACGTATTAAATCCATGTTAAGGATAAAATCCACAA
Organism: Viscum album; assembly: GCA_963277665.1. Taxonomy (NCBI): domain Eukaryota; kingdom Viridiplantae; phylum Streptophyta; class Magnoliopsida; order Santalales; family Viscaceae; genus Viscum; species Viscum album. The sequence goes on from OY728163.1 coordinate 2,121,164,828, forward strand.
AGGAAATTTAAAATATCCGAAATCTCCTACCTCAAGCAGTTTATTATCGGAGATTGTTGCGGGGAAGAACGTCACGGAAGAAGCATCGTGGAAGGAGAATCGTCGGCGTCGCGGAACACAGCGTCGCATCGTCGATCTCTGAGGATTCGACATTCTTCGCATTCTTCGCGTTCTTCAAATTCTTCGCGGAGGTGAACGAAGGTACAGATTCTCCAAATCCTCTCAACAATCAACCCGTCCACAAAAAGAAAAGGTGTTGGTCTTATTTTATTATTATGCCAATAGTTTGGAAACATGTTAAGAAACGAACAATTAATTCGGTAAATTAATGGTAACGACTTAACTGTCCATTTAATAGGAGCGTTTAAGAGTTTTAGAAAACGCCCCAGTTGAGTTTCATTAAGAGGGCGGTTGTGGGTGCGTTACTTAGGGGAAAAGAAATGGTGGGGCTCGTGCGGGCCCCACCTCACAAATATCTTACCAAGAGGGTAGGATATTTTGGGTTCCACCCTATCCGCTTCAACTCAGCTTAAGCAGTTTTAAGTGGCTTTAAGTGGCATTAAGTGAAATAAAATAAATTTGTCGCACCACTTTATTTTATTTTCTTCACTTAACCCCAAAAATTAAAAACCACACCCGAGAAAACGCAACTCCGGAAGAGGAATTTATAAGAAAAAACCGGCGCTGCGATTCCATCGGTGCCCTCGGAATTTGATTCCGAGCACCGGTTCAAAAGTTAGAAAAACCCGCTCGTTCGTTCACTGAATGTACCTGAGCCAAACTTCGGAAAACGATTCCAGGCACACCGGGCCTCGGAATCACATTCCTTCAGAAACTGCGTTCTTCTAAAATTACAAAGAAAATTAAGAAAAAAATTTCCTTGAAATTTACAGGTCTTTACATCACTCCCACCTTAGGTATTTACATCCCCATAAAGATACACCATAAGCTAGGGAAACAAATGTGGGTACTGAGCACGCATCTGAGCCTCCCGCTCCCAAGTGCTCTCCTGGGGGTTCACGTGCTGCCATCTGATGCACACTAGAGGAATTGATCATCCACATAGGACCCGATCCTGTCGATCCTTGATCTCCACCGGGACCTCCAAAAAATTCTCTCCATCATCAACGTCTAGCTCCCCATGGTCAATGATATGAGTTGGGTCATGCACGTATCTCCTCAGATGAGATACGTGGAAGACGTCGTGCACCCGGTGCAACTGCGGTGGTAGAGCCAGGCAATAAGCCACCTCGGCAATCCTGCTGAGGACCTGGAATGGTCCGATGAAGCGTGGAGACAACTTGCCTCCTCGGCCAAATCTCTGTAATCCACGTTGAGGTGAGACACACAAGAAGATGTGGTCGCCATCCTCGAACTGTAGTGGCCTCCGCCTCCTGTCAGCATAAGACTTTTACCGGCTCTGAGCTGTCCTCATTCGCTCCTGGATGACCTGGACCTTCTCTGTCGTGGCTCGGACCATCTCTGGTCCCACAAGTGCTGACTCCCCAGGGTCTGTCCAGCACAAAGGAGATCTGCAAGGTCTTCCGTACAACGCCTCGTATGGTGCCATCCCGATGGTGGAGTGGTAACCATTGTTGTACGCAAACTCCACCAAGGGTATGTGGTACTCCCAGCAGCAACCAAAGTCGAGGACACATGCGGAGAACATGTCCTCGAGAGTCTAAATTGTCCTCTCCGTCTGACCATCCGTATGAGGGTGAAAGGCGGTTCTCAGACGAAGCTGTGTCCCGAATTCCTCCTGCAACCCCTTCCAAAGCCGGGAAGTAAAGCGAGCATCTCGATCGGAGACGATAGATGATGGCACACCGTGAAGCCATACAATCTCCTGAACATAGAGACACCCAAAGCTCTCCACTGAGCCCTGCTCTCTGATGGGTAAGAAGTGAGCCGACTTGGTGAGTCGGTTGACAATCCCCCAAATGGAGTCGTGACCTCTGGAAGTGCGTGGAAGTCCAGTCACGAAGTCCATAGACATCCCATCCCACTTCCACTCCGGTACCTCCAAGGGTTGTACCAAGCCTACTGGTACCGGATGCTCTGCCTTCACCTGCTGGCAGGTGAGGCATCGAGAAACGAACTCTGCCACAACCTTCTTTATGCCTGGCCACCAGTGCTATCGTCTCAGGTCCTGGTACATCTTCTCCAGTCCAGGATGTACCGCCAACGGAGAAGTGTGAAACTCTCTTAGCACCTCCTCTCATAAAGTGACCGGTACTAAGGTACATACTCTAAAAAGGATGTCATGCTATGCTCCAAAGGTGAAACCATTAGGTGCATGTCCTGAGGATATATGTGCACGCTGCGTCTCACAGTCAGTGTCCCCACGCTGTGCCTCTCTGACCTGCTGTAGTAGTGGACGGGTGACTATGAGAGACTGAAGGAAGGATGCTCCATCTCTATCCACGAAGGATATCGGCAAAGCGGATAGCTGCTCTGTTGCCTCCTCAAATAGATGAATGCCCGTCCTCCTGCTGAGAGCATCGGCTACCACGTTCCCCTTCCCAGGAGTATAGGCTATCTCAAAGTCATAGTCCTAGAGGAACTCGATCCATCGCCGCTGTCTCAGGTTCAGGTCCTTCTGAGAGAATATGTACCTGAGACTCTGATGGTCAGAAAAGACTGTAAAGCGCTCGCCCATCAAATAGTGTCGCCATGTCTTCAGAGCGAAGACCACTGCTGCTAACTCCAGGTCATGGGTAGCGTAGTTCTGCTCATGCGGCCTCAACTGAAGTGATCCATAGGCGATCACCGTGCTCTCCTGCACCAGGACACATCCATGTCCGGTCCATGATGCATCGTAGTAGACTACGTACCCTACTCCCTCCTCAGGCAACCTCAGGATAGGGGCGCTGGTCAATCTTGGTCCCGGCTTCTGGAAGCTCTGCTAACATATGTATGACCACACAAAGGGTTTCCCCTTCTTCGTAAGAGTTGAGAGTGGTTCCGCAACTCTGGTGAAGTCTGCCATAAATCTCCGATAGTATCCAGCTAGTCCCAAGAAACTCCACACCTCTGTCACACTCTTGGGTGGCTCCCAAGCTAGCACTGCCTCAATCTTCGCATGATCCACTACAACTCCCACCTCAGAGATGACGTGTCCCAAGAAGTGGACCTCACGTATCCAGAACTGACACTTCGAGAGATTTCCATAAAGCTGGTGATCTCAGAGTGTGTCTAGTACAACCCGTAAGTGGTAGGCATGCTCCCCCTCAGTCGTCGAGTATATCAAAATGTCGTCGATGAGGACTACAACAAATCGATCGAGGTATGGCGGAAATATCCTGTTCATGAGGCCCATGAACACCGCTGGAGCATTGATTACGCCGAAAGGCATAACCAAGAACTCATAATGGTCATACCGACATCTGAAGGCCGTCTTTTGCACATCCTCATCCCGAACTCTGAGCTGATGATAGCCTAAACTGAGGTTTATCTTTGAGAACCACCCGTGCTCCCTTGAGCTGATCGAAGAGGTCATTAATCCTCGGTAGCGGATACTTGTTCCTCATCGTCACCTGGTTCAGGGGACGATAGTCGACAAAAATTCGCAAGCTCCCATCCACCTTGTTGGAGAACAATATCGGGGAAGTCCAGTGTGAAACACTGGGTCAGATAAATCTCTTGCCCTGCAAGTCCTCCAACTGTACCCGTAGCTCTCGAAGCTTAGCTGGGGCCATCCGATATGCTGGAGTCGATATTGGGGCTGTCCCGGGGTATAGGTCAATATGAAAGTCTACCTCTCTGCGAGGAGGTAGCCCTGGAACGTCGTCGGGAAAGACGTCCGCATACTGATCCACCACTGCAGGAAAACTAAGACTCCACAAGTCAACTACTCCTAGGATGAGGCTAGCTAAATGATGAGTTATGGGCTGTCCTCTCCACTGAGGAAGTCCATCCTGTGCTGCAAAGGCTCCCTTCTCGCCGGTGAAGGTGAACCTGCTCCTGTCGGTGTATACACATTGCACCTTGCGCCTAATACATTCAATCTGTGCATGGACTGTAGATAACCAATCAATGCCCAAGATGATGTCGTAAGGCCTCGACGCTGCTACAAGAAGATCCCAACCGAAGCTCTCTCCTCCTAGAGTAAGCTCACACTGCCAGCACCAGTGCGTAATCGTCGAGTCTACTCCCGTGGGAGTCTCTAGCTGTAAGGATCGAGCCAACGGATCTGTCGGAATCTCCGAGCTCTGAACAAGGGCAGCGGTTGTGAAAGAGTGACTCAATTATATGTCGATAAGAACTGCAGAAAGGGTGGAATAGACACAGATAGTACCTCAAATCATCTCGGGCGCACCGTGCTCGTAGGCCTCCACTGCCTGGAGTTGTGCCTATCTCTGCCCGCCAGCTCCCTGTGGTCGGGGTGGACCTCCTGGTGGTGGTGGTGGTAGAGCCTCAAAGAGTCTCCCACCACCTGATGCTTGGCCAGCTCCTCTGCCTCGTCCGCCTCCTCCCTGCGGACCGCCATGGTCGACCCTCCACCTCTTCCTGGGTCGCCCCTCAACCATCTCCTTCTCCTCGGCACGGTGGGTCGGGAAGTCATGAGCCATGTGGCCCAGCCCACCGCATGTGTAACACTGCTTACCTCTCGAAAGACTGGCTCCACGCTGTGTGCCCCGCACTGCTGAGCCAGTGTCCTAAGGTTGTCTACGTGACAGTCTGGTCTGCCTAGACCCCTGAGTCATCCGTCGACTACCTTCTGTAGAGGAATCTGCTACATGCCACCCCGCAGTAGGTCTCGCTACTGATGAAGACTCAACAAGGAAGCTCTCGATCAAAAGGGCTCGCCCCAGTACTCCTACCTGAGTCGGAATGCTGATGGAGATCAGCGATGCCCTGATCTCATGTCTCAATCCCTGCTCAAAGGTTCGGGCCCGAAAGAATGGGTCTCGTACCATGTCTGTCGAGTAACGCGAGAGATCGGTAAATCTCGCCGAGTACTGGGCGACCGTCAAGCTGCCATGCCGCAGCTGAAGAAGCTCCTGGATGCACACCGCACGAAGGGTGGCCGGGACAAACTCTGAGCAGAAGAGGCCCTCAAAGTCTGTCTAGAGAAGAGATGCCTCATCGTGCACCTGGAGCATCATGCTCCACCATCGGGCCGCTTCTGCGTGTAGTAGGCTCGCTGCGACGATCACCATGAGGTCTGTTGGTGTCCTCACTAGCCTGAAAACTCGTACAACTGCCTCCAACCAGTCCTCGGCTTCCTGGGGGTCCATCTCCCCACGGAACCTAGGTGGTCACTGGTGCTGAAACTCATGCAGAGCTCTAAGGAGACGTGCATCGTCAGCGGCTGGGGCTGGAAGCATCGGTGGCTCGGCGGGTAGAGGTACCGCTGGTGCCTCAGCTGTCAAAGGGCCCTGTACCGAGGCCTCGTCGCTCGGTGGGCTGTCGTCACGCTCAACTATCGGAACCCTAGATGGCTGCCATCGTGGGGCTATCCTGAAAAGGAAATAGGTGCGCCATGGTCAGAACAGTATACCTAGTGAGATGATACAAAGTAATCACAAAGAAAACCTGAAACACACATGCAATCAATGTTTTCGTGCATTAAGTCAGAAATCAGAAGTCAGGGTCTTGGTGTACGGATACGTCAGACGCCGTACCAACACTGGGCTCCCTGGACTGATAACCACACTCAATACGCTTAACACTATTGCTTCACATAGAAGACAGATCAGAGTCTGTGGTAGAACTGAACTCCTCTGATACCAATTTGTCACGACCCGTCCTCAGGGCCCGTGCCGTGACTACCCCAAGCCCGCCTTCCATAGGCCAGGGGCTGGCGACTAGCACCAAGGCATAAATCCCAGAAAAAGGGAAGGCATTTCCATTGTAAAGTAAACAAAAAACACCATAGAGTAAGTAGGCAGAAGTAAACACTACGTAAAAGGTGAGTACCACAGTAAGTGTGGAAAAGTATGTGGTCCAGAATAAAAACCCAAACTGAAAGTAAAGTACAACTGGAAAGGGAAAACATCAAATGAAAAGTAAAGCCGCAACATCGAGCTACCCAATGGAAATCCCACATGAAGGGTGGGAAAAGAATGCCTCCACTGCTCATCGGGTCCAGCCGACCACTCCGAGTACGTCCCGCCCATTGGTCCACCTCCAGGTACCGTCCTGCACCGCGTGCCTCCACCGCGATCATCGCTGTCCGTCGTCTACAACCAACACAACGTAGTGCGGGCATAGCCCGTGCATGGGTGTGTATAAGCTACTCAGTAGGGACCCCGAGACCCCCTAAGGTCTCCCAGAATCCACAAATGATAACCACAAAAGAAAGATACAATCACAAAGTAACATCCGACACTGCTTAGGTATATGCCCATACATATACCTAAGTCATAAATTCTCGTTCGGCTCCGATATCCGAGCCCAAGTACAACCCAGTCCACATAGGAAAGCAAAACGTAAATCTACACAGGATAGCACAACATAATCAACAATAGAAAGGAAAACCGGATTCAGCTCACAGAATAATACTTCTTTGAATGACGATAAAGATGACCAGATATTGCCACTGATTCATCTAATCCGTCGGACCCACAAAGGATCGATAGGTACTAACCCCCGCAATGACCCACAAAGGATCGATTGATAACTAACCCCTGCAAAGACCCACATAGGATCGGACCCACACAGGATCTGTAGGCGCTGGCTCACACAGGACTGCTGAGCGCTGACCCACACAGGATCGGACCAACACAGGATCGGTAGCACTGACCCAAAATGGATCGCTGAGTGCTGTAGTCATCGTCGTCGAATCCACTGAAGATCTCTATACATTCGTCGTCGTCAGAGTAGCAGTCGCAGCCAGCTCTAGGTTTCCCGCATACAGTAAGCTCGTTCGGGAGGGTCCACTCCACGAGATGAGAGGCTGATGCATCAACTTACACATAGTCTAGAGTTGATGTATCCAAAAGTTCCGTATCGTCAACAGGAACACAACGTCGCAGACGGCGCGTCAATCATACGCCCGATCTGAGAGTAATTTGCTTTTTCGTCCCAGGGGCCCGGTTGGTTTTTAAGGAAAAACCAACCCGACCGTACTCCATCTGCGTCCAATCCTCGGTCAGAGTAATCCAAAAGATCTATCTCACTTAGATGAATCCATCAATGTCGACGGTACGTCAGTCGGACGTCCGGAGCTCAAGATATGAGTGTTTCTGCTCCGAGGGCCCAGTTGGTTTCGTGTACGAAGCAACCCGTCCGAACCCAAAGTATTCTGAAACCGTGGGTGTAGTATACAAAAACGACCATCTCGATCCAAGGATCACATCACCGCTGACGGCGCGTCGTTCGGAGTCCATTAGCTCAAGTTATGAGAAAAATACCAAAAAGGTCCGAAAACGGGGGGTCTGGGCCCGGACTGACCCGGCCCAACCCCCCTCGGGTCAGCCCGAACCGGGTCGACCCGACCCAGGTCCGGGTCAGACCCGGCTGGGCACGACCCGGCCCGGCCGGCGCGACCTGGCCCAGCCCGGCCGGCGTGACCCGGCTGGCCGGTCTGGCGGCTCGGCGCTGCTCGAGCGGCCGCACCCAAGGAGGCGCGGCCCCTCGCGCGGGGGCTGCTCTGTGTCACCAGACGCGGCGCAAGGCCGCGTCCCTTCCCCGCGGTCCCGCACGGCTGCAGGACCGGCTCTCGCCGCCGCAGATTCAGCCGCGGCGGGTCTTCCCGGTGGCGCGCCAGGCGCCGCCGCTTCCTGGCGGCCGACGGCTGCCGGCTGCCGCCTCCGGCCACTGCCGGCCGCCCCCTCCGGCCGCCGGCATGGCGCGCCGGCGAGAACTTCCGCGGACCACCGGACGCACTCCGGTGGTCCGTTTTGCCTTCTGTTTGCACCTACGGCTCTCCCGAGATCCGAACTCTGCTGAGAAGGCCTCCAATCACCATTCTGATCCCATTTCGTAAACGCCACTAATCCATGCATCAACGAAAAACTACGAAGGGTTGTCAGGCCGTGTTTGTTTGGCCCGCACCCTCCACGTTAGGTGATAACAATTGGAAAAAATAGTCATCCCATGAAAAACAAAACATGGAACAATTTTAATAAAAAAAATTGAACTTTGATCAGGGTTCTTTGTTTTAGAAGGAACAACCATGGGAATAAAAATTATTCTCAAATAAAACCCCTACCTCGTAGCTATCGTCAGATGAGAGTTCTTCGCGGAATTGACCGTCGCGGAAGAAGAGGATCGTCGCGTCGTGGAAGGGCGTCGCATCGTCACGGAAGGGAGTTGTGTCGTCGCGGAAGGGTGTCGCGTCGACAATCTCCGAGGGTTAAGGAAAGCACACAGATTTAATTTCATGCATTAAATCCATATTAAGGATAAAATCCACAAAGGAAATTTAAAAGATCCGAAATCTCCTACCTCAAGTAGTTATTGATCGGAGATTTTTTCGGGGATGAAGGTCGAGGAAGAAGCGTCGTGGAAGTAAAATCGTCAGTGTCGTGGAACACGACGTCACGTCGTCTATCTCCGAGGGTTCGGCATTCTTCGCATTCTTCACGTTCATCGCATTCTTCGCGGAGGGGAATGAAGGTACAAATTTTACAAATACTCTCAACAATCAACCCATCCAGAAAAAAAAAATTTGTCGGTCTTATTTTATTATTATGCCAACAGTTTGAAAAAATGTTAAAAAATGAACCATTAATTCAGTGAATTAATGGTAACGACTTAACTTTCCATTTAATAGGAGCGTTTAAGAGTTTTAGAAAACGCCCCAGTTGACATTCATTAAGAGGGGGGTTACGGGTGCGTTCCTTAGGGGAAAATAAACCGTGGGGCTCGTGCAGGCCCCACCTCACAAATATCATACCAAGAGGGTAGGATATTTTGGGTTCCACCCTATCCGCTTCAACTCAGCTTAAGAAGCTTTAAGTGGCTTTAAGTGGCTTTAAGTGAAATAAAATAAAGTTGTCGGACCACTTTATTTTATTTTCTTCATTTAACCACAAAAATTAAAAACCACACCCGAGAAAATGCAACTCCGGAAGAGGCGTTTCTAAGAAAAAACCGGCACTGTCATTCCATCGGTGCCCTCAGAATTCGATTCTGAGCACCGGTTCAAACGTTAGAAAAACCAGCTCATTCGTTCACTTAACATACTCGAGCCAAACTTCGAAAAATGATTCCGAGCACACCAGGCCTCAGAATCACATGCCGTCAGAAACTGCATTCTTGTAAAATTCAAATTAAAATTAACAAAAAAATTTCCTTGATATTTACGGGTCTTTAAATTCAGGTGTAATGTTATATGATGCTTATAAAAGCAACAAATTCACGTTGAGAGTGATGTTGTATGGGACAATAAATGATTTTTCTGCTTATGGAAATTTTTCTGGCTATAGAATTAAAGTAACTCAAGGGTGTCCCATGTGTGAAGAAGATACAGAATCAATTAGGTTGAAAAAATCATCGAAATCTGTGTTTCTAGGACATCGTAGATTTATACCTTGTCAGCATAAGTACAGATCTTGGACGACATCATTCCATGGAAGTTTAGAACAATGTGAAACTCCATCTCCACTAACAGGTGATTAGCTATTTTAGAATGTAAAAGATCTTAACACTGTTTTTGGTAAACCATTTTCGAATAACCATACAAAATTCTGTTGGAAAAAGAGATCATTTTTTTGAATTACCATACTGGAATTGTTTGTACGTCAAACATTTTCTTAATGTGATGCATGAGGAAAAACTGTATGTGACAGTGTTATCAGAACATTGCTAAATGCCCCTGTCAAAAAAAATATGGAATTACGCCAAGTTTGGACATGGTTGACATGAGAATATTAGAAGAGTTGGCTCCCGTGATGGGCGAAAATTGAATGTTTCTTCCTCCAGCTGCTTATACTCTTTCTACGGAGGAGAGATATCAGTTTTTCAACTTCTTCAATGATGTAAAGGTTCCATAGGGGTACTCATCCAATATTGAGAACATTGTTTCAATGAACGATTTGAAGTTAAAAGGTTTGAAATCACATGATTGCAATTTTTTGATGCAAGATCTAATTCTTATAGCTTTACGTTGCATTTTTCCCAAGAATGTTCGTCATACGTTAACCCAATATTGTTAATTTTTCAAAGCTATATGTAGCAAAGTTTTAGACCCATCGAAATTGGCAGATATGGAAAAAGAATTTGTCATCATATTATGTGAATTAGAAATGTTCTCCCCGCCAACATTCTTTGATATGATGGTTCATTTGATGATTCACTTGGTGAGAGATATTCAACATTGTGGTCCTGTGCAGTATAGATGGATGTATCCTGCTGAATGGTATATGATGATTTTGAAAGGGTATTTCAAAAATCGAAGTCGGCCAAAGAGTTGTATAGTGGAGCGATATATTGTTGTGGAAGGAATTGAATTTTTTTTTGAATACCTATATGATGTGGAAAGCATTGGTCTCCCAAAATCTCGTCACACTGGACGCATTGAGGGTGAGGGAATTTCAGGAAGAGAAGTTGTGACAATCAATATTACAGATTGGGAGTAGGCCCATCTTTATGTTTTGCATAACATTTGGGAGGTTTCTCCATATATTGAAACTCACAAAGAAATTCTTAGGCAGTTGAATCCAACAAGGGATGAAAAATGGTTATCAGATACACATAATCATCAGTTTATAGGATGGTTTCAAGACCATATTTTTAAGCAGTTGGATAAAAATCCTAATTCAATTTCAGAATGACTCCGATGGCTAGCCGCTGGACCATGTGTGTATGTATTATCTTACAGTGGTTATATAATTAATGATTATACATTCTATACAGATGAACATGATGAAGATAGTACCATGAAAAATTGTGGAGTTACACTAGTGGCTGAAGCGATGCATGTTTCTGGTAGTATGGGAAGAAATCTAATTTATTCAAATATTTCATACTCTGGCATTATCAACCTAATATCGGAGTTGGATTATATGACATTACAATTGCAGATTTTTCAATGCAAATGGGTTGATAACAACAGTCGTGTTAAAATAGATGAATGGGGATTTTTGAAAGTGGATTATAGTAAAGAATGGTAAAAAGAAGAACAATTTATAATGGCATCACAAGCGTTACAAGTTTTTTATGTTCTAGATATTGAAAACATAAAGTGGTCTATTATTTTGTTATCGTCCAAAAATACTGAAGGTTTATATGAAAATTCAGTTGAGGACAATCCTTTTAGTGGTACATCGCAATGATTTCAGAGCGGTCCCAATGCAGATGATGTTTTGTATGTTATAGGAGACCATAATGAAGGTATTTGGATAATAGATAGAGGTGTCAAATCCCTTCAACCTTTGAAAAAATAATGAGAGTTCAATAAACTGGTTATATTTTGTTTGTAATATAGATTTTGTTATCTCATGTTATTATCTTATCATTACTGGATTTATGTAATCTAAATTAACTGTTCAACCACTTTTGCAGATAATGACTTTGGAACATTCTAGTGCTCCTAACCTTGAGAATGAACAAGTCTCTCAAGCTGCTGCTTCTGTGGCTGCTGCTGCTCCAGCAGCTCCTGCTGCTGCTCCTGCTGCGGCTCCTATTGCTCCTGCTGCTCCTCCTGCCACAGCTCCTACTGCTCCTACTCCTCCTGCTGCGGCTGCTACTGCTCCTGCTGATGTGGCTCCTACTGCTCCTAGTATTGAGGTCCAACAACCATCAGCACATGCCTTTGATACCATTTCATATGAACAAATAGATGATGTTGATATCGATGAAATGGTCGAGAATGAAAGACCGATGTTGCAGAAAACACAGTTGTGTCGTAGTTTGATGGTGTTAGCCAAAATTATTAAGGCGAAAAGAAAAGGCATCCAATTTGAAGTCCGATGGAATGCACGAGGCCAACATGTGAATCCCAACAAGGCTATGTTTAGCAGCTACATTGGAGGTTTCACTCAGAAATGCGCGCCGATTGACATAGATTCAGGGCACCATGTTGTGTCCGGGCTGAAGGCTGTGATCTGGTAATAAATTATGGTAACATTATGAATTTATTTATTTAATTTACTAGAAAATAAATTATTGAAACAATGTCTTACTCTTCTCAATATCTTACATAGTACATTTATGGTAGACAATTCACACAAGGATTAGGTACTAAGTCTTGTAGAAAGGATTCATCGAGGTTTTCAAACTATTTTAACAAGATGTCACCTGAAAGATTACAAAGGAAAATAAACCTTCACCCACCCATTGTCTATTCTCACCTAATATCCCATGAAGCATGGGATGCATTTATTGGCCACCATGGGGATGAGAAGTTTCAAGTACATTGTGGGTGATAATACATTGTTTGAGGATACCTGTATTCATCACTTTGATTTTCAATATTTCATTTATGAAACAGAAACTCTGTACTGAAAATAAGGAACGTACATGAAAACCAACATACCCCCATCGTAAAGCAAGGATGGGGTACATTTCATTAGAAATGAAAATGGTACATATTTTAAATTTACAGTAATATTGTTAGGTGCCAATAAACCACAACATAATTATCTTTCAATGTTTATATGTAGATTGATGAGTCTAAAAACAATTTCACTTCCATCCCATGTCATGTGATATGGAAGGAGGAATGTGTGAACAAAGAAGGGAAGTTAGTAGATGAGAACACATAGAATTTGTGGGAAATATGTGTAAGTATGACACGATGATAAATAGATTTGTTTTAAATTTATATTGCATAAAAATAATTATTTATTTTCCTATATCCGATAGTCATAGGAATCATCTACTCCTGTAGTGGATACAGACCTATTATCGACGGATTTGAAGCTTCCATAAAAATATGGTTTTTTCAGAGTTGCAGGGTTTGGGGTGACACCCCGATTATATTTTGAGAAGAAGAAAAAAATGGATGATACATATGAAAAATTGGATCAAATGAGCTAAAAAATAGAAACCCTTGATGAACGATTGAAATGGTAGGGAGAGTTGATAGAAAATTTTATGGATGGGGAGAAAAGGGAACACACAACTCAGGAACAACCAGCGCATGAACATCCAGCCCCACCCCCCACCAGCTATGAGGCAAGCCATTCACCTCAATGAACTATCTTAGCCGTGGTAATAAATATTCTAATAATTGTTCCCATGAAATGTGAATCAAACAAACACTGATAATTTTTCATTACTGATCTTCTACAGGGTGATAATGATTGTGATTTATATATATCAACACCCACCTATCACCTTGTAGTGAGGGATACAATGTTCAATATCCCAGATTCCCCACTACATAATAGACCACTTCCGAAAGATCATCTGAAAGTGACGATTACTGTAGATCATGAGCCAAATGAAGAGCTACCTATTCCACTTAATGACGAAGATATTCATACGGTCAAAAAGGCTACTGGGACATTCATTACTTGGTCAGCACAACTTTCAAGAGTACATGAGGACAAAAAGGTATTTATTTCCTTTTTTCAAGATAAACCCTTAACAATTAATGAATAAAGGGCCTGAACCAATGATTGTTGTTATATATGGAGAAAGGGAAGGGGGTGACAAATGTCGGCTCAAAACCATCTAAAGGATCGACCAACCCATCCAAAGGAGCTACTGAAATCACAATAAAACCACCTGTTCTCTATCCACATTTACTAGCATTAAAGATTCATGTGGATATGAAGCTAAAAGATGGTAATAGTCATATAGTAGTTTTCTAATAGAATATATACGGAGAGGAAATTCATGATTTCGTTGCTACTAAAAATGTAAATGAGATCCTTGAAAATGGTTGGCTATGTGTCATAGTTGTAAATGTATATATAAGGTATGTTTCCATGAAATCATTTTCTAAAAGCTGATCTAATGTAAAAATTATGACTAAATGAATTTTATATTGTTGACAGACACATTTATGAAAAACAGTTGAAGGAATTTTCCCATGAGCCATGATTTGGAATCATTAGTCCTCATATCATATCAACACACCTAACAAAAATTGAGCCATCAAAAAGGGATGCAATAGTGAAAGGCTTGCTGAAAATATTTGAAAGCAAGATTACAGATGACAGAATTTTCCTAATACGAACCATGGAAGGGAAATACTCTATGATTAAATAATATCAATTATATTTTCACTTGTTTTATTACTTATTCCTTTTTTTTTGTTTTTAGGCAACATTGGTTGCTAATTACGGTGAACTTGGATACTCCATAGATTTATTTTCTGGATTCAAGGCAAGGATATCCCTCAAACCGACCACACATGATGGAGTTTGTGAATATGTTAGACACTAAATCTTACTTTTTAGGTCTGAACATCAAGTAATATAATTTGTATTATCTTTTACTAAGGATTCTTTTATGATAGGGAGGTTTATCATTATCGTCTAAAAAAAGTAATGAGGACAGGGGCTAAGCATAGGGAGGTGAGCAAGTACTACGTCTGGATAAATATCAGGGTATATATAATAAAATTTCACTATCCAAACAGATCTCAACACAAGTTACTTATTCTCATAATGGTCAATTTTTTCAGTTTCCAAAACAAAAAAAGGATAATGATTGCGGTTATTATGTTTGTAAATTTATGAAAGTGATCGTTTTCATCCACAAACTAGCATCCCTAAAGAAGTATTTTAAAAAACAACTACTAGTTCAATTAAGTAATTTATTATTTCTTTATTTTTATATTTTCTAGTACTAATCTAACTTTCAAAAAGTCTCATCCTCACAAGATGATATAGAAGTGTTCAAAAATGAGTGGGCCACATACCTAATGGCAGATGGTACAAAAATACAATGAAGATCTGACTTGGGGACATGTATAATTGGTGTTCATTTTTGAGAGGGGTAAAGGGGATCAAAAGATGAAACATTGTTGTATGTAAATGTTCATAGGAAAATTATAATTGTTATTAAATAAAAAATCCTTTCTCTAATGAGTCATTTTCCCATTTTAACAGATGATATGAACCAGCAACATGCAATAATGCTGAACCACTCAAAGGGTTTCTATTTTGTTTAAAATAGACACGATTTTAAGTGAAAACAACAACTGACATACTGAAATCCAACCAAACGCATTCAGATTGCCTTGATACTTTAGGATAATGATTCAAAGGTCCTTGGTAAAGTGTACGAGTAATCCTCGCCTCAATATGAGGCATGGTGTGGCCTATACCACTCAAAGGGTCTCTCTTTTGTTTAAAATGGACACAATTTTAAATGAAAACAACAACTGACCTAAGAAAATATGACCCAAAGCATTTGGATAGCCTTGATATTTTATTATAATGATCCATGTGTCTTTGGTGACATATACGAGTCATCCCTGCCATAATCCGAGGCACAGTGTGGCAGCTAGAACTCAAAGGTTCTCTATTTTTGTTAAAATGGACACAATTTTAAGTGAAAACAACAACTGACCTATGTAAATCCATCCAAATGCATTCAGATTTGGTTGATCCTTTAGGATAACAATCCACCTTTCCTTGGAGATGTGTAAAATTTATCCCCACCTCAATCAGAGGCATGGTGTGTCCGGTACAACTCAAAGGGTCTCTATTTTGTTTAAAATGGACACGATTTTAAGTGAAAAGAACAACTGACATACGAAAATCTGACGAAACGCATTCGGATAGCCTTGATAGTTAATTATAATGATACACGGGTCCTTGGTGACGTTTATGAGTCATCTTTGCCTCAATACAAGGCATTGTGTGGCCGGTACCACTCAAAGGGTCTCTCTTTTGTTTAAAATAGACACGATTTTAAGTGAAAACAACAACTGAACTACGGAAATCCAACCATACGCATTCATATTTCCTTGATCCTTTAGGATAAAGATCCAGGGGTCCTTCGTGATGTGTAAGATTCATCCCCGCCTCAATCCGAGGCACAGTGTGGCTGACACCACTCAAAGGGTATCTCTTTTGTTTAAAATGGACACGATTTTAATTGAAAACAACTACTGACCTATGAAAATACGACAAAATGCATTTTGATTGTGGTTATCCATTAGGAGAACAATCAAAGGGTTTTTTTGAATTTTACTAGACATCACCACATAAATATGAGTCACGATGTGGCCGGGTACCACTCAAACAGTCTCTCTTTTGTTTAAAATGGACACGATTTTAAGTGAAAAGAATATATGGCCTATGAAAATCCAACCAAACGCATTCGGATTGCCTTGTTATTTTATAATAACGATCAACAGGTCCTCGGTGATGTGTATGATTCATCCCCGCCTCAATCCAAGGCACGGTGTGGTCGGTACCACTCAATGGGTCTCTTTTTTGTTTAAAATGGACACAATTTTAATTGAAAACAATAACTGACATACGGAAATCCAACGAAACGCATTAGGATTGCATTCATCTTTTATAAAAACGATAAAAGGGTCCTTGGAGACATGTATGAGTCATCCATGACTCAATACGAGGCACGTTGTGGCCGGTACCACTCAAAAGGTCTCTATTTTGTTTAAAATGAACACTATTTTAAGTGAAAACACCAACTGACGAACGAAAATCAGACCAAACACATTTGGATTGTCTTGATCCTTTAGGATAACGATCCAAATGTCATTTTTGACATGTACTAGTCAATCCTACCTCAATACAAGGCACGGTGTGGCCGCTATCAGTCAAAGTGTCTATCTTTTGTTTAAAATGAAAACTATTTTAATTGAAAACATCAACTGACCTACATAAATCCAACCAAATGCATTCAGATTGCCTTGATAATTTATGAGAATGATCCAAAGGTTCTTGGTTACGTGTAAGTGTCATCCCTGCCTCAATACAAGGCACAGTGTGGCCGGTACCACTCAAAGGGTGTCTGTTTTGTTTAAAATGGACAGAATTTTAATTGAAAACAACAACTAAACTACCGAAATCTGACCAAAAGCATTTGGATTTCCTCGATCCTTTATGAGAATGATACAAGGGTACTTGGTGATGTGTACTAGACACCCCGTCTCAATCCATGTCACGGTGTGTCTTCTAGCACTGAAAGGGTATCTATTTTGTTTAAAATGGACACGATTTTAAGTGAAAACAACAACTAACATATGGAAATCCAACTAAACGCATTCGGATTGTCTTGATTCTTTATAATAACGATCCATGGGTCCTTGGGGACGTGTCAGAGTCAACCCCCCTCAATACGAGGCACGGTGTGGCTGCTAGCACTCATAGGGTCTCTCTTTTGTTTAAAATGAACAGTTTTTTAATTGAAAACAAAAACTGACCTACAAAAATCAGACCAAACACATTCATATTGCCTTTATATTTTATGAGAAAAATAAAATGGTCATTGGTGACATGTAAGTGTCAACCCCGCCTCAATATGAAGCACGTTGTGGCTGCTACCACTCAAAGAGTCTCTATTTTGTTTAAAATTGACACAATTTTATGTGAAAACAAAAATTAACCAATGTAAATTCAAAAAAATTGATTCGGATTGTGTTGATCCTTTAGGAGAATGATAAAAAGGTCCTTTTTGATGTGTATGAGTCATCCCCATTTCAATCTGCGGAACGGT
Organism: Viscum album; assembly: GCA_963277665.1. NCBI lineage: Eukaryota > Viridiplantae > Streptophyta > Magnoliopsida > Santalales > Viscaceae > Viscum > Viscum album. The sequence goes on from OY728163.1 coordinate 2,121,182,366, forward strand.
TTGGCCACTACCACTCAAAGGGTCTCTATTTTGTTTAAAATGAAGACAATTTTAATTGAAAACAACAACTAACCAATGCAAATCCTACCAAACAGTTTAGGATTGCCTTAATATTTTATTAGAAGGATTAAAGGATCCTTGGTGACGAGTAAGAGTCATACCCACCTCAATCTGGGGCACGGTGTGTCCGCTATCACTAAAAGGGTATGTCTTTTGATTAAAATGGACACGATTTTAATCGAAAACAACAACTGACCTATGAAAATCCAACCAAACGCATTCCGATTGCCTTGATCTTTTATGATAACTATCCAGGGGTCCTTGGAGATATGTAACAATAGTCCCCATCTCAATTCGAGGAATGGTGTAGCCGGTACCACTGAAAGTGTCTCTATTTTGTTTTAAATGGACACAATTTTAAGTGAAAACAACAACTGACATACGAAAATCCAACCAAACAGATTAGGATTGTCTTGATCCATTAGGATAAAGATCCAAGGGTTCTTTGTGACATGTACTAGTCAACAACACCTCAATTAGAGGTACGGTGTGGCCGCTACCACTCAAAGGGTCTCTCTTTTGTTTAAAATGGAAACGATTTTAATTGAAAATAACAATTGACCTATGAAAATCTGACCAACGACATTCTGATAGTATTGATACTTTCGGATAATGATACAAGGGTCCTTTTTGAAATGTATGTGTCATCCCCACCTGAATCTGAGGCATGGTGTGGTTGATACCACTCAACGGGTCTCTTTTTTTTAAAATGGACATGATTTTAAGTGAAAACAACAACTGACCATTGGAAATCCAACCAAACGCATTCGGATTTCCCTGATATTTTATGAGAACGATCCATGGGTACTTGGTGATGTGTACGAGTCATCCCCGCCTCAATCCGAGGCATAGTGTGGCCGGTACCACTGAAAGGGTCTCTCTTTTGTTTAAAATGGACACAATTTTAATTGAAAACAAAAACTGACCTACATAAATCCATACAAACGCATTCAGAGATCATTGATATTTTATGAGAACTATCCAAGGGTCCTTGGTGATGTGTAAGAGTCATATCCACCTCAATAAGAGGCACGGTGTGGTCGGTACCACTCAAAGGGTCTCTATTTTGTTTAAAACGGATACAATTTTATGTGAAAACAACAACTGACGTACGAAAATCTGACGAAATGCATTCGGATTGACTTGATCGTTTATGATAACGATCCATGGGTCCTTGGTGATGTCTAAGAGTCATACCCGCCTCAATTCGAGGCACAGTGTGGCTGGTACCACTCAAAGGGTCTCTCTTTTGTTTAAAATGGACACGATTTTAAGTGAAAACAACAACTGACCTATGAAAATCCAACCAAATGCATTAGGATTTCCTTTATCCTTTAGGATAATGATCCACATGTCCTTTGGGATGTGTAATAGTCACCCCCAACTCAATGAAAGGCACAGTGTGGCTGGTACCACTCAAAGGGTCTCTCTTTTGTTTAAAATGTACACGATTTTAATTGAAATAACAACTGACCTATGAAAATCTAACCAAATGAATTCTGATTATGTTGATACTATAGGAGAACGATACAAGGGTCCTTTGTGACATGAAAAAGATATTACCGCATCAATACAAGGGATAGTGTGACCGGTACCATTCAAAGGATCTCTCTTTTGTTTAAAATAGACATGATTTTAAGTTAAAACAACAACTGACCTATGAAAATTTAACCAAACGCATTAACATTGCCTTGATCTTTTATGAGAATGATCAACGGGTCCTTGGTGAAATGTATGATTCATACATAGTTCAATATGAGGCATGGTGTGGCTGGTACCACTCAAAGGGTCTCCTTTTTGTTTAAAATGGACACAATTTTAATTGAAAACTACATCTGACCTACGAAAATCTGACCAAACGAATTACAATAGCCTTCATATTATATTAGAATGATCCAAGGGTCATTGGTGACGTTTATGAGTCATTCTCGCATCAATCCGAGGCACGATGTGGCCGGTACCACTCAAAGGGTCTATATTTTGTTTAAAATGGACACGCTTTTAAGTGAAAACAAAAAATGACGTATGTAAATTAGACCAAATGCATTCGGATTGTCTTGTTAAATTAAGAGAATAATACAAGTATCCTTTGTGATGTGTACAAGTCAACCATGCCTCAATCCGAGGTACAGTGTGGCCGATAGCACTCAAAGGGTCTCTCTTTTATTTAAAATGAACACTATTTTAATTGAAAACAACAAATGACCTACATAAATCCGACCAAACGCATTCGGATTGACTTAATATTTTATGAGAATGATCCACGGGTCCTTGGTGACGTGTACGAGTCATCCCCGCCTCAATCGGAGGCACGGTGTGGCCGGTACCACTCAAAGGGTCTCTCTTTTGTTAAAAATGGACACAATTTTAATGGAAAACAAAAACTGACCTAAGGAAATCTGACCAATGCATTTGTATTGCCTTTATCTATTATGAGTATGATACAAGGGTCCTTGCTGACATGTACCAGACACCCTGCCTCAATCCAAGGCACGGTGTGGCCGCTAGCACTGAAAGGGTCTCTATTTTATTTAAAATGGACACAATTTTACGTGAAAACAACCACTTATGTAAGAAAAAACTGACTAAACACATTTAGATTGTCTTCATCCTTTAGGAGAACGATCCACGGGTCCTTGTGGATGTGTACGAGTCATCCTCGCCTCGATCTAAGGCACGGTGTGGCCGCTAGAACTCAAAGGGTCTCTCTTCTGTTTAAAATGAACAATATTTTAATTGAAAACAACAACTAACCTATAAAAATCTGACCAAATGCATTCATATTTCCTTAATCATTTTTGAGAACGATCCAAGGGTCCTTGGTGATGTGTAAGAGTCAACCCTGCCTCAATTCGAGGCACGGTGTGGCTGCTACCACTCAAAGAGTCTCTATTTTGTTTAATATTGACTCAATTTTATGTGAAAACAACAACTGACCTACGGAAATTGAACCAAATGAATTAGTATTGTGTTGAACCTTTAGGAGAATGATCCATGGGAACTTCTTGACATGTATGAGTCATCCCCACCTCAATCTGAGGCACAGTGTGATCGCTACCACTCAAAGGGTCTGTCTTTTTATTAAAATGGACACAATTTTAATTGAAAACAACAACTTATATATGAAAATATGAACAAATGCATTTGTAAATCCTTGATATTTTAAGAGAACGATAAAAGGATCCTTGGTGACGTGTAAGAGTCATACCTGCCTAAATCTAAGGCACAGTGTGGCCGCAAGCACTCAAAGGGTCTCTTTTTGGTTAAAATGGACATGATTTTAATTGAAAACAACAACTGACCAATGAAAATTTGGATTTCCTTGATCGTTTATGATAACTATACAAGGGTCCTTAGTGATGTTTACAAGTCATCCCCCCCTCAATCCGAGGCACGGTATGGCCGGTACCACTCAAAGGGTCTATATTGTTTTTAAAATGGACACGATTTTAAGTGAAAACAACACGTGACGTACGAACATCTAACCAAACACAATAATATTGTCTTGATCCTTTAGGAGAATGATTAACTTGTTCTTTTTGATGTGTACATGTCAACCTCTCCTCAATTAGAGGCACGGTGTGGCCGCCACCACTCAAAGGGTCTCTCTTTTGTTTAAAATGGAAACAATTTTAATTGAAAACAGCAAATGACCTATGAAAGTATGACCAAACACATTCTGATTGTGTTAATCCTTTAGGAAAATGATCCATGGGTCCTTTGTGACATGTAAGAGTCATCCCCGCCTCAATCAGAGGCATTTTGTGGCCGATACCAGTCAAAGGGTCTCTCTTTTGTTTAAAATGGACACGATTTTAAGTGAAAACTACAACTGACCTACGGAAATCTGACCAAACGCATTCAGATTTCCTTGTTATTTTATGATAACAATCCAAGGGTCCTTGGTGACATGTAAAAGTCATCCCTGCCTCAATCTGAGACATGGTGTATCTGGTACCACTCAAAGGGTCTCTCTTTTGTTTAAAATGGACACAATTTTAATTGAAAATAACAACTGACCTACGAAAATCCATCAAAACACATTTTTATTGCCTTGATATTTTTTGATAATGATCCAAGAGTCCTTAGTGACATGTATGATTCATCCCTACCTCAATCTGAGACACAGTGTGGCTGGTACAACTCAAAGGGACTCTATTTTGTTTAATATGTACACGATTTTAAGTGAAAACAACAACTGACATAAGAAAATCTGAACAAACACATTCGGATTGTTCTTATCCTTTAGGAGAACTATCCACGTGTCCTTTGTGATGTGTACGAGTCAACCCCACCTCAATCCGTGGCACGGTGTGGCCACTATCACTCAAAGAGTCTCTCTTTTGTTTAAAATGATCACTATTTTAATTGAAAACAACAATTGACCTACAGAAATCCAACCAAACACATTCGTATTGCCTTGATCTTTTATGAGAAAGATCCACGGGTCCTTGGTGACGAGTTATAGTCATCCCTGCCTCAATACGAGGCACGGTGTGGCCGGTACCACTCAATGGGTCTCTCTTTTGTTCAAAATGGACACAATTTTAATTGAAAACAACAACTGACCTACGGAAATCCAACCAAACACATTCCGATTGCCTTGATATTTTATGTGAATGATCCAAGGGTCCTTGGTGACGTGTAAGAGTCATCACCGCCTCAATCTGTGGCACAGTGTGGCCGCTAGCACTGAAAGGGTCTCTATTTTGTTTAAAATGGACAAGAATTTAAGTGAAAAAAATAACTTACGTATGAAAATCTGACTAAACGCATTCAGATTGTCTTGATCCTTTAAGAGAACGATCCACGGGACCGTGGTGACGTGTAAGAGTCAAACCCGCCTCAATCTGAGGCATGGTGTGGCCGCTAGCATTGAAAGGGTCTCTCTTTTGTTTAGAATGAACACTATTTTAAATGAAAACAACAACTGGCCTATGAAAATCCAACCCAACATATTTGTATTGCCTTATTATTTTATGAGAACGATCCATTGGTCCTTGGTGGCATGTATGAGTCATCCCCGCCTCAATCTGAGGCACGGTGTGGCTTCTACCACTCAAAGGGTCTCTATTTTGTTTAAAATGGACACAATTTTAAGTGAAAAAACAACTGACCTACGAAAATTTGATCAAATAGATTCGTATTGTGTTTATCCATTAGGAGAACGATCCACAGGTCCTTTTTGACCTATAAGAGTCATTCCCGCCTCAATTTGAGGCACGGTGTTGCCGCTAGCAATCATAGGGTTTCTCTTTTGATTAAAATGGACACAATTTTAATTGAAAAAAACAACTGACCTATGAAAATCGGAACCAACACATTCATATTGCCTTGATATTTTATGAGAACGATCCAAGGGTCCTTGGTGACGTGTACAAATAATTTCTGCCTCAATCTGAGGCAGGGTGTGGCTGCTAGCCCTTAAAGGGTCTCTCTTTTGGTTAAAATGGACTCGATTTTAATTGAAAACAAAAACCGACCTATGAAAATCTGAACAAACGAATTCAGATTGCCTTGATAGTTTATTAGAACAATCCTAGGGTCCTTTGTGACATGTATGTGTTTTCCCCGCCTCAATCCGAGGCACGGTGCGGCCGGTACCACTCAAAGTGCCTCTATTTTTTTAAAATCTACACAATTTTAATTGAAAACAACAACTGACATACGAAAATACAACCAAACACATTAATATTGTCTTGATCCTTTAGTAGAACGATCTGTGGGTCCTTTTTGACATGTACGAGTTAGCCCCACCTCAATCTGTGGTACGGTGTGGCCGCTACCACTCAAAGTGTCTCTCTTTTGTTTAAAATGGACACGATTTTAATTGAAAACAACAACTCACCTATGAAAATAAAACCAAACAAGTTCTGATTGTGTTGATGCTTTAGGAGAATGATCCAAGGTTCATTTGTGACATGTACGAGTCATCCCCACCTCAATATGAGGCATGATGTTGTCGATACCACTCAAAGGGTCTCTCTTTTGTTTAAAATGGAGACGATTTTAAGTGAAAACAACAACTGACCTACGGAAATCTGACCAAATGCATTAGTATTTCCTTTATATTTTAGGATAACTATCCAAAATTCCATGGTGATGTGTACGAGTCATCCCCACCTCAATCAGAGGCACGGTGTGACCGGTACCACTCAAAGGGTCTCTCTTTTGTTTAAAATGGACAAAATTTTAATTGAAAACAACAACTGACCTACAGAAATCTGACCAAAGGCATTCAGATTGCCTTTAACTTTTATGAGAATGATCCAAGGGTCCTTGGTGATGTGTAAGAGTCATCCCAACCTCAATCTGAGGCATGGTGTGGCTGGTACCACTCAAAGGGTCTCTATTTTGTTTAAAATGGACACGATTTTAAGTGAAAAAAATAACTGACATATGAAAATTTGACCAAACACATTTGGATTGTCTTCATCCATTAAGATAATGATAAAAGGGTTCTTTATGACGTGTAAGAGTCAACACCTCCTCAATCCGAGGCACAGTGTGGCCGCTAACACTCAATGGGTGTCTCTTTTGTTTAAAATGAACACTATTTTAATTCAATACAACAACTGATCTACAGAAATCCGAACAAACACATTAGTATTGCCTTGATCTTTTATGAGAATGATCCACGGGTCCTTGGTGACATGTAAGAGTCATCCCAGCCTCAATTTGAGGCACAATGTGGCTGGTACCACTCAAAGGGTCTCTCTTTTGTTTAAAATAAACACAATTTTAATTGAAAACAACTACTGACCAACCAAAATATGAACAAAATCATTAGGATTGCATTGATCATTTATGAGAATTATACAAGGGACCTTGGTGATGCGTACGAGTCATCCCCGCCTCAATCCGAGGCACGATGTGGCCGCTACCACTCAAAGGGTCTCTATTTTGTTTAAAATGGACACAATTTTAAGTGAAAACAACAACTGATGTACAAAAATATAACCAAACACATTCAGATTTTCATTATCCTTTAGGAGAACCATCAACGGGTCCTTTTGGATGTGTAAGATTCAACCCCGCCTCAATATGAGGTACGGTGTGGCCTCTATCACTCAAAGGTTCTCTCTTTGGATTAAAATGGACACAATTTTAATTGAAAACAACAACAGACCTATGAAAATCCAAAAAAACGCATTCGGATTGCCTTGATATTTTATGAGAATGATCCAAGGGTCCTTGGTGATGTGTACGAGTCAACCCTGCCTCAATCCGAGGCACGGTGTGGCAGGTACAACTCAAAGGGTCTCTATTTTGTTTAAAATGGACACAATTTTAAGTGAAAACAACATCTAACCTACAGAAATTCAACCAAATGAATTCGGATTGTGTTAATATTTTAGGAGAATGATCTACTGGTCCATTTTCATGTGTACGAGTCATACCCACCTCAATCCGAGGCACGATGTGTCTGATATAACTCAAAGGGTCTATCTTTTGTTTTAAATGGACACAATTTTAATTGAAAACAACTGGCCGATCAAAATACAAACAAACACATTCGGATTGTCTTGATCCTTTAGAAGAACTATACAGAGATCCTTTGTGATGTGTATGAGTCAACCTCACCTAAATCTGAGGCACGGTGTGGCCGCTAGCTCTCAAAGGGTCTCACTTTTGTTTAAAAAGGACACAATTTTAATTGAAAACAACAACTGACCAATGAAAATCCGACCAAACGCATTCGGATTGCCTTGATCGTTTATAAGAACGATCCAAGGGACCTTAGTGACATGTATGAGTCAACCCCATCACCCTCATAAACTGCCCCCACCCCCCCCCCCCATGGACACCAATCCACCCCCTAGACACCCCCACCCCCTGTAAAGCCCCCCCCCCACACTGACACCTTGGACACCAGCCCACCCCCTGGAAAGCCCCCCTCGGACACCCCCAACCCCCCCTAGGATAGACACCTCAAACCCTTCAACATGACCCAACCCCCTAAATTATGAATTGAATTTTTTATGTACTTAATTAACTTATGAATTATGTGCTAATGGTGTACGGGTATACTTGTTGTATGGGTATACTTGGTATAATTAGCTAATGATTTATGTGTTAATTTTGTATGGGTATACTTGCTTTAATTAGCTTATTGAGATGCTTATTTTTTTGTAGGTGTTCGAGTGTGCTGCAGTAGATTTTTTCGTAACAGCAGACAAGGCATTCATCAATGCACTTTTAGTGCTAATAAAAGTTTCCTTTATCAGCACTTTTTTAGCACTGATAAAGTACCCCATTATTATCGCTCAGTAAGCACTGCTTAATGGTACCCCCCTTTATCAGCACCGAGCTTTACAACGCTTTTTAGCGCTGTTAAACCCCGTTTTTGTAGTAGTGGTATATATGAACACCATTATTCTATCACCCCAGAAATGAAAACCAAAAGGGTATATTTGTTTTAATAATTACATAGGTATATTAATATCATAATTACCATATAAAATAATTAATTCCATCTTTTTATCCAGCCAAGATAGTTGCTGATAGAAAATTAACATCCTCATCTCGTGAGGAACTAGTCCTCCACACACATGATTGATGATTTCATATCTCATATGATGAAAGAGGATAAGGATTTAGGTTTTTAAATTTAAATAATAACAAATAATAATACAGATGATACTTATGGTATTATATCATCATGTTTTAATAATATTTTAATGATGTGGAGGAAGAAATAAAATAAAATGCTTAGTCTGGGATGTTACCTCTTCTTTGGAAAATATCTTTTCGGTTTCATCAAAAGGCTTATTTTGTTGGATGTATGAAAAAATAAGGCTTATGATATGAGAATATGAAATTAATTAAGGTATTTGGTAACCTATCAACTAAATTAAAGGGTTTTTGATGTGTAAAGAGAAGAGGATAGGGTGTGGCCTTTTAAAAGTGAAGTGATTGGAATACTAGTAATTTCTAAAAAGATAACGATTTACTCACATTATTCAACACTTAAAAGGACTGAAAAATTGGAAATTATAGACCTTATTGGTTATATGGAATAAATAATTAAAAAATTGGTCTCAGAATGGTTTATTGGTTATTTTTTCCCTTCTCGTTTTAGTTTGACCCCTGGCAAAAGCGTTTTAACCCTAACCACAATAATTATTTTTTATCTATTTTAACTAATAATTGTTGTCTAAAATAAAGATCAATTGATTAGATAATATAAAATAGTATGATTTAAATTATTTAATCCATTTTTTCCAAATTACATTCATATAAGTGGACAAAGTTAATTTATAATTAATCTCGCAGATGAGATGAATAAATGGTTTCCCAAAAAGAAAAGTATCAAAATTTTAAAATGATTTTATATAAAAATTAATTATAAAATTTTTAAAGATATCATAAATTACAAGAATTTAAATATAACAGATCTAATTTTACATTTTTAAATAATTATCAAATAATTTTTAGTTTTTTTAAATTATTAAAATGGAAAGACAATTCATAAGAAAAACTAGTAATTTTTACTATTCATCCAAAAATTCATACTTCCTAAAAACATCGAAAAATTGACTCCAAGTTAATTTTGAAATAGTGATTTTAAAAGTAATTTTTATTTTTCAAAATGAATTTTCTCAAATGTTTAGAAATTAATTTTAAAATAAGTGTAAAAAACAAAACAAAATGGTTTTTTAATGAAATATAGTTTTTAGTATAAAATTAGATTTATTATAATATATTTTATAGAAAACACATAAGATGAATGAAAAAAAAATTATTGAATAAATAATATATAAATTTAATTAAAATCATTCTAAACATTGTATTTTTAATTTTAATGATAAAATAATAGTTTTTATGTATTAAAATAGTTTTTGTTTTCAAAAATGATTTCCTTTAATTTAAAATTGTATTTTTCACATATAATTAGTTTTTCACTAAAAAATTAATTTTATATAAATGTTTTAGTCAAACCCGAATGGCCTTAAGTTCTTCAATTTATAATCCATATGTGTTCATATTTTAATTTTTATAATTCATACCCTACATTCAAATGGTTAGGTGGAAACTGTCGTGTTAAATAATAATATTTAATGGTATATCATATTTCATTTAAAATCAATGTTGTGAGGAATGAATGATAAACTCAGTATTTCACGTAGAGAAAAAAATAATGTTATGTGTAATTAAATGGAAACTAGGTGTGGTTTTCAACACCTAATAATGGAAAGATTAAATTTATTTGATAAAAATTGATTCAAAAAATCTCCAGGCATGACATTCTACTCCCCTTCAAGTAAATATATCAATTGAAATTCATCACTTTGATAACAACAATAGGGAGAATTCTACATTATAAAATCATTATATTCCCATGAAAATTATTCAAGATGGTGTTTTTACCAAATAACATTGACCAGTTCTGTGGTCTCATTTAATAGAATATTATTTCTAGGATCTAGAGTCTCCATCAGTTATTCCTCATAAGAAAGATCATGCTCAAGCAGTATGACCTTTGTGTTAAGTAAATGTGATGGATAATGTGTGTAATTTATTAGGATAGATACCTGTAACACATCATGAACCTGATACAGCTTCTACAGAAGTTCCAAGCAATAGTTTAAGGTCTAGATATGATCATGAATATCAAAGGTACCTATATACATAGCGATTATTTTTTCATTTTTTTCCATGGGAAAATTCCTTGAAACACATTTTCTATAACTCATTAAAATTTTTATAATCCTTTTTCTTCCATTATGTGTTTCTAAATATCTCTAACCTTCTTTAACTTTTCATCAAATTTCATTGGTCCCAATATCTTTCTTTCCATATCATAATTCTAGTATGTTGGAGTTATACACTTATTTATGAAAAAGGCTTCATAATGAGACATATGAATGCTTGAGTCAAATATATTATTGTGTGAAATCTCATCTAGAGTAAGGTGTTTATCCAAAAATCCTTTTAAATATATTGAACAAAATCTTATCATATCCTCTAGGGATAGAATTGTTCTCTCAGACCAACCATGTATGGGGGGGGGGGGGGTGATACATAGTGATAAACTATAACTATATTTCAAGAAATTGTTTACTACTTTACCAAAACATCATGGTAAACTTTCAATCCCAAATAGATACAATTTAATGTGGTAATCCCTCAAATCATTCCACTTCTTTAATTATATTTCTTGAAGCTGATTTAAAGGGAATTTGTTTTCTAATAACGATGTCTTGTAATGAATTTTTATGGTGATCACATATAACAAATATATAATTGTTCCATTTAGATGTTTTGGAGAGTCCAATGACATTATATTTATTTTTTCACATTTACATTCTTGTAATGAAAATGGTTATAGTATCCCCTTAGAATATTTTTTATCAGTATTAAATTACTGAAATACCATTTATCAAGATACATACTAAATGATATATCTCTTGATGTTGTACCACCATAAATAAAATTTTACAAAGGCTATTGGTAGGTTTTATACTGTTTTTATCAATTGGTTGTGGGTTCACTCCCTATGGAATTTCAAGATACAATAGGTCATCGCCCAACATTATGGTAATACTTTTTCCAAAACTATATTATCATAGTTCCTAAAGAATTCTAAAATTAAAATAACTCATAACTACCTTATCGTCAAATATAAGATACATGCTAAATTTTACTAATACCTTTAATCATATTCTCACAAAATGAAATGTAATTCAACCTCAAATAAATTTTTTCACTAAAACATATAAAAACAAATAGTTTCATTTCCATAAATGGATCCTAAAATATCCTTAATCATGATAATCAACCATTACATTAAACATTAAAATAATTTTTTAGGAATATAAACAAGTGGTAAACCTTATACATAGAAACTCGTGATGTTTTCCATATATCTTAAGTTATTCTTATACAGAGACAAATATGATTCCAAAATTTACACAATCCTTAGATGTTTCTTGGTTATTTTAACCAAAATACAATTACAAAAAATAATTATACATAATAATAAATGAATCAAAATACATAGATACTTCAATCCACTAACTTTCAATGATTGATATGGAATCTGTCCCTCCTTGTTTCTGAAGTTAATTCTTGGGTCATTTCACTGACTTGGATAACTTTCATGTTCCTCACATATAATACATTTAACTAGAATTTTTTTTCACTTGATGACCAAATTCTCTACACAAATAACATGTCCCCCTCTATATTAGATATTTTTCTAGGTGCTTCTTCCCCATTATTGACATCAAGAAAGCATAATCTTCTTTACTCTATATTCATTTCCGCACAAAATTTTACAAATGATTCACATACTCTTATTGGATGAATTAAAAATCTAATGTATGGTCATATTGTGTATCATGTATCAAGATAGATAACTAGGGAGACTCATAATATCTATCTCTCTTATCATAATAAAATTTTGTTTCTCATATGCACCGAATTGTAATCCGATAAGATGCTACCATGATTCCTTCTGTTTCTTGTAATTGATAAAAAAATAATATCGAGTGAAACCATATTAATAATTAGAATACCCCATAATCAATAAAAATAATTTATAGGATGTCTAAACCATGACACATACTTTTAAATATTTTACATCTTAGGTTTAAACTAGGCCATTAGTGGTTTGGTTCAAATCCTTAATGATGGTGCATAATGAGTTTATTAAATTCAAAATCATATCCATTAGGAGTGTCAAATAGGGTGTGGAACAAGGCTCATTTTCATACACTAGCTACAACTGATGTCTAGCTCAATTCACCCTTTTCCGAGTTACTACCTATACGTAAAACTATGTAAGATCCACATCCACTAGTAGTATCAAGATAATGATGCAATTTCTTGGAAGTCACTCACTCTATCCATTACCAAAATTCAAGGTCATTTTTCTATACATTCACTTAACCTTAGAATCATCCTTATAAATATACCAAGACAAATCATTAGATATATCTCCAGGGATCTCATTAAAGTTTTATTATAATAGTTTTTAATGTTCAACTAAACCTTCCTCTGATACCAACTATAAACTCTAAATCATCTCATCAATAAATATAAAATATTAATAGATGAATATACATAACATAACATAATGATCCATTCTATAATAGGTAAGGTTTTGTGGCTTTAGAAACATAGACACATAAGAATTTTTTCACATAATTGAGCTAGTTCATCTCCCACTAAGATCTTCATAACAATCACCTTTATTAAAAATTTCATACCTAATATCCTTCATCATAACATGGGGAATGAAAACGTAATAAAGGGAAAGGTCTGATGCCCAATATTTGTAAAAATGGGAGATATGTTATCATAAGTGAGTATAAGTGTATGAGAACTAGGTAATTACATTGAAAAATATACTCTACTTATTAGAGATCAAAATATTGTGTCATAGAAGAATTCTTAGAAGTTTATAAGACATCAATGTGAAGGAAATAAATGAACATGAATAATGATAACAAAAATTTGTCATAAGAAATAGATTTATAAAATCCACATAAACCTGAATCATCATTTCCTTAGTAGTCAAGTATCATTTACAAGGCTATCAGAGTGGATGGGTTCCAACCCAATCTATTGATGTAGTCATGGTTGACATCCAAGAGTATCATAGAAAAAAAATTCCATTACTGAACTGGGTTCACTCCCCATTCTATATCTATTTATCTCATGATATATCAATATTTACCCAACGGATTGGAGATAGATATAGGTCCCACACATGTTGGTTATAACATAGCCACTATCCTTGGTTAAAACATAACTAGAATCCCTAGATTTACCCAACCCGCCATCACTTAATAAAAATAATAAATATGTATTAATCCAAATCATAAATCAATGATTATATTGGAAACCATGTAGGGAAATGGGTTTCAAAAACTTTTTATCATAACATAATCTATGTAAAAGAAACATGTTTCATAATCATTTCATCATTTAATCAAATCATAACCTCTTAACAATGATGTGGGTTTCAAAAAAAATTATCATTAAATAATCTATGGAAGATAAAAAGGATTCATAAATATCATTTCATCATAAACATGAATCATATAGATAAATAATATCAATGGTATCCATGGATCATATCCCTATAAAATATAAATAACATCAAAGGATTTCATCTATGATGGAACAATATATTGAAATATAACTTGGAACATTTATTTAGGAAAATATACCTTCTAGTTTGAAAAATACTTCATAAAACATAAAAAAAATTCGAAATCATTTTTGTTAAAAATAATCATAGAATCATAAAAAGGATGATATAAAAATATTTTAAAACATTTCCTGATGTAAATATAATTTCTATTTTGAAAATCCTTTTTAAAACATAAAATTCATATTTTTTTGGGAAATACACTTATTTGAAAATAAAAATTGAAACTTATAATGGATGTGTCAAAACAATGATTTTTTCATGATTGAGGAAAATACCATTAATGTCATATATGATGAAACACATATTCATTTACAATTTCTATAAAGTCCAAATGAAAGTTTATTTTAAAAATAAGAACATGATGTTTTATTTTAAAAAAATTTGTAAAATTTTAGAAAAGAGAAAAAATCTTGTTAATAAATACCTTAGAGAACATGAAAATATTTTATGATTTTTTTTGAAAACATTAATATGGAGAAAATATTTTGTTGACAAAATAGAGAAATAAATTCAGTTTATATTTAAAAAATTATTTTTGAATTTTGAGAATATAAAGAGACAATAATGAAGGTAAATCACATATTCTCATTAAATAATCATAGTAAACTAAACTTAATGAGTTTTTAAGATAAATATCATAAATTTTCATCATTGGAAGCACAATTATATGCAATAACTATAAATGCTGGGATTATACCATCATACAATTACAAATATAGACACATTGAATCATAATCCCCATGAACAAATAAAATAAAATTAAATATTAAATATCATGATAACATATAATAATATTACATGTTAAATGAGATTTATATAGAGGTGATAAAATAAGATAGGTGCATAATATGACTTATGTCTCAAAGAAGGAAATTTGATATTTAAATCCCTTAACGAATTTCCAATATTTTGAATCACAATCCCTAATAATGAATAACTTGAAATAAAAGAATAAGTGTCATTAAATGATTATGAATATTTATAAAAAATTTAAAAGGGGTAGTAAATACCAAAAAGAATGGAAAAGAGTTGTGAATTATCATACAACTCCTATAAATAATAGAGAGATTAGAAATACCTTACTACTTTAGTAATATTTTCAGTCATAATACCATGTAAAGAATAACATAAAATGAATCTATATTTATAATTAAATGAATTATATTCAAGATATTTTAGGTCAGAGGGTAATTATAGGAAACACAAGAAATAAATGAGTATTGAATTTACATATGTCTCCTATAAATGATAGAGACACTAGAAATGTTGTACCTTATGTCCCGACTTCGTTTGTACACATTTGAACCTCATGTATGATAAATATAATTTTGTGACAAATATATCATAGAAACATACATAAATACTTATTAATTTAAATATATTTAAAAATTATAAAATATAGGATTTATTTAGGACCTTTTATTACTCATTTAAGAATAATTTATTGTCAAAATCATGTTTTGGATAATAAGATCTTTGTTTTTCATATATGTTTTGATTTTTTATTTTAATTTATATTAATTAGGTCTTTGTTAAATCATATACATAATTTTTTCCATGATATAAATATCATATATTATTAATATATAGGCATTTATCGTAATCCATAAAAGATGGAGATAGAGAATGAAATGCACCTTTCATTGAGACGGTAGGCCGTACAAACACATGAATGATGTTTCCATTTTCATAATGGAATTAATGAAATAAGATTAAATACTATATAAAAATATAAAAAATAATTTCTTAATATATACCACATTTTATTATTTAATATATTATTTATTACCTTCCATGTAAAGCACACCTGAAAAATGAATCACATAGCTTTGTAAGGCGGTAGTCCACCATACACATGAATGAAATTAAAATATCTATAAATGAATGGAAAGTGAGAATACATATGTGATATAATAATTAAATAGGTATAATAATATCATAAATAAAATATATATACATTAAACCCCTCATTATATCTTGCCGTTAGAGGTGGTTATAGAAAATAAACACCATCAATTCGTGAGATGTTAGTTTGCCGTACACATGAATGATCATTTCATATCCCATTTAATATAATATGATTAAAATTTATTTTATAAAAATAAAAAACCATATAACTATATATCATATAGTTATGTTATTGTATCATAATGGTTTAATAATAATTGAAGGTGGTAGAGGAAGAAAGAAAATAAAATTCTCTTGTATAGACATTACCTCCTCTTCAGACAACTTCTTTTGGTTTACATGAAAAGAAATATTTGGTTGGATTTATGACCAAAATAAGGCCTATATTATGAGAGTATGTAATTGATAAATGTATTTGTGTAGGTATTTACCTAAACAAATGGTTTTTATGTTTTAATTAAAATGTATTGGTTTTGGACTTTAATAGGTATGTTGAGTGGCACACATTTTTTTTGAAAAGGAAAAGTTGTATCCGTATTTTTTACTTAAAAAATGTTAAAAAATTGACCATAATATAAAATTATATGTTATATGGTAAAAATATGTCTATAATACTAGTTTTGTAAAAATATTTAGGTAATTTTACCCCATATCATTTCTAGTTTATCCCCTCGATAAACTCATTTCAACCGTAACCATTATAATTAATTTATAAATTTTTACTATGAATAATGTTAAAAAATCTAGTTTAACATAAAATTCCATATAAATTAATATTATTAAAAATATGGAAACAATTTTTTTTAAATTCTTTTAATAGGTGTGGAAAAATTTAATTTAAATTTAATTCGGGAGAGGAGATGAAAAAGAGAATCTCAAAAGAGAAATGTTTTGAATGTTTTTATATGAAAAGTAAATATAATAATAATTCCAATGAAACTAAATTTAATTCATAAATATATAATTTTATAATTTTACTTTCAAAACTACATTAAAATAATATTTATATCTTTATATTTTTTAATGTGTATAAAAATTATTATTAAACACCATTATTTTCACTATTGATCGAAAAATTTATATTTCCAAAAAATTATCAAAATTCCACTAATATAAACCAGAAAAGTTGATTTACAAAATAATGTTTTTTTAAAATAATTTCAATAATTTGAATTTTTTTTAATAATAAGGTTTGAAAAGGAAACAAACCCACTTTTTAGAAAAATATAGTATTAGTGTATTTTTTTATATCTTAACTGTTATATAGAAACCACATAAGATGAATGTTAAATATTTTATTGAATATAATATATATATATATATATATATATATTACTGAAATATGCCAGTAAAAGTTTAATATTTAATTTATTCAGGAAAACATGTTTGTTTGCATAAAAATATTGTTTTTAGAAAAAATATTTCTTTTATTTTAAAATATTTTTTACATTTATTTACAATTAATTGATCACCAAAGAATTCATTTTATATACATGTGTAGACCATATATTTTCATATTTTATTTAATATTATGAATTCCCACCACAAAATTTTCTAGGTGATAACTATCATATTAAATAATTTTATTTTAATAATATTGAACATTTTGTTTAAACATAGAGTTACATGTAACACATGATAAGCTCGGTGTTGCATATAAAGCATGTTAAACTCAGTGTTGTGAATAATTTAAGCTAAAACCTAAAATGCATGTAATAAAAATTATTGAAAATAATATATTTTTTTGAAAAATATTTTCAATACTTCTTTGGATGTTTGAAATTAAATTTTGTGTGAATTGAATATTTTTATCGTCCGTCTTTAAAAACTATCACCCATATTTTTTACTTCCATCCATTCACAAAAACCACCTCATTGGAGGTCCTCCTTTGGATCTCATCCTGGGAATGCATATATCTTTTTTATTTGGACATAGAATTATCCACAGTTGGTTGCATTATATGAACCTTGATAGGAAATGTTTTTCCATTATTTATTCCTACATTTGCCATGAAATATTAGGTTTTTTATACATACAATGTCTTTTACCCATGTTTATTATATATATATATACATTCTAATTCAATCTTGAATCAAATACGTAAAAGGGATGATTTATACATCATAAGAATGAAGTATTTTTTCGATATGTTTTCCATTAATGTGGCATCATTTTTATAATATTTTCATTGTTCATGTCGGACCTCCCATGTGTTGCTTCAATAATATGATGTTACTTAAATTAAATACACAAATGTGGATTGTGATGTTACTTAGACCCATTAACATGGTTGGATTATTAATAACTCAACCCAAACCACCAAATAATATTTGTTTGATTTGAATATTTTTAGTGACCATTTTTTCACAAATTACCCAGCCACCACAATGGGTGTGTTTAGTATTACTTTTCAATTGGAATGAATTAGATTAATTAATTGATTGGTTACATGGTTGAATCTCTTCTCATAGACCATATTATAACTTTTTATGTGACTTGAATAAATTAATGTACTGGATTAATTTTATTATGGAATATATGATTACATGTATTACATTGTATTTTATAATTATATTGATAATGAAATATTTCATGATGATTTTTTTCTTCCATGAATTCTTATGATAGATTTCTATTTTTTATAATATAAGTTTCCTCTATATATAGTGTGATATATAAATTAGAATGGATATCAAAAATATAATATCTTTAATAATTAAATGATACATACATTCTTATATGATTAAACCATGAGAAATAATTGGGTTCTTTGTATATAATTCCTTGGATGGGTTTAGTGGAAAGCTGAATTAAATGAAACCATGATAAATACCTAGGTTCCTCTTATGGAATCCATCATATGATATCAGAGGAAACTTGAATTATATGACACCTCTAGGGACACATAGGTTCCTTATGTGGAATTCATTAGATGGTCTCAAGGGTTAGATGATATTTATTAATCTTGTGTGATGCATGGATTCCTCATAAAAATGCATATGATAGAATCATAGTTTAAATAAATTATGTTATTACTTGGGAGAGACATGGGTTATTTATATAGAATTACTTGGGCAAGATCTTATGTTAAATGGAATTATAATGTAATTTATTCTTATTTATATTTTCTTAAATTTTAAAATCATGATTCCATAGAAAATGTATAACATTATATTATCCTTATGTGGATTCCATGGTCATTGACCTCATGTACTCACCGGTGAATGTATATATTTTCATATAAATTCCTAATTATATACATAGATATGAATGATGGAAGGTATATAGATGCCCCGTCATAAAATGAAGAATGTAAGGTTGGTCATGTGTTTTTTAGGAACCTGATCTAGACATGGTTAAATGTTTTATGTAATTCTATACATTACATTTGACATATTTTCAAACTACTATATTTTATACGCATGTACTATACTACATTAGATACCATTAGTTGTAAAATATTGATTATGTCTCACTCATTGTTTATGCATATTTTTTGTACCCAGACATTCCTAATGAATGTATAGTAGGTTTGGAATGTTCTTTGATGATTTTTTTAATTATAGACTAGAATTGGACAAGGGAGATTGAGTGTAGTGGATGATCATGTACTCGGATTTCCACCAGATTTGTGTATTTCATTTTATTGTAGCATTGATTATTATATTATCTAATAGATTGACTATATTTAATTATGTCAGATCATTTTCAATCATGGATATTTACTTAGCTTTGGATGGATTATAATTTATTATTAATTTCAGGTTATTAATACATTCCACTATTTCATTAATTTATATATACTTACATTACTATTAATTATAGATCTAGATAGTATTGTCTATTTGTTGTACAACATTTTTACCATCATTGTAATTTAGAAGCTTCTAGAATATGGGGATGTGTGGTTAGGGCCATGTCAACATCCAGTATTGGCACTATTATAGTGTCTCCGTAGTCAGGACGTGACATGTACTATGTCTAATTCCTTAAGATGTTTGATAGCTTTCAAGGTAGATCATTATGTTGTGTTATTTAGGGTCACATGATGGGGAGAATATTCCCAATGGATATTATTCAATAGGGTAATCATACCCTCATGATTTGGAATTTTTAAGAGGGATTTTTTGACTCAAAAAATCTTGGTCTTCATTGAAAATGCACACTCACATAGGAAATGAAATAAGAATAGGATGTTTTAGTCTTATTTTGAAAGTGGGCATGAAATAATAATGGATAAAAACATGGGTATTTAAATATACCTGAATAGTTGTTTTTCAGTGTTTAAATCATTACAAAATAACCATTGATTCAATGGTAAATAAAAAGCGGTGGGAATAAGTCATCCATTGGTAATGGCAGGACTATCCTCCCATTTTATAGAAATAACCCATGGGGATAACATTGACATTTCCTCTAGGACCAAAAATCACCTAGTGGTTATTCAGTGCCTCAGATTCATCTATTTTATTATCCATTCAACGAGGGTTATATACACACTAACTAGAAAACTTGTTATCGTATTTTACAAAAGGGGAACGAAAAAGGATTCAATCAATGCTATGGGTTACCAATGGTAGCATCTCTCCCCATATAAAATTTTCTGATTATGAATTAAAATTAGATGACATATATTAGGTTTATAATGGAAAGGATAATAAATAATTGATTAATCAACCAGTTGTTTACACCATAGTGTATTAAACATATTATATGGGTAAATGGATATATCATGAAATTTATTGGGTACAAAATCACTGGAATGGGTAGAAAAATCAATTTTAGGAGGTTCTAATTTTATAAATGAAAATATACAAATGGTATAACTTCATCTCACTTGAGTGGGGGAATGTAGACCCAATATTATTTTCTCTTAATAATTTGTTTCTAGAGATAAGAGATTTAATTTTTCAAGGGCCACGATTACTTCCCTAAAATATTTCAACCGTAATATATTTTATTTAGGAGAATTTATAGATTGGTTATAATATAGCCGACTATTAATTTAGGGAATTATTATTTGTTTTCAATATAATAGTCTATGGGTCTATTTCCCTTTATTTTGAATGATATAATTTTTTCTAATTAAATTATATGCAATGGTTTAGAATGTAGATCTCTTAATTTTTCATTGTATTCACTTTTTGGGCTTTCAAGCTAATAATATATTTTAACTTATTTTATTTAAAATTAAGGGAAATTATATTTAGACCATAAAAGGATATTTTTAATGTCCATACATATTCGACCTAAAATTGTTAATGTTCACGGGCCTAAAAATTTGACCAAATATTGAAGCAGTCTACCTGATTCTAAGGGAAATCCATAACTGAGGTGAATTAATGTTCACTATTATAACATATGAAACCTCAAGGATGAGTGCATGTATTATAATTTCATGGTGGTTAAATTGAAATTATTTTTGTTTATAGAATAAAATATACATGTGTCACTCTAGGTCATTGTATAATAGGAATCAAGCCACACATTGTTCTTTAAAATATATAATCCCAATATAGATATTAAATTATAAATATGAGAACATAATAAGAGGACTATATTGTTGTTGGAGGATTTAAAATTGATGGAAATTACATCTAGGACCAAAACTTATTTCCTAGACGCCACTGTGTATCCATCGAAACAATAATAAATCCATTTGTAGTTCTTATATGAGATGCTTTTTTCAAATCAGGTACATGTGTATGGAAAATTTGATGAAATATTTTTCATAACATTGGAACTTTTATGCGACAAACATTGATTAGAAAACCCACACTACTAGACAGGAGATGACTTTTATGGTTAGCCTAGAAAAGTAGACATGAGGATCACTAATTATTCTATATGAACATGAATTAATCCATATATAGTTATTATAAGAGGTTCTCTTTGAAGATATAGATTACGTAGGTAAGTAATGCTTATGGATTGGATGATTACCCTAGTTCTATAAGGGAGTAAGCTTGATGTGAATTGGGTCTCAACAATAAGATAAACTATAATGTCTCTACAAAAATTAATAATCATGGGAATATCTAGAAATTGTTTTGGAATATGTAGTTGGGCCTAAGACAATTGATCTAATAATAATTATTTATAATAAAATAATAGTAATAAATCAACAAATAATTTTGATAAAGAGGAAATTATAGTTATAGGACAGGTGAACCATGAATTTTGGTTTTCTAGTATATATATTTCCATTGAAAATCTAATGAAGTAAATATTCCAATATTGTTCAAGAACCTACATAAAGATCATTTCATAATCTGATTTCATATTATAAACTTCTCCAATAATTTCAATGGTCACCCGAGATGGAACTCTGTGAATAATTTAGATCCATGTGGGTTGGGATATGTGTCCCAAATATTAACATTCTATAATATACAAAAAATTAAATATAGTTAAAATTTTACTATTTGTAAGTTTATCATTAGGCATGTTACTATTTTATTAGAGTGAGAATAACTAAAATTCATGTTATATGATTATTATGAAACTCTAAAACTATTTAGCCATTGTCCATATTCTTTTGGATCTAATCCTTAATGATAAACCATTATTTAATCATATGTTTCAGAAGATTATTTTTTTTTTAAAATTACATGGATGACCTCCCCAAATTTCTTCCTTAGATCTCTTGATCATCGAAATCCTAGGAATGGTATTTCTCTGATTAACATGCGAAGTATACTTCCACTTGGTCATGACTAAAAGAAAAATCTTTTTTTGTATCATAATAATATTTATGAAAGTAATTATATTTAGGAACACTATCTATTCATCAAATGGGGTGAATAATAAAAGGATAACCCCATATCTATTAGATATGATTCCTCACCATAATGAAAACATCTATGATGAAATTGTATAATTATTTTTAATAGATTTGTATTTTCTTAAAACCATTGAGTGATTTTTTATTCAATAGAAATAGACTGCAAAATTTTGGGTGTATTAAATGAAGAAGACCCAACGATACCCATTCATTTCCAATAGAATGATAAGAGGTTAATGATTGAGGTCTAGGTGTGGACCCCAGTGATTGGATCTCTGACTGACATCAGACACATTATCTATAAACATCATATTCCAAGGAATAAATATGGTTTAAGAAAAATTATTTTAGGGTTGGGGGGTTTTCAACAAACACTTTTTCACTAATTATAGGATTAGATGATGGGAAAACTTATTGATTCAAATAATATTATATGGGTGGGTGATCATATCTACTAAGAGTTCTTGCATCAAAACATGTGAAACTTTTTCTGACCGAGCTGATACAACCTTGATGGAAATAAAATTACCCATTTTATATATTCATCTTTATTAGTACACATGTTCATTAATAAAATAACATTCACTGGGGTGAAACAATACTCCTTTTAAAAATATTTTATCACTTTTTGGGATGGTTCCCATTTATAATGATGGATCCCATTGGATCATTTAATGGGATAACTCTTTTTATCCAATTTAGTGGTATTTCTCTCATCCTCCTTAAAGTTTTCTAGGAATTTAATATAATTTTTTGATTGATTTTAGAATCCACGGGGAGCCCTCTTTATCTTTCCCTCACATGTACTTAATTTTTTGGGTCTTAGGTGGTTGAGATGACTGAGGTTTTATAAATAGGGTTTTATAGAGAGTTAGGGTCATAACATGTTGACATAGTCACACCTTGATATTATAATGTCCATTATTCTCTAATTTATAGATCATCCATTCATTAAAGTATTTTTTATCCCCATAATTGGTTTTCTAACATTCTTCTTATTCTTCATTATGGAAAATGTTCAAGACATATTTTACGAGAACCATGGGATTTCCTAATGGAATGTGACCATAATTTTCCATTTTTTGCACAATATTTTAAGATAAATAATTCCTGGATTTCATGTCCCATCATATTATAGTACATGTAGTAATTATTGAAATAATTATTCCCTACTATGTCTTTATTCTCTATCAATGGAAATACATTCAGGATTCCCAAAATTGAAGAGATTATGTAAATTTTAATCTGATCAATGTGGATTTAATAATTTTATATTCCAATATTCATGTTCAAATAATCTACACCATATTAGCCTGATGGTGAAAACAATTGTTTCTCTATTTTTGTCTTCCTTATATGTGATAGTAGTTATTTACAATATCTTTCCCTAGATTATTGAATAACATCATCTAGGTATTTTTATTTAGATTAAATCTCTTAGAACTCACATGGTTATTTCAATCCATTCATAATTATAGAGAACTTATCCCAATGATTCTCCACACAGATCACTCATAATTGTAAATGGGGTAGTATTGTTTCCAAGGAGTATTTCATACAACCGTATCCTAAAAAAATATGATAATCTATCAATCTATCTATAATTTCAGTTATATAATTGAATGATAGTTGTGTTGTTTATAATAGTGATTAATTTTTAGTGTAATCTCTAATAGGGGTCATTCCATCATGAAATAGGCTTAACTAAAAGGTTATTGTAAAAAATGTAAGACCTTATAGGATATACATTAAATATTAGAGTATGAAATCCATTTATTTTTTTGTGTCTCAAAAAATTGGTACACAACTAGATTAAAAATTATGAAGAGGATATTATATAAATCCTATTTTATAAAATTTCATGATTTATAGATTCCCAAATTTTGGTGGAGGAAGAGTCAAATACGCCATATTTGGGTATAGTTTCATCTATAGTTGTACTAGTTCACATGAACATTCCATAATATTTATTTGTGTAGAACGTATTTTTATAAATTCATGAGATACCACCACCAGTTTTATTATTAAAAAACATTCCAAAACTAATAGATGTTGTTTCACATGTCTAATGAAATATTGATAATTAATTTTCACTCAATTATTATTGGATGTTTAATATTATATTAAGAAAAATGGATGGCTTGAATCATTCTTTATTATATTAGAAATCTCCTCCCATTAATGTGGTCTATTTAATGAAAAAAAGGAAGCTTTATCATGAAGATCATACTAAATTGGTATGTCTCTATAGAGACCTGTACTTGACGTACATGGACATTACATTACTTTTTGTGGAATACTTAATACATAATAAAAATAGACACACAAGGACCGTAATAGTTTAGTGTCTTTGAAAACTCAGAATATAATCTTCTAATCGTGGTGAAAAATCTTCAATATCTCCCATAAAGATCATTACCTTTTGTTTTCTTACCTAAAACCTTTTTTTAAAACCCGGGGAAAGGAAAAAATATAGAGGGTGTGCTCAAATGCTCAGTAAGGGTAAGCATGGAGAAAATAAAACAAATCATATACATTTGAACTTAAAAAAAACATGAACATAATGTTTAAACATGAAAATCATGAGAAATGACATAAAACATGCCAGTACGTAAGGTATAGATTATAATGGAACATCAATCATGATAAAATAGCTTGGAAATAAAACATGTAATTATGTACAAACATGAAGAACATGATATTATTTCCATAGTAGCCAAGGCATTGCTTCCAAGACCATTATAGTGGACAAAGTTCCTTACTGAACCGAGTTCACTCCTCGTTCCAGTCCTGTATCACTGAACCAGATTAACTTTCCATTCTAGCCATGTCTATCTCATGAGATATAAATCATTACCCAATGCATTGGATGGATATATAGGTCCCACCCATCTCATAATGAAATCATTTTTACATGTGCCACAACATAAACATAAATTATTTATCATAACCCAAAGAATCAAATGGGTTTCATAAATATCATCCCATCATAACATAACCCATATAAAACAAATGGATATCATTTCGTCATAAGAAAAGTAAAACAATGTAACCCATAGAAACATTATACTTTAAACATTCACATATGAAATAATGTCATCTTAGATGATTTTTTTTTGATAAAACACTTGAAATGAATTCTTGAGGAAAATATCCTGTCTTCTTCAAAATCATTTTATTTTCACAAAATAGCATGCAGTTTTAAAATAAAGGGATTTTGTAGAAAATTGACATTAAATATTGTAGAGTAATCTTCATGAAAATAAGGTGTTATGAAACTGTAAAAATATGTTCATGCCGTATAAGTTATAAAAAAACATTCGCCTCGTACTTTTAACAGAAAAGTCAAAAAGTAAAACATATGGTAAAAAAAGAAAGATTCCCTCTAACACACAAAGTAAAAGTCAAAGATGCCTAAAAATTACTTTAAAAATATATGGAATAATATTAAATACTTTATGAAATCCATTTTTATGGACATGGATGAAAAATATACCCCAGTAAATACTTACGTATAAGAAATATCAGATAATAATGAGATTGAAATAATTATCCCACACAAAAATATTTTTTAAATAAAATAGATAATTTATGTGTATTCACTATTAGGTCTCATAAAGAAATTATAAATATGTTCTAAGATATAAAAATTCATTTCTCACTTAATCAAAGAACAACATAAACAGGAAAGTGAAGATCAACCCAAAGAACGGAAATTGGGTTATGTAGTTCCATTACCTCTTGTCCAACTTGACTTGATCATTCTTTAATCTCCTGAATAATAAACAAATGTTGATTTATACTTTCTTAGTAACCTTTATAAAGTTTATTATTTCTTTAATATCACTTATTACCATGTTATAAACATTATGTAACCATTTATGTTAATAACGTTCGTTTTGTCGATATTTGGTACTTGAGTAAAAAATGGACATCTTATAATTATATGTTGTTCATGTGCTAAAAGAATCATTATATCCAGAATTTTATTCATTATTTATATATCATATATATCATATATATCCATAATATACATGTATTTATAATAGTACATAACAGATGGAGGTAAGAAATGAAATGCACTGTTAATGGAGACGGTAACCCGTATGTACGCATGAACGCTACTTTCATTTATATTTCTTATTTTAATGGAATTAAAACATAATGACACATAAGTATATTATAATTATAGTATAATATAATATATAATATCCTTAACTCCATAATTTATACATCCCACATAAGGCATTAACGAATCACATCACCTTGAGGGGGCGGAAGTCCGCACTTCCTCAAATGAGATTAACGTATTTACCCACCATGGAAACCAAAAAGGATTGATATAATTGGAAAGTAAAGATAAATAAGGAAATAATAACATAATATATATATATCATCTATAAATACAGTTCCATCATAATGGCCAACATGAGACGCGGTAGGAGAAAATCGAACAATCATCATTTCGTGAGGCGTTAGTTTTCCATCCACAATAACAATATGTTCTTCATCCATTAGATGGAGGTGTATGTAAGTGTAGTTAGAATACTTCTCATAAAAACATACTATTATACAGAGGATACTAGTGTTGTTACAAAAGAAAGGATTAAAAATATTTTAGGGGTTGGATAAGTAGAATTAAAGAAAACAATTCAAGAGAAACTGTTACCTTTAATTTGGGTAATTTCATTTGGTTTGAACCAAAATGACTTGTTGAAGTGTTGTCTGCCTAATGTATGGCTTCTAGGGGTAGGAGTGGGATATAGGG
Organism: Viscum album; assembly: GCA_963277665.1. Taxonomy (NCBI): domain Eukaryota; kingdom Viridiplantae; phylum Streptophyta; class Magnoliopsida; order Santalales; family Viscaceae; genus Viscum; species Viscum album. The sequence continues at coordinate 2,121,210,051 of OY728163.1, forward strand.
AGATTAATCGGGTAGTGTTTTTATGAGACAAATGTCTTGAGAGGTGTGTGTAATTGGATAGAAATGGTCTCCTTTTATAAGGGGGAGGAGGGGCTCTTATGGAAAGTGTGAAAATATTATTTTATTCTAAACTTATCTTCGGTTTCAAAAGAACCGATAATCATTAAAGATTAAGATAAGATGACTAATTGTTGAAATAAAATCATCGAATCCGAATTGGACATGTTTTGGATATTATTTTAATCATTATAATCTTAATTATTTAAATCATTTATTAATGAGGTAAATACTGCATCATTATTGTGTCATAAATAATTTAATTTATTTGATTTCTAAAAATTATAAACAAAAACCAACATGTAGGAAATATTTTTATATTTACAATGAATATTTATAGTCGAAATGATAATTTATTTAAACCCTTATAAAAATTAATAACTAAAATATGTTTGTTAATGTCAATTTTGACTTTACATTAAATTAATTAATCCAAATTGTCATTATCACTTACAAGTAGCTCAATGGGGTCCCAAAATCGACCCAAGGATGCCCATGGTAGGCCAGTACTCATCCAATAAGGTTAGGACAAGTGTTAATATAATTTTGAATTATTATTATATTCTTTTAACCTTGAATTACCCTGTTTACCTTTAACTGCAGTAAATAAAAGTCAAAAATTACTATTCACCAAAAATTATTTTAAACTTATTGAACCACATTTTACTTCTTGATAACAACCATGTATGTCAGATTTTTGAAATTCAATTAATATAAGTGGTAGAATTTCATTTAAATGAAAGTGTCAGTTTTTTAACTACCACTAAGTGGTTTCACTATTCATCAAAAATTAAAGTTTTTCAGAAAAATACTAAAACATCATCCTAAGCTATATTTGATATTCTAAAATAAAAAATGATGTCTTTTTTTCCATATTCAAAACATATATGTGGAATTAATTAATTTTAAAATTAATTCCCGTTATCAAAACAAATAGTGTGTTTTTAGGAAACAATAACTTTCAAAAGATCGACACTTGTTTATGTCCAAATACAAAGTGAAATTATTTCCAATGACCAACATTGTATTAAATGGTAAAAATATATTCTAATTACACTTTAAAACCAATAAAAAATATAATCTAACCATATAAATTATTGCGATGAAAAAAGTTGTATTTAATTAAAATATAGCGTGTTTTTTACTATTCATTAAAATATGAAAGTTATCAGAATAATATGTAAATTTTATCCAATGTAAATTTTTATATCCTGATTCTAAAAAATAATTTTATTTTGTCAAATTGAACTTAGAAACATGTAAAAAACTATATCTAATATGGGTGTGCCATCAAAAGGCGGCAAAACTACATTTTTGGAAAAATACTTATTTTACTCGAAAAAATTATTTTGTTCTCATACCATGTTCTAGAAAATATGTAAGATGAATAATAATGTTATAAAATTCAGAATGTAGTTAATAATATTCATAACATCTAGTCCATAATAATATTATAACAATATATCGTTGTTTAGTGAAACCCGGTATTGCGTACTACACACGCTATCGAGCAAGGTCGCGATTGTGTGTAATGCAAGCCAAGTCAGGGCTGTTTGTAGTGAAAGACTCCTTTGTCGTTGCGTATAACAGAATCCAACCATATTTCATTTATACATTGAATATATATATATACACTCAATGTTGTGTAGAATAACTACTATCAAATGAACTTGAAATTGTGTGTAACACAATCCAAGAATAGTATTGCTTATACTGCAAGCTAATATGGAGTTTCTTCTAGCGCAAGATAATCTTGGTGCAATGTACAACAAATGATATGAAAGAAATTAAAAAGAATATATCTCAAAAAATCTTGGGGTGTTACACTCTCACTTATGAAATTTTTTATTGATTTTCTATAGATCATCTATTATGGCCTTAAATAGATAAATATTATCCTCTACTGACATTATCTCATTATTTTGGTGTGGATATTGTGTTGTGAATGTGTCCACCATTTTCCATTTTTATTGCAATCATTTCATCAAGTGGAAGTATTATATGCCTCTTCATTTTCATGTTCCTAGAAAATATCATAGACTACAACATTATTTGGGTAAATAATGATGAATTTTACAGATCTAAAACCAATTGTAAGAAATATATATTTTTTTAGAGAAGTTATACCTATCATTTTTGGTTTTCCTATCCAGTGTAAGAGACTAGATATGAATAAATGGTAAAAATACTTCTAGAATTGTATGATAGGATTTTCCCCTGGATATTGCAGATGATGATATGAATTACATGGATTCATGGGACAATATTATATGTGGTGGATGATATTGTGAGATACCACTATAAATACCTCTATATGGGTAATGGACTTACAAATTGATGAAGGATTTGTTAATGTGGTCACCGTGGTTTTATTTTTTGAATTTTGAGGCTTCTAGAAAGTGGTGATCTGCTAGTTTCCCTGATAGACTATTGGGATATTACTATGGGCCTTATGGGTGTTCGAAATAACTAGAACATAAAACCACTTTTATGATTTAGTGGTTATATTCCACTGACTGGATCTCTTATAAAATTATATAATATAGAATATTATGTATAACATAACATCCTCTATAACTTCTTGTAGAATTGGTGTTACATAAAGGTAATACTAACTAGATGAATATATGTTATCCTGTGCATATTCTTAGTGGTGGTATGTAAGTACTATATTTTATCCTCTATATATATAAGTAATGGAATATATGAATTATCTTTCACTAGGGAGTGTCTCTTGAAGTATTTTGATATAGAGTTGAGGATTTAAACCCTCAACATTTTTATCTCATCTGTTTTGATCCACATGGTTTCAATCTCCTCAGATTATATCATGACATTTATAAGGTTGGAATAATCCCTTCAAAGAGGTAATCCATCATTATTTAGTTTAACATATTACATTATTCATTCTAGTTAGGTGATAATTTACATTTGTTCCTTTAATTTTTTTTATTATTGTTGATGATATCAACACATGATTGATGTTACATTGTGTTTAATTTCATAAAAACCCACTAAACCGTATAGTTTTCCAAGGAAATCATGGATTACATGAATAATTGTTGAAATTTCATTTCAAATGCCATTTTTATTCTAATGATTAAATATAAACCCATTAGTACAATACTAACAATACGAATGTGTGGTCTATTATCATATTTACAAAATAATTATTCATTATGGTTTCACTGTATTTTTTCTCATAAACCCCTAAACTCATGATTTTTAAATTAGTTGTACTTACATTTAAAAGTAAATTGTTTTCTTAAGACATACCCATGACTCATTGGGTTATTCTTGTGTTGAGGGTATGGATTTGGATCATTTTTATGAGTTTTTGATGCCATGATTGGTACTCTATTTAGATATAAGAGATATATGTGAGTCTATACTTATAATAATACTAGTTACACATATGTAATTGATTTAATGAATAAATTAATATAATAGTTAATAATATAAAAGGATTATACTATGTAACACCCCAAGCTTCCATGGTACGCTCCTCTTTGAATAATAGAGCAGCGTGTGTTGTACACAACCTCGGGTTCTAACACACCGTGACCAATAAATGTAGCAGTTATGAATAGTAATACCCAATTTTTTGAAATTATATAAATTTTATATTTCAAAATGGTCTTCATTTTTGGATTCAGAATATCGAAATTATCCTATGTTGAATTTTTGGTATTTTTTTGATAACTTCCAATTTTTGATGAATAGTGACAAATACTTAAAGACAACATTTTTAATCAAAATAATTTATAATGATAAATTATACAATTTATTGGTTATAAAGTGTAATTAGAATATATTTTTACCATTTTATCCAATTGTGGTCATTAGAATTGGTTTTACTTTGAAATTGGACATAAACAATTGTGAATCTTTTGATATATATTGCTTCTTAAAAACACGCTATTTGTTGTGACAACGGGAATTAATTATTAAATTAATTAATTCAACTTATCTATTTTGAATTTTTTAAAATAGAAATCTTTTTTAAATTAGGAATATCAAATATAGCATAGGGTGAATTTTTTTCATTTTTCTGAAAAACATCAATTTTTGATGAATAGTGAAACCACTAAGTGGTAGTTTAAAAACTAATTTTTCGTGTAAATGAATCATTACCACTTATGAGTAATGAATTTAAAAAATCCGACATACATGGTGGTAATTAGGAAGAAAAATGTGGTTCAATGGGATTAAAATAATTTTTGGTTAATAGTAACATTTAAATTTTATTAATCGCAATTAAAGGTAATTAGTGAAATTTAAGGTAAAAATGATATTATAAAAATATGAAAATAACTTTACACTTGTCCTACCCTTATTTTATGAGTCTTGGCCGACCATGAAAATCCATGGGTCAACATGGGGACCCCATGGAGCCACTTGGGTAAGAAAATGACATTAATAACTTTTTATTTAAAGTAAAAATAAAATTGTCACAAACATGTGTTGTTTAACTAAAAAAATTATTACATGGGGTTATATAAGTTAACATTTCGACTATAAATATTAATTGGAAATATAAAAATATTTCCTACATCATTATATATTTTATATAATTTTTAGACATTAAATAAATTAATATTTTTATGACACCATGATGATGCAGTGATTACCTCATTAATTAACGATTTAAAAAAATGAAATGATAATGTAAAATCTAAGACTTACAATTGTCAAAAACCTATTGTATGGGCATATTTAGAACCCTTATCACCTTATACTCGAAATATATAATTTTGGGACCTTTGAAATCCTAAATGTACGTCATAATAATGTAACATTTCATTACTTCCCAAGAGTGCCCCTCCTCACCTCTTATAAAAGGCCCCCACCTCTACCACCTTATTCACACCTTCAAATCCATTTGGCTCGGCCAAAATCTTCCCAAATACTCTCTCAACTTCCCTATATTACTCTTAGAAGCCTCAATTTGGGAATAATTCTTCCCAAGGAAGCCTTTGGCTCAAATCAAAAAGAGTTTCCTGATTTTAAGGTAATTCTTTCTCTTATGTTATTTTGTATTTTTTTGCTTCTCGAACCCCTTAAACTCTTTTTATTACTTTCTTTTGTAACAAAAACAGTATATTAAATATACTAGGATGTTTTTATGAGAAGGATTTTATTTACACTTACACACCCCTTCGTCTAATGGTTAATGAACCTACTGTTTCTGTGGGTGGCGAATTACTGCCTCACGAAACGATGATTGTTCAATATTCTTTTAACACCTCTCATGGTGGAAATTAAGATGTAACTATATTTATAGATGATATTAATTATGTTTTTGTTTTACTTATGCTTCTGTATTTCTAATTTATGGCATACCTTTATGATTTCCATTATGGGTAAACACGATAATTTCATTTTAGGAAGTGCAGACTACCGCCCCCTCAAAGTGATTTGAATCATTAATACCATATGTGGGATGCATAAGGTATGGAGTAAATGATATTATATATGATATTATAGTATATTTATAATATACCTTTATATAATTATGATTTCAGTCCATTAAAAACGAAATAGAAATGAATGTGGCATTCATGCGTACGTACGGCTTACCGTCTCCATGAACGGTGCATTTCATTTCTTACCTCTAAATGTTATGTAATATTATAAATTCATGTATATACTGGATAAATATGATATATATGATATCTACATCATGAATAAAATTCTGGATATAATGGATATTTTACCACATGAACAACTTGTAATTATAAGAAGTTTATTTTTAACTCAAGTACCAAAGATCGAAAAAAATGACCGTTATTAACTTAAATAATTACATAATGTTCATAATATGGTAATAAGTGATATAAAAGGAATAATGAACTTGAAAATGGTTCTTAAGAAAGTATAAATTAACTCTAGTATATTATTCAGGAGGTTAAAGAACGATCGAGTCAAATTGGACACGAGGTAAGGGAACTTCTTAACCCAATTCCCATTCTTTGAGTTGAACATATCTTTCTTATTTATTTTCTTCTTTGATTATGTGAGAAATGAATATTTATACCTTATCATGTATTTACACTTTCTTTATGTGAGATTATAGTGAATACACATGATCGATCTATTTTATTTACAAAATGATCTTTTTAAGGTACTTCGTCTCAATCTCCATATATTGAAGCATATTTTGTTTTATACACAACTTTATTTTATATGGTGTATAAACCCCTTTTACTTTTACTTTAATTCAAAAGAAATCTTTTTTATACTAATCATTTTACTAAACTACAAAAGTTAATGTTTTTTGTCGTACGTATGCGGAGACAACGACTTCTCCGCCGCCGTGACCATTATTTGAGTTTCGGCTTCCTCTACAAGCTGTAACTTTTTTAAAATGAAAAATAATTACAACGTTTTAATTTAATTTTATTTTGGTATTGAAAATGGTTTTGAAAGTGTTTTTTTATATATCGATGAGTTGTATTGATATCTTGTGATTGAAATGTGGAAATGTAATGTTTCCTTTATTCATGTTTTATGTGTTACTATTATGTTATGGATTATGATATGTTTAAACCTGTTCATATGAGGAATGCATTGGACTTAATAAGTGATGGGTGGAGCCCGCTATAGCTCCTCGATTCATTAGTAGGACTCATGAGACAAACTAGTGTCTTGGCACGATGCCTTGACAAAATCTTATTTGTAGTCTTGGCATGAGGCCTTGGCTACGTGGTTATGATAGTCTAGCATTATGCATTCCATCATTATGAAAGTTGGTATTGATATTGAATGTGATTATTCGACCAGTATAATATCCATGTGAATAAGTAAATGACATTATTTCATTTTACTTTTTCCATATTATGCTGAAGTTCAAGTTTAAAAGGCATTTGTTTTAGATATAAATTTCCTTAAATGTTTATGTTTAATAATGAAAGCTTCCACAATATTGTTATCCTTACTGAGCATCTGAGATCACCCCTTTCAATGTTTTAATATTTTCCAAGTTGTGAAGAAGTATATTATGAATGACCTGCAGGCATAGTCAGAAGGGAATATGAGTGTGGACTATGGAGACCATGTTATTGTAGTTTTTCACTTTATGATGTAATGTAACTTTTATGAATGTATCTAGTGTTTCCAAGACTACTAAACTAATTGGCCTTTCAAGACTTTATATTTTGTGATCATGCCAATGTTACGTAATAATGCACCGACTCTGGGTAACTGGGGTCGGGGCGTTACAGTTGGTATCAGAGGCAGTTTAGTACTAACCTTGGAAGATAGATTTAGATAAACATTTATTAGAGCACATTGTCCTAAGATAGTCTTTGAGGATTAGTATAGAAGAACTTCCTAAATTATGGTATTATAGAGATTTTGTCAGTTTTCCGAGCAATACATCTCTGTCTAGATACGAGCAGGTAGAGGAGGCTTTGGCACAGATGTACGTATGGGTAAAACCTGAAAACACCACTTTGAGCTAGACTCGAACGGGAACTTGTGCACGACAACGGGCCTTTCTGCACTCTTGGATACGACACTCCCGAGGGATATGATTAGGATAATTCTCCTTTTCTTTAAAACCAACTATGAAGGGTTATGAGTATATACTTCCTCAAAAAAAAAACATTTTAATGATATGGATTATATCCATAAATAGTTCAATTTATGTTAAGTGTTTTGCAAGTTTGTAATTATGTATTTTGATTCATAAACTAATATAGTTTATTCCATTGTTTAGAAATGGCGCCTTGTGGGAGGAATGGAAACAATATCAATGCACGCACTCCATGTAGGGATTTCCCTCCTTCTCAAGATAATTATAGTGGAGTTGGAGATACAACTGGTTCTGATCAAGTTATCACCATACTGGGACAACTCACTCAGGTTATGAATAATAACCTTACTCGTATAGAGCACCCTGATCCGCAATGTGGAGGATCAATGTTATAATGCTTCATGAGTCAACAACCGCCAACATTTAATGGGGGTACAAATCCATTAGTAATTGAGAAATGGATAAACACCTTTGAGAAAATATTCCATGTCGTGGGGAGTAGTGAAAGAGAGAAGGTTGTCATGGAAGTTTACCGCCTCACTGGAGATGCCGATCAATGGTGGTCGCTGATTCAAAACACAACAGAAGATGAAGAAGTATCAAGTATGGAATGGAGGGATTTTGAGGAAATTTTCTTAGAAAAATACTTTCCACATGACCATCGAGCAGATATGGAAAGGCAATTATTGAGTCTAAGGCAGAAGAAGGATGAGAATGTCGCAAAGTATGAGGCTAACTTTACAAGGCTATCAAGACATGCTGCATATTATATATGTAACCCAAGAAGTAATATTGATCGTTTATTTGATGGGTTAGAACCATTTCTCCTTCGAGCTTTAGTATCAAAATCTTTCTCAACATACAAAAATATAGTCTCGTGTTCTATCAAGATAGAAAAGGAATTCTCCAAATCTTATGACAATAAAGTAAAGTAAGAGAAGAATAGAATCGTGTAACAAGAGACAGATAAGTGAAAAAGGGAAAGACGGATTTTCCATTATGCGATAATTGTGGGAATAATCACCCTGGTACTTGCCTAAAAGGAATGGGAGTTTGTCATAAATGTGGGGGAAAAGGTCACCAGGCTTGTGATTGCAAGGGACAGAAAGAGGCTGTCAATGTTGAATGCTACAATTGTAAAGAAATGGGTCATTATGGAAATGAATTCCCTGAGTTCCAGGGAATCTTAGCTAAGAAAAGGCCAAGGGATCAAGGAAAATCTTATGCTGTTACTACAGTTGAAGTGGAATAATTAATGTATTGGTGCTTTTAGACTCAAGGATTATATTCTGGTTATAAGAATAATTTGATATATATAAGGATTGTACTGCATTACTTTTTGTTTTCATTAAGGTTTTAATATGATGAAGGTAATCCTATTTTTATATGTGACAATAAGAGAAACTTTACTTTTTTGAGGAATCTGATCATACAATTGGTTTTGGAATTTAGATACCTTTTAGAGAATGTCTGGATGGAGGTATTTTCGATAACTATAAAGGTTGTAATGGATTAAGTTGAACTTTGGATAGTATTGCTTAAGGTTAAAACATTTATGAAGATTATTTTTGGAATATTATAATACTATAGTTTTAGTAATAGGACAACCTGCAGGTTGGGGGATAAACCGTCATGTCGGACAAAGCTGTAAGAATCAAACCCACAACCATAGTGCAACATTCCTTTATTACCTACCACTAGCCTACAAGAATCCCCTGGTTATTACAAAATAGTTTTCCTAATTTAAATGGTATGTGGTAATATTTGGAACCTTATACAATTAGGATAAATAGAATATTTTTGTGTTCTGTCACCATTTGGAGTGAAAGATGGGTTTGTGGTAATGGTTTATTAAAGAATGAAAGTCTACATGACAAGTAAGTTTATTTCCTTACATTCATAGTAAATCTCTTAAATAAATTCCTCAACTTTATGAAAGGTAACTTAAAACAAAAACATTGTCAGTTAAATTTTCCAACTAGGGATTCAATGACCGTTTAACCAATCACAAGTTTGTGATTTTCTTGTGGTTAACTTTCTCCTAATATTGTTTTCTACAACTCTACATTAGACCTTGATGGTTTTTTTCCTCCATATCCATATTTTCATAGAATCCTAGTATGGGATATCTCGGGTGACCTTTGTACTTCTCTTTCTTTCTTTTAAAGTTATATTTTTATTAACCCTATTTCAGATGTGGGTTTTCCATAAAGGTATTTTCTATTTTAAAAATTTTATATTCAAAGAAAAATTTTAAATTACGAGGATGAAATTTATTAAAGGAGGGGAGAATGTAACACCTCAAGTTTCCATGGTACGCTCCTCTTTGAATAATAGAGCAGCGTGTGTTGTACGCAACCTCGAGTTATAACACACTGCGACCAATAAAAGTAGCAGTTATGAATAGTAATACCCACTTTTTGAAATTATATAAATTTTATATTTCAAAATGGACTTTATTTTGGGATTCAGAATATTGAAATTGGACTATGTTGAATTTTTGTTATTTTTCTGAGAACATCCAATTTTTGATAAATAGTGAAAAATACTTAAAAACAACATTTTTAATCAAAATAATTTATAGTGATAAATTATAAAATTGAGTGGTTCCAAAGTGTAATTAGAATATATTTTTACCATTTTATCCAATGGTGGTCATTATAATTAATTTCACTTTGAAATTGGACATAAACAATTGTCAATCTTTCGATATATATTGCTTCGTAAAAACACGCTATTTGTTGTGACAGTAGGAATTAATTATTAAATTAAGTAATTCAACTTATATGTTTTGAATTTTGTAAAATAAAAATCATTTTTGAATTAGGAATATCAAATATATCTTAGGGTTATTTTTAGGTATTTTTCTAAAAAACTTCAATTTTTGATGAATAGTGAAACCACTAAGTGGTAGTTTAAAAACTAATTTTTCGTGTAAATGAAACATTACCACTTCTGTGTAATGAATTTAAAAAATCCTACATACATGGTGGTCATTAGGAAGTAAATTGTGGTTTAATGGGATTAAAATAATTTTTGGTGAATAGTAACTTTTAAGTTTTATTAATCGCGATTAAAGGTAATTAGTGAAATTTATGGTAAAAATGATATTATAAAAATATTAAAATACCTTTACACTTGTCCTACCCTTATTGGATGAGTCATGGCCGACCAAGAAAATCCATGGGTCAACTTGGGGACCCCATGGAGCCCCTTGGGTAAGAAAATGACATTAATAACTTTTTATTTATTGTAAAAATAAAATTGTCACAAACATGTGTTGTTTTACTAAAAAAATTATTAAATGGGGTTATATAAGTTAACATTTAGACTATAAAGATTCATTGGAAATCTAAAAAGATTTCATACATCATTATATTTTTTATATAATTTTTATACATTAAATAAATTAAAATTTTTATGACACCATGATGATGCCGTGATTACCTCATTAATTAACGATTTAAGAAAATGAAAAGATAAGGTAAATTCTAATACTTTCACATGTAAAAACCTATTGTATGTGTTGACTTACAACCATTATCACCTTATACTCGAAATATATAATTGTGGGACCTTTGAAATCCGAAAAGTACTTCATAATAACGTAACATTTCATTACTTCCCAAGAGTGCCCCTCCTCCCCTCTTATAAAAGGCCCCCACATCTACCACCTTATTCACACCATAAAAGCTATTTAGATCGGACAACCTCTGCCCAAATACTCTCTCAACTTCCCTATATTACTCTTAGAAGCCTCACTTTGGGAAGAATGCTTCCCAAGTAAGCCTTTGGCTCAAATCAAAAAGAGTTACCCGATTTTAAGTTAATGTTTTCTGTTATGTTATTTTGTTTTATTTTTCTTCTCTAACCCCTTAAACTATTTTTATCCATTTATTTTGTAACAAAACAAGTACCTTCAATATACTTGGATGTTTTTATGAGAAGTATTTGATTTAAACTTACACACACCTTCGTCTAATGGTTAAAGAACATACTGTTTCTGTGCGTGGCGAATTACTGCCTCACGAAACGATGATTGTTCAATATTCTTTTAACACCTCTCATTGTGGCCATTAAGATGTTACTATATTCATATATGATATATATTGTATATATGTTTTTCTTATGATTATGTATTTCTCATTTATGGCATACCTTTATGATTTCCATTCTAGGAAAACGCGATAATTTCATTTTAGGAAGTGCGGACTACCGCCCCCTCAAAGTGATTTTAATCATTAATACCATATGTGAGATGCATAAGGGATGGAGTAAATGATATTATATATGTTATTATACTGTAATATTAATATAAATTTATATAATAATGATTTCATTCCATTAAATATGAAATAGAAATGAAAGTAGCGTTCATGTGTACGTACGACTTACCGTCTCGATGAACGGTGCATTTCATTTATTACCTCTAAATGTTATGTAATATTATAAATGCATGTATATACTAGATATATATGATATATATAATATCTACATCATGAATATAATTCTGGATATAATGGATATTTATCTCATGAAAAACTTGTAATTATAAGAAGTTTATTTTTAACTCAAGTACCAAAGATCGACAAAACGACTGTTATTAACTAAAATAATTACATAATGTTCATAAAATTTTAATTAGTGATATAAAAGGAATAATTAAATTTAAAAATGTTCTTAATAAATTACAAATTAACTCTAGTTTATTATTCATGAGGTTAAAGAACGATCGAGTCAAATCGGACACGAGGAAAGGGAACTTATTAACCCAATTCCCATTCATTGGGTTGAAATTATCTTTCTTATTTATGTTCTTCTTTGATTATGTGAGAAATGAATTTTTATACCTTATCATGTATTTACACTTTCTTTATGTGAGCTTATAGTTAATACAGATGGGCGATCTATTTTATTTACAAAAAATATCTTTTTAAGGTACTTCGTCTCAATCTCCATTCATTGAGGCATATTTTGTTTTATACACAACTTTATTTTATAAGGTGTATAAACCCCTTTAACTTTTATGTTTATTCAAAATGAATCTTTTTTATATGAATCATTTTACTAAACGAAAAAAGGGAATGTTTTTTTTCGTACGTATGCGGCGACAACGACTTCTCCGCCGTCGTGACCATTATTTGAGTTTCGGCTTCCTCTACAAGCCGTAACTTTTTTAAATGAAAGATAATTACAAAGTTTTAATTTTTTTTATTTTGGTATTGAAAATGGTTTAGAAAGTGTTTTTTATATATCAATGTGTTTATTGATATCTTGTGATTGAAATGTGCAAATATTATGTTTCCTTTATGCATGTTTTATGTGATACGATTATGATATGGATTATGATATGTTTAAACCTATTCATATGAGGAATGCATTTGACTTAATAAGTGACGGGTGGAGCCCGCTATAGCTCCTCGATGCATTGGTAGGTCTCATGAGACAAACTAGTGTCTTGGCACGAGGCCTTGACAAAATCTTATTTGTAGTCTTGGCATGAGGCCTTGGCTAAGTGGTTATGATAGTCTGGCATTATGCATTCCATCATTATGAAAGTGGTTATTGATATTGCATGTGATTATTGGACATGTAGAATATGAATGTGAATATGTAAATGGCATTATTTCATTTTACATTTTCAATATTACGCTGAAGTTCAAGTTTAAAAGCATTTTGTTTTAGTCATACATTTCCTTAAATGATTATGTTTATTTATGAAATCTTTCACAATATTGTTATCCTTACTGATCATCTGAGCTCACTCCTTTCAATGTTTTAATATTTTCCAGGATGTGAAGAAGTATTTTATGAATGACCTTCAGGGATAGTCAGAAGGGGATATGAGTGTGGACTATGGAGACCATGTTATTGTAGTTTTTCACTTTATGATGTGATGTAACATTTATGAATGTATCTACAGTTTCCAAGACTACTAAACTAATCAATCTTTCGAGACATGATCTTTTGTGATCATGCCAATGTTACGTAATAATGCACTGAATCTGGGTAACTGGGGTCGGGGCATTACATACTATCTCTATCTGGATAAAAATGTTTCATTAATATCTTTTTAGGGATATATTTCTTATCACATTTATGTTTATTTCATTCCAAGGTGGCATTGGGATCGTTTGATAGGAGGCATGCGGTGTTGTAGAGTTAGGATCAAGACCCTGAAAAGGGTATCCAATAAATCTCTATATGGAAAATCATGCCTTATATAGTCTGATTCCACTTAATGGGATATGGTATACATTTTATGTTCCTTTTACAAGCAGTATAATGGTTTCTTTTAATGGAATATTTCCATTACCACGTGATGTTCGTTTTATGGTCGGGTGTCTTGAAAAATGTAATGTGTTTGTTGAGGTAATGCAACTATGATATATGGTATGTTGGGATTGAACCTCAAAGATGGATCCTTTGTATCTTGGATAGCATGAATTAAAGTCCATATAGTGGTTATTTTATAGTTTTGGGTGATATGTTATAACATATCCATACGGTTTAATATATTGTGGTAATATTTTGCGTTAAATTAAAGTGGTGAATTTAAGGGATTGTGTGTGGATTACTCAGGGGAGGACCTATATGGTTCACACCATTTATTGGTATCTATAAGTCCGAGTTAATTGTTTGGGATTACACCTAGTATGATTCCCATATGTGGACGTGCGACTCCAATATAAATATAACTAGATCGGGAGGGAAGACTCTACTCAGAGTGAGATATGGACCAATGAGAGAAATTTAGGTCTTACACTGAGTATGATCCCTATATCAAGGATCATTATATATATTGATAACTATACAGTATATATTATGGTCTCACAAGGGATATAACCCCATAAGTAAGAGTTGGAGATTTCATTATGTGTGAGTCTCATGTAGGGGATCATCTATTCAGTTTGTAACCAGAAAGAATAAAGAATAAACTAAAAATGTGATATGACATAATGAGGAATAGATTGGGCATATTCATAGGTTACCCATAAAGGAATTTATACCGTCTGTTAGTTACTATACAAGAGAAGGCAAGAATTCATAAGGGGATATGACCTAATAAATATGAGTTTATGTATACACATTCATAATCCTATATATGGATTGATACCTCATATATATTGGTAAACATATAATAATGGAGTAAAAGACACAAGAAGTATATATCCAAGTGAGGAATAGTTTCTTAAACATTAGAGACCAATATTTTGGTTCATTATAAATATTGGTAACAAGAAAATAAAAGGTATAGACACAGAAGGGTATACTACATAGTTAGTAAGAGTTGGGTTTTAAACATGGATAACAAATATATATATATATACATATTATTTATTTGTAATTGAATGAGGTTGTGAGATAAGACTAACTAGGGATAAAACCCAATGTATGAGATTTGAGTCAAACATATAGAAGGTGGATAATATTTGGGTATAAGTTTGAAATGGATCATAATAAATTGATAATTAATTGGGGAGAGACCAAGGATTAAACATTATGATTTCCAAATCCCTAATGGGAGAAGGTATTCTATGTATGGGTCTTATGTGTATGATTATAATATTATCTCATATAGGAAGGAGAAATAGGTGAAAGAAGGTTTTTGGAACTTATACTAGATTAGAAGCCCAATTATCATCCAAATGTTAAGAAATTTTGTGAATATCATGCTCATAAGATAAAGAAAGAAGACATTTTCAGCATTAAAATAATGATTGGTCATCTTATTCTCACTACATGGAGAATCTTATTCTAATTATAAATGGATGTTGTATTCCTTTAGTCATCAAAAAATAAGGATAGTCAATTTTGGGATATACCACCTCTCGAGGGGGGGATGAGATGTTAAGGGTGAAGGGATATTAGAATTTATCATTAAGAAGCATCCGACATATGTTATTAATATAGGAATGAAACCCTATATCATTAATGTTTCATAGTGTAATATCATCTCATAGGACTAGTCTATATAGTTTATCATCTTACAGAATGGTTTTATTAGAAAAAAGGATCCTAAAAATGGTTGTTGTGTGTCACTTAGGAATGATCATACCTTTTTTATTTATTCTATAAATGATCCAGATAATGGTATTTTTTTGGGAAACCAATAGATGTTTCATTACTCAAAGTATCTGGGATTACATGGGATGGTTTCGAGATGATGTGTTTATGTGGTATTTATACAAGAGCCACACATTTTGATTCATCATATTCAGTTGTAACTAGACAAGAAAAGGTACGGTTTCTGCCTAAACATAATATAGGACTTACATACATTTGTCTCATTTATGGGGTATAAGAATATAATCATTGATGAGATTATGGTTTTTGCTTACACATAAGGATGAAGCCCTTGTATTGATGACCACCCATGTCTATTGTTAATTAGATGAGGAATGAAGATATATTCTCATTAAATTTTTTTGGTGAGAATATGTGTGAAGATCATAACTAGTATATAACCTATGATATCTTTTTAGACAATTTCGTTGAAATACGGGTTTTAATAAATGTTGGTGTAACATCTTGAGTTTTCAAAAGGATGTACTATGTTTGATAGTATACATGATACACCACATCTACCTTAAATGAAATAATAAATATTATAATTTAAATTTAATAATTAAACTATCTATTATAATGGTGGGAATAAAATTTTATTAGTTAAATTATGAAAATATGGTTCTCAACGTTTTATATAATTAATTATTTAGTTTCACAAACCAGTCTGAGTCGACCCTAAACCGGTCACCCAGACTAGCCAACGACAAGTCCCAAGAGGCATTCCCGATCCTCCTAGTATGGCGACAAGCACCAATGGCATCAATAGTGTACAAAAGTTAACGATTTCTCCCATATATTAACAATCAAACAAAAAGTGGAAAGAAATGGACAACCCAAAATACATTTATATAAAAATTAAACTGAACATTATTTGTACAAGAAACTGAAAGTACAACGAAGACAAAAAACCAACTGACCAAACCCAATAACCAACTAACTCCATGTGACCCCGCTTGTCACTCTCCAAAAAAATGACCACACATCACCCAAGGCGATCGAACTCACGCTGAAACCTGCACAAGGGCTAAAAATAGGAGAAGACTATAGGTGTGAGTATTAAAACTCTGCAGGTTAGCCCGATATTCTATTCCAAATGCACATCCTTTAAAATAAAAGAAACATAAATTTCAAGTTTTAAATATAAATATAAAGTTATGTCTTCCAAATGAAGTCCCATGCTATAAATAATTTACCAGACAAACCTTGAATGTTTTATAAACAAGAATGCAAGTAACAACTGTCGAAGCGGTGCAACATTAAAATGAAAATAGGTTTCAAGAGGGATGCTTTAATGAATTTTACATTTTAAATAAATCACGCACACTACTGAATTTACCAACTAAACACAACGTATGCCGATGGTGAGTGCAAAAGATCAAATGAGCACAAGCCACGGGAACACCCCTAGGCACTAGTCAGTTGTGAGCCCCAGGTACCTCGTATCTCAGTGAAAGTAACCATAAAAAATATTCATTCTCATGAACATGATCCACTAGTAGGGAGAATACTCATAACCTAGTGGTCCCCAAACAACATCATCATCATAGTTTATTTAGTGTTGTCGTCGTCAAACTTGCTATCTGAAATAGGGGCCAAACTCCACAGGATCACTAGCATACTAGTACACGCCCGCCCACCAAGATACCCAAGATTCCTTTTAGTCCTAAATTATGTTATACATATTATCAAATACTGATTTCACATAAAAAGTAAATCCCCAAACCATAAGCACACAAATAGCCCCCAAACTATATTCACATTTCGTTCACAGATCAACAAGCTGCTAAATATTTTCGTAAAACAATTTCAAGGATTGTATTGAGGCTTTGCACATAAAAATCTTTCAAAACACTATTTAAATTATAAAAACACATCAATACCATACCAAACCATATTCTCAGACCTAAAAAAATTTAATAAAATCATTTCATGGACCATAAAACAATCCCAATTTCTCAAATTGGTATATACAAGTAAAACACTCATTCCTAATTTTTAGGAAAGGCCAAACGTGCCTTCAAACGTTTTCTCAAAACTAACATTTGATAAAGTTATGAAATTAAATATTATTAAGGAGGTGTGTACACACAATTTACAGAATAAAACCACATCCATAAATCCCTTAAAACACTCAGGGGACATATTCAAAATACAACCATTTTTATAAGAATGTGTAACGATCCATTTTCCAACAACTCGGGCCAAAACATGTTGTAAACAAAAAAAACATTTGTTTGTAAAACAAAATCCAAATTTGAAAGACATAAAAGGATCCAAAAATAATTTTCTTATTTTCTTCCAATATATTTATAAATCCAAAAAATTATTTTAAATTGCACTAGACACATAAAATCCAATCGGGCAATTTACCAAACACATGGCATGCACTCTTTAAAAAAACAACATATGTTAAGAACATAAAAAGGGATAAAACACCATTTTCATTCCATAATGTTTCTAAAGATACTGATAAATATTCAAAATACCATAAACCAAGTCTGAGAGCTCATGGAATAATATATCAAACAAGAGGTGTGCACATTTATACCAAAATGACTATATTTTTAACAAAATAAGTCATAAAACAAAATTTGAACACAAAACCTTTAGAAACAAAGTTTCACAGTATAAAATATCATATAAATAAGGTTATGAACGAATTAAAATTATGAAACTTAAATGATAATGGTTTGTGCAAGGGTTATCTTACCTCAAATTCTTGGCGTAATGGAAACGCACACCAGAAATTACCCTCCGCGGGTTTATAAACCCTAAAACATAGAATACCAGAGATAAATGAATATAAAATCCATCAAAAACCATGGGATGACCGAACCCATGGTCTATATTGACTAGGGGAGATTATAAAACCATGAAATAATGAAAGGAGGAAGATGAAGGAGGATAAATGAGATGGAATCTCACATTCTCCACTAGAAAACTCTTCGTATTCTATCAGATCTACACCCCTTGAGAAAAGGGAATGGGATGAAACATCTTGAAGAGTATCCTAAGGTCTGGAAGAACCAGGGAAAGAATAATTTTTTGAAAAAGAGAAGAATTGATTGTGTTATGTATAAAACAATTTACCTTATCAATTTTGGGCGATTTGAGGTAACCTGATAAAGTTCTCCCTAATCTGAGACCCATATGAGATCCAAAGAGGGTAAATAGATAATGGGGGTAAGTTTAGTGGTATTAGATTTGTGGGGTAGGTCGAATCACCAAAATATATTAAACATGTAATTATATATAAAAGAAACAAATATTGTTTTTAAAACAGGAAATGGGCCCAAGGGCTGGACCAATACCTAAATAAGTAAGCCCAATTTACCATGCTTATGAATTTATATGGGGTCCCAAAAGGATAAGGAAGTTTTAATATGTCAGTATTGGACAAGTGGGATGTGTAATGGGGGGAAAATGATAAAAAAAATGAGTTATAAAAGAATCAAATTCGGTTTTTTAACTGGAAATGGGATCATGGTTGGCCCAAATCATGAATTAACCACCGTTTCTTCAAAAACTCCTAAACAAGAAATGGGGAACCCAAATTAGGGTGAATAGAAATATATGAATCTGAAAAACTCAATATTTACCTCACCAAATACCCATGAAAAGGATCGGGACTTCCAATGGACCAGATTAATACAAAGATAAAAAAACTAGGTGTGACAATTCTCCCCACCATTACAGCTTTCCGCCCCAGGAAAGCCATAATACATTCCGGATGAAAAAACATCAACACCTAAGGATTACCTATCAACATGGCTCAACCTATCATGAAAAGGAAATTTCATCATCCATCAATGGATGTAAATCCTATGGCTAAAAAATACACTACTAACAACCACTTCTGGAAAATCATTGGAAATATCAAGCCACCACCTCCACAACCAAGCCAAGAACCCAATTATTGGGCCTTCTCCCAATGAACCCAACCATCACCCAAAACAAAGAGCACTAACAAAAACCAAATATTCCAGGGGATTCCAGAATGTACTCCCCACCATTAAGAAACAACTAGAACATGAAAATTTTTTAGGATGAAAATCCATGAGACCCATGGTGGGTCTCCCCACTATTAGCGACCAACTAGTAACGAACAGAGGAGAATTAAACATGAGCTAGAATTGGTCCTCACTCACAAAAACCCAACAAAAATCTCCTAAGAAAACCAACAATAACATTTTAATAGGGCTATAAGATGGACATATAAGCCATCCACTCCCGAACAGAGGGGACAAGAACTGGGCCAACACTTTCAGCACAGATCTGGACCCCCACCACTCTGGGATAGGCGGGAAGGGGACCCAATAATTTGGCCACTAAAACTACAAAAGAAACAAAGGAAATTCCCCAAACTCTCCACCTATGAATAGTTAACACAAATACCACACCTTATTTTCCCAGGAGGTCCACATAGAGTCATTGATTGAAAACCCACATCCATGAAGGAAACACCATAGACACTATGTGAGGGGTAAGTCCACCACGCTTATTGTGAAAAAGGGAAATTCAATGAAAACAGGAACCAAAACATTGACATAGAAACTAACTAACCAAAACAGAGGAGGAAGGATCCTTATAGAGCACTCCACACCTTTGGAGATTTACTGACTGCATGAAAAGCTTCACTCTGAGGCCTATGGCTGGTGCCCTGATTCTTGAAGCATCTGCTGCACCGCAGTCAGGTGATAAGGATCACACGACTCAAAAAAACTCACTTGCTCACAAAAAAATCTTCATGTAAATAGGAAATCATAGATACATATCTGAATTCTGTCTCACTCTGAACGAGGGGTAGAATAGCCAAGGAATACGGCGAGACACATCAACATCACCGAACATAACTACTATGCGAAAAAGAATTATCACAATCTAGAAGCACTTTTAATAGATCCCAAACAGCTCTCTATTCCAAAAAATATGTTGAGGAATCATACAGAGAGGTGGATTTAACATTTTAAATTAATCCTTCGGTTGATTAGTAGGAAATATTTCCAATAGAGAACTATCCATGGCCACATCACAACATCAAACACATCTTTAAGAACCCAAAGAACATTACTCTGAAACCGAGCCACCAACAAGATCTCATCTCAAGAAACAACATGAGTATGAATTATATATCACAATTAATGTTACTAAATAAAAGAAAACTCTTCTAAGACATAGAATTAACCATCCACATAACCGTCGGTTCAAAAAAATAACACCACAATTTTTCTCAGCTAAAAACACTTTTGAAAAAAAAACTTACTCGGAGGATTTTCACATTCACCAATGGTGTTTCATCAAGTCTTACTCACATTAACATTTAAGTGCCACCCCAGGCACTCAACAACCATGACCTTAGGCCATCCTTCCAGGCATCAATAAAACCATGCATGTGAGAATCCATGAAAACAAAAAAGTCTAAAACAAAACAACATTATTCCAAAAATCATGTACTGTCAAAAGGAACACCAACCACCAAGTCAAAAACACTTTTCATATTCCATAAAACAAACCGCACTTCATCAAGATCCACTTGTTAAAAAAACAATCCATTTCATTTAATTGAAATTACAAATACAAACATTCTATTCCAATTATCCCTTCCCCATTTTAAAAAAAAATCAGCAAGGGCTCTTTTCATAATCTGACAACAACAAAAGCCAAAACCCTTTTCCAGAAAAAGACATGCCGCACAAAACTAAATTTTGAAAACCTATTCATCAGATTCAAACACTTTTAAAAATCCCAAAACACCCTATTTAAAACAAATTATCAGATTTACTTTAAAATGATTCACACATTCAAAACATTTTTTTCAACAAACCACAAGTTTAGATTATGGAAAATCTAATCCCGTTAAATCATATCCACTTCCTCCCCAATTTTTTTTTAAAAAAACACAACATTAAAAAAACCATTATTATATTTAATTTTTTGAAAACCCTTTTATAATTTTCCATATCCATTCCTTCCTTTAAAAACCATTTCCATAATTCTCACACAAGGATTTTCAAAACAAAAATTCAGAATTCATGAATGGTTCAATAGACCCAAAAAAGGGAACTAGTGTCGGTGGGTGACTTGACCATATGGTTGGCATACATATGTCAAACAAAACCCCAAAATAGAGTTAATTATAAGGACCATTCCCCAGCTTCACATGGATTTCCATTCCCTAAGAGCTCACATAGACCATTAGTCAGACTCTCCTTGTCATATCCCAACACCAAACAATTTTCAAGAATAAAGGACACTAATAAAGCTAGACTTTCCATGGAAACCCAAGGATCATAATGTGCTAGAGTTCACGACGATATTCCCGCACTTACCCCTGAAGTACCAACAATACTACTCCATCTACCTTGACATCCCCAAATAACATGGTCACTGTAAAAGAATGGTCTGCTATGAGCCGACCTCCTCTGATACCATTTTGTCAGGAACCAGTCCAAGTCGGCCCTGAAACGATCACCTATGCCAGCAAATGACAAGTCCTAAGATGCGTTCCCGGTCCTCCAGGGATGAAAAAAATCACTAAGGGAAGAAATAGAGTATAGAAGGGAACTATTTAGCCATATATGAACAATCAAACAAACAACATGAAGAAATGGACAACCAAAAATAAATTAATATAAAAATTGAACTGATCATTATTTGTACCTAAAACTGAAAGTACAACTACGAAAACAAACCAAATGACCAAACTTGATAACCAAATAACTTCATGTGACCCTGCTGGTCACTCTCCAACAAAATTATCACTTATCACCCAGGGCGATCAAACTCAATATGAAACCTGCACAAGGGATAAAAAAAGAATAAGACTATAGGCGCGAGTATTAAAACCCAGTTGGTTAGCCCAATATTATATTCCCAATTCACATCCTTTAAAATAAAAGAAATATAAAATTCAAGTTTTAAATATAAATATAAATTTATGACTTCCAAATGAGGTCCCATGCTATAAAAAATTTACAAAACAAAAACATGTAGTTTTTATAAACATGAATGCAAGTAACAACTTTCAATGCGGTGCAACTTTAAAATGAAAATTGTTTTCAAGAGGGATACATTAAAGAATTTTAACTTTTAAATAAATCACACACACTAATTAATTTATGAACTAAACACACCGTATACCTATGTGGACTATAAAAGATCCATTGAGCACAAGTCATGGAAACACCCCTTGGCACTAGTCAGCTGTGAGCCCCAGGTACCTCGTATCTCAGTGAAAGTAACCATAATAAATATCTGTTCTCGTTCACACGAGCCACTAGTAGGGAGAATACACATAACATAGTGGTCCCACAACATAATCATCATCATAGTTTTTTTAGTGTTTTCGTCATCAAACTTGCTACGTGATATAGGGGCTAAACCCCACAAGATCACTAGCATACTAGAACACATCCTCCCACCTAGATTCCCGAGATTCCCATTAGTTCTCAATTAAGTTACACATATTATAAAATACTAATTTCATATAAAACTTCCATCATCAAACCATAAACACACAAACATCCCACAAACCTTCATCACATTTCATTCATGAATCAACAAACCGCTAAATATTTTCGTAAAACAATTTCAAGGAGTTTATTGAGGCTTTGCACCTAAAACTCATTCAAAAAAACTCTTTCTATTATAAAAACACATCAAAACCATAACAAAAATTATTTTTTAGACCTAAAATTGTTAATAAAATAATTTCACGGACCATAAAATAATCCCAATTGCACAACTTGGTATATACAGGTAAAACACTATTTCCTCATTTTTAGGAAAGACCAAATAGGCCTTTAAACATTTCCTCAAAACTAACATTTGAAAAAGTTATGAAATTAAATTTTATTAATGAGGTTTGTACAAACCATTTACAGAATAAAACCACAGTCATAAATCCCTTAGAACACTCAGGTGACATATTCAAAATATAACAATTTTTATAAGAATGTGAAACGAGCCATTTTCCAGCAACTCGAGCCAAAACATATTGTAAATAAAAAAATTATTTGTAAAACAAATTCCAAATTTGAAAGCCATAAAAGGATCCCAAAATAATTTTCTAACATTATTCCAATATATTTATAAATCCAAAAAAATTATTTTAAATTGCACCATACACATAATAGCAAACCGGGAAATTTACCGAACACATGACACACACTCTTTAAAAAAACATATGTTAAGCACCTAAAAAAGGATAAAACACCATTTTCATGCCATAAAGTTATTCAAGATACTGAGACATATTCATAATACCATAAACCAAGTGTAAAAGCTCATGTAATAATTTATCAAACAAGAAGAGTGCACATTTATACCAAAACAACTATATTTCTTACAAAATAAGTCATAAAACATAATATGCACACAAAACCTTTAGAACCAAAGATTCACAGCAGAAAATATCATATGCATAATGTTATAACAGATTTAAAATGATTAAACTTAAATGATAAAGGTTTGTGCATGGGATATCCTACAACAAATTATTGGCGTAATGGAAACGCACACCCGAAATCACCCACCGCGGGTTTATAAACCCTAAAACTCTGAATACCTGACATAAATGAATATAAAATCCATAAAATCCATGGGATAATAGAACCCTAGGACTATAATTTCTAGGGGAAATTATAAAACCAATAAATAATTAATGGAGTAAGATGATGGAGGATAAAGGAGATGGAATCTCACCTTCTTCACTAGACAACTCTTCGTATTTCATTATATCTGCACCCATATAGAAAAGGGAATGGGATGAGACATCTTGGAGAGTCTCCGAAGGTCTGGAAGAACCAGGGAAAGAATATTTTTTTGAATAATAGAACGAATTGAATGTGTTATGTATAAACCAATTTACCTTATCAATTCATTGCGATTTGAGGTAACCCATGAAATTTCGCCCTAATCTAAGACCCATATGAACTACAAAAAGGGTAACTCGATAATGGGGGTATGTTTAGGGGTATTGGCATAGAGGGGAAGGTAGAATAACTGAAAAATATTAAAAATTGATTTAGATATAAAAGAAAAAAATATTTTTTTAAAAAAATTAAATGGGCCCATGGGCTGGCCCAATACCAAAATAAGTAACCCCAATTCACCATGCTTATGGATTTTTATGGGATCCCAAAATCATAAGGAAGATTTAATATGTCATTATAGGACAAGGGGGTAGTGGAATGGGGAAAAAATTACAAAAAACAAAGGTGTTGTAAAATAAAAAAATTTGGTTTGTTTTAAAACTCGAAATGGGCTCACGGATGGCCCAAATCAAGAATTAACCACCCTTTCTTCAAAACTCCAAAACAAGAAATGGGGAACCCAAATTAGGGTGACTAGAAATATATGAATCATAAAAAATAAAGATTCACCTTTCCAAGTACCCATGAAAAGGATCAGGATTTCCAACGGACTAGATCAATACAAAGACAAAAAAACCGGGTGGGACATTTAGTAAACAATTAATTATAAATGTATGTTTTTCTTCAAAACTATTTAAAAGTTCATAAGTTTGTTTCATACCAAATAATAATAAAATTACATTGTTTGGATTATATTAATGTAATATATATTTATATATATATATATAATATTAAATATGGTGTCTAAAAATCATCTTATGTGTTTTCTAGACATGATGTTTGAATAAATCAAATTTTAAGCATAAAAGAAGTATTTTTCAGAAATGATGGGTTTTCCACATTTTCATGGAAAACCTATTATGAAACTCAGTTTTTCATATATTCTAAACTATATTCAATAAAATAAAAATATTATTTGATATTGGACTACAAAAATATTTTTTTTAAATTTTTGGTATTTTTCTGATATGATTCATATTTACATGAATAGTAAAAAATACTGCATTTTATTTGAAAATTTCTTATTCATCTAATTTATTTATTTATTAAAATTATATTTTAAATTGATATTAATTTATAATTATTTCAATTTCAAATAAATAAAAGAAATTTAAGTCACTTGAATTAGATTCACATTGAAATAATGTATAAAACCATTTGACAGATTGGAACATTTATATTTCAAAACCTTCTTTATTTGTTCTATTTGTGGTACTAATAAGAATTATAATTTTTTATTCTTTGTATTCAGTTTTTTATAATGAATTAAAAAATTTTATTCAAATTATCCAATGGAAGTTATATTTTTTATTTTATTTTTAGGCATAAAAAATTTACCATTATAATTTTTTTATAGTGGTATATGTAAAAAATGAAAAATTGTTTAAGATAATAGTGTAAAGGATTAAAAGACCTAAAAAATACAACATTTAAAGTTTTTTTAATGTGTGGATCAATCATATATAGCCTAAAAATATTAATTTATATAAATAGTAATTTAATTTAATTCCACCTTAAAATGGATGGATTTAAATATAAAATATTCATTATTTAATCAGGTAAACCAACATATCCCCAATAAAAAATACCACCCCTCACCACTGAATTTCAATGAAAAAATTATTTTATATCATAAAATATCTACTCAAACAACTCATCTTAAATTTCCCAACTTCTAAATGTTTATGGGCTCACCAAAATTCCAAATCCATAGTCTCCTAGGGTCTCTCAAGGAGGTCATATTCAAGAGGTAATTTTCTCAAAGTATCTTTCATTATTTATTTTCATTTTCTACATTATCTTAACCTAAAAAATTCATCAATGAATTATAAATGACGAAAAATTTATATACTTTATTCTTATGTTTCCAATGCAATATCTCATTTCCATTTCATTTCACATCTCTGATTATTTAAAGAAAAAAAATTATTGTCCAATTTATGCCAGTTAATCACCTCCATTAATAATGTTTTTAATATTTTTTAATTACCTCCTTCTTGGATGGTCATTAGAATAATTTTCAATTAAAATAAGATTTAAATAAATAAATAGATAAATATATATATATATATTATAAAATATTTCATATTCTATAATGAATATATACTTATAATTGAAAATAAAATGAAACTTGTTCATGGTGTTTGAAAAAACCCAACAAAGTAAACTAAACATTCATCATTAATGTTTTATGTAATAAGACATCCTTAAGTGTGAAATAAAAAAGATATACAATAAAATTTATACCCAAGTAAGTAAATTAATATAATTTTATTCCACCTATCATAATTTAATCCCATTTTACAATAACATCAATAATTTTTCATAAATGAATCTATCAAGAAACTGTGAAACAAACACACCTTAAGCCATGAATATAATGAAATATTATTAATTAATGCATCATAAGATGTTTTGAAATCATAATATAAGGTAATATAAATATAAATATTGTTCGCTAATGATTTTATAAAATTATTTAAAACATTATACAAGATGATTTAACACATTTGAAGGATGTAAAATAGGAGGTAAGGGTTAATCATCTCACTTTTTACCTCTGTGAGATATATGACTTATTCACCAATAATTTATTTTCTATGGTGTATATATAGTGAAATTTGATATGAAATATAGTGAATTATATATATTCTTAGAATGAAATTTTTCAATCTATAATATGTTCTTTTATGGGTCATATGATTCGATATATTTCAAGTGATTAGGGAATTTGTTATCCCAATTTCAATTTTTGGGGTTTACCATATAATTATTGATTATCTCAGTATAATATTATGTGTGAAAAGAATTTTGAATATATTATTTTATATTTAAACTTATTTTATGTGTTTTTACTTATGAAACACATATTTTAATCATTTTATTAATTTACACTTCCATTATATGATATTGTATGGGACTTCATATTAATCAACATTCATTAAAACATATCTCGATGTTATGAACATTATTCCTTTATAAGGAGTATACAAAACCCCTTTGAAATTATATGTCCATAATTTATCTATAATTATTTTATTTAATGTTGTATTAAGTGTTAATATTTCATTGGGCTTGTGATATAAATGTTCAAATTGGCATGGGACACTTTTAATGTTTAAATATTTAATTTAAAAATATTTTCTCCATGATTTAATTCCTGATATTATTTTACATATTTATATACATGGTTATAAAATTATTATAAAGGAAAGTTTATGTATATTTTTAATTTTATTAAATTGATTTCCAATAGAATATTTTTAGACATTTATAGAGAATGTTTTCATGAACGATGAAAGAAATTTATTAGTTATAACGTACATGGAGATAATGAATTTTCTATTCCGATGCTCATTATTTTATTTTTGGATTTCTACTCAAAACATAATATTTCATTAAATATAAAAACCAATTTATATTATGGTTATTTTGGTTTTGTAAATGGAACTTCTAAAGAAATGTGTATTTTTTTTTTGAAAATGGGATTTTGAAAGATAAGGTTATTTGTAAATTATTTTCATATGTTTTTAAAATAATTTTATCAAATAATAAATTGTTTTATTACATGTTGTGGTTCTTGGAAATTATAAATAATTGGTGTGACCAGATATAACTATTTGATACCATTATAGCTTCAACGATGGGTGTACCAAGATATTTCTCCAATACATTAGGTAATGATTTTTTTTCTTCGAATAATTATATTGGAAGTATGTCGTATAGTTATTCCAATGTATAGTTATTATTAAAGGGTTATATAGGGTTTAAATTTGATAATGTCCCAAGTTATATACATGAATAATCTATACATTATAATTAAATTTTATGGGAATAATTTATTTTAAATTTTTTAAATAAATGATCATTCTAAAGTAATGAAAGTTACCTTAATGGGTAAAATTTTAAGTTCTCATGGAAATACTTTTTCAAAGTCTTTCATGTTTTTACTGAAATATGAATTTCATTTTTTTATTTCCATTGTTGAGATTTTGTGGTCATCCCATGTTTTATTTTTTTCTGAGGGCTTATGGAATATCTGGTTCAAGGATGAGATTGAGGGAAAATTTTGAAGATGCATTATGAAGAGAATCTATGTTTTATTTTAAAATGAATTCATTTGATAGATAAAGTATATATTAAGTATAGGTGTCCTCTTCTAATGTATTGGTTTAATTTGTAATAGTTTTTCCTAATTATCTAAAACTGTAAACAAAAAATATATTTAGGAAGGGAATGTGATTTTATGTTTAAAAATAACTTGAATAAGTTATTTTTATGGAAAGATCCATATAATTGGTATCATAAAATGATTTCAAAAACATTCAAGATTAGTATGTTATCTTTTTATTTTTAGGTTAAAATCATGGGTTTATAATTTTATGGATGACCAGTAGTCAAATGTCTTAGAAAACCCATTTTATGTGTTTTTTTAGGAAATTATATATTGATAAATGATCTTTATGGAGTCTTTTAATTTTGAAATTGTTTCTAAATTTTTTATATTTTTTAACGGTAATATTAATATGTATATATAAAAATTAAAACGCACATGATGGGTGAAAAACCGTCGTGTCTTGTAAGGATAAGAGTTTTAAACCCACAACTAAAGGGCGATAAGGGTGCATCTTCCACCAATTTCCTTCGTGAAGTCCCAGTTAGTATGATTTTTTAATCTCAGTTATATAATTTTATTGATAATGAATAAGTTCATTTTAGGGACATATGGTTTATTGAATAGATAATCATGGGATTGTGAAATGATTTTGTGCTTAATTTATTAATTTTATTTGGGAATAAATTCACTATTTTTGGAAACCAATATGATCACGTTGAATAAAATACTTCGGGATTTTATTTGAAGCAAAAGATGATTTTTTTTGGATGAATCTATGATTTTACATTATACTGATGGTAATTAACTTTATTTAGGGTAATGATTAATATAAATTGGAGAATTAGGGGCTAGGAAAATTAATTTTTAAAATGAGACAGTAAGAGTCATTGATGTAATTTAGGGAATTTTTTTAAACATATCTACAATTTATATGTGGAAATTTTTTTTCTAAAACATTTGGCTATTAGTGTTTAATTTTTTGTATTAAATTAGTTTATCTTCATATAATGGTTTATTATTTTAGATAATTTAAATATCATGTAATAATAATTTTGGTTTTGGTTAATTATTAATAATTGGAAGAATATATAGTTATACTTTTGCCGATTTTCTGATACGTAGGTGTTGATTCTGATGCTTTATATATAAAAATTCATCATGAATACTCATGAATTAGAGAAAATATTATATAGAGGTAGAAATTTATTAATGGATGAAATAATAATTGTCATGTAAGTATATTTCATTATGTTATTAGTTAGGTAGTAAATTAATTTCTCGACTCTTCAAAAAGATTTATTAATCAAAAAAGTTATACAATTTTTTTTATAGTAGGAAATCAACAACCTTTTAACATATCCCAGATTTTTGGTTTTATGATTTTAAACTTTATAATTACAATTTTATATATCAATATCCATCTTAAACTAATAGTTATAATTATTTTCTATGTCACAATTTTCTTGCATGGAAATCTAGTACATGTAAACTTAGTTAGCCATCCTACTTTATTTTCTTTATTTTTAAAGTGGATGTTTTATTAATCTTTTTCCCATATGGGATTTCAATAAAGGTATTTTGAAAATTCAAAAAACAGTTTCTGAGCCCAAATTCAATATCCCGATTAAAATTTTTCTAAAGGGCGGGAGGGGGGGAATAACATCCTGAGTTTGAAAATGAAATATTATATTCAATAGCGTACATGATATGCCACATCATACGTAAATGAACTAATAAATATTTTTATTTAAATTTTATAGTTAAAATAGTTGTTTGAATGGTGGTAATGAATTTTATTAATTTAATTATGAAAATACGGTTTTATAATTTTTATATAATTCATTTTTTGGTGACCAATTAATTATAGAAGAATGTTTTTCTGAATAACTTTTTAAAATTTCACAAGTGTCTTTTATAGTAATAAATAATGAAATTACTCTTTTAGGACTATGTTAATGTAATATATGTTTATTATATTCAATATAATTTATAATACTCATTTTATGTGTTTTCTAGATATTATATATGAATAAATAAAATTTTAGGCATTAAAAAAGTATTTTTCATAAAAGGTGGTTTTGCCACCTTTTGATTGCACCCGTATTTTAAGTCATCTTTTTGACACATTTATAAATTTTATTTTTATAAATAAACTTGTTATTTTAAATAATAGTATGAAAATTTTATTTGGTGGT
Source organism: Viscum album (assembly GCA_963277665.1). Taxonomy (NCBI): domain Eukaryota; kingdom Viridiplantae; phylum Streptophyta; class Magnoliopsida; order Santalales; family Viscaceae; genus Viscum; species Viscum album. Next base: position 2,121,240,900 of record OY728163.1, read on the forward strand.
TTTTTAGTAATTTTCATATAAGAATTATTTTAATGACAAGTAATGAAAAATACTATATATTATTTGAAAAATGATTGCTTCTCAAATTTATTTATATAGTAAAATTATGTATTAAATTAATTTTATTGTTTAATAAAGTTAATTAAAAATATATAAAACTAATTTATGTAAATTGAATCAATTTCACATTGAAATTATATATATAAAAAATTTCAAACATATGAATGTTTCACTATAAAATCCCGTTTTTTCGTTTGACCATGATATTAATATTAAACATTATTTTCCCAATTATGTAAATTTAATAAGTTAAAATAGATTCCTTTATTGTAATAAAATGGAAGAAATTAGGTTTTAATGTTAACTTAATTTTTTTTGATAAAAAATTTACCACGATAAGAAATTATTTACCATGGTATGGGGAAAAAATGGAACATGTTACGATTTAAAAGGGTAAAGGATAAGAATACCTAAAAACTACAAAATTTAAATTTTTGTAGAGGTGTGGGTCGAACAAATAAATCATAAAAGTATAAATTTCTTACAAAATTATTTTAATTTAATGCAACATCAAAATGGTTGGCTTTAAATATAAAATAATCATTATTGGATCACATCATCCACCTCTCTTTAATAACAAACACCGCCCCTCACCACCCCCTTTCAACAAAAACATATTTCTATATACTAAAATATAACTTATATACTCTCATACACATTGAAAACCATGTAAAATTAATTATGTTATCAACAAAATACCAAAGAAAATGTCCTCGAGGGTCTCTCATGGTGGAGATATCCAAGAGGTAAGTTTCCCAAAGTACCTCTCTTAATTTTTTTTTATTTTTCTACATTATCCTCACCACCATCATACATAAAAAAATGATAACTCTTTAATTATTTAAATAGTTTATTTTTATGTTTATAATTGAATATATCATATCCATTTCATTTCTTATCTCTTCTTATTCAATGAAATGAAATTATTGTCCATGATATTCTGGTTAATCGCATCCATGAAAAATGTTTTTGTTCTTTTTTTCATTACCGCCATCATGTATTTTTATAAAAACAATTTTTATGGTTAGATAATATTTTAATATTTATATTAGAACCAATTTCATATTATATAAATAATATATACTTATAATATAAAATAAAATGAATCTTCTTCACGGTGTTCGGAACAACCTGTCAAAATAAACTAAACATTTATCCTTAGCATTTTCTCTAACGAATCATTCTCATGTAAGAAATAAAAATTATTTATGGGAAAAAAATATAATTATGGAATTACATTAATACTATTTCATTCCAATTATTGTGTTTTAATCTCAATTTACAATAACATCTATAATATTACATAAATTAAATGATCATAAAACTATGAAACAAAAACACCCAAAACCAAGAAAATAACGAAATATTATTAATGAATAGAACTTAAGTAGTTATAGAATCATCATATGATGTATTATAAATATTATTATAGTTAATTAATTATTTAATATATTTATTTAAACCACTATAGATGGGGTTTGAACATGTTTGAAGGAAGTCAAACATGAGATAAGGGTTACTCATCTCACTTTTTACCTATGTGAGATGTACTCCTTATTCCCCATTGTTTTATGTTTATTGGATTATTTATAATTAAATATAAAATAAAATGTCATTAATTTATATATATTATTTTTATTAAAATTTTCTTTCAATAATTCTTAAATTTAGGGGTCATACGATCAGACAGATTACAAGGGGTAAGGGAATTTCTTAACCCAATTTCCATTCTTTAGGTTAAAAATCTACATCTTGATTATTTTTTTCTAATCATATGTTTGTAACTAATTTTTAATATAACGTGTTTTATTTTAATTCTTTTCATGTTTTTTTATAGAATATACACACATCCGATTCATTTGATTAATTTACACTCCCATGACATGATATTGAAAGGGACATTGTCTCAATCTCCATTCATTGACACATATAATGATGTTATTTACTTTATTATATTATAATGTGTATATACCACCATTTTTACATTATATTGTGAAAATTTATCTATTCATATGTTATTTTATATCTTGTTGAATTTTAATCTTTCATTGGTATTATGACCTAAATTTTTATAGTGGCATAAGATACTTTGAATGTTTAAAGATTTAATTTAAAAAGGTTTTCTCCATGACGCTATTCATGATAATATTTCAAATACTTATTTATATTTTTATTAAATTGTTATAAAGGAAATTTTAGGTCAATGTTTAATTTCATTAAATGGTTTCAAAATCAATGCTTTCATCTTTTTTATACAAATCATTTTCACAAATGATAAAAGGAATTTTATATTTTTAACGTACATGGAGAGGATGAATTTTCTACCACGATGGCCATAATTTTATATTTAGATTCCTTAGAAAATAAAAATTATTATTTCATGAAAAAACTATATTTATCTTTTTATTACTTTGGTATTGAAAATGGGTTTTCAAAAGAAATGTGTATTTTGTGTTGTAAATGGGATTTTAAAAGATAATGGTATTTGAAATTTATTTTTATAAGTATTTAATTTTTTTGGTCAAATGGATAATTTTTTTAATACATGTATTTGTTATTAGACATTATAAATGACTGGTCTTCCTAGATACCACCTTGTGATCCTGTTATAGAATTAATGTTGGGTACACAAAGATAACTCTTCAATGCATTGGCTTAATATTTTGTTCTTCTGGGGAATTATATAGGAAGTGGCCCATATGCTTATTCAAATCACCGGGGGTTGTCTAAGGGTTATGTGAGGGTTATATGTCATTATTTTCCAATGTACCTATAATAATTTTCTAATATTTTTAATGATATTTTTTAGGAATAGTTTATTTTAAAAAGTTAAAATAAAGGATCTTTCTAAATTAATGAAATTTACCATGATGGGTAAAATGTTCTATTTTTTAGGAAAGTGTATTCAAAATTATTTAATGTGGTTAAAGATCTAACAATTACATTCCCCCCCCCCTTACTGAGCTTTTCTGATCTTCCCCTGATTTAATTTTTTTTCTATATGGTTTATGGAATATTTGGTTCAAGGATAAGATCTAGGGAAAATTGTGAAGATGCATCATCAAGATAAACCATGTTTTATTTTAAAATGGATTTTTTTAGTGAAAAGTGGATTTCCAGTATAGGTTTCCACTTTAAATGTATTGTTTTACACTGTAATATTTTTTACTAATTGTTTAAAAATCAAATCTTAATATATCATTGGGAAAAGAATGTGATTTATAGTTTTAAATAAATTGGAATAAGTTATATATAAGGTCAATTCCTTACATTTGGTGATAATTAAATTCTTTATATAAGGAAACCAGGATAGGAATAATGAGACAAGGTTTGTATCACCAATAAAATAACATTTGAGACCTCTCTTATCAAGGAAATATATGTCATTAATTACCCTAGGGGATCTATTGGTTTGGGATAAAAACATTATGAGAATAAATTATTATGGGGATAAAAGATCATTGGGATTAACATTTGTAAAAATCCAAATTTTTATGAAGAATTTTTTTCTCAAATTAATTTAGTCATTTTTTTTTAATTTTATGCTACACTGAATGTAGCATGTGCTATATGAAGAATAAAGTTATTTTTTCATTGTACACAACACCCAATAGATATTTCACAATATGAAACCCCTAGATTACCTAATACTACATGAAATACAATTTTTAGGTTGTGTTATCGAAATTTATGAGTTCCTTAGAAAAGTCTCCGGACATATAATATATACTTTTACCAAACTACAATATAAAAATAATATGATTATTAATATATTAATATACATTTCACCTAGTTGATTGTATAAAAGTTATGAATTGTATTAATTAAATAATTAATATATTCTTCACAGTAGTATATAAAAATAAACATTAAAGTAATAATTATCTAGAAATAAAAATAATACCATTTTAAAATATAAGAAATATGTAGTTGAAAACCAATATTTATACAATAAAAACATTTTACATCAATAATTTAATTAATAAACTTTTGATAATTTATTTTAATGATATATATAAATTATTCAATAAAATATTTATCATTAATATCCTCTATTTTATGGAAAAGATATAATAATGAAACCAATTTGGTGCATAAATGAATATATTTTTCTAAAATAAAATTTTAAAATTATTTAAAGGTGTGCTAATTTTACATTTTATTTTCCCATATTTTATAAAATTTATATGATAAAATAAAATTCATTTTTGATATTTTATTTCAATAATTATCTTATGGTTAATTTTCATTATTTTTCAAATAAGATTCATTTTTCGATTAATAGTGAAAAATAATGAATTTTAATTCAAAAATAAGTTTTCAGGTAATCTATTTATATATTTAAATTATATATATATATATCAAAATATATTTATATGAAAACTAAAAATATTAATACAATTTATTCCATTGGAATCAAATTTTAATTTTAATTTCATATAAGAGAATTTCAAGCTTTTGATCATTTTCACTTTTAAGCCCTTTTTCTCATCCCATCCTTGATATTAATATTAAATTAATTTATTCCACTTATATGTTTAGAATATTAAATAATATATAATATATTACGAATATGGATAATTTATAATGCATAGTAATGTAAACATAGTTTTTTACCAAAATTATTAGTCAATGTAATTAAAATTTATTAAAGTGATTAAGGTAAAAAGAAGTTTACTTAGTAGTTAAAATTTAAATTAAAGAGAAAAATAACCTATATATTTTTCCAAAACCATTTTATGGACATATTTAGATCATATACTCATACTTATATTAAATTAAAAATTATTTGATGGCTATTATGTTAGGAAGACCTCTCAAAAGTGTTTAAAATTTCATATTTTCAAAAATTCCACTCCTCCACATTACATGGACACTCTCCCCATCACTTATTCACACCTATAAAGTCCTTTATATCATAAAATCCATGGAAAAAAATCACCAAAATTCACTCCTCTCAAACTATATACCTCATTATGAGAATAAATCCAACCTAGTAAGCGCTTTGGTGCAAACAAAAAGCAGTTACCTGAAAAAGGGTATCTTTCTACAATGAGCTCCATTATTTTATTTTATTCTACACCCATTAAATTAATATTATTAAAATATTATATAATAAACTCACTATACTCAATTTAATTATTTTTTATGCTAAGGTTAACACCTACACTCATAAAAACATCCATCAATTGGGCTACACAATCATCATTCATGTGTATGGAAGACTACATCCATGCGTACCAATGTTGTTAATAATGATGTACATAATTTTTTATATAATATATATGATATTTATTGTTTATTTATTCTTTTTAAATTATTATAAAATATTTAACTTCATTATTTTTATTTTTTGGGAATATGATAACTTTGTCAATTAGCATGTGGACTACCACACCCCCAAAGCTACGTGATTCATTCACACATTACATGAAGTGTATTAAAAATGGGTTTAGTAAAATTATTATTATATATATATTTGAAATAATAATTATAATGTAATGATAATTTATATATACTTATATATAATTAACTTCATTTCTATCAATTCAATAAGAAAATGGAAACAATGTACATGCATTCGTATGACTTACCATCTCCAGGAACGATACATTAATTTTCATATTTATATATATTATATATTATTATAAATAATTATATAGGGAAAATATATGATATAAAAATATTATTTCACAATTTTATAATATATAAATAATTATATATGTAAGAGTATCAATAATAAATATTCAAAACATATATGAAAAACCAAGTGGTTTTTACAAGAAATATAACATTAACACAAAATTGATAATAAATGTGTAATAAAATGACATATGAAAACCATATATGGAATTATATAATTTAATATTATTATGTAATATATTTATAATAATCTAATATTTAGTATTTATGGGTTTTGAACGAGTCTAGTGAGTGTTAATAGATAAGGTAATGGTTTTCTTGTCTCACTTTTATTTATGTGAGATATATACAATATTCACCCGTTATTCTTTTTATGTGACGTATAAATTTCAATATGAAATTTTATATAATTAACTTAATACATTTCATGATATTAATTGTTAAAATTTTACGTTATCTTTTCATGTATCTCACAATTCCATAATTACTAATGTAGTATAGGATTTATGTCTCAGTTGTATTTTTTAGTGAGAAAAAGCCTTGATGAGCATAAATATATTAGATGTGGTTTGTGTAATTCCCTTGTATTAATTTTATTACACATATACATATAAATATTGGTATTTAAATATAAATTTTATGATCTATCTTTCATGTGGTTTTTAGTTCAAAGGTTACCAAATCAACAAGGGAATTTTCTCTCAGATTTCCTTCTTTCAGAAACATGTTATACTATGCACCATTTATTTTACTAGGTGTATATACTACCCATTTTCCATGTAATATAATGAATACACTTATTTTTAGGATATTTTTTTTCATCATTTGATTTTATTTTATCATGTGGACTGACATTAATTGTTATAAAAGTTGTATGAGTTTTATATTGCAATCTCACTGTTTTTTGAGATTATTTATGATCAAGTCTCCAATATTGAAATCTAGTGATCTACACATCTTAAATTATCATGATTATTACAATCTTATAATTATTTATTATATATTCATTTAATATTTACATTTTTCTACTAGTTGTTATTAAATTCAATTTGGAAAGTGTTTGAATGATAATTTGACATTATTTATCCCTTCGCTCATAAATATGTGTTCTGTCAAAAAAAATGTTTCATAAAAATGATTAGAAAATATTATTATTTTTAAATGTTTTTAAAAATGGTATAAAATATATCATTATATATTTTTCAAGGTTATTTTAAAGTAGAAAAGTTTTCAAAATTTTTATGACATAAAAAGTGTTTCCCAAATAAAAAAGAAAATTTTACTCAATAAATGTTTTAAATTATTTAAAATATTAATTTGTACATTTTAAAAGGAATTTTTAAATGAAAAGAATTTAAAAAATATTTCTACATTTTAAAATTATAATTATAATGAATGTTTATATTTCTTAAGAATTTATCTAAGCAAACTTTTAAAATTATTATCCATCTAATGATGAAATATTTTGATATAGATAATAATTAATTGGGGATATGACCCAAGGATGGAATTATGATGATTTATTTCGATGGTATATATTTATAATGACAAGTTTTTTTTTATCAAAACAGATTTCCTTAAATAGGTTGTACCATGAAAATATTCTTATTTAAATCACCACTTTTTATGGGTCTTGATTAGATGAATGTTTTATTATTTTGTGGCACAATTATATATGATTTCTGTTTATGATGGGTGTGACTTATATCTCCATCCAATAAATTCGGTTATGGTGAATGAATCATGATTATATATGTTATGTTTTAACCTTATTAAATGTTCAAAATATTATGAGTGAACCTTATTAGGTGTTCACAATGTTTTGTGTAAACCTAATTACATGTTCGCAATGTTATACATGGACGTAGTTCTGTGTCCATATGTTTATGCGTGAAATTGATTACATATTCCTAATGTTATTAATGAACTTTATTCCATGTTCTCAATGTTATTATTTCACCTGATTTCATGTCTATATGTTTATTCCTAAACCATAATACATGTTCACAATGTTATGCATGAACCGATTTACATGTTCACAATGTTATTAATGGAATGGGTTTCATGTCCATATGTTTATTCACAAATATGATTACATGGTTAAAATGTTATATATGAACGTGATTACATTTTCATAATTCAATGCATGTACTTGGTTGGTTACCCAAAATTTTATACGAGGTATTGATTTAATGCCCTTAACTTAATTAGTGAATATTTTTCCATTTACACATGTTCACAATGTTATACGTAAATTTGTATTATTCAAATCAATATCTTATAGAAATATTATAATCTCAGGACACATGTTCTTATATTTCCTTACAATTCATGTATTATAAAATATTAATCATTATTTAATTATCATATTTAGGGTCTTTGATATGTGGGTATGATCATATCATGATACAATCATGTTATCATACCCATATAATCATGTTATGTTTATATATCTCTATTGTTTTACCTTAATAAGAATCAAAGATCTCCCTTTCTTATGTTTCATTTTCTATGGGTATTAAAAAACTTTTTGAGAATGAGTACTAAAGGTTAAGATACTTATAGAAAATAGTTATGATCTTTCACCAAGTAAGAAGATAGTGTTCCATGTTTCTAAATACACTAAAATATTATATTTCTCGTTTATGTACTTATGTAATGTGATGAATAACCTTCTAAAATGATGTAATATCCACTAATGCAATGCCCGGGTCGCTATAGTTGGTATCAATGGAATGGTTTATCCAACATTTGGAAACTAGGATGAGAAAATTTTAGTAATAACCCTAGAAATATTTCTAAATACATGTATATGGATATCCTTAATGATAATTCTATTTACTAGTAAATGTTTAGGGAAATATCTTAGAATTCTGTTAAAGGATAGAGCATTTGGTTTCCTAGAAAAATGTCTCTATCTACATAATAAAATTGGACGTGGCTCTTGAAAATTTGTATACATATGTAATAACCCAGAAAAATATATATTGAGATAGACTCGATCTGGAACTAGTGCATGATAACGGGCCTTGCAACACAATTGATTTGACACTCCCATGAGATATTTATTGGAAATTGACAAACACTTTATTAACCATCATGAAGTATTTAAATAAAAATGACTATTAATATCCTAGTATAATCCTATGGTGTATTAGATTAAAGAAGAACGTGTCATGATTTAGACATCCTATATTTGTATTTTCATGATTATGAGTTTACCGTCTATGATTGGTGTTTATAAAACTATGTTTTTAGTTTTAGTAAATGGTTGGAACATGAATGAATCATGTTCATGAAGAATGAAATTGAAAATGAAACGAACTTACTCCTAAGAAGAATAATGTTGTGGGAGATGTAATATAAAACCTCATTGATATACTCACAAATATTTCTCAATCTATGTATCATTTTGAACATTAAAAATGATAAAATGAGGGAACAACCTATTATTTATTGTTTAAGAAACAACCTATTTATTTCAGTGGTTATGCGAACCCATTAGCTTCTGAGAAATAAATTTTTACCACTAAATAGATACGTTTCATTATCCAATGTTTAGATAATGAAAATTTCACTCTGGTGGTATTCCGTTTGGAAGGTGTGGTGGAGAAATGGTGGAATTTTATTAAAAATATGACAAAATAAGAAGAAATTGAATCCATTATGTGGGATGAATTTAAAATATTATATTCCAATAAGTACATTCCACTAATTATACCAAAAAACGAAGAAGGCATTCCTAGAGCACAAGAGGAGGGATGATGAATCAGTTGGTGCCTATGAGGAAAATTTTACAAGACATGATATGAAATATTTAGGTATTATAATTTATTATAATGGTACGGTTGTCTGATTCTCCAGTGGTATAAAACCAAACATTTGAAGGAAATTTTATATAAGGGATATTGAATTTTATAAATAAATAATTCTATGTTCACTAATAGTGGATATGGAATATAGAAACCCTATAAGATATGTTGATTAGAAAATGAAATTTGGGTTCTATAGAAAATATATTGATATGTCACATGAAGAGAAAAAAACATTACAAAATCCTACTTGAATATACTATGGGAATGAGCACATGAGTGAGTTACTAAAAGGATCAAGATGGTGTTTCAAGTGTGGGTAGATGAGACATCAAGGAAAAGAATTTAGAAGTTATATGAAGAGGACAACCAATGAAATTCCAAGAGATAACACTCAATGAAATGAACCACACACACTTTAGTAAATCATGTTGGTGGTGTTAGGGAATTAAGAGAATCAATTCCCCAATCCAACAGACAATAGGATGAATAATTAAAAAAATCCCTATGAAAAATAATAATAAAATGAAATAATATCCAATAGAAATTGTGGAAGAAAATAATGATAATCAATGAACACTTATCCTCCCCTCCTTAGTTGTGAATTTAATGATTGATTATTTATGAATAATACATATGAAAATTTTCTTGTTTAAACATTAGTGAAATTTCATGTGATTATATAAACCTAAATGTATTATAGATTCATAAAATAACATTTGATATTTGAATTGTACAAGGATAGACACACAATTCCCATTAAAATGTTCATGTTCTAAGATAAGATCTTATTTAAGGAATAAATTGTTAATTTAATTTTGTAAGGGTGATCAGGTTAACAATTTATGAAATGATTTATGTTAAAATTCATATGAGGTTTTAGAGATTGAATTATTACCTTTTTATATAAGGATTTATGAATATTGGATAAATTCTGATAACAATTGTTTTGGAGATGATAACTATTGAAAGATCAAATGACTTGCCATTACATTTTTGGGTCTCGTAATATGTTAGTGCGTTAGGAATGAAAAAATCACCTTCATTTATAAGATTATGAGATGAAGTGGAAATTGATCAGGACACAACCAAAGTGTGAGTTCTAGTAAATGATATAGAATGGAATAAGGTTAGTATAGCATATTGTGTAAATTCATGAAATTTAGGATATGGGACATGAAATAAAATATTGTCCCGTTATGATCAGTTTTCATGATATCAATGACCCTTTTCAAGACTATTTGTCTTATAGATTTGGGATCATTAAATTGATAATAAATGTGTTCTCTATCACTACCCATTAAAATTTATATTTAAATATCTTTTTTACACCAAGTTTTTTTAATTTCCACCTATGTTCTTTTATGTAAAGACCTAGTTATGAGGTACTTTGGGTAACCACCTTTGTTATTTTATGTACAAACCCTGTTATAGTTTTCACCTATCCTCTTGAATGGTTTTCATGTATAAGATTAATTAAATTATAAAAATATAGTTTCAAAATGTATATGAGAAGAATTATTTAGTGATCCATTAACTAGAAATGAAAATAAAAACATTATAAAAATAAAGGAAATCTCTTTCTGTAAAACTATATATATGCCACCAAACACCTTTTACCATTATAAATTAATTAAAACACTTTTTATAAATTAATATATATATATATATATATAATTATTATATTAAATCAACTATGTAATATTTATCATATTTTTTTCCTACATAAGTTATATGAATGTTTTAAATTTTACACAGAAAAGAATATATATTTAAAAAATTTAATTTTACCACCTTTTTATGGAAAAACTATTTTATGTTTAAATATATCCAATTTTTAAATTATATTATATAAAAATAAAATTCATTTTTGAATGTGGAATTCCAGAATCATGTTATTGTGAATTTTTGGTATTATTTTGATAAGTTTCATTTTTGGAGGTATAATGAAAAACATTGAAAATTAATTGAAAACAACATTTTCATATATATATTTGTATATATTGAAATTATATTTAAAATTTTTAAAGTATATTTTCTTCAAATATACATATTTTAATACCATTTAGGTCATTGTAATTAATTTCAAATTTAAATTTTATATAAGAACAATTCAAGCCTTTGAACATTTTCACTTTAAAACATTATTGTCTCGTCCGTTACACAGAATTAATATTTAATTAATTACATCCACATCTTTTTTTATAATTTTGAAAAATGGAGAAAATATTTTTGAATAATAATATTAATTTTAAATTTCTATTAAATACAATTTAATTTTTCGGAAAAAATAATAGTGAATGTAATTGAAATAATTACTAGGATTAAGGTAAAAAAGAGTTCACATAGTTGTTAAATTTCAACATAGACAGAAAAATAACCTATAAAAATGTCCAAAACCCATTTAATAAAAATATATAGACAATTTAATCCATTTACTATATAATTTAACCATATTTGAGAAACCTTTTGTCTCGAAGACCTCTCAATAGTGTTTAACTATTTATATTTAAAATAATGCCACTCCCCCTGTCAATATAAAAGGTGACTAACCCCATCACTTATTCAAACCTATAGATAACATTGGGTATTACAAACCCTGCCCAAATAATATTTAAAATTGAATAATATTAACCTATAAGACTCACTTTGGGTAGAAACCTGACCAAGAAAGCATTTTTTTGAAAACTAAAATGAGTTACCTGAAGAAGAGGTAATGTTATTCAACAAGAACATTTGTTTTATTTCGTTATACAACCCTTAAATTATTATAATTAAATGATTATATAAAAATTAAATTACTGAATATATTATAAATTTTTTAATGGTATGACCTACACCGACACATGCTTCCATTAAATGGGATATGTAATCATTGTACATGTGTACAGAAGACTACAACCTCAAAAACTGATGTCATTCATTAATATATTACCACCTTTCAGGGTTAATAATAATGAAGTAAATAATTTTTTAAATGATATTTAGAGTATTTATGATTCCATTATTCTTATATAATTATTATTTGACATAAACCTTCATGCTTTACATTTTTTGGGAATAAGATTACTATATTTGTAGACCTGTGGTGTACTGCCTCCTCAAAGCGTTGTGATTTGTTCACAATTTACATGGAATGTTTTAAGGATGGTTTGGGTAAAATTATATAATATATATGAGTAATAATGGTTATATATTGATAATATATATATAAACATATATGTAATTTACTTATTTATTTTAATATGACATGAAAATGGAAGCATCGTTCAAGCATACATCTGACCTACCGTCTCTATGAACAGTGTATTCCATTTCATATTTATATCATTTATAGATTATTATAAATAATTATTTATTTAATATATATGATATTTAAATCGTTTTTATGATATTTAAATAATAAAATGATGATCTATATAAGAGAATCAATAATAGAAATTCAAAACACATACAAAAAACAAAGCAGTTATTATCCAAGATGTAACATTAACATGATATTCTTAATAGATGGGTAATAAAAGGTCATAAGAAAATATAATATAGAATTATATAATTTAATATAGTTCTATAATATATTTATTATAAACATATATTAATTATATAGGTGGTTTGAATGATAAAGACAAGAATCAAGACAGAAAGTAAGGGTTTTCTCGTCTCACTTTTATTTCTATGAGATATATGATATATTAACCACTTATTATTTTTGTTTGGTTTATATGATGACATATGGAATGTAATTTCATGAGTTTTATATAATTAATTTTATTAAATGTTTAAATTTATTTTATTCTTTCATGTATCTCTGGATTCAAAAGATATTCACGTTGTATGGGATTTCCATCTTACTTTTATTTTTCATGACACAAAAACCATGATCACTACATATTTCCTAATAGTAGTTTGTATATCTCCAATTTATGTATTATTTTATTATAATCATCATAATTATTGGTATTCACATATATATTTTAGTTACTCACATTAATTGTATTTATAGTTAAAAAGTTACTAAATTGAAAAGATAATTTTTCTTCAATTTTCCTTCTTCAAGATGCTAGTTATACTATGCACTGATATTATTTTAAGATGTCTATATACTACCCATATAACATGTTTTATCATGAATATTATATATTAATTATACTATAAGAATCATTTAATTTTATTCTTTCATTGGTAATAAGATTAATGATTACAAAAGTGGAAGAAGATTTATGTTACAATCACACTGTTTAACAGAATTGTTTATAATCAAGTCTCCAATGTTGAAATATCATGATCTAACAATCATTAATTATCATTAATATTATTATCATATAGTTAGTAATGATATATTAATTCAATTGTACTATTTTATCACTCCTTAGTTTCTACTACAATTAAGAATGTATTTAGAAAATCTTTTGTTATTTATGTATTTTCTCAGAAATATATGTTCTAACTTTTTTTATAAAAATGGTTTCTATTTTTTATGTTGTAAAATATACTTAAAAGGGTTTTAAAATATTCATTTATTTATTTTCATATTTATATTCATTGAAAAATTGTTTCAAAAATATTTATGATATAAAAATATTTTTTCCAATCCTGAAGAATATTTTCATCAAGACATTTTTTAAATGAATTTAAAAAGAATAATTTCTATAGTTTATAGGTGTTTTTTAATGAAATGATATTTTTGAAAATTTTATGGGTTTGAAAAAGTTAATTATAGTGATTCTTTATTTTTATTATGAAATTCACAATGTGATATTTTCAATATATTATCCATTTAGATGTCTTCCTTTGATATAGTTTTTGTTTTATTGGGGATATGATCAATATAAACCATTATTATTCATTAATTGAAAGTTATATGTTTAGTGTGACATGTTTTCTATAAATTAAATTTATCTTTCATGGGTTATACCAGGTAAAAACACTTATCATACCCATATCATATTATGGGTCATGTTATGATGGATATTTTGTTATATTTTGGCACATGTATATATGTTTTTATTAAGTGGTGGGTGGGACCCATATCTACCTCTAATGAATTCGGTAATACTGGATGAATCATGATTATATATGGTATGTTTGAGCCTGATTACATGTTCACGGTTTTATGGGTGAAACTTATTATGGTTTCATAATGTTATGAATATAACTGATTATATATTCAAAATGTTATACATGGACTTGGTTGCATGTCCATAAATTTATGCATGAGCCTAATTTAATGTTCAAATAATTATTTGTTAACTTTATTACCCATTCCAAATTTTACTCATGGACTTGGTTTCATGTCCATTTTTTACATATGAACTTTATTAAATGTTCACCATGTTATGCGTGAACCTGATTACATGTTCACAATGTTATGAATAGACATGATTTAATGTCAAAAATTTTATTCATGAATCTGATTACATGTTTTCAAATTTTTTCGGAACCTAATTAAATGTTAAAAATATAATGTGTGGTCTCTTTTTCATGTTCATAAGTTTTTGTGAGGTAATGATTTATGGTCCTTAACATAATGAGTGAACCTATCTCTATTTACACATGTTCACAATGTAATAAGTTATTATGTATACCAAAAGTCCATATATAATTCTATTGTTATGAACTCATGAATTGTGTTCTTTTATTTCATTATGATTCATGTTTTATTAACTACCAAAATTTAGTCCATGAATCATGTTTATGATATTTGATATGCATGGTGTGATCTTCTGATGATACGATCTGGTTCTCATACATTTATTCTAATGTTATGCTTACATATATCCTTTATTTTAACATACCTGAGAATTTTACCTCCACCAATCCTATGTTTCCTATACCCAGGTTATGAAGAATGTTTTTCAGTAGGATTACCAATGGGAAATGTCTTTTTCAGAAACATTTTTGACATTTCACCTGGTTGGAATATTGTGTTCAATATTTCAAAATACACTAAACTATTTGGGTCCTCAGGAATATTTTTTTTAATGTGCAGAATTTTTTTCTATGTGTTTTAAAAATATATGCATGTGTTAACTGGGTTTCTATAAATTTGGTGTGTAAATCCTTATCTTGAATTTCATGATTCCACGGAGGAGACCTTAGTGGAGTAAGACTTTTAGGGCATTGACAATGGAGAATGGAAGACCTTGTGTTTAGTTGATTAATTCAACCTAGTTAAATGGACTATGTATATGATGGGATAAAAAATATATATTACCAATAGTATTGTATTATTATCAAATGAATCACTATAGATAAAATCTTTCATGATTTGGGATATTTTAGAAGAGGCAAATGACTGACTTATGTAACATAATTTTCTTCTAAAACTGGATTCATACACAAATGAATATGGTTCATCAAAGTAATTTTTTGAAAAATTATATCAAAAATGTATTTACACAAGAATCTATGCATGAAGGGGTTTCAAATGAGTTTCATCATGAAGGTATTTAAATGAGTAACCATTAATGAAGGGGAAACTCGTTGAGTATTTTGGACATTTTTTTCCCGAATAAATTAAATCATCATTAATGTGTTGTAATCCCATAAGTAAAAAATTAGTTTCAAAAGACACCTAATGGGAATAAATTAAATGCAACACCAAATCAATGTACATTACATGGAACATTATCTTTGCGTCTACAACACTGACATGACATACAATACAAGAAACATTGATGTTTCTACAAAACATATTTTATTGTTATAATTAATTAAATGAGAAATTTACTATATATACATTAATCATAGTTATATGATAAAATAAAATTAATTTTTTAATTTATAATTTCAAAATTATCTTAGGGTTAATTTTAGGTATTTTATGAGAAACTACTATTTTTGATGAATAGTAAAAAAAAAAGGATTTTAATTCAAAACTGTTTTTTCATCTAATATATTTATAATGTTAAATTATATATAAAATTTGCATAAAATTTTAATTAGATAAAATTTTCATAAATTAATACAATTTATGTCTTTGAGATAAATTTCACTGTTAAATTGGGTTTAAAATTTAGAAAGCTTTTGAATGATTTTACTTTAAAAACCCGTAATATCGACCCAACTGTGGGACTAATATTTAATTAGTTTCTACCACATATGTGATTATAACTTCTAAAAAGGGATTAAATATTTATAATTATAATAATTTAAAATATATAATTAGGTCATATTCTTTTTGGACTGAAAATATTTGTAAATGTGATTAAAATTAATAACAATGATTAAGGATTAATTCTGCTTAAAAAGGACTAAATCATAAACTTAACGCCAAAACAAACATATAAACATTTAATAAATCCATTGGATGGAAATATTTAGAACATATAATCATTTTTATATAATTTCTATTATTTTTTGATCTACTTTAAACATGAATAATATTTTTGGAATTCTCTCTTCAAATATTTTTAGGAGTACCACTACTTCTTCTGTATAAAAGGCCACCACCTATCCCACTTTTTCACACCTATAAAACAACTTTGGGTTGACCAATGTCTAAAAAATAAATTTTCCAACATCAATACTATAATCTTGTAATCCCATCCTTTGTAATAAATCAATCCAAGTAATCCTTTTGGCACAAACCAAAAGAAGGTACTTGATTAAGAGGTAACTTCTTCTCTGAAATCCATTTATTTTAATTTCTTGATCCAACTCCTCCACTCTCATTATTACATTATTGTGGGAAAAATACACTATCTTAATTATACTAGTACGTTTTTATGCTATTATTTTGATGTAGATACACACACATCCATCTAATGGGTAACAAACATTCTATTTTTGTGTACAACAGACTACTGCCTCATTAAATGATAATTGTTCATTTTTTCCTTTATTAATTCTCATGGTGGAAATTTTTGTCGAAAATATATTTATATATGTAATATATTATATTTATATATGTATTTAGTCTTATTTATTCATTAGAGAAAACATTCATTTTTTCCTTTTTTTGTGCGAAGACGTGAATTTCAATTCAGGATGTGTGGACTAGTGCACTCTCATAGCAATGTGATTCGTTCAAAAACTACATGGAATGTATTAAGGATGATATTAGTGAAAATATATAATAGATATTATATATTAATGTTTCTTTAATAAGAATATATATCTACACATAGGTCAATTACCTTCGTTATTTAAATATGATAATATAAATGGAAACAATGTTCTTGCGTACGTATGACTTACCATCTCCATAGACAGTATATTCCAATTCATACTTCAATATTGAACATATTATTATAAAACACATATAATTAATATAAATTATATTTATACCATGTGTTATATTATATAATCATGATATAATTTTAAGGAACAATGACATAACATATTAAGACACATACGACAAACAAAGAATCTATTAACCGAAGTGAAACCATAACATAGAATTGTTGAAAAGTAGGTAATATAAGTTCATGATAATAAAATATATGGTATTATATATAATAATATTTTTATTAAAATTATTTATAAGAAATTTATAGTTATTATACAAGTGTTTGGAACGAGTATGATGAGTTTCAAGACACAAGGTAATGAGATTTCATCACACTTTTTATTTCAATGAGATACATGATTTATTCACCATCCATTCCTTTTATAATAATTAAATTTATTGTTATTTAAATGACCATTTTTTATCATTAATTAATTTGTTTTATGTTTCAAATGTGTTCAAATCAGTAAAACAGTTTTTCTTCAATTTTCCTTCTTTGAGACTCCTCTTTTATTATGCACCTAAATTTATTTTCAAGGTATACATACTTAATTTTACTTATTATATCCTCAATCTCCCCAATTTAATGATATTTTAAGTTTCATGTGATATAATTTACTTATAATGATATTATGATCTCATATTACCATGTGGTATTAGTTTATTGAAATAATCTTATAACCTTTTGAAATTGTTAATGGATATGATTCTTTGAAGAAATATTATGATATATCTCAAAATAAATCTCATGATATTACTTATATGATGTTAATTA
Source organism: Viscum album (assembly GCA_963277665.1). Classification (NCBI taxonomy): domain Eukaryota; kingdom Viridiplantae; phylum Streptophyta; class Magnoliopsida; order Santalales; family Viscaceae; genus Viscum; species Viscum album. The sequence continues at coordinate 2,121,259,420 of OY728163.1, forward strand.
AATATATATCCATGTATTAGTACTATTTCCACTATTTTCTACTTATTATATATAATAATATTTTTTTAAAAAATCTTACTGAATTTCTCTATTTGGATGAGAGTCTATTTTATTTGATAAACAATGTTTCAAAAAATGTTTTAAAAATGTTTTGAAATGATCCTTGATGAAAATGTTCTAAGAAAAAAGATTTTAATTTTTTTTATTTTCAAATATTCAATAATATTTTCTAAAAGTTATTTTCAAGGGAAAAGGTTCTCAAAAGGTTTTATGCTTTAAAAATCATTTTCAATGAAAAAAAATATTTTCCCCAAGAAATGTTTTTAAATGATCTTTAAAAATTATTTCCAATGTAAGATAAAATCCGTTAGTGTTACTCGTGACTTTATAGAGAAATAATTCAATGTTTCTATAAATTTTAGTTCTCTGAATGGATTATGTATTGATGGCATGATGTTGAAGAATCCCATTTCTCTTTCATTGGTTACAGTTTTTTGAAACCCGCTTCTTTTAATGGGTTATGTTTATAATGAAATGAATACTAAATTTTCCTTTTATACATAAGTTATAATATGATTACATTTTTATAACTCCCATTTCATTACATGGGTTATGATATGATTATTTATGATATTTTTGAACATGTAGGTATTATTAAATTATGATATGGTTGAGACCTATATCTCCCTCTAATGTATTGGGTAAATAGTTATGTCCCATTGGATAAGCTGATATGGTATTACGAGTGAACCTTAACTACAAAGATGGCCATGAGAGTGAACTAGGACTAACAAGATGGTACAAAGAGTAAACTCGTGATACTAAGATGGCCATGTGAGTGAACCATGACTACCAATATGGTATGGGGAGTGAAACCTTACAACTAAGAGGTTCGTCATTGGAATTAAATGGATACTATAAAAATCATATTATATTCTTATTTTCATTCAACAATCCATTGTTTTATTCCTATTTTATTATTTCATGGATTATGTTCTTTATTTCCTTATGATTCATGTATTATGAATGACCATGATTTATTAAATTATCTAATTATAATATTCTCAATATGAAGGGTATGATATTCTATTTTCATAGTCATGCTCTCATAACCTTATGCTCATGATTATGTTTACATATCTCCCTTTTTCACCCTTACGGAACATTTTAGCTCACCCATTATTATGTTTACTTTCCTTGGTTATGAAGATATGTATTATGTTTGACATTTCACTGATGGGTTATTTTCGTGAATAACTTAAAGAGATAAATGGGATCTCACTTATGTATCAGTTTTTTGGTTTCCATATTTCAAAAGGCACTAAACTAGTATGGTCTTTGGGAATCTATTTTTATAAATTTTTTTATATATTTCGCAATAGATATGTAATGTTAATAGATGTAAAAACAAGTTTTTTATAGTTTTTATCAGAGAAAATGCTTAGTTAACCTTTCTAATCTTGGATGATATCTCCTTAGTAAAAACCCTAAGGATGTTTCTGAGGATACGTTTAAGGATAAGAAAAAGTGTAAGAAAATGTACTCCAATTATAGTTAAGGCTAGAGTGAGTGGTTCATAGAAATATTTCATAGTATGGATACTACATGTGGACATGTCTATAGAAAAGATGTCCCTATGGGTAACAACTCTGAAAATATTCTAGGGGCTTGGATCAGGGTAATCTAGTACATGATAATGATCCAAACTACAAACCTGGTTTAACACCCCTGGGGGATCATCTTTGGGAATTAAAAAACTCTTTATGAACCATCATGATGTTTTTTAATTGAAGTTTCCTATGAATAACATAATATCAAACTAATATGTCATAGATTAACTAAAGTGTTATAATTTTGACATAATATATGATAATTTTCAAAATTATGTGGTTCCTCGATATGATAATTGTTTCTCACACTATGATTTTTGGTTTTAGTCAATGGATGGAACCCGAAGGAACCACATTAATGATGATTGTGATAGAAATAAAACTATTTTCCCCCTAATAAACCAAATTCTATGGGAGATGGAATAAAATACATCATTTGATTACTAACACAGATTTCTAAATCTGTTAATCATAGTGGACATCCAAATGAGAAAAGGTGGGAACAACATTATATTTAGTCTTTCATAAGGATACATACATATTGTTTCATAGGGCCATGTGATCCAATTACTGCAAAAAAATGTATTAGTACATCTGAAAACATATCATTTTTCATCTATTGTTCGATGCATGATAAACTCATTCAGGTTGTTTATCGGTTAGAAGCCACTGTAGACCGGTGGTGGACTCTAATCAAGAATACAAGGAAGAAATATTTGATTGAATCCATGGATTTGGATTAATTATATAAAATATTTTTCAATATTTTATTTCTTTGGATTCATCATACCAAGATGGAGAAAAAGTTCCTTGAGTTAGTTACAAGAGATGATGAATCTGTTGGTACCTATGAGGCAAATTTCATGATACTTGGGAGGTATGCTTTAAGAATTATCATTCCACATTAATGTAAAGTTGGTAGGTTCATTGTATATTAAGTCTAGGTATCATAAGGGAATTTACATTAATATATTTTTGTATATACAAATATATTGTAAAAATTTGAACAATGTTTTAAATGGAAGTTAGAGTCATGTATCAATCTCATTGGTTTGATAAGAATCCGAAGATATATTTTAAAAGAAAATCTAAAAACCATGAAGAAAAAAGAAAATATTTCCTTTATTCTCTATGTGTGGGAAGAATCACAGAGGAAATTTACTTAAAAGTAATAATAAATGTTTGTAGTGTGGAAGAGAAGGTCATCAATAATTTTTCTTCCAATGTGGTGGAAATACATTAGATAACATTCTGAATAAAGAAAATGTGGAATAGAATACACCTCACAAAACTCAGTGCAACAAGTGAAAGAAGAGTAGGCATTTTTTATAACCACATTCTAAACCCAGGGTCTAATGGTGATGATTTATTATAATAAAATTTTATGTCAAGGAAAAAATAGAAATCTCATGCAATAACTATATATAATGAGGGGTGAGATATTGAATTGATAAATGGTACACTTACCATCCACTCTAGAACTTCTATTGTAATATTTGATTGTGAATCTACCCATTAATTCATGTCTAAAAAGAATTCTATGGGTGGTAAGATTCCAAAAAAAATAATTTGATATAGAGTTATAAGTTTAAACCCCTAATGGTATGATGATTTTTTCTCTTGTGTATGATTCCTCTCCGGTTGATGTTTGTGGGAATGTGCTTCTTGAAAATCATGTCATTCTTCCTTCGGATATATTTGATATCTTTTTAGGCATGGATTTTATTTATCTACATAAATACCACATCCATCTCAATGGAGTGTAACTTATGTTTGATATTAAAACCCTTCGATGATCATACATTAATGTGATAAGAAGAATTAACTTCCCAAGGATATTAAATCTAGTGTATGGGTCTTAATTCCCATACAAAGGGGTTGTTTTTCTCAAATGTTTGGGGAGAAAATGGGCATCAATTATATTCTTATTGTTTGGTAATTTGTGGGTGTATTTATGAGAGTGGTTCCTAGAATTCCTCCAAAATGTGAAGTTGAGTTCTCAATAGAACTCATACCTACATTAACACCAATTTCAACAACACCATAAAGAATGGACCTGATTGAGTTACATGATTTTTAGAAGAAACTCTATGAAAACCTTGATAAAGGATTCATACATCGAAGTGTATCAAAATGAGGTGAACCAATTATTTTTGTAAAAAAGAATATTGGGTCAATGAGACACTTTATTAATTATCACGAGTTGAACATGATTAGAATCAAGAAAAATTATCCTCTACCTCATACTGATTACATGTTTGATCAACAGCGCGGAGCTCAATACATTTTCAAAATTGACCTTCATTATGGATATAATTATTTGGGGGTTAAGATGGTGGATATACCCAATAAAAAATTTTATTCAAGTTTTACACTCTATGAATATATTTTTATTCTTTTTGGTACTATTAATAAACCAACAATAATTATCGATTCAATGAAAAGAGTTCTTAGAGAATACCTCTATCAATTTCATGTGTTCTTTAAAAATTAAATTATTATCTATTTAAAGAGCAAGGAAGAGTATAGAGATCACCTGATAATTTTACTAAATACCTTATATAATGAGAATATATATGAATCATTTTTAAAAGAGTGAATTTTCACAGCAAAAAGTTTTTATTCTTGGATCACATAATCTCAAGAGATGGTATAGCATTAGATCCATCAAAGAAGAAGACTACTGAATGAGACCAAGACCAACTACTATAACTGAGATCCATATATTTCGTGTATTATCTAGATATTATAAATGGTTTATAAAAAATGTTTCTAGACTATCAATTCATATGAACAAGTTAACATGAATGGGTTCTAAGTTTCTCTAGATAGATTAATGTGGGGAAACTTTCATAGAACTAAATAGAAGATTAGTGAGTGCACCTATTCTTAAAATAACCCTTAGTAGAGAAGTGTCTCTAATATATGACGAAGCATTCAGGAAAGGATCAGGATGTGTTTTTATGAAAAATGACATGGTTATCACTTAAGCCTCATTACAGTTGGAGATTCATTAGAAATATACCCAACTTCTAATTTGGAATCAAAAATGGTAATTTTTACATTAATGATAGGGAAGAAATAATTATTATAGTGAAAAGTGTAATATATATACTGACCATAATAGACTGAAATATAAATTCACATAGAATAATTTTAACATGAACAAATAACATGTTTATTTTTTATAAAGGATCTTGACTGCTCAATACATTACGACCCTGAGAATGAAAAAAGGGGGCCGATGATTTGATTCATAAGGATCATGATAGCTTATCAATGATGAGGATCACATAATATAAAATAAAACTAGATTAGAAATGGGTATATCTAAAAATCCTAATAAATGGGGAAAATATTATCTATCTCAAATGATTGTTAAAACCTATATCCAAATGATGATTAAGGAGGCACAAAAGGAAGATGTAGAGATACAAAATAAATTTATAAATGTTCCTAAATTTAACCTTTATCTGGATGGAATAATAATGTTCATGAACTTTGTATGTGTAACTTTTATACTAGATTGGATGAAGGATTTTTTAGAGGAATCTAATAGATTATAATTCTCTATTTATCATGGAAGTACGAACATGTATAGGGAGATAAAAGAATACTAGTGTTGGGATGTCATGAAGAGAGATAATGCAGTGGTTGTATCCTGGTGCTAGGTATACCAAGAAGATAGGGGTGAAATACAATAGCCAAATGGTATCTTTCATCAATTACACATACCATAATTCAAATGGTAGAACATCACTATAGATTTTGTCAACAGACTACCACAAACCTCTAAAGGGTTTAATTCTATATGGGTGGTAGTCGACCACATTCCAAAGTCATCACACTTCATAGCTATATGATAATACCTCTATTTGGAATAGATTTCTAGGATATACATTAATAAAGTGGTATTGTTTAATAGAGCACCACATTCTATTGTATCATAACGGGATATGATGATTATCTCAATGTTTTGGTAAGGGTTCCAGTATGAACTTGAAATAGAGTTTAGTTTCGACACTAATTATCAACCATAGAAAGATTTTCATTCTGAAAGTACAATTCGAACATGAGAGGATACATTGAGATCCTATTATAAATATTTCAAAGGTGGTTAGGATCAACACCTTCTTGAATTAAATACTTCATAAAATAATATATTTCACTCAATCATTAAGATTACACATTAATAATTACAATATTAAAAGAAATGTATTGATCCAATATGTTTATTTGTGGTTAGAGAAATTAATCTATTGGGACCTGTGATCATGGAAGAAATTGTCGAGAATGTTAGAACTATTCAACAATATATCAAGGAATCTCAATGTTTGTATAAATGTTATGATGATAACCATCAATGTTATCTAGAATTTGAATTTGTTGAAAATTTGTTTCTATTAATCCCACCCAAGAAGAATTTTATGAGATTCAAGAAGAAATGGAAACAAAACCATAGGTATATCGATCCCTTTGAGATTCTCAATCATATTGGGATGAAAGTATATTGACTAGAACTTACTCCAAATATATCTCAAGTACAAGATGTGTTCCATGTTTCTATCCAAAATAAGTAAATTCTAGACCCCTCACATGTACTAGACTCATTGGACATACTGCTGGATAAAATTATTTCTTATAGGAGAAACCTATTGAAATTTTTGACCTTAGAAATAAAGTTCTACGAAATAAGACCACTCACCTGGTCAAATATTTATAGAGAAATAACCTGTTAGTGGAAGCTATATGGGAACATTAAGATATTATGGAGTATCATTTTCATCATTTTTTACTAGAGTTATGAATTTTGATGGTGAAATTTATTTTAGGGGCGGTAGAATGTAACACCCTGAGTATTTATAAGCCCTTTTTATCAAATTAATTAAAATTTCATTTATGCCTATAAATGAACCATTTAAATAATTTCATTCATATGACCAAAAAATGGAGTATGTGACAATTAACATCAACTCAGAATACGTTACCTGGAACATAAAATTGGGGTATTCATCACTGACTTGGAGTACGTTACATGCAACACCAATATTTCCTAAAAATATCATTTTAATGTTATAGTTATAGAAATGAGATAAATATAACGATGATGTTAAAAATTGATATATGAATATAAATAAATACATTTAAAATATTTTTTATAAATGTTTTACATAAGTATAATATATTTACAATGAAATATATATATATTTTAGTAATGTTCATATCTGTTTAAAAATATCATTCTCTCAAATAAACAACTTTTTATGTCCTTCTGTGAAAAATAATAAAATTATTTTTAGACACATTTAGACATATAATTTGGTAAGATAAAATTAATTTTTTAATTCATTATTTTGAAATTATCTTAGGTATATTTTTGGGTTTTTTTAAAAACCCCTCATTTTTTGTGGAATAGTGATAAATACCAGATTTTAATTGAAACCCACATTTTAATATAATTTATTTATTAGGTTAAATTGTATTTTAAAATGAATTAAAATATTAATTAGAAAATATTTTTATCAATTAATAAAATTTAGGCCATTTCTATGGGTTTTTCATTAATCATGGGTATAAAATCATAGAAAACTTTGGAATGTTTTTACATAAAAAACCCGCAATGTTGACCCAACCATGGAATTAATTTTAAATCAATGTAAGCCACTTATGTGATGAGAATTTGAAAAAATGGAATCTATATTACGAATCTGAATAAGTTATAATTTCATATATTTTCATTTTAATTTTTTACATTAAATATTAGTGATAGTGATTAAAATTAATTACAATCATTAAGGTTAAAATAAGATTAATAAGGGAATAAACCATAACCATAAGGCCCTAAACGACTTATAAACTTATCCAAAACCCATTTTATAGAGATATTTAGAACCTATTATCCTTTGGATACAGTATTTATTATTATTGGGTCCACATCCAACATGAAAAATTTGTTTATATTCTCTCTTCAAATATTTACAAGTGTGTCATTCCTCATTCATTAGAAAATGCCACCACCTATCCCTCTTCTTCACAACTCTAAAACCACATAACTTCAAAAAATACCCACCCAATAAACTTTTATAAATTCTTAAATTCCTCTTATAATCATACCCTTTGGATGAAATCAATCAAAGGAATCCTTTTCGAACAAACACAAATGAGTTACCCAATTAACAAGTAACGTCTTCCTTCAAGATCATATATTTTATTTTCATTCTCCATCCACTATAATATCATTATTCAATGTTTTTATAAGAGAATGTATCCCAAATATAAAAGTATATTATTGTAATAATTTTTTTACCTAATCATACACAATCTCTCATCTATGGGGAACCCAACATAACGTTTAAGTGTACGGTGAACTACTGCCACACTAAACGATGATTGCTCATTTTTCTTTTACCGCATCTCATGGTAGAAATTATGATGCAAAAATAGATTTATATATTTCATATATTATATTTATTATTTATTTTATATTATGTATTACTATTAATATATATATATATATTTTAAATTCCATTTTTTGTAAATATGATAATTTTGTTTGATGAAGTGTGGACTACCGCCCCCTCAAAGCAATGTGATTCACTCACACATTACATGAAATGTATTAAGGGTGGGTGAAGTGAAATTATATAAGATAGATGAAATAATAATTCTACTTGAATAATTATATACATATATATATATATTTATATGAATTTATATAATCATATTACATTTACCTTCTTTCTTTCAATATGGAAATAAAAACGGAACAAACGTTCATGCATTCATATAGCTTAACGTCTCTATGAATGGTGTATTTCATTTCATAAATATATATTCTATATATTATTATAATATAAATATAATAAATATAAATGGTCTTTATGTCATTTTTTAAATAGTGGACCCATGATATAATTTTAAGGAACAAAGATAGAACTGATTAAGACAATGTAAAAAACAAAGCGGATATTACCCAAAGTGAAACCATAATAAAAGATTTATAACTGGAAGGTAATATAAAGTCATAATAAAACCATATATGGTATTAGATATATTAACAGGGTTATTTAAAATATGTATAATTAATTTTTATTTATTATATATGTGGTTACAATGAGTACGGTGGGAGTCAAGACACAAAGTAAGAGGATATCATCTTACTTTTTATTTCCATTAAATAAAAGAAGTATTCACCCCCCATTTTTTTGTGTGGTGTTTATACCTACCATAGAGATATTCAAGGAGTATTATAATTAAATTAATTTGTATTTATATATCCATTTTATAATAATTCATTCGTGGGGATTAAGTTTCAAAAGTTACCAAATCGTTAAAATAGTTTTGTATCAATTTTCATTCTTTGAGACTAATGTTTTGTTATCCACCTAAATTCATTTTCAAGGTGTATATACATCCATTTTGAATTATATATCATCAATCAAAAACATGTAATGATATTTAATGATTCATTTAATTTCCTTTTCTTACTTGGAATGAATTTTCCCAATTAACCAAGTGGTAATAGTTTATTGAAACAATCTAGTCATTATTCAAGATTGTTAATGATTATGATTCATTGATGAAATATTATGAACTGTCAATAAAGAACACTCATGATATTCATTAGAAAATGTTTATTCATGATATATTCATGTATTAGTAAAATTTTATAATATTTTCTAATTAATATAATTAAAAAAATGTTTTTAATAAAGTATTACAGTACTTCTCACTTTAATCGGGATTCAGTTTTATTTCAAAAACCATATTTTCAAATGTGTTTTACTTTTATTTAAATTGATCATTGAAGATAATTTTCCAGGAAAAAGTATTTTAATTGTTTTTTATATTTTTTAAATTATTTATTTATAAATTTTCAAATCTATTTTCAAATAAAAAATATTGAAAAAATATTTACTGATTTAAAACCCATTTTTCAATGCATAAATTGTATTTTCCTCAAACAAAATTAAAAATATATTTCATAATTTTTAATGTCTCATAAATTATGCATAATTTTATTTATTTATATGGTATTATTATGAGACCACACGCTCTAAAAACACGTGACTCCTAGGACTAATGATCTCGGAACAGAATTTTAAACTTTTTTTAGGTACGCTCAAAAAATTTGTGGGTGTGTTTTTTTAACTTTTGAACCGATTCTCGGATCGAAAATCCAAGGGTACCGTTAAACATAAGACATTGTGGCTATCCTATAAATGACTTAAAATTTTCCGGAAAGGGCCATGCGTTAATGTAATTTTTTGGAAATTTTGAAAAAAAATTAAATAATTTAAATGAATAATATTATATCTTTTCCCATCGTTTAGTGGTGGATGAAAAAATTGTGGTGCAACGATGAGGTGATGATTAGGTGCATTAATGGAGGCTAAAAAATGGTTCATTCAAAACCATGACACAGTTATATTAATGACTCATTAAATGTTCCTCATTAAATGTGTCTCATTTAAATATAATCATTAGTGGGCACAAGGTCGTTGCAATTTTTATTTATTTTAATAATCCAATGTGTTATAGTTTGGGAATTAAAAGACGTGGGGAAATATTTTAAGAGACACCACTGAAATTCCTCAGTAATGATGAAAGAAAAACATCAATAAACGTCCATATCTTTGACGCCCCTATAAGATCGGAGCCGGAACTGACATACAACGCCGACGCCTTAAAACCTTGAGGAAGAAATGTCACATCTTTGAACGTCAATGAGGTAGGGGTTTATCTATGCTATGTATTTGATGTTATTTCATCATATTTATGATTAAAAATGAACGTTTATCAGAAGACTAATGGGTTGATATTTAAATCTCTCTTTCTTGATGGAGGTTATAATAAGGGGATGGAATTGGGGTTTTACTTATGTTGTGTAGTTATTACCTTCCCCCATGTTTATAATCTTATGTGGAGGGTGTGAGATGACAAAAAAAGGTCCATAACCTCCGCCATAGTTGTTTTTGGTGTGTTTTCGCGGTACAATGTTCATGTTGGAAGTAATGTGAATTTGAGGACTTCATGGGGATGGTGGTTCTCTATTAAGCCCATAGGCACAGACTGCTCAAGAAATGGACCAACGAAGCAACTCTGGTGGCTCGTCGAAGAAACCGCTAGCAGTTGTGGTGGTGGCCGTAGGCGGAGAGATGTGACGCACTCGACAACACGACACAGTGACAAGCGACAGTGGTCGGTCAGTCATAGTGGCAGGAAGGCATGGTGATTACTAGTATTGCGGGAAGCGACGACCTGTGTCTGGGCCATCTGGGGGCTAGTGAGCCACGATCCATCGATCTAGGATGGAGGAGGACCCATATCCTCAGGTGAAATGGGAATCATAGGTGGCGAAACTACTAAGTCTTGGCTGGAAGACCCTGTCGGTCTGTGGGATAGACCTACCCAGCGTGCCTGACCCACGGCTTAGCAGGTGGTACCTGCCACAGGTCCAGACCCGCGTTTCCAAGCCAGACACGCGGGCCCAATGGGGCGGACGGGGCGAACCCATGCCGGACCCATGTTAGACCCATGTTGGACCCCCATATAGGGTCGGGCCGGGTTCGTCTGACCGAGTGGGACTGGATCCGGACTCGACCGACCCCCAATTAACTACACAATCATATTATGGAGACCATGCATGTGATTGATGCACCATCTACTACACAAGGACCCTTGAAACAAGATGGACCTTTTGAGATAATCCACTTGAGTTTTAGTTGAATATGGTTTATGCACGGGTTGTATAATACACAAATCTTACCATGCCCTTTTTTACTAAAAATCCTATAACTTACAGACCGGACGTCTGATCGACGTTCCGTCGATGGCATTGGAACCCTTAAGACAAGACAATCCTTCGGGGTACCTCTATGTGTGCCTTTTTGGTGTTTGAAGTATTACAAATGGATATAGAGCTGGTCCTTTGGAACTCATACGTACAAGGTGTGGGAATCCAGTGGCTAGCTATCAAGTGAAGAGAGACCCTCCGTGGATCAGCAAGAGGGTGACCCTTTTTGGATTAACAATAGGGAAAACATTCAAGGATCAGCAGTAGCGTGACCCATCATGAATCAACTTGAGAGTGACCCATTTAGAATAAGTAGCAGAGAAACCCTTCATGGATCAGTAGTAGAGTGACCCTCCTTGGATAATCATAAGAGAGACCCTTCGTGGATCAAGAAGAGAGTGACGCCTCATGGATCATCAGAAGAAAGACCCTTCTTATATCAACAATAGCACGACCCTTCGTGGATCACTAGTAGTGAAACCCATCACATATCAAAAGTAGAGTAACCCTTCGTCGATCAGTAACATAGTGACCCTTCATGGATCAGTATTAGATCCTTTCAACGGAATATGATGATATATCTTTATGACTAATAATCTTTTCTTTTATACATATATTATACATGGTGTGGGATGTCTTTTACATTGTGATTTTTGATTGAGGTCATGATTTTTGGATAACCCTAATGGATTACTAGAAGTCAATTGAGGGTCTCAGGGTCCCTACTAATTATTGTTATACTCACCCCTATATGGGCTTCGCCCGCACCTGTAATGTCTTCTGTAGATGACATACACCTTGACTGAGATTTTGGGTGCCCATGCTAGATGGTGATTGGAGGTGATTGATAGAAATTGTGAGCTACATTGACATGAGACAGTGATCTGTTCCTACTCTTCAGGTATGATTCTTGGAAGACGATCACCATAGCTTGTTTTTCACTCCTTTTGTTGTATGTCTTTTTGAAATGGTCTTGTATACTATCCCCTTTACTTGAAGTACTTAATTTTACTCTCATTAGTGGAGCCTTATGTTTATATTTGTGTGTATAATCTATATGGGTTCATATAGGTATAAATAAAAAGCCTTCCCTTTTTTGGTTTACGCCTTTCTAGTGCTAGTCAACAACCCCTGGCCTATGGAAGGTGGCCTTGGGGTAGTCACGACACAAGCCCCGGGGGACAGGTAATGAAAAAGTAGTATCAAAGGTCGATCGTAATAACTAAGAGAATGAAATTTTCAATGGGGGAAAGTGTTTTGAGTTTAACGAGTCCATATTTCAGTCCAGGAAGTCCAGTGCTAGTGCTGCGTCTGACGTATCTATACACCAGGACCCTGAATTCTTTTCTTTCGACTCAGTTCAAAAAAACACAAGTTGCATGTGTTTTGGAATTGTTTTTTCTCTTGATCTCTTTTCAGTCATCTTGCCCTGTATAAATTATTTATTGTGTAACATATGTTACCTTACAAGATTCCTCCATGAGGATAGGAAGTCATGATTCTAGTGAGAGATCATGGCGATGGCCCATCGTGTGATGAGGCATCGGTACAGGGGTCGCTTACGGTGTTAGCATCTATGAGTGGTGTACCTACAGCACCACAAACCATATAGTATCATATTATACCTACCCCACTAGTGGAAAGTGAATGACAATTGAGAAAACTGCACAAGTATCAGAGAGAGAGAGAGAGGCGTCTGAGGATTCAAGGTGAGACATATCCTCAGGCAGCTGAGGACTAGCTAGAGGTGGTGGCATGAGTTTTTCTCTTGGTAGAGACACTAGAATATAATTTGTTGATCCTAGCTACTAGCCTTTTTTAGGTAACATCATAGAGATATTGGAGCTTCATTCTCAATAAAAACAATGAGGTGGAACTTTCTTTGTTGGACATTGAGAAACTCTTTAGGGCAGAGTTCATACCAACGACACTATGCTCTGTGCATATTTAAGAGCTACTACACCTATTACATGGTAGCCTGATTGTCGCATAGTACTCTGAGAGGTTTACCGACCTCACGTACAATTCCACAAACACGGTGCAGGTGCCTTTCTTCAAGGCTCAGACAATTTTTAAGGGACTATTATGAGAGATCAAGGTGTCAGTGATTTTTATCAACATTATAACATTGGATGGAGTGCTGGAATGATAAATTTTGGTGGAGAGTTTCCTGACCGAGCATGCACCAATAGTGAGATCCACCACCAGAAGATAGTTATCCTAGGAATCTATATTTTCTAGTAGACATATGGTTTAGAGGCCCAAATGGGATATAAATTCTGGAGGACGACCCCAAGATGTAGGGTCTGAGGTGCAGAACTCACAAGGAAGAGGAGGTCAATAAAGGAGCATACTGTGCTACTCATGCGATGGGTTGGGTCACAAGGCTTCATGACTACCTGAACTAACATAATGATGATCAGTAGGTAATCGAGGGACCCCCAAGGTAGAGGTAGAGATTCAAGAGAAGATATGCATAGGGAGGTAGATGTGTCAGGGGATAAGACCAAGCAGTGGGAGGTGGGCGACGATTTGAGGTACTACTGCCACCCCCTCCAGGTGTCCACCCTGACCTTAGGGAGTAGGTGGATATGGGAGAGCTCACATTCAGGTAGTGGGGTCTTATTAACATGGTGCTCCAAAGATGATCTGATATATGATCTGTTTCCACTCCCCCCTACCTGCAGTTCTTATAGACACAATTTCTAGTCACTTTATTCCCATGGTTCTCGTTCGGAGTTTGGTGATTCTGCCAAATCCATTGGATCGATCCTTATCATTATAGACTTCTACGAGATGGGATGTGATGATTACACACTGGTGCTGGTCGTGTGAACTTACTCTAGGTAGCATGGGATTCTGCTGGGATATCTTAGTAATAGAATCAAGGCTTTATGTCTACATCTTGGGTATAGACTGGTTATCCATAGTCCATTCTCATACCGACTATTTCAGGCCTATAGTCCAGTGTGTCCATAAAGATGGGACCTGTTTTTCCATCACTATAAAGAATGAAACCCTTGAAGCACATGACAGAATTTCTCCGAGGAGGGAGCGGTTGATCTCTCACTAGTGGGTTATCCTTATCCTAGGTGCATTGGATAAGGGGAGTAAAAGCATTCCCATAGTGGTGGAAGAGTATGAAGTTGTTTTTCTGGAGGATGTTCAAGGAATACCTCATCATATGGAGGTAGAATTACCCATTTACATGTACCCTGGTACAACACTGATATCCACTCCAACATATCATAGGACTCTCATGGAGCTTCGCGATATGAGGTTACAACTAGATAAATTACAAAATAATGGTGCATAAGACTTAGGGTTTTACCATGGTTATCCCCAATGCTTATTCCAAGATGGAAGATAGGAGTTTGATGTAGTACGTGGAGTTCCAATGCCTGAACCCTGTAACCATCAAGAACAAGTATACACATCAGAGGATCTATGAACTCTCTGAATAGCTAAAGAGAGAGAGGTGGTTATCAGTGATAGAACATAGATAGGGGTATCACCAACTTTAGGTACAGGATGAGGATGTGCAGAATATAGCCTACTAGTTATGATACATCCACTATAATTTTCTGGTGATGAATTTCGGTGTGACCAATACCCTAGTAGTTTTCATGGGAACCATTTGTAGGATCTTCCAACCTTACCTTGACTGGTTCGTTATGGTCTTAATTGATGATATCTTGGTGTAATCGACGTCAGAGGAGGAGCACACTACACATCTGTGTATAGTATTGAATAAAATAATATAGAATCAGCTTTATATAAATCTCTCTATGTGTATGTTTTCGATTAGGAAATTTCACTTTCTAGGACCCGCCATATTGGAGGCTGGAGTTACAGTGGATCTAATGATGATAGAAGAAGTGCTTACTTGGAAGCCACCTAGGATTCTGACCGAGGTGTGAAGTTTCTTGGGGATGGCCAGGTACTACCGGAGGTTCGTACCCATATTTTCCAATGTAGGAGCTCACTTTTAAACTTTGACTTGGAAGGTAATGCCTTTCATGTGAATGAAGGAATGTCAGAAGAGTTTACAGGAGTTGACGTAGAGACTAACTAGTACCCCCATATTGAGACTACCAGAGGAGGGAATTTGGTATGTTGTTTACTACGATGCATCAGGGAATAAAATATATTGTGTCCTGATTCATGAGTGAAAATGGATCGCCTACAGATCAAGAATGTTGAGAAAATATGAATAGAACTACGTGAACCATGACTTGGAGTTTTCATTTGATATTTTTTCTTTGAAGTTGTGGTAACACTACTTGATGGGTGAAAAGTTTACCGTCTACTCTGACCACAAGAGTCTCATGTATATCTTTTCATAGAAGTACATCATCCTGAGATAGTGGCGATGGAAAGAGTTACTCTAAGACTATGACATTGAGATAGTCTATACTCCTGTGAAGGGGAACATGGTGGATGATGAGCTCAACCAGATGCCCAATTTTTACCTTTTGAGTGAGGCGATAGAGTAGTTGGATACGATGCAGATATCCATTATGGATGATGGTGAAGATGCTTACATTTAGTAGATGTCTATTATTTCCATACTCTTACAGCGTGTCAGGGAGGCAGAGTTGGTGGATGATGACTGAAAGCTCCGACATGCTTTTTTAACCTTAGGATGGTCCCCTTACGGATTTTCAATAGATGGGGAGAACATCGTTCTTTTCATAGGAAGCACCGTAGTACCAAATACGTTCTGGGAGGAGGTGTTGAGGGAGTTCCATACATCCCCTTTGGTGGTATATCCTAGAGTGGAAAAGATGTAAGATGACTTCTGATGTCAGTATTGGTGGCCAGTGATGAATACAACGGTGACTAATTTCATTTCCGGATTCCCTACTTGTCAGAAAGTTAAGGCCGAGCATTAGGTTCCATCAGGCTTGGCCTAGCCCCTCAAGGTACCATAGTGGAAATGGGACGACATCTCTATGGACTTTGTGACAGGGTTACCACATACATCCAGGGGCCACAACTCTATCTGGGGAATCGTAGACCGACTCACCATGTCATCCCACTTCCTACACATTCGAGATCTGGGACCGATAGAATGATGGGGACGCCTCTACATTTAGGATATAGTGCGACTTCATGGGGTTCCTTCGATGATAGTCTTAGATCATGAAACTCCCTTTACATTATGGCTATGGAGGGGATTAAAAGAGGTGTTTGGAGTACAGTTGTGCTTGAACACATATTTTCATCCCCAGATAGATGGTAAAATGGATCAGACCATAAAGACCTTGGAGGACATGCTACGTGCTTTCATATTATATTTTAGTCACAGTTGAGAGGACCACCTCACATTGGATGAGTTTTCATACAACAATTGCTATCAATTTTCCATTGTACTGAAACCGTTCGAGGCCTTGTATGGTCAGCCTTGCAGATCACCCCTATGATGGACAGACCAAGAGGAGTAAGCATTAATGGGTCTAGAGTTGGTACGGGCTACTACTGAGAAGTTGAAAATCATCTAAGAGTGGATGAAGACTCCATAGAGAAGGTAGATGATTTTTACCCACAGGAGACAGAGACCCTTGAAGTTTGTGGAGGGTGATCATGTATTCCTTCAAGTCTAAATTCGACGAGGATTGCACAGATTTAGTCAGTGTTACAAGATATCTTTAAGTATCATCATAACTTGTTAGATCATAAGAAGAATTGGAGAGGTGGTGTACCATGTAGCTCTTCCCCCACTTATGCACCAGGTGAATGATGTTTTTCATGTGTTGTAGCTGGGGAAGTAATTGCATGATCTATCACACATCATCAACTAGGGCGAGCTGAACATTGATGTGGGGGTGATGATTGCAGAGTTCAATGTGGAGATAGTAGATTGACAGGAGTGGGTCCTATGTGGGCGCTCAATTCCTATGGTGCGAGTTGGGTGGTAGCACGAGAATCTCTAGGAGAGAACATTGGAGAGGAATGCTCAGATTCGTGTTCAGTACCCCCATCTGTTTAGTTAGTTGTTTTAGTTTTTGGGGATGTTAATCTTTAATGTGGGGAGAATTTAATTTCACAGAAATTCTGTGTAATTATTTTTATTTAGATGGATTTATTCAAAGACCATACGCTCTAACAGAACGTAATTCCGAGGCTCGGATAGCTTGAAATGGAATTGTGGACTTTTGTATGGTACACTCAGTAAACGTGTTGGTGGGTTTTTTATATCTTTGGAACCGAATCTCTTATCAAAAATCCATGGCCACCATTGAACTCACGATGTTGGGATTTTCCTACAAAGTATTTAACTTCGACAGGAAGGGGCATAGGAGAAAAGTTATTTTTCGGAATTTTTATTAAAAATAATAAAATAATTAAAAATAATTATTTTTTTCATTTCCCACCATTGAGTGGCAGATGATGATGATGTGGTGTAGTGAAGAGGTGCTATTGAGGGGAATTAATTGATGGTAAATAATGGATCATTTGAAATTGTGATGATGTTATCTTAATGACTCAATAAATATGGCTAATTTAATGAGCATCATTAATGGGGCCAACGTCGTTGCACTTTTTATTTCTTTTAATAATCCAACAGGTCGGAGTTTGGTAATTAAAAAATGTGGGGGAATATCTGATGAACCGTTGGTAGACGCCCTCTTCAAAGAAGAATTGCAAACATCCACATCTTCGATGCCCATCGAATATTGGAGCTGACAATGAAAAACAACAACGACGTCTTGGAACCTTGAGGAAGAAAATCCAGTGAATCAAACATCAAAGAGGTAGGGGATTATGAATTCTATGTATTAGAAAATATTTCCTCATTCATATGATTAACAATGAACCCAGATCAACTGACTAATGGTTTGATCCACGTTTTGGTCATTCATGAGGGAGGATATAATACGGTGTTGGATTTTGGGTTTTACTTATGTTGTGTGGTTATTATCTTCCTCCATGTTTAAACACTAATGTGGAGGGTGCTGGATGACACAAACAAGGCCCAAACCCTCCTCCATAGTTGTTGTTGGTGCATTCTTCAAGGCTGAATGTTCATTTTCATGGAAATGGGAATTTGAGTACTTCTTAGTGATGGTGCAACATTTTGGAGGCCGTAGGTGTAGACAGATTGAGAAACTGACCATCGGTGGAACTCCAGTGGCCTGTCGAAGCAATTTTCAGCATGTTGGCAGCGGTGGGAGGTAGATGGTGGAGATGCACTCGACGGAACACCGCAGCCGGTTTGTCGCGGCAACGGGAAGGTGCCACATCGTGTAGAGGAAAGACCCGCATTCGAGTCGTCTGGTGGCTGGAGTGCCAAGAACTATCAACCGCGGCTGCAGGAGGCCCCGTGTCCGTGGGGCCAGTGGGCAGCGAACGCGGCGTGACTACTGTGTCTCGGCCAAGCAGACCCGTCTTCCGGTTACATACATGGTCGGCCAGCGGGCTGGACCTACAGCTTAGCGGGCCGGACTCGCACAGCCAGGCTAGACCCGCCACCGGGACAGACCTATCCTGATGGTCCAGACCCACATTCCCAACAGGCCGGCTAGGCCGGACCCATGTCAAACCCATGTCGTACCCCCAGAGAGGTTCTGGTCATGAGGGTCTGACCAGGTTAGACCAGACCCAAACCCAACCGGCCCCGTTTCACTGAAATAACCATAACTTGCAGACTGGGCCTCCGATTGAAGCATCTTCTATGGTGAAAGGAACATTGCAATGAGGCCATCCTTCTTAGATAATCCACTTGAGTTTGGTTGAAGCTAGAGTATGGTCAGGTTGGACCAGACTCTAATCGAATTGGGTCCTTTTGAATAAAAATACTATAACTTACTGACCAGGCATCCGGTCGATGCACAATGTATTGCATTGGAACCCTTATGACAAGATGGTACATTGGGTTACATCTAAGTGAGACTTCATGGAGATTGAAATATGTTTGATTTCTTAAACAGAAGAACCTTCAGAACACATACGTACAAGGTGCGATAATCCAATGGCTGTCTGTCAAGTGAATAGCAATTCCCCATTGATTAGCAAAAGAGAAAGAGTTCATGGATCAGTAGCGGCACGACCCATTCTGGATCAGTAGTAGAGCGACCCATTCTGGATCATCCATAGAGTGACTCATCATGGATGAGTAGTAGAGAGACCCGTAAAGGATCGATAGCGGTGAGACCCTCTACGGATCGGCATAAGATCGACCCTTCATGGATCCGCAATAGAGCGACCCTTTATGGTTCATCAGTAGAGAGACACTTGATGGTTCTACTATAGCACGACCTGTCATAGATCAGCTGTAGAGTGACCTACCATAGATCAGCAGTATAGAAATCCATCCTGGACCAGTAGTAGGTTTACCCTTCAGGGATCAACAAAAAATCATCTCAATAAAACAAGATGATCTAACTATATGACCAATTATCTTTTCTTCTGTTCTTATGTTATACATAGTGTGAGCTATATTTCAATTTTTTATTTGTGATTGAGGTATTGATTATTGGTTTATCTTTTTAGATTCATGAGAGACCTTCTGGGGTCTTGGGTTCCCAACTGAGTATTATTATACTCAACTCTGCTCGGGCCTCACCCGCACCTGTTGTGTCTTCGGCAGATGATGGGAATCTTGACTAAGACTTGGGGAGTCAGGGCTAGACAGTGCTCAAAGATGATAGATAGAAATTTCATATTTCAATGAAGTCAAAAAATGGGTTTTACCTAATTTTCAGAAAGGATCCTCGATGAATGATCTCTAAAGATGGGGTTTCTTTCCTTTTGTTGCACGTCTCTTTCTGTTTGGCTTGTATACATGCCCCTTTAATTTTAGTACTTACTTTTCTTCTTAATAGTGGTGCCTTGTGTTATGTATTATGTTTATACTCTATCTATGTGCATACATTTTTAATGTAAATTCCTTCCCTTTGTAGGGTTATTCCTTTCTAGTGCTAATCACCAACCCCTGGCCTATAGAAGGTGGCTTTTGGGTAGTCAAGGCACATGCCCTAGGGGATGGGTTGTGAGAAAATTATTTCCCATAATAGATAAAATTAAATGTTGTTTGTCACTAAATTATGGGGAAATTATTCAATTCTTATATTCATATTCATTTTCTGAATGGATTATGTTTTCATTTCATGATGTTGAAAAAACCCATTTCACTTTCTCATGTTATATGCTTCTTAAACTCAATTCTTTTCTCATGTTTTTTAATGATTAAATGATTATGAAACCTACCCGTTTTCCATAGGTTATGATATGATTACAAATATATAATTCTCATTTCATTTCAAGAGTAATGATACGATTATTTTGGATTATTTGGAACATGTATGTATCATTTCATTATGAGATGGGTGGGGCCTATATCTCCCTCCAATTCATTATGTAATGATTTATATCTCATGAGATATATGAATATAGGCTAGGGGATAAATCTTCACAACTATGATGTCCATAAGAGTGAACCATGACTACCATGATGGTATGAGTAGTGAACTCATGCTACTAATATGGACATGATTGTGAATCCTGACTACCAAGATGGCATGGGGAGTGAACCCATACTACCAAGATGGTCTTGGATTAAATTCCTTGGATTCTGTTTAAATCATATTATATTGTTATGTGTCTTCCATTTTTCCATGTTTTATTTCTATGTTGTGATTTCATAGATTATTTTCTTTATTTTCTTTGTCATTCATTTCGTATAAACATCTATGATCTATGTCCTGATTCACCTATATGATAATTGATATGAAGGGTATGATCTTCTATTTTCTTGATCATATTCTCACATCCTAATGCTCATGGTTATGCTTACATATCTCCCTGGTTTAGCCTTACGGATAATTTGAGATCACCCTTTTTTCTTCCCCCAATTATGAATATTTGTATTATGTTTTATGTGTCTAAGATGGGTGGTGGTCATGATGAACCTAGGGGACAATATTGCATGTCACATGTGTATCAATGTTTATCTATCCATGATTTTAATGGAACTATAATAAGAGTATCTTTGATTGTACGTTTGTACAATGTCTTATGTAATATAAAAAAGATATATAATGTTAATATATTTCAAGGGTGGGTCATTATAATGGGGCATCATTGAATACCCTCATGATTGATTTATAGAGAATAACCCATGAGGGTTTTATGAAGTAGGAGTATCAACATAATTTACCTTCATGATATTTCTTCTTATTCAATCGATATTATATTAGGGGGTTTGTAATGGTTTTTTTTGTAACATCATTAAAAAAGAACCCCACAAATGATATCATGTTTCTATTAGAGTGGATACTCTATAAGAAGAGGTCCCTACACTAATTCCTTTCTAAATGTCATTCAATGAATTTATAGGCAATATTTTTTAACCACCTTCCTAAAATATTCTATCATAAAGGATGTACATGTTTTCATAGATTTATGTAACCATTATGGGTTAGCACCACACATTCTAAAAATTATGGAACAATATAAATATGGTTGGAAATAAGAAATTAATCTAACCTTAATTCCAAAAAAAGATTTATGACCATGAAGGATTTCAACAATCCTGAAGAACATCCATGTGAATATTATAAATGTTTTACAGTAGTGAATACAGTAAGCCGTTATTAATGAAATTTTCTTCATCTACTCTAATGATGATCAACCATAAAACATTTATACATCTTATATGAATGTTATTTTCCTATTCCTAAATGAAAATGCACGACAAATGATTTTATGTGACCAATTATAAATGGATTTCCATGAATGGGTTACTACAATAGGGTAAATTGTTCTTTTACCTGTTGCATCATTCTAAAATGGGTCCCAATTTGATATCATAATAATTTTTATTCATAAGTTTTTATTTGTTATATGAGTCAGCAAATCATATTCTGAGAAAGGAACTACACCCTAGCCTATACAGATTCACCATTTTATGTGTTTTATAAAGAATTAATGTGTCTATATGACCCTCAAAAATTGGTTTTGAGGATTAGATAACATTTTGTTACTAATTTATGAAATACATCATTGAATCCTAGTGTGATATTCTCACCACCACATTACCGTGAATAAAATTGTTTTTGAGGAATCTTTTTCCATTAGAGAGTGAAAAATAATGATTCACATTGAAATCCCACTTTATTATTCATCATGTGTGGTGATTAATTTCTATACACACAAAATTCGTATTATCTATGTGAGTACCACATCATATATTATATGGAAAAGAGTGTGATACGCATTTTATGGTTCCAATTTCTATGATTTACCAGTCCATTACGTAGTAGAATAGATACACAATTATACTATCATATGTTGTTTTATGAACATCTCCTAGACCCCATAACATTAATCTTATGTGTCCCTAATGGTGTCATGGACCTGTATATGTCAAAATAATATCTTCATTCTATGAATATGGAAGTGTAATAAAATAATAATGGGTCTTGACTGAGGTTTGGCCTGCATCTATATAGTGTGGCCATGGGCCTTGAATTATGAAGTACAAACACCTAATCTATATAAAACTAATAAAATACTCTTCATTGAATATTTATTACCATTATGACACAATTTTCTTCCCTTGGGTAGAAATAACTCTAAACAACCATTGTGATTTCGAAGTCGTCTTTAAGAATCTATAAATACTATTTCAATTCTAATAAAACTAATATTCATTAGTTACAACAATGAAATAAAAAAATCATATTACCATAAAGGAATAACTCCAATGTAGAACCAACATATATAAGACCAATACCCATAGTACCAAAATTACCCCATTTGGGTTTTTCCTTATCACATTCCATGAATATAAATTCAAAAACTCCATGATCTAGAAAACCAAATAGAAATGAAGTAACCCTTACATTAATATATTTCAATGTGAGTAATGATTGGTGAAGTCTACAAGATATTAAGAGAAAATAATATGTGTAACTGATAAAATTAACTAATTAAAATATCATACTAATTTATTGCAATTTTTAATAAAATAGTAAATATAAATCTATACGAATTTTTATAGAAAATACTCCCCCTTAAAGGCAATCTCTCCTTTGAGATGAGAATTCCACTTTTTATGGAAAACAAAATGAATTTTGGGAAACATTAAAAAATCAATTATGTAGAATATTATACCATATATGAACTTTTAATAATATTATGATAACTTGGTCTGCCTTTTTCGTAATTAAATTATACCATATCATAACATATTTCATGCATGAATAGTATATAAGATTCGTTGTCATATCAATTTCACTTCTTTTGTCATGATCATCCCCCATATGCATCTTGATATCTTCTTTCAGACATCCCAATTTTAATTTCATCCACAAAAGTTTTGTACATTAATTTCTCAATGAATTATACTAATCTTTATACATTCTAAGTGAATTAGTTTTTATTATTTCTATGATTTCCAAATAACATTATCTGAAACAATAAGGCTCTTGCACTTGCATATTTTCCATCCTGAAATTATCAGGAGCACCCCACACCCAAATAGGAATAAATTTTTTGATAATTCATAAAAAAAAATAAACTGCACAATACTCAAGTGTACCATGAACATAACTCATTATATATTTTATAAAGTGAGCTTCCAAGCATTTATAAAAGGGAATATTTTCCTTTATCTATATGAGATACAAAAAAATTATAATCATAATATAATAGAGTGTGGAATAAAAGAAATTTTACACAATATGACTCATATGCATGGTTCCCAATTCAATTGGTGTTGAAACCAGTTTGGTTGCATGAATTTCAAACATCTTCAGTAGTTCCCTTGAACGTTTTTATTATCAATCAAATGCATATCCCTATTATAGATATAATCATTTATATATATTCAATATTTAATTTATTTTTTTAAACCCCATCAATTATTTATAGGTTTTTTAAAATTATTTAGTATATAGGGGTATTGTAGAATTTATTGAGTAAATGGATAGATGTACGATTAATTTTTTTTTTATTTAGATAATTAATTGATTAAATTGATGACTACGAATACTAATTTTTTTTGTTTCATTGATGGTGAAGAATAATCTATTAGATGGAGAAAAAAAGGAAGTTGTTCAATAATGTGATAAAGAGTCCGACTGCACCACTAATGGAATTTGGTTAAGGTTTGGTATATGTAAAAATACCCAGCATTCTAAATTGATATATATGATCCTTTGACAAAGACAATGGGGTATATTTAAGATTATTTACTATGAAATGTAAAATAAATTTTAGTGATATATAAAATTAAAACCCATATCCCCAAAAAATAAGTTTTTGTACACGAATTTTCTATTGGGTGAGGATAAAATATGTAAAGATCCTCAATGAAATGTGGAGGACATGTCCTCTTAAATAACATAAAAATTGGAGAACATTACTTTGAAAGATGGATTCATGCTGATATGGTTCTTAGTTGAAGCCTAAATGGGATAAATTTATATAGAGTTTTTCTGTGGAGAGTTTAGATATTCTATGAAGGGACATATGGATGATTCACTAATAAAACTAAAATAGAGTTATTTACACCATAATGATATCTATTTCACCACATTTCATCTAACAAAAAATACTCAAAATTTAAATTCTATTTGAACACATGAACTAAAACAAATGAAACCAAATCATTTAGAGAATTAAATTCTAAGGGGTGATTTCAATTAACATTAATAAAAACATTCCTATTGAGAATATTTAGAGAATCCATAGATACTACATACATAGAGAGACTTCCCATTGAAAAATCTATTCATTATTAAATATCCCTATGATCAAATCAAACATTCTAGAGACCATTTCTAATACTATATCCCTTTAAAATTATCCTCCCAATAATGTAAATGGAATTTAGGTTTTATCTTTTTAGTCTCAAAATTCATCTTCCATTGATAGTTTTAAGGTTTCTATTATATTTTCATTTTTATTTGTTTTTTATTCTCAATGTTTCCATATGAAGTGTTATATGATTCTATATCTCCTATATTTTTTTCCATATTATTTATAAGAATGATATATAATAATCATAAAAATCAGTTACTAACATGTGGGATATTTTGGGGGAGGAATATAGTCTTCAAACCATGTCTCTGTACTTTTATATTAAGTATTTCATATCTTATTAGTGTTATTCCAATGACGATTAGTAGTGGTAAAATAGAATGCTTGTCCTTATTGTGGTTGTATTGGGTATAAATATTTTTTTGACTTATTCACCATCCCTTATATAATCATTGTCTTATATGACTTAGACATGGAGATTTATTGATGAATGGGTGGAATTGCATACCTGGAAGGATAGTTAGGGTGTACAATTAATATTTAAGACACTTGAATTTCAAAAACATATAGTAGGTCATTGTAAAATGTAATTATTGGTTATTAGGAAAACTATAGCTTAAAAGTCTATGAAGAATAGGATAACCAAAACCTTTATAGTTCTTTTTCATTATGTATTTATGGGATTAGTAATGTGATAATGATGTTTTACTCAAGCCCACTCCCTATGGATTGTTTTACTTTTTCCAAACTTCATCCATTGTCTCTATATTTTTTGTTTAATTTGTTTCTTTTTTCATTAAAATTAAACACCCATTTTTTATTTTTTACATAATATAAAACAGTAAGTATATAAAAATTGTTTTGAATATTTAGTGGATTTACAGGAATCCAAAGGCTCCCCAACTGAGATAACCATAGTAAGACTCAATGTTTTACTAGGAAAATTAATATTATTGTTTTACACAGGAAAAGGGTGTGTCACCTTCCTTTTGATCTAAAAATATATTTACGAAATATGTAAGCCCTATAATCATTGAAATAATAAAAATTGGGACTATTAATAATTAAAAATATTCTATAAGTATTAGATAGCTACCAAAAAATATGATGTTGTCGATGTTGATGATCTCCATAAAATTATATTCATTAATAAATTTCACATTGAGATTATAATCTAAACCACATATTGATAATTCTATTTTCTTTGGCATGGAATTGAATCAAGAATACTAGGCTCTAATTTTTTTTCCATTCATAATTGACCTTTCTCAACCATTACACTTTTGACTCATTATCACCAAATAGGAAACCCATCAGTTTTTAAATATATAACTCCCCCACAATCTCTCTATTTATATATTTCATCATATAATAAATTTTATAAATTATTAAATTTCATTGAATTTACATTGTTTCTAAGAGTCATTTTTATTTGAGTTTCCATTGGTGTGAATATTTCTTCCACATCAACTAATTCAACTAGTGTATAACATTTATTTACTATTATTTATTTATTTTTCTCCAATATTCAGTTTTTATAAATTCTTTTATTTAATACTCACTTGGATATAATTATTGTGTGTCTATTTAGCCACTTCACGTGTTCATAAGATCAAATATTTTTCATTATTTCATACGATTCATTGGAAAGCATAGAATATGTTTCATAATTTACTTGTTATTTAATTTTGGAAGACACAATTTTAGATAATAGATCATTTTTAAAATAGTATTAATCCGGTGTGTTTTTATTAGAGTAGATTTAAAATAAATCATGTATAATTAATAAATATATATTCCTTCTTTATATAGATGGTTAACTACTTTGATTAGGTTATATATCCATTTATTCATACCGAATCTTATATCCACACACCAGATTAAGTGAGTCACTTGAATTCAAATCAATCTCATATATTTCTTCATTTATTTTCCAAAAAATAAAAATCCATATATATTTATTGTTTATTAATTAAAAACATTTACATCCTTTTTTTACATTATCATGTTAAGTATATTATTATTGAACAGATAGGCTTGAATATTGAATGAGTAGCCTTAAAATATCACTTCATCCAGTGATGTTCAGTATTTTCCACGATTCACTTTGTTTCTAATGAAAGACATGTTTCGAAACACATTATTATGTTTTGTCATTGTCATTATCCCATGATATATTTTAAAAGAATTATTATTTTAAACAATACTTAATTAAGAAATATTTAGTTTGTACACTAACACAATAATGGATTCTTTCCCACTACACCAAGAGATTAAACTAATGATTTGTGATTTTTTTTTCTATATTAATCACCATATGTTTCGGAATTTAATAATTTTTTTAATTTAGATCTCACTAATGAGACAACAAGGTTATTTAAATGAATCTCAAGGAAAATTTCCAAAACTTTGGATGTGTATTTCATATTTGTTTCCAATTGAAAATCATTTACTATTCATCTGGTTTGATTATTATTTATTTTTCAAACATCATGATACAAATTGTTCACTACATTTTTCACTATATAAAAATCATAAAACTATAATAAAACAATAATTTAGAATCTATTTATCCTTAAATTAATTTAATCCCTTTGATATCTTGTGATTCATGAAAAAATAACGTTTAAATGAAACATCATACTCTATTAAAATATTATTATTTAAGCATGACCACTATAACATACCTATTAATTTGGTTGGTATGAATATGACCAACTATATTAAGAAAATAAAACTGTTTAAACCATTATAATATAAATTACATGGATATTTATTTATTTTAATTAAAATGATGATGATTTGAAAGAAAAAGAAAGTTTTTCTAAGAAACTATATTTTTCTAAATAGAGGATCAATAACACATTGTGCACACAATTCAAAATTACTGTTTATTAATTTTGGAAAATTTATTTTAAAAATAATATAATTTTAGAAATCGTAATATCAATATTATGTTAGGGTGAATAATTTTCAGTTTCTGGAAAATAATTTTTTTTGTGAATAGTTAAATATAAAGATTTTTGTAAAATTATAATTTGTTTTTAATAAATATACTATCATTATTATTTTAATTTTATTTAAAAATAAAATTACTATCATTTATTTATATTTAATTTAATTAATTACAATCAACTAATCTTTAAAAAAAATTAGTAGAAGTGTGTTTTTTAGGATTTAAAACACCATAATTTCTCTAGAAATTGTTTTAATGTGTGTAATGTTTATTGATTTTCAACAATTAAAATAAAAACAATTGATGAATTATTTCAATAATATATATATATATATTATATATCTATAAATATGGATTTAAATTCATCTAATTATTATTACCTTTCATATAGTTAATATGAAATCATTTTTTCCTCAAAAAATTCATTTCTTGAAAAACCATTTTTTACACGTCATCAGGTTTTATTTAAATTTAAATTCTGCTATTTTTGTGAGTCAAATTTGAGAAAATAGATTAAATATTTTGATTTAGAATAATTTATATTATATAATAAGGTTTAAATAATTTTTACAATAACTAATAGTGAAAATAGTTATATTTATTAAATGCAGTTAAAGTAAAAATAAGTTTACCGGGGGTTAAACTAAAATGATAAGAGTTTAAATAACTCAAAAAATATATAATTTCTATTATATGGTAATATTTATAAATATATATTCTAGTTATAATGTTTCCCACATTTTAACCTTTTTGTAGGAGAAAAGTTTGATTGAAATTCCTTCTTTTAAAATACTTTAACAGTGTCATGTCCCTAACTTATAAAAGGCCACCCATATACTCTCCTTTCCAAAAATCCAAAAAAAATTATACAATATCAAACAAAATAACATAAATAATTCTTTCACCTCATTAAATAAGAATTTTTTATCGGTAATCGTTTATCTGAATTCTATTTGTGTAAATAAATGTTGTTCTAAGAAGAGGTAGCGTCTTTAACCAATAATTTTAGATTATTTATTCATCCCCCTCCTCCAAATATTATTAAAAAATAATGATATAATAACTGATATATATTATATATAATTATATTTTTTTGTTTTGTGTTAATTACCTAAAAAATATTCACCTCCCTCAAATGGGAAACGAAACTGTTGATCATGTGTACGACAAACTATCTCCTCGTGAATCGATAGAATTCATTTTCCATTTCCATTTCTCAGGGATCGATATACTAATTTATTTAATGTTTATATGTATTATATTTATGATATAATTATATATATATATATATAATATAATATATTTATTTATAATTTCCATTCCGTAGGGCATACACTAATGGTGCTCAAGTGTACTACAGACTATAGCCTTACGATGTGGTCTGATTCCTTTTTCAATTCTGAATTAATTGGATGGTAAAAATTATTAATTTTATGTTTATATAAAATGTTAATGAAATATTAATTACTAATAAAAATTAATATATCATATAATTTCTTACCTTATGATCCATTGCATAAATGATTACGTCGTTCTTGTGTACGCCATACATCTTCCTTGTGATGCGATGTGATTTTTTTCTCTTATGATTTACATGAAAGGTAGTAAGATTTAACAAAATGTTGATATATGATATAACTTAAATATTTATAATTTCAGAAAATAATTTTATCATATACTTTCATACCTTACCATTCATTGAAAAAATCATAATGTCATTTGTGTGTATGGTGGATAACCACCTCATGAAGCGATGGGATTCATTTTTTCACTAATACTTTTCATGAAATATAAAAAGGTTAAAGTTAATTAATATTTGTGATATATATAAAATTAAATTTATTATATTCAATAAATAAAAAATCAAAATTTTAATCCTTTCACCTGTTAAAGTAGTGATAACGTCCCTCATGCGTATGTAAGACCTACAATCACCACGAAGCAATGTGGTTAATTCAACATGTTAAAAATTAAATAAATTATTTTAAATATATAAATAATGTTATAAATGATATAAATATAACATTAATATATGTTTTTATAATTAAAAAAATTAAAATTTGGTCAATATATGTATCTTTAGATAAGAAATATATAATAAAAATCAAGGCAATTTACACCCCAAACCATTATAATAATGAAATATTATTTATGAATGGGTATTATATTGTTATAAAAGGATCATATATGTTATTATACATAATAATATGATTATATTATAAGTTGATAAAATTTTAAAAAAAACATCAGGTTGAGGAATTCTCAATTAAAGGGAAAAATGAGGTAAGGGGTTTCGTAACTCAATTTCTATTTATTATGATATACGACTACTATATTAATTATATTAAGCTAAAAATTATGTGTTAAATGAAATTACATTTATTTATATTTTATTTATGAATTAATTCGTGTGGATTTACACTTTTTACACATAATAACCCCATTGGTTAACTCATACATTAATGATATGAAATTTTTAATGGTTTCATCTCATATTTCCTTCTTTGAGATACATGTTCTTTTATGCACCTAATTTATTTTGAATGGTGTGAATACTTCCCCTTTTCATACCATATCGTTAATATTTCCTAATTCATGATACTTTGAGATTCAATTTATCTAATTCATTTATAGGAATTTGTTATTCAAAAGATATCAAAGTGGTAAGGGTTTTTGTTTCAATCTCACATTAATCAGGATTTTTTTATGATTAAAATCCAAATATTGTAAATTAATTTATCATTTCCAAAAAATATTCATTTTATTATACTTTATTTGGTAATATGTTTTCCAGTAATAGTTACATTTTATTTTATTTTTTTCTTAATATTAAAGAGAAAATGTTTCTATTAAAATATTACTTTATCCCTCCATTCATTCGGAAATCATTTTATATCTAAATCCACATTTCAAAAAAAATTCAATTTTTTAATATGACTATTTAAAATCAGTTTTGAAGAAAATTGGAATCTTAAAAACAGTTCTAAAAAGTATATTTCCATACTTTTAGGATCAAATTAATTTTTAATTTTCTTTCAAAAATGTGAATGAAATCCATTTTTTATATCCTCTATTAAGTGAACTCTTTCACAATCATGACCAATCAATGTTTTTAAGAATCCATTTTTATTTCAAAATGTTTTCTTCTAATTTTTTTATTAATCATTCAAAAAAATTTAGATTTTTAATATTTGTTTCCATAATAGAATAGATATTTTCATCAATAAATGTTCATAGTGATCGTTAAAAATCATTATACATATAAGATGACATCCTTTGATGTTAATCAAAGAGAAATGGATATTTCCTGAAATAATGTTTCTAAGATATTTAAAATTATTTTCATCAATGAAAACAACCTGAGATGTTAGAATTTCATTCTACATTATATATTCATAGCTTATTCTATATTCATTTTATGGTGTAATACATGCCTTATGATCATTTCTTATATTCAATTATTATTAATTCTTATATTATTATGATATTATGCAAGTTTATAGAACCCATTTTGATTACATGGGTAATTATTATGTAATGAATTATGACTAATTTATTTTATGTGAAATGCATATATTAGGAAAAAAATTGTGATGGTTGTGCCTAGATAGTGATCAAATACATTTGGTAAGTCTTTAGATTCCTGAGACATCATATATGGGATTGGGGAGTGAAACCAATACATTATTAGGATTTGTGCAATAGTTGATTCTTTCTCAAAATATATCGTTAACTTGTGATTATGTCATGATTAATGTTTTTTCCACATTTCCTATAATTCCATGATCTTATGATACCATTATAATTAAATTATTATAACATGTGATAACTC
Source organism: Viscum album (assembly GCA_963277665.1). Taxonomy (NCBI): domain Eukaryota; kingdom Viridiplantae; phylum Streptophyta; class Magnoliopsida; order Santalales; family Viscaceae; genus Viscum; species Viscum album. The sequence goes on from OY728163.1 coordinate 2,121,291,384, forward strand.
ACAAGCCTTTTATTTTATTATATCATTTTATTCCTTTGAATCACATGTTATACGTCCCATCATGTTTATTCCCTTGTTGGGATTTTTAGTTTACCCTTTTTACCTATATATTTAACATTTTATCATTTTTAGTTTAAGATCTCAAAAGGATTTATAAACTCATTATGGATTATAAAATAATATTTTTTATTTTTAGTCTCACCATTATGTTTTACGAACATATTTTTCCAAAGACACTAGGCCATTATGATCCATGTGTTTTATCAATTTGTTTTTATATTAAAATTCAGGTAATAATGTATATAAAAGGCTTGGGTAATCATAAAAACTCAATAAACATTAATCATCCACAAATATAATGAATTATATCTCACTAAATTTTCCAAATATATTCATTTGAATATATAAATCTGTGTGATTTATGTTTGATAGTTTTTAAGAACCTTTCTTCACGGCTGGTAGGGATTTCTCACAATTTTCTATAAAAAAATTCCATTATAAGATTCACTCTATCTCATATTTTATTTGGAATTTTATTAGGAATATATATTGAATTAGAAAAAATTTATATGATATTATGTTAAATATAATCAATAATATAATTTGGAATGTTTTCTTCTTATACCATTAGGGGATAAGTGTTCTTCTTTCAATCCATTTGGAATAACATACCATATATTTTCCAATATTTAATAATTAATTCTTATTATTTCCATTTATAAAATAATACTTATAATTAAATGTGAATTGAACTAGCAAATCAAAAAAAATTCTAACACAAAAAATATGTTTTTATTGAGCATCCGCATAAAGAACATTAAAAATCATTATTTATTTTGAAACTAGTATTAGAATTAAAATTTTACTTTTATACCCAATTATAACTAAAATAAACTACGACATCAACTAAACTCTTCAAATTATTTAAGAGATTCAGGTTTTTACTATTGTGGGATGAGAAATCACAATCAATAACATAGTTGATGTTATTATTTAATGTTTTTGGTGAAATATTATCCATTATTTCATTCTAATTATTATTATTTTTCTTTCTGAGTGATACCTTGTTTTGATGAAACATGGGATGGTATCTCATCATTTCATTTATTATAAATAGTGAAGTTACACAATTATTCCACAAATTGGTCAAAATTCTTATCAAAAAGAATTTTTCCTTGTTGCATTAAATTCATTTTAGTTTTATTTCTGTTTGGATGTTTTTGACTCCATAATAATTGATAATCCAGATCTTGGCAACTAAATACAGAATAATGATAACAATATCCATAAAAACTATTCCATTGATATGGAGTAGTAATGTTATAATAATGTTTTATTTACTCGTATATTATTATATTTTTAATTAAATTTATTCATTTTCTAAATATGTAACACACCCATATTTTAAAATAACACTATGTTCGATAGTTTACACAACATATAACATCAACTCTAAATGAACAGAAATATAAAATTAAAATATTATTATTTAATTATCACATAGATGTTGAGTTGATGGGTATGCTTAGTATTAACAGAATTATGAAATATATGATTCATTAATTAATAAAAACTTCATGATAAATTTTTGGAAAATAATCACTCAATTTTCAGTAATGTTATTTTATGTTTTATATATATGTTCTTATCGAAAATGATTTTTATTGTTTTTTGGGAAAAATATTATAATAAATTTTTAGAATATTTATAATTTAAAATATAAAAATAGAATCATGTTTGAAATAATAATATATATAATATCATCAGGTGAAATTTTAGGCTTTTTTCTGAAAAATATGATTTTTAGTGAATATTTATAAAATAATGATATTTTATTGAAAATTGTATTTCATTTTTAAGATTTTACAAAGTCCCATTATTTAAAAATTATTTCAAACTCTATTTAGTTATATTTAATTATTAATAATTAAATTTATTTTATAATAATTAATATTATTATGGAATTTGGTAATCAATCATATTTATACATAAAAAGAAATAAAAAAACAATTTTTATGGACATAAATTTTTTACACTAATAAATTTAATCATTTAGTGTTGGTGAAATATTTTGAGCTTTTTTGTTAATTATTCAATATTATTTTAATATTAATTTTATATTTTTCAAGGCATTGGATAAGAATAATCTATGTTTTTTGCCTAAAAAGTGTATTTTTTAAAACGTTGGTTTTCATTCGGTTCTACATGATTATTTTTAAAAATAATTTATTCCATTTATTTTAATTTAATTAGAAAAAAATTATTCCATATTTTGTATCATGAGTTTCAAATTTTTTAATGATTCCATTTTTAGCTATGGTCAATTTTAATAGTTACCATGGTAAAATGTATCACCATTGTAAAGGGTACATCATGTAAATCCTGGTTAAAACCAAGTGATAAATTCATAATTATTTGACATTATTCATACAGAAGGAATCTAATTTTACTCTAACCACCATATTCTATAAAATTAATTAATTAAATGATAATTTTCAATGAAAATGAGCTATATAATATTTAAATTAAATAATGTTATGAAATGTCACATTATTATTTTAAAAAACCCTTTATGTTTTCGCATAAGAAAAAAATCAATTAGTAAATGAGTAGTAAACATACTTTTTCTCAAAAATAAATTAGTTTCATGGATAAAATTAATTTTTAATTTTAATTTTTCATATAATTACCTTATATTATTATTAAACACCACTGTAATATTTATATAATTAATAGAAGATAACATAAATATTTGAAAATGTATTAGTTGTTTTGTAATATCATATATTTACAGTGTTCCATGAATTTTATATATGGTTATTACATATTAGTGTTATTTAACTGATTATATTAAAATTAAAACTTTTTATATATGTATTTTAAGTCAACATTTATTAGTATTATCAAAATTGACAATAATGATATATTGTAAAAATAATATTTTATTAAATTATTTAAAATAATTAAAATATAGGAAGAAAATGGGGATAAAATATGGACTAATTTATCATCAATTTTACATTTATTATCCATTATTTACAATATAAGTAAAATTATATCCATTTACAAGTGAAATAGTTGTTACTATGGTTATCGAGTCAAAAAAATGATAACAGCTAAAACACCATAGAAACATATAAAAATTATATTATTTGATGATATAAAAATATAATATTGCCCCAAATTAGAATATATATCCCTTTTTGAGTATTTATCATGACAATGACTTCATAATATTTTTTTCCTTTAAGAAAACCTTTGTGTGCCCTCTCTAACTCTTATAAAAGGACACCCTACTTTTTGGTATATTTATAGCACATTAAGCCTTCTATATCAACCAAATCTTACCCATTTCTTTTAAAAACCCAAATATGTATTATATAATTAATTTAATACTAACCCTAGATTCTGTAATATGAATTCCAAAGGAGTTATTCCAAAGAAGAGGTATTCTATCTAACCTATCACATTTTTGTTACATCTTATTTTACCCCAGCTAAATCTATTTTACATATCATAAAATTAAAAATAATTATCCAAAATATATTTAAATTTTATAATGACTATTAAAAAACAATTAACAACCCTCTTTACTATAAAATGAGAAGTGAAAGTATCACTCATGAATTTGTATGACATACCGTCTCTATATGGGGATGCAATTCATTTTTCATCACAATATTTAACAGATGTGAATTGTGAATATTTTAATTTCTATATATGATATTGAGTATAAAATTATACTTATGGAATTATAATATCATTTCTAACTTATTAACATATAAACTGTTGGGAAACAATATTGTTGCTTGTGAATTCATGTGGACTACCACCTCTACGACACAATGTGAACGGTTTTTCATTCATATTTTACATGTATGATTGTGAGGATGGATTTTATGAATATATATGATTTTCTATATATAAAAATTATTCATTAATTTTGAATAATAATCTACCTTTTTTTTATTTCCATCCTTCCAAAAGTGCAAACAATGATCATTCATATGTATGGCCTACCATCTCAATGAATGATGTAATTAATTTTTCTATATCTACATATTATTTATTATAATAAATAATAATATAATTAATATATATGATATTATATAATAAATAAAATTATTATTATTATTTACGTTTCTCAATGTATAAAGACCGAAACCTAACCAACACAAACAAGAATAAAAAAGCAGTTTTAACCTGAAAGAGTTATTATAATAAAGAAATTTTAATAGATGGTAGATAAAATATTATATGTAATTCACATATGGTATAATTTTTTTATTATGGTTGTATAAAATATTTATAATAAGTATATATTTATTATATAGGAGGTTTTGAAACAAATGAATGAATTCGATCCTAAGGTTGGTGTTTATTTTATAATCTCATAATTAATTGAGATAATTTATATTTAAGCATCTCATAGGGGAGTTTTTTTAAATTTTTATCTTAATACCAATATATTGTATTATATTATATTTATTCCTGATATTTTAAAGTAATAGAAACGTTTTCCTCTCTATGTTACTTAAAATGATTAAAAGATTCTTTTTATTAAAAGGCGCCTCAATTTCCCTCTTTAGTAAAAAAATATTTTTTATTTTAGGTCCATGATCTCTAAAGAGGTTTCCCAGAATGTTTATAATATTTTAAAATAATTTTTAATGAAATCGATAACCATGTTTGAAATTTTTTAATCTTTTTTAAAAGTAATATTTTTTTAAATTTCCGGATAGAGTATTTTTTTATGTTTTTACAAATTTCTGATATGAATGGTTTTTAAACACTCACAAAATTAAAAAAATTTAAAACTATAATAAACAATCAATCATTTTAATATTACATTATAATTTTATAAGGTTCTTTTAAATGAAAATTTTTTAATTAATATTTTTGAAAACATTTTGAATTCATAGTAAGAGTGATATTTTCCTCAGGACATTATCAAGTGATCATTTAAATGTATTTATATATATGTATAAATCTTTGGATGAATACTATAATATAGAGGTAATCTAATAATACTATTCATCTTATCTTTATTGATTTTCTTTGATCACTTAGAATGGGGATGAACTATTTTTGTACCATGGTCCACATTACTATAGATGGTTTATTATTATGTTTTTTGGTTGGGGAAATTATTAACATTTCATATTATAGTTTTTCATTATAAATTTTTATGTTGATTATGTTTTATACCATTCATATGAGGTGTTCGTTGGAAATATTATGTTATGGGAGGGGTAAAAAATTACATAGCCATTGGATGTATTAGTAGGACTCATGTGATAAAGTAAATATGGTTTTCACTGAGGCATTAACCATTTATATATGATTTCTTTGCATGAAACCATGAATGTATGTTTATTATCTCTAGGTATGAGGAATTAATTGTTATTTTTAGTTTTCTAATATTTTTTATTCCATAATAATGAAATCATTTATTAATTTCTATATGATTATTTTAATAGTTTTCATATCCATGGATAAGTTTTTAACTCATATGATTATTTATGTAGAATTATTTTATTATCATTTATATTCTCTCATATTATTCATTCCTTATTTAGAATGGGATCTATAAATACCCTCACTAAGCATCTAATCTCAATCATTCCATATGTTTTCATTCCACAGGATACTAAGAAGTGAATTATGATTAATATGAATGGATATTTTAAAGGTGAAGATTTTGTTCTTCATGAAAATAAATTATTGAACTTATTTTTTCAAATTTGATGTGGAATCCAAGTATAAATCTAGTTTAACATATATACTTAACTATTCAGTCTTTTTAGATGTGGTTTCTTGTATTTAATACCAATGTAAGAAATTAAACATATACACTAGTCCCTAATGATCATGGTCTTTATAGTTAGTATCTGAGAATGTATAGTAAAACCATGAGACTAGATTTTAGAAAATATATATTAGGGAACTTAAACTTATGAAAAACCTTTGGAATATTCCCTAATAAACTGTGATTATGTTTCTTAGATTAGTTATAAAAAATTTCAATTTATATTATTTTTTCATTGGTTTTAAAATTATAAATTATGATTCATAATGATATAATTAAATGTATTTTACCCCCATTATTTATAAATGGTTCCTAGAATATGAATGAAAAACATATCAATGCTTGTATTCCATATAAAGATTTACCTTATGGGAATTAAAATGAAGCAGAAGTTGGAGCTGAAGCTGAAACTGAATAAATTATAAATATATTGGAATACATGACTAAGTTATAAGCAATAAACACTACTATATAGATAACCCTACTTATCTATAACATTTTCATGCAAAATTAGGTAATTTCAAGCAACAATAACATCCATCATTCAATGGGACTACAATTTATATTGTGGTAGAATATTTTATAGGTTCTTTAGAGAAGGCATTTTAGGTGTTTGTATATAATGAAATGAAGAAGGTTGTAATGGAAGTATAACAAATCTCAAGGGATGGATATCAACAATGTTTTTTAATTAAAAACAATAAGTATATGGAAGAAATAATAGGAATGAAATGGAAGTATTTTAAAGAAAATTGTAAGAAAAACATTTCCTTAGAAAATATAACAGAATTTGTAGAGAAAATTCTTGATTCTAAGAAAAACATTAGAGGAAAATGTTTTTATGTATGAATAAATCTTCATATATTTTCAAAGGAATGTTTCAGACTATGTGCATAATCCATTGAGAAATATTGATCATATAATTTATGGGATTAATCCAGTCCATTGAAGGTAACTAGTCTCATTAACATTCCCATCATATGAGAATATAATGTCATGTACTATCAAGAAGAAGGAATAAATATCGATTTATTTTTCTAAAAGGAATTTAAAATATGAATGTGATGGAATAGAAAATAATATAAATTTTGAATAAGGTAAAAAGGATATTCCCACATGAGATTATGGTGTAATGAAACACCTTGGTATACTCATGCAGGAAACAAGAATTTACATCAAGTGTGGGGAGAAAGGATGTTAGGAACATGGAAACAATGGTAATAATGAAACCTCTAATGTTTAGTATTTCAATTATAAGGATATGGGGTACCAAAATAATGAATCCCCCAAGAATCAATGGAATATAGATCATATAAAAAAATTGATCAAGTATTTTCAAATTTTATTACTATTTACGAAGTGGAATGATTAATGTACTTTTTTACTTGGATTATTGAATTATTTATTAGATTTATTTTATCAATTATATTATGTTTATATGAATCATAAAATGAATATGGATTGAAATATAATAGTTTTTGTTTTGAAATTTTAATGTATATGTTTAATGGTACTGATAAATAAGGAATGTGATTAGTTGTATGGATTTAATTATACATAATGCATGATCAAGGGAAAGATAACCCTTAATTCATTCATTATGTTGGGTTAATAGTGCTTAGTTTGGATAATGAGAAGATTAAAACAAAAAAATTTAAAGGGGGTAGTGATAGAGGCCATGAAAATGGTTAGTGATTTGATGAAAAAAATATATAATGGATTTTACAACACATTTAGATTTATGGGAAATATGGAACAAAAATAAATTTAATGGTTATGTAGGTTATTAAAATATGTGATCTAGGTATATAAATTTTTGGAATGTGGCATTTTTAATCGTTTTAGGTTTTATAAAGACACTGTTTTATCAAACTTTTTAGTTATGAATATGGTCAGAAGTATTTGGGGGGATTTTTATGTTTATTGACTGATAGAATGTATTAAATTTATCATTGTACATTATTGTTTGTGGTTAAAATTTGATTTATTATATTTGATAACATATGTTAACTTTTTTATTTATTTATGGTAAATTCTTAGAGGTAAAAGGACTGTCTTATGAATTTTATTATTTGTTAAAAGTTATTTTTTCATGAAGGAAAATATTCTCAAATATAAATTTCTTGGAGTAAAAGATGAATTAAAAATTGATTTTAGAACAAAAAAAGGATGTTATTTCACTTATGAAACTGAAATAAATCAAGTAATTTTATTTCATCTATTAATTTTTCTAGATTGTAAATGAATCCATCAACTTTTGGAAAATGTATATGAAATAAAATATATATTTTATAAGGAAGTCAATTGTCTTTTAACCCATCATAGATTTATAATTTTTTTTATTTTTATCCTTATCACGACCATATTAATTGTCACTCTCTAATTACCCTGCAGTGTTAGTTTTCTCTTATATGGACATATTTTGACTTCTTAATGATGTTATAATTATTTTTAATCCTAGTTTTTTTGTCATACTTCATTTTATTTATTCATAAGATGATGTTTCCTTAACACTTTTTACAGTGTGGGTTTTTCAAAAATGTGTTTTCAAATTTCAAACCCTTGATTATGAAACAATATATCATATTTTTTTGGGTTAAATTTATTGAATGGGGGGATAATGAAACACCAAGATATTTTAAAATAACATCATGATCAATAACATAAACAACACACAAAATCAAGTAAAACAAAACTACAACATACTATTAAAATATAATGATTTAATTATTTACTAGTTTTTATATTGGTGGGTTTGAAAAGTATTAACTGAAATATGAAATATATAAAAGAAAAAATGAAAAAAAAATCAATTATTAATTGTTACGAAATAATTAATAAATTGTTCTTATGGTTATTTTACACATTATAAACATGGTTTCTTTCAAATTGATGATGATTATTTCATAGAAATTTTCCCATGACAATGATATATATAATAATCAAGTAAAAAAGATACAAAATTATGCTCTCTTATTTTCAAATAGATAATATGTTTTTACAAAAGAAAAAAATCAATTTCTTAATGAATCATAATGGTAGTTTTTTTAATAATGAAATTATATTTATTGTGGAAATTTATTTTAAATTTTCAGAATTTATATAATTTCCTTAGATTCTTATGCAACACTGATTGGGTATTTCTTCAATTAATAGACAAATAAAATAAATAAATTTTAAAATATTAAATGTTATAAAATTTGATAGATTTAAAATGTTATAAAAGTTTTAAAGATTATTATTAAATAATATTATTTATTAAAGGATTATATTCTAATTAAAACATTTTAATTATTGATTTTAAGTGAAATTAAATGTATTGTTTCAAAATTTACAATAATGACTTATTTGGAAATAATATTTTATTAAATTATATAAAAACATTAAAAAATTGAAATTGGACAACAAGGATAATATATAGCCAAATATATCATACGATGACCATTTATGATCAACAATTCACATTAATAGTATAATTATATCCCTTTATGTGCGATCAAATCATTTCTTTGGTTATAGTTAAAGATGGTTAACAAAGGGTTAATCCATATTACTACAACTAAAAACTATGTAATCCATTGAAAATTATATTGGTTTATGGTACTAAAACCTCATACTATCCAAAATTTAAATATCTATCCATTTAGTATTATTTATCCTGAGAATGAAATTTATATTTTATTCTTTTAATAATTTCCATGTGTTCCCACTCTTCCTCTTATAAAATGATACCCCTCCTTTCTCATGATTACACTACATTGAGCAATATAGATCAAACAACCTTATAATTTTTTTTTACAAATATATGTAGAAACATTCTATAAGTGTTGTTCTTAAAAAAAGATGAACCTTATGTCCCTTAAGATTATATCTAATGAAGTTCTTCTAATGAAGAGGTAATCGACATAACTGATCACTTTTTTTTAATTATTCATATACCTCCAATAAATGAAGGGAAATTATGATAAAATGGTAAAATTAATATTCTATATATACATAAATATCATAATTATTATGAATCCATCGTTACCTATTGTCTTTAACATTACCATGGAAGTGAATGTATAACTTCTGCGTACGTACAACTTACTATCTCCACGTAGCGGTAAAATTTATTTTTCGTTACCTTGTTTTCTCGATGGGAATTTTAATGGCCTTAATGTGAGTATATATATATATATATATGATATTTATGAAATAAATTTTCATCTATTATGATAATATCATATCTATATCCTTACTTTTAATGATGTAGGTAAAGAATAATTATCACTCATTTGTACTTGTGGACAACCACCTCCACAAACATTATGATTCATTTTTTTACATTTTATTTTTACATGATGGTAATTTGTTTTTTTTAATAATATATATATGTGTGTGTGTGATATATTAATGATTATAAAATGGTGGGTAATTTTATACTTTTTACTCATGTTATCCTTCAAAAAACGAAGTCAACGTTCATGCGTATGTACAAACTACTATATCCAAGAGTAGTGTAATTTATTTTTATATCTCCACATTTTATGAATTAATGAAAATAAATATATAATAAATATTTATGATATTTATTTCACTATTATATTTCAGGAGATTACGGTACCATTATCAATGAAAAAATACCAATACTACGGAACAAAAACCAAAAAGAAAAAAGAATCAATTATTACCTAAAATAATGATTTTAACAAGGAATTTTTAATAAACTAGTGAAAAAATAATATAAGTAACTCATATATTATATGATATATATGCATATATATTTATTCATAAAAAACATGTGGATGGGATTCACCAAACATTTTGATTATGGAGGGTTTAAGGCCCATCTTAATCAGTAGCATAAAAACTCTCAATAGTTTCCACATAAATAACTTCGTATAGAACTAAACTACAATGGTAGGTGGTCCTATGGGGTTTCACTCCAAATGAATCATAGTAACTCACATTGGTTGAGAGGATGGGAGTTCTAGCTCATCACACCCTTTTGGATGGAGTCATTTCAAACTCTGAGACACTCTTATAGATTTATGATATGTTCATGAAATCATTTCTAGACCTCGATACTGGATTGGTCACCCCAATTTCAATGGAATTATTATATAAATGTATATATAAGAATAAGTGAATCCATAAATTGGGTTCTATATATCTCCCTTATTTGTTTATTATTATTTTGGTTATGGCCATGTTTGGGAAATCTATAGTTTATTGTCGTATAGGGAGCTGGTTGCTGTCCAAGATACGGGATTGAACCTATACGATGCATCCAACGTATCATATAAAAAACGAATCAATACTCATTTAGTTAATTTTACATAGTTTAATGTCGTGTGACTAGATTAATACAAGTAGTTTAACATCACATGGTAAGGATGTAAATATCATGCTTGGACCATGATGAGGCATCTTATGTATCATGCTTTGAGATAGGAATAAGAGTCTACATATTTTGTAAAACTAGTTTATGTGTCATGAGAGATAAGAAAATAAAGGCCATTTGGGGATTTTTTAATATAATACAACTCTTGATTTCTTCATGAAGAATATCACCCTTTTAGTGGAGATGATTTGTAATCAAACATACATCCCAATAGTGAAGATCCCACACTGGGTGAATTCTCAACATTCTTTTGATATAATCATTGATGGTCTCTAAGACCAGATGATTCATTTTCAGTTTGAGAAATAAGAAATAGAATAATATTAGACACATTACATGACAGTATATCCATATAAGGCTTACATATAAATGTATCCTTTAAAGAGACATGATTTCTTATCTCATGAAGGATATGGTTTGAAGCATGGTCTATACAAATAAATCCTACAAATCACATTTTAAAATAAGAATCATAGTCGTTGTAGTATTGTTATTCCCCCAAACCACTGATGGGTTTGAGGTTATTTAGGGAATGATCCGGGAAAATACATAAAATGGTTCCCATGTATAGGACCACTTCTCATCAGATGATTGATGATGAATAATGACAGATATATTAGAGAACTTAGTCCCTTCAATCAAGAATACTTGGTATATAAGGGGACTTACACTGATGTGGATTCTCATTAGTTCTTGTGAAATTATAAGGTGTCCTACATAACATGGTTATGGTGGGAATTAGAGTTCTCATAGTTCACTTGGTAACCCAACCCATTGATGGATTTGCGGTATATTAGGTAATGATCACGAACTATAATTAAAAAAATTCCATTGTATGACCCCACATCTCATCTACTTATGTTTGACAAGGAATGACATACCTATGGTAGATGTTTTATCCTTTTTATATGAAAATTATGACATGAAGTAACTTACACTGATGTCGATGTTTGGTGGATATCAAGTTTTAGGAACACATACTTCTTATCTCAGTTATGGAAAAAATCTGATTTCCCATAGTTTAGATGTTGGGGAATACACAATGAGGTTTCCCATTATCGTACAGATCCTATATCATTTGAAATATTAATGTGAAATGGTGAAAAATATGAATGTTCTTCCGGATAACAATAATTTGATATGGTTGCCTTAGTGAATAACACTAGATCATCAAGTAATCTTCCCTTAAATAATGTTAGGTGGTTGAAGGATCCTGTTTGAGGCCCACAAGGCATGAGTCCAAGTGGATTTTCTAGTAAACCTTGATAGGTTACAAGGTATCTTCATGAATTGTCTTAGATGCTTGTTGGACATGTTCTGATTATCTAACTGATATATTTGGGGTGTTAATATGTTATAGAATAGATGTACAAGGTTTTCTTTTAGAAATGTTCATGAATCCTTACATGACCTATGTTGAAATTCCTAAGATATTTCATATGACCAATGTGGACATGAATAGGGTCATCCATAGGATAAACTAATTTTTCTCAGATGTCGTCTCATGAGTTAAGTAGGTATGTCCTAGATTCTATACATAATCAAAGAATACATATCTGAGGTCTTGTTCATGATCGAATTAGACAAGGCCACAAATCGTTTAATGAAAAACCTGACTCATCTTTGTATTATCACATGAAAATGACTACATGTAAAAGGGAAATCACATGATCATTCCGAAATGTAAATAAGTTGCCCTAAGATCATATGGACTTTTCTAGAGTCTATCCTCTGACAATACAGACATGTGAGGGGACTTTCTCCAAATCAACTTTTCTTGAATTCATATTTCAATATGAAAATAGTGCCATATCAATCACCTATTTCAAGATGAACCTGAGTCATCCAAGGCTTGTCTAGTGTCCGATATGACATTTCTATGGTTTCCTTAGGAAATTATGAGATTAGTGAGGAGTCTTGTGATCACATGACCGTTCATTGATCACATTACGGGTCTTGTGAACATGTCTATGAAATTGGGACCATCCAAGTGTTATCACGAATTTCCAAAGGGTTCATCTTTTAGATTCATATGTGCTCCTATTAGTCTATGTAGAATAATGAAAAATTTATGGGTTTTCCCCAAACTACTCCTCAGGGGTCTCACATGATGTATCCTTATGAAGGTCCATGACTCGAATAACCCCAAATAGGTATTGTGATGGAATCTATTGGCATGCACATGGGCTATGTATCATAGCCTCATTATAAATGGATGGGGTATCTTAATACATTATAGGGTATATGACATATTGGACATACATCATTACTGTTGTCTTTTCATGACGTAGGAGTTCATGGGGATGATTCTTGTTGAGGTGGCCCTTCCATGGACACATGGAGGAATCACGAGACGTGAGGGATCCTCACACAAAAATACTGATATAATTTGTCAAGGGATATCTACCTTTGGTGCCTAAGTATGTGGTGGAATCTAGCACAATATCTAGTTTATGTGAATTTCACATGATTTAGAAGGTCTTCCTGAGGCTCGATTATTCATGTGATTCACATGAATTCCTAATAGGGTCTTGTGAGGGAGTATTCATGTCAAATGGTGTATTCATAATGAAACTAGATGTGTCCTCTGTTAATACAATCAACATGTCCTCCATAACATTTTGTTATGAATTTTTTGGTTTTCTGTAGAGGATGTTCACTGATTTTTTTCATTAGTTTTGATGAAGGTTTTCCCAACATGGAGAAAAAGGGTGCATGTAATATGGAGGGCGTAAGTCCTTGGGTCTCTACTATGAGGCTGATTAGAGGGGTACTGCAAGATCAAGGGACCATAACACGACAAGTTTTATTCCCACTAGGTATTCATTTAATCAATAGTATGTGTGTGGTGCACATCTAAGGATCTATCATGGAATTTCCATGTAGAATAATATTATGATTGGTATGTTCGCCAACATAATGGTGTATCACACAATTGTGTGAATACCTCAAATGTACTAGGTGTCACATGATGCTCAGTTATTAATGAGATCACCTGATCTTGAAAAGTTCATGATTTTTTTTTAAAATAACTGAATTGAGTTATCCATGGGTTATAGCTAGTGCACTCTACTCCTCTGCCATTTTTCTTTTCCACTTCTCCCTATCCTCTGGCTCACATATGTATTTTATAAGGGGATCTACGGTATTTATAGTTGATGTAGGCCCAAGGGAGGAATGAATTTTATTTGGGATGATGTCTCATACAACATCTAAGGTGGAAGAATCATAATGGGATTGGCATCACAAGATCGTGAGATAGCCTGTTCCCCATCGCATGATCATTTCCTTTGATAATGTGATGCTTTATTTTCTTCCTGCAATGTCACATGACATCCTTTGATAAATCTGATTTATTTTGGATAAAACAATAATTCAGAAGGTACGATAGTGCCAGAACATAATCTCTTCACGATGATCCAAATGATTTTATTTACATTAAAAAATTATCAAAGGAAGATAATGTGATGGGTTTGAGCACTAGTGAGAGTTCTCACAACATGCCACTAGTGTTAATGATTGGATCTAATGGTGGTATTTTTTCATTAAAGGCATGAAAAAAAATGTTACATATCTTACCATGGTTTGATTCAAGCTTCCTCTTGATGCCCTTATGGTTTCTGGATTTTCTTGATCTTTGATAGACATAATCCGTCAAGAGTTAGATGATGACATGTTCTTTTTCACTACACGAGATTTTTTCAAATTTGTTAAATTTCATATCCTTCTATTTCAAAAACATGGTGTGAATGATTTATATGGACTACCATGGTCATCCAATTATATGATTGGGAAATCTATATTTGATCATGTAAAAAGTACATGACAAAAATCTCATCCCACTTCAAAATCCCGCATTAAATTCCTTACATAATACAATCCAAATCTCAACAGTTGTTCTGTCAAGCTGAGAATGGGGTTTGACCACCATTCCACTTACACACACCATCATACTAGGCTTTGGTCCTGCAGGATCTTGGATCAAGATATGCATGGATATGTCCACATTCACCACAATCCTTATATATGTTCCCACACACCACTTTCAGGATCTTTGCCCCCACATCCCTCCATTGGCTTTCCAAGGATGGATCCCATTATGTGTGGCCAAGTGTGGTCCCATATGTGCCTATGTTGGATACCTGGATTATCTAGTTAGTGGGATGGAATTTTTTTGAAAAGGTAGGTATAAATACACACAACTACATAGAGTAAAAATTATATGTTGAGTGGAACATGGGCCCAATGGGTATCACCTTAAATTATGGACCAATCCACTGTGCATTTCATTTTCAAGTGCTTTATAAAAATTATATCAAATATTTTCATGAATTTATCATTTATAGAATATTCTATAAAATAGTGTAGGATGAACAATAATGGGTCCCAAAAAATGGCCCCTTATAATTAGATTCATTTGGAAAGAGAATAATTTGATTTTTTGCATAATTTAAATCAATTTTCCATATATCTAAACATCTGGTGGGATTAGATATTGAGTTTCATGATAGGATATTTCACAAGTATGTCACTGAGGAATTCAGGTTGCTATCCATAAGATATTTCTAACCAAGAGTTCTTGAATAAATCCATGATAGGACATGGCTTTTTCATGGTGTATAAATATTCTAGAACTAGAATTTCTATTAATTCGACAATGGAACAAGGATTAGGTGGAATGGAACTTGTGGATGGATCTAAAGGATGATACATGGATGTCACTACATATGGTATAATACCCCAAATACTCACCTTGAAGGAAATGTATTAGTAGTTTCTCATTTATATGTTTCATGGGTTCTAGTAGATGATAGGTCAAATATAATTTACCAAATAATTAATTGGAAAAATTTTCTTATTATAAGTCAAATTCAAATTTCATTTTTCATTTTCTTATTTAAAATATCAAGGTTTATAATGAATGGATCTCCTTTACTTGTGAACCAGGACCCATACACCTTATCGCTAAAAGTGACACCCATTTAAGTTTAATCAAATGGAATGAATCAGTAAAAAATCTATTCCAACCCATGAGGGTACATAACACCTCATGAATTGAAAAAAAATTAACTCAATCATAGAAAAATAGAAAACAAATAACACACATATATATAACATGGATCAATAAACAATCAAAAGCATATAATGTAATGAAATGTATTCGAATTCACCTATATAGCATGATAATATGCATAAAATGATAATTATAGGTTCCTATAACGATGCATGTAAAAATTATCATTTTCCTCATATCATCGGGCCAAGGATGAAATAAATACGCAATTAGAATAATAATATTATACACAACACATCATGTGTTTCACCCAATGGAGATATGATATCAATAGTAATATACCATAGAAGAACAATAATTTGAATTAAGGAAACTTGTATTTTACATCAAACATGGGTTCGTGATTCCCACGAATGATATATGATCCTATTCCCAGAAATCCGAATCTCTAATATGATCTATCTAAAGAGTAGTGAAATAAAGGAAAGCATGCCCTGATACCACTTTGTGATTCTACAGACATCGATACCACTTAGTAGTGCACCGATCCAGATTGGCACATGGCCTCCAGCAGCTCATCAAAAAGTCCAGAGGATACCTAATAGTAGGGAGGGCCTAGGGTTTGTCCGTGGGGAGACTATTACCTCCTTATCATAGGGTCTCAATACTAATAACACATAAAATAGTATTATAATTAGTAGAAGCAATATGATTAAACATATGGAACATTAGAAAAAGGTATGAATAATAACAATGAAAGTGAAATTGATATAACATATAGGAGTTGATAATGATATTTAATGTATCTACAAATCTATAAAACTTTGATACAATGTAGCATAAAATCATGCTTTACAAAAATAGAAAACAAACCAAAAAATATCTTTAGTATCCCGAGCACCAACTCAGTCAACCTCTACCTTCTCCATCCAAAACAACTAATAAATCATGTGTCTAATGAAATACACTTGCCTTTATCATCACCTTAAAACATATAATATTAAAATGTAACTATGGTAATTAGATAGGGTGTGATATAAATCTCAGTAGTCCACAACCAATGGTGTCTATAACATCATGTATGTGTACTATAAACTGAAACAATGTTCAAGAATTCATATTTAAAAGTAAAGTAGTTCAATAATGTAGATATCCAAGTTCCTACTTCATCCCTTGGCTAGTGTCTAAACATGTAACCGATTCACTAATTAGTTAATTTTATGATTATGTATTTATGTCCTGGGAGTCATATCCAACACTGACATCTCATTTTGATAGCAATAGTAATGGTTCCAAGATGTAACAAGGAAACCATTTTTATATTAATAATAAAGAGGTTTCAATGTAATAACCAAGGAAACCTAGATGTCTAGGGTCACCAACTTAGTGAGAATTATATATTTTCTAAAGTGTAAGAGAGTAATCATAGGATAATCATACAAAAAATTCTAGTATAATTTAATTTAATTGAGTACAAGTAATACATCCGCGGTAAAATGAGATAAGATATGGCTATAACTAAGGGTTTAACCACGTCACCTCATGTTAGTAGAAGCTATGTTGGATCCCAGGAGTGTATTCTAGGAATATATAATAGTAAATAAGGGGTAAATTTATGTCATACTAGTTATGCAGTGATAAATGAGGATCACAATCCTTGGTTTGTCTCAGTAAAGGAAACTGATATCCATGAATCGGAAATGAATCCACACGTTCCCAAGGAATTCCAAAAGGAATCCAAAATCTCAATTCAGTATGACCAATCATTTAATGTTTTCATGGTATATATAATGAATATTGTTTCATTTGATAATAAATCCCATGAAATAGTCATATCATTTAGTATGTTATTTTGTTTTTTCATTTCTTTTCGTTAGCGTGACAAGGCCAAGGGGCATGAAATCGTAATAGAAAATCATTTTAGTCATTATCATTTCAATTTGTTCATTCTACTACCTTTGAACTTAAGTTTATAGGGGTTCTATGTAATGAAAACAAATGTTGGATTAACTTAATTAGGCCAATCCATACATATATAATATAATTTCCACTTACATTTAATTCACATTCATTAAATTCAACACCTACCATAGGTTGTCCAAGTGAAAGGAATACATAATGGATAGTTAAGATAATTAAATAAATTCAATAGTTTTATAATCAAGGAAGCATCCACTATATAATGGTAAAGCTAAGGCACAACCAAATGGTGGAACATACACACGTGTAATATTACTAAATGAACAATTATGGAAAATACCCGACATAGTGTAATCAACATTGTGGGGATTACTGTAGAGACCCAAAGCCTGACGTACATGGACATTACATTAAATTTGCGGAATACTTAGTACATAACAAAAACACACACACAAGGATCGTAATATTTTAGTGTCTTTGGAAACTCGGAATATAATCTTCTAATCCTGGTTAAAGATCTTCAACATCTCCCATAAAGATCTTCCTTTTTTTATACCTAAAACCTTTATTTATATCCTGGGGAAAAGAAAACAAAAAAGGGTGAGCTCAAATGCTCAGTAAGGGTAAACAAAAGAAATATCAATCACATCATATACATAAGCACATAACTTTTCGAAATATTAACCTGTAAAAGAGATCATAATTTTATAACCTGGGATAACTCATGGCAGTGAAATGTAATCACAATAATCATAAATTAAAACATTAAACTTTGTGGCATACACACATAATCATAGAGAATCATTTCTTGTTAGTCAAGACTCATTGCCAAGACTATCTTAGTGTAAAAAGTCCCTTTCTAAACCGAGTCACCCTCGTTTCAGTCCTGTTTCACTGAACCGGTATAACCTACCATTCCAGCCATGTCTATCTCATGAGATATAAAATCATTACCCAATGCATTGGAGGGAGATATAGGTCCCACCCATCTCATAATGAAACCATTCTTATGTGTCCCACAAAATCATAAATCATACATCATTCCATAACCCATATAGTAAAAATGGTAATCTTAAACATCGTGACATCATAAAACAACTCATGTAAGATAAAGGAATTCATAAAAATAATTTCATCACAACATAATCAAATCAATGTAATAATAGGTATAGAAATAGATACCTTTATTTTCTTAGATGGAAAATAATTTTGATAAAACACTTGAACTCCATTCTTGAGGAAAATATCCTTTCTTCATCAAAAACACTTTTCCTTTCATAACATGTCATACAATTCTAAACTAAAAGAAGTTGAATAAACTTGAAAACTTGTAAAGGAAGCTTCTTGGAAATAATGTTTTAAAAATCCATTCAGGCCGTATAAGTTAAAAAAACATTCTTCGTACTTTTGTCGGAAAAGTCAAAAAGTACCTCGTACGAAAAACGACAAAAGATTCCTTTCATATCTTTTACAAAAAACTCATCGAAGGGTAAAATTGGATATACACTATTTTAGAAGGATGGAAATAATATTACATATTGAGGGATCATGGATGTGGATGATAAAATACACCCCAGTAAATACCAATGTAAAAACAATCTTGGATAAAAATGAGACTGTGATATTTCCCTTACCTTAGGTCCGATTTGCTTCGTAAGTGTCCGAACCTCCTGTATAATGATTTAAATATTGTCATTGACTTATTACAGAATCATATTCATTGTTATTATATCATATATGGTTCACTTATGACTTTATATTACCCGTTCTTTTGTAAATTAATGTTAAAGTAGCGTTTTGGGTAAAATCGTCTCATTTGTCGTTCGTGTTTTAACTTGTAATTATTCATATGATTACTTAGATCATTATTAATTAATTATAGAATATAAAACATGATTTATATATAATATATATTCAGAATATACAAATATATAATGGATCGATAAATGGAATGAAATACACCGTTCATGGAGATGGTAGGCCGTACGTACGCATGAACGCTGTTTTCGTTTCCTTATTGAATTGAGTGGAATTAAGTATATTACATACATATATATACACATAAATCCAGTAGCTTTATAATGTCATATATTTAATTATTATTGCTTATATATACTTTATAATCATTCTTAAATGGTTAACATGTAGAATGAATCTCATCGCGTCGTGGAGACGGTAGTCCGTACGTACGCACGAGCGATGATATCATTTACAAAATTATTGAATTGAATTGGAGTGGATGTTAAAATATATCAGAATAATTATGAATTTATAATAACTATGTATAGTTATTATTTACACCATAATACCCATCCATGTAAGGTGTTGGTGGAAAAATAGATTACACCACGGCGTGGAGACGGTATTCCGTACGTACGCACGCGCGGTGATTTCGTTTTCCGTAGGATGGATAGATGGTGAATTAGGATTGATTCATACTTATAATAAAATATCAGTATATGAGTGATACTGATGTTATTACTTCATAATGAAACAACCTAAGAAGAATAAGTGGAATGAATTGGTAACAGAAATTATCTCTTCTTTGAAGCGCCTCTTTGATACCTCCTCTTAGGGCACTAAAATTGGTCTTTGAGGAAGACCAGAACCTCTATAATGTTGCTAGGGAAGTGGAGAAGAGATTTTGGCAGGGGTTCGCCGAGCGTGAAGGCTCAATGTTGTGTGAGGAAGAGAGGGAGGAGGTGCCCTTTTTTAAGGGAGGAGAGGGGCACCTTTGGAATAACTAAAACTATTATTTTATTATAAAGTCAAGTTCGGTTTTAAATAGATCCAAATTGATATATTTAGAAGCTAAGGTGGGGATGGGTCAAAAGCCTCTCATCCAATAGAATTTAGACAAGTTTAGTTTCCTATTTTAACCTTATCATTTAGATTTAACATTAAGTTAAATAATTTTACTTTTACGGTGTCTTCTTGTGTTCTTACACTATAAGGTTAATAAACTTACTATAAGAAGCCAAACGAACCCCAAGTTGTTTATTATTAATATATATAACCTTATCTAAGTCATTTGGACGAATCATAGATTTTTAGGAATAAAATAACAATTAATAATATAATATTTGTTTTAAAAACTATTTTATGTCAATTTTGACACTATTTGGTAATTGATTTTTGTGAAAATCATAACAGAATGATAAGTTCTAAAAAAGTTAATTAAATCTATACTAACATGTCATATTAACCTATAAAATTAGTGGAATTCATAAAAAGTCCCAAATTATATTTATTTGGGTATTTATAACATCAATTATGTCAAAATTTCATTAATAAGATAATCACTGCATCATCGTTGTGTCATAAATAAATTATATTATTTAATGTCTAAAAATTACAAATAAAATACAATTATGTAGGAAATATTTTTATCTTTCTAATGAATATTTATAGTCTAATTTATCTTATGTATAACCCCATATTAAAAAATGTTTTAATAAATAAACATTGATTTTAACTCTTTTAACCCTTCTTTAAATAAATTAATAATAAATGTCCTAATCTAATCCAAGTGGGCCTAAATGGTCATATTTTATTCCTAAGTTTGTTTTTGGTCGAATTACACTTGTCCAATAGAATTAGGACATGTTTAGGGTAATAATAATATCATTTCTACCCTTAATTACCCTATTTACTTTTAACCGTGGTGAAAAAAGTAAAAAGTTACTATTCACCAAAAAATTATTTTCATCTCATTGAACCACATTTTACTTACTGACATCAACTGTGTCTCTCGGATTTTTGAAATTCCACTCACAGAAGCGCTAAAATTAAGTTTTATGAAAAATTCAGTTTTTTAACTACCACTTAGTGGTTTCACTATTCATCAAAAATTGAAAGTCTTAGGAAAAATACCAAAAATTAGGCCTAAGCTATATTTGATATTATGAACTCAAAAATGATTTCTATTTTACCAAATTAAAAACATATCAGTTGCATTAATTAATTTAAAAATTAATTCCCGTCGTCAAAACAAAAGGCGTGTTTTTAAGAGATAATAACTATCAAAAGATTGATACTTGTTTATAACTGGTTTAAATGTGAAATTACATCCAATGACCAACATTGTATTAAATTGTAAAAATATATTCTAAATATACTTTATAACCACTCAAATTAATAATTTATCACAATTAATTATTTCGATTGAAAAAGTTGTTTTTAATTAAAATTTAGTAATTTTCACTATTCATCAAAATATGAAAGTTATCCGAAAATCACCAAAATTTAACCCTAAGCTAATTTCGATATTCCGAATCAAAAAATGAAGTCCATTTTGAAAAATAAAATTTACAAAATTTCAAAAAGTGGTTATTACTATTCATAACGGCTAGTTTTAATAATATTTTAATAGCATATCATTGTTTAGTGAAACATAGTGTTGCGTACAACACACGCTATCGTGGAAGGTCGCGATTGCGTGTAATTCAAGCCAGGTCAGAGATGTGTGTTGTGAAAGCTCCTTTTGGTGTAGCGTATAACACAATACATTAATGAAATTAAAATGAAAATTTTTCATAAAATCTCGGGGTGTTACATTCTACCCCCCTTAAACCGAATTTCGCCCTCCAAATTCGTCGGGGTTATAAATGGTTTACTATTCGAAAGTTTCTTTAATCAAAACCCACATCGTAAAAAGGAATACCAAAACCAATCTTTAAAAACAAAAGTATGAAACGTAACAGTTACCCAAATAAACTAATCACTGGGTTTCCACATAGGTGAAAATATGGATATGGAAGAAAAATCTAACCATCATGTTCTGATGGAGTGTGGTAGAGAACATGGCTATGGAAAAGCCAACAAAAACAAATCCATAAATTTGTGACGATCTAAGGTACCATCTGATTAATGAGATATAAGAGCACTAGGACAACATTTTTGGTTTTCAAGATCGTTTCCCTAAAGTTGAAGAATTTGAATGAGAATAAATACTTACTTTATTTTGGTACAATCTCACTGTTGTTCGTTCCTTGAACAATTTCCACTTCATCTCTTAAATAAATGAAGTTGAATTTGTTATTCGTGATGTGTTAGAAGATCATGTGATAGAATGACGGGTCATTCCATCTGTCTCAAACAAAAGGTTAGAAAATGTTATTAAATATACATAAGTCATTCTATAGTGAGATTAATCATATATGGTTCCTAAAATGGAATTATACTTCATATATCATACTGCTTAATATAATAAAACTAGTTTCTACTAAACAGGGACTTCCTGTAGGCCAGTGGTAGGCGATAAAGTCCAGTCGCACTTCGGTTGGGGGTTCGATTCCCACAGCTTTGTCCGACGTGATGGGATGTCGCCTGTCCTGCAGGTTGTCCTTTTCCGAAAGCTATATTACTATAACATCCCATCAATAATATCGAAAAAAGTTCTATCCTAACTTATTTCTAACATAATCCATTCCAATCTTTAGGCTTATCTAAAATACTTTGGTCCAAGCTCATAGTATAAAGAAAATGATTACTTGAAATGTCATCAACCAACCATCATTTATCTCCCATTATCTTGTTGGTCACATTCCAATCATTTGAATACCGTAATCATGTATTCTCTTGAAAAATGAATACCCATTTAACCTTAGTGAAAACATGAATGCTGTCAAAAGTTAACTCTTTCCACATACCTAAATCCAAAAATTCTATATAGTCAAACCATTATATAACCTTCTCCTTATATCAGTCATGAGCTCATTAATACTATCAAACATTTAATTTTCTCCTTATCCCTTCATTATGCGCATATCATCTAATTTCCAAAAATACAGGTACCATTCATCACATACATTCAAAACTTAAGGAAAGACAATAGTGTAAAAATCCTTAGATGTCTCTTTATTCCATAGTACCATGAGATTACTTATACAACATTACACTTGGTAAACATGTAATCATTCCACTACATTCTTAAACCATTGACCGAGCATCAAAAATTCTTTCATCTCACATATCATTTGTAGTCTCATCATCATCATCAACATAAATACTACCCATACGACCATACTGATTCTCTTTACGAGACTTTCCCTTAGGTCATTGGTTTGCATAATGCCCGTACATTCCACATTTAAAACATTTAACCATTGTTGATGTCGTAGAAATAACATTATCCTCATCCCTGGTGTTAACTGAACCTTTTCCTTTGCACTTACTGGCTTTGTGTCCTTCTTTTCCACACCCAAAGCATCTTCCAGTTCCTTTCAAACATTCACCTTGATGCCTCTTCCCACATGATTTACATAGGGGAAATTGAACTTTCTTTCCTCTATGATCATCATGAAACTCTATCTTTCTCTTATTAGCCGAGTCAGGAAACTTACCAAATTTTACTTTATTGATCATATTATGAGATTTCTGATTTGGCATAATAATGATGTTTGGACTTCAAAATCCCATTTCATTTGGTTGCTCATGAAGAATATCATTCCATTGTCCATCATATCCTCCATTATCGTGAATCATATTGTTTCCAGCCATTTTCTAAAACCCAAAAAGAATAGTGTGAGAGGAAAAAATCATGCTAGGGAAAACAACATTATAAAGGGGGAGTATCCTCAATATCTAACTTCTTAGGTTAAATTCTAAGATCGTTACCATAGTTATAGGACTGTATCCTATACGTATACTTATCCTTAGGGTCATCCCTAGACAAACCTTATAAATATATCTAGGGATCTCACTAAAGTTCTCGCATCCTAGTTTCCAAAGGTTGACTAAACCTTTCCTCTGATACCAAATGTAGAGACCCGAAGCCTGACATACATGGACATTACATTACATTTGCGGAATACTTAGTACATAACAAAAACACACACACAAGGATCGTAATAGTTTAGTGTCTTTGGAAACTCGGAATATAATCTTCTAATCCTGGTGAAAGATCTTCAACATCTCCCATAAAGATCTTCCTTTTTTATACCTAAAACCTTTCTTTATATCCTGGGGAAAATAAAACATAAAAGGGTGAGATCAAATGCTCAGTAAGGGTAAACAAAAGAAATATCAATCACATCATATACATAAGCACATAACTTTTGGAAATATTAACCTGTAAAAGAGATCATAATTTCATAACCTGGGATAACTCATGGCAGTGAAATGTAATCACAATAATCATAACATAAAACATTAAACATTGTGGCATACACACATAATCATATAGAATCATTTCTTGTTAGTCAAGACTCATTGCCAAGACTATCTTAGTGGACAAAGTCCCTTTCTAAACTGAGTCACCCTCATTTCAGTAATGTTTCACTGAACCAGTATAACCTACCATTCCAGCCATGTCTATCTCATGAGATATAAAATCTTTACCCAATGCATTGGAGGGAGATATAGGTCCCACCCGTCTCATAATGAAACCATTCTTATGTGTGCCACAAAATCATAAATCATACATCATTGCATAACCCATATTGTAAAAATGGGAATCTTAAACATTGTGACATCATAAAAAAAACTCATATAAGATAAAGGAATTCATAAAAATAATTCCATCACAACATAATCAAATCAATGTAATAATATGGATAGAAACAGAACCCTTTATTTTCTTAGATGGAAAATAATTTTGATAAAACACTTGAACTCCATTCTTGAGGAAAATATCCTTTCTTCTTCAAAAACACTTTTCCTTTCAAAACATGTCATACAATTCTAAACTAAAAGAAGTTGAATAAACTTGAAAACTTGTAAAGGAAGCTTCTTGGAAATAATGTTTTAAAAATCCATTCATGCTGTATAAGTTAAAAAAACATTCTTCGTACTTTTGTCGGAAAAGTCAAAAAGTACCTCATACGAAAAATGACAAAAGATTCCTTTCTAATCTTTTACAAAAAAATCATCGAAGGGTAAAATTAGATATAAACTATTGTAGAAGGATGGAAATAATATTACATATTGAGGGAACATGGATGTGGATGATAAAATACACCCCAGTAAATACCAAAGTAAAAACAATCTTGGATAAAAATGAGATTGTGATATTTCCCTTACCTTAGGTCCGATTTGCTTCGTAAGTGTCCGAACCTCCTGTATAATGATTTAAATAATGTCATTGACTTATTACAGAATCATATTCATTGTTATTATATCATATATGGTTCACCTATGACTTTATATTACCCGTTCTTTTGTAAATTCATGTTAAAGTAGCGTTTTGGGTAAAATCGTCTCATTTGTCGTTCGTGTTTTAACTTGTAATTATTCATATGATTACATAGATCATTATTACTTAATTATAGAATATAAAACATTATTTATATATAATATATATTCAGAATATACATATATATAATGGATCGATAAATGGAAAGAAATACACCGTTCATGGAGACGGTAGGTTGTACGTACGCATGAACGCTGTTTTCGTTTCCTTATTAAATTGAGTGGAATTAAGTAGATGACATACATATATATACACATAAATCCAGTAGCTTTATAATGTCATATATTTCATTATTATTGCTTATATATACTTTATAATCATTCATAAATGGTTAACATGGAGAATGAATCTCATCGCGTCGTAGAGACGGTAGTCCGTACGTACGCACGAGCGATGATATCATTTCCATAATTATTGAATTGAATTGGAGTGGATGATAAAATATATCAGAATCATTATGATGTTATAATAACTATGTATAGTTATTCTTTACACCATAATACCCATCCATGTAAGGTGTTGGAGGAAAAAAAATTACACCACGGCGTGGAGACAGTATTCCGTACGTACGCACGCGCGGTGATTTCGTTTTCCGTGGGATGGATACATGGTGAATTAAGATTGTTTCATACTTATAATAAAATATCAGTATATGAGTGATACTGATGTTATTACTTCATAATGAAACAACCTAAGAAGAAGAAGTGGAAGAAGAAATAAAGGGGAAAGAATTGGTAACGGAAATTACCTCTTCTTTGAAGCGCCTCTTTGAGACCTCCTCTTAGGGCACTACAATTGGTCTTTGAGGAATAACAGAACCTCTAGGATGTTTCTAGGCAAGTGGAGAATAGATTTTGGCAGGGTTTGGCCGAGCTTGAAGGCTCAAAGTTGTGTGAGGAAGAGAGGGAGGAGATGCCCTTTTATAAGGGAGGAGAGGGGCACCTTTGGAATAACTAAAACTGTTATTTTATTATAAAGTCAAGTTCTATTTTAAATAGCTCAAAATTGATATATTTCGAAGCTAAGGTGGGGATGGGTCGAAATCCTCTCATCCAATAGAATTTAGACAAGTTTAGGTTCCTATTTTAACCTTATCATTTAGATTTAACATTAAGTTAAATAATTTTACTTTTACCGTGTCTTCTTGTGTTCTTACACTATAAGGTTAATAAACTTACTATAAGAAGCCACACGAACCCCAAGTTGTTTATTATTAATATATATAACCTTATCAAAGTCATTTGGCCGAACCTTAGATTTTTAGGAATAAAATAACAATTAATAGTATAATATTTGTTTTAAAAACTATTTAATGTCAATTTTGACACTATTTGGTAATTGATTTTTGTGAAAATCATAACAGAATGATAAGTTAGAAAAAACTTAATTAAATCAATACTAACATGTCATATTAACCTATAAAATTAGTGGAATTCATAAAAAGTCTCAAATTATATTTATTTGGGTATTTATAACATCAATTATGTCAATATTTTATTAATAAGATAATCACTACATCATCGCTATGTCATAAATAAATTAAATTATTTAATGTCTAAAAATTACAAATAAAATAAAATTATGTAGGAAATATTTTTAGATTTCTAAGGAATTTTTATAGTCGAATTTGTCTTATGTATAACCCCATATTAAAAAATGTTTTAGTAAATAAACATTGATTTTAACTCTTTTAACCCTTCTTTAAATAAATTAATAATAAATGTCCTAATCTAATCCAAGTGGGCCTAAATGGTCATATTTTATTCCTAAGATTGTTTTTGGTCGAATTACACTTTTCCAATAGAATTAGTACATGTGTTAGGGTAATAATAATTTCATTTCTACCCATAATTACCCTATTTACTTTTAACCGTGGTAAAAAAAGTAAAAAGTTACTATTCACCAAAAAATTATTTTCATCTCTTTGAACCACATTTTACTTACTGACATCAACCATGTCTGTCGGATTTTTGAAATTCCACTCACAGAAGCGGTAAAATTAAGTTTTATGAAAAATTCAGTTTTTTTAACTAGCACTTAGTGGTTTCACTATTCATCAAAAATTGAAAGTTTTCAGAAAAATACCAAAAATTAGGCCTAAGATATATTTGATATTATGAACTCAAAAATGATTTCTATTTTACCAAATTCAAAACATATCAGTTGCATTAATTAATTTAAAAATTAATTCCCGTCGTCAAAACAAAAGGCGCGTTTTAAAGAGATAATAACTATCAAAAGATTGACACTTGTTTATAACTGGTTTAAATGTGAAATTACATCCAATGACCAACATTATATTAAATTGTAAAAATATATTCTAAATATACTTTAAAACCACTCAAATTAATAATTTATCACTATTAATTATTTCGATTGAAAAAGTTGTTTTTAATTAAAATTTAGTAATTTTCACTATTCATCAAAATATGAAAGTTATCCGAAAATCACCAAAATTTCACCCTAAGATAATTTCGATATTCCGAATCCAAAAATGAATTCCATTTTTAAAAATAAAATTTACAAAATTTCAAAAAGTGGTTATTAATATTCATAACGGCTAGTTTTAATAATATTTTAATAGCATATCGTTGTTTAGTGAAACTTGGTGTTGCGTACAACACACGCTATTGTGGAAGGTCGTGATTGCGTGTAATTCGAGCCAGGTCAGAGATGTGTGTTGTGAAAGCTCCTTTTGATGTAGCGTATAACACAAGACATTAATGAAATTAAAAAGAATATATCTCATAAAATCTCGGGGTGTTACAATTACCATGAAAAATGAGTGAAATTTATGGCATGGGTCATAAAACGTGGTTCCAAGCACTATAATCAATGAATATTAATTACGAAGGAAACTTCTGATAAAATCAACATTCCCGTACAAAAATATATAGAACGTCGAATCATGAGAAATGAATTATTGACCACATACCTCATACTTGTATGAATATCCTCATATAGTACCAGCCTTTGGTTTGTCCAGGACTGGGGGAGAATTAAAGAATGGTTCAACTCCTTAAAAATAAGTAATATAATCCTACATCTAAATAGCATAATCTATTGGTAGAATAATGATGAGTGATTAAAAAATAATAAAGAATGTACCAATGTAAATCCAACAAGACAAACAACAATCAAATCACACTCTAGATGGACCCTTGATCTCAAATGATTGGATAGATTTGAAAAGTCTAAAAAATTGAAAAATAATCCACTACTGTCCAATAGAATACCTAAGGATAGAACACATTGGGTATAAAATAATTTTAAGATCCAAATGGTCTTTTTCAACCAAAAAAATATGTCACACGGTTTTTCCACATGGTTTTACAAATTGTGTGCCAGCGATAAACTATCAGTTGTAGGGAAATGGAACCCATATGGTTAGGATTCATAGTTAAGGAAACTGTGCTCCTACCATAGAAAACACCTCAAAATTTTTTCTATAGTTTGTACATGACTGTGAACCCCAAATCACATAGTTTAATCAAATCGTTCTTACCCTCAACTGATCATTGTCTATCCATACATGGTTAAAACTACAGAAGTAGCATGTCTCAAACAATTTATCTAACAATGTGATCGACCAATTTAACCCATCATCCAGGTTTCCAAGCTCTATAGAATCCCCAAACACCCACGACAACTTCATGAACACCCGGGGCATCCATATTAGATCCATAAAAGAGAGTAAGATCAAAATTAAAATAAATCGTAACTAAAATAACAACTAGGTTCTTAAAAAATCTTCCATTCAATCATGTGTTAACCTAGAAAATTTATTAGGTAAGTCATATTTGAATAACTCCACAAATGGTGTAAAAAACTATATAATTCTCGAGCATGAATAAAAATATTGTAAATATGTGAAGACACTCTTCCAATCCCATGATGCTTAGGTCCTTCTTGACATTCTGTGAAAAACCATTTTCCTTTAGGAACATTTCTTCCAACAACATGAAATATTGGGGGGAAATTTTTTAGATAATAGTTGATATGGGGTCTATATAGTAGTAACTAGTCCATTATATGAATTATGTCAAAAACCTACCCTATTAAGGATGAAAAGGTCCCATATGGAACGGTAGCTACCAATCTCAAGGGGATACATCTTGAAATAGTGAATAATTTCTTAATATACTACCAAGAGAGTATCAATATTCCTGACCCCCTAAAGGTACTCAATCTCAATATTATGACTCTATGATAAATATAATTATAAAAATTAGTGTGATGTTATAATATCAAATAAAGTAGATACTAATGTCATGGAAATTAAGAACATAACTCATATCATAGATAGGCTGCATCGATGGTCCTTAGGTATAAGTTACACTATAGGTAAGTAGCCTGACCCACAACCCAGATTCATAACATGACTGCCCAGTGTAGGACTTCTTTGTTGGAGCTACACACCATATGTCTAGCTTTGCCGACCATGACAACTACCAAAAACAGATTGGCCAGTGGTACACAAGCTTCTAGACAGGTGTAGAGGTACCTATCTAGCTGCTGAATTCATAGCTGAGGTTGATCTTATCATATTGGGAACCATTATAATGGTATTGTAAAATTTATAGAGATGTCCTTGTCTTGTGTAGTGCTGACACTCTCCTGTGTATTCATCACACTAAGGGTTTAGGTGACCTTTCCTTCTACACTGATAACATAACAAATAACTGCTAATGCATATACATTTACTACCACTTCCCTCATGAGGATAATGTAAACAAAACTCTCATCCACTAGAAGATACACTATATGACCTTGAAGATGAACCACCATATCATGTACCTTTATATTCTCTTAGGTTATCCTTATAGATAATGTTTTGGTCTAATAACTCATAGATTCTAATCAATTGAAATACATTCACCTATGATCATACACAATAACTAAAATCATACCTGAAATGCCAGTTTTTGGAATGACCAACACTAGTAAGAATGGGGATGAAGTGATGAAGCTATGTTAAATGATTTGAATAATCTATGACAAACATATAATGCAATATTTATGCATGAATTCTCATGTTTAATTATCCCTAAATGTTTCAATGAAAACATAGTCATAGAAACTAGTCTGGAAATCCTTCTGAACAAGACCCAATGAGGATCTATATACATGAGGACATCCCACAATCACTTGGTATACCCATAATGTATATAAACTGTGAGCTTCACTCTCTTTCACAATGGTTTATATAAATGCTTAATGGTCAAGAATATATAATCTAACCATGATTTAATATCTCAGGGTCCACCTTCTGTAAAAATTATAGAAGGGTGCAACAACTAGAAATCCAATATTTATTATGAACTAGTATGGGAATTTCATAGAGATCCCTACAAAGACTACACTAATCATAGGAAACTCTCTATGCATATAGAATTAGTGACCATTACATGTATAACATGTTGATCTACATAAGGTTTCATTACTTTTACTACTAGGATCATTTTATAATTAAATATTAAAAATTCAATCATAAGGGTTCCATTATATGGTTATTGAGGAAAAATCACATTAATTTTCAATCTGAATCTGAATTTAATGATAACTAAATCCTTTATTAGTTAAAATGTACTATATTTATACATAGTGGTTCAGTTTGATACATTTTATTTCCCAATTTATAAATACACATTCATTATAAGTTAAAATTGTCCTTATAAGTAATTACAACAAGCCTCTACATCTAGTCTCATGATGTAACAAGTTCATCTTTGATTGTATATTTACATGAATCAACATTCCAAATTTATAGAGGCCCAAAAATTATAAATGAAAATTTGTATCCGATTATTCAAAACCACTAATGTTTCAAGACAAGTTATTAATGATCCATGTATTAAACATGCCATAATTTCTTTAAGGTTGAACTTTGAACTAATGTGTGAAAATGAAATTTTTGTTTATGTATAAAATTGAAGAAACAAGTTGTTATTCTCAATCTTCATACAATAAACATTAGAAATTTACTGGTTTAAAAATCAGTGCACATAAAATAAGTATTAGGAAATCAAGATGTGAGATATTTATGGAGTTTCATATACATGGAATATTATTACCTAATTTCCTATAATTTCGCATGAAACAATGTCCCTTTCAATTCTAGATAAAATGTATAAATCTGTAAATAAGAAGTTTAAAACATTTTTGTCAGTCAATGGTTAGTGTAGTGTAACTATAAACAATGAATTCAAAACAAAACACCATTTCTTGGTAACAAAAATTTCCACCTGAACATGGGCAAGCTACGCCTAGGCATGTCTTATTACCATGTTTCAAAAAATCCTTTTTATGGTCTAAAAACCCTAAATAGCGATTCAATTAAAAAACATCATATACATCATTATGATATCCCAAACATGGTTCAATTCTAAATAACTAAACATAGTTGGTTTTATAGACCCATGTGTGCCTTAAAATACAATAGATGTAGAATACTATTAACATGGGTCGTGGTTGTTTATTGGAGAGATTATATCCCATTTATCCGAGTATAGCACAACTGTAGTTAAGAATAAATCATCAAAAAAATAATTAATAATACTTGAAGTTAGTGGATGTAAATCATATAGATTATATTGACCATCATAAAACTGAGAAGGAATCATATAGAAATTATAATTTCATGATGATAAAAACCTATAAATATACAAACATGTAAATAGATATACATTATAGTAACATTATATACAAAAGAGATAAATAGATGAATAATTATTATCACAATGAGAATATAGAGAAGTAGTTAAATATTTTTCTCAAATATCCCATCCTAAAATAAAATAATGTTTCCAAAACTAGGTGCTTCCCCTTATACTTACCTGAATCCGTGTTTTCTATATGAAACTCAACGGGCCACCACGAGTAGTTTCTCATAAAAATACACTATGGTAATATAATTTTCTGCTGTGTGTTCTATAGATACACATATAATCAAAGAAACTATAAAATGGATATCTAATAAAATCCACCATGAGAATATAAATAGTAAATATGTTATATGTATATATGATGTATAACAATATAATAATGTTGAACTAGGTAAAAAGAACTAATGATAGACCATGAAAAATATATCAAAATGCATATTAATTAGTAGGTTAGGAAATGAAACCCCATGACCAAGTCATCCTCATCAATTCTAAGGATCATGCCTAATGTATCCTCAGTATAGCCTTCATTGGAGTCCAAGGAGATCATCCTTGGTAGTTTATGTCCAAGGAAATTAAGCTGAGTCCTAAGATCTCATCCCATGCACTCTAATTTCTGGATAAACTAAGTGGATCATCATTGTCAAATTGTGATATTATGTTATTTAAGATATTTATTGAGTACATGTATAATTTACTACAAATAATTATAATTAGTGAATCAGGTGGTGGATTACATGTTCACTGAAGGCATTCTAGGTTAGGAATCATTGTATTAATCAAGGCACAACATTCCATTACTGCTAATAGCAAGGTCTATAATAATATTGAAGAGTATTAAGTAATCAATAAAGAAGATTTATATCCATTAAATTAAATAATTCATTCCATTAAATTATTAATTTCTCATACAAGTGATCAAAGAGAGTCAAGTTATGTATAAATATCATTTCACAATTTATTTAATTCAATTATGACATTCCACTTACAATTAGAATGATAAACTAACCCAAGTGGTCATTTTGTTACAAGGAAAAAATAGTAGTCATTAGAATTTAATCGAAGCCACCCTAATGGGTGGTTCATATTTATTTCATTAACATCTAACAATGTTAATGGGTCCAATGAAGAGACTATGTCATGTTTTAGGAAAAAAACAACATAATTAAATAATTAAGAGGAAACTCATTGAATTTATAGTGTGCAACAGAAAAATGACATATTATAAAAAACATATGATTTTGGTAAAATTAGGAAAGAACATACCATATCCCTATGGTAGACACATCATCCATTATTGGACTCAGATTTGTGTTGAAATTAGATAAAATGGAATACCTTGTCAAATATCCTAAAGATAGGGTATATTAGGTCATATAGGAATAACAACAAATATGTAATATAAAATAGGGAAATAAAGAATGGATATTAATTGAAATTCCATTGGAGATGTAATGTGATAAATGATGATCTAATCAAAGTCTAGATAAAGGATATCTCAAAAAACATATTGAGAGGATAATGAGAGAGATCCCATGGTGAATCCATAGTGTATGTGAAGAGGAGAAAGGGAGGTTAATGGGTTAATGAGTAGAGGGGGAAAGCTATAATTTAAATAATTTTATAGGGGTACATAGTTTGGATATATAGTTGGAACAACCATGTACAAACCATGAAATTTCCACTATCCAAGAACCTTCACCTCACATGATTCAGGCATATTGTATGAAAAATCATACAAAAAACATCTGTGGTGGCTTTTTATATTATTATAGGTTTTTCATGGACGATTTGATTTTTTTTCAGTATTTTTCTATCAATGATACTCTATTACCGAGCTACATGGATTAGGTTCATATCTAATACAAATCACGTTCAATCAATTGATATATACCATTATTTCCAAAAACCAAAACTCAGGGCCCCAAACTAAGTCCAACATGTAATACTCGTTATTCCATGATTTTTTTTTAAAAAAATAAATCGGATTATCATGAGACCAGGTCCAGTAACGACATGTAAATATGAGGCCTTGAGTGAAAATAACATATTTTAGAACTATTTTTTAAGGTTCGTTAAATAAATGTGGGAATAAGATTTTATAAATTTTAAACTGGGTCCTGGATAAAAAATTTGTGGTCTCTATTGAACTCTAAGTAGAAAGGGACTAAAATTGGTCGGCATGAGAAAACAGTGGAAAGTGGTTTTGGCTATAAATAAAAAAATTAAGTAAAAATTACTATATTTTCAAATCTTGATAACTCTGGAATGGTAACTAAGATTAGAAATCTTAGAGTACTGTTGAGCTCTTGGGGGCATGTTTCCCTTAGGAGGATCTTAAACTTGACTGGCGCGGGTCAAGGGTGAAAGTTAATTTTCGGATTTTCAGAAGAAATATAATATAACATAAAAAGTTATATTAATTATTTTCTTCATTTTGGAGAAGTGGAACATCAGTGCTGCAGTGCAGCAATGAGGAGATGATGAATCTCATTAATGAACCTCATTAATTAGTTAGTGCAACAATGCTATAATGCAGTTTAATAGAAATCATGATTCACATTCATCAATTAATTAACTAATAAGAAACGTAGGATTGTTTTCTTAATCCTAGAATTTATCGAAGGCATTGGTGGGTGGGGATGATGAATGTTGAATTCACCTTATTCTACCATACGAAAAATCTCTAGGGATGGTGGGAAGTAGATCAAGAATAATGAACAGAGGCATGTGATCACATCCTTCCTTGACCAACAGGACTATCCCAAGTATGGGGTTTTATTTTAAATGAGTATTTTATTTTCCTCGTTCTGTATTTTAAACGATTAACACATGTTTAATCACAAACATGTTAACTCACTGATCTTTTGTTCGTGCAGGATGGTTAATGTTGTGGGATAAAAAGGGGATATATGTTTCTCTGATTATTCCACCTTATTTCTTTGTTCTTAATGATCATGATGACAAGAGTGAATCTGATTCCACACGAACAAAGAATTAGATTATTCCTTGGGTGTTTCTGTGTGTGACTCTTTCCAATCATATCCCCTTTGTTCCTTCCCATTCTTCGTGACACAACGACGGTGGAGAATCAGCCAAGGAGTCTCCAGGCACGCTTCGACACCCAGCTGCAGCAAGGCACCAGGAAGCGACACATTAAATAAGATATCTGCTGGGATGTGATGCAAAGGTAGAACGCCACAGCATCGACAGGGGACAACAAAACAATGGTCGATGGCTGGTGGTAGGCAGACATGACCACCCAGCCGCATCAGAGGTTCTACGTGGTTCGTGGACCATAGAGACCTAGTGAACCCGTGGTTAACTCATGGGCCACATGGGGGAATCCAGTCCGTTTGAAAGGACTAGTGTAAGAGGGCTACAACATTAGGGTTCCTTGATTGAGTAGCGGCCCGGGCTGATGGGCCATTGGTAGGTTTCTAGAACGTTGTCCCCGTGAGGCCTGGTGTGGAGAATGGGAGGCCGACCTTAGCCAGCCACATGCGACATTAACCAAACCTCTAGGAGGAATTTGTGCAGGGGGAAACCGACCCTCCATTTGGTCCAGGTTGACGGCGTGAACTAGGTATATGTGTGACTCGGGCTGGAGAAGAGTCATCCCACCAATTCAAGCCTGGACGATAGGAAAAAGCGAGTCATTGGGCGGATCGGGCTGAGGAAGAACTAGACTGACTATTGTGGACTGGCCCAAATGAAACCATGATGTGGGGAATCATGTTGGGATGGACCCACAAATGAACCTGATCGGGTGAAGCAAAGCCCAATAGTCCTAGCCCAGAGATCAGGATGGATTGTGATGAACTAGACCCCACCAGGTCAGGTTGGGTTGGTCAAAATAGTTGAGGTCATGCGGGACCCCCATGATGGGTTGGTCGGGTCTATCCAAAAAGGTAAGACTAGGCCCAAACCAGGCCAAACAGGGCCCGAATCAAGTTGGACCAGGCTCGAACAAGGTCAGACCGGGCCCATGCATAACCTACCCCTGTTTACTAAAATTCTAATATCTTTCTAACCAGGAATCCGATTAATGCCACCTCTGCCGAGCTGGGACCCATGAACCATGACAGTACATTAGGAATACTCAAAGAGTGATTTTTTTGGTAGTTGAAATGTGACCATTGGCTTGAGGAGTAGATTCTCTTGGGATCAAATGCACTATGAGCTGGAATCCTATGGATGCCTTTGACGCAATGGACATGGAAAGTGAGTTATAGTGATCTAACAAACCAATCGATGTGTAGGTATTAGTGATCTAGTTGCAATATAAACGAGCACATCTTAGTGATCCAGCAGGCCCATAGATGATTAGGTCTATGTGATCCAGCTATCCCAGAGACAAGAAAGTCGAAGTGATCCAGATAGTACATAGATGAGTGGGTCTAAGTTATCTAGGTTGCCCCAGAGATGAGTAGGTCTCATTGATCTAGCTAGACCATGTGATGAATTGGCCCAGATGATGAATCCCATAGTAGTACGAATGTTGAGCTTTATGATAGATAGTTATACTTCCAATAATTTGTGTTATATCTAGTATCGACTATCATTTCTTTGTGGTATTTTAATTGTGGTATTTAGTTTGTTGTATTTTCATTGTGCTCTTACTTTGTGGTGTTCCATTTTAGATTAGGGTCCCTACTAATTATTGTGTTACTCATCCTTGCATAGGTTTTTCCCACTCATGTTCTGTCGATACAGGTGTTCGACGCTTCGGCAGAGACCAGGGTTGTGGTGGACTAAATGGTTCTTAGTGAGATGGGATGGATGAGTGTACTTCTACTATTATAAAAAACTACATTTCACCTACCCTTTAGGTAGTGTCTCTAGCGGATAGAAAATGGCATTTTAACTTTGCATTTTATTTTTGGGATTTTATTCTGGCCACTTTTTAATTTTTTTGTATTTTACTCTCAGTGGTTTTCTATGTGACAGTTGTGGTCTAATTTGTGTTTAATTTTTGCAACATGAGATTTGTGAAAGTGTACATGTTTAAAAGAAAATGCCTTCCATTTTTTTTGGATATTCCTATTCTGTGCTAGTTGAAAACCCTAGGCCAATGGAAGGAGGGCTTGGGGTAGTCATGAAACATGCCCAAAGGGACGGGTTATGACAATGTGGTATCAAAGGAGGTCGGTTCTACCAAAAGAAATAAGTGTTTGTAAATTGTGATGGGGCAACAATGTTATGTTTTTCATGCTCAAAATCTATGCTAGAGACTCCAGTGTTATTACAGAGGTCGATGTATCCATAAACCAGGACCTTAAATTCTATTTTCCTACTCAGTTCATGTAAACATTAGTTTCATGCATCTTGGAGTGTTTTATAAAATAAATTTTCGAGTTAGAGTCATCTCACAAGGTATAATCTACTGAACATGGTTCATCTTGGTCTCTTTTAGCAGTACCCCATGTATATACCCATCTTGATCTCTTCAGGTGGTGTCACACCAAAACCACCACCCATTAGTCAAC
Source organism: Viscum album (assembly GCA_963277665.1). Lineage (NCBI taxonomy): Eukaryota > Viridiplantae > Streptophyta > Magnoliopsida > Santalales > Viscaceae > Viscum > Viscum album. The sequence continues at coordinate 2,121,329,861 of OY728163.1, forward strand.
AGTTACTACTGGCGCTACTAGTAGAGGACACACTTAGGCTTAGTTCCTTACACTAGTTCTATCAATATAGACCTCCCAGGTTCTGGGTAGAGACTGATCCTCATGTCATTGAGGATTGGATGGAGGTAGTGATGAGGGCCTTTTTTCTAGTGAGGACACCACATGACCAGATGGTGGTTCTAGCACTGAACCTTTTGTAGGTCTTGGTGGGGAGATAGTGGAGTTTAACCATCTAGACTCCCGAGGAAGAGACCCTCACCTGGTCTCACCTTGAGAAACTTTTCAAGGATGAGTTATTCCCCACGACTTTGTTCTCTGTGCGCTTATAGAATATGCTTCACTTACAATGGGGATTCCTGACAGTGGCTGAGTACTTTGTGATTTTCACATACCTCTCCCGTTACTCTATATGTATAGTGTATGCCCCTTTCTTTTAGGCCTAGACCGTGGAGGAGGGACTCCGATTGGAGATAGGGTGTCAATGATTTCCCTCAAAATCCCTAAGCATGTTGGAGTGCTGGACTAAGATCTACAAGTATAGAGCTTCCTCACAGAGTAGGCCCCGATGGTGGGATCCACCATATGGAAATAGGTTGATGAGTCATCTATGGTAGGTAGAAGAAAGATGATGCAGAGGCCCAAAAATTCAAGATCCTTTAGAGGATGACCCGAGGACTCATGTTCAATGGTATGAGTCTAACATTGAAGTGGGAGTCATTTGAGGAGTAGTGTATGATACATATGTGGTGAGTTGGGGAATATAGTTCAGGATTTTGTGACTTGGAAGTTCGAGGACCAACATATGTTTGAGGGACCACCAAGATACCGATAGGGATATGAACACATTGGTGCACTGGGAAACAGACGTAGTAGTGGAGTGGGAAGAGCATCATGAGGTGGGAATAGGTATGAGGTACTAAAACCACAACACCATGTGGTTTTTCAGGGGCTCTAAGAGTAGGTGGATAGGGGCGGGCTCAACATCAGGAATTCGAGGCCTTAGGACATCATTCTGTGTATGTACCAGTTATCAGAAGTCCATGTTCATATTGAGTACATTAAGTTCAGAGTGCGGTGTGTCCATGGAGATGGGACTATATTTTCCTTCACCAGTGAGAAGGGAGATCTTACAACACTTTATGGACTCACACATAGGATGGTGTAATCGATCACTCATCTGTTGGCTAGCATGACACACAGTGTAGTGGATGAGATAAGTCATATGTTTCTTGTAGTGGTGGATAAGTACAAGGAAATCATTCCAGAGGATGTTGCAGGGCTAACTTTTTGGAGAGAGGTATACTTCTGCATTGTCTATACGTCTGGAAAATATTGATATCTACGCATAAATCTCGGATTACTCTTGTAGAGCTCTATGAGATGAGGGTATAGTTGGAGAACATGTATAAAAAGGGGTTTATAAGGCCCAATGTTTCACCATGGGAAACCCCATTTTTCTTTTCTGAGAAGACAGACCAAAGTTTGAGGTTATGTGTGGACATTACATGCCTTAACCAGGTGACCATGAGGAAAAAATATCCTATATCGAGTATTGATGGCATCATAGATTAGCTGAAGAGAGAAATATGTTTCTCGAAGATAGACCCCATATAACGCTATCACCTGCTTGGAGAACAAGTAAATGACATCTTGAAGATGTATTTCAGATGTCTCTATAGACACTACGTTTACATAGTGATATTGTTTGGAATAGAGAATTCAATAATAGTGTTCATTAAATTCATGATCTATATCTTCAATCCATACCTAAACCTTTTTATAGTGGTCTTCATTAATGAAATATTAGTGTATTTAGTGTCAAAGGAGGAGCACACGATACTATTGATGATGGTTCCGGACACACTCTGAGAGAATCATCTTTAAAGTAAGCACTTTATTGTGTGATTTATGGATACGAAAGTTCCACTTCATGGGAATTTCTTCTCAAGGGTTGGAGTTATGGTGGATCCTGAGAAGATCGAGGCAGTTTCTGCTTGAGAGACACCTAAGAGCATTACTGAGGTGTGGAGTTTTATTAGGTTGGTTGGGTACTATTGAGGGTTTGTACACAACTTTTTCGGGGTGGATCCACCCATAATGACATTTGTGAGGATGGTAAAAGCCATCATATGGACATAATGATGCCAAAAGAGATTTCAACAGCTGAGGTATAGCGTGATGAGTTCTCCCATATTATTTTTTATAGAGGAGGGCACTGAATATGTGGTGTTCTATGAGGCATCAAGAACCGGGAATAGTTGTGACCTTATGTATGGTAAAGCCATGATTTCTTATGTCTCAAGATAGTTGAGACTGCATGAGCAGAACTATGAAACTCATGGCCTTGAGTTGGAAGCGATACTATTCAAACTAAAGATGTGGTGACACTACCTCATGGGAGAAAAATTAATCGGAGAATTTTAACACAAGAGTCCGGAGTATATATTTTCTCATAAGGATCTATATTTGAGACAATGACGTTGGATAGAGTTCCTCCAGGACTAAAACATTGAGATAGTCTATAATCCTGGGAAGGGAATCATGGTGGAAGAAGATCTCAGCATAAGATAGAGTTAACACCTACAAAATGAGGCCTCGAAGTAGTTGGCCTCACTTTAGATATCCTCTGTGGATTGAGAAGAGGAAGCTTATCATTAGTCGATGGTTGTTTTCCCTCCACTCTTACAACATGTCAAGGAGATGTAACTTAGTAATTCTATTAGTGAGAGAACTCATGCTTAAATATCAATAGGTCATGCCCCTGATTGATATTTGAAATTTTGGGAGCACATCCTCTTTTTCAGAGGATGCACCATTGTACTAGTGGCATTACGAGTGGAAGTGTTGAGGGAGTTCCATATAACCCCTTTGTAAATACATCAATGTGTGACCAAGATGTACCAGGACATCCAACATCAGTATTGGTGGCCAGAGATGAAGAATACAATGACAAAATTTGTCACAAGATTCACAACTTGTTAGTAAGTGAAGGCTGAGCACTAGGCTCTAACATTTTTTACAGATCCCCTTGAGGTACCAGAGTAGAAGTGATATTTAATATCTATTGACATCATGATGGGATTACCATGTACATCCATGAGGAACTATATCATCTAGGGGATCGTAGAACAACTCACCATGACGGACAACTTCATACCAATTCGAGAGAAGGGTTTAGTAGAGAGATTTAGATGACTCAACATGCAGAATAAAGTTTGACTCCATGGAGTACCATCTTCAATAGTCTCAGATCGTGATGCACGCTTTAATTCCAATTATGGAATGAATTTCAAGTGGATTTTGGGAATCAACAACAATTGATCCCATCCTTTCACCCATAAAATGATGGTCATTAATAGAAGACAATACACATATAGGAGGGAATTATTTCTTCTTACATCCTTGATTTTGTCCATAGTTGGGAGGACCACCTACCACTGGTGGAGTTTTCATAAAACAAAAACTAATACTCCACCATTGGTATGGAACTTTATGGATGACCATACAGGTTACTGTTTTGTTGTACACGCCTTGGGGAGTCAACACTCAAGTGTCCAGAAATGGTACATGCTACCACTAAGAAGGTACAGGTCATTCGAGAGCGAATGAAGACTTCAAAGAGATGACAGAATACCTATATGGATAGGAGACATAGATTATTTGAGTTTGAGGATGGGGGACACATATTCCTATGGTTCTCTCCTTTAAGAGGGATACATAGATTTGGTAGTGGTAGAATGTTATCTCTAAGCTTCATCAAGACTTTCATGATACTCTGTAGTGTGGGAGATGTGGCATAACGCTTGGATATTCCATCATAATTAGATAGTATGAATGACGTATTCCATGTATCCCATCATATGAGATACATTCATGACCCTTATAAAATTATCAGCCCTGGAATGTTGGAGATTGATGATAAGGTGACATTCGTGTAGTACCTGGTGGAGATAGAGGATCGATAAGAGAGGATCCTTTATGGATGGTCGATTCCTATGGTGTGTGTTCATTGGCAACACAAGAATCTCTAAAAGATCTCATGGAAGTTGGGGGCTCAAATTCATGCTTAGTACCTACATTTTTTTGATTATCCATTGTTTTTACATTTGAGGATGAAAAAAACTAAAGAGGGAGTAATGCAGTTTCCAAGAATTCTATGATTTATTTTTGAAAATTAAATGGGATTATTTCGAGACCAGGCCCTAATAGGGCATGTAAATCCAATGTCCAGAGTCACCGGAATGTAATTTTGTTTTTTTATTTATGGTCCATTAAATTATCATGTAAGAAGGTTTTTTCTATCCTTTAAAATGGTGGAAAAATAAAAAATATAAGGGCGTTGTTGAACTCAGAGTGTCAGGATTCACCTAGAAAGGGCATAACATTGGCCGACGTGGGCCAACCATGGAATGCATTTTTTTCTATAAAAAATTAATAAAGTAATAGTTATTTTATTTAAAAATACTTATAACCTGTAGAAGGTAACTTGGATTAGAAATCTGAGAGTACTGTTCAGCGCGTGAGGGTGTGTTTCCTTAGGGTGGATCTTAATCTTGAAGGGCATGGGTTGAGTGTGAATGTTACTTTTTGGATTTTTCAGAAGAAAAATAAAATAACATAAAATATTATTTTAATTGTATTATTCATCATTGATCAATAGATCATCATCTTTGCAGTGCATCGACAAGGAGATGATGAATCTCATTAATGAACCTCATTAATGAGTCTGCGTAATGATTCGGTAACACAACGTAATAGAAAATTTGACTCACATTCGTTAATTAATAGTCCAACAAGAAATGAAGAATTGTTGGTATAATAGAGGATATGCTCTGAGGCTTTGGTGGGTGGCGATGAAGAATGATGAACACACCTTCATCCTTATTTTGAAGAATCGTGAGCAACTATGGGATTAAAATCAAGAACAAATAATAGAGGCGTGCGATCCCATCCTTCCTTGACCAAAAATCCTATCCTAGGTAGGGGGTTTTATTTTACATGAATTTTTTAGAAATTATTTATTTTAAATGGAGAACATTGGTTAACTCACAACCAAGTAAGCCCGCAGATCGTCCGTTCATACAGGATGATTAATGCTGTGGGATACAAGGGGGTGTCTTTTTCTTTGGTTATTACACCATATTTTTTTGTTCATCCGGATCCTGCTAATAAGAACCCATCTGGGTAAACACGAAAAAAGTCCCAGATCATTATTTGGTTGTTTATCTATGCTACTCTTTCATCCCCTCTCTCCATTATTCATGACAAATCAGCGGCGTTGCATCTACTGAGGAGACACTAGGTGGAAGGGTCGCGGACAGGAAGGCCCCGACACCAGTGAGAGTCCGCAACTGCAAGTGGGAGACTGTGAACTAGAATTATGCCATTATGGAGTTAGGGCCCAAAAACCTGGAGTCAGGTGGCTGGAAGATCTGGCCACTAGGCCGCATCATTGGCGCAGTCTGCAGACTTTAGTAGTGAGCTGGACCCATGGGGAAAACCAGTCAGTGTGACCAAACCATTGCATGAGGGTGGTGTCGCTATGGTGGATCATTTGAGGAGTAGTCTGTATTGGCGTGCCATGAAAGATGGTGCGCACAAGGTCCTCATGGGTCCGTGTGTGGAGATGGGGCATCCTAATTCAGCCAACTGCATGCGACATGAACTGGACGCCCAACATGCATCTAGGAAAGAGGAGAACAGGCATGACAGGCATACCCGGCCGATCATGAAAACTGAACTACTGGGCGGCCAGGGTTGGAGAGGATCCAGACGGCCGATGTAGGCATGGCCGATAGGGAAAAACTGAACCTTTGGGTGGCTCGGGATGGGAATGAACCGGCCCGCCTATTACGGGGTGGGAAAGATAAAACCGGGTCACTAAGCGATTGGGTGGGTTGGAACACAACCGAACATGGATAGTTCGAGCAGCTCCCAATTATCCCTGCTCGATCCGACTGGCCCATACCCCACTGGGTCAGGTTGGGTCAGCAAAACCGGGATAGGTCATGTATGACCCTCGGTCTGGGATGGTCGGGTTTGTCAGACCAGATCATACCGGGCTCGAAAACATCCCACCCATGTTTACTAAAATGTCGATATCTATCATCCCGAGTGTCGAATTCGTTCTTCATCTACAGAGTTGAGACCCTTGTTATGAGATGGTCCTTTTTTCCATTCTCTAAGTTATATTTTGTATCAGTTGAGAAGTTACCAATTGATCGAGAAGTAGATTTTCCTAGAATCAAGAGTGATATGAGGACGAATTCTATGGGTGGATTTGATGCGAATGATATGATGAAAAGGACTTAGTTATCTAGATGTCCCAGAGAAGATAAGGTATAAGTGGTCCAACTAACCCAGAGACGATTGGGTCTAAGTGATCCATCTGGCCCAGAGTCAAGCAGGTTTATGTGATCCAACTGACTGAAAAACATGTGAGGATATGTTATCCAACTGGGCCAAAGACCAGCAGGAATAAGTGATCCAGCTAGCCCTAGAGACGAGTGGGTCTCAGTGATCCAGCTGGCCTAGGAGATGATTGGTCTTATATGATAAATCTACCAATAGTACAAATTTTTATATTTACAACAGATAATTCTACTTCCTATACTTTCACTTATACCTAGAGTGCGCTATATTTTCTTTTTTGGTCTTTAATTTTGGGTATTTTCATTATGATCATTAACTTGTGGTATTTATTTGTTCCCTTTCTATGTAGTCTTTCATTTGTGGAATAGGGTCTCTACTGAGTATTTTGTTACTCACCCCTCTACTGGATTTTCCTGTATGTGTCATGTCTCGTGAATGTGATCGACTCTTTGACGGAGACTTGGGTGGTCTGGGACTAGGCGGTGCTCTGGGAGGCAGAATGAACGGGCATAATTTTACAACTATAGGCAGCTAACTTTCAGCTACCCTTTAGGTAGGGTCTCAAGAGGATGGACTATGGTAGTTGTACTCTCTTTTGTGGTTTTGGTCTTGTATTTTAGACCCTTTGTAATTTCGATTTGCATTGTACTCTCAATAGTTATCTCAGTGACAGTCTTGGTATAATTTTTTTTTAATATATGTAGTTTTATATTGGTGTATGTGTATAGGTTTCATGAAAAACTTCTTCCCTTTCTAGTATATGTCTTTTTGGTTCTATTCACCAGCCATGGATTATTGAAGGTGGGTATGGGGTAGTAATGACATGTTCCCTAGGGGACGGGTTGTGACATGGGATGTCCTAAAGCCTCTGTGACCCCATTATGAACTCCCATTTAGATAAAATCAAAATTTTAAACCAAAATTTAAAGGATCCTAACCTGAATGAAAATTTGTATCATTGAGACAATACTTTTGATATAGTTTAATGTCATGTGGCATGGACAACTTAGAAAAAAGTGACAAGAACTTTTTTGAATTAGTTATTCATCTAAGAATTAGTTGCAATATTATTCTATCATATTATCTAGATGAAGAAATTTTTGGGAAAATTTGAGGTTTATATAGAATTAAGGAAATATTGGTTCAAATAAGAGGGTCTGAACTCGATGTGCTTATGTGGGAATTATTTAACAACTTCCCTTTTTTAATTTATCACGTCTCATGGTAACTAGATTGGAGAAGGCATAGATGGTAATTACATCATGTAAGAGGCCTTTATATACATGGAATATTTATCTTTCATGATAAAGAGTTTATTGATAAGGTTATTTTTTTGGATTATGTCAAAAGAGGAGGCCCATTTCTAGATGTCCACCTCATGATTATTTATAACTAGACAAGGAATACATGATTATTTTGGAATTTTTACTAGGGATAATGGGTGTGGGGATTACCCCTAAGGAGAGGACCATGATATTTTTGATCAATTTTAGTGAAAAATGGGTCTTTCAGATCTTGGTACTAACTGAATAAATTATATTTTGAAACGATGATGAGCATCCTAAGAAAAGGGGGGTCTCATTGATATCCAAGTCATATGAACACATTTTATCAAGGGAATTAATAATTGTAGATACCCTAAGGATCATATTAATATAGGAGTAAAAGGTAGGAATAACTAATTATTAATAAAATACAAGGTCAATGTGGTGGAAATAAGTGTGTATATCCGATTTATGCACTTCAGGATGTTTTGGAGGAGGACATATGTTTCTAAGAATTTATAGACCTCAAGAATTGATAATATAGGTTAATGATGAATTTGGATTAATTTTTCAGTTTTAGATGGCATGGGTAGAATAAGGGGTATAAAGGAGGTTTGATTACACATTGAAGGGTTCCCTTTGGAAATGAGTCATCATAGGTCAAATATATCATTATTTTGGACTATCATAAAGAGAACAATATCTACCTAAGAAAAATATATTTTTTCTGTAAAATTTGTTTCTTATGTGAATAAATACTTCTAATAACATTCATCATTATATATTTGAAATATTCATTGAAATTTAAGTATTTAATTTAGTGAAGTATTGAAATTGAAAATTAGAAATAGAAAACTCTTTAAATAATTAAAAAAATGAAATGAGTTTATCGAAGGTGTTAATGGTTCATGTGGTTTCCTTGGTGTTTTAGAGGTTTTCAAGGAAGTGTTGGAAGGTAGGGATACTAAAAATAAAAAACTATAGACCTTCCATGGAATGAAACTATAATTCACACCGTTAATGTTATGGGGTAGGGGAAGTGGTTCAATGAAAGGGAGAATTTTGGATTTGAACATAGGTTTACTCCCCCAACCATTCTAGTAGGTTTTTACTAGAAAAGCACCTAGGTTGTACCTAAATTTGAAATACCTTGGGGGTTAATATTGGAAGACCATGAGAAAATCTAAGAAATTACCCCACACCTTACTTTTCCTGGGTTCAAGGTGGAATCTTAGTGGTTAATCTTGATTTAATGGGGTAAGATCTCCACGATATTTTCCCTTTTTTAACTTCTTTTTCCCTCATTTATTTCCATATGGAATGGTTGGGGTTCAAATGAGGTATTTTTCTAGATTATGTTGAAATGATATCACATGATGGGGATTTTATTCATGGAATGTAGAGGACACCCCGAGGTTTAGTGCACAAGATTCCATATGTCATTTGAAAAGAGTTATGTGGAACCACTGTTTTCGTTAGGGTTTTGGATGAATTTAATGAAATTTTTTATCAATTAAATGTTTTAATTTTGGAAATCTTGTTTCCTTGGTTTTGAGGTATGATTACAGTTTATAACACCCCCTTTATAATGATTTCAACATCATTGTGTTTCTTAATGAGTTTATAACCTATTATTATAAAACTGAATATTTTCATTAAATTATTAATTAATTATTTTAATGCTGTATACTGATGAGAAATGTGGTATTGTACTATTTGATGTTCATTGTTATATGGGATGGATTTATGGAACATTTTTTGCGTTAAGTTCCTTTTATTTATTTTATTCTCTTGGAATTTTAGTTATTTTATGTTATATTGTAATAATTTTATTATATTTCTCAATTTATTCATGACATGTGTATCTTGTGCCACATAAGGGTGGAATGGGATCACATCCTCCTAATCGAGAATATGGATCATATAACATTCTCAATGGTTCAGTGGTTGCACCTTGTTCAAATGGGAATTAGTGGTCTTACCTATGTATTGTTTTGATTCATGCATTGGTTTTAAATAAATGATATTTATTTAAATTTTCTAAAATGTATTTTAATTGGTGTTTTTTAGTGAAATGGAATTTGAATAAGGAATACGTGATTTTGGAATTGGTTTTTAAATTTATTTAATAAAGAAAAATAGATTTTATAAATAATTTTTGCATGATATTTATGTCAATGTATCTATATGTGTGAAATGATATGTTTTATTTCTTTTTAAAACAGTTAAATGTATGGATTTGATTTAGCTTCCCATGGAAATGTTAGGAGAAAATTTTTAGATGGTTTTAGTCAACATGATTTTGTGAGTGTTATTCCCTACTATTCAAATCCTGTAAGCTTAGTTTAAATCTTGTTTCTTCTTTCTCATTCTGTTCTGTAATTCATTATGATGCATTTATTATGTGTTTATCCTAGTGAGAACTATATTTATTATAGATTTTGTGTGAGGTGTGTATATCCCTATAATGAATTGGATTTTTGTATCTTGGTGTTATTTTATAAAGATGGATGTATCCAACGCCTAAGAGATTGGTTATTAGTATTGTGAAATGTTTAAGATGCATGACAATGTCCTCGGGGAAAAATTATGTGGTGGCTAGTTAGAGATTTATGAGATAGGTTTCATTTAATGTTTTCAATTTTGTGTAGGTGATGAATAATGTTATTGTTGGAAAATTTATTTAGAGTATTTAGATGAAGTTATTTATTGTTTCCTCCCTTAAGTGCACTAGTATGGGTGAGGGTGATTAATTTGACACCGCTTTAGTGCAGAAGGATTGGTTAGTGTGCTTGATTGTTTACTACTACGAGTCACGAGGATGGTTTTTAGTGATTTATGTGACCATACATAAGTGAATTTGGAATGGTCGAAGTGATTGATGTGACCTAACTTGAGTGTGTGGGAATGATTTGTTTTGTTTTATGCATCCTCCCATGAGTTCATAAGTATGTGTCAGTCCGTTTGAATGTGGCCTACATTGAGTGTACGAGGATGGGCCATTCTACCTGATGAGGAAATGAAAAGTGATATAAGGAATGTTCCATGTACTTTATGTTCTACTGAGTGTTCTATAGGCCATTCCTTCTATAATAGCACTAATAATGTTATGGTTACGTGCTTCAACGGACTTTTTAGAACACGAATAACTAAATTTCATGATTTTTAATTCATTATGTGGTATTTTATGTGGATCGATTATATAAACAAGAATAACCAATTTATATATATTTCATGCACATAAAATTGATCAAAATAACATGAAGTATCGTTGAGGCCTTGGAGATTCTTATTAGGCCATTGGAGTCACCCCTAGTTGGGTATATTCAATGGGATTTAATGTATGTGGGTAGACATTTTAGTTTACTATTATAAAAACGTTATCACATAGAGATTTTCATGTAGTAAAAGATTGGTAGGTTGTGGTGGTCGATGAATATGTAAGTATGAAAAGTGAGTGGGGATATAAGAAAGTGTATTTTATTTTCATTTATTTTTTACCATGTACTATTTAATGTTCCATTTTATATACCATACATGTTATGCCATTTTTATTTGTTTCCACTCTTTTATGCATTTTTTTCTCATTTTTTTAATTCTAGATTATGAGGGATCATTGGAATAAATACCCGATATTTATATGGTTTTGATAAGTCCATTATATCAATGTTTTATGTGAAATATTTGATAGATATGGGAATGATACTAAGGATTTGTCTTAGAGGGGTTAGTTTCCCTATCACTAGGTATAGTCTACACCACTAGTCTATAACCTCTATCATTTAGTGACACATGCCTGTGGTAATGTATGGACCCCCGATTTTTTACAATTAAGGTTTTCTATAATGTTCTATTAAAAAAATTGTCTGAGATTATGTCTTGGGATGGTATATTATAGTTAGTGACATAGATCTATTTTTTCGGACTCTTGAGGTATCTCTAGCACAATTCTAGATGACATGATATTAGTTGAAACATATCTTTCTAGGGGATATAATTTTTTTGGATTAGGTGATCTAGGATGAGTGAAAATTTAGTATTTATTGATAATCACAATGTGGGAGTGATAAAACCCCAAACATTCCATTGGTTTTATCTACTAGTCAATGAGTTGTATACAAAATGTGATAGTGGCATGAGAAAGTCAAAATAAAATCTATTATGTGTATTATTACTCTTCATGACTCATCATCTATATGAATTATTTATTTAAGAAATATATAATATAAATGATGTTCTCTAGAATATATTATTAGAGGTTATTATATTAATATGGATACAATGGGGTTTATAGTTTATTTTTAATGCAATGTGTTACATTGAATCCATAGAAAAATGGTATTTTGATGTTTGTAGAATTTTTTTAAAGTAAAATATTGAAAAAATAAGTTTATAAGACAAGGTGTGTGTAAATAGTTTTAATGTATTTTATTTATCTGAAATAGACCATTAATATAGTTCTTTTGAAATTCGTGGGATCATAATGTTTTTAAAAAATAAAAGGAAAATGATTTTTGAAACTAGATTTTTAAATGATTATTTAATTTTTATTATATGTTTTTTTTCAAGAAGGATATGTTTTTTATAAAAGAGGCAAGACATGACTATGATTTTGATATTTCAGAATTAATGAGAATTTTTGGACTGAAAGGGGTATTTTAAAAAATTGGGTGAGTTTTTTTATTGTTAAATTTTTTGAATGAGTTTTTGAAATATTTTTTTAGTGCTAGTATAAAATGGTCTTCTTAGATTTTTGTGGTTTAGCTAGAAGTGACTAAGATTCTTGAAATTTGTGCTTATTTGATTTTACTTGATTTTTGTAATCCTCCATTTGTTATTAGAATGTGTAGAACTATTTTGACGTATGATGGGAAAACAAACAAGTTCCTATATAGACTGGGTTTTCTAGGGTTTTAGTGGATATTGGAGGTGACCCTTGGTGTTTGGATTTTATATTATGTGGGTGTACCATGGTTTTTTTGGAGATATTCCTATGGTGGTATCATTGTTGGATATCTATTATTGGCTGTAGTATTAGAATTTGTGTTAATGAGTTAAGGGATTTGATAGCAAGATCTGGGTTTCAATGTCTTGTGGGTTGGACTATTGTGCGTGTTTTGTTTGGGTCATTAATTGGGACAAGTTGTTTTAGGATATTTTTACAAAGTTATTATAGTGGCAACCACCAATAGTAAGAATTTTTTGTAAATATTATAATATTATAGTGATATCCCTATAAGTATCAGGATTAACCAATTATGATTTTTCAATGTTGTAATTGATGGCTGTAGTTGAGCATAATTTCAGTTGTTTGGGATTGTTGTTTCATGTTTAATGCTCAGGTGTGAGGAGAGTGGTCAACTAAAGTCAATATGTGTTAAAATGGATGGTATTTGGGTGTAAAATATAATTTGTTTTCAATCATAATGACCATTGAAATGAAACCCCAATGGTAGGGGGAATAAAAGAAATCACAGGTACACGAACCTCTAGTTAGAAGGGTTGTTGGTGATGTACAATATATATATGGATGGTCATGGTGTTAATGGATGTTGGTGAACTAGTATACCCAAAATGGGAGTTGGAGTGAAGTGAAAAAGGAGTATGTTTGTTAGAAAAGGGGCAAGGATGGTAGTGGTATGATCTATGAGTATGTTTTGATAGTGATTTCTAGTAATTATGAGGGGAGAATGATGGTTGGAAGGGTCAGTTTAGGATCCAACCATTTAATTCTACCTAGAATTGTGTTGGAATATAGTTTGAATTTATAGGATGTTAAATTATTCATTCTGGTTTTGAAGCATCATCTATGGGAAATTTGGTTTTGTCATGATTCCTATATTGTTAGGTAATGAGGATCAGGTAATGTAGTAGTGCATTGATAGGTGAGGGTGAAATATTTTAGGATAATTATGCCAAAGGAGGACTATTAGGAGTGGATTCATGTATTTATATGTGTTATTATGAAACCATATCAAATGAATCATTTGGGATATAGTTGTGGAAATTTGAGGATCAAAATAGGATTTTAGATAAAGATGGTGTATTGGGGATTGGAATTTTGAGTTACATAGTGGAATCCCATTGTGTATTTAGATATAAAATTCCAAGCGCTAACACTAAATTAATCACTGAAGATGTTTGGTGTTCTTCGTCAGAGGATGACCATGATATCGAAAGGATGATTAGCTTCATATTAGGGAATTTTTAACGACTCATTTCATTACTAGTTATAAATTCTTAAGGGGATGTGAACATTTATTATGTTGAAGGGTTTATTTTGATAACCGGGATATCAAAATGTGTTATGAGCTTTTGAATTTTTTTAAAATATGTTTTTTGGATAGGGTTAAATGATCAGGTGGAATCTTTATAGATTAATAGGTAATTAGGTATGGTTTAAATAGACTAGAAGCTAAAAAGTTATTACTGCAGGTCATTCATGGCCTCAGGCTATAGTTCATGCCATGAAATTTTCAAGGTAGGAGAAGTGTTTATGTATTAGTTGGCCTTCATAAAGTGAACATAGTTTCACACTGTGAACCATCCTAATTGGTTTTTTAATAAAATATATTGAGGGGGTTTCTAAATTATAGACCCCTTATAGTTTTCCCCCAAATGGCTCAACAAAAAGGGGAGGCTGAACCCCATATTCCATTTACAAACAATTGCTATTGATTATATTTTTTTGTATAAAAGTTTATATGAACCAAAAATAAATATTCTATACATGAGTGTAAAGGGGAAACCCAAAAATAAATAAATAATATCATAGGTAACATCAATTTGTGTGGTTTGGGAATTCTCCCTACATCCATAGAGATGAAGAATAATGTCACAAATTATAGAAAAGAACTTTAGGGAGAAAATAAATTTCGGAAACACACACACACTCACATAGAGAAGCCATCTCTAAAATGAGATTATCAATATGATGGTGAAACTATCCCACAAATGACATAGTAATTAAACTATGCTATAGTGATTAATTAATGAAAGGTCAAAGAGCTATAGTTCTACTATCTAAAATGTCTAGGATATTAAAATAATAATATTTATGTCTTCAATGTTATAGTTCTATGTCAATGTCCCGAATCAGTTCTTCTATAATTTATCATGAATTATTTAGTGCCCAAATTTTAGGGTAGGGGAGTTGTGTCTAGGTGTGTAGTATGGGATACATGAAATTGGGACTACATTATATATGGATATAGAGACACCAGTCCAAAAAATTCTATGTTGTTTGTATCATTGAATTAAGGTAAGATACCCTACCTATTTTACGATATTTTTCTTATCATTTCATCATTGATTAATTTTATGTTTCATAAGGGTTTGGATGAACAATTTCATTAGATAATGGAGAAATAACTATTCTTGAGGGAGAATTCAAATATAGCTCATAGAATAAATATCTAGGGCTTGTAAATAAGAAATTATTCATTATATAACATAAGGTATGCTGTATAATCAATTTATTTATGGGTTTGGGTTAATTGAATGAAATCTTCTATAGATTTAGTTTTTTAATTTATAAATTTTCAATAACATTTTTTCATGGATGAATCAGGAGTGGACCACACCATGTTTCACATGATTTAGATTTTTTTACATTTCCCCATGAGTTTGGACCCGTTTATTCAAATTTGGAATACTGGATTTAATATTAAGAATAATAATTTAATGATTTTTATTGATTATAAGATTTATTTTGGACTCTATTATGTTTGATAAGAGATGTTATGTATTAATGGGTCATTTATTGAGATAGAGGGACTTACATTTATTTGATTCACTATGTCTTTTTGTGATTTTTTTTTTCATTTTTGAGAATTATAGTTCTTTATTTTATAATTTATTGTCTTATTTGACATTTTCCATTAATAGTTTTAATGGTGTGACATCAGAATAATAGTTAAAATGGATTGTATAGAATGACAAATGATTTGATGGTGAATATTTTTTAAAAGGAGAACTGATGTACCTCATAGATTATTTGAAGGTGAGTGTTGGTTTTCTAAAAAGAAAAAATATTTATTAAAAAATGTATTTAAAAAGATGGGTTTGGGGTAAATAGAATTTTAGTGGGGTAGAATTGATTTTGGAATTTTGTTTAAATTTATTTTAAAGTTACAATGAGATTTTATAATGAATGTGTTGACTGGATTGGGTCAAGGGCATATCACAAGTGAAATATAATGTGTTTAATTCATAAAAGTATTTAAAAATTGGACTTGAATTTTTTTAAAGGGAAATAAAAATAGGCATGTTCGATATGGGTTTCAACGAGTTGATATTATCATGGTGTTTACATGTTCTTAAAAGATTATATAATTTTTGTGCTTCCAAGTTTTTATTTCCTGTTATGTACCTTGTTTTATAATAATGCATTAATTCAGTGTGTATCCATTTGAGAAATATATTTACACTTTATGATGTGTGTGCTTTGTATATCATTTTTAGTGATTTACTTTTGGTGTCAATTATGTGGTTGATGTAGATGGATGTGATGTACCCTATGAAGGGTTGATATTCATTTTGGGATGTTTTCAAGACACAAGACTAGGTATTGAGGGAATAGTTCCATGGTTTCTAGGGTGTATGTAATGAGACAGGATATGGGAACTCTTTTTTAATGACTAAGTGTGATTAATATATAATTTCTGGACTTTTAATTAAAAGTATTGGGTTAGTATTCTTGATTATGAATTCCCTTGAGTGAGTGGGGATGGGTAAATGTTATTGACATAAACATCCTTGAGCACACAGTGATGGGCCAGTGTTCTGGACTGGGACCTCCATTGTGGGAATGGGAATGAGTCTTTATAATCGATGTGACATATCTCGAGTTAATTTGGATGTTCTAATGTTATTTATGTAACCTACCTTGATTTCATGGGAAAGGGTTAGTGTGCTTGATGTGACCTCTATTGAGTCTGTGGGGATGGGTAGTTGTAATTTATATGACCTCCCTTGAGTGTGTACAGATATGTATTTTAGATTTATTGTGATCTATCTGGAGTGTGTGTGGATGGGTAAGTGTGCTTGAATATATTGTTAATTTAATGATAACGAATAGTCCATGTGTTTAATTTTCCATTGAGTTTCTGGAAGACCGTTCCTTCCAACCAAGAGTTGAATAATGTATTTTCTCATGTTTTGGTTTCATAGTTATCACAAGATAACTTGACTATTATGACTATATATTCATTTTGTGTCATGTTTCTAGGTGGATGTGTTTCATAGAAATAATTATACATATTTATATTCCTTTCATGAACATCCACTTTATCACAAAAACACTTAGTGTCATTCCAGCATTGTGGATTCTTACTTGGTCATGTTACTCACCCCTACATGCATACATGGCATGGGTTTTGATGTTTGTGGGTAAAACATCCTATTTTATCTCAAGACTAAGTCTACCTAAAAATAAAATACATAAATGTTACATCATTTTAGATTAGAATTACTTATATAACAAAATCATAAATAAACCTAGATAATAAAGGAATATTGTATAGATATATAAGATAAATAGAAATATTATTTCGTAAATGTTCATCCATGTCTTCGAAAATGTGAGTTTTTCATAGTATTTTCAATTTACACACAATAGTTGAAAACATTATTCGTAACATTGTGAAAATGGAAACATAATAAAGGGTGAGAATAGATACTCAGTTAAGGTAAAAATTGGTGACATTAATAAATGATCATATTTGAGCATAATGGTATGAGAACATGATCATAAAATATAAATGACTTACCCAATCAGTTAAGTATCATTAATCATGATTCATGGAATAAAAAATTATCATTAGAATAGAAAAAGTGATAAGAGTGTGTAATCATTAATAATCAATCATGATCCACAATATCATATCATAAACATAAAAATTTGGACCAATTATAAGCTTTTGAAAATTTAAATATGTATAAATAATAATTGCTTCACTTATTAAGTTATTGAAATAAAAATAGGTTGTAGGAAATATCATACAAAACATGAACATAAACCTACAAAAAAGAACTTCTATCAAAAGGGGTTATTTTATCATTTAGAGGTGGTTAAAACCCCCTCTAATGGCTTCAGCTGAGGTTACTTGAAACCACCACTAAGGTGGCTGAAATGGGTGGTTTAGGGTGGTTTTCATAAACAACTAGTATATATTGGTTCACATTAGAGGCGATTTCATTATAAGGTGTTTAAACCCCTTCTATTGTCTCCATAAATTCATAGGAAACACGAACATTAGAAGGGGTTTAAACCCCTTGTAAATAATGTATCAGATTCAGGATGGTTCTAAGCCACCATTATTCAATTTTAAGGTGCAACATTTGAAGCGGCTTTTAAACCGTCCCTAATCAATAAATTATTTATATGTAGTTTGAAAACGCCCCTAAAGATGAATCAATAATTTTTAAATTATTTTAAAATATCCACCATGCCCAGCTCCATTCCCCTACCCCCACATGCCCTCTAGTTTCTTATGTGCCCCTCTGGTTCGCCCGGGCATGCACCCCTCTGGTTCCTGAAGGTGCACTCCCAGGCCCCTCCCAACCCTACTCTGGTTCCCCTATGTGCCTAAGCCCCTCCCAACCCCTCTGGAAGCCCCTCCCTACCCCTTTGAATCCCTAGTATGCGTGCCTCAGTATACTCACACCCTCTGGTTCCCCTTGTGTTTGACCACAATCCCCATTTGGTTGCCTAGGATCCACCATCGGTTCCTCCCCCACATCCCCAATGGGGTTCCTCGTGTTCCTCAACCCCATAGCATATAAACCATTTTTTTTGTAAAATTTCTGGGAGGGATGAACTCGAACCCTCGACCACCATCCCGAGCGCAACAATGTCCATCGTTGAATGACTAGTAAACCATTATAATTTTTGATATTTAAGTACATATGAATATGTTTATATATACATTTGATCAAATATATTCTAATAAATAATATTTAGATAATATTTTTAAAATCATTTAAATATATAACCTACATATAAATTTATATAAACTATATGTTTATATGTATATAAACATATATCTACATA
The DNA here is from genome assembly GCA_963277665.1 of Viscum album. Classification (NCBI taxonomy): domain Eukaryota; kingdom Viridiplantae; phylum Streptophyta; class Magnoliopsida; order Santalales; family Viscaceae; genus Viscum; species Viscum album. Next base: position 2,121,348,551 of record OY728163.1, read on the forward strand.
TTTATAAATGTAGTAATATAAAATATTTATATACATGAATACATATTTATATATTATATACATGTTTATTCATATAATATATATAATTAATTATATTAACATATATAGATATATATTTATAAATAAATTTATATTTATGTGGGTCTGTTTATGTATTTAAATAATATTTATATATATAATATAATTATAATATATATTTATGTAAATTAATTATTTAATGAAATACATATTTATATATTAAATACATATTTATTTAATATATATATATATAAGTATTTACTTAATATATTTATATAAGGTATTTAAAAATAAATTTATATACTGTATTTCAATACATAAATATAATATTATTAACATTAATATATATATATATATATAATTATATAAAAAATATATTATTATATACGATAATATATAATTAATATTATATGAAATACAATTTATACAGAATATTTATACAATGTTATATGAAATAAAATAGAACATTATGTATAATAGATATGTATATTATTTATAATCATAATTATATGTAATACAATTTAAGAAATATAAACTTAATATTATATGAAACATCATTTTATATTATATATAATTAATATTAACTAAAATTCAATTTATAAAAATATTCATACAATATATTTAAACGTATATATTTATTATTATGTACAATAATAAATATATTAAAATAGATATAATTTATGATATTTTTCAAGTTAATATATATTTATTGGTATAAATTCTATTTCATATAATATTAATTAAATATAATATAAAAACATAAACATATTATTTAAAAATGTATTTGTTATTAAATTAATATATAGTATAATAACCACAAGATTGTGATTTAATATCTTATAATTTTTAAATAAATTATATTTAACTATGTATTTATATAATATGATGATGATTTTATATTATAAATAATTAATATTATAAGAAATAAAATTAATATAAATAAATATATAATAATGTACATAATATTATACATTATTTTTTTGTAAACATATAAATACAATTAAATAGAATCATATAGGTATTTTATATAATATGTACATATAATTTATTTAAATATTTATATATTATGTTTTAATTATATATAATTATATACATATATAGGAATATATAATATAGAAGTACTGTTTTTTTTAATAATAGTTGGGGTTCACAAACCCCCCTAATTTAATGACATTAGAGTGGTAATTTTGACCCCTATAAATTAAATACATTAGAGGTGGTCTTCAAACCCCACTACTTTAAGAAATTTGAGGTTGTTTTCAACCCCCTCTAATTTAATATATTAGAGGGTGTTTTCAACCACCCTAAAATCGAACTAGATATTAAAAAACATTGCTAAAATTTTTATAGGGGGTCTAAAATGCCATATATTTTAAGAAATTAAGGGGATCCATACCCCCCTCAAAATTTAATGATTGTCAAGGGTTTTTTATAATCCCACTCTAATTTTTATAGAAAAAATATTTAGAGGGGTTCATAACCCCTTATAAATTCGACAATAAGTGGGGGTGGTGCAGAACCCTCTATAGTTAGACTTTAAATGAATTTTGTGGGGGTTTTGTAGAACCCCCTATAAGTAGACCCCTCTAATTTACTATTTTTTGTAGTGTAAGAATGTGAAAACATGAACATAACTTTTTAAAACCAAACCCCGTTTAACATATATGTAAATCATGATTCACGAAATAATACTTGGAAGTTCGTAACAGAAAATCATAAAGTAATAATGATCCATGAAATTATAGAATTGGCATAAAACATCTAATTGTGTCAAGCACATAAGCATAGATAATAATTTCTACATTATCCAAGGAATATTTTAAAAACCATCATAGTGGAAAAATTATATTACAAAACCAAGTTTACATGCCATTACAACACTCTAATATTAAACCTGATTTACTTTCCAATCAATTAATGTCTTTCAGATGAGATATAATTTTTTTTCAATGAATTGGAGGGAGATATAGATCACACCCATCACATAATTAATACAATACATATGTGTTCCACAAAAACATAAATAATTTGTCATAACATAACCCAAGGAATACAATGGGGTTCATAAACATTATTCCATCATAACATAATCCATGTTAAACAAATGGGTTTCATAAACTGAATTATATTATAAACATAATCATCTATAATAATAATAATATCAATATTATTCTTTAATAATATCTTTTTGTAAAATAATTTTGTTAAAACACTTTAAATAAATTCTTGAGTAAAATATCCATTCTTCTTAGAAATTGATTCCTTGTATTTAAACACCACCCAATTTTAAAAGAATATATTTTATTTGAAAGAATATCTGAAAAAATTAAAGATAATATTCATGGAATTAAGTCATTATGAAATCATAAAAATACATTTATTCCATATAAGTTAAAAACATTCTTCTCGTACATGGGTCAGAATAGTCAAAATGTACCGCATATGGGGAATGAAAGAAATATTCATTTCAATCCTAGTATTAAATGTAAAAAATGGATAAAAATGACATTCAACATTTATAGGTTAATACTAAAAATTTTCTGAAAATATTTTTAGAAAACATGGACATGGATTATAAATATACCCTAGTAAATAATTGTGTATAATAAATCTCAGATAATAAGGTTATTGTGAAATTATTTTTTACCAATTTATAATCAGTCGAGTCTCATGAATCATAAATAAAATTAAACTATAATCATATTTTAACCATCATAATAAGTATCATAAAAAATCATTTTTTGCATAAATACCATTCCATGTAAATATGTGGTGTAAAAGGCATATGTCCCACAGAAATAAAAGTGAGACCGAATAATCCCTTACCTTAGGTCCAATAACAATTTTATTTATCCTAACATCCTATATAATGTTTTGAAGAATTTAATTTACTTACTAAAGAATCATACTAATTATATATTTTCATATAATTATCCATTTTTTAATAATAATTCATAATTACTTGTTATTTGGGTTTTAACTCCTTCATTTTTGTAATCATTTTTTCTCAAATGAGACCCATTTCTCCTTATTAAGACATATTTATATCATTAAAAATGATAATAACATAATATGTATCATATTTATTATATATATATATATATAATCATGTTCTAATGGATATCATGTATAATGGATCACATCGCATCGTGGAGATAGTAGGATGTATGTATGGACGAGCGATGTTATGATTCCTATAATTGTGAAATGGTATGGAATTTGATGGTATATAATTTCTTCCAGAATAGATATAATATTATCATCACATTTATTAATTATTTATATCATTATACCCATCCAATTATGGTGGTGGTGAGAAAGTATTACACCAAGACTTGGAGATAGAAAGACATACGTACACACGTGTGATTATTTTGTTTTTCGTAAGTTGGATATAAGGTGGAATAAGGTTCATACATGACCATAATAACATCTACATATATAGGTGATGTGAAATTTATTACTTAATTATAGAGTAAAATGAAGAAGTAGTAAAATAAGAAATGATCTTAAGAGAGTTAGTAAAATAGATTACTTAATCTTCAACGAGCTCCCCCAAGATATCCTCTTAAAGGCACTAAGGATGGAATTTTTAGAAGACCAGAACCTCTAGATTGTGAATAATGATGTTTAGAACTTAAATGGGTAGGGATAGGGTAACATGAAGGCTCAATTTTTAGTGAATAAGTGTGGGAGGAGGTTCCCTTTTATAATTTAGGCGAGGGGTACTTTTGGAATCTCCAAAAATATTAAATTATAATAAACACTTTCTCAAATTGAATACAACCAAAATGTAATTTATTAGGATATATAAAGAGATATGGTTGTATTATCCTCGGAAAATATATTTCTGATAATTTTTTCTATCAATTAATTCTTTATCAATTCAATTAAGCCGTAGTTATTCTTTTTTAATTTAAACTATGATAATAAATTATTCAATATTAAAATAGCGTTTTTTACTTATTTGATGTCAATTAGGCCATAAATGAATATTTTATAACGTTGTAGACTATATAATAAAAATTATATTTATAAAAATGTTTTTGGATTATAAATAAATTTATATCACATAATTTTGATAACCACTAATAGTGTTGATTTTGACATTATTCAATTTATTTTGTTGTAAAAAATATCAAGATAAGATTTTATCCCCATAATAATTATTTTATTATATCCCAAAGGGGTCAAGATCATATCTTATATTTATTGGATATATTAATTATCCAAGATAATTTTTATTTTATTATTTTTTATAACATTAATTTGGTATTTCCATTAATTATCTAATTACTACATCTGTAATGTATATTTAATAAATATAATTATTTGTTGAATAAAAATTAAAACTAAAATACCATAATGAATATAATTATTATATATTTTAGATGAATATTTTATATGAATATATATTTTGGAAAGTATTATATTAAAATGATATATTGATTAAAACATGAATGTGAAAACATTAACATCACTTTAATAGAAATATTATATGTGTCATAATCATTAAAATATGGATCCAAACTGTCAATAAATAGAAAATTTTATGATTATAGTCGATATATAAAAAACCTATAATATTCATTCATGTTTTATTGTATTTTATTGTTAATTATCATTTTTATAATGTTTTTATTGAATTAACATCAATTAAATAATTTTTCAATCATTAATGTATATGTTATGAAGGTAAATATTTATTTCCTAAATAATTACAAATAAATTTCCATTATAAAGAAAAAAAATGAGATTTAAAATTAGTATTTATCGTCAAATTTATCTTAAATATATAATTTAATGAAAAATGATATAGGTAAAAAGCATTTAGTAATAAATATTTAATTTTTCATTAAATAAAATAATTTAAATGTCTTAATCTCATCCATGTGTCTTCCAAATGATACCATTTCTACCCAATGATAATTTATTTAGAAAAACTCATCCAACGATATTAGAGATGTGTTAATGTAATTTTATAATATTATTTTACCCTTAATTACATAATTTACCTTTTTATTGTATTAACAAAAATTATAGAAGTTAGTATTCATATTGCAAAAAAATAAAATACATCTATTAAATTAATTTGGACCCAATAATTTAAAATATGGAATCTATTTAAAAAAATTAATAACACAGAATTGGTAGTAATTAATTTAAAATAAATCACATTGTTGTAAAAATGGGGTTTTAAAAGTTAAAACCTCACAAAATATTGAAATAGTTTTACATCAAAATTCATGATAAAATGAATTTGAAAGTCCAACATTATATTAAAAGTTAAAAATATATTCTTTTTTTATAAAAGTTGAAACGCAGAGGCCTCTTCATTTAATTAATAAAATTAGTCTAGGAGAGGAACAAGGCAGTATGAAAATACACAGAAAACATTAGGAAAATTAACCTGTTTTAGAGCGTTTACTCATGTTGTGGTAAGGAAGTCACCCAACGTTGCTGCGGGAGTGGCGACCCCTCCTTCCAGACTCTGCATACATCCATTCACCACCTTTATCATCTGAACTTGCATTCGTAAAATTGGAAGTAGTTGCAGTGAGGGTTGACTCAACATCACAAAAATTGATAGATAGAAACTCAAATGAATTTGATACATTGATATTACTTATTACTTTCTTAGGAGTTATTGTGATATCATGCGTGGGCTTCAGACCATCCTTCTACAAATATTTTCCAATCCCCTCCATATCCTTCCTATTAGTTCTATGTGCACCCTCTTCTATGCTTATGGTAACCAAAGTACCTTCATTAGCCAGCGCGTCAATGCGAACACCCGAAACCTGTAGTGGAGAGTGTTCCAAAACTGCCAAATTATTTCCTTGCACTCTACTGATATCACCATTTATAACATGACCTTTGGTCTTAAACTTATCCGAAGATGCATCAAGAATTTGTAACTTACCTTTCCTTGATTTAAGGGCATTCCACTCATGCCTAACCCTATCATCTGCAACCTCTTGTGTTGAGCGCTCCCTTTCTACTTGACTATATTCTGAGTCGTATCCATTTATTTCACCATCCATTCCTCTGACCAGAGCATCCTTAAAAGAGATGCTTACCTTATTTTGATTACTTCCTTTAGTGTTATCAGCCCAGCTTGTTCCATCCACTTATGGAGTGGAAACAACCCTTGGTAAAGGATCCTCAACATCAATCCTTCGGCCCACGTCAGCAGTTTGTACAACCTTCATCTGTTCAGTATGACAATTAAAAAATAATGTGAGAAACATAATGGTTACCCAATGTCACTCATTACTATATTTCCACAAAGGAGAAAGGATGTAGAATGTGAAAACATAGATGAGAAAGAGAAATAAAACCATGATGTCCTCATGTATAGTGATAAGAAACAAGGTTAGGAGAATGTTAACAGTCAGAAAGCTATAAATCTGAAGTTATTTAAGGAGCCATTTGATTCATCATAAATCAAAGTACTAGCATAAAATTATCTATTTTAAGATCCTTTCCATAGAGTTTAATAACGAGAAAAAAATATTTACTTGATTATATACAATCTCATACTTTCCTTGTGCATTGATGAATTTCCACATTATCTCTTATTTGAAGAAATGATGTTAAACATTTCATTCCTGAAGCAGTAGAAGATCATGATGTCCACAAATATAATGATAGTTCATTCTATCTATATTTATAACAAAATAAGGATATCGAAATTTATCAAATATTCATAAGACCACATGTAGTGCGTTAATACATTAATCTAACAAACTTCATTCAAGGCAGAAATTATACTTTATATAAATGGAAACCAATACAATCCTTCTGATAGTTTAAAATCCAAAACATTAGAAAGCGCTGAACTAAAATGGTATAAAATTTATCTCCCATATATCATAAAAAATATCTTCTTGGTCACATTAGAAACATGGTAACACCTTTATGATGTATTCTATTGATAATAACCTAAATTACCATATATCCATATTGAAACATGTATGTTTTATTATTCTTAATTCTAGATAGCTAAAAACTTCATCCATGATAACATAAACCACATATCCATAATCAGATTTTAGGAAATCCTTACCATCCAATTTATATATTCATAACCAACATATAATTATACAATCATCATGCTCATTTTAAGGGTTATCCTTACCTTAGTCATGTCTTTTTCGACATATTACCCCAATAAAATTTCCGGGTTTCCAGTACCATTTAGCATATACATTAAAATACCCAAGGAGAAATAACAGTGTAAAAATACATAGAGGTTTATTTATTCCATAATACCATAAAATTACTTATATAACATTATTCCTGATAAACATGAAATCATTCAACTGTATTCTTAGAGCATTGACCAAGCTTCATCATTTATTTATTTAAACTTATTTCATATCATAAATTGTTTTTAGTATCTTAATTATCTAAAAAATAAATACTACCCATATGACTATGGTGATTCTCTTCCTGATATTTTTCAATAGGGCATCATTTTTCATAATACCCATACATTCCACATTTAAATCATTTAACCATTATTGATGTATTATCAATAGAATTATCCTTGTTCTTTGGGTTAACTAAACCTTATCCATTTAAATTATTGGCTTTGTGACCTTCATTTACACACCAAAAATATCTTACACTTCCTTTGAAACATTATCATTCATTCCTCTTCCAACATGATTTACCTGAGGTAAATTTAACATTATTTCATCAATGATCATCATGAAACTCCATCATTCTCTTATTAAGTGGGTCATGAAACACAAAAAACCTGAGATTATTGATCATATTATGATATAGATGATTAGGAATAATTTCTATTTTTCTACTTAAAACTCCCAATTAATTTTTTTCTCATGTGGAATATCATTTGATTGTTCATAATATTCTCTATTAACATGAATCCTACTATTTCTAGTCATTTTTTGAGACCAAAAAAATGTTTGAGAAAAAGGTATCATACAACAAAAACCACATAATCAATGGAAAGTACATTCAATATATAAAAACAAAATTTTTATCCTATGTTATCCCTAATCCGTACAAAAAATCTTGGATTATAACATATAATTAGACTTATCCTTAGGATATCCCTAGAAAAATCATAGAACTATATCAATGGATCTCATTAATGTTTATCATCCTATTGGCCTATGGTTAAATAAAACATTACTCTGATATGAATAGTTGATATCCAATCATAACGTACATGAAAATTACATTATTTTTTCTAAATACATAACACATGACATAAAAAAACCCAAAGACCATATTAGTTTAGTGTGTTCAGAAAATGGAAACACATTCTGCTAACTTGGTGAATGATATTCAACATATCCTATAAAGATCTCCTACTTTAGTTTTCTTATCTAAAACCTTTCTTTATATCCTGGGAAAAAGAAACCATATGAAAATCCTGAGTTCAAATGCGCAGTAAGGACATGCATGGAAAATATCATATAAAAAATAAACAATATAATGTAAAAACATAAACATAACATTTTTAAAAGAATTCAACATTTAACATATATAAAAATATTGATTCATGAAATAAACCTTGTTAGTTCATAACACATAAATCATAAATGACTCATGATCCATGAGAAAATATAATTGGCATAAAACAAGGAATTTTAACAAACATATAAACATTGATAATCATTTCTATAGTTTCCATAGCTCATTCCCAAGACTATCATGGTGGACAATGTTCATTACTGAACCAAATTTACATGATGATATAGCCCCATATTATTGTACCTCATTTACTTTTAATTCTAGTCATGTTTATATCATGAGATATAAATATTTACCCAATGCATTGGACGGATATATAGTTCCCACCCATCTCATAATGAAAACCACACATATGTGGGCACCAAAAACCTAAATCATTTTTCATAAAATAACTCAAGGAATGAACATGATTTCATAAACATAATTAAATCATAACATAATCCATGCAAAAAAATGGATTTCATAAATATTATTCTGTTATAAACATTATCAACTATAATAATAATAGGCAGATTATACATTAAAAATATCATTATGGAAAATAATTTAGATAAAACACTTTAAATTAAATCATGGGGAAAATATACATTCTTCTTAAAAACGTTTTATTTTCTTAAAATAGTACATAATTTTACAAGAAGAAAATTTATATTAAAATAGAATTTAATTTTTTGAGAATATTCATGGAATTATGTAATTATGAAAGGATTAATGTACATTCATTCCATATAAGATTAAAAAACATTCTTCTCTATGTTTTTTCCCAAACAGTAAAAAATACCTTTTAATTGAGAATGAAATAATTTTTCCTTCCAAACCATAAAATAATTCTAAAAAATAGGTAATTTTTTTAAAAAAATCCATAGGTTACTACTAATAATTTTATGAAATAATTTTTTGAAAACATAGATATTGATGATAAATATACCCCAATAAATAATTATGTATTATAAATCTCAGATAATATTGATATTATGAAATTATTTAATACTAATTTGTAATCAGTCAAATCATATACCTCATAAAAGTTACAGAATTATATTCCTATAATAAAAATTATAATAGGAATCACAAAGAAATTACTAGGTATTATAAACCCCACTCAAAAGAAACTGGTGGTGTATAAGGCATATGTCCCATATAAAGAAAAGTGAGAAACAATAACCCCATACCTTAGGTTAGATATCCTTTATATGTATCAGAACCTCTAATATAATGAATTAAATATTTTCATTTACTTATTCTAGAATAATAGTCATCATATATGATAATATCATCATCCATTTGTCAATATCATTTCATTATTACTCATTATTCAGGTATTACCTAATTCATTATCTTATGCATGTTTTTATAAATATGCTCTGATTTTACTAATTATGTCATTTTTATATAATTTAAAACTATTTTTGACATAATATATATCATATTTATTCATTGTATAAATTTATATAACCATGTTTTAATTTATGTTGCGGAGAATGAATCACATCACATTGGGGAGACGGTAGGTCGTAAGTATGCAAGAGTGATGATATCATTCCCGGAATAGAAGTGAATGGTATATAATTTATTCCAAAATCTATATTAGGTTATAATAATCACATGTAGTTATTATTTCCATCATTATACAAATCCATGTAAGGTGGTGTGGAAAACATATTACACCACAGCATGGATATGGTAAGTCGTACATACACAGACTTGGTGATTTTGTTTTTTGTAGGATAGATAAATGGTTGAATAAGGTTGTTCCATGACCATAAATAAAATATCAGTTATAGGTGACCATGTAATTATTACATAACAATGGAAACAAAGAAAGGAATTGGAAGTAGAAGAAGAACTTCTCTTTAGACATTCGGTAAATGAGATTTCCTCTTCTTTGACGAGCTCCCTGTAAATTCCACTTAAAGACACTAAGGTTGGTATTTTGAGAAGACCAGCACATATTGAATGTGACTAAGAAAGATGATAAGGTAAATGGTCTAGTTATGGATGAACTTGAAGGATCAAATTGTAGTTAAGAAGTGAGGATGGAGGTGGTATTTTATAATTGGGGTTAGGGGGATTTTGGAATCTCCAAAAATATTAAATTATAATAACATATATATAAATCCAAATACCAATGTCATTTATTAGAATATATAATGAGATATGGTTGTAATATCATCAACACATAATTTTAGATATGTTTTTACGTAAATTTTCACATATCATTTCAATTAAACCTCATTTATTCTATTTCAATTTTAACTAAGGGATCACATTATTCAATATTAAAATAGTTTTATTTCTAATTATTTGATGTAAATTAGACAATAAATGAAAACTTAAGAGCATTTTAGATTATATAATAATTAATATATATTTCTAAATTTATTTATTATTTTTAAATTATTTATTATTGTATAATTTTGAGAAATAATCAAAAGTGTCAATTTTGACACTATTCAATTTATTGATTTTAAAAAATATCAAGATAAGTTGTTATACTATAAAAAATATTTTACAATATCCCTATGGGGTCATGGTAATCTATAAAATTTATTGGATATATTATTTATTAAAAATTCTATTTATTTTAAAAAATTTAATAACATTAATATTTTTTTCCTATTAACAATATAATTACTATATCTATATTGAAAAATTATTTCATATATTTATTTATAGAAAAAAAAATATCGTAATTAATATAATTCTTCTAGATTTGTGATTAAATATTTTTTTCTAGTATATATTATAGAGAATCCTATATTTAAAATGTTATATTTATGGAAATGTGAATCTCACAAGTTCAACATCATTATAAATAACATATTATAAGTGTCATAATCTTTTAAATATGGATTTAAATTGCAAATAAGTTGACCCTTGGATTATAATGTTCGCAAAATACTTAAACAATATGAATTTTTCATGTGTCATTGTCTTTTATGTATTATTATAAATTTAATTTAAATAATTTAATTGATTTATCATCAATTAAATAATTTATGCATTATTAATGTATACGAATTTAAGGTAAATATTTATTTCCTAAAAATTACAAATAAATTACCATTATAAAGAAACAAAATTTTAATTTTAAATTTTTATTCAATTTAGAATTTATCTTTACTATAACCTTATATCAAAAATGATATAGTTATAAATGTTTTATTAAGACATATTTAACATTTCTTTAAATAAAATATATTAAATGACTAAATCTCACCAAAGTGGCATATAAAGGATACCAATTCAAACCAAGGGTTATTTAGGTCTAAACACACTCATCCAAATTCATTTGGACAAGGGATAAGGTAATTTCAAAATATTTTTCTATCCTTAGTTAGCTAATTTATCTTTTTATCATATCAATAAAAATTATTGAAGTTACTATTCATACTAACTATAAATAAAATAAATCTATTTACATAATTTAAAACCACGAATTCAAAATATAGAATCAATTTTTTTAAAATTTAAAAAATAGATGTTGTGGTAATTAATTTAAATTAAATCTTTCTATCGAAAAAATTGGGTTTTAAATGTAAAACATTATAAAAGATTGAAATGGGTTTTACATTAAAATTAAGAGTAATATTAATTCAAATGACCAATGTTATATTAAATGATAAAAATATATTTTCTTTATTCTAAAATAAAATTAGATAATATAATTTAACAACATAAATGTTTTCAATGAAAAAGATGGTTTCAATTAAAATTTAATATATTTCTACTATTCATCAAAACTTTAAGCATATCTAAAAAATATCAAAAATTGATCCCAAGAAATTTTTTATATCTATAATTTGATGAAAAAATCTATTTTACTAAATAAAATATTTAAATGTAAAAAAATGAGATTTATAATGGGTGCACCATTAAAAGGATGCAAAACTTCGTTTCTTGGAAAACAACTCTTTTATTTGTAAAATTTAATTTTTTCTGCTTTCATTTTTATAAAAAATATAAGATAAATTTTAAACGTTATATTTAATATATTAAATATATATTATATTAATAAAATCTATCAAGAGTGATTTTACTGTTTTATAAACCCACTTATTTTCATTTAAATAGTTTTTTAGATGAAACTTATACAATTTCCACCCTCCACTATAAAGACATGGTTATAAGGTAATGTAATAATATTTAGTTTATATCTTAAACAATGTCTTTTGTGAAATTAATTATAGAAAAAATAAATTGAAATTTTTTATAATGTAGGCCAAGCATAGTGTTGTGTATATCAAAAACTAGGTCGGTGTTGCGTACAGCGCAAGAATAACTTGGTGTTGTGTATAACAGAAGACATCAAAAAAATATGAAAAATAGACCTCCGAAAAATATCAAGGTGTTACAAGAAAATACACAAAAACATATGAGGAAAATAAATAAATGTAATGTTTTTCCAATTTTTATGGCGGAAGTGAATAATGATAATTAAGAAACAGTATTCTTCCCCTCTTTAGTTGGGAATTTATAATTTTATTTTGTTAGTATAAACACTATGAAAATATTATTTTTTATTATTTTGTGAAATTTCATTTGATTATCTCCCTTAAATTTATTATTTATTATTAAAATAATAATTAATTTTCTATTATTACATGTATGGACACAAGTTTACAGTGATTTTATTTGGTATAAGATATGATCTTATTTATGGAATGAATGGTGAACTATATTTTTGAATGGTTACAAGGTTAACCATTTATGAAATGGTTTAAGTTAAATTTAATATGTTTTTTAGAGATTAAAGTATTATCTTGATATATTAGGATTTATGAATATTGGATAACCTTTGACAACCATTCTTGGTGACGATAACTATAGAAATATCAAATAAATTATCACCCTATTTGTGGTTCTCATGATCAATTAGTGCTTCTGGAATGAAAGAATCACCATTGATTCATAGAGTAAGAGATGATATAAATATTGATAAAGGAACAACCATGGGGTGAGGTAGATTATATGTAATTGAATGTCATAAAGTAAATTTATCATATAGTGTTAATTATTCAAATTTAGGATAAGGGTGTTAAAATAAAATGTTGTCTCGTTATAATCATTTTTTATGATATCAATTATCCATTTGAAGCCTATTTGGGTTATGTATTTTTTTATTAACATGCATAAAATGATGTTCTCTATCACTCTCGATTATAACATGTTATTTATATTTCTCATCCATGTCCCTGTTTTAACATTCTACATATGTTATCTTATATGGAAACCTAGTTGTGAGTATCTTTGGTTAACTGATTTATTTGCAAGTATCCATTTTTAAAAGATGTTTTAGTATACAATTTTATGATGTGAGTTTTTATGAAATAAAGGTTCTTGTATTAAATGACTGATAACCCTGATGAATTTTTTTGGTCATAGTAGAATCTCTATAGGGGGTGAATTGATTTCCTACTTAAAATTTCTGTTAAAAACTATATTATAAACATCCCCCAAGTTTTTTAATCGCCCAATTAATTAAGGAATTAGAGATGTAAATGTCTTGTTGGCCAACAAGTTTCTCAAATGGTGATTGGGCCTTAGTTGAATTAGTGTGAAAAAATTCTTCAAAATTTGAAACAAGTATACTGAATTAAACATATACACACACTAAACAAAAATAAATATCAAAGTGAATGAAAAATAGTTTAATGCATTAGCAATTATAATTATAAAAAATAGATAAAACAGAGTATAAACAAATATAGTGCATAGAAAAGTTAATTCAGAGGTCCAGTCTCAAGCTGAATCTTAATCAACTCCACTTGGTGATCACCTACCACCAAACTGCTTATATTAACAATAAACATGATACACATCATGTATCTGTCTTTACAACAATTTCTACAAACTTTCCAGGGTTCATAAACTCTACCATAGTTCTTTATGGGAATGATAAACAACACAGACCACACACAATCTCTTCCACAATTATATGATGGAAAACAAGGTGTAAGAGAAGTTTGATGTGATTATTTTTGTATCCTCTAGTTCAAGAACATGAGACAGTGTGTATGAAACAAACACACACTTCTTAGAAACATAAAATAGAAGAATGAAATAGAGAAAATATGATGAGATTGAGTTTATAAGTCTCTATGTGTTTACTGTTGTGCTCCTGGCTCCATGGATTAATGAATTGGATGTTCGAGTCTTTCTATCAAAGTTGTCTCCAAAACAGAGTGTCACAAATCTAGGTTCTAGCTTTTAATGACTGAGAATTATGCTTCTTGTGTTGATCGAGAGTTGATGAAGCACAAAAGTAAAAGGTGAGTTTTTCTCAAATGATCTTCGTGATGCTTGTGGTATGATAGTGAAAGTGCTAGATGGTTCGTCTTTGATCTAGCGAGTAAGTTTCTTCATATGATCATATGTGATTCTCATCCTTATCATCATCCACACTTCTTCTTTGGTCCCCTCTTTTATACTAGAGGACCGACAATAGTAATGATTACATCACTTGCAATCTTTCTCGTACCTCGTATTGTACAGAGATACAGTCTCTCGATATGTCTACAATCATCATTAATTAATTTCAGAAGCATTAAAGTGATCAAATATGACTGTTAGAATAATATTAAGAATTTGAAAAAGTATGGAGTAAAAGAGTATGGTAGACTGGTAACGGTAACCTTCACAATGGTAGGCTTCAATAGTAAGTGCACATCGGCAACATTCATAAGTAACCTTCCCAATGTTAACCTTCCATCAATAACTCTCCATTCGTAACCTTCCATTGGTAACCTTCCATCAAAAACTCCCCATCAGTAACCTTCCATTGGTAACCTTCGATCGATAAGTCTCCAGCGGTAACCTTTCATTGGTAATCTCCCATCAGTAACTATCCATCAATAACCATCATAACAATAGCCTTGCAATTGTGACTCTGCATCTGTGACCTTGCATCAGTGTCCTTTGTGTCAGTCCCTTTGCATCGGTAACCTTTGCATCAGTTATTTTTACATCGGTGACCATTGCATCAGTGACCTTTGCATCAGTGACATTTGCATCGGTGACCTTTGCATCAGTGACCATTTCATCGGCGACCTTGTCATCAGTGACCTTTGCATCAGTGACCTTTGAATCGGTGACCTTGGTAAATGTGGCCTTTACATCAGTGACCATTTTACTTAGTGAAATTTCTCACCATGAGCTTTAAACAAAAGAGAAGTGAGATTAAACGCACATAGTTATCACTTTGACATAAACATGATTTTCACATAAATTATTTACATGTAAGATAAACATAATTATCCCATAAATAAATTATGTTTTGGGATTATCAAAATAACTGAGTCCAACAATGTCCCCCTTTTTGATAATCACAAATTATGTCAGTATTTTTCGAATTAGGGTTATGCACATTTGCTAATATTTTTAGATGTGTGTATAAGAACAGTTGAACCATATTAATTATGAAAAAATATAGATAATATATATATATAAGTAGTTTGGTCAACATAAAAAAATGTCTCCTCCTTTATGTTTAGGCAGCTTAAAACTTAAACCTGACTTGTTTCTCCCCCATTGTGGTTAACAAAAAGAATGTAAAACAAGAAGAGACAGAATAAGATTTTCTATTAATGAATAAATAGTAAAATATAAAAAATGTACAATGATCCCTATCAACTAAGACAACCCATATTCAATCCACATCAGAGATGTCCAAGGAAGCTTTTTCTTTGGAATTCGAGGAAGCAAATTCCAAAGATGGAGGGATAGGCTTAGGGATGGAAGTAACTAAGGTAAGAGGAGCTGCAATATAAGCATCAGTAGACATGTATTGAGTGGATATCTAAGGAATGGTGGGGCTCCATCTTCTGATGGCCTATGTAAGAGTCATCATAAGAGAAGCACATGAAGATCCTGAGGCACCTGAGGTAGAAGGAAAGGCTAGAGGAACAAGGATGGGAGTGCAGTTCACATGGGGGAAGGGAAAAAGATGATTTTAGAAATCTAAAATAATACTTCTTCCTCTCTCCATGGATGAAATAAAATCATCCGTATTCACTTATATATATCTTCAAGGAAGGAGTCAACTTTATAAGCATGCATACCCAATCTTTAAGGGCCTGAGTTACTGGTGGAAACCTCAAGTCATCCAATATAAGGTTGAAGTGACCATCCATATGATGCTTAGTTTATACCATTTTGTATTAGAAATGAACTTGTTCTTTGATGTCCTTCAGATCTTGAGAAGCTTCCCATAAATATTTTCCCACAAGATTATGAATTTCTCTTATAGTGGAAATAAATTGAGTTATAGACTGAGGATATGAGGTATTGGTACAAGAGAACTTATCAACGTTTTCTTTAACAACTGTTCATAAGGATTCTAGATCAACATGAGGAGAGGCTGGAGATGAACTAGATGCACACAGTGGTGCCATTGGGAAATCCATTGTCTCTTTAAAATATTTAGTCAGCCCACTGACCAGTCTCTTTACATCATCGTCTTCTCCAATCACATGTGTCTTTATGGATTCCTTAATGTCCCCAAACACAGTGACCGTTTGTAGAACCACACTTTTAACATATCCATATTCATTGTCAACTTGAACACCTGAAACCATGTAAGAGTATAATACATGAATAGACTGATTCATAAATTCTATCGAATCTGCCAAAGTTATCATCTGATTTTGATAGTCCTTTACCTCCTTTAGTAGGATAAAGTGAGGCGGAAACTAGCCTTTCTACTACATACATGACAACTTATTGATTGTGAGTCATAACACTATCCAACCAAACAAATATTTAATCAAAGTGGCTCTTTAGATATGATTTAATTGATTCCAAATCATTTTTCATCACATATTCACAAGGAAAAAGAACCACTAGCTGTACAATAGTGGTTTCTGAAACAATAAGAATTGGACGACTTTGGATAGGCTGATCATCATCAGAGTATCCATAATCTAATACTAGGACCACAAATACAGGGTCTTATGACCAATCCTCTATTCCAAGAGCTACAAAAACTGAACCTATGGAAACAGGATACTCCCCCTCACTTGGAGCACTCTCTTGATCAACCATATCCATCTCTTCCATACCTCCTTGAGCAATTTCATCAACATGAAGGTCTATTGCCACTTCTTCTACTGAATCATCAACTAATTCCAAAGCAATTCTTGCTTCAACTGAATCATAAAACTATTCATCTACAATGTAAACATTTATTTATAACCTATCAAAGGACTAAGGGTCATACATTCTTTATCACTTTCAACAACAGTAGTCTCAAATTCAGCATGACTAGATTCAGTGTTCTCATGCCCATTTGAGGTCCCTATACTGTCTATTAAAACATTTCTTCCCCTTTTTACTTACTAGTATCTTCCTCATCACCGTCACCTAGAATAGTCTCCCTTATAAGAAATATCTCTGGTGGTATATGCTCATCAAATGATACAGTATTAGCACGAGTATTGGTTGGAAGGTCAAGATCATTCATGTCCTCTATAGGCGAGTCCTCCCTTTCTTGCACAACCACATCTTATCCTTCTTTATCCAAATATACAAGCTCTACTTCAACAAGATTTAGACCCCGATCTCTCTTATTGTTAGGCATAGTAGGATGAGTGACAGGGTTGAAGTCCTCATATACCTTAGCTATATCATGTACCCTTCTTCTTTGCCTGGGGTTCCAATTTATATTCATCAACTTTCAAATTACCTTTGTAATGCAGAAATTGTCCCTTATTACAACTGTTTCTTCCTTTTCTATACAAATTACGTTCACAATCTGTATCATAAATATCAATATATCATGAAATAATGCATTGGGTTTTGATTTAGGCTTTGTCATATCATCTAATTGAAACATTATCATCATATATAAATTTTTCTTATGTATATGATTCAACAGATTCAAAAGAAATACATCCTGAAATTTCAATGTAGAAAAGTCCCCTCTCCTAGGACTCAAGACATGCTGGACAAACATAATCCACATATTTTCTTCTCCTTCTATTTCTATAGAAATTACATTCCTTGGGATCCAACTCACTTTTAGTTCGGATAAGGCTTCTTCATAATAGAAGAACTCAATAGTGGGAGGCTCCACTACAGAGTAGTAATCATAAATCCTTTCATTGTTGTTTGCAATTAATTCAAACTAGCTTTGAGCTTCAAGTGACTTTAGCACTACTGATCTGCACATCAAAAACCATTCAGAACTAATCTATTTTTCACCTATGATTTCCCTCTTCGATAGATGAGGGTTGGTCAGATTTTTCACTACCTTGCATCCACTAATCGACTAAGCTCAAGGACTCTTTGGATTTGGATCATCCCTTTAATCACTGACCAACAGTATCAATACTTTTTCCATGATATATGAAGTGGTTCAAGGGTTTTGGAAGAGGTTTATGTTTTGATGTTTGGGAGAAAAGAGATTCGAGAAAGAATTCGAGGTAAATGTGTTATGATCTATTAATTTTATAATTAAGGGATCGAAAACAAATGAATTAAAAGAAATATGTAAAACATAAAATATCTCATCATCCAGAAGAAATAAAACACGAATATCGGGAAAACATCGACTATTGGTAAGATGCCAATGGCGAGGTTCTAACGATGCGGTCCCAACAGTGAGGTTTCAACGGTGAAGTCTCTATCAGTGAGGTTTTTAATTGTGAGGTTCAATGGTGAGGTTCCAACTATGAGTTCCAGTAGTGAGGTTCCAATGGTGAGGGCCAACGGTGAGGTTCTTACGTTGAGGTCTGACGGTGAGGTTCCAATGGTGATGTTTCTATCAGTGAGGTTCCTAACGGCGATGTCTAACGGTGAGGTTCCTACGGTGAGGTCCAAAAGTGAGATTCCAACGCTGAGGTTCCTAACGGTGAGGTCCAACAGTAAGGTTCCAATGGTGAGGTCTAAGGGTGAGGTTCTAATGGTGAGTTTTCTATCAGAGAGGTTCCTAATAGTGAGGTATAATGGTGAGGTTCCTAACTGTGAGGTTTCTAATGGAGAGGTTCAACTGTGAGGCTCTTAACAGTGAGGTCCAACTGTGAGGATCCTAATGGTGAGGTCCAACGGTGAGGTTCCAATGGGGAGGTTTCTAACAATTAACAGTTTATCATACCTATCTCTTGTTTGATGTTATTAAACCTCTCTAAATTCAAAGGCATTGTGAATATATCAGCCAATTAGTGTCTAATACTAATTAATTCAAGAGTGATATCACCTCTAGGATAATGATCTCTCAAGTAATGATGTCTCACATCCATGTGCTTTTTCCTAGAATGAGATACTAAATTTTTAGGGATGCTAATAACACTTGTATTATCACACAATATAGAGACATGTTTAAATTGATATCCATGGTCTAGTATAGTGTGTTTCATCCACAGAATTTGAGCACAAAAACTCCCAGCAACTATCTATTCAGCTTCGACAGTAGATAATGCAACATACTTTTGTTTCTCACAACACCATGATACTATTGACTTACCCAGAATGTGACAGGTTCTAGAGGTGTTATTTCCCTATAACTTTCTACCAATAAAGTCAACATCCTAATAACATATTAAATGAAATCATTGTCCTTTTGGGTAAAATAGTATTATGTTTGTAGTATAATTGATATATTTAAAAAACTTTTTAACAACAGTTAGATGACACTCTTTAGGATTGGATTAAAAGCAAGAACACATACATAAACTGGACATAATATAAGGTTTTCTAGTAGTAAGATAGAGAAGACTTCCAATCATACCATTATATTTGGATTGATCCACTGGATTACCCATTTCACCAGCTCCAAACTTACAGGTGGTACTCATAGGTGTATTACTAACTTTATTACAGTCAAAACCAAAATGTTTCAAAATATCCTTGGTATATTTACTCTGATTTAAAACAATAACATTTTTATTTGGAAAAATTTTAATTCCCAAGAAAAATTTAAATTCCCCCATTAAACTCATTTCAAATTCCTCTGGAATCATTTTAAAAAATTAGTACATAATGAATATTTAGAGTATCCAAAAATAATGTAATCTACATAAATATGTACTATTAAAACATCATTGGAAATAATATTAATAAAAATAGTGGGATCTAGTATTTCATTAGTAAAACCTTTTGAAATAAGAAAATAACATAGTCTATAATACCAAGCATTTTGATCTTGTTTTCATCCATATAAATTATTAGAATGCTTAAAAAATGATTTGAAAATGGGGATTTGTAAAATTAGGGGGTTGTTCCAAAAATACATATTCAACAATGTACCCATTTAAAAATACACTTTTGACATCCATTTTGTAATGATTGAAATTCAGATGAGCTGTATAAGCCAGTAGTATCCTAATGGATTCAAGTCTAGATACAAGTTAAAAAGTTTCCTCATAGTCTATTCCTTCCTCTTGACTATATACTTATGCAATTAGTCTAGCCTTATTTCTAACTATTTTTCTTGAATCATCAACTTTATTTCTAACCACCCATTTAGTTCCCATTGTCAACATGACTTTATGTCATTCTACTAATTCCCAAACTTTGTTTCCATCAAACTAATTTAATTATTCTTGAAGAACTATAACCCATAATTCATCATTTATTGTATCATGATTATTTTTAAGTTCATTTTTTTAATTAAAGGCTTTATGGTCAACCTGGTTACTCAGAGAAGATTTAGTTTGTGTTCCTTTATTTAAATCACCAACAACATCATATAATAAATGATTAATTAGAGTTATAATAACCCTATAAAGAGTTGAACTAGACTCATCATGAATCTCTATAGGTCCAGATTCACCATTAACAGATTCTGGAGAATTTCCAGAACTAGTTTTTTTTACTAAGTGCTCACTATTTTGTCATTAAAGTCCAGAATTGACATATCTTCCACAGGGATTTCAATAGAGGTTTTGGGTTCCTGTGGATCAGTCTCATCAAATATGACATGAACTGATTCATCTACAACTTTGTATTTTTTATTAAATATTCTATAATCATTTCTAGTGATTGATTAACCTTTGATAATTCATTCAACACTTTTGGAAGAAAAATTCTGAACATTGTCCTTAATTATAATGATGCATAAATTTCAACCCAAAACTCTAAAGTAATTAACCATAGGCTTCTTATTATTAGAGATCTCAAAAGTTATTTTCTTATGAACTGGTCTAATAAAAATTATTTTGATAATGTATCAATATGTATTAATAGGTTCAGCCAAAAAATAGATAGGTAGATTATACTCATTAACCATAGTATGGGAAATCTCTTGAAGTGTCCATTTTTTCTTTCTACAACGTCATTTTTTAGGGTGTTCTAAGAGCAGAGAAATTGTGAGTATAGCCATTATATGAGAAGAAGTATTAAAATTCATGATTTTCATACTCACAACCAGGATTACTTCTCAAGGTCTTAATTATATGTCCACTATTATTTTCTATATACCTAGAATATTAAATGAAGTAAGAAAATTATTCACTTTTGTGGGATAGAAAGTATACCCAATTATATATAAAAAAATTATCTAGAAGGACATAAACATTGTCCTTCCCATTTAAAAATGAAACTCTAGATGGTGCAAAAAAATCCATGTGAACCAACTCAAGCAGTTGAGAAGAAAAAACTTCTTTCTTTAGTTTGAAAGAAACATTTTGTTGTTTTCCCTTCTAACAAGGATTAAAAACATTGTTATGTGAATATTCCAATTTAGGTTAGTCTCTAACTAAAGCTTTCCAAGTTATTTTCCTAAGTGAGTGCACATTTAAATGTCCTAATCTTCTATTACATAACCAGGATTCCTTATGAAAAGAATTTAAAAATGAAACATTTTTCATGCTAAATAATTTAAATCAATAGAATCTACATTTTCATTTCTAATAGAAGTAATTATTATATAATATTAAAATTAAAAAAATTTCATGCATATTTTCAAATTTAACATTGAATCCATAATCACATAACTAAGAGATACTTAGTAAATTGTACTTTAACCATCCAACAAAAAGTACTTTTGAAATTATTACAGTATTAGGGTTACTAATTTTTCCTAAGCTGATAATCTTCCATTTTTCATTATCACCAAACGTAACATGTCCACCAAAAACATTAATTAGGTTATTGAAGCATGAGTAGTCACCTATCATGTGTCTTGAACATCCAATATCCAAGTACCATAGAGTTTTACCGGATCTCTTTAAAATGTTTTCCTGCAAAACACATTAAGTGTAGGGTAACTTTCATACCCATATTTTCAAAGGTCTAGAGAGGATAGCAAGTAAAACATTGGAAACCCGTACTTGTCCCATAGGTTTCCTATAATAAATAGATATGTTTTGGGACATGAACATTTTGATAGGTCATCTAGAGATTTTTTTTTCAAAATATGGTCCAGAACTTGAACTAGGAGTGAACTGTCCAGATTTGGAACAAATTTATTCTTAATAATTAGTCTATATCCTGGATGATATCATAGACCAGTTATGTATTTTAGGGAAATATGTTTTCCTAGTAAATTAGTCAAGTTATCTCTACCTGAAGTGGACTTCTCAGGAACTCCATTTAATTTTTCATTGGAAAATTTTAGTTCAGTATTTTATTTTAATAGGTGATCACATTTTTCTTTTTCAATATCTAGATCAGACTTATAAGTGGAATTTAAATCAAGTTGTCTTTTAAAAAATATATATTTATCCTTGAGTTCATTAAAGGTGTCCTCAATCATTCCATAGTATTCAAATTGTTCATCCTTAGTCATATTTTCATCATTGTTTGATTCACTTTCATTCCCAAAATAGTAAGCATTATGTAATGGAGAATTGAGTGTTACCTCAGATTTTTCTGTTATGAAACACATGTTTGCATGTTTGTTATTTTTAATATCAGAATTGTTAGATCCTCTTGAGCTATCTGCTGAGGAACTCCAAGTAGATTTTATAGACATTTTTATATCCCTTTCCCCTGCCTTCATACATATTCTTAAATTTTATCTTGGGGAAATTAGCTTTCACACGACCATTTTGTTTACACTCATAATAGACTATCTCATTTGTGTTATCATTCCATTTTCTATCCTTTTTATATTGTCCATTATTATCATACCTTAATTTATAGTTTGTCTTTCTAATGAACTTCTTTTTATGGTAGAACTTATTTAATCATCTAGCTTGATGAGCCATCTCATCATCACTGTCAGAGTTTGAGTCTTCACTGGTGGAAGTATCTACATGATATTGAACATTTTCATTATTCTGGTTCTTTGAGGTAGAAATCTTGAATGATACATACTTCTTTCTAGGTTCTTCATCTTCTTCTTGATTTACCTTAAGCTCTTCTTCATACAATATAAGATTTATAAAAAAAATTTTCACTAGAAAATTGATCATGTTACAGGATTCTTAGATAGAAATAGATGTCCATATCCATCTATCAGGTTAGCATCGAAGAAATATCATAATCTGATCCTTACTTTGAACTAGTTTTCCAAGAAGAATCATCGTATTCATTATTTTGTTGAACTTGAGATACATTTCAGATATATGTTCATCAAGATTCATATTACAATTATCAAATTTAATAGTATATGTATTTAATCTCATTTCATTAACATTGGTTGTTCCCTCATGATAAAAATCCAAAGTATCCAAAATTTCATATGCAGTTTTTCAAGAAGATATTCTATTGAATTCTCTATCACCTAGTGAACAGTAAAAAAGAATTCATTTCTTTACAGTTATTGTCATATGAAGCTTTAGTCGACTGATACCATTTTTCCCTATCGGTAACAGGTAATAAATGTTGATCTTCAATTGTGTCCCAGATTTCAAGTCCCATGCCCTCTAGATACATTTTAATTTTTAATTTCCACTGAGCATATTTATTTCCATTAATGAAATGTGGCATGTTAGTAGCATCACCCTCAACTCAGATATCCATTGTTAATTAGAATTGTAAAGAACTGAAAATTTAGATATGAAAAAAAATTTGAGATCATTAAGATACCACTAAAATAAAAGTTAATGAATTCGACGAATTCAACTATAGTTTCAGTATTAGTAATAAAAACCAATCAAAATCCTATAATACCAAATTTTGGTCAAATTTGAATATCATGAGGGGGATGAGTTGAGATCCTAATTAAAATTTATGTTAAAAACATTATTATAAAGATCCCCCAAATTTTTAAATGGACCAGTCAATTAAGGGAGTAGATATGTAAATGTCTAGTTGGCCAATAATTTTCTCATAGGGTGATTAGGCCTTGGTTGAATTTCTGTGAAATACTTCTCTAACTTTTGAAACAAGTTTAATGAATTAAACATATAAACACACTGACCAAAACTAACTATCAACGGGTATGAAATACAGTTTAATGATTTAGCAATTATAAGAAGAAGAAAATAGATAAAATAGAGTATAAAAAAATATAGTGCACATAATAGTTAAAAAAGAGGTTCAGTCTCAAGATGATACTTAATCCACTATACATTGTGATCACCTTCCACCAAGAAGTTTATATTAACAATAAAAATGATATGGAGCATGTATCAGGCTTTAGATTAGTTTACAAAAACTATCCAGGGTTCACACCTTCTACCACAGTTCTTCGTGGGAAGGATAAACAACATAGACCACACATGGTCTCTTCCATAGTTATACATAGGAAAACATTGTGTAAGGGAAGTTTGATGTGAGTTTTTTTGGTATCCTCCAGTTTAAGCACAAGAGACAGTGTGCGTGACACAAACACACACTTCGCATAAATGTAAAATAGAATAACATAGTAGAAATAATATGATGATATTGAGTTTAGAAGGATATATGTGTTTTAAGTTCAGATATTGGCTCCTTGAATTGATGAAATTTATGTTCGTTCCTTTATTAAATTGTTGTCTCTAAAATAGACTGTCGCAACTCCAGGTTATAGCTTTTATGAACTGAGAATTATGGTTCTTGTGTTGATCGAGAGTTGATGAAACATAGAAGGAAAAAGTGAGTCTGTCCAAAATGAACTTCGTGATGCTGGTGGGTTCACAGTGTAAGTGTTGGATGGTTCATCTTTGTCCTTGTGAGTAAGTTTCATCATATGCTCAGACGTGCTTTACATGGAATCATCATCCACTCTTCTTCTTTGGTCTTCCCTATTATACTCGAGGTCGGACAATAGTAATGAGTATATCATGTGTGCCCTTTATTGAACCTCGTACTGTCCACATATACTATCTCTCGATCTATCTACAATCAAAATTATTTAATGTCATTAGTATTAAAGTATGAAAATATGACCATTAGAATAATATTAATAATTTTAAAAATTATGGTGTATAAGTGTATGGTAGACTGGTAATGGTAGCCTTCACAATGGTTGGTGTCAACCGTAAGTGCACATCGTTAGCATTCATCGGCAACCTTCACAATGGTAACATTCCATCGATAACTCTCCATCTATAACCTTCCATTTGTATCCTTCCATCGATAACTCACCATAGGTAACCTTTCATCAGTAACCTTCCATCGATAACTATCCATCGACAACCTTCCATTGGTAACCTTCCATTGATAACTCTCCATCGGTAACCTTCACAACAGTAGCCTTGCAACAGTGACCTTGCATTGGTGACCTTGCATCGGTGATCTTTGCATCGATGACCTTAGCATCAATGACCATTACATCGGTGACCTTTGCATTAGTGACCATTGCATCGGTGAACTTTTCATCTGTGACCTTTGCATCAGTGGCCTTTGCATCGGTGACCTTTTCATTGTTTCCCATTACATCAGTGACATTTTTACTTGGAGAAATTTTGTACTGTGAGATTTAAAAAAGATAGCAGTGAGATTAAACATACATAGTTATCACTTTGATAAAAACATGATTTTCCCATAAATGATTAACTTGTAAGAGAAACATAATTTTCACATAAATAAAACATTATTTGGTATTATCAAAACATGACTTGGGATTATTAACACAGGTGAGTTCAACAAATTTTATTGGAAAAATCCATTTTATTGGCGGTATATTGTAAAACCCATGTTTTTTAATTATGTTTTTCAAATTAATTAATTTTTTCAATATTTCTCATTTCACACAACCTTAAATATAACATGTGTTATATGAAAACACGATATCATTATTTCTATTTATGAAAAACCATGCCGATATTTCTCTATAAATAAATCCTATATTAGCTATAGTTATAAGAAACACTATTATTGGCTTGTGTTACCCTTAATTATGGGTTCATTTGAATACTTTAATGACAAAAATGGTATAGTTTTACAAAACTAAAATGTAGTATTAATATAATTTTGAGATATTATTATAGTTTCTACCAAACATTTAAAATAGTTTTTATGAAGAAGATTATTTAAATTAAAATAATTTGTTTTAGACATGTATATTAGAAGAATCAATTGGCTACCAATTAACAATAAATAAAAACAAAAAACATTTTGAAAATATGTTAAAGGATTTTCTTGAACACTATTTTTATGAAATAAAACACATTATACCATAATTAAATAATTAATAATAATTTTTGATAAATTAGTATATATATAAATATTAATCAATAATATATTTAATGTTCATCTTATATGTTTCCTATTCAAGATATACACATGAAACAAAGTACATGCATAATGATATATATTTTTCTAAAATGTGATTTTACAGCTTTTTAATGCCTCACCTATTTGAAATTTAATTTTTTAAAATTTTGAAAATTAAATTTGATAATATAAACTTAAAAGATTCATGGGTAATATCAAAATTATCTTATGGTTAATTTTAACTATTTTTTTGTTAAGATTCATTTTTTTGATGAATAATGACAAATACAGAATTTTAATTGAAAAATACATTTTCATCTAATATAATTTTATTGTAAAATTAAATTTTATATTTTTTTAATGTATATTCATATCAAATATAAATCTATTAAAAAATTTATTTCATTATATTTAACCTCCCACTGAAATTTGATACAAGAACACTTCAAGATGTTGAACATTTTATCATTAAAACATATTGTCTCCTCACATCAATAAGAATAATTTTGAATTAATTTCGTCCACTTATGTGTTTAGAATTATGAAAAAATTTATTTAATATCTAGAATTGTAATAATTTATAATTTCTATTAAATTAATCTTAGTTTTTTGATTGTAAATAAGTAAAATTAATTGAATTAAATTAGATATATTAAGGTAATAACATGTTTACATAGTGGATAAATTTTATAATAGAGAGAGAAATATACTCGAAAAATGTAAAATGTTTTTTATAGAAATATTTAGACCGTATACTCCATTTCTTAGAAAAACTACCATTATTGGTGGAACCTGATATATGGAAGACCTCTCAACAATGTTTACCTTTTTATATTTACAAGAATGAACCTCCACCTCCACTATCAAAGGACGGGTACCCCATCACTTATTCACACCTCCAAATAACTATTTTTATTCCAAACTCGGCCCAAATAAGATTCCAAATTCTATACACTTTACATATAATCCTATCATTGGGAAGAAAAACCAACCACAAAATCACTTTTTTGAAAACCGAAATGTGTTTCCCGAAGAAGTGGGAATGTCCTTCAATGATAACCTTTGATTTATTTTTTTATAAAACCCTTAGATTAATATTATTCACTGATTATATAATAAAATTAGTTTCAAATATATATAAATATTTTTAAGGGTATTACATACCCTCACACTCACTTCCATCAAATAGGACATGTAATCATTATTCGTGTGTATGGAGGACTACCGCTTCACAAACTAATATCGTTCGTTCATCCCATACCTCCATTCTAGGTTGGGAATAATGATGAGAATACTTTTTTATTTCATATATATGATATTTATGATTTGTTTATTCTATATAATTATGTGATAACATATACCTTCATGATTAACATTTTTTGGTAATACAATTACTTTTTTTGTGGATGTCTAGTCTGCCGCCTCCTCAAAGTGATTTGCTTCATTCACACATTACATATAATGTTTTAAATATGAGTCTAGTAAAACTATATGATAGATATGAAATAATAAATTTAATATAATGATAATATATATATAATTATATTTCATTTACATTATTTCTTTTAATATGATATGAAAATAGAAACATCGTTTAATCGTACAAACGACCTACCATCTCCATGAATGGCGTGTTCCATTTAATATTTATATATTAAATGTATTGTCAAAAATAATTATATATTGAATATATATGATATTTAAATAATTTTTTATATTATAAAAATAATAAAATGATGATCTATTTAAGAGTATCAATAATTAAAAGTCAACATATATAAAAAACAAATTAGTTATTACCCAAAACGTAACATTAACATGAAATTGTTAATATATAGGTAATAAAAGGATATAAAAAATATTATATGGAATGAAATAATAAAATATGGTTTGGTAATATATTTATACTTAAATTATATTTATTATACATGAGGTGTTAAAGAGTATGATGAGAGTCAATATATAATGTTAGAGCATTCTTGTCACGCTTTTATTTATATGTGATATATGTTATATTCAAAACATATTATTATTTTCCTGGTGCATATAATGTTATATGAAATGATATATAATTAATTTTAACTATTTAATGTTATTAATATTTTAAATTTGTTTTATTCATTCAACTATCTCATGATTCCAAAGTTACTGATGTAGTACGATATTTCCAACTCATATTTATTTTTCGTGACACACAAGCTAGGATCACCACCTATTTATTATATGTGTTTTCTACACATTACATTAATTTATAACCTGAAAATTATATTTAAAAATATTGGGATTCACATATCCATTTTAGTATCTCTCTTACATGGGTCTTATAGTTCAAAAGTTACCAAATCGATAATGGAATTTTATCCCAATTTTCCTTATTCGAGACACACGTAATACTGTGCAGTGATATTCTTTTATGAAGTGTATACACTACCCATATGACATGTTTTTTCAGGAACATGCTAATTTTCATTATATTTTATATTTTTTTAATGTTATTATATCATGGTGATTAGGATTCATGTTAACCAAAGTGGTAAGAGTTTTATCTTAAAATTTCAATGTTTATTAGGATTCTTTATGATCAAGTCTCTAATTTTTAAATATCACGATATACCCTAAATTAATTCTCATGAATGTTATTTTACTATATTTATTAATGATATATTCATTTAATGGTTCCTTTTTAACACCCTTTGGTCATTTAGAAAATTAATAATTATTTAAGGCAAACTGAATTTATTTCTATCTCTGGTCGAAAAGCTATGTTCTTATAAAACAATGTATTATAGAAATGTTCTAAAAATATTATTATTTTAAAAAGTGTTTAAAATGGATTTCAAGGATTCATTTATATATTTTCATGGCTATTTTCATAAATAAATGTATTCAAAAAGGATTATTATTTAAAATGGGGTTTTGAAAGAAGAAAGAATATTTTCCATAAGATTTGTTTTAAATAAATTTAAAAGAACAATTTATCTATTTAAAAAGTTTTTGTAATTAAAATGATATTTGAAAATTTTCTATGTTGAAAAAACTGAATAGTATTGAATGGTTATTTTTATTAAAAATATTATCCAAGTGATCATTCAAAAATTTTCCCCACCTTAGATTCCATCATTCGAGATAGTTTATGATTTATTGGTGATATGATCAAAATACACCATTATAATTCTTTCTTTGAAAGTTATATATTTAATATTACATGTTTTTATGAAATAAAATTCTCTACCATGAGTTATACCATAAAAAACATTTTAAAACCCATATTTTTTTTTATATATTTCATAGTATGATGAATGTTTTGTTATATTATAGAACATATATGTATGTTTTAATTATTTGATTGGTGGGACCTATATCTTCCTCTATTGAATTGGGTAATGATGGATGAATCAAGAGTATATATGGTATGCATGGCCCTGATTACATGTTCACAGTGTTATGGGTAAACATTATTATGTGTTCAGAATGTTATGTGTAGACCTTTTTAAATGTTAACAATATTATTCATGGAACTTGTTTCATGTCCATATATTTATGAATAAACCTCATTACCTGTTAACATTGTTATGTGTGAACCTGATTACATGTTCACAATGTTATGCATGGACATGATTGTATATTAATTTTTCTATGCGTGAACCTAATCACATGTTCACAATGTTATACCTAAACGTGATTTCATGTTCAAATTTTTTTTGCAAGGTCATGGTTTTTGGTCTTTAATATTGTACATAAATGTGACTACATGGTTAAAATGTTATGTGTGAACCTGGTAACATGTTCAAAATGTTATGAATGGACCTGGTTTCAAGTATATAAGTTTATGTAAGGGTAAGATTTCATTTCCTTAACTTAATGAGTGAACCTATTTCTATTTAAACCTATACACCATGTAATAAGTAATTTTGTTTGATGAAAATTCTATACATAATTTCAATGGTATTCTCTCATGACACGTGTTCTTTGATTCATTATGATTAATATTTTGTGAACTGTCAATATTTAGTTCATGAATCATGTTTATGATCTCTAATATGTAGTGTATGATCTTATGATGATACGAACCCATTCTCACACTGTTATGCTATTGTTATTCTTACATATTTTCTTCTGTTACCCTTTCTGAGTATCTGAGCTCTCCCTTTCTTTTGTTTCCTTTCCCCGGGATAGGGAAAATGGTTTTGAGTAAGATTACAAAAGGGGAATATATTCGTGGTAAACATTGATAATATTACACCATGTTTCAAGATTATATTCAATGTTTCCAAAGGAACTAAACTATTATGCACCTTGAGAATATACTTTTATAGTTTCATGAATATTTATCTAAAATGTTGAAATATCTATATATGTTAATAATGGGGTTCTATAACATTGGTGTGTATATCCCCATCATGAATATTAGGATTCCATGGAGGAGGCCTTAGATGAGTATGATTTTCATGGCATTGACCTTGGAGAAAGGAAGCCCATGAGTTTATTTGATTAATTAAACCCAGTAAAATGAACTAGGTAAAGAAGGGACACGAAAGAGGACAAATTACCTATAGTAGGTGTTTCTTATCAAATGAACCCATATAGATATAATCATTCATGATTTGGGACGTTTCATAAGAGGACAATTTGTTATGAAACTCACTTTTCTTCTAAATTTGGATTCTTAAAAAAATGAATTTTGTTCATCGAAATAAAGGTATATAAGATTTCCTCAAAAATGAATTTAGATAATTTGCCTTGCACAAAGGGGTTTTACATTATTTCCTCTATCAAAGGGGATAACATGATAAAACATTGATGAAGGGTGTAACACCCCGTGTTTTTTAGACCTTTTTATCGAATAAGATAAATTGTCATTTAGGTATTACAATGCACTAAGTCAAAAATTACTTTCACACAACCCAAAATTGGCATACGTTAGAGAAAACATCGACTCAATGTATGTTTCATGGAACATTGACTTGGTCTATGAAAGACCAAATTTTCGTACGCAACACACAACACCAATGTATCTACAAAACATCATTTTACTATTATAGTCATTAAAATTGGATAATTATAACCTTGTACTTAAACATTAGTATATTAATAGTAATAAATATTTTTCAAATATTTTTCATTATTTTTTATATAAATAAATCAAAATTATAATTAAAGGTTGAATTTTATTTTGATGTCTACATATGTATAAGAATAACATTTTCTAAAATGAACTACTTTACTTGTCCTTCCATGAAAAATAATAAAAATAATTCTAGGGAAATTTAAAATTTAATATTATAAAATCTTAGTAATCTCTTTAACGTTCTTACTTTAAAAACTTATAATGTCGACCTGATTGCATGCTTAATTTTAAATTATATTCTACCAATTCTGTTAATATAATTTTCAAAAATGGATTTAATATTTTTAAATAAAATAATTTATATTTTATAATAATGTGAAATTATTTTATGACTAAAAATATTTTTGAATGTGATTAAAATTAATTACAACGATATTGGTTAAATTAATCTAAATTAGGGACCAACCATAACCTTAAGTCCAAAACAACATATAAACATTTTAAAAATAAATATCATGTCCATATTTCCTCAACCTCCATTTTATAAAATTTTATTGTTATTGGATTCTCTTGAAACATAAAATACATTGGTGGAATTATCTTTTCAAATATTTACAAGAGTGTCACTCCTCCATCATTATAAAATGCTACCACATCTCCATATTCTTCAAACCTATAAAACCAAATAGGTTCAGAAAATATCATCCAAATACACCTTATAAAATCTCTTCATTTGTTATATAATCATCCCCTTGGGAATAAAGCAATTCAAGGAATCCTTTTGGAACAATCCAAAAGGAGTTACCCGATTATGAGGTTATATATTCTCTCAAGATCCTTTATTTTATTTTGTTTCTCAATGCCTTAAACTCTAATTATTCCATGATTGTATAAAATACCAGTATTCAAAATATACTCGTATGTTTTTATTCTACGGTTTTGAGATACACTCACACACACTTTCATCTATTGGGTAATGAACACACTATTTTAGTGTATGGGGAACTACCACCTCACTAAATAATGATTGTTCATTTATCTTTTACCGCATATCATGATATGCATTGTGACTAAAAATATGTTTATATTAGTAAAATATTTTATTTATTATGTCTTTGTATTTTTTATTCCTTTTTAATCATATATCTTTTTTACATTTTATTAGGTGTAAATATGAAATTTTCATTAGATGAAGTGTGGACTATTACCGCCTCAGAGCGATGTGATTCATTCTCACACTACATAAAATGTATTAAAGATGGGATTAGTGAACATATATGAAATATATTATATAATTGTTTTATTTAAATAATTATATATATAAACATATATATATAAATTTCATTTACCTTCTTTATTAAAATTCTAAAATTAAAATGCCAACAACGTTCATGCGTACGTACTGCTTACCATCTCCCGGAATAGTGTATTACATTCCATATATATATACATTATATATATTATTATAAATGACATATAAGGAATTTAAATGATATTTATATCATTTTATAAATTCTATAATAATTATATAAGTAAATGGAACAATGATATAATAGATTAAGAAACATGCAACAAACAAAGTAGATATTACCCAAAGGGAAAAATTAACATAGGATCGTTAACAACAATGTAAAACAGGGTATTGATAGAAAAATATGGTATTATATATATTTATATTTTTCATTAAAAATAATTATAATACATTTATATTTATAATACATGTGGTTTGAACAAATACGATGAGAGTCAGGACACAAGATAAGGGGATCACATGTAACTTTTTTATTTCTGTGACATACATGCATTATACACCAGTCATTTCTTTTGTTTCGTTTTTATAATTCATATGGATTTATTTAATGATTATTAAATGTAAATATAGGATAATTTACAAAAAAAATTATTTTCTTTCTTTTTTGAGGTTTATGTTTTAAATGTTACAAAAACAGTTAAATAGTTTAGTCTCAATTTTACTTATTTGATACTCATGTTTTTTTATGTACCTAATTTTTTTCTTGTAGTATATAATTAAAAATTACATGTTTTATCACAAATATATTTATTTTACGATATTTTAATATTTATTTAATTTCTGTTTCTTATATTTTAAGTGTGATCCCAAGTAACCAAGTGGTAATAGTTTTTTGAAACACTCTCATTGCTTTTCGACACTGTTAAAGAAATTATTCATTGATAAATTATTCTGATCCATCTCTCCAAAAAACTTTTAGGATTCATTATTCTCTCTTTATTCATGAAATATCCATATTTTAGTATGGTATTCCACTCATGGTTACTTAATATAATTGATAATGTTTTTACGAAAATCTAACTGTATTTCTCTTGTTGTTGTGGAATTTAGTTTATTTCAAAAACCATGTTTTAGAAAATGTTTTCAAATGTATCTTAACGATAATTTTAGAGGAAAAATTATTTTATTTGTTTTGTTTTCAAAGATCCATTTATATTTTTTCAATTATATTTTCAAAGAAAGTTTTTTTCAAGAGGTTTTATGTTTTAAAAATCATTTTTAAATAATGAATGGATATTTTACACATGAAATATTTTTAAAATATCTTTCAAAATTATTCACCTTCTATGATAACATCTATTGGAGTTACTCATGAATTTATGGTGAAATTATTCAGTGACTCTGTTCATGTTCCTTATCTAAATGGATTTTTTTCTATAATGATGCTGATGAAACCCATATTCCTTTAATGGGTTATTTCCTTTTGAAAGCTATCTTTATACATGTTATGTTTATGATGAAATGATTATGAAACTAGTCTTTTTCTACAGTTTATAAAATTATTAAATGTTTATAATACCCATTTCATTTCATAGGTTATGATATGATTATTTATGATATTTTGGCACATGTATGTATTATTTCATTATGAGACGGGTGGGACCTAAATCTCGCTCTAATCATGAGATAGACTAGGATAGTCTTGGTAGTGAACCTTGATTACTATGATGACCCTAAGAGTGAACCTTTTCAATCCAGATGGTATGAGGTGTAAACTAATTCTATAAAGATGGCTATTGGAGTGAACCAATACTACCAAAAAAGTACAAGGGTGAACTTGTACTTTTAAAATGGTCTGGGATGATATTACTTACGTACTATGGAAATAATATAATATGATAATGTGTGTGACACAATTCCATGTTTTATTTCTGTGATATGATTTAACGGATTATGTTATTTATTTCCTTCTTATTCATGTCATATAAACTTCTGTGATTTATTCCATGATTCATATATATAATCATTGATAAGAAGGGTATGATGTTATATTTTCCTGATCATGTTATCATACACTTATACTCATGATTATGCTTATTGTTCTCCCCTTTTCCCTTATTGAGAATTTTAACTCACCCGTTTTAATGTTTTTATTCCCCAGTTTATGAAGATATTTATTTTGTTTGATATGTCTAAGATTGGTCCTTGTCATGAAGAATGTGCTAGGAGATATTCTATCTCACTCGTTGTTAATGTTTTTATATTTTTAAAGGCATTAGACTATTATGATCATTGGGAGTCTATTTGTATACATTTTATGTATTCCAAAAAAGATATGCAATGTTACTGTTTGTCAAGACAAGATATTTATAGTTAGTATTAGAGAACATTTCTTGAAAAAATTGATATATAAGATGAGAAAACATTAGTGGGAACCATAAAAAATGACTGCTATTAATTTTATGGATAAATAAAAGTATAGGAAAATTTCATATATTTTTTGTGTGGATAGAATGAGTGGTTTATTAGAAATAAATCCATATATAAGTTATAGATGTTTATGTGGATCTTGAAAAAATATACCTTGGGTTAACAACTCTGATAAGATTTTTCATGCCTGACTTGGGGTAATTTGGTACATGAAAGTGGTCCTTATTGCACTCTTGGTTTGACACTTCCAGGGTATATGATTTTGAAATTCACCAACAATTCATGAAACATCTAGAAAAATATAAATAATAGATTCATATGAATAATCTAGGATAAGCATATGTTTAATTTACTAAGGATGTTTTCATAATTTATACATTATATTATTTACTTCTCATATTTATGTCGTTCCTCGATATGATAACTATATCTCACTCTATGATTTTTAGTTTCAGTAAATGGCTGGAACCCAAAGGAATCACAGTAACAATGATTGTAATGGAAAATACAATGATTTTTCTCATGATAAACATAATTATATTGGATATACAATGAAAAACCTTGTTAGTATGCTTAAACAACATTATTAAGCTACAAATACTAGTGTACTTCCAAATAATAAAATAAGGGAACAAAATTTGGGTGAATATTTCATGAGGAAACATCCTCATTATTACATAGGGTCTTTTGATCCACTTATTTCTAAAAAATTTATCATTATTACTGAATTCAAATTTTATATTCTCTAGTTTTCGGAGATTGAGAAACTTGTTCTAGCTATCTATTGGCTAGAAGGTGAGGCACACCGGCCATGGACTCTATTCAAGAATATGAGGCTATATGATTAGATTGAACCCATGGATTCGAACAATTTAAAGACTTTATTTTTCAATAAGTAAAATCCTCGTATTCTTCTAAACAATATGGAAAAATAGTTCATTGAGTATAAGAAAAGTGATAATGAATCTATTGGATCCTATGAGGCTAATTTCACCAGACTTGCGATGTACACATTAGGAATTATCACCCATCATGAAAGTAATGTTGATAGGTTCTTCATTGGATTAAGGCCAATACCCGAAGGGTGTTTGAATTTAGATACCTTATTAGCTACAAATATATTTAACATTGTGCAATCAAAGTTGAAATGGAGGTTGGATTTAGGTATCAATCTTACGGTTTTGACAAGTGGAGGAAGATATAGTTTAAATAGAAATATAAAAACCACAATAAAAAGAAGACGATCTTTCCTTTATTCTCTATTTATGGGAATAATCATGGAACAAATTTCTTTAAGGGGTATAATAAATGTTTTATGTGTGTAAGTGAAGGCCATAGATCATTTCCCTTCTAATGTGATGGGAAGAGGTTTTCTAAGACTGGGAAGGGGGAGAGGCTACCCAAAATCAACCCCCTAGGATTCAGTGATACAAGATTAAGGAGAATTATAATTATACTATCCACAATGCAAACCTATGGGGTGGTGATGAAGATTGATCTCGAAAACCTTTTTAGCCTAGGGACAATAAAAATATCTTATGAAATTTATATTTTTGATGAGGGGTGTGATAAGGATTTTATAAAAGGTACACATACCATCTATTTTAGAACTAATAATTTCATATTTAATTTGGTATCTAACCACTCTTTCATATCTAAATAATTTGATATGGGTGTTAATATTACACCAAAACAACTAGATGGAGAGTTAGTAGTGAAAACCCCTAATGATATGATAATTTCATTTCATGTATATGAAGCCAATCTGCTAGACGTTCATGGGTATTCGATTCTTGAAAATGTTATCATTATTCCTTTGGTTGAATTTGATGTCATATTAGGCATGTATTTTATTTCTTTACATAATCCCCACTTGAATTTTTTGGTAATGGAGGTCATGTTTCATATTTCAAAACCAAATATGACCATCCATCAATTTGATGATAATAACGAACCTCCTATGGATATTACATTTAGTGTATAGTTCTTAATTCCTAGTAAAAAGTGTTTTTTATCTCAAATTGTTGGGGAGAAAATCAACATCAATGATATTACTATTTTTAGGGATTTATTGGATATATTTATAGAATATTTTCCTATCCTTCCACCAAAATGTGAAGTTTGGTTATCAATAGAACTCATTTATTGTTCCACACCAA
Organism: Viscum album; assembly: GCA_963277665.1. Taxonomy (NCBI): domain Eukaryota; kingdom Viridiplantae; phylum Streptophyta; class Magnoliopsida; order Santalales; family Viscaceae; genus Viscum; species Viscum album. Next base: position 2,121,386,511 of record OY728163.1, read on the forward strand.
TTTTATAGACTCCTTATTGAATTCCACCAATTATGTTATATGAATTAAATATGAAATTCCCCGAAAAGCATGATGATGGATTCATTCAGGAAGGTGTGTCAGTGTGTGGTGGACCTGTTATTTTTGTGAAAAATAATGATGGGTCAAGGAGACTACGTATTTATTTTCAAGAGTTGACCAAGATCATAATTAAGAAAAGGTATCATCTTCCCTATATTGATTATTTTGTTGATCAAATTCATGGAGCTCAATACTTTTCCATGATTGACCATTGTTATGGATATCATCAATTGAGGTTCAAGAATAAGGATATACCCATGAGGAAATTTACTATAAGTTATGAAAACTATGAATATATAGTGATGTCCTTTGGGATTAATAATACCCATACTATCATTAGGGATTTAATAAATAGTATCTTTAAAGATTACCTCAATCTGTTAATGGTATTCATTATCAATTAAATGATTACCTATAATAAGTGAATGGTTGAGCATGAAGACTACATGGTAATTGTAAAAGTAAACATAAATAAGTAGAAGCTATATGAAAAAATTTCAAATTTCATTTTTTCACCGCATAAAATTTCATTTTGGGGAAACATAATATTAAAAGATAGTATAGTAGTAGACCCATCAATGAAAAAGGATATTAAATAGTGGACTAGAGCAACCACATTGACTATGATGTTTAGAATACATGGTTTAGATAGATATTATCAAGGTGTAGTGGAAAATTTCTCACGACTATCAAATCCTCTTACTAAGTTAACTAGGAATGGTTTCAATTTCCTCTATACAAATGAATGTGAGGAACATTTCAATGAACTAAAGGGAATATTAGTTATCACTCTTGTTATTACATTACCCTATAGTGGAGAAGTGTTTGTAATATATATATATATATATATTCATCCATTAATGGATTGGTATGTTTTATTATGCCGAATAACACATTTATACTTATTCCTCGTGATAGTTGAATATTCATGATAAAAATTTATAACCCATGATGTGGAGTCAGCAGTGGTAATTTTTACATTAAATATATGGAGGCATTGTACTTATGGAGAAATAATATATATATATATATACCAATTATAAAAGACATAAATATATATTCCCATATAATAAGATGATCATGAATTAAGATGATGGTTAGAGTTGATAATGGATTATGACTTCTTAATACACTACCACTATGGGAAAGCAAATATAGTTCCTGATTCATTGAGTCGGAAGGGTCATTATATCATATCCATGAGGAGGATCCCAAAATATCCAATACATTTGGATTTGAAAAAGATGTATAAAGAAATACTTAAATAAGCTTAAGAATATTATAATTCTTAAATGAATGTTTAACCCTCTATCGAAGTGATGTTTAAGGAGGCACCAGAGGAACTTGTAGAGCTAAAAATTAAATTCATAAATGTTCCTGAGTTTAACCATGATTAGGATGTAATGATATATATCAAAAACCATGTATGTGTTTATTCTTTACGAGATTTTCAGAATGAGTTTTTAGAGTATGACTATAGTTCTTTATTCTATATTCATCATGGATGTATGAACATGCATAAATACATGAATTAATAATTCTATTGGGATGGAATGGATATATATATCACTGAGTTTATATCTCATTGAATGCAATTATAACAAGTTAAGGATAAAAGACAAAAGTCAAAGGGGTGGTTACATGCGTTACCCAAACGATTATTGAAATGGGAGAATGTAACTATAGATTTTTTGACTGGACTACCCAAGACCTTTAAAGGGTTTAATGATATATATATCTGTTAGTAGAATTCTTTACTATGTCAGCACACATCAGTGATATTAGATACAACTTCTATCTCGATCATCTTTCCATGATATTCATTAAGGAAGTTGTAATGTTTCATGGAGTACCACATTCTATTGTATCATATTGGGATCTAAGATTTACCTCATAGATCTGTAGAGGTCTTCAAAAAGAACATGATATAGATTTGACTTTTAGAATTTGTTATTTTCCATAGACAAATGGTCATTCTAAAAGAAAAACTCAAACTCTAGATGATATGTTGAGATCTTTTTCTCTAGATTTCAAAGGCAGTTAAGATCGACACCATCCTCTTGTTTAGTTTTCTTACAACAAAAAATTTTACTCAAACATTCATATTTAACCTTATTAATCCATTTATGGGGGAAAATGTAGAGCTCCAATGTTCTATCATGAGGTTGGAGAAAGAATGGCATTGGGATCTAAGATCGCTGAAGAAATGGTCGATAAGGTTAGAACCATTCAACATCATATCAATGTAGTTGAAATTCCTTAGAAAAGTAAATCTGATTACCATCAACATGATATAGAATTTGAATTTGGTGAAATTGTTTTTCTATAAATCTAACCCCAGAATAAATTTATGATATCTATGAAGAAGAGGAATCTAATCCCATGGTATATTCATCCCTTTTAAATTCTTGATAGTAATGGGATGGTAGCCTTTCGCTTTTCACTTCCTCAATTTCTCTCACAAGTCTTGGATGTGCTCCATGTATCTATATTAAGTTACTACAAACCTCTCCCTTCACATTTAATTATCTTATAGGACATACAACGGGAGCCAGATCATTCTTACGACGGGAAACCTATTGAAATTCTGGACCATACTGAGAAAGTTCAATAAAATAAGACCACTCACATGGTCAAAGATTCATAGAGAAATAACTAGTTATAGGAAGCTATGTGGGAACTTGAGTATATGATGAATTAGAATTATCCTCATTTTTATTCCGGAGTGATGATTTTCTACATTTAAATTCATTTTAAGGGGGGTAGAATGTAATACCCAGAGATTTTATAGACCTTTTTATTGAATAAATTAAATTTTCACATATGTCGTCCAATTAACTATGTAACACATTCCATTCACATGAATCTGTCTTGGAGTATGTCACATGGAACATTTACTCAATTTTTGTTACATGGAACATCGGCTTGATCTATGAAACACTGACTTATCGAACGTTACTCATGACAACAACGTTTCTACAAAACCTCATTTTACTTTCATAACTATTAAAATGAGATAATTATAACATATCCATTAAACATAGATATATGAATTTTAAAACCTAATTTTCAAATATTTCATATAATTGTTTTATATAAATAAAATATATTAATAATTTAAAAAACAATTTTTGATAAAGTTCTTATATGTCAAAAATTTAATTTTCCCAAATAAAGTATTTTCATGTCCTTTTGTTAAAAAAATAAAATTAATTTTAGTAATGTTAATAAATTTTATTTTATAAAATAAATATAATTTATTAATTGACAATGTCTAAATTATCTTAGTGTTAATTTTTGGGATTTTTTCTGAGAAACATCATATTTGGGTGAATAGTGAATAATACGAGATTTTAATTGAAAAATGTGCTTTCATAGAATTTATTAAAATGGTTAAAATATATTATAAAATGGTTTAAATGTTTAATTAGATAATATTTTTATCCAATAATAATATTTATGTCATTTAGATCAATATCTCATTAATCAAGGGTACAAAAAAATAGCAGGCTTCTGAATGTATTTACTTTAAAAGCCCACAATATTGACCCGAAAGTGGGATAAATATTAAATTAATGTCTGGAACATATGTGATTATAATTTTTAAAAATGGATTCCATATTATTAATTATAATCATTTATAATTTCGAATAAGTTAATCATATTTTTTGACTAAAAATATAAGTGAGGGTCATTAAAATTTATTACAACGACTAAGATGAAATTAAGTTTAATAGGAGACAAAACCATATCCTTAATGCCCAAAAGACCTATAAAAATGTCCAAAATCCATTTTATGGAAATATTTAAACCATAAAATTTCTCGTACCGATTTTTATTCAATATTTTATTTACCTGGATCATGAAAAAATTGGTGGAATTATCTCTTCAAATATTTAGTATAGTGCCACTCCTCCTTCATTATTTAATGCTTCAACATCCCCATCTTATTCAAACCTATAAACCCATATAGGTTCATCGAGGATCTTTCCGATAAAATTAAAGACATCCCCCATACTCTTATACTCTTCCAATTGTGAAAAAATTATCCCAAGGAAACCAAAAAAATTTACCCTATTAAGATGTAATGTCTTCTCTCAAGCACCATTATATTATTTTCTTTTTCCATCCACTACACTCTCTTTATTCCATTATTGAATAAAAAATGAATCTTAAATATACTTGGATTTTGTTTGGGTTTTGACTACACTTAAACAAACATCCATCTAATGTATACTGAACATACTATTTATGTGTATGATAAACTATTTCCTCACTAAATGATGATTGTTAATTTTTTCCATTACTTCCTCTCATAGTGGAAATTATGTTGAAAAATAGATTAATATATATCACATATAATATTTATTATTTATCTAATATTATTTATTCCTTTTATAACACAAATATTTTTTACATTCTATTTGATGTAAATATAATAATTTTGTTTTAGGATGTGTGGACTACGTCCCCCACAGAGCGATGTGATTCGTTCACACATTACATGGAATGTATTAATGATAGGTTTAGTGATATTATATGATATATATGATATAAAAATGGTTCTAAAAATTTACATATATAAAAATAAATATAAAAACATTCCATTTACCTTATTTCATTCATTGTGACAATACAAACAAAAACAAAGTTCATGCGAACGTATGGTTGACCATCTCCATTAACTGTGTATTTTATTTCATAATTATACATTACATAGATTATTATAATAAAAATATAATGAGTATACATGATATTTATATCATGGTTTACATTCTGTAATCATGATATATCTTTAAGGAACAAATATATCACAGATTAAGACAGATGTGAAGAACAAATCATATATTATATGAAGTGAAGCATTAACATAGGATTTTCAAAAAGAGGGTAATATAAGGTCATGATGAAACCATATATTTCATTTTATATAATAATATTGTTATTTAAAATATTTTAAATTAATTTATATTTATTATATAGGTGGTCTGAATAAGTACTATGAGATTCAATACACAGGGTAAAGAGATTTCATCTCACTTTTTATCTACATGTGATACGTGCTTTATTCACCACCAATTCCTTTTTTATGGTGTGGATACTACCCATGGAAGTATAAAATGAATATTATAATTAAATTTATATATATTTACATATCCATTTTATTATATTTATTTCATGGGTTTTATGTTTCAAGAGTTATAAAATCGGGAAAATAGTTTTTTTTCACAATTTTCATTCTTTGAGACTTATATTTTGTTGTCCTCTTAATTTTTTCTCGAGGGGTATATAATTAAATATTACATTTTATATGGTGAATCTAATTACTTTCATAATATTTTAATATTCATGTGATATCCTTTTCTTATATTGAATGTATGATCCCATGTAACTATGTGGTAAGAGTTTATTATGTAAATCTCATCAATATTTGAGATTATTAATGATTATGCTTATTTGATAAAATATTACAATCAATCTCTCATGAAAACTAATGAGATTACTTATACTATATTTATTCAAGATATATCCGTTTATTTGTAAAATTATTTCACTATTTATTACTAAATATTATAAATAAAATGTTTTTAATAAAATTCAATTGTATTTCTCTGTTCAGTTGGGAATCTGGTTAATTTAAAAATCCATGATTTCAAAAATTATTTACAAAATATTTTGAAATGATACCTACTGATATTTTCCATGGAAAAATGATTTTAATATTTTATTTTATTTTCAATGATCCCTTTATAATATTTCAATTATATTTTAACATAAAAATATTTTTAAAAGTTTTCTTTTTTTAAAAACAGTTTTTCAATGATGAAAGGATATTTTACTCTCAAAATGTTTTTAAAATATAGTTCCAAATTATTTCCCATCTGTGATAAAATCCATTGGTGTTACTCATGAATTTATGAGGAAATTATTCAATTCTTCCATTCATATTATCTCTCTTAATGGATTATATTTTCATGTCTTGAAGCTGATGAAACCCATTTCTCTTTCATGGGTTATATTATTTTGAAACTCACTTCTTTGGAAAAGTTATTTTCATGATGAAATAATTATGAAATCTATATTTTTTAAAAGGATATGATATGATAGCATGTTTATAATGCCTATTTTGTTTCATAGGTTATGATATGATTATTGATGATTTTTAATAATGTGAATGTATGACATCATTATGAGATGGGTGGGACCTATATCTCCCTCCAATGTACTAGGTAATGATTTTTGTCTCATGATATAGACTAATATGGTATTGGGAGTTAACCTTGAGTACTAATATGGCTATGGGTGTAACTATGAATTCCATGATGGTATGAAGAGTGAAACAATGATACTAAAATGGCCCTAGGATTGAACCATGACTACCAAGATGGTATAGAGAGTGAACCTGTACTACTAAGATGCTCTTCGAAAAAAAATTGGCTACTATGTAAATAATATTATATTCTTATGTGTCTTCAATAATTCTATGTTTTATTCCTCTGTTATGATTTAATGGATTATTTTATTTATTTCCTCTTAATTATTTTCGTATGTACTACCTTGATTTCTTCCATGATTCATACGTACAGTTCTCGATATGCATGGTATGATTTTATATTATCATGATCATGTTATCAGACCCTTTCACTCATGATTGTGCTTAAATATATCCCTTGTTTACCCTTGCTGGTAATTTTAGATAACACTATTTTATGATTCCTTCCCCATGTTATGAATTTATGTATTATGTTTGTTGAGTATAAGAAGGGTTATAGTTAAGAAGATCCTAGTAGGAGAAAAATTAATTCACTTAGGTATTAGGTTTTTTTATTTTTCAAAAGGAATTAGACTAGTACAGTATTTGGGTGACAATTTGAATAATGTTTTAAGTATTCTACAAAATATTAGTAATGTAAATGTATGTCAAGATTGGGATGTTATAATAAGGCATCATGGGAGGCCCTTTATTGAGGGATTCATATTGAATATCCCATAAAGGTTTTATACAAGAAGAGTTGGACCATGAAATTTCTTCATGATATTAATTCTTGTTCCATCAATATTAAATTAGGTTGTATTTAAGGATTTTAATAAAAAAAATTATTAAAAAAACCTCACAAATGATATCATTTTTCTCTTGGATTGTGTACTACCTAAAAAGAGATCCTCACACTGATTCGTTTCAAAATGAGACTAAATGAATTTATAGGAAATGTTTTTTAACCACCTTCTAAAAATATTCTATCGTAAAAGATATCCTTATTTTCATATATTTATTAAACCATCCTGGAATAGTAGCACAATTTATAAAAATATGGATCTATACAAAGATAATGTGAAATCACAAATGATTATATCCCTAATTCCACAAAGATATTCATGATCATCAAGGTTTTATACACACATGAAGAATCACAATGCGGAATTCATAAAAGTTATCTAGTATTTAAGAACTTAAACAATTGTGAATTTATTATTCCTTATCTACACATATAATTATAAAACATTAAGACATCACACATCCGATGGGGTGTTTGAATTCAAAACTGTAAAAGAAAATCCTCATTCAAATGATTTTATGTGACCATTGATAAAGTTATTTTGATGAAGGGGTGTTTCCATCATGATAAATTTTCCATTTCTATATTCTATAATTCTAAAATTAGTCCCAACTTAAAATGACCATAATTTAATATCCATAGTAATTATTGGCTCCATGAGCAATCAACTCAAATCCTGGGAATGTAACTACACACTTGGTTATAGGTATTCCACATAGTAAGTGTTTTATAAGAAAACAATTTTCTAGAAGACTCTCATAAATGGATTCTATGGATTAGAAAAAAATTTTGTAAGTAATTGACGATATACATGACCTAATACTAGTGGGATATTCTCACCACCACATTTCCATAATGAAGATTAATTTTTAGTAATATTTATCCTTGGGAGACTAAGAAATGATATTTCACATAGAGATCCCATATTATTATAATTCATGTGTAGTGATAAATTTACATCCACACTAAATTATTTTTATCTAAGAACTACATCATATATTGTGTGGAAAAGTGTGTGACAAAAATTTTATGGTCCATGTGTCCATGATTGACTATTCCATTATATTGTTTAATTGATCCACATTTATAATATCATATGTGGTTTAATGAACTGTTCCTAGTCTCTATCACATTAATCTTATGTTTCCATAAATGTTTCATGAAACTATATATTTCAATATAATTTCTACATAATAAAAATATGGAAATGTAAAAAAATAATTTGGGGTCTTGAATGAGGTGTGAACCACATCCTTATAGTGTGGCCATGGACCTTTAAGGATGATGTACAAACCCTAATATATATAACATTAACAATGTATTATTCATAGTGTAGGCTATACCATTATTCCTTTATTTTCATCCCTTAGATAGAAATAAATCAATAAACCCTACTGATTTACCATGTGTTATCCAAGAATCATTAAATATTATTTCTATTAGAATATCACTAATATCCCTTACATCAAACCATGATTTAAAAGAAAAATAGTATCATAAAATAAGAACTCCAATATATAACCAAGTTGTATAAGATCAATACCCATGTTTCCAATATTATATCATTTGGGTTTATTTCTATCCAAGGTACCTCAAGATAAATTCAAGAACTCAAAAATCTATGAAACCTAATAGAAATGAATTTGCTCTTACATTAGCCAATTTATGTGTCAGAAATGATCAGTTCATGAACTAAGATATTATGTTAAAATTATATTCTTAACTATAAAAATTACTTCATTCAAACATCACACCAAATTAAAACATCTTTTAATAAAATAATAAAGAGAAAATTATACCACTTTTTATACCAAATACTCCCCCTTAAAGGAAATCTATCCTTTGATATGATAACACTAATATTTATGGAGAGCTATATGTCACTGGAAAACCATTCAAAAACCAATTTTGTTCCATCTTTTGACATAATCCCGCACATTCATATTTAATACTAAAACATGTTGTGTATTTTTCAATAAAGGATTATAGAAAAATACAATGTATATTATAAATTTGAAGGCCATTTGTGCTCTATTTTTTGGAGTATTACACAAAAAATACATAAACTTTACAACCTAAAACATGAACAATTATTTAATTCCTTCTTCTCTAGCTTCTTATTGTCCCTTGAAAACACCTTAGTACACATAATCACCTGAGGATATACATCAAACAGGGTGAGATAAAGGCCTAGTAAAATATTCTATAAGAACAATATATCATGGTGTGAGAATTGTCATAACATAGGTAAATGATCATTAACATGAGAGGAATCATTAATAAAAGACTTGAAATGTGGAAATGCATAACAAAGAAAACATCATTTCTTAGTGTTTAACTACCACACATACTTGTGAAAAAATCTACAATATTGTTCACACATCATTACATTTTAACTAATGATATTCATCGCTTTACCCAATTCTTTGGAGCTCTGTATAATTATGCGGTGCCTCAATCATATTGAAACATTCATATTGCGCTATATAATTCCGGGCGCACCTGTCCCATAATAACAATATAATTATCATTCATTCCATGTAATAAAAATATTAAATATGAAAATCACTATAAAATAGTAATTAATTGGTTTCATCGTGTCAAAAACATTCACAAAATTTGGGTTCCCCAAATAAAGAGGGAATAACATACATGATACGATAACCATCAACCTATAGTGAGAAGTAAAAGGCATGTTTTTGAAAGAAGAGTTATTTTGGAATTTTTTTGACATAATATTTAGTGGAAAACATGTATATCCTATAAAATGTATGGTATGAATGAAAAAATTATTTTTATGTAGTGACCATACCAAAAATGAAGGGAATGATGGAGAACCAGAAGAATGAACGTTGGGCTCGAGATTTTACCCTTACCTTTTATCCAAACGCTTCATTCAATTTAATGTCTTTTATAATGAATTTAAATTAATTTATTATAAATTGAAGAACCTTTTAAACATGAATATGTTTTACTATGGTCTCATTATGTTCTTTTATGGGCCTTTTGATGAGTTATAAAGCATAAAATCTTTGTTCTGGAGTGTTAATTTCCTTAGCTTTTATGAACGTTTTCACTTGTATCCATGAATGGATGATCATTTGAAATGTAGTTGAACATAAATAATTGTTAATATATATTATTATAGAAATTATAGAGATATAAATTATCTTATAATGATTGTTTTTACCATGAGTATGAATCATTAGATAAAATTTAGTGACGATCATTTTTTGTTAAATTGGGTGGCTTTTTTATCACAACGAACTTGTTTTGTTTAATAATTTACTAATATATGCATAAGTTATTTCTAGAACATGAAATTGGATATAATACATATAATAATATCTTTTTAAACAATAAAATTGGTTTAATTACTATATATGAATACAGTGTAGGAACAAGAAAACATGTCGTTTTTGAAGGTGATATATTAACACCTAAAAACAATATAATTTTTTATAAAAAAAAGGACACGTATAATGGGGTTGGATGGTATAATATCCCATTAGTATAATAAAAATATATTATATCTATTATAATGTAGTTACCATACCATTTTGATGAATATAGGTGGTGATAGAATAAGAAAAGAACATGAAATTGAATGGAAATTAAAGGAAAAGAGAGGGAGACATATATGAATTATTTCTTGAATCCTCCTATTGAGATACCCACAAAAAATCTAGGATTGGTATTTTGAGGAGAAAATAGGCTTTAGTACGTGAGTAAGTGGCTAGGTATAATGTTTGGGTAGATTTTAGGCATTTCCTAAAACTTGAGAGGTATCATGAAATGAGGGTGTGAAGGGTGATATTTTTAGTGTAGGGGAAAGGGCTTTTCTCAATATAATATTCATTAATTTATTATTACTCCAAAACAAAAGAAATTCTAAGCAATTCATGACCAAGAATAGTAATTTTATCATGTTAATACGAACCAATTACTCTTACATAATTTAAAAATCATGCACGACTCTATAATTAACTTATTTGTCTTATTTTGTAAATTATGGTATTTCACTATTCATAAAATCCAAGTATTTCTGGAAAATCAAAAAAATTCACCCCAACCAGTTTTCAATGTGTAAAATACAAATATTAATTCCATTTTTCATTAATAAATTTCTATGAATGAATAATTTAATATTTATACAAATTCATTATTTACATGAAAAATACAGGTTTAAAAATTAAAACTGATTTTATAATGCATTCAAAAATTAGGTAAGGTATTATAAAATTATCTTTACACTAGAAGACATATAATTATTAATTTATGAACAAATTTTAAGAAAATACACTTTTTTAAATTAATTAATTAATTATAATTATTTATTTATGACTTAAAAAAATAAAATTATTTTTACTATGGTCAAACTGTCGCTTATAGATGGCTAAGAAATATTTAATCCTTCCTGGATAAGTTTACTATCCTTTTAGAGGATTCAATATTCATAAGGGTCGTTTTACTATTCATAAGGTTTGGCTATAATACATAAGGGTAAGTTACTGTTGAATAAAAATTAAGTTGGTCTTATTAGACTCCAAATAACTTAGTGGTTGTAATAGTGTATGTCAGATTGTCAAAATTCAAAACACAAAAGTGACAAAATTAATGTTAACAGATTGGTAATAAATTTTATATAGTACTCAGTAGTTCATTTAAGGACATAGTGTTTCTTTTTAAAATATTTAGATGTTACATTCTGCCCCACATAAATGAATTATTCCCTTGCAGTTCGTTTTTTGTACTTATAATCCTTAATTTATATATTAATAATTAAGAAAAATTATTTTCTTTTTTGTACCAAATTAACTAGAAGTTTAACAGAATATTTTAAAAGAAGACATCTAATATATACAGTTTTCTAGAATATTCCTTTGAAACCAATTCAAAACGCCCTAAACCTGCACCATTGGATTTAGTACTAAAATATGTTGGGTATTTTTAAATGGATAATTGAAGAATACATAGTATATTATAAATTTGATGATAATTTCTAGCCTATGTTTGTGTGGAATAGACAAACCATAAATAACATTTACAACATAAAACATGAAAAATTATTTAATTTTTTCTTATCTAGCATCTTATTGTCCCTTGAAAACACCTTTGTACCCACAATCACCAAGAAGATATACATTAAAAGGGGTGAGCTAAAAGCCCAGTAAGATGATAGATAATAACAATATAATATGGGGTGATCATAATCATAACATAGGCAAATAATCATGAACATTAGAGGAATAATTAATTAATGACTTGAAATGTGGCAATACATAAAAAATAAAACATCACGTCTTATTGTTTAAATACACCACATACTTGTGAAAAAAAGATATAATATTTTTCACACATTAATTCACATTAACTCATGGTATTCATCACTTTACCTAATTCATTGGAGTACTGTATAAATATGGGTGCACCCATCACATTGAAACATTTGCGATATATAATTCCAGGCACACTCGTCACATCATAACATTATCATTATCAAGAATTCAAAATAGAACATATATTAAATCTAAAAATAACTAGAAAAAGAAAATTAACGGGTTTAATCTCAAAATAACTAATTACTAAACATTTTTTTTCCAAAATAAAGTTTGAATAACATACTAGATACAATAATCATTAACCTTGAGAGAGACATAAAAGGTCATTTTTTTAAAGAATATTTTTTTTAAAAAACATTTGTTTGACATAAAAATCCAAAGAAAACATATATATCCCATAAAAGGTAATATAATGGTGAAAAAATTATTTTTATGGAGTTACCATACCCAAAATGGAGTGAAATTTGCAGAACCCGAAGAGAGAATGTTGGATTTGAGATTTTCCCCTTACCTTGTATCTGAACAATTCATTCGCATTAATGTCCTTTATAATGAAAATATATTCATTAATAAGAAATAAAAGAAACTTGTTATCATGAATATGGTAATATATGGTTAAATAATGTTCTTTTATGGGCCATTGGATGAGTTATAAAGCTTAAATGCATTGTTCGGGAGTGTTAATTGCTTTAGGTTTTATGAACGTTTCCACTTGTGTCCATGAATGAATGACCATTTGAAATGATGTTGAACAACCATAATTATTAATATAAATTATTTGTGAAATTATAGAGATATAAATGATCTTATAATAAATTTTTTTATGTGCTATGAGGTTGAATCATTATATAAAATTTAATGATTATCATTTTTTTAATATGGGTGGTTTTTCTACCACAACAAACTTGTTTTGTTTAATCATTTAGTAATATGTACATAAGTTAGTTACATAACATTAAATAGGATATAATAAATATAATATAAACTTTTTTAACCATAAAAATGGTTTAATGACATGATATGAAGATGATATAAGACAAACAAAACATGTTGTTCTTGAAGGTGATAGATTAACACATCAATAACAACGTTTTCATTTAAAAAATAAAAGGAAGAGGTGAAAGGGTTTGGATGGTATAATATAAAATTTGTATCATAAAATTATAGTATATTCTTGATAACAAAGTTACCATACCATGTCGATGAGGATAAGTGGACAAAGAATAAGAAAAGTACATGAAATTGAAAGGTAATTAAAGGAACTGAGAGAGAGGGAGGAAATACATCTTGAAGCCTCCTATAAAGATACCCTTAAGGAAACTAAGATTTGTGTTTTTATGGGACCAGAAGATCTTGGACGTGTGGGAGGGGATAAGGAAGATGTTTGGTTAGATTTTAGACACGTATTTAAGCCTAATAGGTGTAAGGAAATGAGGGTGTGAAGGGTGGTATTTATAGTGGAGGAGAGAGGGGTTTTATCGATATAATGTTCATTAATTTATTATTTCTCCACAAGATAAAGTATATTGAGTATTCAATGACCAAGAATATTAATTTTATTATATGAATCCGAAAAAATTGGGCTTACATCATAATTACATCAGATGTGACACTATAATTATCTTATTTAGCATATTTTGTAAACTATGGGTTTTCACTTTTCATAAAAAATTCAAGTATTTTAGAAAAACCCGAAAAATTTACCCCAACAATTTTTCAACGTGTATAATCTAAAAATGAATTCTATTTATCAAAAATATATTTCAAAACATGATTAATTTAACATTTCATTAAAATCATAATTTACTTGAAAAATAATGTTTTTAAAATTAAAACAAATTTTATAATGCTTTCAAAAATAATTTAAGGTCTTACAAAATTATCTTAACACAAGAAGAAATAGAATTGTTAATTTATGGAAACATTTTAATAAAAATAAATTTTATTTTAAATTAATTAACTAATTATGATTAATTATATATGACTTACAAAAACAACAATATTTTTTTACTAAGGTCAAAATGTCGCTAATAAGATGACTTTGTTTTATTTAATCATTCATCGGTAAGGATACTATACTTTTAGATGATTTACTAATCATCATGGTTATATTACTATTAAAATGAATATATAACTGTTCGTAATGGTGGGTTACTATTCATAAGGGTGGGTTATATTCACCAAAATTTATGTTGGTCATATTAGACCCCAAATAATAAACTTATTGAAATAGTGATTGCATTAATTTCAGAATACAAAACAAAAAAGTGACAAAATTAATTTTATCATCTTGGTTATAAAATTAACATAGTACATAGTAGTTCATTTAGGAACATAATGTTTCCTTTGTAAAATCTTGTGATGTTATAAATTTTCAATAACATTATGATTACTCGATCTACCTTTCCTTAATAAAATTATAACATATCAAAATATATTTCATGAATGAATAGTATATCATATTATTTATCATCATAATTTGACTAATTTTTTTATAGTAAACCACCATAGGAATCATTATATTTTCATTGGGATCTCCAATTTTTAATTATGCCCACAATAGTTCTCTACAATACTAACTAACTAAATTATACTCATCATCCTACATTCTATGTGAAGTAGTTTTGTTCTTATTTCAATGATTTACAATGAACATTCTACTTATAAATAAGGCTCATGAACTTGCATGTTTTCTATCCCAAAAATATCAAGATCACTCCACACCAAAATATGCATTCAAATTTTTACCATTCATAAAAATTCACTACGCCATAATGAATCATACCACGAATATACCGAACTATATATTTTTCAGTCATTATATGTTCCTCCTTTAGAAAATAATGAAAATGAGTGTCTGATAATATATATTAGATAATATTTATCATTTTGTTTTTGAGATAACAAACTATTAATAATAATACTATAGATTCTAGGATAATTATATTTTTACCATACATGCCTCTTATGTTTTTTCCCAATTCAATTGGCATTGAAACAGGTTTGGTAAAATGAATTTCTAACTTCCTCAGTAGTTCCGTTGAAAAATTATCTTGGGGAAAAATGTATATCCCAATTATAGAGATAATAATTTAATCATTTTCACTATTTAATTTCCATCATTTTTATTTTTTATAGTTAATTATAATTTATTAAGAATAAATGGGTATTTAAGAATTTATTGATCAAATTACCAAAAGTATAATTTTAAGTTTTTTTTGTTTATTAAAATAATTAATTTATTTAATAGAAGAGTACCAATAATTTTTGTTTAATTAACAGTGTAGAATAATCTATTACCTACATTAAAATAGGAATTTGTCCAACTATGTGAGAAATGATATGGATTTACCACTAATGAAATTTAGTTAAGGTCTTCTATGCATAAATATACCCACCTCTTAAATTGATATGTTAGAGACATCAAAATAGATAATGGGTGAGATTTTGGCTTGTTTCTTAAGACATTGAAATTAAATATTAAAAATATATAAAATAAAAACCCATAGCCCACAAAATATGTTTGAGTTTGCTAACTTTTTGTGGGAGTGGGAAAAATATGTAATGTTCATCAATCAAATGTCATGGATATGTCCCCTTAGATATCGTAAAAACTAAATAATTATTCCATGAAAGATTGTGTAATGGTGTTATGGTCCTTTCTTGAAAAATAAATTTGAGAAATTTATACAGTGTTTTTCCATAGAAGGTTTAGATGTTATCTAAAGATATAGAGTCATAATTCGCGCATACTACTAAATTTGATGGAATCGAACAATAGAGATATCTTTTCCACCACAATTAATCAATCAAAAAATTATTCATCCATTAAATTCCATTTGACCACATGAACTGAAACCTATGAAACCTGATCACTTGGATAATTTAATTCTAAGCTATGAATTCAAAGAACATTAAAAAACAACTACCTCGTAGAGAATATTTTGAGAATCTAGAGATAATGCTTCCACATAGAGTCTTTCCATTAATGAATATATTCATGAATAAATATCCATCCCATTCACTAAAAAGTTATATATTCCATTTACAATACTATTTCCATTTTAAATTATTCTACTATAGATCTAAAAGGAATTTAAAGTTTATCCTTTTAGTCTACAACTTCTTCTTCACTTAAAAGATTTAGGGATTCTATTGCTTTTTTAATTTTATATATTTTTCATTTCCTATGTTTTAATAAGATTTATTCTATGATTTTATCTCCCCTATATTTTTTACTTATTCATTATAAAGGTGATCTTTAATACTCATGGAAATGAGTTACAGACATGATTTTTTTTGGGTTGAGGAATTTTATGTTCAACGAAATACTGTGTGCATTTACATTCTCCAAAATGAATTTCTTATTTTCAAAACACTTTTAATTGGTAAGGTGATAACTATGATAGAAAAAAGGTTTAACCACCAAAATTTACTACATTTTTGGTGAAGAAAATCTTGAGCCGATTTTAATTAATCTCACTGAATAGGATCTAGATAATAAAATTTTCCTCAGAGTCTAGATCATCCTTCCGCATTTCTACGTAATTTTTAGCCAAGAGGTCTCAAGATTACATGTATTCTTTCATGTTGAAAATGTGTTCTCATTGTGATTATATTTTGTATAAATTTTTCTTTTGAACTATTCCACCATTCTTATATAATGAATATGGTAGATGATTTATCTTGGGATACTTACTATATAATTGTTGGAATGACATACTAGGAATGATGTTTAGGGTGTACGATTAATTTTTTTGACACTTGAATTTTAAAACATTGAATATGTGGATGAACAGTGTAATTAATGGTTGTTAGATAAAATTTATATGAATAGTGTATGTTGAATATAATAAAAACACATTTTACTGAGTTTTTTATTAAGTATATATGGGATTAGTAATTTAATAATGAATTTTAACTCAAGGTCCTACACCATTGATTGTTTTTTCCCAACCTCATCCATTATATCTCTATTTGTTGATTATTTTTTCATTTAAATTAAATCCCAATTAATTTATTGTTTACATAAAATCATAAAACCATAAATTTAATAACTATTTTTGAATATTTTGTTGATGTATTTTAATCAAAAGGCTTCCAAAGTAGTATGACCATAGTATGCCACATTTTTTTCTAGGAAAATAAATATTTTCTTGTAGACAATGGAAATGGTGTGTCACAATCCTTTTTATCAACATTTTGCTTGAGGAAATATGAAATTTCTATAATTATTTAAATTTTCAACATTGATACTATTAAAAACCAAAAAACATTTCATATATTTTATCTAGATACAACTAAATATATTGTTTTCAATATTGGTTATCTCAATAAAATTAACTGCTTCAATCAATTTGACATTGGTATTATTATATAAACCACCCATTTATAATTGAATTTTCATTGATTATGAAATACAATCATGCATACCAGGCTCTAGTTTTTTTTTCAGGTAATAATAATCCTTTCTCAACCATTACACATTTCAATCATCGTCATAAAATTGGAATCCCATCGGTTTTTCAATAGATAGATCCACAAAATATCTCAATTTATAAATTCCTTCCTAAATTAAATTTTATGAACTATAAATGTTTTATAAATTTGAAATTTTAATAAGTTCCATGTTTAAATGATTCTCCATTGGTGTGAATATTTAGTCCACATCAACAAATTAAACTAGTGCATAAAAGTTTCTTACTAATATTTTTTTATTTATTTTGGACCAATCATTATTTTTATTAAATTGTTTCCTCAATACCCAATGTGTTCCAATTATTTTGTGTTCATTTATTCTAGTAACTAGTTCATACGTTCAATTTTTTTCTATTTATCTTTATCTTCAGTTGAAGACACAGCATATGAAGCATATTTTACAACTTATTTTAATGTTTAAGACTTTATTTTGGATAATAGATCATTTTTAAACATTCCTCATCATATGAATTTTAATTATAGTTTATTTATTAATTATTTTAATTAATCAACAATGAAATATATATTTCATCGTTACATTGATGGTTACCTTATACTAGTAGGTTCTATATCCACTGATTTAGTCTGAAATTTCATGTTACACAACAAATTATGTGAGACACTAGAATTCATATCAATCTCATATTTTTCTTCACTGGATTTTCTAAAAAATGAAAGCATAGATTTTTTTATTTTATATTAATTAAAAAAATTACATCATTATTTTCAATTATCATGTTCAACCTATTGTTAATGAAAATATATTTTTGACAACTGAATAATTATAATAAAATATCCCTTTCTTGAAGTGAAAGTTAGTATTTTCTATGGTTGATACCCTTTGTTTCTAATGTAGAACATCATTCCATAAAATTTAATATGTTTTATCATTTCTTTTATCCAATGATATATTTCAAATGATTTATTCTTTTCACTAGGAATTAATTAGGAATGAGTTTATTTATACCAACACTTCAATGGATACTTTCCAATAACACTATGAAATTACACTTAGAATTTGTGAGTCATTTTCAATATTGATCACTATTTGTTATGGATTTTGTATAAAGTTTTTTGATAGTGTTCTCATAGATGTGAATTCATGGTTATTTCCATGCTTATATACACAAATTTCCATATCTTGGGAGGTGTATTTCATATTTTATTCTAATTCATAATAATATACTATTCTTCTAGTTTGATATTTATTTATCCTTCAATACCACATGACACAAACATTTAACAAAAATTTTAATTTTATTATAATGATACAACTTTTAGAACACATGATTTTGAAAATTTTTATCTTTAAAAAAATTTAATCCCTTTAAAAACATGTGATTCATGTAAAATCAATTTAAAAAAATATGATACCATTTTAAAATATTATTATTTAAACATGACTATTGTAACATTCCTATAAAATTGATGGGTATGAATAGGAACAACTATGTTTATATAAAAATATTCTTTCAAATTATATAATATAAATTCCATGGTTATTTAAAAATTATAATTAAAATGAGAATCATTATAAAGAAAAATAATTTTTTTTCCTGGAAAACAAAATTTTTCTAAATGAAGGTTTAGTTGTGCATTGCTCAAAACATTAAAAGTTAATGTTTATCAATTATTGAGAATATATTTTTAAAAAGTAACATTATTTTTTAAATAATAATTTCAATATTATGTTATGATGTTTTTCTAGGTTTTTTGGAAAAATTTAATTTTTCTGTTAATAGTTAAATACAATAATTTTTATAAAATTGTCAACTGTTTTTAAAAAATTAACTAACATTATTATTTTAGATTTATTTAAATTTGACATAATTATGATTTATTTATATTTAATACAATTAATTCAATTCAATTTATATTTTTAATATATTTGAGTATAAGTGTATTTTTAGTCTTTAGAATACAATTTTTTTTCTCTTGAAACAATATTAAAGTATATAATGTTTACCCAGTTTTAATAATTGAAATAAAAAATAATGATTATTTATTTAAATATAATTCATAGATTATATATTTATAAATAATAATTTAAATTCATATTATTACATTTATTATAGTTAACATGAGATCATATTTCCTTTAAAATTTCATTTCTTGAGAAACCCTTTTTTCGACACATCTTCAAGTTTAATTTAAATTTAAATTAAAATATTATTGGGAGTACAATTTTAAAAAATAGTATAAATATTTTTAATCATATTAATTAATATTATATAATAAGGACAATATAATTTTTTTACAATTATGAATAATTAACATAGTAAAATTAATTTAATGTGTTTATGGTAAAGACAAGTTTACTGGGATTAAACTAAAATTAAAAGGTTTTAAAATTACTCAAAACATTTATAATTACTATTATATGATAATATTTCTACCATATATCTTATAAGTATAAATATTTCCATTTTTTTGCCTTTTGGAATGAGAAAAACATGATTAAAATTTATTCTTTTCAAATATTACAACTATGTCCTGTCCCATACTTATAAAAGAAAACCAATATACTCTCCTTTACACACATCAAAAACCCATTGGTATGTAAAATAAATTAATCAAAAACATACATAATTCCTCCAACTCATCTTAAAAGACATTTTTGGTTCAGAAGGCTATCATAGGAATTCGTTTGGGGTAATCCAAAGTTGTTCGAAGAAGAGGTAAAATCTTTAACCAATCATTTTATTTAATTTATTTCTCGAAGTCTTCCAAATATTATTACACCACAATTATATAGTAACAAATTTATTTTATATATAATTATATTTTATTATATTTTAGTTATTACCTTAAAAAATACCCCTACTTGAAATGGGAAAAAAAGCTATTGATCATGTGTACAACAGAGTACAGCCTTACAAATCGATAAAATTCGCTTTCCATTTCGTCTTTTCAAGGATGTATATAATGATTTATTTAGTATTTATTTATATAATAATTTTAAAATAATTATATATATATATATATTTATAATTAGAATATCAGAGATTTCTTCTTACTTCCAATTCTGTAGGGCATATGCTAACATCACTCATGTGTACATCGAACTACTGCCTCATGATGTGATGTGATTCAGTTTTAAATTATGATTTAAATGGGTTTTAAAATGATTAAATTTATGATTCTATAATAAATAATGAAAATTTTAATTATTCATGGAAAAAAAATTATCATATACTATTTACCTCACGATCCGTTGGATAAATTTTAACGTCGTTCATGTGTTTGCCCGACTAAGGCCTAGCGAAGCAATATAGTTTTTTTAAAATTATTATTTATAGGAAAAGTAATAATATTTAATATGATATTGATATATGATATAAGTTAAGTATTTATTATTATGTAAAATAAATTTATCATTAAATTTCATATCATACTATCCATTGTAAGTATAATAACATCATTTGTGTGTATGGTGGACTACCACCCCATGAAGCGATGTGATTACTTTACCTCTAAAATTTTACATAAAAGTAAAAAATAAAAAATTTAATGAATATATGATATATATATGAAATTAAATTGATTCTATAAATTGAACAAAAAACGTCTTTTATTCCCTTTCACCCGTCAAGGAAATAAAAATGTCCCTCATGCGTCTGTACGACCTACAATATCCTAGAAGCGATGTGATTCATTATCCATGTAAAAAAATCAACAATTAATTTAAATATATAAATAATAATATAAGTGATATATATAACATTAATATATTTTTTATAATATATTACCATAAAAAATTCTCAATATATGGATCTTTTAAGAAGAAATGTGCCAATGAAATTGAGGCTATTAACACCCAAAACCACAATGATAATAAAATACTACTAATGAATGGGTAATATGTTGTTATAAATGGATCATATAATATTTGATATATAATAACATGAATCTATTATAATTTAATAAATGGTTTCTAAAAACTCTGCACCATTTTAAGGAATTATCATCTTAAGGGAAGTGTGAGGTAAGGTGTTTCCTAAATCAATTTCTATTTATTGAGTTATATGACTACTTTGTTGACTATATTAAGAAAAAACTATATGTGAAATAACTTATTATTTATTTATATTATATTTATGATTTTATTTTTGTGGTTATACATTATTTACACATTATCACCCCATTTATTAACTCTATCATCAATGATGTGAGCCTTCGGATGGTTTCATCTCAAATTTCATTCATTGTGACACATGTTATTCTATGCACAAAATTTATTTTTAATGAGGTCCATAATAACCATTTTAATACCATATTATGAATCTTTAATAGTTAATGATATATTGAGTTTCCATTTATCTACCACATTCATGGAAATTTATGTTCCAATAGATATCAATGCAATAAGTGTTTGTGTTTAAATGTAATTGTAATTGGGGTTGTCTTTGATTTAAATCTAAATGTTGTAAATTATTGGATCATTTCATAAAAATAGTTATTTTTAATTGTCAAATATTTATTCATTATGTTATCAAGTAATTATACCAATATATTCTCTATCTTACATAAAATAGTGGATAAAAGGTTTATAATAAAATATTACTTAATTTCTCTCTTCGGTCGGAAATCTTTTTTCATCCAAATCCATTTTTTATAAAATTGTTTTAATATTTTGGGACTATAATTATATAAAATAATTTTTAACTTTATTACATTTTTAATAAAGTTTTTAAAAATAATATTCCACTATTTGTTTGATAAATTAATTTTCAACTTCTATTTGAAAAAATTGAATGAGTTCCCTTTTTTATCATTTTCTTTTTGAGAAGAAATATTTCTACATCATGAGCACTAAATTTTTTAAAGATTCCCAGTTATTTTCAAAATTATTTTTTCTTAATTTATTTTCCTTGATGTGTATGAAATTGTTCTATTTTTCATCTATGTTTCCAAAATAGATAGTCTATTTTCATCAATAAGTTTTCAATGTTTTCTTTTAAAACCATTTCTATATAAGATGACGTATTTTTATGTTACAAAAGAGGACTGGTTATTTTCCCTATGAATTCTTACACATTTTGTAAAATTATTTTAATCAATGAAAACAACCATTGATTTCAGTTATTTATTCTAAATTATGAACATATGTCTCTCACATATATACCTATCAAATTCTATTTTCCATTTTATGGGGTAATGTATGAGTTATGATCATTTCTAAGATTTCATTTTTATTAAATTTCATATGATTATGATATAATGAAAGGTTATTCTTCCCATTTTCATACATGGGAAAATTCTTATGTAATGCCTTGTGACCAATTTATTTTTGGAAAACACATATATCATGATAAAATTATGATGGGTATGCCTGATCGTGTTCCAATGGATTGGGTATGTATTTATGTGTAGGAGACATCATATATGGGATTGGGGTGTAAACCTAATCCATTATGGGGCTCCCTAAACCATGTGATGTTATCACAGAAGTTTAAATTAACTTATTTTTATTTTTTATTTTATATTTATTTATCATTTTATAGGATTCAGTGATCTTATGGTTCCATTAACTTATTACTGTGTCTCCATGTGATTATAGATGGGCCTTATATTTTTTATATCATGTTATTCATTTTAATCACATGTTATAGTTCCCATCATGATTATTCCCTTACTGGGAATCTTATTTCACCTTATTCACCTATGTATTCCCTATGCTATCATATGTATTTTATGAGATCCAAACGATTTAGAATCTCATTATTCAGAATAAAATAGTTTTTTTATTTTTAGTCTCACATTGATGTTTTATGAACATATTATTCTCTGGAAAATGGGCCTTTACAGTTCGTATGTTTTATGAATTGAATTTAATGATAAAAATCATATAATAATTTTTATAAAAGGGTTTCATCATCATATCAACTCAATCTAAAATAATTATTATCAAATATAATGAATTATATCTTAAAAAATGTTCCATGAATATTTATTTGACCATACACATCAGTGTGAATTATGCCTATTATATTTGAAAAACTTTTATTCTACGGTTGGTAAGGATTTCCCATGATTTTACATCCCACAGATGCATTTCAATATTTTTTCAATCTCAAATTTGATTTGAAATTTCAGGAATATACGTTGACTTCTAAAATTTTTCTAATATTTGTTGTTAAATATGGTCAGGAATCTAATGTGTATTTTTTCTTAAACAATGCATAGATAAGTGTTCCTTGTTCTATCTATATGGTATTACATACCATATACTCTCAATCCTTTGATAAATTAATTTCTCTTATTTCCCATGATAAAATATCCCTTCTAATTGAATGTGACTTTAAGTGTCGAATAAAAATGTTTACCCACACCCAAAAACATTTTTTATAGACAATACACATTAATAAATTTAATATTCATTATTTATCTTCCAACTATTCATGGAATTACGATTTTATTTTTATATCACACCATTTCCAAAATGAACTATTACATATACTAGACAATTCAAATGATTTACGAGATTAATATTTTAGTTAATGTGGGGTAAAAAAACACTATCACTAATTTAGGTGTTTCTATTATTTATTTGTTTGTGTGAAATATTATCCACAACTTTATTCTAAATATTTTTTTTCCTTTCAAGATATATAGAGTTATGTTGAAACATGTGATAATCTCTCCTCATTTCCTTTATCATATATAGCAAGGTTACACAATTTTTTCTCCAACTTGTAAAAATTATTCTCTAAAAGAATTATCATATTGTTTAATTATATACATTTTACTTTTATTTCTATATGATTAATATTTACTCCATCATCATTGATAATACACATCTTTTTGACTAAAGATAGAATGATGATAATAATATCCCTTAATTGTATTCCACTAATAATGAGTAGTTTTGTTATCATATTGTTTTATTTTCTCTTCTTCCCTTATTTTTTAATGTATCTTTATTACTTTTTTAAATATGTAACACCCCTAAATTTTAAAATCATCATATGTTCGTTATCCTACACAACACGTAATATCAAGAAAAAATAAACTACAATGTAACAATAAAATAATATTATTTAATTATCACCTAGATATTGAATTGGTGTGTATGAATAGTATTATCCAAATTGTGAAATTTATAAATTAACTACTAAATTAAAATTTCAAGATAAATTATTTGGAAAAAAGAACTCCTTTTTTTAGCAAGGCTAATTTATGTTATAGAAGTAGGTTTTCATCGAAAATTATTTTTTTGATTTTTTTGATAAAATATTATAACTAATTTACAACATATATAAAAATTTTATTATATAAAAACTGTATCACTTTTGAAATCATAATATTCATATGATTTTAGGGAGATATTTTTAGATTATTTAAAAAGGTTTATTTTTCACTGAAAAGATAGAAATTACTGAATTTTATTGAAAACTGTATTTTTATTACAAGAATTTAACATTTTTCACTTGGTTCTAAAATTATTTCAAAATATATTTAGTTCTATTATATTATTGATAATTCAATTTATTTTATTTTAATTAATCTTATGATTGAATTTGGTATATAATCATTTTATATGTAAAAAGAATTTTAAAATAACAATTTTTATACAGATAAATAATTGTTATGTTAATAAAATAAATTAATAACAATTACTGAATTATTTTGAGTTGTTTTTTTATTTATCCAATAAATATTTTTACATTAAATTCATATTTTTTCTTATAATGTGTTAAGAATAAACTACATTTTATGCATAAAAATGTATTTTCCAAACAATTGTTGTCATTGTGTATTTCATGATTTTTTTAAAAATAAGTTTCTTCAATTATATGTATTTAATTTGAAAAAAAATTACATATTTTGAATCATAAGATATAAATTTGGAAAATATTATGTTTTTATCTTTCCTCAATTTAAATAGGTACGTTGGTAAAATTTATCATCATATAAAATGGTATATCAGGTAAATCTAGGTCAAAAAAGTTATAAGGTCATAATTTTTAATTATAATTTTTATTAAAGGAATTTAATTTTACCCTTTCCACCATATGATCATTTTTTTTATTTAATTGAAAATTTTCCATGAAAATGATTATTTGATCATATAAGAGAAAAATAATGTGGTTAATGAATATTAATCCTAATTTTGTTAATAATTAAATAATTTCCATTATTTAAATTTATTTAATAATTTTAATTGTTTTATAATTACTGTAAATTCTTATGAAACACCAATACTATAATTATACAATTAATTGGAAAATAAAATAAATCTTTTAAATAATATTAAAAGCGTGGTAATTCTAATTATTTATAGTGTTACAAGAAGTTTATTGATGGGTTTGAAATATTATTGTTTTTAAAAGATAAATCCAAATTAATGCTATATTATTTCTGTAATTTAAGAAAAATTATATTAAAAGTATCAATATTGATAATAATGATATGGTATGAAATTTATATTTAATTAAATTACTAAAAATAATTAAAATAATGAAATGATAGGGGTATGAAATATGGTATAAATTATAATAAATTTTACATTTATTATCCAATAGCTACCTTATATGTAAAATCATAACTATTTAAGAGAGAAATAGTTGTTACCATGGTTAAAGTGAAAATGGTATAAATATTGGGTTAAACAAAATGATAAGGATTAGAACACCATATAAACATATAAAAATTATATCTTCCAACTATATAATAACCTAATAATTTCCCAAATTCGAATATATATAAGTTTAAATGTATTTTAATTGTTAATGGATTCATAATATTTTATTCATTTAATAAATTCCAAGTGTGGCTTCTCACCCACTAATAAAAGGTCACACATCATTTTGTATATTTACACCATATTTATCCTTATATATCAACAACATCAGACCCATTTATCTTAAAAAAATCCCTATACATATTATATAATTAAAATTCTTCAAAAAATACTAGCCCTTGTGTCCTTAATTTGATATACAAAAGTGTTATTCCAAAGAAAAAGAAATATCCCTAACCTATCACTTTCTTATTACATCTTATTTCATCACAAATAAATCTATTGTATTGATCATAAAATATTAAAATAACTAGAAAAATACAATTAAATTTTATATTGAGTTTTAAAAAACCATTATCCACCCTTTTCCCATTAAATGGGACGTGGAAGTATTACTAATGTGTATGTACGTCTTACTGTCTGTACGTTTTGATTCAATTCACTTCTATCACCATATTTTATTGATTGGAAATATGATTATTTTTATGTCCATATATGATATTTTTGATAATGTTATACTTATAGAATGAAAATATTGTACCTAACATATTACCATACAATCTCTTGGGAAACGATATCGTCTCTTGTGTGTAAGTGTGGACTACCACTTCTATGAAACGATGTGAATCATTTATTCTTCATATTTTAAATGGATGTTTGTGAGGCGAGATCTAATGAATATATATTATTTATTATTTATAATAATTATATTTTAATGGTGAATAAAGTTTTTACCTTTTTTTCTTTATATTTATTGAAAAGTGAAAACAATATTAACGTGTATGTATGGCCTACCATCTCATTGAACGATGAAATTACTTTTTCTATTTATACATTTTATGGATTACAATAAATAATTAGGTAATTAATATAAAGTATATTATATCATTAATGAATTTATTTATATTATTTAACCATTATCAATGTACAATGTATGAAACCACTTGGCCAAAATATACATGATAAAATAGAGCATCTATTCCTTGAAACAATGATTTTAAGAAAGAATTATTAATAAACAAGGGATACAAGAATACAATTAATACACATATTGTTTTATTTATTTGATTATGGTCACATAAAATATTTATAATACATATATATTTATTATATAGTAGGTTTGGAAATATACGAAGGATGTTGAACGAGAGGTGAGAGTTAACTTTATAATATCATAATTATTCAAGATTATTTTTTAAGTATACCTTTGGGGAATTATATATATAAATATATATGGATATATTAAAAAATATATATTTTATTTTAATCTATCTATTCATGATATTCTCATGTAATAGTGAACTTTTACTCTATTTGGTACTTAAAATGAATGAGAAAATTTATTATAAGAAAAAGAGATTCAGTTTCTCTCTTCAGAAAAAAAAAATCCTTTTTATTTTATGTCCATGTTTTCTTGAAAAAATTTTAAATACATTTTTACTACTTTCCAATGATTTTTTTAAAAAAAAATTAATCCATCTTTGAATTTTGAAATTTTTAAAAGAAATATTATTTTTCATTTTCCTAATGTGGTACTTTTTGATATTTTTATATGTCTGATGTGATTGTTTTTCTAAGCATATAAAACAAGAACAAAATTTACAACTATCATGAAAACTAAATTATTTGAATATTACTTCAAATATTTATAATGTTAATTTTTATGAACAAAATTTAATTAATATTTAGGAATTTTTTTAGAATTCAGAGTAATAAAGGGATTTTCTTCAAGAAATTATCCATTGATTGTTTTAATGTATTTTAATCCATGACTACATCATTTTTTGATTCCTATAAGATGTATGTAATTTAATTATATCATCCACCTTATCTCTCTGGAAGGGTTTTGATCAGTTATAATGGGGATGAACTATATTTGTTCCACTTTCAATATAACTATAAATAGTTTATGAATATGATTATTGGTTGGGAAATTATTAACATTTCATTTTATATTATTTCATCATATTATTTTTGTTGATTATTTTTGAAAGAATTCATATTATGAAAGAATTGTAATTATTATTTTATCAGATGGGACAAAAATTATATATCCCCTCAAAGTATTGGTAGGTCTCATCGGAAAAACATGATTTGGTTTGGGATGAGGGTCCTTTCGATTTATCTAAGATGTATTATCACGAGTCCTAGAATATATTTTTATGATGTCTATATATGAGTAATCAATGTATTGTTTCAAATGTTCAAAATTATTCATTCTAAAATTATGAAATCATTTATTAATTTCCATGGGATTATTTGAATAGTTTTAATATCCATGGATAAGTTTTTAACTCATGTGATTATTTATATAGAATTATTTTATTATCATTTATTTCCTTTGATATTATTCATTACATATTCAACATCATCTTTATGCATACCCTAAATGAGAATCTGATCTCAAACCATTCATAGGTTTCCATTCCTCGGGATACTAGGAAATGATTTATGATTAATATACATGGTTATATTAATAGGCACAATATTGTTCACAATTAAAATATAATGCTAAATTTGGTGCTAGTCACCATCCCCTAGCCCATAGAAGGCGGGCATTGGGTTGTCATGGTACAGGCCTTGGGGGACGGGTCATGACAAATTAGTATCAGAGGTGGTATCCAGCCTTAAGTGCATCGCTTTGCCTGGGATGAGATGTAGGGTCTACAATGAGGATTTTTTGCTCGAAATAGTGGTGATTATAACAACATAGAATGATAAAGGGTTAAATGGTTAATGATATGACTCATGTCAACAAGGTGAACCTACTTTTTTGGGAGCCTGTCTGATTAGAACTCAACAGTTAAGCATTCTTAGCATGGAGTAGTGATAAGGATGGGTGACCTCATGGGATATTTCTCAGGGTGTGTGTGAGTGAGGACAAAGCACACTAAAAAGGACATGTGTTGGCCTGTGGGGAAGTCATTAGTCAGATGACCCATTCTGGCACATGGTGGGCCCCAAGGTGGGGACCACGTGTCTGCGGGGAAACTGGTGGGTGGAGCCCAGTTGTTATAATTGGTATTAGAGGAGTCTGTTCTATCGCAGAACTTAGGACTCTGATCTTTTCTGTGAAGAAATAGTGTTAATGGTATTGAGTGTGGTTTTATGTTTAGGGATTCTAGTGTTGGTGCAGCGGCCGATGTATCCATACCCCAGGACCATGACTTCTGATTTCCGACTCAGTGCATGAAAACACTGATTGCATGTGTATTTTGAAGATTATTCTTAGTGATCTATTTAAGTCAGCTCACTAGGTATAACTTATTGACCATGGCGCAAATGTTTCTTTACAGGATGCCTCCACACAGACAACCAGCCAGGGTTCCGAGAGTAATATGAGATGGAAGCCCACCGAGTGACGAGCCCTTGGTGCAGGGGACTATTACATCAGAGGCTCCATCAGTACCACTACCCGTTGGGCCACCGATGCCACCAGCCCTAGCATCAGAGAGTGCACACTACCTGATCGCATTGCATGATTTCCAGCGCCAGAGGCCTCCTAGGTTCAGGGGCAAGATAGAACCGCATGAAGCCGAGGATTGGATGGAGGCTATAGTGAGAGTCTTCAGACTGGTAGGGACACCAACAGACCTTATCTTGATCCTTTCCGCGAGTCTCCTTTAGGCAGTATTAGGAAGCTGGTAGAGCCTAATGATCCAGGTGCAAGATGAGGTGACAGTTCTCTGGGTAGAATTTGAGAGCCTGTTTTGGGAGGAGTTTGTCTCAGCCACCCTACATGTGGTGCAGATACAGGAGCTACTACATCTATAGTAGGGTAGAATGGTGTTAGCTCAGTACTGAGCGAGGTTCACCGAACTCTCTTTCTATTCTACAGATATGGTATAAGGACCATTTTTCAGGGCCCAAACCATTGAGAAGGGGTTCATGCGAGAGATCAGGGCTTCAATGATCTCCCTTAGCATCCTGAAGTAGCTGGTGGTGTTGGAGAAAGTACTTTTAGTGGAGAGTTTCCTTGTTGAGCAGTCACTTGAAACAAGACCGACCACCAGGCATCATGTAGAGGAGTCTTCTACAATTTGCAGCAGGAAAATTTCACAGATATCCATGCGGATTAGACCATCCAGTGGATGACCTCAGGACTCGGTTTCGGTCGTATGAGGCACACGAGATAGAGCCATTAATTCGAGGAACATGTAGTGTTTAACATGCAGCGGGCAGGGTCACATGTTTCGTGACTATCCAACGCGCCATACCGATTATCATTATATAGTTTAAGGACCTCCCAGGTAGAGTCAGAGGTTTGATCTAGATGATCAGTAGGGTGTAGGCAGACGTTGAAGAGGAGCTAGTCGTGCAGCTGGCAATAGACGGCATTACGAGGTGTTACCACCACCACCACTTGGAGGTCCACCCCAACCACAGGTTGTAGGTGGATAGGGGAAATATTAGATCCAGGATGCTATGTCATATGATCACGACACTCCAGAGATGATTCGAGGTATGATCTGTGTCTACTCCACCTTGGATGCATTTCTTATATACCTAGGTGCCAGTAACTCTTTCATTTCCACTGCACTCATTCGGAGCTCGAAGATTATGACGGATCTGTTGGCTCAATCCTTTTGTCTAGAGACTCATACGGGAGAAGAATCGATGATTACACACTGGTGCTGGCGGTGTGATATTACTCTAGGAGGCGATAGCTTTGGTTGGGTTTTCCTCATAGAGGTGTCGAGGCCTTACGATGTCAACTTGGGTATGAACTGGTTATCTACAGTCAATGCTTAGATCGACAGTATTAGGTGCAAAGTGCAGTGTTTCCACATGGATGGGACCAGGTTTACCTTCACTAGTGAGAAGGGTGCATTTGTAGTACAAGACGGACTTGCTCAGAGGAGGGTGCAACCGATCACTCATCAGTTGGCCTGCCTTAACCTCATAGTTTTATATGTGGAGAGTATGACTTATCATGTAGTGGTGGACCAGTACATAGATGTTTTCCCTGATGATGTTCCAGGTCTACCTCCTCACAGATAGGTGGACTTTTACATTGAAATATACCCCATGACGACACCGATATCTACACCAGCATATATGATGGCTCCCGCTAAGCTTTGTGAGTTGTGGGTACAGATGGAGGACTTGCTGGGGAAGGGATTCATCTGATCTGGTGTTTCTCCTTAGGTATCCCCGATTCTGTTCTCCAAGAAGGTGTATGGGAGCTTGAGGCTTTGTGTTGACTACCATCGCCTAAACCAGGTGGCCGTGAAGAACAAATACCACCTCCTGAGGATTGACAACCTCATTGATCAGCTGAAGGGATCACGGTGGTTCATGAAGATAGACCTCAGATCAGGCTATCACCATCTCTAGCAGTGTTCATGAGACAAATGAACAGGATCTTCTAGTCAAAGCTCAATCACTATTTCATAGTCTTCATCGACGGCATTCTGATCTAGTCGACTACTGAGGAGGAGCTTGCCTAACATTTACAGGTAGTACTAGAAAAACTCTGAGAGCAACAGATTTACGGTAATCTCTCGAAGTTCTAGTTCTGGATTCGAGAGGTTCACTTTTTGGGACATGTCATCTTGGAGGCCATAGGTGCAGTGGATCCAGCCAAGATTTAAGTGGTACATGATTGGGAGCCACCCAAGAGTGTGATGGAGGTTCAGAGTTTCCTGGGATTGGATGGATATTAACAGTGGTTCATACTATACATCTATAGGGTTTCATCACCACTATCCTCCTTGCTGAAGAAGGGGTAACCCTTCATGAGGTTGGAGAGATGCCAGGAGAGTTTTCAATAGCTAAGGAAGAGGCTGACTAGTGCCCCCATCATGAGGCTTCCAGAGGAAAGTGTAGAGTATGTAGTTTACTGCGACACATTATGGACCAGAATCGGGTGTGTCATGGTGTAGGAGCGAGCAGTGATCTCTTATGGTTATCGTCAACTGATATAACATGAGTATAACTATGCCACCCATAACCCGGAGTTAGCAGTAGTGGTATTCTCCTTGAAGATGTGGCAACCATATTTGATGGGAAAACGTTTCACAGTCTACACTGACCACCAGAGTCTCAGGTATATCTTCTTCTCAAAAGGACCTGAACCTAAGACAGTGGCAATGGATTGAGTTCTTCCAGGACTATGACTTTGGGATAGTCTATACTCATGGGAAGTGGAACTTTGTAGAATATGATCTCTGTAGGAGATCAAGTATTCAGCTGCTAGGAGAGGTGACAGAGTAGCTGAATTCTTTAAATATATCATTTGTCGACCGAGATGGATCAGCTTTCCTTCAGTCTCTTACAGCCACTCACCCACTTCTTCAATGAGTTAGGGAGGCACAATGTGGAGATGCTGACTGCGAGACACAACATGCTCAAATATCCACAGGGCATGCACCTGATGGATTTTATGAAGGTGGAGAGCACATCATCCTCTTCAGAGGACGTACTATGGTGCCAGTTTCACTTCAGGAAAAAGTGTTGAAAGAGTTCCACAAATCCCCTCTAGCGGTACATACCGGAGTGGCGAATATGTACCAGGACCTTTGACGAAAGCACTGGTGGACTGGGATGAAAAAGGAATTTGTAGAGTTTGTCTCATGGTGCCTCACTTGTAATCAAGT
This sequence comes from Viscum album, assembly GCA_963277665.1. NCBI lineage: Eukaryota > Viridiplantae > Streptophyta > Magnoliopsida > Santalales > Viscaceae > Viscum > Viscum album. The sequence goes on from OY728163.1 coordinate 2,121,419,791, forward strand.
GAAGGCGGAGCATTAGGTACCATCACGATTGGTTCAACCTTTAGTGCTTCTAGAGAGGAAGTGGGATGAGATATAAATGGTCTTTGTGATAGGACTTCCACATACATCCAGGGGTCACGACTTGATTTGAGTGATCGTTAACTGACTCACCATGTCGTCCCACTTCCTACCAATCTAAGAGAAGGGTTCAGTATATATATTGGGACGCCTATATGTGAAAGAGATTGTGTGGATAAATTTAGTACCTTTTTCTTGTTGTCTCCAATCGTGACACACAGTTTACTTCCCTGTAATGGAAGGGGTTGCAGGAGGCTTTCGGGACGCAGCTTCGCCTGAGCACTGCCTTCCATCCTCTGACGGATGGTCAGACTGAGCGGACCATACAGACCCTTGAGGACATGCTATGTTCTTGTGTCCTCGACTTCGGTTGTAGCTGGGAGGATCACTTATACTTGGAGGATTTTTCCTACAACAATTGTTATCACTCCACCATCGGGATGGAACCTTTAGAGGCATTATACAGACGACCTTGCAGATCTCCCTTATGCTAGATAGACCCAAGGGAGTCTACACTGGTGGGACTAGAGATGGTACGGGATACCAAAGATAAGGTTCAGATCATCCAGGAGTGGATGAAGACTTCATAGAATAGACAGAAGTCGTATGCTAATAGGAGACGACAACCTTTGGAGTTCGAGGATGGCGACCATGTCTTTCTACCGGTCTCACCTCAACGAGGTCTACAAAGATTTGTTTGAGGAGGCAGGTTATCTCCACATTTCATCAACCATTTCTAGGTCATCAAAATATTTAGTGAAGTGGCTTACCAGATGGATCTTCCACCTCAGTAGCACCGGGTGTACGACATCTTCCACGTATCTCAGTTGAGGAGATACGTTCACTAACCTTCTCACATCGTCAACCATGGAGAGCTGGATGTCGATTATGTGGCGACTTTTACAGAGGTTTCAGTGGAGATTGAGGATCGATAGGAGCATGTCCTATATGGACGGTCGATACCTCTAGTGCAAATTCGCTGGCAGCACGAGAAACTCCAGGAGAGCACATGGGAGTGGGAGGCTCAGATGCATGCTCAGTACCCACACTTATTCCCATAGTTCAAGTTATAGCTTATGGGGATGTAAAGCCCTGATGTGGGGAGAATTTAAAGACCCGTAATTTCCATGAAAATATTTTTTCATAAAAACATGGGAATTTTATGAGTCCGCGAAATTTGTTGGCGCATGATTCCGAGGCCCGGTGTGCCCGGAATCAATTTCTGAAGTTTTATTCGGGTACGTTCATGAAATGTATGAGCGAGATTATATAAGTTTTGAACTGGTGCTCAAAATTGAAATATGAGGGCACCGTTGAACTCACAACACCTGTTTTCTCTTAAGAATACTTTCACCTCAATGACATATGGTCGGGATTAAAAGAAAGTTTTTGGGTTTTACGTGGAATGATAAAATAAAATAAGTGAATGTCTTATTTTAATGTATTTGATATAACCACCATGTGGAGGATTGAGGTGGGGACCGCCAAACCTTAACCTCCCATGAGAGGTTATAGGGTTGGGTCCCACCCGAACCTATCCTCCTCTTCATGTTAATTGTGGTGGGGGCCACCTGGGCTTTCAACCCCTTGAGACTCCCCATTAAATTGGAGAAACTATCAAGCACCAAATTAATATAGGGGAGCCTATTCAACTCCCCTTTAATTTGTGCCAAATTTCTCTAATCCATCACATTAATTAGGTGGGGATTATTAATTAATACTTCATTTTTAATTTTAAATCCAACATTCTAAAATAATAGACAATCTATTATTTTTGGGGGACATATTTCTTTTGGTTTGAATTTTTTTTTCATTTGGTGGATCTTTGGAAGAGGAGAGCTAGGGAGAAAAGCTCCCAATTATGAACGAAGAACACTCCACCGACGAAGAATGACCATCATCTTCAAACTTCTTCCTCCGACACCAATTGACATGGAGTGTCTTCCACGAGTCGACAAAACTCGTGTTTGGAACCATGTAGTGGACGCAATGAACAATGGAGTTCTTCGTCTACTTTCCGTGAATCCGTCAACGAATGGCAAACGATGAACAAAGGTAGGGGGTTTACTTTTTTGTGTTATTTATTTTCTCTTTCTCTTAATCGGATAGAAATAAATCTTTGTGTGGTTTTAAAATAATTGTTGTACATTATACATCTTGATTAACCAATTGATACCACCATAAATGTGGAGGGTGCGGGCCAAACCAAAATGGACGAACCCCTCCACCGATCTTTTTTATGTTGAACTTTTGGTGTGGTGATGAGTAACAAGGCGGTGAAGGAAGTGATGATAAAGGCAATGCTACCTACTTCCTCCGCAAACTGCGCCGCCCCCATGGCGTTCTGGTGCTCCGGGCCGAACCGTAGTCTTCCCGCCGAGCCACCCCAGCCACACTGCCGCTAGCCCGTGCCACCCGACTCCTAGCAGCCATTGGCCTCCCGACCCATTAGCCTCTTGATGTCCATCCTAGTCGAGCCTCCGGCCTTCCTGGCCGCGCGCCTCTTAGCCGCCGGCCCCCTGGCCGCACACCTCCCTTCCGCCGAACCGCTTGTCCGCATGCCTCCCAGCCTCCGGGCCACCTGGTCGTGTGCCTCATGGGTGCCGGCCCGCCTAGTCGAATGCCTCCTGGCCGACCAAACCGGCCCACCTGGACATGCCCTGCCCAAACTACGCTGTGTCGCGTTGGCTGTGCCTTTCCCAAACTAGCCACCCGCCGGCCAGCCATGCCACACCATGCCCGGCTGACTCACGGATGGCTCTCGACTGCCCTAACTCCCAAACCGGTGTATGTTCCCCCTCAAAGCACCCCGGTCGCGCCCTCCCGGACAATCCATGACGATCCGCGCCTTCGTGACACTCCGGTCCGAACCGGCTCTGAGCCCGGGCCGAACCGCCCTCGCGGCCTGCTGGGCCGGGCCTAGAGGGCCGGGCCAAACATAACAGGCTGGATCACCCAGTGGGCCGGGCCAGACCCAACAGGTGTGACCGGGTTGACCAAGACTGGGTCGTCCCAGACATGGTTTGGCTGAGATGGTCCGACTGGGTCGGACGGACCCGAGCCCCCTACCGTCCCTTTAATTGCTTCGACCATATCTTTGGCACCGGACATCCGTTTGATGAACCGTCAGCAACGCTGAAAATATTGGTGTGTGATAGTCCCTTAGAGTATAAACCACTAGAGTTTGGGGTATAGTAGAGATATAGTCAGGTAGTATCGTGCACGAATCAAACCGGGTCCACGAGACTAAAAGTCTAATAACTCTTAAACCGGGCTTCCGATTGACACGCCGTCTATTGCGTTGAGACCTATATGACGAGGCAGAACTTCATGATTTTTCATCATAGGACTTTGTGGAAGTTGATGTATCAGAACTTGGATTGAGGAGAAGAACCTCCCAGAATCAAGCATGCTTCGTGCAGAACCCTGTGGTTGGCTGTGCACTGACGACTGTTCAGGGATCCGATGTGGGTTCGATAGCCCTGACGACGGTTACTGGATCCTGTGTGGGTTCGATAGAATTGATGACTATTCCTAGATCCCACACAGGTTCTAAATCTCTGAATACTATTCCTAGATCCTGTGTGGGTTCGACAGTTTTGACTTCTGTTCCTAAATCCGGTGTGGTTTTGACAGAATAACTGTTCCTGGATCATGAGTGGGTTTGACAATTTTGATTTCTTTTATTGGATCCTATGGGGGATCGATAGAATAGATCATTCAGTGGCTTCATCTGCTCATCTATGTCTCTCTTCAAAAGTTGTATACATGTTGAACTGAGTCAGTAACTTTCTGTTTTTCTCATGATTGAGATGGATTACTAGATAACTTAGGAATATGTATGGGCATATACCTATGTGGGGTTATCTGTTTATTTCATACCTTGTGGTTTGTCCTTGTTGGATTTTGTGATACCATGAAGGTCTTAGGGTCCCTACTATGTATCATTATACTCACCCCTATACGGGCTATGCGCACACCTCATTGTGTTGGATGTAGATGAAAAACATTGCTGATCGAGGCTGAGTGTACGAGGACTAGATGGTACTATGAGGTGGACCTCACGACGAGTCGGCACCCGGTGGAGACTGATGGATGTGGAGTGCTGAGGAGGCTATCTATACCTACCCTTCAGGTAGGATTCGTGGTGGACGATCCCGAAGCTGTTTTTCACCTTTTAGTTGTTTTGTCCTTTATAGTTATACTTGTACATTATAGTTGGACTTGTATTTTTGGCCCCTTTACTTATTAGCACTCTCTTGTTATACAGTATTTCATAGTGTTTTGTATTCAGCTATGTACTCTGTTGTGTGTGTTTTTAGTTATAAACGCAATGCCTTACTAGTTTAGGGATTTACACCTTTGATGCTAGTCTCCAGCCACTGGCCTATAGATGGCGGGCTTGGGGTAGTCACGGTACGGGCCCTGGGGGACGGGCCATGACAATGGTGATCACATAACATAATTCTTTTACAAGTACCTCGAGATAAAAATGTGTAAGTGAATTTATATTATGAATAAAACGTATTAATATGCATTTCCACCATAAGATAATTATTTTATGTATACCTAGAGTAAAATTTTTACAAATTTACTTATCTTACACATGACATATATGAAAATTAATATACACCATAATATAATTATTTTATGTGTACTGAGAGCATGAGTTCGAAATTGAAAGGACATTTATTTTAGTCATGTAAGATATTTTTAATGTCATAATATTTTTTGAATTCTAGAATGATAATTTATCAACATGGATTAATATTGAGGTAAAATATGACATGGGGAGCTATTTAATGATTTATGTTAATCTTGAATAACTTAAGAAATTTTGATCTCTATAACTAACAGTAGATACACGAACTTGTGTAGTTTTCAAAAAATAGTGGGTCAACCAAATTTGAGGGTTGTTTTTTGATCATGTATCATTGATAGTTAAAATATAATGAATATGATCATTGTGATATATTGATATGGTTTTCAATATTTTACATAATCTCATGCTGAATGAATGGGATATTCTTAATCAGTTATTTATTATTGAAATATTATTGTAGCTACATCATGTGATATGTAGAGAAACAAAAAAGTAATTCATTTATTTTAATAGGATGTAACATTTCATGTGTTAAAAACTATATAAGATTATAAGATTTATATCGAATGATGAATCACTTGATATAATAAAAAAAGGAGGGAGACTCTATACCATTTGAAATATCTATTGAAGAAGAAGATAAAGTGTCTTCCATTGATATATATGAGTTCAATAAAATAAAAAATAATATTATATTCTAGTTAATGGAATTTATATTATTTAATAATTGTTTTGAAACCATTGGATATTATTCCAAAGATCAAGAAGGTGTTTTTCTATTTCTACAATAATGTGATGGTTGTTATAGATAAATTATGGAATGAATATGCACTACATCAAGGGAATTATCACATATTGTGAAATAGAAAGAAAATTTAAATTAGTAAAAATCTTTCTATAGTTTTAAATTAATTCACTATTTCTAATTCTGGAACAAACATGTCTATAATGTATGCATATAAACATTCTATGTTAATGAGAAGAGGAAGGGGAAGAAGGTGATCCTTTCTACCTAAAATGATCCAACTATGGAAGGATTAAGGAAGCGACCTATGGAAATATATGATATATACCAAAAATTTTAAGCACTAAGCTTTAGAATAAGAGTGTCACAGCCCGATCATATGTATTCAGTGAGCTTTATAGTGGATTTTATTTAATATTATGGCACTGATTCATGTTCCTTAGATGCATCCCATTGAGGGTAAATGATGTAAATAATCATGTCCATATTTACGTTATTAATCCAAACAAAAAAGTGATCAATAAATACATATAATATCGATTTAAAAATCCTAACATGTGATCCTCAAGGATGATAAGTCATGATCTTTAAGGGAAAGTGAAACTAAAAATAAATAAGAGTTTAAAATATTATTGAAAATGCATTATTTGATTCACCCCCTCTCAAGGTAATACCACTATACATCCCTTGTATTAGTGTACTAGTATCACCATGTTATCCTAATATAAATAATCATATACATCTTTTTGTTTGAGATAAATTAATAATTAATATACAATATACAATCTTAACCACTATGTCATAGAGTGCTAACCAGGACACCACAACACCCAAAAATAGTTTGTCTGACCCATATTTGTGAATCATATATGTTACAGTTTCATACCATACAAATAACATTAGGGGAAATAAAAAATAAATATAGGCCCTAGTTATACTGGAAGACTATAATTGGTATGAATAAAATATATTTAGTCCCATTCATAGAGATAATACTGGGATACACTCTTAGTGATCCTTTAAAATATTTAAAATTCCCACCATAATCTGCTTAATAAATATGAAGAAGATCCTAAATATGTAAATAAAAAATACAACCACCCACATATTCTTAAAATCTATTGTGTGGAAGACACTAGGGTTTTATGTGTTTATAGTAAAAATATTCTATGGAGGGATATAATAGATATAAGATCCCACAAGAGCTGATGAAAAGAATCACCAAGTAGGTACCTTTGATAAAAATGTATATAGATGGAGAACCATACAGAGGAAAACATATTGGCATCTCACTACATGAGTCAGACCATCCCCTTTTGGTATGTTCCCATTACTACCACATAAGTAGTGGGTTATTCTACCCTACATCCCACGCCCTACTAACCCAATTACACATCTCATGTCCTCGATCAAAATAAGGATTCTACTCATATGATACATAGCTCCACTATAACATTGTTGTCTCAAATTCAACCTTCCTCATCTTCTAACCCATCCCAACATAGTTCCATTAGGTATATCATTATATATTGAACTCATTAGCATTAACATTGATATAGAATAACTATCCACATGTTGGAAACTATTGGGTTCTTCAAACCAAACTTAATCACAACTCACTAGTGATAACTTATATCCAAAACCCACAATAAAAATACCCCAAAATATTTTCCTGAACCTGTTATAAAAGATGGTATATATTATTTCATATTGTACATTACTATATCATCCATAATAAAACTTTCATGCCATTACAAGAACACCAAATACTACGTGGAAAAAAATAAATAATCTTTTCGATACAATTCCCACTACACACATGTGGTTCCCCCTCATATATCCTATATTAGATATCATAATATTATCATCTAGAAGAAATAACCCCCACAATAATATATATATCTAAAAAGAACATATTATTCCCTTTTCAAGGTCCATGACAACTACCTACACTCGATGGGGTGTTCGTAAATATATATAAAACAATGGTACAATAAGCAACTCTCTAGGCCCAATCCTGCCATTCATTTTAGAGTATTAATATGAGATCTATCATTGGATGACCAAAAAAATTTAATTTCCTGACCTATCTCAACCCCTTAATACACTCAACAGAATCCTCACCCATAGTGATAAATTCACTGAGATACTATAATTCACTCAACATGTAGTACAGAACACGATCAGTGTCTCAGAGGAATTTAAACACATAATATCTCTACTAAGGGAGCTGAAAATCGATAACTAAATTACCATATGAAACCCCTTGTATGACATGAAAAAAATACATAAAGTTCATATGGTAAATTATTATTGGTACTACCTACCAAAATAATAGTTTTATAAGATTTTTTTGAATCCCAACTATCCTCGTCCAAGCCTATTCCAAGCCACTCTAGGCTCTCTTCATGCCATGAGACTCTAAGTCAAACCAAAATTCCAGAGATATTAATTATTAAATATTAATAATTAATTTATAAATTAAACCCTAGTGAAAAAATGAAAAAAATAATCTATATAGGAATCATCGACTCACTATAATAACAAATGATGATATAAGAATGAGCCCAAAAGTACTCCCAAAATCTTGATAAATAAAATTACCATCAACATGCACATTACTACAAATTAATTAATCTAATTAAAATTTAAACACTAAATAATTTTTCTAAGAAACATAACTCAATATAAATATTGAAAAAAGTTGTGTGTTTGACACTCTACATCATCCTCTACCCATCAGATAAGAATCCCCCCAAGTAGGCAATGTTCTACCATGATCTTGTGGAACATCATCAATTTATCTAAGTAGGGATCACTATAAATTTTTATATACCAAGGAAATAATGAGTGTATTAGGGATGAGAGATCACATGACTTAAACTACATGAAAATTATCTAGAACCACCCATCATCATGGGGGTGATGGGAGGAAGGGGTAGGGAGGAACTGGTCGAATAACCCTCACTTGATGACCCTTTCTACCTCAATTATTAGGGGGGATATTTTTAAAAGATTCATTATGTACCAATTTTTTAATACAATCTACAACTATACCATGTACCTGGTATACATACACTTGGTTACCTATGGCCTTAAAAGAAGGAAATTAAACCTGGGAACACCACTGGGTACCTAGTAACCTTTTACAAGGTACATAGTAGTTTTAATTAGAATGTTACATCCAACTAGAACATATAGAGTACCCAATACCATACAATCATGTACCTGATCATTTATACAACATTATGATACTCTAAAACACTAATATATTACTTACCTGATATCCTTATCTACCTTAAAAACCTCTAGGAACATCATAAACACATCCTTGAAATGTTCTCTCTCAAGGAATTTTAACTCAAGAAATAATTATAAGAACAAAGCCTACTCTATGACTCAAAATTCAAATTTAAATTGAATATAATAACACTTAATTAAAATGTTCATTAAATTAATCCTTTTAATACCATAGAATAAATATGAAATAATTTTATTTAATTATAAACAATTCAAAGAGAAAAACTCCATTTTGTTAAATATAAATAAATTCATTGAATTTTAAAAAACACTTAGTATGGGATATTCATATAAAAATAGAATTTTTAATTTGAATATGAATACTATTCTATTTTAAAATAATAATTTTTATTTAAAAAACTAAACCATCATAATATTATGTCAGGAATTAAATATACAACTTATTCAATTGAAAGATGAAAAAAGTTGAAAAATAAGCATTACATTAATAAATTATTGTGGCTAGAGAATCATATGAACAATATTTGTGAAAATGTTATTTTCTCACAAAAATAGATTAATGGAGATAAATAAACTTCCATAAAAACCCATAAAATAAAAAAACAAATTCAATTTCATCCAAAGAGAATCCTTAAATTTCTTTTACCATGGGAGGGTAAGATAATGGAAGAAACAAGAGTAACATAAATAGTATATATTATTGATAGTAATTTACAATGAATAATTACTAAAATTTTATGAAAAATTACCAAGGATATAAAATTATGGAAGTGAACATGGGGTTTATATTCCTTGTACAAATAATAATAAGTTGGTGATAATGATGGAAACCCCTCATTAAAATTATTTTTTAAAAATATATTTAGGTATTAAAAGAGACCTTTTTTGGATTATGATTTTGAAATCCATTAAAAAATCATACATTGGATGATGGAAATTTTGTTTTTTAAATTAATGTTTTTGATGATTTGGGTAAACCATGCACAAATGCTGTAGAATAGAAATTAAATAAAAAACTATAAAAATTCCCCTCAAAACACTAATAAAATCCATAAGTAATCAATATCTAAAATAGATATAAAATAGTGATTCCATGGGTTAGAAAACATAAGTAAATATATTATATATACCATATCTCTAAAAATTTTAAAACCCAATCACTTATCCCCATGGTAAAATAGATCATAAAGAACCACCCTCACAATGGTTCTCATAGATCATCATCTTAGATCATATTCTATCCACTAATAGGAACATACCATACTTCCAACATATATATACAACTTAATTCATTCCATCATGAAAATTATCATATATATAACATGTTTATGTGTGTAATTTATTATATTCTTACCATTCAAATGAATTTCATCACATATACATCACTACCTATTTTTTTAATCCACACATAACCAAGGAATCCAATATTATTATATCAAACTCAAGATAACATTTCACTTGTGTTTCATTCCCATTATATTACACAATTTTTAATTTTTTAAAGGAATACATGTTCTTATAATAACCCCTCAAAAATTTTCTACCCCCATATATGACATCCCATCTCCTGAAAAATATGAAAAGTTCCTTGAAATTATTTCATAAAACATTACTAAAACCAGATTTAGTTATATCACATCACCATTGGGAACCAAACCCTTGTATATAAACATTATATACATATTTTTCACAATGAATAAATTAGTAACTAATAATTTTATCACAAATAACTTAATACATATCATTTTCTTATTCCATAATTCTAAGGACCTGATCCACATCGTATATGGAAATATCTGAACAGTACACTCTCGTCCCTTGTCAATTACATTTTTATATTGAATATTTTTATATATTGTAAATAATACTTATTGATTTCTTATAATTTTATAATATTTTTTGTTAATATCCCCAATTAATTTATTTTGGAAAACATCCAATACGTTATTATTGATGATTTAGAAAACTATATCCTTTTACTTCCTTAGATATACTTCCTCAATCACTTACAACAATTAAAATTTCCTTTCATAATACATTCAAAGTATAATTCATGAATATACTCCAATATCCACCACAATATATAGCTATATCCATAAATCGTATCCCTCAGAGTCATATATTCTTAAAATAGTGAAACTATAATAGTAAACAGTAGTACAAACAACCTAACTACCTGCAATCATGGATTTATACCCATAATATTTTTATATATATATAAATATGGATTTAAAATGTCCAAATACTCATATCATCACATAATTTATAATATATCTGAAAATTTTGAAAGAAGTATTTGATACTAATTAATAAAATACATGGTTTCGAAGCCAATAAAATGACCTAAAATAGAGTTCTATAGTTCTCAATTGTGCCACCTTTTGTAACAAAGGAAGATAACTAAAATAGAGGCTAGGATAATACCGTTTTGGGAGATATTAAACTTAGTAACACGAAAAAAACCGTAAAAAATATTTAAATATTATATCATTTCATTAAAATGGATTTAATATGGAATGATTAACATAATTAATAAAAGGACACCTTGAAATAATAAGGTGAAACCCATACAGATCATCTGAGTCATAAAAACCCATTAATATTTCCACATATAATAATAAGATACTATAAAACTATAGATGATAAAAAAAATAAACTAAGACAATAAAACAAATATATAGCCTCACCTCACAATTGTTCCAAACTACCTAATAATCCCTCATTCATGATCAATAATTTATATGTCCATTTCATTGAGGAACATTCAAAATTGACAGTCTACACATTAAAAAGAACTCGTTAGGATACCACCTATGGAGACCCTAATAATAATTAGTTTACATGTACATGGATATATTGATTTAAATAAAAGAGGTAAATAACCACATGTGTAACTCATATCATCAACTGGGTGCTTGAGAAGCCACTACAATAGTTTAATCATAAATATTTCTTCCAATTCCAGGATTTGGGATAATATTTCTCATGGATAATAATATATGATATAGATGGTGGGATAGAAACTCATCCACCCAACATCTCATAGCCCACTAAAGGAATCAAGTTAGTGAATTTTCTTACAATTCAATTCTTTAAAAATACCATGGTTTGTCTTTAAAATATGCCCCAACCACTCATGAATATTTTTTATCTGGGTTAGCACTAGGCGTAAATTGTTTATAAATACAATTAGCCTCTATGTTGGAACCACATCTAGAATTTCATAAATAAAAAAATTTGTAGGTTAAAAATATATTATCATTCCTAATAAAAAAATTCCCATTCTAAGAATAATATATAGTTTCATATGATTGAAAAATGACCGAACCCGAGATGATATTCAATATTAATAGATAAAATTCCACACAGTATAATTAAAAATATATACAACTAGTGGTATGAAGCCCACCAAACCTAGAATGTGAAGATTCATTAAGATGATAGAAAATAACCCATGTATGTAGATTTATATAAGTCATATAACTATCCCAAAAACAGAAATTCGAGGGTATCATGGTTGATGTAAGGGATTGGGTAATCCATTATCCATGTTCATTTGAATAAAAAAATATATATTTTTACATTTTTATCCATCCCTAGGGTTACCCATTCATCATGTAAACATAAAAAATTATGTTAATAAGATAAATTATATGAGATTCCATATCTACTTATAGAACTCAATTATAACCCAAAACACTTGATGTGAAACATATCGAAACATTAACCTCCCAGATCCATTATCTAATTTCAACAATCAAACCATAAATTCAAATATAGTAACCATACCCTTTCCACCTTACCACCAATCATTTCAAAGACCCTTATGTTCTATCAACAATTTTCATCATCCAATATAACTAGTTACCCCTATAATGGTGTCTGAGCCACTAAATTTCAACATTAAAACAATTTTTAATTTATTCCCCATGGAGAACCAAACACACATTATTACCCCGCTAGACAAACCTTGGTATAAGTTTACATATAATAAGAACATTATTTATAAATAATTATTTAATAATTGGGATTAAATTCAAGTGATACACCTCTCGGAAAATCTATGATCCCTAATGTTTTAAAAAAACCAATTAATTGATTCATTTATAGGCCATTATTACAGGAACATGCTATACACCAAATTATAGGACCACTCATGGTCAATAAAACTATCATTTGAGGTTGTTCAACCTATCTGGTTATCAATTTTATTATATATACTTCCATCCTAAAAGAAACATATCCAACGATGACTATATGATAAATGAATAGTACTTAATGGACCCATTACAAGCATAATTTCCTCACATTCCTAACCAAAAATATGTGATCGTTCCAATATTTTTTGTGGTCTTTCACACCCAATTAATATGACTCCAATATAATAAATAAAATCTAATTAAAATAAAAGTAGTAATATTGTGGACTAATAACATTTTATCTATGTTATCTCCTCACATGTGATAATCATCAAACTAACTAGGCTTGTCATCATCAACTATGAGCACCAATATCACCAAGAAAATAAACAAACTAAATATAAAACACATATATTTAATGTATCCCAATAATTCTATAAGGTGTAATAGTGGAGAACAAGAAAATTGGTAGAGCCTCACCCAAATAATAAGCAATAGCTTTTTTCACACTCCCATTATACCCCAAATCCTCTGAGATGAATAAGCCCCAATTATTATAAAAAAATTATTTAAAAAATTTATTAATTTTTATAAAATTTTAAAAAATCATAAAGTGATTTGGTTAAAGGTAAATGATATGAAATTGGTAAGGTTTAACCTCTCCAAGACTCATCAATATATCATGTGATAAATTATAAAAATTATATCCTGATACATATTTGATCTGGTATAATTCTAATTAAATCCCAAAATAAAGCCACACATATTTATAAGAAAAATGAAGAGGAAAATGTGTGTAGGAAGAAAATAATTAGAAGGTACCTTAATGATGTATAAATTCAACTCAAAACCAAGGATCATTAGTAGAATAATGAGGGAATTATTAAGGGATGGGGGGATATCTCTTATCTCTTTAACTATATTGAACTAAAGATACTAATTGGGTTTTTGAAGGGAAATCAAAAACCCTAATTTTTAACTCCATTATTAATCTAAATCAAGTTTAGGTATTCAATATTTATCAAGAGAGATTCCTCCCACAATATAATTTCCAAAATGTTCTAAGATAATGAAAAATGAGTACCCATTGGTGGATATAAACATTTATGAAGACTCTTCTCACACAATGTGTACATGGTAACCCCAATTGGTTACCTAATACAATCTATCTTCCTTGAAAATATTTCTAGTCCTTCTATTTCACACAAAAACTAAAATAAAATCTATAAAAACATTAATGATATAAAAAATCATACTATATTGGATACTAAAACCAAAATAATTCATTATTAATAAAAAATAAAAATACCCTTGTCTCTAGTTCCATTGGAACATGATGAAATGTGTCCTTGAATAGAAAAATGGAATGTAAATATAATTACTCATTTCAATCCTTATACATTGAGTCATTTAATTTTAAAAATATTTTAACAATCCAATGAATCAAAATTATCTTATCTCAATTACTATAATAAATATTAGTCACCATATTTCTATGATGGTGAAATATTATAAATATGATAATAAATTTACCATATCACTCATATGATATATATTTTTTTTAAATGAATCATCCATGATACTTCAGTATCTTATATTATAGTTGTACATTTATAAACATTCCCATAACCAATAATCATCTCAATGGATATCCACCATAAATCCAAGAGGTTCTGGTGATAAATAATTATGTAATCAATGTAACATCATACAATATAGTTAGTGAGATATGGTAGAGGAATATAGTAAATACCCAATCCAATCACATTCTACCTTAGTCCCATATTTATGAAACTGAAAAATATTAAATAATTATGAATATTAATATTCTATAAACTAGATAAATGATTGAGAATAATATTATGTATACATTTATAAATGCAAAAAACTATAATTCTTATTAATAGGTGAGATGCAATGATATCATGACCCAGCCTCATTGGGACAAAAATTGAGCCACAAACTGGTCTGAGCATAACCTCTGAAGCCCATTTTGAATTAGACATTGGATGGATACTAGAACTATGGGTATATAATTATTCATATATTAATGGAATTTCTATTTTAATAATAAAATCACTAAATAAACATGAATAATATAATTTATTTTCCAACCGTGATAGATGAATAATTTATATCAATTCATGTCATTTCATATAAAGCAAAGACTTCATGGAAAAGGAACAATAGTTCTATAAACTAATCTATACCGAAATTTATGTTATAAGGTAACTATATCTTCAAAAACTGCCATTTTTCATAGATAAGGATTCTTGATGCTACCTCCACAACATCCATAACAAACATTACCCAGATAAATTAAATAATATTTTTTAAAATTAAGGTGAGCATATTAATAGACACAATTGGGTCCTCCTTAAAAATCTACTGGGTTCATGTGAATAATTCATACTCATTCATCCATTTATGGAATGAATGAAAAATAGTGATCAATTAATGTTACTCTACCGAGAGGTAATCAATATAAAACATCCATTTTTTTTTCAGGAGACCTTCATTTTCCATACATCATTATATTCCACATCACCTATCAATAAAAAAAACCTTCTAATGTACATATGAAAATAATGATTTTAACATATAGGAAGGCCATTATTATATTACTATGTTGTTTTTCACACATTGATACATCACTATTAATGACATTTACCCCTAATATATACATCCATAGGGAACTTCATGAACATCCATCTTACCACTACCATATAGTTGTTCCCCAGTAGGGAACATGAAATAAAATTTTTCTCACCATGTACCTATCCAACCATAAGGAAATAACAATTTCATCATGATAACTGAGAAGATATCCAATAAAATTATACTCTATATCATAGAAATATATATCTTTTAATCCACATTCCTTCCAGATATAATATCATTGGTTTTCTGGGTCTCTACCACTTTGGATTCTCCCCACCATAACCCAATTTGATTATCCAAATTTCCACCATTTGAAACTCTCATTATATTTACAGTGTCTTCCCTTAGGGACTCCCCCTCCTTAACCTACATAATCCCCAACACATTAAATACATCAAATATTTTTATCCATGTTATGAAAACCATCAAGATTATACTCCTCAAACTTATCCTCACCCTCCTCCTCCTCCTCCTCATCACCATCAATTACATTGAACCACTTATTCATATCCAATCACAATCTACACATCTTTATCAAGTATCATAAAATTATTAACATCACTATTAATAATTTTTTATCCCACTTATTTCATAACATATAAAATGTTCTATGAAAATAATATCATACCACTTCTATACATTACATTGATACTCATGTAAAGAACCAATAGATCATTGGGGTTATAATCATACCATGACACTAATATTGTTCATATCCAAGACATAAAAGATATCTAAAATTACATCAAACAATAAATATATATAAAAATATCATTTTTAATTAAACAAAATGATGTTATACAACATTATATACTCAGCCATTAATCTATTCACACTAGGTAGGTTCTCTTGGGATCTATAATAGATTCATGTTCCCACCTCTATTTTCAACACATTCTATAACAAACTCTCATTGTGTGAATTAAATTTCATGACCATTTCAATGACTACTATATCCCAATGAAAATGTGGAATGGTCATATAGAATTTAAACCACCTCCTTTTACATTTTAAATAAACAATGTTACCAAAATGAAGAAAATGGAATGACCCGATGACTATATAGAACAATGACATGTAACTCACAACCACATCATCCCATATCTCTTAGAAACAGGTGTTCATATTTTCTTAGTTATTAGAACTATGATGTGATGAATTAGCATGATCCATGTAAATTTATATAAAGTTCCTCCCTCTTTCCTCTAACGTATTTTATAAACGTTTTCACATTTTAGGTATAAAAACCATTTTTAGACAACAAAAAATATCAAATAAAAAATGAAAATTAATTTTAAACAATAAAATTCACTATAATAAATAATTAAATAATTCACATATGATATATATTGTTACAGAACACCAATATATCATTTTTATATCCTACACTATTCATCAATATTATTATCATTTATCCTCTCCTATATCTATATCAAATCATATTTTGTAATCAAGGAATTGTATATTTTTCCGTCATTAAATATTTCATATTAATTCAATATAACATTATTCCCATAATTTCAGTTATTAATTTATAATAATATGTTCCCTCAATTCATATCACATATCATATAATTTAATAAACATGAACAGTAATCCCAGTAATTGTATTTGCATCGATCCTTTAAAAATTTAATTTTTACCATGATTTATTTATTGGGGATTATTATGAATTATATAAGCATCCTAAAAAATTTAAAACATGTGGGATTCAGAAGAATTTTATAATAGATGTTAATATTTAGACTCATACTACAATTATAAGATTAATTCAACACTATAATTTAATGAATATACCTATAAAAAATTTATCGAATATTTCAATGTTTGATCCTATATCATTTATATGCCACATAATAAAATTATAAGAGAACTTTACTTTAGGAGAATTGAAAATATTGGTTTCTATATAAATTTATGGTGGTAGAAAAATGAATTATCCCCAATTAATTCCACTAAACCACACCAATAATTCTACACAAAACCTTATATTTTTTCATTCCGTTACATACCATTAAATGATACTATTCAGTTATCCTATTAAAAACATACCGTATCTTTCCATGATAAAAAAATAACAATAAAATTACTA
Source organism: Viscum album (assembly GCA_963277665.1). Classification (NCBI taxonomy): domain Eukaryota; kingdom Viridiplantae; phylum Streptophyta; class Magnoliopsida; order Santalales; family Viscaceae; genus Viscum; species Viscum album. Next base: position 2,121,437,349 of record OY728163.1, read on the forward strand.
AAACACCTATATTATTTCAATATCACATCATTCCCATAAAAAATATTGTTTCCTATGATATTTATTCAAAAAAATATGAAAATCATGAATTACTTAAATAAATGATTTAATAAAAGACTTTACCACCACCAGATATATATGAAATAAATTAAATAACTCATAAAATTTCAATTTACCACTCAAGAGTTTACATCACAACTAAAATTCTGCGACTCACTCAAAAGTCCACTATGAGAATCATAAAATTAAAAATTTACACTTCTTATTAAAAAATACACAAATGTTCACAAACTCAAAAAATTATAATTTAGTGATCCATATACTACACACCCCTTTAAAACATTTCCTAATAAAAATATTATATATTAATCAAAAAATTGGAAACATTTGCAATTTTTTTTATTTTACATTTATCACATAAAAAAAACCACATAAATACACCATATGGTAGTATACAAGAAATTTGGTATCTTGAGATTGCATCAGTATTTTACCCTCATAAGGTCATTCTTATACAAAACTATGCCACCATAAATTTTTTTAAACAACTCCCTTTCAAGAACATATCTTTCCTATCATTTATTTTTGTTGGATACACTATGATGGCGAAACAATCCTCAATATCCAAATCAGTTAAATTAATAAAATTGGATGATAATGTTGAATTTTATTATGTTATGAATCATGAAATATTCAATGAACCTTTTCCAACATTGAAGGTAGAACCAATCAAAATTCTACCTCTATGACTCACTCTATCACCTTAAAAGGGTGAATAAAACAAGCCAAAAACAAAATTCCATTTTAAAACCATAACTGTCCATATTACGGAGGAACTAAATAACATATAATCTCAAACAGAACAATATAATGGAATCATACATTAATACAAATATGATTTCAGTATTCTCTATGGCGTCCTCAAGTGGAATTGAGTAACTTGTACAAGATCCATTATACGGTGCACCAACTCTAACCCAACCACCATGCCATATACCAATATAGTAGTTAATGATACAATAATCTAAATAACATCATACGGTAACTCAAAGATATATTAATGAAGAATATCATTGTAAGAAACCTCAACAAATGAAAATTAATATTTCCATGATCATATAATACCAGTAACATAAACTCAAAAAATTACTGCTTTGGTCTAAACCATCCACTCAATTCGACCATTATTCTATGGGTAGAACATTGTGGTAATCCAAAACTGGGTAAAATGGAATATTTAAATCCATTCCAGCTTTTTCATGAAACTTGTTCATTATGATCAGACAAAATCAACTGTGGGGTGATATGAAGAATCACTACCTCTGATATTTAAATATTTTCTAAAACATTAACCAAAGATGATTGTTTAATTAATAAAAAATATATTGATCTCATTAGTTGAACCATGATATCCCATATAAAATAAACCCATTTAGGGTATGAGGATAACCTATAAAATAATCTATATAATTATCCTCTCACTTAAATTGGGGAAAATGAATAATATGTAACAAACATGATGAAACTTGATGTCGTGGTTCCACATACAAGAACACCAGCTTTGAAGAAAAAAACTCATTTATTTAATTCCATTTCACCAAAAATACCTATTCAATGTTTGATACATATTTATAAGATGTGGATGAACCATCAATGATAAAATATTAAATTCATGAATAATCACTTCCTACATAATTTTTGGAATAGATAACATTTAATGAAATACATCATTATGTTCCATATCCTTATACCAACCACCCAAAGAATCAAAATTCATGAATTGATTTCAATACAAATCCACTTTAGGTTCTCCTTTGGGAGACTCCTATACCTACCATACAAATGATTATTCAATTAAAATTCGATTCTGTTCTTATCACCAAAACATTTCCTTATAATAAACCTCTAATGACTCAATGTCTCACTTACCCACCAAATATTATCACCCTAAAATTTTCCACTAAGATTGATAAGAACAACATTACCCATTCCCATAGTATATTGGATATTAAAATAATAATAATTGATAAATTAGACCCACATTATTTTTCATAAATACAATTATATTTGAAAAAATCTTTATGTTATGGCCATATTAATTCAATAAACAAGGAAATTTTATTTCATAATATAATTTCTAAAACTTTTATGAACAAAAAACATAAATGTATACAATAAATCATTGGTATAATAACTAAAATTATTAGAACATAATTTTATTTTCCCATATGATATGAATGCATTTTAGTTCTTTAATAAACATAAATAATCCATTATATATGATTTTATAATTTATCTTAAATAGAATATACCCTTCAGGAAATAGTTTTTTTAGTAGTCATTGACCTATCCTAAAGACCAATAAATGTATCATGAAAAAATATTTATCTAGATAATACATTCATTTTAATATTAAATGTTGATAATTTGGTTAAAATATGAGAAGGATCAGGTAAAATCCATCTATAATATCTACCTAAGTCTTTAAAATATATTTTTTAGAAAATATTTTGTTGGTATCACCAAAAAAAATACCTCAATATTCAATTGGATAACTTGTAAACCATGATTTAAAATTACATGACTCAAAAAATTAACCCACATGTATAAAACCATGTTATATAAATATTCCAACACAAATTAATATCATTGGAAACTCCAACAACATTCATAGATGATTTTTATTGTATTATTCTATCTTAAAATAAATAAAAACATAATCGATTAATATAACAAAATATCCATCCAGATAAGGTGAACACCCATCTTTTTAATCCCTACAAATATTGATTCTACATTACAATATCTAAACATAATTATCACAAACTCAAAATTCAAATTCTGATACTGAAAAGATATATTAGTGATATCTTTTTCTTTAACCATCATTTAGAGACATTTGGATCATAATAAGTTATTAGATAAAACATTCACTTTTAAATTGATAAAAAAAATTACACAAACATATCATGAATTTATTTAACCAACAGTAATCAATATAAATTAAAAATCTACCATGCATTTATTTCTAATGACATCAACAAAATCCCTGGAGAAATAATATTCCAAATAAATCCTCTCTATAATACCATATCTATGAAAGTTTACAACCCCAATGTTTTACTAGAACCATTATATAGTTCACAAAAGAAACATGTGATGAATATAGATATAACAAAATCTTGAAACCAATCTCCCACCCCAAAGGGAAAATTATAAACACCGCCATAATCACATCGATATAATCTCCATAATCCCAAAAAAAATTCTACCATTAATGGATGAAAAAAAATCATGATTACTGGATGAGAAGTGATTATACATGGCTCAATTTTTCTATACATTGTACAACATTTATTTCTCCAAAAATGAACCACAATTCTATCTTCAAATCTAGAGAAAATCACCCCTATCTAAAATTTTGATAAAAATCAGGTAAAAATTACAAAAAATCAATACTATGGATAATATCACATAGTTACATCTATGTTAAGGATAAATTATCATAGAATCAATGTAATGAACCTATTCTAATGAGAAGATATTAATGGGACTTTTAACATTCAACTAGTGTGAGAGGGTATTTAACTTCTATCTTAAAAATGGGTAAACATTATTCACTACTCTTAACCCTTGATATTAGATTCTAAATGTGACTTCCATTCCATTATATTCAATTCTATATATATCACGATGACAATGAATGTTAATTATACAAAAACATTTTACATGGGGGGGTGTTGATCTTATACACTACAATAAAAACTATAATTGGAATCTAATATACATCACTAACAATTTTGGTACATGTAGTAAATGTTAAAGCCAAAAATAATTCACAAGTTAACAGATGAAAGGTCCCAAAATATTATTAATAATTTACATATAATAAAAAGTGATTTTACACTATGTACTATATTGTTTTTTTCTACCTTGAAGTGCCATAGGAATTTAAAGACCCATAGATAGGGGTGGTTAATTATGAATTGAAATTTTTTTAAATACTTTTCAATTAATTTTTATTACATTTTAGTGGGATTACATATCTAAAATATATTTTTTTATATATTTTCTAGAATTTATGATCTCTATATGTGAAATATAATAATTGATTGGGTGCCGGATTTTTGTTTAAATCTATTTCAGTGAATTAAATACATTGAACATAATAAATGCAACCCTGTAATCTTATAGTGTGGATCAATCACACTTAATAAATAACTAATTTAAATAAATAATTTCAATAAAAATCATAATACATTTGATATATTTATATTGGTTTACTTATGTTGTTGTCATCATTTTGCAAAATCTATGAATGTATTCCTTAAAATGTATCCACATTTTGTTCAAAAATATCTGAGCAGTGATTTTGATATTTTGGGGGCTATCGTGGAGGAACATATAACATCATTCACCATTTATCCTAATAGATATTTCCAGTGTTCCCAATATGTTGTAAGAGTGAGGATGATAAGATTTTTTGAATAGTTCTTGATAAAATTATATAGATCTTTAATTATGGAAAAAGTCTATGAGAATATTTAAAATGATACATTTCTAATTTTATACATGGGGTTAAAAGAATTTAATAATTATCATGGGTTTATACCAATATATTTAATCTATGTAGTATCCTAATATCAAATAATAATAATAATAATTCTTTCTCAGGGATTTTCTTATTCAAATATATTTAAAAAAACAATATCGATATTTTTTTAAATGATATTTAATATAATATATGATTTTTAATAAGCCATTAAAATGACCCATTAATGTACCCATGAAATAAATCGAATCATGAATAATAAAATATGTATGAAAATATATATTTATCATTCAATAAATAAATAAATATTACATTAAATAAAATCATAAATAAATATTTTTTTGGATAATAATTTAATTAAATAAATATAAAACTTATTATATTCACTATGTAGGTAAAAAAATATGAATTTATTATCAGTTAGGAAAACAAATAGGAGATAAAATTTCTGTTATAAAATTTATACATGATTATATCGTGATTGAATATATGTGTTATACATTAGTGAGATAATTGTTATTCCACAATATGAGAATAATATTTATTATTAAGATTAAACTGAAGAAAAATTATTTCGATTCTATATATAGTTTGTGTGTTACCCTTTAGGACTCTTTCTTAGTGGCATTAGCTAAACATACCGAAATTAAAATACAAGTTTCTAGAAACACCTCATGTAAACCATAGATAAATAATTTAATGTTGTATTGAAAAAAATTCACACTAAATGTGATATTGTGTAATAGAAACACTTTATGTATCACTATATAGTCAAGAATTGTGAATATATGTGTCATCACACCATATGCATGTTTTGTATTTCATTTAAATTTCAAAATGAATTCAGAAATGAATCACAATGACCATGAATTTAATTAGATAGTTCCATTTCAATTAAAGGACATATGATATATTCTTCCATTAACATGTATGGGGAAATCCATTTCCTCACTTATTCAATTAATATTATATCAAATATAAATCTCCCTATGTAAGTTACATAACCACTACCATATTTCATTAGGGATTTCATCCATAAATCATTGTTCATGATTCCTGATACACCTCAAGAAAACTATCATGTATAATAATGAATAAAAATATTTATAGATATGAGTATCCAATGACACATATACATGTGGAATTCATTTTAGCTAGTCTACCTTCATAATCCCAAACACTTGAGAGTCAAAAACATCTAAGTTCTAATTGAAAGAATTTATCAAGACCATAAAGAAAATTTTTAATAATAACATCTTATCATTTCAAGGTTCTCATTAAAAAATGTAACTATTATAACCATTTGGTGTGAAAAATACACTTATGAAAATATTAAATTATTAGTTTGTCAAATAGAAATCATCATATAATAATATATTTACTAAGATTCTATTAATTTTATGTACAATGTTAGTTGATTATAGGAATCCAACTCCAACAACTTAGAAATACAAGACAAAATTATATAATAATTCATAGTATTATAAATTATTTCCTTATCTATGAGTGACTAAACCCTTTGTATACAATAGTTATTTTAAATATCATTAATTATTTCCTAATATCATATATTTGCAATAAGTGTTTATTTGAAGGTATCATCATATACTCTCTTACACAACCTCTCAATAACAAAAAATATCTAACCAAATTATAAAAATAATAACTCTAAATTACTAATCTTAGAAATGTTCCATCTGTTTTCTCATTAGTAATATGAATAATATTCATTGATTTTACTAACTTTTGTGACGATCATATAACAGTGTTATAACCTATATGTTAGTATATATATTTATATAAAATACTCAGTGATTCTTTATTTTAATATTTTGATTAAATAACAGTACTATTTCTTATTATTTTTCTGCCAAAAACATTATCTTATTATTATTTGTATTTCTAGTTAACAACATTACTATTCATTATAATATAATTACTTCTATATAGTTCATATTACATAGGGTAATTAAACCACATAAATACTCATAAATATAATGAACTAAAATTCTATTTCACAACACATAATTTTTTGAACCTTGTAGTATTTTATTGGAAAAAATAGTAACAATGAAAATCTATAAAATTTCATAAAAAAAGAATTTAAAAACCATAGTCTCTTGGAATTTGGATGATAACCAAATAAAATTATTATAATAGTGTCATCATCTAATTCTTATAAAAAGATAATCCCATTAATAAAATAAAAATTACTCATGATTAATTAATGTAAACATTAAATAAATATCATAACCACTTCCTTCCTTGGTATTTTATTATTTCAAGATCGTTTCATATTAATAAAACATTTAATTTATTATTTTTTTATATTGTTTCCATAGTCACATCCCAAAATACAATCCATTATCTCAATTGTTATATTTTTTTTGTTATTTTTCATTAACCTACCTTCAATTTTATGAGTCTTCAAATATAGTGAGTGTATTATTATAATCCTTATATTATTTATTTATAATAATAAAATGGACCTAGATATTTATGAATATTTTATTACTATAATATGTTCTACATCTATATTAAAAAATACGTTTTGTCCAATCATTTTTTAAATTTATTAATCATTTTCTCAAGATATAATTATCACCTCAGATGTTTTATCCAAAAAAATCATTTTCTTTATCCCAGAAAAAATTATATGCAGAAGAATTTTTTTGTGTATACTTTTTTTATTAGACTAAAAATATAATATACTTATGTTTTTTTTAAAGAAACTATTTCTGCCAAATTCTATGAATTGATATTAGTAAAATATATGTTCATTAACAATGAATATGAATTTTTGGTCCTTCAATATCTATTAATAAATACATAATATGTGTTTTGTAAACATCAAAAACATATTTCATTCATATATAAATGTTCAATAATATTCTAAATCATATAGATATAGTTAATTGTTAATATAAAAATATTCTAATAGAAACTAAAAACACATATGTTCTTTATTTACAACGATTATATCTTGTGTCTACTCATATATATTTTGTATACTTTGAGTAAATGTTTTATTTAGAGTATATATTCCGATTAAACTCAAATTATATGGCCCCACATCAATATTCAATGCATACATAAAATTATTGGCCCATAATATTTTTTTCCATATAGCTGCTAAATGTTTTAGATTAGAGAGTATTTATTTTCTAGTATACGAATTTTGTATGCTTCGAAAAAATAATCGTAGAAACCTCTTCAAATTGAGTTTTCTAAAAATGTATTTTAAAAATAAAATATAATAACTATATAGGTATATGAATACCACAGTTTTATTTTTTATTGATTCTATTAAATATTTTCTCTCAAAGAAATTATCTTACTTTCATTTATTATAACACTCATTTCTGACTACTTCAATATATGATTAATATAGAGATAAAATTTCACCAAACCTCTAGACTTAGTGATATTTTTTAGTATCATTAATCAATTAACAATGAAAAATTTAGAGAATAAATTTATTTATTTTTTTATAAAACATCCACTTTAATATTTCCATCCTCAACTAAAAATACCATTAAATATGAATAAAATTAAAACCCTATTTTAAAAAAATGCCAACATTCAATACCACTTCAAAACCTTTCCACTTCAATAGAGATTTATATTTTCCCTTCCAATTTTATAACATTATATAATGTTAACATTATTTAATATAATATTGAGGTAAGAATTTCATTTCATCATAAATCAACAATAAAAAATGTTCAAATTTTATTTTTAGACATAGATCGTCACATATTTCCTTGGAAAATACCATATTGTAAATGTTATCAATATGATAATGATTTGAAATATTCTCATGATTTATAATTCTTTCACCAAAATTATCATTCATTAAATTAGAGTTGATATCAATATGCATGGAAATATAATGTTTTATTGAATTATTTGAAAAGAAAATAGAAATTTTATTATTACAATAATTTATATGTGGGAACTCTAAATTCACATTCACATATTCTAACTATTCCTTAATACACAACATCTGTGTACATGTTTGTATAAAAAAATATAAAATACCTATCCATGAAACAATTAAATATATTTATAAGGAATCTTCCTTAAAAAATCACATAATCAAGTGTCTTTATACTAGAATTCAATTTATTTAAGTCTCAATGATATTTTAGGTTTCTAGATTCATTTAATTAGGGAAAAAATTTAAATTAAAAACCATAGACTACAAATTCAAAACGTCTAATCGAAATCCAGTTTTCTAATAATTTAAATCACTAAAAAAGTAATCCATTTTTTTCAATGTCACGTCATAAAAATTTTAATATCAATATATTTATGTCCCATAATCATCCTTAAAACACTTAATAAAATTTATAAATGTGGAATGAGAAAAAAATTAGTAAGGGAAATAAAATGAAATAAATAAACCATTAGTTCATGAATACATATATAAAACTCCCATTTAAAAATAAACTTAGTTATGATTTTATTACCCTAGAAATAGATATCTATATAAATGTATTTTCATATCAAATTTCATAAAAAATCATAAACATGATTGAAAACTCATAATATATTCTTTAAAATAATCAAAATATACTAAAAAAACATTCACAAATGGTCATTATTTTCACCCATAATTAATATAGCATATTTTAATTTGAAAATAAGTTCATTTATTACCAATTTTAATTCTTTATATTTCCATAAATACCCATTGAAATAACAAATAAATCATACTAAAAACATGGTAAATAATTTTCCTATTACTCTTACAAATGGTATGACCTCGATTGTTACACATAGAATAACCATCATAGTTACACAAATATAAAAATAATAGAAAAAATTGGATTAACCATTACAATATATTCCCAGAATCTCCTAGAAGAAACCTAATTATTTACTGTATCCCTTTAGCCATTTCATTGGTCAGAAATAATGGGCTCAAACCCCATTTTTTATAATATAACAAACCATCTCCATAAAAAATCACATTTTCCCTAAAATAATACACATACTATTTTATCATTAAAAAAAACTTTCCACTATATGAAAACATTTTTTTATTGATATATCCCATTCCATTAATTTTTTTTTCAGAACTAAAATTCTCATAAAAAAGGGATGAGGTAATTTATTTGAAAAAAATAAGAAATATTATAAAGTAATCTTAACATCAAATAATATTTATTAAATCGGGAAAACTAGTTTTCTCTATTAAAATTATAATATAACATTCCTTTTTTCCATTCATAAATAAATTCAAAAAAATTCCCTTGGAAGTTTCATTTTAAAAACCATAAAAATGAATCCAAAAGGAATATAATATTTTTCTAATAATTCACTTATGTTCATATATATACATCCATGAAATAATTAAAAATTATAGATATGGATGAAAATGAGAGTTTTATGGGAAATATTACAAATTGGTTTTGTATAAATGTCCCTTACTATAGAGAACAGAATATTTCAAACATCAAAATTACATTACATCTACATAAAACATAATACATTACAAAAAACACCAAAAGGGTGTATTATTCAAGTTACTTTCAAAAATTAGAACCCAAAACAACTGGTTCATAACACATCTTCTTCTTATCATGCCTATTTCTTCAAAACTAGTCTCTTTTTTGACAAATATGACTTATTAACTTTGTTTGTATCCTAGGGAAAAGAATCATAAGAAATGATGAGCTCAAATTCGTCGTAAGTGTTAACATGGAAGATATATATACACAAAAATAACATAAGGGTATGATAACATGAGAATAGAATATTAATATCATACCCTACATATAATAAGATCATATACATGATTCATGATATAAATATTTGATGTTTATAAGAAATTAATCCTAAGAAAATAAAGAACATAAACCATAAAATCACAAAATCAACATAAGAATTGAAATATGGAATAAACAAAAACATGAAATTTTTTTGCCTTTTATAATTTGTAGCACGTTAACTCATAAAATTAAGTACATGAAATGAGGTCATTGTAAAAACATATAAAAATGAAAAAACTAGGTCTAGAAATAAAATTATGGACATAAAACAAATTCCACATATAGATTTTTGAACATGAATTTAGGTTAGCATATAAAATATACACCTAATGAGTTAACCATATTTACCCAATGCATTAGAGAGAGATATATGTCCCACCATTATCAAAATTAAATCATACAGGCATATGACACATGATTATAAACAATCATATTATAACCCATTAAATGAAATAGGTATAAAAAACATGTAATCATATAATAAAATGTGGAAATGATATAGGATTCATAATCATTCCATTAATAGAATAATCCATGAATGGAAGTGGGCTTCTTAATCATCATTCAATAAAAACATAATCCATTCGGATAAAGAATATGAGTGGTAGTATTGAACTATAACAAAAATTGTCATCTTAAATGGGTATGTATTTTGAAAGATCACATGGAACATAGATTTTCCTAAAAATCAATTTTCATTGAAAAAATATGAAAAAATATAAAGGAATCATGGGAAATCATTTAAAGCATTTATTGAGGAAAATACCCTTTCTTTCTGAAAATCATTTTCTTTTCGTAAAATTTTTCCCAATTTTAAAACGATAAATATTATTTCTAATTACCATTTTAATATTTTAAGGTAATATTGAAGGTAATAAGGCATCGTGAAATAGTTAAAATTAGTTCATTTTGTATATTTTTTTTAAAAAATTCTTCTCATACTGTTGCATGAGTAGTTAAAAGATACATTCTTAGGAAAACAACAAAATATTTCATTCAAACTATTTAATAAAAAGTCATACATGGGTAAAAATAAATTTAATAAATTATAAACGAATTGTAAACATAATTTGAAAAAACATTTTTAAGAACTAAATACATAAAAGATAAATATTTCACAACATATACATATGTATAATCAATCCCGATAATAATTATATTTGTGGAAATAACCCTTATAACATTATAATCAGTTGAATCGTATGACCAATGAAAAAAATTTATATTTATTAGAAAATACCATAATATCTGGGTTAATACCTGTAACATTTCGGTTTAATGAAGAATATGACATTTTCATATTTATTAATATTTTTGAATTAAATATTAATTTTAATTTAAAGAGGTTTCTATTTTTAATAGCATACCTGATACGCAAAAACAGGTCTTTTTTGAAATATTACGTTTCACACTAATAATATAATATTATTATTTTAAAAGGTAGTTAACTCCTAGAAGATGTATTTGCGGGAATGAAAAGAGCTAACTATAATATGATTATACATGTTTGTTAATTGTATTTGCATTAATACAATATAAGTTAGAGGCTTAAAATGTGAAAGAATCTAATTTTAAGCATAATTTACATTAAAAGGTCGATTTACCACCTTTTAAGGGAGAACCCTTTTTAAATATATTTTTGGTCACTTTAATACATTTTATTTGACCAAATAAAATCCTTCTTTCGAATGGGGACATAAAAATTTACTTTGTGTAAATTTTTGGAATTATCCTGATAAAGTTCATTTTTTAATGAATAGTGAAAATATTGTATTTTAATTCAAAAATACGTTTTAATCTAATTTATTTATATGGTTAGATTATATTTTTAATCTATTTTAAAGTTTAATTAGAATATATTTTTACTATTTAATCCAATTTTGGTCATTGGAGTTAATTTCACTTTGAATTTGGACATAAACAAGTGTCAATCTTTCGATAGTTATTGCTTCTTAAAAACACGCTATTTGTTTTGATAACGGAAATTAATTTTAAAATTAATTAATGCAACCTATATTTTTTTAATTTGTGAAAATAGAAATAATTTTTGAATTTGTAATATCAAATAAATATTAGGCTGAATTTTTTGTATTTTTCTGAAAAACATTAATTTTTGATGAATAGTGAAACCACTTAGTGGTAAATAAAAAAAACTGAATATTTCATTTAAATGAAAATTTACCACTACTGTGAATTGAATTTTGAAAATCCGACATACATGGTTGTTTTCAAGAAGTAAAATTTTGTTCAATAAGATGAAAATAATTTTTGGTGAATATTAACATTTGACTTTTATTTACCACGATTAAAGGTAAATAAGTTAATTGAAGGTAAAAAGAATGGTATAATAATTCAAAATTACCATAACACATGTCCAAACCATATTGGTTGAGTCATTAACGACCATTTTCATCTTTCGGTCTATTTTGATACCCTATTGATTAACATGGGAGTGAAAATGAAAATTTAGATAAATTAACATAAAGTAAAGGAAAAAATGACTAGAGAAAATATCTTTTAGTAAATTAATTTTTAGAAGGGGTTATATAGATTATCATTTCTACTATAAATATTCATTCGAAAGATAAAATGATTTCATATATCATGGTATTTTTTTATAGTTTTTAGACATCACATAATTTTAATTATGTATGACACAATAATGATGCAGTGTTTACCTCATTAATAAATCATTTAAATAAATAATATTATAATGATTAAAATATTATCCAAAACTAGTCCAATTCCTATTGGGTGATTTTATTTAGACCATGACTCATCTTATATTATATTATAATTATTTTTGGACCATTAGAAAAAGAATATCATTATGTAATGAAATAATGTTTTCACACATTCCTAAAGAGCCCCTCCACCCCCTTATAAAAGGAGACCACATCTAAACAATTCCTCACACCTATAAAGTTTTTTGGCTCATCCAAACTCTTCCTAATTAATCTCCCTACATACCTATACTACTCATAGAAGCCTTACCTTAGGAAGAATGCACTTAAACAATCCATTTTGGTTCAAACGAAAGGGAGTTACCAAAATTAAAGGTAACAATTTCTCTTAAATTGTTTTCTTTTATTTTACTTCTCTAACCCCTAAAATCATTTTATTCCTTTATTTTGTAACAAAACCAGTATACTTAATATACTAGGATGTTTTAATGGGATGTATTAGAACTAAAATTACACAAACCTCTATATAATTGGTGAAGAACAGAATGTTTCGGTTGATGGAAAACTAATGTCTCACGAAACAATGATTGTTCTATTATCTTCTACCGCCTATCATGGTGGCCATTATGATGTCACTGTATTTATATATGATATATATTATTTTATGTTTTCTTTATTCTTCTGTAATTCCCATTTATATCATATCATTATGGTTTCAATTATGGGTAAACGCGATAATTTCATTTGAGGAAATGCAGACTACCGCCCCCTCAAGGGGATAGGACTCGTTCATACCATATTTGGTACATATAAAGGATATATTTAATGATATTATATATGATAAAATACTGTAATTACAATTCTACAATGTATAACTATGTTTTAATATCATTAAATATGAAATAGAAATGGAAGTAGCGTTCATGCGTACGTACGTCTTACCGTCTCCATGAACGGTGCATTTCATTTCTTACCTCTAAATGTTATGTACTATTATAAATACATGTATTTACTGGATATATAAGATATATATGATATACAAATCATTATTATAATTCTGGATATAATATAATATTTACCACTTGGACAACATGTAAATATAAGGTGTTCATTTTTTACTCAAGTACCAAATATCGACAAAACAACCATTATTAACTTAAATGATAAAATAATGTTTATAAATGGTAATAATTGATATAAAAGGAATTATAAACATTAAAAAGGATCTTAAGAAAGTAGAAATTATCTTTATTTTATTATTCAGGTGATTAAAGAATGATCGACTCAAGTCGGACATGAGGTAATGGATTTTCTTATCTCACTTTTAATTCTATGAGATTTCCATTATTCGCCACTTTTTTATTGCATATGGTGTATTGTGTACTTACATTTGATATATATTATACTTATTCTATTTATATTAATGGTATTTTGAGATTCATTTGGTTCTCATTAACTTGTTTTCATATGACTGAGTTGATTACAACACGATAGATGGTTTCATCACACTTTTTATTCTCGTGATATTCATGCTATATTTGCCACTATTTCATTTTGTGTAGTGTATGTACTACCCATGATTGTACTCTTTGGGTAATATACTTTCATTTATGAGTATTTACATTTTCATTTTATGTTTCTTCTTTCATGTGGCATATGTTTTGTAAGATACAAAATTGGTAAGGGAACCTTTCACCCTCCTCTTTTTAAAAGACTTAATTTTGTTATATCTTTTAATTTACATCTTATTATGTAGAGATATGTTTTTCTATAACATTATTGATGTAAAATTAATGGAAAAATGTTTATATACACTTTTTATCTCATTAAATAATTTTTTGAATTTTAAAGTGACGCCGTTAGGCTGTCTAATTTTTACAAGGGAACTTCTTAACCCAATTTCAATTCTTTGGGTTCAACTTGTACTTCTTGAATATGTCATCCTATGAATATGTGTTAATGGAATTTTTTTATAGTTAATATCCACTTATTTTGGGTGTATTTATATTTTTCACACATAATTATGTGATTTATGTGTCCTTAATTGAAGGATACCATCTTTATAAGTGATTTCATCTCAATTTACATTTCCATTGAGACTTCATTGTTCATTCACTCTTATATGGTGTATATACAATAATTTGTCATATAATATCATGAATCCCTATATTCTCATGATACTATAAATTTTTGATTAAATGTTCTTCCTCAGTTATCTGTAATCAAGAGCCTCACATTTTGTAAGAAAATCTTTAACTAAAATATCGTTTTAAATGTTTTAAAGATTTATTATTCTAAATCATTAAATTTAATGTCCATGTTTTAAATTGGTTTTTAGTATTCATTGTTAAGGAAAATAATGTTTTAAAATTATAATTCCATTAAAATATTCAACGTGGAATGGGACACTTTTATTAAAAAATCTCTTTTTAAAATGTTTTATGAAAACGGAATGATTATTTCAATATCTTGAAATTACTTCTTATGATTTCAAATGAAATGTTATTAGTGATATGTTTATATTTTCATTATTTTATGTGTTATGATGGTACTTGGACATTTTATGGGTGGTTACATGATAAACCAAATGATGGGTGGTGCTGTGAATACAAGGACGGGTGGTTACTTTATAACCTCCAATGCATTGGGTTTGGAAGTCACCCATATAGATATTCAATTTAGAGATATGTATGGAAGTTGACCGTATGGTTATTCCATTTAAGTATGTTTATGTCCGAAGTTACCTTTACATGTTATGTGTTTTTTATATGGGTTTTATGTAATATTTTTGTTATAAAAGGTTATGTAATGATATTTTTATCAGTAAAGAGTATTTACTACTTCATAAAGGTGAAAAGTTTTACTTATGAAAATGTATTCATGGTTTACCTATTGTTTTGAAAAACTAACAGTTTTCCTTATTTTTGAATCCCTTTCTAAGCTTTTTATTCTCATCCCAATTTTTTGAATTTTTTTTTCATAGGACATAATGTGGAATAGGGTCAAGGTTGGGATCAATGAAAATTCATGTTTTATTAAACATAGAACAAGACATGACTATTTTTTAGAGTTCATTCGTTGTGAAAAAATGGAAACTGTGTAGAAGTGTCTACTTTGTAATCTTTTGAGATGTAATGGTTATGTCCTAATTCTCTAAAACTATAAACCTGAAAATATCCTCAATATGAATTATTCCTTTAATTCAATATTATTTAAGGTTTTAAGGCTAGGTCCTTATAGTTGGTATCAGATGTCGGTTTAGAAAACTTTTGAGGTTAGGCTGTTATCTAAGCATAAGTGACATAACCATAATTGTTAGTATATTAGAAAGAGTCGTAGTTATTTTGATTTATTTTAAGATAGCATGAATAAGTATTTATCCTCCTCATAAGATATTATATGATGATTTTACTAATATACTCACACCGACCTTTTTGGTTTTTTATCCTTGAATCAATCTAAATAATTAAAACTATATATTATTTGGGACCTCATTGAGCCACTTGAGAGTGAAAATGACAATTTAGATCAATTAACTTAAAGTAAAGGAAAAAATTACAAAAGTAAATATCCTTTTGTAAATTAATTTTTATAATAGGTTATATAAATTATCTTTTGGACTATAAATATTAATTGGAACTCTAAAAATATTTCCTATATCATGGTATTTTTTTATAATTTTTAGATATCATATAATTTAAATTATTTATGACACAGTAATGATGCAGTGTTTACCTCATTAATAAATCATTTAAATAAATAAGAATATAATGATTAAAATATGATCCAAAACCTGTCCAATTCCTATTTCATGATTTTTTTAGACCATGAGTAATCTTATATTCAAAAAAAGTGATTTTTGGACCATTATAAACCTAATATCATTATATAATAAAAAAATATTTTCACACTTTCCTAAAGATCCCCTCCTCCACCGTATAAACAGACTCCACTTCTAAACACTTTCTCACACATATCAAGCCTTTTGGATCGCCCAAACTCTTCCCAATTAATCTCCCTATATCCTTATCCTCCTCATATAAGCCTTAATTTATGAATTAGCCACCGCAACAAACCCTTTTGGTTCAAACCAAAGGGAGTTACCCAAATTAAAGATAACAGTTTCTCTTAAATTGATTTCTTTTATTAAACTTCTGTAACCCCTAAACTCTTTTTATTACTTTATTTTGTAACAAAACTTGTATCCTAAATATACTAGGATTTTTTTAATGGGAAGGATTCGAACTACACTTACACACACCTCCATCTAATGGGTGAAGAACATATTGTTTCTGTGGATGGAAAACTAACGCCTCACGAAACGATGATTGTTCGATTATCTCCCACTGCCTCTCTTGGTGGAAAATATTATGGAACTATATTTATATATGATATAAATTATTTTTATGTTTTTTATGCTTTTTAAATTTCCATTTATAGCATTCCATTATGGTTTCCATTATGGGTAAACGCGATAATTTAATTTGAGGATGTGCGGACTACCGCCCCTCAAGGTGACATGACTCGTTCATACCATATGTGGTACATATAAAGGATATATTTAATTTTATTATATATGATACAATTATGGAAATATAATAATACTACGTATCATTATGTTTTAATATCATTAAATATGAAATTGAAATGGAAGTAGCATTCATGCATTCATACGACTTACCGTCTCCATGAACGGTGCATTTCATTTCATACCTTTAAATGTTATGTACTATTATAAATACATGTATATACTGGATATATATGATATATAAATTATAATTATCATTCTGGATATAATGGACTATTGACCAAATGGACAACTTGTAGACATAAGGTGTTCATTTTTGACTCAAGTACCAAATTTCGACAAAATGACCATTACTAACTTAAATGATTACATACTGTTTATAACATGGTAATAATTTATATAAAAGGAATTTTAACATTTAAAAAGTTTCTTAATCAAGTATAAATTAACTTTAGTTTATTATTCATGATATTAAAGAACGATCGAGTCAAGTCGGACATGAGGTAAGGTATTTCTTTATCTCACTTTTAATTCTGTGAGATTTCCATTATTCACTACATATTTATTGAATGTGGTGTATTGTGTACTACCATTTGATATATATTATAATGATTATATTTATATTCATGGTATTTTGAGATTAATTTGGTTCTCATTAACTTTTTTTCATATGTCTCAGTTGATTACAATGCGGTAAAGGGTTTCATCTCACTATTTATTCCCGTGATATTCATGCTATATTTTCCACCGTTTCCTTTTGTGTGGTGTATGTATTTCCCATTATTGTACTCTTTGTGTAATATAATTTAATTTATGAGTATTTACATCTTCATTGTCTGATTATTCTTTCATGTGGCCTATGTTTTTTAAGATACCAAATCAGTAAGGGAACCTTTCACCCTCCTATTTTTAAAATACTTCATTTTGTTATGTCTTTTAATTTACATCTTATTATGTAGGGATATGTTCTTATATATCCTTATTGATGTAAACTATATTTAAAAATTTTGATATACCCCTTTTATCTAATCAAATAATTTTCTTATTTTTAATGTGACTTCGTTAGGCTGTCGAATTGTTACAAGGGAACTTCTTAACCCAATTTTAATTCTTTGGCTTCAACTTCTACTTCGTGAATATGTCATCCTATGAATATGTGTGAATTAACTCTGATTGTTTTACACATAATATCCCCTTATATTGGGTTTATTTATAATTTTCACACATAATTATGTGATTTATATATCCTTAATTTAAGGATACCATCTTTATAAGGGATTTCATCTCAATTTACATTTCCCTTGAGACTTCATTGTTGATTCACACTTATATGGTGTATATACTATCCCTTGTTATATAATATCATGTATCCCAATATTATCCTGATATTATAAATTTCTGATTAAATGTTATCACGCAATTATTTGTAATCAAGAGTCTCTCATTTTGTTAAAAACTCTTTAACTAAAATATCATTTTAAATGTTTTAAAGATTTATTATTCTAAATCATTAACTTTAATATCCATGTTTTAAAAATGGTTTTGAGTATTCATTTTTATGGACATTAGTGTTTTAAAATTATAATTCCATTAAAATTATCAAATTGGTATGGTACACATTGATTCAAAAATCTCTTTTTTATATGGTTTATGAAAATGGAATGATTATTTCAGTATCTCGAAATTAATTCTTGTGATTTCAAATGTAATGTTATTAGTGAAATGTTTATATTTTCAATATTTTATGTGTTATGATGGTATTTTGAAATTTTATGGGTTGTTTTATTATAAACCAAATGACGGGGGGTGCCGTGAATACCATGACAGGTGGTTACATATAACCTCCAGTGATTTGGGTATGGAAGTCGGCCGTATGGCTATTCCATTTAGTGATATGTGTGGAAGTCGACTGCATTGTTATTCCATTTATGTATGTTTCTGTCCCAAGTTACCATTATATGTTATGTGTTCTTCATTTAGGTTTTATGTAATCTTTTTGTTACAAAAGGTTAAGTAATGACATTTTATTCAGTGAAGAGTACTTACTACTTCATAAAGGTGAAAAAATTTAATTATGATAATGTATTAATGGTTTACCCGTTGTTTTGAAAAAATAACAGTTTTCTTTCTTTGTTTATCCCTTACTGAGATTTTTATGCCCATACCAAGTTTTTGAAATGTTTTTCATAGAACATAATGTTGAATAGGGTAATGGATGGGTTCAAGGAAAATTTATGTTGTCTTAAACATGGAACTGGACATGACTCTTTTTTTAGAGTTCATGTTTTGTAAACAAAATGGAAACTGTGTAGAAGTTTCAACTTTGTAATCTTTTGAGATGTAATAGTTATGTCCTAATTCTCTAAACCTCTAATCCTAAAAAGATCCTTAATATAAATTATTCATTTTATTCAATATTATGTAAGGTTTTAAGGCTGGGTCCTTATTATACCGATAAAATAAATTCATTGGTAGTATATACACTCTATAAGTAGTGTATGAGGCATGTGTCTCATTGTAGTAAAGTTACGACAGAAATTCCCCACCTTTGGTCTGATTCCTTCCTTATAAGTATGAAACTTATGTATAATGATATTAAATATATTATTATCTTATATCAGAATTATAATAATATTTATTATATCATATATGATTCATTTATTACTTTATATTAACTTTTAATTAAAAATACCAAGCTAAAACAACGTTTTAGATAATAACTTCTTGGTTTATCACATGTTTTTTCATTTTTATTTCTTGATCCTATTAATTGAATCAGGATTTAGTTATTTACAAAAAATTAAAATAACTTATATAAAATATAAATTCATTATAAAAAAATTTATAACAATCTACAAATAATAGATATATAAAATGGAGCACACCCTTTATGGAGATGGTAAGTCATACATAACCATAAACTTTGTTTCTGTTATCTTATCATACTGAATGGATGAAGGTAAATGAAATATATGTATATATATTTTTTATTAAATTAAAATTATTATATCATTTATTTAATATTTATTCATTGTATACATTTTTTATCATTCCTGAAATGGGTAACACGGAAGATGATTCTCATCGTATTGCAGAGAAGGTGGGCCGTATGTACACACAAGTGATGATATCATCCTCTTAATAATAAAAGGGTGAGGAATTAGATAGTATAATAATTATTCAGATTAAATATAATTTCATACTTATTATATATATCCACTATAACCATCATTATACCCATCCAAATATTTAGTGAAGAAAAATAAATTACACCACGACGTGGAGACAACTAGTCGTAAAAACACACGCATGACAATTTTGTTTTTCATAGAATAAATAATAGGTGTAATGTGGTTGTTTAGTTTTCATATTAATATATAACAATATATTTTATACTAGAGTTAATACTTTACAATGTCATCAACATGTTAAGAGTAATTACAAGAAGAAAAAATGTTAAAGAGTCCATAAGGATATTACCCCTAATTCGATGATCTCTCCTTAGATCTAATATTAGGCTAACAAGAGTTGGAAGTTTTAGAGGAAAATAAGCTATTGAATGTTACTAGAGATGTTGAGAATGGAAAAGGCCATAGTATGTCCATGATTTAAGGCTCAATGTGAGGTGAAGAAGTGAGGCAGTATGTACCCTTTTATAATTGAGGTGAGGGGCACTTTAGAAAGCTCTTAAAATATTTACATAGTATAAATTTATTTTTGATTTAAAATAGATACACACTAATTTATTTAGAATCAATTATTAGGATTGTTAGAAAAAAATATTAATATTTTTAAAGTATAATTTATGTGAACTTGGATAATATTCATTATCTTCCATTTATAAATTATCTTATTAAGATGTCAACTTAGAAAGAAAACATCCAATATCTCACTAATATTTATATTTTATCTATTAAATTAGTTGATGTCATTAATGATGTTGAAATATATTTATTTTATTTTTTTAATATCATTTTTCTATATTTCTATTAATTATAAAATTATTGCATCATCGTTATGAAAGCCATTAATTAAATTAATTATTCTCAAGAAAATAAAAATAAATTTTCTGGTTGTATATAAATTTATGAAAATTCATGTGACTATATTTTCAAATATTTCTTTGGTATGACCTTATATTAATAATTATTTATTTATTGAAATTATTAGAATGACATTTTTAACTTTTTTTAAATAAAATATTTTAAAATTCATATTATTACCCAAGAGGCGTAAACAGATTTTAATTTTGTCTAAAGGTTGATTTTGGTCAAATCACACTCATCCAATTAAATTTGGATAAGTATTATGGTAATTTTATTGTATTATAATATTATTTTTAGTTTTAATTGCCAGATTTACCCTTAGCTGCGGTAAATAAAAATTCTAATGATAATATTCACCAATAATAATATTGATCCTACTAGACAAAAAACCTCATACTCCTTACAACTTTTTATGTCTATTTTTTAAAAATCAATTCAGAATATCAGAAAAATAATGTTTAACACTATTCCCACATATGTTGCCCGAAGGTGATAAAAAGAACATTTAAAAGTTATATAAGTTTACAATTCTAATTTTAACATAAAAGTGATTCTAAGGAAATAAATTGGATTAACCTGTGTATAATTGATCTATAGGAAGTTTAATATCAATTTAAAATACACTAATTATTTAAATTAATAACATATTTTTAAAATATAATTTATAATTTTTCACTATTCATAAAAAATGAAACGTCTCATAAAAATAATAAACCATCCCACCTAAGTTAATTTGAACATAGAAATATAAAAAATATTGTTTATTTTAACAAATTAAATTTCTTTGACTGTCTAAAATAAATTTTTTTTATTGGTTATAGAATGACATTGAAAGTAGTTCTCTTAAGAAAATATAATTTCTAGGCATATAAAAACCTTAGAAAAAAGTATATTTTTCATTATAAATATGTTCCTTTTACATGTAAAAGCTACAAATAACATTTACAAAGTTGTAATTTCTATTAATATTACTATTTTAAATTTATTGGTTATAACTATCCTATTTAAATAGTTATAATTATAAATTAATGTTTCATAGAGACTCAATATTGCGTGTTTCGCAAGCCAACTTAGTGTGGTGTGTAGTGAGGGATTAACCTGGTGTTTCATACTATGTAATACAAACTATGTTATTTTATTTAAAAATAAAAATATATACTTAATTTTTGGGGAGTGAAATATATGAAAAACAATAAAATAATTTGAAAAAAATAATTCATAAAATCCATGTGTGTTACAGATACCTTGAGTCTGACTCATAACTAATTTCTTTATCTTCATGAATAATAGACTTATGTTAATTTTTTATTTTATTTTGAAAATTTTTCATGTTTTTAATAATTTAATTTTTTACATTAATTTTTTATATACAATTAATTAATTAGTTATGTTCATTTTGGACGTTATAATTATATTTGGTTCATAAATCGAATATGAAATTGTTGTGTTGAATATGGACAATGAGTCCCTTATTCCAAAATTTATTGAAAAATAATCATGAAATAATATTAATATTTATACAAATATCATACCTTTAAAACCAATCATGATAGATGGTTATGGAAAATTAATAACGTTGAAATCATTGTGATCTTAGGTTATACGTATTAATGAGTAATGATTCTATTTTTCAATAATCATTATGAAAATAATATAAGTTTCATTTTACCTAAAAATTATGATTATATCATAAATTCCATGTTATTTTATTAAACACACACAAATATATATATATATATATATATATTATCATCCATGTGATGTAGTGATGAAATATGAGTCACAAAACTTTGTGTATGTGGTTTTCTATACGTACATAAGAACAATGTTATCATTTATTTGTGGATGGAGAGGTAAGAAAGTAAATTATATATTATATGTTGATGAATTATAAATATGTAATGAATATTATATATTGTCAACAATTCCATCATTATAACCTTGAATGATGGGTGTCGATGGAAGACTAATTACATTAGGTCGTGTTGTTGTAGTCTATTATACACCTGAACGATAAATTCTATTCACATTTGATGAAGGGTGGAAATGTATATAGGCATGGAAATTAATATAATAATACATCGTTATACGGGATATAATAAATTTTATTATATAATCACTATTAAAGAATATATTAAGGAGGTGGAAGATGAAATAAATTGAATATTATTGGTGAAAAACTACACCTCTTCTTTAACCAACCTCATTTGTTTTACACTATCACTAGTCAATTTTTGGTATTCTTCAACTAATAATATTAAAATTCCTTACACTTTAAGGGTTAATAATGTTCATATATAAAGAAAATTACCCATTAATTGACCACGG
Source organism: Viscum album (assembly GCA_963277665.1). Classification (NCBI taxonomy): domain Eukaryota; kingdom Viridiplantae; phylum Streptophyta; class Magnoliopsida; order Santalales; family Viscaceae; genus Viscum; species Viscum album. Next base: position 2,121,461,264 of record OY728163.1, read on the forward strand.
TTAATGTTTAAAACCATATTCCATTAATTTGGTTGAATATAATAGTTTTTCTAAATACGTTAATTAATTATTTTATACTATAAAATATCATTAATCTATATTTTATACCTATTAATTTACTTTTACAGTAATAATATGAAGAAAATAAAGGAATTAGATTCCAAATCATCCAAAACACAATAATATATCATATTTATTAAAAATAAATGTGGATGTATTTATTCAAAAGGAATAATTTTTAACTTTTTTAAAATAATTTTTTTTATTTTTCAATTTATTGAATAATTACTACATCGGATTTGTAAAATCATTAAATGTAATTATTTGTTCACTAATTTTTTTAAAAAAAATTACAATGAATAAAACAGGTTCAATTTAAAATGATTATTTATAAAAGAATATATACACTTTTAATCTTAATATAAAAATATTATTGTTTAAAACAAATAGAGTGGCATTATGAATTTTTATCACATAAGATATTATAAAGGGCATAATCACATTGAAATATAAAACATGTCTTTTAAAAATATATTGGATGAATATGGATGAAATTCACTCCCAAATTAATATTAAGGAAAGTGTTATGGTCATTTTAAAATCAATATCATTTTTTCTAAAGAACATATTTACCTAAAATGACCTTATCATGGTAACAAAAATATCTATAATTACTATTCATGATGATAAAATATATAAGGGAACTATTTAAAAAATATGGACCTTATTATTATAAATATGAAATCTGTGTTGTATTATAAATAATGCATAAATTACATAGTTATGTTTAAAATTAAACCACAAACATTGGGAAAAAATGAATTTTACAAAAAAAAATTAAATATAAAATGATTTTACAGAATAATCATCTATAAAATTAATTTCAAATACCACAATTATATTATTTTAAATTAATTTTAAATAATTTTATTTTAAAAACAATCCAAAATATAACTTTATAATGTAAAGACTTAAAAAGAATATATATTTTTCAATTACAATAAATATTTTTTAGTATTCCTTCAAAAATGAATCTTGAAAGAAAACTCTTAAAAATTATTCTAAGATATTTCATAAGATATGATTTCACAGATGATATCATTTTTATAAAATATCATTTTGAGATGTTCTGAATCTTTTTTAAAATATTCTCTCATATGAACCCTCAAAAACCATTTGGGAAGAAATTTTTTTGAATAAAATAACATCACAAAAAATGATCTAGTTATTTCATAAAGTTTGAATTGAAATATTTTAATTTATTTTAAATATAAATATATTTCATAATATATTTAATATTATTTATAACATCAAATTAAACTACTAGTTTATAATAGTCATATTTAAATATAAATAATATTTTACAGTTTTTTTATTCTTAGTGTTCCATATTTTTTATGATATCGATCATAGTATTTATTTTAAAATATCAAGACATTAAATTATTACCCTTTAATATAGTGAAATATAATTATTTTAACTTGTTCTATGTAATAAAGGGATTGAAATATGAATATTAATTTGTGGAAATCCCATAATAAAAATGGTTAGGAAAAAATTACCTTAGAAAGATGGAAAAATTCAAACGCTAACTTGAATCACATATAAATTGGTTTCTAAATTGGAATACATTAATAGAATTTTAATACATGGACATGAAATAATAATTTAATTACCAAATAAGGGTGTTAATTTGAAATATATCCTTGATCAAAATAATGTGAAGGATAATGAAAAAGTCAATGACTACAAAACCATAAACCAAAGTGGTTTGAAAAAAGACAATTGATTCATTGGAAATGAATGGAATATGATTTTTTAAGGATAAATTTCCCAGATATCAGGAATTACATTACCATATAAATGAAGAACATAATGAAATATACTAACTTGATAAGTATAATTCTATAAATTAATTAATTTCCAACTGAATCTCATTTTTCCACAAATGATGACTAGTCAAGATGATTTTCTTATTTATAATGACGTGAAATCAAATTTCATCAGATAATTATCATCCAAAAATGGAATAAAATATATTACTACAATCGTTAAAACAAAACATGAATAGTTAGAATAGGATATGATAATTACAAAGTTTAATAAACCATTATAAAAAAGAATAACTACTTTAATATCATAAATTCAAAATTAAAGCACAAAGTTACATATAGAAAATTTAATAAAAACTATCATTACACTAGTCTATCATTGAAACACAAAAATAAACTGAATATATATTTCCCCAATATAATTTAGAGTTTATCTACAAATAATTTTATCATCACATAAAAAATCATACCAAAATCTATATTCCATTATAATATAATCTAAAAATATTCTAATAATATTCATAAATAACATAAATCACTATAAATAAAACATTAAATATATACATATACAAAATATAATTCAATATTAATTCCTAAAATAAATTTCAGAGTAATATATTTATGTTAATCCTATAATGTTCCCCAAAATTATAGAGATCCTATTTCGAAATAAAACTAATAATGTAATCACCAAATTAATTTCATATACAATGGTTATATATATGAAAAAAAATATATTCTAAATTGAAATAAACCATAATTAACTCAATATTATATTGGTATACATTATAGGTACAAAGGTCATTAAACTTTTTTTCAGCAAAATTAAATTCATTATTCCTAAAATAATCTTTTTATTATTTTAAACTAAATGGTAAAATATACCTCATTCTCATTTAATTTCTCCCAAAAATAACATCTTTTCACTATTACATTTTAATAAGGGAATTGATTCATTCAAAAAAATGTTTAATAATTCTGAAAAAAACTTCTCTATAGAACAATCCATAGGTGTTTCTTTATTGATAAAATAAAACTATATATTTTTTTAAAACTATATTCTTAAACAAATCATCAAACCATTATCCATACCACTTTTTATTATTATATAATACATTATTCATATAACTTATAGATATAAAATATTTCATTATTATTTATTAATATAAAATAAATCATGTTTCATATGTAAATCAAAAAAAATAATCCATATATTAAATCTAGACATCAGTGTCTTCTTTTATGCTATTGATTTCCCCAATATATTCTAGAACAAAATACATATTTCCATAAGAGTAATAGTCATGTCCTTAGTGGTAAATCTATTTTTGAATGAGATGGATAAATTATTATTTTAAAATCATATAAAAGAGGCACCATGAACTATAAGAATATTTGTGAAATGAAAAGGGCTGGATAGATCAAATAGTTTCTTGCAGGTGATTTGGATGTAAAAAATATTTCAAAACCATTTGAACCGGATAATTCATTAATAGTGGTAATTTAATCATATGGAATGTATAAGAAGGTTTTGTGAGATAATTTCAATTTCATATTGATTAATGACGTCGAATCATTAGAAAAGAACAACATAAAAAACATGAAATTAATTATTTCATCGGAAAATTAAAATGTACTTTATCAAGAAAATACCCTTAGAAACTCCCTAATAAAAAAACCTTAAAATTCACTATAGTATTTTTTATAACATAAACAATTAATAATGTTTAATCCTTAAAATTTATCTCATATATTTGTCCCTACATCACAAAAATGTAACTGCATCCGTCATAAATAATCAATCACATACAACCTAAGGGTAACATATAAATCATAGTAAAAAAATACCCAAAAATATCATTAATCATAATAAAATATAATTTCTTAAAACCTCATAAAATTTCCCATGACATTGGAATTTTGATCAGGCCTAGAATTATTAACTAATAATGGTATGAATAACTCGTATTTTAATCTCACATTAAAACATCCAAATCTTCAAATATATCTATACCCTTCTCTAACACCATATATAAGGACCTACCCTTAAAAATGACTTATTTATTATCATTAGACTATAAATAACAATTTTTCAATCAGAAAGATTTTTTTATTATGGTTTTATATAATTCGGTCATTACTCTTATACAACATACTGATATGTTAATAATTAGTCACTTAAACACAATATCTATTTTCGCATAATATAATACTATTAAAAAGAATCTCATTTTATTTTCGGGGTAAATCATAACAGTTTTAATCTTTATTTATTCCTCATCCATACTCCTCATTAAATATCTATGGAAAACACATTAAAACGCGTAATGTTCATAAAAATCTTATAAATGGACATTAAAAGAAAAAAAATCACTTTTATTCCATAAATATATATAAAACGTTTCCTTTTCAAAATATTTATAGTAAACATTTTCTTACCCAGTAAGTAAACTTTTCTAAAAATATATTTTCATATAAAATTCATAATAACTCCAAAAGGGAAATTAAAATTAAATAGTGATTATTTTCTATCATCAATATATCATGAATTTTTTTAAAAGGTATATATTTTCCCTTTAAAAAGTATCATATATTTTACTTTGATAATAATATGATTTATAACGTTTTAGAGTAAAATTATTTAAAAAATTTCACACGGAAAGACTGTAAATCATATAGTTATGTTGAGACATATTTTCCATATCACTCTTTCAAATTGGATGACTTTCATAGTTATACGTTGAATAACATTCACTGTTACACATTATTTAACCATCACATCAACAATTCTAATAACTAATGCAATATATTGAAATAATATCTTAGAGAAAACATAATTGGATAACTTTTCCCCATTACCTAGTAAATTGGAGAGTAATAATGGGTTCACTCGACATTGATTTATAATGGAACCTCCTTTCATCATAAACAATTACGAACAAATACAACATAATAATAAAATCATGCATTATAAAAAAATCATCACCATATATGTAAACTTTTTTTATATTGATATATCCTTATGTTTTAAAACACTTCATCCAAAAATTCAAATAAAATAATAAATGGATGGAATTTATTTCATTGAGGATGAAACATAATCTTCAAATTTAATCTAAATGTAAAATAATAGTAAATAATCATGATTTTTTTTAATTTTATACGTTAAATTAGAACATTCCTTTTATCTTTTGTAAATAAAGTCAAAACATTACTTAGAAAGATTAAATTTTAAATCCAATAAGAAAAATGAAATATAAACAAAAAAATTCTTTATAATTCATTTATTTGTATATAAATACATACATAAAATTATTTTAAAAATATATACATTGAAGGAAATATTATTTTCTAGGGAAACGTTATAAGTGGATTTTTAAATGAATGACACTTACCTTGAGTAAGACTCATCAAATAAATTCATTATTTTCAGACATAAATAAACTTATATAAAATAAATAATTTTTTATGAATTTTTTTTTCATTTTTATTTTTTATTATATGTTAGCCATTACCATATTATATAAACTTACTTAGTTTGTTAAATTCATACCGGATATTTTGGTGACATTTGATGTATATGTGAAAAATGACATTGGTGAGCTGACTATGGCCATATAAGTAAATATTAAATCATATAAATAATAGTAATAATTAAATAATAATAATTTTTATACATATATTATACTTTTAAAAAAAATAATCAAATCATGTTATGAAAAATAAAATATGATACAATCATGATGATAGTAGGTCATAAATACACATGAGTAACATTTACATATTTCGAAGATTGTTATAGACCAATTTTAGAATTATTTTATCATTATATAATTTTAATAATATAATAAATAACATATTATTTATTTAGACATAATTATATATATAATCTATGTATTGTGGTGATGGAAAATGAATCACATCACTTCGAGGATGTTGTAGTTAACATGTACAAATGAATGATGTCATCATTATATGTTGAATAGAAAGGTATGAAAATAAATTATAAATTATCATTAAATAATATAAATTTTTGCATTAAAAAAATATATAAACATATATTTAATCACTTTATCCATCCATGAAACCAGGTGATAGAAAACAATTATATCGGTCTGTGAGGCGGTAGACCACCACACACATGAATAATAGATTCTACAACAGTTTGATGGAGGCTGGAGATTGATATTTTTTTGAAACTAACATATTAAAATTTATTTATATGTTATATGCTGTAGTTATTATATAATCATGGTTGAGGAATATTAGAAGGAGGTGGAAGAAAAAATTAAAAAAAAATGTTCCATTCAGGACTATACCTCTTTTTCAGAAAACCTACATTGATTGACACGATATGACCAATAAGGTTGGTAATATGATTAAAAAAGATTAATAATAATTTTGGTATGAATTATAATAATTTATTTTTTTGTAGGTATCAGATAATCATTGTGTTTATTATTTATGAAAAATGAGAATAATAGTATTCCTTTTATAATATTGGGGAGGGCTCTCCTGGAATTTTTTATTATATTGAATTAATAGAAATTAATTTTTATGCCTAAATAGATTCCAATTAATAATAGTTTATGATATTATAGGAATGAATCAAATTTCTCTCATATAAATTTTTTTGACGTGTTTGGTTAAGAGTTTTACTCTTATATTATTTTTTTAACCATCCATTATCAATTTTTAAAATTACAATAATAATAATGTTTCTACTCATTAAGGGTCAATAATGTTACTATAAAATGAAAATTACCCCATAAATGGAATTGTTTATTTTTAAAACCATATTACATTCATTTCAGATAATGTATGATTTTTATGAACTTCAAAACATTTAATAAAATATTATTTATTATTAAATATGATTAATATAAATCTTAAAACTATTCATTTAATTTGAATTCAATAAAATCAAGAAAAAAATAAATTATAATTAAAAGAATAAAAACAACTTAAATATGTAATTATTATATTAAAAAGTGTGGAACATAAATATTCATTTAAATAATATTATTTTTAACATTTTCAATGAAAATTATTTTATTTTTCTATTATTTGAATAATTACTGCATCAATGTTTCATAAGCTATTAAGGTAATTATTTTTTCACTTAAATTTAAAAATAATTTACCTTGGTAATAATCATTTTTATTTAAGATTAATATTTATCAGCGTACATATCATTTGTGTATACATATATTAAAAATATTACTTTTATTAAAAACATGAGTCTTCCAGTTTATACTTTTTATTACATAAAATATTATAAATGACATGATCATATCCAAATAAGAAAAAGATCGAATAATAATATATTGTCTGATTATAAAATAAATTTAAACATTCAATAACATTGAGTCACATTATAAGGTCATTTCTGTAGAGTCCCAATCATGATGTACATGGAAATTACATTACTTTTTGCGGAATTCTTCATACATTACGAAAGTAGACACACAAGAACCGTAATAGTTTAGTGTCTTTGGAAACTCGGAACATAATCTTCTAATCGTGGTGAAGGATCATCAACATCTACTATAAAGATCTTCCCCTTTGGTTTTCTTACCTAAAAACCATTCATTATATCCTGGGAAAAAGAAAACAAATAAAGGGTGAGCCCAAATGCTCAGTAAGAGTAAACATAGAGAACATGAAACAATCCATAAACATTTGAATGCAAAAACATGAACATAAAATCTATACATCCAAATCTTGAGTAAAGACATAAATCATGGAAGTACGTAAGGTATATATCATAATTGAACAACAATCATGATAAAATATCATTGGACTAAAACATGTAATTGTGTCAAACCATTAATCACATCATATGATTTCTATAGTATCCAAGACATTGCAGCCAAGACCATCTTAGTGGACAAAGCCCCTTTCTGAATCGAGTTCACTCCTCGTTCCAGTCCTGTATCACTGAACCAGATTAACTTAACGTTCCAGCCATGTCTATTTCATGAGATATAAATATTTACCCAATGCATTGGAAGGAGATATAGGTCTCACCCATATCATAATGAAATCATTCTTTCGTGTGCCACAAAATCATAAATCATACATCATAGAATAACCCATGTAATAGAATGGTATTCTTAAACATCATGCCATCATAACATAATCCATATAAAATTGATTTCATTTCATCATTAGAAAAATTAAACCATGTAAATAATAGAGACATTATACATGAAACATAAACATATTAAATAATTTAATTTTATATTGAAAATAGTTTTGATAAAACACTTGAAATGAATTATTAAGGAAAATATCCTTTCTTCTTCAAAAATCATATTATTTTCACAAAATGCCATTCAATTTTAAAAGAAAAGGGTTTTGTTGAAAATAATCATTCAATCATGTAGAGAAAGATTCATGAAAATGATGCATTATGAAAACTTAAAAATCTGTTCACGCCGTATAAGTTAAAAATAACATTCTCCTCGTACTTTTGTCAGAAAATTCAAAAAGTTCCTCATGTGGTAAACAAAGGTAAGATTCCTTTCATAAAATGTGGTAAAATTAAAAAATGGGTAAAAATGACATTAGACATACATGAAAACATTTTTACAAAACATGTACTTGGATGATAACAAAAACCCCACTAAATACTTACGAATAAACAATCTCGGATAAGAATGAGATTGGAATAATTATCCCTTGCATTATGTCTGATATGCTTCGTATGTATCCAAAACACATGTATAATGATTTAAATAAGGTCATTGACTTATTAAAGAATCATATTAATTGTCATGATATCATATATGGTTCACTTATGACTTTATATTACCCGTTCTTTTGTAAATACCATGTTAAAGCAGCATTTTGGGAAAAATCGTTTCATTTATCGTACGTTTTTTAACTTGTTGTTCTTGATATGAATACTTATATCCTGATTTAATTAATTACAAAATTTATAACATGATTAATATATATAATATATATTCAGAATATACATATATATATGATAGATCAATAAATGGAATGAAATACACCGTTCATGGAGACGGTAGGTCGTACGTACGCATGAACATTGTTTTTGTTTCCTTATTGAATTGAATGGAATTAAGTAGATTAAATACATATATATATAGAAATTATCATTATTATGTCATATATTTCATTATTATTCATTATATATACTTTATAATCATTCATGAATGGTTAACATGGAGAATGAATCTCATCACGTCGTGGAGACGGTAGTCCGTACGTATGCACGAGTGATGATATCATTCTCCTGATAGTAGAATTGTATTGAAGTGTATGTATAATTTTTCAGAATCAATATAACTTTTCAATATTCATATATAGTTATTTATTTACTACATTATACCCATCCAAGTAAGTCGGTGGTTGAAAACAGATTACACCACAGCATGGAGATGGTATTCTGTACGTAGGCATGTGCGTTGATTTCGTTTTCCGTAGGATGGATATAATGTGAAATAGGGTTGTTTAAAATTTATAATAACATATCAGTATATATTTAATACTGATTTTATTACTTTATAATGAAACAAATAAATAAGATGAAGTAGAAGAAGAAAGAAACTTGAAAGAGTCAGTAGAAAAGATTAACTCTTCCTTGAAGCACCTCTTTTAAACATCTTCTTAGGGCACTAGAGTTGGTCTTTTGAGAAGACCAAAACCTCTATGATGTAACTAGAGAGGTTGAGAAGATTAATTTTCTGGGTTTTTCCGAGATTCAATGATAAAAAGGGTGTGAAGAAGAGACGGAAGTGGTGCCCTTATTATAAGGGAGGAGAGGGGCACCTTTGGAAAAACTTAAAATATTTTTTTTACAATAAAGTCATATACGGTTTATAATAGCTCCAAATTAATTTATTTAGAAGATAAAGTGGTCATGGGTCGAAATCATCTCAACCAATAGGTTTTAGACAAGTTTAGGTTACTATTTTAACCTTATCATTTATATTTAACTCTAAGTTAAATAATTTATCTTTTACTGTGTCTTCTTGTTTTCATACACTATATGGTTTATAAATATATGATAACAAGACAAACGAACCCCAAGTGGTTCATTATTAATATATATAGACTTATATAAGTCATTTGGATGAGCCTTAGTTTTTTAGGAATTATATAAAAATTAATAATATAAAATTTTTTTTAAAAACTATTTTATGTCAATGTTGACACTATTTGGTAATTAATTTTTGTGAAAATCATATCAGGATGATTAGTTAAAAAAGAGTTAATTAAATCAATACTAACATTTCATATGAACCTAGAAAAGTAGTGTAATTCATAAAAAGTCTCAAATTACATTTATTTGGGTATTTATAATATCAATTATTTAAATATTTCATTATTTAGGTAATTACAACATCACCATTGTGTCATAAATAAATTAAATTATTTAATATCTAAAAATTATAAATAAAATACCATTAGGTAGGAAATATTTTTATCTTTATAATTAATATTTATAGTTTAATTTATCTTATGTATAACCCTATATTAAAAAATTTTAAGTTATTAAACTTTAATTTTAACTAATTTAACTCTTTTTTAAATAAAATAATAATAAAAATCCTAATCTAATCCAAGTGGACCTAAATTATAATATTATATTCCTAAGGTTATTTTTGGTCGAATTATACTTATAGAACAGAATTATAACATGTCTCAGGGTAATAATAATATCATTTTACCCCTAATTACCCTATTTACTTTTAACCGTGGTAAATAAAGTAAAAATTTACTATTCATGAAAAATTATTTTTATCTCATTGAATGAAATTTTACTCCTTGATATTAACTATGTATCTCAGATTTTTGAAATTCCACTCATAGAAATGGTAAAATTATGTCTTATGTAAATTTTCAAATTCTATAGGAGGTGGGTAAAAGACTGTGAAAAGTTCAATAAAATTTTTATATATCTAAAATTATTAGAAAGTGACTCCAATGAATTATATTGAACTTATATACGTATTATGCATCAATTTTTACCTAAAATAAATTTAAATAAAATAAATAGTTATTTAAATAAATAGTAGATTTTTAAATAGTAATCCAATGTTTTCACTATACATCAAAAATTGAAAGATTATAGAAAAATACAAAAAATTCACCCTAGGAAAATTTTGATATTCCAAATCTAAAAATGAAGTCCATTTTGAAAGATAAAATCCATTAAATTTCAAAAAGTGGGTATTAATATTCATAACGGCTAGTTCATACTAATATTATAACAATATTTCTTTTAGTGAAACTTGGTATTGCGTACTACACACACTATCGAAGGTCTTGATTGCGTGTAATGCAAGCCAAGTCAGGGCTACGTGTATTGAAAGATCTGTTTAGTGGTGCGTATAACATAATCCAACCATATTTCATTTATACATTGAATATATATATATATATATACACTAATTGTTGCGTAGAATAACTACTATCAAACGAACTTGAAATTGCGTGTAACACGATCCAAGAATAGTGTTGCGTATACTACAAGATAATAGGGTGTTGCGTATAGTACAAACTAATCTTGGTGTAGTGTATAATAGAAGACATCAAAGAATTTAAAAGTAATATATTTCATAAACTCTCGGGGTGGTACATTCTACCCCTCTTAAAATAAATTTCTCCCTTGAAATTTGTCAGGTTATAAATGGTTTATTACTTGAGAGTATCATTCATAGAAACCCACATCGTAAAAAGGAATACTAAAACTTAATTTTAAAAATGAACATTAGAAACAAAATGTATACCCAAATTAACTTATCACTCATGTTCCCGCATAAGAGATCATAGGTGAAAATATGGATATGGAAGAGAAATATAACTATCATGTTCTGATGGAGAGTGGTAGAGAATAGGTCTATGAAAAATCCAACAGTCACAAAGCCATTAAATTGTGATGATCTAAGGTACCATCTGATTCATCAGATATGAGAGCAGTAGAACAACATTTTTGGTTTTCATGATTATTTCCCTAAAGTTGATGAATGAAAGAAATACTTACTTGATTTTGGTACAATCTCAACGTTGCTTGTTCCTCGAACATTTTCCACTTCATCTCCTAAAGAAATGAAGTTGAAATTGTCTTTCGCGAAGTGTCAGAAGATCATGCAATAGAATGATAGGTCATTCCATCTATCTCAAACATAGGGTTTGCAAAAGTTATATACATAAGTCCATATATAGTGAGATTAATCATATATGGTTCCTAAAATGGACTTATACTTCATATATAATACCTCTTAATATAATTATACATGTTTCTACTAACTAGGGACTTCTTATAGGCCAGTGGTATGCGATAAAGGCCTGTCACACTTCAGTTGTGGGTTCTATTCTCACAGCCTTGTCCGACGCGATGGATTTTCTCTCATCCTATGGGTTGTCCTTTTTCTAATACTATACTATTATAACATTCCAGAAATAGTATCGAAAAAAGTTGTAGCCTTAAAAAATTCTATCTGATGTCCAACTTAATCCGTTCCAAACATTAAGCTTATCGAAAATACTTCTGTTCAATAATGTAGTATAAAGAAAACGATTACTAGAGATGTCATCAACCAAGCATGTAAATACCATCATTTATCCCCAATATAAGATATATATTATTTTTCAAATTCCAACCATGTGAATACCTCAATCATGTATTCTCTTGAAAAATGAATACCCTTTGAACCTTAGTGAAATCATGAATGCTTTCAAAAGTTAACTCTTTCCACATACCAAAATCCCAAAATTTCTATATACTCTAACCATGATATAACTTTGTCCATATATCAGTCATGTGTTAATTTCATTATCTCTTTATCCCTTCATTATGCGCACATCATCTTCTTTCCAAAAATATTTTAATAACCTTTCATGGTTATCGGTACCATTCATCATATACTTTCAAAACCTCATGGAAAGACAAAAGTGTAACAATCCTTATATTTTTATTTATTCCATAGTACCATACATTATTCATGATAACCATAAAATCATTCCACTACCTTATTAAGCCACTGACTGAGCTACATTATTTCTTTCATATCATATATCATTTGTAGTATCATCATCATCATCTACATAAATACAACCCATATGACATTGTTGATTCTATTCATGAGATTTTGCCTTAGGGCATTGGTTTTCATAATGCCCATACATGCCACATTTAAAACATTTAATCATTGTTTATGTCATAGAAATTTCATTATCCTAGTCTATGGTGTTAACTGAACCTTTTCCTTTGCACTTACTGGCTTTGTGTCCTTCCCTTCCACACCCAAAGAATCTTCTAGTTCCTTTGAAACATTCTCCTTGACGCCTCTTCCCACATGATTTACATTAGGGAAATTGAACGTTCGTTCCTCTATGATCATCATGAAACTCCATCTTTCTCTTATTAGATGAGTCGGGATACTTACCAATGTTTAGATTATTGATCATATTGGGAGATTTCTGATTTGTCATAATAATGATGTTTCGACTTCCAAGTCTCATTTCATTTGGTTTCTCAAGAAGAATATCATTCCATTGTCCATCATATCCTCCATTATCGTGAATCTTCATTTTCAAGCCATTTTCTAAAACCCAAAAAGAATAGTATTAGAGGAAAAAATAATTCTAGGAAAAAACATAATAAAGGGGAAGTACCTTCACTATATAACATCTTAGGTTTAATTCTAAGATCGTTACCGTAATTCTAGGACTATTACCTATACGTATACTTATCCTTAGGGAAATTCCTAGACATACCTTAGAAATATATCTAGGGATCTCACTAAAGTTCTCGCATCCTAGTTTCTAATGGTTGACTAATCCTTTCCTCGGATACCAACTATAGAGACCCAAGCTTGACGTACATTGGCATTACATTACATTTTACGGAATACATAATACATAACAAAAACAGACACAGAAGGACCATAATAGTTTAGTGTCTTTGGAAACTCAAAACATAATCTTCTAATCGTGGTGAAAGATCTTCGAAATCTCCCATTAAGATCGTCCCCTTTTGTTTTCTTACCTAAAAATTGTTCTATACATCTTGGGGAAAAGAAAACATATAAAGGGTTATCTCAAATTCTTAGAAAGGGTAAATATAGAGAACATAAAAAAATCCATAAACAATTGAATGCAAAAACATGAACATAAAATCTAAACATCCAAATATTGCAAAAAGACATAAATCTTTGAAGTATGTAAGGCATATATCATATTGAATCCTCAATCATGATAAAATTGAATGGGCCGAAAACATGTAATTATGGAAAAACATTGAGCACATGATATGATTTCCATAGTAGCCAAGGCATTGCTGCCAAGGCCGTCTTAGTGGACAAAGTCCCTTTCTGAATCGAGTTCACTTCTCGTTCCAGTCCTGTATCACTAAACAAGATTAACATACCATTCCAGCCAAGTCTATCTCACGAGATATAAATATTTACCCAATTAATTGGAGGGAGATATAGGCCCCACACATCTCATAATGAAGTCATTATTTCATGTCCCGCAAAATCATAAATCAAACATCATAGCAGAACCCATGTAATAGAATGGGATTCGTAAACATCATGACATCATAAAATAATCCTTATTAAAAATTGGATATCATTTCATCATAAGAAAAAAAAACTTTTAAATAATGGAGACATTATACTTGAAACATAAACATATTTAATAATTTCATTTTAGATGGAAAATAGTTTTGACAAAACACTTGAAATGAATTCTTGAAGAAAATATCCTTTTTTCTTAAAAATCATTTTCTTTTCAAAAAATACCATGCAATTTTAAAAGAAAATGTTTTTTTGAAAATAATCATGAAGACTTGTAGAGTAAGCTTCAAGAAAACGAGGAGTTATGAAACCTTAGAAATCTGTTCACGCCATATAAGTTAAAAATAACATTCTCCTCTTACTTTTGTCAGAAAAGTCAAAAAGTTCATCGTGTGGCAAAAAAAAGTAAGATTCCTTTCATTACATGTGGTAAAATTCAAAAATGGGTAAAAAGGTCATTAAACATACATGAATTTTTTTATAATACATGTACATGGATGATAACAAAAACTCCAGTAAATACTTACAAATAAACAATCTCAGATAAGAATGAGATTGGAATAATTATCCCTTACCTTATGTCCAATATGCTTCCTATGTATCAAAAAATAAAGTATAATGATTTAAATAATTTCATTGACTTATTACAGAGTCATATTAATTGTTATGATATCATATATGGTTCACTTATGACTTTATATTAACCGTTCTTTTGTAAATTCCACGTTAAAGCAGTGTTTTGGGTAAAATCATTTCATTTATCGTACGTGTTTCGACTTGTTGTTCTTGATATTATTACTTATATCCTGATATACATAATTCAATAATGTAAATCATAATTTATATATATAATATATATTCATCATATACATATATATATGATAGATCGAAAAATGGAAGGAAATAAACCGTTCATGGAGACGGTAAGCCGCACGTACGGATGAACACTATTTTCGTTTCTTTATTGAATTGAATGTAATTAAGTAGATGACATACTTATATATATACAAAAATCCAGTATCATGATTATGTATTATATTTCATTATTGTTTATTATATATACATTATAATCATTCATGAATGGTTAACATGGAGAATGAATCTAATCGCGTCGTGGAGACGGTGGGCCGTACGTATGCACGAGGGATGATAACATTCTCATGATCGTCTAATTGTAATGATGTGTATGTATAATATTTCAGAATCAATATCACTTTACAATAATTAGATATAATTATTTATTTACACCATTATACCCATCCAAGTAAGGTGGTGGTCGAAAACCGATTACACCACGGCATGGAGACGGTATTCGGTACGTACGCATGGACTGTGATTTTGTTTTCCATAGGATAGATAGAAGGTGAAATAGGGTTGTTTCATATTTGTAATAGCATACCAGTATATAATTAATACTTATGTTATTACTTTATAATGATACAACTAAATAAGATGAAGTAGAAGAAGAAAGAAACTTGAATGAGTCGGTATAAGAGATTACCTCTTCCTCGACGCACCTCCTTTAATCTTTTTTTAGGGCACTATATTTGGTATTTTGAGAAGACCAGAACCTCTATGATGTAACTAGAGTGGTTTAGAATAGTAATTGGAAGGGTTTGGGCGAGATTCAAGGCTTAAAATGGTGTGAAGAGAAGAGGGAAGGGGTGCCATTTTTATAAGGGAGGAGAGGGGCACCTTTGAAAAAAACATAAAATATTTTTTTACAATAAAGTCATATTCAGTTTATAATAGCTCCAAATAGATTTATTTAGAATATAAAGTGGGGATGGGTAGAAATAATTTCGACCAACAGGTTTTAGACAAGTTTAGGTTACTATTTTAACCTTATCATTTAGATTTAACTCTAAGTAAAATAATTTAACTTTTACCATGTATTCTTATTTTCATACAATATATGGTTAATAAACATACTATAACAAGGGAAACGAACCCCAAGTGGTTCATTATTAATATATATAACCTTAACTAAGTCATGTTGTCAAACCTTATATTTTTACTAATATTATAACAATTAATAATATAATATTTTAAAAAAAACTATTTTATGTCAATTTTGACAATATTTGGTAATTGATTTTTTTGAAAATCATATCAGCATGATTAGTTCAAAAAAAGTTAATTGAATAAATACTAACATGTCATATGAACCTATAAAAGTATTTTAATTCATAAAAAGTCTCAAATTTCATTTATTTGGGTATTTATAATATCAATTATTTTAATATTTCATTATTTATGTAATTACTTCATCACCATTGTGTCATAAATATATTAAATTATTTAATGTCTAAAAATTATAAATAAAATACCATTAAGTAGGAAATATATTTATCTTTCTAATTAATATTTTAATCGATTTTATCTTATGTATAACCCTATATTAAAAATGTTTTAGTTATTAAACATTTATTATAACTATTTTAAATCTTTTTTTAAATAAAATAATAATAAATGTCCTAATATAATCCATGTGGACATAAATGATAATATTATATTCCTAAGGTTGGTTTTGGTCGAATTATACTTATCAAATAGAATTATAACATGTGTTAAGGTAATAATAATATCATTTTTACCCTTAATTACCATATTTACTTTTAATCGTGGTAAATAAAAGTAAAAAGTTATTATTCACCAAAGATTATTTCTATCTTATTGAACCAAATTTTACTCCTTGATATTAACCATGTCTCTTTTATTTTCTAAATTCCACTTACTGAAGATATAACTTTATGTTTTATGTAAATTTTCAAATTCTCTTAGGAGGTGGGTAAAATAAAGTGAAAAGTTCAATAAAATTTATATATATCTAAAATTTTTATAAAATGACTCTAATGAATTATATTGAGCTTATATAGGTATTATGTATCAAATATTACATAAAAATAATTTCAATAAAATAAATAATTATTTAAATAAAAAAGCGTTTTTTAAATAGTAACCGAGTGTTTTCACTATTCATCAAAAATTGAATGTTTTTAGAAAAATACTAAAAATTCACCGTAGGCTAATTTTGATATTCCAAATCTAAAAATTAAGTCCATTTTGAAAGAAAAAATATATAAAACTTCAAAAAGTGGGTATTACTATTCATAACGGCTAATTCATAATAATATTCTAATAATATCTCGTTTAGTGAAACTTGGTATTGCGTACTACACACGCTATCGAAGAAGGTCTTGATTGCGTGTAATGCAAGCCAAGTCCGGGTTGCGTGTAGTAAAATATCTATTTAGTGTTTTGTATAACATAATCCAACCATATTTCATTTATACAATGAATATATATATATATATATATATGCTAAATCAGTGTTGTATAGAATTACTACTATCAAATGAATTTGAAATTATGTGTAACACGATCCAATAATAGTGTTGCGTATAATGCAAGCTAATACGGTGTTGCGTATAGTACAAGATAATATTGGTGTAGTGTATAATAAAATATATCAAAGAAATTAAAATTAATATATCTCATAAAATCTCGTGGTGTTACAATTTCTTTATCCTTATGATAACATTTTAACCATTAGTTACCCTTATTATGGAAACACAAATTACATTAATTACAATTCATAGTGAATAAAAATATACGGGGAATATTTACCAAATTTGTAAATTTTTTTCAAAATATGGAATAATTTTTTATATTCATAAAAACATGGTATTATTTAATTGAAAATTTATCTTTTAAAAAATGCAATGAAAAACGGGTGTTCTGAAAAATGATACTTTCAAACATAAAATTTTTTCATACTAAATTAAAGTATAAAATAAATTTTTTAAACCATATTATTATTATTTTAAATATATGTTTGTAATTAAATTTTAAAACCATTAAAAATATATATCCTCTCTTTTTAAAAGAAAATAAATATCATTTTTTAATAAATATTATTATTTTCACTAATACTTAAAAAATCAATCATTTTATAAAAATCAAAAAATATCATCTGAAGATAGCATTCACATATTGATAAAAAATAATATCATTTTTATAAAATAACATATCAATTTTTTTTAGAAAATTCATAATAATATTTTCCCACAAGAATAAATAAAATCCATTTTTGAATAAAATAATTTTTGAATAAAACGAATTTACTAAAAATTGTGTGTTTATTTCATAAATCATGAAATAATAAAAACATTTTTCTATCGATTTATAAGTGTGCCAAGAAAATCCTCTTTAAAGAATCTAATGGTTGATGATTAGTGGAGATGATAGAATTCACCAAAAAAATGGGTGATATTACACTCATTAAAACAAAATTAAATATAGTAAATGAAAAAGAAATAAAAAAACATGAAACCATATTTAACTATTTTTATATAATATATAATTAAATATCATATAATAAAAGTATCATATAAGATGACTCCTTCAGTAAAAAATACATTGACCTCCTATAAATATAAAACAATAACAACCCATATGAAACAACATAACTCACTAGAGACCCACCCAATTAATATATAAGATGAGTGTTCCACCCCAAGATTGCCTCTAAAAGTAATGGTTTCGGTGAATAACAGTACGATGGATTATCACACAATATAAGAGGTCTTAACCTATATCAACCTAAAAGTGAAACATTTATCGAACACATATGATAATGAACAACACCTCTAACAAACACATAGAAATAAATATATGTATATAAACACAAAAAACTCATTAATATACAATATATTAATGATACATTTAATATATGTATAATTAAACATTTAAAAATATCCATGTAATAACACATCTGACAAGAATATGAATCATACATACATAAGTCTTAGAAAAATCATCCTCACAAAATGTAATCCTAGATTGAACATCATCCACAAAAATCGCCATGACTAGCACAAACCATCATGTTACATCATGGAATTTTATGAACCACCATATGTCAGCTCTAATTAATTGATAACAGATCTACACACATCTACACCATCTCATAACCGTGAATCTTCTACATTGAAACAAAATGTGTTCACCTGAAGTCTAAATTGTAATGTGTATAAAAACATTAAGTAGTATTCCAAAAAAGTACCAATGGAATGATAAAATTATCAGTATAATCAAATATTATAGTACAAGATAATAACCAAGATAGAGAGAATAAATTATACATATATTCTACACTACTAAATTTTTACATAAAAAGTGATGTCCTAGTCATATCAAGTAAAATAATAAAATGTAGAATCTCATGTGATAATTCAGATCATTAATGTATTGAAATTACCATATAACATAAATTTAATAGACTAATTGAATTTTGATTCTGGAAGAAATTAAGAGGTTCTTACAGAGTCCGATGTATCAAAGAATATTATATTCTCAAACCCTCTAATTTAAAAAATTTCTCTAGAAACAATTAAAAAGAACCCACTTCTTACTGAAGTAACTAAATCACCTGAGGGTAGTATTTTACCTCCTCATCCAAAAATATATATACCACATTACCATTTTATAAACCTTTAAGGGAGTCTGCATCTAGAATAATGATTGTTTTTGCTTATGGGAGTACTAACCCTTACTACTATAACTGCTCAATATATGAGAAATCAAATTTCTACTCCTAGAAACTACAATCGTGGATCCACACATCATAGAGAGAAAATTATCAGTTGAGGGGGTATGTACACTTGAAGTAATATGTGAAAATAAACTAGTATACAATATATGGGGTGATTAACATTATAGATAAAATCCCTACACCTAGAGTAGGAAATATAAATAACACAATATTTGGTGTTGGATAAAACATTATTTATAAATATAGCATACCACTCCTTACATAGATTAACATAGACGACGAGTGAGTTTCTTTTCCCTAATTACTCTATTATCTTAATGTATAATACTAGTCAATAGTTTTATAGATCTATAGAGCATAAAATAATTTAATAATATCATGCCTCACCTAAGATGTTGATGAAAATTTCACCCTCGATTTCTATATGAAAAAAATTCATAGTAAAAAATACCAACACATCCACATCATGAAATAGAATTAAAAAATGATTATTTCTATAATTATAAATAACATCTAATTTTGGGTTACATTTTGTGTAACCATAGAGAGGTATTATGTTGTGGTACTATGTCTCATGTGGCTTTACAAAACATCTTATTTGATATGTACATAGCGGTACATAAAGGGTAGACCCATTCTACCCCCTCAGTGTGTACTAAAGTCATCCCATGTTATATAATTCTAGAAAACATGGTGTGCCTCCAGGGACACATGACGTGTGTCCCATGATGTCCCCGAATACATGTGCTACTATTTGAGCCATGTCCTTTAGGGCATACAAAATATATATATAAACTAAACTCCATGTATCTAGGTAGGTACTTCTAACCAACCATTCATTCTACAGAATGATGGAATTTAAAAAATCTATAGTGTGATATTTAAAACCCTATATATCCCAATAACCATAGCAATATAACTACATGATGTATTTTCTCCCAAAATACATGTTATGTCATCTGGTAATTTTCCTAGATTTTTATAATCTCATGGTTGTTATGTCTCTACCACATGAAATCAAGATTAATCATTCCATATATCCCAATATTATATCTAAAACCACATGAGATCATTTTTATATTAAATCCATTAATATAAATGATCATCACTAAATTTGGATAATTCTTACATGTCTAAAATCCCCAACATTTCATTCATTACTTTACTATTCATAAATCCTAATCATTGGTTGATCACCATCATGGTAATTTGCTGCATTCTTCCTAATATGATCACCTATATTTCATGCCACCATCCCATGCAATATATGATGGTTATCATTAGACACAAAAAGTATCAGAAGGAATGAACTGTGGATATTGAAAACACCAACCACACCATGAATCATATGAACTAAGCCAAGTGATATGGAATATAAGATTTAATTTTAAATGAAAAAATGTGCAAAAGAATTCATATGAAATAATGTTGAGAATCATGGTGAAAATAAATCCCATGACATAAGGGATTGGATTAAAAAAACCACTACCGAAATCCCAAATCTGATAATCATTAATGAATAATAACTATAGGGTAGTCTAAAGTAGATGTAAATAATAAAAAAATTAATCATGAATAATTAGATTTAAATTCAATAAATAATTCCTAACATGATTTAGAATCACTATCACTTAATTATTCAATTTTAGTCATGAGATACCTTAATCCTCATCACTTGATCCGGTCTAACATACATGATCTTTCATCTGTTGGACCAATACATTGCAACTCCCCCACTATAAATCTAAGGTCATGTATTAACAAATATGTATTAAAACAATATTATAGATACTATAGGGATTAAATATATTAAAATTACGGTTCCACCATTAACTAATTAATCAATGAGAAATTATTTAATCTCATTTTCTCAAACACCCATGAATATCATATAAAGGAATAAACAGACAAGAAAAAGATACATAATACCTAATATAAAACACATAGTCTTAACATATCCATGGTATTTTAGTTTTCATTTATCTTACCATTTAGGCGATATTTCCATCTTTCCACATGGGATAAGTAAATATATTTCAAAAAAAATATTTAAATTATTTTAAAGTTAAATGTGGATATAATTTCACTAAAATAACATTTGGAGGTAAATATGACACATTTAGATATACATGATAAATATAAAAATATCCCAACCTCATATGATTTAGAAAATTTACGATATTACCCACAGTAAAGTCATGTGGCTCTTTTACTATAGAATTAAATTAAATATTTTCACAAAAAACAATGGACACTATATCCTACTAAACATTAAAGATTTCAACCTGAAAAATGAAACAATTTGATACGGAAAATACAAAAAAACAATAAAAAATTCCCTGTCTAAAACTTCCCAAAATCACATGTACTCACTTATTATTCAAAGAGAGATGCTCTTAATAAACTTGATACACGATTTCCCAAGAAGGAATCATTGTTTCTCCTCATAAATTGTAATTATATTTCGTTGGGTGAAAATAAATGGAAAAACCATGGAATCAGTATCTAAATTGTTAGTTTCGAGGGTTACCTCTATTGGGTCTTCTAATATCCCCACCATTAATGAGTATTCAATATTGTTTTTATATGGGAACAACCCATCTGTGCTACACTTCAGAACCAATAATATTACATATATCTTGAAGTGGAACTCAATGGGTTTAAAGGTGGAATTCTCTTATGGGAATATATTAGCTTGTCTACAATATCTTACCGTAATTGAAAAAAAACCATTGTTTCTTGCTTGTCCGAAAAGAAAGACATTGAGCTTATTTTGTAACTATGAAATCAATGGGAATACTCTATCTACATGATGATATCCAATAGGTTCACACTAATTTCCATGATATAATTCTTGTATTATTGATACAATTTTAGAAAATAAACTTATGGGATCTTCAAGTTTTTCACCAACCTCAAAAAACCACTCAACACCACAACAATTTCAATTGGGTGGATAATATACAATAATATAAAGCAGATGACCCTGGAAATTCTAATAACCATTGATTGATGGTCTACACCATTGGGTAACCCCTAAATAAACCATAGTGATCCTAATATATAGCTTCCACCTAATACCTCATCCCCCTATATACAGTATGAATCTATAGGTAATTGGTAAACCCTAAAAAATCCCTTGAGAATACCCCATCATGTTCCAAAATCAACTATAGTTATCTCCATATAGGATATCCATCCCAATATTTAATACACACATAATGATAATACCATTACTTACTTAGTGAAGTGGAGGAAATACTCCAAAAAATTTATAAAAACTTATAATCCCATCTCTTGAGAGCGTCATTCCATAATGGACACAAAAGTCATATTCACCAACGTGGGACCCTATTACACAATGGATTAGTGTAGGGACACAACTATTGATCATAAATTTGAAACATCTCAATCTCTATGAAATATTCCAGCACAATGAAGATAGTTTCTCATAAAATGTAACACCCCGGCCCAAAATCCACTATAACATGTGCCCCGAGCCAGTGTGGTACGTGGCCTCAGAAACACATCCCTATACTATAGAGGCATTGGACTAGAAAAAAGGGTCTAATGGGACATGTTGGGAGACTATGACCAAATTCTCAGAATAATAAAAAATAGTTAAATATTAATTAATTAAAAGAGTAAAAATAATAAACATGAATCACTAATATATTTCCCAAAACTAAGTACATTCCTACAACCAATTAGTAAACATGTCATGTTAGTAATTTCATAATGTGACTTGTATAATGAAGAATAAAAAATGAATACAAATATAAAATCCCAATTAATGGATATTGACACTAATTATGGTTCCCTTAGATATGAATATCACAATCTCACATCCACCATCTATTATAGTTCCCTCACCATTTTCCTGAACCAGATCCATGAAGTCTGCTCGTGTACCAAACAACCACCTGGGTAGGGTATGTGTACACATTTTAAGTCCAACACCAATGGTTTCTAAAAAATATAAAGTCTAAAAAAATACATCACGAGGATGTAATATAAAAATTGGAAATGAGAGATAATTCATTTTCTAACCTTTAACATTATTACGATTTTCCACTTTCACGTTTAGTTTCAAGTGTTATCCATATTCAGGAAATTCAACTTGGACTATAATGGTCAACAAAACAATTTATAATGGAGTCCATGTTCCCTAATTCATAGGGAAAATAATTTCACAAAATAATATAATAATTTAACAACTCACCTCTAAACCTCGGTCTAGGTAACGATATCACATGCATTCGTTATGGACATAGATCCTCATCCCTACACCCATACATTTTCAAATACAGGTGGGCCTTGGAACCTTATTATTTCCTCACCCAAGGGAGTAGAGTCTTCATAAAATAACCCACACAATCCATTAAATCAAACGAACATTATTCTTTAACTACAAAACACAGATAACCTTTATATACCATAAATCAGTTGACACCTTCAAGTTATACAAAACACCCCCTTTGGCCATGTTAATAACTAACACAGTCATCGTCAATTTCATTTCAAAACCCATGATGACAAAAAAATATATGATTTTCATTTGTCTCCCTTTATGATCCCTTGTTAACATGTTAAAAAACAATCAAAGGTTTTATCCCATAATTGACTTAATCATAAATTTAACTCCCCAATTAAATGTTTAAGGATGACAGACTCCCCCTATGTGATCCTTAGCCTGGTCTAATCACCCTCAGTGAATCCCAAGGTGATCATGGGGGGTTAACTTCACCGTTCAATTAACCAATGGACAATTCCTGACCATAAAAACCAAATATGCATCATGAAGACACCCATGAACAATTGAACATACAAAAAATAAACATCAATACTAAGGGATAACACATGTAGAAAACCTACATCAAGTCAATAGACAAATTATTGATTAAACATTTCCCATGATTAAAACTAAGAAAACCCTCAATTCCCTAACCAATGTCTTTATAGAAAAATAGGGGTTTAGAGATTAGAAGGAGAAGAAAAACTCAACAACTCTCAATCTATATAAAATAAGGAGGATGACAGTTAGACACACTCATAGATTCGATCAGGAACCAAAAAAATTGAAAAATTCTTACAAATGATGGAGATTGATCCATGGGAATATTTAAAAGAATATTTAATAACCATTGGATAATGTAAGAAGAAAAGGGTAGAAGACCATGTATGATTTCTTTTGACTTGATGGTGCAAGATTGTAATAACCCTCATTTTCCATAGCATGAATTGATAGACAAACCATGAGCCAACCATGCAGATCCTTTAATCCAAGAATATCATGGGTCATATGGTCTCCTAGTAAGGTCAAATGTTTTGAGAGGCCATATAGTGGATCTACGAAATGGCTATATCTGATATCTCAAAATTAATTCCCCTGATATTCATGATTTTCTCTACCATTAACAACCCCACTCAAGGGTGCACATTTCTACTGTGCGGTTAGCACAAATCGTCCCCAAACATGCCACATGAACTGGATGGCCTCTTTTCCTCATCATTTACATCCCAAAAACTCAAGGACGCCACTATTTTCCACACATTATCAGGAACAATTACTTTAAAAAATTTATAATAGTTAAATAAAAACGTAATTCAGAAAATACTTCACTAGATATTCGGGATCATAAAACATCCCAACTTATAATATCACATCTTCAATATATACATCCATGAATCACTGAACCTCAAAGATGAAAAGGAAATGAAAATAAGCCCATATAATTTTTTCTATCTCTCATGTTTCTTTTTAAATGATACCACAAATCTTCAACACTCAGACTGATGACATTGTCTTTTATCCAAAAAATTTCCCACTATAATCCAAAATATGAAATAGATACTATTTAAAAGAATGCATTAGCCTCAATATCTATATAATATTAATAAATAACATGAGGAGGGTTGGGGTGATACATCGGAAGCTATGAAACATGAAAAACATCATATGTGAAATTATACCACTTTAGAAGAGCCAATTAATATGCCATGAATATGATCCACTCTATAATTTCAAATGGTCCCACATACCTGGGCACTAACACACTGGGATTCCATATCTAATATTGAAATAAACATGTGTAAACATGATAAAATATTTGATCACCCACCAAAAACTAAATAAATAGATGATGTTAATTAGGATATGACTTATCCCTATTCTATGCCATAACCATATGTTTCTCAATCAATTGAACCTACTCTGATGTATCCTACGTGAGGTTCGAATACAGTACTATAATTCTTAAACCATTATTCAACATAGTGTAGACCTTTATAGCCTACCATATAGAACTCCATATGGGAAAATATGAATATTAAATTTATTAATATTGATATTGTTTAATTCCAAAAGATCATAGTGATTATCCTAATATCCTCCATTTTCATAAACACATGCTCTCAACATGTCCTCTAGCACCTAAATTGTACACTCCGACTACGCATCTGCCTATAGGTGGAAGGATATACTCAAAAAAACCAAGGTACTAAGATCATTCTACATACCATTCGTGAAGTGTGAAGTAAAATGTGGATCCTAATCCAAAACATTACACTCTGGTGACTCATGCAACCATAATATCTCCCAAACATATAGGTCACACAACTGATCCATAGTAAAAGTATCTTGTATCGAAAATAAATTGGTCACCTTGTTCAATGGATCCATAACCACCCATATAGTGTCATACCTTCAGGGCGTACATGGAAAAACCACCACAAAATCCGTGGTCACATCACAACACATCTATTCCACAAATGGAAATGGATATAACATACCACCTATCTAATGAAGCACAAACATCAAATTTGGATAGGTTAAACATCATTTCATAGAACCTATAACTTAATTCTTCATCTTAGGCCATCATTACTACCTTTTAAGGACATGATTCATTTTATTTCAAACATGGAGGCACCACCCACTTTGAGGAATGTAACTCTCACTTCAACTCATCACAAATTCATGTAGGTACAACAACACAAATAGAAACATATAAAATATCATCATTATCAATATTATTATTGGAATGTGTATCCCCACCATCAAGGAATTACCTCATATCCATGAACTCAAGATCATTATAATGAAATTCCTTGATACATCTAAAAGGAATGGACTCAACTAAAAATTCTGTGTGGGTTGTCTATACTTGTTCCCCCTAAACACTTATATGCACATCTGCAATAAATTTCATCTTATTTGACTCAGAACTAGGATATTAGACTAACTGAGTCTACATATTCCAACTAAACGAATATGTATCATTATTTTACTACCCCTAGGTGTAAGCTAACTAACTAAATAAAAAAGAAACTTTTTATTATTAGGCGTACAAAGAAACATAAACCTGAATATGACACCACTCAAAGGAACATAAAACGATCAATACCAAATTATTATCCACTGAAACTTCTTTTATAATAATATATTAATTACCAAACACCATCAAAAATCCAAATTTCTTTTACTAGGATATATTTTATTGAAATCCAATCATACATAAAATTACTTTTCTTTAACTATGTCAAACATGAATTTCCTATTTGACAGGAATAATAAACATCTAAATAATATAAGGAAAATATTGAATATATCTATTATTCCCTTATATAAATCCAACCAACAATACTGAATCAGATTCAACTTCCATGATATAGATACCATAGAGCTTACATACCATCAAATAGGTTAGGGAAAATATTTCCTCTTCTTGGATAGAGTTTCATGTCCCATTAAAATAACTGAAACACAACAATAATTATTCCATTTTTTATCTCAGAAGACCACCACCTCTCATTTTTCCAGATATACATGAACCATCCATATTTAATATGATCTCAATGGATTGAAATTACCAATGAACCCATATTATATGATGAATTATTCAAATATCAATTGATATCCATGTTGGGGAAACAATCTTCAAAAAGTTTAGGTGGATAGACCTCTTTGGGCGAGGTTATCGATATCAACAACTAGCACCTTAATATGAAATTGGATAAATACTTTGGAAATTTTTTTGTTCCCTAACCGTGTTCTGAGCATCCCCAAGATACTAGAACATGAGACCAAAAAGGTTGCATGATCCATCACATCCATTCCTTGCATACATACACTAAAAAATAGGACTCAATTGGGTCATTCATTATTCCTCCACTTATTTTAATATACATGATATGACTAGTGAACCCCCAAATTTATCATTCCCAATCAATGTACTGTAAATAATCGAACCATCTCAACTGTAAAGATTCAAATCACACTAAGAGAAGATGTGGTTAATGATTTTATAATCATTATATATAAAAATAATTTCTCACACAACATAGTGATGCCAAAATTTAAAATTATACACCCTTGTGGACAATATGAGATTAGGTTTAGAGTAATTTTATTAATGTGGTCTCAACTGTTGTAACCCTTACGCCACCAATCGATATACTAACATCAAAACTTCCAGAATCCTCACAACATGCGTATCACAAATAAATGTATAATCCTTACCCTACATCGGTAGGATCAAAATGATTATAGTAGTCGAGCATTTATTTGTCTCATGGAAGGATTTATCACATGCTTTGGAAAACTCAAACATGACAACCTTCATGGTTATTCCCAAAAGGGTTCCTTCTAGAAGATATTTTTTTTGATAAACCCCCAGTATTCACTCACCAAACCCAAAAATCATTTGATGACAATATCACTCATGGGTTTATCCCAAGATAAACCTCCCATAACCTTTCCCTGGTTTAAGGACACCCCTTTGTCAAAGATTATGTCAACTATGAAATGTACATTTTTGATCTATAAAAGACTCTTAGATATCTTGAAATATAGACTATGCTCTCTCATTGTACTCATGAAAATGATAAGGAGTTGAGAATGATCCTCATGTTTCTTAGAGTACACCAATATATCATGAACAAAAATAAATATAATATAATATTTGTACATGTGGAAGGATCGGTTCATTATTTACATTAGCATACTATGATTGTTTTTTCAAATTAATGGGAATCACAATAAACTCATACAAAATATATATTCCCATTAATGTAGTCTATAGTATATTATAAGAACTAACCCTTATATAATTATACAATAAAATAAAATCAATGTATCTAGGTATAAAATATACTTCATTATCATAATTTCAGGTTGGTGAAGAAGAAAACATAATATATTATTTACATAATTACGAAGTTAAACAACATAAAATATACTTCATTATCATATCCCAATGTATCTAGGTATAAATATTACAAATTCTTTCTATAACAAGAATTCCACATCATACCATCATTATGCTTAGTATAAATTAGAGTATACCACCAGTGTTTCATTGGTCCCCACAAAATTTAAGCCTCCTAGAATACTCTCTTCTAAAGAGAAGTATTTAAGTGATCCAAAATTTCCAGGATGCATTTGACCCATAAATCAGCTACGTCAAGTCAACCCTATCTAGAAAATGTTAAAGGGTAATGTAATGGGAACTCTCTAGTTAGGTTGAACATAATCACTAAAACCCTCCTTAGGTGCCACTCCATTATATGCATTAATAAAGAAAATTTCCCTCCGGGCTGCTCTACTCCTCTATTACATGGAACTATGAAGGTTTCTTACTCCACTACATAAGGTAAATTCTCTACAATGTCCTCCTATCACCCAACTAGTATGTGTAATCATGGTGGTATTTCTCTACAATTTCAAACACACAACCCGAAACGCATGAAATAATGTTTTCATAGTTCATAAAAAGGGGGATCACTATTGGCCATACATAACTCATTCTGCACTAAATGTTCCAATGTTCATAGCCACATTTTTATCACTATCATAAAACACCATTGTCCCAGTGATTAAAAAACATGGGTTAAACCCTACAATTTTCTTTAAAAAATCCTTCCACAAACAAATTTTTTGAAACATTTCACTCTCACCCCCAGAAATTTTCCCCTTTTAGTCACTACTTTAACCATTTAAAAAAAATAATTCAATTTATAATTCAATTAAAACATCTCTAGTGGGAATATTTTCCTTAAAAAATAATTTAATTTAAAAGTTCATTCCAATTCCAATACATATACTTAAAATTTATTCCTCATCTCTTCCAAAAATGATGCATTCCACATATATCCCTATGTGTCTAAAATTAAACACGGACACAAAAACTCATACCTTTTTGGACCATGTAGAAAATCACATAAAATATTAGTACCAAAACTTAAGTGCATAAACCAATGATCAAATAACATCCAATTTTAAAAATGAACAATAAGAACAACAATACCCCTAGGTACTCATGTTTCCCCAAATACCTTGTTTACCTACCCCCATGAACATGATCATTACCATGTCCTAATGAATCAAAATTATTATCTATCATCCCCAAATTTTAAAAAAACAAAAAATAAAACCCATATGATAAAACTTTGAAACAAACATTCCAAGATATGACTATAACTAATGAGGAATTCGGTGTGGTTTGTGACCTCATGCACACCTCCCCATACACCATAGGCTACTGACTTGAAGTGTGGATATAATGGGACAAGTCAGGAGACTATTCCCTCTTTATTATAGTAATCAAAAATAGGTAAATAAGAATTAATGAAAACAGTAATAACAATAAACCTCGATCATAAATCAATTTCCCAAAAATGTGTACATTCCCACAACCAATATTCATAAATTTAATTTCATGTTCTGTCATATAGTGTCAATTGTAATGAAAACAACAAAATGAATACAATTATAGAATCCCCAAAATGGGTCCAAAAACCAAGTACGGCACCCTCATCCATGAACATGCTAAGACCTCATCAATCAACTACCATTGGTACCTTACCTTTATCCTAAACTATAACCATAAATTCTTCTGGGGTAACCAAAAATAGCCTAATCAGGGTGTGCAGAAAACCCAGTATCCCACCACCAATGGTGTCTACATAAATATCCATTCTAAATAAATAGCGTGCATAGAGGTGGAATACCAAAAAGGGTTAAAGAAAAGAAAATTATTGTTACATCCTTTATTATTATTATGATTTACCACTTTAACAACTAGTAATAAGTGCTAATGATATTAATCCAATTCACTTTGGCCTAGGTCGATCAACTAAATGACATAAAAGGGGGGTTAACTACCCTAATTCACAGGGACATTAATTTAACAAAACAATTTAACAATTTTACAACTCATCTTAGAGCCTCAGTCTATGTACCCATATCTAATTCATGTTTTTGGGTTTAGATCCTCAATTTTCCACCACAACCAATGAAAATAGGGGTCAGTCCTAGAGCCCTAGTCGAGCCTAGCATGTGTAAGTAATATAGTGACCCTACATTTCTTACATTACTTTTAATACATTTTAATGATAATCAACATATAAAATTACACAATGAGGATCCAAAGGATTAATTGTCTTGAAAAAACTATGACACTACATAACATTTACAACAGAAAACATTTATTTAATTCCTTATTCTCTAGAATCTTGTTATCTCTTGACCTCTCTATAGAACATGTAGTCACCTGAGGATATACATCAAAAATAGGGGAGATAAAATCCTAGTAAGAAGATATATTCGAAAATGAAAGTACATATCTTGGTATTAATATAATTATTATCATTATATTATACGTATCGCTATAGGATCATAATCATGAGGGGAAATATTAAAAAATGACTTAGAATGTGGAAATTCATAAAAATGTAACATTATGTCTTCGTGGTTAACTAACACACATAGTTGTGAAAAAATATAGAATCATTTTTACACATAATATCACTTTAATTTATTAGATTCATCAGTTGGACGAATGAATTGGAGCACTGTATAATTCAGGGAAAACTTGTCACATTCCAATATTCATATTGGGCTTTATAATTACAGGCACACCAGTTACATCATAATGTTTTCATTATCATGAATTCCACATAAAAAATATATAAACAATAAAAATAAATATCACATAGAAAGGAATGGGTTTCATCTCATAATAACACATTCATATTCATTGGGTTCTCAAAAGAAATAGGGAATAACATACTTGATACATGAACCATCAACCTTGAGTGAGAAGTAAAAGGTGTGTTTTTGAAAGAAGAATTCTTTTAGAAAACAAATTTTTTGAAATAAAATATTGTCGAAAACATTTATATACCTGAAAAATTAAGATAATGGTGAAAAAAATAATTTTAAGGAGTTACCTTACTAAAAATTGAGTGAAATATGGAGAACCCGATGATAGAATGTTGGGTTCGAAAATTTCCCCTTAACTTGTATCCGAGCACATTATTCAATATAACATCCTATATAATGCAATAATATTAATTAATTATAAATTATATTACATTTTATACATTAATATGTTTCATTATGTTTTCATTATGTTATTTTATGGGTTTATGGATGAGTTATAGAGTTTAAATACACTTTCTGAGAGTGTTCTTTTTCTTAATTTTCATGAATGGTTCAATTGAACACATAAATAGAAGTTCATATAAAACATGGATAAACAAAAATAACTTAAATTATATATTATTAATGATTAAAATAGGATTTTAATTGATCTTTTTATGAATTATGTTACATAACATGTGGATGAATCATTAGTTACAATTTAATGATGACCGTTTTAGGACAATTTGGGCGGTTGTTGCATCACAACAAACATGTTTTTTCTTCAATTAGTATTATGAATAAAATTTGTAACCACATAATCATGGGGGTTAAAAAATACATATTAAAATATTTTTTTCACAAATTTAATGGTTTCATTGAAATCACTGAAGGAGTTGATGGAAAATGGATGTGCATTTCCCATGATGTAGGTAAATTAACACATCAAGGGAAACTATTTAATTTTTATAAAGAGAGAGATAGGAAGGAGTATATTGAATAACAATCCATTAACATGATATCATACTATTTTATATTTCATACTAATGTTATAATTACAGTATAATTAGAAAATATGATTATAAGAGTGGAAATGAAAATAAATTTGAAATGAAATTTCACGAAAAGTGAGAGAAATTACTTATTAAATGTATCTTTTTTGAGAGCATCTTATGGGAAGATGTTTTGGAATTTATATCAGAACAAGGAATGATGTACGTGGGGGAGGGGATAGGAACGGTCGTTGGGTAGAATTTGGGGATGTCTGGAAGGATGAAAAGTGTGAATAAATAATGGTGTGAGGGGTGGTATTTATTGTAGAGGATAGAGGGGTTTTCTCAATATTATATTCATTAAAATATTATTTCTCCACAAGAAATTAAATATTGATGATTCAATGACCATTAATAGTAATAACGGCATGTGAGTTAAATATTTGTGTTCTTACGTCACTCATGATGTCAGGAATAGTGTATTTAAATTATAATGTATTTATATAAAAAAATTGATATATTTACTATTCACTAAAAAATCAAGTATTAAAAAAAATCGAAAAAATTCACCGTAACCATATTTTGATGTGTAGAATACAAAAATGAACTCCATTTAGAAAAAAAATTCTTAATATAATTAATTTAATTTTTAATTAAAATCCTAATTTTCATGAAATATAATTATTTTAATATTAAAACTGATTTTATAATATTTTCATAAATTACGCAAGTACATATAAAATTATAATCAAACTAGAAGATAAAAAAATTTCATTTGTGAAGAAATATTAGAAAAATATTTTTTCATTTAAATTGATTAATTTTAATTAATTAATTATGACTTAAAAAATACCAATACTTTTACTATGGTCATATTGTCACGTAAAATATGCATACATTTTATTTAATCATTCATTGGTAAGGTTACTATTACTTTGGGATATTTAAGATTCATAAAATTCATATTACAATTCAAAAGGTTATGTTACTATTCATATGTATAGGTTACTATTCACAAACGAAATTTTGTTTTCCCTATAAGATTCCAAACATCTTATCGATTGCATCCATGGATGTTAGATTTTCAAAATGAAAAACACAGAAGTGGAAAATTAATGTTTAATGGTCACATAGTATTTCATTTAATCATGATGTGGCACTATTTTTCCTAATGTGATTGATTATAAAATTAATACAAGAAAGTATATATTGCATTGATAAATGTTTGGGTCATTACATTCTTCCCCCCATTAGAAATTTCACCCTAGAAATTTTGTTTTATAGAAACATGTGACGGTACATCTCCTTCATTGTATCCTCTCGGTACCAAGTTACTTCTTCATAAATATGGTTATTTAACAAAAATTTTATGATATGGGTTTTCTTTTTTATTTCATAGTACCTTACCACTCGTATCAAGAATATTTACTGGTTTCTCCTCATAAGAGAGATCATCTTCTTGCTATACTGCCTATGGGTTCAGAAAAGGTGAGGGATCTGGTATGTAATTCCTCATGAGTGATATGTGAAACACATCATGAACTTCAACATTATTCGGTGGAAGTACAAGCCGATAGACCACTTCTCCATTGCGGTCATGGATCTCGAATGGGCCAATGTACCTTGGGCTTAACATTCCTTTCTTTCCCTACTATATGAATCCCTTCTATGGTGATATTCAATGGAACAAATTATATCCAATGTCAAACTCTAATTCCCTTTGATGGTTTTCAGCATAGATCTTTTTCCAACTCTTATTATCTTTGATATTTTTCAGGATGACTTGAACCATATTTTTCATCTGTAGAAAATGATCAAGTCTAAGTAGATTTCTTTTTCAAACATCATCCCAACAAGTTATAGTTTTACATCACTTTCCATAGAGATCATCATATGAAGCCATCAAAACACTCGAGTGGAAGATATTGTTGTATGAGAACTCAGCCAATGGGAGATGCTGATCCAATCCACCTTTGAATTATAAAGACATGGATCTTAGCATGTCTTCAAGAATTTGAAAATTCCTTTCATATTTTACATCAGTTTACGAGTGAAAGGTAATGTAGAAATTTAATTCAGTACTCAATGAATATTGAATAATCCCATAGAAATTAGATGTGAAACATGGATCAAGATTATAAACAATTTAGAGTGGAATACCAGGCAGTCTCACCTCTTCCATCACATATATATCTTTAATT
The DNA here is from genome assembly GCA_963277665.1 of Viscum album. NCBI lineage: Eukaryota > Viridiplantae > Streptophyta > Magnoliopsida > Santalales > Viscaceae > Viscum > Viscum album. Next base: position 2,121,496,329 of record OY728163.1, read on the forward strand.
TTTTCAAGTGAGAGATCTTATCAAATAGTGATAAAATGGGTTTTCATAGTGAGTAGGTCAACCACAATCCATATCACATTATATCCCTTCGATGTCTTTGGGACACCTGTGAAAAAGTCTATAATAACACTCTCCCATTTCCACATCATTGTAGGGAATGGTTTCATCATCCCACTGGACTTTTGTTTCTCTACTTTAATTTTCTGACTTACCTGAAACCTTGATATATATTCTACAAATTCCATTTTCATGTGATCCCATAAATGTGTTCTTGGAGATCTCAGTACGTCTTGGTGCTACCAGGATGGATAGAAAATATTGAGCTATGTGTATTTTACAATATCTCATTTTTTATCCTAGGTGTTAAAGGCTCCCAAATACACATTTCAAACTAAATCACACCATCATTGTCGATATGAAACTCTTGAAGCATCCCTTATTTTAAAACATTCACCATCTTTTGTAAATCGAAATTATCCCTTTGTACCTCCTTAATCATCTCTTGTATAGATGGTTTCAAAATAATTTGGGAAAGGTAGGATGTTTCCCCAACTGCCTTGAATTTCCAATCAGTCCTTTTCATGTACAAGAAGATAGGGCCTTTCTCAATCCATTACATGGATATAGTAACATGTTCTTTTCTGCATTGATAATCAGCTACTATGTTTTCATTTCCCTGATTATAGTGAATATAAAAATCATAGTCCTTGATTAGATCTAACAATATCTTTTGATGCATGTTGAGATCCGTTTGTGGTAATATATACTTTAGGATCTTGTGGTTGGTGCATATATAAAAAGTCTCGCCATGAAGTTTGTGCTACAATATTTTTAAGGGAAACATCATGTCTGTCAACTCTAGATCATGTGTTGGGTATTTCTGCTCACATGTCTTCAACTTCCGTGAGGCAGAGGCTATCAAATTATCATGTTTTCATGAGTAAAAAACAAATTACATTCTTTTAAGTTTCACTATATAGCACAAAACATTCTCCAGTTTTCAGTCATGTGAGTACAGGTGCAGAGATCAGCCTTGTCATCATCTCTTTGAAGCATCCCTCAAACTCTTCCATCGAGTCATACATTTAACCATTCCTTGTTAACATAGTCAGTGGGATAGAAAATCATTAGAAATTTCTCACCAAACATTGATAGTTCCCATATAATCCATGAAAACAATGAATTTCTCTGACACTAGAGGTTATGGGCCCTTCATCATTTTCCTTGGTTTTTGAAGGGTCTATAGAAATTTCCTCACATATGATCACAATTCCCATGTAACATTAATTTCTTCATCCAAAAGTCACATTTTCATAACGTGGCATAAAATTATCCTTTTTCAATGTCACTAACACATGTCTTGTAAGATCTACATATTCCTCCATTATCTTACAGTAGATGAGATGATTATCTATAAATACTACCAATTTTTTTTGATTTAATTTATTAAGACCCTAAACAGAAAATACATGATTATTGCAGGGGAATTAGTATGTCGAAAGGGAATCATCATAAACACATAGTTCCCATACCTTATATCGAAGGCATTCTTCTAGATATCTTACTTCTTCACTGTTAACTAATGATATCCAGAATGAAGATCCATCTTTGAGTAGTATTGAGCTCCTCTTACTGACTGAAAAAGTCATCAATCCATGGATGAGGATACTTGTTCATCAAGGGGATCTTTTATAGTTCCTGATAATTGATAAACATAAACATTGTTTCATTCTTCTTCCTCACAAATATCATTGGTTCTCCCCAAGGTTATGCACTAAGTCATATGAACTCTATCCAAATTCTCTTACAGTTTCTTCTTTAACTCATCTAGTTCGATAGGATCTATCCTATATGAACACTTTGAGATAGGAGTAGATCCAAGTATATGTTCTATAGAGAACTCGACCTCATGATCTGTGTGATGTCCGAGTATCTATATAAGAAATACATCATGGTATTCCCTCAATATGGGCATTTCTGATAGGGTGACACATTCCTCTGACTCAAGCAATTGAGCAAGGTATACTCTTCATAGGGAATCAACACCCACACCATTGATGTATTTTTCAATGGCGATTCATTATATTCATTTTATTTTAAGAGGAGCATGGGATGGTTTATAATATGAAATGATATTTTATTTTGCTGAAAATTAATATGGACTCTATACAATGAGATCCAATCCATTCCCATTATTGTGTGCATTTCCACCAGGGGAAGTGTTATGAGATTCTCTAGATGAATCTTCCCACATACTCCAATATGAGAATTTTCAAACACTTTGGATGCAATGATTTTACCACATGGTATTTTTACCCATATTTATACTTCATGGATTCAGGGATTCAATTATATAGTTCATGAAAACATGTAAGATATAAAGGAGTGCATAGAACTAGAATCATATAAGACTTTTTACATTCATGTGTAAATATGAAGTGTACCATGTATGACATAATTATCTTTCTCCACTTCTATAGTAGTGATGACATAAGCTCTCCCTTAATCTTTTGGATTTGGTGGCTACTGATGCTAATTACCCTCAAGGATATGCAGTTTATCACACTGTCTTACATAGTGCCCTTGAACACTATAGTTATAGCATTGAAAAATGGGTGGTAATCTACATTCTTCCATTATACTCTCATTCAATCTCTTATATTTTCGACATTCATGGTCGTGGATGCCTTTGTTCCCACACTTGTTTCATTTCCTCATCCCTTTGAGGTAGTTCCCATGATGCATCTTCCCACATTTTGGATTTTGGGTGGTTATGTTTTTTCCCACCATTATCATTAGATCCTCCATATTGAAACATCATATTTCATTTATTATTACCATATCCATGGGACCATTCCCCAAAATCCATATCTACTTTGAAGGCACACTGAAAAAATTCTTCATAACTTCCAATGTCATTAATTACAACAACCTTTCGAATATGTGGTTTTAAGACACTAAAAATCTATCACTATTGCTATAATTTATGATAAAAAATACCCAAATCCTACCTTGGAAGACATGTGAAATTTTTTTCGTAGGCCATGACAGATTTTCCTTCCTTTTTCTAGAGCTCTATGAATTCCCTCTCCATCATCGTACGAATGGTTCTTGGGAAATAATTGTTAAGAAAAATTATATTAATGTCTTCTTATTCTCATCAATTTCATCTCTTTTCTTGGTTTTCCAAATCAAATCCCACCATTTTCCAGCCTATACATCTAGATGATAAACTAATAGGGTCACCTTCTCCATCTTAGAATAGTAGTGCACCAAATTATCTCTTCCATGGAGTTGTACCACAATATCAAAAATAGTGGATCAGGAGATCCACTAAACGTCGGTGGTCATTGACACATGAAACACTCGATAGCTAGTTTCTACCTCTTTAGTGAAGGAGGATGTTGCTAATTATTTATGTTATTATTTATAACCTTCGATATTTGGGTAAGAATCACTATGATGTATTGAAATCCACCTAACAATGAATTAGGGACATCGTTCGACCATTAATTGAATTGGTCCTCACATGATTTGTTGGTCTGGCTTCTCCTAGTTCCTACCATTTTCAAAAATAGAAAATGTTAGAACAAACAATAAGTCAATGATTCATGAATAAATAACTTCTTAATTTATTCAATTTACACAAAATGAATATCCTATGGGATCCCTATGTTTATAAAGTATTTTTGATTGAATATCTATTTTTAGCCTCACACTGTATGTTAACTTTAGTGTTCTCTTAATCCTAATTCTCATATTAACTAAACCTTTAATCTTATACCAACTATAATAACCCTTATTTTCATGCATTAATTTTACATAATTTTAATGATAAAAAAGATAAAAAAAAATAAACAATGAGGAGCCAATGTATTCATGGTTTGGGGGGAAAATAAACCAAACATAACATTTATAACACACAAATTTTAATTAATTACTTATTTTCTAGCTTCTTTTCATATCTTGACTTCTCCTTAGTATACGTAATCACCAAGAGATATACATAAAAAAGGGGTGAGCTAAAAATATAGTAAGTGGATAGATAAGAGAATAAAACATCATAATATAGGATGAGCATAATCATTATCATCATAAAATAGGAATAGAATAATAATCATTAGAGGAAACATTAAGAAAATACTAGTAATTTGGAAATGCATAAAAAATGAAACATCATGTCTTAGTGATTAACTAAAACACATAGTTTTGAAAACATCTTGCATCATGTTCCAAAATAATTTCACTTAAAATATAGAGATTCGTCACTTTACCCAATGCATTGGATCACTATATAATTTCAGATGCACCCGTCACATTCAAATATTCATATTGTGCAATTTAAATTAGGTTCCACCTATCACATCATAACATTTTCATGATCATGAATGACAAATATAACATATATCAATATTGAAAACAAATAACACATGTAATGGAATCCGTTTAATCTCATAAGAACACATTCATAAGCATTGGGATCCCAAAAGACAGAGGGAATAATAGACTTGATGCAAGAACCATCAACATTGAGCGAGAAGTAAAAAGTGTATTTTTTTAAAGAAGACTTCTTTTGGAAAACATTTTATTCGAAATAAACACCAGGGGAAAACATGTTTATCCCATAAAGATTAGAAAATTATGAAAAATTAATTTTTAAGGAGTAACCATACTAAAAATGCAGTGATATAGGGATAACCTGAAGAAATAATGTTGGGTTCTAGAATTTCACCTTACCATAGGTAACTGTATAATTTCGGGATCACCTGTCACATTCAAACATTCATATTGTGCTATATAATTTTAGTCCCACCCATCACATCATAACATTTTCATTCTCGTACATTCCACATATAACATATATCAATATTGATAGAATATAACTAATGTAAAAGAATCGGATTCATATCATAAGAACACATTAAAAGGCTTTGGGATCCCAAAATAAAGAGGGAATAATAGACTTGATGCAAGAACCATCAACATTGATTGAGAAGTAAATGGTGTGTTTTTTAAAGAAGAATTCAATTGGAAAACATTTTGTTTGAAATAAACACAAGGGGAAAACATATATATTCCATAAAGATAAGATAATTATGAAAAATTTATTTTTAAGGAGTAACCATACCGAAAATGGAGTGAAAGGGGGAGAACCCGAAAAAATAATGTTGGGTTTGAAAAGGTATTTTGTATATTATTCTCCAGATCTTCCATAATCAAGTTCATTAGTGGAACATAAGGGGAAAAGATAAAGTGACATGATAATCGAAGGAGTGGTGAAGGTTGTTCTCTATAGTAAGACTTTTTTGTCCATTAGTTACAATTAGTAATTTTTCCATGACATTATATTTTAGTGGAAAGGTTGGAAAAAATGAAGTAGTTTTATTTTAAATGTTAATTTGGGTTTATAGTTTTGGGAATTATGGTCATCTACAATATTACTATTAGGAAATGTATATGCCTCGATATGGTTAAGGATAATTATCTATAAATTCTACTAAAATTCATTTATTTTCTTCAATGACAATAGGTATCTAACCAGATTACATATAGGTGAATAACTATTATAAAGTATATGGATTTTCAATAGTAGTCAGTGAGTTCCAATGAATGTGAGAGGAACTGTCTTTATTTCACCTTCAGTAGAGATTGCATTATTTTATTCTAGTATATCCCACTCATTTATAACTGAATGTTTTGTTGATATGATTATTAAAAAAATGGTGCTCATGTCCTTTATATTGGATTTATTAACACATCTTTGTATGATAAATGATGATGGGTGTTAGTTTCCTTGTTTTCTATAGAATTTTTATGTATAGTTAGATTGATATTTTATCAGCCTTGATTTGGATTTCTTTTACACCATCATTAGGATGAATTTAATTGGTTCTAATCTAGATTAGGATGATATTTATCATTATTTTACATTGTTTATTGTGTATTTTGGGAGATTTAAGGGTTTTGAGGGAGAGTGGGATCAGATTCATTAGACATATAGAACCTTCCCTCCAATGGATTATAAGTATTTTTATACTGTAGAAATTGATGTTGATGACTTTTCTTCTATTTTTGATCATACATCTATTTTTTTGGTATTTTACTAACATTTTCCGTAATGATTTCATTTGAATTCATCTAGATAGATAGTAAGGTTGAGTTTATTATTGATCCAGTTATATCCACAGAACAAATTTTGATTTCATATTATCATATAGAACTAGTGGAGTAGAAACTGATCATCAGTCAGTTGCATCATATATTGGGGAAAAGTTTATTCTCCCTAGTGTTTCTCCTTGGGTAGCCACAGTTATCTTTTCCAATATAGAAAATATTTGAATCTGATTTTGTGTGGCCTATTAAAAGTTTAGTTCTGTAATGGTTAATAAAATGTATCCTTTTCCCCTTGTGTATAATTTTTTTGACTAGTTTAAGGGGGTAAATTTGTTTTCTACGATTGATCTTCTAGAAGGTTATAATAATCATATACTTAAGAAGGTTGATATAATGAAGACATATTTTAAAATATGGTCTGGCTATCAGTAATATCTTTTAATAACGTTTAATTTGAATAATAATCCAATATTTTTTATGGTTTGGATGAATAAGATATTCCAAGAGTATCACAACACTTTTATTGTAGTGTTTATAGTTGATATTTTGGTTTAATCAAGGTCCAAGAATAAAAACGATCATCATTTGAGTTTGGTTATAGAAATATTTATTATTCACTATTTTTTTGTTTGGATTTTGAAATGAAATTTATGTGTTCCTGATGTGAATTTACTATGGAATGTTATTTATGAGAATGGATTATCTTGTTGTCCTGATAACATGCTTTTCATTTTTTCATTGTATAAAGTAAAAAAGATCTAATAGATTTGAAGATTACATTCACTTGATGGATATATAGATGGTTTCTGGGGGTTTATCAAATTTTATCTCACTATTGAATACATAGAGAAGGAAAGGGAAATTTTTTTTATGGGATGAAAAGTGTTAATCTTCTTATAATGAAATGAAACAAATTTTTACATCCAATTTTTTTTTGATCATACATGATCCTGGTAATGGGTATGTGGGTTTCTATGTTTGATATAGATCTATTTTGGTTTGAGTTTTTTTGAAGTATGATCATGTAGTAGCTTAGGAATATCAATATCTATTACTACATTGGAAGAATTACTGAACTCATGATTTAGAGATTTTTTCTCTTAAGAATTCACTTATTTTTTTGCAATAATATATTTTTTGTGGAGAGGATCATATACTTTAATAATAATAAGAGTCTAAGATATATATTTTCTCATAAATACATTAAAATTAGATATATGTAGTTGTTGGAATACATTCAAATGACTGAATTTAACATTTAATAGGACTCTTGGATTGAGATTTTCAATATAGACTCTTAGTAGGAAAGTTCAATCACATTGTGTTTTTGAATCAATATAAGAGTGAAACATTATGAGACTCTTCACTCAGTTGTACTTCGGTGACCAAGAGGATGTTTATAGTATAGTTATGGATAGTTTCCAATTATCATCATCTTTACTTGATTCAATTTTTTATAGTTATCAGAAGGATGTTGAGTTCAATGGAATTTGAGAAACCCCTTATGGAGGGGAGAACATTTTTGGCTGGCCTATCTCTTTAGATCATATTATTCATTTTGTAAATTAGAAATTTTTTATCAGCATATGTGAGGATATAAATTTGGTTTTAAAATCATATTTCATCATTAGGAACTCATCGAGTCACTATAAAGATGTATTATGACATGACACATTGATTTTGGAACCGGTGTATGAAGAATGGCATTGCAGATTATGTCTCCCACTAGATAACCTTCCAATAGATAAAATAATATATTTTTAAACCTTCTATATTTCTCCAGCATCCTCTAATGAAAAATTGGAAATGGGATGAGGTATATATGGTATGTTTATTGGATTTACATGGACTCTGTGAGGGATGAATACTATCTAAGACACGCTTGATCAGTTGAATTAGTCACCTCATTTCCTTTGGACCTAGGAAACCACTAATGTTCATGATCTTGGTAATCCTTGTGTTTATTAGATCACAATGATACATGGGGTTCCACATGAAATTATTTTAGATAGGGATCTTAGTTTTATTTCAAGGATATAGAAAAGTATTTATATGGTGATGGGGACTTATTTTAGGATGAATATTGTTTATCCCTTATAGATAGAAGGTTAGATATAGTGTACTATTCAGATCCTGGAGGATATTCCCCACTCAATCATTATGTATTTTGGTGGGTCATGGGAATTCCATCTTGGACTAGTTGATTATTATTATAAAAAAGCTACATAATTTCAATAATAAAGGATCATTTTAACTATTTTTATAAGTTTCCATGTAGGTCACCCATACATTGATAAATGGTGGGAAATAAGTCTATGGTGGGACTGATATATGCTTATGATACGTTAGTGAGGATTTAGTAAATACATCGGTGTATGGTTACCACCAAAATACCACAAAATATTTTTTGATCACTGGCACTGCCATATAGTGTTTTCAATTGGTGGATGCATTTTTTTTGTGAAAATATATCTTCATTTGGGTCACCATTATTTTGAAAAATAGGGTAAATTAGATCCCTGATATACCAAACCTTTTGATCTCACTGAGAATATTTGGAAAATTACCCATCATTTGGAAAATAAAATTTAGTTGATATGAATTAAAGTTAGTTTCTATATATCATAGCTTAGGAAACACCATCTTGACCCAACACATATTTTTTTGGAAGAGATTGAGTTAGATCTTGTTAATTTTTTTAAGTGGCCAATAGAGATCATTATCTCTCATGTGAAAGTATTACACATGAAGTCAATTCCATTAGTCATGGTAATATAGATACACACATCATATTTTCATAAGGCTTGGGAATACGATACATTGACAAGGGATTAGTGGCCTCACCACATTTTGGGACCTCATTATTCCACAAGACTTCATGGGGATGGAATGTCTTATAGTGGGTTGTTTTTGACATCCTCTTACCCACTTTTAAGTATTTCCATTATCTCTTATCATTTCCTTCCTTATTTATGTTCACATAGGACTTCCAAGGGTATATAAAATTTACAAGAGAAATGACCAAGAGTTAATGGATGTAAGGTTGATTTAATTAGTGGATAATGGGTACAAAAGTGTTAATGAAATTTTTTGTTTCTCCAAATATTTTGAGGATTTCATATTTCATTATATCATTTGAGATAAAACAGGTTTTTTCACCACCTTCTGGACAAATAAATGATGTGTTACATGAATGAGTGCCATGTGTTAGTCACTAAGAAGAAAACATGAATCTGTAAAAGATATGAAGATTAAACACTAGTAATATTTATTACATTCTATGTAATGGTAAAATATGGTAAAAAAACAAAACGTGTATTTTGATTTTTTGAGATTCATGGATTTCACTATTTGAAATGGATTACATGTCAAGTAGTTCACGTAGTTTGAGATTTTAGAGAACAATGTTAGTGATAATTTTATCATTTTATTGAATCCTTCTCCCCTCTCAATCTATGAGATCTCATAGGTAATTTTGGGGAACTCCAATCCATCTGAATAGTTCTGTTCAGCAACTGATCATAATTTTCATTATGGTTCATATCATAGGATTGGAAATCATTCAATTTCATTATTTCCATTGATCAAAAAAGTTATTGTGTGTTTAATTTAAGGATATTTTGATCTATAATATAAATTATTCCTTATCCTATCTTGATTCTCTATGTGATCGTCCTCTATTGGCTGACCCTTTTTTTGGTTGTGCTATGACATGTGATTTTATTTAAAGTACATTTTGTTATATCATCTATGCCAACACATATTGATTGTTGAATTAATTCTAAGATGCAAGGACTCATTATAGTTCCCCATCAACATATTTACATTTTTCTTTGTTTTGAGATCTCATTTTCAAGCATGTGTGACCCATGTTTGAGGTAGGTGGATCCATATATATCCTATGATGGATAAGAAAAATATTTTTGGGTATTTATAATTTTATTTACAAATGATATAGAATTATTTATATATAGTTTTTTGTGCATGAAAATGGGTTTTTGAGAAAATTTTCTCTCCCCATTTTTTTGTAAAATTAATTGTATTTTCCCATCATAGTGAAATAGAATTCTGAAATAGTATTCAAATCATGAATTAAATGAAATTGGTTGGAAAATAGAGAACATGATAAGAATAGGGTACTTAGGATAAAGTTATATTAATTGGACTCACCTATTGATACTGTTGGGAGGGTTCACTCATGGAGTGTTCTTCTAATCCCTAGGCCTACTTTTCTAATAACTCAATAGAATTGTTGGGAGGTTCAATTTATAGGGATTTCAGATTCTCTCTAGATTAAATGTATATATCTTGAGGATTTATGTGGCGATTTTCTATGTTAGGGTATGATTTTCCTAGATAGACTAACCTATAATGATATGTTTAATTATGTTTCTTGTTATTTTTCTTATACTATTTTAGCTAGTATAATAATGGATTTGACATTATATGTTATGCATGATTTGATTTTATCTGACTTCTTTGATATGTATGGAATTCGATGAATTTTTTTTCATGGATTATTTTCAAAATTTTGAAAAAGGGGAAATTATATTTTATTCCATTCATTTGATATGAAATTTGCTAACTTATTTATCATTCCTTGTTATACATAAATTTTAGAATTTTGATATTATTTATCAGTGATGAGTTATGGAACACCTTAGTAGGATATTTATAATCATATTAGCTCACAATATATCCACCCCTTCGATAGTGAATATACAATTACATTTCTATTGATGTAGGGAAAGAAATTTTGCGACAGTGAGGCAATGTTGTTTTGTTTTAACTCTATCTTAGTAGCTGGTGGTGTTGTGGTGGGAGTTTCTATGGATATCACGTAGAGTTGTCTATTTGTATTTTATATTTTCTTTTATGTTTGTGATGCACATTTTGATATTTCAACTACTTTTATTGGTATCTATTTAAACAATTATCTTTGATTTATGGAATGCATTTATCTCTTATACTACTTCTCACTATTGTATTCATATATTCCATGTTGATTCTATTATTTGGGTGAAATAATCCCCCTAATTATTGTTTTATGCCCACGTTAATGTCACCAGCTAGTTGGGATTGAGGAAAAACTATAAGAATCTGGAAATTCTAGCCGAGTATAAAAGATCCCAACATTTTCGGGAGTCATCTCAAGAACATATTCCTGTACATTTGAATATTTTAAGTAAATTTAACTTGGATTAGTGTCTTGGGCTATGTTTGGGTGAAAATGTATGGAATACTAAAGGATAGTGGGATATGAACAGTTTGCGCAAGGTTTGAAACACCGTGCGTGTAACATCCCAGGTAATTAAAGAATAAATAATTTTCATATTTATTAATATTTGAGAATTAAATATGAATTTTAATTAAAAGGGGTTGCTATGTTCGATAGCGTACCCGATACGCAACGATGAGTTTCTTTGAAACTTACGTAGCACACTAGTAATAAAATAATATTATTTAAAATGTTAGTTAACATGTAGCTGTTGTATTGGCGGGAATGGATAGAAATAACTAAAATATGATTATATATGTTTTTATGTGTTTTTATATTTGTAACGCCCCGACCCCAGCTACCCAGAGTCGGTGCATTACTTCGTAACATTGGCATGATCACAAAGGATCAAGTCTCGAAAGACCGATTAGTTTAGTAGCCTTGGAAACACTAGATACATTCATAAGTCTTTCATTACATCAAAAAGTGAAAAACTACAATAACAAAGTCTCCATAGTCCACACTCATATCCTCTTCCGACTATCCCTGCAGGTCATTCATAAAATACTTCTTCACATCCTGGAAAATATTAAAACATTGAAAGGGGTGAGCTCAGATGCTCAGTAAGGATAACAATAATGCGGAAGCTTTCATAAATAAACATTAACATTTAAGGCAATGTATAACTAAAACAAAATCCTTTTAAACATGAACTTCAACATAATATGGCAAAAGTAAAATGAGATAATGCCATTTACTTCTTCACATGGATATTCTACTGGTCGAATAATCACATGCAATATCAATAACCACTTTCATAATGATGGAATGCATAATGCCAGACTATCATAACCACATAGCCAAGGCCTCGTGCCAAGACTACAAATAAGATTTTGTCAAGGCCTTGTGCCAAGACACTAGTTTGTCTCATGAGACCTGCCGATGCATCGAGGAGCTATAGCGGGCTCCACCCGTCACTTATTAAGTCCAATGCATTCCTCATATGAATAGGTTTAAACATATCATAAACCATAACATAATCGTATCTCATAAAACAGGCATAAAGGAAACATAACATTTCCACATTTCAATCACAAGATATAAATACAACACATTGATATAATAAAAATGCTTTCAAAACCATTTTCAATACCAAAATAAAAGAGAGTTAAAACTTTGTATTTATTTTTCATTAAAAAAAATGATGGCTTGAAGAGGAAGCCAGATCTCAAATAATGGTCACGGCGGCGGAGAAGTCGTTGTCGCCGCATAAGTACGGAAAGAAAAACATTCCCTTTTGTCGTTTAGTAAAACGCTTCGTATAAAAAAGATTCCTTTTGAATAAATGCAAAAGTCAAAGGGTTTTATACACCGTATAAAAGGAAAGTTGTGTATAAAGCCAAAATATGCCTCAATGAAAGGGGATAGAGACGAAGTCCTTAAAAAGATAATTTTTAAAAATAAAATAGATATATTATGTGTATTCACTATAGGTACACATAAAGAAAGTAAAAATAAAAAAAATAGGATATAATACCATGACATAATTTGAAAGTAGGAGATTAACCCAAAGAATGGAAGTTGGGTTAAGAAGTTCCCTTACCTCGTATCTGACTTGACCCGACCGTTCTTTAAACTCCTGAATAATAAACTTTAGTTAATCTCCACATGATTATGAATCTTTTCCAAGTTCATTATTCCTTTTATACCATGTTATGAACATCATGTAATCATTTAAGTTAATAATGTTCATTTTGTCGGTATTTGGTTCTTAAGTCAAAAATAGGCTTCTTACACTTACATGTTGTTAATTTAGTCAAAGGTTCATTATATCCAGAATGTTATTCATGATGTAGATATCATATATGTCATATATATCCAGTACATACATTCGTTTATAATGTTACATCACATTTAGAGGTAAGAAATGAAATGCACCGTTCATGGAGACGGTAAGCCGTACGTACGCATGAACGCTACTTCCATTTCTATTTCATATTTTCTGGAATGGAATCATAATGATATAAGAGTATATTATAATTCCATTATAATAACATATATAATATCATTAACTTTATCCTTCACACATCCCACATATGGTATTAACGAATCAAATCACTTTCAGGGGGCGGTAGTCCGCGCTTCCTAAAATGAAGATATCGTGTTTTATCCATAATGGAAACCATAAAGGTATGCCCAAAATGAAAAAAACAGAAGCTTAAGGAAAACATAAACATATTATATATCATATATAAAAATAGTGACATCATAATGGCCACCTTTGAAGGTGTTAAATGAGTGTTGAACAATCATCGTTTCGGGAGGCAGAATTTCGCCATCCACGGAAACCTTATGTTCTTTAACCATTTGATGTAGTTGTGTGGAAGTGTAGCTCAAATAAATCTTATAACAACATCCTAGTATATTTAAGATACTGGTGTTGTTACAAAAGAAGTAAATAAAAAGAGTTTAGGGGGTTGGAGAAGCAAAATAAAACAAAAGAACATGAGAGAATGAATTACCTTAAAAAGTGTAACTCCTTTTGAGTTGAGCCTAAAGGCTTCCTTTGAAAGGATTCTGCCCAAAGGGAATCCTCTAGGATGAGGATAGGGATGTGGAGAGAGCAAATGGGCAGGGGTTGGCCGAGCCAATGGCTTGAAGAGTGTGTGAAATGAGGTAGAGGTGGGGGCCTTTTATAAGAGGAGAGGAGGGGCACTTTTGGAAAGTAAAGGAACATTACATTATTTGAAAATGTGTTTCGGTTTTAAAAGGTCCCACATTGATAGAATTCGTGGATAAGGTGATAAGGCATCGAAATCCACTCATCCAATTGGTTTTGGCCATGTGTAGTTCATAGATTTTATATTATCTTTCCATTTTATTTAAATCGTCAAATAATGATGTCATCGCTGCATCATTATTATGTCATAAATAATAAAATTTATTTAATGTCTAAAAATTATAAAAAAAATACTATGATATAGGAAATCTTTTTATCTTTCCAATGACTATTTATAATCAAAATTTGGACTTGTGTAACCCTACTTAAAAATTGTTTTAGTAAAACACTTTATGTTAGTGTCATTTTCACTTTAACATTAAATAAAAAGTAATTTATGTTATTTCCCAACAAAAGTGGATCCATGGGGTCCCCAAGTTAGGCCATGGCTTGTCTTGGTCGGCCATGACACAACCAATGAGGTTGGGACATGTGTCTAGGTCATTTAATATTATTAAAATATTATTTATACCTTAAACTACCCTAATTACCACTAATCGCGATTAAGAACTTAATAAGTTACTATTCACCAAAAAAATTATTTTTATCCCATTGAACCACATTTTACTTCTTAATGACAACCATGTATGTCGGATTTTTGAAAATCAAATCACAGAAGTGGTAATATTTCATTTAAACGAAAAATCAGTTATTTAACAACCACTTAGTGGTTTCACTATTCATCAAAAATTGAAGTTTTTCAGAATAAGGCCAAAATTTCACCCTAAGCTATAATTGATATTCCGAATTCAAAAATGATGTCTATTTTACAAAATTCCAAACATATTAGTTGCATTAATTAATTTTATAATTAATTCCCGCTGTCACAACAAATAGCGTGTTTTTTAGAAACAATTTATATCAAAAGATTGGCAATTGTTTATGTCCAATTTCAATGTTAAATTAATTCTAATGACCACCATCGGATAAAATGGTAAAAATATATTCTAATTATACTTTTAAACCACTCAATAGTATAATTTATCACTATGAATTATTTTGATTAAAAAAAAGTTGTTTTAAGTATTTTTCACTATTCATAAAAATTTTGAAGTTCTCAGAAAATTACAAAAAATTCAACATAGGTTAATTTCAATATTAGGAATACAAAAATGAAGTCCATTTTGAAATATAAAATTTCTATAATTTTAAAAAGTGGTTATTACTATTCATAACGGCTATTTTGATTAGTTGCGGTGTGTTAGAACTCGAAGTTGCGTTCAATGCAAGCTATTTCATTATTGAATGAGAAGCGTATCGTGGAAGCTCGGGGTGTTACATTCTCCCCTCCTTCAATAAATTGCGTCCTCGCAATTTGAAATTTTTCTTGGAAAATAAAAGTTTGAAAAGAGAAAATACCTTTGAGGAAAACCCACATCGGAAATAAGGTTAATAAATATATAACATTAAAAGAAAGCAAGATAAGTACAAAGGTCACCCGATATAGCCCATTATAGGATTCTATGAAAATATGGATATGGAGGAGAAACAAACCATCAAGGTCTGGTGGGGAGTTATAGAAAACAGGATTAGGAGAAAGTTTAACCACAAGAAAATCACAAACTTGTGATTGGTTAAACGGTCATTGAATCCCTAGTTGGAAAAGTTAACCGACAACATTTTTGTTTTAAGTTACCTTTTATAATGTTGAGGATTTTATTTAGGAGATTTACTAAGAACGTAAGGGAATATACATACTTGTTATGTATACTTTCATTCATTAATGAATTTTTACCACAAACCCATCTTTTACTCCAAATGGTAACAGAACTCAAAAATATTCTATTTATCCTAATTGTATAAGGTACCAAAGGTTAACACATACCATTTAGATTAGTAAAATTATTTTGTAATAACCAGGGACTTCCTGTAGGCTAGTGGTAGGAAATAAAGGCCTGTCGCACTTTGATTGTGGGTTCGATTCCTACAGCTTTGTCTGACGCGACGGTTTATGCCCCACCCTGCAGGTTGTCCTTTTCCTAAAACTATAGTATTATAATACTCCAAAAATAATCTTCATAAATTTTTTTAACCTTAAACCATACTATCCAAAAATCAACTTAATCCACTCCAACCTTTATAGTTATCCAAAATACCTCTGTCCAGACTTTCTCTAAAAGGTCTCTTAATTCCAAAATCAATTTATCAGATTCCCCAAACAAAGAAATGTTTCTCTTATTGTCACATACCAAAAATATGATTACCTTAATCATATTAAAACCTTACTTAAATCAAAAAGTAATGCAGTACAATCCATATATATATATTACATTATTCTTATAACCAGAATATAATCCTTGAGTCCAAAAGCACCAATACATTAGTTATTCTGCTTCAACTGTAGTAATAGCATAAGATTGTCCTTGATCCCTTGTCCTTTTCTGAGGTAAGTTTCCTTGACGCTTAGGACATTCATTTGCATAATGACCCATTTCTCTACAATTGTAGCATTCAACTTTGACAGCCTCTTTCTTTCCCTTGCAATCACGTGCCTGGTGACCTTTTTCTCCACATTTATAACAGACTCCCATTCCTTTTAGGCAAGTACCAGGGTGATTCTTCCCACAATTATCACATAATGGAAAATCCTTCTTTCCCTTTTTCCCTTTATCTGTCTCTTGTTCCACCGTTCTCTTCTTCTCTTGCTTTACTTTGTTGTCATAAGACTTAGAGAATTCCTTTTCTGTCTTGATAGCACATGAGACTATATCTTCGTATGTTGAGAAAGATTGTGACACTAGAGCTCGACGGAGAAATGGTTTTAACCCATCAAAGAAACGATCAATCTTACTCCTTGGGTTACGTATATAATCGGCAGCATGCCTCGCTAACCGTGTAAAGTTAGCCTCATACTTTGCGACATTCTCATCCTCCTTCTGCCTCAGACACAGAAATTGCCTTTCCATATCTGCTCGATGGTCACGAGGAAAGTATTTTTCTAAGAAAAGCTCTTTGAACTCCCTCCATTCCATATTCGATACGTCATCATCTTCCTTTGTGTTTTGAATCAGTGACCACCACTGATCGGCATCTCCAGTGAGGCGGTAAACTGCCATGACAACCTTCTCCCTTTCACTACTCCCCAAGGCATGGAATATTTTCTCTAAGGAATTTATCCATTGCTCAGCTACTATAGGATTTATAATCCCATTGAAGGTTGGTGGTTGTTGCCTCATGAAACGGTCTAGCATTGATCCTCCACGTTGCGAATCAGGGTGCTCCATACGAGTAAGGTTGTTATTCATAACCTGCGTGAGTTGTCCCAGTATGGTAATAAGTTGATCAGCACCAGTTGTATCTCCAGGTCCACAATAATTATCTTGAGCAGGAGGGCAATCCCTACACGGAGTTCGTGCATTGATACAGTTTCCATTCCTTCTACTAGGCGCCATTTCTAAACAATGGCATAATCCAGATTAGTTTATGAATCAAAATACCTAATTCCATACTTGTATAATACTTAACATAAATTGAACTATTTATGGATATAATCCATAATCATAAAAAGAAATGTTTTCTTTGAGAAAGTATATACTCATAACCCTTCATAGTGGTTTGTAAATAAAATGAGAATTATCCTAAGCATATCCCCCGGGAGTGTCATAACCAAGAGTGCAGCAAGGCCCGTTGTCGTGCACCAGTTCCCGTTTGAGTCTAGCTCAAAGCGGTGTTTTCGGGTTTTACCCCTAGGTACATCTGTGCCAGAGCCACCTCTACCTGCTCGTATCCAGACAGGGATGTATTGCTCGGAAAACTCACAACATCTCTACAATACTAAAATTCTAGGAAGTTCTTCTATACTAATCCTCAAAGTCTATCTTTGGGCTATGTGCTCTAATCAGAGTTTATCTAAATCTAGCTTCCAAGGTTAGTACTAAACTGCCTCTGATACCAACTGTAACGCCCCGACCCCAGCTACCCAGAGTCGGTGCATTACTTCGTAACATTGGCATGATCACAAAGGATCAAGTCTCGAAAGACCGATTAGTTTAGTAGCCTTGGAAACACTAGATACATTCATAAGTCTTTCATTACATCAAAAAGTGAAAAACTACAATAACAAAGTCTCCATAGTCCACACTCATATCCTCTTCCGACTATCCCTGCAGGTCATTCATAAAATAATTCTTCACATCCTGGAAAATATTAAAACATTGAAAGGGGTGAGCTCAGATGCTCAGTAAGGATAACAATAATGCGGAAGCTTTCATAAATAAACATTAACATTTAAGGCAATGTATAACTAAAACAAAAGCCTTTTAAACATGAACTTCAACATAATATGGCAAAAGTAAAATGAGATAATGCCATTTACTTCTTCACATGGATATTCTACTGGTCGAATAATCACATGCAATATCAATAACCACTTTCATAATGATGGAATGCATAATGCCAGACTATCATAACCACATAGCCAAGGCCTCGTGCCAAGACTACAAATAAGATTTTGTCAAGGCCTTGTGCCAAGACACTAGTTTGTCTCATGAGACCTGCCGATGCATCGAGGAGCTATAGCGGGCTCCACCCGTCACTTATTAAGTCCAATGTGTTCCTCATATGAATAGGTTTAAACATATCATAAACCATAACATAATCGTATCTCATAAAACAGGCATAAAGGAAACATAACATTTCCACATTTCAATCACAAGATATAAATACAACACATTGATATAATAAAAATGCTTTCAAAACCATTTTCAATACCAAAATAAAAGAGAGTTAAAACTTTGTATTTATTTTTCATTAAAAAAAATGATGGCTTGAAGAGGAAGCCGGATCTCAAATAATGGTCACGGCGGCGGAGAAGTCGTTGTCGCCGCATAAGTACGGAAAGAAAAACATTCCCTTTTGTCGTTTAGTAAAACGCTTCGTATAAAAAAGATTCCTTTTGAATAAATGAAAAAGTCAAAGGGTTTTATACACCGTATAAAAGGAAAGTTGTGTATAAAGCCAAAATATGCCTCAATGAAAGGGGATAGAGACGAAGTCCTTAAAAAGATCATTTTTAAAAATAAAATAGATCTATTATGTGTATTCACTATAGGTACACATAAAGAAAGTAAAAATAAAAAAAATAGGATATAATACCATGACATAATTTGAAAGTAGGAGATTAACCCAAAGAATGGAAGTTGGGTTAAGAAGTTCCCTTACCTCGTATCTGACTTGACCCGACCGTTCTTTAAACTCCTGAATAATAAACTTTAGTTAATCTCCACATGATTATGAATCTTTTCCAAGTTCATTATTCCTTTTATACCATGTTATGAACATCATGTAATCATTTAAGTTAATAATGTTCATTTTGTCGGTATTTGGTTCTTAAGTCAAAAATAGGCTTCTTACACTTACATGTTGTTAATTTAGTCAAAGGTTCATTATATCCAGAATGTTATTCATGATGTAGATATCATATATGTCATATATATCCAGTACATACATTCATTTATAATATTACATCACATTTAGAGGTAAGAAATGAAATGCACCGTTCATGGAGACGGTAAGCCGTACGTACGCATGAACGCTACTTCCATTTCTATTTCATATTTTCTGGAATGGAATCATAATTATATAAGAGTATATTATAATTCCATTATAATAACATATATAATATCATTAACTTTATCCTTCACACATCCCACATATGGTATTAACGAATCAAATCACTTTCAGGGGGCGGTAGTCCGCGCTTCCTAAAATGAAGATATCGTGTTTTATCCATAATGGAAACCATAAAGGTATGCCCAAAATGAAAAAAACAGAAGCTTAAGGAAAACATAAACATATTATATATCATATATAAAAATAGTGACATCATAATGGCCACCTTTGAAGGTGTTAAATGAGTGTTGAACAATCATCGTTTCGGGAGGCAGAATTTCGCCATCCACGGAAACCTTATGTTCTTTAACCATTTGATGTAGTTGTGTGGAAGTGTAGCTCAAATAAATCTTATAACAACATCCTAGTATATTTAAGATACTGGTGTTGTTACAAAAGAAGTAAATAAAAAGAGTTTAGGGGGTTGGAGAAGCAAAATAAAACAAAAGAACATGAGAGAATGAATTACCTTAAAAAGTGTAACTCCTTTTGAGTTGAGCCTAAAGGCTTCCTTTGAAAGGATTCTGCCCAAACGGAATCCTCTAGGATGAGGAGAGGGATGTGGAGAGAGCAAATGGGCAGGGGTTGGCCGAGGCAATGGCTTGAAGAGTGTGTGAAATGAGGTAGAGGTGGGGGCCTTTTATAAGAGGAGAGGAGGGGCACTTTTGGAAAGTAAAGGAACATTACATTATTTGAAAATGTGTTTCGGTTTTAAAAGGTCCCACATTGATAGAATTCGTGGATAAGGTGATAAGGCATCGAAATCCACTCATCCAATTGGTTTTGGCCATGTGTAGTTCATAGATTTTATATTATCTTTCCATTTTATTTAAATCGTCAAATAATGATGTCATCGCTGCATCATTATTATGTCATAAATAATTAAATTTATTTAATGTCTAAAAATTATAAAAAAACTACTATGATATAGGAAATCTTTTTATCTTTCCAATGACTATTTATAATCAAAATTTGGACTTGTGTAACCCTACTTAAAAATTGTTTTAGTAAAACACTTTATGTTAGTGTCATTTTCACTTTAACATTAAATAAAAAGTAATTTATGTTATTTCCCAACAAAAGTGGATCCATGGGGTCCCCAAGTTAGGACATGGCTTGCCTTGGTCGGCCATGACACAACCAATGAGGTTGGGACATGTGTCTAGGTCATTTAATATTATTAAAGTATTATTTATACCTTAAACTACCCTAATTACCACTAATCGCGATTAAGAACTTAATAAGTTACTATTCACCAAAAAAATTATTTTTATCCCATTGAACCACATTTTACTTCTTAATGACAACCATGTATGTCGGATTTTTGAAAATCAAATCACAGAAGTGGTAATATTTCATTTAAACGAAAAATCAGTTATTTAACAACCACTTAGTGGTTTCACTATTCATCAAAAATTGAAGTTTTTCAGAATAAGGCCAAAATTTCACCCTAAGCTATAATTGATATTCCGAATTCAAAAATGATGTCTATTTTACAAAATTCCAAACATATTAGTTGCATTAATTAATTTTATAATTAATTCCCGTTGTCACAACAAATAGCGTGTTTTTTAGAAACAATTTATATCAAAAGATTGGCAATTGTTTATGTCCAATTTCAATGTTAAATTAATTCTAATGACCACCATCGGATAAAATGGTAAAAATATATTCTAATTATACTTTAAAACCACTCAATAGTATAATTTATCACTATGAATTATTTTGATTAAAAAAAGTTGGTTTAAGTATTTTTCACTATTCATAAAAATTTTGAAGTTCTCAGAAAATTACAAAAAATTCAACATAGGTTAATTTCAATATTAGGAATACAAAAATGAAGTCCATTTTGAAATATAAAATTTCTATAATTTTAAAAAGTGGTTATTACTATTCATAACGGCTATTTTGATTAGTTGCGGTGTGTTAGAACTCGAAGTTGCGTTCAATGCAAGCTATTTCATTATTGAATGAGAAGCGTATCGTGGAAGCTCGGGGTGTTACAATATTTATCCAATAAAAGATAAAGGCTTAAAATATGGAAAGAGTTCAATTTTAGGCTTTTATACTCTAATTTTCACTAAAGGTTCACTTATCACCTTTTAATGGTGAACCGTCATTAAATAATGTTTTGATCACTCTTATACATTCTTTTGGATCAAATATAACTCTTCTTTAGAATCGGGACATCAAAATTTACTTTGTGGAAATTTTTGGTACCTTTCTGATAAAGTTCATTTTTTTATGAATAGTGTAAAATGTTGCATTTTAATTCAAAACCTATTTTTGATCTAATTTATTTATATGATTAGATAATATTTTGAATTGGTTTTAAAGTGAAATTAGAAAATATTTTTACCATTAAATCCAATAGTGGTCATTGGAATTAATTTCACTTTGAAATCGGACTTAAACTAGTGTCAATCTTTTGATACTTATTGTTTCATAAAAACACGCTATTTGCTCTGACAGCGGGAATTAATTATTAAATTAATTAATGTGACTAATATGTTTTGAATTTTGTAAAACGGACTTCATTTTTGAATTCAGAATATCAAATATAGCTTAGGGTGAATTTTTGGTAATTTTCTGAAAAACTTCAATTTTTGATGAATAGTGAAACCACTAAGTGGTAATCAAGCAAACTGATTTTTCGGTTAAATGAAATTTTACCACTAATGTGTGTTGAATTTTGAAAATCCGACATACATGGTTGTCATTAAGAAGTAAAATGTGGTTCAATGAGATTAAAATAATTTTTTGGTGAATAGTAACTTATTAAGTTTTTAATCGCGATTAGTGGTAATTAGTGTAGTTTAAGAAATAAATAATGCTTTAATAATATAAAATGACCTAGACACATGTCCCAACCTTATTGGTTGTGTCATGGCCGACAAAGACAAGCCATGACCTAACTTGGGGCCCCATGGATCCACTTTTGTTGGGAAATGACATAAATTACTTTTTATTTAATGTTAAAGTGAAAATGACACAAACATAATATGTTTTGCGAAAACAATTTTTAAGTGGGGTTATACAAGTCCAAAATTTGATTATAAATATTCAATGGAAATTTAAAAAGATTTCCTAAATCATAGTAATTTTTTTATAATTTTTAGACATTAAATAAATTTAAGTATGTATGACATAATAATGATGCAGCGATGACATCATTATTTGACGATTTAAATAAAATAGAAAGATAATGTAAAATCTAAAACCTACACATGGCCAAAACCAATTGGATGAGTGGATTTCGATGCCTTATAACCTTATCCACGAATTCTATCAATGTGGGACCTTTTAAAACCGAAACACATTTTCAAATAATGTAATGTTTCTTTACTTTCCAAAAGTGCCCCTCCTCTCCCCTTATAAAAGGCCCACACCTCTACCTCATTTCACACACTCTTAAAGCCTTTGGCTCGGCCAACCCCTGCCCATTTGCTCTCTCCACATCCCTCTCCTCATCCTAGAGGATTCCCTTTGGGAATAATCCTTTCAAAGGAAGCCTTTAGGCTCAAACCAAAAGGAGTTACACTTTTTAAGGTAATTCTTTCTCTAATGTTCATTTGTTTTATTTTGCTTCTCCAACCCCCTAAACTCTTTTTATTTACTTCTTTTGTAACAACACCAGTATCTTCAATATACTAGGATGTTGTTATAAGATTTAATTGAGCTACACTTCCACACAACTACATCAAATGGTTAAAGAACATAAGGTTTCCGTGGTTGGCGAAATTCTGCCTCCCGAAACGATGATTGTTCAACACTCATTTAACACCTTCAAAGGTGGCCATTATGATGTCACTATTTTTATATATGATATATAATATGTTTATGTTTTCCTTAAGCTTCTGTTTTTTCATTTTGGGCATACCTTTATGGTTTCCATTATGGGTAAAACACGATATCTTCATTTTAGGAAGTGCGGACTACCGCCCCCTGAAAGTGATTTGATTCGTTAATACCATATGTGGGATGTGTAAAGGATAAAGTTAATGATATTATACATGATGTTATACTGGAATTATAATATACCTATATATATCATTATCATTTATTTCCATTAAAGTATGAGATAGAAATGAAAGTAGCGTTCATGCGTACGTACGGACTACCGTCTCCATGAACGGTGCATTTCATTTCTTATCCCCAAATGTAATGTATTATTAAAAGTACATGTATATAATGGATATATATAATTAATGATATATCTAAATGATGAATATAATTCTGGAATTAAAATATACATACCTCTCATTTAGTTTTAATTCCGTTAATATGACAAAGAATTGAAAGTAGCGTTCATGCGTACGTACGGCTTACCGTCTCCATGAACGGTGCATTTCATTTCTTACCTCTAAATGTGATGTAATATTATAAATGAATGTATGTACTGGATATATATGACATATATGATATCTACATCATGAATACCATTCTGGATATAATGAAACATTGACCAAATTAACAACATGTAAGTGTAAGAAGTTTATTTTTTACTTAAGAACCAAATACCGACAAAATGAACATTATTAACTTAAATGATTACATGATGTTCATAACATGGTATAAAAGGAATAATGAACTTGGAAAAGATTCATAATCAAGTAGAGATTAACTAAAGTTTATTATTCAGGAGTTTAAATAACGGTCGGGTCAAGTCAGATACGAGGTATGGGAACTTCTTAACCCAATTTCCACTCTTTGGGTTAATCTCCTACTTTCAAATTATGTCATAATATTATTATGTAGTAACTTGTATTTGTACTTTATTTATGTGTACTTATAGTGAATACACATAATGTATCTATTTTATTTTAAAAATTATCTTTGTATGGGACTTCGTCTCAATCTCCTTTCATTGAGGCATATTTTGTTTTATACACAACTTTCTTGTATACGGTGTATAAACCCCTTTGACTTTTACGTTTATTCAAAAGGAATCTTTTTTATACGAAGCGTTTACTAAACGACAAATGAGAATGTTTTTTTCGTACGTATACGGCGACAACGACTTCTCCGTCGTCGTGACCGTTATTTGAGTTTCGGCTTCCACTACAAGCCATACCTTTTTTTTAAAAGAAAAATAAATACCATGTTTTACTTTTCTTTTATTTTAGTATTGAAAATGGTTTTCATAATGTTTTTTTTATATATCAATGTGTTGTATTGATATCTCGTGATTGAAATGTGGAAATGTTATGTTTCCTTTATGCATGTTTTATGTGATACGATTATGTTGAGGTTCTTGGGCATTATTATGAAGACGGGTGGTTCCGTGATAAACTAAGGGCGGGTGAGCCCGTTATAGCTCTCCAATGCATTGGGTAACGCGAAGGAGTGAAACGTTAAGGTTTCTCCGAAGAGATTTTAGGGAATATACTGTGATGGGTATTCCAAACGTAACCAAGAGGGTTACTCCCTACGCAAGAATGTTATGAATTCCTCAAGTTACCTTTATGTCTTATGATTTATATGATTTATTCATGTTTTTATGAGGTATGTTAAAGTGCCTATGTTTTATGGGTAAAGTATGATTTCATTCTTATGTATATAAGAACTCATGTTTCCTTTCCATGTTTTTATAACCCATACTGAGTTTTTATGCTCATCCCATGTTTTTGAAATGTTTTTCACAGGTCAAGGGAAAGGTACATGATAAGATGATAGAGTCAAGGATGTGTCAAGAAATAATCCATGTTTTATTTTAAATGTGTTTCCATTGATGGGAATAAAGAATACTATCTTTATGTAACCACTTTGTTTATATGTGGAATGTAATGCAAGTTTCATGACCTAATTCCCTAAAACTCTAAACCTGAAAAGATCCTCAATGTGAATTATTCATTTAATTCAATATTAAGTAAGGTTTAAGGCTGGGGCCTTATAGTTGGTATCAGAGGTCGGTTTAGAAAACTTTAGGAGTTAGAAAAGTGTTAAATTATAATATGATTTAAATGATATAGCATTTACAGATTACCATGTTGCTTCGCCTAAGATATTTCGGTGTTCAGAATGGTTTTCCGCAGAGGAAACAAAGCAGCTATGTTGGGACGACATCAGGAGGAAGACAGCCTTCCAAATCAGCAACCTGAGATGGTCGGAATCGGAACTGAACAGTATGTTGCAGTGATGGCACAGTTGACTCAGGCTATAAATGGTGGTGGTATCCATGCACGAGATCAGCCAGATCAACCGCAGAGGAACATGTCAGTGGTGGAACATTTCATGAGGCAACATCCCCCATCATTCAGAGGATCATATGACCCTGTTCTAGCTGAAGGGTGGATTAAAGCACTGGAGAAGATTTTTGATGTCATGGGGTGTTCAGACAATCAAAAGGTTAGTCTTGCTCTTTACCGTTTGGAGGGTGAAGCAGATCAGTGGTGGTCTATGGTTAAAAATATCAGGGACGCCGATGAGATTGATGCTCTTGACTGGGATGAATTCAATGGTATGTTTCTTGAGAAGTATTTTCCTAAGGCTGTTCGACTTAGGATGGAAAAGCAATTCTTGGAATTGAGGCAAGAGGAAGACTCAGTGGCTGCCTAAAAAGAAAGGTTCACTCGATTGGCAAGGTATGCTCCAAATTTTATCCGGGACCTTGATAGTAAAATCAATCTTTTTTACTCAGGATTAAAGCCAAAATATCGAAGGGCATTAGCTTCTCGTGAGTTTAAAAGTTATGAAAAGCTTGTTCGATGTGCTGAGAAGGTGGAAATGGAGTTTGCTGATGACCAAGTGTCCTATAACAACCAGCAGAAGAAGAGACCGAGGTGGCAGGAGAAAGGTAAGAATTCTTCAAAAAAGTCTGATGGTAAGAAAACTAAGTTTTCAGTTTGTGATAAATGTGAAAAAAGGCATGCTGGGGAATGTCTTCTGAATTCCGGGAAGTGCTACCGATGTGGTAAGATGGGACATAAGGCTCGTGATTGAACTGAAAAGGATCAAGGTGAAGGTAAGAATAAATTTGATTTACAGTTAGTGAAATGTTATAAGTGCAATGAGATGGGTCACTATGCAAACGAGTGTCCGACAAGGAGCTTGAGTGATGGGAAGCAGCTAGACTACAAGCAGAAAGGGGTGGTAAAATCATTTGCAACAACTTCAGCAGAAGTTGGGCCATCGAATGAAGTGGTATCAGCTCCAGGGAGCTCAGTATTTTTCGAAGATTGACTAGAGGTCAGGGTACCATCAGTTGAAAGTAAAAGAAGCAGACGACTGCGTTCCGTACTAGATATGGCCATTATGAATTTGTAGTTATGCCTTTGGGGTTAACCAATGCACCTGTTGTATTCATGGACCTTATGAAAAAAAAATTCCATGAGTTCTTGGATAAGTTTGTGTTTGTGTTTTGAGGTTTGTGAAGAGGTTATGTGTGCCTTGTGATTCACAGTTGAAGAATGAGTTGTTTTTTCATCCCGGCAGTACTAAGATGTATAGAGATCTGCGGGAGTATTACTGGTGGGATGGAATGAAAAGAGATATTGCTGATTTTACTGTGAAGTGTTTGACTTGTCAACAGGTTAAAGCAGAGCGGCAGTTACCGAAAGGGATGCTTCAGCCTTTACCAGTTCCAGAGTGGGAATGGGAGAATATATCCATGGACTTTGTTGTTGGATTACCAAAGACATCTCGAGGTAATAATGCAATCTGGGTTATTGTTGATCGCTTGACCAAATCTGCTCATTTCCTTGCTATACGAGATACTTTCTCTCTTGATCAACTTTCCCGTTTGTATCTTAAAGAGATAGTCAGGTTACATGGAGTTCCTCTCTCCATTGTATCGGATCGTGATCCCAGGTTTACTTCTAACTTTTGGAAAGGCCTTCAGAAGTCGTTGGGTACTGAATTAAATTTTAGTACAGCTTTTCATCCTCAATCAGATGGGCAGTCAGAACGAACAATTCAGACATTGGAGGATATGCTACGAGCTTGTTCTATGGATTATCAGGGAAGTTGGGACCAACATCTTTCTTTGGTTGAGTTTTCATATAATAACAGTTTTCATTCTTGTATACAGATGGCACCATTTCAGGCATTATATGGGAAGCGGTGTCGAACTCCAGCTTTCTGGGATGAAGTGGGTGAAAGAAAGTTGATGGGACCAGAATTGGTAGAAGAGATGGCAGAAAAAGTTCAGTTGATTCAGAAACACATGAGAATAGCTCAGAGCAGGCAGAAGAGTTATGCGGATAACCGGAGGAAGGATCTATCTTTCGAGGTAGGTGATCATGTTTTTCTCAAGGTTTCTCCTTGGAAAAGTGTGATGACATTTGGTAAGAAAGGAAAGTTGAGTCCAAGGTTTGTTGGACCATACGAAATTCTGGAGAGAGTTGGATCAGTTGCATACCGAGTGGCTTTACCTCCGAGTTTATCTCAGGTACACAATGTTTTTTACGTTTCTATGTTGAGAAAGTATATGCCGGATCCATCTCATGTTTTGAGTCCAGAGGTAGTTCAGCTGGAAGAGAACCTATCTTATGAGGAACAACCGGTCCAGATTCTTGACCATAAGGAGCAAGTGTTACGGAATAAGGTGATTCATCAGGTAAAGGTTTTTTGGAAAAACCATGTGATTGAAGAGGCAACGTGGGAATCTGAAAATGCTATGAGGGTTAAATACCCCCACTTATTTTGATAAGTGAATAAAATTGCGAGGACGCAATTCTCAAAAGGGGGGAAGGATGTAACATCCCAGGTAATTAAAGAATAAATAATTTTCATATTTATTAATATTTGAGAATTAAATATGAATTTTAATTAAAAGGGGTTGCTATGTTCGATAGCGTACCCGATACGCAACGATGAGTTTCTTTGAAACTTACGTAGCACACTAGTAATAAAATAATATTATTTTAAATGTTAGTTAACATGTAGCCTTTGTATTGGCAGGAATGGATAGAAATAACTAAAATATGATTATATATGTTTTTATGTGTTTTTATATTTATCCAATAAAAGATAAAGGCTTAAAATATGGAAAGAGTTCAATTTTAGGCTTTTATACTCTAATTTTCACTAAAGGTTCACTTATCACCTTTTAATGGTGAACCGTCATTAAATAATGTTTTGATCACTCTTATACATTCTTTTGGATCAAATATAACTCTTCTTTAGAATCGGGACATCAAAATTTACTTTGTGGAAATTTTTGGTACCTTTCTGATAAAGTTCATTTTTTTATGAATAGTGTAAAATGTTGCATTTTAATTCAAAACCTATTTTTGATCTAATTTATTTATATGATTAGATAATATTTTGAATTGGTTTTAAAGTGAAATTAGAAAATATTTTTACCATTAAATCCAATAGTGGTCATTGGAATTAATTTCACTTTGAAATCGGACTTAAACTAGTGTCAATCTTTTGATACTTATTGTTTCATAAAAACACGCTATTTGCTCTGACAGCGGGAATTAATTATTAAATTAATTAATGTGACTAATATGTTTTGAATTTTGTAAAACGGACTTCATTTTTTAATTCAGAATATCAAATATAGCTTAGGGTGAATTTTTGGTAATTTTCTGAAAAACTTCAATTTTTGATGAATATTGAAACCACTAAGTGGTAATCAAGCAAACTGATTTTTCGGTTAAATGAAATTTTACCACTAATGTGTGTTGAATTTTGAAAATCCGACATACATGGTTTTCATTAAGAAGTAAAATGTGGTTCAATGAGATTAAAATAATTTTTTGGTGAATAGTAACTTATTAAGTTTTTAATCGCGATTAGTGGTAATTAGTGTAGTTTAAGGAATAAATAATGCTTTAATAATATAAAATGACCTAGACACATGTCCCAACATTATTGGTTGTGTCATGGCCGACCAAGAAAAGCCATGAACTAACTTGGGGACCCCATGGATCCACTGTTGTTGGGAAATGACATACATTACTTTTTATTTAATGTTAAAGTGAAAATGACACAAACATAATATGTTTTGCGAAAACAATTTTTAAGTGGGGTTATTCAAGTCCAAATTTTGATTATAAATATTCAATGGAAAGATAAAAAGATTTCCTACATCATAGTAATTTGTTTATAATTTTTAGACATTAAATAAATTTAATTATGTATGACATAATAATGATGCAGCGATGACATCATTATTTGACGATTTAAATAAAATAGAAATATAATGTAAAATCTAAAACCTACACATGGACAAAACCAATTGGATGAGTGGATTTCGATGCCTTATAACCTTATCCACGAATTCTATCAATGTGGGACCTTTTAAAACCGAAACACATTTTCAAATAATGTAATGTTTCTTTACTTTCCAAAAGTGCCCCTCCTCTCCCCTTATAAAAGGCCCCCACCTCTACCTCATTTCACACACTCTTAAAGCCTTTGGCTCGGCCAACCCCTGCCCATTTGCTCTCTCCACATCCCTCTCCTCATCCTAGAGGATTCCCTTTGGGAAGAATCCTTTCAAAGGAAGCCTTTAGGCTCAAACCAAAAGGAGTTACACTTTTTAAGGTAATTCTTTCTCTAATGTTCATTTGTTTTATTTTGCTTCTCCAACCCCCTAAACTCTTTTTATTTACTTCTTTTGTAACAACACCAGTATCTTCAATATACTAGGATGTTGTTATAAGATTTATTTGAGCTACACTTCCACACAACTGCATCAAATGGTTAAAGAACATAAGGTTTCCGTGGATGGCGAAATTCTACCTCCCGAAACGATGATTGTTCAACACTCATTTAACACCTTCAAAGGTGGCCATTATGATGTCACTATTTTTATATATGATATATAATATGTTTATGTTTTCCTTAAGCTTCTGTTTTTTCATTTTGGGCATACCTTTATGGTTTCCATTATGGGTAAAACACGATATCTTCATTTTAGGAAGTGCGGACTACCGCCCCCTGAAAGTGATTTGATTCGTTAATACCATATGTGGGATGTGTAAAGGATAAAGTTAATGATATTATACATGATGTTATACTGGAATTATAATATACCTATATATATCATTATCATTTATTTCCATTAAAGTATGAGATAGAAATGAAAGTAGCGTTCATGCGTACGTACGGACTACCGTCTCCATGAACGGTGCATTTCATTTCTTATCCCCAAATGTAATGTATTATTAAAAGTACATGTATATAATGGATATATATAATTAATGATATATCTAAATGATGAATATAATTCTGGAATTAAAATATACATACCTCTCATTTAGTTTTAATTCCGTTAATATGACAAAGAAATGAAAGTAGCGTTCATGCGTACGTACGGCTTACCGTCTCCATGAACGGTGCATTTCATTTCTTACCTCTAAATGTGATGTAATATTATAAATGAATGTATGTACTGGATATATATGACATATATGATATCTACATCATGAATACCATTCTGGATATAATGAAACATTGACCAAATTAACAACATGTAAGTGTAAGAAGTCTATTTTTGACTTAAGAACCAAATACCGACAAAATGAACATTATTAACTTAAATGATTTCATGATGTTCATAACATGGTATAAAAGGAATAATGAACTTGGAAAAGATTCATAATCAAGTAGAGATTAACTAAAGTTTATTATTCATGAGTTTAAAGAACGGTCGGGTCAAGTCAGATACGAGGTATGGGAACTTCTTAACCCAATTTCCATTATTTGGGTTAATCTCCTACTTTCAAATTATGTCATTATATTATTATGTCGTAACTTGTATTTGTACTTTATTTATGTGTACTTATAGTGAATACACATAATGTATCTATTTTATTTTAAAAATTATCTTTGTATGGGACTTCGTCTCAATCTCCTTTCATTGAGGCATATTTTGTTTTATACACAACTTTCTTGTATACGGTGTATAAACCCCTTTGACTTTTACGTTTATTCAAAAGGAATCTTTTTTATACGAAGCGTTTACTAAACGACAAAAGAGAATGTTTTTTTCGTACGTATGCGGCGACAACGACTTCTCCGTCGTCGTGACCGTTATTTGAGTTTCGGCTTCCACTACAAGCCATACCTTTTTTTTAAAAGAAAAATAAATACCATGTTTTACTTTTCTTTTATTTTAGTATTGAAAATGGTTTTCATAATGTTTTTTTATATATCAATGTGTTGTATTGATATCTCGTGATTGAAATGTGGAAATGTTATGTTTCCTTTATGCATGTTTTATGTGATACGATTATGTTGAGGTTCTTGGGCATTATTATGAAGACGGGTGGTTCCGTGATAAACTAAGGGCGGGTGAGCCCGTTATAGCTCTCCAATGCATTGGGTAACGCGAAGGAGTGAAACGTTAAGGTTTCTCCGAAGAGATTTTAGGGAATATACTGTGATGGGTATTCCAAACGTAACCAAGAGGGTTACTCCCTACGCAAGAATGTTATGAATGCCTCAAGTTACCTTTATGTCTTATGATTTATATGATTTATTCATGTTTTTATGAGGTATGTTAAAGTGCCTATGTTTTATGGGTAAAGTATGATTTCATTCTTATGTATATATGAACTCATGTTTCCTTTCCCTGTTTTTATAACCCATACTGAGTTTTTATGCTCATCCCAAGTTTTTGAAATGTTTTTCACAGGTCAAGGGAAAGGTACATGATAAGATGATAGGGTCAAGGATGTGTCAAGAAATAATCCATGTTTTATTTTAAATGTGTTTCCATTGATGGGAATAAAGAATACTATCTTTATGTAACCACTTTGTTTATATGTGGAATGTAATGCAAGTTTCATGACCTAATTCCCTAAAACTCTAAACCTGAAAAGATCCTCAATGTGAATTATTCATTTAATTCAATATTAAGTAAGGTTTAAGGCTGGGGCCTTATAGTGCGACCAAATTGTTCCATGAATGCACAATTGGAAAAGACAGTATGCATAGTTGGCGCATGGTTGGCCTAACTATGAGTCAAAATAGTGCCAACCAAGAAGAATTGGGAAGTGGAATCCATATGGTTGAATCACAATTTTCCTAATTGTACACCTCTTCAACGGAAACTGTGAGTGCAGTTTTTTATATCTGAAAATCTCTTTTAAGACCACCCAAACCCCTCGAGACACCCATTTTATCGACCTTGTATCTGGGTCGAATTATTTTAAGTGTTCACAATGCCTTATGAAAGGATTCCAAAGTGATCTGAACACCATTCATTGATATTGAAAGCCCATATTGATGATCTTATCTCTTCCCAGTATGTGGATTTCATCTCGTTACATCTCTCGTTCGTCCCACTATATTTACATGAACTTTTTATGGAGGATCTACAATCGTTCCTTGTATATAAAAAATTGAGTTATGATCTAGATATAGGATTGTAGATATTGATCAAGATTTTCAATATCGTGATGCGTTGAATCATAGCTTTGGTTTTAGGGAGTTAGATTCAAAGATTGTTTGATGACGTTGGGCCACTCAGATTTTGGGGATTTCCATTAGGCTAAATTCAATCACTAAACAAGGTAGGTGGAATAAATCTGACTCCCATAGTTATTATTTATGATATGTGTATGAATTTATTATTTTTCGAGGTTTCCCTTGATCAATTATTTCCTAAATTAGAGTAATTGGGAAAGTGGAATTGTTGTGTGTTTACCTTGCGGATTTATTGATAGTTGAATCACATAATAAATGAATGGGGGGGGGGGTCCCTAATTGATTTTTATTTTAGAGGATTAAGTATGGGTTGTGATCTTGTAATTTATTTATCAGATGTATTATACTAATATAATTAATTGGAAAAAATTAATCATGAAATGATGTTTTTATTTGAATATAATTAATTGTGAGAACTAATTATGACTTGATGGTTTTAAAAATGGATAATTAATTGTGGAGAATTAATTAATGAATGGGAATTGTATAGATTGCTTAATTAATTAATGATTTAATTAATGGGTTATTATCTTAGTTATATTTTGAATTCACTGATGGAATTTGAGATGTTCAACTAATAATTGGATTAGTAAATGATTAATGTGAAAACTTCATATGAATTAAATAATTATTGAATGGGAGAGTTTTTGTAGTGATAGGTATGAAATCCTAGACCAGTTTAGAAGTTGGGACATGGACATAGCGTTCCTGTCCAATAGTTTTCTAAGTGCTTAGATGTAAGGGTGTTTGGCAGGATGACCTACACCGAATGAGAATTGGAGTTCTAGGTATGACGTCTTATATTCAACAAGATTTGGAGTTAGGAATGACATCCTGCTTTCAATAAGATTTGGGGTTCTAGGCATAACATTTACACCATATGATTAATGATAATAATGAATGGTGTTTCAACTATGATTTGTGGTGATAGGAATGAAAACCAACTCTAAATGAATGAAAATAATGAATGATGATTCAATAGGGAAACATTTATATTATTGACCTAATTTGATGATTAATTATAAAATGACAACGTGATAACTGTTAAATTTATGCATTGTATTTATTGCTTCATATAACATCATGAACTATCATTTGATTGGAATCATCTTAGAAACTATTTGTAGTTGCCTACTAAGTTGTACTGACACCCTATTCGGGCTGCCTAATTGGCACCTGAGAAAACATTGTTATTGTAGGACATGATCAGGGAAAGGCCCTATGATAGTTTGTAGTTTGGGATTGGAGCTTGGGAGAGGGAACTAGATGCAGTTCGTGAACCATTTTAGAGTATTTTTCTCATTACATTAAGTTTCATTGTAGAGACTTGGCACATGCATTTTCATAGAATCTGTTTCCATTTAGTTGAGTATTTTATTTTCTGGTTTGAAAAACATATTTCATGGCGTCGTTCTAGTTATTTATATGCGTCCATACTCTATAATCGTCATTTGATTCCTCTAGTGCTTAATTCTGATAATAGAGGGTATTTTATCTCTATGACTAACTTACTAGACCCTCATTGTTAGTCATCTTTCTCTAGAGTACACGGAGGTGCGCTTTAGGGCATGTGGGAAACTAGATTAGGGCACCGTTTAGTGGCTCCCGAGTTGAGATGTCACAAATTGATATCAAAGGAGTTTTATTTTATTTTTTCTTCTCTTTTCTTGCTGTTTTGGATAAAGGTAGACATGAGATTTGGAAGTGGCAAGGCTTGGTAATGAGCTCATGTGTGGGAGTTTCTAACCCATGTATAAGGGGAAATCTGAGTAATCTGGGTGGGATAGATGTGATTTTTGTTGTTTTTAGAGTTGTATATTGTTTCATCTATCGTGACACACTTTCTGTGCAATGTGAATTTTTTAAGAAAATTGTTTAATTTTGATTCATGGCCTAAAGAGGAAAGATAGTTGGTTTTCATGCAACATTCTATGCACTCTGGTTTGTTGTAACATGCATCATTATAGGAACTCACAGGAAAATGGGTTATGGGTAAGGTTTCAAACTTGATCTATTTTTTCATATTGCGAGAGTGAAATAAGGATGAAAAATAAATATAATTCTAATGAGAACCTTTAATTATGTAATGGTAATGATTAATTAATTAATTTTAGATAATTTGATTAATTAATGGATGATTAATTGATGAAAATAAATGTACCCTTGTTAACCAACACCTAGGAGTAAGATGGTTAAGTGTAGTGATAAGGACTCAATGTTTACCGTGTGGTGAGAAAAGGGAGGAAATGATATGTTGATACTTGTTGTGTGAGTTTATACTATTATGAAAATGTTATAAAGATTTATTATAAGACATGAGATGTGTGTTTTTCTTTGTATAGTTAATCCTCCATGACGATTGATGAGTGAGAGACTTAGAGGTAAGGCCTAGAACCAACTTCCAAACAGGGGTCTTGAGGAAAAATTGGTGTTAGATGAGGAAGGATGGGGAAAATTCTAAGATAACATCACTCGTTTCAGGTAGTTTGTATAGAGATACCCAGTGAGGGTTTAGAAAATCATATATGATATGACAAGGTAGTTTCAGTTGCAGAACCCGACAACTTTTACTGGAGAGGGTGGGCTTGAGGTAGCTGAATTCTAGATTGAAACTATTGTGATGATACTTGACCATTTAGAGAATCCGGTTGAAAGGAGGGTCAAGTTGGATACTTATATTCTTCATGGGTCCATGAAGCCCTTGTGGGATGTTCAGGTATGATCGGGACAGACTGACGAGATGTTATGGAAGGAATGTCTGGATAATTTCATAGAGAACTTCTACCTAGACACACTGAGGCTGGATAATTCTATAGTGTTTATTCTTATGATATCAGGGGGAATGTCCATAATGGAGTACATTGCACATTTCACATATTTACATCATTTGTCTCCATCTATGGGTTAGAAGAGTCTTCTTCAAAAAAATGAATTCAGGATAGACATAAGTGTGAAATTAAGTTCCATTTGAATATTTTTAATATTAAAAAACATTCAGAAGTGGTTAATCAGGCTCTCATTTTAGAGGGGAACTTGAAGGAGGCTTCTATTACTGTAAATGTTTCTAGATGATCTAGGAGTATGCCTTCCAAGAGTAGGAAGTTCCATCACGAGAATCATAGTCAGGATAATGGAAAGCAAGGAAGAAAGTCAGGAGGAACAGTTACATCAGATCATTCGTATGTTCTTTTCCAACAGTGTGGTAGGCTGGGACACAATCGTACACATTTTCCTTGACCACTAGTGGAGATTCATTTTTGTTGCAATATGGGACACGTACAAAAGTTCTCTATGAAGCAGTAGTAGGCTGGTGTTGAGGGAGAAGCTACTTAGAGTCATAGTGTGGGGAGGGTGTCTTCTACCCCATATAGTGCTGGAAGCTAGAGTTTTACTAGATGCGGCAACAGAGGAAGTGTTTATGGTGCTTCCGAGTATGAGTACCCGTACCAGCAAATTGGTGCTACTATGGGAACTTAGTTGGAACCACAGGAAAGAGGGGAATGATAGTTACATGATGTGAAGTATACACTAATAGAGAATGAGGCCGGTCCATCGATAATGAGAGGTACTATTCTAGTTTCTTTTACATAAGGTATTTCTTTGTTTGATACTGGTGACTATAATTCCTTTATATCTGCAAGTCTTGTTAATGGATTTATCCTGGAAGTGGAGTATATATGAAAAATGATAAATATCAATACATCGTTGGGAACACTCTCTAAGGATATCTATTTACGAAAGTTATGTTCACTTGAGATTGTCGTGTATCGTTTTATTTTGGGTATCTATGTCCTTGATATAATGTGCTTCTATTTGATAATGGGTATGGACTGGCTAGTCCAATAGAGATCCCACATAGATTT
Source organism: Viscum album (assembly GCA_963277665.1). Lineage (NCBI taxonomy): Eukaryota > Viridiplantae > Streptophyta > Magnoliopsida > Santalales > Viscaceae > Viscum > Viscum album. The sequence continues at coordinate 2,121,533,299 of OY728163.1, forward strand.
TTATCGTATGGGAGTGGCCTTTGTATCTCATTAGGGTGAAAAATATATTCATCATGGGGAATGTGGAATCTATAAAGGTAGAGCTGGGCTAATTACTGTGAAATTGGGAGATCTCGTGGCCCAGGTTTCATGTCTTTTGCAGGATGATGGGAGTGGTAGGAAAGGAATCCTTCCACCAATAGTATAACTCTTTTAGGATGTCATTCCTTAAGACTTTTCAAGGTTTCCACCTGACAGAGATGTGGAATTCACTATTAAGATCTAGTCTGGGGATGAGTCAGTATCTATTCCACCATACTGAATGGTACCGACTAAGCTCAAAAAGCTCATAACACAGTTGAAAGAGTTGTAGAACAAATGGGTTATCTATCCAAGTATGTTTCCTAGGGGATCACCATTTTTTTTCAAAGATGTCCGACTGGAGTTTAATCTTCTATTTCTTTTAACGAATGTTGAATAAAATTATTATGAGAACCAATATCCTCTTCTGTGTATCGATGACCTGTTTGACTAGATGAAAGGGGGTGTTTTGTTCTCAAAGATTGATATTTGATCAGGGTAGCATCAAGTTAGAGTTCGAGCATCTGATATACCGACAACTACTTTCATAAGTAGGTATGACCTTTATTAGTTTTTTGTAATTCGCTTTGGGTTGAAAAATGATCCAGTAGTGTTTATCGCGTTGATGAAAATGATCTTTCATCCATACATAGATCAGTTTGTGGTTGTGTTTGTGGATGACATCTAAGTGTACATTAAGAATCATGACGATCATGCCCAACATCTTTACATCGTCCTCAGTACACTGAGAGAGCATCAGATATATTCCAAAATATCAAAATTTACATTTTGGATTAACATGGAACACTTTTTTAGGACTATCATCTCAGAAGAGGGAGTGGCTGTTGACCTAGAGAAAGTGCATGCAATGATTTCTCCATAGATACCAATGAATATTTTTTATATTTGATGCTTTTTGGGATTAACTGGTTATTATAGGAGGTTTATCCTAGACTCTTCCAAAATATAAAAACCACTTACTGGTTTGACCAAAAAAGGGATAATGTTTGTTTTGTCAAGAGTATGAAAGAATTATTTCTAGGAGTTGAATAATCTCATGAAATCGACACCAATGTTGGGGTTACCGGAGTCTGGTGGGTAGTACACGGTGTATTGTGATGCTTCTGGGGCTAGACTCTGTGCACTGTTGATGCAAGGGGATAGAGTCATTGCTTATGGGCCTCTAATGTTGAGTCCACATGAATGGAAATACCATATTCCTGACCTCAAGAGAGTAGTATTGGTTCTATCTCTTAAGTGTTGGCGACACAATCTTTTGGGTGAAAATTTTAAAGTTTTTACGGATCATAAAAGATTGAAGTATATCTTTTAACAATGTGACATGAATATTTGGCAGTGAAAATAGGTAGATTATATGTAGTCCATTGATTTTGAACTTGCATATACACCCATGAAGGGGAATAGTGTGGCTGATGACCAGAGTAGAAAAATTAAGACTTGGTTGGTACTTGAGTCGAGTGCAGAGTAGAAGATGATGACCTTGATTGTAGAAATTCATTTGTGGTTTAGGAGATTCAGAAGAGGATGACTATGGTTTATGTAGTAGTGTTGTATACACTCTTGAGATGGATCATGGACAGTAATTATGAGGATCTAGAGTGTTTAACCTAGAGGGAAATCCTTGAGGGTATGGAGACACCTACAGAATAGAAAAATGATGAGGATGAGATCATATATTTGTAAAATCGGGTTGTTGTGCCAGTGAGTATACGAGAGGATCTCATGTGAGAATTTTATTATTCACGAGGGGCGGTACATCCTAGGGTGAGAAAAATGTATTGTGACCTTTGAAGATAGTTTTGGTGGCCATCTATGAAAAAGGTGATAGAAGGGTTCATAAAAAAAGGTTTCACCTGTCAGTAGGTGAAATCAGAGCATCAATGACATAGAGGCCAATTGCAACCATTACCTATTGTTGTGTGGATGTGGGATTCCATGAAAAAGAATTTTGTGGGGGGAATTCCAAAGACTCATAGAAATAATGATGTTATTTTGGTCGTTTTGGATAGAATAACGAAGGTAGCACACTTATTTCCTATCAATGAAACCTTTATAGTACAGTAGTTGGGAGAACTGTATGTAAGAGAGAGAGAGTCTGTTTGCATGGGGTGCCACTGAATATAGTTTCAAATCGTGATTTGTGATTTAAAACACACTCTTGGAAGGGTTTACATAAGGTTCAAGGTACACATGTTCGGTTATGTATGGCATTTCAACAACAGAAAAATGGGAAATTAGATCATACTATAATGGTTGTAGAGGATATACAGCGAGCATGTGTCCTTGACATTAGAGATTCTTGGGAAAAGCACTTGGATTTAGTGGATTTTTTCTATAAACACAATTATCAGGAAACTATACAGATGAAAAAATATGAGGCACTTTATGGTAGACCATTTATATCATCACTATGTTGGTTAGAGGAGAGTGAGTTAGAGCTGTTGTGACCAAGTCTCGTTCATGAGACATCATAGCAGGTGAAGATGATTTGGAATCATATGGATACAGCTTTGAGTAGGTAGAAGTCGTATGATAGTAGATGGAGAAGACCTCTAGTGTTTATATAGGGTGATCATGTATTCCTTCAGGTGTCTCCTAGATTGGGTCACCATAGGATACAGAGGTTGGGAATGTTAGCGCCCAGGTTTTTGGGACCGTTTGAGGTGCTATAGATAATTGGGCCGGTGGCATACCAATTATTAAATCTGTAGAAATTATACAATATTCATTAAGATTTCAATGTGTCACAACTACAGAGGTATCACCTGGACCCTTCTTAAGTGATTTATGTGGTATAATGTGACCTCGGGTTAGACGCATCCTTTAAGTATCATCTAGTACATGTGCTGGGTCTCAGTGGGAAAGTGTTTTGTGGAAACACTATTCTGTTAGATCATGTGATATGGAAATAGGGAAATGTTCATGAAATACTTGGGAATGGAAACCAGACATTATTGGTCAATGGACAAATAATTTTGGATCAGAATCATATAAAAGATAAGTAGTGCATCTCGAGGATGAGCTGTTATAAGGAGGAGAGATTATAAGATCTAGACATTCCCTTGTGTCATCTCAATCACATATTCTGGTACTTTTGAAACTCTAAAGTACCATTAACATAGATTAGTGGCTTGGGGAGCGTTTGGGTGAACATTTAAGGAAAAATATAGGAATGTGGGAAGTGAAAGATTTGTGTATGGTTTGACAAACCATGCGCCCAAACCGTCCATCCATATAGAAGTGGGAATTGGAGTGTCCATAGTTGGCGCACGATTTTCCTAACTGTGTGCCTCTATCTAGGAAACCTTGTGCATAGTTTTTAATATCTAAAAATATCCTTTAAAAACACCCACAGTCCCTGGGACTCCCATTTTTCGACCATGGCTTGGGATTGACAGATTCTCGGTGTTCCCAAATCCTTCAAGAGTGATTTGAAGGTGATTCAAACACTGTTATTCAAGATTAGAAGAATGGATTGAAGATCTTCTCTCCTCCCGGTATGTGTATTTTACCCAGTTTCTTCTCTCGTTATTTCCCCTATCTTTACATGACCTTTTCATGGAGAATATACACTGTTTCCTTAGATCTAAGCCATTGAGTTAAGATTTAGATCTAGGATTGTATATATAGATATATATTTTCAAGATATATATTTCATGAATTTTATTTTTTGTTTTAGGGATTTAGATTCAGATATTATTTGACGATGCTGTGCCGCTCGGATTTTGGGGATTTTAGGTTGGGCTAACCTTCGTCACTAAACCGAGGTAGGTGGTCTAAATCAAACTATTATTGTTATGATTTATGATATGTGTATGTATTTATTATTTTTATGGGTTTCCATTGATAAATTATTTTCTAAATTGGAGTAATTAGAAAAGTGGAATTGATGTTTGTTTACCTTGGTGATTTATTGATAAATGAATCATGAAATAAATGAATGTGGGGTTGCCCAAATAGATAGATATATTGGACGTTTAATTATGGGTTTTGATCTTGTATTTGAGTTACTAAATTGAATGTACTTTGATAATTAATTGGGAGAATTAATTATTAAATGATTTTTGGATTTAATGATAATTAATTATGGGATTTAATTATGAATTGATGGGTTATTCAATGGAAAATTAATTGTGAGGAATTAATTATTGAATGAGAATGTTATTTATTGATTAATTAATTAATGAATTAATTAACGGGTTATATAATTAGTTAATTATTGAATTGACTAATGTCCATTGAAATGTTCAAGTAATAATTGGATTAGTAAATTATTAATGTGGAAAATTCTTATGAATTAAAGAATAATTAAATGTATGTGATTTTGTGGTGCTAAGTAATGAATCCTAAACCAATGTAGATGTTGGTACATGGACATGGAATTCCTCCCCAATAGTTATCTAATCTCTTAAATGTAAGGGTGTTAGGCAAGATGACATACACAGAAAGATAATTGGAGTGTAATGCATGACATCCTACATTCAATGAGATTTGGAGTGCTAGTTATAATGTTTTACATTAAATGTGATTTGGTGTGCTAGGCATGACGTCCTATACCAACTTATTAATGATAATAATTAATGATGTTTCAACTGAGATTTGGGGTGCTATGCATGATGACCTACACAAAATGAATAACAATAATTAATTATGATTCAATTTGGAATCATCTATTTAATTGATCTAATTTGATGATTAAGTATTAAATGATAATGTGATAACTGTTTAATTTATTCATTGTGTTTCTTCCTTCATATAACTACATGTACTATCTTTTGATTAGACTCGTTTTAGACACCGTTGGTGGTGGCCTACTACGTTGTGCTCACTCCCTATTTGGGATTCCTGATCTGCACCTGAGCATACTTTGTTGTTCCAGGTAAATATAAGGGAATGGCCATGCGATAGGTTTCCATTTGGGATTGGATCATGGGAGAGGGAACCTGACATAGATCAAGACCCATTTTAGGGTCATCGTGTCATTACATTGAGTTTCATTATAGACACATAGTACTTTCATTTTCATAGCATGTTTTACCATTCAGTTGAGTATTGTATTCTCTAGTTTGACTATCATATGTCATGGAATCATTCTGGTTATTTATATTATTCCATACTTGGTTATTGTTATTTTTTTATTCTGGTGTTTTATTCGGATAACACAGGTTATAGCCTCCCCAAGACTCACTTACAAGACCCTCGCTGCTAGTCGGCACCCTCTGGCATACAGGGATGCGTGCTTGAGGGCATGTAGCCGACCAGCTCGGGGCACTATTTAGTGGATCCTAGGTCGGGATTTCACATGGTAATTGTTGGAGAGGATATCTAAGTCGAGTTCACTAAGGTGTTATTGTTAAGATATCATTTGAAGGTATATAATAAGAGATTAAATTTAGTTCTACTGAAGAATAGGTTAGTATCATTATGGACTCTTTCAAATTTATTTCTTATCAATATTCCTATAAATATGTTCTACCCTCACTAAAATAAAAATCCCAAAATTATAAATATATTGAGTTGTTATGATTATTTTATTACACCCATTATCCATTTCATTTTAATTATATGAAAATGGAAAACATTACTCATTTATATGTATAACTAACCATCGCTACATAGTGGAGTGATTTGTTTTTCACCAAAATTTTATTACGATTGTTAAAATGATAAAAATATTGAATATATACAATATTTATGAAGTAATTATTCTTCCAAAATTATAATAACACATATACCTTGTTACCTTCATATTAATTAGAACATTATTATGTCACTCATCCATATGTGTGGACTACCACCTCCATGAATCGATACAACATGTTTTTCATTTTTCATTTACATGGATTGTAATAAGGATAAATTTGTTGAATATATATTATAGATTTAAAAATATAATGATATTTTTATAGTGAATTTATATTTATTATTCATTTAATTATTCTTTGAAAAGAAAAAACCTCATTCACAGGTATGTACTACCTACTGTCTCCATAATGGGTGTAATTAATTTTTATATATCCATGATTTATGGATGACGATAAATATATCTATAATAAATATATATATGAAATTTATATAATTCATAACATTCTATATGTGATGGATCATAATCATATTTTGAGGACCATAACTACTAAAGAAAATGTTTCTTGAAAAACAAATCTATTAACACAAACAAGAATGATAATAACAAAATATTTGTGAACAAAAAGAAGATAATATTATATAAATGGAACATATATGATATAATACAAATTTTTAAGATTCTGATATATATTTATTATAATTCAAAATTTATTATAGTGGAGATTAAAATAACTTACATGGAATTTCAAACGTGAGGAAACAAATTTCATCACAATTTTCTCTTCATTGACACATATGTTGTATAATAAACATATTTACTTTTAGGTTGTGTATATATTTTTCCTTTGATTTATTTAACAATAATAAGTATTTATGTATTATTATTATTGTTCCAATTCATGTTACATAATTCAATGGGTTATACTTGAAATTCATCCAAAGAGGTAATAATGTGTTTTACATTCTCATTTTTTTGAATTCACCTTATTTTAATCAAAGGAATATAAAAATAAAACCTTCATAAAATTAATATATTTTCAAATACTATGGATATTTCGAGTTTATCCATTTTTTTCCATATTTTGGTCTCTTTATATAATGAATCATGAATAAAAAATTTTAAAATACAAACTGATCATATTTATTTATTTTATTGGGTATATTTTCCCTCCTTATCGATATTTTTTAAAAATCATTCTTAAAAGACAATATTCTACACTAAAACAATTTATAAAATAAAATTTATTTTACCATTATATTTTTAAATGGTTTAATAGGAATACCTATAATGTTTTATATTTAATTAATTTTTGAAATTCATTTACAAAAAGTCAAAAAAACTATTTCTTATTATCATAAACGATGTTGGTGTCTTTTCCCAATTCTATAGAATTTCTAAACTATTTAGCACTATTTATATGTTTTTAATAGTTTTAAAATAAAACTCTTTAACCAAATATTATTTAACTCTTTAAATTAAATTTTCAATATTTTTTAAATATAAATGATTTTTATTAAAAAACATATATTTTTAAAGAACTTATTTTCATATTGTATCTCTTATTATTTTTGTAGACAGTCACTTTTAGTTGAAACATTAAATTTATTGTGATCATTGAGAATAATATTTATACTAAATATTTATATTTTTCATATTATGGAAATTATTTTTTCATAAACTATATTCCATATCTAAATATGGAATTTACTATGAAATTCATTTGATTAATTTTGGAAATATTGATATTTAGTATTGTTTAATTAATAAATGAAATTTTTTAATAAATCATATTGTTTTTAAATTAAATTTTTCATTTAATATAAGATGAATTTATTTGAAATGTAGTGATGGTTGGGTAAAAATTTTAGATATCCTCTCAGTGAATCGATATGCCTATGAGAAAAAATAGTTGGGGGGATTATGGATTGGATTTGTGGTGTATACATTACTATAAATTTAACTCTCTTGGCATAAAGAACTATTGTTAAAGTTATCATGATGTATAAGATCCTGAATTACAATAATAAAATTTTTTTTCATTGATAATTTTTTTATTGTTATCCATGATGTTACTAACTATATATTATCCTAGGATATATTTTGTGACCATGTTTTTTTATTAAATGGATTTTTTATTTATTTAACATTCTACACTAATTAGGCTATATACTATCATCATAGATTATATTTTTCATAACAATTATTGGGAATCTAAGATAGAACTATATTTTTTCCTTCCTAAGGATATAAAGAAGGATATATGGAATAAAATTATCAATACTATAATATTTCTTATGTTATGTTTTTTTATTTACAATGTAACTTGGGAATCACATATTAATCTGGTTGTTCAAGGCTACTAAGAGGATCATTCCTCGGTGATGAGAAATTTTGTATAATATAAAATTGAATAAAAGTATATATTATATCTAAATTATAATAATTGAGGTTTTAAAGTTTATATTAAAGGATATTAAATAAAAACATTAGGAAAATGATTTTAAATATACTTAAATAACAGGGGAATTATGATAACCATTTCTAGTATTTTATAAAATTTACTATTATTGGTATTTTTATTTTATGGATTAACATTCATGATGATAATGAGAAAACACAATGTTTTCCATTATTTAGTGATGGATAATAATAGAAGAAAGGTAATCAACACCCATAGACAATGTAGGTATTTCTCTTATTGACCAAGCTAGTGAAAAAATGGTTGGATATGATCATATTGTGGCCATACTTTAGAATATTATTTATGTTATGATGAATTTAAATTATCATGTAGAGAAACCTATTTTTCTATAGCATGATTCACATATGATGGATCATTTTGTGTGACAAAATCCTGTATTTGGTAATGGAACTAATAATTTATCAGTAGAGGAGTAAAGGATTAAGTCCCTATAAAAGATATTCCTAGATTTGGGATGAAATTTATGTGAAATCATATCTCTAGAAGTATATTATTTTAAGGGATATTCTGAACAATGGTGGTCATTTATCTGAAACACTAAAGGGGGTGAAAAAGTAGAAGGAATGGAATAAATAACTTTTAATGAAATATTTCTTAGGAAATACATCATCATAGAACAATGAGATAAAATGGAGAGAATATTCCACAAAATAAAGTATAAATGAGTAGAATGTATGATAGAGTATGATGGTATATTTAAAAGAGTATACACATATGATTTAGACTATATTTTTAATCAAAAAATCACAATTGACTCCTTTATTATGGGATTGAGATGGGTATTTAAAGAGAATTAGTTTCACATACATTTTCATCCTATAATGGTATAGTTTCATGTTGCGTTATGGAATAAAAATAAATTTATTGATCATATATATTTATGGAAAATCAATAGAAGAAGCTATACATTGGGCACAAAGAAAAAGGGTACACATCATTGTAGAAAATAAGAAGATAATAAATTTACATAATGTATAAATTGTGGAAGGAAATATCCTGGATATTTTTGAAGGAAAAGGAATTTTTTTACTAGTTTAGTGATAAAGTAAATCTATATAATGAATGTGGGGAAAATAAAGAAACCACTTATATAAACTATTTAAATTGTAAAGAGATTGGTATTATTCAAAATAGTGCATCAAGTGTCAAAGAAACCTACAAAAAAAGATGCTAGGTGGTGAAGTCTAGGAAAATTGAATTAATACTACTGAAGTGGAAGTTCCATGATATATGGTGAATGGTACACTTATAATCCTCTCATGAAGTTAAAATGAATTATTTGGTTATGTTTATACCCACTATTTAAATTAAAATTAATTTTATAAGCGTATAACATCAACAACTCAATGATTAGATAATGGGTTGGAAGTGAAAACCCATAATGGTAGGATTATCCCATATCAAGTATTCAGATACCCTCTATCATGATTTTTATGGGAATATACATCCTAGAAATATTTATATTCTTCCAATCGATAAATTTTATAACATTTTGGGCATTGATTTAATCTCTTAGTACAGAGGTTATATCAATTATTGAATAATGGGAGTTAAATTTAATATTCTAAATTATCCTATGATATTCTATTAGTGTGGGGATGACCATGAAACTCTAATAAAAATTAAATAAATAATATGGATTTTTCAACAATTTCATGAGGAATATTCATCTAATATTATTGGAGAGAAACTCAAAATTATAGATAAACGTATTGTATGGAATGTTGTAGATGTCTTCCAAGAATATTTTCTTATTATTCCCTTGAATCATGATGTTGGGTTTTAAATAGAACTCATACATGCTGTTACACCAATTTAAAATACCCATATAGAATGAAAAAATATGAGCTATATGAATTGGATAAATAAATCTAGGATAACCTAGTCAAGAAATTATATCATCCTAATACTTCACCAGGGGTGAAACTATTCTTTGTATTATGAATAATGATGTGTCAATGAATCTTTTCATTGAATATCAAGAACATAACAATGTCACTATAGAGAACAAGTATTCTATACTCCACATTAGTGACCTATTTGATTAATTATAAGGAGGTAAATATTTTTTGATGGTTTAACTTTGATATGGATAATATCATCTAAGGTTAAAGAAGTAGTATATACCCAAGACAACTATCTATATGATATATGGTCATTATGAAAATATTGTTATTCAATTTAGAGTTACCAATACAACTTATCTATTCTTTTATTCATTAAATAAGGAATTTAGGTACTACCTTAACGATTTTATAGTTGTATTTATAGAAAATATTCTTAAATGTGAAAAAATGGTAGAGAATGTAGAACATTTGAGGATTGTACTTTTGAACATGAGGAAGGAGAGTCTATATTTCAAATTTTCCAACTATTAATTTTTTCCATAGCATGTAACATTATAAGGTCATATAATTTCATGTGAGGGTATATAAATTGATCCTTGAAATATATAATTTATAGAAAAATTTATTGAACAACCATTATAACTGAGATCCATTTTTTTAATTGGATGCTGGTATACTACCTATGGTTTTTTGAGATAATTTGTTCATGGATATTTAACCCTCTAACCCTGATGATGTAAATGGAAGCCACATCTTGTGGGTAGTTTAAAATAAGTATAGTTTCCATGAACTTAAGATAATTTTGGTCAGTGATGCTGTGATAACAATACTCTATAGTAGAGAAGAGTTTTTTATATATAGAGATGAATTAGAGAAGGGAATGTGAGGTGTCCTTATACAGAATAATATATAGATATATTATAGCTACAAAAAATTGAACATTATCGATAATTATTACCCAACCACATATTTGGAGATGGTTGTATTCATTTTTGAAATGATGATATTGAGGAATTTTTTGTATAGTTAATGGTTTGATATATAAACTCATAATAAAATATTAAAGTATATATTTACATTGAAAGTGTTGAATATGTTCTATAGAATATGGTTAGAGTTTATCAATTATTGTGACTGATCAATACATTACTACCTTGAAAAGGTGAATATGGTAGTTTATTACCTTATTTTGAAAGACTATGATAGTATTTACATGACTAGGTTCAAAAGAGATCCAATATTTACAAATTTTCAGAATATGGATGTTGAAATTATAAGACAAGGTGAAAAAAATTTTCTTTCTCATATGAATTTTAAACTATCCATTCATGAGAGGATTAATAAGGATCATATAGAATATGTTGAATTACAAAATATGGTGTATAATTTTCCTAAGATGATCCATTATCATGTTGGAATGATTAGTACTAGAAACTGATTATGTGTCTCTTAAATACCAGAGTATAAGGAGTTGTTGGATGATTCTCATATTTCATCATTAATAATTGATCAGGGATGTAAAAATATTTATAAATATCTGAAATATTATTTCTACTAATATATAATTAAAAGTGATATTGTACAATATAATTTTTGACTCATAGTGTATCAACAAGATGAGGTTGAGATATAGAGTTTTGTTGCCCTGTTAGAAACATTAACCACAAAATAATTGGAATTAAAATAAATTAACATGTATTTTTTATTAGAATATATATAAAATCAAAAGGAAAAAAATCCCCTACTAGTATACATAGATTTTCCATCTAACCCCATGTCATGGCTATCACTAGGCTAGTGGCTATTGGCTGAAACCACAAAAAATCAGCCAATAAGACAAATCTTCCTACTACTTAATAAAACATCCCAACCATGAAACATCATAAAAAATCCACATATAGGGTTAAAAAAACATCTAGTATCCTAAAATTAACCCCAGTTCTTAAAAAATTCGGTTTTATAAATAAAAAACCAATTTCAATAAAAATAAAAACTCATTCACACAATTAGGATATCACATCTATGATTAGTATTATAATACAATGTATGAATAAATTTTAAATTTTAAATATCACTTAAATCTATTTTTAATTATAATCATTTATTCATAATTTTTTGATATAATAGAGAGTTTTCCATTGTTTATCGATTCTACCCAATGAAAGGAATGGAAAATGTGTCCAAAAAGGTAATATAAATTGAAATTTAACTTATATATATTCTATATTAATATATTTTAATATAAGACGAACATTAATATATAGGGAAAATTTTTGGCATATATTCATGACTATAGCGAGAAACTTGATTCATTACGTCATGATAGAAAGATATTGGAACTCTTTAAATAGTGGGAAACTATATAATTCTTTGCAAAAGAAATATTATTTTTTATGAAAAATGGATTGAACCTCTTGAAAAAAAATTCACGAACAGAGATATTATAAAATGAAAAAGGATATTATGGTTTTGGTTTTTAAAAAATGATATTTTAATAAATGATGAAAATTGATAAAAAATATTATGACTGATAAGGAAATATAAGGTATGAATGAGGATTCATTTAATGATATATTCATTGAACATATAGTCTTCATAGGTATTGATTTTCATTATAGGGGATGTTTTTATAATTGGTGCAATGGGGTGAGTAAATTTTTTCTAAGTATAAATGAAGGTTTAAAATATTAAAAAACTTGTTTTAGACAATATATATAATGAATAAATTATAATTTATAATACATTTTGTGCACTAAATCATTTCCACTTAAGGTATTCATATTTATAAAATTTTTAATATATGATTTTATGGTATTAACTTACCTCAAGAAATAAAAACGAATTCCCCAAATCCATTATTTTAAATCATATAAAATTTAAAAAAGTGAAGGAATTATTTCTATATAAAGAGATATTTAGAAAATGGAAATAAATTAAGAGTTAAATTTACAACTGTTATAATATTGTAAAGAATGACCATGTTACTACCGTGAAATGAATGCAAGTTTTCTGTGCATATATAGAGAAAGGCTTTGATTAATGTTATTGTAAGTGAAATAAAGAAGTCTAAAATGGACATTTATTAAACTATATAGGGATGGGGAACTATAAAAAATATTTCCCCAATATTCAAGAAAATTTACCATAGAATATTCTAAGGTAAAAATGAAATGAATATGAAATTAAAAGGGATAAAATTTAAATCCCTTATGTTTCTATGATAGGAACTTTGATCCTAAAATAAATTTTTTTCTAATGATTCATTTTATTTTAAATATAAACAGTATTCTATATCATCAAATAATATTTAATGTCCTCATAAAACTATATGAATGGAATTTAAATACAAAATACCAAGTTCACATCTAGTTTTAAGGATCATATAATGGGTTTTATCTAATAAAATGTACAAATATTCTATAGCTTCAATCATGGTGGTTAAATAAATGTTTGACTCTTACATAATATGTTTTTAGTTCTTAATTAGATTTAAGGATATATGAATTAATAGATAAATAATAAAATAATATATGATAGACTATTTTGAAAGATAAATTATTGTATACTTTCTAGGAGTGATATTATTGATTTTTAGGAATTAATGTATTAAATCAACACATAAAGGTTTCATCATGTTTAATAACATATTAACATTTTCAATTAATTTTTCTAAATGTAAAATTGATTTTCTTTCTTTTTATGGATCTTATGTATAGATAAACATACATTTAATACATAAATATTAAATAAATTTAATTTTTTCATCAAATACATTTAAAAATAATATATACATGAAATTCAAATAGGATTAGTGTCTTTAGAAACTTTTCTATGTAAAAAATTATAAAATAATAGATCTACCTAATTTCCAATTTATGTTCTTCACTTTATTACGCCTTATTATACATATCAAAATTAAAACCTTCATCCATAATCTGGGGAAGCGAAATATTAGAAAAGGTGTTCATAGATTCTTAGTAATGACAATCATCAGAGATTTCAATAAATGATTCTAAGTGAGCATAAGATAATTATATATGTGTGATAACATAGTTAAATATTATTAATACATTATCCCAAATTTAGATATCATAATAATAAAACATGGTATAATGTTTTATCCTTCAAAATTCATAATACATATCAGTCCAAAATCATGAATAATAAATAATGAGATAAGTAGAAATATTATATGTATAAGTCATTTATGTGGAATAAAAATAAAATTCTAAAATAATATCCTTATTCAAGATACAATTATAATACAATCATAGTGACTTTGTTTCACTCCCAATTCCTCCCTTCCATTTTCATGGCTCACTCAAAATACAATATTATTAGTTAAATTACCTTACTGAACTATGTTTTATCCTCATTACTGTCATTATTATCTCTTGAGATATCCTTCTTTACACAATTCATCAAAGTAAAATATAATTCTATTACCACCTACTAAATATTTAAAACTATATATTTGTGTTCCAAAATATCATAAAACACTCATCACATCATCAAATTAAAACCTGTAGAAAGGATACACGATTCAAAAAAAAAATCATAATCATATATCAAAACCATAAATATAAATGATAATGATGGTATCAAGGATCATATACATAGTAAATAATAATATAAAAATAAGAAAATTTTTATTGATAAAAATACATTCTAATGATGACTAGAAAATTTATTGATGAAAATAACCTTGTAATTTAAAATAACACATTAAGAATAAACTTTTTTAAAAAACATTAAGGAAAATATTTTCCATCATAGTACATTATACATATAGAGTAATATTAACTAAAATATTATTTATGGTGGTATGGAAATCCATTAATGAGAAATCAATTAAAAATGGGATTCCTTTCAAATTATCAGTAAAATGTTAGATGCACTTTTTTAAAAAATGAAAAGAATATTCTATTTATTTTATAAAATAATTAAAAAATGGGTAAACATTACATTAATAAAAAAAATTAGTATATTAAAATCAATCTTGAAAAAATTTTAAGGAAAAAATATAGACACGAAAGGGATGAGTGAATGCTAAAAAAAAGTCATCATTCATTTTAGAAATTATTCAATATCTTGAGTAATAAATGACATGAAAATAAAATGAAAACATGAAATTTAAAAAAATAACTATATATAAATAAAATTAAAAAAATTGGTTATAGATCATACAATCTTGTTATCAAATAATTTAAATGTAAATAATATTGTAAAATTTATATTGTAAAATAAAACCCTTAAATCGAGTCTGTTGTACATCATAAGAGCTATAAACGCATGTATAAATAATTAAAATTTATTATAATTATATAATAAAAAAATATGAATACTTATACTACCATAGATGGTAATGAAATAAAATCTTATCACCCTTCCTTTAATAAATTTTATTATCATCAATATTTGAGAATTTAATCGCATCGTTTATCATGTATGTTTTGGCTTAACAGTTATAGTCCTTACAATTTTATAAATATTTCTTTGTCATTATAATTTTATCCATGATAATAATATCATATATATTCATTATATACATATTTATAAATAATCATATAGTTTCATTGTAAAAACATACATCACAATTATGGAGATCGTAGTCTGTAGGTACACATGAGTGACATTTACATTTTTTTGATTGATTGAATTAATGAAATGTAAGTATTGATTAATGATTATAGAATCATTATTATAACATAAATACGTAATTTAAATATTAATTATATCATAATAATCAACCAAGAATAATGGTGATGGAAAACGGCTCATAAGGAAACATAGAAGTCGTGGTCCGGACGCATGCACGAGCGATACATTCATTTTCCATTAGATTGAAATGATGGCATAAATAGATTTTCCATCGTCATAATAACATCCAATTTTATTGATGATTATTTTCATATCAATATTTTATGGTGAAAAAAATATTATATTATGTATGAAATGTAATAAAAGTGAATGAAGTTATTTAATATTTATATCTCTTCTATTAGAGAAAACCTTTTCCTTACCACTTAATCATTAAAGGATTGGTATAAGTATAACACCCCATGATTTTATGGTATGTGTCTTCTTAAACAATGAAAACTCATTAGAAGTCATATTATATATGAAACACTGAGTCTATATGAATATGTACTTGTTTATAAGAGGTAGTTGTAAACTATCCGTTAAAATTAATTTTTCCACTTTCGTGACATTAGTTTCGAAAAACATACATATACTATTTCATTTAGCAAGAAATTTTGCGTCTGATATGATCGACATAAATATTAGTGAATAGTAACATACCCTTATAAATCATAATGTTGACATTATGAATAGTAATTTTACCATTATGAATAGTAAGCTCACCCATAAAGGTATTAATAAAATTTAGGCACCTTATGAATGAAAGTGAATATTTTAAAAATTAATAATTAAGTGTTGGTATTTTTATGGGAAATAAATAATTAATTACAATTTATAAATCAATAAAAATATTTAAATGATTGTTAATTTTCCAAAAATATGTTCTACATCAATATTTTTATTTCATATAATTTCTGGATAATGAAATAAGACCAAAGATAAATTTAAGGGCGTTACAAAAGAAGTTATAAATTTAAAATCATTATTTTTAAAATAAATAATAATTTTATTTAATAATTAAATTTCACATATTTATAAAATAATTATGATTAAATTTAATCCATTTTTGGATTCTATAAATTGATAAATTTTATAGTGATTTTTTATCTTTTTCTAAGATGTTTGAAATTTTGGTGAATAGTAAAATAAGGTAATTTATGGTATATTACATTATAAGATAAATACACTATTCCTTGCATCACATCTGATGAAAGAAACAATTAAATAAAAATCACATGCCATTATTACTTTTTTGGGTCACAATAATCTACACTATTCGGTTTCTTGTGAAAAATAATAAAATAATGAATAAGATATTCCAAAATAATCCCTCTCCTCCAAGTTGAAAACATCCCCTCACCCCTTCTTCTCCTAACTCTTCTAAGCCTTGAAGCATTTCAAGGTTATACAAAAATACTCTTACCTACTTCCTCCCCAATTCTATGAGCATTTGTTTCCAAAATACCAAAACCCGTTTCCTTAAGGAGGTTCTCAATGAGGTTATTTCCGGAGGTAAATCCACTTCATTTTTCATTTAATTTTATTTCAATTTGTCATATTTTCTTATTCAATCATTACCTCCTTTGTAAAATTGATCCTGATAAATCCAATATAATCAATATACAATATATATATATATCATGTTTATGTAATAACCATTATAAATCTCTTTACTCTCCATCTTTTATTTTATAAATGAAATCATCGTCTACGAGATGCCAATTTACAACCTTTTTAAGTGATGAAGTTTCGTTATTCATATTATTCTTCAAAGCTATTAATGATACCATTTTAATGGTTTAGACATATTCTATGATGTATAATATAACCCTTTTTATGTTCAATATGTAACATAATTACATAATACTAAATGATTAAAAAATGAGTTCGATATGATTAATAATTTCTATAATAATCTAATGGATTTTCAAAAAAAACATATCTAGTGATTCAAAATCATACCATGTAACCAAATGATAAGCATAAAAATTTATAATTTTTTATGTTCATTATTAATTTATATATTCAATTCTGGACATTATATCCAATCCGCATGAACATCTATACTCATACACAAGTATGTCGATCGTGAAAACCAAGGAAACAAACGCTGTCAAGTGATAAATTTGTATCTTATTAGTCATCAAAAGGATATAAATGAACATAATAAAATTATATTAAAACCAATAAATGTAGATAAGGTAATTAATTAATTAATTATTGTATTTTATCTAATAATTCATGATATTAATATCAAATGAATAACATATTTGGAAATAAGGTAAGGGGTTTCTCATCTCACTTTTATTTCCGTGAGATTTCCATTGTTCACCAATTATTTGTTGTATATGGTGTATATATGATAAAACATGATATATAATATAATTAATATATTTATATTCATGGTATTCAATTATCCATTTTATGATTATTATTTTTTGGTCATGTGATTCAATTGATTATGATGCGGTGAGAGAAGTCATCTCAATTTCCATTTCATTGAGACATAATGGGTATTGAAGACCTATTCATTATTATTTGGTGTATCTACAGCCCCTTTGAGATAATTTTTCATTTGAAATTACATTATTATTAAATATCCAAAAAAAGTTATAACATATATGATTATTTTTTTTATATTCCTTTTTACATACAATGTTTATTTTGAATGTTGTTTTAACTGTGGAAATATTGATGAATATGTATCATCTACTCAATACAGAAATTTATACGGCATATTATTGTGGAAGTAAATATTTTTATAAGAATGATATGGATTTTTTTTTATGATGGATGGGGCCATCTATAGAACCTTAATGAATAAACAAGTCTCATGAGACAAAGTAGTTAGCGACAAACCCTTCGAGTTTTTTCCAAAACATATTCAGATGGGTTTCCACCCACATACTTTAACTATCTTGATGGTATTATGGTTCATTTTCTCGAAACATAAGACCAAATGATAATCATTCTCTTTATTCAGTATTTATTTTTCACTTTCTATGTGGGTTTCACTATGACAAGATCTATGGATTCATTTTCATTCACAATTTATTGATGGGGTGTGTTTTCAATTATTCGACATGCCATATTATTATGTATAATTCCTTATTATTAAGTTATTATTTATTCATGTTTATTCTATATCTAACCCTTACAAATAATTTGATATTTCTATTTTCATTTCTTTTCCTTCCCCAGGTTATGAAGAAGGGATCATTTATTGAGCTTTCAAAGTTGTAATTTATTTAATTTTATATTGTACCATGTTTCATTTTGTTTTCCCAACATATTATGGGTTTCATGTATGTATCTAGTTTATTTAATATATCTCAACAGATCAGTCCTTCGGTATATTATTTTTTATAATCTTTCTAATGTAATAATATTATACACCAGCTTTGTGTTTTTGGGGTTGGGGTGTTACAGTTGGTATCATAGGAAGTTTAGAAGAAACCATGGGAATTGGATTTAAGAAAACATAGATTACAGAGAACAACCCTAACAGAGACATTGAGGATTGTTATAGAATAACATCATATAATTTTGTTATAGTAGTGATTATGTTGGTATTCCATTCAATACAACCCTCTCTGGATACTACATGTGGACATGGTTCGAGAATAGATGTACGTAGGAGTAACAACTCTGAAAAAGTATTTCGGGCTTTACTTAGAGTAACCTAATACATGAAAAATTGCATTACTATGAACCTTGTTTTACACTCCTAGGGGATATTCTAATGGTAATTCACATTTTCCTTATAAAACATTGTGATTGATATTAATGAAAATATAAATCATGTATATTATTAAGAGATTCATTGTGCAAATATTTTGAAATTATTTTAACTGCTTTTTTGTTCAAAATTATGAATTATGATTTATAACATATTTTATTGTATGTTATTGTTTAGTAATGGAGCCTAATAGAATAAATTTAATCAATACCTGTTGACAATGTTAGGATGACCCAACTATTAAAGTCAAAATTGTTAGTATTGGAGATGAGTAGATCATGACCACATATTTGGAAAATTTAATCAGGATGTGATGAATAATAATGGTAGACATGTTTTGAATTATTTCATGCTATAGAAGACCCATATTTTAGTGGGACTAATAATCCATTGGTAGCAGAGTAGTATATCAAGTCTCTTGAAATGATATTTATATAATTAAAATGAAATGAATATAAACATACAGTATTGGTAGTATATTGTGTCATGGGTGATGCTAATCAAGGGTCGTCCTTGACCCAGAATACCACATAGAAAGATAAAATAGATGATATGTAATATACAACTTTTAAAGAATTATTATTCAATAAATACTCCTCTCGTGAGAAGTGGAATAAATTGAAGAGAAAATTTCAGGGATTAAAAAAAAAGGAAGAAGAGATTTCCATGAAGTATTAGGATCCTTTCACAAAACTATCTAGGTATGTGATAGAATACATATGTGATTCAAATTAAAATAATGAACATTAATTTAAAGGACTTAGGCAATGTATTTGAAGGGCAATGACTTCTCAAACATTTTCATCATTTGATGAAATAATATTATGTGCCATAAAAACTAAGAATGAATTTTCTAGATCAATTTTGTCTATGGGAAATTAAGAGAATAATAGGTATTATAATTATCATGGAAAAGGTGAATATCCAAAGAATAATAAGGGAATGGAGAAATTCCCATTATGCTAGATATTTAGAATGAATCATCCTAGAAAATGATTGAAATGCTTGGGAGTTTGTTATAAGTATGGAGAAAAGTGACACTGATCTAATTAATGCAAGGGTTAGAGTAAAGTACAGGATATTCAATGATATAATTTTTGGGAGATGGGACACAATTAAAATGATTTTTCTAAATGTTATGAAAATTTTCCTTAGAAATGGCCATGGGAGAATGTTTAGGCTTTTGTAGTCACAATTGCAGACGTTGAAGATCCAAATTATATGGTTTCATGTACATTAATCAGTTCATAGAATTTATCAAATGCTTTATTTGATTCTGGATTGTAGAATTCTTTTAAATAGTTCTAGTTTTCCATGAAAGTTTGACATTTTCAATTTGGTTTTATAAAGGATTTTTCAGTCAAAACTCTTAAGGGATGTATTGTTTCAACAAGTATGTGTCAGCTAATCCCTTTTATGACACATAATCATGAATTAGTTTCATGCCTTATTATCACACTTATTAGTTACTATTATATACTTCTTAGAATTAATTTTATTTCAAATTAAGATGAAAAAATATATTGCAAGAAGAAAAATGTTAAAATTTTTAAAAATGTTGTAGAATCCCTCATGTTTCGAGAAGAAACCTCACCATATGATTATTATATGGATTCAACCATAGTAGCTCTAATAAATTTGATTCAAGGGAATGAAAAGACTGCAATATATATTGGTCAGGAAAGAGATCTTAAAACCTAGGTTGAACGTATTGTGAATGTATATGTTGATTCATTTCCAAAGGATTAAACTTGAAATCCTTCTGAGAGGGAAGTTGAGTTCTCAATAGATTTTTTTCCTAGTAGAAGACATGTATCAAAGACTCTCAATATAATGGACACTGTAAAATTAGTGAAGCTAATGAAAAAATTAGGCATATTGTGTGATTATTGATTTATTCAACCTAGAATTTCTCAATGGGGATCCCATATTATCATTTTTCAAGAAAAAAATGTATACATGAGGATATGCATTGAGTGAAAATAAAACAAGGCTATTACCATAATAAAAAGGTATACCATGTCTCTCATTTATGATTTTTTTGATCAAATTCATAATGAACTATATTTTTCGATGATAGACCTTCAATCTGGATATCATCAGTTGCGTGTGAGGAAAGAAGTTATTCTAAACACCAGATTTCAAAGAAGGCATGGACATTATGAGTTTACAGTAATACCTTTTTGACTAACTATTGAAAACTCTGTTTTCATGGATCTAATGAATGGTTTTTCAAGGAATATCGTTATAATTATTTTGTGGTATTTATTAATGATATATTGATATATTCAACCATATATGAGGACCATGAGAACTATTTACAGATTGTTCTGGAGATTCGTAGACGAAAAGAGTTATATGGGAAGTTTAGTAAATGTGAATTATTACTTAAAACTATTTATTTTCTTCACTATATGGTCTCTAAGGATGGAATCTCAGTTGATCCCGTGAAGAGAAAGGGAACACAAGAATGGCCTACTCTAATGAATATAACCATGTTACATAGTTCTATTGTTTTGGTAGGTTACTGTTAGATTGTTTTACATAATTTTTCTTGATTTTCTAACCCATAATCCAATATTACACGTAAAGGGGTTTTGTTCATATGGAAAAAACTCATAAAGAATTTTTTAAATAATTGAAAAGATGATTGGTCAATGCCCCAATTTTGTATCTACCATATGATCATGATGGGTTTATGATATAAAGTGATGCATCAAATAATGTATTGGGTTGTTTCTCTATTCAATGTGAAATATTTATTGCTTATGCGTCATTAATGTTTAAGACTCAAGAGAAAAATTATCCAACTTACGATCTTGAGTTAGAAGCCTGAATATTAGCTCTAAAAATTTAGAGACACTATATCTATAGAGAAATATATGAGATATATTTGGATCAATACAGTTTAAAATACAGTTTTACATAGAAATAACTCAATATATGGAAAATGAAATGAGTTGAGTTACATAAAGACTATTATTTTTCAACATGCTAACACCTAGGAGAAGTAAATAAGGAGGTATATTCATTAATCCAGAAAAATCATGGTCTTCTGATCCAAATAATGATTTGTAGAGATCCTATATTCAAGGATCTAGTAAAGATGGATACAATCATTGTTTAGGAAGTGGATACCTCATTCCATTATCAAATGATTCACAAACATTTTTTAATAGATAAGATAAAATGATATCAATTTGGTGATGAGAATATATAAAATAAAATTGAATGTCTTAAGGATGGATGATTGATAGGCTTTGGGATTCATGATGGTGTTCTAAAATTTAGAAAGAGGTTATTTGTTCTACCATGACCTGATCTAAATAGGTAACTAGAAGATGAATCTCATTGATTAAATTCCACTATACACCTTTATAAAACCAATGTGTATAAAGATTTGAAGAAACATATTTCGTGGGAAAACATGATGTGATAAATTTCTATCTTTGTGTCAAGGTGTCTTATTTTCCAACAAGTGATTGTTGAGAGAAAAATCCAAAAGGACTCATAAAACACCATCATATTCTTATGTGGAAGTGGGATGACATTACGGTGGACTTTGTCACAAGACTACCAAGCACACTAAAAAGGAATGATTCAATTTGGGAAATTTATGATCAACATACAAAATCAGCAAATTTCCCTAATAAAAGAGAGGATTTACCACTTAAATTCTTATAAATAACCAATATTAATAAAATTTTAAGATTTCATGGTGCACCTATATCAATAATTCCAGATCAGTATCCATGATTTAAAAAAATCATGGACAATTATTCAGAAGGCTTTGGAGGCTGAGATTCATATGAGAACTATTTATCACCCCCAAAGCTTTTGACAGTTTTAAATGACTATTTAAACATTGGAAGACATGTTGAGATCATTATCAATCAACACTCATGGTATGTGGGCTTAGTTTATGGATTTGGTAGAAGTTTCCAACAATAATAATTTATATTATAGTATTCATATGGAACCAAATAATGTATTATATGATAAGAGATGTTGAAATCCAACATGTTGGGATGATGTTTTCTAGAGGAAACTTATGGGCCCAAAACATATTGAAGATAAAACAATAACGGTAAAGACCCTTCAGTTCTATATTAATGCAACCCAAACCTGGAAAAAGAGTTATGCAGAAAACCATATAAAGGATTTTGTTTTTTATGTTGGAGATCATGTCTTTATAAAACTATATCTATGGAAGGGTGTATTAATGTTCAATAAGAAATGGAATATCTTCACCATGTACAATGGACAATTATAAATTATGGATGGAATATCATTTGTAGCTTACTGTTTAGTGATTACCCCATGTCTATCATAATTTCAAGACGTGTTTCAAATGTCATTGTTCAAAAATTTCTTGCCAGACCCAACACATGATCTCACCTAGGAACAAATAGAACATGAACCTAATTTTTTATACTGTGAAGATCCTATCAATATTTTCAACAAAAGAGATCATGTATTGAGAAATCTGATAACTTAACTAGTAATGGTTCTTTGTATAAGCCATAAAATTAACGAATAAATGTTGGAATATGAGGAAGTTATGAAGAAGAACCACCCACATCTTTTTCTAGGGATATATTCATGATAAAATTCAAGGATTAAATTTCAGAAGGAGGGAAGAATATAATACCCCCAGATTTTATGGTATGATTATTTATAGATAATTCAATTAATTGGAAAGGTTAATATGATTGAAACATATAGTCTATGCGAAAAAACATTTTTATATTAGAAAGTTTTAACCTTTCCCTTAAAAATAAATTTTCCACCTTTGTGATGTGAATTTCAAAAAACAGAAATAAAATGTTGCATTGAGTAAGATATCTAGAGTATGATTGGATCTATTTAATTTTTGGTGAATAGAAACATACCCTTATGAATAGTGTTATATAATTTTAGGTGAACATTCAATATATTCAAAAATAATAAATACATTAAAATCGAATAAGAGTAGTGTATTTAGATACTTTTATATATGAAAACCCGAAAAATTAAAGATCTTCATAATTTCCCATTTATTGTCCTCACAACTACAACCTTTATTAGAAGTATTAAATATAAAACCTTTCTCTATAATCTGGGGAAGTGAAATATAAGAATGTGCGAGCTCATATTCTTAGTATAGGCAATCATTAGAGATTTCAACAAATTATTCTAATTGAGATTAAGATAATTATTTGTGTATGATAACAAGAGATAAATATATTAAACTCATTATCAAAAATTCATATCTCATAGTCATGAAACATGGTATAATGTTTTATTTATCAAAATTCATAATTCATATGAGTTCGAAATCTTTAGATACTTTTATATGTAAAAATTAGAAATATTAATAATCTTCATAATTTCCAATTTATGTTCTTCACAACTATAACCTTTATTAGACATATTAAATATAAAACCTTTCTCTATAATATGGGGAAGAGAAATATAAGAATACGTGTGCTTAGATTCTTAGTATAGGCAATCAATAGAGATTTCAACAATTGATTCTAAGTGAGAATAAGATAATTATATGTGTATGATAACTAGAGATAAATATAATAAACTCATTATCATAAATTCTTATATCATAGTCATGAAACATGGTATAATTTTTTATTTATCAAAATACAGAATTCATTTGAGTTCAAAATCATCAATAATCCAAATTGATCCAAGAAAAAATATTATATGTATACGGAATTTATTTGTAATATAAATAAAATTTTATAATATTTTACTTACTCAAAGATAAATTCTAATACTGTCATAGTGAATTGGTTGCACTCTCTACTCCATCATTCTATAGTCAATGTTCACCGAAAATATAATCTTAATGGATAAATTCCCATACAGGACTAGGTTCAATCATTATTCCAGTCATTATTATCTCATGAGATATCCTTCTTTACCTAATTCATCAAAGAGAAATATTAATCTCGGACCACTTATCACATAATGAAACTATACATATATGTTTGAAAAAATCATAAAACACTCATCACATCATCAAATTGAAACTCGTGGAAGGGAGGTGGGTTTAAAAACATTTCATAAACATTCATCTAAACAAAAAAAATTAATAATAATTATTGTTTCACTGGATCATATCCCGAGTAAATAATAATATTAAAATGTCGTTGTTATTGATAAAAATACATTCAAAAGATCAGTAAGAAAACTTATTAATTAAAATAATGATTTCATTTTAAATCACTTATTTAGGGAAAAAAATTTAAAAAAATCTAGGGAAATGTTTTCATTGAAAATATATTATACATATATATTAATACAAAATAATGTATTGTTCATGATGGTGTTAAAACCTGTTCATGCTATGTATGTTAAAACATGAAATTCCTTTCACATTGCCAATAAAAAGTGAGAAGCACATTATTCAAAAAATGAATAGAATATTCGTTTAATTTTTTTAAAAAAATTAAAACATTGGTAAAAATGACATTAATAATTATTTTGGGAATATAAAAATAATTCATAAAAACTTTTTAAGAAAATATATGGAAATGGAAGAGAAGATTCATGACTAAAAGAAAAAACAAGGTCATCTTTCCCTTTCAAAAATATATTTATATCTTGATTAATAAATGATAGAAAAATAAATGAAAACATAAAATTTAAATAAGTGGCCATAGTAGAATTTTTTTTTTATATTTGTGAGATATAGAACTTAAAATATAATAATCAGATAATTTAGGCACAAACAATCATATAAAATTTTAAATTATAAAATAAAAACCTTACCTCATGTTCTTGTGCATCGTAAGTGCCCTAACATCCTATATAATAAATTAAAATTTATAGTGACTCTATAAGAAAATAATAATATTACCTATAATGAAATTATTTTTATATAGATAACAGCATATCACCCATCCATTAATAAATTTCATTATCATAATCATTATAGGACTTTATTTTGTCACTTTTAATGTAAGTTTGGGCTTGACGGTTATTGTCTTTAAAATTTAATCATGATTCCTTTATCTTTATAATATCAACCATGATAATAATATCATATATATTCTTTATATAAAAATTTATAACCATTCATATGGTTTGTTTAGGAAAATTATTTACATAACTTTATGGAGAACGTAGTCTGTACATACACATGAGTGATATTTCCATTTTTTGATGGATGCAACAGATGCAATGTAAAGATTAATTCATGTTACTAGAATCATTAATATAACATAAATATTTAATTTAATAATTAATTATATAATAATAATCAACCATGATTATTGGTGGTGTAAAAGTACTCATATAACAACATGGGGGTAGTGATCCAAACGTACGCTTGAGAAATACTTTCATCTTCCTATAGATTGAAAAGATAGGGTAAAGAGTTGTTCCATCAACATAATAACATGTAATGTTATTAATGATAATATAGTTATCAATAATTTTTGGCTATAACAATTTTATATTATGTATAAAAAGTAATAAAATTTAAATATGTTTGTTAAGATATACACCTCTTTATTAAGAGACATCCTTTTTCTTACATCATAAGCCTTGAAGGGTTGGTATTCGTATAACATCACAATATTTCATAGTATGTTTTTTTTACATAATTTCAATTCAATAAAAACTTATTATGCATGAAACACTGAGTATCTGTGAAAAAAAATTTAATATGAGATATTAATAACCTATCCATTAAACTTATTTTTCCCCCTTTTATTATTTGAGTTTCTAAAAACTGGCATACACAGTTATGTTTGGTAAGATATTTACGGTTCAGTAGGATCAACTTAATTCTTTGTGAATAGTAACATAACCTTATGAATAGTAATGATACCCTTATGAATTGTGTTATTACACTTATAAATAGTATTATCGCCAATGAAAGTATAAATAAAATTTATTCACCTTATAAACGATAGTGAATATTTTAAAAATTAATAAATAAGTGTTAGTATTTTTGTGGGAAATTAATATTTAATTACAATTTTATAATTAATAAATTTATAGAAAAGAATAAAAATTTTCATAAAAATTATTCCTAAATCAATATTTTTATGCCTTCTGATTTTAGGATAATCTAATGGGACCTTAGATAATTTTCTAGAGTGTTATAAAATCAGTTATAAATTTAAAATCTATATTTATCATGTAAATAATAATTATAATTAAAAATAAAATTTTACATATTTTTAAAATTACATTGATAATAAAGGGACCATTTTTTAGATTCTAAATGTTGAAAAATGAGTAGGTAAATTTTTTCAGATTCTTCTAAAATACTTGAATGTTTGATGAATATTAATATACGATAATTTATGGTACAATATTTTATAAGATAAATGCACTATTACTTGATACAAAACTAATGTAAGAAACCATTATTTTGTACTTACATAAACTTATTAGTCTTTTGGGTCAAAATAATCGACACTCTTGGTCATCTTGTTAAAAAAATTTAAATTAAGTCATAAGATACTCAAACAATACCTCTCACATCCATTATAAAAACAATACATCACCCCCTCTTTTCCTCAATCCTCATAGCCTTGAAGAATATCAATAGTATACCCAAATAATATTCCCTAGTCCCACTTCATGTCGAGGAGCCTTTGGTCTTTCCAAAATATTAGAAATCTTTTTTAGGGAGTTTCTCAAGGATGTTATTTCTAGGGGTAAATCCTCTTCCTTTTATATTTTATTTCATTTCAATTTCCCTAATTTTCTAATTATATCTTATCCTTCTCTAAATAATTGTTATGAAATCATCGATATAATATATATGCTTTATTTTTGTCTTTTTAATTCAATAATTATTATAAATCATTGTACTGTCACACATTTATTTTAAAAATTAAATCATCATCCGGGAGGTGCCAATTTAAAACCTTTGTGGATGATGATGTTTCGTTCATCAATTTTTTCAACAAAGATCTTCATAAATTCATTTTAATGGTGGAGAATGATTTTATAATGTATAATTTTACCCTTTTTTAGTTCTATAAGTTACACATTTACTTAATACTAAATGATAATACAAAATAAGTTCGTTATGATCAATAATCACTGTAATAATCTATATTATTATCAATAAAGAAATTATCTAATTATTAATCCTCATACCATGTAAAAATATGATATAAATAACCATTTACACTTTTTATGTTCATTATTAATTTATAAATTCAATTCTTTATAATTATATCCATTCCACTTGAACTTCTATATTCATCACAAGTATGTCGATTCTTAAAACCAAAGAAACAAATGATTTTCAGCATTATATTTTTATCCTATAAATCATACTAAAGTCTATATATTAACTTAATAAAATTATAATAAATAAAATAAATTTATATAAGGTTATTTATTAATTAATAAATTTATTAAATCTAATTATTCATGGTATTAATATCAGGTGAAGAATACATTAAGGCATAAGGTAAGGGGTTTATCATCTCACTTTTTTGTGAGATTTCCATTGTTTTCCACTTATTTCTGGTATGTGGTGTATTAATTCTACCACAGGATTTATAATATAATTATTATATTTATATCCATCGTATTAAATGATCCATTTTTTGATTATTAAATTTTGGTCATGTGATTTGATTGATTAAAATGGGGTAAGGGACTTCATCTGAATTTCAATTTCAGTGAGGCTTACTTGGTATTTTTCACCTAATCATTTTAATGTTTTATATACTTATACATTGATATAATATTTCATTTGAAATTAAATTCCAATTAAATACAAATATTATTTTATAATGGATATGATTATTGTCTTAGTCATATACATTTTAACATATGGTGTTTATTCTGAATGATGTATAACTTAAGGGAATATTGATGAATCTATATCCTCTACTACGTAAGGTTATTGTTATTATATATTGTTCTGCAATTATTATTGTATAGGAATAATTTGTACCTGTAGTGATGGGAGGAGCCTACTATATACCCTCAATTCATTGACATGTCTAATGAGACAAAATAGTTGGCGATAAACCCTTCGTGTTTGTTTCAAAAATATAGTCAGATGGGTTTCTATCCAAAAATCTAATCCATATCAATAGAATGATGATTCATGTGCCAGAAACATGATTTCCATATAATGATAATAATCTCTTTATTCAGTATTTATTTTTCCCTTTCCATGATGTTTTCACAATAACAAAATCGAAGGATGCATTTTCATTCATTGATTATTGATTGCACATGTTTTACAATTTTTCACAATGCTATATTGATTATGTGTTAATTTTTATGATTAAATTATCATTAATTTATTCATATTCTATATGTAACCCTTACTAAACATTTGAACTCAGTCATTTAATTTATTTTCCTTCCCCAGGTTATAAAGAAGGGGTCCTTTTTTAGGCTTTCATGAATTCAATTTATTTTATTTTACATTGTATTAGGATTAATTTACTTTACCAATGTATTTTGGGTTTCATGACCGTATCTAGTTTTTTCAAGACTACTAAACCAATAGATCCTTTGGTATATGATTCTATGTAATCAAGAAAATGTAATAAAATAATGCAACATCTCCAAGCTTCTAGGGTCGGAGTGTTACAATTAATAGAAGAAAAAAATCTATACGATGAAGGGATGGATTATATGATGGTTTTTAGTAGGTGTAAGATAATATAAAATGATAAAATGGTGTTAAAAAGGGACAATAATAGATTCCCTTTTATAAGTGAGGGGATGGAAAAACAAAATTGTTTTTAAACATTTAATTGATTTATGGTCACATTCCTCTGGAAATGGATCCCATTGATCAGTAATATAAATGTAAGATAAGATAATGTCATAATATATTATAAAACTAATAATTTTATATATTTGGGTTTAAATAATATAGTTATATAATGTTTTAACCCAGACATGCCTTTTTTAAAATTAACTATGGGAACGAATTTTTTTTATTTTTATTATTCACTATGACAAAAACATTATGTTTAAAATATTATATTATAGTAGTTAATATGATTAAAAATAATTAATCTATTTTATATGATTAAATTTATATAAGTGGAATAATTTAATTTCAATTATGAATCCAAATTACAATGAAACCCTATTTTTTATTAAATGTATATTTAATCCAAAACATAATTTAACTACATTTAATGCCGTGTAAAAACCAGAATTTAATTATTTAAAAATTATATTGAATATAGAATATAATAATTTCCTGAAAAAAATTTATCATTATGAATAAAATAAATTTATTAAGATAAATACATTTTCTTGAATTTTTTTTTCAAAAAAATTGTTTTAAAAAAATTCAACACATATAGAAATAATGTATAATGATGCATTACTAAGTAAATAATTTGACTATTTATATATAAAAGAGATTGAGTATGATATCATATCCCAAGTAAAATATAATGGGATATTTACTTTAAAATAAATGATAGTATTTACATATAATCATCATTTTTAACTACTCACTAGAAAATAAATCATCTTTTACTTTTTTGGAAATCCAACAATAGATAATGATAATATTCGGATTTCAAAAAGTATATTTATTTCTCAAATAAAAATTTAAGAAATTATTGAAATTAATTATGATTTTTTCATGGAAAAATGTTATAAAAACCTTTCTTGACGAAAAAATATTTTAGAACCATAAAAATAATTTACTAGAAATTTGGAACTTATATGTTATGAATTAATAAAAGGAATTAAATTATAAAAACAATTTTATATTTTATTCATATTGTGGTTTTAATTATCCATATATACCAATTTAACCATTAGGTTTTAATGGTTTCCTATATCGTGGTTCATATAAACATAGGGTAATGTGTAAGGAAAGATATCAAATAATTCATGTCTTATTTCAAATAAAATACATAAGAAATATTAGGATGTTACATTCTACCCCACCTTAAACTGAATCTATCCATGAATATTTCATCACTAAGGTATAAACCAATGTGGAAATCTCTTGTTATCAACATATTCAAGTTCCCATGTACCTTTGTCAATTTTTTTATTCTTCAAAATAACATTAAATATATGAGGTTTTTAGTTACCAAAGATCATCATTTCTATGATCCAAATTTTGTTCTAATTTCAATTCATAAGAACGATTATGCTTGAGTGGCATTTCCATGATGCTTTTAATTGGGGACCTTTCAATGAATCCCATATCCCACATCCAATAGGCCAAGGGCGTGAAACTATCATAGAGGAGGAATATCACAAACATGGGTACACATAGAATAAGTACATGTAAACACTCACACATATGTAAGCCTGTAAAATACTAAAATTTAAAAACAACTAAACAAAAATTCAAGCATACATCTAAATTCTCCAACCAAAGTGATAAGAAATAATGGAAAGAAAACATGGTCAAATACAATCCAACCACACAGTCTGAAAATAAAATCAACATGAAAGTTAAACTGGGACTGATATTAAGATATTGTTGGAACACACCTTAGTATGTCTAGACTCACTTATAACTATCTAGTCCCGGTCCATCCTAGACTCTGTAAAATGCTTGATTGACTAGAAAACACATGACACATGAGGGAAAGGTATGTGCATTGGTGAGTATAACAATACCCAATATGACACCCCAAAACCATAAAAATATTATAAAATAAGTATATTTATCTATACATAGGTATATATCTACAACACATATAGTAAGAGTATCCAGATATAATAAAAAATACAAACAATCTAATGGTATGTATCAACCATCATTCCATCCTAGGAATCATGCTCAATGGTTCAATACAGAACTCATCCAAGAGAATACACTTCAAAGATTGAAAGCACCAGCCACATCTATTTGAGAGATAATTCTCATCATGACTCACCATTAAGAGTACATGCTGATTGTTTAAAGAGATACAATACATATACAATGATCACGCTCATGTAAATGGCTTATACCAACATATCAATTTGGGTTAACCCTCTAAGTAGAGGATTGGAACTTCTGTTATAAGGCCCCAGCCTGAAACATTACTTAATCTTTTGTTACTTCCAGAATACACGTTGGGGATCTTTTCAGGTTTAGAGTTTTAGAGAATTAGATCATAAAACATGAATTACAATCCACATTTAAACAAAGTGGTTACATAAAAGATAGTACTCATTTTTCCCATCAACGGAACATATTTATAATAAAACATTGATTCTTTCTTGACACTTCCTTGACACAATGATCACTTCAAATACCTTTCCCTTGACCTGTGAAAAAGATTTCAAAAACATGGGATGAACATAAAAAGCTCAGTAAGGGATATAAAAATATGGAAAGGAAACATGAGTACATGTATACGTAAGAATCAATGAAATCATACTTTACTCATAAAACATAATCACATTAACATACCTCATCAAATCATGAATAAAACATATAAATCATAAGACAGAAAGGTAACTTGAGGCATTCATAACATTCTTAAGTTTGGAGTAACCCTATTGGTTACATTTGGAAAACCCATCATAGTATATTCCCTAAATCGCTTCGGAGAAACCTCAACGTTTAACCCCTTCGCGTTACCCAATGCATTGGAGAGCTATATCGGGCTCACCCTACTTAGTTTATAACAGAACCACCTGTCTTCATAACAATTCACAAGAACCATAACATAACCGTAACACATAAAACATGCATAAAGGAAACATAAAATTTCCACATTTCAATCACAAGATAACAATACCACACATTAATATAATAAAAACATTATGAAAAACATTTTAAATAACAAAATTAATGAAAAGTAAAACATGGTATTTATTTCTCATTTTAAAAAATAGTTATGGCTTGTAGAGGAAGCCGAAACTCAAATAATGGTCACGGTGGTGGAGAAGTCTTTGTCGTCTTATACATACAACAAAAAAACATTCCTTTTGTAATTTAGTAAAATGCTTCGTATAGAAAAGATTCTTTTTGAATAGACGTAAAAGTCATAGGGGTTTATACACCGTATAAAAGAAAGTTGTGTATAAAACAAAATATGCCTCAATGAAAGGAGATTGAGACGAAGTCCCATACAAAGATCATTTTTTAAATAAAATAGATCTATTATGTGTATTCAATATAATTACACATAATGAATGTACAAATACAAGATAGGACATAATAATATCATGACATAATTTGAAAGTATGAGATTAACCCAACGAACGGAAATTGGGTTAGGAAGTTATCTTACCTCGGGTCCGACTTGACTCGATCATTCTATAACATCCTGAATAATAAACATGAGTTAATTTCTACTTGCTTAAGAACCTTTTACAAGTTCATTATTCATTTTAAATCACTTATTACTATGTTATGAACACTATGTAATTATTTAAGTTAATAATGGTCGTTTTGTCGATCATTGGTACTTGAGTCAAAAATAAACTCTTTTTAATTACATGTTGTTCATGTGGTAAAATATCCATTATATCAAGAATTATATTCATGATTTAGATATAATATATATCATATATATCCATTATATAAATTCATTTATAATATTACATAATCATTTAGAGGTAATAAATGAAATGCACCGTTCATGGAGACGGTTAGCCGTACGTACGCATGAACACTACTTTCATTTCTATGTCATATTAATGGAATTAAAACTAAATGAGTGATATGTATATTTTAATTCCAGAATTATATTCATCATTTATATGTAACGTAAATCATATATATCCATTATATATATGTACTTAAAATAGTACATTACATTTGGGGATAAGAAATGAAATGCACCGTTCATGGAGACGGCAAGCAATATGTACGCATGAACAGTACTTTCATTTCTATCTCATAATTTAATGAAAAGAAATAATAATGATATAAAGGTATATTATAATTACATTATAACATCATATATAATAACTTTAACTCCATCCTTTATACATCCAACATATGGCATTAACGAATCAAATCACTTTGAGGGGGCGGTAGTCCGCACTTCCTAAAATGAAGATATCGCGTTTACCCATAATGGAAACCATAAAGGTATGACATAAATGAAATATACAGAAGATTAAGTAAAACATAAACATATTATATATCATATATAAATATAGTGACATCTTAATGTCTACCTTTGAAGGTGTTAGAATAATATTGAACAACCATCGTTTCGTGAGGCAGAAATTCACCATCCACAGAAACAGTATGTTCTTTAACCATTAGATGTAGGTATGTGTAACTGTAGCTAGATTTTATTCTTATAACAACATCCTAGTATATTTAAGATACTGGAGTTGTTACAAAAGAAATTAATAAAAATATTTTAGAGGGTTGGAGAAGCAAAATAAAACATAAGAACACAAGAGAAAACACTACCATTAAAACGGTTAACTCTTTTTGATTTGAGATCAAAGGCTTCGTTGGGAAGAATTCTGCCCAATGTGAGGCTTCAAAGAGTAATAGAGGGATCTAGAGAGACAAAATGGGTAGGGTTTGTACGAGCCAAAGGCTTGAGAGGTGTGGGTAAGGTGGTAGAGGTGGGGGGCTTTTATAAGAGGAGAGGAGGGGCACTCTTGGAAAGTTATAAAAGGTTACTTTATTTTCAAATGAGTTTCAGATTTTAAAGGTCCCAAATTGATTTATTTATAGGATAAGGAGATAAGGGTTCGAATTAAACTCATCCAATAGGGCTTTGAAAAGTTTAAGTCTTATATTTTACACTATCTTTTCATTTTATTTAATTCGTTCATTAATGAGGTAATCGCTGCATCATCATGATGTCATAAATAATATAATTCATTTAATGTCTAAAAATTATAGAAAAAATATCATTATGTAGTAAATCATTTTAGATTTCTAATGAATATTTATAGTCCAAATGATCATTTATTTGGACAAAATTAAAAATGTTTTACTTAGGTGATACATTCATTGTTATATTTAACTTTCATTAGAAAATAAAAAAGATAAAAAGTCACCTTCACACAAAAGTGATTCCCTGGGGTCCCCAAGATTGGCACAAGGAATCCCATATTCATCCAAGAGACAACCAGTAGCATTAGGATACATTTTGGTGTCTTTTTTTATTATTATGATATTATTTTATTATCCTTAACTACCTGATTACTCATTAATCAAGATAATTAAAGATAATTACCATCGTTACTATTCAAAATGACCAAAAACAAAAGAGTCTTAATTAAATAATTTTGACCTTCTGATTCAAAATATAAAATCAATTTTTCCAAATTACAAACATATAAATTTCAATAATTAATTTAAAAATAATTCCCGTTGTCAAAACAAATTGCGGGTTTTTTGAAACAATATATTTGAAATGTTTGGCACTTGTTTATCCCCAATTCCATAGTGAAATTAATCTCAATGAAAACCATTGGATTACATGGTAAAAATATATTCTATTTACACTTTAAAACCAATTAAAAAGATAATCTATCCATATAATTAAATTAGATGAAAAAGCAATTTTGATGTAAAATGCAGTATTTTTCACTATTCATTTAAAAATTGAACATTGTCAGAAAAATACCAAAAAATTATCCATTGTAAATTTAAATGTCCCAATAATAAATAATAAGTTTATTTTGACAACTAGAGTATATAAAATTGTCAAATGTTTGATTTAAAAAATGGTTTGCCATCAAAAGGCAGTAAAACAATCTTTTAAGAATATTAGTGTATTCCATGCTTAAGATTGGATTTATTCTCATTTTATGCCTCTAAAACACTATCTAATTCATAAATAGACATAGATAAGAATATATATTATTCATTACTTACTTGGGATGTTACATCCATCCCCCTTTAGAAAATTGTGTCCCCGCAATTTATTTACTTATCGAATAAGTGGGGGTATTTAGCCATCATTGCATTTTCAGATTCCCATGTTGCCTCTTCAATCATGTGGTTTTTCCACAAAACCTTTACCTGATAAATCAACTTATTTCGTAACACTTTCTCCCTGTGGTCAATAATCTGGACTGGTTGTTCTTCATAAGATAGATTCTCTTCCAGTTGAACTACCTCTGGGCTCAAAACATGAGATGGATCTGGCATGTACTTTCTCAACATCGAAACATGAAAAACATTATGTACCTGTGATAAACTCGGAGGTAAAGTCACTCGGTATGCAAATGATCCAACTCTCTCCAGAATTTCATATGGTCCAATGAACCTTGGACTAAACTTTCCTTTCTTACCAAATCGCATCACACTTTTCCATTGTGAGACTTTGAGAAAAACATGATCACCTATCTCAAAAGATAGATCCTTCCTCCGGTTATCCGCATAACTCTTCTGACTACTCTGAGCTATTCTCATGTGTTTTTGTATCAGCTGAACTTTCTCTGACAACTCTTCTACCAATTCCGGTCTCATCAACTTCCTTTCACCCACTTCATCCCAAAAAGATGGAGTTCGACACCGCTTCCCATATAATGCCTCAAATGGTGTAATCTGTATACTGGAATAAAAACTTTTATTATAAGAAAACTCAACCAAAGAAAGATGTTGGTCCCAACTTCCTTGATAATCCATCGAACAAGCACATATCATATCCTCCAAAGTCTGAATTTTTCGTTCTGACTACCCATCCGATTGAGGATGAAAAACTGTACTAAAATTTAATTCAGTACCCAACGACTTCTAAAGGCCTTTTCAAAAGTTAGAAGTAAACCTAGGATCACGATCAAATACAATGGAGAGAGGAGCTCCATGTAACCTTACTATCTCTTTAAGATACAAACGGGAAAGTTGATCTAGGGAAAAAGTATCTCGAATTGGAAGGAAATGAGCAGATTTAGTCAAGCGATCAACAATAACTCAGAGAGCATTATTACCTCGAGGTGTCTTCGGCAATCCCACAACAAATTCCATGGATATATTCTCTCATTTCCACTCTGGAACTAGTAATGGCTGAAGCATCCCTTTCGGTAACTACCAATCTGCA
Source organism: Viscum album (assembly GCA_963277665.1). Classification (NCBI taxonomy): domain Eukaryota; kingdom Viridiplantae; phylum Streptophyta; class Magnoliopsida; order Santalales; family Viscaceae; genus Viscum; species Viscum album. Next base: position 2,121,570,611 of record OY728163.1, read on the forward strand.
TTAACCCTTCTGAACCAGCTCTACCTTTTTCTGCAACTCGCTGTCTTACTTTTGTGCTTGCTTAATTCTGTCTGATAGAGAAGATTTCACTGATACCTAAAACAAAATAGTAGGGCATCCTGCACCAACAACTTCTATGCCAAAGTTCATCAAATCCTTAACCAAAGGATCACGTTCCAAACACAACATTGTTAATGAAGCATTAATTTTTCAACTCAAAGAATCAGCCACTTTATTTTCTTTTCCCGGATGGTAATGAATTATACAATCATAATCCTTGATTATTTCTAGCCAACTCTTCTATCTCATATTCAATTATTTCTGAGTGAATATATACTTTAAACTTTTATGATTGGTATATATTTCACAATTTACTCCATACAAATGATGCCTTCAAATTTTTAAAGCGAAAACAATAACAGCTAATTCCAAATCATGTGTAGGGTAATTTACCTCAAGATTTTTCAACTGTCGTGAAGCATAAGAAATTACCTGATCATTCTGCATTAAGACGCAACCAAGTACTTTCAATGAAGCATCAATGTAGATAACAAACTCACCATTCCCGGAAGGTGGTGCCAAAACTGGAGCATTCACCAATCTTTTTTTCAGTTCCTGAAAACAATCATCACATTCTTTTGTCCAGATAATATTAACACCCTTTTGAGTTATCTTAGTCGTTGGACTAGATAACTGTGAAAAATATCTAACAAACCTTCGGTAATAGCCTTCCAAACAAAGGATTCTATGAATCTCAGTTACATTTTTGGGTCTTGACCATTCTTCCACAACCTCTGTTTTTGCAGGATCAATAGTTATCCCATCTTTAGAAACAATATGACCAACGAATGAAATTTGTTGCAACCAAAACTCACACTTGCTGAATTTCCCATAAAATTTCTTTTCATTAAAGGATTGAAAAATAACCCTTAAATGTCTTTTGTTATCCTCTTTACTTTCAGAAAACACCAAAATATCATCAATAAAAACAACCAACATTTTTCACCTAAGTCAACTGAGCCATCACTACAACAAACTGTTTAATTCCGATTCTGACCATCTCAGGATACTGATTTGAAAGGTCGTTTCCATCTGTATGCCTTCCCAGAAAATCTGTTATATTTCATCTATGAAAAACCATTCTTAACACAGAAATATATTAGGAGAAGCAACATGGTAATCTTCAAATTCTATATCATTTCAATTTGACCATAAAAAAATATATTTTTGTATAATCATTTAATAGAATTCTATCTCCTAAAGTTATCTAAACCGACCACTGATACCAACTATAAGGCCCCAGCCTTAGACATTACTTAATATTGAGTTACTTCAAGAATACACATTGAGGATCTTTTCAGGTTTATAGTTTTAGAGAATTAGATCATAAAACATGAATTACATTCCACATTTAAACAAAGTGGTTACATAAAAGATAGTACTCATTTTTCCCATTAACGGAACATATTTAAAATAAAATATTTATTCTTTCTCGACACTTCCTTAACATTATCATCACATCATGTAACTTTCCCTTGACCTGTGAAAAACATTTCAAAAACATGGGATGAGCATAAAAAGCTCAGTATGGGATATAAAAATATGGAAAGAAAATATGAGTACATGTATACGTAAGAATCAATGAAATCATACATTACTGAAAAAACATAATCACTTTAACATACCTCGTCAAATAATGAATAAAACATATAAATCATAAGACATAAAGGTAATTTGAGGCATTCATAACATTCTTACATAGAGAGTAACCCTCTTGGTTACGTTTGAAACACCCATCACAGTATATTCCCTTAATCTCTTCGGAGAAACCTCAATGTTTAACCCATTTGGGTTACCCAATACATTGGAGAGCTATATAGGGCTCACCCACCCTTAGTTTATCACGGAACCACCCATCTTCATAATAATTCCCAAGAACCATAACATAATCGTAACACATAAAACATGCATAAAGGAAACATAAAATTTCCACATTTCAGTCACAAGATAACAACACCACACATTGATATAACAAAAATATTATGAATTCCATTTTCAATATCAAAATAAATGAAACGTAAAACATGGTATTTATTTCTCATTTTGAAAAAAAAGTTATGGCTTGTAGAGGAAGCCGAAACTCAAATAATGGTCACGGCGGCGGAGAAGTCGTTGTCGTCGCATACGTACGACAAAAAAACATTCCATTTGTCGTTTAGTAAAACTCTTCGTATAGAAAATATTCCTATTGAATAAATGTAATGTCAAAGGGGTTTATACACCATATAAAAGAAAGTTGTGTATAAAACACAATATGCCTCAATGAAAGGAGATTGAGACGAAGTCCCATAAAAAGATCATTTTTTTAAAAAATTGATCTATAATGTGTATTCAATATAAGTACACATAGATAATTTACAAATACATGATAGAACATAATAATATCATGACATAATTTGAAAGTAGGAGATTAACCCAATGAACGGAAATTGGGTTAAGAAGTTCCCTTACCTTGGGTCCGACTTGACTCGATTGTTCTTTAAGGTCATGAATAATAAATTTGTGTTAATTTCTACTTTATTAATAACCTTTTCAAGTTCATTATTCCTTTTATATCACTTATTACAATATTATTAACAAAATTTAATTATTTAAGTTAATAATTGTAATTTTTTCGTTCATTGGTACTTGAGTCAAAAATAAACTCTTTATAATTACAAGTTGGTCATGTGGTAAAATATCCATTATATCAGGAATTATATTCATGATGTAGATATCATATATATCATATATATCCAGTATATAAATTCATTTATAATATTACATAATCATTTAGAGGTAATAAATGAAATGCACCATTCATGGAGACAGTAAGTCGTACGTACGCTTGAACGCAACTTTCATTTCTATGTCATATTAATGGAATTAAAACTAAATGAGAGATATGTATATTTTAATTCCATAATTATATTCATCATTTAGATGTAACATACATCATATATATCCATTATATATATGTACTTATAATAGTACATTACATTTGGGGATAAGAAATGAAATGCACCATTCAAGGAGACGGTAAACCGTACGTACGCATGAACGCTACATTCATTTCAATCTCATACTTTAATGAAAATAAATAACAATGATATAAAGGTATCTTATAATTCCAGTATAACATCATATATAATAACTTTAACTCCATCCATTATACATCCCACATATGGCATTAACGAATCAAATCACTTTGAGGGGGCGGTAGTCCGCACTTCCTAAAATGAAGATATCACGTTTACCCATAATGGAAACCATAAATGTATGCCATAAATGAGAAAAACTGAAGATTAAGTAAAACATAAAAATATTATATATCATATATAAATATAGTGACATCTTAATGGCCACCTTTGAAGGTGTTAGAAGAATATTGAACAATCATCATCTCATGAGGCAGAAATTCGCCATCCACAGAAACAGTATGTTATTCAACCAATAGATGTAGGTGTGTGTAAGTGTATCTCGAATTCTTATTATAACAAAATACTAGTATATTTAAGATACAGGATTTGTTACAAATTAAATGAATAAAAAGAGTTTAGAGGGTTGGCGGAGCAAAATAAAACATAAGAACACAAGAGAAAACACTACCTTTAAAACAGGTAACTCTTTTTGATTTGAGCTCAAAGGCTTCCTTGGGAAGACTTCATCTCAAAGTGAGGCATCAAGGAGTATGATAGGGATGTGGAGAGGAAAAATGGGCAGGGGTTGGCCGAGCCACAGGCTTTAGAGGTGTGGTTAAGGTGGTAGAGGTGGGGGGGATTTTATAAGAGGAGAGGAGGGGCACTCTTGGAAAGTTATAAAAGGTTAGTTTTTTTTTCAAATGAGTTTCGGATTTTAAAGGTCACACATTGATTTCTTTCGAGGATAAGGTGATAAGGGTTCTAAATAAACTCATCTAATAGGTATTTGAAAAGTTTATGTCTTCGATTTTACATTATCTTTTCATTTTATTTAAATCATTCATTAGTGAGGTAATTGCTGCATCATCCTGATGTCATAAATAATTTAATTTATTTAATATATAAAAATTATAAAAAAATTATCATGATGTATGAAATATTTTTATATTTCTAATGACTTTTTATATTCAAACAGATAATTTATTTAGACAAAATTACAAATGTTTTACTCAGGTGATACATTCTTTGTTATATTTAACTTTGTTTAAAAAATAAAAAGATAAAAAACCAGTTTAACACAAAAGTGATTCCATGGGGTCCCCAAGTTTGGCACGAGCCATCCCTTAGTCGGCCATGAGACAACTAGTAGCATTAGGACACATTTTGGTGTCTTTTTTTATTATTATGATAGTATTTTATTATCCTTAACTACCCGATTACACATTAATCAAGATAATTAAAGATAATTACCGTCGTTACTATTCATAATATCCAAAAAAAAGAATCTTAATTACATAATTTTTACTTTTTGATTCCAAATATAAAATCCATTTTACCAAATTCCAAACATATAAATTTCAATAATTAATTTAAAATTAATTCCCGTTGTCAAAACAAATAGTGGGTTGTTTTTAAACAATATCTACGAAAAGTTTGGCACTTGTTTGTGCCCAATTCCAAAGTGAAATTAATCCCAATAAACACCATTGGATTACATGTTAAAAATATATTATATTTAAACTTTAAAACAAATTATAAATATAATCTAACCATATAATTAAATTAGATGAAAAAGCAGTTTTGATGTAAAATGCAGTATTTTTCACTATTCATTAAAAAAATGAACATTTTCAGAAAAATACCAAAAAATTATCAGTTGTAAATTTCAATGTCCCAATCATAAATAATAAGTTTATTTTGAAAAATATAGCTTATAAAATTGTGAAAATATTGATTTAGAAAATGGTTTACCATCAAAAGGTAGTAAAACAGCCTTCTAAGAATATTAGTGTATTCCATGCTTAAGATTGGATTTATTCACATTTTAAGACTCTAAAACACTATATAATTGATAAATAGGCATAGATAAGAATATATATTATTCATTACTTACTTGGGATGTTACATCAGTTGTGTTGGTCATGATAATACCAATGATTACAATTTCACGACCTAACCCATTTCAGGGATCGAGAAGCAACAACCGAAATCCAACCTCCATATGCCTCGGCTCGGTGACTAGCACCGAGGGAAAAAACATGGGATGGACTTTACCTAAAAACCTATACATAAACGCAACCAACTACATGAAAAAGTGAAAATTTAAAATAAAAGAAGATACAATAATTCTATAAATAAAGCCAAAAATGCACCTAACACCAAATAGTTTCAATATAGAAAAGTAAAATGAATGGAAAAGGGCCAAAATTCCTGCCCAGCCAGAAATGTGACATAACCAGACAATAAGTGGAAATATAAAACTACTAAGAGAGCTCTTCTCATGGATACCAAGCTATGACTACCCATGCTATCCAAAAACCCACGTAACCCTATGCTCCTCAAAAGTCACAATCAACTTATCTATCATCTGAAAGGTCACACCAACTGTGGGAAAAGAGCATGTAAGGGTGAGTATAAAAATACCCACTAGGATTCCCTTATTTCTCATGGGAGTCAAAAGAAATGTATAGAATATGGGATAAGTGGATAGAATAAGGTAAATAAACGAGTATAGCACAACCCAACAAGAGAGTTACGTAAGATCATCCAGACACAAAGATATTGAAACTGTGAGAAGGTTAACTTCACATTGAGTAATCAGTATCTTTAGTAGAAGAGTATATTCATCCAATGATTAAGAGTTTATCTCTCATCCCTGGATATACTCTCACTCTCTACATTTCAATGGTAATTTCTTAGACAATCACACCCTATTATCCTCTAAGATCTGTGAAGATGATACTTTTGGCCACTATGATATGCTTACGGCCTGCGGCATTAAGCGTTGTTAGATCAAATCTGAAATTGAGAGTCATAAAATTGGGCTCGCAGTGATTGAATGTCAGGACCATAAGTTTAGAAATTCCAAATCAGGTATGTTGTTAATTTAGGAATTAAGTAGGATCTTACCAGTCTCTGAAAACATTAATAGGACTAGAAAGTGGGGGTTTCTTCCAACGGGGAGTGTTTTTCAGTTTTTTCTTTTGGTGACGACCAGAGAACCTTTGATATGGGACCTCGGTGGCATCGGGAGGGCGTGTTCATGAGTGTCTTTTGTATGCTCTAGTGAGGCGTTTTTTGGGTTTCAGATGAGAACATGTCGACGAAGAAGTGGGGAGCATCTGTAAGGAGGATCTGGGATTCTCAACAGAGGTAGGTGAACTGGCAGTGGACTAGTTTCTTTGGGACCCTGGAGACATCGCTCTCCCTGGTGGAATTGTGGGTGCCCTGATAGCAGGGCTGACAGCGAGTTGGGTCTTCGATCCCGGCGGTAGAGATATGGGTCCATTCTGGACGGTGATTAGATCACGATGTGGTATTCCGGCAATGGGGAGGCATTGGCCGAGATGACCTCGGGATGCGGGTTCAAGGACTTGCTTTTTTTCAAGGGAGATCGTACCTCGGGTGATGCGTTGTCTTCACATGGGGAGTCGGCTTGGTAATAATGGTGTCAGCAATCACATGGGGTGTCAACATCGGACTATCGGTGTGGAAATCAGGCTGGTGGTGGGAAGCTCCTTTTTTGGGCATTTGATGGATTTTTGATCAACCTTGAATTTTCAGCGTAATGAATGTGTGGGGGATTTGTGCCTTTGTATTACATGTTATGTTGCAGGTGTCTGGGCTTTTTGGTGTTTTTGATTGACATTATTCTGTTTTTTTCTGGTGTGGCGGTGCTTCTTGTGCCACATGTATTCTGTGATTCATTGTACATTTATTTCTAAAATAATTTTTAGGACCGAGCATTCTGGAGTCCTAAACTTTCTTGGTATATTCATCCAACCATGATATGTGAGATAAGGAAAGCATGTGGCATAACCTACACATCTTCGCTTTTCTTGGAATGATAGTTAACAAAACCCAAGGAGTGGGTACAACAGTATGTTATATATATATATATATTCTTATTCAATGAATCCCAAACAAGAGATTGAGGGGATAACCTTATCACAACTATTTCCAAGAAGAGATTCTATAACTCTCTTAGATGTAACCACAATTTATGACCAACATCCCACATGAATTCTATGAACTAAATGTCAAAGGGACATAATCATCGTACCTTGATATAATCCTCTATAGGAGAAAATGTCTCCCCCTCACAATTTTAGTTCATGTCACATGGACAAGTCCTATATGGGAAAGAATCACACATTCCCTTGAGTTCAATGGTACATCAAACATGTCTTTTCTCTGATCCGTACAGTCAAGAGGTCATGCCTAAAAGGTGAGGACCTAGTTTCCATCTCCGTTAAAGGGTAATAGGCTAGAGGTTAAGCTTGAAAGTGTCATTGGAAAACAGAAATTCTCATCACCGTTGGATGGTTATCTCAAAATAGGAAACAAATAATTACACAACCCTGCCCCATTGAAGGGTAAGCCTTAATTAATAAATGGCGAATGAAACTGCCCAACCCTGTTAGAGGGTTAACATAGAAGTGTAAATGGTGAACACCACTAGCCAGCCCAGTTGTAGTGTAATCACAATAGATGAAATGATGAATTCCACTACCTAAACCCAATGGAGGGTAATCTATGAAAATTAAAAAATGTACAAAACTTCCCAACCCCACTGGAGGGTTATTCATAATGAGTAAGTAGTGAAAGCCTCTGCCCATCCCGACAAGAGGGTTATACTGAAAGAGTCAAAAATGAACTCCACTGCCCAGTCCCACTAGAGTGTCATCCAGTACTGATATGGTGATCCATGCAAGATTGTACCTCACAAAAATCATTGGGGAACTACTCTGCAGTCATCAGTTATCCCCTTGTATAGGCTTCACACCTAGAACATATCATAACATAATCTGAAAGCCACAACGGAGGGCGCCATCGTGTAATATGAAAAAGAACACTCAGGATAGTGTACTCACATACAAAAATCCAAGTCCAAAATAATAATATAAATGAGTTATAGGATTCATAGTGTGGAATACATAGAGTGTGTGAAATGCACGATGTGTTTCCCCATCTCATCACCTGGTCGTGTACCCTTCCATAAGCGAGAACTAAACTATGAAAAAGTACCCCTATGCATGACAGTGTACTCCCAGAGTACACAACACCTACTTCTATAAGGTTGAAGAGTTCACAATTATATTTATTTGTTCCACAAGTAAAAAAATATAGGTATACCGAAATGCCTCATAAAATGGCCCCAAATAATCATATAGATGACAATGTCCTGATTCATGCAGAAAAAACAAACCAGATTGACTATTCATTCACCCGAAACATACTCCATGTAATGAAACTACATTTTTTAGTATTTCACCAGAACGATTCATTGTGTGAACCTTTCTATGATCAAAAAACACATCAAATGTATTGAACCACTATGATCCTATTAAAAAAGTATGCGAGATTGGATATTAATTCCCCCCAAATGGACACCTGGGTAAAAATGATTCAGTTCATCACAAACTCCCAAATTGGGCCTCATTGAGCCTGCACCACCATTTCACATTAAGTTCCCAAAATTAATCTTGAAATATCCTCCCCAACTCTTGGGTCACATTGCCTATGACAACCCATCTATCAGATGTTGTATGAGGAAATATGGTCCGATACAGGATTTCTGAATTAAAATAATTATATTATTAATATTAAAATTAGGTGTTTTGTGGAACCCACCCCTGAAACCAAAACATAAAAAACCTTAATTAGTCTAAAAATATAATTTTCGATTATAATAATTAATTTACACAAATGGAATTCCAAATGGATTCTCCACATTGGAGTTATAGTCTTTTGAAGTATGTCTAGCCCGACTGGGCCCAAACTGATGGGCTGGCCCTCTCTATACCTTCTGCGCTGTTGTAGCTATTCCACCCCACCTGGGCCAACCCAAATCGCATGATTCACTAGCATGTATCACTGACTGCACTGGCTGGTATCCTCCCTATGCACCTAGTGCGCCCCGTACGTGCTGTCACCCTACCACCGCGGTTGGCTAGTCGAGACCTCCTCCATGCAGCGGCACTACAACCACCATATGGTACTGTGAAATTTCCGTAGACTTTAGGTGGTTCCCCGTGCATGGAAAATTGATCTGATACCGTATTTGGGATCCCAAAGACATGATATTCATAGTGTCATCCTCTGCTCAATGATCTGTTTTGATTTTGACATGGTAAAAATTAGTCATCGCCACTCACTTTTGTGCCTCCTCTGGCACCCAAAAGACAAAACCATCATAGCTTTGGAATCCCTGGATCAAAATTCACAGATCCATTCTCAATTCAATGATTGGATGTCATTTCAGCATGAAAAATTTTTGACCGATATATAGCACAAAGAACAATGAAGAACGGATGATCCCGAAATTTAATGAGTGGTGGTCATTGTCCGTTTATCCATCAACAAATTGTTTCAAAGTAGAAAAATTGATAAAATATAAAAAAAGATAATAAATTCATAAATATAAGTGTAAATTTTTTTTAAAAATAAATACAACCTCGATTTTGGATCCACCATTATGTTCGATGTGCTCTGATCTACCAGTGCTTTCTGTTTGATCGTGATTCGATGATGTTCGGATATCAAATTTCTATTTGAAATACATGGCTAGACCACCTCCATCCATGAGAGAAATGAGCTTACTCTAGTTCATTTCTCTAAAATTCTATTTTTAGGAGACTTGAAATGGTCGTAGAATTCGATCCTCCCACAGCCTCTCACCTAAGGTCACCCAAAGGGAAAACCCCACATTATAAACTCAATAGAGATCTCAAATTTCCAATCTGGGTTCCTAATCAACAGTTATTGGATTAGGGAAAAAAATAAAATAACAAAAACACATTAATTTTAATTAAAGAAACTCCATCCATGTTTTTTTCTATGAATGGTATATGACGACAAAAGTTATTTCCCGCTTAGGGTAAATACCACGCTTCTCACTCTACCATAGTATAAGATTTTGGATCTGAGTTTCTATTTGAGATTTATTTATATTTTAGCTATTAAATGAATTAATTAATAAATTAATTCATCCATTTAATGTTCCAACAATGAGATAGGGGTTAGAAAATCCCGTGCAAATATATTTTATATCATGCCTATGGTAAACACCACGTTTCAAATCCAACGGTGGTATCAGATTTCTGATCCAATCATCCATTTCATTGATATCCCATTCCCATCATGTTCGTAATATAAAATTTACATAATATTTTTGTATAATTTACTTGGGGAACACTAGGCCTCATAATCGCATGTTGTCTCATTACCTGGCTCTCGAAATATATGTATAAATATTCCAAATACTAACAAAGAAATAACAGGTCTATATACCATTCCCTCTTTCATGATTTTCATCCTAGAAAAGAAAAAATAGTTTAAATGTCGGGATAGTAAGCTATCACCTAGTTATCCCATTCCTAGGAAAACATTCTTGTTTCTATTCTACTATAGCTCAGAAGCCAATATAATGGTTTAACCTCATTAGTTCTTCTTGACGATGACGCCCATAAAATATTGAACATATCTCCCCATATATGACACATGGGAGAGATTACACGCCAACACCAGCTATTGTGGTAGGGAATGGTGGTTGGAAACCTCAATGAACCAAAGCACAATATTGAAAGGCCTGATGAGACTCTGGAATAGTTTACATCCTCGGATGAACCACGACAACATACATCACAACTAGAATCACCACATTCCCTTATAATAGGGTCTCCCGGTTACCACCTTCAAAATATACATATAGTGAAACACCCAAGGATATATGGTTAAGTAGTATTTCATAGTCAATGTCTCAAAATTGAGACCCTCTTACACACATTTTAAGTAGCGTCAACACCATCGAATGAAGAAAAATTCACCCTTTTTCTCCACCCGGATTAGCTATAGGGAAGCTAAATCAACTTAAACATCTTAAATTTATAAAGACTTGGACTTCTTACTAAGGGAATCTTCCACATTTCTACCTCTTTTCATGGTATAGAAAATCTCTACGTCATAGTCCCAAATGAATTTCCAACTAGCGTTACTATCTCAGGTTCAAGTCTCAATAGGTGAAGACTCACCTTAGACACTAGTGGTTTGAGAATAACACAATGCACTCTCCTATAAGATAACATATCCATAGTCTCAGGGTGAATAACACAAATAAAAGAACCAGATAGAAAGTCAAATTTTTCTGTTCATGGGGTCTCTATCACCTCGGCATGTACTTGAATACTATTATAACTAGGTTGATGTTGAGCATGCATGGAATCAATGAACATGGTAGGAGATTAAACTCATCCAACCGTAAGAGGATTAACATGAATAACATAGGGAATACACCATACATATTTTCCTCTATTGGAAAGGGATTAATCCCCAAACTAGATACTCCACTACACTCACTAGATTAATTCAAATCAAAAGAAGGTCTAGTAGAAATACTTGAATAGAGAAGATGGGACCTTCTCAGACACTCTAGTGCAGAACCCTGCCATAAACACACAAGTCAGAGGGATTCATCCACCACACATCGATATTATCCAATTCGGAAACACTAATATTAAATCATGGTTTTCATTGTGTCATAAAAATTCATCTTTGTGGGGAATGTACCCCTCTTCCTCACGAATTCAGTGGTATGTTGAACAAAACTGACATAAGGTCACACTGATGCCCTGATTCACCATGGTAAAATAAAAATCATGAATCATGGACATAAGCATACCTCACAATGTGCCTTAAAATTTCTACTACAAAAGATATAATAGACATAGAGAAAACCATTTACTATCTCATGCACTACTAGATTGTAAACATATATAACATGCATTTGTTTGAGGCCCCGACCGGTAGCTCCCTATTCCTTAATTGGGACCTCTTATGGTGGTAGAAGGACCTCATAATTTTTTCCACCACCCATAACTCCGCATACTCACTTACCCACACCGACTCCCCAAGGACCACTCTAACCCCAACTAGGTGATCCATGATCACAATGTTGTCTCTTTCGTGGTTGTTCATTCACTATCTGCATGGAATGTTCAACATGTAAAGTCATGCAGTCTTGTGTCCTCCGAACCTACCCACCAGAAACATTACAACAACCCTCCCAAGTATTTCACCACCCCCTACACTACCATAATTTCATATGACTACAAGCCAAAGATTGTTTATGGGGAGGCCTTATATGTCAAGATCCTACTGTCTGATGCCTTCTAGTTGCAGCAGATATCTTTGTTCTGTTGCACCCACTTTTACTACCTGTTTCATGATGACCCTCTATGAGAAATCTCCCTATCACTAATTCTTTATCCACCACCTCAACATAGTTAGGGATGCATAAGGGTACTGTAATAGCAGGGATCTATTCGTGGAGTCCCTTATTGAACTTCTATGCTCGGAAGTAGCTATCAGGGATATGTTCAAGAGAGTATCATGGAACCTATACGAACTTAGTCACATAATCAGACTCCTCCATCCCTCCTTACTGAAAGTGAAGGAGACCCTGAATCCAGATGGGGCATAAGTAGGACAGATAATGCTCTTCATGGATCAACAATTGAAAGCCACCCCACAAGAGTGTCAAATCACCGTGTATTAGAGTAACCAGCCTCCACCAATTCCCAACTGTTTCATGGAAAAAGAGATGGCTGACAAAGCCACAATATAACCAATCGGTATCTAAAAATCTTAATGTATAGAATAATTGGCTCTATGTATTCCATTGATGCCTAAGGATTCGGATCATTATTGTACCTCAGCTGTCTATGGGGATGGAATGCGTGGAGAGCGCATAACCAACACATGTCCTCAGCTGGCTCTGCTAAAAATATCTACTTCTTAATGGGTGGAGGTGATACTACCTATCTACATGGAAGAAGGGGATCTCATGATGGACCCTGAACTAAGGCCACGTTGCTCACGGAGTCGTCTTCATGAACTTGAGCTGATGTTATGGATGACTATCATCGTGAAGGTATACAAAACCCATAAAAGAGCACCCTAGTCAAATTATCATATATATATATATATATTAAAAATTAAAGTGATCTGAATCAAGAAAGCCAGTAAAAGAATCAATGTGATGCATGTACCATTTTTCCTTCAACAATATATCAGCATACTGAGTAGACAAGTGTGTAATATGGTTCATGATGAATGGCTATGTTGGTAGCCATAACATCACTTGACTCCATGGCTTGAGATCCACTATTGAGACACATTTATATTATTTCCCTAAAACCCAACCAATTAATTTTTTATAGAACGTCTGAAAAATTTCACAAGGAATAAAAATCCTCTAAAAATACATTTTCATGGCCCGACCCATGTTAGGGCTCGATCTGAATCTACCCAAAGCCTACCTCTATAGTCCAGGTGATGGATACTGCCACCGAAAGATCAAAAAAACTCATGGGGGCCTTTTTCATAATTTTTTTTACACACTCTCACATGTATCCAACTCAATCCAAAATAATAGAGGGACTATAGAATAAGATACAATATTACTATAAATAAACCGTAAACATTTATCGACCTCTACTCATTACAAGTGAAGAAAAGTAAACTAAAAGTGAAATGGGATAAATACATTCCCAACTAGAAAAGTTCCTCAACCTAAAAATAGGTAGAAAATCAAAATAGTTGAGAGATCCCTGCTCTTAGATCTCATGCTATGAACACCACACACAATACAATCAACATGTATCCCTATGATCTTGTGATGATAGAATAAATATTTTCATCCTCTGTATGGCAAAAAAAAGTGCAGGTAAATCCCATGAAGGGGTGAGTATAAAATTCATAGTAAGATTCCTCGAACCCTCAACGGAAAAGAAAAATATATACTGAAGAGATGAGGAGTAGATAAAACAAGGTATTTTAAAATAGTATAGATAAAATAGACAAGATAGTGAAGAAAGCTCATCCAAAATCAAGGAGCATGAAACAACGAGGAGATAAACTTTTCAATGTTACTATGCTAGCTTTATTAGAGAGTAGACTGATACAAACATGAGAAGTTAGACATGAAAAGAAAGTGTCAAACCCTGTGAAACTTCTCCTTTCCTAGAAGGAGAGTAACTAAAACCCTAGAAGTGGGAAATGAAATATGATAAATATATATATAGTCAATAAAGCTCAAACAAGAGTGTAAGGGGATATCCATATCAAAAAAATTCCTAGGAAGAGAATCACCAATAGTCCTAGATATAATGACCATCAGTGACTAACATCCACGACATCTTCACTGAAATTCATGTCAATGGGACCAAATCACCACTCTTGGTTACTATCTGCTTTGGTTGACAATCTCTCATCCTCATAATTTTAGGTTTCATAACAGGGATGTGTTTTGGTGGGGAATGTATCCCCCATTATTGAGACTTCAAATGTTTTTCCAACATGTCTTGTCTTCAATCCGTAATATCAAGAGGTTGTGCCTCAATGTAGAGGACCCACTATCCAGCCCTGATGGAGAGTATTCTATGTACTATTGTCGACGAACACCACTTACCAGCCCCACTGAAGGTTAATATGCTGGTGGGTAATACTGAAAGTGTCATCGGCGAATTCCACTTCCCAACCTCATTGGGTGGTTAGACCAAGAGAGGAAATGAAAACAAAACACTTCTCAGCCCCACCGGTGCGTAGACCAAGACGATTTCCTAGAGAATGCCAATTCCCAGTCACACTGGAGGGTACGACTTGAAGAGTAAAAGGTTAATTCCAATGCCCAGCCTCAAAGGAGGGTAATCCCAAAAGAGGAAATGATGAACTCCACTGCCATGCCCTTACGGAAGATACGCCCTAAAGAGTAAATAGTGAATGCCACTACCCAACCCTACTGGAGGGTAAGTCCTGAAGAGTAGATAGAGAAAACCACTACAAAACCCCACAATATGTTAATAATAGAAGAGTCAAAAATGAATTCCACTTACCAACATTGTTGGAGGGTATATCGGTACTGCTATGGTGATCCATGATGAAAGGAACCACTCAAAATTTATCGAGGAACTACACTGCAACCATCAGGTATCGCCTTGGATAAGAGGCATAGTCTAAACATATCTCATATTGTTTTGAAAGAAACTAAGAAGGGAACCACCACATTATAAGAAAAATAATACTCAGGATTGGCTACTCGCATGCCGAAATCCAACTCTTTAAGAAGGAGATTCAAGAGGTAGGAGATTAGTATTATTGTATAACTTGAGTGTGGGTCCCACACAATGTGTGGAATTGACTAATAACATGGAAGTGTTCCCATCCATACATGTTTCCTAAACAATGACCATGTAACCAGAGGTGTGCCAGTGTAGTCCGAGACAACAAGACACCTCTGTCCTTAAGGCTGATGATCACATGATGTCGTTGTTTGATCTAATGGGGAAAATGTATTTCCACCAACAAGCCTCTTAAAATAGCTCCATATAATCATATGGATTACATTTTCATGATCATTATGGAATAATGAAAAAGAATAACAATTAATTTATTTGAAAGGAACTCCCTATAAAGAAACTATATTTCGCTGAGTTGCGCACGAACATTTTTTCATGGGACCCACATCATGATCCCAAAACACATCAAACATATTATGACCTTGAGATACAATTGGAATGGGACACTTCATTTTCTATTCATTCATCCCAAATGGAAACCTTTTGAAAAATATATATTTCATTACAGATGCCAAAATTGGGCATCATGGGTCCCGGACCACCATTTTGATTTAAGCACCAAAAATCAATCTTGAAAATTCTGCCTCATCGCCAGGGTCACAACACCTCTAAAAACACATCAATAAAACTTCATATAAAAACGTATAGTCTGATACATGATTTATGAATAATTATAATTATATTATTATCATTGAACTCAAGAATTTTGTGGAAATGAATACTGGAAAATAAACATAAAATACACAAACTAAAATAAAAATATCATTCTTGATAGGAGGATCATTTTTCCATAGGTAGGATGTGTCAAAAATGATGGGTTTCAGTGTTATATTCTTTTTATGTCTGTCCAGCTAGACCCAATCCCAATCTTTTGGACATGCCAATTTTGGCAGGTCTGCCCAACTTGGGCTAGCCCACACTCTTTTGGATGGTAGTCAGCTTCCATAACCAACACACCCCACACATTCTGGAACCCTATCTCTATCACTTCCTACCACCTGCAACCTCCACGAGACATCCGAAGACCACCGGCGGTGCTACATTGCTCAAAAAATAGATCCGAGAAAGAATCTGGGATCCCCTGGATGAGATTGTCACAACGCTGACCTCTTCTCAATGATCCGTCGCCATTTCAAGATGGAGTAAATTATACTCCGATTTTTCTCCCCATTGTATCTCCTCTGGTTCCCAAAACCCAAAACCATCGTAGATAAAGAATCTATGAAATATGACTGTCACAGAATGATTCTCTTCTAAATGATCGAATGTCATTCTTGCATGGAAAAAATTTTACCAATGAAGAAAACAAAGAAAAATAAAGAACAGCCGATCAAAAAATTAAATGACTGATTTTCATTTTTAGTAGAGACACAAACATAGTGTTTCAAACCATAAAAATAAATCAGAAGTCAAAACTACAATAAATTTCACAATCAGGTAGGTACAGAATCCAAAAGATAAATCCTACCTCAATTTTGGATCCACTAGTATTTTGACTATATTCTAATATACTAGTTCCTAAAGTGTAATCGTGACCCGAAGATATTCAAGTGTAAAATTTTAGTTGGAAACAGATGACCTGGGCTCCACCATCCTCAATGGAATTGAGATAACTCTAACTCATTTCTCTAAACTATTATTTATTGGAGACTACTAGTTATCGCAGAATTGGAACCTCCCACACCCTATCACCTCAGGTCTCCCATAGGGAAAGCACCACATTATGAACTCAACGTAAATAATATTTAACCAATCTAATTACCCTATAAAAAGTTGATTTGCTGGGAATTTGAGATAAAACTATAAAATATAATTATTTAATCTATGAATACACCCTCCATGGAGTTTTCTACTGAATGTCCACACCGACCAATGTTATGTCTTACCCAGGGTAAACACCACACTCTGGACTCAACTGTGGCCTATGATTTATAATCACAACTACCATTTTTGAATTATCATGGTTGGATTTATTAAATGAATTAAATAATATATTATATAATCCATTTAACATAAATTCAAAGAGAAATGGGTATGAAAATCATGCGGTGACATATTTTAGGTCGCACCTCGGGTAAAAACTATGTTCCAGACCCAACCATGGTCTCAGATTTCTGATTGAATCAACTATTTAAATGATATTCATTTTTCGTCATGTGAATATTATAAAATATACCTATTATTTTTGTATAATATATTTTGGGCATGCCATGCCATAGAATCACACACCATCTCAACACCACATTCTGGAAAAATATTTAGAAATATTCGAAACTCTTACCCAAAAAAATTGTGGTCTTTATATACACATAGGAAACAAAGATGAATAGGGGATCTTACAACAGGTCCAATAGAAGGATCCCAATATCTCTATCTATGAAGCGCTAAAAAATCCTAGGAGTATGAGGTGATTCCATACTAACCCTCTGGGAATTCATATGGAGAACACAACCTAATAAAACCTTTCCAAGATATAAGGGACAAGGAATTTAATAAAACTTATTTGGAGTGCACGATATGTTGTAGGGTTACAAGCAATGTCTACTGACCATGATTTTTTTCATATGTAAATGACAGTGTCTCGTATCTGCACATTAATACTAGGAAATTCAGCCGGCTATGTACTATACATGTATACTAGTACATGGGTATGTGCATGTACACCTAGCCAAGTTATGTCGGGGTTTGAGTACATGGAATTTATATGCCTATGTATTTCAGACCAAGTGCATCTTCCATCTTAGGTAAATTCCAATCCATTGGGGTGAGGTCACATGCCCTGTGATATTGTCAAGCATCGTGTAACAATTATCTATTTACCAAAACTATAGTTGCTGATAAGAGGGGCCCACATGGAATGTGAATTATTGTTAAAAACTATATATTGAAGAATATTACATATTTTTAAATCTCGTTTCAGAATTCGATTACATCCGACCGACCATCGATTGGGCCGCACACCTCCCTAGAAATTAAAGGATTCACCTCATCTATCTTTCTCCATCAATGATTAACACATTCCCACCATCATTTTTTGGGAATTCACCATAAATATCCATTCCACATTGTACAATGAAGAAAATGAAGTTGAGTATAAAAAACCATGTAATTCATCATCAAATCCATCATCGCATCACAACCATGTTTTTCCAATCCAATATCAACAATATCAGATCATTGTACTAAGAAATTGGTGTCGAATAACCAATTTATTGGGATTTATCGATCCATAGGACAAATAAAGAATTCCTATGATCAATGAAGAATTTTGGTAGAAAATAATAATAAAAATCAAGAGTAATTATCCTTGATCAATGTTCATGTCGATCTCAATTTATTTTCATTTGAAAAAAAGGATAATCAGTTATTATAGAAAAATAATCCCAATAAATTCTCAAAATAAATCCATCGCTTAATATGCATGATCCAAAAATCAATCTATTAGTTTTATATTCCATTTTAATCATATAAAATAACAACATGGAAGTTAATAAAACACAAAAATCACCCTACCTCTAGATGGATTGATTGATGATGATGAACGATCCTCTGTCATTGTTATTGGTGAGATAATGTATCACCCCAAGGTTTTAAAAATAAAATGAAATGCATGAAACATTGAGTCTCTATATAATGAAACTATATATTAAGGATATATATATTAACAATCTCTTATGAATTTTTTTTTCTCTTCTATGATTTTAATTTTAAAAAAGGAAATCTACAGTTTCGATCGAAAAGTTATTTGGAGTATGATAGAACCTACTTGTTTTTTGGTGAATTGTAACATACCCTTATTAATAGTAATATGAATAGTAATATTACACTTATGAATAGTTAATCAAATCATTCTTTTATTGTCTTAAGGTTTTCAGATAATGAGATATTGAATAATTTTTACTGGTGATATAAAATGAGTTATAGTTTTAAAATTTTTATTATTTGAATAAATTATGATTTTATTTAAAAACTAATCTAATCACATTTAAAAAATTATTTTCATAAATTGGAGTTCATTTATTGAATATTAACATAAAAATTAGTAAGGAATTTTTATGTTATTTTTTTGAAATAGATGAATATTTAGTGAATAATAAAAATACAGTTTTATGTTTTTAGTGTGTTTAATGACATCATAATGATATAATAATGATGTAATAATGATGTAATAATTGTGGTCAACTCTTGAGGATTTAAATATTATATGAGGTGTCCCAAATGGCCAATACCATGGGAAAAATCATGGTAATGCCCATGGTTTTCTAAATACCACTGATGAGGTATCCTTTGAAATTAATTAAAAACTCCGTCACTTTCACTATAAATACTACCCTCACCCCACCCTCTTCCTCTCACACCTCTCATGCTTTGAGAATTTCATAAATTCTTCCCAATCCCCCTCCAAATTTTATTTCCCACGTCCAAGACTTTATGGTCTCACCAAAATTCCAAAACCAATGGCCTTAAGGAGGATCTCAAGGAGAATAGAACATGTGGTAATGATCCTCATTCTTTTTCTTTTGTTTTTTTTCAATTGATTTCTTTTCTTATACTATCTTCAACTCCCATTATCCCATAAGAATGAAATATACATTATATATATATATATTATATATTATTATAATGTTTATGAAAAACTTCATCATCATGCTTCCTATACTATTCTACTAATTATGGAAATAAAACACACAGACCATGATGTATTGATTTACCGACATCATGGATGATGTGTGTTTAATTCCCATAATCCATAAAAGCTGGTCTAAAAAAATTTTAATTGTTGAAAAAGATTTTAATTTTTATTAAATGACCACTTTTATGTTATTTAATTTACTTACATGCATAATATTAAAGTTATATGATAAAACAAGTTTATGATAATCGAAGAACCACCAAAATGATCTAAACAAATATCATTAATGATTAATCATTGGTATAATCCTCATAATATATAAAATAATAATAATTTATGCAATAATTTAATATTATGGAAACATATTAAACCATTTCATTACACTTCTATATTTTTTATTCCAGTCATTATTAAAATGAAAATTGAATTGTCCATGAAAATCTTGTAAAGAAATATCCTCAAACAATTGATGTAACAAAA
Source organism: Viscum album (assembly GCA_963277665.1). Taxonomy (NCBI): domain Eukaryota; kingdom Viridiplantae; phylum Streptophyta; class Magnoliopsida; order Santalales; family Viscaceae; genus Viscum; species Viscum album. Next base: position 2,121,591,040 of record OY728163.1, read on the forward strand.
TATAATTAATAAATAAGATGAATTATTTAATAAAATTATCATATAATGTGTTATAAAAATGAATATGTTTCTTTTAAATATTAATAACACCCTTTTATCAATTATAATGCTAATTTTAACTAGTTTTAATTAAGATGAACTGAGGTAAGGGAATTTTTAACCAAATATCCATTCTTTGGGTTAACGTTATACATTATTCATTATGTGGTATTAATATTATTAGTGTGATGATTTTTGGTTTATATCATTTTTTATTATGTGTATTTATATTTTTTTCATATTTTCCTTTCATTATATTAATCTCTCAAACTAATTATATGATATTTGTAAGGTACTTTCCTTAACAATCCTATCTTAAAATAATATTTTACAAATATGAAAAGTAATTTTTTTAAATTATTCATGTTCTGTGATAATTTTCTGTATTATATGATGTTATTTGTGACGTATATCTCCCTCCAATGCATTTGGTTAGTGTTATATGGAGGTCTCCATGTGGTTACTATAAGTGTTACTGTGATGGTACACCATAAGGTCACCGTGAGGGTTACATTGTATGGTAGAAATGAGGGTTAAACATTATACAGTATACATGATAGTAAAAATATAAGTATGTAGTGGACAATATAACTTTATGGTTTTATAAATGTTATCTGATGTTTTATGTAAATATCATGATTCACAATATATGTATATATGGCTGAGAAGTATGCCTTGGTGAAAATGATTTCATATGATTATATGTATTCTTGGAATAATGGTTTCTATTTTTATATCCCTTACTGAAATTTTTATGCTTATCCCATGTTTCTAAATGTTTTTCATTGGTTATAAGGATGTTTATGAGATATAAGAATGTGATGTTAAATGTTAGGAATATTTTTAAAAAGAATATGTTATTGTTTTCTGTTAATTTTTTCTTGATTTGGATGAAATGGATACTATTTTAGTGGTACCCACAATGTATTAATATGGGTTTATACATATGAGTTATGTCCAAACATATAAAAAACTAAACCAAAAAGAACATTAGGAAGGTATTTAAGTGAAATCTAATTGAAATAGCTAGATTATATAATGTTTAAGGTCAGCTCCTTAAAGTTGGTATCAGAGCACATTTTAGATAACATTAATATTTATTATGATGTTAACATAATACCGTAATAAAATTTACCTTAGTATTATATTGAACTGCTATAGAATATAAATATTACCATGTTTTTTCATCTACGATATGTCTGTTTAGAATGATTTTCTTCAGAAGAAACAGGGAAGCTGATGTTGGAAGGAACTGAGAGGTTGACATCCTTATAAATATTTAACCAAGAATGGTGGGAATCCGAACCAAGTATTGTGTGACTGTAATGGATCATCCAATGAATGAAATAAGTATTGTTGGAATCCATGTATGGTAAAAACCATAACTACCACAAATGAACATGATGATAATTGAACAATTTATGAGCTAACACCCTCTTGATATCAGTGGATCTTCTGACCTACCAGAAACTGATGGATGGATAAATACCTTGAAATGATATTTGATGTTATGAGATATTTAAATAATAAAAAGGAAAGTACTTCCATTTATCTTTTTGAAAGTGAAGCTAATCAGTGGAAGTCAATAGTAAACAATATTAGGTATAAAGATGAGATTGAATCCATAGAGTGGAATGAATTTAAAATTTTTTTCTAGGGAAAATATTTTCTAATAGTGGTTCGTAAAATATTGGAGAATATATATCATTAATTTAGTAAAATGACCGAAGATTTAATGTCCATGTAAGATAAAATGTTCTTCCAACTGGCAAGGAATGCTCCAAATAATATTCTGGATCTCAAAAAAAATCATCAATTTTTTTACTCAGGATTGAAGCCACAATATCAAAGGGAATTGGCTTCTTGTGTGTTAAAAATTAATAAAAAAATATTTATAATCTACTGAGAGGGTGGAAATAGAGTTTCATTATGATCATATGTACTTTGACGACAAGAATAATAAGTGGTCCATACAGAAAGTGATGGGTAACAATCAATCAAATAAATATGTTGGTAAGAACATCCAATTTACAGTTTATGAAAAGTGAAGTGAAATGAACCCTATAGAATGTCTTAAAAAATTACAATATGTTTTATAGTTGGTATGTTTAGATATATGTCCAAATATTATATTGAAAATTACCTTAATAATAATCATAATAAAAAAAATTGAAAAGTGTTTCAAATGTGGTGAGATGTTTCATTATACAAATGCATTCTCAATGAAAGTTCTGAGTGATGTAAAGCATCCTTTATATAAGAAGGAAGGTGAGGTGAGATCCTTTGTGACTAAATCATTTGATGTTGTTCTAACCAATGAAGTGGTATAATGTACTTTTCTTATTTACTCATATTTTTCTAATGTCTTGTTTGATACGGGTTCAACACATTCCTTTATTTCTGAGAAATTATCTGGTAAGATATAAATACTACCTCTGAGACTCGAACTTATTGTTAAAACATTTGGGGATAATTTTATAGAATAATAAATTTTCAGATTCATCCCATTATTATATGTGGAAATTCATTACCAACAAATGATGTTTTTTCCCTGTGTATAGTTTTATTTCATAATAGTTATGGATTAGGTTTTTGTTTATCATGATAATATTTATTATCGAGATGAATATGTAGTTATTAAAAATATATTCATTTTGTATAAATGAATTAATTCCAAAAATTGATAACATATCAAGAAGCTGGGAAACTATTCAAAGATGGAAAGGAATGCTATTTTTTCTATATTTTTTAAAACTAGGTAACAGATCGTTTTAATGTTGTGCTAGAGTTAAGTAAATACCATGATGTTTTTTTGATTAGTTACCCAATATTATACCTAATTAGAAATTTGAATTCATAATTGACTTAGATTTTGTTTATAAGACAATTTCAATGCCCCATATCAAATGTAATAAACAGAGCATATTGAATTGAAAAATCAGTTGTTACAGTTTCTTGATAAAGGCTTAATTCATCATAACACATCATCATGGTGAGATCCTAATTTTATTAAAAAAACTATTATGGTTCATTGAGACTCTTAATTGATTATATATATTTTAGTAACATTACTATTATGAATATGTATTATTTTCACCACAATAATTTCTTATTTGGTCAGCTCTAAAGAGCTCATTATATTCCCATGATTGACTTCTTATCTGGGTACCATCACCTGAAGGTGAAGGAGGACGACATTCTAAAAAAATATTTTGTACTAGATATGGTCATTATGAATATGTGGATATTCCATCTGGGTTAACTAATGCACCAAATGTGTTCATGGGTCATATGAACTGAATATTTCATGAGTTCTTGTATAATATTTTGGTTGTGATTATTGATTACATTATAGTGTATTATAGTAGTAATGAGGAGCACGAAAAACATATAAGGGTTGTTTTTCTAACAAAAAAATAAAATAAATTGTATAGAAAATAAATTAAGTGTGAATTATGGTCAGAAGAAATTTCATTCCTTGGTCACATTTTTTATAAAGATGGAATAACTATTGATACAGTTAAAATTAAAGTTGTTTTATTATGTCTAAGAAAAAAATATAATCGAGATTTTTAGTTTTCGTAGTTTGGAAGGCTATTACTAGAGCTTTTTTGAATGCATTGCAGGATTATCTAGTATACAAACTAAGTCAACTAAAAAAGGAGTTATATTTATCTAGAAAAAATAATGTGATGATTGTGTTCAATAATTGGAAATATGATTCGTGAATTCTCAAGTTCTAATCCTACATTCTGGAAATGGTGAGTTTTTCATCTATAGGGATTCTTCGTTAAAGGGAATTTTATGTGGTCTAGTGCAAAATGATTATGTAATTTTTTATGCTTCAAGATAGCTAAATCATTATGTGTTAAATTATAACACATGATTTGTAATTTGAAACTCTGGTTTTTACATAACAAATTCATAGGCATCCTTTATATGGAGCCAAATGTGAAATATATACTTACCAAGAAATACAGAAGAATATATTCAATCAAATAAAATTAAACAAGAGGATTAAGATATGGATTGAATTGATAAGAGATTATGATTGTAGGATCAATTATCATCTTAGAAAAGTAAACAAAGTTTCAAATTCCTTGATTATAAAACATCATGCATCATTATCAATGTAATGGTTAGAACAAGACCCTTTGATTAATGATTTGATAAATTTTATCTTGGATGTTATTGGTAATTGAAATTACCCTATTATGTTTCAGGTTTAATTATAGTCATGATTTTCATATATAATTAAGAAAGAATAAATGGAAGACAGGGTGTTATAATAATTTTTAGGATTATTTAAAATGGATAAGCTTCTAGAATTTGACATTGAGAATGTTTTTATTTTGAGATATCGAAAAATGTTGTGTCTTCCCTATGTTTCCAATATGAAGAAATAACTATTGTGAGAAGCTCATAGTTCTACATTTTAATTTCATCTTAACAACACAATGATTTTTAGATGCAATCAAGAGCATTACTGGTGGGATGGAATGAAAAGGGATATTTCATATTTTACTGTGAAATATTGGACATGTTAAAATGATAAAGTAGAGTATAATTTACTGAAGGAGATGCTTCAACCTTTACCAGTTCCAGAGTGGAATTGGGAAAATATATCTATGGACTTCATTGTGGGACATCCGAAGTCATATTGAGGTAATAATGCAATCTAGGTAATTGTTGACTGGTTGATTTATTCTGCTCATTTCCTTCCTATTCAAGATATTATGTCTTTGGAATAGATTTCAAGACTATACCTCAATGAGGCTGTTAGGTTACATATAGTTCTTCATCACATTATATCAGACCATGATCAAAGGCCCACTTCTAACTTTTTTAAAGGACATTAGATGTTTTTAGGAACACAATAAAATTTCGATACAAATTTTCATCCGTAATCTTATGGGCAGTTATAACGGATGATTATGACTCTGGAGGATATGCTTTGATCTTGTTAAATAGAATAACCAATAATGTGGATCTTCATTTTCATAAGCTATTTTTTTTATAATAATATATTTTATTAGAATATACAGGTGGAACTTTTTGAGTAATTATATGTGAAGTGGTGTTAAATTCCATCTTTTTGGGATGATGTTAGTGAAAGGAATTTTATGGGAACATGAATTAGTGGAGGATGTGGTTGAGAAAGTGAATATGATCTAGCTACACATGAGGATAGCTAAAAGTACACAAAAATATTATGGGGATGGAAAGATAAAAAAATTCATTCGAGGTAGCTGATCATGTTTTTTCATAGAATCTCACCACGGAAATGTGTTATGCGTTTTGGTAAGAAAGGAAAGATATGTACATGGTTCATTGGACATTATGAAATCTGGGAGAAAGATGGACCAATTGCCTACCAATTATATTTTACTTCATGTTTTTATTACGTACACAATTTTTTTCATGTCTTGATGATGAGAATGTATAGTCGAAATTTATCTCATGTTTTGTTCCTAGAAGCATATCAGATGAAAGAGAACCTTTATTATGAAGAGAAACTAGTTTGGAATATTGATCAAAGATAACAATTATTTCTGAATATGGTAATACACTATGTAATGGTTTTGTGTAATAACCATTTGGTTGTATTAGTGACATGGGATTCTGAAAATTCTATGAGGGAAATGTTGCCTCACATGTTTAATAAGTTATTAAAATTGTGAGGAAATAATTTACAGAATGTGGAGAGAACATAACACTGCAATGATTAAAAAAAATTTAATTCTTGAAACACTAAGTCTCTAAATAATTAATCTATATTTTAGTATATATTTATCAACTAGATGTTAAAAATATTTTTTTCTTATTTTATAATTTGAATTAAAAAAAGGACATCTATAGTTGTGATCAGTAAGTTATTTTTAGTCTAATAGAACTAACTAGTTTTTTGGTGTATAATATCATATCATTTTTAATAGTAATATGAATAGTAATATTCCATGAAGAAGTATCCCAATTTATTGCCTTATAAAATGAGTCTCAATGCAATAGACGGTGCGTCAATCAGACACTTGGTCTATAAGTTATTAGCATTTTAGTCCAGAAGGCCCAGTTGGATTCGTGTTCGATCCATCCCGGCCATACCCCATCATTATCCAAATATCATGTGGGGTATAAATAAAGTACTGTCTCAATCAAAGTATTCTGACACTGCAAACGGTTAATCAAATAGACACCTGTAAATCGAGATATGGCGATAAGAGCGAATAAGGGTCGAAGCTGGTCCGGGTCCGGTCCGAACATGTCGGCCCAACCAGGTCCGACCCAACCTAGTTCGGGTTTCCCTGGCCGGTCCCGAGTCCAGACTTGGGTCCCACCTGGCCCATCCTACTGGCACGACTTGGCCTGTTGGGCGGATCACGGCTGGATGGTCACATGGTGGGGTCCTCCCTAGACTCCAACGAAGGGGAGGCACACCCTAGGTACCCCGAAAGGCTTGGCCATTTGGGTTGGGTGACTAACCAGCCAGTGCAACATGGTGCCAGCAGCTGGCACGCAGGACCTCGGGTCAAACGTTGCACCACCCTTAGTGGCCGGAAGTGAGTCGAACGCCCTCTTTCGCCACCACGGCCTCGTGATGTGTCCCCTGCAATCCTGGTGGCGTGGATGTGCAATGACACCCCCTTCACGTGGCCGATCATTCGTTGGTCGCATCCCTTGCTCCACCTCGACCAAGAGTTCGAGGCCCTTCTCTGGTAGCGTGGCCTCATCATCTCCATTTTTGTGGTAATTCATAGTGCTGGCCGCCACTCTCATGCCCTTACAGTGATGTTCATCGGGTCACCGGGCTCACCTCGGTGGTCCATTCTTCATTCCGTAGACTCCCACACTCATGTCCGGACGTTGCCATCGATTTAAGACTGCAATGGTTGTAAATCGCTCAACTCGAAAATAAGTCAGGAAGAACACCATAATCCACAAGGATTGTAGAGTAGTTGGGCCGTATTTATTTGGCCCGCACTCTCCGCTTTTGAATGGTAGAAATCGACATAGGTGTTCTTAATTCAAGAAGAATGACAAGAATGAGGTAAGGGGTATACAGAAACAACAATACCTGCCTCAATTTCTTGTATACATTAGTGAGGAGATGAGAGGACGGATGTTGGTTCATCTTCATCGAAGATGTTCCTCGTTGGGGATCCTTCAATGGAGTTCTTCGTTGGAGAAATTTTTCTTCGTTGGAGAGATTGATTCTCCACAATTCTCTCAATAACTCCTTTTCCAACTAATCCTACAACCTAGAGGTGAAATGTCAAATAAAAAAGTTTATTTTTATTACATAAACTAATTGAGTTGGCACATAAATGTGTGGGGAATCCATGATTTATCACCCATTAAAGGGGGAGTTCAAGGGTCAGGTTGTCCCCAGCATTGAATTCATATTAGGAGTTATCAAGTTCGAGTGATCCCCACAACCAAAAATAAAATTGGGAGGATTAAATTCCATAAATTAAATAAATCTAATTAATTTTATTTTCTCTCATGAAATGTACAAAAACTAACATTCACACCCGACCTACTACGGTCGAGGTGAATGTCTCCTTAAGCGAATATCAATGCTGTGAGTTCAACGGTGCCCTCAGTTTTCAATTCCGATCACCGGTTCAAAGGTTACAAAAACCCAATCGCACGTTTTCAGAACGTAGTTAAAAAAAGTTCCAAAATTCATTCTGGGGACACCGGGTCTCGGAATCACACGCCGATAATTTTTGTAGACTCATAATAATTCTATATAATTAAAAACAATTACATGGAATAATTAGGGTCTTTACATTTTCCCAACCTCAGGGATTTGCATCCACATAATCCACAACTCAAACTAAGGGAACAAGTGGGGGTACTGAGCACATATCTGAGCCTCCCACTCTCATTTTCTCTCCTGGCGGTTCTCGTGCTTCCAGTGAATGCACACTAAAGGTATCGATCGCCCAGGAATTACTCTCTCATATTGATCCTAAATCTCCACTGGCTCCTTCATAAACGTATCCCCATCATCGATGTCCAGCTCACCCTAGTCAATGATGTGAGTAGGATTATGCACGTATATCCTCAGCTGGGATACGTGAAAAAAGTCATTCACCTGGTGAAACTAAGGGGGATGTTCTGCGAGGTAAGACACCTCTTCAACACTGCATAGGACCTCAAAGGGTCCAGTGAACCTTAGAGATAACTTGCCGCCCCTCAAAAATATCTGATAACCTCATCGAGGTGAGTCCCGTAGAAATACATGGTCACCATCCTCGAACTCCAGAGGTCTCCGTCTCCTGTCGGCATAAGACTCCATCCTACTCTGTGCAGTTATCATCCAATCCTGGATGACCTGCATCTTCTATGTGGTATCATGTACCATCTCTAGTCCGATGAGTACTGACTCCCTTGGTTCAGTCTAGCACAAAGGCGATCAGCAAGGTCGGCCGTACAGAGCCTCAAAATATGTCATACCAATGGTAGAGTGGTAACTGATGTTGTAAGAAAACCCCACCAAGGGAAATTGATCCTACGAGCTACGACCGAAGTCGAGGAGACAAGAACACAACATGTCCTCGATGGTCTAAATGGTCCGCTCAGTCTGGACATCCATCTAAGGATGGAAGGAGTTTCTCAAACGAATCTGCATCCCTAAAGCCTCCCGCAAACCCTTCCATAGCCAAGAAGTGAAATGTGAATCACGATCGGAGACAATGGTACTGGGTACTCCATGTAGCTGCAAAATCTTATGCACATAGAGGTGCCCCAAGATCTATATTAAACCCTACACTCTGATCGGTAGGAAGTGGGACGACATAGTGAGTCGATCGACGATCGCCCAGATAGAATCATTACCCCTGGATGTACGTGGAAGTCCACTCACAATGTCCATGGATATCCTTTCTCTCTCCCACTCTAGGACCTCTAAAGGATGAACTAAACCTACTGGTTCCTGAAGATCTGCCTTCACTTGTTGAGAAGTGAGGCACTGAGAGTCAAATTATGCTACTGCTTTCTTCATTCCCTGCCACCAGTGATGTCGTCGGAGGTCCTAGTACATATTCACCACTCTTGGATGTAAGCTAGAGGGGATGTGTGTAACTCCCTCAACACTTCCTACCGATGCGACATTGGTACCATGGTATATCCTCTGAAGTGGATGACATGAACCCCACCTTCATAAAATCAATATGGTTCTTTCCATGTGGATATCTGAACAGGTCGAGCCTCGCTGTTAGTGTCATGACGCTGCGCCTCCCTGACTCACTAAAGAAGTGGGGGAGTGACTATAAGATACTGAAGAAAATATTCTCCATCTAGATCCACAATGGATATATACAAAGAGTTCACTTTCTCTATCACCTCACCTTGAAACTATATACTAGATTTCTTACTGAGTGAAATATCTAAAACGTTCCCCATCCCAAGAGTATAGACTATCTCGATGTCATAGTCCTGGAGGAACTCAATCCAACAGTGTTGTCTCAGGTTCAGGTCCTTCTGTGAGAAGATATACCTGAGGCTCTGCTGATAAGAGTAGACTGTAAAATGCTCGCACATCAGATAGTGTCACCACATCATCAAAATGAATACCACTTCTTCTAACTCAAGGTCGTGTGTAGCGTTTTCCTACTCATGGTGTCTCAACTGTCGAGAACCATATGGGATACATACTTTCTCCTGCATTAGGAAACATCCAAGCCCGGTCCCTGATGCATCCCAATAGACTACATACCCAATGCCGTCCTTCAAAAGCCTCAAGATGGGGTCTCTTTTCATCCTCTGCCTCAGCTCCTAAAAACTCCTCTGACATCCCTCCAACCATAATAAGGGTTTCCCCTTCTTCGTCAACTCTAATAAAGGTGCTGCAACTTGGGAGAAATCTAGCACAAATCTCCAATAGCATCCGGCCAAACCCAGGAATCTTCATACCTCTTTCACACTCATGGGTGGGTCCCAAGAAAGTACCGCCTCAATCATAATTGGATCCACTAAAACTCCAGCCTCTGAGATGACATGTCCCAAAAAGTGAATCTATCGAATCCAGAACTCGCACTTTGAGAGCTTACCATAAAGATAATACTCTTAGAGTGTTTCCAGAACTATCTGTAAATGATTGGCATGTTCCTCCTATATATCCATGTAGAGTAGAATGTCATCAAGGAATACCACCACAATGCAATCAAGATATGGTTGAAAGTTCCTGTTCATGAGTCCCATGAACACTGCTGGAGCATTGGTCACTCCGAAAGGCAAGAACAAAAACTCATAATGTTTGTATCTAAAAGATGTCTTCTACACATCCTCGTCTCTTACTCTGAGCTGGTGATAGCATGATCTGGGGTATATCATCAAGAACTAGCGTGTTCCCTTCAGCTAATCAAAGAGGTCGTCAATCCTCGAGAGTGGGTACATGTTCTTCAGAATCACCTAGTTTAGGAACCGATAGTCAACACAATTTTTCAAGCTCTCATCTACCTTCATGGTGAAACAAAATCGAGAATACCAAAGGAGAAGCACTAGGCCAGATGAACCCCTTCCCTTTTAAGTCCTCTAGCTATACCCGCAGCACATGAAGCTTCGTGGGAGCCATCCGATATTGGTTCCATCCCGGGGTACAAGTAATTGTAAAAGTCCACCTATCTGTGAGGAGGTAAACCCTGAACATTATCATGGAAGACAACCACATACTGGTAGACCACTATAGGATAGCTCACACTCTCCACATCAACTGCTCTGAGGGTAAGGCTAGCCAACTGATTTGTGATCGGCTGCACTCTTCTCCAGGTAAGTACATCCTCTACTGCAAAGGCCCCATTTTCACCAGTGAAGGTAAACCTAGTCCCATCCGTGCTGACACAATGCACTTTTCACCTAATACATTCAATATGATCATAGAATGTAGATAACCAGTCCATACCCAAAATAACGTCATATGGCCTCGTCGCCGCTTCTAGGAGATCCTTACTGAAGCTATCACATCCTAGAGTAAGATCACACTACAGGAACCTGTGTTTAATCAGCAAATCCTCTCTCATATGAGTCTATAATTGTAAGGATAGAGACAAAAACTCCACTAGAATCTCCAAGCTCTGTACGAGGGGAGTGGAAATAAAATAATGACCACCACCTGTGTCTATAAGTACTTCATCTAATGTAGGGTAGACAAAAATTGTACCTCGTATCATCTCCAGAACACCATGGTCGTAGGCTTCAGCTACCTAGAGCAGAGCTTGCCCCTTTCCACCTTCTACCTATGGTAGAGGTGGACCACCTAGTGGTGGTGGAAGTAACACCTTGAATCGTCGTCCACCACCAGCCCCTATGCCACGTCCACCTGCTTTCTGCGGGCCTCCTTGGTCGAGAATCTGTCTCTTCCTGCGTGGTACTTCGACTGCCTTTTGATTATATGTACGATGGGTCGGGCAATCATGAGCCATGTGACCCTTCCCACCATATGTGTAATAATACCTACTCCATGTATGACTAGATCTATCTCAGGTGCCCCGCACAACCAACCCTGAATCCTACCGTCATCCACCAATAGGTATGGTTTTCTTAGACCTCTATGACATCTGTATACTACCAGCTGCAGAAGAATTCGCTTCGTGATGGACGGAGGTGGGTCTCACTACTGGTGACTGATCAGCAAGAAAACACTCCACTAATAGGGCTTGCTATAACAGCCCCCATGCATTGGGATGTTGAGAGAAATCATCGAATCCCTGATCTCCCACCTGAGTCCCTGCTCGATGGTCTGGTCCCTGAAGAATGGGTCCCTCGCAATATCAGTGGATTAGCATGAGAGGTCAGTGAACCTTGCTGGGTACTAATCCATAGTCATGAATCCCTGCTGTAGATGAAGAAGTTCATGTATTCACACTACACGAAGGGTCACTGGGAAAAACTCTACCCGAAATAGGTACTGAAAGTCTCCCCAGAGAAGTGTCACCTCATCATGAACATGGAGCATTAAGCCCAACCATATGCCTGCTAATCACTGTATAAGACTGGCGACAAGGATCACCATGGGATCTGCTGGTGTCCCTACAAGTTATAAGACTCTCACCACACTCTCCATCCAATCCTCAACCGTATGTGGGTCCATCTCACCCATGAACCTAGGTGGCCTCTGGTGCATGAACTCATGCAATGAGCTCAAGTGGCATGCACCCTCTACTACTAGGGTTGGTGGCATCGGTGGCCCAAATGGTAATGGTACCGTTGTTGCCTCCGCTGGTGCCTCTACTGATAAAGGGCCCTGCATCGAGGCCTCGTCACTCAGTGGGAAATCATAGTATACTCTACCTGGAACCCTGGAAATATAGCTGCATGGAGGCATCCTGAAAAGAAACTGGTGCGCCACCGTCATTATGTTATACCTGGTGATATGACTCAAAGATATCACAATGAAAACTTTTCAAAACACACACACAATCATTGTTTTCATGCACTGAGACAGAAATCCGAAGTCGGGGTCCTGGTGTATGGATACGTCAATCGCCACACCTATATTGGACCCCCTAAACTGATAACCACACTCATAACACTAAACACTATTTCTGTTAAAATATCAAATTCAAATGTTCTATGATATAACCAACTCCTATGATACCAATTTTTCATGACCAGTCCTCCGGGGCCCGTGCCGTGACTACCTTAAGCCCTCCTTCCATAGACCATGGGCCGACGACTAGCACTGAAATCCATATTCTCTAAAACTGGGAAGGCTTTGCTTTTATAACCTGTAAACTCACACATCTAAGAACAATGTAGGATACAAGCACAAATTGAAACTATATAGAAAACATGGTGCGTACATAATGAAAAAAGGGCGAGAATAAAATCCCAACTGTAATGTACAAGTACAATGAAATGTACAAGTAAAACTGAACATAGATCCAGTGAGCACACACAAAGGATCCTACCTGAAAGATAGGTACAACTATAAAATGGTCATCCCTATGGTACGCCTCGTCTAATGTCCACCTCCAAACTACCTCTAGTCCTAGTACCCTCTTCCTTAGTCAGAGTTTTCTGTCATTTGAACCAAACACAACAAGACGCAGACATAGCCCATGCAGGGGTGAGTATAATGATACTCAGTAGGGACCCTGAGACCATAAACGTATCAAAAATTCCACAAAGGATAAACCACAAAGCATGTAAACAACATCCAACCCTAAATAGGTATATTCCCATACAAATACCTATGTTATCAAGTATACCCATATAATTCATGAGGAAACACGAGGCCCAACTCAAAAGTCCAAAGTTCAACTGTCCAACGGAGGAATGATTACCACTAAGGTAACACAAAAAAGGTAAGTACCACAAATGTAAAGCCACATAGAATCATATCACAAAGGTATCACCATGAGGGTAAGTACCATAAATGCATCGCCATATAGAAGAATACCATAAAGGTATCACCACACATGTAAGTATCAGAAAGGTAACACCACACAGAAGAATACAAAAAATGTAAGTATTCAACTCACCCCAGGAATAACTTAGGTACAGTAGTAAAGATGATTAGATGTAACTACTGAATCATCTTACTCTATTGGAAAGCAGACCCACGTAGGATCTTACATCATCAGACCCCTGTAGGATCATAATTTATCAATCCCACGTAGGATCCTAGTATAGCAGAACCATGTAAGATCCGAGAGTAGTCCCATGTGGATTACAAGAGTGGATTTAAGTTGGATCCTCGAACACAGACCCATGTGGGATCCCAAGGCACAATCCCACATAGGATCCCTTTCTCATGTTACAGCCAGTTACAGGGTTCTCTCACTAAGCTCGCTTGATTCTGTGATGGTCCGCTCCTCATGACACTGTTTGATACTCCAAATGCCACGATGTATCATGAAGAAGTATCCAAAATTATCTCCATGTAAAAGGGGTCTCAACACAACAGACGGTGCGTCAATCGGTCACTCGGTCTGTATGTTATCTTCCTTTCAGTCCCAAGGGCCCGTTTTGATTCTTGTTCGATCCACCCTGGTCATACACCAAATTTATCCAAATATAAAGTGGGGTATACCAAAAGTAACTTCTCTATCCATGGTTTCTATCTCCATAGACGGTTCTTCAAATGGACTCTCATAGCTCAAGTTATGGCCAAAATAGTGAAAAACGATCGATGTTGGTTCGGGTCCGGTATGACCATGTCGGACCCACCCGACCCGACCTGGCATAGGCTAACCCGACCTTTTTCGGGTTGACCCGACCCGGTTTGGGTTGACTCGACCCAACTATGTTCTGACCCTGGGTCTGGCCCAACCTGCGGTTGGCTCGTGGCTGGGTGGTATCGTGGTGGGTTCTACCCTACACTCCATCTAAGTGGAGGCACCCCCTAGGTGCCCTGAATGGCTGGGCCGTTCGGGTTGGGTGACCAACCGGCCGGCGCCACATGATGTGGGAAGTTGGGATGCTGGACCCCAGGTCCCGCTCGGCTCCCCGGCTGGGTGGAAGACCAACCCACATGTGTGGCGCGGTCGTGCGCCGCACCACCCCCAGTGGTCCACGGCTAGCTGACCGCCATCCTTTTCTGCCACGGCCCCGTATTGCTGCCGCTGCATGACCAGTGGCGTAGATGCATGCCACCACCCCCATCACGCATCCGACCATGTGCTAGCTTCTTCTCTTGCTCCACCCTAGACTACGGCCCATGACCCTTCTCCACCGATGTGGTCACGCCACCGTCGTCGTCATGGCCGACCAGAGTGTCAGCGCCGCTCTCGTGCCCTTCCGGAGACGTTCCTCAGGTCGTCGGGTGTGCCCCGGTGGCTCATTCTTCATTCTGTAGACTCCCACACTCATCTCGGGACGTTGCTATAAATTAAAGACCACCGCGGTTGGAAATATCTCAACCTGAAAGTAAGCCGCGAAGAACACCAAAATCCACAAGGGTATCAGAGAGGTAGGGCCATGTTCGTTTGGCCCGTACTGTCCGCATTAGAATGCTAGAAATCATCATTGGTGTTATAAATTCATGAAGAACGACACGAATGTGGTCAGGGGTATACAAAAACAACAATCCCTCCCTCGATTTCTCATTGATGTCAGTGAGGAGATGGAATGTAGGATGTCAGTTCGTCGTCGTTGAAGACGTTCCTCGATGGGGATCCTTCGACAGAGTTCTTTGTTGGAGAACGTGTTCTTTGTTGGAATTATTTTTTCTCCACAATTCTCCCAATCTATCTTTTTCCATCAAATCTTCCAACCAAGAGGTGAAATTAAAAATTTGTATGTTTAATTTTATTAATTAAACTTATTGAGTTGGAAGATCAATGTGAGGGGAAACCATGAGTTACCTCCCATTAAAGGGGGAGTTCAAGGGTCAGGTGGTCCCCACCATTGAATTCAAATTGGGAGTTCTCAAGCTCAGGTGGTCCCCACCACAAAAAATCAAATTTGGAGGATTAAATTCCATAAATAAAATAAATCTACTTTATTTTGTTTTTTCCCATGAAAATCACAAAAACTAACTTTCACCCTCGACCTACTATGGGCGAGGTGAATGTCTCCTTAAGAAAATATCGGTGTTGCGAGTTCTACAGTGCCCTCAGATATCAATTATGATCACTGGTTCAAAAGTTAAAAAAATCCTCTCCCATCATTACTAAATATACTAAAAAAAGTTCAAAAATTCATTCCGGGCACACCGGGCCTCACAATCACGCACGATCGATTTTTGTGGACTCATAATATTCCCATATAATAAAAAAAACAATGAAAAACCTGGGTCTTTACAGTTTGATACCACAAATATGTATGAGCTCGATAGGCATATAGAGTTCTGGATAGTAAAGGGGTTTGTTTGAACCAATACTTATCTATGGGGGCTAACATGTCATTTTTGTGAGAACATTGATTGAACCCTCATTCTATGCATGGACTACAAAAAATTAAACTAGTTGATGGTTAATAAGAAGTATCCATTTTTATAGATAGATGATCTATACAAACATATCTATGGAGCTTGGGTATCATCAAATATTTATCTGAGGTCAGGTTATCACCAGGTATGTGGACGACCCATAAATATAAAACATACTACGTTTTCAACTAGGTATGGTCTATATGAGTATCTGGTTTTTCTATCATGTCCCACAAATGTGCAAATAGTATTCCTGGAACTAATGAACCAATATTTCCATCCATATCTAAATTTGAATTTCATGATATTAGGGGATGATATATTCATTTGTTCTCACAACAGACAGGACCATGACTAAAATCATGATATTTTTTGGATACAATGATAATGCATCAGTTATATGCTTATAACACAATGTGTCACTTCTATATTGACAATATTCACTTCCTAGGTCATGTTATCGTAGGAACAAGAGTATCAATTGACCTAGATAAGGTGAGAGATATAGTTTACTTGGAGCATTCCATGAAAATCATTGACATATAGAGATTCATGGTTCAATATTTATGTTATAGTGCTTTCATTCATGAAATATCATGCTTATCAATACCTCTTAAAGGCCTAACAATGAATGTTGAGAATTTTTTATAGTCAGATACATTTGATACAAGCTTTCAACAATAAAAAGATGACTGACATTTACATTAGTCAAGAATCTTCTTGCATCGGGAAGGATTTATAATGATTATTATGATGCATGGTTTACCAGGGTATGAGCTATTATGATGTATGGGGATGCGGTTGTGGTCTACGATACTCATCAGTTGTGTCTGCAAAAGAGGAACTAATCAAATTTTATCTCCAGTTATCCTCTATTTTACATTACTTGCACCATTTGAGAAATTATTTTATATGATATCATTTGGTGGTGTGCATGGACCACATTATCCTTAAGTACCCATTTACACATAGTGATATAAAACACATGAAACAAAGTTAGATAGAGTGCCTACAATATGTTAACATTGTGTTTGCCTACTTTAACATGAAGGGAAATGATATTTTAAAATATTTGAGCCTGAGGAATGATATATAAATAGTTTAAGAGGCCAATATTGATTGAAAACTTATGGTATTATTCATTCAGATTCACTTGGAGAGGGCGGATAATTTCAGGTAGAACATAATATGAACCTTAGCAGTGATGTCCATTATTCAAGATCGAGTTAAGATGAGATATCTCACTGATGCCGATGGCCTAGTCCTACAAAATACTGTGGCACGTGGGGACCCAAAGCATAGTTAGACAATGGTCATTAATGAAATTTTTGGTATACATGGTTTCATTTGGGTTCTAGTCGACATATTGTAATGAACCGACTATAAAAAAATACATAAACATGTTATTTTAAAACTATAAATCAGTTTCTATTCCTAAATATCTTATTGGTTTATATTTCAATAGAATTAATAAAAACTATTAATTTGTTAACCCATACATTACAAGTTGACACATATTCTAAGTTTCCATTTTTCCACCAATGAAAATGGTCTTATAAAAAAATAGAATTATTTTCATAAAATATGTTTAAAATTTCTATCTTGATCTCAACCTTTTCCATACACATCCTTAATGACCTATGAATTTTTTAACAAAAATGGAATGAGCACAGAAAGCCGAGTAAGGGATATAAGATGAATTAATGTAATCAGTTTTATTTGAATAATTATTAGAATATTTCCATTTTAGAAAGTAAACATTGGACTCCAAATGAACATTTTCAATCCCAATAAATCACCTTCTCATTCAAAAGTATTTAATAATATATTTCATGAATAATAATAAATAAATAATTAGAAATTCATTAATATTTCATAGAAATATTTCCCAATGGTATAACATTCATCCAAAAATAAAAATATCATTAACAAATCTTTATAAAACATTATTTTCAAATAAAATCTATAGAATGAATACATCAATAATATCGGCGTATTTTTGAATCACCTCTATGTAATTTATAAAAATTTGTTACCGATGAAAACTAACTCTAGAATAACCATCACTGTTAAAATTGGAATTACCCTCACATTATATTCTTGTATTTTCTTAAGAGAAACCTAATTGTTTAAATATGTATCTTTTACCAATGCATTGAAAAGATTAAATGGGATCACCCACCCTCTTTTTACAATAAAATAAATAACCCTTATAAAATATTCGCAAGATATTTAAGACCACAATAACATATAAATACCACATATGAAATATAGATGGGGGAAAACCCTTCCAATTAGAAATCACATTTCCTTTTAAAAAGACGCACTCTTAAAAAATAAAAATAAAAAAAATTTAAAAATAAACATGTTTTATTGTAATGAAAACATCATAACATTGAAGGTTTATTATAATTTGAATAGATTCTCGTTTTTATATGTTTAAAAATATTTATTATTTTTTTTTAAAAAAAATTAATGAGTATTTTTTTTAAAAGTCCCTTCAATGAAACCGTAAATTTTTTTTGACAAAATTTAAGAGTAAGATAAAAATATAAAAAAATTATCAACCATAAAAATATTTAAAAACAAATTTTATAAATATTAAAAGGAGAGATAAACATTTAATATATTGATATTTAACGAATCTAAAATGAATGTTTTTTGTTAAAGAGTCCCTTACATTGAGTTCGACTAATCATGTGTAATATTTATATTACTAAATAATCATCATAGGTGAATTTATATATGACGAAAAATAAATTTCGTGATTATTATTAGTTTTATTTAACTTATTAAAAAATATATATAATTAGTTAATCATTTAATTTCATGTTAGACGTTTTGATGATATTTGGTTCAGAAGTCCAAAAAGATTTTTGTCGATTGACTATGGTTAATGTGACCATTATTCCATCTTTTATAGAAAATAAATCATGAAATAATTATAATTCTATACATGAATTATTTATATAAATACCCCATTAAATATGTTTATAAAAAATTAACCACACTACAGTCATAGATAGGGAATGTCGTATGCATTCATGAGTGATGTTTCCATTTTCATCGATCATTATAAAAAGATGGTAAAAATTATTTTTCCCTTATAGAATAATCATAGTATCAGAAATGAAATATTAATTCGTTAAATATACTTATACATATCATTCATATGTTATAGTTATGAAAAATAAATCGCATCACATTGTGGAGGTTGTAGTACACACCTACATAGAAATAACATTATCATTTTTGCTGCATGAATATGTATGAACATAAATGATATGTTATTTTTCATAATGAAAAAAATTAAAAAAATGTAATATATAAAACATAATTAAATTATTGTATCCAGTCATGAATGATGGTCTTGGAAAAGAAATCATAATGGATTGTGTGGAAATAGTCCTCCGTACACACAAATAATTAATTATTTTACTATTTTATGGAAGTGAAGGTAGATGTGGGTCATGAAGATAACATAATATAATATTGGAATAATTTTTTTAAATGATTTATTATTTTATAATAGTTCAGGAATATTCTAAATAGTTGTAAGAATAAATTAAATAGAAACACTTGATTTAAAATGATAGATATTCTTTTAGAAACCATCTTTGATTAACACCTCAAGTGATCTAAGATTTGTCACATACCTAAAATAAGTCCTCTAGACTGAGATGAAATTCCATAATAAGTTATTTGGGTAAATATATGCAAAAATAAATTTGTTTTATTTGTGATGGATTGTGAGTAAGAGGTTCTAATTTAAAAGAGTTGGCATGCACACTATGAATTTTTTTAAAATATTAAATTATTATAAATTAATTTTATATTAAATATGGATCAAATGTTAGTTATTTATAATCTAATATTGGGATGATTCTATATCCTATAATATAATAAATTTTTTTATATTTTTAGGCCTTATTATATCTCATTATCACATAGTTTTAATCATTTTTAACTCCGTTAACACATATTGTGACAAAATTGATTCTTCACTATTTCATGGTCAATATTATTACTATAAAATGAATGAAACCCATAAATGGAACATGATTGATATTTTAACTTTATAAAAATAAATTGTCTAGATATAAGGTTTTCTATTATTTTAATAGCATTCAATATAATATTACTTATTTTTGTATATCATTAATAAATATTTTAACATTGTTAAATACATTGCATTTAATAAATATCAATACTATGAGATATCTTCAATATTTTTAATAGTTATCCCTATTATATAAAATTATTCTATAAAATTAATTTATTAAATTATTTATCTATATTATATATTTTTTAATATTTTTACTATCATTTATTATATTTATTCAATTAATTATGTAATTACAACATTGATATTGGGAAAGCATTTAAGGTAATTATTTATTCAATAAAAATTAAAAATTAATAACCATATTAATGATAAATAAATATATTATTATTAAAAATAAAAGTTATATTAGATCATTTCTAATAGGAAAACCCATATTTAAATTGTTATTATTTTTTACAATATGTGTGTGACATGATAAACTTACAATTAAATAAAATTTTACAAAGGTCATAATATAAATCATGTTTCCATAAATGGTCATATCATAGAAACTGTAATGATTATGTATGAATATTACTCTTAAAATAATTTTGGTATAAGTTATAGTGTCCTTTTTTAGTCCTTATCATTTTATTTCTATCCTTAATTACCTGATTTACCCTTTACTGTGGTAAAAAAATAACCATTTTTTACTATTCATACTATCCAAAAATAAACAATAAATTCTTACTAAATTATTACATAATGATTCTAAATATGGAATAAATTTTTTAAAATTGATAATACTTAATATTCATAATTTATTTTAACATTAAATTTGAATAATGAATAGAAAATCATTTATTTCAGAATTTTTTATCTTAAATTTTTTTTTAAATAAAATGAAGATTAATATAAATTAAATAAATAGAAATGAACAAATTAAATTTTAAAACCAATATAAAATATAACTTTATAATTTTAATACTTTAAATGTAAATAATTCTTATATAAAAATTGATACCTTTCACTATTCATTGAAAAATCAAATAATTGAAAATATTCTCAAAATTTCAATATAAGATAATTTTGATATTTTTATTGAATAGATGTTATTTATTTAATTAAATATAATTTAAAAATGTTCTAAAATGTAGTTATATTTTTCTCTCCAAAAATAAATAAAAATCATTCTTGTAGAAAGTGAATTTGATGAATAAAATTAATTTAGTATGATTTAGTGCATAATTTTATAAAAATTAATTATTAAATTATTAATGATCAAAACCATTTTATATTTCATTGTTTAGTCGATAATATTACTTCCCACAAATTTAATATCTTGGTAATATCAGTTACCTAATAATAATATTTAGTTGTTCATTTAAGCATAGTGTTTCATATCCTATACACAATAAAACATAATACATACATTTAAAATCAATTATTTCACATTATCCACATCTTTTTAGATAATGTTTCCTCTCAATTTTAAATTTTATATTGGTAAATAGGGTTTGAATTTTTAAAATATATATTTTTTGAAATCCCACATCTAAAAAACAATTAATCAAAGTTCCACTTTAAAATAAAGGTATGAATGTAGAAGCTCTTGTAGAATAAATCATAACAAGATTTTAATATAGAAAAAAATAGACATGGAAGGGAAACAATAACAAACATATAGTGATAGATAGCTATAGATACCATGGTCATGTGAAAATGAGAAAATAGAAAACCATAAATCTATGGTTGGATATAAAGTCATTATTTTTTTAGTAAGAAAAGTAGATGGAAAATGTTTTGGTTTCAAGATCATTCTTAATGATTTGAATAATTACGTTGCTTACTTATTTAAGAACATGATGAAATAGACCTACTTTACAATTATATTTTAATCCTTTAA
Organism: Viscum album; assembly: GCA_963277665.1. NCBI lineage: Eukaryota > Viridiplantae > Streptophyta > Magnoliopsida > Santalales > Viscaceae > Viscum > Viscum album. Next base: position 2,121,612,907 of record OY728163.1, read on the forward strand.
TCAATTTCCACCACAATCTCTTCTTTTTTTCCAAATAATTAGTATTTAAGATGAATTTTTAATGCTTGAAGTATTAGAATCAACTTCTAATGATATCTAAATCCCCAAAAGGATAAAAATATTTTACACCATTTTTAATAAATAAAAAAATAAAAATAATAATTATGATATGATATTTACATTTCTAAAAAGTAAAAAGCAATTATATGATAAAAAACTACTTTAATCTTTAAAATTCTATAGTAATACCCAAATAACAATATTGAATATTTGTAAAATATGTGTCCTAAAAATTAATCAAAGTAGACATGACTAAGATTGATCCCAAACATAGAAGAATTTCAACACATATTCTTCCATTATAAATTCTAACAATTATCTAACAAAAATTCAATTTCGATGATATAGAAAATTATATGCCAAACTCAAGAAATCTCCAAGATATGCTTATGATTTTTGTAAATAGTAATGCTTAAAAATGATATCTCAGTCATTATTCATATAATTAAATCATATAGTATTTTTTTCTTATTATTTTAATGATTCATTAAATTATACTGATATTCTTAAAAAATAACATAAATCACTTATTCACTAAATCCATTTTCTATTCCATGGTATACTATACAATAAAAAATATATATCAGAAATAAAAATTTTATTGATCCATAAAATCCTTTAAATAAAAATAATATTCATCATAAGTGGGACTTCATATATGCTAATGGTAGGCGATTCACCCTTTTCTCACTTCAGTTGTGGGTTGACACCTTGCAACCTTACCAGATGTGATGGGTTGTCACATGGCCAATGGGATATACATTTCTAATACAATATAATTCTCATAAAATTACATAAAATATGAAAAAATTATTTAAATAACCTTAATATATACAACATTCAAGAAATGAAATAATCTTGTTTTTTATCTCATTCTTCCAGTTTTTCATTCCATAATGGCAAAAACATAATAATTCATGATTTCTTTTATATATCAATATATATTATTGATGATCCCTATTATATAAATAAAATATTTCCTTGATAATAAAAGGTTGCCCATAATCATATTTTACATCATATTTAATTGTCATTTTATTCATTTAGATAGATGATCTACACATCACCACAATGAATTTGTACTTATTCAGAGTCCCTTCATTCCTTATTCCAAATAATCCTTGAATAATTTTTGTTGTATGGATGTTGGTTGAGATTATTTTGGAATAATTTTTGTATAAAATGTAATTTCCAAACTAATTATAAAATAATATTTTTAGTAAAAATATTGACTGTGTATTCTTTTAGATATTCAATAAATGGTGTTTTTATAATACCATAAGTATGTACCAAAATAAAATAGTTAAAACTAAATTATAAATAGGTTTTGAATGTATATCTTTCTTAATTAGTTGTATTAAACTCATAATATGCTTCAATTTCCTGTAATAGGGTAAAATATTTAAAAATACCTTTATGAAATTTAAATGTTTTTAATGTTGTGATAATTTGTAAATTAGGATTTGATTAACAAATCCCATGAACCACAGTGGTATCTAGTTATAATGGAGGTGTTTGAAATTTCATTCGATTATTTTCAATAGAGTTGTATGTTAGAAAATGTTTCCAAAACCTAAAGAAATAATTTTGTAATAATTATTTCAATAAATCCATTAAGAAGATATAAATTTATATTTTTAGATTATCCTCCTTCAATTTTTCGCAATTGTTTACGATCTAAAATATATACAAAGAAAATATTATACGAAAAAAAATATATTTTAAAATAGAACTTTTATTTTTTAAAAATTCACAATCTTGAAATTTGTCTAAAACCTCATCTGATACCAACTGTAATGACTCATCCATAAAACACACATATTATCATTTGTTAAAATTATAAATTAATTTCTATTTAGAAATAACATTTAGTTTTAATGATTTTATAAATAGGGAAAACTACTACACTAAAAAACCATATATTAAATGTTTTTACATATATATGATATTCAATTTTTTCCACCAAAGTAATCCCTTTTAAAACAACATATGTTTTATTTTTATGAAATATCATGAAATATTTGGTATTTATCTTATAATTTTTCTTACAACTCCCTCATATTCTATGATTAGTTTTAAAAATGTGGGATAATAGAAAAAAATCAGTAGGTGACCTAAAATAAATAATGAAATCATTATAACTATTTTTTTCATTTATCTAAAATAAATATTGGGTTCAAATTGATAATTTTATTAACCAAAAAATCACCTTCTATTCCTATATCATTCCATTAAAAATTTCATAAAAAATATCAACTTCAAAAGAAAATTTCATAAATGACTCATGAAAAGTTATCAAAAATGTATATGTTTCATCCCTAAATCATAATCCCTTTAGCTCAACTTATAAAATCATATGTTTCCTATTAAATATATTAAAATAATATATAAATCATAAAGGTAATAGGTTAAATAATTTCCTTATCATTCTTATATATTTGGTAGACCATATGGCTACATGAGGAGTAACAATCATTGTTATATATTGAATAACCGTCATAGTAAATTCACATATACTCTTAAGAGAAACCAAATAAGTTAACTCAATCTATTTACCAACTGTACTAGAGATCTAAAATGGGTTTACCTGCTAATAATTTATATTATAACCACAACTCATCATAAATAGTTCCCAATGTCTATAACAGAATCACAACACATAAAACTAGCATAAATACATTATTGAGGAAAATAACCATTCAATTATGAATGTACTTTAAAATCTAATAATTTATACACCTAAAAGTGATAATAGTTTATTTAAAAATAACCATGAATATTTTTAATGTAAAAAAATAATTTATAATAATTGATGAAAAATACACTTATGTCGTATAATTTAACAAATCATTGTATTTTTTTTAGTCAGAGTTGAAAGAGTAACCGTAAAATAATATTTTTCAAAAAATATATCCTTACAGAAAACCCAAAAAAGATTTCATTTTGTAAACAATTGTGAGAAATTTTAAAATTATCTTTTTAAAAAATTTAGTTCTATATATACACATTCCTAGAAATCATTTTTTAATAAGAAACAAGAATGACAAAAGATTTATAAAATATATCATAAAAAACATTTTGAAGCTTGTTTTTTTGTTATAGAGTCACTTACCTTGAGTCTGAATTATCATATATAATATTTTTCTTTCAGGATAATAAACATATGATATGTTATAATTTTATAAGAACCGACTTAATTTTTATCATTTTATTTTTATCAATTATTATAATTTTTTATAAAATTACATAATCATTTAAGTTCATATCCGACTTTTTGATAATATATGATTCATAAGTCCAAAATGACTTTAGTCGGTTGAATATGGTCTCTGAGTCAATTGTTCTAAAATTTAATGAATAATAATATGAACATAATCATAATTTATATACATAAAATTTAATTTTTAATCTGCCCATTAAATATGGAAATGAAAATTGAACTACGTTGAAATCTTGGATACGGTAGGTCGTACATACACATGAGTAACATTTCAATTTTTCAATGATCATTATATGAAGAAGGTATTTATTTTTTTCATTATATAATTATATTAAAATAATAAATATAATATTATTTCTTAAAATATATCCATATATAGATCTCGTGTGATTTGATTATGAAAATTGAACATCATCACTTTGTGAAGTTGGAATTCCACACAGATGCACAAATGACATTATCAATTTCAATGCATGGAATGGTAAAGACGCAAATCAGATAATTTTTTTAATAATGTTACATACATCATGAATATAATATTTAAAACATATTTCCATCATTTTATCTAGTCTTTAAAGAAGGTGATGAAAATATAATTACATCCTTCCACGAGGCGGTAGTCCACTGTCCACCTGAATGACGAAATATTCACCCATTTGATGGAAGTGGATAAGGAAATAGTAGATTTCACTAACAAGATAACATATCATTATTTTTGGGATTCTATATTTATTAATTATTAATTGCTTAATAAAATTTGAATAAGTATGGAGATGGAATAAAATATAAACACTTGATTAAAAAGGATTCCACTTCTTTGGTAAACCACCTTGATTTACACCTTTAAGAATTCTATGTTTTCATATATATCTAAAACAATGCCTCATGAAATATGTTAGGACCACTATAAATGGATTTTGGAAGGTTTTGGATGAACCAAATGGGTTTTTATGTGTTTAAGAATTGTCAAGAAGAGGTTCCATTTTGTACGAGAGGATAGTTGAACACTTAGAATTTCTCAAAATATTAATTTATTTATAATTAATTTTCCACTAATAATAGTTAAAAGTGAGTTAAGTTAGATGATAAAATGTTTTTGGGCCTAAATTATCTCGTAAAATAATTTTTGGATTAGTATAGGCCACATTATTACACTTATCAAATAGTTTTATCCCTTATATAACCCCCTTGAACTCTTTTCTTGTTTTGAGGGTAAATTTTGTTGTTCTAAAATGAAAAAATGAGCCATAAATGGAAAAAAGTTTTATATATTGATCCATATAATAATATATTTTATGACTTTTTATGATTTTATATATTATTTAATAAAATATGATTTATTTTAAAATATCATTCATGTCAATTTTGCAAGTATTAATTTTATTTAATTATAAAAATACCATTAAAACAAGAGAACATTGAAAAAAATCTTATAATAAATCTATAATTTTAATAATTAATGTATATTCTTCTAGTATTACTTTTATTATATCATATTATATTACATTGTTTATTTTTATTATCATTTTTGTGATCTTTCCATTAATTAAAAAATTATTGCATCAATGTTATGAAATAATTTAAGGTCATTATTAAATCACTAAAATTAAAATTAAATTAAAATGTAAAATATAAATATGTTATATTTAAAAAATATTTATATCAATACATATATTTTTCATAACACCATATAAAAACTGTATAACTATTTAAAACTACATTACGACATTTTTAACATTTCCATAAATAAAATATTATAAATGTATAATTTAATCTTTGTGGATTAAAATTGTCATATAATTAAACCTTGAAAAAATATTAATGAATATTAATCATCAAATAAAATTTGGGAAAGTGTTATAGTCATTTCCCTTTCCTTATCATTTAATTTTTACCCTTAATTAATCAATTAATAATTTAACTTGGTAAAAAAATACTAAAGTTAATATTTATATTTGATGAAAATTAATGGCCTATTAAATAAATATAAAACTACAGAATAAATATATTCAATACATTTATATAAATTTGAACAATATAATTTTAATAATTTTATTTAAAAAATTTGGAAAAACGTAAGGGAAAACTGTTTTTTGAAAAAACTATTTTCCTAAACATAAAGAGTTTATAAAAAAAATTAATGTATAAAATACATTTAAAAACAATAATTAGAATATTTTAAATTAAATTTTAATAAATTACATTTTAAATATAATTTAAAATATAGTTTTAGTTACTAAATACATGAAAATAATATATAATTTTCAATAAAATCATAATTTTTAACTATTCATTGAAAAAACTATCTATTTAGAATATTATAAAAACGTCACCATAAGATAAATTTTATAAACTGATTTAATGAATAATTATTATTTAATTATATAAAATTTATACATTTATCATAAATTAATGATTTTTTTTATCAAGAAATAAATAAAAATCGTTCTTGAAGAACGTGTATTTGATGAATAAAATAAATTTAGTAAAATTAATTATTAAATTTTGTAATAAATAAGTACTAAATTATTAATTATTAGAACAATTTTATATTTCATAATTATATTAATACAATTTATTATCCGCAATTTGATAGGTAGGTTATATCCTTGACATAAAAAAATTATTTAGATGTTCACTTAATCTCAGTGTTGCATATCGTGTATGATATCAAACACAATATTTCCTTTCAAAAACTCAAGATGTTACAATAATATAAGGAGATGATGTGAGAATTTTATACCTATTCATTGGGATTATATCATGGTGTTACAAATATTTGTCAGGTTTTTGAAAGCCAATATTGATGGATTGGTTTGAAATGTGATGTAGCTTGTTTTTCTATGAGGTATTCCACATGTCAGCTAGTGAATGAAGAAAAAAAATTAATAGTTAATAATTTACATAATTTTTCCATTACTGTGGGTAAATAAGATTATTTTTATATGGATTTCATGACTTGGATTATGAGGTTTCCTCAATGTAGTGATGCCGTATAGGTTGTTGTGGATATGACCACAAAAGTCACCCATTTCATACCATCCATAAAGACCATTTCAATAGACAATCAAGGGAGATTATCTATTAGTGAGATTGTACACCTTAATGGGGTTCCTCATACCATTGCATCATAAAAAATAATACTATTCTACATATCGATTCTACCAAGTCCTACTGAGGGTATTGGGTTCAGTTGTGCGTTTGAGCTCAACAAACCACCCTTAGACTAATGCCCAGTCCGAGCACACTATAATCTTCTTATAGGTCATATTTGATAACAGGTTATTGATTTCATGAAATTTATAGGGATGGATATAAACCTAGTTGATGTATCTAAAAATATATATATTAGGATAGTGTACAAATAAAAACACACGAGGATCCCTATGATATTTCATGCGATCACCTCTGTGTTTTTTAGAGGTAGTTGTGGTAGAACTACTCAAACCACATCTCGTGAATGAAACTTCATAGTATATTCAATTGATCAGATATTGGATGGATATAGAAGAGTATAAATATAAATCATACACTAACTTCCATAAAATATCTATGTAGTTTGATGATATGGATCGTGTATTTTTTTTGTATCTCACTCAGTATAGTACAAAGAAGGATTAGGATACAAGGTACGATTTCACAAAAATATGGCTTGACATTTGAGAATATAGATAGTGTCGGGATAGTATCATTTCATTTGGAGTTATATTTTATGTATTGATCCATGAACAATATATTCCATGTTTTTTAGTTGCAGATTTATCACTCAGACCCATATCATACTCTTTAGCTGGATGATGTGGATAAGTTGGTAGATTTTTTCTTCAAGTAAAATCTTATTCATATCATTGATCGGAGCACCATTTCCTTCTATGGATGGCTAGTTTCACTAGTATAGTGCTATGGAAACATTTCCATGTTCAAGACGAGACATGGGAGTCAGATGCTGAAATATGTGGTCAGTGGCAGGTGTTGTTCTCAGATGATGGTTTCCCCCCTTGGATGGTCTATTTGTGGATGAATTTCTTTTATGGGAAAGTTTATAGGATCACATGTTTTTAGTGAGGTACATAACTATTTAATTTTTATTTAATTTGTTATTTTTGACCTAATTTGAGTTACCAATGAGGTAAAAAATATTTTTTAGGGTTTTTGGGGTTTCTTCACAGCCCAGTACCTAACATTTAGTGGAATACAGTTGGGCCCTAATGTTAGTAGAGACTATCAAGTCCTTGATGCACAATTACTACTAATCTTATGGGGTTGTATATAGAGTAGAAAAGGGTGAATTTTTAACATATCCATGTGTATTTGGAAACATTCCCCTAAATATGATTTTTAGTTTTTAGAATAGCTGTGAAACACAATTGGCCCATGGTTTCCAAAATAGTGTTCATGAACAGTGCATGTTCACTATTAATATAGTGAATGTCACACATTTTGCGCACAGTTTAGCTGACAGTGTGACCCTATAATTTTGGGTGTAATTAGAAATTTCCCATTAAGATTATAATAAATAAAATAACTTCTTTACCCTTATAATTCTAGTTGATATAGGTATTTATTTTATAAAATTAAACTCAAAATCCTAGGATTTTATTCCCTTTTATGATGGAAATTTTAATTCGAACCCCATTCATCTCATTGCATCCATGAAGGTGAGTTAGTCCTCAATAATAAACCTTTAATAGTTTATCTTCGCATCGACAGACTTATTTGGGTGTATGTTAATATGCCAAATTTCTATGGAATTTGATCATTCCCCCATTCTATTATGATCTGGGTTGTGTTATTAGCTGATATCAGATACCTGTTCTACCACTATTATCTGTTATATAGCTAAAACATTTCATAAATGTTTGGTGTTTTAAATATTTTATTTTTTATATACAATGAGGTTTTTGGGATCTATGTCATAACTTCCAGTGTTTCCATTAAAATTAATTGGATTATATGATTAAAATTATTGGAAGTTTCTTAGATTTTTGATATAGCTATGTCATATGGTTAGAGGTCATCCAACTCAGCCTAAGGCACCCATGGAGTGTGTTTGTGCCCTATTTATGTTATTTTTTCACTTGGGTGGTATAATAAACTCACCATTATATTTTTGGGAATTGAATTAGTTATAGGAGAGGTTTTATAACTAATTCAAATTTTAATACTTATGACTAAATATTTAAACTGGAAATTTTGGAATAAGATTGATGAAATTAGGGTATGTGAGTGATAAAGAAATGGGTTATGAAATGATATGAGGAATTTATAATGGTAGTGGATGCATTTTAAATTTATACTCCCTGCATAATGATTCCATGGGATTATATTGATATTCTTACTAATTGGATCCTAATTATGGTAGTGGATTCCTTAGACATTTTTACTCCAAGGATCCTAATTCCATAAGGTTACATGTACAATAACACTCCATGGATCCTGTTTACTTTGGATGACAAATAAAATTATACTCGATGAATCCAAATTATGATTGTGGATATGTCAGACATTTCAATTTCTAGGGTACTAATTCCATAGAATTCCATTGAATTTTCTACACCTTAGATATATTTTACTTTGGATTAAATGGAAATTTCTACATCATGGATCTGGAATTGTTAGACTCTCCTAGGGAATTTTCTATGGAAAAGGTCCTTGGGTTCCACCAAAAAATTTAATGAGATTCCATTGAGATGTTTAATGGACATGATGAGGATGCCTTGGTCAGTTATACATTAGACTCATCTCTTTCTTGACTGACACTTGATTTCATGGAATAGTCTGTTGGTTATTCTTTATCACTATTGATGGTTTCTTGATTATAGTTTCCCCTTAATTATGGTTTCATAATTATTACTCAAATAATTACATGTTGGGATAGACATGATTACACATAAATTTGAATATCTAATTTTATTACTTATATGCCTATTATATATGTTACACTAAATTATAATTTATACTTATAATGGAAAAGTTATAGAACTTATTAGTGGTGCCAGGTTGAGTGTCATCCCACATCATCTTTGGGAAACAATTGTGTACCTTGAAAGATTACATGGATTTGGTTCGGGCTAGGAAATAAGACTGATTTATGATTATTTATTTGATTATTTATTAAGAGTATGGGAGCACAATAATGATATTTGTTTGTGATTCTAGATATAGATTGTTACATTTTATTATTTTTGAGATTTTGATACAAATATTGTACTAGATTATTGTTTTCATGTATCTCATCCCATTTTTGTAATGTTATTTCATGATCACCAAATTTTATATGACACTATTATTTGGCTTGTTCATTATTATAGTTTTTGGATGTTATCTTCTACCATGATTTATATTATGCTTCAACTTATTAATTAATAGGTTATTCCACTATACTACACTCTAATTATGAGGGTTTGTATCTTTTCTACATCATATTAGGCCCTTGTTTCTATTCAAAATCATCAAGTATTTTGGGAGGTATGCTTGACCATATGTGACCCATAGGATTGGAGCACTATTTAGTGGACCCCGGTTCAGGAAAGTACATATTCCAACTATAAAGAACAAATTTTTTTAGATTAAATATTACAAAATTTTAGATGAGTATTAAATATTTTTTACAATAATACACACTTTATGACTGTAGAGGATTAGTGAATTCGAAAAATTGGATACATAAAAAACCAGTATATAAAACATCGACATTATTTCTTATTTATGTTCTTAACCACTAAAACAATTTTTAGACATCTCATAAATAAATATATTATAAAAACCCGTTGATGAGAAACAAAAGAAAGTGTGAGATAAGATGTATAGAAATGGAAAAAACTTAGAGATATCAATAAATGATTATAAGTGAATATAAGAGTATAATAGTGGTATTAGTACATGATCTAAATTTTGGAAAATCATACCCTCCAGTGAATATATCATAATCAGCAAACACAAAATAAGGTTTTATCAATATAAATACATAGGATATAAGTGTGAGAAATCATCAATACTCAATAATGGTCCTTGTAACATATCATATGCCCACGTAATTTTTTTGTGGAATAAATATAAACATAGAATATAATTTCGTATGTCATGGTTTATTACAAGATTATTATAGTGGATTGGATGCACTTCCTATTCCATTATCTGATAGTCACATTTCACTTCAATGACTACATTATTAGAAAGATTACCTTACCAAATTGCATTCACTCCAAATACATGTCCTCATATCTCATGATATATTATTATTTACCCAACATATTATAGGGAAATATAATTCTGGGCCCATCTATCATGTAATTAAAACAATACATTTGTGTTCTATTGGATCATAAAAAACTCAACATATAAAAAATAAAAACCCATGAAAAAGATATGAGTATCATAATAATTTAGTAATCTTAATCATAATCCTTTTTGAAAAATGATGATATAAACATTTCATCATATCTACATTAAATCATCAGACACTTTATGAATTTTTTATAAATAAGAATACCTTTAAAATATAACTAGATATTTTTAGTAAAATACCATTTTCATTTTAAATAAATTATTTAAAATAAAATATTTTACACAAATAATAATGTTAAAATTATCATTTAAAATAATATAGGAAAAATATATAGAAATATTAAAATAAAATAGAAGTAATGATGGTTGAAAAAGCAGTTCATGCGGTGCATGGTAAAATTAATTCCTTGCAAAGCGCTTGTACGAAGTGAAAAGAACATTTATATATATATAATATGAATATTCCAATATAATTTATTTTTAAAAATGTGAAAAAATTAATTTAATAAATATTTTGATAATTTTGTTAACATTAATGATACAATTTAAAAAAAAATATGGACATGTAAGAAAATATTCCCCATCAAAGGCAGAAACATGGTCACTTCTCATTAAATACATTATTTTGATCTATTGTGAAAATAAAGAGAATTAAATTATATGAAAACATGATATACAAAAAATTATTAATAGGATGAGAAATGTTTTTTTAGAAAAATATATTTTATTATTTCATCATAAAAAATAATCAATAATAAACAATATACATAACAATGACATAGTTACATAAGACCCTGAACTCAAGTCCTTATTGGTTAATAAGTTCTATAAACTCTTATATATTAACTTATTATATATTAATATTATAAACCAAAATCATAATCATAAATTCAATGAAATAATTTAATTAAATATATAATATTATAATTCATTAAAAAAAATATTGCATAATCCTCATTATTTCCTATGTGAACTATTTAATATTTTATATATGGTTTTCTTTGGAGGAGTGGTACTTGATATATAATCATGGTTTTAAATATAAATAATTATAATCATGATATTAATATCATATATATTTTTTATATATATGTTTATAATAATTCATATAGATTATTTATTGAAAATAAATTACATTACTGGATGGAGATATTAGTTTGTACGTACGTATGAGGGACCTTTCCTTTTTTTAATGGGTGTAATGAAAAATGTTAAATATTAAATCATATTTATAGAATATTTTTTAAAATAGATTTCATATATAAACTTTATATATATCAAAATAACCAACCATGAATAATGGTGGTAGAAAATTGATTTCATCGCTATTTTGAGGTGGTAGTCCACAAGTATGTACAACTGATAGTTTCATCCCTCATTATATTTAGAAAAGGAGGTATATAGTTTTGAAAAAATATTAATAAATCATAGACTACTTATTTATTCTAGAATAAATTTTTTGATGGATATAAAATCATTATTTGAATTATATGAAGAAACAAAAATGAGGATGTTTGGTTATGATCTATACCTCTTCTATGAGTGACCACCATTGACCAACTTTTTACGAAAGGAATGATTGGTATTTGTGTAATAAAAGAATATCTAGGGTAAAGTGATAAATACTAGGATGGTTTTTGGGTAGGAATTTCCCAAACTATAAGTCCCAATGGTACAGATAAGAAGGGGGAAGAGGATACTCTTCAATATTATAGGAGGAAACACATTGAATTTATTAAAATATATAAATGATTCAAGGAAAATTTTTGGGGAACATGGATCCAACTGGAAAGGGATTAAAATATAGGACAATAAAATGTTGAAATTTATTCATCTAATAATAATTTGATATGTGATGTTGGCATTCCTACACTTTAACCTTAATCATGGAAACCAAATATTTCACCTTTTACTATGAAATATGACCAATAATTGAATAGAACATAATAAATTTTATTAATTATTATTATTAAAACTATTGATTCTATTTTAAAATTTTTAATTTATATAATTTTATGAATTTATTTTTAATTTAGTAGGAAAATATCCTTGAAAAACTAATTTGGAAAATGAATTTTTAATCACAAAACAAAATATAATTACATTAAATGACTAGAAAAAATTATCAAATGAAAGTTTAAAGACTATATTGAATATATAATCTATATAATTTATCAATAATATTAATACACAAATTAAATATTATTTATTACAATAAAAACAATTTGCACATATTATTTTTTAAGAAATTTTTTTGAAGACCAAAAACTATCTTATATGAAAATATTGACTAATTATTATTTAAATGTAATTAAATAAATTGTTTCTAATTAAATTAATAATAAGTTAGATTAAGAACATACTTAATTTTTTTGAGTTATTTACATGATAATATGTATGTTTTTAGATATAATTATTTATCACTACTACTTAAAAAATAAAACTATTTTGAAAAATAAATAAAAGTAAACCAATGATAATATTGATAAGATGATTTTAAAATTTATTTTAATTTACAAAAATCATATTTCCAAAAAAATTTAATGAATTATAAATTTCAACTGAATCTTTTTGATAGAAATAATTTTCTAGGAACAAATATTTTTGAAGTATAAAATTACGTTACTAATAACTGAGAACATATTTATTATACATTAACTGGAAAATATGATTTAATTTTATATTTTATATATATTTTTATTAAATATTTTATTATGATTTATGCCTTCTAATTTAATTTATTTGTTAAAATAGTTTTGTATATGATGGTTCATATAGATACGAGGTTACATATAAAGAACAATAAAAAATTATTTGTGTTTCATTTCAAAATAACTACATATAAATTTATAGTGTGTTGTATTATGATCGATTATATGTATATTTTTGTGCTTCATGAATTAAAAACGCATCATAGTCTTCAATAATCAGGATCCAAGATTGAAACTACTTAAAATATTAAATAAAAAATTCATATATGGATGAAATAGATAAATTATTTTCTCAAGTTCTCTATCATGATATTAATGAAAATCCTAAAATCTAGGAAAAGTATTTTAAATTAAATATTTTACAATTAACCTTTTTTCGAATTAATGGTCTTATATGTCCCTTAATGATTAATTTTTTTTGTCCTAAAAATTCTCATGCCATATCATATATCGCTATATATTATTGATTTTCTAATATTATTTCTCCTCCCTAATCATTTTTTTATTTATCTAAAATTTTTAACATGTCTACAAGCCCAATTATGTGTTATTTTGGTAGCATTAACCATTCCCAATTTTTGTTTCCGAAAGAGGTTTTTTTGTTCCTTAGAATAATGTATATTTTCAATAAAACTATATTCAAATTTTAAACCCTTGATTATTGAGTAAAGAAAATCTAACATGTAAATTATTCACTACGGTGGGGCGGATTTAACCACTAAAAAATTTGTTTTAAAATAATTATAATCCTAATACCTTTCATAACACACAAGAACATGCTTCAAAATAAATGGGATATACTAAAAATATGTCCATTATAACTTGATATTTAAATAGAATATTTGAATAAGAATAATAAAATTATAAATAACATGTATAAATGTTTTATATAACATAAAATTATTTTTTAATTAATAATAAATTAATACACATTTTTTTGAAAAGTAATATTATTCCAATAAATATTTTTTCAGAAAACATAGGTTTTAATTGCATTTTTTGATCTTCATATTAAATTTATAATAGTTATAGAATCATTTTTATATGAATTTAAAAATACAAGTCTTAGTACCAAAATTATACTGTGGTGAATGTTTTATATTTTGTAAAAAAATATTTTTTAGTGAATAGTGAGAAATAAAATTCATACGAAAACTGCCACTTTTATTACATTATAATTATATAGTAATAACATAACATATCTTAAAATTTTATTAGAGAAAAAAATATATTTTATTATTTAATATGAATAATATAAAAAATTAAATGTTAACTTCTAAGTATATTTTGAAAATCAAAAAAATGTGTGTAATGTTTTCTCCATATATTTTTTTCATTCATCTATATTAAAAAAATATTTACAATGTTATACTAAATTTTGTAATATTTTAAAATGAAAATAAATTACATCAAATTTATATTAATTAAATTAACATTGTGACAGACTGGGCCCCGCCCACCAGTTGCCCCGCAGACACGTGGTCCCCACCCTTGTGCCCACTCACAAGCCCAAACGGGTCATCTGAATAATGATAGTGTCCACAGGCCAACACAAGTCATTTTCAATGTTCGTTGTCCATACTCGCACACTCCCTGGGAAACATCCCAGAAGTTCACCCATTCTGATCACTACTCAATGCCCAGAATACTTAACTATGAAGTTCTAACCGGGTAGGCTCCCGAAAAAGAAGGTGCACCTTGTTGACATGAGTCATATCATTTAGTCATTTAACCCAATATCAATTGGGGTTTTACAATCACCCCCCCCCCTCTTTAGAAAAAAACTTCCTCGTTGTGGGCCCTACATCTCAACCCAGGCAGTCCGCTGCACTTAAGGTCAGGTGCCACCTCTGATACCAAATGTGACAACTGGGCCCTGCCCACCAGTTTCCCTACAGACACGTGGTCCCCACCCTGGTGCCCACTCACATGCCAGAACGGTTCATCTGACTAATGATAGTCCCCACAAGCCAACACATGTCATTTCCAGTGTGTTTTTTCCTCACTCGCACACCTATTGGGAAACATTCCAGAAGGTCACCAATACTGTTCACTACTTCAGGCCAAGCATGCTTAACTTTGGAGTTCTAACCAGGTAGTCTCTCGAAAAAGAAGGTTCACATTGTTGACATGATTCATATCATTTAGTCATTTAACCCTTTATTATTTGGGGTGTTACAAACACTAATAGATTAAACATAGTATTTTATTTTTATAAAAACATTTTTACTCATAAACCAATCATGTTTTTAAATTAGTTTTTGTTCCATATTGACAAAATAAATTATATATAATCTCTAAAACTTATGGGGGATTAATTTTTTAAAATAAATTATAAATATGGAATTAAGAAAGTTAATAATATGAAATATGTTATGTTTATTTTTTAGTAATACTAAATAGTAACCATAGAATATATTATTCACAAAAATTAAGGGTAAAAGGGGTCAAATGGATAATAGGGATAATTCTTAATGATAATGAGAAAACTGGTATAAACCAAATATATTGGTTTTATTTATACATTAAATATATAATCTTTTAATATAATTCAATTTTGGGAACATTCACTAGAATTCACCTTCATATTATCAAAATCATAATGTTTATTATATGTGTGTCCTTTACCTCACTAGAAAGGGGACCCAATTATCCAATATTATTCACAACAAATAAGTAACTTATATCTACCAATAGATACCTAAATACCCCACTAACCTTCATCCCCATTACCATTAAGATATAGACATTTAAATGGAGAAACCTATAAGGATTATGGTGTTAGGAAAATAAGGTTATGAGAAGAAGAGTTATCAATTTTAAAATAGTGTTTTCCATTTATTTACACTTATACCTATTAGGAATATTATATATCCTCAATATTATACTAAATAAATAATATTACATATAATAAAATGATATTTTTATTTTGTAACAACCATTATTCCACTTCTTTCCATTCAATGGAAAATGAGAACATCACTTATGTGTATATACGACCTATCGTGGCCACAAAACAGTGTAAGTCGGTCTTTAACACCACAATACATGGATGATTATAAAAATAGAATTAACTAATATATATGACTTTTCTTAAATAATTTTGATTATTTAAATAAAATATTTCATTTATGTTCATTCCATTTCACCATATAAAAATTGATAACATCACTCATGTGTATCTGTGGAATACCACCACCATAAAGCAATGTGATTAATTTTTCATATAATCCACCAAATAATGTTAATAAATATATTCTAAATGAATATATATGATATTTATATCATATATAAATTTTTTGTTGATGGAACCCTTATAGGATTCATGTACTGAAAGTAATAAACCATACTCTTTAATAAAAACAAAACACATAACATTCAGAAATGATAATATTAATAAATATTTACTAAAAACATGGTTTTGAAATGTTATTATTGGATAAAATATGATAATATAAATATGTTATTGGTTATTCTATAGAGATATAACAAATTAAAAGTTATTACATTTGATGATAAAATCACATATGAAGTATGTCACAACAGTTCAAAAAGATTATTTCAAAATATCATCCTTATTTGGGATTGTTTATGTTTATATTAATATTATATTAATTATATTAAATTTCTATTTATGAATATATATATATATATATTATTTTTATATTTTTATCTATGGAAATTAATAATACTTTGTTAACATTTCATCTCTATGAGTACTAAAAAGGCTTAGAACTTTTTTGATGGAAAACTAAGTTTTTCAATTTGGCCAGGAATATTTTTATTCAATGCATATATTAGCTTTGAAATTATTTTAGAAATGATTTTGAAATTATCCAATGACTAATTAATTAAATCTTAAACTATATTTTAATTTTTATCAGACTATTTAACGGGCATACCTTTTTTGTTTTCTAAAAGAGGCACTTTTTACAAAAGATGTGAACTAAGTACTATTTTAACATTTACCACATTAATGAATATTCAGACAATAATGAGTTTTATTTACATAAAAGAATAAATTAAATATTAATTTATTTTTGTAAATTAATTTTTCCCACTATTTTTATTGATATTATTTTCATTTAAATAAGTAATTTCAATACAAACAAGGTTTTCTCATCAGGAACTGTTCTGGTGATCAATTAAATGTATTTTCATCTATGTCAATACCTTTTTTTAAGTATTATAAATTAATTTTTATCTAATATAATGATACCATACAACATATTTTGTTGGATGGAGTAATTTTTCTATTGGGGAAATATTGATATTATGTATTACCATTCATACAAAATTTATTGATATTGATTATTAAGGTTTGTTTATTATGATGTATTAATTATTCATATGAGGAATTCATTGGAATATTTATGTAATGGGTGTGGCTCATAATTATGTAGCTACTTAATGAATCCATTGGTCACATGAGGCCAAACATGTCGGTTATTTTTCATATTAATTACCCATTTATGTATTTTCAGGACCCGTCCCCCGGGGTCCGTGCCATGACTACCCCAAGCTCGACTTCCATAGGGCGTGGGTTGGAAAGTATCGCGTGAAAGGAATATAACTAAAATGGGAAGGTATTTAATTTAAATTTTTCCAAACACAACAATATGGAACCACGAGGTAAAAATGAAATAGAAATGGATTGTACTAAAAGTAAATGCGGTGGAATACAAGACCAACTAAAAAGTACAAATACAACTGAAAAAAAATCCTGGAATTGTCCACCATGGATCCTACCTTAAGGGTAGGTACATATCGTCTCCACTACTCTCCTTGCCAACCAATCTCCTCTGTGTACCACCTTGTCTTATCTTCCTCAAGCCACAACCAAGCTGCTCGTTGTCTGCAAAGACAAAACAAGGTACATGAAAAGCATGTATAGGGGTGAGTATAATAATACCCAGTAGGTACCCCGAGACTACATAAGGACTCCTAAATTTAAACAAAGGAAAAAACCAAAAATCATGATCTCAATTAAAAAATTAGACATAGCTCAAACAAGGTGTATGTTAAGCACATAAGTACATCTGATTAGTCAAGAAGCTAGATAATCTTATTCTGTCAAAGGTAGTGTTTCTGAACATATAGTGTATGGCCATCATATTATAGTTAGGTACTAACCCACATAAGACCCACAAAAAATCCAACCATCCCGGAGTCGATAGGTACTAACCTCCGCAAAACCTACGTAGGATCTGACCCACACATGATCAGTATTTGCTGACCTACACCAGATTGCTGATCTCTGTCCCACACAGGATTTGACACACAAATTATTGGCATGTCACTAATCCTCGGTGGGTCTCTCTAATGCCGGCCATCGTTGGGTCTCATACTGCTGAACCACACATGATATCTTGGTGCTGACCCACACATGATCGATCGGTACTATCCATTGTATGATCAATCTTCAACCTCAGCCTCACATCCATCCAATGGATTCCCGCTTATAGCATGCATGATAGTGGGATTACTTCTCCTCAATTCATCGGTAATATTTCAACCAGAACAAATTCCAATGAATAAGTTTCCCGATGATCTATGGTGTCATAAGGGTTTCAACGCAATAGACGACACGTCAACCAGACTCCCGGTCAAAAAGTTGTAGGCATTTTAGTGTTGAGGTCCCTTTTGGTTTTTGGGTTAATCCAACCTGGCCATACTCCAACTTTCTCCCAAACATTAAAGAGAATCTCAGATGGACCATCTTGATCCAAGTATATTATCCCCACATAGGGTTCGTCAAACGGATTCCTGGTTCGCAAGATACATTCACTTATGCGTAACTGTCCTCTCAAGGGTTCTGGGTCTGGTTTGACCCTGTCGGGCCAACCCATTCTAGGCCAACCCGACCAGGTTCAGGTCAACCCGACCAGCCTCGGGTCCAACCCGGTCTAACCCGAACCAGCCTGGTCGGCCCGACCCGCCCTGGATGAGATGTTCCGTGGTGGGCTCAGCCTGCCGGGTGGTGTGACCAACGTGGCGTCACACGGTCCGCTACTCCCGAACGGATCAATGGAGCTGTTCGGCTCCATTAATTGGAAGCACCAACTGGACCTACCTTGTCACCCTCGAGACCCATAGGGAGCGAGTCCCCTACATCACTGTGGCATCATACCGCGACTTCTTTTAGTACGACACGCCTCCTCCACCTCTACGTCCGGCCACTTTCGGCCGCCTGTCTGACGCCCACGGCACCAACCAGCGCCGCTCTTCCACCACAGATGGAGGTTTCCATCTGTAACCCTTGTCCACTAGCGCCGATCACCGGCGTCAACATTCCAGTTCTAGTTGGTGGCGTTGTCATGCCGGAGCTGCACCAAAGCTTCTTCCACAGGGATCTACGGACACTATGGACCCCTTTTTCACTTCTTCTCACCTCTACGTGCTCCCTGGTATGCCGACATCACTGCGAGGCTGCAAGATGCTTGATTTTTATGAGTTGACAATTTTTTCAATAACGAATGCAACAATAATGTAGCGGTGGAGGGTCAGTGCCTTGTTCGTTTAGCCCACACCATCTATGTTAATATGATAGAAAGAAGAAGGAAAAACAATTCATGATAGATAACTATAATAAAATAAACCCCTTTCCTCATGATTTGTTGGAGGTATCGCGGTCGTTGGTGGGATGAGAGTCCTCATTAGAGTGAGGTCATCGACATTTGTTAGTCCCAGATCGTCACCATCATTGCTTCCATCCATCTTTGGGGAGTGTTGTCACATGACATTGTCTGAGGTTCCTTGCGTGAGGAAGCCATGTCCAAACACCACCCCAAGCACCATTTAAATAGTAGGGGATACCACCAATATTTCATGTCATTAATGATGTTTATTTATGAACTGAAATTAATGTGGGAACATTGTGGTTATTATGTTGGAGGGTAAAGAAATTAACTATCTTGACAACCGATCGGTACCCAAACATCCACCTATCTTCCAGATAAAAAGAAATTTAATAACATAATAATTTATTTTATTATTTTTATGTAAATTTTAAAATTTGACTTTTTCTCCCAACCTACTACGGTTGAAGTCAATCATTCCTTAAGTGAACCCTAACGATGTAGATTCAACGGTGTTCTTAGAATTCAATTCATAGAACTAGTTCAAAATATAGAAAAAGCTGTTTTCACATCTACTGAACATACCTTTTAAAAAGAATTCATAATTTCATTCTGGCCGCACTGGGCCTCGAAATCTTGCACCGTCAATTTTTTCACAGTCGCAATAATTCCAAATAATTTATAAAAAAATTACTTGAATTTTTCGGTTCATTGCATTCTCTCATTATTTGGGATATTCATCCCCAAAACCCAAAAGAAAACTAGGGAAACAAATGGGGGTATTGAACATGTATCCAAGACTCTCGCTCCCATGTGCACTCTAAGAGGTTCTCATGTTTCCAACGAACTCCAACCATAGGAATCGACCACCCATAAAGGACCCACTCTTATTGATCCTCTATCTCCACTATAAACTCTGCAAACGTCACCACATCATTGATGATCAGCTCACCCCAATCGATAATGTGTGATGGATCATGCCTATTTCTCCTTAACTAAGAAACGTGGAAAACATTATGCACTGGTGCATCTGTGGGGGGAAGATCTAGATAGAGAACCACCTAAAATACTATGATGAGGATCACTAGTGGTTCGACGAACCTCCGTGATAGCTTTCCAAACCTACCAAAACTCAGAAATCCTTGTCAGGGAGAGACTCATAGAAAGAACATGTCCACCTCCTCAAATTCCGAGGGTCTCCATCTCCTATCTTCATAAGACTTAGGCTGGCTCTATGAAGTCTTCATTCGCACCTGGATTATTCTCCCTTTCTCTGTGGTAGTTGGTACCAACTCTAGACCCATAAGTGCTAACTCCCATTGGTCTGTCCAGAAAATAGGTGATCTACATGGTCGCCCATACAAAGCCTCAAAATGTCCCATGCTGATAGTGGATTTTTAACTATTTTTGTAAGCAAACTCCACTAGGTGTAGGTGGTCCTACGAAATTCGACCAAAATTTAATACATAAGCACGAAGCATGTCTTCGAGTGTCTTTGTGGTCCTCTCCGTCTAACCATCTATCTGAGGGTGAAAGGTAATGCTCAAGCATAGCTGAGTTTTGAATTCATCCTAAAATCCCTTCCACAAGAGGGATTTAAAACGTGCATCACGATCTGAGAAGATCTTCGATGGTACTATGTGATGTTTCACAATATCCTTCACGTAGAGGTGTACCAATCTCTCTACTGATCCCTACTTTTGGATTGGTAGGAAGTGGTCCGACTTGGTCGATCAATGATCACCCAGAATGAATCATAGCCCTGGGACGTATGTGGTAGCCCCATCATGATGTCCATGGATGTACCATCCCAATTCCAGATTATAACCACATGTGGCTGAGAAAATCCTACTGGTACCTCATTCTCGACCATCACATGCAGACAAGTGAGGCATTAAGATACAAACTATGCCACTACTTTATTCATCCCTAGCCAACAGTACCGCCACCAAAGGTTTTGATACATAATCACTACTCCAGGATGTACCGCTAAATGGAATTTATGTAACTCCCTCAACACCTCCTCTCGTAGAGTCATTGGTACCATAGTTCATCTTCTGATGAAGACAACATGCTCCCCACCTTTTGAAAATCAATCAATAGCATGTCCTGTGGATATCTGAGCATGTCAGGCCCCACTGTCAACGTCCCCAAGCTATTCCTTCCAAACTCAATGATGATGAGGTGGAGTGATAGTCATATACTGAAGGAATGCTGCTCCATCTCTATTAGTGAAGGATAACTATGACACAACTAGTTGTTCTGTCACCTCACTCAGAAGCTGTAGACTAGACCTCGAACTGATTGCATCTGCTACTATGTTCCCCTTCCCCAGAGTATATAAAATCATAATGTCATTGTCCTAGAGAAACTCTAAACATTTTCACAAACTTAGGTTCAGGTGATTCTTTGAGAATATATACCTGAGACTCTTGTGATCCGAGTAAACATTAAACAATTCACCAGTCAAGCAGTGATGCCTCATCTTCAGCGGAAAGACCACTGCTTCTTACTCAAGGTCATGGGTATCATAGTTTTTCACATGCTGTCAAAACTATCCTGAGCCATAGGTGATCACCACCTTCTCCTGAATCAATACACAAACTTGTCTGGTCCCTGATGTGTCGTAGTAGACTATGTACCCAACGCCCTCTTCTAGTAGCCTCTAGATGGGGGCACTCGTAAATATCTACTTCAACATTTGAAAACACTGATGAAAATTCCACATCCACAAGAAAGGATTCCCCTTCTTAGTCAAATCTGACAATGTTTCCCTTACCTTGGAGAATTCAAGTAAAAATTTCGGATAGTACACAGTCAATCCTAGAAAACTCTACACCTCAATCACACTCCTGGGAGGATCCATAGAAATCACTACCTCTATCTTATCTGGATCTCTTGAAACACCATCCATCGAGATAATGTGACCCTGGAAATCTACTTACCTAATCCATAATAGGAACTTCGAGAGATTTTCATAAAGATAGTTCTCACAGAGTGTATCCAAGACTATTTGTAGGTGTGTGGCATGCATCTCCTCCAACGACGCCAAGCATATCAACATGTCATTGATGAAGACCACCACAAAGTGATCGATATATGACTAAATGATATTGTTCATGAGCACCATGAACACTGCCAAAGCGTTGGTCATGCTGAAAGGCATCACAAAGAACTCATAATGGCCATACCGACATCTGAAGGCTTCTTTCGGTACGTCCTCATCAAGTACTCCTAGAAACTTATTTCCTGATCTGAGGTCTATCTTCAAAAACCACCGGGCTCACTTTAGCTGGTCGAAGAGATCATCTATCCATGGGAGTGGATACTTATTGTTCTGGTGCACCTAGTTTAGTTTCCGATATTCTTCACAAAGCCTCAAGATTCCATCCACCTTCTCGGTGAACAATATCGGGGATGACCATGGGGAAAAATGGGCCTTACGTACCACTTTTCGTGCATGTACTCCAGAAATACCCACAACTCCAGAAGTTCCACGGGAGCCATCTAAAATACTGGGGTAGATATCAGTGTCCTCTCATGGTATAGGCTTATGTGAATGTCTACCTCCTTGAGAAGAGGTAGTCATGAAACATCATCAGGTAAGACATTGACATACCTGTCAACCACTACAGGATAATTCGGACTCCTCACATCAGCTGCTCTGAGGGTGAGGCTAGACAACTGGTGAGTGATCGACTGCACCCTCCTCCAAGAAAATCCATCAAGTGCTGCAAAGGTTTCCTTTGCACCGGTGAAGGTAAAACTGATCCCATCATCACATTAAAACCACACTATGAGCCTAAAATAGTCAATCTGATCTTGGACTATTGATAGATATTCCATTACCAATATTACATCTTAAGGCTTCGACGATGCTACTAGGAGATCTCAAATAAAGATCTCACCTACTAGAGTGATATAACACTACTTGGACCAGTGTGTAATCATTTAATGATCTCCCATATGAGTCTCTAATCATAAGGATCGAGCCAACGGGTCTATTAGAATCTCCGAGATCTTAATGGGTTTCGTGTAAATGAAAGAGTGACTGTCACTTGTGTCAGTATGTAATGATGTTATGGTGGAATGGACATATATTGTTCCTCTAATAATCTCTGGAGTGTCGTGGTCATTTTCCTCAGCTGCTTGATGACGGGCTTTCCCCTGTCAACATACACTCTATTGTCGGGGTTGACCATCTGGTGGGGGTGGAAGTAGAAGCTCAAATCGCAACCCATCACCTACTGTATGACCTACTCCTCTGCCTCATCCACCAGCATGTGGAACTCCTCATATAAATCCCTTCCTCTGCCTCAGTGTTTCTCTAACTATTTTTTGATCTCTGGTATGGTGGTTGGGGTAGTCGCAAGCCATGTGGCCCTGCCCGCTGCATGTGAAGCACAATCTGCCTCCCAGTTGACCTTCTCTACCTCACGAGCTTCGCACCTCCAACCCTGCGTCCTGGGGTCGTCCATCAGTGGGTATGGGCCACATAGAAATATGTTTCATCTTTCTACTGCCTCTTTCAGAGGACATGACTACTTGTTGTTTAATGGTGGCTCTCACTGTGAGTGCCTTCTCAACTGTGAATCTTTACACCAACAATGCTCTCTCAAGCACTCTATCATGCATCAGGAAATTCAATGTTGTCACCGAGGATTTGATCTCCCACCAGAGACTGTGATCAATGGTTCGGGCCCTGATGAATAAGTCATGTACCATGTCTGTAGAGTAGCATGAGAGGTTAGTGAGTCTCGCCGAGTACTGGGCTACTATCAGGCTGCCCTGCTGTAAGTGCAGGGTCTCCTAAATATGCATAGAGCATAGTGCCATTGTAAAGAACACCACCCTAAAGGGGATCTCAATTTCCATCTAGGTGAGGGTCACCTCGTCTTGTTTTTGGAGCATCAATATCAACCATATACCTATTATTCCTAGTAAAAGGATAGTAGCTAGGATAAAAATAGGCTCAACCTGTGTCTCAAATAAGTGAAAAACTCCTACGGCACCCTCCAGCAAGTCCTCACCTACCTGGGGATCTGTTTCGCCATGAAAACTCTGAGGAATATGTCTTTGGAACTAATGTAACACACTCAGTTGGTGTGATCAATCGGCTGGTGGGGATGGTGTCATATTATTTCCAATGGGTGGTTGTGCTGCTGTTGCACCACCCATAGGTGATACCATAGTTAGAGGGACCATCACTGATGCCTCGTCGCTCAGTGGGCCGTCATCATGTACTCTCTTGGAAATCCTCGAAGACTATCTACATGGAGACATCATGAAATGAAATTGGTGTCCCACAATCAATAATTTATAATTGGTGAGTTGACTCAATTGAGATCAAAGTAAAAATATTTCTAAAACACATTTAATCAGTGTTTTCATTCACCGATTCAGAAATCAAAATTGAGGGTCTTGGTGTGTTGGTACGTCGGCCGCTGTACCAACAAAGGACTCCCTGAACCAAAAACCAAACTCAAAGAAATTAACACTATTGATCTATTATTATAATCAGAGACCTAGTTACTCGGTTGAACTGACGACCTAGGACTCAAATTTGTCAAGACTCATCCTATAAGGCCCATGTTGTGACTGCCCCAAGCCCACCTTCTATAGAAAAGTGGTTGGCAACTATCACCCAAAAGGCGTATAGATAAAAAAACGAATTGTCTTTAAAAATGTACAAAAAAACAATCCAAGAGCACTACAAGATGAAACCATGAAGTAAAACTAAAGTATTAATGGTGTGTACTGAAAGTAAAGGGGCCAGAATACAAGCCCAACTGAAAGGTACAACTACAACTGAAAAATCGAAAATATACCATGGAATCATCCATAGAGGATCCTACTCGAACGGTAGGTAAAAAACGTCTCCACTACTGTCCACGTCAGCCAATCTATTCTGTGTACCGCCTGGTCCTAACTCCCTCAAGTCTCAGCCAAGATTCTCGTCGTCTGCACAAGACACAACATGGTGCAGGCGAAGACCATGCATGGTTTTGTATAACTATATCCAGTAGGGACCCATATACCCATATGTTCTCTCATTATGACGTAATAGAAAAACCAAAAAGCCACATCTCAATCAAAGAAATAGACACACCTAAAAACAGGTATAAGTAAAGCACATAAGTACAAATGATTAGCTAGGAAGATAGATAATCTTATTCTATAAAGTGGCACTACTGCTAACTATAAGGAGTCTGACTCACTTAGGATCAGAAGGTACTAACCCCCACAAGACCCACACAGGATCTGACTAACCCTGAGATGATATGTACTAACCGTCAAAATACCAAGACAGAATCTGACCCACAGAGGATCGGTATGTTCTGACACACATAAGATCACTAAGCGCTAACCCACACAAGATCTAACCCCAGAAAAATTAGTATTTCTATGATCCACGATGGGCCGCTCTATGGTTGGTCTTCATTTTGACACGTACTATTGATCCACATAGGATCTTTAAGTGCAGACCCACCTAGGATCACACGGTACAAACCATCATATGATTTGTCTCCATCCTCTGCCTCACTGCTAGAAAAAGTATTCCCACTAGTAGCACACTTGATTCTAGGAGAACCGCTTCTCAAGACATCCGTCATATTTCATCCAGCATGAAGACCCACAATGAAGTAGCAGAATGATCTGTCTGTCATAAGGGTTTCAAAGTAATAGGTGGCGCATCAACAAGACACCCAGTCTGTATGTTGTAGTCATTTTAGTGCTGATGTCCAAGTTGGTTACATTTTTTATCCCACTTGTCCACACTCCCACATTCTCCAAAACCTTCTTGTATTATTATAAAAGGACCATCTTGCTCTGGTTTTGTTTTCAATAACGTCAAATTAGTTGTATAGTTTTAACTAGAATTCCTACAGTATAGCTACAACCCTAGTCCATCTCTCGACGGAGCCATAGATCATTTATTCCAATTTTTGGTTCTAATTATGAAAGTAAAAAAGTGAAAAGGGGTTTTATAATACATGTTTTTTTGATAAAATATTACAATATAAAATGAAAGTGATAAAACAATGTATATGTAAACAAGATTAATTAAACGTTATCAATCAGGGGTACTATCATGATGTTCATCCTTCATTGATTCATGAGATAGTGTTATGATCCTTTAATCACTAGATTGTAAAACCATGAACCCTAATTTTATTGATTTTATAGTAGGATAACTCATTGGTTTTAGTCGAAAACACCCAATGATTTACCATAATTGAATGATTGAAGAAAAACGGATGAATGATGTGTAAAACATCACATGAAAGGGTACCCCAAAACATGATCATTTGAGTATGAGTATAACATACTAGTATATATCTCAATTAAATAAAAATAGAGGATGTGGAAAAAGAACATACAAACATGTAATTAAAAAGACTATTGAAATATTATAATATTATGCTTGGGATTTACAAAATGTTCATCCCCAGGTGAGCAATAGGGTTTTAGAAACCCATGAGAGGGGATGAACCAGAATATGTTGAAGTATAAATTCCCCTAGCCTCCAAAAAATCAAATATTAGTGGGAGGACCTCTATGGGACTCATAAATGATAGCACCTTGCCTCTGGTTCGAACTCCCAAATGGGGTGCCCAAGGTACTAATTCATAGGCAATGCGGGATGTGGTTTTGGAGACACTGATTTATCTATTCTTCTTGGTACATGGTTTTGGCCAGTCAGAAAGTCTTAAATCACATTGGAAAAAACTACAGAGTTGTTGGCTACAACTTTTCTACCTCCAAGTCAAATTTGGCATCCCGATATGGAATATAATAAGAGATATTTACAAAAAACAAATGCAATGTTTTGACCCCGTGCATATCCACTTTATGAAACATATCATTTTGTATGGGACAATTAATGAATGAATTGGGAAACAATTTCTTAAGATGAGATGGAGATCATTAAATGTTAGACCATTCCACAATGTTTTAGCCCATTTGAAACCACGGTTTAGTATCAACATGGGTTTTTGTCAATTGGTGTGCTTGAATCATGTGCAGATTTGTCAAATTTTCTTGGACAACAACATAGGTCCTCCAAATCACCTCCACCTACAATATAATTATAAAAAAAGTAACATTTAATTTTTTAAAAGTGTTATTTAGAAAATAATTGAATCAAAACATGGTGTGAAATTTTATATTATACTTGAAATTTTCAATAGAAAATTAGTTTATTACATTGGAATAAGGGTGAAAAAAACAGTGAATCATGGTTTGATCACGATTCAAGGATTCCAGTGCTATAGAGGATTTGTAAAATGGATGTTCAGTTCACATGATATAGTAAATTTAGCATAACTGGGCCTGAGAGGGTTTTGGGTTCGGTCCGACCCAGCCAGGCCCACCCTGGCTGAACAGGACCGCAGAGGGTGAGACCCCCGCAGGGTCGTGCATTTTGCTTCTCTCGAACGGCTCAATGGAGCCACCATGTGGCAACGACCTGTCACTGATAGTACCTGTAGGGAGCATATCTCCTACATCGTCACAGCTTCAAGCTGCAACTTTCTTCAGCGCAGCGCGCGATGGTGCACTGCCTCCCCCATAGCGATCAGTCGTTGTCAGCCACCTGTTCGACCGCCATGGCACTTACCAGCACCACCAAGCTGGTGTCACGCCAGTGTTTCTTCCATGGGGCTCCGCCGATGCTCCAGAACTCTATTTCACTTTTATTCATTTCTATGGGCACCCTAGGATTCTGACATCGCTGCAAGTATCTCGGATTACAGATTCTTACGAGTTGAAGAATTGTCCCCCAAAGAGCGCAAAAAGAATGAAGCAGTAGAGGGTCTGGGTCGTGTTATCGTTCCCCTCACCCTCCACGTTTACATGATAATAGGTGAATGGAAATACAATTCATCACAGATTACTATAATAAAATAAACCCCATACCTCGTGATTCATTGGAGGTATCACAGTTGTTGGCGGGAGGAGAGTCCTCATCGAAGTAAGGTCATCGATGTTTGTTGGTCTCAGATCGTCGCTTCCCAAGCTTACATTCCTTATCGGTGGAAGTTGTCACAGTTCATTCCCATAGGTTCCTCTCTTGATGAAGTCATGTAAAAACCCCACCCCGAGCTCCATTTAAATCGAAGGGGAAACCCCCTGGTTTCATGTCATTAATGAGGTTCATTTTTGTACATTAATTAATGATTCAAAGTTTAGGTAACATGGATGGTGGGTTAAGCCATTAATTGTCTTGAAAAAACATCTATCCCCTAACTACCACTCATCCTCTGGAGAAAAATAAATAAAATAACTTGTTATGTTATTTTATTATTTTTCTATAAATTCCAAAATTTAACCTTTTCTTCGGACCTACTATAGTCGAAGTGAAGCTTCTCTTAATCAAATCCCAGCGCTGCAGATTAAACTGTGTTCTCAGATTTCAATTCATAGCACTGGTTCAAAAGATAGAAAACATAACCCTCTCATTTACAGAATGTACCATTAAAAAAAGTTCAAACATTCATTCTGGTCACACTGGGCCACATAATCACACGTAGTCAATTTTCACAGACTCAAAATAATTCCAAATAATTAAAACAATTACATGGAATTTTAGGGTCATTACATGTATGATGTTTTTTGATAAGGAATCAATGATATGAATATGATTTCCATAATTATATATTCAATTATAATAAATATTTTACTAATATCTATGATATACACGAATATGTTTAAAAATCATGTTATTATAATTATGGAATTATTTAACCATGATTTATTTATTTTATATTATACATTCTATATATATTCTATCATATCATTCACTATACACATTCCATTATAGAACATATGATCAGCCTATTTTTTGGATATCATTCTCATGTATTCAAGTATGTTTACTATAATTGGTATGAAAGGATATTCTCTAGAGATCAATAAATATGTTAATGTAAATTTAATATATTATCTTCGGATTTGAAATATAATATGAAATTCTATAATTTATTTATTTTTCCATGACTACTAAACTTTTTGATATATAGGGATGTTCTCACTTGTATCTTGTTCCAATGTAACAAACCATCAACATTTTCTTACCAGGTTCAATGTTATTAATGTGTTGTTGTTGTTTTTTTTACATTTTATTCTTTATTGATGATATAGAATATACTTGATATATACTTGAGTCCTAATCAATTTCAATTTTTTTATAAATGGTTTATGAATATGAATTTAAAGAATTACTTTAAAATTAAAGAAGAATTTTTTTATATGTTTGTGATTCGGATAATAGATTTGTAGATGAGGAAAGTAGAATTAGTTTATTTTATATGAAATAAAAACCCCTCATTTTGATTTTAAAAAGGTTTTTACAAATTGTTGATCCAAATATAATTATATAATAAAAATAATCATTTTCCATATGTGTGAAGAACTATATTTTCTTCATTGTGATCCTTTCCTTATAGAAAACATATTCTCCATATATAGTTAAAACTACAATTTTCAAATGTTTTATAATATTAACCTATTTACTCATTATGTAGGTATTATTGGACTTGTTTTACTCATCTACAAAATATATTGGTATATGTGTGCATGTATATATTACATTTTTATACAGTTTAGAGAGTATTTTTTCCAATCTGTATATTCTTTTTGTTATATTTATGGATGTGTTTGGATTTGGTGAGTGACTATGGGTTACATTAATATGTTTGTGTAGTGGCTCAATTTGTTTTTGATTATTTTGTTTTGTTAATGTATCAACCATTTTTATTAGTAGGTTATCTATTTTTTTGTGTTTGAATCTTATTTAATTTTACTCTAATGTTACATTTGGTTGTTTAATTTATTGATTTTTTATCTGTGGGTAAATTTATTTATGTATTTTTCATTTTATTTATTCTTTTATATAAAAATATTAATTTTATTATTCATTGTGTATACTAAACACTTTTATCTGGGAGGTGATATTTTTATTATAATTTTTTTAGTTTGAGTTTCTTGAGATATTATTTTTATTGCTATAGATCAATGAATTATTGGAGCCTTAGGATATCAGGAAACTCATGGGTGATTTAGTGAAAATTTTACATGTCTAGATATTTTTTTACCCATACACATAGTTATCTCAATTTAAAAAGAAATCCTATGGTTTTACAATATGACATGGGTTGGAATAGGGGTGTATTTAATAGATTACGCACAAACATATAGAAACCTTGAAAAATATTAAATTAAATTACATTGGTGATTTTCACTACAATCACATCGATTATAAAACTGTGTGTTTAGGCTCTGTGGGGTGTGTATCCTAGGATGGTTAAGGTGGAATAAATTGTGCAGTGTTTGGAAAATAATATTACCAAATGGTGAAAAATGAAATTTTTGTTAATAGTGGGAATTTTACAAAATCATATTGTGATATTTTAAGAAAATTCTCTCCGCCTTACTTCCCATGAATGTGGGTAGGAAATATCTCATTCAATGTTTTATTTGATCCACCGGGATTTTTCGATATTTTTATGGAGTTTCATCATTGTTTTAAGGTGAAATATCCTTTATTATTACTCTTATATTCAACCAATTGAGTTATTCCCTAAATTACTGTGAATTGGTTATTTTGTGAGATATGATTTATTTGAATCATTATGACAATTTAAATTACTATTGGGGTTTCATGTACAGTTCATAGAGGACTTTGTGGCATGAGGTATTCCAATTGAAACTCTAAACATTTTTTCTTGATGTATGTTGAATAGTAGATTTCATTATGGTATTGAATAATATGAGAAAAATTGATAATAAATTCATGTGTTTAGTTCATATATTTTTTGTTTCATATATTTGAGTGCATGTTAGGAATTGACCACCCCTTGTTTCTATTGAATGTTTTACCGTGAGATCACCTTGTGAGTTTTTCATCAGTTATGCCAATATTGGATTTTTTTTTAAAATATTTAGTGTATTAATTTCTTGTTTATGAGTATAATGGTTCTCCTAAGCATGAATTATATGCTTACAAAATTTAGATGTGTTATGGATTGCATATTGAGAACTGTTGAGTTTAATTTAATTGAGTTAATTTCTGGATTGTTTATTATCTTTCAGTGTCCCTACAAAATTATAATTTTCTATATACTACATTATTTTTTAGATCCCTAAATAGATTTGGATTTATTGACTTTATCTTAATAGTGAAAATATTTTATATATATTTTTATTTTTTATTATTGTCAACACCTTGTTTATACGACTTCAAGTGGTAATCTTTATATTATTCTTGGTGGAATAAAACTTTTCTAAAAAATTCAATGAGATTTCTATTTTATGAAATTATTTTTAAATTGGAATTTGATTAAATATAATTTCAATGGATAATATTTTATTAAAAGAGGGTTTTGAAATGGTAATAAAAAATGGAGATTGATTTTTAAATGTAATTTTCTATAGTATTTTTCCAATTTCTTAGCATGAAAAAGTTGATATGTGACGCTTGAAATGATACTTATAAAGGTAACCTGAATTACCTTTCAATATAAAGTATGAAAGTTATTGTTGAGATGGTTTTTTTTTCTATTTGAATTCATATGGGTTATGATTTTTCTTCTAAATAATGAGTTATTTTGTACATAAGTCTTTACCAGAATTACCCTATCTACTTCTTATTTCATGATGAAGAATTCAGTGAGTGTTAATATATCGTTGTTTCATTTTTATCAATATGGTACCCCAAATATATTTTTATATATATTATGCTATAAACACACAGTTTACATATTAGCTTTGATAACAACTACATATTATTGAGTATAACTATTCTATAATTACATGAGATAGAGAAAATATTTTACTACACCAATTTTAATGACCTGTTAGGTTTTAATATTTAAAGAATTATTAAAAAACATAATTTATTATAACCCATTAAATAGTCATTAATTTTTCTACTATAAAAGAAAATACATAATCAACAATAATTATTCAACA
The DNA here is from genome assembly GCA_963277665.1 of Viscum album. NCBI lineage: Eukaryota > Viridiplantae > Streptophyta > Magnoliopsida > Santalales > Viscaceae > Viscum > Viscum album. The sequence goes on from OY728163.1 coordinate 2,121,645,735, forward strand.
TCTCTTACAAATTATCTATACATACTATCCTATTTGATAAATCATGACTCAAAACATTATTTATATCATTGGGAAATGGAAGAAAAATAGCGTGTGAAATTAAATGTTGAGTAAGGGAAAATATATATACATGGAAATGATGGTATGAAATAAGAATATATATTATTGAATGAATAATTAATCACCTCAATGAAATAATTATTTAGAAATTAGAGAAAAAAGTATTCATAGATTGAAAAAATATATCACATCATTTACTATAACTAGTTCTTTAATATTGGAATTCATAATTCTAGACAACTAATCACAGGCCCTATGACAATTAATCATGATCTTATAGACCATGATCTCACCATTAATGTCTTCTGCCTTGTGAATACCCTGTTTTTATCTTGAATAGACCAAAACAACCATGATTGTTTTTCTTACATGACCTATCGAAACATCAAGGGGATATATAATGCTTAGAAACACCCATTAATAAATAAGTAAAATAAATTAATCATATGAGAAAATTAATAAATATTATAAAATATATTTTATAATTTTTATCCTTAGTAGAATATAGACATATATAATGCCAATATGTTTCCACATTCCTTTCAAAAAATGGATAATATTCTTTAATAGTGAGATTAATCTAGTCTTAATTACGTTATATGTGATCTTAAAATCATACAGTTTAATGTGTATATGGATAATTCCATAATTAAATTACATGATCACAACCCATCCATAGAATGAATGTGGATGGCTTTAAAAGAATATAAACCAAGATGTGAGAAATACGCATGAAAGGGTTTATGTGTAAGGAATATATGTCCCTTTAAAATAACAGTAGAATAATATATAATATGATCAAATGAAATAATTTACTAAACATATATGATATAAGATATATAGGATGAGAAAAACACAATTAATTGAAGTTGAGTTAAAAATAATAATTACTACAATAAAAACACATAATCAATAGATAATAGAGTAATAGACCAGGATTTTTGTAATCAATCCCATGAAATGAAAAAAATATGACACATAATTAAATTCATATAGGGTTCATGAAATAAAAATGTCTCATAGATTTAATGTTAGAGACAATTAACCCTTGAAACTTCTGTATCAATTTAATCAAAACTCCTTGACAGAAGAGTATTTTAATTAAAATTAAAATATCATAATTAAAATATACCACATGATATTAAATTTTATATATCAACTATATACACCACATAAAATAAATTAGATTAAAAAGACCAAACACGTCTCAAACAAAGGAATATGATAATAACACTCTTTAATATGTGGTACGCATTGAATCAATGTCCATTTGAATAATGAACATTATATGGATATTAAAATACAAATAAATAATTTAATATGGAAAAATTAATTCATTTGGATATAGTAAAACCATATTTATGATTTCATGATGCTGAAAAAGAAATATATCCCAATAAGTTAAATTTTAGACAAGAACCCCATAACTTTGTTCATGATAAGATTTATATATTATAACCTCATATATAATGAACATAAATATCTTATTAATTTTTCTCATAACATTAATATTAACAGAATTCAATTTTTTTAATTATTTTATGACAATATATTATATTTATTTTAACTCATTCTAGTTTATATTCATTATTAAGAGTTTTAATTTTCAGTTTCATATTTCATACAAACTCTAGGAATATGAGATAGATTGTCACTATGTGGTTTTGAATTCATTATCACCAGATCAGTCTCAATTGTAACAGATAAAAATGATGTAATGTTTAAGGGATATGTATTCATATAATGATATTTTGACATATAAAGATAAATAAAAATGCTAAAAGATTTATCTATACTCATTAAATCCACTTTTGGAAACCATAATGATGGGCGGTTATGATAATTGAAATTCATCCTTTGTGGAGGTGGTATTCCACACATACACACAAGACTGATCACATTTCTCAGTGGATAGACTAAAATATATTATATGAAAAATGATCATCGAATAATTTTATTTATAAAATATGGGACATATTTATTCCCCAAATTCCACACTCGATGCCATTAATTAATGATCGTGATGAAAAATGTAAGACATCACGTCATGTAATTGGTTTTCTACATATATACACAATCAATACTTCAGTCTCTCTTAGTCTATAGAAGGAATTGAAATAAATTTTTAAACTAATATAATACAATTTTACTAAAATAATTATTATTTCATTATACTGATACGTGTATATAATATTTATTAATAATTACTGTAAATTTAAAGATTATGTGATTGTAATACTCACATTGGAAGATTGAGTTTTCTCTCGGAAAAATCCTTTGAAATAAAGGAATTTAGAAAAATAAATGTGAATAAAAGATTATGGAAGTGGGATAGGGATATACTCATAGAAAAATGTCATAATTTTAACATTAAATTCTATATATATGTTAGTTCGGAGGTGGTGTATGTGTTAGAATTTTGTGAGGGAAAATATAGGTATCTTTTGAATTATTAATGGAATTAAAATAATGTTATTTCACTATTAAAGGGTAATGGGATTAGGAAAAGGGGAAAATATACAAATGGGGTGTGTTTTGGTAATAATATACCTCAACTATAGATTGGGTAGTATATTTCTCACATGGTGTGTCCCTTTCAACATAGTTAATATCTTTCTACCATTTTTACTTATTAATTGTGTAATTTTTTTTAACCTTCTTAAATTATTTTAATGACCAGAATTAAAATTTTCCTTCTTTATTAATTTAATATGTTTATTTTAAAATTTCAAAATAATTTTATCATATATAATTTCTAATGGATTAATAAACTAATTTTAAAAAGTCCATGTAATAAAGTAAAAAAAAATTAGATAAAATATGTTTTTAAGATTTTTTGTTGAGTAAAGTAATATTACAATTTTTTCTAACATACATGAAATAAATTTATAAATTATATATTTAATAAATGTTTTGAAATTGTGTAATAAATCTAGAACCTAAAATTTCCTAAAATTTTTAATTCCACAAATACACTGAAAAATATTTTTTTAATGTAATGTTTTAATGTTGTTCTAAAATTAGTAGAGATGTGCTTTCCAAGTGTAAATAATATTTAAAAATAAATAATTATATTCATCAAATAATTATATTGTTATTTATAAATATTCTATGTCTTCTAGGTCATTCTTACATGATGATAAAATAAAATAAAACATACAAACCAACATCTTAGATTAAAAATAAACCTTTTCAAAAATAGATTACAAATTCATTGTAAATAAATTTTTATATAATAATAATAAAATCATTTTCATAATCCAAATTATATTATAAAATTATAAAATTCTGTTTTTAATAGAAAATATATAACATATAGAAAATTACATTCATTGAAAATTTTATTTTTCAGTATTAACTCATATTAATTAATTATCATATAAAAGTAACAAATTAATTAGTGTCTATATTAGTTTTAACTATAAATTTATTTATAGTGTTCTTCTTGTGTGGTTTGGTTTTCTTATTATTGGTATAGTGTCTATCCGAATTTATCAAACAAAACAACATTTTTATAAGGTGTGGAAATTAGGGAGATTAAATTCTCAACCAATAAACAAATTGTATCCTTATAATTTTAATTATCACATAACAAAAAAACTATGAAAATATGAATTATAGCGATGAATATTATTACAATTTGTAGAGGAAAATCTACCATAAAAACATGGAAAACTTGCCTCTCTCCCCAAAATAGTCTAATATATAATATTGAAATTTTCTACAACTAATTTGGATAAGAGAGTACCTCAATTTTGTATAAATAACAACCTTATATAATTTTTTCATACAGGATGCTGATCAACATCTATTAATTGATTATGTTTTATAGGTGAATATGAAATATATTTTCGTAATCCAAATAATTTTTTCTTCAAGTGGAGGGTACCAATATATCAATAAAACCATGTTAAAATTATATAATGTATAATAATGTTTCCAAAAAAAAAATTCTTATAAACTTTACCATGGAAGACAATATTAATACTAATAGATGATTCCATCAACAATCAAATCATCTGAGTGGTTATTTAATGATATTAGTGGACTTCTAAGATATATTAGTGTCTTCGAAATCAAATTCCAATAAGACATCTACATCTTTGGATTGGAGAGTATGTGTACCTTAAATTTCAGTATCCACTTAAGATGTTTTACGTAGATAGGTATTACATTTTTTAGGCCTTGGTGGATGGTGATTCTCATCTTCTTTGAGAATAATTGGATTAGAGAATTAAATTGGGTAATTAATATTTTCCACAAACATAAGACACTGAATTAGAAATGGTACATTAGGATAAATTATATTATTTTCAATTGTGTTAAAAAAATTATTCAATTTCATATTGATGGTTTATGCTTGATGACATCCTCTTTTTTAGGTAATATATCTTATAGTATTTATGAGGAAAATACCTTATTTAATTTTTTCCACATATTTCACATCTATAAAATTAAATACATTCTCAACATTATATTCATCAAATAATGAACCTCTATATTTATATTATTGGGTTTGTTTGGGTCATAAACTATATTCACATACTCAATCATACTTTTTGATAGATGGTTTCCTTTAATGAAATGGGTTCTATATCCAAATATGATTCTAATTAGTTATTCATTATGTTAATCATGGAATTATTCCCCAAACCCATGGTTCCATCTGGTTCAAACTATTTATAAATACCAATGGATTTTAATTATTGAAAAAACAATAACAAAATAGGGGAATGATAATAATAAATGAAAAAATAACGTATACCTTATAAGGATTTCCCATACGATCATGTCAAACTATAAAATAATGTGATCAAGCAAATCATATCCCCTGATTCTGTCTTATTAGGTGTGCAGTCATAGGATCAGTCATCATGTATCATGATAAAGATTTATTAAATGTTTATACAACTATTTTTGGGTTGATTACCCAATATTAAATCAATTCCATAGTTTTATCAACATTCTAGTGTGCATAAAGATATATATTTATAGGAAAATTAAATAATACCTACTTTAAATAAACATCATGATGTTTTCAAATGCATAGAATTAGTCCTAATATTTTCAATAATTTTATTTATCCTAATCCCCATATAAAATATTGAATACTACCATAAAATTAAGTCATATTCTATTTGAAATGGTTATATATTCCTTGAAAATTTTGATCAAACCTAATGTATCTTCCGCTAAATTTCCACCAAAATATGACATAATCTGTAATGTTACTCGCACTCTAATTTGATTCTAACTGTGAAACTCCAAACCTACTACAATATATGTGGTTATATAGACACATACATCACATTATTTCATTGATACAAACTATAGATTCTTTGAAATAAATTTCCTATAATTTCATAAATTAATCAAAATATTTCATTTCCTAAATTCCCAATACTGTTAGGGTTTAATGATTTAGAAAATTAGGAAATAACACAAAATATTGATGATTATGAAATATATATGGTATTTTCCAAAATAATAGAATCCAATTAATCAATAATATGTCTAAAAATCTCCCAAAAATTCTCCAAACAACCTTTCATGTTATGCATATATTTTGTAATCCATTTCATAAAAACATGGGAATTCAAAACATATGAAACTGTGAGACATAATGATCAATAAGGGAATCCGTACAAATGAGTAAATCATGGAATAAAATAGAATATTTCAATTTGGATTAAGTAATCATCATAATTACATAATATACCAAAAATGATAGAATAGTAGAAAAATTGATACAAATTAAAAAAAACATACCACATTTATAATAATAGACGATTCCGTCGTATTGAAATGAATAATTATATACATAAAATTTAATATCCCAAGATATTAAATTATTACCTTAGACATCATAATCTACCTATCAAGGACCTACGTATATGGAATATAGTGTTCTGATCTGACAAGTACAAAAATACCCAAGGTAGACTATTTCATGAGACCATCCAATGTATCAAAAGACTATATAATGTTTAACCTCACCTGTTACTAATTATGTACAATTAATTAGTCAAACGAGAGAAGGAATAAACAATAAATAATCTAATTTTCTAATTTTCTAATTATCATTCATATTTTAATTAAAACACATATAACACAATTTATTTTCCCTATGTTAAATTAAGGGATGAAATTTTTTATGTGATCAACATCCCTAATAAATTATTTAAAATAAGGTGTTTCCATCAAATGTATAATTGAGTATATGACTATATCCGAACAAGAATAACATGATAATTATACATCCATAGAAGGACTGTGGTTAGATATAAAAGTTCATAGGTAATGAAATGTGAAACATTTATGAATCAATATATATGGTACACATCTATATAGCCATACAAAATTAATAGAATACTATATATTTAAATCATAGGCCCAAATATACCCATCATATATTAAATAAGTTCAAGGGGAATATAATTACTCAATGAAAAATGTTATAGTACCAAAAATTCTTATTATAAGAGAAAAAATATAATAAAAATAATATCTAATAAGGGAAAATAATTTTTATAGTGAAGTGCCCGGATCAGTGTGATCACTGAGAGGGGGAGGGGGTGAATCAGTGGTCCTTTAAAAAAATTTACTAATTGATTCTTTATCAATTAAACCTAAATTGCCTGTTAAGGATTTGATCCACTCTTCTTGTATCTCTCAGCCTTTCCTCGAGTGATGGAGTAAATGTAAAGGAATTAGACACAAGGATTTACAAGGTTTGGCTCCAAAGGCCTACGTCCTTGCCATGTTGGTTAAACGCCCCAACATGGTTTCTCCACTATAATTCGGTTAGTAATTACAATGGTCGATACATAGTCACATTGTATCTCTCATGAGTCCCACATGAGGTTCTTTATACTGCATCCCACAGTGTTACCAGAGTCCCACTGGCTTGCTTCAGCTTCAACCAAAGACTTCTCCACCCTGAGTCTCACAGGGGGTCTTCTCCTGGCTCCTCGAGTCACACGAGTTGCTCTACTTCTTTTGAAGCTATTGAAGAGTCTTCAACAGCCTTGGATAAGGTCTGCTGGCCTTGATCACTTCTTCTGATCACTGGTGGTGACCAGGACTTCACTTCTTTGCTCGGGATTTGTCTCCTTCTTCTAAGGATGACCCGACCACTGTCTTCAAGAATCTTGATTAGAAAATATGTTCCTGCACTGAGTATGCCCACTCAATCTTCTTGGTCTTCTCAACTACTGAAAACTCAGATAAATTTTGTCTTTAACTTCAGTCTGGCTTCAGTCTCTCTTCAGTTCAACTTCATGCACTGAGTGCATGGCATCTCTGAATCTTCATGCACTGATTTCATGGCTTCTCAAGTTTCTTCAAGAACCTTTGTTCTCTGACTTCTCAAATGCACATACACAAATGATTCATTATTTACATGTGCATGTCCATGCAAGAATACATGCTCTACCATTTTCTTCATGGTGTGATAAACCCTTAAAGGGTGAAATCTTTTTTAGCACACACACCTTCTTCTTCGATTCACACCTTTTAATTCATTCACACACACACACCATATCGTGTGTTGTTCTTTAGTGTGAATTTCTCCTTCTCTATTTCTTCTCAAGGTGTTCACTCAATTGTTCACTTATTCATACATGCATGGATATGAATGTATTTTCTTCCTTCACTTGGGCACACAAAAGAGGTATGGCCTCCTTCACTTATGCATATTCAAGGCTACGACCTTCTTGTTTTTTTGCACACAATTTGTTCTTTTCTTATTCTTCAAAGTGTGCACACTCCACTTGTGCCCACACTAAAGTAATGGCCTCTTCACTTGTTTCTCACACAAACAACCTGCAGGATCTTCTTTTTTCATTTCACACAAAAAAAAATGAAGGTGTGGCCATCTTACTTTAACCTGTGCACACTCCCGTGAGGTGTGCACTTCCACTTCATCCAGTACACCTCACCAACGGAGGGCACACAAATGATGCGGCCAACAGTTGTCTTCCACTGAGCAGGGTGTGGGAGTGGCTTCTACAACGCAGGTGGAGCGGTGGCATCCTCCTGCCGTGCAGGTTCGCAGGCATAGAGGGTGCGCATGTGCGTCCACTTGCTACCGCGCAAGTATGCAGGCAGCAGGCACACAAGTTCGCGCCTCGGCTTCTTCCCTGTTGCGCAAGGGGAGTGCGCAAGGTGGCCTCCTCCTAAACTTCTTTCACGCAGGGGTTGTGCAAAAGTAACTCTCGAAGCCTCGGGTGGCTTTGGGCTAATCTACCGTGCAAGTGGTGCGCGGAGCTTCAAACTTAGCTAGGTTAGGTGCTTCGTGGGACTCCTTCACTTCGAGCAGCTATCCTGCGTGGAAAACACTTCCCTTCGCGAACCAGTGGGTTTCGCGGATCCTCTGTTTATCTAGAGAAGTAGGAGATCCTTCCTTCAAGAATGGAATCAAACTCTTCTTGGATTGGACTCTTCCTTTTATAGACATAGAGTGCGTTCAAAATCCATCCATGAATCGTTCGAGATTTATTTTTTTGAATAACCGAGATATTCGCTTCTTTAGAAACATTCAACCCACACTCAAAATTTTCCGTGTATCATGGTTGTTTCCTTTTTCTTTTTCAACCATGGGATCTTTCATTTTTGGTGTGCACATCACGTGCATGCACATGAAAACCTTCTTTAAGACAGATCCATGCACGAACACACTGCCTCGCAACTCCGTTTTCTTCAGCCTCGATCAAATTTCTTCATTTAGTTGCATGCATGTGACTTTTAATGCATGCATGTATTTGGTTCATGAAAACAATCACCATGCAATTGTTTTCATCATCAACGCTGGTCGGGATCTCCATCTCCATTGCATGGGAGGCTCTGTGTCGTAGGAGGCGTCGCGAGGAGTCCCCAGCACGGTGAGAGGTAGGAGACGACTCCAGCGTCGTTGGATCTGCGTTTATTGAACGCGGACGGCTAGGATTAGAACCCAGTGCCACAGATGAGATGGACGGTAGCAATTAGACGCGTGATCGGATGAGCGGCCAGGATTTCTTCCGCGTTTTAAAAACTCGTCCCACATCGAAACGCGCTGCGGTTTTTGTGCGGTTTAACAAACAACTCCTCCCACCATCGGCTCAGAAATATCCTCTCCCCCTCCGGTGCTGCCCCTCATCAGTTCTCTGTGGGCGCGCTTCTGTGCCCACTCAGCTCCTCCGGGCGCGCTCTAGCACCCATGCTACACGGGTTCATCACCGTGTGGCACTCGTGGGCTTACACACGGCCCACACCATGCCTCGGGGAGGCCTTGGCCTAGAGGACATCCCTTGACGGCGGTTGAACCTCAGCTCCCACAAGTTCTTGAGGTGAGGGACCTCGGCTGGCCTCCTTGGTTGGCTTATTTTTTTGTTAAAGTACATAGTTGGGACTTTGTATAGAAGCAAAGTAACCAAGTACAAAAATTCCAAACTTTACTTTTTATCCTCTTCATCTTCTTAAGAACTCCATATATCTTCTTCAACATATCTTCTTTTCCCTATATTAATGAATGGAATTTCCAAGTATCTCCCAGTATCTTCATCAACCATTAATAATAAATCACTTGATCTTTAATGTTCTTCTGTGAACTAATCAAAGATGAGGTTGGATCATCTTCAAATCCCCATGCACTAAGAGATAGTGCATGGTCTTCTTCAAACCAATTAATCCATTTTGTAGCTGTGGATGGTTCACCTTTCTCTCCTCATCAACATAGTGATTGTGGATGAAACCCTTCTTCATTCCTCATCCACTTAGTAATTGTGGATGGAACTTCTTTATCTCCTCATGCATTGTGAAGAGAATGCATGGACTTCTAACAATGTTGTAACATTGAATCTTCTTGATACAAGTTCTTTGAACATAAGATCATCTCTACAATCATCTGATTTGTATCTATAATGTTTCAACCATTACCTCCTATGACACTTAGTGATTCTCCTAAGTGACATGCTTCTTAGTACTATGGTCATTCTCCAAAAATCACCATCACCTTTTCATTCACATATCCACTCAATCCTTGACATCTTATTGACAACAATCACCATCACCTTGTCGTTCACATATCCACTCAATCCTTGACATCTTATTGACAACATAACCATCACCATCACTTCCCTTTTCATTCACATATTGACACTCCTTGGTATCCATTCAATCCTTGAGACCTTATTGACAACAAATGCAACACAGTGCACAACAATCTCCCCCTTTGTATTTGTGGTCAATATCACTTGAGCACATATGAATGGGTCAATATGTGTTCCAAGCTTTTATCCCCCTTATTGGAAAACAAATGAAATGGTGTGATGTGGTTCTCTTCAAAATATAACTTCCTCCCTTTGAATATCATCTTCTTGAAAATCATTAAGAGAGGGATGATGTCACATGTTCACTTTAGTAAAGAGCCATTAGAAAATCAACTCTAAGTCTACTTGGGCTAACCTGGTGTATAAAACAAGTGTGATGTAACCAAGGAATTCAATGATGTCCACAATTCAATATATATGTGAGATCATGCTTAGGCTTCAAGGGGTTGAAATTTTTCAGATACATCAATGAATTGCTAAATCCTGCACATACTTCACCAAACTCATTAGAAAGTTCTGGTGCAAAGATAAAGCTCCCCCTTTCTTCCATTTGTCTTCAATCAATTACTCCCCCTTAATTGACATGTTAAATACAATTAGAAAACAAGGGATGAATGTGTGATTGGAATACCTTCATTCATCACAAGATGATATGAATCTCAAAAGATCATCTTCTACAGATTGGCTCCCCCCAAGGGGTGCACTCCATTCTATCTATACCATTCTCAATTTGAGAATGATAATCATCTTCAATTCCCAGAATCGTGAGCACATGTATATACCAGTGATTAGGGAATAATATGGAACCTCCTTGGTTCATCAGTTTGAACAACATGGTTGAGACGATTCTCTCAACCGAGATTTTCCACTTTCTCCATTCTTCACACTTGCATATGTGATCTTCAATGATGTTTTTGGTGGTGTGTATCTTAACACCTCTTCAACTTCTTTGTGTGTGACTCCTATATTTATAAGTTCCTTCTCAGCCCTAGAATCTCCTGGTGCAATCTTCATTCTCTTGAAGAATTCTTTTTGAGCTGGAATGAGTGTCATGCATGTACTACTGATATGACCAGCTTTATTGCACCTCACACACAGAACTTCATCTTCATGTGAAATATTTTGGTTTTATTTTGAACTTGCTTTGGCATGTTTATTTTCTTCCTTTCTCAATCTTTCCAAATCTTCTGGCCAGACGATTAATATGTCATTTGAAAGTGAGGATTCAGATTTGCATGTTCCACATGGTTCCTTTGATTCTTTTAAGTTACCTTACTTAGGTAGCTTATTTTTAATCAATCCCTTCCTCTTCTTCTGGATTGATTGTCCGGTTGAGTGCGGTTTTCTTCTATTTAGTTCCATGGCTTGTTTACAAAGATCCATGGTACGACCTGTCTTTCCATAGTAGAAGCAGTTTTTCTTGGTGGTCCTTCTGGATGAATCACCATTATTGGATTTGAAATCCAAGGACTTATCTTCCATTTTCAAAATCTTCTTGGGAGAATTTTCAACTTTCTTCGACTGGCTTCCCAAGGATATTTCTTCTTTCATATCCAGGTTCTGTGATCTTCTCTTTTTTTTATCTTTGAAAACATTTGGAGATTGGTATGTATCATTCTTGTGACCACTGTTGTATTCATCCCAGATGTTATCAAACATTCCAAATCTATTTGCAATAAATAGATGTTTCTGGACCTGTGGATGTTGCTTCATCTTCTCTGGCTTGCTCCCCCTAGGCATGGCATTCCTTTGTGCTTTTTCATGTAGAGGATTGTACCAACAATCTGTTGCACAATGTCCATACTTGTTGCAACACCAACATTGACCCAAAAATATTGTCTTCTTGACATATTCTGATTGTTGAGTCTTTCTCTTGAATCGCTATGTTTTTTCAAGAGATCTCTCTTTCTTCATCTTCTTCATCCATACTTGTTTAGGGTTATTCTTCCATCCTGCACTTTTTGTGGAAACACATTTAGAATCATTAGTACTAGATGGTATGGATGATACCTTCTTCTTAGAAGATGATGACCTTTCATTAGAGGATGTCCTCCTTTTGGAATCATTCTTCTCAACGCACACTTGAGTGGAAACATTTCTTCTTTCAGTTGATTGGGACGCTTCAGTTTTGGGTGATTGCTGATTTTTCAATATCACCTCTAGCTCTAAGCATTTCATGTTGAGAGAGTTATTCTCATCCCCAACAAATCTTAGCCTTCCTTCCCAATTATCTTTCAGTTGATTCATGTGGTCTTCATGCACCTTCTTCATTTCATGCAATGAATTTTCAAGCTCCTTTACCCATTTTACATTGTCTTCTAGTTGAGAATATTTTACAATCATTGACACTCTATGCCTCTTTTCCAGTGCATGGAAAACTTCTTTAAACACTATCTCAATGAATTATTTCTAAAAAATGCTTCTTTGTAGTTCATCAGTGACATCATCAATTCTTTCACTGCAAAGGGAAATGGTTTCATCCTTAGCCTTCACCAGCTTTGTGAGAGTGTTGGTTATGCCAACCCTTCTTGCCAATTGATCTTCCACAGAATTGGATTCTTCTTCTAGCTGCAATTTTTCTTCTTGAAGATCATGGATACTTGTAGCAATACACATTGCCACTTCCCTGGGGACTGTCTTCTGAAGAAATATTAGTGCATTTAGAAGATCATTGATAGTTCCATCATCATCACAGCTAGAGCAGGCTTCATCAGAAGAGTGATAAAAGGAATTGTCATCTTTTGTGACTTTCACATTACCTTCAGTGGAAGGTGTTTCTCTATTAGTAGAAACCTTCTTCTTCATCTTCTCGACCTGTTTCTTCTTTCTATTTCTATGAGTCTTGGTAGATATCTTTATTTGAGGTTGTTCTCTCATTTCCTCAAATCTGCACTTCATAATGACTCCCTTGGATCTTTTAGAGGTAACCTCGCTCTGTTACTAATTGAAGTGCCCGGATCAGTGTGATCACTGAGACGGGTAGGGGGTGAATCAGCGATCCTTTAAAACTTTTTACTAATTGATTCTTTATCAATTAAAGCTCTATGGATTGTTAAGGCCTCGATCCACTCTTCTTGTATCTCTCAGCCTTTCCTCAAGTGATGAAGTAAATGTAAAGGCACAGGACACACAGATTTACATGGTTCGGCTCCAAAGGCCTACATCCTTGCCATGTTGGTTAAATTCCCCAACATGGTTACTCCACTATAATTCGGTTAGTAATTACAATAGTCAATATAGAGTCACACTGTATCTCTCCTGAGTCCGACATGAGGTTCTTTATAATGCATCCCACAATGTAACCAGAGTCCCACTGGCATAATTCAGCTTCAACCAAAGACTTCTCCACCATGAGTCTCACAGGGGGTCTTCTCCTGGCTCCTCGAGTCACACGAGTAGCTCTTCTTATTTAGAAGCTCTTCAAGAATCTTCAATATCCTTGGATAAGGTTTGCTGGCCTTTCTCACTTCTTCTAATCACTAGTGGTGACCAGGACTTGTCTTCTTTGATCGGGCTTTGTCTCCTTCTTCTAAAGATGACCCGGCCACTGTCTTCAAGAATCTTGATTGGAAAATATGTTCCTGCACTGAGTATGCCCACTCAATCTTCTTTGCCTTCTCAACTACTGAAAACTCAGATAAATGATGTCTTTACCTTCAGTCTGGCTTTAGAGTCTCTTCAATTCAACTTCATGCACTGAGTGCATGGAATCTCTGAATCTTCATGCACTGATTGCATGGCTTCTCATGTTTCTTCAAGAACCTTTGTTCTCAGACTTCTCAAATGCACACAAACAAATGATTCATTATTTACATGTGAATGTGCATGGAAGAATAGATCCTCTCCCCTTTTCTTCATGGATTGATGAAGCCTTAAAGGGTGCAATCACTTTTAGCACACACACCTTCTTCTTTGAGTCACACCTTTTAATTATTTCTCACACACACCATATCGTGTGTTGTTCTGTAGTGTGAATTTCTCCTTCTCTCTTTCTTCTCAATTTGTTCACCCAATTATTCACTTATTCATACATGCATGGATATGCATGTATATTCTTCCTTCACTTGGGAACACACAAGAGGTATGTCCTCCTTCACTTATGCATATTCAAGGCTACGACCTTCTTGTTTCTTTGCACACACTTTGTTCTTTTCTTCTTCTTCAAAATGTGCACACTCCACTTGTGCACAGACTAAAGTAATAGCCTCTTCACTTGTTTCTCACACACACAACCCGTAGGATCTTCTTGTTTCTTTTTACACACACACACAAAGATGGTGTGGCCTTCTTACTTCATCCCGTGCACACTCCCGTGAGGTGTGCACTTCCACTTCATCCAGTACACCTCACCAACGGAGGGTACGCAAATGATGCAGCCAACTCCTGTCTTCCACCGCGCAGGGTGTGGGAGTGGCTTCTACCGAGTAGGTGGAGTGGTGGCTTCCTCCTGCCGTGCAGGTTCATGGGCACAGAGGGTGCGCAAGTGTGGACACTTACTACCGCACAAGTATGCGCGATGCAGGTGCACAAGTTCGCGCCTCGGCTTCTTCCCTGTTGCACAAGGGGAGTTCACAAGGTGGCATCCTCCTAAACTTCTTTCGCGCAGGGGTTGAGAAAAAGGAACTCTTGAAGCCTCGGGTGGCTCCAGGCTGCTCTATTGCGCAAGTGGTGCGCAGATCTTCGAACTTCTCTAGGCTAGGAGCTTCGCGGGACTCCTTCACTTCGCGCTGCAAGCCTACGCGGAAACCACTGCCCTTCGTGAACCAGTGGTATTCACGGTTCCTCTGTTTATCTGGAGAAGAAGGATCTCCTTCCTTCAAGAATGGAAACGACCTCTTCTCGGATTGGACTCTTCCTCTTATAGACAGAGAGTGCGTTCAAAATCCATCCATGAATCGTCCGAGATTTATTTCTTTGAATAACCGAGATATTAGGTTCTTTAGAAACATTCAACCCATGCTCAAGATTTTCCGCGTATCATGGGTGTTTCCTTTTTCTTTTTCAACCACGAGATCTTTCATTCTTGGTGTGTGCATCATGTGCATGCGCATGAAAACATTCTTTAAGACCGATCCATGCACGAACACACTACCTCGCAACTCCGTTTGCTTCAGCCTCAATCAAATTTCTTAATTTCTTTGCATGAATGCGACTTTTAACACATTCATGTATTCGGTTCATCAAAACGATCACCATGCAGTTGTTTTCATCATCAACGCTGGTCGGGAGCCCCATCTCCCTTGCTTGGGAGGATCTGTGTCACGGGAGGCGTCGCGGGGAGTCCTCAGCTCAGTGAGAGGTAGGAGACGAATCCAATGCCATTGGATCTGCGTTTAATGAACGCGGACGGCCAGGATTAGAACACAACATTGCGGATGATATGTACGGCAGCGATCAGATGCACGATCGGATGAGTGGCCAGGATTTCTTCCGCGTTTTAAAAACTCGTCCCACATCGAAACGCGCTGCGGTTTTTGCGCGGTTTAACAAACAACTCCTCCACCCATCGGCTCAAAAATCTCCTCTCTCCCTCCAGTGCCGCCCCGCATCGGTTCTCTGCAGGCACGCTTCTACGCCCACTCAGCTCCTCCGGACGCGCTCTAGTGCCCATGCTGCACGGGTTCATCACCGTGTGGCACTCATGGTCTTACACACAGCCCACACCATGCCTCGGGGAGACCTTGGCCTTGAGGACTTCCCTTGAGCGCGATTGAACCTCGGGTCCCACAAGTTCTTGAGGTGAGGGACCTCGGCTGGCCTCCTTGGTTGGCTTATTTTTTGTTAAAGTACATATTAGGTACTTTGTATAGAAGTAAAGTAACCAAGTACAAAAATGCCAAACCATACTTCTTATCCTCTTCATCTTCTTAAGAACATCATATATCTTCTTCAACAACTCTTCTTCTTCTTCTGTTAAAGAATGGAATTCCCAAGGATCTCTCAGTATCTTCATTAACCATTAATCATAAATCACATGATCTTCAATGTTCTTCTGTGATCCAATCAAAGATGAGGTTGGATCATCTTCAAATCCTCATGAACTAAGATATATTGCATGGTCTTCTTCAAAACACTTCATCCATTTAGTAGTTGTGGATGATTCACATTTATCTCCTCATCCACTTAGTGATTGTGGATGAAACCCTTCTTCATTCCTCATCCACTTAGTAATTGTGGATGGCACTTCTTTATCACTTCATGCATTGTGAAGAGAATGCATGGACTTCTAACAATGTTCTGACATTGTATCTTCTTGATACATGTTCTTTGAACTTAAGATCATCTCTAAAATCATCTGATTTGTATGGATAATATTTCAACCATTACCTCCTATGCCACTTAGTGATTCTCCTAAGTGACATGCTTCTTAGTACCATGGTCATTCTCCAACAATCACCATCACCTTGTCATTCACATATCCACTCAATCCTTGACATCTTATTGACAACAATCACCATCACCTTTCCATTCACATATCCACTCAATCCTTGACATCTTATTGACAACATCACCATCACCATCACTTCATTTTTCATTCACATATTGACACTCCTTGGTATCCATTCAATCCTTGACACCTTATTGAAAACAAATGAAACACAATGCACAACATATAGTAAATCCCATTTAATATAAGGAGAACCACACACCATACATTAGAATCATGGTGCCCAATAGAAATAGGTATCATGTATTTAAATATTTAGATAGAGAACTATTGTGGATTCTGTGTCATTTTATTCTAAACCAATTGAAGGAGTGGGAATGAAATTGAATACAAAATAACATGATTAAATGATAATTAATTGAATTATATTCGAAATATGAAATATATATTCCATATAAATTAATGTAAATTCATAATATAAAACATGTCTCCAAGAGAGGAAATTGATTTTCGAACTATTATAACCAAGGTATCCTTCCAATCGAATTCCATTTAAATGAAGAACATGATATATTTTGTCAATCCAAAATAAATAAATTAATATGTAAATATTAATTTATCAGGATGTAGTAAGACAATATTAATGATATTATAGTTCATAATAATAAATATGTCCCATGAAATTAAATATGTGAGAAGAACCTATTACCTTTATTCATTCCAAGTCAAATACGCTCTAACCATTAGATGAATGAATAAAACTACAATAATATCATATAAAATAATACTATTATAAAAATAATTCCATTTATATAATTATTTTATAAACATATATTACAAATACATTACATTATAATAGTTTTTTTATTATCGAGTGTTATAAATTTTGGTGTCACATCTGTGTTTTTGATTTGAGGAATATCATTTGTTTATTTTCATCTATCATTTATCCCATAGTTATAACAAGAGTTTTTTTTGTGGAGATTGATATATTGGTATTAATAGAATGTTGGATATGGTTTTTTCATTGTAAGGGGACACTGTTCACCCATTAATAAGAAAGTGTGATACAAAGTGTCACTTCAAAAAAGTGGCAACAGATTGGTTGGAGCATAGTTTTTCAAACCACGCGAGATAAATATGTGGCATGTCCCTCTTGGATTGTGAGGGACACAATGTTTTGGTATGGATTGGAATACCATGTGTGAATACCATGGAACCTATTCAATTCCTTTTAAAGTAAAAAATTATCTTTCTGACATGTTAGATTTTTAATACTAAATCACTCCCATCCACCCCATTCAGAATTTTCATCCAATGGAACATCCTCCAACATTTCATATAGCCTTTTCTCCTTAATACATAGGTGGGGTTTACCAAAATTATTAAATGAGTTTTCAAGTAATATGTTTCTTCTTGATTTCTCCCCATTTATATGGTTCTTCTTCTCCCTTCTTCAGTTATTATATCTTAATGGGTTATAGTACCTAGGGTTGTTTGTTCCTATGTTTTTTGGGGAAAATATTGATGTTTGAGGTTAAATTTTTCCTGGTTAGCTCCTTGTGGTGGTGAGGATGTGGTTTCACACCGATTTCCAAAAGTTTCATGTGTGAGGTAGTTGGTTAAATTATTCTACATTATTTGATGATTAAAATATACTTTCCCTATAATGTAAATGTATTTTATTGGTTGTTTTGTGGTGATAAATATTTTAAGGAAATGTTTTGTAATGAAAGTATGAATAAAATGAATTTTTATAAGGAAACTGATTATATTACATGTTTGATTCTTATGGTGTTAATTGAACATGATTTATTCACTGTTTAAAAGGTAAAAATTGTATTTTTAAAAGGATTCAACTGTAAAAATGTGATATAATTTGATTTTCCAAAAGATATAGGTTTTCATGAATATTGTATTCATTATTGGGGACTTTTAATGAATTTTGAATTGTAAAGCATTTTATAAAAAACGTTTTGGTGTGAATATAACTGTTAAAGTAGATATTATATTATAAAACGGTGGGATATCATATTTTTTCTTCGTGTGGTGTTTCCAAATGGATATCATGAAATGTGCAAGTGGATATTAACTTGAATTATTAAGATTCTTGGAATGTGTATTTGAATGTTTTAATTTATGTGATATTTTAAATGGAAGTTTGAAATAAAAGGGAATATCAGGTATAGTGGTGGGTGTGATAGATCTAGTATTCTTGTTGATTTAAAAGTGGCTCAGGACCATATTCATATATATATATATATTAGAAATTGGAATAATAACTACACATGTGATATAATGAGATAACACCATAATTTTGAATGGGATGATCTCTAGTGGATCATGCATGAGAATTGTTTTAGACCAATAAGAACTTTCGATGAGATCATCTCTAGTGGATCATACAGGGAACACTATTGGTAATTGATTTTGATTATTTTGATCAATAAGATACGAGGTCTTTATTCTATTTTTGTTAGATACCCATTGGTATTTTTCATAATGATTTATTGTAACATGGTGCATATGTGATATGGTGATACATATTAGTATATGATATTCCTTTGTTATAATTTTATTTCATGAATGATTATTCAAGAAATGACCTTAATTAAAAAAAATTCTTTACAATGTTTCAAATTTTCATATTAAAATGTTTTTTTTAATTTCTATTCTAATGTTTTAACATGAATTGTTTTTTTCTAGGTTGAATCTAACTAGGATTTAGATTACTCTCTACATATAACATTGGGTATATTTAGAATTTTATATGCATTACATAGGTAAAGTAATGATGTATCATAGTGGAGTTAGTGGATCCAGTGGCTAGTGATCCACATAATGCAGGTGTTGGTGGGGGTTGATCGATGGTGATTTCCATTTCATTCCATATAGGGATTGGTATAGTTTCTTCATTCCCTTTCTATTTAAAGTTTTAAACTAGGAATTTGAATGTTTTTATACCCTGTTTGGTAATTCTTACCAATTTTTAGGATATATTTTATGTTTTATTTCTAGGATTATATAAATGGGTGAAATAATTCCCGAAGAATATTATTGATACCCATGCAGTAGTTTCCTACCCGTGAGGATCAAGAGCGCCCATAGGGCTATACCATGAATCTTCGCAGATGTTGGAATAAATAAAACCCCATCTTGGTTTGTGAAAAAAGGTATTCAATGAGGTCACACTATTTTTGGGTCATGATATTTGGTATGAGTCTCAACTGAACTAAGATAAGATTATCAGGACATGAGGTCCCGATTGAGAGTGTCATTCATAGCCAGAACACCTTCTGACTGGACTCGAGTCTCTATACTATGATGGAATTGGGATTTAATTATCCTCTAGGATAGACATTTAGGAATGAAAATATATAATGACACTGGGTGGGGGTGTTTTTTTATGTTTTCCTTTCTCTTGTGATGTGTTTTGTTATGTGTTTAATAATGAATATGTTTTAAATTTTCTGTTTTTTGTTGGAAATTTTTAGAAATGTTGTGTTGATGGTTTTTATTGATGTTATTTTTTGATGTGTCAAGATGAATTCATGATGTTCTCTTATATAGACAGAATAAGTTGTTGAAGAAAGTTCTTATTCAATAGTTTTCTTGATTTTCTGAAGTTACAATATAGGCTATCCATGTTTTTAGACAATGATTAACCTCTAGTCATTCATAGGTTTAGGAAGCGGAACTACCTATTAGAAAGGAAAAACCACAGGAGTTACTCCATAGTAAGCCTCTTTCTTTTTGAGGTAGAAATAACCTTAGGAAGCTGAGGAGTGGCTTGGGACGATAGAAAGGATGCTCATGATAAATGATACTCTTAATAAATACAGAGTGAAATGTTCTTCATTCATGATATAAGTTCCCATAAATATGTTGTGGGAATTAGTGGTGTAAGATGGAAAACATGAGAAGTTGAGCTGGAATGATTTCATGGAGGTGTTCAATGAGAAATATTTTCCTTATATTTTTTCCTTCACTAGATCCTAGAAATTTATGGAGATTATTTAGGTAGACTAGTCTTGGAGGGGTAAGCTAACCACTTTATAGAGTTGGTTAAATTTGGACCTAATATTGTTACTGATAAATAGATTATGGTTGATAAGATCAAGTTGGGGTTGCGACTATTAATTCAATATCATTCATTATTATCTCAATTTTTCTTTTTTGAGACTCCTATTTTGTTATACATATAAATTATTTTTTCGAGGGGAATATAATTCCTTTTTAAAAGTGACATCGTTAATCTAATTCATTTAATAATTTTTTTATATTCATGTAATTTACTTTTCACACATGTAATGTGTGATCTCATGTAACCAAATGGTAAGAGTTGGTTGAGACTATCTCATTTCTTTTTGAGTTTATTCATGATTATGCTTCCTTGATGAAATATTATGATCTATATCTCATGAAATCTCATGAGATTTCATATACCCTGATTATTATAGATATATCCATGTATTAGTAACATTTTTATACATTTTGTTAATTAATATAAAAAAAAATTATTAAAACTTGACTATATTTCTCTCTTCGGTGGGGAATGTATTTTATTTCAAAATACTTGTTTCCAAATATGTTTTAATTTTTAAAAAATTATCCTTGAAGTTAATTATGAATAAAAAAGGTTTTTAAAATGGTTTTATTGTTTTTTAATCTCTCTTTATGTTTTTTCAAATAGATTTTCAAAGAAAGCGAATTTAAAAGGTTTTATGTTTTAAAATAAATTTTCAATGATGTAAAGATGTTTTCCTCATGAAATGTTATTAAAAGATATTTATATATTATGACTGTTATATGATAAAATCTATTGTTGTTACTTATGTATTTTTGGTGAAATTTTTCAATCATTCCATTCATATTTTTTCTATGAATGGATTATGTTTTCGTGGAATGATGTTGACAAAACCCATTTCCCATTCACATTTTAGATTCCATTGAAAGCCACTTATTTTAACAGGTTATGCTTATGATAAAATGAATACGAAAATTTTATTTTTACACATGTTATGATATGATTACATTTTTGGAATAAACATTTAATTTAATGGGTTATGAAATTATTATTTATGTTTTCGTGGAACATGTTTGTATAATTCTATTATGAGATGGGTGTGACTTATATCATTCTCAAATTCATTTTGTAAAGACTTATATGTTATGCTATAGACAAATATGGTCTTAGAAGTGATCTATGACTAGTAATAAGTCCGTGGGATTGAGCCATGACTACACATATAGATTAAGGAGTGAACTCATGCTACTAAGATGGCCATGGGAGTAAACCATGAATACCAAGATGGTATGAGTGAATGAACAATTCTAAGATAGTGTGGACAAAAATGACATGGATTATTTTGATATAATGTTATATGATTATGTTCCTAGCACAATTACATGTATTATTCTTATGTTGTTGTATCATATATTAGTTTTTTATTTCCTTACAATTCACGTCATATTAACTTCAAACCTGTATTCCATAATTCATGTATATGATATTTTATATGCATGGTATGGTCTTCAATATTCATGATCATGTTATCATACCCATATGCTATTTATTATTCTTACATGTCTACCATGATTACTGTTAATGCGCATTTAAGATCACCCCTTTTTATGTTTCCCTCCCTAGGTTATGATGATATGCATTATGTGTAATGTTTCTATGAAGGTCTCAAGTCATGAATAACATAGTGGGAACTATTGTTTCTCACTTGTGTATCATTGTTTTTGTTTCTATGTTTACAAAGGCACTAGACTAGTGTGGTCTTTGGGAATATGTTTTTATAATGTTTTATGTGTTACAAAAAAGTTATGTAATATTAATGTATTTCATGATTGGGTAGATATACATTGAGTGGTTGATGTGTGGAAATTTTATAAGTCAAGAGATGGTTAGTTTTGGAAATACCAATTCTATTTCATTACTATTATTTCACTTTTAAATAGACAAGGGATTAAAAAGTGAATAATGAATAATTATTGTGATTTTTGTTTTATCTACAGTAAAAACATATATTTTAAATTTTTTAAAATATTTTTTCAGTCTTATCCGCTTTGAAAAATAATTTTTATTTTTTTATGTTAGGGTAATTAATTTTTATCCACATTAGATAATTTTAATGAAAAAAATTAAATATGAATAGATTTAAAAATTTTATCATTCTAATTTTAAATTTGAATATAATTAGATCATATAAAATTTCGAAAGGTTTAAAATTTTAACTTTATTATAAATTATTGAAAATATGTATTATAATTATTTATTCAAAATATATTTGTGTTGTTAATTTTTTATATAGGGTAAATTTATCTTTGTTATTAATTTCCAACATAAAAGATGAATAATTATAAAATAATAAAATTATTCGGTATTTTAAATCATGCAAAAAAACAAATTCTACCTTTAAAAATTATGATTCAATGGAATGTATAAAAATATTTGTTTATTAATGTAATGTTTTAATATAGTTTTAGAAATGTTGGACATAGTTTTTCTAAGATCATAAAAATTATTTGACTTCATATTGTAATTCCTTTAATATATATTTTATAACATAATAGTTTTTTATTCTTCAATGTGAATCTTACTAAATAATAAAGTGTCAAAATTTATTATATTCATAAAAACCTAATTTTGTTACTAAAAAAATTATTCTATGTATATACAAGAAATATAATATAAATAAAATTTTAATTAGAAAAATGAAAAATTTTATTTTATATTATCAATTTTTTTCAAAAAATTTAAAAATAATTTTTTAGGAAGATATAAACAGTATAAAAAATGGATTTATTAAAAACAAGCTTTTAAATATGAATTCATGTTAGTTATTTATCATCTAATGGTAATAAAATTTAAGGGTTTAATATATGGGATTTTTATAATTGGATTATTAGTATTTTTCTTCAAATATGTTGAGGTTCCTTTATATTGTGAGTAGAGTGTAACACAGGTTTTCAAACATGACATAAATTTTATAGGATATAGAATTTTGTGTCATCATAAATAAAGTTGTGGGATAATATAGATAGGCGTGATAAACACCTCAAAGAGGATACATTACTTTATTGAAACCTAACTGACATTTATAGATGATATAATTAGAATGAAATGTATGGGGAAAGATGTTGAAATGTGATCTTAGAACCGATGTTGTGTGTCAATGCAATGAATTTTCATAAAAGACCATGGGGTGTTCCCTTGTATCACGATAACTATAGAGATGATTAGTGAAGAATATGGGAATATTTGATATTAGAGGTCATTTTATAACCTGAATTATTTTTTCCCTAATATGGAAATACTGGTGATGATATGTCATGCACATGAGAGGCCAATCAATATTATGTGAGTTAGGTTTTCTGGATATCTAACCTATTTGGAATGTGATCCTGTTATTTGTTGTTTCATAGTGGAATACCAATGGTGCATCATTTTATTGGTTTTGAGAATAGAGGGGTCATCAAGTGTGTGTCCATATATATATATATATATATGTGTGTGTGTGTGTGTGTGTATTATTTAACTAAAGTTCTAGGTTCACACAACCTGGGTAAATATTGTACCTAGCTCATAGGGTGTTGTGGACATCAAGAATATGTTTTTGATTTTATATTATGTGTATTTTATGAAAAATGGATCAATCTCTATGGATATATATGATATTTGGGTAATATATGTCTCATACATGGTTTTGTAGTATATTTGGCCCCCTTGGGGTGTACAATGTTTCTCTAGTTTCTGGGGTTGTACTTTCTCCACCCATTGGGTAGATAGTTTTTATTATATAGTTGGGAGCCCCTTTTGGTGCGAGGATGGATCAAGGTGATATGATTACATTGTTAGATGATGGATTTAGTGATGTGTAAATTTTTTATGGTGACTTATCATGTTATAGGATGGGTATATAACCATTGGGTGGTTAAAGGTTTAGATAAAATCTATAAATGGTATATTAATTAATAATATTTCTTTATTGGATCCATGGTTTGATGTTTTCCCCCATGGCTTCTATAGTGGTTATATGTTTTTATATACTATAATTGTAGTTGTTGTAGGTATCTTAATGGAATGATTTGGTTTGGTAAACACATGATAACCTAGTGTTTATGTTAGTTCTACCTTTCTGTTATGTTTCTAGGTGGGTGTGTGTCATGAGTTTAATACATTCTTATATATGTATAGAGTGGATATCCCCATTTTCAAAATACCACTAATTATTGTTGATGAAATGGGGATTCAATCCATGTCATTTGAGTCACCCACTACCTGTGCACATGACATCGGTTTTGATGTAAATATATATGCTAAAAAAATTGTCTCAGGGAATAGAAACATCTTGGAGTTAGACATGTGGTTTAGTAAGAAGGTTATAGAGGATGATGATTCATTTCAAATTTTATGTGATTTAAGGTAGATTCTAATGTAAATTTTTTAGTGATTTTTTTCATGTACTAGGAGTTGTACCCTTGGTTAATATATTAGATTCATGAGATTCTATTTTTATCAATTGAGAAACTATTATGTATGGATTCATCATGTAGACCGATTCACTTATTTTTATTCACGGATGTGTGGGTTGTGTTATGTATTAATTTTACATCTATAAGACTTTGGTGATTCACGTTATATACACCCATCATGATAAAAGTTTTGTAAATTTTTACATGAACCTTTATCTTTGTTATAGAGGATATAGTGTCACTAAAATTATGTTAGTCCACATCTTCTAGTTAGAAATTTTTTGTGAATGAGAGGTCACCTATGGTCAAATAGATTCCTCTCATGGATTTCATTTAGGATATCGTAGCTATTAAATTAAAAATTAGTCTCAAAATGTTTTTAGTGATGAAAAAATGGTAGATATTGGTGGATATAATTTATCCTGACTTGAGAGGAAGATCATGTGCATTCTAGGAAAGCATTTTAACTTTCATAGAAACAGATTCAAGGGGATTTGCGAATTTGGTTATAGGAACTCTATGATGAGTGAGGTGTCCTATTTTACCTAGGATCCCAACGTGAGACTGATGATAATGAGGTTGAGATTTTTGGTTCGGTTGGGAGCTAATTTGTTGTTCGTACCTCATTTTAATGGGATTTTTAGGGATTGATTCACATGAAAATGGGTAGTATTGTGTAATATGTTTCTGGATCAAAATCTATTTTAAATTAAAAAATCATATAATACAATCAATGTTTTCCTGAATATATTATAATAAGAGACTAAATTAATATGAATATGAAAGAATTTGTTGTTTGATTGTGATTATTCATGTTTTCACCATAAGGGATTTTTTTGGATGGTTGGATTGTGAGAAAATATGAATTTTGGAAATAGAACTCTATTGGTGGAATGATGTGTGCATAAAATGTGTTTAAATTTTTTTTTTCTATAAATTTGTTATGGGTCCAATAACATTGAAATGTACTAAGATACATTGGTTTTTTTGAAAATATGAGAAAAGTATTTGTGAAAATGAATTTCAATTGATTTTGAAATTAAGAACGAGATTCAAGGAAAAATGATAGTAAGCGATTTTCATTTAAGTGGTTTTAGTTTTTTTTGGAAAACCATGGATTCCTAGGGATTTTATTAGAATTGTTGGTGATATTTGGCTTATGAACTGTGTTTTGAATGAGTTTTTGAAATATAAAAGTAGTAACATTTTAACCAAGCATCTTAGAGATCATGTTTTGTATAACAGAGACCTCAATTATTAAATTGACATCACAACAAGTATGATTTTTTTTCTTTGAAATCCAAAAATATGGTTGGTGTCTGTGTTTTGATTTATTGGTGTGTTGTTTTTATTTTATTTTTATGTTTTTTGTATAGATTATCTAGTGACAGTGTAGAAAAATTTTCTAGATTTTCAATGGTAGAATGATGGTGACCAAAAGGTTTTATTATGTATTTAGTGGGTATTCCATTTATTTTTAGGAGAATCTATTATGGAGGGATTTACGAAGGATATTTGATTGTTTACTGAGTAGGCTAATTTCTATTTTTGGGATAGGGGATTGGAACTCTTGATGTGTTTTTTCAGGATATCCTGGGATGTGATACTAGTTGTGTTTTTTATATGGGTGATGCTTATTATTAAGAGAACCATTTTTTGGAATGAAATCATTTAGTCTAATATTATAGATGGGATAACCATTATATTTGTGATGAATTAATCATTTAAGATTTAGTGTTTTAGGATCAACTGATGCATGTGAGGGAAATTTTGATGTATGGTAATCAGGAATCTATAATGGAAATTAGGAATGAGGGTGGTCACTTCCAGTCATTATATGTGGTAATGGATATGATATGGGAGAAAATTATTTCATGTTTCTTTCAATGAATCAATTATTAAGAAAGTCCAATGGCTTTGAGTATAAAATTGGGAATGGGTGTGTAAACATTGTGTTGAAGCATCGAATGAATAGTGAAACTGATTATAGGAAGGATGAGATGAAAATATGATTCTAGTCTATAGATATAATTTCATTATTCATCAAGTATAGTTTTTATAGAGATTGTATGTTTGAAATGGGAGTATTATGGTGTTATTGGGATCCAACAGTCTGTCAAATCAATTATGCATTAGTACTTATTGGTTGAGTGTGATAGATGAATAAATCAATTAATAATACAACCATGTAATTATAGGAGGAGTCATACAAAAACAATAGTGTAAGTGTTTATATTGTTCACAGATGCCTTCGGCAATTAAGGTATCATGATTGGAATGTGTGTCGTAGTAATGCATCAATGGATGAGGACGATAATTTTTTAGGAAAAGTAAACTAAAAGAGTTCAAAATGATTCTCTTTGAAAAATTTATATGGCGAGGTAGAAACTACTCTAGGAGCATCGTTCTATTTTCATTTAACCTTTTTTTGGGATTAAATCGTAATTTTTGGTGAATTTGGTGAATAGAAGAAAAGTGGATAGAATTATGGAATGGATGTGTATTCATAATTTAGAGATGGGACATGAATTATTAGAGGTGGATTGACATATTGGGATAGTTGAGTATAGTGGTAGGATGACCATCGATACATCATAGAGAAGATAAGAATAATGGTGGTTTGATTATTAAAACTAGATTCATTATAAGTTTTGAATTTCAGTGGGAAAATGAAATTTTTTATTTTCAGAGTAGGGCTTGTAACATCCTGTTACTTTCTTTAATGAATTTCTCATAACTATTTCATTTTCCTTTTTATTTGGGCTCATTTTGTGACATAAAATTATAGAAATAATTTTCTTTGAAAATGACCTAATTTGTAAGGATGTATATATTTTGGAATTAATGTCGATTGGATAAAAATGTGAAAGATGTTTAAAAGGACTTCTATTGGGGTCTGCATTGTGAATATGGGGATTAAGAGTTTCTACAGAATCATTCCATTTAATGTTTTCACACCACTAAAAAGTTACATGACATGAATATCTTTTTGATATGACGTTGTGAAATGGGTCAAAGATTAAATTTTTTAAACTTTAAGAGTCTGGTTCACAACATAAAAAATTATATTGGTGTCTTTTAGCTGAGCAGATACATATTTTTCATAAAAGGATTTCACTTCATGAACCCAAGATTCATGTCATGTAATGATTACAGATAGTAGGTTTTATGTGTTATAGGTTTTAATTTATTTTCAATTGTATCATAAGATTTTTGTTCAAAAACTAAGAGCACTCTGATACTATTTTGGGGCCCTCTTAGGCATTAAGATCATTTCATTTGGTTATTGTTCTTCATTTTAGTTTTTTGGAGTATCTTTGTTTAAGTATATATACACTTATTCATTTTCATTTGTCACAACCAACCATTGGGTTATGTTTTATGATCCTTTGGTCTTATGATAGTAATTATTTTGATCATTTATAGATCATTTTTTTGATAATCTTATTAATACTAACCATTGTTTTGTTTGTTGTGTGTTGTTAGAGTTTCATGATGTAAGTGTCATATTATCTCCTCTACTAACCATTTCTCTTATTGAACCAATTATATGATTTAATTATTGATTATATTGACGTTTTTATTGTCTGGGTGTTCTTCCACATTAGTGGATCCCATTTTTGGCATGCACAATCCATGTTTGAGGTAGCTGGTTCCATCTCTTTCCAATCCTGGATGAAC
Organism: Viscum album; assembly: GCA_963277665.1. Lineage (NCBI taxonomy): Eukaryota > Viridiplantae > Streptophyta > Magnoliopsida > Santalales > Viscaceae > Viscum > Viscum album. The sequence continues at coordinate 2,121,674,439 of OY728163.1, forward strand.
TGTATTGCTCTAGATTTTATAAATCACTTTATAAATTAATTTGACTGATTGAGTTGTGTGTTTGGAAAAAGGTTTTTGAGAAAATATATGATTTAAAATGTTTTTGTAAAATAAAATGTATTTTTAATGAATTGATAATTGTATATGACATTTTTCCTAGAATGGTTTTGAGGAAATGATTTGGAATATATAACACATAGTAAGCCTTGGGAAATTATGTGGAAGGTGTAGTAATATGCCTCATTCATTGATACAGTCCAAGGGAAGGGGGTTACCTCATAGGGTTTTCCTCTACTCCCTTGGAATGTTGGTCTACATACTTGTTATACATGTTGGGAGGATAACTTTTTTGTGTGTTCCTATACTCTCTAAAATTTATTCTTTTTTCTTGAGACGTGATGTACATGATTGTATATTATTAGTTATAAGTCTTTTAGTTAGAACAAATTATAATGAAACTTGGAATGATTTTATCAGTGCTTTTTTGTAATTATTTAGATACATTATGTTATGTGATAAATTATTTCCTTTGACTTATTTGATATATGTTATATACTTTGAATTTTTTCTACTTAAATTATTTAGAAATGTGTTAAAAGTGTAATTTTACCATTTTTCTATACTAAAAGCGTGTCACTGATTATGATGCATTATTTTCCTTAATCTTGAGAGTGAGACATGATATGGAACACCTTGGTGGGATCCTATTGATTCTTTTTGGCTCAAACTCGGTGGACCCCTTTTGTGGTGTGTAGAGAAAGTTATTTCATTGGATTCAGAGAAACAACTGTGCCAATGTGGGGTATCATGGTGTCATTTAGCTGTGTTTGGGTAGCTAGTATTATTATGGTCGTAGTTTTTTAATTCTATCACATAAATTATATGTTTTTGTTATTTTTTTATTTCACATTATACTTTCATCTTAGTAACTATTTTGCTGCATTTGAGTTCTTTCTCTTATATTGATTCCATTGTTATATGAAATATAGTTTTTTTCACTCTTACACTATTTCCTACTATGATATAAATATATATGTCATTTTGTTTACATCAGTTTGTTAGAAATATTCTCTGTAGTTATTATTGAGGCATTGGTATTAGTCACTTGCCCATACTGGTCGTGAACAACCATCAATTATGTTATGGTTTAGGTCTGGTACTAGTTTTAGATGAAATTTAGGTTGGGTTCATCCAAATTTGGTATCAAATGCATTGTTGAGTTCATTTTTTTAATGTTTGTAGGTTGGAGATAAGATTTTTAAGACATGGATTGATGGTTATGGATAGTTCTTGGAAGAGTCATTGCATGAATCGACTCAAATTTTTATTGGATGTTGGGATGTGTGTCTCTTATTCTGATTTCTTGATCATAATAAAATTTTTGACTTATGGTTCTATTGTTTTAATAGATATTATCATATTTTCTAGGAATTTCATTTATTTAGGTGTACAATAGTATTATTGGATGAAATCATCCACATGTTCCTCAAGAGGGTACCTGAGATTCTACTAAAGGTAATCAACCCCTAGATCTAAATATCACCAAGAATATAATGTTGGTAGTATGTGTTGTCACAAAAAATAAAATGAAAATCATGGAAAAATTCATTGAGGTATATTTAGAAGTTTATAGATAAAGGTATCGATCATGGTAGTTCTTTCATGAGAATACACTGTCCTTTAATGGTAATATTGATCCTTATTATGTGAAGGACTAGCCATAAAAGACATATATGATCTTAAAATTCCTAGATAAAACTGAGAATGTCAAGGTGATGTGAATGGTGTTGAGGCTTGAGGGCCATATAAGAGATAGTTAGATTTAATGGAATAGGTGTATTGAAACACATACAAGGACTGTAAGGGCATCAAGACGCCTTATTCTGTTGGTTTTTCTATAGTCACTTATGATGGAGAAGTCTATAGATTTCCACTCCTTGAAATATGAAGAGTGTTCAGTGTCTGTATAAACCAATCGATTTTCTATGATATTTTATTTTTCATTACAGGTAGGGAAGAATGATAAAGGATCTAATGTACTAGGAGGGTTTTCAAAAGGATAACTAATAATAGTTGTTTAAGGAAAATGTTTTGACCTTTATAGAGAAATTGGAATGGGAAATGATGGCTAAGATAGGTATGGTTGGAAATTATGGGTATTATACCCCTTCACATCCACCTAGTGGTAGGTTCAGTGGAAAACAGTGGGTGTATAGGATATGGAACAATCATCAAATGAGTGGTGGGGTTGGTTCTCAATAGTGGTCCCCTCTACACATTTAGTTACCTCCAATAGTGTTCCCTTACAATCAATTATTATGAATCATTTGGGAACTCCCAATATATTTTTCCCACACATGTGAATATGTCTAATAGTTTTTGATGTTATGGTAATATGAAGAGTTTCTATCAGGATATGTCTACACCTCATTATAGTAAGTGATTTTAAAATCTTAAGTTTACCATGGTGTAGTCAAATTCTTCAGGGACATTAAGGCTATATCCAATTGTCTCATCATAAAAGAACCTCCATCTAGTGGATGAATATTAGGTGTAGGTATATGTGGGTATATAGAAATTTAGAGGTACCATTTTTATTTCATCTTCAATAGTTTTTACTTTTTTCATTATAAGTTCCACCCTCTCATTAAGATCTAGCTAATTTCTTGATATGATTAAACTTCAAATATATCTAATGTTCTTAATTATGGAACTGTAAAAATCTCTTGGAAGGAGGATAGAGTAGGGGTTTCAGTGTCCTTGTTCTTTATCCATATTGAATACATAGTTATTTTGGGATTTAATAAATCATTATCCGGATTTGTTGAACATCGACATAATGATTGATTGGATTATCTCCCATCATGCTGAGGTAGATTTTTATAATTGAAATGGTTCATTTAATTTGTCTAGTTGTAGATATTGTATGATTTAGGTTGTGTGGTATATGAGGTTAGATCATGTAGGACCTTCTCACCTAGATCCCATGATATTTGTTTGTGTTGTTATAGTTGAGCCAGATTATGTATCTTTTTTGAAAAACTACCTCCCGTTTTCAAGAATTATAAATATGGTTTCCCATATGATTTCATTATTCTTCATTTAATTAGGGTGGTCATTTTTTATATTAAGATCATTCTAGGTACACATATAGTTTTGATACCATCTTGTCTTATTCAACTATTATATTAGAAGGATCTCCCAAGTCAATTAGATGATCTGATGGTAAATGGTTTTTTTTCAAACTAGTGTTTCTCATTGGGAATCCCATATTCTCTTTGAAAATAAGACAGATAGATCAATATGATTTCACGTTGACTATCTGATGATGAATTGAGAAACTATTAAGAATAATTACCCTTTTCTTTATGTGTAAGTTTTTTTTGACTATTTAAAAGGGGAAAGTGGTTTTTCATTGATTGATCTTTAGTAAAGTTATCATCAAATCAATGTAAGATAGTATGTTACCTTAAAGAAAATATTAATAATAAAATAAATACATTTAGAATATATCATGATACGTTTTTGAAAAATTAATTTTCCATCATTCTTCATGGATTTTGGGATATGGATATTACATGAGTATCTCAACACATTTGTGGTAGGGTTCATGGATTATATTTCAGTTTATTTGATAATTGAGTGTGATAATTAAAACCATTTGAGATTCGTTATATAGATACGAATGATTCACCATTTTTATGGAAATCTTCCAAAACAAATTTCTGGATTTATAAAGAGATGTTTTTGGGGTATGTGATTTTTTATAATTGATTTTATATTTATCCAAATATGGTAATGTATGTATTAAAATGATAATAGAAACCAAAAAAACTTTGAGATTCTGATCATCCGTATAAATTATAGGTACTATCTATTTCTTTCAATGATTTATCAAAATATTCATCACCTCTAACTGCTCTTACCAGGAAATGAGTGAAATTCATTTATGAATAAAAGTAGTAGTCTTCTTTTGATGAGTTGAAATAACTTCTCAAATCATCTTCTATTCTGATATCATATGAGCATGAGAAGGGGTATATGTTTTTCATGGATTCTTTTAGTGATGGTATGGGATATGTTCTTAAACATGGTGATCACGGGGGGTATTATATATCTCAACATCTTTGATCCCATGAAATGAATTACCCAAATTATTATGTAGTGGTTCCCATGGTTATGTATGCACTTAAATTTTGGAGGCACTATAATTTTTTGGATATTTTATTAGTTTTTAATGGATTTAAAAGTTTGAGATATTATTGGTTGAGATATTTCTTTTCAAATAGTTATGAATATAAATTCTTTTTAGGCTAGTTCATTATATGATATTCTCTATTTTAGGTACCATTTATTCATCCCTATATTTGTGCGCATCTCAGTTTTGTCTGACAATCATATTATTCATGGGTCTTTCATCTGAGAACTATAAACATGATTGATGAAATGATATAGAGATTCCGGTTCTAGGTATAAAAATGACATCAGAGATTATGTGTCATTTTGTTAAACAATCCAATAGATTATGGAAGATAATATGAAACCTTATGTGTTAATACAACATATTCTAGTGATGATTTGGAAATGGGATGACGTTTCCATGGAATATATTATTGGATTATCATAGACTTCTAAATGGAGGAAAGTAATCTATTTGATGATTGACTGTTGGATAATTACATGTCACTTAATTCCAATAATGGGTATTATGAATGTTGATAACCTATGATAGATTTATGTGTAAGAGGTTTTGAGGTAACATGTGGTTACATAATTCATTGCTTTGGGTAGGGGACCATGGATTACCTCCTTTTTCAGGTAGTGTCTCCATTAGGCTATAGGGACTCATTTCAGGTTGATTATATAATTCCAGCCATAGACAGATGATTAAATAAAGTTTTCTACTTATATTCTAGATGGTATACTCCACGCATATGTATTATATTTTTATCAATCATGGGAAATACATATAGGATGGGTTTATTTTTCATATAATAACAATTATGTGTCATATTTCAGAATGCGTACCTTCATGTATTTTTACGGAATCCTATGACAACAACCACTTTGTTAAGTAGTGGTGTGAAATTCCACTATTGTAGTGTCAAATCTCAATGAGGAAAAATTGGAAGGGATTCTGGATATATATCAGTGTATGGTTATAGCTCAGAGTTGAATTAAATCATATACAGATAATTAGATTCTATTCTTGAAGTTTTTGTTTCATGAACAAGTTTTCAGATGAGTTCCTCCATGGTTTGGTCAACATTATCTTTGAAAATAGGTAAACATTGCTCTAATATTTTTTCTGACATTTGAGTATATTGAGCGGCTTTGAGGGGTTGCTTACAGGCTTGAATTTCAAATTTATATAACAGATATTCTCAATGTGTTATACATATCTCTTTTCAAGAAGTACCATATAGATCCCTCTCTTGTTTCATATTGAGAAGGAATAATTTTAGATCATTATGTGTTTGTTATATAAAAAACAACAGAGATTTTTGACTCCCAGATAAAATTATAGCCTGGGATATTGATACTGTTCATTAGAGTATTATAGTGAAATAGATTAGATTCTCATAAAACAAGGGATAATGATTCGTCGATGAGGTACTAATGGTCTCACCATTTTTTAAATACCATTCGGCCAAAATACGTCCTAAGGATGAAAAGTGTTTTGATTGGGGTTTTGTAACATCCTATTATATTCTTTATGTTATTTCCTATATCTCTTTCACTTTATATTTATTTGGTTGCATTTTGGGACTCCTGGTAATGTTAAACATATGAGGGGGAAAATAAACTAAATTTCTGTGATCTATGTCTGTTGTAATTAATATATTCCAAGTATAAATGTGAAATTGATTAGGAGGATGTCATTTAGGGTTAAGGTTGGAATTGAGGTTTTTTTATGTGTTTATATCTACTTTTTTTGCGGAATTATTTATCATTATGAGAAGGTTAAAATATGTAAATATTTTTAGGATGATTAAGTGAATTGTTTAGATCCTGTATTATTTATACATCCTAAGGCCAGTTCATTTCATGAAATGTTCGATTGACATTTTTAAATTGGGTAGATTTCATTTCTGGAATATATGGATTTATTCATTTCAAAGCATAAACATTGTATTCACATAATTTAATGATCAGGACCTATAAGATTTTTCACAACAAATCACATTTTCTTTTATTTTTGCAGACATGATTTTCTCTAAAAATCCTACAGCTCTACCACGAGATTTTTGGGATATTCTGTTCTTATAGATAATTTATTTTCATTGATTTATATTCATTTTGGTTTCACTACATATCACTCGATAAGTGATCTTTTATCTTCTTCATTTATGTTGGTCACAAAATTGTAATTATTCAATATTTTTTTGATCTTCTAGTGTTGAGGAGTTAATTCTCTTGATCCATTGTAGATCTATTGTACATTCTTCCTCATGATGCTAGCCTTTGTGTTTTTGGGGTTTATCATGTGAGTTTCTTGATGTACATGTTGTGTTATATCCTCTACCTACCATTATCTTATTGAATTGATTATGAGATACAAGGATTGATTCTAGGGTCTCCATTTTTGTATTCTAATTTTTTTATTTAGTGTATCCCATTAAAGGTGATTTTAATCAATGTTTGGGGAGGTGTTTATGTATCCAGACTATATTAGATAAACTATATTTCAATGGTTTTTTTAAATGTCTTTAGAAGTTAATTGTAATGTTGGAAATGGGGGTTTGGAAATGGGGGTTTCATAAAATACGGTTTAACTTTGTTTCGGTAAAATAAATGGTATTTTCAAATCATTGTGAAATGAATTTATGAAATTTTTTAGAAATCACGGTTTTTATGAAATGGTTTGGAAAATATAGCTCAAGGGAATCCATGGATTCATAGGTGGAATTTTTATTAACATTCAATGTCCATTGCTACTATCTGGGGTTTCACTCAAGATATTTCATTCCACTCCATGGACATATTACTCTCGGGAATTTTTATACAAATTGCAATGTTCACATGTTGTGTGGTTTTTATTCTCTATAGATATGTCAAATTTTTAAAGAGATGTGATATATCTGATTGTATATGTTTAGGTATGAGTGTTCTAGTTATCAGGACCAATAGTGATCCTTGGTGTGAAGTTACAGAGGATTTGATTAGAACTGCTTTGGGTGTGATATGATATATGATACAAGATTTTTATGGTATTTATTGTAGTACATGATATTATTTGAAAATGGTTTGCCTATATTAATTTTGAAATGTGGAATAATGGGTTTTTTTCCATTTATTTGAAATAATTTTTTAACTAATTATCTTGCCTTGTTTTCATTAATACTGAGCATGATTCTTGATATGAAAAACCATGGTGGGATCCTACTGAGGATTTTTATCTCATATATTGTTAACCCCGTTGGTGGTGCAAATACATTGTTATGTATTTCAATACAAGAAAATGATGGCATTGTAGTGAGGTGGGGATAATTCTATCAATTATGCATGGGTATTTAGTGGTGAGATGTTTGGAGTTTTCCCATGATATCACATATAGTATCTATTTCATTTTTTTCATTTTTGTTGGACATGTATCATTGAGACTCTTCAGCTTCTTTTTAGTTGTATTCCTTCTATTATTTAATTTTTTTCTTTGGAAAATTGTTCTTATTTAATAATATACTATTTCTTCTTAACATGTATATATATTTCATGTTTTCTGTGTAAGGAATAATGAAATTAGTCCCTATAGTTGTTTTTTATGATTCATAGCTACTCTCCATTACACGGGGATCGAAAATTCCCTTTGAGTATATAATGGTTCAGGCTGGGTACCTTTTTAAGAGGGTATTCAGGACAGGTTCATCACATAGTTCATTTTGATATCGAATATTCGGATTGGAATTCTCAGAGATTAAGTGCCTAATATAATATTTTTGGATATGGGGTATGGCCTAAAAAGTTCCCCGAGTATTTAGGTGAGTCTCTTGAGCATCATGTGATGTTTTAGAAATTTTTAAAGGGTGTTACCCCAACACATTATTAATAAATTTTATGGTATGTCATGTTGTGTAACAATGAAACTTGTTTTTGAATAGGGTTGAAGTGAATAGTTTGATAGAAACCATGAGAAATCTGAAATTCAAGTGCATATAGGATTTTCATATTTGAAACAAGGTTGAGAAACCAACGTGGAAAAACTATGTGGGTTGTGTTGACATGTATATTAAAATTTTCATGGTTGGTACATAGTATAGAAAACTGTATATCCAAATCACACTTCTTGAAAAATGTCATTACAAAGAACGATTGTACCAAAATGCGTCTATGGAATTGTAGTCCACAATCTATCCACCTTACTCCAACAGCCATGAAATTTCCAAAATGGATTTTAATCCACTATTCCATAAATATCATATGATTTCATGATAATTTATTGATGGATATTTGGTATTATAAAGTGAAATATTCTCTCATCCTCATCGTTTCATCTTCATAATTATTTTTTCTCTTATTTGGTGTTCTTCGATTTGGTATTTGAGTTATGATTCCACTGAATCATGTTAAAATAAATCCATTATGATTTTTATTTATTTTTGGTTTATAGAGTATGTATTGGGTGGTGGTATTCAACGTAAATCTCATTGTTTTCAAGGAGGTATGTTTTGGAATGGGTTTATTCATGTTTTTAGAAAATTTGGGTAAAATTGATCATCAATTTTTGAATTTATTTCATTAATGTTGTTTGTGATAGCACTACGGGAAAAAATCGTTTTGTGACTGGAATAAATCCCATCATAAGAAATTCATCCAAGAGGTTATTTGCGATAGGGGTAAGGACCCGTCGCTAATAACCAATTATTTGTGACGACATTTCGTCTCCAGTCACAAAAAGTTTGGCGCAGGTAGTGTGCCAAACTACGCGAAGGTTATTTGCGATGGTGGAATCCCACCGTCGCAAATAGTGAAGTATTTTCGATGGGCCCCGTCACAAATAGCCGGTGTCGGTTAATAGATTTTTTTGACGGGATGTCGTCCCGTCGCAAATGGTGTGTCAGCAGAGACTATTTGCAATAGAACCTGTCGCAAATCAATTTTTAACCACCGACATTAATTAATGCAGGTGTAGGTATTTGTGACGGGTCCTATCGTAAAGGATTCTATTTGCGACATGTAACCCTTCAAAAATAGGCATGTCGCAAATAATCTAATCTATATATACCCCATCCGTTTTCCCTCTCATTCCTCTCAATTCTTAGATCCTGTTTCTCTCTGAACTCTGATTTTAGAGGGAAATTTTTTTTAAGTTAATTTTTTTTGTTCACGAAGTAGTTGTGAAGTTGTCTACATCAATAGAAAATCAATCTCCAAATTAATTATGTTTTATTTAATTTATTATTTATTTCATTTTTATGCTAGTTTTTTTATTGTTGATTAGTTGTAATTAAATAAAATTCAAATTGTTTTGTCATTATAATAATTTTGTACTAATAAATTGAAATTTTTTGTACTAAATTTTAATAATTAGTAGTAATTAATATTTATTAGCGATAATTAGTAATTTATATAATTAATTTGATGTAATTAATAATAATTGATAATAGATTATAATAAATAATAATAATTAATAATAAATATTTAAATAATTATTAATAAATAGTAATAAATAGTAATAATGAGTTAAAAATAGTAATAATCAGTAATAAATAGTAGTAATGTGTAATAAATAGTAATAAATTGTCAAAAATAGTAATAACTAGTAATAATTAGTAATAAATTGAAATAATTATAAATAATTAGTAATAAATTGTAACAATTTGTAATAAATTCTAATAATTAATAATAAATTGTAAAAATTAGTAATAAATTTTTATAATTAGTAATAAATTGTAATAATGACTAATAAATAGTAATAATCCGTGGAAAATTGTAATAATGGGTAGTAAATAGTAATAATGAGTAGTAAATAGTAATAAATTGTATTAATTTGAAATAAATTTTAATAAATAGAAATAAATTGTAATAATTAGTAATAAATTGTAATAATTAGTAATAAACTGTAATAAACTGTAATAAATTGTAATATTTAGTAATAAATCATAATAATTACTAATAAATTGTAATAACTACTATGAATTAGTACTAAATTTAAATAAATAGAAATAAATTTTAATATTTAGTAATAAATTGTAATAATTAGTAATAAAATATAATAATTACTAATAAACTATAATAATTACTAATAAATTCTAATAATCATTAATAATTAGTAATATTAATTAATAAATACTAATAATTATTATTATTAATTTTTAATAATTAGTAATATATACAAGATAATTTATAATAAATATAGATAATTAGTAATAATTTGTAATAATTAGTAATAATTAGTAATAATTAATAATAAATTGTAATAATTAGTAATAATTAGTAATATTTATTAATAAATACTAATAATTTGTAATAACTAGTAATAACTAGTAATAAATACTAATAATTAGTAATAATTATTAATAATTAATAATAAATTGTAATAATTAGTAATAATTAGTATTATTTATTAATAAATAATAATAATTATCAATAATTTGTAATAATTAGTTATAAATACATATAATTAGTAATAAATATAAATAATTAGAAATAATTATTAATAATTAGTAAAAATTAGTAATAATTAGTAATAAATTGTATTAATAAGCAATAAATTGTAAAAATTAGTAATAAATTGTAATAATTAGAAATAATTAGTAATAATTAGTAATAATTTGTAATAGATTGTTATAATTAATAATAGTTAGTATTAAATTTTAATAATTAGTAATAATTAGTAATAAATTGTAATAATTACTAATAAATTGTAATAATTAGTAATAAATTGTAATAATTAGTAATAAATACTAATAATTATTATTACTTCCAATAATTACTAATAAAAACTTATTATTAGAAATAAATACTAATAATTAGTAATAAATACTAATAGTTAGGAATAAATAATAATAAATACTAATAATTAGTAATAATTAGCAGTAATTAGCAATAATTAGCAGTAATTTGAAATAATTCACAATAATTAGTAATAAATAGGAATAGTTAGTAATAAATACGAATAGTTAGTAATAAATAGGAATAATTAGAAATAAATATGAATAGTTAGTAATAAATTTGAATAATTAGTAATAAATATGAATAATTAGTAATAAGTAGTAATAGTTAGTAATAAATTTGAATAGTTAGTAATAAATAGGAATAATTAGTAATAAATAGTAATATTTAAATAGAAACTGTTATGAATAGTTAGAAATAACTTTTAATAAATTTTAATAAATTTTAATAAATTTTACAAACATGGCAAAATTTCCAGTGGATTGACGACACTTCTATTGCTCAATGACTTTTCTCCTTTCAACTGTAACTGACTCAAAACATTATCAGAAATGTGGTGCTATATTGGAATATTCAATCTCGTATGCACGGGATTGGACATGCATTCATAGGATTATATTTTTATAATGTTTACAGGTGGTAACAGTTGGAAGAAGACGATTCATCGACGAAAAGGGGGCTCTTTTTTTCGACGGGTCATTTACTTGCATCTTTCTCACACAGAAATCAAAATGAAGAATGTGGACGGAGTTACGCATATTCAATATTGTGCATACGAGAATGAATATGCGTACCTCTGACCAGATTCTTCATTGTGATTTATGTATGAGAAAGGGGCATGTAAATGAGCCATCAGATAATAGTTGTGCCGCCAATCCACTTGAAATTATGTCACCCTTAATTAATTTTAATTATTAAGATGTAGTTGTATTTATTAATCTTCTTTTTTCAGATAGTGTTTTTATAATTTTGAAATATAAAAAAATATTGATGATTTTATATTTTGTTGAAAATTATGGAACAAGGAAGTCAACATCAGTCATTATTAGATGATCGCGCTTGGATAAATCGGCACAAAAATCCAAATCGGTTTTCTTTAGATCCATTATATATTGAGGGTGTTGAAGCTTTCTTATCATTTGCATCACTAAATCCAGAATATGTTTCAGAAGGCACAATTAAGTGTCCTTGTAAAAAATGTGCTCTGAGAACGTTTGACACATTTGACAAGGTTGGGGGACATATCTTGAGGGTTGGTTTGCAACAAGATTATGTTATTTGTTATCAATAATGTGAATGTAGTTCCAGAGAAGATAATAATAACATGATTCCAGATCTATCACGGTTCAGAAAATTAGTACATGATGTTGCAGGTCCATCTGTTCACCAAACTGAATTTCATGATGATATCGATTTAACACTTAAGTTGGTACCATCCAAATTTTATGAGTTGTTGAGGTCTGTTTAGGATGCAATATATCATGGTCGAAAGATAATAAAATTATAAGTGCTTGCAAAATTTATGGCTATTAAAACAGATAATGCAATGTCAAACTACTATTATGATCAGATATTCTCTTTGGTTAAAACACTGTTACCTGAAGAAAATGTGTTGCCTGCAAATTTCTATAAGGGAATGTTGTTTGTTTGTAATCTAGACCTTAGTTATCAGAAGATTCATGCATGTGAATGTGATTGCATCTTATATTCTGGTGAAATGAGTTTTTGGATAGTTGTCCCACATGTGGAAAATTGAGGTATAAAGAAGCTCTACCAGGGAAGTCTGGATTGATTCCTATAAAATAGTTGAGATATTTCCCCCTTACACCCAGGCTGAAACTTTTATTTATGTATCATAAAACAACTTCAATGATTTCATGGAAGAAAACCAATATTTCAACCAGTAAAAGCTTGAATCATCTATCTGATGGTGATTCATGGATACATTTTGATGGTCAACATCCTTCTTTTCTTTAGAAGCCTGAAACGTGCGATTATTCTTGGTTTATGCTTTGTTTATATATTATGATTATGTTATGGTTCAAGGAAATCACATAAGTATACATATGGTTCCCTTATAAAATATATGTGGGTGAGCCCGTGATAGCTCTCCAATGTATTTTGTAACATGATAGTGGTAAATGATAATGTTTTTTCATAAAAGATGTAGGCAATATATTTTGATGGATATTCCAAACATAACCAAAAAGGTTTCTCCCTATGTAGTTGTGAAATCTAAAATGTAAGTATGACAATGATTCCACATGTTTCCTTTATGTTATTTTATTTTTATGATTTTTTAGTAACTTTATTATATCATTATGTAAGCTAAGTAGTTTATGTTTTATTAGAGGAAATAATGATTTTGTGAGAATGTTTTCATTGGTTTAAAATATTAATGGTTTAATAGTTTTATTCTTTATTCTATATTTCTAATTGAGATATTCATTCTCATCAAAACTTTTTTAAATGTTTTTCATAGGTTATAAAGAAGGATACGATATTGTAATAATTAAAGAAGATTTTTTTCAAGAAATTAATTATTTATTTATTTAAGGAGGTTTATTGTTGTGAAAATTTTGGATAGAATATAACAATATAATTTATAATTTTTGAGATTTAATATAATAGATATGGAATAATTCTCTTATAAACTAAACCTTAAATGAACCTCAATGTGAAAAAAATTAAATTCTTCATCAAAACTCAAGATTATTTAATGTTTATGGTTAGGTCCTTATATCTTGGATGGGGGAGAAATTGGTTGTTGGAATAAGAAAAGAGATAAGATCCTCATAGTGGGATTTTGATGAATATGGATGTAAATTAATAAATAATTACATGATAGGATCTCATATGCATGTGTATCCATTTATTTTAGAAAAAAATATCATATTAATTGATTATACTCAGCTCCTCAAGAACTGGGAAGATTTATCCATCCTTATACCCTCTTTTTATTTTAGAACCATCCTTCACTCTAACCCATGTTCCATATAGTGAAATTTGATCTATTGTTAACCTCATAATTCAAATAATAACCTAAAAATAGATTATTCACATAATATGAGTACCATGTTTGGTGGCAGCATCAGTCATGAACCAAGGGAAATATTCATCCTTAAATTTACTATGTGCAATAGAAGTGGTGAATCTACTAATGAAAAACAGAATGCGATGTTAGTGGGCCTCCTCTTGTTAAGCCTAAAACATATTGATCATATAGTGGTAAAAATAAATGCCACAAATATTCGTAATTCTATTCATGAATTAGTTCCCATTCCTATGTTTGTAAAATATATATTCAAGAGTTGTAGGGGACTAATCTCCACCCACAATGATTTAATTCATTCCCAGAAAGAAGGGAACAAAAATACTAATGTATGGGCTTCTAATGACACTGATGAAGTGTGTATCACTTTTTTCTAAACTGTGTAATCTTTTATAGCTACTAGGGTAAATCTATTTTTAGGGGATGCACTGAGACTTCACTATTTCACACCCCTTTAATTTTTTGTTCTCTCTATTTTTATTTTCTTTCACATGTTTTCTAGGTTGTACCTAAACTCTATTTTAATAAAATAAAATAATTATTTGAGGTTTGATGGATAATTAATATATACTGATCTCATATATGACATTGGGAGGTAGTTATCACATGTTGTTATCATTATCCAATAGATTTTCAAATTGTGAATGAATTTATTAGATCTACTAAATAAGTTACATTCAATGGACTAGGAGTTAAAACATCATTAAGTATATAACAGAAGTAGTTTTAAACAATTAAAAAATGATATTATGTCAGCATAACTTTTGATTATATCTCATTTTATTGTTCAATGTAAAAAATTCCACCTTATTTTTGAAGGAATAAATAGTGTTATATGACATCAAAAGAGAATGTGGTTTATTTACCATAATATTAGGAAATATTTTAATGAACTATAGATATATAAGAATTATTTAAACATGAAAACAAATATATTACACTACAGAGCCCTTATAGTGGGGATCATACTAAAATAAAATGATTTTTTTCTAGATATTTCTTAAGAGGATATGATAATATTAAAATAATGGTGTCTCAGAATAGATGGATAACTATGGAATTTTAAAGGGATTTTCTAGGATGAATGAATTTTATAATAATTGTATCATGTTCACAGTGTTATCCACCTATTTATATCTTACATACATCTACTATATAAAAGTAAAATATAAAAGATACATTTATGTATGAATGGTTATTTTAAGGGTTCATGTTTCTTTATTAATAAAAAGGTTCTTTTTAATATATTTAATGATGGTGGACTATGGAATTTTAGTGTTTTTATTATAATAAAAAATGTTTAATTTTTTGTTTTTTATTTGTATTGACTTATTAGAGGCACACATTAGAAATTTGGATGTGTTAGTATCCCATTTATATAGTTTAATAGTATAACACTCTTTAAAATGAAAAATTATGATTTAAAAATCCCTTGGGAATTAGTGCACTACACTATCAACACAAACAAAATCACACCCACATGATCAAAATATGTGGTGATTTGATGTTTTGACTATCACATAAAAATTAATGTAGGCATGAGGTTCTTGAAGGGTCTTTTCTTTTTCCAATATAGTGGTTGGTCTTACCAATTTGGGAGTAGGATTGAATGGGTATGCATTTTGGGGCCAGCAAGTTCACTAAATAGGTTTATTCTTCCCCATAGATCAAATTTATGATGATCTAAACGGATCATTAAAAAATTCTATGGAAATGATCTAAGACACATATACTGTTGGAAGTGATCCAATAGGTTTTATTTAATCTCTAAAAGGAATTCCTATACAAAATTATTTTCTGCTCAATAACAAGATATGGCGAAGCTTATCTGAATGAGTGTTTCTACAATTATAAAACGAAAGCCACATTTTATGGGAAACCAATTATACAAATATAAATTTATTTTAATGAAACTACCCCAATTTAATATTCCTATCAATTTGTCCACCGAAATTGGAAACACATTTTTAGTGTATAGTAAAAAATGTCATTCATTACTCACATTATTACAATGCCACAAAAAGGGTTATTATGCACTCAATATATGTGTAGTGTAATGAGGTATTATTTTTTTATTAAATATGATTATAATATGACAGATAATTCAATCAATTAATTTGGTAGAATATACTCTTTAGGGTTTTTTCAAAATAATGTTCCCTGATGGTTTCTATCTATTATCAGTCCAATAATTAATATAATATTACAAAACAATATACCCAAAAGGTCCCACATATAGGGTCCAACACACATGTGATTACATTGATTAATTTTTATTCCCTTTCAGTTGTATTATAAAAAATGAGATAATAAATATTTTTCCTATATAGATGTCGTTAAAATAACATTATAAATGTGATGATTACATGTAATTTATAAGAATAATTTAAAAAGTATAAATAATAATTTTTTTATATAAAAACCCCTCACAAAACCCAATGATATCAAAATGCCACCCAATGGAATACATAAGAACTATCCTGTTAATTCGTAATTCAATTAAAGGTAAATATATTTATCTATAATCATCGACAAATTATAAATTCATTCTCCAACACTAGATTTGATAATGTTATGTACTTTTTTAATAATTCCATTTATATTATCAAATAGATACATAAATAATGGGTTTTATGATTGTTAAAATACACTAATAAAAAGTATATTTACTTGATGGTATTTTTTTGGTGTAGATATTATATATTTTTTAAAAATCATAAGTGAAATATTGATATATTATTTATTCCTGAATAATGATTTTGTTGGACCTTGGTGTTATAACATCTGTGATACGAATTTGTGACCTTGCCTTAACAAACCAATTTCTATGGGTCAATGGGGTTATCTTGATAAATTACCCTCATTGGGGAATAGGGAATTTCATGATGAAAAATATACAAATATTTGAAAATCCCTTCAATTTTGAGGATTTTTTCAATTGAATATATATTATTACTTCAGGGAAGAAAATCATGTGATTATTATTCCCATAGAAGATAGTATCCTAATGTGAGCACTGGGGGGATGTTCTACCAGTCCTGTACCTAGTATCAGAGATATGGAAAAACTGTGAAAACCCTCAGGTAATGTTGAGGGGGGGGGGGTATTTATATACCCATGAATTTATATTTTCAGCAACATGATTTCTAACATGGATTTAATATGATTATTGCTATTGGTATATTGTACTATCCAAATTTATGTCTCACATTAGGTTGTGTGATAGTTATGGGTGGAATATGGATATATTGTGAGAAGTTTCCTTTTTTATGTGGAAATTTCATATTTAATTGGAGTGATTACCTAGGAGATGAAAACAATATGAGAGTTATTCCTAGATGGAATAATGGATTGATGTTGAGAACATGTGTGTAGTTATACCAGTCATGTACATGGATTGATTCCATTTTAGAGTCCATATTTATCTCTTGGAAATTTATATTTATAGCCATTTGAAGTGAACATTACTCGAGAATGACTAATACATAAGTGATACCTCCTATAATATAACATTAAATTACCAATGGAGAAGACTGTTACACAAACCTCTTAAAATTATCCCTAATCTGAAATTTTATACATTTAAATATCATGTTTGACCATCATTTAGAATATAGTCTTAAACAATTTGAATAAATTCCCAAACCGTATAATGAAATTTCTGAAACATACAACTTGGTTTTGTAAAACGTATAGGGTGTTTGCGTGAACCTTATACAATTTTTGTCCTTACCTAATAATTATAATATTTGAAAATTATGGGGAATCTTTTCTGAACCTTATTAATATCATGTTTTGAACCTACACATGATATATTAAAACATAAAATATAAAATACTATTTTTTACTAATCTAAAACCATCAACTAAACTTTAATAATCTCTTAAATAATTTTTATTTTGAAATTTAAGAATAAAACATTATATGTAATCAAAATATTTTTTTTATATAACTCAAGAAATCATCCTGAAACTATGAAAAATACTTTAAACCTATTTTAAATAACCATATATTTTGTTCAGTATATATTTATTAGACATATCATTCCACATACTATATTACTCTTATAACCATTGTAAACAAAACAAAAATAGTTAATACAGGTTTATAAAGTGAGATTCAGATCTTCAATTATTAGATGATAGGATGTGACCTCGAATATATTTAGATGGATGGATGAAGAATATAATACCTCTATATATAATAATTTTTCATGTATTCAAAATATAAACATATTATTTCATTTAATGTGAAATTATAAACAGTCCCCTCCAGATTTGTGGCTTCTATCCAATTCCATCACCCATTACATTATATTTTAATAAATACTATGTCATGATCCTTGAAAATAATTATAATTGCAAATAAACATTATTCATTTGGGAATTTTAGTTCTATTTTTTATTCTCCTTTTTAATAATTTTATTAGCATTAATATATCAACTGTGAAAATTTCTAATCCAGTTTTATCAAATTATTTCTTTCTTAATATAATTGTTTTAGTTAAAATAGTATTAAAATGGAGTAAGTCACCATCATTTTCTATTTTTCAAAAAAAATCATTGAATTATTAATCTATTTTATTCTCAAAATATTACCAAAAAATTGAAAATGGGGAAAATTGAAACATTCATCATATTTTGGGTACAAAACAATAATTTTCCATTTAATATAAAAATAATGAACTATATTAATTGTGTAATGAAATTTTAGTAATGTTAAAAAGGATCTTATAAACACTACTATAGAAACTTTTATACCAGTGGTTTGAACCTATTAGAAAATTTCGTCATTATTCTAGTATAGACTATAATAATTGTTTGATGAACCATTGGGTGGTTTTCAGTCGATATAATAACATATAATTGGTTTGGGTAAAACATTTTTATAGATCTTATATTGATAAAAATAGGATTGAATTATGGTATGATTACCACACCATTATGATAAAAATATTTTACCATGATAATACAATATATTTTGTGTTTATATTTACACACACACATATATATATAGATAAATAAGTAGATATATATATTTACGCATATAAATAACTAAATTTTGTTTAAAAATATATTATTTATATTATTATTAAAATAAAATATAAATAACATGGCCAATTATACTAGGGGATTTTTAAAATCATTATTATAGGTCACAAAATAAGAAATATTAACCAAAAAATTAATATATTTTCCACAAAGAAGAAACCTATACAAATTGTTTGGTGAAAACATTGGTATAGCTCTATTTTTATATATATATTTTTATGAACTGGTATTATGGGAAATATAAAATTTATCCAATGATACAGTTGTCTATTTAATGAAAACCCAACATAATTCCCACTATTTAAATTATAAAATATTTAAATTAAAATTATATATTTAAATAATCATTAAATACATCATTTTATTTATCCTAAATTGACACAAAATAAACATATAAATATTTTGTCTAAAACTTTTTTACATCATAAACAATTTAATGAAAACATGTGTTTTTCACTTTATTAATGAGTTATTACTTTTCAGATTAGGAACCACTCCCCCTTCATCTCATTTTGAAACTTCCTATTTAGAATAAATTTAATTCTTCATTAAAATTGAATTTGATTTTGTGGATGAGATCATTTTGGTGGATATAAGTTCAACCTAGATGACACCAAAGATTTCTATTTCTTTAGTGGGGGATGATTCATTATTGATTATTTCGATATTTCTATATATGGATTTTGTGATTTCTATAGATAATGTGATTTTATCATCATTGTTAGTTGGGAAAATATCATTGGGTTTATCATCATCAAGTTTTCTTATAACACACTTTTGGTAGTGGAATATGATTCTTCACCTCTGATAAAATTAAAAATTGGTTTTGAACCATTTTAGGGAATCATTTATTATTTTAATAGAGGATCTAGTTTTTTTAGTTAATGGAATTTTGAGATATTCTATAACAAGGAATTAGGAATTAGAGAAAAATATCTTATTTCATAAAATTTCCACCCCAAAAACATTCTTATAGTGTTTAATAATTCTCATTAACACCCACTATATTATAATAATATTTTCCTGGGGGGAAGTCATAAAACATTAAAATTTAACCCCCTATTGATCCTGGTTTTGGAGGATTTAACTGTTAATAAAATTCAACTCTTAGTTTAAATGAAACAAAAATATAGTAAATAAATAAAAATGAGTTTTCATTAAATATAAAAATTAATATATGGTGTATGTTAGATCATAAGATAATATTATATTTATGATAATGGTATTAATTATAAAAAATGATCTATTTAATAAAAATTGTAAAAGTTTTTCTAAGGGAATATCCAACTTAAAAACATAAGAGTAGTATTTTTGACTTTCAATGACAGTGATATGTGATTGCTGACCATATTTTGAGAGAGAATGTGTCACATGATTTTTCAATATTTATCATTAACTTTTATTATGATTAAAAAAATATCACATCATAATAAGTAATAAAACTAATTGAGGGAGTTTAATCACATTAAATTTATAAATTATAAAATAAATTATTTTGTGATTACATTGCATGAACCTTTAGAAAAATAACGATATATTTAATGAAGAAAAAATTAATTCCAAATATTTTTCTTGTCATTACATTGTGATGTATTAGTATAAATCATTATGTGAATGATAAATTAGAGATATAATAAGATAAAAAGATAGAGGTTAATAAGAAAAAGTGACCAAAATTTATAAGAACATTAATAATTGGTAATTATAATTCAATGGTGTGCATGTTAGGATGGATGTATAAAAAAGGAAAATATTTTTTTATATTAAATATATGGATACTCTCTAATGAATAGAAATGATTAAAAAATTTGTTATTTTAAGAACATATCAGGGAAATAAAATTATGATAAAATTTGTAAAGAAATGTCATTGAATATTAAGGTTATTATTTATTTAAATTTACTAATGTATGGTATCCCAATTAATAATTATTTTAGGTATTTTTTAGATATGTATGATCATATTCATTGTGGCTAAGAAATATCACATTAACTAAAAATAAATTTCTTGATATATTTCATTATTATTGGAAGTAATTGAAAATATATGTTTAAATTTGGTTTTCAAAATCATAATTTTTAAATAAATAAATGTAGTTGACCATTATTAAAATAGAGTTTAAAAATTATATAAGACACTCCGTGATGAAATAATTTATCTCATGATAATAGATTTACAAAATCACAATTCACCTTCACATATCAATTTCTCTTAATTAAATAATTTGATCACCCTTTTTTTGAATTTAGGATTCATATTTGGGATCCATATACATGTGGAATTGAATTACAACTCTCGGTGTAATATTATATAGTATTTAGTGGTTATTAATTGATAAATAATGATTTCTAAACATGATTAATGTTAGAATTATCCACACTATAACAATTAACATAGGTTAATAATGGTATAACTTGTGTTAGAACATTGATTTCATTTACATTTAGTTATAACATAATTTAAGAATATTATATTATGTGATATGTCATAATACGGTAAAATATTTATCACCATTAAATTCCAATATATTTTTACCATTCAATAATTCATCATATTTTATCTCTTTCCCCACACGAGACATCAATCATAAAACATTGATGATATATTATTATAAAAAATAAATTTTAGGGAGTGAATATTAAAAATAATTCTACTGAATTTTTTTGAATAAAAATTAGTAAAATATTTATTAATTAAATGGATATATACAAAACAATTTCAACATTTAATTTGAAATAAAATAAATAGTTTTACCAAAAATATGTTATAAGATTGTATTCTATTTAGAAAGGCATTTTCTTTAAAAAGAAACATTTTCTTTGATATAAATTACAATTCAAGAAAAATATGATTAATTAAAAATTATTTTTGATATTAAAAATTAGTTAACACCAATTTAGTTGGTAAATGTTATGAAATATTAATAAAAACTGTTTACATTTGAAAATATTAATTTCTATTAAAAATTTGTTTTCCATTATATTTTATTATTTTATTAAAAAATATAATTTATAAGTATTGGAAATTGAAATAAATTTTTTTCTTCATTATTTAATTACTCATATAAATATTAACTTTTTATGAATTTATATTATTTTTATGTCGAGGTTGATATTTAGTAAAAAATACTTTTTTAAAATAAATTATTTGAATGAATTATTCATTCTATAAGATTTATGTATATGTATAATATATATATATATATATATATATATATATATATATATATTAATTTTTGGAATTATATTTTTCATTTTATAATGCTTTTTCAGATTATAAATCCTATGTCGAACATTTTTATAACTAATAAATATGTTACTTTAATAAAATATTACTTTTGGTTATTTCCTTTAATGAATTATATTAATCTAATATTTGGTTCTGTAATTATTGTTAAGAAAAATATCCAATATTTATTATTATATATAAATATATTTCTATGAAATTAGTGTCCAAAATAATTTTATCTTAAATATAAATTTTATGTTTAGAAACAGAATTTGTCAAAAATAGGGTGTTCGCTATATTTTGTAGTTATTTTGAAATTAGTTTTTCCAACATTTATAGATTTTATTTCATAATGTTATTTTGAAATTTCTTAATATGAGTACCAAAATAGGTGAAAAATATAAAATAAATCTTTTTTATTTAAATTAATTACTAATAATAGAACAAAATTATAAAGGTAAATCTTAATTAGGGTAAAATATTAATATTTATAATAGGAAACCATAAACACTGAATTTTATCTAAAATATGATTGGTTGAGGGAACTTTTGACTGACACTCATTTTACTCCCATATTTTATCAATTTGTTCTCCTTTATCATTTCAATACTAACCTTTCATTTAGAAATTTTATTGGTTATTCCCAAAAAATTATTCTCCTAACCTAGAAATGGGTAACATTTCCACCAATTCAAGACCAAAAACATACATTATTTACAATATATTCTATTCCAATTTTTACCTCTTATAAATCTATCTCACTATCAAAAGCATGTCGTCCCTCATACATAGAAGAAGACCTTAATTCCAGAGGGGACTTCCAAGGAAAATTCAAGTCCTGGTTTTGAGTTTTATCAGGTACATATCTTGTGTCTTTAATTGAATTCATTAAAATTTATTCTAATAGATCATATATAATGAAATTATTATAATATATATAATATTATGTCACTATATTATATTTATTATCAATTTTTAAAATATATGCTCGATCATTTAAGAAAAAAAAATCAATTTTCATACATTCTGAAAACTACCACCTTCAAGAAACAATGTGTTCTGTTTTCATTCACCTTCTTTAGAGGATTGATATATGTAACATATTAATGTATAGATATAATTTTTATGTCATTATAATTTTTATCGTTTTTTTCTGGTCCTATTAATGATAAGATAAAAAAACATTCATAATTAATTTTATCTTATTATGTAAGTGTACAAAGATGGTAAAATTTTATTCAAATTTATTAATATTAATATATACAAAAAAAATTCTTCTAATACTATCCTATTATGATATTTATATTTAATAAATAATAAAAAAAATATCATTATGGATCTTTAATAATCATATTTTAACAGAAATACATCAAAATATTTCATTAAATCATGGAATGTTAATGTTTAGGTCAATTTAACAAATTTCATGAAGAATACAATGAATTTAAATCATAAATTAAAATGGGGAGATAATTAATATTATTATATTATATAAAAATAAAATAATGTTTTAATTTCGATTCAAAATATGATATATTGAAATTTTATTCATCAATGATGTAAACAACCATAAATTTATATGAATCACGAAAACATGTTCTTTTCCAATTACAACTTCATGGATCTTAGCCAAAGCTATCTTGAAATTATAAATATATATATAAACTATCTATAAAAAATTATAAATTTTCCTTATATGAAATAAATGTTTTGGAAAATGCGAAAATAAAATATACCAATCCCAATTTACAAAACTCATTCAAAATAATAATGATTAAATAAACCCAATGTTAAAAGATTATAAAAATATAATAATATTAATATGAAAAAAAAGGATTTTAAATGGTCTGTATAAATATTATAGTGATGCATAATTTACTTGTGTAGGAATTTACTGAACATAATTTAATTATTCAAGATGTTTGGTGCATGTGTAGCATGAATTAGTACTAAGGTGATGGATTATTCTAAAATTTCTCAATTAGATACATCTATGGTATTATTAATATAAATTAATTTATGAGTTAAATGTATTACCTATATGAGACATGATATAAAAATTTATCTTTTAATAATGTTATTTGAGGTCCAATTGCAAGAAAGCTTTTAATGGGTTTTTGTTTCAAAAGTTCTTTTAAACACACGTGGGTTTTCTTAGTCCCAATTCATATTCTTAGAGTCATAATAATGTTTTTCACCTTATTTTACATATATGACATGTTCACATCCCATAGATTTATTTTTATCTTAATCTTTATAGTTCATGTTATTTAGTATCCTAGTAATGTTAACTTGTTCATGTTATTATTGTTTGTTTCTCCAAAATTATTTATATTTATTATATAATTTTTCACTCATTAAGGTATGATCATTATCTTTAACATATTTCATATATGTTTGGTATATAAAATTAGTTGGTTTTATTATTGGGTACTATCTCGTTGTTTTTTTTGGATTTAAATTCCCACAAAACTAAATATTTGAAAAATATTTCTCTCTTCATGGGATATACTCTTTTGGAAACATAAATTATGATCATGTTATTAGATTACTAAAATATACATTTGATAATATCTCTATATGATATAGATTTAAAATTTTACCTAATTCATATTGGATGATAATCCTTGAGAAATAATTTAATTCTATTTACATAGTTAAATGTATTGAGAATTTTTATGTTATTATTCCAAAGTATATTATACTTGGAAAGTTGACTATATATTGATTGACTATCCACCATTTTTCTCTTGATGGTTATGATCATGTTACACATTCTATTGACATGAAAAAATAATTGATGTACCTGATATTATTATTCTAATACGGATGATTATTCACATGGTGAATATGCATTTGATGCCCGTCCACCTTCTTTTTTATGGTGGGTTTTGATGATGTTATCTTATTGTTAAAATGGGTAAAATATTTATACTCTATATTATTATTTTATTTTAACAACATTTTATCATGTATTAATATTCCATATTGTTTATTTTAATGATATACAAGTTTTCTTATTTTTTCCAATGATTCCTTACGAAATGGTTTGAAAAGACTTATTTATTGTTGTAGTGAATGCATTTGATATGATATGGTGATGGGTGGGGACTTAAAGGTAATGTGTCTTGTCATAAGGCCTTGATAATATGTTTTTAATGTCTATTATTATACATTCCAATCATATGCGATTATTATAATTGATATCTCGGTTCTCAATTATTTTTATCTATATGTCATGTAACAACACGGGGATTTAATGATTGATAACTCTCATTCGTTAATAATATAATATAATTATATTTTAATGAATTATATTAACTATAATAATATTATTTATATTTTCTTTAAAAAGTATTTTTTTTATTTTTAATCAAATTGTCATTTTATGTATTTTATGATTTTATATAAAATGTAAATTTAAAAATTATATAATTTTAATTATACAATATGTATATAAGATTTGAATTTATCATGTATAAATTATTTTAGGATCATATTTTTAATAATTTTATGAAGAGTCATATTTTCAAATGAAAAGTGATAAATAATTATTTTATTGGAAACTATATTTTATATTCATTTTTTCATAATTTAGAACTATGTTTTTTTAGATTTAAAATTTCACTAGTTTTTTGGGAATATTAAAAATCTATATATTGTATTTTTAATAGATTATAATATTGAACTAGTATTAAAAAATATTTATAGCTAAAACACATTTTCTGAAATAATTTTATTTTCACATTATAAGGGTATAATTTTAAATTTAATTTTGGTGAATCTAGATTGGAATGCTGAAAAATGGATTTCATATAAAGAATATGAATAATTAATATTAGGTATTAATTTCAACATAATTTTTTTCATAGTTGGAAATTAAAGAGTAAAAATATATTACCAAAATTGATGTTAAAATATGTTTAGAGGGGGTGAACTAATTTGATAATGGCATAAAATGACATTAAATTGTATGTAAATAACATTTTATGGAAATATAAAGACCATATATCATATAATATTTATAAATGGACCATTTGGAAGCCCTTTTTATTGAGTAATACATTAATATATTTTTACCATTTCTAAAAATTTTAAGTGGGTCATATCTTTCACATATTAAAGAACCCCCTCTCATCTCTTCTCCACATTTAAAGAGTCTTTTTGGATATAAAATACCTATTGAAATATATTGATAACTTCTATAAAAAAATATAAGATCATCTTTTTATGATAAAACCAATAAATGAGTGATTTATTTATAATCATAATGGTGTTGTTTGAAGAAGATGTGTAGATTATTAATGATCATTTTTATGTTATTTCTTATTATACTTCTATAAAATCTTTTTAAAACATTATGAAAAAATAAAATAAGTTTCTCCCATATATTTATATTTTTTTATACTAATGTAATAACTTATATCCATATCGTAAATCAATGATGTTGGATTTAAATCCATCATTCATGTATACGGAGGACTACGACCTCACGAATCAATGTAATTCATTTTCTATAACTACCCGTCACAGATTATAAAAATAATGTATTTATTATATATATATATATAGATATATATGATATTAGTAAAATATTATAATAACTAAATTATATGTTACAATATACATTCCCAGCTTTCTATTTATTGAAAAACCACAACGTCGTTGTTGAGTGAATTACGGATTACGACCTTCAAGAAAGGATGTGCTTCGTTTAACAGAAAAAAATCAAATGGATAATGTATATAAGTGAATTTTAAAAAATTATATTATATTTAGTATTTTTAAATAAATATTGAATGATAAAATATCACTTCCTTCCATTCCATAATGTTCTTTAAAAAAACATTACTCATGCATACATGTGACCAACAGTCTCAATGATTGTAACATATATCATTTTTGAAAATCATTTTAAATGTATTTTTTAAAAATAATTGATTGGACAGAATAAAATTATTTCATTATTAATAATATATATTTAATTTAATAATTTTATCTTCAATAATTGTCAACCCATCGAATCATTTTTGGACATATGAGTTGAATATCTTCATAACGTCAGACGTGAGCCTAAATGATTCTGTAATTAAATATAACATGGAAATAAGTAAAATGGTGACTAAAAATCTTGAAAAATGATCATATGAAATTTATAATAAATATATTTTTATTATTTAGGAATATAAAGACTGTAATTGATGAGACAAACTAAAGGTAAGGGACCAATTACTTTAAAAACTGCATTTTAAATAATCAAAATGTTTATTTTCCAAATCATTTTATTACTTTTAAATAATCATATTATTATTTTGTTTATATATTTTTATTTAAAATGATGAATTTAAATGGAAATTTTAACTCACACTTTAATTTTATTTAATGTTTTTCAAAATTAATTTTTTAAAAAATTTTATATAAAACATTATAATTTTTATTAAACAAAGATGAGGGAAATTTTTATTTTAATATATACACCATCAATGAAATTTCGAAAAGTAACAAAATTTATTTAATAATTTTATTTCGTTATAATATTCCATGATTTATTCAATGAAATACCCTCCTTCCCATTGTTTTGGTTTTTTTTGAAAATTGGGTTTTACAGGAAATTGATATATCGATATCAAAAAATATTTTTTATATGGGTTAAAATGTATATCATTATTAGTATGACAATAATGTTTAAAATATAATCTATATCTGATTTTTTAAAATCCATGTGCATTTTTTTCATCATGTATGTGCATGAGATATCTCATGATATATGATGATCCTAATTCTTTCCCCAATGCATTGGGAAATGGTTATTTTCTCTGAAGAATAATTATAGAAGTAGATTATATAGGTTTTTCCAATTATATGTATACATGTATTGTTTTTTTGTAGATAATTTCACCAGGTAACAATATGAATTTTCTATTATTTTGAAAGTGTTTCTATTGGAATCATTTTATATCAAAATTTTATATAATGATCTATTGTTTTGGAAGATGGATTATTCCCATTTAGGGTAAAAAGGTGTGTTTATAAGAATTTTTTTCTTGGGTTTTTATGTTTTCTAAGATATCATAATGATTTTTATTTTTTCATTATGTTTTCATATATAGTGTTTTTTGAAAATCCATTGATGGTAAATATAGTTTTTATTATAAGTAAATTATTATTTGAGCTCAATGTTTATTATGTTAAAAGAAAACACTAATGTATGATTTCATTATTTTAAAATTGAATAACGAGAATAATTTTAATTTATTAATGTACATAACTATGATTTTTGAAATCATAATGCGTTTTTAAATTATTTTGATAAGTTTTAAGGATGACTAAGAATTAATAAGTATTAATTCCAAAATTCATAATGATTTATTATAAAAATAAAACTTTTTTTAGCATAAAAGTATAATATTGTGGGGGAATTAGATAATAAGAGGATGTTTCAAATATGAAATGTATATGTTTGTTATGTATGAGTAATGAAATAAATCTCTAGAAATATAAACATGAAATGATCTTCAAGAGAGTATGAAAATTAATTACTTATTATAAAATAAATTATTTTTTATATAATAGATAATTTATTATAGTTTGTATCATAAACATGGTTTCTATAATTTTAAAGGTAAAAATAGCAGGAGTAAATACCATTATGCAATTATAATTTATAGTTATCAATACAAATTATTTGAATAATACAATTTTTCTTAATCAAAACTATGTCTATTCATAATGGGTTTCCATATATGAAAATTGGAAGTGATGTGGGATGATATCAAGAAGACAATATCCTTCAAAATAACCAACCTGTAATTGTCAGGATTTAAAAAATGTATCTTAACGAAATTATAAAGAACATGAAATATATAGTTACCAAAGCTGATCATATAAGGATATTACATCATTGTAGATTAATATTAATAAAATTAAAAAATTCCATGACTTCGTAGCATAATAGTTTAGTGTATTTTAAAAATTGGAAACATAAACTTCTATCTTTGTGAAATATCTTCAAAATCATTAATAAGATCCTACAATTTTTAAATCCTTTATGAAAAAATTAATTATATTCTATAAAATGGATTCATTAGAAACAGGTGTTCTTATATGCTTAAAAATGGTAAATAAGAGATATTTGTAACCATAACATGAGAAAAAGGGTATTGGAACATGATCATATCATTAGAAGATAATACCATTCATATCAAAGATCATAAAAATGTGTCATGGAATTAATATTTAATTTTATTAATATAAGAATCATAAGGTAATAAAGATCATATGTCATGAAATATTAACACAAGAATAAGACATGGATTTTTTTTATAGGAATATTTAAGAAAAATCATTCCCTAAAATTCAAGGATAATTTAAAACAATATTTTAGGGCACTTCATAAGGGCTACACCTAATGGGTTGGACACACCACCATCCCCAGTTGCAGAAAAATTCTAATGGTGAAAAGGTTTATACCTTCTTCCAATAGTGTATAAACATCATTGAATTGCTCACATAATTATATTATGAGATATAAATCATAACCCAATGCAATGAGGCACTATATGGGTAACCCAACATATAAGTAATATGGTCTTACCCTTTCTTATATGGGAAACCCAATTATATAAGCGATAATTTGATTACTTGATTCAATGTAGGATACTCCATCATATAATATGTAATGTTCCTACATGACGACATATGGTCCACCCCATCGTATAAATTGTAAGAGGCTTAACATGCCCTATCTAGGACACTAATTTGTATAAGCTATAACATGATTAACTAATTCTATCTCGGACACCTCAAAATAAAAAAGGTCTATAAAACAAATAATGAAAAAATGTTATTTCAAATAATCATAAAAAAAATAAAAACAATTATTATTTCCTAAATAGGTTAACCCCTAGAAAATAAATTTGTTTCATGTCAATATTTTCGCACCATGAATGACCATTAGAAAATAATTTCGTTTCATAAATATCATGCCATCAAACAATAAACCATTTAAATATTTAATATTAATTGTATAATGTAATCATAACTTCTAGAAATAATAAGTCACACCAACACATGTAATCATAGTTTAAAAATAATTTTGAAGCATAATTTAAAATATTTCATGTTGATAGTAACCATTCCACAATAAATATATATTTTTTAAATAGAAAACATTTTGATAACAATCATCCATAAAAATATATAATTTTTTTTGTAAAGCATTTGAAACACTTTTTATAACAGAATTTTTTATTTGAAATTGTTTTTCTTAAAAAAATATCAAAATATCTTCTAAAATAATTTTTTAAAAACATATTTATTTAACATTTGTTTTGAATGAAAATATATTTCTGACTAAAAAATAAAATCATTTAATATTTTCATAAAAACAAATTCTTAAATGTATTAAGTACCAAATAATGACAATATTTTATTAATACAAATATATATCTTGAATAATTATAGGAAAATAAAATTCATATGTTTTCTTGAGATATAGTCATATGATTTCTTTAATATATGAATATTCATAAACAATCTTGATAAGTTATGAGACTATAGTAATAAAATGTTACAACTTAGTTAATATTAAATAAAAATACAAATTAAATTATGAAATTAGTGATGTTTAAAATAACATTAAAATAATGATATTCATGATATAACAAGTCAATGTACATTATATGCAACTCGTAGAAGAACGTAACTCCATAACATCGAACGTTTCTCAAAGAAGGAACATTGAAAAAAAGTTACCGTACTTATTAGTTAACACATTAACCATAAACACCATGAAATAGAGATCATGGAATGGATTTGGACATACCCACAAATTTAAGAATAAGAATCATAAAATACATGGAATGACCCATCATAGTGGGGATTTTTCCATGACTCTCCACACACACCTCTAATAGGAAAGAGGTTGGTGACTAGAATAGTAGAGACCCCGCTTTTTTCTTGTAAGACTTCGAAATACTTCAAAGAATATTTAAAGAGCTATGAGTTATGTCTCTGTGATATTACAAGGCCTGGTGTTCCATAAATAATTATACAAAAATAATAACTATATTTTATAATATTAATGAAATAGAACTGGTATATCTCTCATATGGTAGCTCAGATGTGAAATCTGTGGCAACAGTTTTGTCCGAAATGTTCTTGTATAGCCTATGAAGGGAATAATATATGTCAGCATGGGAATTATGTGGAAAAACTCACACAATAGAAAAACAGTAAATAAAATAATTAAATATAATTATTTTTTCCCTGATTCGATGTAAAATTAGTTTCAAACAACGAATCAAATTGGAAAACTGAGACTTATTGTTGAGTTCTAAATCAAGTGTTTTTATTAGGGGTGATAAAAAATGAGGGGGTGTGGGAACTTCAGATTCTGTGATGAGATATTCTCTTATAAATAGATATTGTGGTAATTAATTAAATTTATCCCATTATTCCTCATTCTCTCTCAACTTATTATCCCTCTCTCCTATCTCCCTCAGTAATTCTTTATCATATCGAGGCATGATCCCCACTGAAACCATAGTGGATCGACGTAGGATTGCAACAAATGCATCAATAGTGATAAATGGATCAATAATGGCGTGGTTTATTATAATTTTTAGTTTAGATTAAATTTTAAATTTGAAAATACTTTATTTCCTTTTTATATCATTATTTTAATTGACGTCGATGATTTACGCACTTACTTGACCATAAAATACATAGTCAAAGTCAATTTCTATTCCCATTTTTTTCATTGTTCTTCACGGTGTTTGTCATCAATTTTATTCGTTACATCAAAACAAAAACTGATCGTCGAGTGGAAGTCGGTGCCGAAAAGATTCAATCTCGATGATTCCAAAACTGGTCTTATATTAATTTTTTGTCAATCAGCGAAGTTCCAGTGTCCCACAGTAGGGAACACTAAAGAAATGCCAACTGGTAGTGGCCAGAGGAGGCAGCCCACACTGGTGTTGTGGTGGGTGTACAAGCCGGCCATTGAAATGAATTTGTGGGGCGGTGTGGACAGCGAGCGATGGAACAGAGAGTGGCAGTGGGCTGGACAGAGCATGTCGTGATGGGGAGGCCTAGCGCAGGCTTGTGTGTGGCGTCAACGGGATGACGGTCTAGTGTGTATGGAATTAGTAGAGTATATTTGCGGGTGGATGTGTTTTCCATGGGTGACTAAGGGGATAGTGGGGTCATATAGTGTGACCCTAGGAGGAAGAGACCTACATGATACATTCCCGCAAAGTGATATGGATATTTTCCTATTGACTAGGTCAGGGACCGCATGGGCTAATCTATGTGGTTGGGAGGTTGTCCAAATACAATGAACTGGGGAGGTCCGGACCATAATAAGGGTTCATGCCATATTTGTGGAGGAAAAGAACTAGTTGGGACAATACCCATTGAATGTTCATATCACTTAAACAATGCATCAAATTGACATGATGTTTGTGGACATGAGACCCTCTCATCGAGATGGATCATTTAAAAAAAATGGACATTGAAGTCTTGGTCATGGATTTAAGTACACAAGATGCATATATTTAATAACAAAATTTTAATTAGTATTACTCATGGTTCTTGTATTAGTTCTTTCATAACAATGAGAAATCCTATTAACACGTATTCAATGGTCCCATGACCCTAGTTAATGTTCAGATCATTCAAAACAAATTTCTATTTTTTAATCCAAATACAATGTGTAGGCACCATAAAGCCTGGTTCACACCCATTGCGGTGAAATGAGTCATTTTTAGCAGGTATCCATTTTTGATGAAAGAGTAGTCTATATTGTGAGATTTTCCATAGGTATCAAAATAGTGTGATCAGTATAATTTTTTAGGACTGAGGCCTAATCCCCTTGTCATTATTTTCAAGATTAATGACGACATTTGACTTTCCCATCAGATATTCGTTTGGGGTAAATAAATATTCAATCTTTCCTATATTTACTCTAGGATAATATCAATGTAATCCATTTATATGTGAATATCCCTTGTTTGAAATATAATTAAATGTGGAAACATAAAAAGAAAATTGGTGAAAGATCCATCAAATTTGTTTGAATAGAACCCATGGATTACTTTATCATTAAATCTTGTGAGAGTGAAGAAGTTTTATAAAGTAATGTGACGAAATGTTCTCGGGATACATGAGGAGGCATGTTAACCAAATTAGATTTTGAAACTTCGAATCAATGATAAGCGTTGGGTGATCATCGACCTTCTGACTAGTCATGCTATGTACTACGTGTGTTGAATGGCATGACTAGGGGTACATTTTCACATTTTAGTACCTGATAATGGAATGGTACATATCCAGACGATGAGATAGGTCCACATGATCCGTGGCACCCATGCACCCCATTTACCACTATGAATTATTCTATCTCACATAACACCTTTTTCAATACATTTATTTAGTAATGAGAGTAGCTTATCCTGAGTGTTTTTTCACCTAGAATGTGTTGGTTACCTATGTGATGGCTTTTGAGTAATGATATATGATTTTTTAGGTGTGATTCTTATCTCTAGAGTCACCCGATGAATGTAGTTGCATTTCTTTTCTAAGAGGTACCATCCACCAGGGATGGCCACTGATCCTTGATTATTATCTGAGAGGTAACATATAGTATGGATGTCTATTTCCCCTCGATTCATTTCTAAGAGATACCATATTGAAGGAATTACTAGTGTACCTAGATTTTTTTTCAAGAGGTACCATCGAACAGGGATAACCTTGGTAGTTTTGTTTTTACATCCAACTCGGATGGGAACTGTTCCCTAGTGGCAGTTCGGTGTATACCACCTATTGTGATGGGATGTGGTCCCCGATGGAAGTACTGAGTGGAATCCCCCAGATATTCTTTGGAGTGGTTCCAAAATTAAATAAAGTGGAATACCTCTAATTCATCATATATTGTTTCCTTTATGATGACTATCATAGTGAAATACCACTAATGCATTAGGGTTTGGATCCTCTACGGTGACTATCAGAGTGGAATCCCCTTAAAAACTAGGGTGTGGGTCCTTTATGATGGAAATCACAGTAGAGTCCCCCTGAAACATTAGGAGGTGCGGGTCCTCTATGAAAAATATTAGAGGGAATTCCCTATAACACATTAGGTTTTGGGTCATATAAGATGAATATCAGAGTGGAATACAACCTAACGCATTAGGATGTGGTACCCCTTTGAATTCTATCAGAGTGTAATCTCCCTAATGCATTTGAGGGTGAGTCATCTAAAATGAATATCGGAGATTTATACCCATGAAACAATATTGGTGTGGGTCCTCTGCTATGAGTTTTAAGTTCCTTGGTTTTATGAAATAGTGATGAGATGTGGTTTGATGTGGCTTTGGACTCTTAAGTAATATGCACTCTTTTCCCACCAATATTTTTCCTTGAGACACGACCTAAAATAGTGAGGTTGAGATATTCCGTACAATGAAAATAGTATTGAGGTGTGGTTATTGAGACCCTTTGACTTAGAGTTTATGAAATATGTGTGGGATATTAGGAATCTATAACTCTTACTTCTAGGACTGTTAGCTGCACTATTTTCCTAGGATGAGCTTGTGTGATGGATATCTTCATACTCCCTTGATTGGGATTATTTGGATGAGCATATATATTTCTTGGCTTTTGTACCCACTCATTGGGTTTTGGATACTCTCCTTCTAGGAGTGGTGAATATGTGTGGGGTATTCCATGCGCTTTATATGTATAGATTATCATCATTGGATGAGTACACTCTCTTTCCATAGGTAGTAAAGACTCAGTGAGATTTTATTCTTATCATAGTGTCGAGATCCTTGTGTTTGGATGATTTTTCAGTCCTTATCTGGTTGGATTATGTTGTACTCTTGTTGTGTTCTTTATTCTATCTAATTCTCCCAAATTTATTCACCCCTTTTGTTTCTCCCTCGAGCAATCGAGGCAACCTACTATTTATTTTTATACTCACCCATGCTTGGGATTTTCTCGAACTTGGTGTTTCCTTGAAGAGGACATATATGGTGATTTTGACTTCAGAAGAGCTTAGGGATATATGGTTTGGGATCTTGTACGGTGGTCATAGCTTGAGATTTTGGAGCAGGACTCTCCCATCTATTTTCCGTTGTTTCATGTTGTGAGGTTGTAGAAATTTTCTAGATGGGTATATATTTTTTCCCTTTCCCTTTTAGTTTAGTTTTCTTTAATTTTAGTTATTAGAGATTGATTCATGTTTGGAATCCATTTATAAGAGTTTGGTATAATTTTTTTGTTTTTTCTATTTACTTTTTCATGGAGTTTTCTGCGGGTATGAGTATCGGATCATATGAAACAGCCTCCATGAGTTTGTTGTTGCCTTCATTCTAGTCACCACCCCCATGCCTATAGTGTTAGGCCTCAGGTAGTTGCGGCACAAGCATGTCATGGGTTGGGTCATAAAAAAGGTCTATAATAGGTGGTTCAACACATCATTCATTGCTCAGATGTTTCCTAAAAATGTTCTTGGATGTGCTTAGGGAAACAGTTTAGAAGTGTCTTTATAGAGTATCTCCGGCCTAGGAGTCCAGTGATGGTATGGGTGGCTGACATATTCATTCACCAGGACCATGATAACCTGCTTGTCAAATTAGCTCCCTGAGACATTTATTGTCAAAAAACGGTACATGCATTCTATAAGATCGATTCTTTGAATATCATTCTTGATTCATATCCCAATCATTATATATATATATATATTCATTTAAGGATAGTACTCCTTGATTACATTCAAGATGACTTCATGATAACATAAATCCAGGATGCAAGATCTGGTTCGTGACGGCGACTCTATGAGAAATGAGGCCTCAATTCAGGACCCATCCTGATATCCCTTTACTCTAGGTGTGTAGGTAGTAGAACCTCCACCTGTTGAGTAGTAGAGAGAATTATTAAAGAAGGCTGAAGATGTGCGTAGGCTGAGCTCACTTCAAGAGTTCCCTCTTCTTATACTACTAAGGTTCTATTATGAGCTAGACCCTTAGTAAAGGTTTGGATCATGTCAGTGTTCGATTCTTCAGGCTTGTGTAGACAGAAAAATATATGGTGGTGGATTTGGAAGCCATCCTTTTCCATGACGCAACTCTATGTTAGTGAAGATTGGTTAAATAGAGACACAATGATTCAACACTCTCATGGGATGACTTCCCACAACTGCTTCGTGAGGAGTAGTACCCCTTCTTCTTGAACTCCGTTCAACTAAAAGAGATCTTGTAGTTTCATCAGAGTGGGATAATAGTGGTAGAGTAAACGACTATGTTCAAGAACATTTCACGCTAATCACTAGACATGATCCAATATGGTTACTTATAAGAACCTTTGTTTGAGAATGAATTACCTAGAGAGATTTGTGCTATCATAGTACCATAGTGAATCCCCACATATTTCATCATGTAGGAGTAGGCACTAGTGACAGAGAGTGTAATGTCTGGTGGAAACCATTCCAATAGTTATGGTAGTGGGTGCAATGGTTCTGAAACATCTCTAGTATATAGAAGACATCAATTAATAAAATATTGACATTTGAGGACTCCTTATAATCGGTCTCAGTCACATTGTCATGTGGGAATGGGGAAGCATAGAGTACGAGGACAACCTACTTAGTAATGGTGTGATTATTTTTATGAGTGAGTTCATATGGGATAAGAATGCATGGTCGAGCATGCGGAGAACACCATGTGTATTGAAAAAGACAACTATAGCAGAGTATGCACCATAATTAGGGCCATGGTGGTCCCTTATATGGTGGTACTAGTAGAGTAGTAGGATTATTTGGATTTTATAAATGATATTATGTGGTCTTTCCACCAACACCAGGTGGTCTATATCCGGCTCATTAAGCTGATAGAGGGGACTAGATAGACAACAACTTTTGTCTATCTATGATCCTAAAACGCATGGGATGAAAATATGTACACCATTTTTCATTTATAGTTTTTTTAGTTGACCATTTTATACAATTTGTGAATTAATGATTTCTACGTGATACTTTATTGAGGTTTTACCATGGAAAACTATTGCATAAGTGTAACCATAGATCAGGGTTGTTAGACGTATCTTTTAATGTATAAAGAATATTGGCCCTACCTCCATCAATATTTTTTTTTGTGATGCGAGAAAAACCATGAGGGTGAGTTAGTGTAACTAAAATTATATATTATCGAGGTGTGGAGGAAGAGTCCTTATGACTTGTTATTTCATGTAGAGGTTGTGTAGTGGAGTGTTAGCGTATGTCCAAGAATTACTATTGTAGTCATTCTAATAGACCTCCTTTTGCAGGAAATTCCAGTAGTTGTGTCATAAGATTACATATTTTTGGGATTACTCTCCATCTAAGAGGGAAAAATATATGTGGAGTATGAAAAGTGTTTTTCATGAATATTCTAGTGTCATTGGATGAGTTTACTCACCTACCTGTTTTTTAGTACCTTACATCCACAACATAATGTCTTGATACTATAGTTATCAAGTATATGTTTAGGAGATGGAGACCCCTTGAATAGAATGGGTTTTGTCACTATATGGTGTTGATAGTGGTATTATTTTTTTGAGAATGTGAAGTGACTACCTTATTGGAATGTTCATGGATGTATCTTCAGACAACCAGATTCTCAGGTACGTCTCCCCTAGAGATAAATTAATTATAGGTGCCGAATTTGGTTAAAATTCGTACAGGACTATGACATAGAGAAATTATATACTCTATGAAGGGGTGACATTATAGCAGATTCCCATTAGTGAGAGGACCCATGATGTCCTAGTGTGGGATGTTTCTGAGCAGTTAGCATCCTTAAAGGTGAATCTGATGAAGAAAGTGTGTACGCCTTTTCTTCAGGTGATGGTAATGAACCCTTCACTTCTCAAGAATATAAGACAGTTTCAATTGTGAGATATCAACTGTGAAATCTTATGTGACCAGATATCCTTTTATTTTTCACTATATAAGTATTACGAAGGAGGATATCATGAGACATTCTTCTAGTTATAAGAAATGATTCCCAATGCGACGTGGGATGTATAGTTTCAGCTAGGGAGGAAAAATATCCCTTGAGTTTTGTCAGGCCATATGGGACTGTGCAATGAGATGGCGAGGATTCCTACCACCATTCTATACCCTCAATTGCTGGAGTGGGAGCACGATATCTCACATATTTCTTGGTTAAGGAAATAC
The DNA here is from genome assembly GCA_963277665.1 of Viscum album. Lineage (NCBI taxonomy): Eukaryota > Viridiplantae > Streptophyta > Magnoliopsida > Santalales > Viscaceae > Viscum > Viscum album. The sequence continues at coordinate 2,121,712,876 of OY728163.1, forward strand.
AGGCATGTTCCAATTCATGACATTGATAGGAGAATAACATAGAAGGAAGGATCATCCCGTTTGTTTACGTGTTGTGGTAGAATAAGCACAAGCATGTCTTCCTAGAAGCTGAAGATCCAAGTTTGAGGTTAACATCCCATGTTTTTTACCTTGTTTTACATTTCATTGACGAAAATATTGAAGGATGAAATAGTGTAGAGAACCAATTTTTTCTTTGTATGACATTTAAATATTTCAAATAATATTTCTAGAGTTAGGCGCTTAGACGATGTGATATTTCAAGGCTCAGTGGGATCTTAATATTTTATTCAAAAATATTAACTATATCTTTTAATTTTCACAAAATAGAAATGGGATATCTCTAAAAAGGTATCACATATTAGAAATATGAGTCCAATGATCTGTCTAAAACATAATAGTTACCTTTGGCAGGGAATAACTATTGTCAGTCCAAGACTTTTGAGTGAAAAGTCTCCCAAGGGAAAATCGTAAATCAAATAATTAAATTTAATTATTTATCTAGAATGTTGAGTCATATAATTATTGAAAGGGGAATCATATTAGAACACTAATTAGGATATTGAGTTATGAATGGGTTATTTTTCCATGGTGCTATATAAAAAATGGGATGTGGGAATTTTTTATTCCACACTCAGTGGGATACTTTAAATATATATTGAGGGAATTAATTTGGGTTATCCCTTATTTTACAATCTCTATCTACTATTTCTCCCTCTCTCCACCCTCTCTCAATTTTTTTTGTTGGATTGAGGGTCTATCCACACTAAGATCCTAGTGGATCGACGCATGATCATAGAGAACTCATTGACAATGATAAATGGATCAATTGAGGTAGTATTTATTATACTTTTGTGTTAAAATGAATATTTTAATCTGGAAATCCTTTTTTTCCTATTTGTATCATGGTTTAGATTATTGTCACTAATGGGATCACTTACACTGCCTTAAAATCCTTGTGGAAAATAATTTTTTATTCTCAGTGTTCTTCATTATTATTTGTGGAATTCATCACCAGTTTTATTCAATGCTTCATAAATACAATGAATTGCAGGGTGGTGGCTAGCGATGTGATGAATCAATATCGATGATTCCAAAAGAAGTCTTGGACAAATTTTTTAGAAATCGGTGAAGTTGTAGTGATACGTGTACGAGACCACCAAAGCAAGGTTAACCGGATTTCAATCCCATCAGTGGCACAAATCAGAGGAACTACAGTTGTATGAGGGAGTCAAGGAAAGGGAATCATGGGGTGGTGTGACCACCTTGCAGTGGAATGAAGTACGACAACACATTGGACCAAGTAGGCCGAGATGAGGAGGTCTGGCATGCGACGTTAGTGGGACAACGAGCTGAAAATAGGCAATGGTAGAAACCGTGAGTGGATATGGTTTATGAGGGTGACCGAGGGATAGTGGCCTCATGGAGTATGACCCCAGTTAGTAGTGACCTGCACAAAGTAGGTCACCGCATTGACCATGAAATCAACTAGGTATCCATGTCAGTGGCCGCATGGCTTGGTTGTTGTCCAACTACCACAGATCTAGCCAGTGGGGGTGGGGAAGCCCATATGTAGGGGGTCTGGCTAGATTTGGGCCGAATTGAACCATGTTGGAACATACCAAATAATGTTGGGCCAAGACCATTTAATGTGTCGTATCTATAATATGGCACGTCTGATTGGAATGACGTCTATAGCCATGAGTCCTTATCTTTGAGATAGATATATTTAAACATTTTTAGTACATTTATGTCATGGTATCATGGTTAGGGCACATGAAACACCTAAATTTAATAATAATAATTTAACTATTATTATTCATGGATCTTGTATAAGACATATCATCTAAACGATACCTCTGATAAATGAAACATCACTAGCGACACGAACCTAGTTCTTGTGCAGATCACCAAAGACTACTTTTTTGGTTATAAACCAAAGATTATGTACATCCCCCACGGGGTTTAGTTTGCATTCATTTCAGTGAAATGAATTTTTTTCACCAGGTAACCAATTTGGATGAATGATTATCCATCTCATGGGTTTTTTCAAGGGAATCACAAGGGCATGATCCATATAATTTGTTTGAGGACTGGGTCATGGGACCCACACAATGAATTTGATGAAAAATGTAGTGACTTGCATCTTTCTATCATATGTACAAGTTGGTGGAATACATAGTCAATTTTTTTGGACATCAGAAAGGACCACATCATTATGATCCGTTTGGACATGTAGAGCCCTTGTTAAAAATCTTATTAAATGATGAAAAAATAGGCATATTGTTGAAATATATTTCTCTTGTGTTTGAATAGAACCCATTACATAAGTTTTCATCGACTCTTCAGAGATGGGATAATATGTATATAGGGAAGTGGCCAAATGTTTGGGGTTGAATGAGGTGAAGTGTCAGAAAAATTATGTTTTTAACCCTCTAGAACAATGAAGATCATCATTTGCTCTTCATCATTTTGAATATTTATGTCTTGTACTCCATGAGAACACTAATATTCCTAGGGTAAAATGTTAATATTTTAGTACCCAATAATTTCTAGGTACATGACTAGACGACGAGATAGGGCCACATGACCTATGGGCCCCACACACGTCGTATACCACTACGAATCCTTCTATCTCTTATAACTCATTTATCTGAACTCGAATATTTTTCATGCAAGTAGCCTACCATTAGTGTATTTTCATGTAGAACGTGATGGTCCCCTATGTTCTATTTTTTGAATTATGATACAAGATCTTTCAAGGGTGAATCCTATCAGGGGTGGAACCTAATGAATACAAAATTGTTGCTTTTCCAAGAGCTACCATCCACTTGGGATGGCCAATGTTCCTAGATGAATTTTTAAGAGGTAATATCCAAATGGAATGGCCAGTGTTCCTCAATTATTTTCGAAGAGGTACCCTACTACATGGATGAATAGTTTTCATCAATTTTTTTCAAAGAGTTCCATCCAATCGGGATTCTAGGTTCAGTTCAAGGATTAACACTAGTTGGAATGGGAAGTTGTCCCTGATGGTAGTTCCGGGTTTAAATCTAGCTTGGTTGGGAAGTGTTTTTTGATGGAAGTTAAGAGTGGAATCCATTTTATGTGATAGAAAGTGGGTCTTGTATGATCAAGAGTGGAATCCCTAGGATGCATTAGGGTGTGAGTACTCTATGAACACTATGAAAGTGGAAAGCCCATTACGCATCAGGGTGTAGGTCTTCTATGATGACTATTAGAGTGGAATCCCCTAACTCATCCAAGTGTGGGACCTATACAATTACTATTATAGTAAAATCACCCTGATGCACCATGGTGTAGGACCTCTTGGAGTAGTATCATAGTAGAATCCCCCAGATGCATCAGGGTGTTGGTCCTCTAAAACTACTATCACAGTCGAATTCCCCTGAAGATTCATGGTGTGGGTCCCTTATGAATTATAATAGAGTGGAATCCCCCTGACAGAATTGGTTGTGGATCGCCAACATTGAGTTTGAAATCCCTTGGCTATGTGGAAGAGTGATTAGAAATGATTTTACATTAAATTAGACTCTCAAGAAAGAGGGATGAGTTTCACACAAAGTTGCATCTGTAAGACATGAACTAAAACCATGATTTTGAGAGAGTGCCATTAAAATTGTATAGTTTCAAGGTGCGGTGATTGATTACATTTGACTTGCAGTGTGGAGCAGACGTGTGGGATACTAGGCATAAAAGGTGGTTACTTCTAAGACTGCTTTCTACTATATTATCCTGGGATGAGAAGGTGATATGGAGATCCACTTACACAATTTTTTGGGATTATTTGTTTTAGCATATATATATCCTGGTGTTTGTACCAATTAATTGGGTTTTGGATACTCTCTTTCCAAGAGAGGATAAGACGTTTTGGGCATGACACATGGTTTCTGTGTCTGTCTTCTCACGGTTAGATGAGTCTACTCTCCTCCTATATGTAGCAATGACTCGACCATAAGTTCATCGACTCACTAATATGAGATCCCTGTTTTCGGATGAGTTTTCTTATACTATGTGGTTCAGTTGAGCTGTACTCACTTTCTATTCCTTGTTTTATTTACTTATCCCCTTTTCGATATACCCTTTTTCTGCACCCTAGAGCCTTTGGGGAATCCAACTATGTATTTTAATACTCACCCCTTATTTTTCTTTGTCCGCACCAATTGTGCTCATACTAAAAATTTATAGGTTGATTGAGACTATTGATTAATTAGGGGTATGGGATCTTGGCCCACCTATGGTGTTTATATCTTGGTATTCTAAAGAGAGATTCTCTCAACTTTTTACTTTTTCACATATTGTCGGTTTGTGGCATTATTCTAGTCGGGCGTTTATCTTTCCCCTTTATCGTTAAATTTACATATATGTATTTTACTGAAAAGTGGTTGATGCATGTTTGGTTTTCGTTTATATCAGTGTTTATATTTTGTTCTTTTTTCCTATATACATATGTATTGAGTTTGTTATATGTGTGTGTGTATCGGTTCTAAGAAAATATCCTCCCCGAGATTATTTTCCCTTGGCCCTAGTCGCCACCAATGGCATAAGGAGGAGGGATTAGGGTATTTGGGGCTCGATCCTAGAATGGTTTGGGTCACTAAAAGTACTGATTAGGAAAACCACTAATATGGGAGGAATATCATTAGTACCTATAAACATTCAAACATCTGCAATCCCACAAAAATATAAAATCTAAAAAAATAGAACAACCAATGCTTAAATACATCTATATACCACAACTGGAGTATTAAATGTAGTAATTAAATTAAAATTAATGAAATATAATCCCACTATAAAGTGATCTGTAACATAAGTCCAATCAGAATGTGAAGGTACTTGGACTACTATATGAAAAATGCAGGAACAACCCCTAGTTTGTTCGGTCTCACTAAACATGATCTGGCCCTTTCCATATTAGGAATCCATCAAAAAGTCGATCCTCTGCACAAGACATGACAATGTGGGAAAAGTCCGTGAAGTGGTGAGTATAATAATACTTATTAGGACACCCTGAAATAACAATTATTATAAAAATGGAAATAAAATAATCTCTATATAAGTATATTTATATAATACATATAACAAGAAAATCTAGAAATACTCAATAAATAGACATATATTTGGAGTAAGCCACAACCATAGTATGACCTCCTACGATTTGATCATGAAAATTCCATGAAGTACTTATAAAACATAATTGACATGAGAATCTGATAGCATTGATGACATCTATTTGAGATGGATTCCTCACCCAACCTCATCACGAGAAATAATATACTGATTGATCTAAAGAGAATATGATACACAGATGAGTATCACATCAAGACCACATGGTGATAAAAATAACTCAATCTAAACTAAATCTCTTCATAGAAGATCATAACTTGGTAGTATTGGTCACATAGATACCCATGACTCCACTAAAAGCATGATGACGAATAGTCGATCCCACTCCAGTCCCCTCAAGGTGGGGGATTTCCACAACTATATCCAGGAAGTCTCGCTGGAGGGATCATTGGCCAAAGAGTAGGAAAATATTCATAAAATCATTTATGTATTGGATAAGGGTAACAACCCTAAGGAAACTTTTCCATGAAACAAAGAAAAAGTTATCGAAGCAATGTAAGACAGAGTAGACAACATGTAGTATGGTTTCACGCAATGTACATTGAGCCATGGATCTACCTATCTTAATTCCTCATAACTTCCAAATCATGTATGTATAAAAGGAGAGTAAAAAATATGTATATGGGCCACACCTATTATCCCTATATCCATGGTCCTGCTTGTGTACTCCATTCATGTTCTATTAAATGACATCATCCCTTGTATTTGTGCCTGTCTACCAGTACATGTGGTATCCCATGTATATAGTCTATGCTATATCATGTGGTGGAGTACACATTGTGTAGGAAAATTGTTTACACCACCCCATGTCTCTATACTATCCATAGAATATGTAGGGCTTATCCAAGGGGACTAAACACTGTATTCAAGGGGTTCAAGATATGTGTTTTGGGTTTTCCACAAAACCCATCTTCTTCCTCCTGCTCATGCTTGCGACACCATTTCCCCAGAATCTATCTCTAATCGCACCGAAATTCATGGATTTAGTCTAACAAAAATCTTTTACGACATTTCATCAAAATATTGTGTTCGAATCAGTTCCGAAAATTGAAACCATTTGGATGAATCATCATCTATGCATCTCTCTCATTGATTAGGGGTTTACGAACCATTCTGATCCATTTTCCACCCCAACCACCACACATCTGTTTCGACATATCGATCGAAGATATACAATGTTGTATCATTTACCTATGAATAATTTGACCAAAAATTGATTCATTATAATTTATCGAACCACATACCAAATTAATAATTCCCACAATGAAAGGAAAAAGTTGTTAAAAATCATGTATGATGAAAAATAAGAATGACCATTTTCAATGATTGGTTATACTCAGTTTTTTCCATTAGAAATAAATAAATAAACAGTCAATTAATCAACTCCCTGAGTAATATCCATACTAAATAATCCCATCCCATATAGTGATTAAATGACATATCAATCTATTCATGGATTTTCATTAGTTTGTCATATGAATCAATAATGTGAATGGAAATTCAAAAACAAAATGAATATCTTACCTTGATTATATTGCCTCATTGATGAAGAATTATCTATCATCATCGTTGATGGAATGATCCATCGAATCTGAGGTCTATTAATTGTCGATCAATAATCTGTCTCTACTATTATCCTCAAGAAGATTTCTTAAATCTCTCTCCAACATTCGTGCATAGGTTCCTCAGTTAAGTTGAGATCTCTATAAATTCCCACTACGGGAAGAACAACATTTTGCGATGGGCTATTTGCGACGGGCTTATTTCCCATCGCAAATAGTCCAGTCCAGAGATTATTTGCGATAGGAAGACCCCTCATCGCAACTAACATGTTATTTGTGACGAGTTTTGGTGGAATGTCGCAAAATGTAATTCGTGCCAAACCGCGAGAATGTCATTTGTGACGGGAAGAATATTCATGTCGTAAATAGTTCTTTGCTTGGAGGTATTTGCAACTGGTCCTTGTGAAAATACCCGGTAGTAGTAAATGGATTGTTGCGACGAGATGTTTCCTCATCGCAAAACATGTGTCTGCAAGTATCTTTTGTGATGGGGCCCAACGCAAATACACTTTTAACCACCGACAACAATTAATGTGGGTAAGGGTATTTACGAAGGGGTCCATTGCAAAAAGTACCTTTTGTGACAATATTTCTACCACAAAGGGTTCCGTCGCAACTAATATAAACTATATATACCCCCATCCATTTTTTCAAATCATTCCCTCGATTCTTATTTTATCTCTCTTTCACAACCCTATTTTCAGAGTGAAAATTTGTTTGAGTTAGTTTTTTTTGGATGAAATAGTTTTGAAGCCGTCTACATCAATAGAAGATCAAGTTTAAAGGTATTTATATTTTAATTAATTTAATATTTATTTCATTTTTTGTGTTAATTTGAATTATTTTTGAATAGTTTTAATTTAATTACAATTAAATTGTTATGTTAACAGTATTTATTTGTAATAATAAATTGAAATTATTAGTACTAATTTTTATGAAATACGAATAATTAGTAAAAAATATGAATAATTAATAATAAAAAAAATTTAATAATAAATAGGAATAATTAAAAATTAATATGAATAATTTGTAATAAATAGGAATAATTAGAAATAATTAGGAACAAGTATATATAATTAGCTATAAATAGGAATAATTTGCATTAAGTGGGAATAATTTGAAATAAATAGGAATAATTAGAAATAAATAGGTATAATTAGCAATAAATAGGTATAATTATCAATAAATAGGAAAATTTTTAATAACTAGTAATAATTAAGAATAATTAGAAATAAATTAGAATAATTAGGAATAATTAAAAATAAACAGTAATAAATAGGAATAAATAGAAATAAATAGAAATAATTAGTAATAATTAGTAATAATTAGTAATAAATATGAATAATTAGTAATAAAAAGAATAATTAGTAATAGATAAAAACAATTAATTATAAATATGAATAATTAATAATAAGTAATAATAAGTAATAATAAATAGGAGTAAATAATAATAAATAATAATAAATAAGAATAAATACTAATAAATTGGAATAAATACCAATAAATATGAATAATTAGTAGTAAATTGGAATAATTAGTAATAAATATGAATAATTAGTATTAAATACGATTAATTAGTAATAAAAAAGAATAATTAGTAATAAATATGAATAATTAGGAATAAATGGTAATAATTAGCAATAAATAGTAATAAATAAGAATAATTAGTAATAATAAGAAATAATTATTAATAATTAAGAATAATTACAAATAATTTGTAATAATTATAAATAATTAGAAATGAATTGGAATAATTAGAAAAAAAGGGTAAAAAATAGGAATAAATAGAAATAAATAGTAATTAATAGTGATAAATAGGAATAAATATGAATAAATAGGAATAAATTGGAATAAATATGAATAGATATGAATAATTAGTAATAATTAAGAATAATTACTATTAAATATAAATAAATATAAATAAATAGGATTAATTAACATTAATTAGGACTAATTAACATTAATTAGGAATAATTAGCATTAATTAGGAATTGTTAGTAGTAAATAGAAATAATTAATTGTAAATAGGAATAATTAGTAGTAAATAAGAATAAATAGAAATATTTAGTAATAAATAGGAATAAATAGTAATAAATAGTAGTAAATAGAAATAAATAGAAATAAATAGTAATAAATATACATAAATAGGAATAAATAGTAAAAAATAGTAATAAATAGAAATAAATAGTAATAAATAGGAATAATTATTAATATATAGGAATAAATAGTAATTAATATAAATAAATAGTTATAAATAGTAATAAATAGTAATAAATAGTAATTAATAGTAATAAATAGGAATAATTAGTTATAAATAAGAATAATTAGTTATAAGTGTGAATAATTAGTAATAAATAGAGAGTTTGCAAAAGCAGCATGAAGAGATGTGTCGGCGGCAATAGCAACAGTAGTAGCAGCACGAGGAGGAGATGCATCCATGGGAGTAGCAACGGTAGTAGCAGCATCACGAGCAGATCGAGTACACTCGTCGTATGAATCGCAGTTTAGGGATGTAGCTTCCTCCACCATCTTCTTCACCTCCACCACCTCATCCAGAAGACGACCCCCCCCCCACAGTGCTTTGTTTATTATGTTAAAAACCTTAGAATTCAAGATTTGTATTAATATGAACTATTTACAGTTTTGTCTTTTATATTGGTGCAAATATTGATTTTTTTAATAATTTATTAATTATTATTACAATTATTTTTTTAATATTTTTTTATTTTACTAATAATAATTATATTTTATGATTTTTTATATTTTTTGTAAATATTGAGAATTTTAATAATTTTTTACTTTTTTATTATTTTAATAATATTAATATAATTTTTTTAATCATAATTTTATTAAATATATTTTTTAGTATTATATTCATTAATGTTTGTTTATTTTACAAATAATAATTTTATATTTTTTATTGTATTAAAAATAATAATATAATTTTTTCATCAATAATAATTTTATTAATTTTTTAAATATAATTTTTTCATTAATCATAATCTTATTATTTTTTATTATGTTTAGTATTTACACTGAGACCTTTTTCGATGGGATCCCGTCTCAAATAATCTAAATAAATTATTATTATTATTAGTATTTGCGATGGACGCATCACAAAATGTTTATATATATATAATGTATATAATCAAACTATTTGTATATATATATATATAATGTATATAATCAGTCTCTCTGTCAATGGTTCCCTCATATTTCTGATCTGGGAGCCTATATTGAAGTTCATCCAATTTTTTGGGAAAACTACACACATGTTCAATTGAATATATTAAATATATTTTAAACATTTATTTTTTGAAAATAGGAACTCGTAATATCCCTCTATCTCAGCACCTAGTAAAAAAACAGTTCATATTACATTTTGAAATAATATAATGAATATATGAGTCATTAATTTCTCCCCATCCTAGGGATTTATTTTCAAAAAATACAAAACAAGGTTTTTTAAAAATGATGATGGTAATTAGCACGAATACTATCCTCCCACTCCAATGTGTTATCCTAAAGATTCCCTTATTTCCAACAGACACACAACATTTTAATAAATAGACATTGAAGGATCCTCTCTTTATGGTCCTCGATCTTCATAGGGTACGCATAAAATTTTTATCCATCTTAAATATATAGCTCAACCTAGTCATAATGTATGATGGCTCACGCACATAGCACCTCAAATGCGACATGTGAAAGACGTTGTGAATTCAGTCTAACCACTATGGTGGTGCTATGTGATACTCCACCTCGCCAAATAAAATTAGTATCTGAAATGTTCCAATTATCATTTGAGATATCCTTCCACCCAAGCTAAGTATCTATAATCCACATCGATGTGAAAATCATAGGAACACGTGGTCCACTAGAAAGAACTCCAAAGGTTTTTATGGCCTATCATCAAAAGACTTTTGATGGATTTGTGTAGTCTTTATCTGATCTTCGATGATTTTCACCTTCTCTATTATATCTCAGACCAACTCTAAACCCTTTAGTATATAAGTTCATTAGTCATTCAATTAATTTTGTGATGTATAGGTTTTCTCATAAAAATCCTAAAATTGCACTATATCGATGGTGGAATGGTAGATATTGTTGGCGGAAAACACTTCCAGTGGTATGTGATCCAAATATTTGGGGAAAAAGTCCAACATGAAAGCTCATAACATGTTCAATAAAACCTGAATGGTCCATTCATCCTAGCCATCAGTTTGGTGGTGAAATTATATTCTCAATCGTAATTGGGTCCCAAATGCATCATTTAATCTCTTATATAACTAGGATATAATGAGAGAATTGTGGTCTGAAGAAAATTTTCAACAGAACACCATGGGGACATACTATCTTTGGAACATATAGTCAACCAAATCTCTCTAATGAACTATTCTCTTAGATTTCTAGGTTTCTGGATGATGTTGTGAGATTTTCAATGATCACCTATATGGGATCGGGTCCCATGTACATATGTTGTAATCCCATGAAAATTTCTATAAACACCCAATTCCACTTATTCTTTTTCACATCTAGGGGTTTTTCTAATGAAATTGGAACATGGTTCTCATACATCAATTTCACACATGTATGGCATAATGTGTAAAACTATACAACCATTTTCCCCATCCCACACCACCAGAACTAACATTGGAGGTCATGGTACAAATTTTACAAAATAGGATGTACCTTCAAATGAGATGTGTGAAACTCTCTCAGAACATTCTCTTGTAGCATTATAGGTACCATATTGTGTCCTCTAAAAAGTATGACATGATCCCCACATTTAAAATATCATTCATGAGCATGCCCTATTAATATTTAATCACATAAGGGTCTTGTAGTTGGTATACACAAATTGTGACATTGTGACTCACTATATTAGTGGGGGAGTGATAACTATCTACAAGAGGTATACTTCCCCATATCCATCCACAAAGGATTCCTAAATCATGGCCAACTACTCTAAAGCCTCATTCAAAAACTGAAAATTAGATATCCTATTGATATAATATGGTACAATGATCCCCTTACTATAATGACCTGATATTTTAAATAAATCTTATTTCCTAATTTTGTGTGTTATTTTATTTTTTATACTCAACAAAACTATTTCATTTGATAACATGATTATAACTAAAATGAGACTGTTGGGTTTTGACTATTATATGACCATTGTTAAATATGACAGATGGAAACTAAACGTTTCGATTGTTGTCTCTAAATAAAAGTGATCATGGTTAATTAATATAGAAAGAAGATTTGATGGCCTCACCCAGTAGTCTTTGACCGATCGAAGCCCATCTAATAGAACTTGGGAAGGAGGTAGCACCACTGGGCTTTTCTCTGGACCAAACCCAAGCCAAACTTCATCGTGTGATGCTAGAACAGAATTGCCATCACGAGAAGTTCAAACTAGTAGAAATTACTACTCGTGTGATGTTGGTCGGGCCTCCCTCGGATTCTCTCACCTTATCACACCTTACACTTAGGTCCTATGCTGGTGTGATAAGGGGCTATGTAAGGAGACTATAACTGCCTTGTGTAATCTTTTGTTTTAAATACAAATTTTTATTTATTCGTATGATGAAACTTATGAATTTTCAAATGTCCGGATAAATATAGTATGCATATTTTTGCTGAATTTTAGAGAAAGGATATTTTACAATGTTTATGTAAACCTTAAATAATTAAAAATGTGTATTGATTTTCAAAAAATGGTCTTCTACAATTATGTTCAGTACGAAATTGGGAGTCTAATAAGATCAACATAATTTTTGATGAATAGTGAATTATGAATAGTGATTTTATTCTTATGATTAGTAATGTGTCCAAATGGATTAGTAATCTCACTTAAATAAAGCATTAATATAATCTAGTCACCTTGATTAAGTAATGTGGTTCAAAAAAATTATTAAATAACAGTTTCATAAATTATTAGTCAAGTATTAGTTTTTTTGGGTGATTAGTGTTTTTATTTAAAAAATTATTTAAAAATATTTAGAAAATTATTTTTATAAAATGGATTTCATTTTTGAACTCAGATCATCGATATTATATTAAGGTATATTTTTGGGATGTTTCTGAAAAAAATGAATTTTTAGTGAATAGTGTATTTATTTATAAATTAAATTAAAAATATTTAGAAAATTATTTTTATAAAATGGAGTTCATTTTAAAATCAGATCATAGTTATTTGGTTAAGGTGGAATTTTATGGATTTTTCTGAGAAAGTTGAATTTTCAATGAATAGTGAAAATACAGTTTTTCAGTTACGGCTGTTTAATGACATCATTAAATGATGTATTAAGAATGTAATCAATATGGTCGACTTATGAATAGTATGTTAAGGTATGAGGTGTCCCATGTGGCTAATACCATGGGAAAATACCATGGGAAATCCCATGGTTTTTCCAAAACCACTAATGAGGTGTCCATTGGCCATTAATGCCTTGTCCCCTCAATTTTCCCTATAAATACCAAGCCATTCTCTCATCTATTCGACTCCAAACTCTCCCCCAACGAAGATATAGTCTCATTACCTCCCAAGGAGTCCTCTAAATGTGCCCCCAAACCCTCAAAGTCCTAACCATTGTGTTATAAGAGTTACGTTTTAAGGTAAGGGATCCTGCCTCTCTCTTTCTTTTCAGGTAATCTCTTTTATGTCATTTTTTTATGCTTGATACTCCTATGTTGGATGATGTTCTTTAATATTACTCTTACATCCCTTTTCATGTTCATATTATGAGAGACCCTATTTGATCTCTTCAATTCAGTATTTTGAAGTTTTAAGTGGCGCCGTTAGGCTGCCGAATTTTTAAGGGATTCGTTCACCTTTCTCATTTTTTTAAAAAGTTCTACTCTCATGTCAAGTCGTTAAAGTTCCATTTTATTATGTTGGGGTATGACCCCTATATATATCATAATGAAATTTTATGTTCATATTATAATATTCCCTATTTGATCTCGTCAATTCATTTTTGTGGTAGTTTAAGTGGCGACGTTAGGCTGCCGAATTTTGAAAGGATTCTTTCACCTTTCTCATTTTTCAAAGTTCTACTTTCATGTCAAGTCTTTCAAGTTCCTTTTTATTATGTTGGGTTATTATCTCTATATCTATCATACTTAACTTTTATTTTCATATGATGAGAGACCCTATTTGATCTCGTCAATTCATTTTTGTTGAAGTTTACGTGACACCGTTAGGCTGCCGAATTTTCATAAGAGAAATATTATTTTTTTCTTCCTTTCATGTTCTTCATTTCATATGGTATGTCTTTATAATTTCATTACCATGTTCTTAAATCCTTTATATTCTCTTACCCTAATTTTTTACGGATCATTTATGAGTGGGTGACCCATGTCCCCTCTCTTTTCTGTGTTTTCTAAAACCTCGTAACATAGCCGTTATGCTATAGAATTTCCGTCTCAAAATATCTTTCTCTTATTCTAAAATTCATTTATTTTATTAAGTGAATACTCAATACTCTTTATTATAAAGGGGTATTCAAATATATACCCAAATGTTCTTTTTTATATTGTGGTATTTACATACATGAGACCCGCTTTCCCTTTCTGTGGGTTTAAAGTGACATAAAGATCTTGTCTTTAAAAAAATTTCAAAATGATATGATTATGAAGTGAAACCCATTTCATTTATGCTATATGGGTTGTTTATGAAATTATTGATGATGATATATGTGGCTCACATTATAATAAAGGCAAATTTAAGGGTACGTCCTGACAGCGCTCCAATGCATTGGGTAAAGACATAATCTCTAGAGATGACCATTTAGACTGATACCATGGTGAATAACCTTGGTAATTTGTATTGACACCTCGAGAATGGACCTTGGGGAAATGGAAATGATTGTATTTGTTAAATTTTTTAGCCACATCTTCATGTTATGAAAAATGTTATTTTTATTATGATATGCCTCATGATTTCTTTCTCAAGCCTTAAAGTTGTTTTTCATGACATTGTTGATGTATCTCAAGTTTGCATGTTAAATGTTTCCCCTTGTTTCCCTTACTAGGCCTTCTGATCACCCTTTCTTTTGATGTATGTCCCCAGGTTATGAGATGTAGTAATGAACCTAGGATGAACATAAGGAGAATCCTTTCAAGTGTTTAAGATGAATTTTTTATGTTTTCATGTTTTAAGTTCCTTCTTTCCAAGACACTAAACCTTAAAGATCCTCAGTTTTGTAAAATGTAATGAATGATTATGTGATAAAAAGGAAGGATGATATAGTTGGTATCAAAGTATGGTTTAGTTATTTGTGTAATTAAGATATTTAAACTTTAGGAAAAACCCTATAGAAAATTTTAAATATAGGAAACCTTCCTGGTATTTTGGTGATTATTGTGTAAGGGGTTGCCAAGAAAATACATCCTTGTCTGGATACGAGCATGTAGAGGTGGCTTTGGCCTAGATGTACATAGAGGTAAAACCCAAAAACATCACTTTGAGCTGGACTCGAACGAGAACTGGTACATGACAACAGGCCTTGCTGCACTCTTGGTTACGACACTGCTGTGCGTTATGCTTTGGTAAATTCATAAGCTTAGTATGAACCATTATTAAAGGAACAAAGATAAAATAAAACAAAGATTCACATAAAAATATATTATCATGGATAACCAAGATTGGGACCTAGGGGATCACAAGTTAGGGTATATTTTTCTTCTACAATTTTGTCCTTCTATGCTTTAGGTTTCCTTTTAATGATTATTGGCTAAGTATTTAGGCCCCTAATTGTACTTTCCTTCCTTAGTTAATGGTGGGATATGGAAGAACATATCCCAACAAACAATGTGATATGAAATGTGATGATTTTCGTATTAATATGACAGATATGATTAGGGGATTAAAAGATGATTATTATTTTGGATGACTTTCACTATTCTGGGAACCCTATTTGATCAAGGTAAATAGATTACTATGGTATTTTCTTTGCGGAGTAAAGGTTGACTTATATTTTGAAGAATCGATGAATTTAAGGTGATCTTATCGTAATTCAGGTTACTTATGGTAATGATTAACCTATCTTGGTTTAAATATGTTTAGGTTAGTTACTTTTGTTATAAGATGTTAGGAGTGGTTGATGTTGTTTGGAAATGAATAATAAAGTTTACCTTGGAAGACTCTGTTATCAAATCCTTCATGTATTTGGGTTTCAATCTAAGTTTGGTTTATTTTGAGGATTTTTAAGGACAGTTATTTACAGAATGGTCTATGATGAACTCTGGGTAGTACCGTACAACATTGAAGATTTAAAAGTAGTTTCCCTTCATACAAGATTCTTTCTTTATGAAGAGTTTTTTTATCTTACCCTATCTGTTTTTTGGAAAATGTTTAAAGATAGAAAAAATTGGTAGTTAATCTTTTGTAGATTACATGACTCTCAAGAATATGATTCTTGTGTTTTTATGAGTCCAAGTATTTTTGAATGCTCATCATTTTGGAGAAAATATTAGTTTTGGTAGAAACTTTTTAAAGGATAAAACTCTACTTGAAGGTAGGTATATTTCCCTATGTTTTATTCTATGTAGTAAATGAATTCCTCAAGAATATGAAAATGAACGTAAAACAATAATGTTTTCTGTTAACATTTCCTACTGGGAAATCAAACACCATTTAACCCATCATAATTTTGTGATTTTCTTGTTGTTAGCTTCATCCTAATCATGTTTTCTATCACTCTCCCTTAGAACGTAACCCTTTGATTTTTTCCTCCATGTCCATGTTTTCCTACATGGGATCCTATTATGGGTTAACTCGGGTGGCCTTTGTACTTCATTTTCTTTCTTTTAAAGTAATAGTGTTAATGACTCTTTTTCTGATGTTGGAATTTCAACAAAATTTCAAAACCCAATTTTAAAATTTATGAGGATGCAATTTCTTAAGGGGGGAAGATTGTAACGTCCCAAAATTTTGAATAAATCTTGTTTCCAAATTTTATGTGTTATTTTATTTTGTATACCCAACAAAACTATTTCATTTGATAACATGAGTATAATTAAAATGAGACCGTTGGGTTTTGACTGTTATATGACCATTGGTCAATATGACCACTGGAAACTAAACGTTCCGATTATTGTCTCTAAATACGAGTGATCTTGGTTAATTATTATATAAAGAAGATTCAATGGCCTCACCCAGTAGTCTTGGACCGATTGAAGCCCATCTAACAGAACTTGAGAAAGAGGTAGCACCACTGGGCATTACTCTGGACCAAACCCAAGCCGAACTTCATCGTGAGAAGCAATAATGGAATCTCCTTTGCGAGAAGTTCAAATTGATAGAAATTACTACTCATGCGATGTTGGCTGAGCCTCCCTCAGATTCTATCACCTTAGCAAACCTTACACTTAGGTCCTATGATGGTGTGATAAGGGGCTATGTAAGGAGACTGTAACTTCCTTGTGTAATCCATTGTTTTAAATAAAAATTTTGATTTCTTCTTATGATGAGGCTTATAAATTTTCAAATGTCTGGATAAATATAGTATGCATATTTTTGGTGAATTTTAGAGAAAGGATATTTTAAAATGTTTATTTAAACCTTAACTAATTAAAAATGTGTAATGATTTTCAAAAAACGGTCTTCTACAATTATGTTCAGTATGAAATTTAGAGTCTAATAAGATCAACATAATTTTTCATGAATAGTGAGTTATGAATAGTGATTTTATGCTTAGGATTAGTAATGTGACCAAATGGATTAGTAATCTCACTTAAATAAAGAATTAATTTAATCTAGGCCCCTTGATTAAGTAATATGATTCAATAAAATGATTAAATAAAGGTTTCATAAATTATTAGTCAAGTATTAGTTTTCTCGGGTGAATAGTGTCTTTTAATTAAAATTTTAAATAAAAATATATAGAAAATTATTTTTATAAAATGGATTTTATTTATGAACTCAGAGCATCGATATTATGTTAAGGTAATTTTTGGGAATTTATCTGAAAAAAATGAATTTTCGGTAAATAGTGTATTTATTTAAAAATTAAATTAAAAATATTTAGGAAATTATTTTTATAAAATGGAGTTCATTTTTTAAATCAGAGCATCGATATTTGGTTAAGGTAAAATTTTGGGATTTTTCTGAGAAAATTGAATTTTCGATGAATAGTGAAAATACAGTTTTTATGTTACCCGTGTTTAATGAAATCATTAAATGATGTATTAAGTATGTAATTAATATGGTAGACTTATGAATAGTAATATAAGGTATGAGGTTTCCTAAGTGGCCAATATGATGGGAAAATACCATGGGAAAGCCCATGGTTTTGCCAAAACCACTAATGAGGTGTCCCTTGGCCATTAATGACTTGTCCCCTCACTTTTCCCTATAAATACCAAGCCATACTCTAATCCATTAGACTCCCAACTCTCCCCCAACGAAGCTCTAGTCTCATTACCTCCCATGGAGTCCTTCCAAGGGTCCACCAAGCCCTCAAGGTCCCAACCTTTGAGATTTATGAGTTATGTTTTAATGTAAGGGATCCTACCTCTCTCTTTCTATTCAAGTAATCCCTTTTATGTCATTTCATTTATGTTTCATGATCATAGGTTGGATGATGTTCTTTTATATTACTCTTACTGCCCTTTTCATGTTAATATGCTGAGATAGCCTATTTGATCTCTTTAATTCAGTATTTTGATGTTTTAAGTGGTGCTGTTTCGCTGCCGAATTTTTAAGGGATTTGTTCACCGATCTCATTTTTTTAGTTCTAATTTCATGTCAAGTCGTTCAAGTTCCTTTTTATTATGTTGGGGTATGATCTCTATATCTATCATAATGAAATTTTATGTTCATATTATGAGAGAACCTATTTTATCTCATCAATTCATTTTTGTTTACGTTTAAGTGGCGCCGTTAGGCTGCCGAATTTTTAAGGGATTCTTTCACCTTTCTCATTTTTCAAAGTTCTACATTCATGTAAAGTATTTCAAGTTTATTTTTATTATTTTGGGTTATGTTCTCTATATATATCATACTGAACTTTAATTTTCATATGATGAGATACCCTATTTGATCTCGTCAATTCATTTTTGTTGATGTTTACGTGACGCCGTTAAGAGAAATCTTATTTTTGTCTTCCATTCATGTTCTTCATTTCATATAGTATGTCTTTCAAATTTCATTACCATGTTCTTAAATCGTTTATATTATGTTCCCCTACTATTTTATGGATCATTTATGAGTGGGTGACCCATTTCCCCTCCCTTTTCAATGTTTTCTAAAACCTCTTATCATAGCCGTTATGCTGCAGAATTTCCGTCTCAAAATGCCTCTCTATTATTCTCAAATTCAATTATTTTATTATGTTAGTACTCAAATATATTTCTTATAAATGGTTATTCACATATATACCCAAATTTTCTATTTTAAATTCTGGTATTTACATACATGATACCCTCTTTCTCATTCTGTGGGTTTAAAGTGACATAAAGATCATGTCTTTAAAGCAGTTTTTAAAACGTTATGATTATGAAATGAAACTCATTTATTTTCTTCTATATGGGTTTTTTATGAAATTATTGATGATGATATATGTGGCTCACATGATAATAAAATAAAATTTAAGGGTTCTCCCTGATAGAACTCCAATGCATTGGGTAAATACTTAATCTCTAGAGATGACCATTTAGACTGATACCTTGGTGAATAACCTTGGTAATTTTTATTGACACCTTTGGGATGGACCTTGGTGAAATGGAAATGATTGTATTTTTTAAATGTTGTAGCCACATCTTCATGTTATGAAAAACATTATTTGTATTAGGATATGCCTCATGATTTCTTTCTCATGCCTTAAAGTTCTTTTTCATGACATTGTTGATGTATCTCAAGTTCACATGTTAAATGTTTCCCCTTGTTTCCCTTACTAGGCCTTCTGCTCATGCTTTCTTTTGATGTAATACCCAGGTTATGAAATGCTGTAATGAACCTAGGATGAACATAAGGAGAAGCCTTTCAAGTGTTTAAGAAGAATGTTTTATGTTTTCATGTTTTACATTCCAGGTTTCCAAGATACTAAACCTTAAAGATCATCGATTTTTTAAAATGTAAGGAATATTTATGTGATAAAAATGTGGGATTCTATACATACTATTAGTATAGACTATCTCAAAGTCATAGTCCATGAGAAACACAACCATTATCTATGACTCTAATTAAGGTCAATCTAAGAGAATATATACATGCGGATTTCGTGATTAAAGAAGGCGATAAATGGTTCTCCCATCAGGAAGTGTTTCCACATCTACAATGTAAAGTCTATAACTACTAATTCATGATATTGGGTTTCAAAGTTCTACTAATGTGGTATCATATAGCATGAAACATATGCAATCACAACCTTCCTCTGCATCATAAGACAACAAAGAAAGGTTCCAAAAGTGTCACAGAACAATATGTACTCGACACCCTCCTCTAACAATCATAATATTGGAGTTCTATTCATGATCCACCTCAACAAAAGAATATATACCTAGAACATCTGTGTCCACATGAATGGAATCCCCTTTCAATTCAATTATATCATCAGGGTAGGTACCCTAGAGAAGTAAGGTATGAATATCTGATAATATCTCACTTACCCAAGAAAGATTCAAACCACAATTACACTCTTATTTGGATCCCAATATAACTCTTTCTTTACCATGGCTGGGTCGACTACCAGTCCATCCACCAAGATATGATATCCTAGAAATATGAGTTCCTAAATCAAGAACTGATACATTGAGATATTTCTGTAAAAATGGTTCCCATAAATTTTGTCTAGAACCGTCATTATGTGTCTCACATGCTCTTTATCATACGTCGAGTGCACAAGGTTATCTTCGATGGAGACCACCATGAATCAGTAAAATAAATGAATGATGGTCTTTTTCATGGTGCCCATGAACACTTTAGGGTAGTTCATCATGTTAAGGGAATAACAGAGCACACATAGTGAACACCAAGACTTCTAAATGTCTTCTTCAATATATCATTATTCCATCTTCAGTGCTGGTGATAGATTGATCTGATGTCAATCTTTGAGAACCATTGCACCCCTCTCAATATTTCAAAAAGGTAATTGATCCTCAGTAATTGATTCTTATTATTTATGGTCACCTAGTTCAAGGGTTGGTAGTCCACACAGAACCTCAACCTCCCTTCTACCATCTAGGAAACAACAGTGACTACCTAGGGTGAAACACACTGTCTCAAAAATCCATTATTATAGATGTCTTACCACTACATTATATGTTTTAGAAGATCTTTAGGAGCCATCTGATATGTTAGAGAATATATCAGTGTCGTCCCAGGGTGTATATCAATGGATAATTCTATCACTCGGAAGGGAGGTAAACTAAGTAAATCTTCAAGTAAGACGTCCTCATACTCCACCAACACTTTAAGAAAATATAAACTCATAAAATCATCTACAAATGGGATTGTATTTCCAACTTATGAGTAATAAGATGTTTCATCCTATGTATTAGTCCATCATACACTACATAGGTTCCCTATACACAACTAAAGAGATCGTAGTTCCATCACTGCAGGCACAACACAGAATTTTCGTAAAATATTCTATGTGGGTATGTATTTCAGATAACCATTCCATATAATTAATGAAATATTAAGGCATCAATGCTACTACCTATATACCTTAACTGAAATCCATGCCTTCATAATCTAGGTCCAACTGTTGGAACAACCTTGGGACCATCACATAATCTCTAATATGAGTCTCTAAGTGTAAGGGTCAAGTAACTGGTTCCACAAGAATCTCTATGTATTAAAAATGATAGGTGGTGTGAAATTAATGATTATAAGCTATGTATATTAGTATTTCAACTTATGTATAAATGAAAAATATTGTATATAGAATCTTTCATGGATACATTGAGTCATAATATTCGAATTACTGAAACTATCCCCTCTTTTGTCCTCCACCTACCTAAGCCAGGAGTTGAAAACATGGGTGTGGTGGTGGTCGAATTTTTAAATATAAACCACAAACTACTACTCCCCTAGGTCTTATTCTCATTCCATCACCCTATAGACTAGTATTCAATTGCTGTTGTACCTAATACAGTCGAATATCCCTTTTCTCTTTATCGGTTGTACGAAAGTTTACTAAATCTTAGGTGATATGTCCCCTACCATCACATGTGTAGAATCACCTATCTCTGGGATGACTATACCAACAATGTGATCCCTATATTGTAGATCCTTTACCCTGATACCTCCCACTAAAACATCTCCCCTATATAGTTTTCTATGACTAACGTCACCTCCTTGAATCTGATCCCTCTACTCATTTCCAACTACTGACAACCATTGAATGTATCTTATCAACTAAGAAAAACTCCACCAAAAAAGCTATGTATATCACTCCATCATAAGTTTAAATTAATAGATGAATACTATTGGCTCAGATGTCTCTATGAAGACCATACTCAAATGAGTGAGCCCTGATGAACTGATCTCGATCCATATCCATCATGTACCATATATGATTAGTAAATCAAGATGAATACTCAACTATTGTCATGCTAACATGCTGGAGCTATAAAATCACCTGGATACCCACACCTCTCTATTTAGCTAGATAAAACATTCCTAGGATGAGGAAATCAATATCTATCCATGAAAGAGTCACCTCATTGTATGACATGGTAACTAAACCTAACGACTGCCTTACTAGGCCAAGAATAAGGCTCACTCCCTGGACCACCATTTTATATTCTCATGTACTAAATAGATGGAAAACTCAGATCTCTAACTTAATCTAGTCTTCAGCTACCTGTGACTCAGGATCACCTTAGAAACAAAGAGGTCTCTATCACTGAAACACATGAATCATGCTTATCCTTTTCTCTTCATTCATTGGTACTGTGGGTACCAGGTACTTTTTTACTACTGTTATGGATGATGATTCCCTAGAGTTAATATATCATGAACTGATCCTTCTATTGAATCCTATTCACTAAGGGGATCATCCTCTTAATCATAATTCTGAAACCTAACTTGTATACAGTGTGTATGAATCCTAAAATAAACAACATGTACCATAGTCATAGATTATATCTAGAGAGATGACTAAAATGTACATGGAAACCATAACCCATTTATATATTGTTCATATATCAATTTTTCCCATCAACCAGTTTTATCATTTACTATGTAAAAATTATTTTTATTAGTGTCATGGTGTTTGGATTCGTTAGCCTTAGCACCATAACTAGAGTCACTGACTCGAAAGACAAACTCAAAACACTTAACAATGTATTCCCAAACCAATATCATAAACAACCAGTTCTAATTTAGAACCTATCACCACTAATACCTCCCTATCATGACACATCCAAGTTGAAAACATTCTGTGACTCCCCAATCCCACCTCCAAAAGGTCACAGGATGCTTACTAGCACCTACTAGGAGAATCACTAACATGGGAGGCATTCCTCTACACCAGTAAACATAAAAAATCTCCAACACCACAAAAATTTTAAATTTTGAAAAAATGAATTCATATTATATATCCCACTATTAGAGTAGGGTATGAAGTAATGAAAATTAAATATAGATAAATAAAAAAGACATCAATCATGAAAGAAATGATTCTGTAGGTTTGAGTATAATAATACATAATTGGACACCCTGAAACCACAAATAATATAATATAGGAATTACATTCATCTATAAAAATTTATATGCCTACAATACATATAATAAGAATATAATGTTTTAGTCATTAAAGACACACCATCTAAGTTTAATCCATAATTATATTGTAATAGCTAAGGATCGTAGCTCAAATATTCTCAGAGGCACTCATCTGGGAGAACACACTTCTCGTTCTGATAGATCTCCTGACGTCTGTTTTCTAGGTACTTCTAATTAGGTGTCCTCATGAGAAAACATACGATAATAGATATTAAGAGAATATGATACACATATAATGATCATATCTAGGTCCATGGTTTGATAACAATTACTCAATCTGGACTATCCTTCTTGGTAGAGGATCAGTGCGTAGTCTGACTGGTCAAATTGATAGTAAAGACATTTCCTAGGGAAATATGATGAATATAATATCCCACTTAGGGCCCCTCGGGGGGATTTGAAAAATTGTATCCAGAATGTCCCACTGTTGGGATGATTTTCATAGGAGTATAAAAATATTCGTACCAAAGTACAACTAATGGATAAGGGACCGAACCCTATAAAATCCTATCCAATATATAGAGTAAAAGAGATATAATCCATTTAAACTGGATTAAATTATTTGTAGAGGGGTGATATGGAATGTACCATTACCCTAGGATCTTCTTGTGTAAAGAGCATGTGTCATCCATATCATGTCTGTGTAGAAAGGTATTACACAATATGCAGAGGTGTCACACACCATGTATATGTATATGGGGTTCCACCAATGTACTCCAACCATGTGCTAGTACATAATGTTATCCCATGTATCCATTTCTATGTACTAGTATTCAAGGTATCCCACATACAATATCTAGGTCATTCCATGTTAGGGAGTTCCCACCGTGTTGGGAAACCATGTACTCCACCCCACATTCGAGTACTGTTCAAAGTACACTTTAGGTTCATCCAAGTGGACTACACACCATGTAGAGAAGGAATAAATTTCATGTGTAAATGTTTTTTTAAAATAATGTCATCTTTTTCATCCCACTATCCATTATGATAATATCATCTTAAAATCTGACTACAATTGTGCCAAAATTAATTGAACTAATCAAACTAAACTCTTTTATGATCATTCACCAAAAATTGAGGTATGAATCAATTCAGAATATAGATTATGTTAGTCTGAATAATCCTCCATACAAATTTCTGGATGATGAGGGTCTATGAAAGCATTCTGATACACTCTCTTCTACCTATATCGCATCATAACATTTATAGATGTACAACTTCAAATGGTTGGTCCATGGATCATTTTTGTCATGATCAATACATTTTTATTCTTTGAACCTTGGGAAAGAAGAAGAATGCCCATGATGAATGAAGAATTATGGCTGAAAATCATGGAACGAGAAAAATATGAATAAAACATCAAGTGTTTGGTTATCTACAATTTTTTTCTATTAGAATAATGAATAAAGAAAGATCCAATTAATCAAATTTCGATGTAATATCCCCACAAAATAAACCCATCTTGCATAACAATCAAACTACGAATCAATATGTGCATGGATTGGTCTGTGCTCATCATAAATATCTAGAATATAGAAGTAAATCCATATAAAAATACCACCCTACATTGATTTAGTTTGATCGTTGATGAAGAACAATCCATATTTTTCATTGTTGGAATGATATGTCAAATATGGGGTTTATCAACCATCGATCCATTATCTATCTCTATTTTTCACCGGAGAGGAGTTCCCATAGCTATATTCAATGATCTTCCAGAGATTATAGGGTAATGTGACTGTCTATGGAAATTCTCTGTAATCATATATTTAATGAAATTCCAATCAGTATTTCAAGAAATAAAAATAAAATATTTTTATTCAATTATATATTCGTTTTTGTTCCCATGATGAATTCTCTACGAACAACCAGAGCAGACTAACGATAATTCACATTTACAGTAAAAATCATGTTATGAGTTCAACAGTGACCTCATATATCTGATCTAGGAACCTATTTAAATGTTATTCTACTTTTTACAGAATACCTCGAGCATATTATACACAATATATTAAATATAATTAAAACATTTTTTCCTAGCACAGAGGGCCTCAAAATCTCTATTCGTCTCTACGATTGGGAAAAAAATAATCCATATAATATTTTAAAAAACACACCAAAAATATTATTTGTTACACTAAATTCATGTGTAGTATATACAGAACATAATAGAAATATGCGGTGAATATGGTATAAGTCACGCATAAATAAATGTGAGGCTAGAAATACCCTTACTACTTTAATAACATTTGAATCATGATACCCTATATAGAATAATATAAATTGAAACATTAGAATATCATGAATTAGAGTAATGTTTTGATATATAATTTTATAGTGTTGCATATACACCACAATAATAGATAATGTGATTAATATAGATTATATCCCATAGAAATAAAAGTGAGACTAGATAATCCTTACCTTAAGTCTCAAATATATTCAAACACATTCAAACCTATTTTATAATTAATATATGATTATTATAAATTTAAAAAATAAAAATATTATTACATATAATACCATATATGATTTTATTTTACCCATTTGTCATAAATTTCTTGTTAAAGATACGTTTTGGGAGTTAACCACATTGTTTTTTATATAGTTGGACTTGTTATTAATTATCCATTTAATTAGATAAAGATTTAGATATTTCAAAAATTTAAATCACGAAATTAATATATAATATAATAAGTAAATAAGTATTCATAATAATATAAAAAGGAATTAAATTTTAAATGAAATGCAACGTTCCTTTAGATAGTATGCCGTATGTAGCATGAACACTGATTCCATTCCCTTGATGTATTTTTGAAATAACGAGATGTTAAATATATATATGGGTGTTTCTTATAAATGTAGTAGAATTATTATATAATATGTATAAAATATTTTTATTTAACTTATCATTAATAAAATCCATGTAAATCGTGAATGAATCAAACTATTTTATGGAGGCATTACACCACAAATCCACAAAAGATGTTATCATATTCCCATAAAATGAAATGCTTGTACGATTGTGTACTATAATATATCGAAAAGAATAATGAAATCATAATTATCATATATATAGATATTTATCATATAAAAATATTATTACTATAATTACCACCAATATTTAGAGGTTTTAATGGAATAATAAACATTATTAGTTCCCAAGGTGGTCATCCATTGTACGCACGATCATTTAATGTGTGTGTAAATAAATGGAAGTGTGTATGAGTAAATATAGTATCATTAACATTAAAACATATTACTATATTTTGGAAACATTTTTTATTATAAAATATTGAAATAAAAAGAATTGAATAGTTGGTGAAAGTAATTTACAATAGTTATTGTTAATGGATGTTTCCTCTTATTAGGGTAACTCCTTTTTCCAACAAAGGGATTCCTTGGAACGATATATTCCCAAATGGGTGCTTCTCGAATGATGGTATGTAATTATTGAGATTATTTGTTCCGGTTTTGGTTGATACAAAGGGATAAAAAGGTGTGATGAATTGAGGGTTAGGGGTTCGTTCCCATTTATAACTGGGGGAAAAGGACACACTCCACATTTTTTTAAATGAATTTGTCTTCTCTACATGTTTTTACCAACCATGATTCTTCCATAAAAAATAAAATTTGAGACATTAAGGAAAAAGTTTTCCATATAGACATAAAATTTGTGTTTTATATTTGTAGTTTCATATTATTCCATATATTTTATGTTTATTCATTAATTAAACTCTATATTACCTTAATCTCTATATTTAATTTTAACTGAATATAGAAATAACATCGGTAAAAAAATATGTATGAACTATTATACATTATAAAACATAATAATTCTAAATATGGAATCAATTATTAAAAATTATAATCACATAAGTGGAAGAAAATATTTTGAAATTAATCTCATAGACGAGATGAAAGAATGTGTTTTAAAAGTAAATATGTTAAAAAGATGAAAATGTTTCTATAAAGCATATCAATGAGAAATTGATTTAAATGAACAATACATTATTAATATATAAAAAATGGATATAAATATACTTTAAAACAAAATTAAAATATAATTTATCATTATAAATAAAAATTATCAAAATGTATTTTTCAATTAATATTTATTATATTTCACTAATCATCAAAAAATGAAACATATTTGAAAAATAAAAAAATCATTGAATGTAAATTATGATATTATTATTTCAAAAATTGAATATTATTTTTAGTAAAAAATTAAATAAGGATTAACATATTAAATTTAAAATTGGTGAAAAATATAATTGGTTAAACGTAATATTTAGAGAAAATCTATATCTTTATAAATTAAATTACATTTATTATTATCTGTTTTCTTGAAAATAATTAAGATAAATATTAAATAGATGAATTAATAATATATATATATATTTGATTAAAATAATTTATCAAAATTTTCTTAATTAACTTACTGATGTAAAAGTTGTTTGATTTCATAAATATATATTTCCACGAAAATATTTCCTATATTTTCACATGAGTTTTATTTTAATTTCTTATTAATTGGGAACAAAATAATTATTCATACATACTTGTGGAACACAATTTTTTAGAATTTAATTAATATTTTTAACAATGAAACTTCCAAAACATAAGTGTGATCTGTAATAAAATTTTACAAATTATATTTATAGTAGAGAATTGTTTATTTAAAAATTGTATTTTCTTTCATGAAATTTATCAAATGAACAATGCATTGTGTGTAACAAAAGACATAACTTCTATTGAATGTACTTCTATCTAATATATGTTGTGTGTGTGTGGTGAAAGCCTAATTTCGTGTAGAAAAAATTAAGAAAATAGCATTGTTCTTTCATATAACAAAAGTAATATTCAATGTTCCATGAAATGAAAAAAAAAATTAGATTTAATTTATTAGGGAAAAAATTCCACAAATTACAGCATGTAACATTATACCCCCTATAAAATCACTTTTTTTCTCGAAATTATTCAAGGTCCTCAAATCATTAATACACGAATGTTCGTTTCATAGAACCCATATCACAAAAATGAATTAATATAATTCTATTAAAAATGAATGATGGTATCATTATGGGTTTCCAAATGAAAGCATAACATATATTCTATATAAGAAAACATAGGCGGAATTTGAAAACATGGACATTGAACAGAAATAACACTTTAATGTTCTGATGAAGGGTGATATAGAACATGATTTGAAGAATGTTAGTGACCACAAAACTGTAACCCATAATACTGAAAAAAGGTCATTGATATCATTAAATATGATGAAAATCGAAAAAAAATCTTTCCAGGACCTTTTATTAATGTATGAAAATATTTACGAGATGATATAAATATTTGATTTTAGTATAATCTTAATCTTTTTTTGTACCTTGATTAATTTCCACTTAAACTATAATTCTAGGAAATGAAGTTGAATTTTACCTTTCAGATATAATTTAACATCATAAGAACCATAAATATAATGAATAATCATTACATCTGTCCTTGTAAAGATTAAATTTTTATAAAAAGTTATAAATTATGCATAAATAAATATATGGTGAGAAAATACCTTAATGAAAAAAACCTAATAATAATTTTAACAAAAAAATTTCCATAAATGTATTACCTTGTAACCCTTCTGAAATATTAATGTTGAAAATATTTATAATAAAGTTACTAAATTTATCAAAATCAGCTTAGAATTGATCTCCCATATCTCATAAAGTATATATTTATTATAAAAAACAATACATAGGAATACCATAATTGTGTTCTATCTTAATGAATGTTAATAACATGAATTAAAACAATGACTTATTGAAAACATTCATTTTTTTATTCAAAATATTACTGGATATATTTCATAAATAAATAAAAAATCATGTTAATTTCACCCATGATAAAAAAGGACACCTTTACTACAAAGAAATAATCACTTCCAAAGAAACAATTAATGTTTGGTTTAAATTATCCATATAAATCATCAATATATCTAAATAAATTTTTTTTCTCAATATAAAGAACACTTTAAAGGTAACCATATATTAAGAAAATATCATATTTCTATTATGTCACCTTAATGTATCATTAAAAACTTTAAAAATATCCATTCAAATCATTAATTAAAAACATGTACTTCTTTATTCATATAACCCAGTTATTTTATTCCAATACATATAAACATAAATAATCTAAATTTATCCGTAAACCACTACATATGCTTCATCATATTATTCACCATTACCCATTTTCAAAATGTTAAATATTAATCTTATCATCTGTTTTCTCAGCCTCAATTTAATCATTCCCCCTGTGATTAATATATAGAACATACCGTACCTGTCAGAGGTCATTTTTGGTCACATTATCTTCGGTATTATAACTAATACTCATAAAACCATAATGAATCTCTTCATGAGATTTCTAATTAGGACATAAATTGTTATAATTTCCATTAATTCCACATATGATTCAATGTTAAGACTATTCATTTTGATTCTCTCTATTTTCTAAGACAAGAACGAACAGTGCACGAAAAAATTATTAGAGAATAAATCCACTTAATAATGAATAATAAATTATACGATTCCAAAATAATGAAACCTTTTTTTGAATCTATGAATCCAGAGGATTATTGATAGATTCATCCCTAGAAATATCTTTTGAAAAATCTTTTGGTATCACACTAATGATTTATAATATTTTTTTCCAATGGTTTAGTAATCCACTCTGTTGATACTAACTATAGAAACCCAGGAATAAAATACAAGAATAACACATCATGTTAGATGAATATTCATAAAATTATATAAGTCCATACTTGAGGATTTTTTAAAGTGAAGTGGAATTTAGATCATGGAAACATAATATTCTATCTTGGTGAATGACCACCAAAATTTAACTTGAATATATTATCCTTCAGTACACCTAAAAAAGATTATTTATATGTTGGGGAAAGGAAACATAAAAAAAGGGTGAGATTATATTCTCACAAGGGGAAACAAGGGAGATATGTAAGAATAAAATGATCAAAATGGTATAAGAACTTGATTGTATCATTAAATGATCATACCCTCAAATTAAAGATCATAAGTAAGAGTGAAGGAATAAAATTAAATTTTCATAAGAAAATAATAATAATGTAATCTAGAGAATACACCATGAAATAATAATAAAAGAATAATACATGGATGTTTTTGAATACACATAAGCATATAAAATCATTCTATATAAGTCACATCTTATTGAGAAAATTATTAGGGACATTTATGGGTGATAAACCTACTGGGTGTGACACACTAGTATCTTCAACCACAACCCTTTCTATATTGTGGATCAAGTTTTACCGTCATCCATTAGGGTAAAAAGATAGTTTAATTGTTTATATCATTATATAATTACATATAAATATTTACCCAATGCAATGAAGTTCTATAAAAGAAACCACATCATATAATTTATAATTGATTTACCCAATGTTATATGGACCACATATACTATAAGCTATAATTTTCATACACAACACTATTTTCCCCACCCCATCATATAGTCTGTAATGGGATTAACTATTTCTATATGGTCCACAACATAATATATGTTTTAATTCTATTAAACGATGTTATCTTGGTTACCCAATCATTTAAGATTTAATGGGATTATCCAACATTATCATGTACACTCCATTGCATAAGAAATGTACATGAACAATCACATGAATAAGTTGAAAATAGATTTTATATGAAAAAAAACACATGTTCTCATTCATAATATAAACAACAAAAGGAATACAATGGATTCTCATGTCCATATCATAGAAATAAAATTCAATGGTGGAAAATAAATTGGTTCCATAAATATCATTCCATATAAACGGAAAAAAATATTGAGAAATAACGTGAAGTGTATCATTCTATCATAGTAATAATAAAGAATATGTAACACTAATATATGTATTCTAATATGGAAAATAAATTTCAATGAATCACTTAAAACACTTATTTAAGAATGTTCCATTTTTCTAAAAAACTTTTAATGACATAAAATGTTTTGAAAACCATTAACATTTCAAAAATATAATAGAATCTATGAAGAAAATAATAAAAAATATAAACATTTAAATTTTTTTTATAATTTGTTTCACATAAATTTTTCATAAATTTTAATTTAAATAAAATTGATTTTTTTATAAATGGTTTTTAAATTAAAAAATATTTCTGATCGAAAAGAGAAATAAATTTTTATTTTCTTAAAAACAATTTTATAAATATAATATATACAAATGACTGGAACAATGATATCATTAGATGAATATGTTATGAATAAATAAAAGGGAAGAAATTTCATTTGGCTTATTGAGATATAGATTACATTATTTCATCAATAGATGCATAATTATAACTAATCTTGATAAAGGACACGACTGTTGAAATATTGAATTATAAATTTCGAATCATTGAATCGTAATAAAAATTGTGTAATAAAATTAAATGAATTTTAAAATATCAATAAAATAATTATATTCATGTTATAACATGTCAAAGGGAATTATATACAACTTCTATAATAATATACATGCTAAACATCTCATGTGTCTCTATGAAAAAAAATTGAGTCAAAATTACTTCACATTTTTTAACATTTGAACCATAAACCCAATGAAAGTGAGATGTAAAAATGGATATGTAAATAACTATTTATATAAGTAAGATAATTATATAATATATTAATTTTTAGTATATACACCATAAAAAATAACCATGTGGTGATTATTGAATAAGTCTCGCAGAAATAAACCTCAGGCTAGAAATCCTCTTATTACTTGAGTAAATTTTGTATCCTGAGATCCTTGAATTTTTTTTAAAAATTTATACTTTTCATTAAATTAATTAATTAAAATTCATTATATAAAATTTCATATGGCAGATTATTCACTGAACATAATGAATATGTGGTGAATATAAAATATATCTCACAGAAATAAATGTGAGATGAGAAAACCCTTAACATAAGTAGTGAATTTCATTATACAAGTTAGATCATACTAAATCATAAATAGAAGAGTACTTTACATATACCAAATAACCATATTACTATATATAATACCATATTTAATTTTATTCTGTAATTATGTTACTTATTTATTAAATGTTTCATGTTGATGTTGTGTTTCGGTTAACAACTTATTTTTATTTCAAATATGTTTTGAGTTGTTATTATTGAAACTATTACTGAGATCATGATTTAATTATTTAAATAATTCAAAAAATCATATAAATATATTATATATTCATTATGTAATTATTTATTATAATCTATAATGTATATAAATTTGAAATGAGATTCACTATTCTTGGAGATGGTAGAACGTACATATACATGAACAATGTTTCCATTTTTGAGGTATTTTTTTATAGAAGAAAAAGTATATGGAATATATATTATATTTATATTATAATTAATATTTAATACCTATAAAATATTTTTTAATAACTTTTAATTCCTATATTAAATTTTTGGAATGAATGAATCATTTCACTTGGATGAGGCATTAGTGCACACGCCCACAAGCGATGTTATCTTTTTCCCAAATATTGAAAGTATTAATGTAAGTGTTATATAATAATTACATAAGCATAAATGAATCATTAATATCATTTATATTATATAAATTCTATGAATCCAACATTATTTCTAACCATTATAGGCGGTAATGGAATAACGAACACCACAAGTTTTTGAGGTGGTAGTCTGATGTACCCACAAAGGATGATTGCATATCCTATTTCATAGAATTTTGTGAGAGTTTATGTCATACCATTAACATAAAAAAAACTATGTACATTTATTATAATGATGTTTTTATATAATAATATTATAATAATAATTAAGGTGGTGGATAATGAAATAAAACAAATGTTATTATTAAAGGATGTTTCCTCTTATTTTAGACACACATTTCAGTTTTCACCAAATTGACTTCAGAGTTGAATTTATACACAAATGGAGGCATGAAGGACAGTGTTAAGAAAGTTGGGAGACTATTTTTCAGGGTTTTTATTAACCAAATGTGTTTTCATGTTTTAATAAGTTAGTGGGGGTGAGCGCCTTATTATATATGGCGGAAAGTACAGACGTGGTATATCTCAAATTGAATTTTCATTCTACCCATGTTTTTAGAAACAAAAAGGCTTAAATAATAAATTAAATTCTATCATTTAAGTTTTATTGTCTAAATATGGACATTAAATGGGTTTTGGATTGGTGTAGGGTCATTTTGACACCATATATTCAATGATTAGTGAATAAGTAAACTTGTTTTTAAGTTAATCTCAATAATTAAATGTAGCTTCTTTAATTAATCTAATTTCCAAAAAACATTTTTTGGACTTGTTAGAAATTATTTATTTTTCTTATTCCAATTATGTAATAAATTTATCAAATTCTAAAAACATAAGTGGAAGAAATTAATTTTAAATTAATCACGCATAGTGGATACATCAAGGAGTATTTAATGTGAAACTTTTCTAAAGATTGAAATGTTTTTATATCAAATATCAATGTGAAATTGATTAAAATGACCAAAATTAAAGTGATAGATTAATAATTTACCTAAATATAAATTTAAACAAAAAAAATATAATTTTACTATATATTAAAATTATAAAAATATGTATCTTTCAATGAAAATTCATTGTTTTTAACTATTCATGTAAAAGGTAACTTCTCATAAAAATAGAAAAAAATTTGTAAATTTAAATTTTGATTTTATTATTTAAATAAATAATATTATTCAAATAACGAAATTTTACAATTTTTGACAATGTATATTTAAATTATGGTCCCCATTAAATGGCACTAAAATTAACATTTTTAAATCACAAATATTAAGATGCATAAAAATGCGTTTATTTATATCACTTATATAGAAAACATTTAATGAACATTTAATAGTTTATAAAATATAAAAAAAATATGTATTACACTAATATAAATTATCATAAGTGGTTTAAATAATTTAATGAGGCAAAACATGTTCGTTTGAATAAATAGTGTTTTCCATAAAAGTGTATCTAATATTTTTAAAAGGGTTTTATTTTCATTTCATATTAATTTATAAGAAAATAAATATTATTAAATACATGTGTAACTAATATTTTCATGATTTAATTAATATTATTAAGTACCCATATTATAATGGGAAAATAAAACTATAATAATATTTTTTTTATAAATTTCATAGTATATCATATGTTGGTAAAACCAGGCCATTCATTTCTTAAAATTTATCGGAGGAACCCGTCATTGTGTGTATCATAATCCAAATATTGTGTTGTGTTTATCATAAGCTACTAAAATTAGTAAATGTATCTTATCCTTTACATGGTGTTTCATATTGTACAAGATTGAATTGGTTCTTTCATATAACACAAGTTATATTCAATGTTGCGTAAAATGAAAAATATCGACAATATTAATTTAAATCAGAAAAATATATCACAAAATTTTAGGTTTTTAAAAAATATTATATAAATGGTGGTGGTATCCATAAGTGATTTCATCTATATTCACTACATATTAAAATGTATATATTTAATTATTTCATGAAAAAACATGTAGAATTTAGTGGATCATCTTACCCTATGATTGGTAGCCACATCAGTGGTGGTGCGGTGGTGTAGGAGAGTGGCATATCCACACCGTTCTTTGGGAGGTTCCGGGTTCAAATCATGGGAGTCTGCATTCAGGGGGAGACTCTCCCCCTAGATCCACCCACCTTTCTGGGTCGCCTGGTCTCATCGTGGTGGGAAGATAAAGGTGTGGCCTAATTACTGAAGGATATCTTGACGAACCATCATTGCTGGGTCGTTACACTATGGGACGCCCTGCCATCTCGGCTGGAAACGACTCTTTCTCTGGCTGGGGTGCTACCTCAGGGGAGTGACTTCTTCATGGGGATGGGGGGTTTCCATGTGTCAAGGGTTTGAAAAGGCCACATAGGGTAATTCTCATTCAAAAAGAAGGAAATAAAACCCTAATATTGATGAAGGATGGCTTAAATCAATGGAAACGATATTCAATGTCATGGGTTTTTTATAAATTCAATTAAAAAATATTTATATTAATTAGTTTGAAAGTGAATCAGATTAATTATGGTTAATGGTTAAGAATACTTTAGAAATATAAGAGTTAACTCCTATAATAAGAACCATTTAAGTATATTTTACTTGATAAATATTTTCCTAATGCTTCATGACTAATGATGATAAGGAAATTCATGGAATTTTTGGGGAAGGAGGATGATTTATTGGGTATTTATGACTAAAATTTCACTTGATGGAAAATTTATTCTCAAAATGTTATCTAAGATCATAATAGGTAAATTAATAATTTTTACTCCGGATTGAAGCCAAGATATTGAGTAGAAATAAATTCTACTAAATTCAATAAATATTGTAAACATTTTGTATATGATGAAAATTTAGAAATGGATTTTTATGATGGTATTGTATTCCATGAATATAAGTATAAAAAAGGTCTAAATTGAAGTAAATTGGATAGCATCCATCAAATAAATTTTAAGGTAAGAACATTAGGTAGCTATATTTTTATATGTGCAGTAAAAAACCCTAAAGACTATCAGTATTTTTTAAATGTTTCTAATTTAAAAATGTTTTTACATGTTTCTCATGAATATATAGAAAATGATAATACAAATAACAATATTCCTATGGTATGATACCTTAATTATAATGAGATGGGAAATTATAAATATAATATTACAAATACCGGAATGAATATTGGAAATCATCAAGATATCAAATAGAATGAGTTGTGAAACAGAACTACAACTACATTGTCAAATGTTTAGACATCCAATTATTTTTCATCAGATATATTAGTGGTTTATTCAGATTATTACAATTTATTATCTCATTCAGAGTATGAATTCTATTTTATTTCAAAAT
This sequence comes from Viscum album, assembly GCA_963277665.1. Taxonomy (NCBI): domain Eukaryota; kingdom Viridiplantae; phylum Streptophyta; class Magnoliopsida; order Santalales; family Viscaceae; genus Viscum; species Viscum album. The sequence goes on from OY728163.1 coordinate 2,121,749,313, forward strand.
AAATATTCCTATAAATTAGAAATTCCACTTATATAAATAAACCCATTAATTTTGGTAAAACAATTAGGGGAAGTATTAATGAACCAATATATTATAATAATATTCACGTTTTCATCAATATATGAGTTTTACCAAAAAAATATTATTTTATTACCATTTTTTTAATTTCATGTTATTATGTTTCTGTATTGGTATTCAGATTATCATGTTTAGATAGATTGGTTTTCCAAATAAGTAATTCTTTAAATTGATATTTTTTATATTAGAATGAATTCATACCATTGATAAAGTATCGTGAATATGAGAAACTATTAATATATTGAAATAAAATTTTCCTTGATAATGTAGTTGAGATAAGGTATATAATCAGATTATTGGTTTGTTGGAAGTAAAATAATATCATAATGTTTTCATGATGATTTAAATTGTGTTATACATTACTCGAAGGTTGAGGTTACTATTGATCCAGTTCCTGATACTAATCCAATTTCATAATCACCATATCAAATGGATCGTGTAGAAATATTTAAATTGCAAATTTTGTTACAAGAGTTGATAGATAAAGGAATAATTTTTCCAAACACATAATCATGGGTTCGTCCTATGATATATCTTAAAAAAATATGGTTCTACAATGCTTTCAATTTCTTATAGGGAATTGAATAACATTACTGTTAAGAACAAGTATCCATTTCTTATATTGATTTCTATTTCTTAGTTCTTATGAAGGAATTATTATTTTAATATTTATTTCATGCCTTGATAACATCAGTTGAAGGTAAAGAAGAAATTTATTATTTAAAATAAATTTTAGAATACATAAATTTATTATAAGTTCTTACTTATGCTTATTGAGAAGTCTAAGGTACTATCTATATTGATTAATATTATAAATATATTTTTTCATGAATATTTGGATATTTTTCTTTATTTATTTATTGATGATATATTTGGTTATTCTAAAAATCATAAGTAACATAGATAAAACATTCACTACTTTACCTATGTATGGGATTGTTCCACAAATACCCCATGCCCGCCTCCAAAGGCCAAGGGTGGTTGTAGATGGAGTAATGTGTTGGATTAGGTTTTAATTGATTTGTATTAGAGGTAGTTATATCCTTTGGATGTATTTCGGAAGTAACATAAAAAGTATTTGCATAGGTTCCATAAAATAAATGTTATAGTGTTTTGAGTTTTTCTCTAAGGGTAGATGTTCTAGTGAAGGTGCATTGGAAGATGTATCTGCTCAATAGCACTCTCACAACATTTTTTTGAAATGGTAAATAAGGTTATTGCTCATGGGGATATAATTGTACATTATTAAAATAGGACCAGGCTTCAGTTTTTTTGTTTATACTTCTTATGTTATCTCCCAGAATATATTCTTTGACCATGGCATATCATGGATTATATTTCAGAATGCCAATGCGATGACATGTAGATAGGGTTCTATGGTGTGATTTTGTTGAAAATCCAAACCACTATGAAGATTTAGTATAGGGAACATGTTCAGAGGAATTAACTCTGGTTTCCTATTGTTTGAGCCACCAACCGTTGACCAGATGGTTGTCCCGGTAGTTTAGGATAAGGATGTGTGTAAGCTGGGGGCACTACATTAGTTCCAAAGGCTTCTAACACTACAATATCAGGGTGATCTAGACCCCCAAAATATTTATGACTAGCTTCAGGTACTCGCACATGTTTTCCACTATGTGAGGACACCACTTGATTAGACAGTGGTCCTAGTAGTGATCACACTTCAATGTTTGTTGATTGTTGGTGGAGTTCAGTGATACAATCTAATGATGAGGTGTCACTCACTTCAGTAGAGTTTGATAAACTCTTTTGTCAAGAGTACTACCAGGCCATGTTGAGATCATTAAGTTCCAAGAAGCATTTATAGCTTCAGTAGTGTATCATGACTTTGTAGGAGTATTCAGAAAGCATCACTGACCTATCACATTACTCCATAGACATGGTTTGAGACATGATATTCAGATCCTGTACCTAAAAAAATGGTATCCCAAGATACATCATTGCATGGTTGGTCCCCTTTTACATTCACACTTATACGAGGTTACTGTTATTCACTCTGGTCGTAAAGATATTCCTAATGGATAGCCTGATGGATAGGACCCATGGTGGATATCATGAGGATGATGTGTCTGCAATGACTGGAAGATGGAAGATTGTTGGATCACATCAAAAGATTCAAACCCACGACCATACATAGGCATGCGGTCACATTGCGAAGGATAATCACTAAGGATCTGGTCAGCCATTGGAATGGTAGTGTTATTATTATGATTGGTGAGGACATCCTGATATATATTTTCAGACCCTCCACACTAATGAGAGGGTTCCAATTGATAGAAAACCTTGGTAGAGGTGGCATTTGGATGAGGGAATCCCACAATATCTTGAACATGGTTAAGGATATTAGAAAATAACAGGAAGTGGAAGGAAGTTTGAGGTGTTTCCATCACCACCCCCTGGTGGTCCACATCAGGATTAGAGATTTTGATAATTCATGTGAGGGTAGGTAAATTTTATAGAGGCAATTGATGTATAATCACCAAGAATGAATATAGGTACACTCTATGTCCTTTATAATTTTTTAAGAATTAAATTATTATACATTATAGTGCGGTACACTTTAATTTTTTATTTTTTCCCTCATGGTTTAATTGGGGTGATGTGGGACATCAGTGTAACCCTATCATTGTGTAGTTCTATGTAGATCAATATACAAAAGGGAGAGAGGTCCTCCCCCCATGACGATTTATTTATTTAATGTGATAAAAAACATGGTAGATATTCAGTGCTTCCCAAATTTGATTGTTTTGAGGTGCGGTGGATGAGTCTACTTGAATTGTGTGTTCGGGGGCCAAGTATTTAGTTGGAGGATGTAGAGGGCCCAATAAGAACCATTATGAGTGTATTAATATCCTCTTTCCCATAAGTACCATTGTGTTCCTGGATTAAACTTGGTACATGAGAAAAGAAAGGATGAAAAGGCATTATTTGAGGTATCTTCAGACTCATGTGAAAGAGGGGAGCCTTTCCCACATAGTCCTGTTTTTTATACGATCAAAACTACACTGCCGAGTCAGTTCCTCTCAATAATGATATTATTGAGGTCAGTTAAATTAGTTCCTTGGTTTTTTGGTTTCAGGCGAGGGTAAATAGTGGATACCCATTCTTAGAACAATTCTATAGTAGCAGAGCTAGACCATATGATATTTCTGTAGTATGGATTGGTTAAATACCATCCATATAGAGTTGTGGTGCCACTAGATGGTGTGGTAGTGTTTCTAGACTGGGTTACTCACCTTCATGGAGTGGTGAAGATGCATAGGGTATGCAATATGCTTTATATTCTATATTCTCTTTGTTTAATGTGTTTACCCTCCTCTATTGTTCTTCGATACCCACATGTTATCGGTGTCAACCATGACTGAAATATGCATTAGGAGGTCATGCAATATTTCATCTAGTGGCGAATTTGATCATTGATGTTACATTGGTATCTATGTTACATTAGTGAGCTGGAGCACCTATAGACTCCATGTGTTCAGATGGACTTTGGTGCATGGTGATTTTTCAACATATAATAGCTTAGGAAACATGTTCACTATTTTTTCATGATTGTTCCCTTTTTGATGTTTAAAATAGTGGTTTGGCCTTGGTGTTTATCCTGACATTGTCCATGAAAGAATCATGACATCCCTTGGAGAGCTCATTAGCATGGAAGATCCAATTGTAGGCCTCAATTTCTTTTCTCTATTCCTATAATTTTTTTAGGAATGAAAAGCATTGATGGTGGTAGTAATGTAATGCCTCATGTTTTTACCTACAACACTATAGAATAATTCTATGAATACTTTTTAAGGAAGTTGTTGATTCAACATAAGAATCTCGGGTCTAAAGAGCCCTGACACGGTGATTTTAAAATATTAAACATTTTTTTATCACTCATATGCAGTTTCTTTTGAAATATTAATAACACATAACTGGAGTCTCAGATTTGATTTTTGAAAATGTGGTCGCGTTTAGAATCCAATGTTTACCTAAAGAGTGACATAAAGTGGTATGTGTTGGGATACTGATAAAAAAAATGGATTATCTAGTTGTAGGTAATTAAGAGCGCTACCTAAAATATCTCATAAATATAGCCTTTTCCTTCACTAAAAAAACTTCATTAAATAGGGTCTTTACCAATTATTTTTAGAGCTTTGAAGGGCGGGGGTATCCTTGCTTTTTTAGAAGCACTAATAAAAGACCCCCCTTTATCAGAGCTTTTATGAAAGCGTTGATAAATGGGTACATCAATAAAAATTTATTTCATTCCAAATAATATATTAATATATAAATACATTTATTTTTATATAAATATTATATATATATTTTAAAATATTTTTATGATAAGTTTAATTGGAATTTACACATAATATACATGATATTTTGTGGAATTAACTTATCAAATAATAAAAAAATATTTTATTTAATAATTTTTATATTATTACCCAGTAATAGTCATTTAATACTACATTGATGATAAAAAAATAAAGAAAAATTATTAATTGAGTTGAACATGTTACTGGAATATCAAAAAACATTTGCATTTGATTTGGAAATCTGTTATGATCTACTTGCTGAATGGCCTGAAGGGCATTTTTTTATTATATTTCATAATCCACATTTCAAGGAGTGAGGTGAAACCCTTACAAAGGCTGAAGTCTTAGAGGAAATTACATGACCAGCAGGTCATAGAGGAAATCACCTAGACAAGTCAACTAGGAACAGCTCCTCCCCAGCACATGTCTTGATATTAGCACTCTCCCTTTGCAAGGCTGGTTGGCTAGATATCTTATGCAGAGCTTCACATGCCAGGTATTGAAGGAAATTCCATACCCTATCATTCTTCCAATTTTGGTTAGCTCTGCTCTAGTAAATGTGCATTCTCTAATCCTCATCTGGATCCTTGTCCCTTGTAGTATGACTGGTACATCGACATCTTTATGTGGCCCAAAGGCCTTGGGGTGGCCTGAATTCCCTATGGTGTCCCAAAGGCCTGAAGGCCTTGGGTGGGCCGAAAGCCTTGCAGGGCCTGAAGACCAAACCAGTGGCCTAAAGGCCCATATGGATGAATAGTTTCAGCTACTATAGTACCGAACAATGCCTACTACAGTACTACTACTATGCCTACTACAGTACCCTCAGAATGATGTCTCCACTCAGATTTGATATCGGGTCTCTTGGATGCACTTTTCGCATCCTCATCAACTAGGTTGAGGCTCCTGTGTAGTTTGGGTTCTCTCAGTTATCAAATCGAAACCTAGAATGTAATATATGCCCTTAATGATAGATGTAAACTATTGCGGTGTTTTTGGAGGCCAAATAAGTCCTTGAATGCCAACGAAACAGAGTTTTTAGTTGGTGTACCTCATCTTTTTTGACATTTTAAGGATTTTCAGGTTCATTTATGGCATTCTATTTTCACTTTTTTGGTAGGGGAATAAATTTATCCCCAGTTCATACAATCATTTTGATATTATGTATTTGAAATTTTATAATTTTTTACAATATACAGTTGTTTATAATTAATGATATAACAATATATATATATATTTAATATATTCAAAAAAAATTAATTTTATAAATAAATAATTAAGCATTTTTTAACAAGTGATGTCTTGGCCCAAAACAACCAATGAAAAATTATTATTAAACAAATTTAAATATTATTTTTTTATTAATACATAAACAGATATATATTCATATATATAAATATATGGATAAAAATTAATGAAATATATATAAATATATAGATATATAAAAAATGTTAAGAAAACAATATAAGGGATGGAAAGGGATTTGATGTATATGTTGGAGGTCTAGGGTTTGAAACTCACAAGAAGCAGGAGTCACACAAGAGGGTGGGATATTATAATGCATAAATAATGTGGGGGGGGGGGAAGCACTAATAAAGGTGTTGGGGGGAGTGCTGATAAAGGGGGTGATTGGGTCGTGGAATTGTTTTATATACCCTTTATAAATGAAGATTTTTGCAGTTCTAAAAAATATTGTAGGCCACCATAAACAATGCTAAAAAAGAGATGATAATCGGGTCCTTTAACAATACAAAAAAATACGTTGTTAATGGATATGTTAAACAATACTTTTTTAGTGCTAATATATGTTTTTGGCCTTTAACCACACTTAAATTATCAATACATTTTTAGCCTTAAAAAGTCATATTTTAAGCATTGTTAAAGGCCATTTATGTATTAGTTTGAGTTTTAGTCGAAGGATAGATAAAATTTCATTTTTTGGTATAATAATTAATTAACTGAGAATTTAATTAAATAATTGACCCGAAACTGACATAATCCATCCCCATCTCTTTGTTTTGGTTCCAGAAAAAAAGGAAAATCAATTACTACTCCCTTATCCTTTTTCCCCTTTGATGATGATGAAATGACATCAAATCGATGAAAATATGTGATTTTGATCTCTTTTTGTGATGCATATCATCATCAGAATGAGGAGAAGCACGATCTGGGTGCCATTCTTCACACAAATATTTAGTGTTTCTCCCTCAATGTAGGAAGCAAGAGTTTTGATCTTGATCCCCTTTTTTTATGATTTTGTTATTATTTTAGTGACTAATATCAATTGATAAGGATCCCTTATAGGTATATCATGGGGTTCTAGGTTAAACTATGGAGAATTGGGAATTTATTTTGATAATTCCCTATTTGAATTATAATATATGTGCTGCATAGTCCATTGACACTTATAGTGTAGCCCTTCCTACTCAAGGAAGATGATGTTTCAGGACTACAGACTGTATACCAGGGCTACGCTACCTGCACTCACCCCAATCCATGTGACCATAAGACAGAGATGGAGAATCCTTGTGAAAACATGTGGTTGTGTAAAACTACATGGCCAATGTACACATACATGGTGTCCAGAACATTGACACATGTTTAAATATATGCCTAAAGGCTAGGTGAAGTGGGAAATTTCCTAAAACTAATCTACCCTCATGTAACCATACATAGGTTCTAAAAACTTTTAGGGAGGATACAATAGTATGTTCTTAGGTGGGTTCATAGGTAGTGTGATCCTTAGTGCACATCCTGTTTTCCTTGGAGATCTTTTTGAAATAATCTACACTCCATATTCCATTCTCTTGATCTTGGAATCAATATTTTATTTAGCCTTTTTTAGTTTTTCCAACTTAAAACAAAACAATGGCCTTGATTTTGGGCTTTGAGATATGATATGGTTTGTTTCAATCAAGACGCTTGTGTAGCAGTCCTATAATCATGTGTAGTGATCAGGGTGGGTCACTAGGATGATGATGGGGGTACTACCCATCCCATTCACATTATAATGTGGGTTCCCAGTACTATTTATACAAGTAGTGTGGTGATATCTTGTTGGAACATGGCGTGGGTTCTCTAACCACGTCAGTTTTACATTGTATGGTTTTCTAAGTGTGACACCCCTCTTAGCGGTGCTTTCCCAATGATAGAGTTTGATGTAGTTTTTAAAGAGAGATGCGGGTAATGAACTCCCCTTTGACATCTGGTCATGGGTTTCCCTTAACACTCTCCTTTGGTAGAGATATAAATCCCTAAATTTTGGGACTGGGTTATTTTACATGTGGGTAGTTCTTCTGGGGTTGTTAGTACCAAAATTGAAATATGTTATGGGGTCTCCATGTTATTAATATAGTTGGAAAGAGATCCCATACTGTGCTAGGGTGTAGGTCCTCCACACTTATTAGACATACAGAGTACGTACACCCCAATATGTCCAGGGTGCGGGTCCAAAATCTTTTGAGTCGGTACTCCCCAATCGTGTTTGGGCAAAATACCCCCATTTGTGGAATACAAGGTAGAGTCGGTACTCCTCAATCATATTAGGGGGCTGGTACTCCCCAGTTTGATAAGGATGTAGGTCCTCTAGGGACATAGTGTTACTCCCATTTCGTAAGAAGGAGAAGGTCCTCTATCCCCTGAGTTCCACTCCCCTGTCGTGCCACGGTGTGGATCCTCACCTAATGAGTATTACACGCCCATCTCACATGAACACTGGAGATTGGTTCGACCAATAAAGATAGTGATCCTTTTAAAAAATCAGGCAAGGGTCACCCCATAATGGAGTGATAGAGGTTTCACATGTCGGATATGAGCTATTACTCTATCCAGTATAGGGAAATGATGAGTTGTTGGTTCCTCTTCTCTCTCTCAATAGAGAAGATGAACATGGAACATAGTTTTGAGTAGTGATTCCTCAAAAGGGCGGAGTGGATTGTTTCATGCCTCACTACATCGGTCTCATTATCCTTCCATTTTGTGCATGTTATTGTTGACAAGACCAATAGTGTATCTCACTAGATCTATACCAATTCGGTTGATCCCAATGGAGTATGGTATATGAGATGTACAATTATTAATAGTAGAGTTATTCTTTATGGAGTGAATCTATTTGATGGGTTCTATATGGGATGGATGAGATCATGTCTTCTATTCTCTAGGGGTTGTGTTAACTTTAGTGCCTAATGTAGTATTCTGTTGCTGGCTATGCCGTCGGAACCTCATAAGACGCGGAGTTTGAGATGAGTATATTCTGGTGTTACTTAGATCCCTACTGGTGTTATCATGTTTTTAATTTACTCCCCATTTATATTGAGTATTCACACCTCTTTAATGCCCACGAAATAGTTTTGGTTTATCTCATTCTATGGGAGATGAAGACATGTTGTTTATGCAACATGATTTCCATTTATAGATTCTTTTGGATAGATGAGATCACTCTCCTACTATGGGTGGAAATGATTCGATGTGTAGTTCATCTACACACCACATTGGACCCCCCTATTCTTTGACAAGGATAATTATTTATGGGTTGGTATTTTTATGGGGATTTTCCTTAATCATTCCATTTGGCTTCATTGATTTAGGTGAGAAGTGATGTAAAACCAAAGATGAATCGAGATGGAGTTTATATCTCTATGTAGTTTTATATAGCTAGGTAAGGCGGAATGTTTCCATTCAGTTAATGATTTTCATTTTTGTGTTTGGGGTTCCTAATAAGAAATCTTTTACCTACACTTGTATAGGCTTTTTTATACACATGTTTTGTCTGGTACAGACTAGAGACCTTTTTGAAGGTGTCATTAGTGGACCCGTGGTTAGCAGAGCATAGAAAGCTAGATCATATGAGGTGTTTACTAAATATGGGCCAAGGAAACTTATGAATGATACTGATGGAAGTTATCCTCTCTATATGATCAAGTTGGATACATTTATAGCTTTCCTTTGTGGGAACATGGTTTTTCTTTTTCTCATTCAGTACTTCATTTTTACTCTCTATTGGGATATATTTTTTCATGAATGTATGTTTCCAACATTATATGTCTATACAGTATTTCATTAAGGTTTTTGGGGGTACATGAATATATGTACATTAGGAAAAATATTCCATAAGTTATTGATACATTTGGGATTGACTAACCCCCTAGAAAATAGAGATGGGATTATCGTGGTTGCTGCTCTATCCCTAGCTTGGGTACGATTGTGGAATATAGATTAGTGTAATAAGGCTCGAGCCCCGTCTTGGAATGAGTCACTAAATAGTTCTATTAGAGGATAGAGGAACCACAAGATGATCTATCAACAGAGTAATTACACCCAAAATCTATATGGGAGGATCGAATCTACCTAATACACCATATATGGAGTCCCATCCCTTGACACGTTAGGGGGTAATGACTCCATGGATAGAGAAACAACACCATAGTCCCATAGGGTAGTACCTACACTATTTTGATAATGAGTAGGGAGGAATTCCACCCCTGAATGACATGGGAGACCATTCAATCTATATAAAGAACATTCATAACCATGGCCATAATCCAATCAGGGGAGTACCAACCCCGGAAGAACTACGTAATTATAAAAGAACCCAAACCCACGACGTGAGGAGTCTGATACCTACCAAAAAAGAGAGGATAAGATATCCCACGACATTCTGTTACATGGGAGTACCATTTCAAACATCTATCTTCAATAACTAAACTGAAATTAAACATTGGTTACACTCCCCTAAGAGGATTGTCACGCTTAGAAAAATATCAATATAAAACTACTTCTGTTAGGAATCAAGTTCCATGTTCCAATAGGGGATAACCACCCTACTAGTCTACAGGGTCCATGTGACCCACATCCTAAACCTAGAGGGAAGTTTACATCCCCCAATAGTAGCACAATGACCCACCCTAGTCACTTTCAATGTTTTAGCCCTGCTACATAAGAGTTTCGAACGAAACGTGACACCTCGAATCTAGTAGTGGAAAAGAGGACACTATTGCATTATACATGGAAAAAAACTCTATATATTATACTTAAAAGATTGAATACAAGATCTAGATATGTAATATACTGAATAAGAAGGATCTCATGAATATCTCATGGGACTACATTGTATGTACAAGGGCACACACGACATGTGATCCCACCCAAGCACTTTTCCCTGAATCCTGAATACACGGTTATCCACCCCTGATAAGGGTACATAACATGTAGAGTCAATAAATGTTGTATCCTACTTCACATGGAAAATTTCCATGTAATTCATCCCATTTCCATGTTCTGGACCCCGTTCCTGTTTTATTTGGCCATGTTGTTGTACACAGCCACGTGTTTTGACATGGATTCCCGAGGCATGTCTCATGGTCACATGGATTGGGTTCACTATAGGGTGTGTAACCACAATACATGGTGTGTAGTCCACATAGATCAACATCCAAACACATGAAGGTCTATAGGACATGTGTCCCTGGAAAATGCACCATCAAGACGGTAATTCACTTTGCGAATCACCTGATAAAAATCCCAAATTCACCCAGGTTTAACCCAGACACACTAATAAACCAAGCTGGGATCAATAGAAATTGATCTTGGGATCCAAAACATTAGACAAAATAACAAATAATGGTGATCATGATGAGAAATTAAACCACCTTCCTTGAGGGAGAAACACCTATGCTTCTGGTGAAGAACTACACCTAGATCATGGGGCTCCTTGATCTAATGATGGGCTATGTTAGAATATAATATTTGGAACACCTCATTACATTGATTTGTTTTTGTTTAATTATTGGAAGTGGTAGAAATAGGAAGTGGAAGGGGAATGGGTTATCATTTTATTTTGTGAAAAAACAAGGGGAGGTGTAGGGATTATGTTAGTTTTTGGTTAATTAATAAAATAAATACTCTTTTAGTTAAATATTCCACCACAAAACGACCTATCATATTACCTCCAACTAAAAGGCCGGGTGAAAACAACATTATTCCACAATGAGGGTAAACATGACCAATCCATCTCTACTACAATCCCAGAATGATGATCTGATACTTGTACATGTAGTTATTCCCATTTCAAGTGAATCTTCACAAGCATGGAAAAAGTATATTTAATATTATGAAATCATTATAGCAAGGCACTCAGGACACCAGACTCATGTGTTGATTGATCTCTTGGATTTAGAAATATTCATTGAAATATTCTAATGTCTTATAAGTCAAAACCTAGGTTTCAATATACTCATATGTTTAGTTTTTAAAAAAACATAAAGAATGTATGGTTTATATAAAATTTAGGGTGTGATTTTTTTTCAGTAGTTCAATTTCCTCAAAAATATTTTTTCTAAATATTGTATAACTTTTGATCATACAAAAACTAATTTTGTGTAAGAATTGAAAAAAACTAAAAATTTCATAGAGATTAATATTTTTTAATCATTTTATGCAAATCATGGAGGTTTTCCAAATAAGATATATTAGTTATCTATCCCAATAACTATGTTAAGTTGAAACGGAGTTATATCCATCATGATAGAAAGAGTGATGATTTTTATATGAATTTTTTTTCCATATCTTATGTTTCAGTTTCTTCATTGGGTAAAAAAATTGGTTCTTCCCATAAAGACCCCTCCAAAAAGTATCTAGAGATTAATATCATAGTTCCATAGATAATAATTATACATTCAAAGGAGGTATCAAGAAATGATGGTTTTCATGATGTTAATAATTTTTCTACTACAACTATACTAGAAATAAATACTTTTTGTACTAAGGGGCCAAAATCATGGAATAAGTCTCTATTTGGTATTTTATGACCTCTTATTTCTTATTCAATTGAGAATGGGATGGATGAATCTCATCTTGAGGGGCCAATTAATATTATATAATTACGTACTTCAGGAAATAATGAACAACTTATTAAAAATTACAAGTCTCTATTTAATGACACGTTCCTTCCCAAGATGAGTCCATTGATTACACTAACTCATTTTGGATCCTCAGTGTTATTGGTGATGTCATGCCTCCATCCCCCATACCGTAGGAAGTTATATTAATACCCAATCCAATAATCAATTTTCTATAATAGATAAATTTTTTACGTCTAACCAAACATTACATGAAATATTAGTTCTATTAGTTATTTTAACCATCTCTCTCCTCATGATTTACTCCAATATTTGGAATATAAGGGGCATTGGAGACCTCGATAAATGTTTCTTATCTTTATATGGTAATCCATATGAATAAATTCTTCTCTATGGAAGTGTTATATCCCATGATCAAGGAAAAAACCATTATAAAAATTTCAAATTGGATACAATTGATGAACTTCATGCATGAAAATCAGAACAATTCACACATATGGTAATTCCAGTAATGTTATTTGAAAATTTAATATGTTAATTAATCATCTCAACACATCACTATTTTGGTATTCATCATTGGATTCATTTATTAAATTAGTATTTTTTTCAAAATGTGAGATTGTTTTGATAATGGAAATATGGGAGTCATTATCAGCCTTCAACAATGAATCATGTTCCCGGTTCATAAGTGGACAGTTTAAAAAAATTCTCATCCTAACATGAAAAAATGGAGGGGGGAAATCCAAATTACACGATTTATAAATTTCAATTCTTTATAGTTTATTCTATCATTTTTTATTTGGGGTTAAATTGGTGTTAATTACACCTGGGGTAATAATAATAAAGGTAGTATAAAAATTTATAGTTGGATATATATAATATTATGAAACCTCAAATCAATCTAAATATTTTAGAGCTCTATAGTAATGAACGATGTGGGGTTTATGTCTAACTATAATGCATTTTTGATATATATTCATAGGTGAGATATGATAGATATATTTTTTTTTCTTCCATAAATATTTGATGTAAGTAAAATACATTAGGTAAATGATATTCTCCCCTTGAATTTAATCTATTTAAATATGTTAATGGGTGTAAATTAAAAATATATAGATCAGGTTGAAATGATACATTGTTATATTGAGGAAATTCCATCACTACCATAGATATAATATTTATTCCCTAAAAGATGAAAATTATCATATTAATACAACACTTAAAGAAAATTTGTACTATGATTTTTTATTTATTTTTCCTCGTAAAAGGAATGAAATATGATGATGAATGATTTTTATTAAATGTTAATCTGGAGAAAGTACTAGGTTTATGTGGTTATGTGAACATGACCTCAATACATCATAATTTTAGGAATAAAATAAATTTAAAATACTCACTGAGAAGTTAAATATGTATCTTGATTATTTTTCTATACTCTAGTTATTTCAATATTACAAGTAAACTTAAAGTGTCTTATTTCATTGATTTACTCTTAGGCCCTATATATAGATTCGGTGGGGTAATTTAGGGAGGTGGTGGTTCAATATATCTAAAACTCTATCCCAAGTTATGTTTGTAATCATATTAATTATTCATTGGCTTCTATTCCTAAAGGGAATGAAATTGTTGAGCCCATAGAAATTTGAATATAGATAGATATATAGGCCCCAATGGTTTCCCTGATCATTTTACATACAATCATGAAAATTCCTAAATAATGAAATGATGTAATCTATGACTATTTAAAGGGAGGTATTATTCTATGAGTTTCTAATGCATCCATTATTGTCCTTAGCTCAATGGGGAACCAAACTATTGGATTTGTGATGTTTCAGCCTATTATAATGTCAAATATTTCATACAATGTGATAGTTAAAATTTCAAATAGTTGTCTTTCTCACTATCTACCCATTAAGTTCTTATATAAATAACATGGATTCCATAAATTGAAAAGTAACTAAGGATCCATTCGTCTGGCACTAGAGATGACTTTTGTAAAATATAAAAGAGTTATTGGATCAAACAATGTGATCATGGGTAATATGGGGATGGGTTGTAACATGATGGAATTGAGTTTCAATTTTAAAGTCCTAATAATATGAAATTGATTGGCGATAGAGTGTGATCCCATTTTCAAATTCATCTCATTCCCTAGGTTCATTATATATCTAATGGGAAATATATTAAAGTATTTAAAAATACATAAAGGACATCGTCAAGGGGATCCTCTCTCACCGAGTATCTATGTTCGTACTAAAAACTAACTTTGGAGAAATCATAGAAAATACATTTGTATCAGTACCATCCTTCCCATTACAGTTTGGGATGGTTTCTCTATCAGCTCTCATAATTTATTTCTAGATAAAATGTTATCCTTCATAAATGTCAATAGTATCTCCATTCAATATTTCAAGATTATAATTCATTCATATTGAAATAGAAGTGGTATCCCTTAATATCATAAAATGTAGTGTTTCATCAACTAAAAATGCATTGTTCAGAGGTCAAATATTATTCTGGGGAGGCATGTAATCTCTAGACAGAATTGTCCAATGGTGTCTCTCGGGGCCCTATAACAAATTGGAGACCTCATATAAACAAAATTGATGTTATCATAAATTTAATAATATGGAGATTCATTAATTGGAATGTTAATGTTCTTTTATCATTTTGGGGATGAATGGTATTGGTTAAAAACATTCCCTCTTCTATTTCCAAATAGGTTTCACAAATTTATAATGTTTCTAAGAGTGTAATTTTGAATATTAAATATATCTTCTCTAATTTCATATGAGATTCCGAGTATGAGGTCCATTGTTAATGAGGTAGCCATGTGAGACATTCCAACCCAACATCAAAAGTGGTAATTGGACTTATGGGTGTGTATGAAAACATGAAATCAATGCACGAAAAAGTAGTCCTTGAATCATATACAGTAAATTCACATTCTTCTAGTTTTATCATGAAGAAATATTATATTTCACTAACAATAATACTTGATTTTTTACCTACCTATAATATATGGAGAAATAGATTAGGGTGTTCTAATAAAATTATTGGTAACTATTGATGGACTATTGGAAGAGGTAATATGTCCTTATAGAAAGATAACTATTCAGTACCCCTATTCTTCCCAAGATTTACATTCTTATACATCTAATTCATTAAAGCTTCATTCCACCTCCCTTTTGTGGAATATCTTTTCCATGACCACCGAAAAACCATTTTTCATAAAATATCCATTCTGTATAGTCTTGACTAAATATACCGAACTCCATCCCCACCAAGAAAATTTAATTTTTCATGTTTTCTAAAGATGCTGCAAGTGGTTCATGTTGTGGATAACTAGAGTTGAAAGATCAGTTGGAAATCTCATCTATCCAAAATAAATTTCCATATTTCAAGGATACATATATATAAATTACCCAAATACATTGGTTTCTAAGATATATATATTAAAACTATGACGAAATGAATTTGAAATATTAATTCTAAAATCTAGTATGTTCATCACATGTTCACGATAAGGGATTGGTCTACACATGTCAAGTGTCCAATAAATGGTATTTTTTAATAGTAAAAATTTTATTTGAGTTTGTTATTTCTTACTATAATGGATATATGGTTATGTAGATTGAAGATCCATCTTTTTTAGTATACAGTTTTTCATGGAAGTAATGTTTTTTGATTATTGGGAAATGAGTTACTCTAATTATAATGATAGAATTTGACCCTCAGGTTCCCTTATAAATGCTAAAATAATTCAACAAAATTAATTTTTTGTTTTTTTGTTCAAGAAGTTAATCATCCACAATTACATAGAGGTCAATTTTTTAGCCTATCGATATAGTAAAAGAAATCCTTAGTAGAGGTCAAGGTACATGTTAATGCGAAAATGCACCTTGTTTTAGTTCCAAGATCAACACTGAAGGATCATTTATTAACATATCATTTGAAATGAAGGTATTTTACATGTTTCTCAAAAATATTTTGTTTCCCTTTATACGTTATTTTTTAACAAATATCCACCCATGTAGAGTCTATTTCAGTACATACCATTGATAATCATAGTAAGGAAGATAGTATTGATCATTAAAATGATGAATCAGACAATATAATAGTGATAAATGGAATTTTGGATGTCTATAATATCCCTTGGAAGCTCATATAATCTATTAGATCCTTTTCCATATTTCGCTATTTGAATGATAAAATTTCACAAACTGGGATGCAGGGTAATTTTGTATCCAATATTAATGTTTCCAATAGAGATCACCTAAAATATTTAATAATATTTAACTTATTTGGAACTCTCCCATTGGACTTTATTGATATTATATATGGGTACACCCTTTAATCCATCAATTTTTCCCCACTACATGTTTTTTTAATATTTATCTCAACTAATTAATTTTAATGTTAAAGGTATACATTTTTTAAAAAGTTATATCCTTGATAAGTTTTACCCTTTAATCCTACAAATATCATCTCCTTTGAAAAAATTATAGAATTCAATGGAGCACTATTAAAGTGTACAATCAATTACATTTAAATGATTTTGTGTACCAAAAAAGTTAATCATTCATTTGGAATAAGAATAATAATTATCCATTAAATTAAAATTGTTTCTTAATCTTACCACATATCATAATAAAGGATATTTCCTAATTAATGTTTTTGAAAAATGAACATAAGGTGTGTATTACCCTCAATAAATAAAGGTATAATAAAATAGGTATATCTGTAAGAGACATATAAATATAATTTAGTAGAATTTCATGACATAGAATATTGATAGAAGGTGATTTATAAATAGAATGTCCATATCCCAAATAAAAAGGTGGTTTGGAGAGATCCCTTACCTTATGTTCCAGAATCATTCCTTACATGCACTTAATGGTAATGATAATTAAATTACATCAATTAATTACCTAATTCAAAACCATGTACATATATATTTTATCTAAAATAATTTTTTAACATTCATTTATTTTATTTTAGGTATATATATTGTTAAATTTTGTTTTTATAGGAGGGTTCCTTTCATGGTTCCTAGATCTGATCAATTGCGGATAATTGTTAATTTACTCGTTAAACTGTATGAAAAAGTTTAATGTGAAATGGACTTTTTTTTATTTAAATTCATCTATTTAAATTCATAATAATTCCAATATTTTTGTTTGATATGGGGATTATTACTTTAGTAAAAACATTAAAGTTATACAATTAGTTCATTATGGACGTTTTTCGACTATCACGAATGAGTTTCATTTTATTTAATTTTATGGCCATATATTCATTCCATTACATGGAAAAAATATTATATACATAATTTTTTATTATTTGATCAGGAAGACTACATTTAAAGGTAAAGTAATATAGAAGTGGAATACAAAAAATCACCTTCCATGAAGGTAGTGAACCATCATAAAATTGAAATGGTTATGTATTTTCAGAATAACAGGATATGAGAAAGGGTTTGACGATATATATTAATTTCTAAATAAACAATTACTTTATATTTTTGATAGAGGAGTTATTTTTCCATGTTGGATGTGGGAGTTTAGGAGAATATAGAAGAAAAGATAAATTGAGAATATTAACTCTTAAATGTAATCTCCTTGAAATACTCTTTAAGGAACATTTAATTTGACTTATTGAGAGACCACAAATACATGGAAATGGTGGAGAATATTATGAATAAAATTTTGAATAAATTTATGAAGATCTAAGTCTTATATAATTATAAGAGGAGGGTAATTATTTATACAATGAGGAGTGTTTTTTTTTGAATTTTATATTCAGTTTCCTATTATTTTATCATAGGGAAATTTATAGCGTAAGTTCATGTGACTATATATAGTAACTACTAAATATTTGTTCAAAAAATTATGTTTTAAATCAGGTAATACTTATAAATCATGTCTTTAGCACATAATCTTAAATAACTTATTTTATTATATTTAACTATTTTCTAAATATTCATCTAATTTAGAAACATTATGAAAACATAACATAACCTTTTTTTACATATTTTTTAAAAAATTAATCCAATTTCTCAAAATAAATTTTTTAATAACGTTTAATTTAATTTTTAAATAAAATCCCCATTTATTAGAAAAATTCATATTTTAATACAATGATTACTTTAATAACCCTTTAAAAATTATCTTATGGACTCAAAAAATTACATTATCATTATAATAAAACATAAAAATAATATATAAAATGATTTTAAGAAAATAAAAATTCATTTGAATTATTTTACATTTTATAAAATTAGATATAAAAAATTAATCTTTTTCAAAAATTTAAACTCTTTATTCTCTATATTTTAAAACATTAATTTACTAGTATCATGGAATTAATCTTTTATAGTTACATTTAATAAGATACAGAAATTTTATTATACACTTACATAGATATTTTTATTATTCTAATGACAATGTTACTATTTCTAAATATTAGATTACTATTTCAATAGTAATATTACTATTCACAGCTGTCATATTTAAATTCCAATTTTCATATTTTTAATAGAAATATGGGTTCCATAATTCGAATAAATACCTCGTATTTCATTCATTCTCTAATTTCATCTATTTGTATCAATGTTATATACATTAATTTTCAAAATGTATATTTCATTATTAATATTATTATTTATTTATACAATATTTTTCATGAGTGTTATTATTCTAGGAGACTGAGAAGGTAACTATTAAATATTTTATTATTTTTTTTCATATTTTTGGTCCTCTTGTAATAATTGAAATTATTATGGACATATTTTTTAAATAAATATAATTTTCAGAATATTATAATATAATATTTGTTCTTTAGTTAATATGACACATTTATATAATCATAAGGGAAATATAATTTTTACAATTATTGGTTTCTACATTCATCCACCCCTGATATATTTTACCACCAAAAAATATTTTTAGAAAGTATCATGAAAAATGTGATTTTCATTATACATTTTGTAGTACTATAGTTACCATGTCATGTATTTATACTCATGGTTTGTCTATAGTGCTTTGATTAGTTGACATTTTTTGTTTCATATAACTTTTTCTTTATGGTATAAGATATTAAACTACTTATCCTATTACGAGAGAAAATTTTATATACATACCAATTCATAAATTACTACATGAGAGGGATCTATTATATACTTCCCCAAGTGGGATACATGGAAGAAATTGTGTAATTGAGACAGGATTGGTGGGAGGTCTCGAAAAAAATTCAAGACTGATGTGATGAAAAATCATATAGGGGATAATCTACCAAATATATTATTAACCCTTCAAAATTTTTTATGGAATCTCTTATTTAGAGATATCTATAGGAGAACATTAACTCCAAACAAAAAATACATGTCTCATTAATGATTGTATTCATAACTATTATATTGACTCCCATGAGGAATTATGTGGTATTGAATGATCTTGGTATTTTATACCATATTATTGATCATTTAAGTTCTTAGTAGCTTGAATTCAACAAATTAATCCTACCATGAATGTGTTAATAATAGATTCCCATAGTGGGGTTCATATGGAGCTCTTTGGATACATGACTGAAAACAATACTTATATGAGAAATTTTCTAGGATAATATATTGATAATAGTCTCCATAAAAGCTACTTAAAATGATATCAATACTACTTCTAGTGTTTATAGACTCTAATATGATTTGGAATAATTTTTATTTGGAAAGGATGTAATGAAGTTCAATTCAGGCATTAGATCATGGTGTATATTTTTCTTGAACATGATGGTAAATCAAATATCATGATCAGATATTATTTAGAGTTGTGTTATAGATATCCTCACGACCACTCATATGTATATCATTTAATGTTGATAATGTGTGATGTCCTCTTCAATATATAATTAAGTGGTTATTCTTTGTAAGATGTTCCACTAATAACAATATTTCATTACCTTTTGGATGTCTTTAGATGGACTATGAATAAGTCCTTGGTGAATTTTTACCTTTTCTATTTATGTTTCGTTAATGGTTTCATCATCCACAAGGAGTTTTAAATTCATGATTCACTTTATGTCATACCACGAACAATGATGTTCACTCCATTATTTCCTTATTTATATTTTACCACTAATAGTGATTCTGATGATGATGATACATATTCATGATACATGGTTGGTTGGAAAATATCAATCTATATCCATTATTTAACAAAGTTTTCATTATAATAGTATTTGATTGTACACGTTGGTGCAAAAAAAATCTTATAACTACCTCTACATTAATTTTTAACTCCATGTATTTATCTTTTCTTATAGATACCACCTTCTTATGTATCTCTACATCATATCTTTTAGAATCCATTATCTTCTAAAAAATTTATGGTTGTGAAGTCACATAAAAAAGTAATGATGTTGTTATTTCTTTTATGATACCCATGTTCGTCATTTATGAGTCCCAGAATATGGGATCCTTATTAATTCACATCATTGATAATGTTGGGGGATCTTTTATATTTAGAACATTTTACAAATTATTTTATTTCTCATGATGGATTTTGATTGATAATTCATAGTCCATGATCACCTCCTACCATATTATCTTAATTTTAGTAATATATTTTTTGTATAAATATAACCATGAGCCTCTTATGATCTATCTATATTTCACACTTCTCAATTTGTGTATAATGCCACATGATTCTTAATTAAAATATCATTGAAACCATCTCCTTATCATGAGTTTATAGTTATGATCATAAATATTATACTTATTTGTGGCGTAAACTCTCACTTTTGTATATTTCATCAACACACAACCAAATAACATTATTGAGTCATCCCAATATTCCATAAAAATCTTCAAAATGATGGGAAGCTAATGGTTTGGTGAATCTATAATCCCTATTTTTAATTTCATAAATTAATATTCACATTCATTATTGTTTAAAAAAATTAACCCCATTTATGTCAACATGTTTATTGGGTTTCAAAATAATGAGATATAACTGAAAAAATATCTGGTAATACTCATCCTGTCAAAGGTAACTACAGATCCTCAATATAGATGTTGGTGTGGGTCACACCTCAGATAAGTTTTCTTTGAAGGGTCCACATATATCCTTTCATTGGTGATAAAATGACGCATGAATGATACCTCCTCAATCCAGAACTCCAATTTTGTAATTTTTTTAAAAAAATATTCTTTCACATAGTCTTTGACATGGTATTCAAATCCACAACATTAATCACTGTGAATTTAGAGTATATCAAAATATCATCACCACTGACTAACAATAATTTATCAAGGTGATATTTAAATAATAATTTAATTAAGCATATAATGATTTATATCAAATTTTTTAGTTCTAAGGGAATCACTATGAACTATTTTCTTCTAATATTGTTTGAAAGAATGTATTGGGAATATATTCATTCTTCGTCAATTTTTGGGGATATCTCAACCAATGGTCCACCTTAGAAATTTTTTGGGATACCCAGCATTGAACATACAAGGAATCTATTTATGTCATGGGAAAATCATTATTTATAATGATTTTTTGAGTTAATTATAATCAATACAGAGGTTTGTTAACACATCATTATTCTTAAAGAAGATGACGGATACACCACATGGTGAAGCACTCAGATGGCATACAACACTTCTATTGATTCTTTTATAATATTTCCTTTTGTACTTTCAAATAAATTTGTAACATTCTATGAGTAGTCTCAAAAATATATCGTGATCCATTTATATGTTCAATTATTAAAACAACCTATCATCCATGTGGAATACCACACAACTCTTCCAAGAATAAATCAGTATAGTCCCTTATAATTTTTATTTTTTCAAGACGTATTAATTCATTTTTTGCAAATCATTTCAGTAAGATATTTTTTTACTGTAATGAAATAATATCCCAACATGATACGAATATTTCAAATTAGAATCAACCTTCTCATTAAAAATGTGCATAACCGATGGATGACTTAGGATACGAAAGGTCATCTCCCTCTCCTAACTATTGGTGTTATATATATATAAGGACAACTAATAAAAAGAAAATGAAACATAAAATTATACTAAGGGTATTATGAAAATATTTTCAAAGAGGATCAGTTGAAAAACATTAATTGGAGAGAAGTTATATACTTAGGATGAAATAGTTTCTCAGTTTTCAATTATCAAATATATATCAACACAAATGTTTTCAGCTAGTGTTGGAATAGTATTACTAAAAATGAATGGTACTATATATTTCACAAAAAAACTATTATAGTAAATATGATGTTCATGAATATAAAATTAGATAAACTTTCATCATTTAATACCATTTATAGTTAAATATGATATCCAAAATATACCTAGGGATGAGAATACTAAAACTATTTTTTGTAAAAATGGTAAATATAAACATATAAGGAATAATTTATTAGTAGAATGTATATATTAATGATTGAGCCTACATAATTCAATTTAGGTTATCTATAATGATTTATTAATTAATTTTTCTATCAAAAAAAATTTAATCATTTTCATCATATTGGTTTATCAAGAGTTTATTAATTAAAAAAACACATACCTCATGTGCATCAAACTTGGTGTCTAGAAATTCCTCTTTTCCATTCACCAAGTGAAAATCAAGTCAAATACCAATATACCATTTTAGATTTTATCAACCTAAACATAAAAACTTCCAAATACTCCAAAATATTTCATATCTAGAGAGAGACACAATTTCATAGATACCCCAATCCTTTAACTTGACTAAAATTATAGTATATTATCTTACAAGTGCAAATATCCCAAGGATTCTCAGTAATGTGTTTTAGTCCTAATAACCCCAAAAAGGATGAACATGCTGTTATTATAACTATATCAACCCAATACATTTAGAAATATAATTTCATGACTTTTTACATAATATATATTAAATACAGCCAAAGGATTAAAAATCCTAGTGTTTCTGGAAGACTATCTATATTATGTAAAAATATGGAACTAAAATAAAATATATTCATTTTAATATAAATTTTTTTATCTTCAATACCTCTGATATCCTAAAAATATATAATATAAACTTGGTGGAACATAATAGAAATTGATTAACTAAAAAGCCCTCTAATGTAACAAACATGATTACAAAGCATATCATGAAATAATAAAATTGATGGCTCATGAGTAATTTCCTGGGAGAATAAGACAATTAAACTGATATCATAAGATCATAAAAAAAGAATACAGAAGAAACCTATAAAATTATATCAAATTATATCAAATATAATTTCAAAATCCACATCATGTTGGGGATAAGGCCTCATCATGGATTATGTTAACACTCTAATCCCACACATAACTTCTCAAAATGGATAAAAATTTTCATATGAAATGGAGAGATATATTAATGAAACCATCATAAAATATACCATATTATGTATGATTAAAATGAAATAAATATTTTAGAATAAATATAGTAATTACACATTGGAATTATTGTGTTTCGTAATGATTCCTCTTATCGTAATTATATAGGTTCTTTAAAAAATTAATTTGAGAAATGAACATAATACATGTATTTTCCCATAAATGAAAAATAATATAATTTAAGGTAATATTAAAGATAAATATAAAAATAATTTATGATAATTTTGTAACATAAAACTAATATAGAAATTAATCTTGAGAGAGAATGTTCTTAACAAAATGAAAAAGGGTGGTTCAGAGAGATCCCATAACTGATTCTCAAGAATCATTTTTCACCATTTATTAATATCATGGATAATAATAATATTTTTAGTAACTACATAATTAATAACCTAACCCATATATATATATATATGTTCATTATTTTAAATAATTTTATTAAATTAGTTTTTAAACATTTCAATGTGACTAATTTTTTTAAGTAGCATTAATTTCAGTATTCCAAGGTCAAATAAACTGTGGATAATTGTTTATTTTAATA
This sequence comes from Viscum album, assembly GCA_963277665.1. NCBI lineage: Eukaryota > Viridiplantae > Streptophyta > Magnoliopsida > Santalales > Viscaceae > Viscum > Viscum album. The sequence goes on from OY728163.1 coordinate 2,121,773,532, forward strand.
TCAAATAGAACAATATCATTAGTTATACAGTAAAATTTCATTAATATAATTATGTTAATTTAAATACTCCCAAATACCGATACATATTATGAAATTAGGGCGATTCTTTTAGTAACAATATTTGTGTTATAGAGTTAGTTCATTTAGGTGGTTTTTCCTATCATCACATTCACATTTCGATTTATTTAATATTATGGATAAATATTCATTAATATATGAGAAAAATATATATATAACATAATTAGATTATTTCAAAACATTATTTTTTAATTTATTAATTCTGTGATGTCCACAATGGAAAAAAGAATCTCATTATACAAAAAGGTTGCGAACAGACACAAAATGGGCAATGGTTTTCATTTTAAAATGAGAGGGAATGAAAAAAAGGGTGTATGTTAAATATTAGTTTAGAAAAAAATTCACTATTTATATGATAGTATATAAATTATTCATTGTTTAATGAGGTATTTTCGTATATGGTTGAAGTGGAAATAAATTTTGAAGAGTTAAATTGACAATATTACCTCATAATGTTGTCTCCTTGAAATACACCTTACAAAACATGGAATTGTCCTTTTGGGGGGATGAAAAGAACCTGGACGTGGTGGAGAGGTTTGGGAAGTTCATTTGGTAAAAATTTTGAAGGGTATAAGGATTATATAGGTCCCAGAGCTATAGTTGTGAGGGTGGTATTTAAATGGGGATAAGAGTGGTGTTTTTAATATTATAATGATTAGTTTATTTTTTCAAAATTTTATCAACAATATTGATTATTGTGACTATATATAGTAACTAGTACATGTGAGATGTAAATAATGTGTGATAATATCATCCATGAAAAAAATCACAAATTTAGCTTGTAATGTTAGATATACTATTTTACTATATATCTCTATTGAAGAAAAGTTCCATAATTTTGAAAAAATACAAAAAATTACACAAACCATTATTTAAAAATTTGAAACAAAAATGGAATCCAATTTAAGAAAATAATTTTCTATATATATATAATATAATTTTTAAGTAAAATTATCATTTATTTGAAAAATATCAATTTTAATAATATGGTTAATCATCAAAACCTTTAAAAAATTAATTATGTTCTCCCAAAAATATGTTTTAATTATAAAAATACGTAATATTAATTTATATATCAATATCTTGAAAATGAATTTTATTTTATATTATTATATATATTTGAAATGTGAAATTAAAACATTCTTGTTTAACCCAAAAAAATCATAATTTAAACTTTTTAAAACATTTATTTACTTTTATCGTGATATAAATTTGATATATTTTCATTTTATAAGACACGTAATTATTATTTTTCACTCACACCAGAGATTTTATTATATAAATATTAAAATTTTAATTTTAAGAGTCTGATTACTATTCATAAATACTAGATTAATATTCGAATGGACCGATTTGTAACCAACTCATGGGTCACATACATCCGATGAAAACTATGTATTTAATTTCTTCATAATTGAATTTAATTTCCAATATGTATATGTATTTTAATTTTTAAAATTCATATATCATTACTAGTATTCTACTTAATTTCTAAAATTCTGTTCAGGAGTGTGATTATTTTGTGGGGTCGTGAAAATCCAATTTTTCTGATTACTAATATTATATTAATTTATATTTTTCCCAATTGTGATACATTTAATTTCAATTTACACATATATTCACTAAATTTAAATTTTAAATAAAAAATTAACTTATGGGGATTTTATACTGTATTTTATATGATTTAATTAATATAAACAATTTATATAATTATATGGGAAATTACATTGATATAATTTTAGTCTATTAAATGCACTCCTGTTCATCCTCAATATGTTGGATAGTTAAATAAAATGGTTAAATGATTAAATGATATTCAAAGAGATTATTTGAAGGCTTACTAGTTAATTAGGAATGAATAAAATTCATTAGTTAAATAATCATATAATCATAGTTTTCATTGTAGTCTATGGATGACTCCATTTTAGGAATAATATGCAATGGACTTCCAAACCCTAGATTTTTGGGATAAAGTAGATGATTTTTTTTGGGACCATTATTGGTAGATTAAATGGTTTAGAATGTGAATATTACTTAGTATCATATATTTAATGTTCAATATATGTATAAAATTAATATAGTTTTGGAATGATATTTCATTCATGGTTGGATGTCATTGTTATTATAATTACCATTATGGAAAAGGCTTGTGCATTTTGGAAAAAATGGAAGTTATGTTCAAGTATTATTTGACCATCCGAATTCATGGAGTATGTTGGGTTTGTTTCATAGAATTAATAATTTCTTTCATGTTTATCTTAGGTACACTAGGTATTTTATGTTTCATTGTTAATAAAATATGCCACAGATGTATCTCATGTTTTGAACCCTTATATATTTTAGTGGAAGGAATTTTATTACAAGGAATACCCAATTTAGATTCATTACATTAGAGAGAATGTGTTATGGAAAAGATATTTTATATGTTATGGTCTTTTGGAAAACCATATGATTGAAGAATTAATATGGGAATCAAAAAAATTTATTAGGGATTGATATCCTCATTTGTTTAATAGTAAATAATGTAGTGAGGAAGTAATTTATAGATGGTGTGGGGAGATGTAAAAACTAATTTAATGTGAATATATATACATTTTATTCCATTTTAAAATTTATTAGTTATATTTTAATTTTACATTCATTATAAAAATTATATGTATTTTATAGTGAAAAGAAAAAATTGTGTTTATTGTAATAATATTTGGTATAAAAGAATAATATGTTATTATTTAAAAGGATTATTACAAAATTATTGAATTTTAATATTTGAATACGATATTCTGTTTTGAAATCATCTTGTAAAAATTTGATGAGGATTAATTTATTATTATTTTTTTCAAATATTTATTATTAAATGAATAGTGAAATCTACTAATTTTTATTGGAAATTGTATCTATTTTTTAATATTGAATATATAAAACTGTATTTTTAATAGTATTATTATTTTAAAATTTTATTTTGATTAATAAGTTTTTAATTATTGTATTTTTAATTAATTTTAAAAGTTTATTTATTTTAAAAAACTTTTTTATTCATAAAAATTATTTTAAAAATCATCATGTTTTGGATGTTATGTGAACCATTTTGGTGTTCGTATTTGGATAAAACATTGTCACAAATATGATGTTAATAACGGTATGTACCTTTAAACTACTATATTTTGTAACTGATGAGGGGAAAACTAAAGAGGTTTATAATGTAATTATTTTCTTATTTTTAAGGAAAAGGTGAGTTTTCTTTTCTAAACTAAGTTAGTGATATTTTTATTTTAATTATCTTGAAAATCATAAATATTATAATTATTGAGTAATATTCATCTTTCATATCCTAGAATAATAAATTTTTTTGAGGAATATGTAAATATTATAATAATATTTCTTCTATATAATTAATTTATAGTCCTTAAAACTTATATAAAATTGTATTAGTAACCTCTAAATATGATTTTTTGATAAGTTTATATTTTTTTGGCATAATAGTTGGAAAGATAGAGAATGAGGTATATATATATATTAGGATTAACAAACATAAAATATTTGGATAGTAATTTGTGGGTTGATTTAGAATAAATAAGTAATATTGTAATTGGTAACCTAAGGACTAATAATTGATTCATAATAATTTTGGATAAGTTCATATAATGTAGGTATTATGATATATAATAACTAGTGTTTTAGATTATAAACTATTGGTTCATTAAAATAATGTGTTAATGATTGGGTTTTGTATTTGAAATTAGGTACAATCTCATTTTTCGTTAAATTCTTTGATATTCAAATAGGATTGCAGAATGATATTTCATTGATTGTACAGACCAAGGTTTATACATAAATGAGTATTTTATTGTAAAAATTATTATTGTATTACGATGATGGATAATTTGAATTAGTAATGTATATATTTTAATGTTTATTGGGATTATAATATTTTTATAAACTTTATAATAATATGGGATCTCTATTTTGAGGATTTGGAAAATATATTTTAGGGAAGCCAACACAATGTAACATAGGTTGATCCAAGATTTATATATTTTAAAATTATTTTAATATATGTTTAACCATCAATGATACTTTCAGAGTTGTAAGGACTATAGTCTAACATGATTATGTTATAATGTGAGATATATTAAGGATAAATCTTCTTATGGTTATTTATGATAATATAATCATGATGATCATATATCACATTAACTATATTAATATTTTCAATTTATGAATCCTTAAAGATCCATGCTAATAGTTAATTTCATGGATTATATAGAAAACTAATAAGTAAGACCTGAATGGTATATGTTGGTCGGAGAACCGCTACTCTAAGAATCTTGAGGTGTGGGGGCGGGGGCGGGGGGGGGGGGTGAATTGAGTTTATAGAATTTTTATTTACATCAAAAAAACTATCACTAAGGTATGATATCTTCAAATTTGTAATTTGAAAAAAATTTGGATATAAAATCAAAAAGAAAATGATTTAACAAAATATATTTATAGTGGTTTGGGAAGTATAAATACATTAGTAAACTCCAACAAAGAAAAACTTTTAGAGCATGGTCTTTTCAACTTTTACTCAAAATTTTACTATGTAATTTAAACCATTTTTATAGGTATATATTGACAATGTAAAGACTCAACCATGACATACATACACATAACATTACTTTTACAGAATATATAATACATGAAACAAATAGAAACCCAAATATCGCCATAGTTTAGGGCCTTTGGATACATGGAACATAATCTTATAACATATTGTATGATCTTAAAAATATCCCATAATGGTATTCCCCTTCTGTTTTCTTATCAAAAACCATTATTCCTATCAGGGGAAAAGGAAAATATAAAAAAAGGTGAGCTCAAATGCTCAACAATGGTAAACATTGTGAATATATAACAAACCATTAATATAATAATTTAAAAACATGAAGATAAATTTTAAACATCAAAATAATTATTCATAAAATAAATCTTGACAATATGTAAGTCATAGAACATAATGTAACAGTTACAATGATAAAATTGAATTAGAAGAAAACAGGGAATTTTGGAAATCAAATAATCACATAATACGATTTACATAGTAGCCACGACATTTTTTACAAGACAATAATTGTGGAAAAAGTCCTTTACTAAACTAAATTTACATAACATTGCAGTAAGGTATTACTGAACCATATTTACTTATTATTACAACCTTGTATTACTAAAATAGATTAACATGATATTCTGGACTCTTATTACTCATCCATATTTACAAGACATTCCAGTCAAGTCATTATCATGATATATAAATGTTTACCTAATTCATTGGAGGGATATTAATGTCACACACATCTTATAATGAATCATTTCTTACATGTGCCACAAAAACATACATCATTCATCATAGCATAACCAGAGAAATAAAATGTGCTTCATAAATATCATTCCATTATAACATAATCCTTATAAAATATCATTACATAGTTAACAAAATAAAATCATAGTAATAATAGGGATATAAAAGTAATCCCATGTCATCTTGGATGGAAAATAATTTTGATAAAACACTTAAAATAAAATTTTAAGGAAAATTTCATTAATTTTTCAAAAACATATTATTTTCTTAAAATTAAATGAAATTTTAAAAGAAAAGAATTGAAATAAAAATAAAATTGAAACTGTGTTGTTTAATATTTATGCAACTAATGCATTATATATACATAAAATCAATTCATGTCATATATGTTAAAAAACATTCACCTCATAATTTTACCAGAAAAGTCCAAAAGTAACTCGTATGCAAAACGAAGGAAAGATTCATTCCATTCCATTTAATAAAAATCATAAATGGGTAAAATTGATAATAAAAAATATTATAAGAATTGAAATCATAATATTTATTTAGGAAACATTGACATGTATGATAAATATACCCCAACAAATAATTACAAATAAACAATATCAGATAATAATGAGATTGAAAAATTATCCCTTACCGTAGGTAGAATTTCTTATGTATGTGTCCAACACTCCTGTATTGTGGGTTTAAACATATCAATAACAAGAAAAAGAACCATAATAATATTTATTTTATCATATAGGATTCACTTGTGACTTTATATTACCCATTATCAATTCAAATTTAATGTAACGTTTTGGGTGATAATCATTTTATTTATCACTCCTATTTTGATTTCTTATTCATCATATTATCACAAAGATCATGAATTACATAATTATATAATTTAGAAAATTATTTATAATTAATATTTTTTCATAAGATTAATATATCAAATAGTTATATAAATTAATGGGAATACATCATTCATAGAGATAGTAGGTCGCACGTATGAATAAACGTTATTTCATTTTGTTATTGAAATGAATGATAGAATTTAAGTGAAATTTATATATATACATAAATAAAGTTGAATTATTATGTCATATATATCATTATTATTTATTATATACAATTTATAATCATTTATAATTGTTAACATGGAGAATGAATCTCACTGCATCATGGAGACGATAGGCCATATGTAAGCACGAGAGACGATATCATTAAATTAATGGTTAAATGGTTTGTAATTGGATAGTATATTAATAATAAAGAATAATTATCATGTGATATTACTAATTTAAAACAAATATACTCTCATTTATACCCATTAAATTTAACTATTGTTGAATATTAAATTACACCACGGTGTGGAGACGGTAAGCCATACATAGGCACAGATGATAATATTGTTATTTCTAGGATGGATAAAATGAGGTATAAGTGTATATGATAATTATAAAAACAGATAATAATTTAGAGTATACTATGATTATTTATTTAGTATAGAAATATCATTAAAATAGAAAGATGAATAAGAAACTAATTTTGAATGATGTGATAAAACAATTACCTTTTTTCGGGTATCTCTTTTTGACCTTCACAAATGTTCTTCCTAGGATGGCTTTCTACTCATTTTGGGGCCTCTAATAAAAAGATAGAAATTTTGGGAGCTAATTTTATCAGAGTTTGGATGATACAAAAGGCTTAAAAGGTGTGATCAGGTCAGTAGAGTTTATAAGAGGGAGGAGATGCACTTTAAGATTGTCTTGAAATATTAATTTATTATAAATTGATTTTCAGTTTATAATTGTCCCAAACTAAATTATTTCTAAGAAAAGATGATTATGGATCTACATAATTTGTGACAAAAAATGTTAGAATATCTTTTATTTTTTTATAAACCATATCATTGAGATTTATTCTTATTTAATCTATTTAATTTTATTTGTTGTAATAATATTAAAAATATAAAATGGTTATAAATATTTACTAATTGGTTGTCAATTGTCCTTAATTAAAGAATTTATGAATTTTTAGAAAATATAAATTTATTTTTTTAATTTTTAATTTTTTTGTTATTTTTAAATAATTTAATAATATGTTATTTCTAGAAAATACCAATAGTGTAAATTTTGAAACTATTTATTTAATTGAATTTACTTAAATTTAACACAAAAGATAAATTGTAAAAAACATTTAATAAACTCCTAAAATGTCATAGTCACCTAAAAAGATCATGGATCACATTAATTAGTTCATAAATATTTATTTCAATATTTTTAAAAACATTTATTTTATATTTTTATTAATAAACTAATTTATAAATCACTATTGCGTCATCATTAATGATTATTATTTAATGTAAAAAAATTAAAATTAAATTCCCATGATATATATAAATGATTTATATTTTTTTAGATAGTTTATGTTTTATGGTTTATCATGTTTATCACTACATTAAAATTATTATAGTTATATGATATATAAGAGTGACATGTGATCACTTTTTTTGTTTCAATTGTAGTTACATTACTTTCATGGAAAAGGACCATTAAATAAATTATTTCCTATACCTTGGTGATATTGGTCGACTATAATTCATCTCATAGTATTTTGGTAGGTTTTATGGTAATTTTATTTTCTTTATCGTATTGTTTGTTACCATAATTTACCCGATTTTTCTTTAATTGTGGTAAATTAAAATAACTATAATAACTATACATAATAGCAAAAAAATAAAGGAAACCTATTAACATAATTTTTACCCTTTAATTCCAAATATTGATTCCATTTTTAAAATTTTAAAACACCGAAGTTGTAGTAAGTAATTTAAAATTAATTTATACTACAAAAACCAAAGAGAGGGATTAAAAGAAGAAAAAACATTCAAAAACTTAACATGTGTTTATTTCTAATTTAAATGTGAAATTACTATGAATGACCAAAATTGTATTAAATGATAAAAAAAGACCAATAAAACATTAAATCCAATTCAAAAGATAATAAAACTATATAAATAAATCATATGAAATGGAATTTTGGAATTAAAACACAATATTCATTTACTATACATTAAAATTTAAATTTTATCAGAAAAATACCAAAATCTCAACCAAAGTAAATTTTGAGGTTTCGATTCCAAATAAGATGATTATTTGGTCAAATAAAATATATCAATGTGTTAAGAAATTATATGTAAAATTGGTGTTGGTGAAATTAAATTTTGGAAAAATAATTATTTTATCTAAAAAATATAATTTTTTCTTATATCATGTTATATAAAATACATAAGATGAATCTTAATGATATATAAAATTAAAAATGTGGTTAATACTATTCATAATAGCTAGTTTATATCCCTTTAAAAAATAATATTTTAATAATATATCATTGCTTAGTGTAACATGGTATTACATACAATGAAAGATATTGAGGAATGTGCTCTTACGTGCAATGAAATCCAAGTCATTGTTGACTGTAATTCAATACAATACGATGTTGCATATAGTGCAGGATAATATTGGTGTAGTGAACAACAAAATACATAAATGAAATTAAAAAATATATATCTCATAAAATCTCAGTACGTTACATTATAACCCCCTTAAAATGAATTTCCCCACCAAAATTTGTCAGGATTATAAAATGGTTTACAACAAAGAACATTCTTTCTTGGTAACCCACATCATAAAAAGGAATACAAAACCATTTTTATGAAAATTTATTTTAGAAACATAATGGATACCCAAATTAACTCAATATAGGGTTTACAAAGAGAAGAAAATAGATGGGAAGTGAAAACATGGATATGAGAGAGAAATAAAACCATCATGTTCTGATGGATAGTGATAGAGAATGGGGTTTGTAAATATTTATCTACTAGAAATACATAAATATGTGATAATTTAAAGGACCTTCTAATTCATCGGATAAGAAGGTGATATAATACATTATTTCTTTTCGAGATCCTTTTCTTAAAGTTTAATAATTTTGGGTGAGAATAAATACTTACATGACTGTGATACAATCTCACCCTAGTTCATGCATTGAACAGTTTCCGCATTATCTCTTTTTTAATGAAATAAAGTTGAATTTTTTATTTTAAATGTGTTAAAAAATTGTGTGATTGATTTATAGTTAAATCTATCTATGTAAAAAAAATTTATCACCAATAATCAAATATACATAAGTCCACCTATAGTGAGATAATGAATTAATATAAAAAAATTCAACTAGAATATAACATATACTATACATAAATGTATAACATTAAAATCCATCAAAAAAATATAAAACATTAGAAAGAGGTGGACTAAATCAATATAACAGTTATCTTCCATATATCATTTAGATGTTCTTGGTTTTCACATTCCTAACATGTGATTACCTTAATCAAGTTTTCTATTAAAACATGATAATAACACGAATTACCAAAGAAACTCAGTGAAAATATGAATTCTGTCAGAAATAAATTTTTATATAGACCAAAAATACCAAAAATTGTAGATACTAAAACTATGAAATGACTTTGTCATTAAATCTGTCCTAAGGTCATTAATACAATAAAACATCCCATTATCTCATTATATCTATATTATATGCATATCACATGCTTTAAAAAAATATTTCAATAACTTTTCATGGTTACTAGTACCATATACTTATAGAAAACAACAATTATCCAATATATTGTTATTCCAATATTCTATAATACTATAACATAGATTCCATAACACTATATTGGAATCCCATTACATAAAAATATAATCATTCCACCTCTTTGTTGTCATACTCACCATCGACAATAGTGATCACTGTGATTTTCCATTGTATTTGGCCTTAAGAGGTTTTTGGTGGTGATTCTCATCCACAACCCTCAGATTAAGGAAATGGATTTCATAATTCCCCATTTACTTGAACATGCAGCATTTAAATGTGAATGGTGTATTCTTTATAGTCTTTTCTCTATTCACATCATTTTCTACCTTTTTTCCATTACTCTGGCAATAAACTACTATATGAACTTCTTCTTCATGCCTAAAGAATTTTATAGACCCATTAAGACAATCTCTACCACGCTTCTTTCCACATATTGAGCATAAGGATAAATTCATATTCTTTTCATCATTTTTTTAGATTCTCCCTTGAAAATTATCATTATTTTCTTGTAAAAAACAATGAGATTTATACGAAACAAAAACATCCATTTCTTCCTTGATAGAACAACGCATATTCTCTCCATAAATAAAAAAGCCTCTTATAGATAATGAACATCGAAAATTTGTATTTATTCCACTGGATAATTGATCATGTTTACTTTCAGGTAGAATGATAAAACCAGAAGCATACGATGAATGTCTTATAATATTTTCCACTTATATACCAACATATTAATCATACTTTTGGTTAATCACCAGGAACTCTTTTCCTATCATTGTTCAATGAATATTATGGAGTACTTATATAAAATTACTTACTTTAATGCATCTCATTCCAAGGGATCAATTTCATCTTACTATCTTGTATTATTGATTAGAGTCCACCATTGGTCTACTTCACCTTCTAAATGATAAACCACCAAAATTAATTTTTCATGTTCTGAACAATGAAGGATGGAAAATAACTTTTCAATGTTACTAATCTATTATCCAAAAAAGGTGAATGCGAAGACCCACTTATAGAAGGTGTATCTTTCCTCATGAAGGGATCGACATATTTTTTTCCATTCTTTTCACATTTGGATGTCTAGAATGATTTTGTGATTCTCTATGTATAGTAATAATATATTTTATTACATCTCCCATACCATTGTTTGTTTAGGAGGAAAATAATTTCATTTCCCATGCATTGATCATTAACATGGTTCCTCAGGTTCCATCCATTGTCTAAAACCCAAAAAGAATAGTGTGAAATGAAAATCATACTGGGAAATGATCAATTTAATTTGGATTACTTTCAATCTCTAACATCTTAGAATTAATCCTTGGTTATTCAATATTTTTACCATAATTATAGGACTATAACCTATAGTTAGACATACCCATTGGGACATCCCTATACATACCTTAGAAATATCTATAGGGATCTCACTAATTTTTTCGCATCCTAGTTTCCAAAAGGTTAATAAAACCATTTCTCTAATACCAACTGTAAAGACCCAAACATGACATACATAGACATTAGATTATTTTTTTGGAATACTAAATTCATGAAATATACAGACTCCTAAATATCGTATTAGTTTAATGCCTTTTGAAACATGGATCATAATCTTATAACATGGTGGAAGATCTTCAACATCTCCCATTAAGATCTTCGACTTTTGTTTTCCTACCTAGAACCATTTTGTATACCCTATAAAAAAACATAAAAAGGTGGAATCTCAAATGGTCATTAAGGGTTTACATTGAAAACATAAAGTTAACCATAAATATAAGATTGTATAAATATGATAATATTGTTTAAATATAAAAAATATTGAGTCATGAAATAAATCATGGTAGTACACAAGGCATAGAACATAGAGGAACAATAACCATGGTAATATAAAATTATTTTTAAACATAGAATTGTGTAAAACAAATAACCAAATAATATGATTTCTATAGTAGGCAGGGCATTTCTTCTAAGATCAAAAATATTGAAAAAGTCCATTATTGAACTGATTTTTCTTGTGATTCTAGCCATGTTTTACAGAACCGGATTTAAATATTATTCCATCACTATATTACTGAACCAGATTAATTTAAAATAGCATCCACGTGTCACTAAAATATATTTACATTTCATTCTAGTCATGTCTATCTCATTTGATATAAATATTTAGCTAATGAATTGGAGTCAGATATAGGTCCCAACTATGTCATAATGAAATCATTATTACATTCTCTAGAAAAACAGAAATCATTGATCTATAACCCAAGTAGAAAATTGAGATTTTTAATCATCATTACATTATAACATAATATATATAAAATAGAATTCCATAATTAACACAATAAAATCATATTAAGAATATGGATAGAAACATAACCCTATATCATCATTGATACAAAATAATTTTTAGGAAAACACTTTAATTTAATTCTCGAGGAAGATATATTTTATGCAGTAAAAAAAATTTATATTATCAAAATGAAGCACACTTTTAAAAGAAAATAATTTATTTTAATATAAATTTGAAACCATGTAGAGGAATATTCATGGAAATTAGGCATTATAAAGATGTTAGAATCTGTTCCTGTTGTATATGTTGAAAAAATTCTCCTTATACTTTTACCAAAAGAGTAAAAAAGTACATTTAATGGAAAATGAAAGATTGATTACCTCCATACTATTTAATAAAAATTACCCATTGGGAAAATTGACGTTAACAAATATAATATGAGTAGAAATAAAAAATATATATATTTAGGAAACATGGATGTGAATGATAAAAATACCCCCAGTAAATACATAAAAATTAACAATCTTGGATTACAATGAGATAACATATTTATCTTTTACCTTAGGTATTATTTCTTCAATATGTTTTCAAAACACATGTATAATGGGTTTAGACATATTATTAAATTATACCAGATCCATAATAATATCAATTATATTATATATTATTCATTTGTGACGTTATATTTCCAATTTATTTATCAATTCCATGTTAAAATAACATTTTTGGGTAATAAGAGTTTTATTTATTGTCGGTGTTTTGACTTTTTATTCTTAATATTATTACTTAGATAATGATTTTATAACTACAAGAAGGTAAAAATGATTTATACATCACATATATGAATTATATAAATTTATATAATATATAGATTAATGAAATGCAATACATTGTTCATCGAAATGGTAGGCCGTATATACGCTCGAATGTTGTTTCTGTTTCCTTGTTGAATTTAATGTAAGTAAGTAAATCGAATATATATATATACATATATACTGTACCACTATTAGGTCATATATTTCATCCTTATATAATATATATACTTAATAAAAAAATTAATGGTTAATGTCGAGAATGAATCTTATCACATCGTGGATAATGTATCTCGTACGTACACACGAGTGACAATAAAATTCACCTGATTGTTAAATGGTATGGAATTAGATGGTATATTAATTAAACAGAATAATTATCTTGTTATATTCTATATTTAGATCCATTATACTCATCATTATACCCTTCCAAGTTGTGCATTTCTTAATAAAAAATTACACCACGGTGTGGTGACGATAAGTCGTACGTATACACGCATAGCGATTTTGTAATTCGTCGGTTGTATAAAAGCTCATATAAGGTTGTCCAATAATTATAATAAAATATAATAATATATAATATACTATATTTAATACTTTGGTATGCAAACTACATAATTAGATGAAGTAGAAGATGAAAAGAATATGGAATGTTGTGATTAAACAATTACCTCTTTTTCGAGTAACTTCTATTGAATTGCACAAATGGTCTCCCTAAGATGGGTTTATTTCAAAATTTTGTACTCTGAAAAAATGGTATTTATGTTGGGAGATTATTTTATTAGATTATGTTTTAGTAAGAGGGCATAAAATGTGTGAGTAAGTGGGTAGTGGTGGTGGCCTTTTATAAGAGGTAGGAGGGGCACTTTAGGAAAGTCTTAAAATATTAATTTATTATAAATTGATTTTCATTTTCTAATTATCCCATAATCATTTATTAATAAGATAATATGATTATGGGTATAAATCCTATAAAAAATAAAATTTTGACATGTTTTAATATTACTTTAAACCTTATCATTTTAATTTTTCTTTATTTAATCTATTAAAATTTATTTGTGGAAATAAAGTTCTAAATATTAAATGGATATAAATATTTACCTATGAGATGTAAATTCTCCATTATTGGATAATTTATGAAATTTTATACCATATAATCTTCCATTTTTCATTTTTTTTTTGATATTTAAATAATTTAATAATATGATATTTTTATAAAACATCAATAATTTCAATTATTACACTATTCATTTGTTGGAATTTTAATAAAATTCAAATTGGAAATAAATTCTATAAATGATTATTTAATAAACTCCTAACATTTCATATTCACCTATAAAATTCTCTATTATTATTCATTAGTTGATATTATACTTTTTGATATTTTTAAAACCATTTATTTGGTATTTTTATTAATATAATAATTTCTACATCACTACCGTGTCATCGTTAATTGTAATTATTTATTCTCTAAAAAATAAAAATAAATTTACATGATGTATAAAATTTCATTAGACTTTTGAAGGCTATTTATTTGTGATTTTTTATAATGTTTATCACTATATAAAACATTTTATTCTTGTAAGATATATGACATTGACATGTTGTCAGTTTCTCTTGTTTTAATTATATTTAAAACACTTTCATGGATAAAATTTTATTAAATGAATCAATTCTAAACCCATGGTGAGGTTAATTGACTTCAATTCATCCAATAGTCTTTTTCAAGGTGTTAGGGTAATTTTATTATCTGTATCATATTTTTCCTACCCTAAATTACATTATTTCCCTTTAATTGTGGTGAATAAAAATTACCATACTTACTATCCATAATATAAAAAAAATTAAACTAACCTATTAAAATAATTTCTCCCCACTGATTCCAAATATTTAATTCATTTTTGAAAATTCAAAACCCAAATGTTTCTATAATAAATTTATAATTATTTTTCACATGGTAAAACAAGAATGTGAGTTTTTAAAGAAGTAAAAATTATTAGAAGATTGTTGTGTTTAAATCCAATTTAAATTACAAATTCTGTCCAAGGACCCAAATTTTATTTAATGATAAAAGAAAGTCCAATTACACATTAAAACTAATAAAAATTATAATCTAACTATATAAATAAATTACATGGAAAAAAATTTGAATGAAAATGAAGTATTTTATTTATATTCATTTATATATGAATTTTCCACAATAATACAAAAAAATAAACCAAATAAAATTTTTATGTCTCAGTTCCATAAAATATGACTGTAATGTCAAATAAAAGATATATAAGTGTTAAAAACTAGATTTAAAATTGTTTCAGCAACAAAAGGTGGAAAAAAACATTTTTTTATAAAAACAACTTTTATCAGAAAAATTGACTTCATTATTAAATCATGTTCTAGAAATTACATAAGATGAATGTTAATGTTATATAAAATTTTTATTGTGGTTATTAATATTCATAAAATCTTTTTTATATCAGATTAAATAAGAATATTTTATTAATATATCATTGTTTAGTGAAACACAATATTACCTACAACGCAAGCAATCAGGGATAATCACTTTTGCGTGTAATGCAAGACAAGTTAGTGTTTTATGTAGTGCCAGATAATATAGTGTTTCTTATAGAACAATATAATATTGGTGTAGTGTAAAACACATGACATCATTGAAAATAAATATAATCTATCACATTAATTCACCAGGTGTTACATTATATCCCCCTTAAAATTAATTTCTCCTTCAAAATTCATTGGGGTAATAAAAACATTTACTAATTTAAAGATTATATCATGGAATACTACATCATAAAAAGGAATACTAAAACTCTATTTTAATAAGGAATGTTAGAAACCAAATGGTTACCCAACATAACTCATCACTGGGTTTCTACATAGTAGAACATAGGTGGGAAGTGAAAACATGCATATAGAAGAGAAATCTAGCCTTAATGTTGTTATGGAGAGTGACAGGGAATATAGTTTGGAGAAATTTAACTACTAGAAATCCATAAATCTACGATGATTTAAGGGACTATCTGATTCATCATATAAGAAGCCGGTAGGATAAAATTTTTTTTTATTATCCTTTTCCTAAAGTTGAAGATTTTTTCCTGAGAATAAATACTTACTTGATTTTCATAACATCTGACCACTATTTGTGCCATGAAAAGGTTTCACTTCATCTCTTATTGTTATAAATGATGTTAAATTTTTCATTCTTAATGTGTTAGTAGATCATGAAAGAGAATGATATTTCATTCCATATATCTCAAAAAAATGGTTATCACAGGTAATCAAATATGCATAAGGCTACAAATTGTGAGATAATACATTAATCTAACAAACATCAACATGAATATAACTTATACTATCGATAAATTAAAAACAATAAAATCCTTCCAATAACTAAAAATATATAACATTAGAAATATTTCAACTAAATCCAAAAAACATTTATATCCCATATCTCATTAAGAAGTTCATGGTTGTCACATTCCAAACATTTGAATACCTTAATTATGTATTCTCTACAAAATATACAAAACCACTAATTACCATAGAACCATAGTGGAATGATGAATTCAATTAACATTAACTATTTCCACTAACAAAAAATATCATAAATTATATATACTCAAACCATGATATCACTCTCTCATTATACATATCATGAGGTCATTAATACTATCAAACATCTCATTTCCTCCTAATCCATCCATTGTGATCATATCACGTGCATTCAAAAAACAATTCAATGACTTTTCATGGTTACTGGAACCTTATAATTATGGAAAACCACAATGGGCCAACACATATATATTCCATTATTCCATAATACAATAAAAGAGATTCTATAACACAATTTTGGAACCCTATTACATAGAACCATAATTATTCGACCACTTCGTTGTTATACTCACCATCAAAAATAGTTATCACAATTTATTTGCCTTTATCATATTACATAAGAGGTTGTTGGAATTAATAATCATTCATAACCCCCGGATTAGGGATTTTCATAGCATAATTCCCCATTTCCTGGAATATGTTGCATTGAAGTGTGGGTGGTGCGTTCTCTATAGTCTTTTCTCTATTAAAATCATTAGAAACATTTTCCCCATTAGATTGGGACTCAACTTCTCGATGACCATCTTTTACACACATAAAACACTTCCTTGTTCTTTTAATACAATCTCCAACGTTTTACATTTCACACTTTGATCATTAGTAAACATTCATATTTTTTTCACCATTGTTTTTATATTTCCCATGAACTCCATCATTAGTTTCTTTTCAGAACCATGAGATTTATAAGTAACATAAACTTACACTTCTACCTTAATAGCACAAAAAAGAAATCTATTCATATCTACTAGAGTCTTTTATATCTAATTCCCTTTGAATAATTTGTTTTAATCCAATGAATTATCGATAAACTTTACTTTCAGGTTAGATGATAAAAAAAACATACCTTACATGTTTTGTAATATTTTCCTCGTATGTACCAAAAAAAATCATCATCCTGTTGGTAAAACTCATGGAAATCCATCTCTAATTTTTTTTCGATGTATACGAGGGAAGATATTATTAAAAAATATGTTCTTGATCTCATCCCATTCAATGGACTCAATATAAACTTGTTGTATCATATTCTTGATTAGAGTCTACAACTTGTCTGCTTCACCATTTAAATGATAAAAAACCAAAATTACATTTTTTATGTTTTGAACAATAAAATATTGAAAATATCTTTTCAATGGTACTGATCCATTTTTTATCAACAAGTGGATCAAAAGGCCCACTAAAAAAAGGTGGATGTCTCATCATGGAGGTCTCATCATAATATTTTTCTTTTATCTTCTCATTTAGATGTCTAGAATGATTCATAGCTTGTGAACGTATAGAAATAATTTTTACCATTCCATCTCCCTTAACATTTTGATTTCCATGAGGTAAATCATTACATTGCCTAGTGCATTGATCATTGAAATTATTCTTTTAACATTCCAGCCCTTGTCTAAACCCCAAAAATTATTGTTTGAGAGAAAAAACACATATTAGAAAAAGAATATATTCAGGGGGTTATTTTTATTGAATTCATCATAGGTTTAATCCAAGGTAATCCATTATCATTAAAATTGTTGGATTGTGACATATAGTTAGACATACCCTTAGGGACATCCCAAAAAATTCCTTATAAATAACTCATGGGATCTCACTGAAGTCTTCTCATCCTAGTTTCTAAAGGATAGCTAATCCTTTTATATGATTCCAACTGTGATGACCCAAAAAAGACATAATGGACATTAAATTATGTTTTCAGAATACCTAATTCAAGAAACAAACAAACACCCAATGTAATTATTATTTTAGTTCCATTCAAAACATGGAACATAATATTCTAACTAGGGGGAAGATCTTCAACATCTCTCATAATGTTCTTCCCCCTTTGTTTTCTTTGCTAAAACCTTTATTTATGGCCTATGGAAAATAAAATATAAAAATGATGAGATCAAATCCTTAATAAAGATTAAAATTGATAATGTAAAAATCTATAAACATAAGAATGTAAAAACATGAACATAATGTTTAATATCAATATCTTGAGTCATCAAATAAATTTTCACAGTACGTAAGGCATAGAACATAAGGAACATAAACGATAATAAAAATCAGAAGCATAAATCCAGGAATTGTGGAAGGAAAATAAGAATGTAATATGATTTCTATAGTATACAAGACATTGATTCCAATGCCATCATAGTAAAAAAAGGCTATTATTGAACTGGGTTTACATGTCATTCAAGCCATGTATTACTAAGCTGAATTTACCTATTGTTCTAGCCATGTATTAGGGAACTGTATTTACGTGTTATTCCAACCACGTATAAATGAACCATGTATACATTTCATTCTATTAATTTCTATCTGTTGAGATATAATGTTTACCCAATTAATTCCAAAGAGATAAAGGTCTCAACCAACTTATAAATAAATCATTATTACATGTGCATCAAAAACATAAATCATTCATCGTATCAAAACCCACAAAATAAAATGGGTTTCTTAAACATATTTTCATCATACCATAATCTATATATAATAAAATAGATAATTTAAAAAATAATACATTTTTAATAATTGGGAAAAAACATTATCTTGTTTCATCTTAGATGGAAAATAATTTTAATGAAATAATTGAACATAATTTTTGAGAAAAATATCTGTTCTTCTTCAAAAACAGTTTATTTTCTCAAAATGTTGTGCAATTTTAGTTGAAAATAATTTATTTGAAAATAAAATTAAAACCATGTAAATTAATATTTAGGATAATAAGTAATTATAAATATATAAGAATATCATCATTCCATTTAACTTAAACAAACATTCTCTTTATAATTTTATCGAAATGGTCAAAAAGTACATCGTATGTAAAACAAAAGGAAGATTCATTCCATAACATTTAATACACATTCACCAATGGAAGAAATTGAATATTAAAAATATTATGATAATTGAAATAATATTATACATTAAGAAAACATGTACATGAATGACAAATATAACCCAATAAATACTTACGAATAAATAATCTCAAATAATAATGGATTTCACAGTTATCCCATAAATTTGGTCTTATTTAATCCATATGTGTATGAAAATCTTATATAGTGGGTTGAAAAATATTTTTAACTTATAAAAAAACTATAATAATAAATATGATATCATATATGACTCACTAATGACTTTATATTTCCTTTTTATTTTTAATTTCCTTATTAATGCCACATTTTGTGTTATAATCATTTTATTTATCATACAAGTTTTGACTTGTTATTATTGATATTATTAATTAGATTGTGACTTTATTAAATACACAATGTAAAAAATTATTTTTATTTTATATATATTAATTATATAAATATATATAATAGATAGATAAATTAAACGGAATACATCATTCCTGGAGATAATAGGTCGTATGTATGCATTAACGTTGTTTCTGTTTATATACTGAATTGAATGAAAGAAAGTAAATTACATAAATATATAGATATATACATAACTCCAGTAAAATTATTATATCTTATATTTCATTATTATTTATTATATATACATTATAATCATTCTTGACTGGATAACGTGGAGAATTAATCTCATCGCGTCGTGGAGATGATATGTGGTAGGTACGCACGAGTGACAATATCATTCAATAGATGGTTAAATGGTATAGAATTGGATGATATATTAATTACAAATAATAATTATCAGATTATACTCGTTATTTAATTCCATTATACTCATCATTATACCAATCAAAATAAACTGTTATTGAATAACAAATTACACCACATCGTGGTGATGGTAAGCCGTACATACATACGCATTGGGGAAATTGTTATTAATATGATGGTTTAAAGATGGAATAATGTTTTCCCAAAATTATAATAACATCTCATCTTATAGAATATATTATATTTATTACTATAGTATTATAAAACATAAGATGATAATGAAGAATAAGAAAAGAGTTTTGAAAGAGGTGATAAAACAATTACCTCTTTTTCGAGTATCTCTTTTTGATTTGCATAAAAAGTCTCCCTAGGATGGAATTATTCCCAATGTGTGTCCTTTAAGTGGAATATAAGGATATGGGGAGCTTAGTTTAGTAGTGTTTGGATGATAAAAAGGTCTTGGAATGTGTTATTAAGTGGTTATATGTGTTGCCCTTTTATAAGAGGGAGGATGGAAAATTTAAGAATGTCTTCAAAATTTAATTTATTATAAATTGAGTTTCGGTTTCTAATGGTCAAAAACTAATTTATATTAAATATAATATGTGTATGGGTCAAAATACTCTCAATAGATAAAATTTACTCAGGTTTTTATTTTATTACAAACCTTAACATTTTAATATACCATTATTTAATATATTTAATATTATTTGTGGTAATAATATTATAAATATTAAATGCTTAGAAATATTTACTTATGTTTTTTAATTTTTGAGTAATTGGATACTTTATAATATTTTAGACCATTTAAATTTAACAATTAATTTTTATTTGTTTTTTAAATAATTTAATAGTATGTTATTTTTATTATATATCATTAGTGTCAATTTTAAAACTATTCATTTATTTCACATTAAATGAAATTCAAAAAGAAGATAAATTAAAAACAAAATCATTAATACAATTATAACATGTCATAGTCACCTATAAATTTTTGATCTCGTTAATTAGTTCATATTATATATTTAACATTTTTACAACCATTTATTTGATATTTCTGTTAATAAAACAATTATACATTAATATTGTTTCATAATTAATGGTAAATATTTAATCTCCAAAAATAAAAAATAAATTAACATGATGTATATAATTTCATTATATTTCTGTAGAATATTTATTTCTTATGTTTAATTATGTTTATAAAAACATTTATATCATTATACTTATAAGATATATGAGAGTGACATATTGTCACTTAAATTTTTTTGAATATAATTACAAATCGTGGATGTAAAATGTCTATTAAATTAATCAATTATGAACCCTACATGATATTGGATGACATTAATTCTAGTAATAGTATTTTTTCATATATTAGTGTAATTTTATTATATTTCTCATATTGTTTGTTTCCCTCATTTACATGATTTTCCTTTAAAAGTGTTAAATTAAAATTACCATACTTACTATTCTTAATATAAAAAAAATAAAAATAAAATATGGACATATTATCAACACACTGATTAAAAATATGGAATACATTTTTCAAAATTAGAAACACATAAGTTTTAGTTGTAAATTTAAAATTTATTCTCTTTTTCAAAACCAGAAAGATGGTTTTTAAGAAGTAAAAACTATCAAAAGAATTACATGTGTTATATCCAATTTACATGTGAAATTACATCAAATAAAAAAAATTTAATTAAATGATAAAAAATAGTGACATTTCTTTTTAAAAACATTTAAAAATATAATATAACTATATAATTAAATTACATGAAAATAATTTTTGAGTTAAATTGCTGTAATTTTTTTTATAATCATTAAAAAGGAATTTTATTAGAAAAATACCAAAAATTCAACCAAAGTAAATTTTGATATCCCGAAATAAAAATAAGATGATTATTTTTTTTGAATTGAATATATAAAAGTGTTAAAAACTAGATTTAATATTGGTGCGCCATAAAAAGTGACAGAACTGCATTTTTTAAAAAATCTTCATTTATTCAAAAAATTGAATTTGATCTTATATCATGTTCTATAAAATAGATCTGATGAATGTTAATGTTATATTAAATTCAATATTTGGTGATTAATATTCATAATGTCTAGTTTATTTTTAATTAAATAATAATATTTTAATAATATTTCACTGTTTAGTGAAACTCGGTATTTCATACAATGAAATCTATTGAGGAAGGTCACTTTTGCCTGTAACGAAATCCATGTGAGTGTTGAGTGTAGTGAAATATAATATGGTTTTTTATATTTCATAGGATAATATTTTTGTAGCTTACAACCCTAGACATCAAAGAAATTAAAAAGATTCAATCTTATAAAATATCAGGGTGTTATAGACTCAGTTCAAAATGTGGTTAATTGGTATAAAGTTAATTGATTTTTCTAGTTTAAAAAAATGGCATACAAAACACCAACCATTAATATTTAAAAAATTTAGTTCTTACTTCAATTGGTAGAAATTAATAAAATAGATTTATAAAATTAATCCCATATATTCCAGATAAAACTGACAGAAGATAAGAATTCTCAAGGAGGCAAAATAGTGATAAAGAGTAGCTCAAGTTCAGTCATCTAAAATAATAATGATATGATCTTGGAAGCACAAATATAGAAACAAATTATTCTTATTATTTATCATGGTATATTGATCTATCATGAATGTTTCATGAGAGAGAGAGAGTGCGATTGAATGTTCTTTCTTATATTCTTATTAATTCACGATATGTTATATTATTTTTTAAATTATATTTTAAAACTGATCACTCAATTTAACTGAATGATATTCGATAAAATATGGTCTTGAAATCGAATTCTAGATTTCCTTTTCTCAAAATACCTTTCTAATATAACATCAAATAAATTATTCTATAGTAATTTATTTTCATGATACATAAATTATTTTACGAAAAAATAATTATTAACATAAATTGATAGACCAATATTTAATGCATTAATGGTAATATTAATTTCAAATTCATAGAATCCATCTATAATAAATATGTTCTCTATATAATAACAAAACAGATTCTTTATCACCATATAAAATATCTTTATAGATTTGAATCCACATTGATGGATTTATCTATGTAGTCAGTCCACACATAGCAGAATTCAACATGAATCCATAATGCACATCCTTTTTTCTCATGTAACTAAATTTTATTAAAGGTGACTAAATAATGTATCCATTACAACAAAATTTCTAACTATTTCATGGACCTAATTCACAAATCCAATTACTCCACATATTTGATTCATGTATTCATTTTATCAATATATCTATTTCTAATATGGGAAATTCAATGAATTATTTGATTTTCATTTTTTAGAATATAAGAAGTAGGCCATTGATATATGAAATTCCATTATTTAGATTATTAATTTATCTTATTTATCTATGTTTCCATTTTTTCATGTAGAAAAATTCCTCATGAATATGTTTGTCCATAAATTTTGAAATTTGATCAATGCTTAGAGTTATTTAAAATTACATGAGAAATGGATTAATTAACGATAAAAACTCATATAAAAATATAAAAACAAAATAATTATAAACATATGAAGGGGTTTTGAGGTCACCAAAACATAAGGAACATGGTATATATTGGGACAATACTTCTACTACAACAATCACCCCAAATGTTATGATGTACAAACCCATTAAATAATTAATATTTTTATATAAATATTTTTGAAATTTTGTAGAAAATTTATTTATTAAATATTTTCTTGAATATTGTTTTTTGTTCTCCCCCTTTATCATTCTTAATCACTCTTGTATTCTTTCTTTATTTTTTTTTTAAATTTAAAAATAAGGGTAAAGAGGGAAAAAAAGTTTTGAGTTAGAATATTAAGTGATTAAATATTTCAGTATTGTTTGGATTCTAAATATGAATTATGGAAATAATACATTTTAAATATGTGTATCAAAAAAATTCAAAATAATAAAAAAATTAATTAAAATCAATTACATGAAAAGAAATTTGAGATACAATGGATAAAAAATAAATTAAATTATAATAGTCACTTAAGAAATAAAAGAGATAAAATAAATGAATTTAAAACAATCAATAATAATACAAACATAAATAGAAAAAAAATATTAAAAAAATTTACATGAGTTTATTTCATGATATAAAATGATATTTTATTTTTCATGAAAACATGAACAAAAATTAAACCAAAAAACACACAAAAAAACATCATATATAATTCAATATTTATCCAAACCCGGCATATGAATGGGATAAAATAGAGATATGGTTTTGTAAGGAGGATTCTTATAGAGTTAAGAGGGGGAATGTTTACTATGATTTTGAACCACTAGATGTAAGACAACACTAAAAATCTCCATAACTAAACTCTCTTTAGTTTCTATACCTAATATATCTCTATGTATTAAAGAATCAATCATTAAAAAATTTATTGATTCTATAAAGAAATATTGAATTCATAAGATCAAGAACTCAAGAAAAGAAAACATCTTGATATGATCTGAAGATAAAGAAATTTTTTCAGAATGTTCGGTAGTAACTCAAGTAGTATAAATAGATTAATTTTTCTATATATATTTTTGGGATCATAAACAACATAAATTCTATTCTAAAAACCTATACAGGTATAAAATACTGGTGGTTCAGGTTATATTATTCATCTTATAAAAAATTTTGTTAAATAAATATATAATGATGATGAAATATAATATTTATAATTATATTAGAGGTTTCTCTATGCATGTATGAAACTATTGCTAAACCAATATTCAAAGTACCATTAAGAGAATAAAATTTTCCATTTGGGAAACTCTGAGAAGGGCTATGTATAGAAATAAGATCATGTGTAGATAGAGTGAAAGGAAGGTCTGCATATAGCTTAGTAGGAATCTGATCATTATATTCATGTATAATTAATATCCTACCTTCCATGTAAACCAAACTATGATCCACCTCAGATAAGTATTCTACTAAGATGTGAAAAAACCAAGTCTTTGTACATTTAAGAGCTTGTTACATAAGGTAAAGGAAAGAATCATTCAAAAGATATATGGTAGGAAATGTTACTCAAAAAAATTCATAAGATACATGTATTCAATAATATATCATCGTGAAGGTGTAGTTGGAGAAAAAGAGATTCTCTAGAAAATGAGGAATGTAAATCCCCTTCAGAAGAGTCTATCTATCGATCATCAATCTATTTAAAAATATAAACTACTCTGGTTACAAAATTAAGATTGTTTCTATTTATTATACAAAATGAGCAACAAACCATATCATCTAACTACTGGATAATCCTAAGAATTATTCTACTTTAGAAAAAAATATATTCTTGATCATAAGAAGTCATGTCATTCAATAACATAGTATTAATAAGACCAATTATTCTAATAGCATCATTGGTTTCTTGAAACTCAGCTAATAGATAACTTTTGATTTTTTGGACCAAATAATGGTGATAATGTAACACTATAAAGATTGGATATGAGGGGAAACTGGATTATAATGTTATAAAAATAGTTCAGATTAATTTTTGAAATATAGAACCATAAAAGATACCATGTAAGATATCACCTTTGTTTGAAACCTGATATACAACTCAAAATTACTAATAATGAAACACATAATGGTGTACAATAACTCATTAATATCATTATTACTATAATTAATTTCATCAAGATAAGGTTGTGAAAAATTTTATTTTACTAGTGGAATATTCTGAACTTTGTCCCTTTGAGATCCCAAAATTTTTCTTTGTCCATTATTCTCATAATTATTAGAAAAAAATCATTTATTATCATTCACTTAGTCTATCACAACATCAACTTCCTTATTAATTACATCACATATAATTGGTTACACTGGATGGAGGTTATGCATCATGGTGGTTTTCACAACCACCATCCAAACCAAACAATCAAAATATTATATAGAAATAGAAATCAATTTCATATTCATAATTTTATCATAAAAATATAATTATTTTTTCATGAAGTCATTATAATAGTATTTATGATTATCAAACAATTTCATCACAACATACCAATGAGTGTGAATGAGTTTTTCAATATCAAAACAATCCAAACATTTTTATAGAGATTGTGGATCCTCTTATGCATGAGGAGGTGGAAGAATGGGAAGTGATATTTATGAAATATCAATAAAATCCTACATATCCACATCCCCAACAACATCTATTTCAAAATATGATAGTATAATAATAATATTATCCTTGAATCGCTCTCTAATATTATAAATAATAACATTAGATAAAGCCTTACTTGGTATTTCCTTTTTAGATCCAGTAGAAATATAAACTGTTGGAAGACATGGATTAAACTATTTCAAAGAATTACGAGTGAAGCCTCAAAAAATAGTTATATTTTCCCAATATGGATTGAAATATGACTTTAAATGATCAGATCATGTTCAAAATACTCCTACACATCACTAAAAGTAACCACATCAACAGGTGTTCCATCCATTGGAGGTGAGACAGTGGATAACCACTACCCCCAAGGTTAGTACAGGATGTGGAATAACACGTTACCAGAAAAATCATGACTATCATTTCTAAAATAACTCAATGCATAATTCTAGTTGTAAAAAAAGTATTTATGAGAAAAAATATAGGGTGTTCCATTAAGGAAACTATACAGCATCACCTTATGTTTGGTCCACTTATTTCTTTTTATGACCAAGGATATAAGAATTACATTGCGATAGTATTTAAATATCACTTTACATATTAATTATTGGTATATTAAAAAAAATACTATAATGACTAATATTCAAATTGATATTATCATTCTGGATATAAAAATTTTACTTATTATAGAAAAAAAATTCTATTTGACTTTATCATTCAAACAAAATATTTTCCAACTAATTTTTGGAAAATATAAAATCACCCTCAAGAGGATCGTGTATAATTATATCAATTTCCAATTAAGAGACTATGAGTGATTTCCCATTCACATTTAATGAATGAACATCCTCTACTTCATTGATGAAAAAATCATCTCTTGTAAGGAATTCATTATCATCCACATAAAAAACAAATTTCATATCATAAAAAATTAATTACCATCGTTGGAATTGGATAAATTTTTTCAATAATATCGTAGATCCTTTCATCCATTCCATGTATATGGATTTTTCTCCAAGAACACGACATAATGAACCATCTTATATTACTTTCATAGAAAATATAGAACCACCATCATCCCTATGCTTTTACTACCCCATTATAGTGTGATTGGTAGAAGGATGATGGAATGAAAGTTATTGTTCATATATAGGGATGAAGGGATTTAGTTGGATGTAATGAAGGAAAAGTTTTATTTTTTATTTGGTTACATAGTTAATTTTTGAAAGGTTTACCTATCAAAATTGGTTTTATGAGTTGACCCGACTTAAAAATAATGAAATAAAATTAAAATAACAACAAATAGTGATTTTAATTGTAAAATTAATTTCATATTAAATATATATATTAATTTTTACAAAAATAAACATAAAATTATTAAATTATTTATTTAATATACTATAGAAGATTATCTTTTTAATGAAGAAATAATATTGAATATAACTGAAGACATTAAAAAATAATTAAAATAAGTTGGAATAAAATAAAATAACATAACATAAATTAAAATATCCATGATTTTAGTTTTATAAAATAAAAAAAGCAAAAAGTAATGTGGTTAGTAAAAACACTCACTAATTCATTCATAGTTGATACAAATTCAAGATTAATATCACCCTTTCAAGAAAAATATCTCATAAAATGATTCCTTAAATCAAAATTAGTTGTTCTTATATACATTAATAGTTGAATCAAAATGTTGATAACACTTTTTTGTCACATTTTATTGATATTTTTAATTATTGAATCAACCATACATTTTGGTTTGTTTTGGCCACATCACCCACATAAAAAAACTTCTGGTAGTAATGTATTATTCATCAATATTTTCTAGATAAACTGTGTGATATTTCATAGTAGAGGAGGATAGCATACATTTACCTATTCAATAGTATGTTCTGAAGGTACTCATCCTTTTTTTATAACTATCAAAGGATTCATCTAAATAAAATGATAAATTATAATCCGAATAATTTAAAACAAAGTTAAGAAATAGAAATTGATCTGTTTAGGTGCATTAAAATTAAATTTGATAAATTTAAATGATATTCCATGGGATTATCTATAAATATTGTATATAAACATAGTAAAAATATTTTATAGTCATCTATTTATTAAATAAATGATATTCCAAATTATTCTTATTTATTGATTATTTCAAAATAGATTCCTAGATTTATCCAAATCAATAATTTCATTATATCTCATAAGAGTTGTATGTATAATACCATTTTCAATTATAAATATCTTACATAATTTAGGAATGTGTTTTACCATAATTATAAAATTCTACAATAATATAAGATATATTAAAAAACCAATAAAAAAATTAACACACTAGTCATGAACATTTTAAATTCTTCTTCAAGTGGTTTTTACAATCATTGCAATAATTTTGGTTTTTATAAAAACTCCACCTCATAAAAATATATTTGACCTATAATGACCCATATTTTCATAAAGGTATGGATCATTGTGTTTTTTATTTAAATTATATATTTTCTAATGGAGACATGACTTATGGTTTAAGGAAGGTCCTAGAAGAATCATTAAGTTTTTCAAAACACTGAGATCATGAAATTTGAGAAACATACTAGGCCACACTGTTAGTTCATGTTCTCTAATAACCACATAATTCAACCATGTGAGGAACTTAGTGAAAAACTGGAGGCCACTAGGTTTTCCTAACCTTGTGATCTCAATCAAACTGCCGTGAGTTTTTGGTGACACAAATTGCACAAAAATTTGTTATGGATTACACATAGGTAGTCCAATTGTGGACTTATCCCATGAGAGGGGGTTCCTTGGCTAAGATTTGGGTGAACAGTTGCGACATTGTTCATAAAACTATGTTTTTAATCTATGAGACACCTAAAATAAGTAGAGATTTTTATTTTTTACAATGAAATGT
Organism: Viscum album; assembly: GCA_963277665.1. Lineage (NCBI taxonomy): Eukaryota > Viridiplantae > Streptophyta > Magnoliopsida > Santalales > Viscaceae > Viscum > Viscum album. Next base: position 2,121,803,005 of record OY728163.1, read on the forward strand.
TTTTAATGATCCATCCTTTTTCATTCCCCCCAATGGATAGAACTCCCATGCCTTATCTCATGTTGAAAGATCCAAAATTCTCCATTATTAGGTATTGTGGTAACTTCTCGGTTTGATCTCCATTTTCATCACTATTAGGTGTGTTGGATCTGAAATGGCAAGATATATAATCCTCTTTATTCCATTCTTCATTTATCTTCAAATATCTGACAATAAATTGGTGTGGCTCATATGCCCTATGTTTACTTCATTAGTCTTTTCTACCATTTTATTACATTATATATTCATTAAAGGGTTGAATATAGTTAAGGACAATATTATGTGTCAAGGGTGGGTTTTCTAGTTATTTTCCATAAAATTTTAGGTTTTTAGAGTATTAGATAATGTTCCACAAGATGGCTTTTTATGTGTATTTCGTTCAAATAAATTTTACCATTATAATTAAATGACCTTGTTATAATAATCATGTATACCCTTGTTAAACCATTATAAGATAAGTAAATAATTGATCACCCCCTTTGGTTATGTTCAAATAATTTTCAACCATATATAAATAATTAATTGAATGAACCACCTCTTAAGTGGTTTGTCTAGATATGAAATTTGAATTTCACTATCATCTAATTAAATATATTCTTTAATGTTGAATGGAAGTTATTGGTGAGTCTATGTCACATTTAATCCATATATATAATGAGTTTTATAAATTTTTCACCCATGGTTATATTGGGGTTAAATGATTATAAATTATTTAGTGGAAATATTTCATTATTATTATTAGTTGACCATAAATATTTATCATTGAAAAATTGAAAGGGACATGTTGGGAATGAAATTTCAAACTCCCTAACAATTGTATAGTGGTATGGAGTCAAACATAGTATAAATTTATCTAGATGATGGGAATGATGTTTTGTGTTCCCTTGAATTAGCTGTTGGGAATGAAGAATCATCCCACCATCTCACGTGATGAGCATAAAGTCTCATATTCATATGAGATTCTGGTCATGTACCCTTTGTTGGATCCTATTGCTTCTTAGACTAATAATGGATTCCTGAGTTATGCCCTAGGACTTGCATGTAACTAGTATACATGTAGATTCCTATATATTTCATTACATATATAGTTTATATACTTGTATACATATTACATATGATTACATATATATATATATATATATGCATAAGGTAAATTGAAAAAACTTATCAAGAGCTATGAAAATGTAGTTATATTCTTTTAGGTGTTTTTCAAGAACCTCTACTGATTGATATTTATTTCATAACAACCTTTGTTATTGGTTATACTTCCACACCTCTATTCTATACACATTTTCTTGATTATTCTAAACACCATTGGTGGTGGAATACTGAGTATATCTCAAAACCTACTTAGGGAATCCTTTGTACCACAATAGACTACAAGACAATAGGTGTGGATAAAGGAAGTTGCCTGTTAACAGATTCTTGATATGATTTTCTTGTATCATGTATCATAGGAGGAGAGGTTTACACATATACCCAATATATTAATGGAGATATCTTTTGGTCTTTTTTATAATTTTTATATCATGTTTTCTATATTTTCTATAGGCATCCCATATTTCCCATTTTTGTCTATCTACATGTCATGATATCATTTTTTATTTGAATCAGCCTATGTATTGATTATTGTTGTAGTTTATTAGATGTGTATTATTACTTTTTTGATAAATTTTCCTATTTCCAATGTTCTATACATTATATCAGGATTTTACTATTTATTATCACTTTTTCTTTCCTTTAGTCCACTATGATAAGTCGGTATAGTATCTCCACCATACTATTTTATACCCTTACTATTTTTTCTGTTGTATCCTAGTTATTGGGAGTATCTCTTGAGGACATGTGAAACACAGGTTCGGGGAACTATTTTAGGGGCTCCTATGTCATGATGTTATAATATTCTCTCTGAGTGGTTTCTTTTAATTGTCTTATATTCTGTTAATACTAGACAGATGGTTTGGAATGTGTCATAATTTTTTAAATTTTTAGGACTAATTATTATCTATTGAATTTACATGGGAATCCAAAATTTTCTATGATGTGATATTATTATTATGATTTATGCATATTAACGTTTCTTGTGTTTCACTATGTGGTGATGCCCAAGTGTTTTGATGCAATTATTTTTGACATAATTATTATATATATTATTTTCATTATCCTTGTATGAAAATGAATTTTCTTATCATTCATTATTATAAGCATTGTTGGACTTATATCCCAAAAATCATTTCATTCCATGTTTACATTATATATGAACTTCCTGCAATATAATGTTAGAAAAAATTTATTATATTTGGAAAATTCCATGTTTTGTATTTTACGGATAACAAAAAAGGATAATTTATGTCATTTCTTCAATAAAAGTGGATCTTCATGATATGAATTAATGATAGAACCTTTACAAACCAATTTATGGAATGCTTGATCCATAAATCATTAATCCCATGGGGTGAAACATTTATTGATTGGATATCATGATTTCAAATTACATTTGATGATGAATGTACTTAATTAAATTTTTAATGAATGTTCACTCAATCAAATTACTATACATGACCAATTAAATCCAAATACTACATGTAATATAAAGGATTTATTTTCATGATGTTCCAATTTCAATATAAAAGAGTATTAAATTTATAAATTTAGAATAGTGATCAATTTATCATGGACATAATATGTATATATATATAAAGAGTATGAATTTAAATGGAATTAAAAAATGTAATGGAAATCATTTATCCAAAATAGGATTCCAATTTCAATGTAATGGGGGGTTTACTCTATACCGTCCAGTTTAGATTCCATATATCAAAACCTATATCATGTGATATGATATTTAGACCAATAATTGGAGATATGTAGTGTATTGTCTGGGTGACTGTTTTGACTCTAAGTGGATATTTTGGATTCCCTTTGTCACATAGAACTGGCATTTCTATAAAATAGAGAGGTGTAATATTTTCAATTAGAAGGAAATGTACCTAACCAATTATAGGTTTTTTATATTTTTATATGATAAATTTATCTTTTGAGTCATGTATTTATAATTTTAGAACCATGATTCCTAGGAAGCATTGTGTAATACACTAGGGGTGGTCAGGACCATGCACTATAATTGTTGGGCCCCAAACATCCTATATCAACATTAGTAGTTCCACCAGTGAAAAAACATGATATTATTGTCAAAGGTACTGACACCCAGTTATGAGAGGCTTTTTTATGATTTATCCCAATAATGTAGTTTCTTGACCAACCATTACATTGTAAGTGTTGAATTTGAAATTATAGCAACAGTATCCCCTCATATTCATGGGGGATAGAATATCACACACTACTAAGTCATAGATGGAGGCCATTATTTTTATATGATGGAATATATTGAAGCCTCCAAAGAAGAGGGTTGAACTCATTTCTTTTTTGAAATGTAGTTTTGCACAGCGATGGTGGGGATTCATTAGCCATGAAAGATGACATCATGATATCATCTAGAGGGATTTCCATATGATCTTCGACATTTACATATTTCCACATACATTTATAGTTTACCAAGATAGATGTATGCAAATATTTTAGTAGGGAACCACGTTTTTAGTGGAGTATTTTTCCATTTTTACTGAGCTTCAGTGATCCACACAATCTCTGGTTGGTTATTAGATCATGATTGTGAGGCGATTAGAGGATGGGGTGGTATAAATAATATTATTGCATGAGATCATTTTCCTCATGAAAAAAAATCTTAGAGAGTCATCCATGCCACACTTTCTGATTGGAACCTGAGGGATTTTAATGGTGTTATCTAGGGAAGTTTATCACTTACACTGGGTGGTAGTTATTATAGTAGAAAGAAGATACTTTTTGAGGTTTCTCATGGGGTAAATTATGTTATAAACCTAGTACTCTCAGTTTATTATCTATCACTAGTATAGGAAATCTAGACACATGAAATCCCAATTTACATGACACCTAGTTGAGAGAATAGGCTACAACATGAAGGGACATATTTGAAATATTTTTATAAATTTTCCAATAGTTTTTTATGAGAGAGGTTATTCACCCTCCCAATCATCCAGAGTTGGGCCAATAGTATGTCTCCAGGCAGGAAGCTATAATACGACATACACCTCATGCTAAAGAGTTGGGATTGGAATATGGAATAAGACTGAATTTATTCAATACTAGTAGATTTTCCTAGTTTAGGGAAGTCATGTTAGGACTCAAGGACACATTATTATCCATTTTCACATAATGTAACATATTTTGATACAGAAAAATGAGATACCACATATAGTTAGTTAAACTATTTTATTAGTGTATAATTTAATTTCTTCTCTAATTTTTTTTGAACATATCGGTCATTTATATATATGAAAATTTTAGATAGTCTAGGCCTTTAATGAGAATACTTCTATGTTTTGATGATTCAATATACCCCATTGGGTATCTGATCAAAGTGGATTGGTTGAGTCTCTATCAAGAAAAATATGATTTTTTAACAAATGGGAGACTTTTACATCACCCGATGGGGGCACACATGTTCACAAAGGAGAATAGGATTTCCATTAATCTCAAGCTAGAAATCAAATGTAGGGTCTGGGAAGATTGACATCATATATCTTATTTCATATTTAAAGATGATGTGTGACATAAAATTGCACATAATATAACTCCTAATATTCAGAGGTCTAGTGTATTTTGAAAATTATTTACATTAAATAAATACTTTAAAATTGAAATGAATCATTGTTATTGAAAAAAACTTTTATAGGACCAAAATGATCCTTCATACATAGAACTTTTTGGGATAACCTGAGGACATACATAATAATGCAGTGAACTATAAATGCCAGTTACAGAATAAAGAAGTAATACCATGAAGAATAAAATACATGATGGAAAATAAGTAAATGAATAAAGTATAAATGGAAAATAAATAATATGGAATGATATAACATGACAATCATTGCATGGAAATGTGTCAACAACATAAAACACCACTTCATAATGATATTTTAGGTAAAATCCACTAAGAAATAATGACTGAAAAAATTTCAACAATGGAATCATGTAAAACCCCTTTCCCAACATGATGTATCATGATACTGAACATTAAGCAATGCATTTGAGCACTATCAGGGTGAACCCTTCATAATAATTTCATTCTCATGTATAAGTGTGACACATACATCATATAACACAAATTTATTAAAAATAATAATTAATCCATGATATGGAATGCTGAATAAATACATGTAAGTACCATGTCAATATGTATATTCTTATAAAGTTTAATACCATTGATAAGGAAATTGGTATGGTATTCCCTACACAATTATTTAGTGATGGAAAATGATGGTTCAGTTTCATCAAAATAACCATGTCATATAGAAATTCATAAATTGGGTTGATGAGTGGGAAATTATTCATCAATCATTTAAACATGGAATGGACTGTAATGGGAATTTTAATGAAAATTTCCAAATATAGTAAAAAATAAATTAAAAGGCATACCCTAAATGAAAATCTTGGAGAAAAGGAGGGTGGAAGACCACATACAGAAGATTAATGTTGTAACTACATAGATAATGGTCAAAATGAAAGAGGAGAAATAATATCCCATTCAAATAACATAATTTTTATAGTATGGGAGTCATTAAAAATTAATTAATTATATACAATTGAAATTATAAAAATCAATTTCATGGAATATTCTGGAATTGAAATATGGAGAAGATGGCGAGGATCCCATACAGAATTTATGCATAGTAATGTCTTAGGCTAGGGTCTGAATGATGGGGGAGAAATGTTACTTCATATAAATAAAATAAATAGGTTAGTAAGGTAATTATTATAAAAAAATATAAATATATACAATTAAAATTGAAGTAATATGTTTCAATGTGGGTGCTTGAATTCATAGAGAGAAGAGAAATCCTTTACTTGAATGTGGGACTCCAATGCCTTAAATGAGGCTTATTTGGATGTTTTTTATCATTGAGAGGAATATTTGGGTTATATTTAAGAGTTTTGATCAGCTTCACGGAGTTTATGTGAACAAAAATGGGAGCTTTGGTTGGATTATATAAGAAAGGACTGGCACTTCATTATTAAATTTGTTTTGTACACTACAAAAAAAATATTCAAACCCAAATGTTATCCAATTTTTATTTCCAATGGTTTCTAGAAAAAGGGATTATTTTATATTTTTTTTATAATTCCAAGGATCCAAGATAATAAAATATTTCCCTTTCTTATGTGGATGTGAGTCACACATTCAAAGAAATGATTTTAAAATCTTCAACTATTTTATAGGTCTTTGAGGATTCAATAAGGATTTATAAAATAATTAAAATAAACTGAAAATCAGTTTATTTTATAGGAAAAACATATAATTTTTAGAATATTAAGTTTATAGTATTTATTAAATCACTACTGGACCATTATGCTATCATAAAATGTATCATATTTTTATAATGTATTTAATTTTTACCAAAAAAATCAACTATCTCATATAATTATGAAAAATTCACCCTTAGATAATTTTTATGTCATTATTCCCAACATAATATTCATTTTATCTAAATAATTTTTTAATTAATTAAATTTTCACTTTTAAAATAAAAAAATAACATTGTTATAATTGACGGGGTTTGACAAATATTCGGTTTTTGAACCCTTATAAATATTTAATTTGACATCATAAAAAATAAGTGATATTTCTTATATTATCAGTATTATTTTATAATAATATTCCTGAAGAATATTATTTAATTAAAATATCCAATAATTATTCAAAATATTTTTCTTAATTGAATTTTGTTATTAAAAATAAATACAATTTGTGATTTAAAAATCATTTACAATGAAAAAATAACAAGATGAAATAATATTAATTAATTTATGAAATATAATGTACCTATTTATATTTCTAGAGTATTGATAAATATCAATTTATTACACCAAGATACTCTTCAATAGTAAGTTTACCGATGTTTGGGCATTCATGGGAAATGTTAGGTGAACATTGTTTGGGATGTGATATTTGCGATCTTGAACTTCTACGGTAAATGGTTTTTATCGTGTGTAAGTATATAGATCTATTTTACTAATTGGTCTTAAAAAACCATGAAATTATATATCTTATATAAGCTCTGATAAATAGGTTTCATGGGGTATGATCCTACTTGTCGAGGAAATCACATCCCTTGTTTGTGTCAAAAAGATTTATTAAAACCATATATTTATACAAATCTTATGACAACTGTTCAACGACTATATTATCAATATTAATGATACATAAATCCTGGTATATCAAATTGAATATAATAAAATTAATCAAGTGACTGTTATTTTCTATAACTAGAATATGTTTAATTAAAACAAAAAGAGAGATCTTATTCATAACATTTCAAGCTGTTATATTATTCCCCCCTTTATAAAATTTCAACATCAAAATATTCTATTTCAAAACTAAAATATATGTGGGAATATCTGCTTCACCAGCTTCTCTTAATATTGAAGGTCATTCTCTAATGATACCACCTCTGTATTGAGTACTTCTGATGGTTCTGGTATGTAATTTCTTAAGAGGGATACCTAGAAAACATCATGTACTTGAGACGGGTTTTGTGGTAGTGTTAGGTGATATGCCACAACTATTATGCGATCATGGTTCTCAAAAAGGTTAATGTACCAAATATTTAGACGTCCCTTCATCCCAAATTTCAAAATATCTTCTATGGAGATATGAAGTGGAAAACCATGTCTCTATCATCAAACTCTTGGTAATGCTGATGATTGTCAGATTACCTCTTTTATCAACTCCGAGTAGCTTTGATGTGTTGTTAAATAGGATTATCCTTCTCTATTATTTCCTCAATAATTTTAGGACCTATATGTTTTCATTTCCAAACTTCACCATATCATTACAGTGTTCTGCACCACTTTCAGTAAAAATTATCCTAGGGAGCCATCTGGATGTCCAAGTGGAAACTATTTTTGTAAGAGAACTCAACCAAAGGAATATGTTGGCCACATCTTCCTTTGATGTCCATTTAGAAATATCTCAAAATTTCCACATGTGTTTGGATATTATGCTCAAATTGAACAATATATTGAGGTTTATTACCCGTATTGATGTTTATCTCTTGGTTTAGGGAATTATCGAGAGTTTTCTAAAACATAATTGTGAACTATGGATCTCAATTGGAAATACTTTATAGTGGTTATCTAGGTAGCCTTTTGGATTCTATGATGTATATTAATTCGGGATGATCCATTGATAAATGATATCTAAAATCAGTGAAGTGTGTTGTCTTTTTCAGATGGTCCTCAACTGCCCATATAGCATTTTTCCCCTTGGAAGTCTTTGTATTTAAGGCGACGAAGTCAGTGGTGATGTTTTCCCATTTCCATGTTTGTATGGGTAATGGTTTCATCATTACCTTACACATCTGGCTTTCATCCTTCATTTTATGAAATTTGAGTCACTCTGATATATAATTATTGATCTTAATCATAATTTTATTCATCCAAATGTTCTCTTAGATATCTCCATACATATTCTTGTTTCTTAAGTGAATAAAGAAATTCAAACTATATACACCATACAATAGTTACCTCATTAACTCATGGTTTTATTAAACAAATAGTCATGACCAAAAACTCACAATTCATTTGTCATTAACATTGAACTCTAAGGATTGCCATTTTTTGATAGCTTCCCATATTTTTTTAATTCCAACATATTTGTTTGAGCATCCTTCATCCTTTTATGAAGAGGTAGTTGAGAAATCATTTGTTAAGGGATTGATGATGATCCTTACATTATAATTCCCATATCTGTCCTCTTAAAATTTAATAACACTAGATCCTTCTAAATAATCATTGATGATATAATTGATGTACCTCTTATAATTATAGAATCTATCACTTTTTTCAACTTCCCAAGAGGGTAGTGTATTAGGTACTCCTAATCCATTATTTGATATAACCATCTTTACCAGAGCATATTATTATATTTTTATGTCAATATATGGTTATGAATTTTATAATCCATATATATTCCACACATATCTTTAATGATATAATTCCACAAAATTTTAATGTGAAGATCACTACTTCCAACCCCAGATCATGCATGGAATAATTTTTTTCATGAAATTTAACTACATTGAAGCATAATCTATGAATTATTTATTTCGAATCAACACACATCCAAATACCTTCTTATAAGAATTACTAAATATTAAAAAAATTTAATTTTTGTAGTGTGATAAAAAGGATAATTATAAGAATTATTTTAATCTACATGAATATTTCTCCACTTTTTTCATTCCAAAAAAATTAACTCCCTACTGAGTCATCTTGGTACGATTGTTTGACAATCATGAGAAATGTCAAAAAAATCAAGGATAATATCTATCCACCCCATGGAAACTATGGATATCTATCATTTATGATGGCATCTTCTGTTACAAAATTTATTTTGTCTTTATAAGACCCCCAAATACACATTTCATGTGATTATATTCCCCAAAGAAGAGACTTTCTTCCACTAGAACTCCCAATTTATAAACATTGAAAAACTATTATCATTTTACAAGGACTTTAGCATAGTTCAATGATGCTCTTCATTATCCTACCTTTTCTTGAGTTTATTGGAATATTCTCTATAAATAAAACCCCAAATTTTGTGAGGTATTCTCTAAAAAATCTATTAATAAAGTACATTAAAATTGATGGAGCATTATTGTGTCCAAAAGGAATCACCATGAACACGTAGTGCTCGTAACATGTATGAAAAGAATCCATGGGGATATCTTATTTCTTCACTATATCTTGGTAATATCTTGATCCTATATCCACCTTAAATATGTATAGATTTCCACACAACTGATTGAACAATTCATCAAATCATGGAAAATCATACCCATTGTTTATCGTGATTTTATTGAGATTATAATAGTCAATGAGAAGTCACATTGATCTATCCTTATCCTTTATGGGGAAGAATTGTTCACCCTATAGTGGATATAATGTGAATATGAATCCCTTATATTGATTCTATAGTATTTTTTTCTTCATTTCCTCAAGACCCACAACATCCATCGTATATTGAGGCATGGATATTGGAACCTCTTTAGTTATAAGATTGATTGAAAACTAAAGATCTCATCTAGGAGGAATACTAAGAAATTACTCAAGAAACACATCAACATATACCCTAACATTAGGCATGTCTTCAAGGATTATCCTTTCCTTACAATCAATCATTTGAGCTATATACACTTTCTTACAGGGAAGTAATATCAATGATTGTGTTTATAGTGATAATTAAGATTCATTATCATCCTTTAACTTGTATAGAATAAAATTCCAAATCACAAAATGGAGATTGATTTCATTCTCGTTGTAATTTATATTGGCTCTATATTGTGAAATCATCAACATTCTCAAAATTGCATAAAATTCCACAAAGGGAAGCATGATAAGGATTGGATTGTTGTTCATCCCTTAAACATTAGTGGGGTAGGATTTATATTATTTTGATATAACAATTACCCCATTTTCCATTTTCACCAATATCTTTACTACCATGATTTATGGGGTGTTTGTATTGTTCTACTAAAATTTTATGATAAAAAATGTGTAGAACCGCGGGATACAATCCTACCTTTGAATTTTTCATTTTTTTTTCTAATTTATCCAAAATAGAAATTTTAATTATTACTTTTAAAATACTAAACCCAAATAAGGGAAGTCCAATAGAGTTAGAATAATAAAATATAAATTACATTTATATACTTAACATGCATGTTTCTAATCATCAAACTATGTTATCTATGATCTATTTCCAATCATATATTCCTATAGGAATATTTTTCCACTTAATAAAGTTTAATAATGATCTTATAAATTTACTAAATAATATCCTATGGATGTTTGAAACCATTTGTTTAGTAAGACCCATTGTCTCAAACCAATTTACCCCGAGTTAGATCATGAACACCTGTCGGAGTTATTACTCTTAAGTGAATTTGTGAAAGAACAAATATAACATATAGTATCCCAGAATGGATGTATTTTATTTGTAAACCACTTATCTTAACTCAGTAAATTTTTGGGATGTTATCTCGCACATATTATTATCCTTAACATGTTCTCTATAGTTGTTTAATATCAAAGAATTCTCTATATTCATCTAATCCTAATCCCGAAAATAAATATACTTATACTCGAATGCCACCTTTGACAACCTTGGTCATTATTTCAAATTAAAACATGATTTTTTGGTAACATTTCACATATTACAACTCATAAAGTCAAAAGGTCATGTTTTTTTCCTGAAATTATTTACATTACACAAAATATAAAACATAAAATGCATCATCATTATTAAAACCATTATTAACATGTGGAAAACATTACTTCATATTTAACACTACATTGGATAAACTAAGTACATACATAATAATGGGGTGATCTATAAATCCAAATAAAAGAATAATCATGAAATAATATGAGGAAGACAATATAAGTTACAAGACATTAATATCAATAGACCATAAAAATAACATGAAAAAAAGGAATGATACAACATTATAATCATTACATGTGAACATGTCAAAACATTAAAAAACTACATCATAAACACAGGTCAACATTAAATATGGGATGAAATCATGCGGGAAAAAATCACATAAATGAATTAGAAAACCCCCTTTCCCAATATGTTGTATTGTGATACTAAACATTACCTAATGCATGGAAGTGCTATCAGGGCCCACCCTTTATAATCATTTCATTTTCATGCATATATGTGCCACATAGATCATTTATCATGGAATCATTCAACAACATATTTTATTCCATAATCAGGGAATGTTGCATAAATACATGTAATTTCCTAACAAATATGTATATGTTCATAAAGGTGAATTCCATTGATATAAAAATTGGAATGTTATCCATTACACAATTACTTTGTCGTGTAAAATTGTGATGCAATTTTGGCAACATAATAACATCATATAGAAATTAATAAAATGGTTAGATGAGAGATAAATGGGTATATTCTCATTCAGACCTGGAACAAACTAGAAGGGGGATATTTAAGAACACATCACAACATAGGAAGAAGAAAATTAAACGATATAACACAAAATGAATGATTGATAAAAATAAAGGGTGAAAGATACCCAAAATAATTTAGGCATAGTAATGGCTTTGAAAATCGTCAAAATAAGATAAGATAAATAATATATCAATCTAATTACATCAATTTGGATGTATAGGAATCACATAAAAAAGAATTAAAAAAGGAAATTGAAATTATAATAGAGATTCTTTAATTGAATAAATTAGAGGAAGTTGAGCACCCATTATTAAATTTCGGTATAGTACCATTTTAAGTAAGGGTTCCAATGAGGAGTTATAAATGATCTCTCATTAAAATAATTTTATTTTGAATGTATGGTCATTAATATAAATTAATGGAAACATATGAAATTGTTATTTAATAAACTAATCTCAAATATGGTGCTTAAATTTAGAGTAGAGGAGAGTAATCCCTTACGTGAATGTGTGACTCAAATGGCTCGGTAGAGATATCTTGAGAGATTAAGGGCACCGTGGGAGGGATTTATGGAGTATTGGAAAGAGTATAGACATGCATTAAATAGTTTCAGTAAAGAGAAATGGGATCATGGGTGGGTTTATATAGGAATGGATGAGGATTTATATATTATTTTTTGTTTTGGACACTACATAATAAAATAATAAAAACCAAAAACCAAACAATGTTTTTTCAAATTGTTTCTAAAAAAGTGAGTAGATTATATAATTTAATATGTTCAAGGGCTAAATATAATAAAATATTTCCCTTTTTTATGTTCAACCGAGACACAATTTCAATCAAATGATTTTAAAATCATAAAATCTATTATATGTCATGAAATAATCACTAAGGATTTATAAAATAAATAAAATAAATAAAAAATTACATTATTATAAATTTAAATGATATATTTAGATGAAAATACCTTTTGTTGAATTTATTAAATCACTCATGGACTAGTATTTTTTCACAAAATACAGCGTATATTTGTTTGGTAATTAATTTCGATGAGTACCATGTGCATATCCGGGATCATAGATTTGAGACAATCAAAAAAATTAAAGTCTTTTAGTGTGATTCATATAGTAGGAAAAACCTTCATAGTACAAGAATTTCGAGAAGGGGGATGATTTATGTGCTCAGGGGCAGGATATTTTTTCAGATGATACCTTACTACCCCAAAAGGTCAACATTGGTAAGAGTTTAATTGTAGAGTTTGGTTTATAACGACAATTATTTTGAGGAAGGTACTTGACATTTGTTTACAATTTATATTATTTCATTTATGTTTGTAAACATAACCTATGGAATACACAAGGTCATAATATCATTCAGTATTTTTTTGGAGCCCAAAGTTATAGAAATTTGAGATATACACTATGATAATTGGTTTTCCCAATTATAGTGTTAAAAATGAAAAGGATCTATGTGGGGAACTGAGTGCATAACAGGAGGCTACACAATATTCCCAAACCATGTGAACCAGGATGCATGAAAATTGTATTTGAATCATAAAAACATTAGATACATTTGTCATGGACTATTCATTTTTTTTCAAATCATGCACTATAAATGGATGAGGGGGTTATGTCAAAAGTCATAGGGACATGATTGTTGCAAATGTTGGAAAATAATGCATCCAAACCATGTGACACATTAAATAAATGGGACTTTATTATTTTCCCCTAAAATTTCTATTAACCTCTTAAACATTTTATTTTCCTCCTACACATTTCATTAACCTCCAAATCATGAATTTGAACCATGTGACCCATTCTATAATTCATTTCTCTTCCAATATATGTTAAAATTTGGTGTTAGTTCAAATGACCTTTTTTTTGGGAATTTGACTATTCTTTCATTTTGTCTATTTATAGCTAAATTCAATTTATAAAACTGTATGAGGGGATTACAACCGTAAATTGGTAGGTGGTTTAGTAATTTTTTCATAATAGTTTATGTTCTTTTATAGAGTGTTTTTGATGTTCCTCATTCCATACTTTTCTATATATTTCCTTGATATCTATTTTACCCTTCATATTTTTATCAATTTTATAACACTCTTGTTGGACCATGTTAATCCATTAAAGGATTCGTAGCTATTTTATCACCACCGATTTAGGCATCTACAATTAATTTCCAACCTAATATAAATGAATAGTGAAACAAAACACATCCTTAGTGGGATGTGTGGAAAAATATTTATAATTTATATATCATGTAATTAAATTTATATTTGAGGTTAAATGTATATGACTAGAATGTCTATAATCCAATAATTAAATATATAATTATTCATAAAATATTTTAAACCTATGGATAGATTGTAGTTAAATGACTATAAATTCATTATATGAAATCCAAATTAATTATTATTATTTAACCATGGATATTGTTCATTTAAAAATATTTATGGTACATAAATGTAATGGAATTTCATGCTCCCATGTGTTGTGTTATGGGAATGTCAGATTAGATATTTTACTTATATCCATACGATGGGCCTGATGTTCCACATTAAATTTCATCGAGTGTTAGGCTGGACGACTCACACCACTATATCAATTTATAATCATGAAATCTCACATTTATTTGATACCCAATACTTGTTACCATTTTTGGAGCCTATATATTAACATACTAGTCAAGGTTTCCAGACATACGCCCAAAATATATCAAGTACCTTGTATCCATTTGTATACCAATATATATTCTTATAAATATAGTGTATGTACATGTATACATATTTTTTTAATACATGTATATATATAGGAATATTGTAAATTGATCATAATTATACCATCCTATGAAAAAGTAGGCAAAGTCATATAGGGGTTCTCCGAGAACTAGATATGACATGTTGTTTTGTTTTAACATCATTCACTATCTGTTGTTAATGTACACCACTATGAAATAAAAACTGGGTGGATTATTATGGACACAGTTTTTGGTGGCATATAGTGTCTGTATCACGGCCTACACAAGCCACTCTTCGTACCTGATAAGAATTCATTATTTTTTCTGGATTGGGGAATATGACCTATCATGAATGGTTGATATGTTTTTCTTTTTGAATGCAGCATGGGAGAAGGGGACCATGCATTTGATTGTGATTTTAATGGTGTAGTATTTTGTTTGTTTTTAATTCCAAATAATTATTTTTTATATGCTTATGATTTATATCCCCAATATCAATTTTTGTGTATCATAATTCCATTAAATCATATTTTATATGAATCATCCAATGGACTTAGCTTTTTAAATTTTCATGGATGTTTATGCTCCCACTATTGATCATTGTTCTCTTTTTTGATTTTCTATATATGATATCATGCTACCATAATTTATATATCTCAATTTATTTCCAATTTTACACTAAAATATAGGGGTATATTTTCCACACCATAACATCATGGACACTTTCTAATAGTCCATAACCTCTAGATAATAGAGTGGGATTCATTAAGCAAAGTGACCCACCGAATCAGGGTACTAATTTACTGGCTCCTAGGTCAGGACATCACACAAAAATAAAAAATATATGATGATGATTTCCTGAAATGAGTAGGATCGTCCACTCATACTAAAAATACATTTCATAAACTAAAAGAACATTAACAATTATATCCAGATTTAGGTTCTACTTTATTACCCAAAATATATTTGGTATGTTTGAAAAATGGTTTTGCAAAATGGGGATTTTCAAACCCTTAAGGTGTTAAATATAAAATATTATATAATGAAACAATTTAAAAATGAATATTTCCCACCAATATACTATAATTTTAAATCCATATAAGATTCAAAAGGATCCATAATCCCAATGGTCTCTAATATAGACACAAGAGAGATACTCCCTTCATAAAATAGTCATTGTTCGTGGTTTCACCCCTTATCAACGTATCTATCATTACTCATAGTGATTAGACTCTTAATATACTGATAATTTCAAAAAAACATTTTTTCCTATAATATAATATCTAATGAATCTATTTACTAATTCCCTTATGTTTTTAATCTAAAAATGTATTAACTCTTCCTGAATTGATAAAAATAGAAAATCCTTTGTAATTCGTGTTTTATGGTTTTGGATTCTTCTTGAGATAAAAAATTCATAAATTATATATGTTTTCATACAAATCTTCCATTCTTATAACCCATAAAATGAGATTGGAAATGAAATTTTAATGGATTTTAGGGTTCTAGGAAATCTAGGAATATGCTTTTAGTGTCATGTGTATGCATTAATTTTAACATCGATTTACTAAATTTAGGTTCAAATAAACATCCTTTAAATTGTTGATAAGAAGATCATGTGTCATATTTTCAAAAGAAAAACATAGATAGTCATCTTGAGCCATTTTTTATAAAATGTAAAACTTTTGTAAAATTTACCATGAGTTAATTCTTCAATGGTATTTGAACTTTGGTTGAAAAAATTATAAGCTATAAAATCCAAATAATATCAATGAAATATTCATTAATAAACATTTGGATTAAATTTACCAATATTATCCTTGTTGTTTATAATGAAAAAAATAAATACAAAGACTTTTAGTTATCTGTAATTTGGATTTCTATTTTTTCATAGCCCAAATTATATTTCTTTTAAAATATTCTTAATTTAAACAAGGGTTAAGATATAACATTAAGAATTTATATCTTTTTTATAAAAAATAGTCAGAAACTTTTATTTATAAAACATAGTATAGAAAATTTCTTATATGGTCTTCTTAAACCTATATATAGAATTATTATTGTGATGTTTCCAAGGGGAGAAAAACATATTTTATTAAATGACTTCAAAAATAATAATTTAACTCAGGGTATTCAAATGAAACACCATGGTAATTTCATAAAGTAAAAAATTTAGAACCATTCTATTTTGACCTATTTTTTTAAAAAATAATAAAGGTATAATGATCTTCCCTTTTAATAGTAAATAATAAAACCAAATTAAAAATAGTTAAATCATTAAATAACACAACATCAAGAGATTTTAAAATTAGGGTTTCTTCTCTAGATGATACTAAAAAAAGATAATATTTTCTAGATACCTAGTGGTAGAAATCAATTTAATTTATTTATTTTTTGACAATGTTTTTATTCATATTTGTCATTATTAATCAAGTTAATCTTTTTTTAATCTATGTTGAGGTGAATATATAATTTAAATTCTTATAGAAAATGTTTTCAAGGAATAATAATTAGAATAATTTTTTTCTTCTATTCCAAATCCAATATTGTGTTTTCTAAACATTCAATCAAATTATTTTTTTTCTAAAAATATATTTAATATATAAATTACGTACATTATTTCATCTACATTCCATCATTTTAAGGATTTAATCTTGGATAAAATAACATAAATTATCTGAAAAATATACAAAATAATATTTATCACAATGTTTAGACGCGATTAGTATGTAATTATTCAATCTATCGATATATAAATCATTGTTGACATCGACTAAGCATGGATTTCCATAAGATATGAATCATATAATAATTACCTTTTCCTTGTAATAAAATGTGACATAGACTCAATTAATTATGTATAAATAATGGAAACTAGAAAAATATCTAATCATATGACCTACGCATCGACTATCAATAAATGATTTATAGTTGTTTATTTTGTATCATTGTCCTATAAAAAATAAAATAATAATTTTAGTTTCTTCCAATATTTTCTAGGGTCATTCAATGATAGATATTAAATATTTTCGAACTGATATATTCATTTGCTCTACAAAAAATCGAATTATGATTATTTAAATTTTTTAATGGCATGTCTGTATAACTCCAAAAAATAAGGTTTCTAAGATAACAACTATTGGAATAATTTTATAGTTCATGAAAATGAAAATAAATACTTTATCGAGAAGATTCATTTATTCAAACTAGAAATAAATTAAGTATAATGAATTTTTTTTTGATTTTCATCAAACTAAAAATTTATTTTTTTGTAATATTTTTCAAAGAATTTTTTTAGATATTTTTAAGTTTTGTTGGATCAGTTCAATTATCTTTATATTCATTATCTTGATTCTGTATGAATTTAGTTTTGATAAAATTTTAAATAAGTTTCAATGTATAAATTTTGAATTATACATTAATATTTACAATTTGTTTATTTTAGTGATCTTTTTCATTAACAGAAACATTATTTGAGTTCATAAGGGATTTTTTTTCTTTTTCAACCTTCAATTATCTTATTTTAATCTTAGTTAAAAAATTACATAATTAATTAAAATACATGTTCTCTTTTTCAATGTTATATTCTATATAAGATTATTAAAATTAGTTTAAATAATTACTCTGTTCCATAAAGTAATCATAGTATTTTTTCTATATTATTTATTTTGATCCTGAAGATGTACCACCATAAAAAACATTAATAGGTATACATGTGGACTTCATATATTTATTATATTTGTACCTGTACCAAACTTTCATAAAATAATTCTATTTATAATACTTTTTGTATTTTAGTTTAGGTAATCCTCTCAAGATGTGATTGTCTTTCGTACACACATAGAATCTGACCACATTAGATTTTCTATCAAACTTCATATACTTATAGAAGTTTTTTGAAAGACTGTTTCACTATCATAAAACATTTATAACACTAAAAAAGACTATACAAGATAATCACTGGATTAAATATTTTTCATGTTATCTTCTTCTTCCTATGACATTGAAATATGTATTCTATTTTTATTATAGTTATATTTTTAAGTATACACCTCAAGGGAAAGATTCACTTTTTTGACAAAACATTTTTATCTAGTATCAATATCCATTTAATCTTTATGCATCATGAGTATTAAAATAAGGTAATTTATTTATAAATATTAGTAATATTTATATTTCATAATGTGATATAACATATATATCCATATATGTAGTAGAATTTATAAGATTCTCAGGTTTTTATTTGGTTACATAATTACTGTTCTAATAGTAAAAAATTACTCATAAACTATGTAAATATTTTATTTAACTGATAAACTCTCTATATTTATATTTTAATTATACTATAAACATAAATATAGGAAGAATTACATCAATGTTCTCACACATTGGACGTTCCTTCATAGCCCACTCATATGGTAGTCCATTTCTGGTAAACAGTTTCACAATGTGAATCATGGTTGAACTCATATAGACCTAGTAGACATATGATATCCTTAATATATTTGTATTTTATAATATAGAAGGATACATGGGTATCATATTAGGTTCCATGATTGGTATTAAGAATATCTTAAGTCTTGAAATCAATGAGATAATCATTTAGCTTAGGATTTTTTTGGTAGATAATCATTCTTGGTCGCAAACATCCAATTAATATCAATTTATGAAGGAAGAAATAAATATATAAATACTATATTTTTTGTATTAATATCAGAAATTTTGAAAAAATATTGTTATGACATCAACCTTTTATAGTTAAGAACTCAAATGTCAGTCTGTTTGATATTAATTATTTGTCAGATAACAACTTCACTAAGTCTTAAGTTGGGGTGATTGAGTTCATGAAAATTTATTCACATTAAAAACATTATTTATGAGGTATAATAAATTATGATCTATTTATATCCATGTAAATTTTCTAAAATAAATGTTTTAAAAAATCTCAAATAAAATTTATTTATAATGTTTCATGGAAAATAAATCCCCTATTATACTCCACTAGTTCACATCCCACGTGTTTAGTGATTTTCACTAGTAACAATCCATTTCTTAGGGACTACCCAACTAAATAAAAGAAACCATCACATGGTAAAAATATATTAACTTTTACTAGGCTTTTACAATTATTTACAAAAAACAAATACTTAAGAAAATATTACAATGAGTTATTAATTCCAATGGTATGAAAAAATAAGATAGATTTTAAAAATAATTGTGAACTTTTAAATAATGAAATAATTGAATATTACAATTATAGTAGATAAAATATTTGAAATAATATTGATTCGCAGATATTCTCCTAAAAATCGCATTAATGATTTTAATAAAAAAATATATAGAATAAAGTCTACATCTTCTTTTTTATCATTTCATATAGATGCTTCATGAATGATTTAAGAGAGAAGTAGATAGATTATAGATTCATGAATATATTATTGTTTCCTTATTTTATATCCTCATATTGTTTATATTACCTTGTAAAAATTATCACTTAATTTCATATCATGATATACCAAAAAATCTATTCTCAATGTTATAATCCAAAAACCATATTCTAAAAATACATCTGTAACAAGACAGATCAATAAATTATTATATACTATCTTCATCTCCCATTACATTAAATCATACCAAAAAAATATTTCTACTATAAAAAGATAGTACAATATTTATCATATCAACATAGGTATTAAAAAAATATAATATAATCCAATGTAATTAAATATATATGTTTATGAATAATGTGTCCAATTCTGGATCACTTCATTTCCACATTCGATAGATTTTAATTCATGCAACTATATTTATCTATGTAATCATTCATCACATAGTAATATTATTAACATATCCAAATTAAAATGAATTATTTCCCATGTATAAATATTTTTATATACTCATCTTAAAAACATATAAATTTGGAACCAGAGACCCAAATTATTTATATATCGAATTCATGATGATGATTTGTAGAGACCTGAAGCCTAACATAAATGGAAATTACATTACATTTGCAGAATACTTATTACATAACAAAAACACACACACAAGGACCGTAATAGTTTAGTGTCTTTGGAAACTCGGAATGTAATCTTCTAATCATGGTGAAAGATCTTCAACATCTCCCATAAAGATCTTCCCTTTTTTTTCTTACCTAAAAACTTTCTTTATATCCTGGGGAAAAGAAAACATAAAAAGGTGAGCTCAAATTCTCAGTAAGGGTAAACAAAAGAAAAATCAATCACATCATATTCATAAGAACATAACATTTTGTAAATCTTAACCTGAAAAATAGATCATAATATCATAACATGGGATAATTCATAGTAGTGAAATAAAATCCCAATAATCATAACTTAAAACATGAACCTTTGTGGCATACACACATAATCATAGAGAATCATTTATTATTAGTCAAGACTCATTTCCAAGACTATCTTAGTGGACAAAGTCCCTTTCTGAACCGAGTCACCCTCGTTTCAGTCCTGTTTCACTGAACCGGTATAACCTACCATTCAAACCATGTCTATCTCATGAGATATAAAATCTTTACCCAATGCATTGGAGGGAGATATAGGTCCCACCCATATCATAATGAAACCATTCTTATGTGTGCCACAAAATCATAAATCATACATCATTGCATAACCCATATAGTAAAAATGGGAATCTTAAACATCGTGACATCATAAAACAACTCATATAAGATAAAGGTATTAATAAAAATAATTCCTTCACAACATAATAAAATCAATTTTATAATAGGGATAGAAACAGAACCCTTTATTATCTTAGATGGAAAATAATTTTGATAAAAAACTTGAACTTCATTCTTGAGGAAAATATCCTTTCTTCTTCAAAAACACTTTTCCTTTCTTAACATGTCGTACAATTATAAACTAAAAGAAGTTGATTAAAAATAAACTTGAAAACTTGTAAAGTAATATTTTTGGAAATAATGTTTAAAAAATCCATTCATGCCGTATAAGTTAAATAAACATTCTTCGAACTTTTCTCAGAAAAGTGAAAAATGACAAAAGATTCATTTCATATCATTTACTAAAAACTCACTGAAGGGTAAAATTGGATATAAACTAATGTATAAGGATATAAATATTACATATTGAGGAAACATGGATGTGGATGATAAAATACACCCCAGTAAATACCAATGTATAAACAATCTCGGATAAAAATGAGATTGTGATATTTCCCTTACCTTATGTCCGATATACTTTTTACGTATCCGAACCTCCTGTATAATGATTTAAATTATGTCATTATCTTATTACAGAATAATATTAATTGTTATGATATCATATATGGTTCACTTATGACTTTATATTACCCGTTCTATTGTAAATTCCATGTTAAAGAAGCGTTTTGGGTAAAATCGTTTCATTTATCGTAGGAGTTTGGACTTGTTGTTCTTGAAATTATTATTACTTATATCATGATTTACTTACTTCCAGAATATAAAACATGATTTATATATCATATATATTCAGTATATATATATATATATATAATAGGTAGATAAATAAAATTAAACACACCGTTCATGGAGACGGTAGTCCGTACGTACGCATGAACGCTGTTTTCCTTTACTTATTGTCTTGAATGGAAGTAATTAGATGACATATATATATACATAAATCCAGTAGATTTAACATGTCATATATTTAATTATTATTCATTATATATACTTTATAATCATTCTGGAATGGTTAACATGGATAATTAATCTCATCACGTCATGGAGATGGTAGTCCGTACGTACGCACGAGTGATGATATCATTCCCATGGTCGTGGAATTGTGTTGAAGTGTATGTATACTATTTCAGTATCAATATCACTTTATAATAATCATATATAGTTACTCATTACACCATTATACCCATTCAATTAAGGTGGTGGCGGAAAATAGATTACACCACAGCGTGGAGACGGTATTCCGTACGTACGCACGCGCGGTGATTTCGTTTTCTGTAGGATGGATAGATGGTGAAATAGGGTTGTTTCATACCTATAATAACATTTAGTTATATTATTGATTCTGATGTTATTAATTCATAATGAAACAACCTAATAAGAAGAAGTGGAAGAAGAAATAAAGGTGAAAGAATCGGTAACGGAAATTACCTCTTCTTTGAAGAGCCTCTTTGAAACCTCCTCTTAGGGCACTAAAATTGGCCTTTGAGGAAGACCAGAACCTCTAGTATGTTTATAGGGAAGTGGAGAAGAGAATTTGTCAGGGGTTGGCCGAGCATGAAGGCTCAAAGTTGTGTGAGGAAGAGAGGGAGGAGGTGCCCTTTTATAAGGGGGGAGAGGGGCACCTTAGGAAAATCTCAAAATATTATTTTATATTAAGGTCAAATTCGGTTTATAATGGTTCCAAAGGGTCTAATTTCGAAGATAAAGTGGGTATGGGTCACATTCCTCTCATCCAATAGGATTTATACAAGTTTAGGTTATTATTTTAACCTTATCAATTAGATTTAACTCTAAGTTAAATAATTTAACTTTTACCGTGTCTTTTTGTTTTCTTACACTATATGGTTAATAAACTTACTATATCAAGCCAAAAGAACCCCAAGTTGTTTATTATTAATATATATAATCTTATATAAGTCATTTGGCCGAACCTTAGATTTTTAGGAATAAAATAACAATTAATAATATAATATTTGTTTTAAAAACTAATTTATGTCAATTTTTACACTATTTGGTACATGATTTTTATGAAATTTATAACAGAATGATAAGTTCAAAACAAGTTACTTAAATCAATAATAACATGTCTTATTAACCTATAAAATTAGTTTAAGTCATAAAAAGTCTTAAATTACAATTATTTTAGCATTTATAACATCAATTATGTCAATATTTTATTAATAAGACAATTACTACATCATCATTGTGTCATAATAAATGATAATTATTTAATCCCTAAAAATTCTAAATAAATTCCTATGATGTATATATTTGTATTATCTTTCTGGAGACTATTCATGTTCGAAGTTTCATGAAGTTTATCACTAGATTTAAATTATTATACTTATAAGATTTAAGAAAGTGACATGTTGTCACATTCTTTGGTTTTAATAATAATTAAATTATTATCATTGAAAAAATTTAATTAAATGAATTTAATCCGACCCTTAGGTGATATGGGTCTATTTTTAGTCATCCAATATGATTTTGACATTTTTTAGGGTAATTTTAAAATATTATATTTACCCTTAATTACCCAATTTACCTTTAACTATGGTAAATAAAATTACCGTAGTTACTATTCATAATTCCCAAAAATAAAAAGTAGCTTATTAACATAATTTGGATCCACTAATTCTAAATATGGAATCCATTTTTCCAAATTCAATACACAAAGGTTGCAGAAATTAAATTAAAATTAATCCCGTTGTCGAATGAAAACGGGTTTTTCTTTAAAACATTGCAAAAGAATGAATTGATTTAACCTATGAATTCAAGGTAAAATCAATGATAATGACATAAATTATATTAAATGGTAAAAATATATTCTATTTATACTTTTAAACCATTAAATATTATAATTTAACCACATAATATATTACGATGAAAAAAGTTGTTTTTAATTAAAATATAGCGTGTTTCTACTAATCATTAAAATATGAAAGTTATCGGAAAAGTATCAAAACATTATCTAATGTAAATTTTTATATCCTGATTCAAAAGAAGAATTTTATTTTGTCAAATTGAACATATAAACATGTCAAAAACTAGAATTAATGTGGGTGCGCCATCAAAAGGCGGCAAATATGCAGTTTTTGAAAAATACTTATTTTACCCGAAAAATTTATTTTGTTCTTATAACATGTTCTAGAAAATGTGTAAGATGAATAATAATGTTATAAAATTCAATATTTAGTTAATACTATTCATAACGGCTAGCTCATGACAATATTATAAAAATATATCGTTGTTTATTATATCCCGGTATTGTGTACAACACATGCTATCGAGGAAGGTCACGATTGCGTGTAATGCAAACCAAGTCAGGGTTGCGTGTTGTGAAAGAATCCTTCGTTGTTTCGTATAACAGAATCCAACCATATTTCAATTATAAATTGAATATATATATATACACTCAATGTTGCGTAGAATAACTATTATCAAAATATTGTGTAATACGATCCAAGAATAGTGTAGTGTATACTTCAAGCTAATACGATGTTGTGTATAGCGCAAGGTAATCTTGGTGTAGAATACAACACAAGACATTAATGAAATTAAAAGAATATTTTTCAAAAAAATCTAGGGGTGTTACATGCTACCCCCCTTAAATTGAATTTCGCCCTCGAAATTCTTCGGGGTTATAAATGGATTACTACTCGAAATTTTCTTTAATAGAAACCCACATCGTAAAAAGGAATACCAAAACCAATCTTTAAAAAACAAAAGTATGAAACGTAACGGTTACCCAAAGAAACTAACCACTGGGTTTTTCACATAGGTGAAAATATGGATATGGAAGAGAAATCTAACCATCATTTTCTGATGGAGAGTGGTAGAGAACATGGCTATGGAAAAGCCAGAAATCACAAATCCATAAATTTGTGATGATCTAGGGTACCATCTGATTTATCAGATATAAGGGCACTAGGACAACATTTTTGGTTTTCAAGATCATTTCCCTAAAGTTGAAGAATTTGAATTAGAATAAATACTTACATTATTTTGGTACAATCTCACTGTTGTTCGTGAATTGAACAATTTCCACTTCATCCCTTAAAGAAATGATGTTGAATTTGTTATTCGTGATGTGTTAGCAAATCATGTGATAGAATGACAGGTCATTCCATCTCTTTCAAACAGAAGGTTAGCAAAAGTTATAAGTCCATCTTATGGTTAGATTTATCGTATATGGTTCCAGAAATGAACTTATACTTCATATATCATACTGCTTAATAAAATAAAACGAGTTTATACTAACCAGGGACATCATGTAGGCCAGTGGTATGCGATAAAGGCCAGTCTCACTTCGGTTGTGGGTTCGATTCCTACAACCTTGTCTGACGCGATGGGCTGTTGCCCGTCCTGCAGGTTGTCCTTTTTCTAAAACTATATTACTATATCATCCCATCAATAATATTGAAAAAAAACTTCTATCCTTAAACAATACTAACTTATGGCCAATATAATCCATTCCAATATTTAGGCTTTTCCATAATACTACAGTCCATTCTCATAATATAGTGAAAATGATTACCAGAGATTTAATACCATCGTTGATCCCCATATATCATAAGATATATCTTATTGGTCACAAACATTCAAAGGCCTTAATCATGTACTCTGTTGAATACCCATTGAACCTTATTGAAAACATGAATGCAGTTAAAAGTTAACACTTTCCACATACCAAAATCCTCAAAATTCTATATATTCAAACCATGATATCACTTAGTCCTTATATCAATCATGAGCTCATGAATACTGCTAAACATTTCATTTTCTCCTTATCCCTTCATTATGCGCATATCATCTACTTTCCAAAATATTTGAATCACTTTTCATGGTTACCGGTACCTTAAAATTATTGAAAACCACAATAGACCAATACATAAATATTTCAATACACCATAAAAGTACCTCAACAACATTATTCTTGAATACCAATACCTAAACACTTCAGTCCATCCACTTCAATGATTGTCCTGGAATAAGTCCTTCCTTGATTTAGAAGTAACTTTTTAGGTCAGGGCATTGAGTTGGGTAATGACCATGTTTTCTGCAAATAAGACATTGAACTCCATAACAGTCTGTCACTCTATGACCCTTTTCTACACACAGATAACATTGGTCCCTCCATTTGAGGTATTCCTCAAGGTTCTTCTTCCCTTCTTTAGAAATCTCAATCTTCCTTTCACTATTCTCCTCAACATGCGAACATGAATAATAGTTTATCATCCTCTTCTTTGACGAATTAGGCGTACCACTAAATTTCACCTTGTTAATCATATATCGCGATGACTGATTCGGCATAATCATAATATCTTTCTCTCTAGGAATTACACAATTTTGTTGCTCATAGTCACCAATTTTTCCATTGGATTCAATTTTAACTGAATTCCTTCTGGTTCCCTCCATTAACTAAAACACAAAAAGAATCTTGTGAGAGGCAAAAATCATGCTATAGAAAACAACATTATAAAGGAGAGTATCCTCAATATCTAACTTCTTAGGTTAAATTCTATGATCATTAGCGTAATTCTAGTACTATAACCTATACGTATACTTAACCTTAGGGACATCCCTAGACTTAGACATACCTTAGAAATATCTCTAGGGATCTCACTAACGTTTTCACATCCTAGTTTCCAAAGGTTGACTAAACCTTTCCTCTGATACCAACTGTAGAGACTCGAAGCCTGACGTACATGGACATTACATTACTTTTGCGGGATACTTATTACATAACAAAAACACACACATAAGGACCGTAATAGTTTAGTGTCTTTGGAAACTCGGAACGTAATCTTCTAATCGTGGTGAAAGATCTTCAACATCTCCCATAAAGATCTTCCCTTTTTTTTCTAACCTAAAACCTTTCTTTATATCCTAGGGAAAAGAAAACATAAAAAGGTGAGCTCAAATGCTCAGTAAGGGTAAACAAAAGAAAAATCAATCACATCATATTCATAAGAACATAACATTTTGGAAATCTTAACCTACAAAAGAGATCATAATATCATAACATGGGATAAATCATAGTAGTGAAATAAAATCCCAATAATCATAACTTAAAACGTGAACCTTTGTGGCATACACACATAATCGTAGAGAATCATTTCTTATTAGTCAAGACTCATTGCCAAGACTATCTTAATGGACAAAGTCCCTTTCTGAACTGAGTCACCCTCGTTTCAGTCCTGTTTCACTGAACCGGTAAAACCTACCATTCCAGCCATATATATCTCATGAGATATAAAATATTTACCCAATGCATTGGAGGGGGATATAGGTCCCACCCATCTCATAATGAAACCATTCTTATGTGTGCCACAAAATCAAAAATCATACATCATTGCATAACCCATATAGTAAAAATGGGAATCTTAAACATCGTGACATCATAAAATAACTCATATAAGATAAAGGAATTCATAAAAATAATTCCATCACAACATAATAAAATCAATTTTATAATAGGGATAGAAACAGAACCCTTTATTATCTTAGATGGAAAATAATTTTGATAAAACACTTGAACTCCATTCTAGAGGAAAATATCCTTTCTGCTTCAAAAACACTTTTCCATTCTTAACATTTCGTACAATTATAAACTAAAATAATTTGATTAAAAATAAACTTGAAAACTTGTAAATTAAGCTTCTTGGAAACAATGTTTTAAAAATCCATTCATGCCGTATAACTTAAAAAAACATTCTTCGTACTTTTGTCGGAAAAGTGAAAAACGACAAAAGATTCCTTTCATATCTTTTACTAAAAACTCATCGAAGGGTAAAATTGGATATAAACTAATGTAGAAGGATATAAATATTACATATTGAGGAAACATTGATGTGGATGATAAAATACACCCCAGTAAATACCAAAGTATAAACAATCTCGGATAAAAATGAGATTGTGATATTTCCCTTACCTTATGTTTGATATGCTTTGTACGTATCCGAACCTCCTGTATAATGATTTAAATAATGTCATTAAATTATTAAATAATCATATTCATTGTTATTATATCATATATTGTTCACTTATTACATTATATTACCCGTTCTTTTGTAAATTCCATGTTAAAGAAGCGTTTTGGGTAAAATCGTTTCATTTATCGTAGGAGATTGGACTTGTTGTTCTTGACATTATTATTAGTTATATCATGATTTACTTACTTCCTGAATATAAAACATGATTTATATATCATATATATTCAGTATATATATATATATAATAGATAGATAAATGAAATGAAACACACCGTTCATGGAGACGGTAGTCCGTACGTACGCATGAACGATGTTTTCCTTTCCTTATTGTCTTGAATGGAAGTAATAAGATGAAATATATATATACATAAATCCACTAGATTTACCATGTCATATATTTAATTATTATTCCTTATATATACTTTATAATCATTCTGGAATGGTTAACATGGATAATGAATCTCCTCGCGTCTGGAGACGGTAGTCCGTACGTACACACGAGGGATGATATCATTCACATGGTCGTGGAATTGTGTTGAAGTGTATTTATACTATTTCAGTATCAATATCAATTTATAATAATCATATATAGTTACTCATTACACCATTATATCCATCCAATTAAGGTGGTGGTAGAAAATAGATTACACCACAACGTGGAGACGGTATTCCGTACGTATGCACGCGCGGTGATTTCGTTTTCTGTAGGATGGATAGATGGTGAAATAGGGTTGTTTCATAATTATAATAAAATTTCAGTATATTAGTGATACTGATGTTATTACTTCATAATGAAACAACCTAATAAGAAGAAGTGGAAGAAGAAATAAAGGTGAAAGAATCAGTAACGAAAATTACCTCTTCTTTGAAGCGCCTCTTTGAAACCTCCTCTTAGGGCACTAAAATTGGTGTTTGAGGAAGACAAGAACCTCTAGGATGTTTCTAGGGAAGTGGATAAGAGAATTTGGCAGGGGTTTTCCGAGCTTGAAGGCTCAAATTTGTGTGAGGAAGAGAGGGGGGAGGTTCCCTTTTATAAGGAGGGAGAGGGGCACCTTAGGAA
The DNA here is from genome assembly GCA_963277665.1 of Viscum album. Taxonomy (NCBI): domain Eukaryota; kingdom Viridiplantae; phylum Streptophyta; class Magnoliopsida; order Santalales; family Viscaceae; genus Viscum; species Viscum album. Next base: position 2,121,832,635 of record OY728163.1, read on the forward strand.
AATCTCAAAATATTATTTTATATTATGGTCAAATTCGGTTTATAATGGTTTCAAAGGGTCTTATTTCGAAGATAAAGTGGGTATGGGTCGAAATAATCTCATCCAATAGGATTTAGACAAGTTTAGGTTATTATTTTAACCTTATCAATTAGATTTAACTATAAGTTAAATAATTTAACTTTTACCGTGTCTTTTTGTTTTCTTACACTATATGGTTAATAAACTTACTATATCAAGCCAAACGAACCCAAAGATGTTTATTATTAATATATATAATCTTATCTAAGTCATTTGGCCGAGCATTAGATTTTTAGGAATAAAATAACAATTAATAATATAATATTTGTTTTAAAAACTAATTTATGTCAATTTTGACACTATTTGGTACATGATTTTTATAAAATTCATAACAGAATGATAAGTTCGAACTAGGTTACATAAATAAACAATAACATGTCATATTAACCTATAAAATTAGTGCAAGTCATCAAAAGTCTTAAATTACATTTATTTTAGCATTTATGACATCAATTTTGTTAATATTTTATTAATAAGACAATTACTACATCATCTTTGTGTCATAATAAATGATAATTATTTAATCCCTAAATATTATAAATAAATTCCTATGATGTAGATAATTGTATTAGATTTATGGAGACTATTCATGTTCGAAGTTGCATGAAGTTTATCACTAGATTAAAATTATTATACTTATAAGATTTAAGAAAGTGACATGTTGTCACATTCTTTGGTTTTAATAATAATTAAATTATTTTCATTGAAAAAATTTAATTAAATGAATTTAATCCGACAGTTAGGTGATATGGGTCTACTTTTAGTCATCCAATAGGATTTTGACATTTGTTAGGTTAATTTTAAAATATTATATTTACCCTTAATTACCCGATTTAACTTTAACTATGGTAAATAAAATTTACCGTAGTTACTATTCATAATTCCCAAAAATAAAAAGTAGCTTATTAACATAATTTGGATCCACTGATTCCAAATATGGAATCCATTTTTCCAAATTCAATACACAAAATTTTCAGAAATTAAATTAAAATTAATCCCGTTGTCGAAAGAAAACGAGTTTTTCTTTAAAACATTGCAAAAGATTGAATTGATTTAACCTACGAATTCAAGGTAAAATCAATGCTTATGACATAAATTATATTAAATGGTAAAAATATATTCTATTTATACTTTAAAACCATTAAATATTATAATTTAACCACATAAGATATTACGATGAAAATTGTTGTTTTTAATTAAAATATAGCGTGTTTTTACTATTCATTAAAATATGAAAGTTATCGGAAAAGTATCAAAACTATATCTAATGTAAATTTTTATATCCAGATTCAAAAGAAGAATTTTATTTTGTCAAATTTAACATATAAACATGTCAAAAACTAGATTTAATGTGGGTGCGCCATCAAGAGGTGGCAAATCTACATTTTTTGAAAAATAATTATTTTACCCGAAAAATTTATTTTGTTCTTATAACATGTTCTAGAAAATGTGTAAGATGAATAATAATGTTATAAAATTCAAAATTTAGTTAATACTATTCATAACGGCTAGTTCATGACAATATTATAATAATATATCGTTGTTTATTAAAACCCGTTATTGCGTAAAACACACGCTATCGAGGAAGGTCGTGATTGCGTGTAATGCATGCCAATTCAGGGTTGCGTGTTGTGAAAGAATCCTTTGTTGTTTCGTATAACAGAATCCAACCATATTTCATTTATACATTTAATATATATATATATATATATACTCAATGTTGCGTAGAATAACTATTATCAAAATTGTGTGTAATACGATCCAAGAATAGTGTTGCGTATACTGAAAGCTAATACGGTGTTGCGTATAGCGCAAGGTAATCTTGTTATAGTATACAACACAAGAAATTAATGAAATTAAAAGAATATTTTTCATAAAATCTAGGGGTGTTACATGATTTATCCTAGTAAATAATTGAATTATCAATTTAACCAAGATATCCATTTTTTTCATGGTATCAATTCTTTAACATAAGAAATTTGATCATTTATGATTCTAGGATTTAATAGATTTATTGTTGTCCATTCCATTATGTATTATATTAATAAATCTTATTTTTCAACATATAAATTTATTCACAAAGGTTATGTAATCATGTAGCCTATTTTCAAGACTCTAGAATATTTCTAAAAATTTTATACAAAAATAGATTTATAGTATATATGAATTTAATAAATATAAACCCTAATGTACAATAAAATATAAAATTATTAATAAAACATGGTTAGTTTTCAAGATCAACAGAATATAAGAAACATGTGATATTTGTTTGTAAAACATTAGAAGTTCAATAGTATAAGGGTTGTAGTGAGAAATATTGTAATTATATGAAAATAGATGTCATGTATTTTTATTAACAACATAAACATAGTGAAAAACATAAAAAAATAAGGTAGATAGTGATAGATTTTTACAAAAACTCACATGAACATGTTTATAAAGAAAAATAATATTAAATTTCCAAAATGTCAAAAAAAATTAACAAACATGGGAGTAAATTTATTTATGTCGTTAGATGATGGGAATCATACTCTGAATTTTAATTGAAATTGATAATCTTGAAAAATCAATATCATCAATTTCAATATTGATGGTAATTATGTGACTTGTCATCCCATTACAAGAGAATATGTTTGAGATAGTCCCCAAAAAACCTAAAAACAACTAAAATCAGATAGAACAAAAACTCATTATCCTAATACTATGTTTTTACTATACATTTTATAATATAATATGTCATGCATTTTTTCCCAACTACTAATAATTGAGTATTAAATAAAAACCCATAGTGGTATAATTATTAGAATACCCATTTTCGGGCATCTGGAATGATTTTCTATATAGATCAAGATTTAAAACCCTTAATAAATTATACTTGAAATTATGCATGTTAATAGATCTATTTTAAATGGTTTTATTATGATATTTCATGTAGTTAAATCTCATTCCACAACCTAAATAAACACATGATCATCTAGTGGTTTGTGGTTTGTTAAGAGTTCTTTTTATGAATTACTCTAATTTTATGTACCAAATAGTGAGGATGTAATTTATTTGAAGGATTAGAAAGTAAAAACCTTAAATTTTAATATATGACTACCATTAAATATATTAATTCTTTATAGCTTTCAAAACAGGCTCCATGAATCATAATTGAAATTGTGGTACATTTATATAACATATAAATATTTAATTATAATCATAAAAAACAAAGTAATATAATTAGTGTAAATGAATATGATCAACATATTGATGAATTATTTGTACATATAAAATTAAGGCTAATTCTAATATTTAAAAAATTAAAATGGTTAAACTAAAATTACTAGTAAGATCATTTAATTATTTTTAAATTGTTTTTCCAAAACATTATCATTTATGTGACACACAATTTTGTTTAGTGTAAAAATAATTAATGAACATTTTTATCTAATATTAATAATCAAATAACACTATTTTTTATATGATTATAAATAAGTATAATAATAGTGGAAATTTGAATATTCCATTTCCCAATTAAAACATATTTCAACTATATTTTATGACTTTAATCAAAAAATGAATTTTTAAACATTTTAATTATAAAATTAATAAAAACTTACATTATTTATGAACACCAAATATCAAAATTGAAAAAATTTGATTTTTTTGGGGGTTTTCAAAAACGTTTATTGTTTATCAAAAGATATGGTTTTCATAAAACATGTAATTTTTATTACATTACCATTAATAATAAAAGATCTAAAAATTGTAAAAACTTCTCTGTAATCAAATATTAATGTCATGAATACATTTTTTAATTTCAAAATATTTATTGAATGTTGACATCCTACGGAAAAAAACTTATATATAATTGGATTATTAATTTTATATTAAAATTGAAAGTAGTTATTTCATTTAATAATGTATTTTTCATGTTATATTCATTTTAAGTGTTCTGTGGAAGCCTCATATCCATTATTTGTATTTTAGGAGTTAAATTTATTTAACTAAAATTAGTATCCAAACTAATTTTATCTGATATTTATTTTTAAATCTATAAGTATATTACTTATAACAGATGATTTTATGCGATTAATTTTATTTATTTTAAAATAAACTTTTTATAACTTTTGAATTATTCTATAAAATTATTTTAAAATTGAAAACCAGAATTACCAAATTAAGAAAAAATGCCATTTTTAATATTTTTATATCGTTATCATATATCCATTAGAATGGTGGGTAAGGATAGAATTAACTAAATTATAAAAATATATTTCTTCCTATTAATATATTATTTATTTTTTTGGTGAAAAACTAATTAAAATTGAAATTAAATATATTTTAAAATAAAAAATTAACCTTTTTCTAAACAACTATTCAAATTTCCCCTAGTTTATTTTATACCAATAATGTATAATAAATAATTTTTGGATAATATTAATTAATTTAAAATTCAAAATATTAAATAATATTTTTAATATTCAACATTTGAGTTTTATTGAATATAAATTAAAATAAATCGAATTTTATACTTTAAAATTTATGTTTTTTAAAAGGCAATTTCCACCATTTTATCTCTCACTTATTATAAAAGTAATTTATCATATTTTAAAAAAATTTATTATACAATATAAAATTATGTTTGGAAATTTGAATATAAAATATGGATTCGGTTTATGTTTTGGTATTTTTCAGAAAAGGTTTGTTTTCTAAAGTATAGTGAAAATAATGATTTTTAATAAAAAATAACATTTTCATTTAAAAAATGTGTAATGACAAATTATATTTTTTAGTAGTTTTAAATTAAAAATAGATCAATTATAAATCAATGAATCCAATTTTTGTTATTTTAATATTTTTATTATGTATTTATATATAAAAACATTGAAATATTTGGAACATTTTCACATTAAAAACACATTTTCTCACCAAGTATACCATATTAATTTTAAAATAAATTATTCAAATTCATGGAGTATTATTTTGTAAAATGGATTCTATGTTTTCACTCCAAATAAATTATATTATCTAATAATTTCAAATTATTTTTTAAACATATTGATTATCAAAATTAATTTAAATTAATTTTAGAAAATAAAGTAAAAATGAGTTTAGATAGTGGTTAGGATTAGAATATATGGTGTAAAATGACTGAACAGCTTGTCCAATACACATTATAATGATATATTTATATCCTTATAATCAATGGAAGTATTTTATTAAATATTTGGAATAGTAGTCCACAAATGTGATTATCTACTATGTTATGTGAAGAAAATGTCAAAAAAAGAAAATTCTATAATTTTAAATATCCATTATGTTTTGCGATATGAGAAAAAATATTATTTCTATAATTCATATTATTTCGAAATAGAAATGAATTTTAATACTCATAATAATATAATATTAATTCATATATATTAATTAGGTAGTATAAATTCTTAAGAAAAGCCAATGTATTAATTACTTAGTTAATTATTATTTATCAAATCAATAATATATATAAATATTGGTAGATATTGATTTATTTTTTCACATTCATTAGTTATTAATATTCATATACCATAATAAAAAAAATTAAAATAAAATATTCCAATAAAAAAATTTATTTATTTATAAAAAATTAAATTAAATATAAATTTTAAATTTTTCAATAGAGTTATTTTATAATTAAGGATAATTTATTTAATGAATTAAAATTTAAACATTCATATATTCTTCCAATAGATTTTAAAATGTTATTAAATATCAAATTTAGTATATCCATGGAAGAATTTATCATATATAATGATCATATTGATACCGAAATAGTAAAAACAGTGTTGGCACGACAAGGATTAAAGAAGTGTTTTTTTGTGTTACACGTACTTCTATTAAATTTTATTTTTCAAACACATGTGTTTTTATTTTTTATTTTATATTTAATAATTTATATGAGATGGTATAATTTTTCAAATATGTATCACTTGAATTTAGTATTAATTTGTAAATTTCTTATATTATAAAACTATTTTCCTTGATTAAGTAAAAAAATGAATATAATAAGTAATATTAGTATTTTTTAAAAAATATTAAAAATTGATTTCCTTTTAGGGGAGGAGGTGTTTCATGAAAAAATAATCCAGAACCTACGTTATTATTTAATTTTTATTCACATAAGGTATGATAAACCTTCCAATAAAAATAATTTTTTTTATTTACGAGAATTTCACACCTCCTCAACTACAAAAGAGAACTCACTCCCATCATTTCTTTATACATATCAATCATTTTAGATAATAAAAAAACTACCTGGGTAACATCCAAAATGCAATTACATCATCATAATGTTCTTAATATGGGTATACATAAATCTAAGGAACTCATTTGTCTCAAATGAAACTTTGTTACCCGATGAAGAGGTAACCTTAATCAAAGATCATTTCTTGTTTTATTTCTTAATAAAACCCCATTAATTAATTTTATACATTTATTATATAATAATATACGTATTATATTTTTGAATATATATTTTTATGGTCATTTAATGACCTAAAAACACACACACATCGATTAAATGGGTTATCAAATCATCATTCATGTTTACGGAAGACTACCTCCTTGCAAACCAAGGTCATTCGTTTTTCCATTACAACATTTCAAAATTATAGATATTGATGAAAATAATATTTAAATGTTGTATATTTTTTATATATGATGTTATTATGAATATTTATTTTTTATAATACATATAACATCATTATTTCAATTTCATATGAATATGATAACATCATTCGTGTGAATGGTGGAATGCTACATTGCAAAGTGACAAGATTCATTCATACTATACATGGAATTTATTAAGGATGATTTCAAAAACTGAAATATTTATAACATTAATATTATTATATAATGTTTATATATAATTCTATTTTCATTCATTCAAACAGACAATAAAATGAAAATATTGTTTTTACGTACATATGACCTAGCTTCACCATAAATGACAAATTTCACTTCCTATCACAATATTTCAAGGATTAATAAATATACATATAAAATGAATATATATTATAATTATATTATTTTTTAATATCATTAGGTTAGTAAATAATTATCTATATAAGGGGAAAAATTATAACAAGTAAAAAAATTTATGAAAAACAATGCAGTTTTTAACCAAAATATAACTTTATCTTGGAATTGTAAACAAATGGTAAATGTAGTGTCATTAGAAAATAATATTGTGTATTATATATATAACAATATGGTTCTTTGAAATACGTATAAAAATGTTATATTTATTATATCATAGAATTAAATTAGTTTGACATTAATCAATATATAAATTGTTGATTTCCCCATCTCTCTTTTAATTTTTAAGATATATTCCACATTCTCATCTACTTTTTATGGTGTGGTGTATATACATCCCATGAAAATACCATATGATTATTATTCATAATTTTATTTTTATTTACATATCAATTTTACAAAATAAATTTTATGGAGTGTAATGTGTCAAATGTACTAAAGTGATAATGGATTTTTCCACTGTTTTCCATTAATAAACTATTCTTATTTTATGAGGTGTATATACATCCTCATTGATATATAATATCATGAATTTATATATTATAATATTATTTTTAATTTAATTTAATTTAATATAATAACGTGGATTGAAATTCAATGTTACAAAAGTGGTTTGAATTTTATATTGGAAATTCATCGATTATCATGATTGTTAATGATTAGGCCTCCAATATTGAAATATTATGACATACCTAGAAATAATTATCATGAATTCTCTCATCCTATGATTATTTCTAGATAATACATGTTTTATATTCAATATCAAATATTTATCAACTCAATATTTCAAATGAATGTTTTTATCAAAAATCATTATTTTGGTAGAAAATCCCTCTTTCTTACAAAACCATGTAATTAAAAACTCATTCCTAAAATGTTTTGAAATTTGTTTTTAAAATATATAAAGATATTTTTCTTAAGAAAATTTTTAAAAGATTTTTTAAAATATTCTGTCACATTAATAAATGGGGTTTTAAACACAATATATTATAAATATGTTTTATGATTTGAAATGTTATTTTAAAAATGAGAAGAATATTTTCCACAATTCTGTTTTAAAGATATTTTAAATGTATTTGTATTCATCAATTTCAAAAACCTTATTTTTAAATAACCTCCATATTGAATATTTTGTATTTATAACACCAAAATTCACTCTCTAAATGGATAATGTTTTTTTAAATATATTCCTATAGAACACATTTCTTTTCCATGGGTAAACCATGTTTCTATTGGATTTTTACATAACCAATTTTTTTTACGTTGGTTAATCATATATTAATGATATATGAATTAAACTCATTTAATTTAAATTGGTTTATAATATTTTAAATTACTAATTATTTTTTCTGTGGGGATTATTATTACATGAAATTTCTATGTACTTTAATTATGTTGTGGTTCTTGGACATTACAGCTTAACATTAGATGTCCCAGATAGTGATAGGTAATCTTATTATAGCTTTACATAGGGTTCCTATATATCACTTGGAATTCCCATTACACCTTAAAATATAGTGGACCATATATAACATAGTAATCTCATTGCATCATTACTCGGTTTGAACCTTATAGAACTAGGTAAGCCCATTAAAATGCAACATGGTGTTGCTTAGATTGTGTCATGTAAGCCCATTAAATCATACAATGGGGTTGAATAGATAACACCGAGTAACCCATACAAGTATAAATTAGGGGTGCACATATATAGGGCTCCAATTCATTGGTTATTGATGTTATTGGAAGTTGTCTACTTTTATTTCAAAATTAAATGGTATTTGAAAAAGTTGTAAGAAAGTGATGGAATATAATAAGATAAAGGGTGTTAATTTCTTATAATGTTTTTATAATGTTTCTCTTTTTCAAGATTGATACCCATTGGATCTTGATAATTGATTTTTTGAATCTACCCTTCTCAATGTAATCATATTAGAAGATAATGCTGATGGTGGACATGATATATTTCATGATTCACTCATACGGTATCATTATGTTATCATACCCATATACAGTCATTATGGTTAGTGAGAAAAATTATTTGTCATTTATTATGTTTACCCTTTCTATGAATGTTATATATAAATTCACATGATTCCATTTCAACAGATTCTGAAAAATCCATTTGAATGATTTATGTGTAGAACATATTTCAAAACGATGGTGATTATTTCTTAATGTTAAAATATGAGATGTGTGAAGTCAGAGAAATTCTCATTTAATGTCAGGTGGATTGATTGTGTAGATATTTTTCATAATTATCTAAAATTTTAGACTTTAAATATTCTCATGTATGTAAGTGATAAATATTTTTCTTTTTTCTTTTTTCTGTTTTAGATGACAAAAATGAGGTCACAATTATAAGCATAAAATCTTGAAATGTAAAGTTCATGATTTTAGCACATGATCTGGGAGTGTGGGTCTGGGGTTGTTATTGTTAGTGTCAAAGTACAGTTTTGATAACATAAGAGATTGTGATTTTTTAATGTGAGCATATATTAAGATTTTTAGATTCCCTTATAGTTCTATAAACATATGGATGATCATATGTTCAATGTCCTAGACACCAAGCTTTTGTTTTAAGCGATAGGATCTTAAAGTGATTAATGATATTTTTGGATACTTTTTATTGGGTTTCTATATTTTTTACCCATAGTGTCAATATAAAATGTAAATTTAGAGAGGAATTATTTTTCATATTTAAAAGAATTGTATAACCCACACATTAGACAAGGCGGTGGGGCTTGAATCCATTAAATAAAGAAGGTAAGGGTTTTGTGACTAAAATTGGCCAACAATATTTTATGGTTATTATGACATTTTTATATTTAAATATTTATTTAATTTAATAATAAATTAATTTTTTATTTGTGTAATATTGATTTTTTAACCATTAAAAAATTTATGATCAAATCCATCCATTATTTGGGTTTTATAATTAGTCAAAAAAATGATTGAATAAATTTATGGATATTTATTTATGGAATGATTTTTTTTGAAATATTTGTATTACATTTTAACATTAAAGTAATATATGGGGATTTTTTAATTTTAGTAATTATCATTCTGTGTGCCATAAATCGTGGTTTTGGATAATGTTTAAAGATATGTGGAATATTTTGATAATAAATTTATGGTAAGTTGATATTAAAAGTTTATTTTAGTCAATAATGCCTTTAAATTTCGGGCTGAATAATTATAATTTGGTTCAAAAGATGATATTATAGTATGAATTGACAAAAATGTGAAATTATACTCATCACGTATGTATATATCCATATTTCTCTTAGTATATATAGAAAGAAAATTATTCAACTCTACGAAAAGTACATTGAATCAAATCTACGATCATGGTACCTTCAACTATGTAGAACCAATGGTCTTTTTAACAATCACAAATTTATGGTTTTTAGGCCCATAAATTTTCATTGACTATTCAATAGGATTTGATCTCTGACCTCAATCACAATATAATATTATTAAATCATTTCCACTATTCCCTCCAATTTTCCCATATTGAGAAACCTAGGTATGTGTTATATCATATGGCCTTTGTAATTACATTTTAACTATTACTAGGATAATTTTTTATTAACACTTCTTTTGAAGTTTGTTTACAAAAATTATTTCCAATTTTCCGTCCATTGATTTCAGAAATTTTGTAAAATTCTAGAGATGCAATTTATTAAATGGAGGTATGATGTAACACCATGAGAATTTAATTAAATAAAATTATATTCGATCGTGTAAGGGCTATAGAATATATATTTTATCTTATGATATAGAAAACAATGATTTTCTTAAATAGATGTTGTTACACACAATATCGGGTTTTATAAAACAACAATATGCTATTTGTAACACCTGAGACATTTATGTCATATAAATCATCAGAGGAATTTTTTTCTACACAACACTTGATTGGCTTTCTTTACATGAAATCGCGAGCTTCCTCGATAGCTTGAGTCGTACGCAATACCGAGTTTCACTAAACAACGATATGCTATTAAAATATTATTAAAACTAGCTATTATGAATAGTAAAAACCACTTTTTGAAATTTTATAAATTTTATTTTTCAAAATGGACTTCATTTTTGGATTCGGAATATCTAAATTAGCTTAGGGTGAAATTTTGGTGATTTTCGGATAACTTTCATATTTTGATGAATAGTGAAAATTACTAAATTTTAATTAAAAACAACTTTTTCAATCGAAATAATTAAAAGTGATAAATTATTAATTTGAGTGGTTTTAAAGTATATTTAGAATATATTTTTACAATTTAATACAATGTTGGACATTGGATGTAATTTAACATTTAAACCAGTTATAAACAATTGTCAATCTTTTGATAGTTATTATCTCTTAAAAACACGCCTTTTGTTTTGACGACGGGAATTAATTTTAAAATTAATTAATTCAACTGCAATGTTTTGAATTTGGTAAAATAGAAATCATTTTTGAGTTTATAAAATCAAATATAGCTTAGGCCTAATTTTTGGTATTTTTCTGAAAACTTTCAATTTTTGATGAATAGTGAAACCACTAAGAGGTATTTAAAAAAAACTGAATTTTTAATAAAACATAATTTTACCACTTCTGTGAGTGGAATTTCAAAAATCCGGGAGACACGGTTGATGTCAGTAAGTAAAATGTGGTTCAATGAGATGAAAATAATTTTTTGGTGAATAGTATCTTTTTACTTTTTTTACCACGGTTAAAAGTAAATAGGGTAATTAAGGGTAGAAATGATATTATTATTACCCTAACACATGTCCTAATTCTATTGGTCAAGTGTAATTCGACCAAAAACAAACTTAGGAATAAAATATGACCATTTAGGCCCACTTGGATTAGATTAGGACATTTATTAATAATTTATTTAAAGAAGGGTTAAAAGAGTTAAAATCAAAGTTTATTTACTAAAACATTTTTTTAATATGGGGTTATACATAAGATAAATTCGACTATAAAAATTCATTAGAAATATAAAAAGATTTCCTACATAATTGTATTTTATTTGTAATTTTTAGACATTAAATAATTTAATTTATTTATGACACAACGATGATACAGTGATTATCTTATTAATGAAATATTGACATAATTGAGGTTATAAATACCCAAATAAATATAATTTGAGACTTTTTATGAATTACACTAATTTTCTAGGTTAATATGAAATGTTAGTATTGATTTAATTAAATTTTTTCGAACTTATAATTCTGTTATGATTTTCACAAAAATCAATTACCAAATAGTGTCAAAATTGACATAAAATAGTTTTTAAAAAAAATATTATATTATTAATTTTTATTTTATTCCTAAAAATCTAAGGTTCATCCAAATGGCTTAGATAATGTTATATATATTAATAATAAACAACTTGGGGTCTGTTTGACTTCTTATAGTAAGTTTATTAACCTTATTGTGTAAGAACACAAGAAGACACGGTAAAAGTAAAATTATTTAACTTAATGTTAAATCTAAATGATAAGGTTAAAATAGGAACCTAAACTTGTCTAAATTCTATTGGATGAAAGGATTTCGACCCATCCCCACCTTAGCTTCAAAATATATCAATTTGGAGCTATTTAAAACCAAACTTGACTTTATAATAAAATAATAGTTTTAGTTATTCCAAAGGTGCCCCTCTCCTCCCTTATAAAAGGGCACCTCCTCCCTCTCTTCCAAACACAAATTTGAGCCTTAAAGCTCGTCCAACCCCTGCCAAAATCTCTTCTCCACTTCCCTAGAAACATCCTAGAGGTTCTGGTCTTCCTCAATGACCAATTTTAGTGCCCTAAGAGGAGGTCTCAAAGAGGCATTTCAAAGAAGAGGTAATTTCCGTTACCAATTCTTTCACCTTTATTTCTTCTTCAACTTCTTCTTATTAGGTTGTTTCATTATGAAGTAATAACATAAGTATCACTCATATACTTATATGTTATTATATGTATGAAACAATCCTAATTCACCATCTATCCATCCTACGGAAAACGAAATCACCGCGCGTGCGTACGTACGGAATACCGTCTACACGCCGTGGTGTAATCTGTTTTTCCACCAACACCTTAAATGGATGGGTATTATGGTGTAAAGAATAACTATACATAGTTATTATAACATCATAATTATTATGATATATTGTATCATCCACTCCAATTCAATTCAATAATTATGGAAATGATATCATCGCTCGTGCGTACGTACGGACTACCGTCTCCACGATGCGATGAGATTAATTCTCCATGTTAACCATTTAAGAATTATTATAAAGTATATATAAGCAATAATAATGAAATATATGACATTATAAATCTACTGGATTTATGTGTATATATATATGTCATCTACTTAATTCCACTCAATTCGATAAGGAAACGAAAACAGCGTTCATGCGTACGTACGGCCTACCGTCTCCATGAACGGTGTATTTCTTTCCATTTATCGATCCATTATATATATGTATATTATGAATATATATTATATATAAATCATGTTTTATATTCTATAATTAAGTAATAATTATCTACGTAATCATATGAATAATTACAAGTTAAAACACGAACGACAAATGAGACGATTTTACCCAAAACGCTACTTTAACATGAATTTACAAATGAACGGGTAATATAAAGTCATAAGTGAACCATATATGATATAATAATAATGAATATGATTCTGAAATAAGTCAATGACATTATTTAAATCATTATATAGGAGGTTCGGACACTTACGAAGCAAATCAGACCTAAGGTAAGGGAAATATCACAATCTCATTTTTATCCGAGATTGTTTTTACTTTGATATTTACTGGGGTGTATTTTATCATCCACATCCATGTTCCCTCAATATGTAATATTATTTCCATACTTATACAATAGTTTATTTCCAATTTTACCCTTATATGAGTTTTTTGTAAAAGATATGAAAGGAATCTTTTGTCATTTTTCGTACGAGGTACTTTTTGACTTTTCCAACAAAAGTACGAAAAATGTTTTTTTTTAACTTATACGACATGAATGGATTTTTAAAACATTATTTCCAAGAAGATTACTTTAAATGTTTTCATGTTTATTAAACTTATTTTAGTTTAGAATTGTATGACATGTTATGAAAGGAAAAGTGTTTTTGAAGAAGAAAGGATATTTTCCTCAAGAATGGAGTTCAAGTGTTTTATCAAAATTATTTTCCATCTAAGAAAATAAAGGGTTCTGTTTCTATCCCTATTATTACATTGATTTGATTATGTTGTGATGGAATTATTTTTATGAATTCTTTTATTTTATATGAGTTGTTTTATGATGTCACGATGTTTAAGATTCCCATTTTTACTATATGGGTTATGCAATGATGTATGATTTATGATTTTGTGGCACACATAAGAATGGTTTCATTATGAGATGGGTGGGACCTATATCTACCTCCAATGCATTGGGTAAATATTTTATATCTCATGAGATAGACATGGCTGGAATGGTAGGTTATACCGGTTCAGCGAAACAGGATAGAAACGAGGGTGACTCGGTTCAGAAAGGGACTTTGACCACTAAGATAGTCTTGGCAATGAGTCTTGACTAACAAGAAATGATTCTCTATGATTATCTGTGTATGCCACAAAGTTTAATGTTTTAAGTTATGATTATTGTGATTACATTTCACTGCCATGAGTTATCCCAGGTTATGAAATTATGATCTCTTTTACAGGTTAATATTTCCAAAAGTTATGTGCTTATGTATATGATGTGATTGATATTTCTTTTGTTTACCCTTACTGAGCATTTGAGCTCACCCTTTTATGTTTTCTTTTCCCCAGGATATAAAGAAAGGTTTTAGGTATAAAAAAAGGAAGATCTTCATGGGAGATGTTGAAGATCTTTCACTAGGATTAGAAGATTATATTTCGAGTTTCCAAAGACACTAAACTATTACGATCCTTGTGTGTGTGTTTTTGTTATGTACTAAGTATTCCACAAATGTAATGTAATGTCCATGTATGTCAAGCTACGGGTCTCTACACTATGAATATTATTATTCTATACAATAGTTTTCAGCTAACTGTTGTTATGGAATGTATGGAAAAAATTAACTGAATTATTATAATATTTTTTAACAAATTTAAATATAATAAATTATTTAGGGACCAACTAATTAATAATAATCATGAAACCATTTTAAAATAAAAGGGAATATTTTTATAACAAACTATTGAAATATGAAAAAGGGTGTTTTGTTGAAATAAAATAGACTAATTAATCATGTTTTATTATAGTAATTAATTTTCTATAAAATATATTCAACATAAATTTTTAACAATAATCCTATTTTTTTCTATACAATGGATAAAAATAAACCCAAATTTGTACTTGAAAACAATATTTTTTTTATAAAAACTAGTTTTGAATACTCTTTATGAAACACTTATTCTATTAATAAATTGTAAAAATTTTATAATTTTTTGAAAATTTAAAAATAAATTTTTAAAATTGAATATTGAAATTATCTTAGGGTGAAATTTTATTTTTATTATGAAATGTTTAATTATATAATTAATTGTGATAATTTTTGTATGTTAATCAAAAAATAAATTTTGTTTTATTTAATTTTCATTGAAAAATCTTATTATTAACTGGTTTTAAATTCACATTAGTTATATTATTCAAATATATATATCCAATTCAGTTTATTGGAATCTATTTAAAATTTAATTTATATATAAAAATTTTGTAGACTTATGATCTTTTTTACTTTTAATAATCACTTTCTCATCACATCTATCAGATTAATTTGAAATTGTATCCTTCCAATTATGTATGTTTAATTTAGGCCAATGAATTTCATATGGGGAAACTAGATTATTTATATTATGAACTATGATAATCTTTATTTTTTAAAATAACAATTAATTAACATAGTAAAAACTAATTACAGTGATTAATGTTAAAATGAATTATACTTAGTCGTAAAAATTATAATTTAAGGGGTAAAATTACCTACCAAATTTTCCAACACCCATTTTATAGGAATATATTTACCCTTAAATTAATAGGCACTAGTTTTATTTTTTATTATAAATACAATTCCACGAATGTGACTTATATAATAAGTTATGTAACGAAAATATTTTAAAGGAAATCTTCCATTGTTTTAATGATTTTTATAACTGTAAATATTAAATTAAATATTTAATGACATTTTACCATTATACTAATTTATAATTAAAATATATAGATGAATTTTTTAAGTAATATTATTATGAAACACCAAAAACATATTATTTTGTTAATAATTATGTAGAATATGTCATACTAAATATAACAATAGTGAAGTAAATTGAATGAATGGTTATAATACATTAATTTTTAGACGAATATTCATTTAAAAAATATACGAAGATAATATATTTCAAGTATATCATTATATTGATGTCATTAAATTCAAATTTATTACATAAAATCAGAATTTACATTAATGTTTTTTTTATAATTAATAATATTTTATTAAATGATCTAAAATTACAAATTATTATTATGAAAATCATTTTTATTTGTTAATGATAATAAATATAAATCAAGGTCCATTAATGGATATATCTATATTTTTTAATGACTATAATGACTCCTAAATAGAAAAAACAATATCATTGTGGTTAGGGTTAAAGAAGTATTTTTATGTATTACATGTACGTAAATTAAATTAAATTTCCAGCACACATTAAATTTTATGTTTTATAATTTGAATTTAATATATTGAATATGAGGTTCTATATTTTATAATAATTACCGGTTTAATTTATTAATAATTAATAAATTCCTTAAGTCATAAAATTAATTAATTTAATGAAAAACCTAAAAACATAAATAATCTTATGATTTATGGAATAAAATGTTTAAAAAATGTAATAAATTTGTTTCATGTTGGTGTTTATTGACAACAGAATACCTTCACTACATTATTATTCTTTTTATGGTTCACATGTGTTAAGGGACACCTTAAAATGGTAAATAATTTTTAAGTATTTACAAGAATGTCACTCCTACTAAACTATAAAATGGCACTCAATCACCCTAATTCCACACACTTATCAAGAAATTTAGTTCATCCAACATATAAAAAAATTAAATCCAAAATTACCTCTTATAATTATATGTTCCAAATTATTTTTAAAAACCAAAAAAATTAAGGCCTTTGGTTTAAATAATACTTGATTTACCAAAAAATGTAACATTCATCAACAAATGTTTTTGGTTAATTTTCATATCAAAATAGTTAAATGATTTTTTATATATTACTTATATAATATACTCAGTATAATATATATACTGATATGTTATAACTGTAAGGTTAAACTCCTACAATTGAACAAAAATACGTTAAATGTGTTAGGAAATAATCTTTCGTGTGTACCACGTAATACCACATCTAGAACTGATGATGTTCATTTTTCCATACCACTATTCATAGTTGGTAATAATTATGGAAATAATATTTATATATAACATATATGACATTTATTATTTTAATATGATTCATAAATATTTATATCACATATAACTGCATTATTTTCATTTTATGGGAATATGATAACTTCGTTCAGGTATACAGTGGAGTACCTCTTCAAGAAGCAATGTGATTCATTCATGTTTTACATTGTATGTGAGAATGACAAGTTTAATTAAAATTTGTGGTATATATGAAATAAAAATTATTTTTTAATGAAAATATTTCATTAATTTTCTTTATTTCAAACCATCAAGGTAATGAAAAACAATGTTCATCCATATGTATGACATAAAATATCCAGGAACAATACATTTCATTTTCCTATCACTATATTTTATGTATTACTCTATATAAATTTATAATGGATATATATATTATTTATTTCATGTTTGAAATTATAGATTTTATGAAATAAATATCAATGTAATTGGAAAAAGAATAACATGTACAAACATGTACAAAAAACAAAGCGGTTGTTACCAGAAACCTTACATTAACATGGAATTGTTAAAAAAGTGTAATATAATATATTCAAAAAGTAATATATGGTATAAAATAAATAACTATGGTTGATATATTTAGAATAAAATTATATATATTGTACAATAGGTTTGAATGTGGATGAAGAATTTTAATACTTATGGTTTGGGTTTTTCTCATCTAACTTTTATCTCTATGAGATATATTCCATATTAAACACTTTTTTTAGTGATTTCAAAATAATAAACACAATTTTATAATAATATTCCTATAAATAAATTCATGGGGATTTAAATATCCATTTTATGATATCTCTTTCATGGGGAATACAGTTTCAATTATACCAAAGTCTTAATGGATTTTGGCCCTAAATTGGCTTTTTTGAGACTTATGTCATGTTATGAACCTATATTCATTAATGTGCGATATATACATACTAATTGACATGTAATATCATGAATTTATTTATTCTCATTTCATTTTATCTATCATTTAATGTAATCCAATCATGGGGATTATGATTCAATGTTACCCAATTGGTATGAATTTGATTTTAAAATATCATATGTTATCTTTATTGTTCAGGATTAATACTCCACTAATTATATATTGGGATCTAACTCAAATTAATTATCTTTACCTTTCATATCATATGATTGTGTAATGATAATATATGTTTTTACTTTATTTTCATTTCTTTATGTACTCTATATTTTGAATTAATTTTCTTTATGAAAAATTTTCATTTTGGTCTAAAATTATTCTTCTTCAAAAACAATGTTTTTAAAATTAGATATATAATTTTTTATAAAACAAAATTCAATGAAGGAAATAAATTTTCATCATGAAATGTTTTTAAAGAATTTATTAGAATATTACATTATAAGATTTCATAGTTTTTTCAATGAATGGTATTTCCAAAATTATTTATTATTTAAAAATTGATTTTCAAAACTTAAATGATATATTACCAAATACTTTTTGTAGTAAATTTGTAATGGTATTTTGTTTCATCCATGTGAGTATCCAAAGATTTTAATTATCCTACAAATGGGATATTTTTGAATTATTTTTCTTCATTCTTTCACTAGATGGATAATTTTTGTTTTAAATTGATTTTTTGGAACTATTTTCATTCAAAGGTTAAATCAGATTTGAATGGGGTTGTTATTGAACAATTTTTTTTCAAATGTTAATCATGTTTTAAACAGATTGAAATTAAACCCATTTCTTTTAAATATATTAATTAGGTTATAGACTATTAATGTTTTTTCTATGAGTTTATGTTGAATTGGAATATCTATGTAATTTATCCCTATTATGTTTCATTGAAATTATGTCTTAAAATTAGGTGTCATAGATTGTGATAGTTATTCCCATTTAACATAACATGGGGTGTTCCATATAACACTTCTTAAAACCATTATAGACTCGTGTAGGGTAGCCTATGTAGCACTCGGTAAGATAGTTACCAAAAAAGAAGGGAAGGTCCAAATAGCATCAGGTAAGACTGTAATAGCCTAAATGATGTGTGAACCTTTACATTACTCAAATTCATTATATAATGATTATTTTGGAAGATAGAAATATGTCATTCCAATTAGAAGGGGTATGAATGGTTTTTATGAATATGATTATCCATGTTACCAAAATGTGTTTTAATTTAATGTTATTGGATTATAATGACTTTCATTATGAATATTGATATCAAATGTCTCATGATATTTTAATATGATGACTCTTTAATTTTCCTTGTTTTCATATATTATGAGTCATATATTGTTGGTTATGTGATTTTATATTATTTTATCATTCAATCTTATTATGTTTGCATATCTTATAAAATTATTATTCTCAATAAGGACATTCAATTTCTAATGATTATGCTTACTACAAAAAGATATTGAGGTCACCCATATTATATTTCCATTTTATAAGGTTTTAATGATTTATGTTTAATAATTTATTTCTATAAAAGATTTTATAAATGTGACTATGATGTCATAATTTGGAAAATAAAATCTAGGTTATGTGGGATAATTTCTCATTTTAAATGATGTGGATTATTTATGTTATAATTTTTCCTAATTTTAAAAAAAATTGTCTTAAAAGGTCTTCTATGTTTTATGTGAGGAAATATTTCCCCCATAGGTTGTATGGTTTAGATGGAAAAAATATAGTCACAATTATTAGAATCAAATCCAGAAATGTAATGTTTATGATTTCAACACATAACCTAGAATTATGGGTAGAGGAATGTAAAAATTGCATTAGAATTTATTACTATGTTTAAAACATTATATCTAGGGTAAAAATAAATTATCATAAAATCTATAATTTTAATATAAAAACCCTTGAAACATTTAACTTGCCCTCCAAAGTGACTATTTATAGTGAATTTCAAAACAGAAACATTTTAATCTACATTTTTTAAAATTTTATCCTTTTACACAAGATTATTATTATTTTGTTATTGAAAATTTAATGTTTTTTCCAAAATTAACCACTATATCACATATTTGAGGGTAACATCTTCACCATTTCATGACACACATTCACTTAAAATTTTCACTTTAATATTTTCTATTTTATCTCCCTAGAACATTATACAATGTTAAACAGCTTCTAGTCAATGCTATTATAGTGACTAAATCCATTAAAACATATTAATAAGTAATATATAACATAAATAAACATTAAATAAATCTTATTTATTGAAAATATAAATGAATTTGTTAGATTGCTGTAATAATAAATATAAGGAAAATAAACCATATAATCTTTATTTCATTAATTTTAGTAAGTTCTTATCACCCATTTAGCTAAAAAATTAAAAATATAGCATGATGAAATACATAAACTAGTCGGTCATCTATTATTCCCAACAAGGGAATAAATGTGATAATGAATCATACCATGCTATTCAAAGGACATCAGATGATATCATAAAGGAAAATTCTAATGAATAATCAACTATGACCACAACATAGTGAATGAGGTATCATAACATCATTGAAACATGGAAATGATGATGAAATATATAACAAGACATAAACATTAGTCAAGAATAATAATTGAGACAATATCACAAGTTGTATATAGACTTCAAATATATTGGGTTCCCCTCTTAATCACAAGCCAAATTCCTCATGAGGGAAATCATTAACCCAATGCATTGGAGAAATATCTTATATCACACATCATAACATGTACATGATTATATGTTCCAAAAAAATAAATCTCTCATATGGAACATAAATAATAATCACCCATGTAAATGATTGCGTTTAACAAACTTCCCTCATATCATCCTCAAAGATACATTATTCATAATGTGTTTGAGAAATAAATATAAGGCATGTAATACCAAACTTAATCCATGCTAAATAAGGTCTTTATACATGTTTATTACGTATTTATATAATATTGAATCATTTCAAGAGATCCGGGATGTATATAATTTAGGTGAGTTAGGGAGATAGATTCCATAACCTGAACAAAAAGACTTGTTTGGAGAGATCTCTTAACTTATTTTTGAATATATATTTTTCTTTCACTTAACATCCACACAAATAAAATTAGATTATTTAGTTTAATAATTCATAAAATTTTATATATATATTTGTTATTTATTAGAATTTTATTATATTCATTTGAAATCATTTTAATTATATATAATATGCATGTTTTCTGTTTATGGAGTGCATTTTTAACACTTTCATGGTCGAAAAAGGTGCGTATAATAATTTATGTTATTTTATAATTGGAATAAAAATATAATATTTAAATTACATTTTATTAAATTAATTATACAAATTTTAATGGTCCATAATAGACATATCTTTTCTATCTGATGTATGAATCTTTTTCTAAAAACAAAAGCATTACACAATTACATCATTTAAGAGGTTTTACCAACCATCACAAAATAGTTACATTTTATTTAATATTATGACCATATATTCATTATAGAATGTAAATATATATATATATATATATATATATATATTATAAAGTAAAAGTTCATTTTCAACGTTTATATGCTAGTTTAATCCATCCATAAAGGTAGTAGTGGAATTTTAAAACTCATGTTCAATGTAGTCGTCGATCCGACATAATATAGACAATGGATTTTTTAGAATAAGTGTAATTGAGAAAGGGTTGGATAAAATATATGAAATTATCATTAAAATATAATAATAAAAATATGATAATATAATTATCATGAATTTTTGGATTAGGGATTAATAGAGAATTCAGAAGAGAAAATTAATTTATAAGAGGTAAATTTAGAATATTATCTTGTAAATTTAAAATTTTTGAAATACTCTATAAAGTACTTGTTATTAGTCTTATTGTGAGACCAAAGACACATGGACATAGGGGGTCAATTTAGAATGAGGGTTGTCTAGAATATTTTCAATCTCTAATGATTAGATGGTGTTAATGAAGGGGTGGTTAAGGGTCGTTATTATAAGGGAAATAGAGGGGTTCCATTAATTCTTATGAACATTAGTTTATTATTATTGCTAATGAAAATAAATAATATTTATCCTTATGAATATATATTAAATATTTCATTTTATTCAAAACTAGTGTTTTATTTCATCATCCATGGCTCAAATTATTAACATATATGGTAATAATGTTAAGTATTTTATTTTACCAAATTTCACTAGTAACTAAAATTTATACTATTTTTGAAAAATACCA
Organism: Viscum album; assembly: GCA_963277665.1. Taxonomy (NCBI): domain Eukaryota; kingdom Viridiplantae; phylum Streptophyta; class Magnoliopsida; order Santalales; family Viscaceae; genus Viscum; species Viscum album. The sequence goes on from OY728163.1 coordinate 2,121,855,469, forward strand.
AAAATTAACTGTTAACAATTTTCAACATATAGATTTTAAATATTAATTTACTTTTATAAAAATAATTTAAAAATATAAAAATATAAATTTCAAAATAAAATATTTATTTATTTGAAAAATAATAAATTTAACATTTTAATCAATTTCATTACCAACCAAAAATTCCCTAATGGTATCCAAAAATTATTATTTATCCATTATAATAATTAATATTATTTTATAACTAAATTTTATGATAATCAAATTATTTTAAATTATTATAGTTATTAAAGCGGTGAAGCTAAAACATTAAGATATTAGAAAATTAAATGAAAATATTTTATCATTTTAAACAATTTATTTAGTTGTACCATGGTATAAATACATGATATTTTCTTTTTATAGGAGTCATAAATTTTCTTTTAAAGTTGCATAGGTGAGGATACTATTCTAATTTCCATATTACTATTCAAATATTTTAGAAAACTATATGAATTGTAATGTTACTCTTCCAACGGTCAAATTACTATTCTAATTGGTAATATTTATAATAGTATTAAGGGCTTAAAATATCCAATAAATACCCTTCATGTAACATCCTATCCCTGGTGCGACTAAATTGTGCCTCTATCTGGTTGGTTACATGCCCTAAGCGCAGTTCCCCCTATGCTTGAGGGTGACGACTAGCCGTTAGGGTCCGGTAAGTTAGTCATTGTGATATTATGCCCTCTTTTATTGGAATAAGACACCATTGAAATAAAAAAACAATAAACATGTTTGGAATCATATAAATAACCATAATAATACCCAGTGACGTGACAGTCAAAATAAGAAATACAATATTCATCTGAATGGGGAAAACATGCCCAGACTTTGTAAGGGTCATGTGTCTATAGTGAAACTAAAAGTAAAGACACAATTACTCCAATGTGGGGCATTAACCACATCTGATTCCCCCACACATATTCTATTCCCAAACAATAACCTATCACAAGGCCTTTCCCATATCTTATCCTAAAACATTAATATCTACCTAAGTGCCAATTAGGCGGTCTGAATAGGGTGTGAGTAAAACATAGAAGACCACCCCCAATTAAGTCTAAAAAAATTCCTTTCAAAAGATAGTGTTTTCAATTGTATGAAGAAATAATTACAATTCATAATTAAATAATTATCACATTCCCATTTAATCTTTAATCATCACACGAAACCCATTTTTAACTAATTTCTACAATTTAAATCCCAATTTATTAAGGCCATTAATTTGGTGTTGAATGTCATGTCATGCTCTCAAAAACTCATTTGGTGTTGAATCCCATGTCATGCAACCCAAATCTCATTCAATGTTTAATTCCATGTCATGAACCCCAAATCACATTCACTGTAGATCTCTAGGTCTAACGCCCCACAACACTATCTTAGATAAATATTGGGGAGGAACACCATGCCCTTGTCCCAACATCTAAATCTGTCTAGAACGCCATGTCTTTCACCCACATACCTAGTCATTTAAACCATTCATCAATTCATAAGAATTAACAAAATCATTCCCTTACTGATCCAATGAACCATTAAACCTACTAAAAACCATTACTTAACCCAACAATTACCTAATCACATAACCCATTAATTAATTTATCAATTAATTAATCAATCAATACAAATATTATTTCATAATTAATTATTCATAATTAATTATCCAAATCAAATATAAATTTAACATAATTAATTCTAACAATTTATTATATTTAATGAACAACATGGAAAATAATTAATTCACCATTAATTATCTTACATAGAAAAATATAATAAACTAATTAATTTATCCCAAATAATTATCATAAAACAACCAATTCAATATCTCAATTAAAATTTATCCACCATAAAAAAATCTCCACATAAAATATCTAATTAGTCATCACCCTTTGTTCCATGATTATATAATCAATCAATCATCTATATATCCAAATTAGCAGCATGTCAAATTTAAAATCTTAATTTCTCCAATTCATGAAATTAATTATCAAGGGAAGATAGAAAATCAATAATCACACATACACATATCAAATCCACAACTATGGGATTTCGATTTAAACAACCTACCTTAGTTGTTCACAGATGTTAGCCTAACGGAAATCCCCAAAATCTGAGCCGCACAATTACATCAATCATGATTTTCATCTAAATCAATAATCCCAAAAATAAAATCAAAAGCATAATTATCTTGAAATTATAGATCTAGATCCACAATCATATATCTAGATCTCAACCCATAGGTTTTGATAGATTGAAACATTGGATTGAAATCAACATACTAGGAATATAGATGTTATTCACTATCGGATTTTGATCTTCAATAATGGGGTTTTAATCCCCTTGGAATCCATCCGGTAGGCTCTGTGAGCACCTAGATTTCATCAAGCTTGATCCTAGGTCGAAATGGAAGTGTTTAGGGGGTTATGGTGACTTAAAAACTAATATGTGGATAATTAAAACCAACAAGCATGGTTTCTTGGGGAGGGGCTCATGGTTATAGTATACTATGCCCCAACCATGGGGACTAATCTATCTGTGTCCGCATGGTTACATAGGTAGGGGAACATGGTTAGGGTCAACCTTGTGCCAACCATATGGACCTCTGTATCCCGGTTTCCCCAGTTACCTAGGTTTAGGCACATGGTTTGTCAAACTGTGCAAAAAATATGTAAAACACTCTATCCATTAAATTTTATAAATAAATCACCCAAACACACCCCAATCCTCAACTCCAATGTAATGTTGATTTAGAAAATTCAAAATTTCATGAAAAATGTGCTCTAGATGATTCTAGAAAAGGCCAGGATCTTACAATTTCACCACTATCTAATAGCTCATCTTGAGTTGCACTCCCGAACATCACTAAGAGTCTAAGCCAAAAATTTTGGGCGATTTTGTCCTCATGTATGTTTCATGTTCCCATGATTCCTCTTGAACACTTACATGTTTCCAAAAAACTCGAACTATTGACACATTCTTTCCTCGCAACATTTTATCAATGTTATCCATCACATGTATCAAATGATCCATACATGTCACATCTATCTCATGGTCAAACTCTTCCTCATCGATCATATGAGAAGGGCCAGGGTGGTACGACCATAGTTGTGACACATAGAAAATGGCATTCATAATACTAAATTTCAATGGAAGGTCCAATCAGTATGGAACTGTCCAGATTATCTCCACTTCCTGAAGTGGTCCTTCAAACCTGTTCACCAACTTACACCACCCCTATATCCTATGGTGACCCATCCTTGGTCACACCAAAATGAAAACATGATAACATTGTGTAATCTCTAGATGTCTTCTCCGTCTATCAGAATAAAAATTCTTCCTACATTATGCAATAGCCATACATTTTCAAATCAACTGCACTAGCTCTGTCATATGCTATATGAGACTCAGTCCCATCAACTCTAACTCACCCAGCTCTATCCAACCTAGTAGTATTCTACCGGGTCTACCATAAAGTTCCCCATATGGTTCCATCCGTATATTTTCCTTATAACTATTGTTATATTTGAACTGCACTAAATCCATGTGCCTCTCCCATGAACCTGCAAAGTCATGTACTAATACCCAAATCATATACTCTAACACCTATATGGTACGCATCATCTACACATCTCTCTATGGGTGGAATGTTGTACTTAACACAACCTATTTGAAAAGAGCCTTCTTGTAGACCTACCAAAACCAAGATGTAAAGCTTGAATCATGATCTAAAACTACAGTTCATGGAACCCCAAGCAATCAAACTATCCCCGGAAAGCATAGTTCACCCAACTATTCTATTGTAGAGGTTTAAGTGATAGTGATGTAATGTGGATTCTTCCTCAGTTGATCCACAATGTCCCAAAAAGAATCATTCTTTCTAAATGTCATAGGAAGACCTACCACAGAATCCATATTTGTGACGTCCCTCTTCCATTCCAGAATAAGAAACAACTTCAAAAGACCTCCAGTTAATTGTTTCTTTAGCTTTATCTATTGATAGGTGAATCATATTGTTAGGATCCCTTCTATCTACTTTTTCATCTCTGGCCACATAAACTGCCATCGAAGGTCACGGTACACTTTTTCACCCTAAGGTGTACCTCGCACATTGAGGCATGAAATTCTGATATGATATCCCCTAACATAATCATAGGCATGAAATCTTAATTTTTAATATACATAACCTAATCCTCATCTATAAACCAACCTCATGGTGTATCCCCACCTTCTACGCTTTCTCATATGGCTAAATACTCTAAATCCTCATACTACTTGTCCCTAATTCGTCTCAAGAGTGTATACATCACTAATACTAAAACAAGATTCATGTTGTCCTATCTCTCTTGGACCACCACATGCATATCTTCTAGTAAGGTAATGCACTTACAATCTCAACTCAACTCATGTACCAACTAAGTCTAGGTCTTCTTTCTCAAGGCATCATCCAAATTATTCCCATTTATGGGTGTATATGCAAGTTAAAAATCAAATGAAAACAAATACTCCACCCAAATTCCCTGATTAAGATTCAATTAACTCTTTGAAAAGATATACTTCAAGGTTTTTTGATCCATAAAAATATTACAATATTCACCAAAAAGATAGTTTCACTATCAATTAATAGAATAAACCACTGATTCCAAATCGAGGCCTTGCATAGCATAATTCAGTTCATGCTTCCACAACTATCGAGACCCATAAATAACTACATGATACCCTTTCATCAACCCAACTCCATGTTCGATCCCAGAAGCATCAAAATACACCATGTAATCCTCACCCAACTCAAGAATTATCAAAATTGGTTCTGATAACATGTTCTTCTTCAACTCCCAGAAAGTTTTATCTCTTGATTCTATCCACTGAAACATTTTCCCATTATTTTTCAAGGCCAAAAGTGGTGCTTCCATTATTGAATAGCCTTTGATGAACATAATATAATATCCATATAATCCCAGAAAACATCAGATATCAAAAAAAATTCTTTTGTTTCTTCCATGAAACAACGTCCAGAACATTCTATAGATCCACTTCCAATCCTTCTTCAAAGATGACATTCCCCCAAATGTATACTATGTTAATCCAAAAATGATATTTCGATAGGTCGGTTTATATAATTTTCTATGATGGTGTGCCCAATATGATTTCATGATTTGGTCATGATCATCAAGAGTCTAAGATTGTACCATGATGACTTCCACAAACACCACCATATAATGATCTAGTTACTGAAGAAAGACCATGTTCTCAAGGTCACAAACACTACATGAAAATTTGTCAACAAAAATGGAATTAAGACAAACTGGTAAAGTCCATACATACATTGAAATGATGTTCTCACTATTTCAGAAATCTGAACTATCACATAATGATGCCCTGATCTCATATCGATCATTAAGAACACACAAACACATTCATCTAGTCAAACGGATCATCGATATGCGGAAGAGGATATTAGTTCATCACAGATAGTTTATCCAATTTCTGGTCATCGACAAACAAGTGTAATCCCCTATCAACCTTCATTGAAAAAAAGACAGGTGACCCCCAAGGTGACGTACTTAAAATGAAAAAACCATCATCCTCAAAGTACTATAACTGTGTTTTGAGATCTTAAATCTCATTCAGTTCCATAATGTAAGGTGTAATAGACATTAGAACAACCCTCGACATGGGATCAATTGTTAATTCCACATCTCTCCCTGGTGAAACCCAGATAAGTCTTCAGGAAAGACATCTTGAAACATATACAAAACTAGTGTAAGTATGTTTTTCATACCACAACCTTCATCCAAAAAATGACTAGAAACATGGGTTGTGATTTCTCCAAGTAGCTAGGTTACAATCCATACTATTCTTACATTGATATCCAATTCTCCATGATGAACATAATGGTCACCCTTATGAGATAAAAAGGTCACTCTCCTAGGGTAACAGATTATGTGGGCTTAGTATACGACAAACCTGTCCATAACAATACTCAGGTCGAAGCCTATTATATCAAGGGCATATATATCCCAAATAAAACGATACTCATTGATCTCTAATGAATAAACCTTGCGCAAACAAGTATCTCTGCACCATATTTTCAATGATGTGTCTATATTCAACACTCCAGTTATGGACTCTATCTCATGGATCAACCCATTAACAAGCTTTTCATATATAAAGGAAAGAGAGGAACCATCATAAAAAAGGAACTAGGAAATGTAGAAGCTACTATAATAGTTCCTCTCATTGTATGTTAATCAGCCTCTCTTTCAACATGTGTAGGGTACACTGCATGTAACTATCCTTCCCCTCTTCCATATGGAATCATTTCAATCCCCAGTGTGTCACCACTCTGATGATATAGGAGCTCATACCCTGATGCACCATGTCAACTACCTTTACTTCATCTTCCAAAAGAATGGTAGCTACTCAACCTATATAGTGTAAAAGACCCCCTTCCCATGCTCTCAGTCTGAGAAACTGCTCAATCAATATCAATCAGTCACTACATCCTTCAGAACCTCTATAGGTTCCCCATATTTATATGAAACTAGAACTCCACTCGTGGTTGAGGATAATGTGTAAGATATTGTCACGATATAATGTATTGGTGGTAAAGCACATAATTAAGATCTGGTTCAGCAGTTCCTCATTACTATCCACCTTGTATTTCATTGTCCTAACTATGGTTCTCGAAACATCACTTCCTGCACTCAGAATGAACACTCCCTAATCATCCAGTGACAACTACCTAGCCATTATTAGAAGACTCCCTCAAGTTCCCCTGCAAAATGATATTTTTATTTAGCACTTCCTAGAACTCATTCAACTTAATGATATTCTCCTAGGACTTAAATTTATCATATATGTTCATCATGGTATAGTTTTTCCAAATTAGCGTCATCTAATTTCAATGCTCAAGAAAAATTATGTATGTCTGTGAAATTTTTAGTATTACCCAATATGGATATTCTTCCTTGGGATAGATGGATAAACATTGAATCCTTATCTTATCTCAGCGTCACTGGATAGATGTTCACCATAATAATCTCCATAAATTCCTTACATAACATATCATCATTCTATCCAGACCGTAGATGAATGTACCACTATTACTTCACATACCCCCTAGCATATAAATAGCCAACATGAACCTCCTATCATCTCGATTCTTCAAATGGTCATGTATTGTCACTATGAATTCAATCCATAATTTGGATCCCTTAGGTCCACCCTATCTAGTGAAAGTCATTGGGTGAGGAAAGCGAAACTCCCTTATCAACTAAATCATTCTTTTTAATACACACCCTGGTCCATCTCAATGAATTTCTTGAAATGACCAATGTTCTCTCAGAACATCTCCCCTTCCACCCCAACTAGTGCTAAAGGTACCTCATTTCCTATATATAGAATATCATCATGGGTCATACCCCTCGGTCTCCCTCTCAACGAGCATCGTGGAGGCAAAACACTGCAATGAAAATCATTCACCTTAGGTCTCATAACATAACCTCATATTATTTAGGTAATAAGAGAAAAAAATATGCTTCAACATGTCCTTCTACATTTTTTTCCACACAGTCAACACCAAGGCACTATCACTACACTTATCCATTATACTCCTTGTTCATGGTTGACAATGGTACACACATTCTCATTAATTAATTCATACAATTAAATAATTACATCATTTAAAATTATTTAATTCATCAATTAAATAATCAAACCCATCTCATTATTTTGGATTCCCATTAGATGCCCATTTGTTCTTATTTTGCATCATTATTTAAATCTCATAACAAGGAAAAAAAATTTCATGTTCAAAAACCTACTCATAACAGATTTTTTAATGAGTTTCTAAAATGATGCATGTCACAATAACCGTGTGTTCCTAGAATCATGAATGCAGACTCAAATATCATGCCTTTTTAAGACACAAATCAAAATTTAGCAATTGAAAAAACAAATATAACATCATGCCACAACTGTGTCACCCATATTGACATAAGATCCAACTAAAACAGAAAATACCAATCACAACAATCCCACCCAAGGTACCTATATTTTCACATGATCATGGGTTTGAAAATCCCTCACAAGAGCTCAATACCAAGTTGTGATGCTTCATAGTATTCTGTATACCTTTCCCAACATAATAAGACAAACGATGAAGAAGGGAAATAAAATCCCTATAATACCACATTGTAATGTACAGACCAGGGTACCACTAAACGGTGCCCCTAGCTGGTTGGTGAAAATACTTCAAGAACGCCTCCTCATACGCTAGAGGGTGTAGACTAGAAATAAGGGACTAGTATGTCAGTCATGGGGAGACTATAACTTATTTTATCAGAATAATACACCAATAGAATCAAACAAAAATAAACAACTATGTATGGATATAAACAACCATAACAATACAGTGTCACGTTACAATCAAAACAAGAAATACAATACTCAATTTAATGGGGAAAATATTCCATGAAATTGCATGTTTCAAGTGTCTACAATCCCACTAAATGTAAAGACACGATGACTCCAATGTGGGTCGTGACCTAGATTTGGTCCCTCACCCATGCTCCATTCCCAATCAGCACCCTATCCCCGAGCCTTTCCTTTATACTGTCACGAAACAACAAAGTCTACTCAGGTGTTGTGATGGCGGTCCAAATAGGGTGTGAGTAAAATATTGTAGGCCACCACCAATGCTGCCTAAAACAAGTCCATTCAAAAGATAGTTTATGATATTATATGAGTCAATAATTATAGTGCATAATTATATATTTATCAAATTTCCATTTATTCATTAGTCATCATAATAAAATAATTTTTAAGTATTGTCTCCCATTTAAATCATTATTTATTAAGGTCATTTATTTGGTTTTGAACACCTTGTCAAGAACCCAAAATCACATTCATTTCTGAACACCATGTCATGCACCCAAAATATCACTTGACATTTCTCTCCATGCCAAGAACAAAAAATCTCATTTGGTGTAGATCACCACGTCTGACAACCCACATCACAATGTTGGATAACTATTGTGGAGGAACGCCTTGTTTAGGTACTAGCTTCTAAACTGGTCTAGAAATCCATGTCTAGAGCCCACATTCATCATCATTAAAATCACTCATTAATTTACAAGAATTAACCACATAATTCCCATACTGCTCTAATGATTCATTAAATATACAAAATCCAACTAGTTAAACCCATGAATAAATAAGCACATAACCCATTACTTTATTAATTTAATAAATTATTCAATCTACACAAATCTAATTCTGTAATTATATCTTGATAATTAATAATAGGATCAAATATCAGCTTATCACAACTATTTATGAAAAATAATTATCATTAATCAACATTATGGTACATAATTAATCCACCATTAATTATCTTACATAGCTAAACATCATCTCAAAATTAATTTTCCCAAATTAATTATCTTAACACAACCAATTCAATATCTCAATGATAATACTGCAACCTATTAAAATATCTTCAAATCAAATACATAATTGGGGATCCCCCTTTTTCTCTAAGTAAATCATCATCTAATCATCTATATCTATAAAAACAACATGTAAATTTAATATTCCTAGTTTCTCTAATAGAGGAAATCAATTATCAAGAGAACCTAGAAAATCAATAATATCACATAAATATATCAAATACATTAATATGGAAGTTCTATTTAGACCACCTACCATAGATTTTTAATGTTTTTTAGCCCAACATATATTTTCATAATGCAAGAATCACTAGAGAATTGATCAACATCCATATTAAAATCCTTAAACCGAATATTAAGATCAAAAGCATCAATGTCATACAAATTTTTAACTTGATCCACCATCAAAGATATAGATCTCACTCCATAGTTTTTGATATATGGAAATAAAAGGGAAATTCCATGAAAAGATCATGTAAGGATAGAAGAATGAATGGAATAAGCAACTGGATGATATCAACATACCACGAAGAGAGCGGTTCTTCAATCTTGGTTTTAGATCTCAATGAACAGTTTTAAAATCACCTTGGAATTCCACCAGAAGGCTCTAGGATCCCCTAGAATTATTCAATGCAATGACTAGATCAAAATAGTGGGGTTTCAGATGTTCAGACGGCTTATAAAATAATTCTCATGTAATTGAAACCCATGCGACCAGTTTCCTTGGAAGGGGTGCTTAGTTAAGGTAAACTATTCACCAACAATGTCGACCACTCTATCCATGTTTACACAGTTAACTAGGGAGGTGTTAATGGTTAGGGTAAACTATGAACTAACCATGAAAACCAATCTATCTAGGATCGCACAGTTGACTGGTATTAGGTGCATGGATTGGAAAACTGTGAACAAACAATGCACATCCCTCTGTCCATTCATGTTATTAAAAACTCAGCCAAACACACCCCAAGCCACAGCTCCAATGAAACAGTTACATAAAACCCTAAAAATTACATGAAAACATAATATAGTTGATTTGAGAAATATCCTGTATCTTACACTACATTTCATTAAATATTCATTAATAGATATTTTCTTCTCATGTTTTTATAAATTATCATTTCCAAAATTCATATTTGGATATTAAAATTATGATTCATTTGTATTGAATTTTTTGTGATTGAAGTTATTATAGTGTGTTTTGTAGATTTATTTTTTATATATTATTAATCTTACATTCTATTTTGGTAAAATTTTTATACATTAAATTCTTGTAGAAATTTTAATACTATGAATGTATTTCCCAATGTATTATAGAAATTTTTAGTTATTTAATAATTATTTAATGTGAATTATACATCATTAGTAAATGTGATCAAACTATAAGTAGGGAAATATAATTGACACATTTCATGTTCATTATAATGTTTTTTGGGTAAGGTTTTATTTCTAATGAGGATTCAATGGAAAACTCATACCTATAACATGATTATAATCATCTACTTAGTTTTTTTGTTTAATTTTAATCTTTTAATGTTATTCAAACCACACATATATAATAATAATAGTATAATTAATATAATATAATGTTACTGTAATAAATGTACTATAAATTTTAATTTATATATCCCATCTATTAAGAAAAAATATGTGTTGATTGTGCACTGTGTGGACAACCATCTCCCGAACAGAACATGTTTTATTTCCTTCACTGGCTTAAAATTAGTTATATATGGATGTTATTAAATGACAAATATTATTTTAATGATATAATTATATTTTTGGTACGAAAAATTAGATATCCTACTAATGATATGACCAATAAATAATCATTTTTAATTTAATCATTTGAAATAAAGTATGTAAGTGGATGATTTTTTATCAATACTTTTAATGTTTTGACATTCAATAATTTTACTTATAATACCTTCCTACTAATATATATCACATTAATAAATATTTATTAAGATAATTGTGATTATGGAATAATTTAATTCTAAAAAACCACATTGTGTTCATTTATAAAATTTAGTTATGTTCTTGTTTGGGTCGATTTAACCACCTAATTCTACAATACTATGAATTTATTACTTGAATAATTTTGGGAACATATGTAAATTTATAATATGGTATAAATTTAAAAATAATTATTAAATATTGATTCTGAATATAATATAAATTTTTATTTCAATTATTAAATAAAACACCTTTCAATTATCATGATTCCCAGAATAAATTTTATTATTGCTTTCATCTTAATGGATAGAGACTAACAGAAACTCATGAATATAATGTAAAAAACATTGAATAATTATAAATAATCATAAATTGTAATTTTTATTATCAATAAATACTAAACTCTTAAATAATAATTATCAAATGCACCACTAATTTGATTCTAGAACAATGAATCAAAACTACAAACACCTATTGTGGATACTAAAAAAATAGTGTAATATTTTATTTATAAAAATTATGAATATAGGTGGATATGATTAAGGATATTTATTATTCTATTAATATATCTATGTAATTTATAATTTCATTTATTTTTTTTTAGAAAATATCAAAATAATTAAAAGGGTTTTCCTCTCAATTACCCATCATTTAGACATGTATTTTATGTTTTCAAACCTAATTAAATTTATATGGTGTAAATAATTTTAATTTTTGTTATGATATCATGAAATATCTTTTATTTGTGGTATTATTGTTGAATTATAATAACTAACTTTTATTGGGTTTACATTAATTTCTTAGTCGTTGAGAAATGGTTTTCTTGGCCTAAATTTTGATTCATTGATTAATAATACATTTTGTGGACCATGATTCTTTTATATTAAATATTAAATACACAAGGATAATTTTTTATATTTTTTTAATTAATGGGATTTAAAAGAAAAATCACGTTCCATTTTTCAAGTGAATAGTTATTCTTTTGTTTCATTTGTAGTATGTTTTTTTAGAAACTCAATTTATAATCATTGAATTATAATAATTCTATGTACTTTTTTATAATTTTGTTAAATTATACCATTTAATTGTATTATGTGTTATTATCTCATTATTTAATGAGGATATACATTCCTAACATCTAAATCATTTGATAAATAATTATATCTTACTTTGATAGTGTCATTTGAAATAATAATCCTTATTTCTCAAGATATATTACGATCATGTTATATCAGTAATAACGTAGCTATATACTAATTGTACTTTGTGGTTGGAATATCAAATTTTTAATAACACATATTAGAATATAGTGAATTAGTATGTATGATAATCTATTGTATTGATGAAAAGTAATGAAATACCATTTTTTGGTTATTCTAATATGGATGATTATTTGTACACTTAACCACCCACCAACATTCTATATATGAGTTGTGACCAACATTTCAATTGTATTGACATAGATAAAATAATTATAATTATTTATATTATTTTTTAAATAAGTATGATTATTGGAATGGTTGATTATGAATTATTTATTCATGGTCGTAGATGAAGAATGAATTTTAGTTAATCATGTGATGGGTGGGGCACAAATTTTTATAGCCCCTCTGTGCATTGAAGGGTCTCATGAGATAAAACATGTTTGTGTATTTGTTTTATGCCTACCCAATTCTGTATGACGTCTTGACTACAATATCGATAAAAATAAATGAGTCTTATATTGAGTCTTTGAAATCTTGTTTTTTATACGTGATATTATTCCTACCATTAGTTTGAGATATATATTAATAATGTCATTATTTTAATTTATTATCAGGTATATAACATGCTATTTATTTCAATGTAATTATCACTTCATCATGAATACATATATCTAGAAGAATATTTATTCATTTTTTATTCCTTAAATTCAATTTTTCTAATTTTGTCAATTATAGATAATTTGAGATAAACATTTCTTATATATCTATTTCCTCATGTTATGGAGAAATGTAGTACACATGAAAATTTTATAATGATAACAGACGTGGAATAAATTATGTAATATGTTTTAAGAATTATCATGATTTTCAATGTTTCTAATTTATAATTGGAATAATCATATCTATTAGTTAGGAATGGAATTATCATTACTATATTATGATGGTTCCTAATTAGATATTTCCTAATTATGTAAGTATTAATACATAAATGAACCCTAAATATATAAGATATCCAATAGTCAGTACTAATTTTGTAATTATACATGGATATATCAAGGACATTAAATTTGGTATTAAATAAATATTGGGTTTATGAGAAATAGATCAGGTACTGAAGGTATGTTCCCCACATCATATGTTTAATATACATATAAAGATGATATAATAAAGGGTGTTTTTATTTTTATGTATATCAGATGTAAATTGGTATCATATGTATTTATAATTGATTGAAGATATTTTTGGTGAATTTAATCTCATTTTTGAAATTATGATATATAGTTACTAGTGTGTAATAGTATTAATGGGTTGTTAATACCATATGAGTACTACATAAAGAGTTAATTTTTATGGGAATATATAATATCATTATTGTTTATTAGATTGTATATTCTAATAGGTTTTGGAAATTTAGGTTCATTAGAGTATATGATTAGGCAATATACATATTTTTGTATATCATTGCAAGAAAGTGTGATGTTTTTTAGGAGGATAGGTTTTAGTTTCAAAGAATATATTTCAATAATTACTAGGATTATAATATTTTATAAATGTTCATGTTAATTTTCGATCTCTATTTTGTAAATTATGTTAATTATTCAGAGTGAATCCAACTCAATCCAAACTAGGACAAGCCACGAATGATATATTATAATATGAGAGTGATATAGGCTGACCTATGTTTGATTCAAGTCGTTTTGTATGTATTATTGAATTAATTGATAGTGGTATAAAGTGAGACATAGTGATGTTTAATTTTATGGTGGATACTTTGGATAATTATAATATAATGATCAACAATCAGGTTAAATATTTTGGTTTTTTTAATGGTTGTATGTTGAAGGAACCATTAGTTTGAGGGATTATACATAAATTACCTAAAAGAAAACTCTTTCAGAATATGTTATTTTCTTACCAACCATATTATTATTATTCCAAATTTTATTTCATGAACTATGTTTAAATATGTGAAAATATTAGACGTTCCAAACACATGAAACAAGTGAAATATGGATTCTCATGAAATATCATGTGATTTTTATGATTAAGTATAGAAAATTAAACTTCTTATATATGAAAAATGTCACAGTAATCATGTTGATAATTCCTTAAAGTAATTGGTACATTCTATATGTGTGGTGATAGATGTTATTATAAGCATATGTGTATAATAAAGAGAGATTCTAAAAAAATTCAATTCATCAATTACAATATGTAAGAACATTATATGACTCAGTGTCCAAAATCCATGGGACATCGAGAGATATAGAAAAACCCCACATGAACATAGAAAGGGAAATGAAACTACTAATAATGATTCATAAAGTCTGTTTTCAATGGAAATTTTCTACTGACCTATGTCACATATGATTTACAAAAAAAAATATATTGAATTATAAATAAAAAATATAAAGGTATGATTACCATATAAATAATTTTTAGGATTTTTGTAAAGTTAATCCATATGGATTCAGATCAAACACCATTTCTATAATTCTATGTGAAATTAAGATTGAATTATCTCTTCTTATAAAGAAATTATAATTTTTTGTATAGATTAATATTTTTCAACATCCTAAATAAACTCGTTATCATCTTGTGGTATATGGTTTGTTATGAATTCCGGATAGAAATTAATATCGTCTAGTGATTCAAATTGAGAGTTTGAAATTTACTTAGGGGCGTTGTAACTCCACAAAAAATAGAATATATGATTATATATAAATAAGATAATTAGTTTGATAGATGAATCCACACACAACACCTAACTCCAATGAAACCGTGTTATATTTAAAGACAATATGAATATTGAAATTTCCCCAATAAAAATAGAGAAATAAAATGATAAATAATGTATAGTATTAAACTATTTATGAATTATATATATTGAGAAAACAAACGCTATATTAAATATGAATGAAATATAATTACTTTAACTAAATTGAATAATCAAATAATTTATTATTTTGAAAATATTTTTCTCTAAAATATTTCCTTTTAGGAGATTTGTATTCTATAAAAAAAATCATATAAATAATGATAAATTATATTTGACAGTAATAATTAATTTACACCAATGTATTTTGTAAATTATATGAAATATAACCTTTAATAAATAACATGTCAAAAAGAAATTCTCTAATAAAAATTAATTTGATTATATTTTATGGTTACATTATCAAATGAATTTATGAATTTTATAATTTTAAATAAGTACAAAATTAGCATTATTATCTAATTAATCATAAAATATTAATTTTTTTTATTTTTCTTTAAATTTTGGTTGTAATTCAAAAAATATTATATTCACCGGACATAAAATTTTCAGTATATTATGGTTATATATGAACAAAGTTGATGTTTAAAAGAACATTCAATTAATACAATGTGAATTTAATAAATATAATTGTGTATTTTTAAATATTAATTAATCTTATAAATTCCTTATCCAATATTTTTATAACCTATTAAAATGTTACATTAATAAAAAACATAAATTCAATCCTTCATTAGAATCAATTATTTTCAAGCAATATACAATTTTTATTATATTGTGATCCTCAAATACAATATTTATTTAGAAATGTATTTTTTTATTTTATATATGTCAGTATCCAAAATAATTTTTTCTCATATACAAAATTAATGCCTATAAAGGCTATTTCTCTAAAAACAGTAAATACATGAGTTATTAAGTATCAAATTAGTTAAATAATTCAATCATAAAATTTTTCATTAAAATTAATTACTATTGTTAGATAATAATTAACATGGTTAAAGTAAATTAGGATAAATGATAAAAAGTTAGAAATAATTAAACACAAAAATTTTCTATAAAAATAGATAATGATGTAATTTTAGATAAAAACTAATTTAAGTTCCCATTTTTTAAAAATTCTTTTCCTATTTCAACTGAATAATAACTTTACGTTATTGAATATGTAAGGTTAATCCCAAAACCACCCTTCTCCTCACTTATAAAAGGGAAAAATCAACAATAATTCTTAAATCACTAATAAATAATAATTAATGTAGAAGGTATGCTAATTTGATAACCCTATAAACCTCACATGTGAGAAAATTATTATTTTAAATATTATTTCTCTAAAGGAAACAATTTCTAGCATGACTTCCAAGGAAATTTCAAGTCACTATAGTGAGTATTATCAACTACTTTTTATTCCCCAATAATTATTTTTTTCTAATTTATTCTAGATAGAAATATATAACAACATTAGTATCATTTATATAATTTTTTTAAAAAATAATAATGTTAATATATTTATTTATACATATGCCCAATCAATTAAGAAAAAAATAATTTATTTTGCAGACTACTACTTCCAGGACACATTATGGTTGATTTTATTTAATATCTTTACAAGGATATATATACATATATTTTTAAGTGATAAATAATAATTTTATGATATAATTAATCTTCTAGAATTATAATTCTATTAGATGATAATAAATAATTGAATCATTTAAAATAAGAAAACTAAGAGGGTAAAATTTCATTGCAATTTTGTAATATTTTTATAAACATTAATTATTCTTCTAATTACTTAAAATTATTATATATGAAACGAATAAACACCAATAATTTTCTTCATTTTTATAGTGTAATGATATAATTACAAAACGATTTCATTGTCATTCATTAAATATTAGTATGTTAATTTTATGCATTGAATTAAAAACCTACTTGAACATTATAATGATTATATATCAGGAATTACTATGGGAAAATAATTAATATTTTTTTAGAATATTAATGTGTAAATAACATATTTTTTTATTTTATATATTTTACATTATTCTTTACAGCTTAATATAATTAAACACCCTTTGATTGTTAAGAATCACTAGAATATGCTTATATCTTCTTTCCACCACATGGATATGAATGAAATTTATAATGAAATTTTATTAAAGAATTATATTTTTTAATGGAATATATGTTATATTACTGCATATTATATAAAAATTATTTCATTTGGGAGAATAATATATATCATGACAAATTTTTTAAAAATAGTTAAAAGTTAAAATGATTAATAATGAATGGTGTTGAAAATAGGTAAAAATTGTTTGATATCTGTATAAATATAAAAAATGTAAATGGGGATTATAAATGATAGTATATGCTATTATGAATCATTGGAATATATTTAATAATATTTTATTATTTATTTATGATGTTCAGTTCTTGGGATGAATTAATCCGGACTGATATAAGGGGTTTCATATCAAATGCCTCTTTTTATGACATTTTTGGTATTATAAACCTAAAGTTAATTATGTAATGTATATACCAATAATTTCAGATTTCATATCATGATTTATCTATTAATCCTTTTATATTATGTCCAATTACTATTCTACTTTTTCAAGGGGTTTTTATTTTTATATTTTTAATGTTATATGGTTTTTTGTCTCCACAATTCTGATCTCTTAAGGAAATATATATTTTCGTCACCATGATTTTTTATTATTTATTAACCTCCAATGGATATATTGTTTCAATATATTTTTTAATTATTTGGATTTATGAAAGAATTATAGTTTTTGTATATATGTGGCGATTGATTTAGTTGTTTCTCTAATAAGAAATATATTTGTGAACTCATTTTTCATTCATTAAATTATGATTGGTATATTGAACTTATTTATTATATGTTAATTAAATCAACCATCTTAATGTATTGGGATTTATTTTTCCACTTTTTGGTGATATACATTCATACGGCATAGACACTTTGATATATATTTATCTCTTATTGGGATATTCTCTTTTCCAACCACCCACATTATTTATATAGATAGATTATAAAAATTATTTTCCATTATAGGCTTAGTTATATAAAAATTGTGATAAATTAAGTGAACATAAATTTATAGATAATTCATTTAGTTTTATGTTCACATTGAACTAATTACATTTTATAAGCATGAAGAAAATTAATGTAATTTCATTTTTCTAATAAAATATGATATATTATGGGAAAGTGCATTATGTCTTTGTCGAAAATCCACCTAATATATATATAAATTACGATGCTTTTATCCATTTTTCTTAGATGAAGAAAATTATTTGTGAAAAAAATATTTTTATTAAAATATAATTGATTCATAGAATATTCACAGTTATTTTTTTGACCATAGACCTTCATTCATATGATGGGTTATAATCATGTTGTCCTATTTTTTAATGTGGAAATATATTGAAATTATTGATGATTATTTAATTCCATCATAATTTGATCATATTTTTTTTGATAATTGTCATTTGATGGGAAACTAATTTTTTATTCATCTATGGGTTCCTTAGAGAACGGTATAAATTTTATTTTTGACTATTATGAAGAATCCATTAGACTTAATTTTTGGACATGTGGTTCATGAATTCATTTTATCCCTTGATGCATCTACATTCATAATAAGAAAAAACAGTTTATGGTATTTGGTGTATCCCTAACCAAATCGAAAATATTTCATTTTTTATCTTGAAGAAAAATAATATTGCTATGAATTATTTCTTGACATATAGTTTTTGATATATAGAATTACACATGCAGTTTGTACAAGATTAGTAGTATTGATATACATGTTTTCAATTCTTGTCATAAATACAAAATTATAAATGTTAATTTATTATTATCTATTCATGTTGTTTAAATATTACTTAAATAATATTAATGAATTATTTATTCCCTGATTTCTTCTGTTATAAGTTTCCAATATTATAGTATTTATCTCTTGAATTATCATGTTTCAATTTAATGATATTATGAAAAAAACTAGTATATGTGAAATGTTTAGAAGGAAGGTACATGAGGTTGAATTTATGGGTGACGTTAATGAAGTATCATGAATTTAGTAATATTTAATATATATTAGAGTTTTTTCCATTAGTAAATATATATATGGGAGTGATGTGTCTTAATTTTATAAAGCATTAATCCTAAAAATATACTTTAGAATTAATAGATTAAGTTATCTGTTTTTTCTCTGTAATTATGGATGGATATATCATGGATTTTGTAGCTTTTATAAAACAATGCATATAAAATATGTGTTTATGAGCACCATATATAGTAGTACATATTTAAAGAATCACAATATTTCCCAAAAATTAATTATCTAAATCATTATATATCATGTGATTATAATATAATTTATATTGACATTAAATTAAACGTATCATGTTATATAATGTTTTTTGGGATCATTATGTTATGATTTTTACATATTATGCTCATTCTTCTTCTATAACTCAATATTATTCTCAATGTTAATAATTATAATATATAATATTGTCTAAAATTAATATCCTAATTATAATTTCCTATAATTTTTTTATGAAATCATATATATATATATATATTTCATATTCATGTTTAATGAAATTCATTGTTGGAACTCATGAATTTCTCTCTTAAATATCTTATGTTTTCCCATTAGAAATACATTAGACAACCCATTTCGTTTTCTATATATCAACATTTATTTTCATGGATGATTATATATTTATGATTAATTAATATGAAATGAAAACTTACAGATAAAATGTAACATCCCAGGTAAATAAAGAATAAGAAATTTTCATATTTATTAATATTTGTGAGTTAAATATTAATTTTACTTTAAATGGGTTTCTATGTTCGATAGCGTACCTGATACGCAACAATGATTTTCTTTGAAATCTTACATTTCACACTAATAATATAATATTATTATTTTATATGGTAGTTAACTCTTAGCAGTTGTATTGTAAGTAATGAACAAAACTAAATAAATATTATTATACATGTTTTTTAAATGTATTTACATTTATCCAATAAAAGCTAAAGTCTCAAAATGTGAATGATTCTAATTTTAAGTATAATTTACATTAAAATGTTGATTTACCATATTTTAATGGAAACCGATCTTTAAGTGTAGTTTTTGTCACATTAATACATTCTATTTGACCAAATAAAATCCTTCTTTATAATGGGGACATCAAAATATACTTTCTGTAAATTTTTGTAATTTTTTCTGATAAAGTTCATTTTTAATGAATACTGCAAATACTCTATTTTAATTCAAAACTACATTTTAATCTAATTTATTTATATGGTTAGATTATATTCTTAATTTTTTTTAAAGTTTCAATAGAATATATTTTTACCATTTAATCCAATGTTGTTTATTGGAATTAATTTCACTTTGAAATTGGACATAAACAAGTATCAATCTTTTGATAGTTATTGTTTCTTAAAAACATGCTATTTGTTTTGAAAATGATATTTAATTTTAAATTATTTAATGAAACTTCTATGTATATAATTTCATAAAATATACATCATTTTTGAGTTCAGTAAATAAAATATTGCTTTGGATGATTTTTTGGAATTTTTCTGAAAAACGTCAATTTATGATGAATAGTGAAACCACTTTGTAGTAGTTAAAAAACTATTTTTTTCATTTAAATTAAATTTTACAACTTCTGTGAATTGAATTTTAAAAATTTGACATACATGGTTTTTATTAGTAATTAAAATGTGGTTCAATAAGATTAAATATTTTTTGGTGAATAGAATCTTTTGTCTTTTATTTACCGCGGTTATAGGTAAATAGGGTAATTGAAGGTAAAAATAATATTATATTAATTCAAAATAACCTGAAAACTTGTCCTAACCTTATTTTATGAGTAATTTCAGACCATGGTCATCCTTGGGTCTATCTTGGGACCCCATGGAGCCACTTATGAATGATAATGACACTTTATTTTAATTAACATAAAGTAAAGGAAAAAACGACATAAACAAATATCTCTTTGAAAATTATTTTTTACATGGTGTTATATAAGTTATATTATTGACTATAAATATTCATTGTAAATATAATAAAATTTCTAATCCTGTGTTATTTTTTTATAATTTTTATACATTGAATAAATTAAATTATTTATGACACATTAATGATGCAGTGTTTACCTCATTAATAAATTAATTAAAATAATACGATTATAAATTATAAAATAAAATCCAAAACCTGTCCAATTATTATTTGATAAATTTATTTTAAAAATGAGTCATCTTATCTTATTCTTTAATGATTTTTGGACCTTCAGAAACTGAATATCATTATATAATAAAATAATATTATCACACTTTCCTAAAGATCCCATCCTCCCCTTATAAAAAGCCTTCACCTTTAACCAATTCCTCACACCTCTCAAGCCTTATATCTCATCCAACCTCTACCCAATTATTCTCCATACATCTGTCTCCTCCTCCTATAATCCTTACCATAATAAGAAGGCACTTCAAGAAATCCTTTTGGTTCATACTAAAAGGAGTTACACAAATTAAAAGTAACAATTTCTCTTAACTTCTTTTTTTATTTTTCTTCTACAACACCTAAAATATTTTTATTCCTTTATATAATTACATCACTAGTATACTCAATATTCTAGTATGTCTTTACGATAAGGATTGTAACTACAATTACACACACCTCCATCTAATTGGTGATGAACATACTATTTATGTGGATGGAAAACTAACTCCTCATGAAATGATGATTGTTCGATTATCTCCTACTGCATATCATGGTGGCCACTAATATGAAACTATATTTATATATGATATATATTATTTTTATGTTTTTTTTATTCTTCTGTATTTATATTTTATATCACACCTTTATGGTTTCCATTATGGGTAGTGTTGATAATTACAGTTGAGAAAGTGCAGACTACCGCCCCCTCAAAGAAATATGAGCCATTAATTCCATATGTGGGACGTATAAAGGATGTAGTAAATGATATTATATATGATATTATACTGTAATTATAATATAACTATGTATCATTATGTTTTAATTTCATTAAAATAATAAATATAAATGAATGTAGCATTCATGCGTACGTACGGCTTATAGTCTCCATGAACGGTGCATTTCATTTATTACATTCAAATGATATATACATTTATAAATAAATATATACTATATATGTATGATATATATGATATCTAATTAATTAATATCATTCTAGATATAATAGACTATTTACCACATTGAAAACCTATAAATATAAGGTGTTCATTTTTTACCCAAGTACCAAATATCAACGAAATGAATGTTATTAATGTAAATTATTACAAAATGTTTATAACACGGTAATGAGTGATATAAAAGAAATAATAAAACTGAAAATGTTTCTTATTCAATTATAAACTAACTTTAGTTAATTATTCAATAGATTAATTAATGGTCGAGTCAATTCGGACATGAGATAAGGGACTTCGTCTCAATCTCCTTTCACTGAGGCATATTTTTTTATAATACATGGCTCTCTTTTATATACTGTATAAACACCAGTGTCTTTTCATTCATTAAAAGTTAACCTTTTTTAAAAATCATTTTACTAAATGAGAAATATAATTTTTCATTTCAATGTAAGTGGTGACAATGAGCTTTCCGTCGTTGCGAGTACTATTTGATTATTGGCTTCTTTAACAAGCCGAAATGTTTTTGAAAGGAAAAATAAATACCATATACTCTTTTTACGTATTTTGGTATTGAAAATTATTTTTAGAATAGATTTATTATTTCAATATCTTGAATTGATATATTTTTATTACAATGTGGGAATGTTATCTTTCCATTATACTTATGTTATGTGTTATGATTATGTTATGGTTCTTTGGCATTGTTTACGTATACGGGTGGTTCCATGATAAACCTAGAGCGGGTGAGCTCGAGATAACTCTCCAATGCCTTGGGTAACCTGACATAGGTAAATGTGGATGTTACTCCTAAAAGATTAATGAAATATACTGTGACAGGTATTACAAAGTAACTCCCTATATATCTGTGATATATACTATGTAAGTATGTTCTGGATGCCACAAGTTACATTTATGATTTATGATTTCTATGTGTTATTCATGATTCTTATTATTTCATGAGGTAAGTAAAAAGTGTTCATGTTTATATATGTATTTATGATCTAATGTTTTATTTCTTTGTTTTATAACCCTTATTGAGCTTTTTATGCTCATCCCATGTTTTGAAATGTTTTCACAGGACATAAAGATGAATAGGGTCAAAGATTGTATCAAGGAAAAGTCATGTTGTCTAAAACATGGAACTAGACATGACTCTTTTTTTCATGAGTTTTTAGTTTATAAAAAATGAAAACTAAGTAGAATTATATACTTTGTAATCTTTTGAGATGTAATAGTTATGTCCTAATTGTCTAAAACTATAAACCAGAAAAGATCCTCAATGTGAATTATTTGTTTAATTCAATATTATGTAATGTTTTAAGGAAAGGTCTGTATAGTTGGTATCAGAGGTCGGTTTAGATATCTCTAAGATTTAGGGTATTGTAAAATTAATATCCATAAATTAATTTTTGTTAATATTGAAATCATATAGCATTTACAGATTACTGTGTTGCTTCTCCTACGATATTTTTGTGTTCAGAATGGTTATCCGCAGGGGAAACATTGAAGATATGTTGGGATGAAATCAGGAGGAAGACAACCTTCTAAATCAGCAACCTGATATGGTCAGGATCATAATTGAACAGTTTGTTTCAGTGATGGCACAGTTGACTCAGTATATAAATTTTAGTGGTATCCATGCACGAGATCAGCCTGATCATCCATAAAGGAACATGTTAGTAGTAGATCTTTTTAATGAGGCAACATCCCCCCATCATTTATAAGATTATATGACCCTGTTATTGCAGAAGGGTGGATTAAAGAATTGGAGAAAACTTTAGATGTCATGGGGTGTTCAGAACATCAAAATAATAGTCTTTCTATTTATCATTTTGAAGGTGAATCTGGTCAACGGTGGTCGATGGTGAAAAATATCAGGGATAGTGAGGAGATTGATGCTCTTGAATGGGATTAATTCAATTGTATGTTTCTTGAGAAATATTTTACTATTGTGGTTCGTCTTAGGATGGAAAAACTAATCTTGGAATTTAGGTAGGAGGATGAATCGGTGGCTGTTGATGAAGAAAAATCCACTCGACTGGCAATGTATTCTCCAAATTTCATACAAGATCATGGTAGTAAAATCATCTATTTTTACTCAGGACTAATTCCAAAATATCAAAGGAATTTATCATCTCGTGTGTTCAAAAGTTATGAAAAACATGTTCTTTGTGCGGAGGAGGGGGAAATAATATTTATCGATGATCAGGTGTTCTTTGTAAAAGAATAAAATAAGAGGTCGAGGTGGAAGAAAAAAGGGAAGAACTCTTCAAAAAAGAATGATGGTAAGAAACTTATGTTTACAGTTTGTGGAAATCATGGTAAAAATCATGCTAGGGAATGTCTTTTGAATTTTGATAATTGTTACTGATGTGGTAAAAAGGTACATATGGCTCGTAATTTCCATGAGAAAGAATAGGTTAATGGTAAGAAAAAATATGATTTATAGTAAGTGAAATGTTTTAAGAGAAATGAAATGGGTCATTATGAAAATGACTTCCCAATAAAGAACTCAACTAAGGAAAAGCATCCAGAATACAAGAAGAAAGGGGTGGTGAAACACTCCACAACTACTTCAGTAGGTGTTTGGCCATCAAATGATGTAGTATTAGGTACACTATTTGATTGTATGGATTATTCGAATGTGTTGTTTGATTCAGGGACTGCACACTCTTTCATTTCTGATAAGTTTTCTATTAAATTTGGAATTAAATCTCCATATATGTATATGAAACATATGGTAAAAACACATGGAGAAAATGTTGAGAAAACAATAAAACATAATAACCATCATGTCCTTGGGTGGAGAATAAATCTACATGAAAACCTTATTGTTTTTTCTCTAGTATAGTTTGATGTTATTTTGGGTATGGATTTTCTTTATTTTTATCATGCTAAAATTTACTATAGAGAAAAAGAGGTTTCTTTTCAGAATGATTTTCAGTTAGTGTACAAGAATGAACCCTTGATTTTGATAACATATCAAGAAGCTGAGAAACTAGTAAAATATGGAAATGAATGTTACCTTGCACATATTGTTGAAAAAAAGGAACTGTTCAGATTAATGATGTGCCAATGATAAATGAGTACCTTGATTTTTTTCCTAATGAGTTTCCTAGTATTACACCTAATCAAAAGGTTGAATTTACTATTTAAATAGTTCATGATGCTAATCCTATTTAAAAAACCCCTTATCGATTGGCTCAAATTGAACTTTTAGAGTTTAATAAGAAATTGAAGGATTTATTAGATAAAGGTTTCATTCAACCTAGCACATCACCATGGGGTTCTCCTGTCTTGTTTGTTAAAAATAAATATTGTTGAATGATACTTTGCATTGATTATAGATCATTGAATAACATCAATGTTAAAACCCAGTATCATTTTCCTCAAATCGATGATTTGTTTGATCACCTCCAAGGAGCTCAGTATTTATCGATGATTAACATGAGATCGGGGTACCATCATTTGAAATTGAAAGAAGCATACATTCCAATGATTGTGTTTTGTACTCTATATGGACATTATTAATTTTTAGTTATGCCTTTTGGTTTTACCAATGCACCTACTATATTCATGGATCTTATGAATATAATCTTCCATAAGTTCTTGGATAAGTTTTTGGATGGGTTCATTGATGATATTTTCGATTATTCCAAAAGAAAATAGGAACATGAAAGTCATTTAAGGGTTTCCTTGAATACCTTAAATGAAAAGAAACTATTTTTAAAATTCAAAAAGTGTTAGTTTTGTTTTCAACAAATTTCTTTCCTTGGCCACATTGTTTCATAAAATGGAATAATAGTTGATCATGCAAAAACAAATTTTTTTGATGAATGTCCAAGTCCCACAAATAAAACCGAGATCTGTAGTTTTCTTGGTTTGGAAGGTTATTACTGGAAGTTGGAGGAATAATTTTAATGGTTATATTGTCCAATTACTATGTTAACTCAAAAAGGTGTTATGTTCATCTGGACAAAATAATGTGGTGATTGATTTCTGGAATTGAAAAGAAGATTGGTGAATGCTCCAGTTTTGGAACTCGCATCCATAAATTTTGAGTTTGTTTTCTACAGTGATGCTTTGTTGAAAGGACTTGGTTGTGTCCTAATGAAAAATGATCAGGTAATTTATTATGCATCACGTCAATTGAAACCACATGAGTTAGATTACCCTACACATGATTTAGAATTAGCTGCTGCTGTTTTTGCTTTAAAAATTTGGAGGCATCATTTCAATAGAGTAAATTTTGAAATATATACTAATCACAAAAGTATAAAGAATATATTCACTCAAAAATAATTTAACATGAGACGTAGGAGATGGTTGGAATTAATATAGGATTATTATTTCATGATCCTTTACCATTCAAGAAAAGAAAATAAAGTGGTGGATGCTTTGAGTCGGAAAAGTAATGCTACATTAACCATGATACATTTGGAATGAGATCCTTTAGTTTTTGAATTGATGAACATTGTCAAAGATGTTTTTGGTGCGTAATATTATTCTGTTTTATTTCAGGTGTCAGGTAGATCATCTCTATCAGATATAATTAAGCAAGAACAGAAGGAAGATAGTGAGTTATAGAAAAAGGTAGAGTTGGTTTAGAAAGGTAAGTTGCCTAATTTTAATGTTAAAAATGATTTTGTTTTGAGATTTGGAAAGTTATTATGTGTTCCTTGTGATTCATAGTTGAAGAATTAGTTGTAATGTGAAGCACATAGTTCCTCGTTTTCAGTTCATCCGAGAAGTACTATGATATATAGAGATCTTTGGGAGTATTATGCGTGGGATGGAATGAAAACATATATTGTTGACATTACTATGAGGTGATTCACTTTTCAATAGGATATAGTAGAGCGGAAATAATAGAAATGGATGATTCAACCTTCACTAGTGTCAGAGTAAAAATGGGAAAATATATTCATTGACTTCATTGTGGGATTACCTAAGACATCTTGATATAATAATACAATCTGGGGTATTGTTGATCGATTGAATAAATATGCTCATTTAGATTTAATTAGAGAAACATTGTCCCTAGATCAAATTTCTCAGTTGAATGTTAAAGAGATATTCATGTTGCATGGAGTTACCCTCTCCATTGTATCTGATCATGATCTCAGGTTTACATCTAACTTTTGGAAAGGCCTTCAAAAGTTTTTGGGTACTGAATTAAATTTTTGTACATCTTTTCATCCTCAATCGGAAGGGAAATCAGAAAGAATAATTCAGAACCTAGAGGTTATGCTACATTCTTGTTCACTGGATTTCCAGGGAAGCTGGGACCAACAACATTCATTGGCTGAATTTTCATATATTAATAGTTTTCATTCTAGTATACAGATGGCTCCATTTTAGGCATTATAATGAATGTGTTGTGAAACTCCATATTTTTTGGATGAAGTAGGTGAAAGGAATCTAATGGGACTAGAATGTGTAGAAGACATGGCAGAGAAAGTTCAGTAGATTCAAAAGCACATGAGAACAGCTCAGAGGAGGTAGAAAAGTTATGCAAATAACCGGAGGAAGGATATTTCTTTTGAGGTATGTGATCATGTATTTCTCAATGTTTTATCCATGGAAAAGTGTGACGGTTTTTGGTAAGACGGAATTTTGAGTCTGTAGATCATTGGACCTTATAAAATCTTGGAGAAAATTGGATCTGTTGCATACAGAGTGGCTTTACCTCTATGTTTATCCCAAGTACACAATGTTTTTCATGTTTCGATGTTGAGAAAGTGTATACCATATCCATATCATGTTTTAAGCCCATATGTAGTTTAGTTGGAAGAGAATCTCTCTTATGAAGAACAACCAATCCAGATTCTTGACTTTATAGAGAATGTGTTGTAGAATATGGTAATTCACTAGGTAAATGTTTTCTGGAAAAACTATATGGTTGAAGAGGCAACGTGGGAATCTGAAAATGCTATTAGGGATAAATACCCCCACTTATTTGATATGTGAATAAAAATTGCGAGGTATAAATTTTCAAAAAGGGGGGAGGTTGTAACCTCCGAGGTAAATAAAGAATAATACATTTTCATATTTATTAATATTTGTGAATTAAATAGTAATTTTACTATAAAGGGGTTTCTATGATCGATAGCATACCCGATACGCAACAACAGGTTTTTTTGAAATCTCTCATTTCACGCTAATAATATAATATTATTATTTTAAATGGTAGTTAACTCCTAGCTATTTATTGGCGAGAATGAACAAAACTAACTAAAATATTTTTATACTTGTTTATTAAATGTATTTACATTTATCCAATAAAAGATAGAGTCTTAAAATGTGAATGAATCTAATTTTAAGCATAATTTGTATTAAAAGGTAAATTTACCACCTTTTAATTGATAACCCTCTATAAATATAGTTTTGGTCTCTTTAATACACTTTATATGACAAAATAACAACCTTCTTTAGAATGGGGACATCAAAATTTACTTTCTGTAAATTTTTTGAATTTTTTCCGATAAAACTAATTTATTAATGTATAGTAAAAATACTGTATTTTAATTCAGAACTACATTTTAATCTAATTTATTAATAAGGGTAGAATATGTTTTTAAATAGTTTGAAAGTTTAATTATAATATATTTTTACCATTTAATTCAATGTTGTTTATTGTAATTAATTTCACTTTCAAATTGGACATGAACCAGTATCAATCTTTTGAAAGTTATTGTTTCTTAAGAACACACTATTTTTTTGATAATGGAAAATTAATTTTAAATTAATTAATTCATATTTTATGTTTTGAATTTGGTAAAATATACATCATATTTTAATTCATAATATCAAATATATCTTAGGCTGATTTTTTCGTATTTTTTGAAAAACATCAATTTTTGATGAACAATGAAACCACTTGGTAGTAGTTAAAAAACTGACATTTTCTTTTAAATGAAATTTTACAAATTCTATGAAATGAATTTATAAAATCCAACATAAATGGTTGTTATTAGTAGGTAAAATTTGGTTCAATAAGATAAAAATAATATTTGGTGAATAGTAAATTTTGACTTTTATTTAACGCGGTTAAAGGTAAATAGTGTAATTCATGATAAAAATAATATTACAATAATTTAAAATTACTTTAAAACTCATCATGAACTTAATGGATGAGTAATGGCTGACCCTGGGGATCCTTGGGTTTTCTTTAGGATCCCATGGAACCACTTATAAATAATAATGACTCTTTATTTTAATTAACATAAAGTAAAAGAAAAAATGGCATAAAATTTTTTTTGTAATTTTTTTTTTAAATTTTTTTATATAACATATATTTTTAACTATAAATATTCATTGGTAATATGAAAATATTTTCTACATCATTGTAATTTTGTTAAATTTTTAGACATCGAATAGATTAAATAATTTACGACACAATAAATATGCAATGTTTACCTCATTAATAAATGATTAAAATAAATAAGATTATAAATATTAATATAACATCCAAAACCTATCCAATTATTATTGGATGAATTTAGTTTGACCCTGAGTCATCTTATCTTATTCCTTAAATATATTTAGACCTTTAGATACTAAATACCATTATATAATAAAATAATATTATCACACTTTTCTAAAGAGCCCCTCTTCCCCCTAATAAAAAGCATTCACTTATAACCAATTAATCACACCTCTCAATCCATTTTGCTCGTCCAACCTCTCCCAATTAAGATCCCTACATCCCTATCCTCCAATTAGAATCCATACCTTAGGCAGAAGGCACTTCAAGAAAACCTTTTGATTCATACCAAAGGGAGTTACCAAAATTAAAGGTAACAATTTCTATTAACATATTTTCTTTTATTTTACATCTCCATCCCATAAGTATTTTTTTATAATATTATAACAAAAAAGTATAATAAATGTACTATTATGTTTTTATGAGATGTTTTTTGAATACACTTACACACACCTCCATCTAATCGGTAAAAAACATACTGTTTTTGTGGATGGGAAACTAACACCTCATGAAACGATAATTGTTCGATTATCTCCTACTACCTATCATGGTGGACATTAAGATGAAACTATATTTATATATGATATATATTATGTTTATGTTTTATTTATTTTTCTATTTTTTTTCATAGAATATCATTATGGTTACGATTATAGGTAAGAGCAGTAATTTCATTTGAGTAAGTGTGGAATCCCGCCCCCTCGAAGTGATATGACTCCTAAATCCCATATGTGGGACATATAAAGGATGGAGTTAATTATATTATTTATGATATTATACTTTAATTATAATATACCTAAGTATGATTATGTTTTAATTACACTAAAATAAGAAACAGAAATGAATGTAGCGTTCATGCGTACGTACGGCTTACCGTCTCCAGGAACGGTCTATTTCATTTCTCACCTGGAAATGATATGTATTCTGATATATATATATATATAATACATATGACATATATATAATATATATATATATGATATATATGATATATAATTAATGAATATCATTCTGGATATAATAAACTATTGACCATATGGAAAACTTGTAAATATAAGGTGTTCATTTTTTACTCAAGTAGAAAATATCGACAAAACGAACGTTATAAACTTAAATGATTACATAATGTTTATAACATGGTAATAAGTGATATAAAAGAAATAATAAACTTTAAAAAGGTTCTTAATATGGTATAAATTAACCTTAGTTTATTATTAAGGAGATTAAATAATGATCGAGTCAAGTCAGACATGAGGTAAGGGACATTGTCTCAATCTCCTTTCATTGAGGCATATTTTGTTCTAATACATGACTCTCTTTCGTACTCTGTATAAACACCATTTAATTTTAATTTCATTCAAAGAGAACATTTTTCTAAATAGATTTTTACTAAAAGATCAAAAAAGAATGTTTCTTGTTAACATAAGCGGCGACAATGACCTTTCCGTCGCCGCAAGTATTATTTTATCACTGGATTACTTAACAAGCCGTAATGTTTTTAAAAGAAAAATAAATACCATATATTCTTTTCACATATTTTGGTATGGTGAATAATTTTGAGAATAGAGTTATTGTTTAAATATCATGAAATGATATATTGTTATTATAATATTGGAATGTTATCTTTTATTTATACTTATGTTATGTGTTATCATTAGGGTATAGTACTTTGGAATTTTTTACGTCTATGGGTGGTTCTGTGATAAAACTAGGGAGGGTGATCCTGAGATAGCTCTCCAATGCATTGGGTAACACGAAGGATGAAAATGAAGATGTTTCTCCTAAAATATTTATGGAATATTCAATTATGGTTATTCCAATGTAACTCGCAATGTAGCTATGATAACTACAATGTAAGAATGTTATGGATGCCACCAGTTACCTTTATGATTTATGATTTCTATGCGTTATTAATAAATGTTATTATTTCATGAGGTATGAAAAAGAGTTCATGTTTTTATGTATTTAAGAAATAATGTTATTTTCTATGTTTTATAACCTTTACTGAGCTTTTTAAGCTCGTCTCAAGTTTTGAAATGTTTTCACAGGACTTAAAGATAAATAGGGTCAAGGATGAGATCATGGAAAAGTCATGATTTTTAAAACATAGAACTCGGGATGACTCTATTTTTTTCAAGAGTTTTTATTTTATAAAAAAATTCAAACTGATTAGAAGTGTCTACTTTGTAATCTTTTGAGATGTAATAGTTATGTCCTAATTCTCTAAAACTCTAAACATAAAAAGATACTCAATGTGAATTATTCATTTAATTCAATATTATGTAATGCTTTAAGGCCGGGTCCTTATATGAAATTATGATTTTTTGGTGATATAAGAAAAAAATAAGAGATGATATCCCATGATTTTAATCAATTTTGTTGGTTACATGTTATTTATTAATAGGTTATTATAAAAAATATAATAAAATTATGTAAAATCAATGTATCTAGTTTTTTATTTGTAATAGATTTTAACCAAGAAAGGTATACTAAATTTTATAGATTATGATAAGAAGAAAACATAGTTAAAAATTTACTCCAACCATAATCTACACAAGGTTCTATAATGTATGACAACATAAGATGAATTTTATTTATTTATAAGATTTTAATATTTATTTTGTTTGATATAATAATTCCTCAGACTATAAATTTTTATTATAGTAAATTAATGAAATTTGGAGGAAAAAAATGAGTAGTGATTGCAATAGACAATGAAATTATTGTCCCAAAAAATAAAAGAAGTAGAAAATAGTTGTTTTATAATGTTTCATGGATTTTCATTTCCATCTATATATATTTTTAATAATAAAAATATTTATAACTCTAAAACCTATTGATGAATTAATAACATAATATTCATCCCGTCATGTAATAACATCTTCCATCAATTGGTTGTTATTTTTGTTCGTTAATTTTTAAACATGAATTAACATGAATATATATATATGTATTAAATATTCAAAATATGAAAAATTAGTCTTTTACCTTTAAAATTCATAAGGTGATGTTGATCAGAGGTGGTAACTGAACATGAAGTTGTAAAAAATGATAGTTGCATACACACTAAATGGAATGAGTTTATGAAAAATACTTTTCAATAAATATTTTACCTTTATTATTGGTATTAAAATATATAATGATTTACTTGATAATAACAAAAATAATATTTACTTATTGGTTTATATAATGAATACATTGTACGACATCCAAGGAAACATAAAATTTTATCACTGATCCCAAAATTTAAATTTATTGATTCTTATATGTATAAAAACAAACTCATAAAAGGGTGTTAATATTTATTTTAGTTGATATATATGATGATATTGTTTTATATTTCCATGAGTGAGGTTGAAATTGGAAATATATATTGTATATGAATATTTTTTGAAAGGATGTGAAAAATTATATTTTATAAAAATTCAATTAGTAATCCTTGAAGTGGAATGGATATAAAAATACCTATATGATGAATTTATGGGAAGAAAAACAAATTGAATATAATAAAATGAACCTGTAACATGATTCATTTTCTATAAAAGAGGTTAACATACATAATATTATATATGAGATATGAATAGTTTGGTCATCATAATGAGGGAAATAGATTCCTTCATAGTTTATTTCAAATATTTTAATGCTTCCACTTTAATGATGTTGGATAATAGGTAATCCAATTTTGCAAATAGATGGATAATGATGATAAAAATATTATATAGATTAAATTTTATAGTAATCAATGAACATATTATGAAATCACTATCACAGAAATATATAATGAAAATAAATAAGTGAAAAGTACTCTTATTGAAAATTGAAATTATTTGAACAAATTATTTGAATATATTTAATGCATTTATGATAACAATTATTTTTTCTTAATGTTACTATTTAAATTTCACATGGATTTAATTGTGAGTTTTTGGTGGAAACACATAATGTTGTGATTATTTCATTCCAATATTCACCAAAAATAACATTCTACAAACATTATTTGGATGAAATTGGTGCAATCCACACCCAGATGAAAAGAGTTTAGTTTTACCTATATATAAATCATTCCCTATGAATAATTTGAAAATTGAATCTTCATTTATATACTGATATCTCACAAACAAATGAATATATATATATATATATATTTAAAATATCAATTTGGTGATGTGGTGGTGAGAACATAATATGAAGATTTGGTTGTGGTTTTCTTCAAATAATAACAAATATATTTAAGTTTTTATGATGGTATTTTAGAAAAAATATCAATTTCTACTTGTATGCCCAAAATATTATAGGTATATAATTATATTAACATTAATTTGATATCTTTTTTAGCTAAAATTGATCCATGATTAATATTTATATCTTTTAAATGTATAATTTTATGTATTATTTCCTGACTAAAATTGAAGAATTTCATTTTTTTCAAATAGTAATGTTCTTTAATTAATTCTTACTACATGCTTATAATAATTATTAGTATGAGGCCACCTGAGAGAAAAGTGTGTTGAAAACATGAATCATAACATATAACAAGACTCAGAAACAACCTAGGATATATATTATCACGATTCCCACCCTCCAAAGATACCCCTCCTCGGCTGGCAATGAAGAAAGAGATATAATGACCACCAGGGACCCACCTCTAGTAGGCCACTGGTTGGAGTCTCGTACTAAGGGTGTACATATATCAAAATATGGGAGGCATTACAATTTATAAGTAATTAAGGTCAAGAGATAGAATGTATCAACCTAAAAACAAGTAGATGATATGTATATATAAGAAAAAATGAAATCCATCCCACAATGTAGGTGTAAATCGAACCAGTATAAATAAAATTATGTAAATTAATTACCCAAAAAAACTAGAGTAGAAAAAAAATAAATATCCCATGGTCTAAGATTTTAACGTCCAACACGGTCTATGTAATCTTCCTAAATACGTAAATACACATTTATATATATAGGGTGACCATACAGGTAAACTTAGTAAGAAATCCCATATCTCTTTTGCATAAGTGTATGGAGCATACAAATGCACCCATGAGAAAACAACCAAAGCTAAAAAAAACTAATAGGTATACTAACAATAAACATAACATCACCAAGTCATGCTCACCAAATAACCAATGACATGAATTATAATAAAAATGAAATATAAATAACTTCAATAATAGCGTAACCCACACCACATTCCTGTGGATTAGCCATTCTCACACCCCAACAGTAGGCATCGTGGATCCCCAACCTCAACCCAGTATTCCACATTGCATCCCACCTGCACACAAATAGGACTCAAAACACATACCACCCGCACACACCTGGGTCTCATAATAAATACCTCATACACAAAACTAGGCCTCATAAATATAGAAAATGGCATCCAAAGGACACTTCATAAATCATTTCACAACTCATCTTGAAGAAACATGGGGAACCACATAAAAACTCATCCCAATGACACTAGGGATACCACATCTCATTACATCCTACCTAAGGAAGCTTGGGATATGATCACCTGAAAGATGGAGCATGGAAGAGCGGGTGACCATCCATCCATCCTTCCACATGGATGTTGAAAATGATAATCCCCACATGACTACGCTGGTGTCCAATACATAGTTCTCAACATGGGATCAGTGCTTATAGAAATCACAAAAACATATATTGTATATATATATATATAGAAAAGAACACAAGACCAACCTATGGTTTTACAAACAAATCAATAACAAAACCCATGACATAACTGCTTTTCATATACCTCTAAATTCATTTATTACTGTCTATAATATTCATTTCAGAAGGTTGTGATCATTGAAAATATAATGTTGATTCTTGATTCCTCCCTTTTTAACAAACGTTTATTTTAAAAAAATTATCGATCACATTTAATCAAACAACCCATCATTAAATTTACATTGAAAATTTTAACCCATTTACCAAACCAACCCATGCCACTTAAAAAATAATTAAACAATCATTTACTCAATCCATCACTTATCTTGAATCATGCATAAGGAAACCACATGTCACTAAAATCTCAACATATACATCATACTGTCACCACATTTCCCAAATAACAAAGCCAACAAACCACATCCTCACTGCACCAAAATCATGGAAAAACCCAAATATTTCCTTACACACCAACCACACATATCCATCAAAAAATCATGAACACATATCATAACACATTAATATCCATTTACAGATTTATAAAGGGTATTTTATCACATTCAACATTAATTTGGTGGTGTTGTCACACACACTAAAATCCGTTGGAAACCATTTCAGTAGTTAAGTATATGTAATTAACTATTTTTAAATTAAAATGATATCACAATAATAACAACTAAAGAAATAACTGAAGCACATAAATCTCACAAAAATAAATCTGTCAATGAAAACAATTTTTAGTGGGGCATTGAGACCTACAATACACTCTATCAAAATTAATATCAATACTATAATAGCATGATAATTAAATCCCACATTCCTTTATTATATACAATTGACCAATTATTTATTTTTTATTTATCTAGAAAAAACATAAACTATAAGTAAACAAAACATAAACCCTCTAACATGATAAAAAAATAACGAGAAATGAGGGAAATACCCTCCTCAAAAAATCTTTTCAACTCACTATGCACCATTGAGTGAAGAAGAAGCGGACCAGAAACCACCATTGAACAAGATATATGTGGATCAACCGACACCACGTTAAAGGGTGGCCGTAATGAAACCAGAATACACCCATAATGAAGAAACACCACCACATTAGATCCCAGTGATATGAACAGAAGAAAATAGATGAGAAAGAGTGGAGAACACACAATGGATGAAATATGGAAGTCCTTGGATCGATCCCCATTAAAATAATCCCCAAACAAGAAAGGAAAAGGTCATCAGAGGCCTCGAATGGGGGATGAGTGGTTGGAAAAAGGCTTTAGAAAAATCTAGAGTAGATTAATAATTTTAAGGTGTATAACATCATGTAATTACATGATGTGTAATCCCATTTCTAGTCGTGTAATCCTAGGATTCTCGGTTCCTCCAAAAAACCTGTCACAATTTTATTATTTATACATGGATGTGTGTATGTTATGAACCATCGAGAAAAATAAATGAAACCAAATTTCATGTCATGTAATACACCAACATGATGTGTATTTCCTATAGCGATTTTTCTAAACTGCCAACATTAGCTGAAAACTACCCAATCTTACTCCAAATACATCTAACACTCAAAACCAGCAATGTAATGGACTATTAGGGAACAAAACATCACCTGTGAATCCTCACAAATGACTTACTCCCTCAATAATCCAAAACCAAGCCCATAAATATGGGTTATGACCAAAAACATTTTTAGATACCCCTCACATGTCATATAATGTCCAAACACCAGCACCATCCAATCATGCCAACCTAAACCATAGTTCCACAAAACTAATCCTCAACATTCTTAACCTAAAAGCAGTATAAACCAACAACCACTTTTGAAAACCAACTACACTATCTCAACCACATGAATTAAGTATTTCCTCCATCATGTCAAGATACAATACAACCTAGGCGGGTCTTACTCACCCTCATGGGTTTAATGACATTTCAATTAATTCTTATCAGTTAAGAATATGGTCCTACCATTTTCATATATTAGTAAATTATCACCCATAAAAACACACAGAACAGAAATAAAGACAAACATCTCTTCTAATAAATAGAAATATCAAACCATTCCATTGTAAATAATAACATACCAAAGAAAACCTACAAAAACTCTAGGAAATGGGCATGAATTGTTGTCTCTAACACACAAGTACTCTCTACATGTCCACCATACCTCCCCAACACATGAACTAATAGAATGGTCCACCAATAAAACACATTATATTGGAAATCATGGATCTCTACTAGTATCTCTATAAATGTCATGTCATTCTCAATATATAACTCTACACATTCAATGACATGAGGGTCATTGTGAATATAAAGTTAATTTTGAGAGATGTAAAAGATTCTATGGATCTTTTCCAACCATAGTAGAAAAGCCAACTGATAGTACACCTGTAAAACTCACCCAACACCTTAAAGAGCCCAAAAACATATGATAAATATTAATCCTTAAGCTAAATATATTCTTCCCATATTGAGGGGAAAAGTTCAAGAACATGTGTTACCTAAAATCATATTACCAGGTCTACCATCAACAATCGGCTTAAGACTTATTCCGAACCTACATTGTATTCATCCTCCCACGAATATGATAAACAATATTTTCTTTTATATTAACCACATAGGGAACAAGAAACTATGTCTCCCTAATATACTTTAGGCACAATAGAAAAATAAATGGTCTCTTGTACAATTCCTCAAATAGGGCCCTGCAAATGGAAGAGTGATAACTATTATTATAAGAAAACATAACCAAGGGATGGTGGCATACCCATGATCAAGTAACATCCAAGATGATTGACCAAAAAATATCCTCTGACATTTGGAGAGTCTTTTCCACCAACCCATCCCTTCGATGGTGAATAACAGTGTTGAGGCACCACTATGTGAAAAAATCATGATGCAATCCCCTCAAAACTAGAGAGGTAAAACATGTCTCCCAATTTGAGACAATAGGCCTCAAAACTCCATTAATCCATAACACATCATCCACATAACACTTATCTAGAGAATTCATTACTCATTACACCTTTATAGATAAGAAGTGGGATGATTTCGTAAACCGATCCATGATCACCTAGATAGAATCATAATTTCCTAGAGTTCTAGGTAACCCTATGAAAAAATAAATCGAGATATCATCCCATTTCCACCTTGAAACATCCAATAGTAGAAAAAAACTTATTGGAACATGATTCCCAACACTTACATAATGGAAAACTAGACACCGACCCAGAAACTCTCACACAAACCATTTAATTATAGGGAAAAAACAATTATTTCATACTGTGGTACATTTTGGAAACTCTTGGGTTTACTATGAATAATGATATGTGATTCTCAAGAAGAACTCAATTTCACATTTCCACTAGAATAAAAATAATTCCATGACACAAAATTCAGTTATGACTATCCTTTGACCATACATCTGAAGCATCATCATATCCAACAAGATCACCCATAACCTATATTTCTAAGTCTCCCAACTGAGACTCCTCCACATTATACATCAGATAATATTGTACTATAATATTGAATTACTAGACTCTAACACCAAAAACCCTTTAATTTATATGAATGGATTCTAACTCCTCCATCTCTTTCTATGAATCCACATATTTTTCAAAAATATCTTTTTTGACTTTTTTCTCAATGAATATTCTTGGACATTCCCTTCTCCTATGGTGATGGAGTCCTCAAAATCATAGTTCTGAAAGATCTCAATCCACCACCACTATCAGATAATAAGGTACCACTGGGATAATATACCCCTAAAACACTTGTGATCTGTGAAGACTACAAACCACACCCTAATGAGGTAATGTCCCCATAACAATAATGAAAACACAACCACTTCTACATCAATATCATGGTTGGCATAAATACCATCATGAGGGGATTACTACATAGACCCATAAGATACCACCACCATTTGATGCACTAGGAAACACCCTAAACACATATTGTAATAATCATAGAAAACCTAAAACAACACAACCACTTCTGAAATTGAATATTTGGAGAACATACCAATATATTTTTTATGAAACTAAATGTTGCCTGGAACTGGTCAAATCACACAAAATATTGATCCATACTGGTCAAAGATGTCAGTTGGGATCCATCATGAGATAAATCCAGCACAATTATTCGATAATTGTTTTCTAGACCACCAAAACTATGAAACTCTTTAATATCCTTGGGTGATACCAATGAAACATCTTCTTCAAACATAGAAGATTATACTGCCACACCCTACTGAGAAACTAAATTCTTGAGGAAATGCACCTATAATGTTCAATACGTAGGCCTGGACAACATTCCATATTTTTTTTATGTTAAAGAACATGCAATATTTCTATGAGATTCTCAACATTGTCCACCTTATAATTCATGTAGATAAATATAATATCCATGAATATGATGAATAAATGATCTATGAACATATGGAACATGTTTTTCAGAAGCTCGATGAACATGTTCTGTTCACTCGTATCATTGAGTGACATGTCTACAAACATAATGTTACCATACGTTCTTCATAAATAAGTCTTCAAGATATATCCCTCCTTCACTATGAACATGTGATATCTAGAAACAGATCAATCAAAGAATGTCATCCCACCACTTACAACAAGTCAGAGAGATCATCTATCATTGGAAAAATATATGGGTTTTTTATCATGATTTATTCAACCTCTATTATTCAATACACAACCTCAAACTACCATTCACATTCTTGGATAAAAACACAAGAACACCCCATGATGACACAATAGTTTGGATAAAACTATTCTTCATAAGATCATTAATTTAAATCCAAAAAATCTTTCAACTCTCAAGGTTCCATTTGATAATTAACCATCAAAATTAGGGAAACACTGATAAGAAAGTCTATCAAAATATCAACATCATTTTGAGGGGTTAACATCACAACCTCCTTGGGGAAAATGTATCATAACTCACTAGTGAACCTGAAAACCTCTACCATCCATGAATCCATTGATTCCATCAACAAATCATCCAAAAAGGAATGAAGGGTCTCTACATGTGAACTACCCACCTAATAACTCCACTAAGTAATGAAAACCATGGAATGGCTATCCACATTTGAAAACATGATTATCCTTTAAAATTAGAAAATGATTGAGGAAAAAATATAATCATTCAATGCCATGGATGGCATCATTTGGCTACATTTGAGGTAATAAAATATCCCTAGGAGACTAATGCTCCCCCATAATCAGTCTACTCTTCCATCACACATCAAACAAGAAGGTGCGGACTCTTACTAGTGTAGTTTGAACTCAGGGTATGATAAGTCTATATATATATAGTCCTAATGCACAAAATAGAGTGGGTTCAATAATGTCATGTGATACTCCTAAATAAAATAAATCAGAAGCAATATTTTTTAAAACCTAATTGTATCTCTAACAATCTATGGACCATCAAGATCATCCAGGATGATCTGGGATGATTTTAAGGAAAAGTACAGTTTTTTCACCCATGATGTGAAATATTACGCTCATGAATGATGGGTTTTCATGCAGGAAGTGAATTATTGCACACATGAATGCCTGTTTTGTGTGAAATAATGGAATAATTCATGAAAAAGAAAAATCGTGCCTGGAACATGTCACACAACCCTCTTACGCAACCAATGAGATGTCATCTTCCACCTAGGCTACCCGAAAAACCTCTTAAGAAGGTGCATGCATGTTTTCAGAGTTGCGAACATGATTATCATTCGCACGAAAGATTCTTACACATAAAATGTAACATCAAACACCCCTTTGAATGCACGCCCACCACGGGCTCTGCGTAAGATCACTTCCACTCCAAGAATCTTACGCGCAACCGCTTGCGGGTTGGCTGATAAATACAAGTGCAGCCCCCACCCCTCAAGAGAGCGCTCCGATGGTTTGACACCACTATGATGCATGTTAGACTACCTCTTCCATGCCAGCATGAATGAATGGAATCCTCCTTGTGAGGTCTAGAACGACATGTCCCATATGGGTCCGCTTTCACACAGGCCAGAGTGGTTTGATCCTCGCCTAACAAATTTTTTCCCCAAGTCATGTGCGTGGAAGATTCCATGCTTGCGCGCAAGTCTTCAACCATGTGTACCAGACTACAATCTTGCGTGAAAGACTTCAATCTTGTACACAATAGTATGAAGGTACTAAATATAGCACGCACCTATGCTGCCCAGTCCCGTAGAAACTGTCCATAACCCCCATGAAAAAAGGAGAGTCACACATCGAACATTTTGGGATTGGATGTCAGTAATTTCCATTGTGCCCTTATGCATAGCCACCTTCCACCTATGGGATACCATGAGTTGAGATACTCC
This sequence comes from Viscum album, assembly GCA_963277665.1. NCBI lineage: Eukaryota > Viridiplantae > Streptophyta > Magnoliopsida > Santalales > Viscaceae > Viscum > Viscum album. The sequence continues at coordinate 2,121,897,624 of OY728163.1, forward strand.
TCCACACACCATAAAACATCTTGATTCAGTATATTTCTCTTGGTCCATTTCCTATTTCGTGAGAAGAGATTCATGTCATCAATTTCCCCTGAGTACCTTGAGTTGAGCCATTCCTCAAGAAACTCATCTGAACCACATCACCTGACTCCTATTCCAAGTAGAACCAGAAAGGGCCACCCTTGCGTAAGTCCCAACACCATCCATTGATAGGCCCCTTATGTTTAATAGTCTTATCTACATGTCTTTAAATTGTAGAAATCCCTATATGAAAAACATAGGATGCCCCATACTCAATATTAGAGAAGCCTTGTGAGCCCAGCATAAGATGCCAACCGTCCTCTCTACATGACTATAAACAATAATATTCTGTATGTGAAAAATATAGGATGCCTCTTGCTCAAAAATGATTATTTATTCTCAAATCATAATATTCCAACAGACCTCTCTATATGACTATAAACTATAGTGCACCCTTTTATTCAATAATAGTATGCATCTTTTTTAAATTAATAGATTCTTTATGCACAAAGCTTAAGATTCCAATTGTCCTCTCGACATGAATTTAAACTATAGCATGCCCTATCATTCAAGAATAGGAAGCCTCTTGTTCCATATAAGATATTTGTTATGTGTCATGCATAAGATGCATTATGCCATGATCACAATGGCATAACATCAAGAGAATTAGAATATGTTCAAACGTTCCATCACACTACCTCATGCATTGTTTGTCTTTCATTAGAATCTTCGACCTCTTCCATGTATAAAGGGACCCCCTAACGGCCTGGTCCCATGCCACCTCAGCTCACCTACCATTCTAGGCCAACACCCCGGAAGACATTGGATGACACATCGAGTTAGGTCATGTGTTTCGAACCTGGTCAGTAGTCGACCCTCATTTTTTTGTCCCTATTTCAGGCTAACACGATATGAATGTTGTGTTTCAAACAAGGTCAATAGTTATCCTCCATCGTCACTCCACCCTCGTCGCGTTTCGATTGCTAGGTATGTGATTTACAGTTTTCATCCCCTTTGTTTAGACTAACTACAGTGCCCTTGTCATTATTACGCTTGTGCACTAGCACATAGGTTTAAGCCTCAATAATATGACTCAACTCACTAGTGAATTGGGATGCCCTCATGGAAAGACATGAAGAATACATTATAGTATGATTCCTTGTGTAAGCCCTATTTGTCATTCCCTCTCCATAGTGGCACATGGGATTCTTCCTTGCATAAGCCCCATTCACCATTGCCGCTCCATAGCAGCACCTGGGCAGATTCCTTATGTAAGCCCCATTCGTCATTCCCTCTCCATAGCGGCACTCGAGAAACTTCTATGCATAATCCCCATTCATGGTTGTTTCTCTATAGCGGCTCCCTGTAAACATCACAGAATAATCCCCATTCCCCATTGTCGCTCCATAGCGGCACCCAGGAAGATTCATTCCATAATCCCCATGCACTGGTGTCGCTCCATAGCGTCACCTGTGAAACATCCTTGTGTATGCCTCATTCAAAATTTTCATTCCATAGCGACACTCGGGCAAAATCCTTGCGTAATCCCTTTGCACCATTGTCACTCCATAGCGGCGCCCAGGTAGGTTCTTTGGGTGATCCCCATTCACCATTGCTTCTCCATAGAGGCACCCATGCATCTTCCTTGTGTAATCCCCAAGCACCGTATCGCTCTATAGTGGTACCCCACCGTCTTCCTTGCGTAAGCCCCATTCACCATTGCCTCTCCATTACGTCACCCAGGAAGCTTCCTTGCATAATCCCTATGCACCATTGCCGCTCCATAGCGGCACCTAGGAAACTTCCTTGTGTATATCCCATGCACTATTGTATCTCCATAGCGGCACCCAGGCAGCTTCCTTGCATAAGCCCCACTCACCATTTCTTCTCCATAGCTGTGCGAGGGAAGCTTCCTTGCATAATCCCCATGCACCATTGTCTCTCAATAGTGGCACTTGTTCATCTTCCTTATGTATGCGCAATTCACAGTGGGAGCTCCATAGAGGAACCTGGGCCGCTTCCTTGCTTAAGCTCCCTTCACCATTGCTTCTCCATAGTGGAACCCGAGTATCTTACTTTCATAATACACATGCACTATTGGAGCTCAATAGTGGCACCCATGTAGCTTCTTGCATTAGACCCACTCACCATTGTCGCTCCATAGCGGCACCCGGACAGCTTCCTTGCGTAATCCCCATGAACCACTGGCGCTCCATAGTAGCAACATGATAGCTTCCTAGTGTGAGCCCCATCCACCATTGTGGCTCCATAGTGGCACCCCTGCATCATTCTCACATAAGCCCCATTCAACATTTCCATACCGTAGTGGAACCCGAGCTACATCCTTGCATAAGACCCATTCACTATTGCTTCTATATAGTCGCTCCCAAGATGATTCCTTGTGGAATCCCTCTTCACCATTATTGCTCCATAGCGGCACTCAGGCAACTTCCTTGTGTAATCCCCATCCACCATTGCCGCTTCTTAGCAGAACCTGGGCAACCTAGAGTGTAAGCCCCAAACACCATCCTGAACTATGTGGTCGTTGATCCTTGAAAAGGTAAGGTATGTAGGAAGCCTCCTTGAGGATCAATCCCACCATCGTTTGGTTCCAACCCCATTCACATCGTCACCCACTCCTCCCGAAATATGTAGATGTTGATCCTTTCCAAGGAAAGGTCTGTAGGAAGCCTCCCTGAGGATCAAGCCCACCAAACATTGGTACAAACCATCTTCATGCTGGTTCACCAATCCTAATCTAAACTACATGGTCTTTGATCCATTCTAATGAAAGGTACGTAGGATGACTCCATGAGATTCTATCCCACCAATCATTGGTCTCAACTATCCTCACCTCGACTCACCAAAACTCCGCTCGAACTATGTGGACTTTTATCCTCACCAAGTCAAGGTATGTTGGAGACCTCCAAGAGGTTCATGCCCAAAACACATTAATTTTGACCCCCTTCAGGTCAGCACCCACTCCTTCCGAACTATGTTTACTTTTATCCTTTCCAAGACAAGGTGCATAGGAATCCAGCCCATGGATCACCCCCAACACACATTGGTCTTGACCATCTTCATGATGGTTCATCAAACAATTCTGAACTACATTTTCTTTGATCCTTGGAATGGTATGGTACGTAGAAAGCCTCCCTGAGGTTCAAGCCCAAGAACCATTGGTTATTACCCCCTTCACGTCCCAAACTATGCAGACATTGATCCTTGTCCAGGAAAGGTATGTAAGAAGCCTCCCTAATGTTCAATACCAACTCCCATCGGTCCCGTCCACTCCACGTCGGTCCACCCCATCCTCCATGACGTTAAAATGTATGCCCCTATTGTTCCACATGACACTAAATTATCCCATATCTAGTGGTAACCATTTTTCAATCCCATCCAGCGGTAAGACGTTTTCATCCCCTTTCAGTGGTAAGCCTTAGTCAATCTCAATAAACGATAAGACTTTGAAGTCCCCAATCAACATTAAGTTTTCTTCATGTGATATACATGGACATTGATTCCATGCCACTAAGATATATAAGAAGCTTCTCTAAGGTTCAAATCCATTGATCATGTCTCATCCTAATATCCCTCCTCAAGCCTATGTGTTTTTGGAAGGTCATGCCCCAACCTAGAGGTTCAACTTCTTCTGGGTCCCATCCATGCATCCATTATCACAGGTCTCCTCCTCAGGTGTCCTATCGACTCACCAAACTACACAGATATTCATTCCCAACCATGGGGATATGTAGAATGTCTCTTAAAGGATCAATCCCATTAATACTGTCACCATTAAATCAGTTCCATCTCATTCCCCATATACTTTATTAAACACTCCATTTTCCTTCTTGATTATTACCCGAGCTGCCACATTCAGGTGAGATCATGTCACCCACCTCCCCGCTGCTCCTAGCATCAATTAAGTAGCTAACCATGCATAATCCCCACTCAATCCCTAACCATCCACCCAAGAGTATCCCTCTTGCGATGGGATGCTATCAATGCATAAACCCCAACATGTGTCTAGGTTTTTTTCCTTTCTGTACATGGCGATTCATCAAACCTTCAAACTACATGGGTTTTTATCCCTTTTGTCTACAAAAGGTATGTAAGAAACCTCCACGATGTTTAATACAATTGAATGGTAAACTGTGGTGCCCCACATTCTGGTGTTTACTATTTGTAATTCACCCTCAGTGGTGTCCAGACCAGTCTTCACAGTGTGAAATCTTCCCTTTTTGGGACACACCATCTTGGGTCTAGTCTTATTGAGTGTTCTGATCCATCCACTCGATAAACCTTTTAGTTGTTCCCTCCTTGGGATGTACCATTCAACTCCATCTCTATGTGTCATTTTGATCACCCTCATTCTATCTCTTCAAGACATTAATTTCGCATCCTACCTCATGATAAACATGAGATGCCTGAGGAAAACCTAGAAAAACACAACATTAGCATAACCATCTCTACAAGTTTCTAAACACGTGACATACCCATTGATAAACAAGGGAAGATGAGGAAAACCTCAGAGACATGCCTCTGGTATAATATACCCCATGACTGATGTGGGATGCCTCGGGTCCTGTGCCCTTGGGATTACCTCTTAAAAAGAAGAAAACATGTTCCCCAATGTCCATGCATACAGTTATGACACGACATGCCCGGTGTTGTCATCCACTCCTGCTGAAGGTTTCTACCATGTTTAGACCCGATGGAATATCATAACGGATGTAGTGTAATTAACAGGAATCCAAAAATATATGGCACCAGTAACATGATTCACAAACCACAACATAATCATTAAGGGAGTCCCAGACTAGCTAAGGAGTTTTGAGGAATCATCCACTAAATGAGGAACCGACACCCCATCATCCTATTTCGATCAAGGAGAACGCTTCCCTGAATAAGTGACTGATCGCCTGCCTTTGGAATGTGGAAATACAGGGAAACATCTATGCATCCTTGATAGACAGAGGCACACGCCTTGGAAAATGTGTCAGAAACACCTATGTAAAACCATTTGTATTCCATCTGAATATAATAATATCTGAGGATGAAAGTACCCTTACATAATAATATGTATGTGTTGATTCCAGTTCTCTTAGGATACAGACATATTTTCAGATAACCAATCATGGATCCAGATATAAACACCAATTTCATTTCATCATATAACCCATCAAAGAATATTAGTTAAAATATTAAAATTATATTTCATCAATTAACCCAGTTCTATTATAATAAAACATAGATTTCATATTCTTCAATTGGTGACAAAATAATCTTTAGTCGAGATCCCCCTCTTAGAAAATAAAAAATTAATGAGTCTAAATCCACCCCATGGAAAACCGTAAATATTAAATGAAATATAATCCTCCTTGAAACTAATAATCCTTTTGTAAATATTCTTCTATTTGAATCCCAAAATCATTAAATAGAGATTCACCTATTGTAAAGAAAAAATTCTTCGGTTAGATTCATTTATTTGTAACCTAAAATTATTTAACTAAAATAAACATATAGGTGAACTCTTTCATGTGTGAAATATCTCAATAAGTGTCCAAAATATTTTAGGAATGAGTGAAACAACATGATCTTAACATATATTCTTATTCAATTAATTCCAAAAAAAATAATTATAATAGTTGGAATTTATTATCAAGAAAACATTTTAAGTTAGAAATTATACCATAATAACTATTATATGATCCTTATTTGGTTTATAAGGGTTTGGATATTGAATAATGTGTATTTAAACCCATGATGAAGATTTATATTAGATCATCATGCGTAATCGGGTGGTTAATACACCAAGGATTATATATCATTCTAAAAAAATTAATCAGTGGGGTCCAACGGTCATTGGATACACAAATAGAGTGTATGGAATGTATTTTATCCATTATCAGAGAAGTAATTTCTAGATTTTTATCAATCATTTTTAAAGACACCTTTAATCTATTTTATTATTTTCAAAAAATTGATATGATTTTAAAATATATCAAAATGCCAGATTTATTTCATAAGAATCAATTTGATATATCAATGATCAAAATTTAATTACAGATAGAATATTAAGAAAAATTTGAAATTTAATTCTTTCTAGGTGAATTTTTATAATTTCCAAACTTGTAAAGTGAAGAAATATAGACATATACCATAATCCATGTATTACCATCCTTTGGAACAGACAAGAAACACCCTATATTGATTTCATTAATTCACCATACGAAACACATTCCCTAATCCAGATACCTAAATAGATCTTTCACTATTTCACACACTATCTCATACACTCAGATGGGACATGAAATGTACCACATCATAACTGACATGCTTATATATCTGACACACTATATTATTACATAATGAATGCAACTATATCTTTCACATTGATGGGTTATGGATAATAAGAAATCCAAGTAAATACAAGATGTTACATGGGTGTCGAGGATTCCATTACAAATTTTATTTTCCACATCAACAAATTTTTAGACTAATAATAAACACTGATGGACTTCTAAATAGGGCATAACACTATATCACACATGACCTTATTTTTATCACCCAAATATTTTATGTATTTTCAAATGGGATTTCAAAATAAAAACCTAAGGGAATTGATGAATACCATGGGACATTGGTGTCCCAATTTGTATTCATTCCCGTTTATCCGAATCATTATCCATAATATGATTTCCTATAGTTGATATACACCCATGTCTTCCAAAAGGGAAGAAACACATCGTTCGTTCAAATTGGTAACCTCACCATGGTATTTCCAATAAAAATATAAACCCAACATTTATGGACCTACCTGGACAAAAATTCATATAGGTCAACTACATAGGAATTTATTTACCTTTTCCTCCTATATTAATCAATGATTAACCCTTGATGTTCCAAATAGACATTAACAAACACCCCCCAGGGTTCTAATTCCCTTTGGAATACTAACTATATTTGTGCCAATGATATATATCATTTTTCCATCTGGGATTATGTAAAATTGATCACATTCATAAACTAGGATTACACACATTGTAGAAAATACCATTCATTTAGGAAAAGAAATAATCCCTTGATGAGGGTGAAACATTATGTGTATCTATAATCTAATATTCAGAGAATCACCCAACCAAACCAACATAGTTCCATACAATATCGGGCCAACACTATTCCCTTAATTGAGATCAGCGATGGTTAGAAATCTCAATATGTTATACCAATCCTTATAAATCTATCAATGATTCAATTTAATATGGTGATTAATATCATTAATTTTTTTAGTTAGATCAAACAGGATATGTTTGACAATATATATAATCATTACATTGATCCTTAAAATAATTGTTAAATGATTTTCTTATTTGTTTCAAAAAATTCCTCAATTAATGACTCCACTCTTGGTTCCCTCAAATGAATTTAGTCTTGATACTCTACATCACTTCCTATAGTTCCTTCAGACAGGAGTATCCTCTTGGTTTCAATTTATTCCATCATTTTATATTTTCATCCACATTTTTTTATAATTATTGAGTTTATATTTTCATCATGGTTTCCTAAAATTTATTTTACATGGGATTTCCTTATTATTTTCCTCATATTATTTCTTACAATATTATACTCTAGGTTTCCTCAAATATCATGATTTAAATTATTATTTTTGTTTTGTGAAATTTATTATGGTGAGACACTCTTTATGGATCAAATGAATTCATTAACATTATTGGCTATCATGTTATAATAGAAAGTGATACTTTGGAAAAATCCTTAGATGAAATAGTTGTTGGGTACGAACACATATAACCTAGCTTTTCCTAAATTTTAACAACATGGATGTGTTTATAGATTCAATACATCAAAAGAAAACCATATGATCCCTACAAAATAACAATAAAATTTATGATGTTCCTTTTTAAATTAATTAAAACTATGAGGGTTTTTATTGTCCACATAATGATGAATATAATTGAATTTTAATGAGATAAATTCATTTATCCTAGCACCACCTATCTCTCTTTGAAGGTGTCCAAATATTCCTTGGATTAAGATAAATTCTAGAGTCCATTTTATATGCATTTACATTATGGAGTAACAGTAGACATTGATATGATGATAGGTAGTATAATACCGATATAATGTGTTCACTTAGAATTATATGGTAAGATAATAACAATCTAAATATGTTTAATATATTTTTTTAATATGAATAGTTTGATGAAAATATTTTAAATATATATGAAAGTGACGGACTAGAAAAAAAGACCCCTCATAGGTTGTTCGAAACACATATACTCTTTACTGTTGAATGGGGGTGTTAGTAACACTTTACTCATTATTTATTTGGACAGTGTGACAACTATGTGAGACATGAAATAAAAAATGGGTCACTGAAAAACAAAAATATCAAAAAAACACCAATACATGATCATGTGTGACAACTTATGAATTGTTTATTTACCTCAATATTATAATATACATTAATAATCCAATAAAAATATTTTACCGTTGTTTTTTATGAAATTTATGGTTAGAATTTTCTATGATATTTATTAAATATAAAATAATTTTATTAGTAAAATGATATGGAATCTAATTTAAATTTGTTAATATAAATAATGTAAATATTGTGTTGTTATCTTTCTTAATAATGTGTGGGTTGTTTTCCAATGTGAAAAATGTGAGACGCATAAAGAGAAGAATTACTAAGTAGAATGATTTCATTATAGAATAAATATTAGTGCTTTGGGACGCATTGATGATATTATAAAATTTGAAAGGAGTTAATACATAGAGTTTCAATGAATTATGATTCTTATAATGTAGAGAAAAAATATAACGGTTATTCAAATAATTTTTTAAACCAGATTTTTTGGGAGGTATAATTTACCATATTTATACAACGTTTACCTTACAGATGACGTATTTTTTTTATTTTCATTTTTCAATATTTTATTCATTTTTTTAGTAGTGAAAAATTTGATAAAAGTGACGAAGTGAACCTTGAGAGATAGTGAACCACCACTGAAACCATTTTATAAGAGTAAATAATTTCATTTAGTGGAAGTAGAAAAATCCAGTCTGTAATTATGTTTAGAATAATTTATTACATCATCCCATTGACATTCCATGTTCTATAGATTATCCAAGATTAGCTGAACCACAACTAATTGATCTATATTTTCTGAATAAATTACTATCATTATGTATGATATAAAATAACATTTGTTTGTTATTTTATCCTTAATAAAATTATATTAAATAAAATATAAAATATAAATTTTCTCATTATTAATAGATGAATTGAATAGTGTTCTAGCTTATAATGTGGAAATATCACTTAGGGTGATGAGGGAATATAGATTAATGTTTTTTAACCTGGAATAAATATCATTATATTATTCATCCCCTCATGGTATCCCACACTAAAAAACCCTTTGGATTGAAATATTCTAAAATTTATTTACATAGATATAATTAGAAGTGTTTATTCAATTAAAATTAAATAATTTCAGTTTCATTTATCGTTGTCTGCTATAAAAATCACTAAGATTTTCTATGTTCAAAAAAATTAATATGGTACGGAAATAAATTATTGGAATCATAAAAATATATTTTATTTCCATAAATACATTTTAAATAATGTTTATGGACATTAATGTTATACTATTTTATAATTATTTTTATATAATTTTATATTAATGAATTATATTCATCATATCATAAAAATTACATATATTTATGAGTTTTTATATACTTAAATAAAATATCTATTTTATTTATTTTATATGAATGGGTGCGTTGATATGAATTATTATTGATATATAATTGTTTCTTAATAATTTAGAAAATAATATCTTAAAATATTTTTCTCTAATTGGAGGTTCGGGATAAATATTTCCCTTCCATATATTAGATTAAACATTTTGTATATCGTGAGTAATAGACATGGGATACAAGATAGTGAGTGTAATCCACTATGTAATAATGTATTAGTATAGGAATTTAACTATGTTTTTTATATTCTATTATTATTTTTTCAATTTCTAATACTATAATTATACTTTATTTATTCATGATACGATCATTCATGAAATTATAGTTTATAAATCTGATATTTTCCACATAATATAAAATTAGATCAATATTTTAATTATTTTAATATAATTATTGAATTTTTTGTATAAATTTATATCAAGGATAAATTAATATTTGATTACAATTTAAGTTTGAAATATATTTTGGTTGGTTTGATGAGATAAAATATATTGCTAATATCTAATGATACCAAACGTCTGGATTCATGGAATGTATTTTAATTGAGAGTGATTTTGGATATCCATGTATAATGATATGAAATACAGGAATGTAATTTTCATGGGTTGTCATAGTTTCCAAAAATTTTGGGACTATTTAATTTATGATATTATTATTTGAATAATTATATGTAATAAAATTTCAATTATGTTTGAAAAAAATGCATTATTAGCCTTGATAACATAGGAATAATTTTCTATATTATTATTATTTTTGGATGGATTATTTTTGATACTATCATTATTCTTATTTTTCATTTTTTTTGTAAATTTCCACAGCTAGGAGGAACCAATTATGATATTAATGTGATGGAAAATTTAATTATTATCACCTTGAATTACTACATCGGATGTTAAGATGTGATAAAATAAATGTTGATATAATTAACTAGATATATATGGTTATGAATTACTAAATATAGTATTTTGAGCTAATAAATGAAGTAATTATGGAATAAATCTCTATTGAATCATTCAATCAACAATTCCCACCATTCGTTGTTCGGGCATCAAATATATTAATGGTTAATAAAATAATTTTAATATAAATTTTTATTTTATTCTTTAATTAATATATTTAGGAAAATAAATATTATCCATTTGAGATTTATAAGGTGAATTAGGTAACTGTTGATTTAAAATTTTAAAAATGACACCATATAATGTAATTTACTATATAAAACTAGAATAGTTTAATAAAATATTTTAAAATTGTTTCCCATGAAAACATTAAAATACAATGGGTAGAGAGTGAATTGATTTTAAATAAAAAGAGAATCAATATGTTGGTTCTTTTAAGTAAAAAATCATAATATATTTATGATAAATCAAAAATCATTCTTATTGATCCTTATTGTCAAATTGATTGATTATTTTATTGATTAAAACCATGTCTCTAAAAAACATTAACATTAATAGTGTTTGATATTTATTAAGATAATATATGGTATGATAAAAATGTGGATTTAATAATTAAATCTACAATGAAGTATTTAAATTTGTAAAATAAAGAGAAAAGTTTTGTTTCAAATATTTTTTGGGCATAAAATCTATAATGGATATGAGGATTAGTTTCAAATAATCTAAAAATGTGGGGAAGGAACCCATGTTAGAATGTAAATGGAAAATGAAATTGTTTCAATTGTGATAATAAATTTTATGATTCATAATACCAAAAAAGTGTCATGATGTGTCTAGAAGAGATGATAAAATTATATGGAGTCTAAAAATGCACCACCTATAAAGAATTTTCATTCCAAGATTCCTAGAATAAAATTGATAAAAATAAATTTTACCTAGGATAGACACTTCAAATAATATTTGGTATATCAACTAGTGTGGATCTTATAAATTACATCAATGTGAGGAATCAACATCTAAAGAACATAGTGTAATACAATAAGATTTATGAAAAAACAAAACCCTGAAAATTTTGTATCCATAAAAAATTGATATCACATTAGGTGAATCACAAGACGACATTAGAGAGTATTTAAATACGAGAAAAATATTTTTTTTTAAACCAAAAGTCATAATAAATGTAAATAAGAACTTATATTCCTTGATTGTATGAAAAATAATACATAACAAATAAAACTCCTCCCACTACACTATATCATGGATTTCACACCCCCAGATAATTTCACAAAATTTTAAATATTCATATGTATATAAAATGTTGACCTGAATTTAATATATGGTTTCCTTCTAATAATTCAATGTGATTAATGGGTTCCTCCACGTGAAACCCCAAACTAAATAATTAATATATATTTTAACGAAAATATAAATATCATTTATGATTGTTAAAATATATAAATTTAATTGGAAGAGTTAATTAGTTTAAAACCTATAAAAATATTTATACAAAAGGCTATTTTTCATATATAGTCAATTCAATTAATGTAGATAAAATAAACAATAAGATAGATTTATAATTAGAAATTAAATTTTTTAAATATTACCTTTTTATAATATATTCATTTCACATTCTAAAATATTTTGATTAATGATGGTAAAATAAATGTTATATGAATAAATTTTTTAATACTATTTTAATTGTTAAATAAAGGTGAATTTTAATGAGAATGATTAGTTTTTTAAAAATCATATTTTCCATTAAAAATAAAAAATTCACCAAATATCAACTCTCTGATTAAGAGTTAGATTACTAAAATTTGGAAGTCTAATTTGAAAAATGCAAAATTATTTTTTGATAGATCATATTAATAATTTATTTATATTAGTTTTTGGTCTTTTTCCAAAAGGCAGTTTGTTAATGAATAGTGCATAACACTATTTTTAAAAATTTCATGTATTCATTGAAATTATTATTATATAAATATATATAGGAAAATCATGAATCATTTTTCAGATGAGAAAAATTTATTAGAAATCTAATTTTATAATTTATTAATTGGTAGTTTGAATTCAATTTTTTCATATTTTAAAAAAGAAAAAGTTTTTCACAAAAAATGTTTTTAATATAATATAGATTATTATTTTAAAATAAAATTCTAACTATATATCATTATATCAAATGAAAATTATTTCAATTTAAAATTCATTGGGTTGATATTTTCTCGATATGATCCTCTTATTTTAAGTCATAACAGAAATATTATAATGATCCTAATTACTGACCATAAATATAGTAAATTTATTTTAAAATTTTTTAATGTATCACAACATAATAAATTATGTTTAAAATTTTTGTTAAAAAGTGTGTTTGTGTAATTTTTTGACCTTTTCTCTTATGAAATTTTTTATTTTTAATATAATGAATCTGTATGACATGATTGATATGACCTCTCAATATATTATTTAAATTTTAATAAGAAATATCATTCTAACCACTAATTAAAGGGGCCTCTTACAACCCCTTCATGGAATTCTTAAAAAAATCCCATTCCATCATACAACCTATATATTTTATAATCATATAATAATAATAATCATTCACTATATTGTTCTTATGGTCACATGTAATTATTAAAATCCATTATAGTTTCAAGGGTTTGTCAATCGAAATATCGTAATGCTCAATGTGAGTAATCATTTTTTACTTAACTTGATTAATTTGTCTTTATATACTAATATAATAATTTTAATATATATATATATATATATTATAATTTGGGATATAAATAATTTTATTGTCCTTTTTTAATGATCAATAATCACATTTACGGTATCTACTAATAAATGTAAAATGGTAATTCATGATTTTTGGAAACCCCCACCACCATAATAAAATGTGGTTAATTTCCCAGAACCAAAATATAAGGATTTTGTAAAACATTAATTTAATAAATAATTGTAATACTTATACCATGGATGTTATTCAAAAAAATTCTATACTACCACATTATCTCATTTTATAGAATATGAAATCATCATCAATACATATGTGTAAACTATGGCCTCCATGGAATGTCTAATTATCAATTTTCATTTCATCACTCCAATACATTGATAGTAATGAGGAAAAAATTAATATATATATATATATATATATTATTTTTATGATATCATTAATGATTAAAAATGAAATTTTTTATAACCAATTATTTACATGATTAAAAAACAATTATCATTATGTTAATCATTTGAGATGGTCGTACTAAATGGAGACTGATCAATTCATAATATATAATGAAATTATTTAAATTATAACCATCATTTCAAATCATTTAAAATATTATATATCACAAAAAAATAATAAAATAATGAAATTATTTATATATTACAAAAAACATACCACATAATCATCAAATAACAATGTTTGGATTATATTTTGGTCTCTTTAACCACGATATAAGTCGCATGTATTTTATGACATTAAATTTTAGATTAAATATTAATTTCAGTTTCTAGATCCTTATATAGGATAAAATGGTAATTTCAACCATTAATATGATCATGAATATTTTTTAACCACTTTATTAGTCCTTTGATATGTTGTTTATCCTAGGATAATTGTTTTGTGGAATTTTGATCCATTCTATGTTTTGGAGAAAAATAATTTTTATTATGTATATTACTTTATTAATTAATTCATTTTTGTACAGTCAACCGTTATTTACCAATTGATAGATTTAATTTTATTTTTTTCCACCAATGAGTCCAGAAAGGGGAATATTTATTATAAAATTCATAATCTCGGGTCAGGCTCTTGGGGCCGAACCATGCCCTCTTTTCTTTTTTTTCATTCTTTTTCACTATTTCAAATATGCATTTTTTATTTTCATTATTTATGCCCTGATTATATACAAACACCCCTATTTGGTTTCACTCACCATGATAAACAGTGTATTTTGAGATAGTGAGAGCGAAAGATAGAGGTAAGATGAGCGGTACAATAGGGGGGGCTTGGTAGGAGTGAGATCATTTTATGTAATTTGTGGATCACGAAAATAAGAAAATCATTAGGGGACTTCATCTATAGGTAGTCCATTTCAATGTTATTCCATAAATACCTATTTATATATATCATTTTGACATGTCAATGAATTATTATAAATTCTTAGGATACATAGTGTGTTGATCTAAAAAATTTACAGATAAAATGGGGGTTTCATGTCAGTTTTATGGTCTTATATTCATTTAAAACTGATGTACACAACATGTTTTTTATAGAAAATATGTCATGTTTTCTTATTATTTTGGGGAGATTGTTTTTTTACTGTACACACTGTGTAATTTGAGTTCACGATGTGTACTATTACATAGACATGTACATGGTCGTGTAACCAAAAACATGTTTAGATTTGTTTTAGAATTTACATACAATGTACTTTGATTACACACCCTATAATATTACATTACCATGTATCTAAGATACATGGGAAGACACAGAATTATTAGGGGCATGCCCATGTTGTAGAACAAGAACAAACCCCAGGTGTGTCCATGTAATTTTTTAGTAAAAAACTAGAACCCAAGTGATCTATATCATGTAAATTTATGTGGATGAGTAGGAGGATCCAAATTACATGTGGTGTACTTTGAGAATGTTACATGTACTTAAATAGTGTTAAACTCTTGTGGGTTTTCAGGGCTTTTATAACATAGAGATATATTTATAATCAATAATATTCTATTTTGAGTGTTTTTACATGATCATGTTGATGGTGAAAACCTTTAGTTGATCAGAGGGCTGCTAAGATTTTTTTATGCTTCTTTGTTGAATGGAGAGTTTCTATATCATGTAATAAAAATTATTTATCTCTTTATAGTGATATATTGATCTGAAATGAACCATGATATATCTATCATGAATTATTCTTTCATATCTATTCCATTAAGAGAATATATCTTGAGGAATGTTCCCATTTCGGTTGTGAAGCTTTGATACTAGTTTTTCCATAGTATTCTTTACAGGATGCCTCTACACATGCTCTGAACTAGAGGATACTATGTTGGATACCTCTATGTACTAATCATGATACTGTCACATGTTTTATTCCTCACGTTTTACTCCATAATAATGGGTCCATAGTAAGATTCCTTCTCAAATGTGTTGTCATTAGGATCCCATGAAGGACCCCTCTCATGTGTTTTGACTTCAAAGACACAGTAGGTATCCTGGAATTTCATTGAAAATGTTATATTTCATTGGGAATTTGGGTAGATGTGGTAGAGGGTATCACTATGGAACCCCTGCTAAACATGTATTCCTATAGGGTTATGACAGTAGTGGTGGATTATGTAATAAAACTCCCTTACACTTTTTATTTGTTCACCTATTTACTTGTAATGAATCTATGATCACTAGTGGTGCTTCCTAGTTATTGGTTGATGATACTATCCAGATGTGCTATTAGGTAGATATTATGTGTCACGCTTCATGGAATTTGTATTCTGAGCCTCATTATTTTGGGATTTTCTGTAGGTACTTCCTCAAATCTCACTTTTGACACATTTATAATTTTCAAGGATGTCAAGACATGTTTCCTAGGATCCATATACTATAAAACTACTTTTTACTATTACATTAGTAGGTATTCAAAAAAATTATAATTTAGATCTAGATATTGAGCATTACATGATCATATGTTGGACATGTAACTCATCATCATTCATATGGAGGGATGGACAAGATGGTCCACCCACTATTGAGATATACCCAATGGATGACTATGATATACTTGAGTGAGGCATAGAATGCTCCCTTGAATCATGTGGATGAAAAATGACTACATCACCCAGATGTTCTTATTATATACGGGGAAAATGAATGTTTTTTATCAATGGACTCTGAGAATGTACTTGGATCTAGAGGGAATTCCTTATCGATATCTTAATGGTGTCCCCCTTAGTGATTATTTGAGTTGGAATGATTTGTTTGTCTATGGACAATGACATAGGAAAAAACACTATAATTTATCACATGTGGATTCATTAGTTCAAAATTGATCACAATGAAATATTTATTGGATTTCACATCAGTATATAGTATCCTTTTTAATAGTGATATGAGGTGAGTACAATTGAACCCTAGGTTAGACATATATACCCCTGTGGCGAGGTATCATGGTCATAGAAATTTAAATCATTGGATGAAGTAGGTACTCTTGATTTGGGTTATGCAAATATAGAAAAAAAATTACATGGTGTGTGTGATATAAAATCCAACTTAGTACCACTTTAAATTATTTATAGATGATCAATATTATGAGCCCATGTATTAAATTCTATTTATTTTTTGAAAATTTTATTCACCTTACATTGGTATATTCATGTTTTTGTATTTATATATATATATATTATATATATATATCGGACCGTATGTATACATATAAATATAAATATATATGATGGAACTTTTCTCACCAAACAAGGATCATGGACCCGGGGATCGAAAGTGGTTGACGTCATTTATTGAATTTATTTTCTAGTTGGGTCTCCGATAGGCAGATCATATTGCAAGAGAATGCAGTTATGATGTAATATTTGTAGGATAATCACATAATTGGATTACTATGATTATTTATCACTCTTATATGTGTACCTAGGTGTGTGTTCATATATTATGTATTCTTTTTTGTGGATGGTCATAGAATGCATGGTTGATAGTGGTGAGGCCTAGGGTTTCATGATCAAGTGTAGCCACTCCTATAGATTCATATGATCATGATAGACCACATTGAATGTTTCATGGAGATACAGTGTCTATTCTAGCATAGAGTTATTCGTAGATCCTATTCATTAATTTCAATTTTTTTATGTTCTCTTGTATGTATGGTCATACCATTGGTTGATCAATTTTCTATGTATGAAATTTATATTCATGATTTTATTTAATTTCATTTATTACAATATCATGTTATATTTTATTTTATATAATACATATTTAATATGTTTATCTACTACTTTGGGAGAAAAAATATCCATTGTTTTTTACACAGATATGAGGGAATAGTCTCACTACGGACACACCTGAGGCCCACTATACTATTAAGTATCCTCTAGTGTATGTAGAGGAGATCTTGAGTACTTGGGGAGAATTGGATCAGACCAAAAAATTATTGGAATACAGCTCAGAAAGTTTAAAAGTGGTATTTGATATGTTTCTATTCCTATTTCACTACTATTTTGGATGTTTTATATAGGAGTATTTTGAATGTGTCGGAACCTATGATAGATTTCAGATATCTATACCTAAAATACCTTTATCGATAAGAATTCCATGTTTCCATGAAAATTGTATTATTGTTTAGATCTATAATTTTACTGATGATTATTAATTTTTCATTGTGTGATGCACATATGGTGTGGATGTAATTATTTATTATAAACATATGTCTCTCAGCCTCTTGTTGGGACACATATTATAAGGACCCAGCCTTAAAACATTACATAATCAAAAATTAAATGAATAATTCAATGGAGGATCTTTTAAGGTTTATAGTTTTAGAGAATTAGGACATAACTATTATATCTCGAAAGATTACAAAGTAGACACTTCTACTAAGATTCCATAAAATTAAAACTCTTAAAAAGAAACATGTCTAGTTCCATGTTTTAGATAACATGTCTTTATTTGATCCAATCCTTGACCCTATTCATCTTTAAGTCTTGTGGAAAACATTTCAAAAACTTGGGATGAGCATAAAAAGCCCAGTAAATTATACACAAATAAGGAAAACTGTTAGTTTTTCAAAACAACAAGTAAACCATGAATACTTTATCAAATTAATACTTTTCACCTTTATGAAGTAGTAAATACTCTTAACTGAATAAAATCTAACTACTTATAATTTTTAACCAAAAGATTACCATAAATCCATATAAAGAACACATAACATATAAAGGTAACATAGGACATAAATATACATAAATGGAATAACCATACGGTCGAATTCCACACATATCACTACATTGAATAGTCATACGACCAACTTCCATACCCAATGCATTGGAGGTTATAACGTAACCACCCCTCTTGGGATTCATGGAACCACCAATCATATGGTTTATCATGTAACCACCCATCAAATATCCAAGTACCATTACAAAATCATAATACATAAAACTAATATAAAGGAAAGAAAACATTTCCACATTTAAATCACAATATATCACTTAAATATATTAACATAACAAATCCATTATCAACACCATTTTCAATACCAAAATACATAAAAGAGTATATGGTATTTAATTTCTTTTAAAAACATTAAGGCTTGTTAAGGATGCCAATGGTCAAATAGTACTCGCGGCGGCAGAAAAGGTCGTTGTCACCGCATACGATAAAAGAAATATTCCATTTTGTTGTTCAGTAAAACACATTGCAAGAAAAAGATTCCCTTTGAATTAAATAAAAATTCAAATGTTTTATATATATTTTAAAATAAAGTCTTGTATTAGAACAAAAATATGCCTCAATGAAAGGAGATTGAGATGAAGTCCCATAAAAAGTCGGTATCCATAGATTAAGGATAAATCAATTACATAATTATGTGTGACAAATATAAATACACCCAATATAAGAGGATATTAAGTGTAAAACATTCAGAGGTCATCCACACATATTCATAGAATGACATAATCAAGAAGTACAGGTTTAACCCAAAGAATTAAAATTGGGTTAAGAAGTTTTCTTAGAGAAATTCGACAGCCTAACAACGTCATTTTAAAATTCTGAAAATGAGACGATGAGAGATAAAAAAGGTATCTCATTACATGGAAGTGTCATTTACATCAATAAGGATATATAAGAACATATCCCAAAAGATTAATATTTAAATTAAAAGACCTAACAAAAAGAAGTCTTTTAAAAAGAGGACGGTTAATGGTTCCCTTAACGATTTGGGTAACTTTCAAAACGTACACCCATTGAAAGAAGGGTCATACAATGAAGATTTAAATCCACATAAATTAAATTATATTACACAAGGAATACAATCATGGGTAGCAAAAACACCACACAAATGTAAATAGTGGAAAATGTAGCACAAATCTCACGGGAACAAAAAGTGAGATAAAAACCCCTTACCTCGTTGTGATCAATGGAGTCGTATGACCAAAAGATAATAAACACCAAATGAATCACATAATAACATGAATATAAATACAATAATTATAATATATATGAAAGGTCAGTACAAAATACACCACATTCAATAAATAAGTGGCGAGCAATGGAAATTTCACATAATTAAAAGTGAGATAGGAAATCCCTTATGAAACTTCGACAGCCTAACGACACCACTTAAAACATCCAAAAATGATTTGATGAGATCAAATAGGGTCTCTAATCATATAAACATAAAAATTACAGTAATAATAATATAAAATAACATCCCCAAACATAATAAAGACGAGATTAAAAGGAATGACATAAAAGAGAGTACTTAAAAAAGAAAGAGAGAGGTAGGATCCCTCACCTCAAGTCTGACTTGTTATGTTCGTTTCTTTATACTCTGGAATAATAAACTTTGTTAAATTTATTATTTCTTAAGTAAATCCTATATTTTTTATTATTAAATTCATATCACATGTTATAATGTTATAATTATTAGTCAATTTTGTGAGTTCATATCAGACATTCTGGTCGATGTTCGGTACATGAGTCAAAAATGAACTTGATTGACAAGAATTGTCCACGTAGTTATAAGTACATCTTCTCCAGAATATTATTAATGATTTAAATATCATATATATCCAGTATATATTTATTTTATACTTTACATAACATTTTGTGATAAAAAGAAATGAAATGCACCGTTCATGGAGACGGTAGGCCATACGTATGCATGAACGCTACTTTCATTTCTTTGGCACATTAAAGGAATTAAAAGTATATGTGATATATATATATATATTATAATTACAGAATAATATATATTTTATATAGGTCACAAAAGTTATTCAATTTAAATCTTTATACATTCCATGTATTGCATGAACGAGTCACATCACTTGAGGGGGCGGTAGTCCACACTTCATTAAATGAAATTATTGCATTTGCACAACATGGAAAGAATAAAGGTATATATTAAATATAAAACACAGAAGCATATAGAAGAAATAAATATAATATGTATCGTAAATAAATATAGTTCCATCAAAATGGCCACCATGATAGGTGGTATGAAAAGATATAACAATCATCGTTTCGTGAGGCTATAATTCGCCATCCACAGAAATAATATGTTCTTTAACCATTAGACAGAGTTGTGTGTATGTGTAGCTCGGATTATTTTCATAAAAACATCCTAGTATATTGAGGATACTGGTTTTGTTAAAAAATAAAAAATAATAATATTTTAGGGGGTTGGATAAGCAAAATAAAACAAAAGAACCTTAGAAAAGACTTTACCATTAAATCGGGTAACTCCCCTTGGTTGGAACAAGAAGGGTTTCTTGAAGAGCTTTCTGCCTAAGGGAAGGACTCTATGATAAAGAGAGGAACTTGTAGAGATAAAATGATTATATTTTGGCTGAGCCAATGGCATGATATGTGTGGGTAAGAAGGTAGAGTTGGGGGCCTTTTATAAGAGGGATGAGGGGAACTCTTGGAATGCCATGAAATGTCACATTATTTTAAACTACTTTTCAGATTTTAAAGGTCCCACAAAGATATATTTCTATGATAAGGTGATAAGGGTTCGTAATCCTCACTTAGAATAGGTTTTGGAAAAGTTTATGTCTTATATTTTACATTATCTTTTCATTTTATTTAAATCGATCATTAATGAGGTAATCGCTGCATCATCATGGTGTCATAAATAAATAAATTTATTTAATTTCTAAAAATTACAAAAAAAATACAATGATCTAGAAAATATTTTTATATTTCCAATGAATATTTATAGTAAAATATACGACTTTATTTCCCCATGTAAAAATTGTTTTAGTAAAACAATACATGTTTGTAACATTTTTATTTTAACTTTAAATAAAAGGTTATTAATGTCATTTTCTAACCCAAGTGTCTCCAAGGGGTCCCCAAGATGACCCATGGATTTTTGTGGTCTACCATGACCTATCCAAAAAGGTTGTGACATGTTTCAAGGTAATTACATATTATTATAACATTATTTTTACCTTAAATTACACTAATTACCATTAATTGCGAATAATAAAACTTAAAAGTTACTATTCAACAAAAAAATTATTTTCATCCCATTGAACCAAATATTACATACAAATGAAAACCATGTATGTAGGATTTTTTAAAGTCAAATCACAAAAGTGTTAAAGTTTCATTTAAACGAAAAATCAGTTTTTAACTACCACTTAGTGGTTTCACTATTCATCAAAAATTGAAGTTTTTCAGAAAAATACCAAAAATTCACCAAAATCTATATTTGTTATTATGAATTCAAAAATGAAGTCTATTTTAAAAAATTAAAAACATATATGTTTCATTAATTAATATAATATTTAATTCTTGTTGTCAAAAAAAATAGTGTGTTTTTATGAAACAATATCTACTAAAAGATTGACACTAGTTTAAGTCCAATTTCAAAGTCAAATTAATTCCAATGACCAATATTGGATTAAATGGTAAAAATATAATCTAATTTCACTTTAAAACCAATTGAAAATATGATCAAATCATATATATAAATTAGATTAAAATGAGGTTTTGAATTAAAATACAACATTTTTACTTATTCATTAAAAATGTTCTTTATCTAAAAAAATAAAAAAAACATACAAAAAGTAAATTTTGATTTCCCGATGTAACGCCCCGACCCCAGATACCCAGAGTCGGTGCATTTCTTCGTAACATTGGCATGATCACAAAAGATCAAGTCTCGAAAGACCGATTAGTTTAGTAGCCTTGGAAACACTAGATACATTCATAAACGTTACATTACATCATAAAGTGAAAAAATACAATAACAAAGTCTCCATAGACCACACTCATATCCTCTTCTGACAATCCCTGCAGGTCATTCATAAAATACTTCTTCACATCCTGGAAAATATTAAAACATTGAAAGGGGTGAGCTCAGATACTCAGTAAGGATAACAATATTGCGGAAGCTTTCATAAATAAACATAAAAATTTAAGGCAATGTTTAACTAAAACAAAAGCCTTCTAAACTTGAACATCAACATAATATGGTAAAAGTTAAATGAGATAATTCCATTCACTTCTTCACATGGATATTCTACTGGTCAAATAATCACATGCAATATCAATAACCACTTTCATAATGAGGGAATGTATAATGCCAGACATTCTGAAACATTTTGTCAAGGCCTCGGCCAAGACGTCTAAAATGATTAAGGCCTCGACCAAAACCATAAATCAAATTGGGAAAGGGCCTCGGCCAATTCCACGTCTAGTTGTCTCATGAGACCTACCGATGCATCGAGGAGCTATAGCGGGCTCCACCCGTCACTTATTAAGTCCAATACATTCCTCATATGAATAGGTTTAAACATAACATAAATATTCATATTAAAACTAGCATACGAAATGTCAACAATTTCTCTATAAACTATCGATGGTATAAAAATAACACATCCACAGTCAAATATTTCACAAAATTTTCAATGGAAGTTTTGTATCATAAATCAATTTCAATTAAACTTAAAACCCATCAAAGGATGTTGACATAGATGAAATCAAAGCTATTTGAGAGAAATATCTCTCTTTTTTGAAATCATTTAAAAGTCCCATAATTATAAAATAATACATTTACTTTGAAAATGTTCTTATAATCTTGTTAGGGAAGCTTAGACGAAGTTATAATGGCGGAAAATAGCCGCACCCGCCTTATAAGTTAAAAAAACATTCTTACCTTAAATTTGTCAAAAAGGTCAAAAAGTACATTGTTGGGAAAACGATGGTAAGATGACATTCAAAAACGTATAAGGGTATAAATGACTTTAACCCATTTTCCATTTAATTGTAAAAATGTTTTGAAAGACATTTTTAAGAAACATGGATGTGGATGATAACGAGGTCCCAGTAGATAATTATGTATAAACAACCTTGGATAATGAAGAGGTTGTGAAGTAAACCCTTACCTTGTTCTTTTCCTTGGTTGGGGTAGGTTAACCTCCTATATAATGGTGAAATAATTGTTATTAAATTATACAAGAATCATATACATTCATATGATATCATATATGATCTTTTAACATTGCTTTGTTAACAATATCTTAGATTTATCGTTGTTTTGGGTGTTAACTTACTCGTTTTCTTTTATATGTTTTGTTATGTAAGTCGTGTTTTTCATGGATAGGTTGTATCTTATTCATATCCAGAATGATATCATGCCCTTAAACATTATTTTTAAATCATCAAATGATAATTATACTTGAATGGATATGACAGAGAATGAATCTCATCGCGTTCGTGGAGACGGTAGTCCGTACGTACGCACGAGCGACGATATCATTATTTTGATATTAAAATAAAATATAATTGGATAGTATATAATATATACTGAATAATTATCATTTTATATTTATTATTTACATGAATTACATATCATTATTATACCCATCTAAATAATAATATATTGAATAACAATTACACCACGACGTGGAGACGGTAAGCCGTACGTACGCACGTATGGTGACATGTCCTTCAAATGATGGGTAGAATACTGAATATGGTTGTTCCATATTTATAATAACATCACAGTATATAGAAGATACTGGAATTATAATTTTATAATTGAAATAATAAACAAAGAGGGAGTGGAAGAAGAAAGAAACTTGAAAGAGGGTGATGAAAATGTTACCTCTTCTTCAGGTTCTTCCTTTTGATTTGATCAAAAGGACTCCTTAGGATGGCTTTCTGACTAAAGTAAAGCTTCTAGGATGAAGGGAGAGAAGTTGGGAGAGTATTTGGGCAGAGGTTGGCCGAACCAAAGGGCTTGAAAGTGTGAATGAGGTGGTAGAGGTGGGGGCCTTTTATAAGAGGAGAGGAGGGGCTCTTTTGGAAAGATTGAAATGTTACATTATTATACAATGCTTTTCGGATTCTAAAGGTCCCACACTTATATAATTCGTGTCTCAGGTGATAAGGGTTCGAAATCTACCCATCCAATAGTCTTTGGACAAGTGTAAGCCTTGGAGTTTACATTATCCTTTCATTTTATTAAAATCGTTAAATAATGAGGTCATCGCTGCATCATAATGATGTCATAAATAATTTAATTTATTTAATGTCTAAAAATTATTAAAAAAATACTATGATGTAGGAAATATTTTTATATTTATATTGAATATTTATAGTCAAAATTTTTACTTGTGTATCCCCACTTAAAAACTGGTTTAGTAAAACAACTCATGTTTGTGTCAATTTAATTTTAACATTAAATAAATATATATTAATGTCATTTTCCAACCAAAGTGGCTCCATGGGGTCCCCAAGTTGACCCATGGGTTTTCTTGGTCGGCCATGACACATCCAATAGGATTAGGACAAGTTTCAAGCTCATCTCATATTATTAAAACATTATTTTTACCTTAAACTACACTAATTACCTCTAATCGCGATTAAGAACTTAAAAGTTACTATTCACCAAAAAATTATTTTAATCTCATTGAACCACATTTTACTTCTTAATGACAACCATGTATGTCAGATTTTTGAAAATCAAATCATAGAAGTGGTAATATTTCATTTTAACGAAAAATCAGTTTTTAACAACCACTTAGTGGTTTCACTATTCATCAAAAATTGATGTTTTTCAGAATAAGGCCAAAATTTCACCCTAAGATATAATTGATATTCCGAATTCAAAAATGATGTCTATTTTAAAAAATTCCAAACATATAAGTTGCATTAATTAATTTTATAATTAATTCCGGCTGTTACAACAAATAGCGTGTTTTTAAGAAACAATTTATATCAAAAGATTGGCAATTGTTTATGCCCAATTTCAATGTTAAATTAATTCTAATGACCACCATTGGATAAAATGGTAAAGTTATATTCTAATTATAATTTAAAACCACTAAATAGTATAATTTATCACTATGAATTATTTTGATTAAAAAAGTTGTTTTTAAGTATTTTTCACTATTCATAAAAATTTAAAAGTTCTCAGAAAAATACCAAAAATTCAACATAGGCTAATTTCGATATTCCGAATCCAAAAATGAAGTCCATTTTGATAAATAAAATTTATAAAATTTCAAAAAGTAGGTAATAATATTCACAACGGCTAGTTTAATTAGTTGTGGTGTGTGTTAGAGCTCGAGGTTGCGTACAACACACGCTATTGCATTATTCGAAGGGAAACGTACCGTGGAAGCTTGGGGTGTTACATTCTCCCCTACTTCAAATAATTGCGTCCTCGCAATTTCTAGGGTATTACTGCATAAAAGGACTCTGGTGGTTCTTCATCATAAGTTCCTCAGGTTCCCACGTTGCCTCTTCCATTTTATGATTTCTCCACAAAACCTTTACTAGACGAGTCGTCCGGTTTTTCAGCACCTGCTCCCTCACATCAAGAATTCTGATGGGCTCTTCGCAATAAGATAGATCGGGTTCCAGTTCTAATTCCTCATAGGTAAGTACATGTGTTGGGTCGGGCATGTATTTTCTCAATAGCGATATGTGGAAAACATCTTGAACTTTGGAGAGATTTGGCGGCATCGCCAAACGATAAGCTACAGCCCCAATACGATCTATAATTTCGAAAGGTCCGATGTACCTGGGACTCAACTTACCCTTCTTACCAAAACGTATAACTCCCTTCGATGGAGATACCTTTAGGAAAACATGATCTCCCACCTGAAATTCCAAAACCTTTCTTCTGTTATTGTCATAGCTCTTCTGCCTACTTTGAGCTGATTTGATGTGGTTTTGGATTACCATCACCTTTTCCATTGTTTCTTCACCAGTTCTAGTCCCACAAGTTTTCTTTCACCAACGTAATCCCAACAGGTTGGTGTACGACATCTATTTCTGTATAACGCTTCATAAGGTGCCATCTGAATGCTTGAATGGAAGATATTGTTATAGGAAAATTCTACCAGTGGTAAATATTGATCCCACATACCCGGAAAGTCAAGAGAGAATGATCTCAGCATGTCTTATAAGGTTTGAATAGTCCGTTCTGATTGTCCATCTGTTTGAGGGTGATAGGCAGTACTCAAACGAAGTTCAGTATCCAAGGCCTTTTGAAGACTTTTCCAAAATCTTGAAGTAAAATGACGATCACGATCAGAAACAATCGATAGGGGTACTCCATGAAGTCTTAGAACTTCATTAATATATAGTCTTTCTAGACGTTCAAGTGGTAGATCCTCCCGTATAGCCCGAAAATGTGCTGACTTAGTAAGTCGATCAACAATGACCCATATTGCATCATTCCTTCTAGGAGTATTTGTTAGTCCCATGACAAAGTCCATCGTAATATTATCCCATTTCCACTCAGGTATGGGAAGAGGTTGCAATACTCCACCAGGATGTTGCCTTCCAGCTTTCACTTGTTGACAAACCATACAACTCGACACAAAATCAGCAATCTCCCTCTTCATATTGTCCCACCAAAAATGTTCCTTCAAATCACTATACATTTTGGTGCTCCCAGGGTGTATAGAGAAATTGGAACTATGAGCATCATCCAACAATTCCCTTTTTAGATTATGTATATTGGGAACACAAAGACTCTTCCTGAATTTCAAAATTCCATCCTTATTCACAAAGTCCCTCAATCTTCCATCATTCACATTTTAATCTTCTTCTGAAATTCCTCATCATTGGTCTGAGAACTCTTAATCCTTTCTAGTAATGATGGCTTGGCAACCATTTGAAAAATCATTGATGTTTCACCTTCCCTAGTTATTCCCATGTCCATCTTCACTAGATCCATGAAAATTGGATCCCTTTCAATTCTCATCACATTCAAAACACCATGGTATTTTCTACTCAAAGCATCCTTCACCTTGTTTTCCTTCCCCGGGTGGTAATGTATCGTGCAATCATAATCCTTGAGTAGTTCAAGCCATCGTCTTTGCCTCATGTTGAATTCTTTTTGTGAGAAAATATACTTCAAACTCTTGTGATCAGTATAAATCTCACATTTTTCACCATAGAGGTAATGTATCCATATCTTTAAAGCAAATATCACAGCTGCTAACTCAAGATCATGAGTAGGATAGTTTTGCTCATGAATGTTTAGCTGTCGTGATGCATAGGCAATAACCTTACCATTCTGCATAAGGACACAACCAAGTCCTTTCTTCGATGCATCACTATAAATAACAAACCCCTCATTCCCCGATGGTAGAGTCAATACATGGGCGTTGACTAATCTTCTCTTCAGTTCTTCAAAACATTCTTCATACTCTTTCATCCAGACAAATTTAATCCCTTTATGTGTGAGCTTTGTCAATGGGATAGCCAATCTGGCAAAATTCTGGACGAAACGTCGATAATAACCTGCTAAACCAATAAAACTGCGTACCTCAGTTATACTTGTCGGTGCTGGCCATTCTTGGATTGCCTTGGTTTTAGAAGGATCAATGGAAATTCCATCCTTAGAGACAATATGCCCAAGAAAAGAAATCTCCTGAAGCCAGAATTCACACTTGCTAAATTTCCCATATAATTCATGTCTTCTAAGAGTCTTCAGGATAATGCGTAAGTGATTTTCATGATCTTCGTGGCTTTTGGAGTATACCAAGATATCATCAATAAATACCACTACAAAGTCATCAAGATATTCCTTGAAAACTCTATTCATTATATCCATGAAAACAGAGGGTGCATTAGTCAATCCAAAATTCATTGCTATAAACTCGTAATGCCCGTACCTTGTTCGAAATGCTGTCTTTAGAACGTCTTTCTTCTTCACACACAACTGATGGTATCCAGATTGAAGGTCAATCTTTGAAAAGTATTGAGCTCCATGCAGTTGGTCAAACAAATCATCAATGCGAGGTAGGGGATACTTGTTCTTTATTGTTATAGCATTGATCTCCCTATAGTCGATGCACAACCTCATAGATCCATCTTTCTTCTTAACAAAAAGAACAGGGGCTCCCCAAGGAGAAACACTAGGGCGAATAAATCCCTTATTACTCAATTCCTCTAGTTGTTTCTTTAGTTCAACTAATTCCACAGTGGCCATTCTATAAGGGGTCTTTGATATGGGCCTTGATCCAGGAATTAAATCAATGGAAAACTCAACTTATCGTTCTGGAGGATGTACAGGTAAATCTTCCGGAAACACATCAACAAATTCTCTCACAATAGGTACATCCTCTATTTGAATATTCCTTTCCTCACCCTCAGCAATTCCTTTCTCTTCCTCCCCAATAATTGAATTTTGTTGAGCTACTGGGGGTGGATCTAGATAAGAATTATGTGGAGATGATTCTTCTCTAAAGATAAGGTGTTCCTTATCATCATCATCATGAATCGTAACCTCTTTCCTCTTACAATAAATTTTTGTATCATGGTCCAAAAGACAATCCATACCGAGGATTATATCAAATTGAATCATGGGTATGACGATGAGATCAGCAGGTAAAGAACATTTAGGTGCTCTAATGGGAACTAATCGACAAAACTTTGCTGCAAAAATACTTCCCTTACGGGTTTTGACCGACAACTCCCTTGTTAAATCAAATTGGAAATATCTAATTTTCTTTGCAAACTGGGAAGATATGAAACAATGCGATGATCCAGAATCAAATAATTCATTTTCTAAACATGAGGAAACCATTTAATTACCTGCCACCCTGTCTTTCGGAGCTTCCACCTCGGCAGTAGTTCTAGCATAAGCCTGGCCCTGATCCCTTGGCCTCTTCTGAGGTAAGTTCCCCTGACGCTTAGGACATTCATTTGCATAATGTCCCTTCTCTCTACAATTATAGCATTCCACATTGACAGTCGCTTTCTTTCCCTTGCATTCATGAGATTGGTGGCCTTTTTCACCACACTTGTAACATACTCCTTTTCCTTTTAGACAGGCACCAGGGTGCTTCCTAACACAATTATCACAGGGTGGAAATTTATTTCTACCCTTCTTCCATGTTTCCTTATTTTCTTTCCCAATGTTTTCTGTGGATCTCTTCATATCTTGGTTTGATTTAAAGTCATAAGACTTAGAGAACTCCTTTTCCGTATTTATAGTGCACGAGACAATACCTTCATATGAAGAGAAGGTTTGTGATACTAAAGCTCGACGGAGAAATGGTTTTAACCCATCAAAGAAATGATCAGTCTTACTTCTTGGGTTACGTATGTAATCTGCAGCCTACCTCACTAACCTTGTAAAGTTTGCCTCATACTTTGCGACATTCTCGTCCTCCTTCTGCCTCAGACTCAGAAATTGCCTTTCCATATCCGCTCGGTGGTCTCGAGGAAAGTATTTTTCTAAGAACAGCTCTTTGAACTCCTGCCATTCCATGTTTTTTAATTCATCATCTTCCTTTGTGTTTTGAATTAGTGACCACCATTGATCGACATCTCCAGTGAGGTGGTAAACTGCCATGACAACTTTCTCTCTTTCACTACTCCCCAAGGCATGGAATATTTTCTCTAAGGAATTTATCCATTGCTCAGCTACTATAGGATTTGTACTCCCATTGAAGGTTGGAGGTTGTTGCCTCATGAAACGGTCTAGCATTGATCCTCCACATTGTGGATTAGGGTACTCCATACGAGTAAGGTTATTATTCATAACCTGCGTGAGTTGTCCCAGTATGGTGAGAAGCTGATCAGCACCAGTTGTATCACTAGCTCTACCATAATTATCTTGAGCAGGAGGGCAATCCCTACACGGAGTGCGTGCATTGATACAGTTTCCATTCCTTCCACTAGGCGCCATTTCTAAATAATGTCATAAACTGGATTAGTTTATGAATCAAAATACATAATTCCATAATTGTAAAACACTTAACATAAATTGAACTAATTATGGATATAACCCATAATTATAAAAATGTTTTCTTTGCGGAAGTATATACTCGTAACCCTTCATAGTGGTTTGTAAAGAAAATGGGAATTATCCTAAGCATATCCCCCGGGAGTGTCGTAACCAAGAGTGCAGCAAGGACCGTTGTCGTGCACTAGTTCCCGTTCGAGTCTTGCTCAAAGCGGTGTTTTCGGGTTTTACCCCTAGGTACATTTGTGCCAGAGCCGCCTCTACCTGCTCGTATCCAGACAGGGATGTATTGCTCGGAAAACTTTCAAAATCTTTACAATACCAAAATTTTTAGGAAGTTCTTCTATACTAATCCTCAATGTTCATCTTAGGTCTACGTGCTCTAATCAGATTTTGTCTAAATCTATCTTCCAAGGTTAGTACTAAACTGCCTCTGATACCAACTGTAACGCCCCAACCCCAGCTACCCAGAGTCGGTGCATTACTTCGTAACATTGGCATGATCACAAAAGATCATGTATCGAAAGACCGATTAGTTTAGTAGCCTTGGAAACACTAGATACATTCATAAACGTTACATTACATCATAAAGTGAAAAACTACAATAACAAAGTCTCCATAGACCACACTAATATCCTCTTCTGACAATCCCTGCAAGACATTCATAAAATACTTCTTCACATCCTAGAAAATATTAAAACATTGAAAGGGGTGAGCTCAGATGCTCAGTAAGGATAACAATATTGCGGAAGATTTCATAAATAAACATAAAAATTTAAGGCAATGTATAACTAAATCAAAAGCCTTTTAACTTGAACATCAACATAATATGGTAAAAGTAAAATGAGATAATGCCATTCACTTCTTCATGTGGATATTCTACTGGTCGAATAATCACATGCAATATCAATAACCACTTTCATCATGAGGGAATGTATAATGCCAGACATTCTGAAACATTTTGTCATGGCCTCAGCCAAGACATCTAAAATGATTAAGGCCTCGGCCAAAACCATAAATCAAATTGGGAAAGGGCCTCGGCCAATTCCACGTCTAGTTGTCTCATGAGACCTACCGATGCATCGAGGAGCTATAGCGGGCTCCACCCGTCACTTATTAAGTCCAATACATTCCTCATATGAATAGGTTTAAACATAACATAAATATTCGTATTAAAACTAGCATACGAAATGTCAACAATTTCTCCATAAACTATGGATGGTATAAAAATAACACATCCACAGTCAAATATTTCACAAAATGTTCAATGGAAGTTTTGTATCATAAATCAATTTCAATTAAACTTAAAACCCATCAAAGGATGTTGACATGGATGAAATCAAATCTATTTAAGAGAAATATCTCTCCTTTTTGAAATCATTTAAAAGTTCCATAATTATAAAATAATACATTTACATTGAAAATGTTCTTATAAGCTTGTTAGGGAAGCTTCGATGAAGTTATAATGGCGGAAAATATCCGCACCCTCCGTATAAGTTAAAAAAACATTCTTACCTTAAATTTGTCAAAAAGGTCAAAAAGTACATTGTTTGGAAAACGACGGTATGATTCCTTTAAAAAACGTATAAGGGTATAAATGACTTTAACCCATTTTCCATTTAATAGTAAATAAGGTTTTGAAATAAATTTT
Organism: Viscum album; assembly: GCA_963277665.1. Classification (NCBI taxonomy): domain Eukaryota; kingdom Viridiplantae; phylum Streptophyta; class Magnoliopsida; order Santalales; family Viscaceae; genus Viscum; species Viscum album. The sequence goes on from OY728163.1 coordinate 2,121,929,939, forward strand.
TAAGAAACATGGATGTGGATGATAACGAGGTTCCTCTAGATAATTATGTATAAACAACCTTGGATAATGAAGCGGTTGTGAAGTAAACCCTTACCTTGTTCTTTTCCTTGGTTGGGGTAGGTTCACCTCCTGTATAATGGTGAAATAATTGTTATTAAATTATACAAGAATCATATACATTCATATGATATCATATATGATCTTTTAACATTTCTTTGTTAACAATATCTTAGATTTATCGTTGTTTCGGGTGTTAACTGACTCGTTTTCTTTTATATGTTTTATTACGTAAGTCGTGTTTTTCATGGATAGGTTGTATCTTATTCATATCCAGAATGATATCATGCCCTTAAAAATTATTTTTAAATCATCAAATGATAATTATACTTGAATGGATACGACGGAGAATGAATCTCATCGCGTTCGTGGAGACGGTAGTCTGTACGTACGCACGAGAGACAATATCATTATTTTGATATTAAAATAATATATAATTGGTTAGTATATCATATATAAAGAATAATTACCATGTTATATTTATTATTTACCTTAATTACATATCATTATTATACCCATCTAAATAATAATATATTGAATAAAAATTACACCACGACGTGGAGACGGTAAGCCGTACGTACACACGTATGGTGACATGTCATTAAATGATGGGTAGAATAATGAATATGGTTGTTACATATTTATAATAACATCACAGTATATAGAATATACTGGAGTTATAATTTTAGAATTGAAATAATAAACAAAGAGGGAGTGGAAGAAGAAAGAAACTTGAAAGAGGGTGATGAAAATGTTACCTCCTCTTCGGGTTCTTCATTTTGATTTGATCAAAAGGACTCCTTAGGATGGCTTTCTGACTAAATTAAATCTTCTAGGATGAAGGGAGAGAAGTTGGGAGAGTATTTGGGCAGAGGTTGGCCGAACCAAATGGCATGAAAGTGTGAATGAGGTGGTAGAGGTGGGGGCCTTTTATAAGAGGAGAGGAGGGGCTCTTTTGGAAGGATTGAAATGTTACATTATTATACAATTATTTTCGGATTCTAAAGGTCCCAAACATATATAATTCGTGTCAAAGGTGATAAGGGTTCGAAATATACTCATCCAATAGTCTTTGGACAAGTTTAAGCCTTGGATTTTACATTATCTTTTCATTTTATTAAAATCATTAAATGATGAGGTCATCGCTGCATCATAATGATGTCATAAATAATTTAATTTATATAATGTCTAAAAATTATAAAAAAAATACTATGATTTAGGAAATCCTTTTAGCTTTCTAATGAATATTTATAGTCAAAATGTGGACTTGTGTATCCCCTATTAAAAACTGGTTTAGTAAAACAACTCATGTTTGTGTTAATTTAATTTTAACATTAAATAAATATATATTAATGTCATTTTCCAACCAAAGTGGCTCCATGGGGTCCCCAAGTTGACCCATGGGATGTCTTGGTCGGCCATGACTCATCCAATAGGAGTAGGACAAGTTTCAATCTCATCTCATATTATTAAAACATAATTTTTACCTTAAACTACACTAATTACCTCTAATCGCGATTAAGAACTTAAAAGTTACTATTCACCAAAAAAATATTTTAATCTCATTGAACCACATTTTACTTCTTAATGACAACCATGTATGTCGGATTTTTGAAAATCAAATCACAGAAGTGGTAATATTTCATTTTAACGAAAAAGCAGTTTTTAACAACCACTTAGTGGTTTCACTATTCATCAAAAATTGAAGTTTTTCAGAATAAGGCCAAAATTTCACCCTAAGATATAATTGATATTCCGAATTCAAAAATTATGTCTATTTTACAAAATTCCAAACATATAAGTTGAATTAATTAATTTTATAATTAATTTCGGCTGTTACAACAAATAGCGTGTTTTTCAGAAACAATTTATATCAAACGATTGGCAATTATTTATGCCCAATTTCAATGTTAAATTAATTCTAATGACCACCATTGGATAAAATGGTAAAATTATATTCTAATTATAATTTAAAACCACTACATAGTATAATTTATTACTATAAATTATTTTGATTAAAAAACTTGTTTTTAAGTATTTTTCACTATTCATAAAAATTTAGAAGTTCTCAGAAAAATACCAAAAATTCAACATAGGATAATTTCGATATTCCGAATCCAAAAATGAAGTCCATTTTGATAAATAAAATTTAAATAATTTCACAAAGTAGGTATTACTATTCCCAACGGTTAGTTTAATTAGTTGTGGTGTGTGTTAGAGCTCGAGGTTGCGTACAACACACGCTATTGCATTATTCGAAGGGAAACGTACCGTGGAAGCTTGGGGTGTTACATTCTCCCCTCCTTCAAATAATTGCGTCCTCACAATTTCTAGGGTATTACTGCATAAAAAGACTCGGGTGGTTCTTCATCATAAGTTCCTCAGGTTCCCACGTTGCCTCTTCCATTTTATGATTTCTCCACAAAACCTTTACCAGACGAGTCGTCCGGTTTCTCAGCACCTGCTCCCTCACATCAAGAATTCTGATGGGCTCTTCGCAATAAGATAGATCGGGTTCCAGTTCAAATTCCTCATAGGTATGTACATGTGTTGGTTTGGGCATGTATTTTCTCAATAGCGATATGTGGAAAACATCTTGAACTTTGGAGAGATTTGGCGGCATCGCCAAACGATAAGCTACAACCCCAATACGATCTAGAATTTCGAAAGGTCCGATGTACCTGGGACTCAACTTACCATTCTTACCAAAACGTATAACTCCCTTCCATGGAGATACCTTTAGGAAAACATGATCTCCCACCTGAAATTCCAAAACCTTTCTTCTGTTATCGACATAGCTCTTCTGCCTACTTTGAGCTGATTTGATGTGGTTTTGGATTACCTTCACCTTTTCCATTGTTTCTTCCACCAGTTCTGGTCCCACAAGTTTTTTTTCACCAACGTCTTCCCAATAGGATGGTGTACGACATCTCTTTCCATATAACTCTTCATAAGGTTCCATCTGAATTCTTGAATGGAAGCTATTTTTATAGGAAAATTCTACCAGTGGTAAATATTGATCCCACATACCCTGAAAGTCAAGAGATCATGATCTCAACTTGTCTTCTAAGGTTTGAATAGTCCGTTCTGATTGTCCATCTGTTTGAGGGTGATATACAGTACTCAAACGAAGTTCAGTATCCAAGGTCTTTTGAATACTTTTCCAAAATCTTGAAGTAAAACGAGGATCACGATCAGAAACAATCGATAGGGGTACTCCATGAAGTCTTACAACTTCATTAATATATAGTATTTCTAGACGTTCAAGTGGTAGATCATCCCGTATAGCCTGAAAATGTGCTGACTTAGTAAGTCGATCAACAATGACCCATATTGCATCATTCCTTCTAGGAGTCTTTGGTAGTCCCATGACAAAGTCCATCGTAATATTATCCCATTTCCACTCAGGTATGGGAAGAGGTTGCAATACTCCACCAGGATGTTGCCTTCCAGCTTTCACTTGTTGACAAACCATACACCTCGACACAAAATCAGCAATCTCCCTCTTCATATTGTCCCACAAAAAATGTTCCTTCAAATCTCTATACATTTTGGTTCTCCCAGGGTGTATAGAGAAATTGGAACTATGAGCATCATCCAGCAATTCCCTTTTTAGATTAGGTATATCGGGAACACAAAGTCTCTTCCTGAATTTCAAAATTCCATCCTTATACACAATGTCCCTCAATCTTCCATCATTCACATTTTAATCTTCTTCTGAAATTCCTCATCATTGGTCTGAGAACTCTTAATCCTTTCTAGTAATGATGGTTTGGCAACCATTTGAAAAATCATTGATGTTTCACCTTCCCTAGTTATTCCCATGTCCATCTTCACTAGATCCATGAAAATTGGATCCCTTTCAATTCTCATCACATTCAAAACTCCATGGTATTTTCTACTCAAAGCATCTGCCACCTTGTTTGCCTTCCCCGGGTGGTAATGTATCGTGCAATCATAATCCTTGAGTAGTTCAAGCCATCGCCTTTGCCTCATGTTGAGTTCTTTTTGTGAGAAAATATACTTCAAACTCTTGTGATCAGTATAAATCTCACATTTTTCACCATAGAGGTAATGTATCCATATCTTTAAAGCAAAGATCACAGCTGCTAACTCAAGATCATGAGTAGGATAGTTTTGCTCATGAATTTTTAGCTGTCGGGATGCATAGGAAATAACCTTATCATTCTGCATAAGGACACAACCAAGTCCTTTCTTCGATGCATCACTATAAATAACAAACCCATCATTCCCCAATGGTAGAGTCAATACAGGGGCGTTGACTAATCTTATTTTCAGTTATTCAAAACATTCTTCACACTCTTTCATCCAGACAAATTTAATCCCTTTACGTGTGAGCTTTGTCAATGGGTTAGCCAATCTGGAAAAATTCTGGACGAAACGTCGATAATAACCTGCTAAACCAATAAAACTGCGTACCACAGTTATACTTGTCGGTGCTGGCCATTCTTGGATTGCCTTGGTTTTAGAAGGATCAACGGAAATTCCATCCTTAGAGACAATATGGCCAAGAAAAGAAATCTCCTGAAGCCAGAATTCACACTTGCTAAATTTCCCATATAATTCATGTCTTCTAAGAGTCTTCAGGATAATTCGTAAGTGATTTTCATGATCTTCGTGGATTTTGGAGTATACCAAGATATCATCAATAAATACCACTACAAAGTCATCAAGATATTCCTTGAAAACTCTATTCATTAGATCCATGAAAACAGAGGGTGCATTAGTCAATCCAAAAGGCATTACTATAAACTTGTAATGCCCGTACCTTGTTCGAAATGCTGTCTTTGGAATGTCTTCCTTCTTCACACACAACTGATGGTATCCAGACTAAAGGTCAATCTTTGAAAAGTATTGATCTCCATGCAGTTGGTCAAACAAATCATCAATGCGAGGTATGGGATACTTGTTCTTTATTGTTATAGCGTTGATCTCCCTATAGTCGATGCACAACCTCATAGATCCATCTTTCCTCTTAACAAAATGAACAGGGGCTCCCCAAAGAGAAACACTAGGGCGAATAAATCCCGTATTACTCACTTCCTTTAGTTGTTTCTTTATTTAAACTAATTACACAGTGGCCATTCTATAAGGGGTCTTCGATATGGGCCTTGATCCATGAATTAAATCAATGGAAAACTCAACTTCTCGTTCCGGAGGATGTCCAGGTAAATCTTCCGGAAACACATCAACAAATTCTCTCATAATAGGTACATCCTCTATTTGAATATTACATTCCTCACCCTCAGTAATTCCTTTCTCTTCCTCCCCAATAATTGAATTTAGTTGAGCTACTGGGGGTGGATCTAGATAAGAATTATGTGGAGACGATTCTGCTCTAAAGATATGGTGTTCCTTATCATCATCATCATCATCAAGAATCGTAACCTCTTTCCTCTTACAATAAATTATTGCATCATGGTCCGAAAGCCAATCCATACTGAGGATTATATCAAATTAAATCATGGGTATGACGATGAGATCAGCAGGTAAAGAACATTTAGGTGCTCTAATGGGAACTAATCGACAAAACTTTGTTGCAAAAATACTTCCCGTAGGGGTTTTGACCGACAACTCCCTTGTTAAATCAAATTGGAAATATCTAATTTTTTTAGCAAACTGGGAAGATATGAAACAATGCGATGATCCAGAATCAAATAATGCATTTGCTAAACTTGAGAAAACCATTAAATTACCTGCCACCACGTCTTTCGGAGCTTCCACCTCGGCAGTAGTGATAGCATAAGCCTGGCCCTGATCCCTTGGCCTCTTCTGAGGTAAGTTCCTCTGACGCTTAGGACATTCATTTGCATAATGTCCCTTATCTCTACAATTATAGCATTCCATATTGACAGCCGCTTTCTTTCCCTTGCATTCATGAGATTGGTGGCCTTTTTCACCACACTTGTAACATACTCCTTTTCCTTTTAGACAGGCACCAGGGTTCTTCCTACCACAATTATCACAGGGTGGAAATTCATTTCTACCCTTCTTCCCTGTTTCCTTATTTTCTTTCCCAGAGTTTTCAGCAGATCTCTTCATATCTTGCTTTGATTTAAAGTCATAAGACTTAGAGAATTCCTTTTCCGTCTTGATAACGCATGAGACAATACCTTCGTATGAAGAGAAGGTTTGTGATACTAAATCTCGACGAAGAAATGGTTTTAACCCATCAAAGAAACGATCATTCTTACTTCTTGGGTTACGTATGTAATCTGCAGCATACCTCGCTAACCTTGTAAAGTTAGCCTCATACTTTACGACATTCTCATCCTCCTTCTGCCTCAGACTCAGAAATTGCCTTTCCATATCCGCTCGATGGTCTCGAGGAAAGTATTTTTCTAAGAACAACTCTTTGAACTCCTGCCATTCCATGTTTGTTAATTCCTCATCTTCCTTTGTGTTTTGAATTAGTGACCACCATTGATCGGCATCTCCAGTGAGGCGGTAAACTGCCATGACAACTTTCTCCCTTTCACTACTCCCCAAGGCATGGAATATTTTCTCTAAGGAATTTATCCATTGCTCAGCTACTATAGGGTTTGTACTCCCATTGATGGTTGGTGGTTGTTGCCTCATGAAACGGTCTAGCATTGATCCTCCACGTTGCGGATCAGGGTGCTCCATACGAGTAAGGTTATTATTCATAACCTGCGTGAGTTGTCCCAGTACGGTGAGAAGCTGATCATCACCAGTTGTATCACTAGCTCCACCATAATTATCTTGAGCAGGAGGGCAATCCCTACACGGAGTGCGTGCATTGATACAGTTTCCATTCCTTCCACTAGGTGCCATTTCTAAATAATGTCATAAACCGGATTAGTTTATGAATCAAAATACATAATTCCATAATTGTAAAACACTTATCATAAATTGAAATAATTATGGATATAACCCATAATTATAAAAATGTTTTCTTTGTGGAAGTATATACTCGTAACCCTTCATAGTGGTTTGTAAAGAAAATGGGAATTATCCTAAGCATATCCCCCGGGAGTGTCGTAACAAAGAGTGTAGCAAGGCCCGTTGTCGTGCACTAGTTCCCATTTGAGTCTAGCTCCAAGAGGTGTTTTTGGGTTTTACCCCTAGGTACATTTGTGCCAGAGCCGCCTCTACCTGCTCATATCCAGACAGGGATGTATTGCTCGGAAAACTCACAAAATCTTTACAATACCAAAATATTTAGGAATTTCTTCTATACTAATCCTCAATGTTCATCTTAGGTCTACGTGATCTAATAAGAGTTTGTCTAAATCTAGCTTCCAAGGTTAGTACTAAACTGCCTCTGATACCAACTGTAACGCCCCAACCCTAGCTACCCAGAGTCGGTGCATTACTTCGTAACATTGGCATGATCACAAAATATCATGTCTCGAAAGACCGATTAGTTTAGTATCCTTGGAAACACTAGATACAATCATAAATGTTACATTACATCATAAAGTGAAAAAATACAATAACAAAGTCTCCATAGACCACACTCATATCCTCTTCTGACAATCCCTACAGGTCATTCATAAAATACTTCTTCACATCCTGGAAAATATTAAAACATTGAAATGGGTGAGCTCAGATGCTCAGTAAGGATAACAATATTGCGGAAGCATTCATAAATAAACATAAAAATTTAAGGCAATGTATAACTAAAACAAAAGCCTTTTAAACTTGGACATCAACATAATATGGTAAAAGTAAAATGAGATAATGTCATTCACTTATTCATATGGATATTCTACTGGTCGAATAATCACATGCAATATCAATAACCACTTTCATCCTGAGGGAATGTATAATTCCAGACATTCTGAAACATTTTGTCAAGGACTCGGCCAAGACGTCTAAAATGATTAAGGCCTCGGGCAAAACCATAAATCAAATTGGGAAAGGGCCTCGGCCAATTCCATGTCTAGTTGTCTCATGAGACCTACCGATGCATCGAGGAGCTATAGCGGGATCCACCCGTCACTTATTAAGTCCAATACATTCCTCATATGAATAGGTTTAAACATAACATAAATATTCGTATTAAAACTAGCATACGAAATGTCAACAATTTCTCCATAAACTATGGATGGTATAAAAATAACACATCCACAGTCAAATATTTCACAAAATGTTCAATGTAAGTTTTGTATCATAAATCAATTTCAATTAAACTTAAAACCCATCAAAGGATGTTGACATGGATGAAATCAAAGCTATTTGAGAGAAATATCTCTCCCTTTTGAAATTATTTAAAAGTCCCATAATTATAAAATAATACATTTACTTTGAAAATGTTCTTATAAGCTTGTTAGGGAAGCTTCTACGAAGTTATAATGGCGGAAAATAGCCGCACCCGCTGTATAAGTTAAAAAAACCATTCTTACCTTAAATTTGTCAAAAAGGTCAAAAAGTACATTGTTTGGAAAATACGGTAATATTCCTTTAAAAACGTATAAGGGTATAATTGACTTTAACCCATTTTCCATTTAATAGTAAAAATGTTTTGAAAGACATTTTTAAGAAACATGGATGTGGATGATAACGAGGTCCCTGTAGATAATTATGTATAAACAACCTTGGATAATGAAGAGGTTGTGAAGTAAACCCTTACCTTGTTCTTTTCCTTGGTTGGGGTAGGTTAACCTCCTGTATAATGGTGGAATAATTTTTATTAAATTATACAAGAATCATATACATTCATATGATATCATATATGATATTTTAACATTTCTTTGTTAACAATATCTTAGATTTATCATTGTTTCGGGTGTAAACTTACTCGTTTTCTTTTATATGTTTTGTTACGTAAGTCGTGTTTTTCATGGATAGGTTGTATCTTATTCATATCCAGAATGATATCATACCCTTAAAAATTATTTTTAAATCATCAAATGATAATTATACTTGAATAGATACGACGGAGAATGAATCTCATCGCGTTCGTGGAGACGGTAGTCCGTACGTACGCACGAGCGACAATATCATTATTTTGATATTAAAATAATATATAATTGGATAGTATATCATATATACAGAATAATTATCATGTTATATTTATTATTTACATGAATTACATATCATTATTATACCCATCTAAATAATAATATATTGAATAACAATTACACCACGACGTGGAGACGGTAAGCCGTACGTACGCACGTATGGTGACATGTCATTCAAATGACGGGTAGAATACTGAATATGGTTGTTCCATATTTATAATAACATCACAGTATATAGAAGATACAGGAGTTATAATTTTAGAATTGAAATAACAAACAAAGAGGGAGTGGAAGAAGAAAGAAACTTGAAAGAGGGTGATGAAAATGTTACCTCTTCTTCAGGTTCTTCATTTTGATTTGATCAAAAGGACTCCATAGGTTGGCTTTCTGACTAAAGTAAAGCTTCTACGATGAAGGGAGAGAAGTTGGGAGAGTATTTGGGTAGAGTTTGGCCGAACCAAATTGCTTGAAAGTGTGAATGTGGTGGTAGAGGTGGGGGCCTTTTATAAGAGGAGAGGAGGGGCTCTTTTGGAAAGATTGAAATGTTACATTATTATACAATGATTTTCGGATTCTAAAGGTCCCAAACTTATATAATTCGTGGATCAGGTGATAAGGGTTCGAAATCTACCCATCCAATAGTCTTTGGACAAATGTAAGCCTTGTATTTTACATTATCTTTTCCTTTTATTAAAATCGTTAAATAATGAGGTCATCGCTGCATGATAATGATGTCATAAATAATTTAATTTATATAATGTCTAAAAATTATAAAAAAATACTATGATGTTTGAAATCTTTTTATCTTTCTAATGAATATTTATAGTCAAAATTTGGACTTGTGTATCCCCACTTAAAAACTAGTTTAGTAAAACAACTCGTGTTTGTGTCAATTTAATTTTAACATTAAATAAATATATATTAATGTCATTTTCCAACCAAAGTGGCTCCATGGGGTCCCAAAGTTGACCCATGGGTTTTCTTGGTCGGCCATGACTAATTCAATAGGAGTAGGAAAAGTTTCAAGCTCATCTCATATTATTAAAACATTATTTTTAACTTAAACTACACTAATTACCTCTAATCGCGATTAAGAACTTAAAAGTTACTATTCACCAAAAAATTATTTTAATCTCATTGAACCACATTTTACTTCTTAATGACAACCATGTATGTAGGATTTTTGAATATCAAATCACAGAAGTGGTAATATTTCATTTTAACGAAAAAACAGTTTTTAACAACCACTTAGTGGTTTCACTATTCATCAAAAATTGATGTTTTTCAGAATAAGGCCAAAATTTCACCCTAAGATATAATTGATATTCCGAATTCAAAAATGATGTCTATTTTAAAAAATTCCAAACATATAAGTTGCATTAATTAATTTTATAATTAATTCCGGCTGTTACAACAAATAGCGTGTTTTTTAGAAACAATTTATATCAAAAGATTGGCAATTGTTTATGCCCAATTTCAATGTTAAATTAATTCTAATGACCACCATTGGATAAAATGGTAAAATTATATTCAAATTATAATTTAAAACCACTAAATATTATAATTTATCCCTATAAATTATTTTTAATAAAAATGTTGTTTTTAAGTATTTTTCACTATTCATAAAAATTTAGAAGTTCTCAGAAAAATACCGAAAATTCAACATAGGCTAATTTCGATATTCCGAATCCAAAAATGAAGTCCATTTTGATAAATAAAATTTATAAAATTTCAAAAAGTAGGTATTACTATTCACAATGGCTAGTTTAATTAGTTGAGGTTTGTGTTAGAGCTCGAGGTTGCGTACAACACACGCTATTGCATTATTCGAAGGGAAACGTACCGTGGAATCTTGGGGTGTTACATTCTACCCTCCTTCAAATAATTGCATCCTCAAAATTTCTAGGGTATTACTGCATAAAAATACTCGGGTGGTTCTTCATCATAAGTTCCTCAGGTTCCCACGTTGCCTCTTCCATTTTATGATTTCTCCACAAAACCTTTACCAGACGAGTCGTCCGGTTTCTCAGCACCTGCTCCCTCACATCAAGAATTCTGATGGGCACTTTGCAATAAGATAGATCGGGTTCCAGTTCTAATTCCTCATAGGTAAGTACATGTGTTGGGTCGGGCATGTATTTTCTCAATAGTGATATGTGGAAAACATCTTGAACTTTGGAGAGATTTGGCGGCATCGCCAAACGATAAGCTACAGCCCCAATACGATCTAGAATTTCGAAAGGTCCGATGTACCTGGGACTCAACTTACCCTTCTTACCAAAACGTATAACTTCCTTCCATGGAGATACCTTTCGGAAAACATGATCTCCCACCTGAAATTCCAAAACCTTTCTTCTGTTATCGACATAGCTCTTCTGCCTACTTTGAGCTGATTTGATGTGGTTTTGGATTACCTTCACCTTTTCCATTGTTTCTTCCACCAGTTCTGGTCCCACAAGTTTTCTGTCACCAACATCATCCCAACATGTTGGTATACGACATCTCTTTCCGTATAACGCTTCATAAGGTGCCATTTGAATGCTTGAATGGAAGCTATTGTTATAGGAAAATTCTACCAGTGGTAAATATTGATCCCACATACCCTGAAAGTCAAGAGAGCATGATCTCAACATGTCTTCTAAGGTTTTAAAAGTCCGTTCTGATTGTCCATCTGTTTGAGGGTGATATGCAGTACTCAAACGAAGTTCAGTATCCAAGGCCTTTTGAAGACTTTTCCAAAATCTTGAAGTAAAACGAGGATCACGATCAGAAACAATCAATAGGGTTACTCCATGAAGTCTTACAACTTCATTAATATATAGTCTTGCTAGACGTTCAAGTGGTAGATCCTCTCGTATAGCCCGAAAATTTGCTGACTTAGTATGTCGATCAACAATGACCCATATTGCATCATTCCTTCTAGGAGTATTTGGTAGTCCCATGACAAAGTCCATTTTAATATTATCCCATTTCCACTAAGGTATGGGAAGAGGTTGCAATACTCCACCAGGATGTTGCCTTCCAGCTTTCACTTGTTGACAAACCATACACCTCGACACAAAATCAGCAATCTCCCTCTTCATATTGTCCCACCAAAACTGTTCCTTCAAATCTCTATACATTTTGGTGCTCCCAGGGTGTATAGAGAAATTGGAACTATGAGCATCATCCAGCAATTCCCTTTTTAGATTAGGTATATCGGGAACACAAAGTCTCTTCCCAAATTTCAAAATTCCATCCTTATACACAAACTCCCTCAATCTTCCATCGTTCACATTTTAATCTTCTTCTGAAATTCCTCATCAGTGGTCTGAGAACTCTTAATACTTTCTAGTAATGATGGTTTGGTAAACATTTGAAAAAGCATTGATGTTTCACCTTCCCTAGTTATTCCCATGTCCATCTTCACTAGATCCATGAAAATTGGATCCCTTTCAATTCTCATCACATTCAAAACTCCATGGTCTTTTCTACTCAAAGCATCTGCCACCTTGTTTGCCTTCCCTGGGTGGTAATGTATCGTGCAATCATAATCCTTGAGTAGTTCAATCCATCGCCTTTGCATCATGTTGAGTTCTTTTTGTGAGAAAATATACTTCAAACTCTTTTGATCAGTATAAATCTCACATTTTTCACCATAGAGGTAATGTCTCCATATCTTTAAAGCAAAGATTACAGCTACTAACTCAAGATCATGAGTAGGATAGTTTTTCTCATGAATTTTTAGTTGTCGTGATGCATAGGCAATAACCTTATCATTCTGCATAAGGACACAACCAAGTACTTTCTTCGATGCATCACTATAAATAACAAACCCATCATTCCCCGATGGTAGAGTCAATACAGGGGCGTTGACTAATCTTCTCTTCCGTTCTTCAAAACATTCTTCAAACTCTTTTGTCCAGACAAATTAAATCCCATTACGTGTGAGCTTTGTCAATGGGTTAGCCAATCTGGCAAAATTCTGGACGAAACGTCGATAATAACCTGCTAAACCAATAAAACTGCGTACCTCAGTTATACTTGTCGGTGCTGGCCATTCTTGGATTGCCTTGGTTTTAGAAGGATCGACGGAAATTCCATCCTTATAAACAATATGTCCAAGAAAAGAAATCTCCTGAAGCCAGAATTCACACTTGCTAAATTTCCCATATAATTCATGTCTTCTAAGAGTCTTCAGGATAATGCGTAAGTGATTTTCATGATCTTCGTGGCTTTTGGAGTATACCATGATATCATCAATAAATACCACTACAAAGTCATCAAGATATTCCTTGAAAACTCTATTCATTAGATCCATGAAAACAGAGGGTGAATTAGTCAATCCAAAAGGCATTACTATAAACTCGTAATGCCCGTACCTTGTTTGAAATTCTGTCTTTGGAACGTCTTCCTTCTTCACACACAACTGATGGTATCCAGACTGAAGGTCAATCTTTGAAAAGTATTGATCTCCATGTAGTTGGTCAAACAAATAATCAATGTGAGGTAGGGGATACTTGTTCTTTATTGTTATAGAATTGATCTCCCTATAGTCGATGCACAACCTCATAGATCCATCTTTCTTCTTAACAAAAAGAACAGGGGATACCCAAGGAGAAACACTATGGAGAATAAATCCCTTATTACTCAATTCCTCTAGTTGTTTCTTTAGTTCAACTAATTCCACAGTGTCCATTCTATAAGGGGTCTTCGATATGGGCCTTGATCCAGGAATTAAATCAATGGAAAACTCAACTTCTCGTTCTGGAGGATGTCCAGGTAAATCTTCCGGAAACACATCAACAAATTCTCTCACAATAGGTACATCCTCTATTTGAATATTCCTTTCCTCACCCTCTGTAATTCCTTTCTCTTCCTCCCCAATAATTGAATTTAGTTGAGCTAATAGGGGTGGATCTAGATAAGAATTATGTGGAGACGATTCTTCTCTAAAGATAAGGTGTTCCTTATCATCATCATCAAGAATTGTAACCTCTTTCCTCATACAATAATTTTTTGCATCATTGTCCGAAATCCAATCCATACCGAGGATTATATCAAATTCAATCATGGGTATGACGATGAGATCAGCAGGTAAAGAACATTTAGGTGCTCTAATGGGAACTAATCGACAAAACATTGTTGCAACAATACTTCCCTTAGGGGTTTTGACCAACAACTCCCTTGTTAAATCAAATTGGAAATATCTAATTTTCCTAGAAAACTGGGAAGACATGAAACAATGTGATGATCCAGAATCAAATAATGCATTTTCTAAACTTGAGAAACCATTAAATTACCTGCCACCACGTCTTTCGGAGCTTCCACCTCGGCAGTAGTGATAGCATAAGCCTGGCCCTGATCCCTTGGCCTCTTCTGAGGTAAGTTCCCCTGAAGCTTAGGACATTCATTTGCATAATGTCCCTTCTCTCTACAATTATAGCATTCCACGTTGACATCTGCTTTCTTTCCCTTGCATTCATGAGATTGGTTGCCTTTTTCACCACACTTGTAACATACTCCTTTTCCTTTTAGACAGGCACCAGGGTGCTTCCTACCACAATTATAACAGGGTGGAAATTCATTTCTACCCTTCTTCCCTGTTTCCTTATTTTCTTTCCCAGCGTTTTTAGCGGATCTCTTCTTATCTTGATTTGATTTAAAGTCATAAGACTTAGAAAATTCATTTTCCGTATTGATAGCGCACGAGACAATACCTTTGTATGAAGAGAAGGTTTGTGATACTAAAGCTCGAGGAAGAAATGGTTTTGACCCATCAAAGAAACGATCAGTCTTACTTCTTGGGTTACGTATGTAATCTGTAGCATACCTCGCTAACCTTGTAAAGTTAGCCTCATACTTTGCGACATTCTCATCCTGCTTCTGCCTCAAACTCAGAAATTGCCTTTCTATATCCACTCGATGGTTTCAAGGAAAGTATTTTTCTAAGAACATCTCTTTGAACTCGTGCCATTCCATGTTTGTTAATTCATCATCTTCCTTTGTGTTTTGAATTAGTGACCACCATTGATCTGCATCTCCAGTGAGGCGGTAAACTGCCATGACAACTTTCTCCCTTTCACTACTCCCCAAGGCATGGAATATTTATTCTTAGGAATTTATCCATTGCTCAGCTACTATAGGATTTGTACTCCCATTGAAGGTTGGTGGTTGTTGCCTCATGAAATGGTCTAGCATTGATCCTCCACGTTGTGGATCAGGGTGCTCCATACGAGTAAGGTTATTATTCATAACCTGCGTGAGTTGTCTCAGTACGGTGAGAAGCTGATCAGCACCAGTTTTATCACTAGCTCCACCATAATTATCATGAGCAGGAGGGAAATCCCTACACGGAGTGCGTGCATTGATACAGTTTCCATTCCTTCCACTAGGTGCCATTTCTAAATAATGTCATAAACTGGATTAGTTTATAAATCAAAATACATAATTCCATAATTGTAAAACACTTAACATAAATTGATCTAATTATGGATATAACCCATAATTATAAAAATGTTTTCATTGAAGAAGTTTATACTCGTAACCCTTCATAGTGGTTTGTAAAGAAAATGGGAATTATCCTAAGCATATCCCCCGGGAGTGTCGTAACCAAGAGTGCAGCAAGGCCCGTTTTCGTGCACCAGTTCCCGTTCGAGTCTAGCTCAAAGCGGTGTTTTCGGGTTTTACCCCTAGGTACATTTGTGCCAGAGCTGCCTCTACCTGCTCGTATCCAGACAGGGATGTATTGCTCGGAAAACTCACATAATCTTTACAATACCAAAATTTTTAGAAGTTCTTTTATACTAATCCTCAATGTTCATCTTAGGTCTATGTGATCTAATCAGAGTTTGTCTAAATATAGCTTCCAAGGTTAGTACTAAACTGCCTCTGATACCAACTGTAACGCCCCAACCCCAGCTACCCAGAGTCGGTGCATTACTTCGTAACATTGTCATGATCACAAAAGATCATGTCTCGAAAGACCGATTAGTTTAGTAGCATTGGAAACACTAGATACATTCATAAACGTTACATTACATCATAAAGTGAAAAACTACAATAACAAAGTCTCCATAGACCACACTCATATCCTCTTCTGACAATCCCTGTAGGTCATTCATAAAATACTTCTTCACATCCTGGAAAATATTAAAACATTGAAAGGGGTGAGCTCAGATGCTCAGTAAGGATAACAATATTGCGGAAGCTTTCATAAATAAACATAAAAATTTAAGGAAATGTATAACTAAAACAAAAGCCTTTTAAACTTGAACATCAACATAATATGGTAAAAGTAAAATGAGATAATGCCATTCACTTCTTCATGTGGATATTCTACTGGTCGAATAATCACATGCAATATCAATAACCACTTTCATCATGAGGGAATGTATAATGCCAGACATTCTGAAACATTTTGTCAAGGCCTCGGCCAAGACGTCTAAAATGATTAAGGCCTCAGCCAAAACCATAAATCAAATTGGGAAAGGGCCTCGGCCAATTCCACGTCTAGTTGTCTCATGAGACCTACCGATGCATCGAGGAGCTATAGCGGGCTCCACCCGTCACTTATTAAGTCCAATACATTCCTCATATGAATAGGTTTAAACATAACATAAATATTCGTATTAAAAATAGCATATGAAATGTCAACAATTTCTCCATAAACTATGGATGGTATAAAAATAACTCATCCACAGTCAAATATTTCACAAAATGTTCAATGGAAGTTTTGTATCATAAATCAATTTCAATTAAACTTAAGACCCATCAAAGGATGTTGACATGGATGAAATCAAAGCTATTTGAGAGAAATATCTCTCCTTTTTGAAATCATTTAAAAGTACCATAATTATAAAATAATACATTTACGTTGAAAATGTTCTTATAAGATTTTTAGGGAAGCTTAGACAAAGTTATAATGGCGGAAAATAGCCGCACCCGCCGTATAAGTTAAAAAAACATTCTTACCTTAAATTTGTCAAAAAGGCCAAAAAGTAAATTGTTTGGAAAATGACGGTAAGATTCTTTTAAAAAATGTATAAGGGTATAAATGACTTTAACCCATTTTCCATTTAATAGTAAAAATGTTTTGAAATACATTTTTAAGAAACATGGATGTGGATGATAACGAGGTCCCAGTAGATAATTATGTATAAACAACCTTGGATAATGAAAATGTTGTGAAGTAAACCCTTACCTTGTTCGTTTCCTTGGTTGGGGTAGGTTAACCTCCTTTATAATGGTGAAATAATTGTTATTAAATTATACAAGAATCATATACATTCATAGGATATCATATATGATCTTTTAACATTGCTTTGTTAACAATATCTTAGATTTATCGTTGTTTCGGGTGTTAACTCACTCATTTTCTTTTATATGTTTTGTTACGTAAGTCGTGTTTTTCTTGGATAGGTTGTATCTTATTCATATCCATAATGATATCATTCCCTTAAAAATTATTTTTAAATCATCAAATGATAATTATACTTGAATGGATACGACGGAGAATTAATCTCATCGCGTTCGTGGAGACGGTAGTCCGTACGTACGCACGAGTGACAATATCATTATTTTGATATTAAAATAATATATAATTGGATAGTATATCATATATACAGAATCATTATCATGTTATATTTATTATTTACATGAATTTCATATCATTATTATACCCATCTAAATAATAATATATTGAATAACAATTACACCACGACGTGGAGACGGTAAGCCGTACGTACGCACGTATGGTGACATGTCATTCAAAAGATGGGTAGAATACTGAATATGGTTGTTCCATATTTATAATAACATCACAGTATATAGAAGATACTGGAGTTATAATTTTAGAATTGAAATAATAAACAAAGAGGGAGTGGAAGAAGAAAGAAACTTGAAAGAGGGTGATGAAAATGTTACCTCTTCTTCGGGTTCTTCCTTTTGATTTGATCAAAAGGACTCCTTAGGATGGCTTTCGGAATAAATTAAAGCTTCTAGGATGAAGGGAGAGAAGTATGGAGAGTATTTGGGTAGAGGTTGGCCGAACCAGATGGCTTGAAAGTGTGAATGAGGTGGTAGAGCTGGGGGCCTTTTATAAGAGGAGAGGAGGGGCTCTTTTGGAAAGATTGAAATGTTACATTATTATACAATGCTTTTAGGATTATAAAGTTCCCACACTTATATAATTCGTGTATAAGGTGATAAGGGTTCGAAATCTACCCATCCAATAGTCTTTGGACAAGTGTAAGCCTTGGATTTTACATTATCTTTTCATTTTATTAAAATCGTTAAATAATGAGGCCATCGCTGCATCATAATGATGTCACAAATAATTTAATTTATTTAATGTCTAAAAATTATAAAAAAATACTATGATGTAGGAAATATTTTTATATTTCTAATGAATATTTATAGTGAAAATTTGGACTTTTGTAACCCCACTTAAAAACTGGTTTAGTAAAACAACTCATGTTTGTGTCAATTTAATTTTAACATTAAATAAATATATATTAATGCCATTTTCCAACCAAAGTGGCTCCATGGGGTCCCCAAGTTGACCCATGGGTTTTCTTGGTCGGCAATGACTCATCCAATAGGAGTAGGACAAGTTTCAAGTTCATCTCATATTATTAAAACATTATTTTTACCTTAAACTACACTAATTACCTCTAATCGCGATGAAGAACTTAAAAGTTACTATTCACCAAAAAATTATTTTAATCTCATTGAACCAAATTTTATTTCTTAATGACAACCTTGTATGTCGGATTTTTGAAAATCAAATCACAGAAGTGGTAATATTTCATTTTAATGAAAAATCAGTTTTTAACAACCACTTAGTGGTTTCACTATTCATCAAAAATTGAAGTTTTTCAGAATAAGGCCAAAATTTCACCCTAAGCTATAATTGATATTCCGAATTCAAAAATTATGTCTATTTTACAAAATTCCAAACATATAAGTTGAATTAATTAATTTTATAATTAAATCCCGCTGTTACAACAAATAGCGTGTTTTTAAGAAACAATTTATATCAAAAGATTGGCAATTGTTTATGCCCAATTTCAATGTTAAATTAATTCTAATGACCAACATTGGATAAAATGGTAAAATTATATTCTAATTATAATTTTAAACCACTAAATAGTATAATTTATCACTATAAATTATTTTGATTAAAAAAGTTGTTTTTATGTATTTTTCACTATTCATACAAATTTAGATGTTCTCAGAAAAATACCAAAAAATTCAACATAGGCTAATTTCGATATTACGAATCCAAAAATGAAGTCCATTTTGATAAATAAAATTTATAAAATTTCAAAAAGTCGGTATTACTATTCACAACGGCTAGTTTAATTAGTTGTGGTGTGTGTTAGAGCTCGAGGTTACGTACAACACACGCTATTGCATTATTCGAAGGGAAACGTACTGTGGAAGCTTGGGGTGTTACACCTGATTCTAAAGAAAAATTTTATTTGGTCCAATATAACATATAAAATTGTCAAAAAGTGGATTTAAAAATTGTTCTCCATCAAAATGCGCTTAATTGACCTTTTAAAGAATACTAGAATATTTACGCTTAAAATTGGATTCATTCGCATTTTAAGCCTCTAAAATTTGTTGGATAATAGTAAAAATATTTGACAAACATAAATAATAATTTTGTAGTTAGTTTTGTTCATTCCCTCCATTACAATGGCAAGGCGTTAACTACCATTTAAAATAATTTTATTTTATTATTAGAGTGCAATGTAATATTTCAAAGAAACTCGTTGTTTCGTATTGGGTACACCATCGAGCATAGCATTAACTTTAAATTAATATTAAAATTTTATTCACAAATATGGATAATATGAAAATTTCATATTCTTTATTTACCTGGGGTGTTACATCCTTCCCCCCTTTTGGGAATTGCATCCTCGTAATTTTAAAATTGAGCTGGGAAACTTCCTTTAAAGCCCCACATTTGAAAAAAGAGTAAATTAAACTATTAACTTAAAAGAAAGAATGAAAAGTAAATAGGTCACCCGAGACAAAAAATAATAGGATTCCATGAAAACATGGATATGGAAGAAAAAAAGGGTCATGTTCTGATGGAGAGTGATAGAGAACATGTTTAGGAGAAAGTTAACCACCAAAAATCACAAACTTGTGATGGGTTAAATGGTATTTGATTCCCCAGTAAGAAAAATTGACAGAAAACATTTTTGTTTTAAGTTACCTTTCATTGAGGAATTTATTTATGATCTTAACTAAATCATAAGTAAATATACTTAATTGTCATGTAAACTTTCAACTTTTACTAGATTTCTAACAGAAACTCATATTTTCTCCAAACAATGAGTATTTCGGATGCCTTGTTCACATTAAGAGCACTATAAAAAACTTCGAGAGAATCACCTGACTCACAAAAGAGAAATATTTATTTCCCATGTCATTAGAGCTTAACTAAAACCAATAATTGTTAGTACGAGATCAGATAATACCCAAAAAGGATAATCCTTTATAAAAAGAAAATATATTCTTAATCTCCAAAATTTTTTTAACAAAACCCAAAGTTCAACAAAGACCATTCGATAAACAATTGTCCATAAAATTCTTCAAAGTAAACCACACTAAGATTGAAACCCAATTCATTGAAGGATTTGAATCACATAGTCTTCCAAGGTAAATATTAACATTTATCTCCAAATAACATCAGTTTCTCTTAAATTCTCATATTGAAAAGTAATTAACCTAATCACATATCCTATGTGATAGGCTAATCATTTCCATAGATAACCAAAAATAAACTTATTCCTAATTCATAATATCATATGACTAAAAAAATAGTTATACTAACCAGTGAATTCACGTAATCCAGTGGTAGGTGATAAATACAAGTCGCACATAGGTTGCGGGTTTGACTACCGCAGCTTTGTCCGACACGACAGGTTGTCACACGGTCTGCATGTTGACTTTTTTCAAAAAAAAATATAATGCATAAAACATTCACCAAAAAGAGATAAAATCTTTATAAATAACCATAACATAATTTAACCACAATTTTACCTCATTCCTTTCATCTTCCATCATATAGTAACCCTTAATTTCCTCAAAAGTAAGGATCATATAAACCCTAATGGTTACCATCATAATTATTACCTGAACATCCACATCGAGTTGGTTCTCTCGTAAAATATGCATCAGAGAATTCACCAAGGTTCAAGTGGTTAATCTTGGCTCCTTGATAGTTGGTTTATAATAACCACAAGATTCATCATTGAAACCCCCATTTCATCCAGTCTCTTAATCAGAGAACCACCACAGTTTCCTTCAAAGCATTGTCACTTTGATCCCTTCCAGATCCATCGATTTTCTAAAACCAAAAATGTTAGTGTGATTATATCAAAAAAAAATTATCATGTACTAATGAGGAAGATAAACACTAATATATAATTACTCATTCACTTTATCTAAAAACTGTGACTCTTTTTGAAATCCTAGCCATTATGGTAATGTCACTTATGCTTAAAGAATACCCTAACCTATAAAGTTATCTAAACCAACCTTTGATACAAACTATAAGGAACCAGCCTTAAAACATTGCGTAATCATGAATTAAATGAATAACTCACATAGAGTATATTTTCCGGTTTAGTGTTTTTAAGAATTATTACATCTCAAAAGATTACAAAGTAGACAGTTCTACTAAGTTTCCATAAAATAAAAAATCTTAAAAAGAAACATGTCTAGTTCCATGTTTTAGATAGCACGTCATTCCTTGATCCCATCCTTGACCCTATTCATCTTTAAGTCATGTGTAAACCATTTCAAAAACTTGGTATGAGCATAAGAATCCCAGTAAAGGATACACATAGAAGGAAAGCTGTTAGCTTTTCAAAACAACAAGTAAACCATGAATACTTAATCAAAGTAATACTTTTCACCTTTATGATGTAGTGAATACTCTTCACTAAATAAAAGATCACTACATATCCTTTGTAACCAAAATATTACCATAAACATATATAAAGAACACATAACATATAAAGGTAACATGGGACATAAATATACTTAAATGGAATAACCATACAGTCGACTTCCACACATATCACTACATTGAATAGCCATACAGTCGACTTCCATACCCAATTCATTGGAGGTAAAAAAAGTAACCACTCATCCTGGTATTCAAGGCACCACCCGTCATAGGATTTATCACCTAACCACCCATCAAATCTCCAAGTACCATTACAAAATCATAATACATAAAACTAATATAATGGAAAGCAAACATTTCCATATTTCAATAACAATATATCACTTAAATATATTGACATAACAAATCCATTATCAAATCCAATTTCAATACCAAAATACATAAAAGAGTATATGGTATTTAACTTATTTTAAAAACATTACGACTTGTTATGGAAGCCAAAGGTCAGATAGTACTCGCGGCGGAGGAAAAGGTCGTTGTCACCGTGTACGTTAAAAGAAACATTCCTATTTGTCGTTCATTAAAACGCTTTGTATAAAAATATTCCCTTTGAATGAAATGAAAAGTAAAAGGTGATTATATAGAGTATAAAATAAAGGATTGTATTATAACAAAAATATGCCTCAATGAAAGGAGATTGAGACAATGTCCCCTACAAACTCGGTATCCATAGATTAAGAATAAATCAATTACATAATTATGTGTCACAAATATAAATACACCAAATATAAGAGGGTATGAAGTGTAAAACAATTAGAGGTCATCCACACATAATCACAGTATGACATAGTCAAGAAGTAGAGGATTCACCCAATGAATTGAAATTGGGTTAAGAATTTCCCTTACAGAAATTCGACGGCCTAACAATGTCATTTTAAAATTCTGAAAATTAGACAATGAGAGATAAAAAAGGGTATCTCATCACTTGGACATGTCATTTACAACAATAAGGATATGTAAGAACATATCCCAACAAAAGAATATGTAAATTAAAAGACCTAACAAAAAGAAGTCTTTTAAAAAGATGATGGTGAAAGGTTCCCTTACCGATTTGGGTAACTTTCAAAACATACACCCCATGAAAGAAGGGGCATACAATGAAGATGTGAACACCCATAAATTAAAGTATATTACACAAGTAATAAAATCTTGGGTGGTAAATATACCACACAAAAGGAAATAGTGGCAAATGTAGCATGAATCTCATGGGAACAAAAAGTGAGATAAAACCCCTTACCACGTTGCAATCAATCGAGTCGTATGACCAAAAGATAATAAACACCAAATCAATAAAATAATACTGTTAATATAAATATAATAATTATAATATATATGAAAGGGCAGTACAAAATACATCACATGCAATAAATATGTTGCGAACAATGGAAATCTAAGAGAATTAAAAGTGAGATAAGAAGCCTTTTGTATATATTCTTCTATTTGAATCCCAAAATCATTACATTGAGATTCACCTATTACAAAGAAAAATTTCTTCTGATAGATTCTCTTATTGGTAACATAAAATTATTTAACAAAAATAAACTTATTGGTGATCTTTTACATGTATGAAATATCTCAATAAGTGTCCATAATATTTTAGTAATGTGTGAAACAACTTGATCTTACCATATATTTCTATTCCTTTCATTCCCAAAAAAAATATAATTACAAATTTTGGAATTTATTATGATGGAAACATTTTAGGTTAGAAATTATTCCATAATTACTATTATATGAACTTTATTTTGTTTATATGGGTTGGGATATTGAATAATGTGTATTAAACCCCATGATGAAGGTTTATATTAGGTCAGCATATTTAATCGGGTGGTTAATACACCAAGGATAATATATCAATCTAAAAAAATTAATTAGTGGGGTCCAACGGTCATGGGATACTCTAATAGAGTGTAGGGAATGGATTTTATCCATTATCTGAGAATTGTTTTCTATATTTTTATAGAACATTTATAAAGACACCTTTAAACTATTTTATTATTTTTTAAAAATTGATATGATTGTAAAAAAATATCAAAATGCTTGATTTATTTCATAGGAATCAATTTGATATATCAATGATCCAAATTTAATTACATATAAAATATTTGGAGAAATTGAAATTTAACTCAGTATAGGTGAATTTTTATAATTTACAAACATGTAAAGTGATGAAATCTAGACATGTACCCAAATCCATGTATTACCATCCTCTGGAACAGAAAAGAAACATCCTATATTTATTTCATAAATTCACCAAACCAAACTTATTCCCTAAACAAGATACCTAAATAGATCATTCACTATCACTCACACTATCTCATACACTCAAATGGGACATGAAATGTATCACATCATAACTGGAATGCTTATATATCTGACACACTGTATTATTACATAATGAGTGACACTATATCTTTCATATTGATGGGTCCGAGAAAATAAAAAACCAAGGAAGTACAAGAAGTAACATGGGTGTCTAGGATTCCATTGAAAATAAAATTTTCCACATCCCTAAATTTTTAGACTAAACATAAACATTGATAGACTTCTAGATAGGGCATAACACTATATCACACATGACCTTATTTTGAGCACCAAAATATTTTATGGATTTTCAAATGGGATTTAAAAATAAAAACCCAAGGGAATTGATAAATACCATGTGACCATGGTGTCCCAAAGTGTAGTCATTCCTGTGTATCCTAATCATTATCCATAATATGATTTCCTATAGTTCATATACACCCATGTCTTCAAACAGGGAATAAACACATTGTTCTTTCAAATTGGTAACCTCACCATGGTCATTCCAATAAAAATCTAAACCTGACCTTCATGGACCTACCTGGACAACAATTCATATAGGTCAGCTACCTAGGAATCTCTTTACCTTGTCCTCCAATATTAATATATGACTAACCCTTGATGTTCCAAATAGAAATTAACAAACACCCCCTCAGGGTTCTAATTCCCTTTGGAATACTAACTATATTTTTTTCAATGATATATATCAATTTTCCATCTGGGATTATGTTAAATTGATCCCAAACATAATCTAGGATTACACACATTGTGGAAAATATCATTCATCTTAGAAAAGAAGTAATCCCATGATGAGGGTAAAACATTATGTGTATCTATAATCTAATATTCAGATCATCACCCAATAAAACCAACACAGTCCATACAATAAGGGGCCAACACTATTCCCTTAATTGATATCAGTGATAGTCAGAAATCTCAATATGTTATACAAATCCTTATAAATCTATCAATGATTCTATTTAATATGGTGAGTAATATCATCAATTTTTTCAGTTAGATCAAACAGGATATGGTTGACAATATATATAATCATTACATTGATCCTAAAAATACTTGTTAAACGATTCTCCTATTTATTTCAAAAAATTCCTCAATTCATGACTCCACTCTTGGTTCCTTCAAATGAATTTAGTCTTGATACTCTACATCACTTCCTATAGTTACTTGAGACAACAGTATCCTCTTGGTTTCAATTAATTCCATCATTTTATATTTTCATCCATGTTTCTTTATATTCATTGAGTTTATATTCTCATCATGGTCTCCTAAAATTTATTTTACCTGGGATTTCCTTATAGTTTTCCTCATATTATTTCTTAAAATATTATACTCTAGGATTCTTAAAATATCACAAGTGAAATTAATATTTTTGTTTTTTGAAATTTATTATGTTGGGACACTCTTTATGGATCAAATGAATTCATTAACATTATTAGCTATCATGTTATAATAGAAAGTGATACTTTGGAAAAATCCCTAGATGAAATAGTTTTTGGGTACGAAAACATATTACATAACATTTCCTAAATTTAAACTGCATGTATGTGTTTATAGATTCAATACATAAAAAGGAGACCCTATGGTCCCTATGAAATATCAATAAAAGATATGATGTTCCTTTTTAAATTAATCCAAACTATGTGGTTTTTTATTTTCCTCATATTTATGAATATAATTTTTTTTAATGAGATAAATGCCTCTATCTTAGCACCACCTATCTCATTTTGTAGGTGTCCAAATATTCATTGGATGGAGATAAATTCTAGAGTCCATTTTTATATGCGTTTACATTATGGAGTAATAGTAGACATTGATATAATTATAGGTAGTATAATACCCATATAACGTGTTCACGTAGAATAATATTGTAAGATAATAACAGTCTAAATATGTTTAATATATTTTTTAATATGAATAGTTTGATGAAAATATTTTAAATATAAATGAGAGTAATGGAATAGAAAAAAAGACCCATCATAGGATGTTTGAAACATCTATACTTTTTACTGATGAAATGGGGTGTTAGTACCACTTTACTCATCATTTATTTGGACAGTTTGACAACCATGTGAGACATGAAATAAAAAATTGGTCACTGAAAAAAAATTAAAAGAAACACCAAAACATGATCATGTGTGACAACTTATGAATTTTTTATTTACCTTAATTTTATGATATAAATTAATAATCCAATAAAAATATTTTAATGTAGTTTTTGATGACATTACTGTATTGAATTTTCTATGATATTTATTAAATATAAAATAACTTTATCAGTAATGATATGGAAACTAATTTAAAATTTGTAATATAAATAATGGAAATATTGTGATGTTATCTTTCTCAATAAAGTGGGGGTCGTTTTACAATGCGCAAAATGTGAGATGCATAAAGAATAGAATTACTAAATAGAAGGAAAACATGATAGAATAAATATTAGTGATTTGGGATGCATTGATGATATTATAAAATAATAAAGGAGTTACTACATAGAGTTGCAATGAATTAAGATTCTTATAATGTAGAGAAAAAATTCAACATATATTGAAAACATTTTTTTAAACCAGGTGTTTTGGGAGGTACAATTTGTCCTATTTATACAACTTTTATCTTAGATATGACGTGTCTTTTTTTATTTTATTTTTTTGGTATTTTATTCATATTTTGAGTACTGAAAAAATTGATAAAAGTGACGAAGTGAACCTTAAGAGATAGCGAACCACCACTGAAACCATTTTATTAGAGTAAATCATTTCGTTTAGTGGCACTAGAAAAAGCCAATCCGGAATTATGTTTAGAATAATTTATTACATCGTCACATTGTCATTGCATGTTCTGTAGATTATCTAAGATTAGATGAACCACAATTAATTGATGTGTCTTTTTTGAGTAAATTACTATCATTCTATATGATATAAAATAACATTTGTTTGTTATTTTATCCATAATAAAATTATATTAAATAAAATATAAAATTTGAATTAGCTCATTGTTATTAGATGAATTTAATAGTGTTTTATCTTACAATGAGGAAATATCATTTTGGGTGATGAGGGAATATAGATTAATTTTTTTAAACCTAGAATAAATTTCATTACATTATTCATCCCCTCATGGTATCTCACACTAAAGAACCATTTGTATTGAAATATTTGAAAATTTATTTAGATAGATAGAATTAGAAGTGTTTATTAAATTCAAATTAAATAATTTTATTTTTATTTATCATTGTCTGGTATGAAAATCACTAAGATTTTCTATGTTCATAAAAATTAAAATTGTAAGGAAATAAATTATTTTATTCATAAAAATATATTCTCTTCCGATAAATACATTTTAATTAATGTGCATGAACATTAAGATTATACTATTTTATCATTATTTTTATATAATTTTATATTACTAAATTATATTCATTATATCATAAAAAGTACTTATATTTATGAGTTTTTATATACTTAAATATAATATCTATTTAAATTATTTTATATGAATGGGTGTGTTGATAGGAATGTTAATTGATATATAATTGATTCTTAATAATTTAGAAAATAATATCTTAAAATATATTTGTCTGATTGGAGGTCTGGGATAAATATTCCCCTTCAATATATTAGATTAAACTTTTTGTATATCGTGAGTAATATACATAGGATACATGATAGTGAGTGTAATACACTATGTAATAATGTATTAGTATCAGACTTTAACAATTATTTTGATATTATATTGTTATTTTTTCAATTTCTAAGACTATAATTATACTTTAGTTATTCATGATATGATCATTCACGAAATTATAGTTTATAAATCTAATATTTTACACATAATATAAAATTAGATCAAAATTTTAATTATTTTAATAAAATTTTGAAATTTTTGGTATAAATTTATATCTAGGATAAATTAATATTTGATTACAATTTATGGTTTAAATATATGTTGGTTGGTTTGATGAGATGAAATATATTGCTAATATCTAATGATACCAAACGTTTGGATTCATGGAATTTGTTTCCATTGAGAGTGATTTTGGATATCCATGTATAATGATATAAAATACATGAATGTAATTTTTGTGGGTTGACATAGTTTCCAAAAATTTTGGGTTTAATATATTTTTGATATTATTATTTGAAGAATTATATGTAAAAAAATTTCAATTAAGTTTGAAACAAATGCATTATTAGCCATGATAACATAGGAATAATTTTCTATATTATTATTTTTTGGACGGATTATTTTTCATATTGTCATTATTCCTTTTTTTCATTTTTTTATTAATTTCCATGGTTAGGAGGAACCAATTATGATAATAAAGTTATGGAAAATGTAATTATTACCACCTTTAATTAATATAGTGGATTTGAAGATGTGATAAAAATTTTGTTGATATAATTAACTAGCTATCTATGGTTATGAATTACTAAATATATTATTTTGAGTTAATAAATGAAGTAATTATTGAATAAACCTCTATTTAATTGTTCAATCAACAATTCCCACCATTCGTTATTCGGGAATCAAATATATTAATGGTTAATAAAATTATTTAAATATAATTTTTCTTATTCTCCAATTCATATATTTAGGAAAATAAATATTCTCCATTGGAGATTTAGAAGGTGAATTAGGTAATTGGTGATTGAAAATTTTAAAAATGACACCACATAAAGTAATTTACTATATAAAACTAGAAGAGTTTAATAAAATATTCTAAAATTGTTTTCCATGAAAACATTAATATACAATGGGAAGAGAGTCAATTTATTTTAAATAAAAAGAAAATTAATATGTTGGTTATTTTAAATAAAACATCATAATATATTTATGATAAATCAAAAATTAGTCTTATTGATCCTTATTGTTAAATTGATTGATTATTTTATTGATTAAAACCATGTTTATAAAAAACATTAACATTAATAGTGTGTGATATTTATTAAGATAATATTTTCTATGATAAAAATGTGGATTTATTAATTAGATACACAATGGAGTATTTAAATTTGTTGAATAAAGAGAAAATTTATGTTTCAAATATTTTGAGGGGATAAAATCTATAAAGGATACGAGGATAAGTTTCATATAATCTAAAAATGGGAGGAAAGAACCCATGTTAGTATGTAAATGGATGATGAAATTGTTTCAATTATGATAATAAATTTTATTATTTATAATATCTAAAAAGTGTCATGATGTGTCTAGAAGAGAAGATAAAATTAGATGGAGTCTAAAAATGCATGACCTATAAAGATTTTTCTTTCCAAGATGCCTCGAATAAAATGGATAAAAATAAATTTTACCTAGGATAGACACCTCAAATAATATTTGGTCTATAAAATAGTGTGGATGTTAGAAATTCCATCAATGTGAGGAATCAACGTCTAAAGAACATAGTGTAATACAATAAAATTTATGAAGAAATAAAACCTGGAAAATTTTGTATCCACAAAAAATTGATATCACATTTAGTGAATCACAAGAAGACATTAGAGAGTATTTAAATATGAGAAAATTTTGTTTTAAAAAAAACTAAAAGTTATAATAAATTTAAATAAGAACATGTATTTCCTGATTGTATATAAAATAAAACATAAAAAATAAAACTCCTCCCACTACACTATATCATGGATTTAACACCCCGAGATAATTCCCCAAAATTTTAAATATTCATATGTATATAAAATGTTGACATGAATTTAATATATGGTTTCCTTTTAATAATTCAAGGTTATTAATGGGTTCTTCTACATGAAACCCCAAACAAAAAAATAAGATATATTTTAATGAAAATATAAATATCATTTATGATTGTTAAAATATATAAATTTAATTGGAAAAGTTAATAAGTTGAAATCCTATAAAAAAGATTTATATAATGAAATATAAAGGCTATTTTTCATATACACTCAATTGAATTATTATATATAAAATAAACAATAAGATAGATTTATAATTAGAAATTAAATTTTTTAAATTTTACCTTTTTATAAGATATTCATTTCACATTTTAAAAGCATTTTATTAATGATGATAAAATAAATCTTATATGAATAAATTTTTTTAATACTATTTTAATTATTAAATAAATGTGAATTTTAATGAGAATGATAAGTATTTTAAAAATCCTATTTTCTATTAAAAATAAAAAATTCACCAAATATCACCTCTCTGATTAAAAGTTAGATTCCTAAAATTTGGAATTTTAATTTGAAAAAAACAAAATTATTTATTGATAGATCATATTAATAACTTATTTATAATAGTTTTTGGTATTTTTCCAAAATAATGTTTTTTAATTAATATTGCATACTAATATTTTTAAAAATTACATATATTCTGTGAAACTATTATTATATAAATATATATAGGAAATTCATGAATCATTTTTCAAATGAGAAAAAATTATTTGAAAACAAATTTTATAATTTATTAAATGGTAGTTTAAATTTAATATTTTTATATTTTAAAAAAGAAATTTTTTTCATAAAAATTATTTTTAATATAATATAGATTATTATTTTAAATTAAATTTCTAACTTTATTTCATTATATCAAATGAAAAATATGTCAATTTAAAAGTCATGGGGTTGATATTTTCTGGATATGATCCTCTTATTTTAAGTCAAAATAGAATTATTACAATGATCCTAATTACTGACCACAAATATAGTAAATTTATTTTAAAATTGATTAATGTAGCAGAAAATAATAAATTTGGATTAAAAATTTGTTTAAAATGTGTGTTTGTGTAATTTTTTGACTTTTTCTCTTATGAATTTTGTTATTTTTAATATTATGAATCTTCATGACATGATTAACATGACCTCTCATTATATTATGAAAATTTAAAAAAAATCATTCTAACCACTAATAAAAGGGGCCTATTACAACCCCTTCATTGTATTCTTAAAAAAATCCCATTCCATCATACAACCTATATATTTTATAATCATATAATAATAATAATCACTCACTATATTGTTCCTATGGTCACATGCAATTATTAAAATCCATTATAGTTTCAATGGTTTGTCAATCAAAATATCGTAGTGCTCAATGTGAGTAATCATTTTTGACTTTACATGATTAATTTTTATTTATATACTCGTATTATAATTTTAAAATATATATATATATTATAATTTTGATATAAATAATTTTATTTTTCTTTTTTAATAATCAATAATCACATTTACACTATCAATTAATAAATGAAAAATGGTAATTCATGAGTTTTGGAAACCCCCACCACCATGATGAAAAGTGATTAATTTCCCTGAACCAAAATACAAGGATTGTGTAAATCATTAATTTACATAAATAATTATAATACTTATACCATGGATGTGATTCAAACGGAATAATACATACTACCACTTTCTCTCATATTATAGAAGAGGAAATCATCATCAATGCCTATGTGTAGACTACGGCATCCATGGAATGACTAATTATCATTTTTCATTTCATCACTCCAATACATTGATATTAATGAGGATAAAATTAGTATATATATATATATATGATTTTTATGATATCATTAATGATTTAAAATGATATTTTTATAACCTATTATTTACATTATTAAAAAACAATTATCATTATGTTAATAATTTGATACGGCCATACTAAATGGAGACTGATCACTTCATAATATATAATGACTTTATTTAAATTATAAACATCATTACAATTCATTTAAAATATTATATATCACAAAAAATAATAAAATAATAAAATTATTTATATTTGATAAATATATTGCAAAAAAACTACCACGTAATCATCAAATAATAATGTTTTGATTATCTTTTGTTCTCTTTAACCACGACATAAGTCGCATGTTTTTTCTGACATTTAATTTTAGATTAAATATTAATTTCAGTTTCTAGATACTTATATAGGATAAAATAGTAATTTCATCCAATAATATGATCATGAATATTTTTTTACCACATTATTAGTCCCGGGATATGCTATTTATCCTAGGACAGGTGTTTGGTGGAATTTTGATCCATTCTATGTTTTGGAGAAAAAATAATATTTATTATGTAGATTACTTTATTAATTAATTAATGTTTGTAAAGTCAACCAGTATTTGTCAATTGATAGATTTAATTTGATGTTTCTCCAACAATGAGTCCAGAATGGGGAAATTTATTACAAAAGGCATAATCTTAGGTCCGACGCTCGGGGCCGACCCATGCCCTCTTTTCTTTTTTTTCTTTCTTTTTCATTATTTCCAATATTCCTTTTTTATTTTCTTTATTTATGCACTGATTATATACATACACCCCAATTTGGTTTCATTCACCATGACAAAAAGTGTATTTTGAGATGGTGAGAGAGAAAGATAGAGGGAAAATGAGTGGTACAATGGGGGGGGGGGTCTTGGTAAGAGTGAGACCATTTTACGTAATCTGTGGATCATGAAAATAAGAAAATCATAAGTGGATTTCATCTAAAGGTATTCTATTTCAATGTTATTACATAAATCCCCATATATATATATATTATATTTACATGTCAATGAATTATTATAAATTCTTAGGATACATAGTGTGTTGATCTACTGAATTTACAGATAAAATGGGGGTTTCATGTAAGTTTTATGGTCTTCGATTCATTTAAAACTTATGTACACAACATGTTTTTTTAGAGAAAATATGTCATGTTTTCTTATTATTTTGGGGGGATTATTTTTTTACTGTACACACTGTGTAATTTGAATTCACGAAGTGTACTATTACATGGACATGTACGTGGTCGTGTAACCAAAAACATGTTTAGATTAGTTTTAGAATGTATATACAATGTACTTTGATTACACACCCTATAATATTAAATTACCATGTATCAAAGGAACATGGTAATACACAACATGTTTAGGGGCATTTGCATGTTGTAGTACAAGAACAAACCACAGGTGTGTCCATGTAATTTATTAATGAAAAAATAGAACCCAAGTGATCCATATCATGTAGATGTATGTGGCTGAGCTGGAGGATCAAAATTATATGAGGCGTACTTAGAGTACGTTACATGTACTTCAATAGTGTTAAACTGTTGAGGGTTTTCAGGGATTTTACTACATAGAGGTATATTTAGAATCAATAATATTCTATTTTGAGTTTTTTTACACGTTCATGTTGATGGTGAAACCCTTTAGTTGATCGGAGGACTATTAAGATTTTTGTATGCTTCTTAGTTGAATGGAGATTTTCTATATCATGTAATAAAAAATACTTGTCTTTTTATAGTGATATATTATTCTGAAATGATCCATGAGACTTCTATCATGAAATATTTTTTAATATATATTTCATTAAGACAATATATCTTGAGGAATGTTTCCATTTCGGTTGTGAGGCTTTGATACTAGTTTATCCAGAGTATTCCCTACATGATGCCTCTACACATGATCTAAATTGGAGGATCCTATGTTGGATTATCTTATATACTTACCATTATAGTGTCAAATGTGTTATTCCTCAAATTTTACTCCATAATAATTGGTTCATAGTAAGATTCCTTCTCTAACGTGTTGTCATCGAGGATCCCATGAAGGACCCCTCTCATGTGGTTTTACATCAGGGACACAGTAGGTATCCTAGAATTTGACTGAACATGATATAGTTCATTGGGGATTTGGGTAGTTATGGTAGAGGGTATCACCGTGGAACCCCTGCTAAACAAGTATTATTATAGGGTTATGACATTAGTGGTGGATTATGCATTAAAACTCCATTACACTTTTTATATGTTCACCTATTTACTTGTAATGAATATATAATTACTAGTGGTGCTTCCTAGTTATTGGTTGATGATACTATCCTAATGTGCTATTAGGAAGATATTACGTGTGACACTTCATGGAATCTGTATTCTGAGCCTCATTATTTTTGTATTTTCGATAGGTACTTCCTAGAATCTCAATTTTGACACATTTATAATTTTCAAGGATGTCAAGACATGTTTCCTAGGATCTATATACTATAAAACATTTTTTTTCTATAACATTAGTAGGCATTCAAAAAAATTATAATTTAGATCGAGATATTGAGCATTACAGGATCATATGTTGGACTTGTAACTCAACATCATTTATCTGGAGGTATGGACAAGATGGTCCACCCACTATTGGGATATACCCAATGGATGACTATGATATCCTTGAGTGAGGCATAGTATGCTCCAATGAATCATGTGGATGAAAAATGACTACATCATCCAGATGTTTTTTTTATATATGAGTAAAATGAAAGTTTTTTATCAATGGACTATGAGAATGTACTTGGATCTTGAGGGAATTTTTTATAGATATCTTAATGGTGTCCCCCTTAGTGATTATTTTAGTTGGAATGTTTTGTTTGTCTATGAACAATGACATAGGAAAAAACACTATAATTTATCACATGTGGATTCATTAGTTCCAAATTGATCACAATGAAATATTTATTGGATTTCACATCATTATATAGTATCCTTTTTAATAGTGATATGAGGTGAGTACAATTGAACCCTAGGTTAAGACATATATACCCCTGTGGCGAGGTATCTTGCTCATATAAATTTAAATCATTGGATGAATTAGGTATTTTTGATTTGGGTTATGCAAATATAGATTAATATAAAATTATGTGGTGTTTGTGATATGAAATCCAACATAGTACCCCTTTAAATGATTTATAGATGATCGATATTATGAGACCATGTATTAATTTCTATTTATTTTTTGAAATTTTTATTCACCTTACATAGGTATATTCATGTTTTTGTATATATATATATATTGGATCATATTTATACATATAAATATAAATATATATGATGGAACTTTTCCCACCTAACTAGGATCATGGACCCGGGGATCAAAAGTGGTTTCACGTTATTTATTGAATTTATTTTCTAGTTGGATCTCCGATTGTGAGAGCATATTGCAAGAGAATGCAGTTATGATGGAATATTTGTAGGATAGTCACATAATTGGATTACTAAGATTATTTATCACCCCTATATGTGTACCTAGGTGTGTGTTCATATATTATGTATTGTTTTTTGTGGATGGTCATATAATGCACGATTGATAGTGGTGAGGCACAGGGTTGCAGGATCAAGTGAAACCACTCCTAGAGATTCATATGATCATGATAGACCACATTTAACGTTTCATGGAGATAGAGTGTCTATTCTAGCTTAGAGATATTTTTAGATCATATTCATTAATTTCAATTTCTTTTATGTTCTCTTGTATATATGGTCAGACCATTGGTTGATCAGTTTTCTATGAATGACATTTATATTCATGATTTTATTTCATTTCATTTATTACTATATCATGTTATATTTTATTTTATTTAATAATTATTCAATATGTTCATTTTCTACTTTTGGAGATAAAAAAAAATTTCCATTGTTTTTTACTCTGATCTGAGGGAATAGTCTCACTACGGACACACCTGAGGCCCGCTCTACTAGTAAGTATCCTCTAGTGTATGTAGAGGTGCACTTGAGTACTTGTGGGGAACTGGATCAGACCAACAATTTGTTAGAATACATCTCAGAAAGTATAAATGTGGTATTAGATATGTTTCTATTCCTATTTCACAACTATTTTGGATATGTTATAAAAGAGTATTTTGAAAATGTCAAAACCTATAATAGATTTTAGATATCTATACCTAAAATACATTTATCGATAAGAAGTTCATGTTTCCATGAAAATTGGATTTTTGATTAGATCTATAATGTTATTGATGAATATTACTTTTTCATTGTGTGATGCACATATGGTGTGGATGTAATTAGTTATTATAAACAAATGTCTCTCAGCCTCTTGTTGATACACATTTTATAAGGAAGCAGCCGTAAAACATTACATAATCATGATGTAAATGAATAATTAATATAGAGGATCATTTCAGGTTTATATTTTTAGAGAATTAGGACATAACTATTACATCTCAAAAGATTACAAAGTAGACACTTCTAATAAGTTCCCATAAAATAAAAACTCTAAAAAAGAAACATGTCTAGTTCCATGTTATAGATTGCATGTCTTTCCTTGATCCCATACTTGACCCTATTCATCTTTAAGTCCTGTGGAAAACATTTCAAAAACATAGGATGTGCATAAAAAGCCCATTAAAGGATACACAAAGAAGGAAAATTGTTAGATTTTCAAAACAAAAAGTAAACCCTGAATACTTTATCAAAGTAATACTTTTCACCATTATGAAGTAGTAAATACTCTTCACTGAATAAAAGATCACTAATTATCCCATGTAACAAAAATATTACCATAAAACCATATAAATAACACATAACATATAAAGGTAACTTGGGACATAAATATACTTAAATGGAATAACCATACGGTCGACTTCCAGACATATCACTACATGGAATAGCCATACGGCCGACTTCCATACCCAATGCATTGGAGGTTATAACGTAACCACCAGTCCTGGTATTCACGACACCACCCGTCATATG
Organism: Viscum album; assembly: GCA_963277665.1. Lineage (NCBI taxonomy): Eukaryota > Viridiplantae > Streptophyta > Magnoliopsida > Santalales > Viscaceae > Viscum > Viscum album. Next base: position 2,121,966,800 of record OY728163.1, read on the forward strand.
GTTTATCACGTAACCACCCTCCAAATGTCCAAGTACCATTACAAAATCATAATACATAAAACAAATATAATGGGAAGAAAACATTTCCACATTTCAACCACAATATATTACTTAAATATATTGACATAAAAAATCCATTATCAAAACCATTTTCAATACAAAAATACATAAAATTGTATATGGTATTTAATTTCTTTTAAATACATTACGGCTTATTATGGAATACATAGGTCAAATAGTACTCGTATCGGCGGAAAAGGTGGTTGTCACCACGTACGTCAAAAGAAACATTCCTTTTTGTCATTCAGTAAAACACATCATAGAAAAAGATTCCATTTCAATGAAATGAAAAGTCAGAGTTGTTTATATATAGTATAAAATAAATTCTTGTATTAGAACAAGAATATGCCTCAATGAATGGAGATTGAGACGATGTCCCTTACAAAGTCGGTATCATTAGATTAAGGATAAATCAATTACATAATTATGTGTGATAAATATAAATACACCCAATATAATATGATATTAAGTGTAATCAAATCCGAGGCCATCCACACATATTCATGGTATGACATAATCAAGAATTATAGGTTTGACCCAAAAAAATTAAATTGGGATAAGAAGTTCCCTTACAGAAATTCGAGAGCCTAACGACGTCATTTGGAAATTCAGAATATCAGACGATAAGAGATAAAAAGGGTATCTCATCACATGGACTTGTCATTTACATAAATAAGGATATATAGGAACATATCCCAACAAAATACGATGTAAATTAAAAGACCTAACAAAAAGAAGTCTTTTAAAAAGATGAGGGTGAAAGGTTCCCTTACCTATTTGGGTAACATTCGAAACATACACCCCATGAAGGAAGGGTCATACAATGAAGATTTAAATACCCATAAATTAAAGTATATTACAAAAAGAATACAATAATGGGAAGTAAATACACCACACAAAAGGAAATAGAGGCAAATTTAGCATGAATCTCATGGTAACAAAAAGTGAGATAAAAACCCCTTACCTCGTTGTGATCAATCGAGTCGTATGACCAAAAGATAATAAACACCAAATGAATCACATAATACCATGAATATATATATAATCATTATAATATATATGACAGGGCAGTACACAATACACAATATGAAATAAATAAGTGGCAAACAATGGAAATCTCACAGAATTAAAAGTGAGATAAGAAATATCTTACGAAAATTCGGTAGCCTAACGACGCCACTTTAAACTTACAAAAATGGTATCATGAGATAAAATAGGATATATCATCTTATGAACATAAAAATCATAGTAATAAGAATATAAAATAACATCCCCCAACATAAGAAGGATGATCTTAAAAGTAATGACATAAAATAGAGTACATAAAAAGAAAGAGAGAGGCAGGATCCCTTACCTCACGTCCTACTTGTCTTGTTAGTTTCTTTGTATTACTGAATAATTTACATTGTTAAATTTATAATTTCTTAAGGACATGAATTAAATTTTATTATTCAATTTATATCACATGTTATAATTTTATAATAATTAGTTAATTATGTGAGTTCATATCAGACATTTTTGTCGATGTTCGGTACATGAGTCAAAAATGAACATGTTTTAAAAGAATTGTCCATGTAGTTATATGTACATCATATCCAGAATATTATTAATGATTTAAATATCATATATATCTATTATATATTCATTTTATACAATACCATAACATTTTTAGAAAAAATAAATGAAATTCACCGTTCATGGAGACGGTAGACAGTACGTACACATGAACGCTACTTTCATTTCTTTGGCACGTTAATGGAATTAAAAATAAATGAGATATATATATATTAATTCCAGTATATTATTTTTTTTATAGGTCACATAAGTTCATCAATTTCATTATTTATACATTCCATGTATTTCATTAATGAGTCACATCACTTGAGGGGGCGGTAGTCCACACTTCCTCAAATGAAATTATCACATTTGCACAACATGAAAAGCATAAAGGTATGTATTAAATATAAAATATAGAAGCATAAAGAGGAAATAAATATAATATATATCATAAATAAATATAGTTTCATCATAATGGCTACCATGATATTTGGTTGAAGAATATAGAACAATCATCGTTTCGTGAGGCAGTAATTCGCCATCAATAGAAACAGTATGTTCTTTAACCATTAGACGGAGGTGTGTGTATGTGTAGCTCAAATCCTTATCATTAAAACATACTAGTGTATTTAAGGTAGTATTTATGTTACAAAATAAAGGAATAAAATGATTTTAGGGGGTTGGAGAAGCTAAATAAAACAAAAGTACATTAGGGATGACTTTACCTTTAAATCGGGTAACTCCACTTGGTTGGAACCAAAAGGGTTTCTTGAAGAGATTCCTGCCAAAGGGAAGAATTATATGATTAAAAGAGGTATGTGGAGAGATAAAATGGGAAGAGTTTGTCTGAGCTGATGGATTGAGAGGTGTGAGTAAGGAGGTAGATGTGGGGGCCTTTTATAAGAGGGAGGAGGGGCAGTCTTGGAAAGTCATGAAATATCACATTATTTTAAAATGCTTCTCTGATTTTAATGGTCCTAAATTGATATATTTTGATGATAAGGTGATAAGGGTTCGAAAGACTCCCATAAAATAGGTTTTGGACAAGTGTATGTCTTAGATTTTATATTATCTTTTCATTTTATTTAAATCGTTCATTAATGAGGAAATCGCTGCATCATCATGGTGTCATAAATAAATTAATTTATTTAATGTCTAAAAATTAAAAAAAAAATATGATGTAGGAAATATTTTTAAATTTAAAATGAATATTTATAGTAAAAAATATGGCTTGTATAACCGCATGTAAAATTTTTTTTAGTAAAACAATACATGTTTGTGGCATTTTTATTTTAACTTAAAATAAAAAGTTATTAATGTCATTTTCTTACCCAAGTGGCTCCATGTGGTCCCCAAGTTGACCCATGGATTTTCATGGTCGGCCATGACTCATCCAATAATGTTTGGACATGTGTGAAGGTAATTTCATATTATTAGAACATTATTTTTACCTTAAATTACACTAATTACCTATAATTGGAATTAATAAAACTTAAAAGTTACTATTCACCAAAAAAATTATTTTCATCACATTGAACGACATTTTACTTAATAATAACAACCATGTATGTTGGATTTTTTAAAATGAAACCACATAAGTGGTTAAGATTCATTTAAAAGAAAAATCTGTTTTTTAACTACCACTTAGTGGTTTCACTATTCATCAAAAATTGATGTTTTTCAGAAAAATACCAAAAATTCACCCTACGCTATATTTGATATTCCGAATTAAAAAATGATATATATTTTAAAAAATTCATAACATATAAGTTAAGTTAATTAATTTAATAATTATTTCCTGTTGTCAAAACAAATAGCGTGTTTTTAAGAAACAATAACTATTAAAAGATTGACACATGTTTAAGTGCAATTTCAAAGTGAAATTAATTCCAAGGACCACCAGTGGATTAAATGGTAAAAATATATTCTAATTTCACTTTAAAACAAATTCAAAATCTGATATAATGATATAAATAAATTATATTAAAAAGCGGTTTTGAATTAATATACAACATATTTCACTTATTCATTATAAATGTAATTTATTGAAAAAAATATAACAAAAACATACACAATGTAAATTTTGATGTGCTGATTCTTTAGAAGGATTTTATTTGGTCCAATATGACATATAAAATTTTCAAAAATTGGATTTAAAGAGGTTTCTCCATTAAAAGGTGGTTAATCGACCTTTTAAAGAATATTAGAATATTTACGTTTAAAATTGGATTCATTCGCATTTTAAGCCTTTAAAATTTATTGGATAAAAGTATAAATATTTGAAAAACATATATAATAATTTTTTAGTTATTTTTCTCATTCCTGCCATTACTACAGCTAGGCGTTAACTACCATTTAAAATAATATCATTTTAATATTTGAGTGCAACGTAAAATTTCAAAAAAACTCGTTTTTGCGTATTGGGTACGCCATCAAGCATAGCGTTCCCTTTAAATTAATATTAACATTTTTTTTAAAATATGGAAAAATATGAAAATTTCATATTCTTTATTTACCTGGGTTGATACATCCTTCGCCCCTTTTGGAAATTGCGTCCTCGCAATTTTAAAATTGGGCTCAGAAACTTCATTAAAAGCCCCACATTTGAAAAGGAGTAAATTAAACTATCGATTTAAAAGAAAGAAAGAAAAGTAAAAAGTTCACCTGAGACCACAAATAATAGGATTACATGAAAACATGGATATGGAAGAAAAAACAAAGGGTCATGTTCGGATGGATAGTGATAGAAAACATGTTTAGGAGAAAGTTAACCACCAGAAAATCACAAACATGTGATGGGTTAAACGGTATTTGATTCCCCAATAAGAAAAATTAACAGACAACCATTTTGTTTTAAATTACTTTTCATCAAGGAATTTATTTATGAGCTTAACTAAAACATAAGGAAACATACTTAATTGTTATGTAAACATTCAACTTTTACTATATTTTTAACACAAACTCATATTTTCTCCAAACGATGACTATTCAGGATGACTTGTCACATTAAGAGCACTATAAACAAATTCGAGAGAATCAACAAACTCACAAAAGAGAACTATGTATTTACCATGTATTTAGAGGTTAACCAAAACCAAAAATTGTTATTACGATATCAGATAATACCCAAAAATGATAATCCTTTATAAAAAGAAAATAAATTATTAATCTCCAAAATTTGTTCAACAAAACCCAAAGTTCAACAAAGACCATTCGATAATCCATTGTCCATAAAATTATTCAATGTAAACCACACTAATATTAAAACCCAAATCATTAAAGTATTTAAATCACATAGTCTTCCAAGGTAAATATTATGATTTATCTCCAAATAACATCAGTTTCACATAAAGTCTCATATTGAAAAGTAATTAACCTAATAAAATATCCTCTATGATAGGCTAATCATTTCCATAGATAACCCAAAATCATCGTACTTCTAATTAATAAGATCATATAACAAAACAAATTATTTATACTAACCAGGGACATCACGTAGTCCAGTGGTTGGCAATAAATACCAGTTATACTTTGGTTGTGGGTTCGATTCCCAAAGCTTTATCCGACACGACGGGTTGTCACACGGTCTGCTTGTTGTCTTTTTTCCATAACTATATAATTCATAAAAAATTCCCCAAAAAGAGATAAAATCTTTAAAAATAACCATAACATAATTTAACCTCAATTTTAACTCATTCCTTTCATCTTCCATCATATAGTAACCCATAATTTCCTCAAAAGTAAGTATCATATAAACCCTAATGGTTACCGTTAAAATTATTACTTGAACTTCCACATCGATTTGGTTCTCTCATACATGATGCATCAGAGAACTCGCCAAGGTTCAAGTAGTTAATCGTGAGTCTTTGATAGTTGGTTTAGAATAACCACGAGATTCCTCATTGAATCCCCTATTTCATCCAGTCTCATAATCCGAGAACCACCACAGTTTCTTTCAAACCTATTGTCACTTTGGTGCCTACTAGATCCATCCATTTTCTAAAACCAAAAATGTCAGTGTGATTATATCAACAAAATCATCATGTACTAATGAATAAGATAAACACTATGATATACTTATTCATTCACTTTTTCTAAAAACTATGACTCTTTCTAAAATCCTAGCCATTATGGTGATGTCACTTATGCTTAAAGAATACCCTAACCTCTAAAGTTATCTAAACTGACCATTGATACCAACTATAAGGAACCAGCCTTAAAACATTACATAATCATTAATTAAATGAATAATTCACATAGAGGATCTTTTCAGGTTTAGAGTTTTAGAGAATTAGGATATAACTATTACATCTCAAAAGATTACAAAGTACAAACATCTACTAAGTTTCCATAAAATAAAAAGTCTTAAAAAGAAACATGCCTAGTTCCATGTTTTAGATAGCATGTCTTTCCATGATCTCATCCTTTACCCTATTCATCTTGAAGTCCTGTGGAAAACATTTCAAAAACATGGGATGAGCATAAAAATCCCAGTAAAGGATGCACAAAGAAGGAAAGCTGTTAGTTTTTCAAAACAACAAGTAAATCATGAATACTTTATCAAAGTAATACATTTCACCTTTATGAAGTAGTAAATACTCTTTACTAAATAAAAGATCACTACTTATCTTTTTTAACCAAATGATTACCATAAACCCATATAAATAACACATAACATATAAAGGTAACTTGGGACATAAATACACTTAAATGGAATAACCATACGGTCGAATTCCACACATATCACTACATGGAATAGCCATAATGCTGACTTCCATACCCAATTCATTGGATGTTATAACGTAACCACCCATCCTGGTATTCAAGGCACCACCCATTATATGGTTTATCACGTAACCACCCATCAAATGTCCAAGTACCATTACAAAATCATAATACATAAAACTAATATAATGGAAGGAAAACATTTCCACATTTAAATCACAATAATCACTAAAATATATTGATATAACAAATCCATTATCAAAACCATTTCCAATACCAAAATACATAAAAGAGTATATGGTATATAATTTCTTTTAAAAACATTATGTCTTGTTAAGGAAGCCAATGGTCAAATAGTATTCGCGGCGGTGGAAAATGTCATTGTCACTGCCTACATTAAAAGAAACATTCCTTTTTTTCATTCAGTGAAACTCTTCTTAGAAAATTATTCCCTTTGAATGAAATGAAAATTCAAAGGTGTTTATATAGAGTATAAATAAAGTCTTGTATTATAACAAAAATATGCCTCAATGAAAGGGGATTGAGACGAAGTCCCTTACCAAGTCGGTATCCTTATATTAATGATAAATCAATTACATAATTATGTGTGACAAATATAAAAACACCCAATATAAGTGGATATTAGGTGTAAAACAATCATAGGTCATCCACACATATTTATAGTATGACATAATCAAGAAGTAGAGGTGTAACCCAACAAATTGAAATTGGGTTAAGAAGTCCCCTTATAGAAATTTGATAGCCTAATAGCGTCATTTTAAAATTCATAAAATGAGACGATGAGAGATAAAAAGGGTATCCCATCACTTGGACATTTCATTTACAACAATAAGGATATATAAGAATATATCCCAACAAAATAAGATGTAAATTAAAAGACCTAACAAAAATAATTCTTTTAAAAAGATGAGGGGGGAAAGGTTCCCTTACCGATTTGGGTAACATTCGAAACATACACCCCATGAAATAAGGGTCATACAATGAAGATGTAAATTCCCATAAATTAAAGTATATTACACATGGAATAAAATCATGGGCAGTACATACACCACACAAAACCTCGTTTTGATCAATCGAGTCATATGAACAAAAGATAATAAACACCAAATGAATAACATAATACCATGAATATAAATATAATCATTATAATATATATAATAAAGGGAAGTACATAATACAACACATGCAATAAATAAGTGGCATACAATGGAAATATCACAAAATTAAAAGTGAGATGAGAAATCCCTTACGAAAATTCAGCAGCCTAACGACGCCACTTAAAACACCCAAAAATGGTTTGATAAGATAAAATAGGGGCTCTCATCATATGAATAGAAAAATTATAGTAATAAGAATATAACAGAACATCCCCCAACATAAGAAATATGAGCTTAAAAGGGATGACATAAAAGAGAGTACGTAAAAAAAAAGAGAGAGGTAGGATCCCTTACCTCAAGTCTGAATTTTCTTGTTCGTTTCTTTATATTCCTGAATAATAAAATTTGGTCAATATATTAATTTCAAAAGGAACACCTTTATATTTTATTATTCAATTCATATCACATGTTATAATTTTATAATAATTAGTTAATTATGTGAGTTCATATCAGATATTTTTTTCGATGTTCGGTATATGAGTCAAAAATGAACTTGTTTGAAAAGAATTGTCCATGTAGTTATAAGTGCATCATCTCCCAAATAGTTTTAATGATTTAAATATCATATATATCCAGTATGTAATCATTTTATACTATACCATAACATTTGGAGATAAAAATAAATGAAATGCATCATTCATGGAGACAGTAGTTCGAATGTACGCATAAACGCTACTTTCATTTCTTTGGAACATTAATGAAATTAAAACTAAATGAGAGAGATATATATATATATATATATATATTATAATTCCAATATAATATATATGTTATATAGGTCACATATGTTCATAAATTTCATTATTTATACATTCCATGTATTTCATGAACAAGTCACATCACTTAAGGGGCGGTAGTCCACACTTCCTCAAATGAAATTATCGCATTTTCAACATGAAAAGCATAAAGGAATGTATTAAATATAAAATACAGAATAATATAGAGGAAATAAATATAATATATATCATAAATAAATATATTTCCATCATAATGTCCACCATGATAGGTGGTAGGAGAATATAGAACAGTCATCGTTTCGTGAAGCAGTAATTCGCCATCCACAGAAACAGTATGTTCTTTAACAATTAGAAGGAGGTGTGTGTAAGGGTTGCTCCAATACCTCTCATAACAACATCCTAGTATATTTAAGATGATTTTTTGGTTACAAAATAAAGTAATAAAAATATTTTAGGGGGTTGGAGAAGAAAAATAAAACAAAAGAACATTAGGGAAGACTTTACCTTTAAATCGGGTAACTCCCCTTGGTTGGAACCAAAAGGGTTTCATGAAGAGCTTTCTGCCTAAGGGAAGGATTCTATGATTAATAGAGGGGTGTGGAGAGATAAAATGTGCCGAGATTTTCCGATCCAATGGATTGATAGGTTTGAGTATGGAGGTAGAGGTGGGGGCCTTTTATAAGAGGAAGGAGGGGCACTCTTGAAAAGTCATGAAATGTCACTTTATTTTAAAATGATTTTAGGATTTTAAAGGTCCCAAAGATATATATTTCGTTGATAAGGTGATAAGGCTTCTAAATCCTCCCATAAAATAGGTTTTGGACTTGTGTATGTCTTAGAGTTTTCATTATCTTCTCATTTTATTCCAATTTTTCATTAATGAGGTAATTGCTGCATCATCATGGTGTCATAAATAAATAAATTTATTTATATTATAAAATTATAAAAAAATAAAATGATTTTGGAAATATTTTTATATTTCAAATGAATATTTATATTCAAAAATATTACTTTTATAACCCCATATAAAAATTGTTTTAGTAAAATAATACATGTTTGTGACATTTTTATTTTAACTTTAAATAAAAAGTTATTAATGTCATTTTCTTACCCAAGTGGATCCATGGGGTCCCCAAGTAGACTCAGGGATTTTCTTTGTCTGCCATGACTCATCCAATAAGGGTAGGACATGTTTAAAGGAAATTTAATATTATTATAAAATTATTATTACCTTAAATTACACTAATTACCTTTAATCGCGATTAATAAAACATAAAAGTTACTAATCACCCAAAAATTATTTTCATCCCATTGAACCAAATTTTACTTACTAATGAAAACCATGTATGTCATATTTTTTAAAATCAAATCACAGAAGTGGTAAAGTGTTATTTAAATGAAAAATCTGTTTTTTAACTACCACTTAGTGGTTTCACTCCTAATCAAAAATTGACGTTTTTTAGAAAAATATCAAAAATTCACCATAAGCTATATTTGATTTTCCGAATTCAAAATTGATTTTTATTTTAAATAATTCAAAACAGATAAGTTTTATTAATTAGTTTAATAATTAATTCTCATTGTCAATACTAATAGAATATTTTTAAGAAACAATATCTATTAAAATATTGACACTAGTTTAAGTCCAATTTCAAAGTGAAATTAATTCCAATGACCACCATTCGATTAAATGGTAAAAATATATTATAATTTAACTTTAAAACCAATTCAAATGATGATCTAATCGTATAAATAAATTAGATTGAAAAGAGGATTTGAATAAAAATACAGCATTTTTCACTTATTCATTAAAAATGTACTTTATCGAAAAAAATAACAATAACATACACAAAGTATATTTTGATGTCCCAATTCTAAAGAAGGATTATATTTGGTCCAATATAACATATAAAATTTTCAAAAAGTGGATTTAACAAGGGTTCTCCATCAAAAGGCGGTTAATCGACCTTTTAAAGAATATTAGACTATTTACGCTTAAAATTGAATTAATCTGCATTGTAAGCCTATAACATTTATTGGATAAAGGTAAAAATATTTGACAAATATATATAATCATTTTGTAGTTAGTTTTGTTCATTACCTCCATTACAACGGCTAGACGTTAACTACCATTTTAAATAATATCATTTTATTATTAGAGTGCAACGTCAGAATTCAAAGAAACTTTTTTTTGCGTATTGGGTACGCCATCGAGCATAGCGTTCCCTTTAAATTAATATTAACATTTTATTCACAAATATGGATAAATATGAAAATGTCATATTCTTTATTTACCTAGGGTGTTACACATTTCATTGATTTTGACTCATGGATGAAACATTTAATGGTCAACTGGTGCATCATGTTTAGAAAATAAGAATCACATGTTATTTTCCTAGTAGCGTGTGATTATTATTGACAATAGAGTTTAATTATTTAAAGATAAAAAATAGTCAATTGTTTCATCCCATATATTTTTTGGTGGATTTATTCTCAATTTGGATAAAATGAATATATATTTCATTGTTCTTGTATGTGATGTGGGTCAACATTGAGAATCTTATCGTTGAGGCCCACGACTCAGTAATGATGCCTAAGAGGTGTGGGGGCCCATGTTTCTCAATGGAGCACATGTTCTCTTATGTCATACACTTTATTTGGTGTTTTATCATAGGGTTGGTTTTTCAAAGTGTTGGAAAATATCATTACTATGTTTTCCTGCATTTCATAGATTGAAAGTCCAAATAAATAACCCTTATTTGTGGAAATATAAATGGATCAATGATTATGTCTCCAATAGGTAATAGGATGACTAAATTGGAATAACCATAGAAGGAGAATTATCTTATTCAAATTCATGTTTAGTGTCCCTTCAATATCTCTTAACTGTTCGTATCATGTCCTCTAGGAATCTGTTCATTATGAAGATGCTAGTAATGTATTGGGGCCCTTGTATACTCGTATTTATACATTGACACTCATTAGTAATAATTTTTTATTACCTTTATTGAATAAAATTGTTTATTTGTTCTAGGTTGTTAGACAGTGTGTCCCCTTTATGAGACATGCTTTTTAGGGCTCGGTGGGAGACCTGGAGTCCATTAGTTTTGACTCTAATCCTTATCAGCCGACATTGGTATAATCATAGTAAAACTATATATGATGTTTAAATGGGTGTACATGTGACGTTTTTGGTAGTGGTCTTGGTTATATGATCTATTGAGACTAATACGCGGGTTGTTCATGGATTTTGAGATACCATAATGTTCATGCCATTAGGTATTTATAACACATGTAGGTTGATTTTATATCATCATTGGAATAATAGGGAAGGACTATTCGGGTGCATGGCTTGGTTGACAAGTGTTACTACTATTTTAAATGTAGCCTAAGTGTTGGTTGAGGCTTCTTGATGGAATAATGTCAAGTAATGGAATATTGTGGAATAAATCATGGCATGAGTAAGTTGGCTGAATTTGAAAGGGAGTTTGAAGGGATTTTTTGGATGGTTGGGAGTGAAATTCCAGTTATCTTGGTTAACATATTTTAAATAAAAGGTTCAGGAATTGATTATGAATATGGTGTCATTAACACAACAGTAACACATGATAACGTTTAATCATAAATCGTTGAGCGACTGGACATGATCTAAGGGACATCATTTTCATGACTTTTCATTGAATTAGTTTCCCAAGAGAGATGGTTAAATGAAGAATGGACCTCTATGGTAGAGTGAAAATTATTAATAAATTGGATTCTGTGAGATAGTTGACATATGGGTGGACCTGAACATACATTATTAAGAGATGTTGTGTTATGATTTATTTAACGAAATTTCAACCTTTTTTATGTGAGAATGTATTGAGGGAGAGAGATCAATACATTAAATTCATGGAATATTAACACAATCTTAGTTAGAGATTAATATTCTCTCTCTTGGAATATTCTTGAGTATATTAAGAGAGATTTATCACTACATTGAGATGCTTCTCTTGTAAAATAAGATCCTTGGTCTATGGGGGAACTTATTGTGGTTTTTCGTGAAGAGTGGAATACGGTAGAAAAAATAGAAGATAGTTGGACATTAGATATTGGGGTTGGTGAACATTGATTTTAGTTGAAATTCATTGTTTTTCATGGTCCATCCATCCCTGGCATTACTTGTGAGGCAACGAAAAGGGTACCCCAGTAGTGGAGAGTACATGATTTATGACAGATAAACATATTATTTAATTAAATAGTTAATGATTCAATGTGATAGTATATTTCATATTCAATAAAAAATGTGTGTGAAAATACAAAGGTTGAGAGCGTGGATTATATTTTTTCAAACATGGATTCTCAGTGATGTTAAGGATTATGGTGGTGAGACTGTAACAACCAATGATCTTTAGGATTGGAAACTTCGGTACAAACATGAATTTTTATTCAAATTCTATTAAGGGGTAAAATTATAATTTCTCACTATAAAATAATCTCAAATAATTTTTATGACCACTAAATTAGTATCGAAATATGGTTTTTACGCTAATAATGTTGTTTAGTGGAATTATGTGCCATTATAATTTTAGGAAAATTATTAATATTTAATATTTAATTATTTAAATATTATTTTAACGATGATTTTTATATTGAAACTATATTTTTAACTAATTATATGATCAAGAATACATGTCTCCCATTGATTCTAGAGTATAAATTTTTATCCAGGTGGGGAATAAACTCAATTTAGGCACTAGGGCAAGGCAGTCTCCCTTTTATTTCATTTTTCTTTTCTTTAACATTTCCTTATTTCTCTCATATATTATAACCTAAAATCCTCAATGGGTTCCTTCAACATGATAGATATTGTAAAGGGAAAGTGAGATAGATAATGATAAAGGGAATGAGTGGTTCTACTATATAGTTCGAGTGGACCTGGATCATCATGTGGTAATCGATCAATCATAGAAATGAGAGAATCATCAGCAGATTCCACCCTATTCTTGGAAACTTTTATATTATTCTAAAAAACCCCTTATTTTCAATTACATGTTTTAAAGACATATTATGGTTTCTTAGGACACCAAATTGGATGATCTATATATTTTCTAGGGGAAAGTGGGGTTTCATGTCGATTTTAGGCTTTTTAGATTAGGAAGACCCTTGTACATAAATTGAGGTTCAATGAAAGCTAATTGTATTCTATTTCTATTTAGAGAAGATGAGTTTTTAGAAGTAAATGGCATGTAATCTTAGTAAAATCCATGTAGTATTAAATTTAAATGTACATGGTCATGTAGATTAGTACATTGGATGATGATTTTTCGAAATTAAAAAACATTTACTTTAATTACTAACCATTTAATAAAAAATAGCCACATATGGAAGGTAGTTGTGAAGACATACTGTATAGAGGTACATGGACATCCTCTAGTACACAACCAGATCCTGGGTGTTCGAGGATATTTACTAGAATATGAACTGACCCCGTGTGAGATACTCTATATATAATGACATGGATAGGAAAGTGGTTTTGAACTAAACAAAATTTATAATGATTATATGTCATTTATTGTCCTAGGGTATCCCATTTAAGGGTTTTTTTCATTTTTTTCCCCAAAGGTAGATTTATACTTTTTAATAGTACTTTTTTTGTTTTCCCATTAATTTCACGATGTTGAAACACTTGAGATTATTGGAGGACTCCTAAAAGGCATTTGGAATCCTTTTAGTTTAATTATGATCTTATCACAAGGTTAATTGAAACCCTTTGTTTAATTAGAGGAAGACTCAGATCTAAGATGATTCTTGAGATGTATCACATGACATGTTCTTCTGTTCATCTTTCATTTTAAATTTTTCATATTTGACATGTTCCCTTATATATTGAGAATCCCTCAGAGTATTTGTTCTTGAGGATCCCCAGAAGGATTACATTACTACTGTTTCAACCTAGATAATCCCATGTAGGATACCCCTATTTACAATACACAAAAGGATCCCATTTTGTAATTTATCCCATTATCATTCACAACTATAGATCCCAATTTGGATTCCTTTACATATGTATTGACCTAGAGGATCCCATGTAGTATGCATCTCTAATGTTTTGACTTACAGGTCCTAGTGGGTACCCTAGAATTTGAATGACTGTGAGCTCATGCATTGGTGGATTTGGTACATATGGTAGCAGGTTCCACCTTAGAACCATGCCAAATGTGTAATACCATAAGAATATTACTATTGTTTTGGTTCAGGTTTTCAACAACCCTCATTCATACAGCTAATGTAGTAATGATTACCAGAGGTTCTTCTTGTTTTATACTCAATGACCTTGACGAGATGTACTATTTCACTTTGAAGATGTAACATACCTTCCCTCAACATTGTCTAGATTCGTTGAATAATTTACACTTGGAATTAGTCTACATCATCGAGGAGACAAATTATATAAATAAATTCCAAGGGAATAAATACTATCAAAGGATAGTTTTCTCTTTTAGAAATAAAATAACCCAACCAAACATGTCATAAAAAATACAACAACATGATGCATGATAATAATTTTTAAAAATAAAATTAACACCATTTATATCGAAACCAATATATAACACATAACTATAGTGGGTTAAAACTAATAAAAATTTACAATCTAAAATAATAACAAAAAAATGCAATGACACTAAACAAATCCCAAAAGATCTCAACATGTTCCAGGCTCCAACACCACAATATATCCAAATAATCACAAAGCACAGATAAAAAATTCTGATAAATTACCTTTTTATGTGTCTTAATGAACAATATCAATAATTTTACCAATGTTCCTATGTAGTTGTGGGTATAGAAACTGAATAAACTTTCCCTAAATGAATTTTATTGCCATGCCACTCTAATAGAACATGTCAACACATTTATATGAAAAATTTATATAAACAATTGATAAAAATTTATATCATAGAAAATCATTTTTTTAAAAAAATAATTTTCAATAATATAGTAGTTTTCAAGGAAATGAAACCAAAAAATACATTATTCAATTTCACATTCTTTTTTTGTATACCCATTCCAGGATTCACAAACACCACCACACATGCATGTTTCCATAACAGTTCCTTGCTCATGGGAGGTATCTAATCCATAAACTACGTCATTCAAAAGTTCCCAATATACATATTCATTAATGAAACGTGCCCCTTATCCTGGGTCACATCTTTTTTTTCTATAATGGTTCATTTCCCTTATTCTGGGCATGACTAGAGCATAAACTCACCCAACCAATGTATACCCAAAACATTTAAAATCAGCCATATCAAGACATTTAAAAAAAGCGTTATTTTATTAAAAACAATTCATAATTTTTAATCATAAACACATCCAAGTAGTATTTAATAGACATATTAAAATCATGAAAACAACTCACATTGAAAAACCAATTTCCAAAAATCTATAATACCAAAAAAACACTCAAACAATCACTACGAAGGGTTTCTTACATGATTTTCATACCAATTTCACAACCAAAATCATAAAATATGAAAATGTTTAAACTAAGCCATAATTTTCTAGAAATATAAGATGACGGTGAAGCCACATATCATGGGAATTATGTTAAAAATGAAAAATAACACATAAAAACGCACAAAACTGTGTTGAATCACAAAACACCTGTAACACCCTGAGATTTTATGAGATATATTATTTTTAATTTCTTTGATGTCTTCTATTATACACTACACAAAGATTATCTTGTATTATACGCAACACCATATTATCTTGCATTATACACAACACTATTCTTAGCTCGTGTTACACACAATTTCATGTTCGTTTTGTGGAAATTATTCTATGCAACATTAAGTATAGATTTTTTTTAATATATAAGTGAAATAAGTTTTGATTATGTTATTTGAAACACCAAACAGAGCATTCACTACATGTAGCCCTGACTTGGCTTGAATTAAACGCAATCAAGTCCTTCTTCGATAGCGTGTGTAGTACACAATACCAAGTTTCACTAAACGAGATATAATTATAATATTATTATGAACTAGCTGTTATGAATAGTAATAACCCCTTTTTAAGATTTTATAAATTTTATCATTCAAATTGGACTTCACGTTTGGATTCGGAATATCGAAATTATCCAAGGGTGAATTTTTGGTATTTTTCTGAAAACATTCAATTTTTGATGAATAGTGAAAACACTAGGTTACTATTTAAAAACTTACATTTTATTTAAATAATAATTTGTTTTATTTAATTTTTTTAGGTAAAAATTGATATATAATTCCTATATATGTTCAATATAATTCATTGAAGTCATTTTATAATAATTTTAGATATATAAAAAATTTATTGAACTTTTCACCGTCTTTTACCTACCTCCTATGAGCTTTTTGAAAACTTTCATAAAAATTAATTTTACCACTTCTATGAGTGGAATTTTCAAAATCCGAGAGATAGAGTTAATATCAAGGAGTAAAATGTGGTTAAATAAGATAAAAATAATTATTGGTTAATAGATACTTTTTACTTTTATTTACCATGGTTAAAAGTAAATAGGGTAATTAAGGGTAAAAATGATATTATTATTACCCTATCACATGTCCTAATTCTATTAGATAAGTGTAATTAGACAAAAAACAAACTTAGGAATAAAATATTTTCCTTTAGGTCGACATGGACTATATTAGGACATTTATTATTATTTTATTTAAAAAAGAGTTAAAATAGTGTAAATCAAAGTTTAATTACAAAAACATTTTTAATATAGGGTTATTTATAGGATAAATTCCAGTATAAATATTCATTAGAATTATAAAATGATTTCCTACAAAATGTTATTTTATTTATAATTTTTTGATATTAAATAATTTATGTTATTTATGACACAATGGTGATGCAGTAATTGCCTCAATAATGAAATATTAAAATAATTGATATTATAAATACCCAAATAAATGTAGTTTGAAACTTTTTATGAATTAAATTAATTTCATAGAATAATATGACATGTTATTATTTATTTTATTAACTTTTTTAGAACTAATCATGCTGATATGATGTTGAAAAAAATCAATTACCACATAGTGTCAAAATTGACATAAAATAGTTTTTAAAAAAAAATATTATATTATTAATTGTTATTATATTCATAAAAATCTTAGACTCGGCCAAATGACTTATATAAGGTTATATATATTAATGATGAACCACTAGGGGTTCTTTTTTCATGTTATATTATGTTTATTAACAATATATTTTAAATAAACAAGATGACATGGTAAAAGCTAAATTATATAACTTAGAGTTAAAACTAAAAGATAAGGTTAAAATATTAACCT
This sequence comes from Viscum album, assembly GCA_963277665.1. Classification (NCBI taxonomy): domain Eukaryota; kingdom Viridiplantae; phylum Streptophyta; class Magnoliopsida; order Santalales; family Viscaceae; genus Viscum; species Viscum album. Next base: position 2,121,984,386 of record OY728163.1, read on the forward strand.
AAAATTGTCTAAAATCTATTGGTTGAGAGTATTTAAATCCATCCCCACTTCATCTTTTAAATAAATAAATATAGAGCTATTAAAAAACGAATATGACTTTATTATAAAATAATATTTCAAGTTTTTCCAAAGGTGCCCCTCTCCTCCCTTATAAAAAGGGAATCCCTTCCCTCTTCTCTTAAAACCCTTTTGAGCCATGAATCTCGGCCAAACACTAAAAATTCCTCTTATAAACCTCTCCAGTTACATCATAGAGGTTCCTTTCTTCTGAAAAGTCCAACTCTAGTTCATTAAGAAGAAGATTAATGGAGGTGCGTCGAGGAAGAGGTAATCTCTTCTATCGACTCTTTCAAGTTTCTTTCTTCTTCTACCTACTCTTCTTTTGTTGTATCATTATAAAGTAATAACATAAGTATTAATCATATACTGATATGTTATTATAAATATTAAACAAACCCATTTCACCTTCTATCCATCCTACGAAAAATGAAATCACCACGGGTACGTACGTACGAAATACCGTTTCCAGGCCGTGGTGTCATCTATTATCAACCACCACCATATTAGGATGGGTATAATGGTGTAACTAAATAAATATATATGATTATTGTAAAGTGATATTTATTATGAAAAATTATATATACAATTAAATATAATTCCATGATCATGGGAATGATATCATCGCTCGTGCGTACATACGGACTACCGTCTCCACTACGCGATTAGATTCATTCTCTATGTTAACAATTCTTGTATGATTATAAAGTATATATAATAATTAATCATGAAATATATTAAATAAAAATGATACTGGATTTATGTATATATATATATATATATATATGTATTTCATCGACTCAATTCCACTCAATTCAATAATGAAACGAAAACAGCATTCATGTGTACGTACGACCTACCGTCTCCATGAATGGTGTATTTCATTCCATTTATCGATATATCATATATATATGTATATGATGAATATATATTATATATAAATCATGTTTTAAATTCTGGAATTAATTAAATCAGGATATAAGTAATAATATCATGAACAACAAGTCGAAACACGTACAATAAATGAAATGATTTTACCCAAATCACTGCTTTTACATCGAATTTAAAAAAGAAATGGTAATATAAAGTCATAAGTAAACCATATATGATATCATAACAATGAATATGATTCTGTAATATTTCAATGACATTATTTAAATCATTATACAGGAGGTTCAGATACATACGAAGCATATCGGACATAAGGTAAAAGATAAGTTTTCCAATCTCGTTTTTATCAGGGATTGTTTATTCGTAAGTATTTACTGGGGTTATATTTTTCATCCATGTCCATAAAAATGTTTTGCATAAAGTGTTTAATAGTCTACCATGTATGTTTAAAGTCATGTTTACCCCTATTTGAGTATTATTTTGTGTTATGGAAGGAATATTTTTTTACCATATGTGGTACTTTTTGACATTTCTGGAAAAAGTACGTGAAGAATGTTTTTTTAACTTATACGGAACAAACGGATTTTTACGGTTTTATAAAGCCTTATTTTCATGAAGCCTACTCTACAAGATTTCATGACTATTTTCAAAAAAACATTTTCTTTTAAAATTTCATGACATTTTGTGAATAGAAAATGATTTTGATGAAGAAAGGATATTTTCCTCAAGAATTCATTTCATGTGTTTTATCAAAACCATTTTCCTTATAAGATGACATTATTTCATATATTTATTTTTCAAGTATAAGTTCAATATTATTTAAATGGTTTCACTTTTCTTATGATTAAATTATATCCATTTGTTTTATATGCATTATATCATGATGGGATGATGTTTATGAAACCCATTTTACTATTTGGGTTATGATGACTGATTTAAGTTTATTTTGTGAAATAAGTAAGAATGATTTAATTATGAGATGGGTGGGACCTATATCTCCCTCCAATGAATTGGGTAATGATTTATATATCATGAGAGAAACATGGCTGGAATGGTATGTTAATCTAGTTTAGTAATATAGGACCAGAACGAGGAGTGAACTTGATTCAGAACCATACTCTGTCCATTAAGATGATCTTGGCAGCAATTCCTTTGATACTATGGAAAACATATCATGTGATTAATGGTTTCCAAAATCACATGTTTTATTCCCATGCTATTTTATCATTATTGATGTTCCTTTATGATATATTCCTTTTGTACTTCCAATATTTATGTCTTTGCTCAAGATTTTGATGTTTAGATTTTATGTTCATGTTTTTGCATTCAAATGTTTATAGAATGTTTTAGGTTCTCAATGTTTACCCTTACCGAGCATTTGAGCTCACCCTTTTTATGTTTTCTTTTCTTTAGGATATAAAGAATGGTTTTATTTATTAAAACCAAAAGGGGAAGATCTTTATGGGAGATGTTGAAGATCTTTCACCATGATTAGAAAATTATGTTCCAAGTTTCCAAAGACACTAAACTAATACGATCTTTGGGCGTCTATTTTTTTCATGTATTAAGTATTCCGAAAAAGTAATGTAATTTCCATTTAATTCTTGCTTTGGGTCTCTACAGTAGGTATCAGAGTGAAGTTTTAGTTAACCTTTGGAAACTAGGATGTGAAAACTTTAGTGAGATCCCTAGAGATATTTCTACGATATGTATAGGGATGTCCCTAAGGTTAAGAATAAGTATAGGTTATAGTCTTAGAATTATAGTAATGATCTTATAATTTAACCTATGATTTTAGATATTGAGGTAATCCCACTTGATTATGATTTTTTCCTCTCACACTATTCTTTTTAGGTTTTAGAAAATGGCTGGAAATGGGAAGATTCACGATATTGGAGGATATGATGGACAATGGAATGATATTCTTCACGAGAAACCAAATGAAATTGGATCTGGAGTTCCACATATTTTTATTATGCCTAATCATAAATCTCATAATATGGTCAATATTCTCAACATTGGTATGTTTCCCGACTCAGCTAATAAGAGAAAGATGGAGTTTCATAATGATCATAGAGGAAGGAATGTTTAATTTCTCTAATGTAAATCATGTGGGAAGAGGCATCAAGGAGAATGTTTCAAAGGAACTGGAAGATTCATTGGGTGTGGAAAAGAAGGAAAAAATCCTGTAAGTTAAAAGGAAAAAAGTTCAGTTAACACCATGGAGAAGGATAATGGTATTGCTATGACATCAATAATGATTAGAGGTTTTAAATGTGGAATGTATGGGCATTATGAAAACCAATGCCATAAGGGAAAATCTCGTGAAGAGAATCAGCATGGTCATATGGGTGGTATTTATGATGATGATGATGAAGAGACTACAAATGAAATATGAGATGAAAGAAATGATGAAGCTCAGTCAGTGGTTTATGAAGTTAGTGGAATTATTGTATGTTTGCCAATAATAATGTACGGTACTATGGAATAAAGATTAATCTAAGGATTGTTAAACTATTGTTTTTCCTAAAGTATTTGAAAGTATATGTTGAATGTTACTGGTGACCATTAAAGGTTATTCAGATATTTTTGGAAAGAAGATGATATGCACATAATTAATGGATAAGGAGAAAATAATATGTTTGATAGTATTCATGAGCTCATGATTTATATATGGACTAAGTGATATCATGGTCTGAGTATATAGAATTTTTGGGATTTCTAGAATGTGGAAAGAGTTACCTTTTAACAACATTCATGTTTTTACTAAGGTTCAATGGGTATTCACTTTTTAGGAGAATACATGATTAAGTTATTCACATGTTTGGAATGTGACCAACAAGAAATATCTTATGATATATGGGGGACAAATGAAGGAATTCACATGCTCGGTAGTTGAAATTTATAGTAATCAGACAGAAGTATTTTCAATAATCCTAAAGGTTAAAATGGACATCATATATTATTGGGTAAAGATATAACTTATTATTTTTGAAATTTTATGACATTATAGTTTTAGAAAAAGGAAAACACATAGGACGGGCAACAACCCATCATGTCGGACAAGGTTGCGTGAATCGAACCTAGAACCGAAGTGCGATAGGCCTTTATCGCCTACCACTGGCCTACAGGAAGACCGTGGTTAGTATAAACTAGTTGGTTTTTATAAAGAAATATGATAGATGAAGTGTAAGTCCATTGTTGGAATCATACACAATTTATCTCACCATAGACGGACTTATGTATTTTTAATAACTTATGTTAACCTTTTTATGATAAAAGAAGATGGGATGACTTATCATTCAATCGTATGATCTGCTAACACTTCATGAATGACAAATTAAACTTCATTTCATTAAATAGAGATGAAGAGGAAATTGTTCACGGAATGACCAACAATGATATTACACTGAAATCAAGTATGTGTTTCTCCTCATGTAAAAGTTCAACCATATTAGGGAAATGATCTTGAAAACCAAAAATGTTGTCCTAGTGATCTTATATATTATGAATCAGATGGTAACATAGATCATCCCATATTTATTCCTTTGTGATTGTTGGATTTTTAATAGCCATGTTCTCTACCACTCTTCATCAGAAGTTCATGGTTATATTTCTCTTCCATATCCATATTTTCACCTATGTTGTCTTATGTGTAAACCCAGTGCTGAGTTACTTTGGGTGACTATTATGATTCTAAATTCCCTATTTAAAATGACGTTTTAGTATTACTTTTTACAATGTGGGTTTCTATGAAAGAAACTTTCATGTAGTAAACCATTTATAACCATAACGAATTTCGAAGGCGAAATTCATTTTAAGGGGGTAGAATGTAACAGCCCGAGATTTTATTAGATATATTATTTTTAATTTCTTTGATGTCTTCTATTATACACTACACCAATATTATCTTGTACTATACGAAACTCCGTATTATCTTTCAATATATGCCACACTATTCTTTGCTCGTGTTACACACAATTTCAAGTTCGTTTTGTGGAAATTATTCTACGCAACATTAAGTATAGATTTTGTTTAATGTATATATGAAATAAGTTTTGATTATGTTATTCGAAACACCAAACAGATCTTTCACTACATGTTGCCCTGAATTGGCTTGCATTACACGCAATCACGACCTTCTTTGATAGCGTGTGTAGTACACAATACCAAGTTTCACTGAATGATATATTATTATAATATTGTTATGAACTAGAAGTTATGAATAGTAATACCCACTTTTTGAAATTTTATAAATTTTATCTTTCAAAATAGACTTCTGTTTTGGATTTGGAATATCAAAATTACCCAAGGGTGAATTTTAAGTATTTTTCTGAAAACATTCAATTTTTGATGAATAGTGAAAACACTAGGTTACTATTTAAAAAACAAATTTTTATTTAAAAAATTATTTATTGTATTTAAATTTAATTTAGGTAAAAATTGATATAAAATACCTATATATGTTCAATATAATTGATTGATGTCATTTTATATTAATTTTAGATATATAAAAATTTTATTGAACTTTTCACCGTCTTTTACCTACATCCTAGGAGCTTTTTGCAAAATTAAATAAAACATAATTTTACAACTTATGTTAGTGTAATTTCTAAAATTTGAGAGACACGGTTAATATGAAGGAGTAAAATGTTGTTCAATAAGACAAAAAGAATTTTTTGTGAATAGTAACTTTTTACTTTTATTTACCACTGTTAAAAGTAAATAGGGTAATTAAGGGTAAAAATGATATTATTATTACCCTAACACATGTCCTAATTATATTGGATTAGTGTAATTCTACCAAAAACAACCTTAGGAATAAAATATTTCCCTTTAAGTCCACTTGGATTAGATTGGGACATTTATTATTAATTTATTTAAAAAATAGTTAAAATAGTTAAAATCAATGTTTAATAACTGAAACATTTTTAATATAGGGATATTAATAAGTTAAATTCGACTATTAATATTCATTAGAAAGATAAAATTATTTCCTACATAATGTTATTTTATTTATAATTTTTATATTTTAATTACATTACGTTATCTATGACACAATGGTGATGCTGTAATTACATAAATAATAAAATATTAAAATAATTGATATTTTAAATACTCAAATAAATGTAATTTGATAATTTTTATGAATTCAACTAATTTTATAGGTAAATATGACATTTTAATATTGATTTAATTAACATTGTTCGAAATAATCATGCTTTTATGAGTTTCACAAAAATTAATTACCAAATAGTGTAAAATTGACATAAAATAGTTTTTAAAAAACATATTATATTATTAATTGTTATTATATTCCTAAAAATCTAAGGACATGAAAAATGACTTATATAAGGTTATCTATATTAATAATGAACCACTTGGGGTTCATTTGTCTTGTTATAGTAAGTTTATTAACCATATATTGTAAGAAAACAAGAAGACATGGTAAAAGTTATATTATTTAACTTAGACTTAAGTCTAACAGATAAGGTTAAAATAGTAACCTAAAATTGACTAAAACCTATTGGTTTAGAGGATTTCGACCCATCCCAACTTTAGCTTCTAAATAAATAAATTTTGAGGTATTATAACCCGAATATGACTTTATTATAAAATAATATTTTATGCTTTTTCAAAGGTGCCCCTCTCCTCCCTTATATAAAGGGAACTGCTTCCCTCTTCTCTTCACAACCTTTTGAGCCTTGAGGTTCGGAAAACCCCTGCCAATTAATCTTTTGAACCTCTATATTTACATCATAGAGGTTATGGTCTTCTCAAAATACTATATATAGTTCCGAAGAAGAATATTAAAGGAGGTGTGTCGAGGAAGAGATAATCTCTTCTTTCGAATCTTTCAAGTTTCTTTCTTCTTCCACTTACTCTTCTTTAGTTTTATCGTTATAAAGTAATAACTTCATTGTTGATTATATACATATATGATATTATTAATATGAGACAACCCTATTTCACCTTCTATCCATCCTACGGAAAATGAAATCACCGCACGTGCGTATGAACGGAATACCGTCTCCACACCGTGGTGCAATCTGTTTTCAACCACCACCTTACTTGGATGGGTATAATGATGTAAATAAATATCTTTATATTATTATTCTAAAATTTTATTTATTCTTAAATATTATACATACACTTAAATCCAATTCCATGATCACGGGAATGATATCATCGCTCGTGCGTACGTAGAGACTACCGTCTCCACGACGCGATGAGATTCATTCTCCATGTTAACAATTCTTGAATGATTATAAAGTATATATGATAATTAATCATGAAATATATGACATAATAATGATACTGGATTTATTTAAATTGTGGTGTAAATTCTGGAATTATGTAAATCAGGATATAAGTAATAATATCAAGAACAACAAGTCGAAACACCTACAATAAAGGAATCGATTTTATCCAAATCGCTGCTTTTACATCGAATTTACAAAAGAATGGGTTATATAGTCATAAGTAAACCATATATGATATCATAACAATGAATATGATACTGTAATAAGTCAATGACATTATTTAAATCATTATACTGGAGGTTCAGTTACATATGAAGCATATCAGACATAAGGTAAGGGATAAATTTTCCAATTTCATTTTTATCTAATATTGTTTATTCGTACGTATTTATCGGGGTTGTATTTATCATCCATGTCCATAAAAATGATTTTCATAAAGTGTTTAATATTCTTACATGTAATTTTAATGTCATGATTACCTCTCTTTTACTAATACTTTGTGTTATGGAAGGAATTTTTATTTGCTTACCATATGTGGTACTTTTTGACTTTTCCGGCAAAAGTACAAGAAGAATGTTTTTTTATCTTATTTGGAATGAACTTATTTTTACGGTTTTATAACGCCTTATTTTCATGAAGCTTACACTACATGATTTTATGACTATTTTCAAAAAAAATCCTTTTCTTTTAAAATTTCATGAAATTTTGTGAAAAGAAAATGCTTTTGAAGACAAAAGGATATTTTCCTCAAGAATTCATTTCACGTGTTTAATCAAAACCATTTTCCATCTAATAGGAAATTATTTCATATGTGTATGTTTCAAGTATAAGTTCACTATTATTTAAATGGTATCACTTTTCGTATGATTAAATGATATCCATTTGTTTTATATGAATTATGTTATGATCAGATGATGTTTATGAAACCCATTTTACTCTTTGGGTTATGGTGAATGACTTATGTTTATTTTGTGGAATAAGTAATAATGATTTCATTATGAGATGTTTGGTACCTATATCTCCCTCCAATTAATTGGGTAAAGATTTATATCTCATGAGGTAAATAGGTCTATAATGGTAAGTTAATCTGGTTTAGTAATACAGGACTGGAACGAGGAGTGAACTCAATTCAGGAAGGGACTTTGTCCACTAAGATGGTCTTGGTAGCAATTCCTTGGCTACTATGAAAATGATATCATGTGATTAATGGTTTAAAAAATCACATGTTTTATTCCCATGCTATTTTATTATGATTGATGATCATTTATGATATATTCCTTACGTACTTCCAAGATTTATGTCTTTGCTCAAGATTTTGATGTTTAGATTTTATGTTCATGTTTTTTCATTCAAATGTTTATGGATTGTTTTATGTTCTCTATGTTTACCCTTACTGAGAATTTGAGCTCATCCTTTTTATGTTTTCTTTTCCCCAGGATATAAAGAAAGGTTTTAGTTAAAAAAACCAAAAAGAGAAGATCTTTATGGGAGATGTTGAATATGTTTCACCATGATTAGAAGATTACGTTATGAGTTTCCAAAGACACTAAACTAATAAGATCTTTGGCCATCTGTTTTTGTCATGTATTAAGTATTCCAAAAAAGTAATGTAATGTCCATGTATTTTATTATTTGAGTCTCTACAAAACCACCATAAATATCTTCCCCAATGACCAAAAAGGAAAAATCTATCCCTGATTGGAATCAACCACATTAGATCTATCCATAGTGGACAAGGGCTTAGAAATTAAGAGACAGAAGAATATATATCATTTAAAACAATGAAAAAACTACCAAAAATTAAAACTCAATAGGGAAATATTGCTTCAATGCAAATTAAAATGCCTATGGGTCACTTTCGTTTTGATCGAGATAGTTTTCAAATCCTTCTAGTTGAATTGTTCTCATGTTATATCCAAAATGGATGAAAAAGGGGTTAAATTTAAATCAATACATATATTCAATTTTTAGGGTCTAGTTATTTAATTGTGCATGGTTAGTTTCATAGATAAGAAGAACATAAAGTAACTATGAACATTTTTCTACCCTAAGGAGAACTTCACAAGGTTTTCCTACATAGTAAAATATCATGTGACACCATGAAAAGCCTTATGTTCCACTTTTCAGGGGTCCTCCTAGGTTTTATCATGGTTTTGACAAACGTGCACCTAACAATGTGCTTTATTATTAGCCTTTGTATCACTATTCATAGTTTCTTGATGGAGTTTCATATTTTTCACAAACCGTGATCAAACCATGAAACATTATAAAACCACCAAGAAATTTTAAAAGACGTACAATCCCTCCAAAACATCAATCATACAATTTAGATACATAAAACATAACATATAAATGATTACATACATGAAACTGGGGGGTGAAATAATATCCCGACCAATGTCCTTTTCTTCCCCAGAATGTAGAATACAAACACTACCCTGATATGGTTTTTTCCATTGCACAACTATTTGATTCACTTGATTCCATATCTTTTTATGTATTCAACCATGGTTCCAAAAAAACATGATTATATCATTGCATTTCCCATGCAATACATTCTCTTCCCAATCCTTAATACTTACATTAATATACAACTGTGAATAATATTACACTAGATCAATGAGATCCAATCAAATAAAACACTCATGACCAGGCTGATACTTTTTAAAATGAGATACATGAAACACATTAGGCATAAAACTGAATTTTTTTTGAAAATTCGACTGATATTCCACTTCACCAACCCAGTTAAGTATCTCTAAAAGGGCATAGGTATCGAGGAGATAACTTTCCACAACTCCCAAAAATATTATACACATGTCATAGAGAGATCCTAAAAACATATGATCAGTCACCCTCAATGACAACAACCATAAATGATGATCCTCATATGATTTTTGATGACTTTCTACCATCTCATTCTATTTCCTGATCAACAAATCATCTCCATTGTCTCTTGGACAAGGCTAGACCCAACTAGTAATGTCTCTCCTGTTTCCAGATGTCAATGTGTAGAACGACAAGGTTGATCATATAGTGATTCCAAATGATCTATATGTATCAAATTTTGAAAAAAAATTTATATGATAAGACCACTAACTAACTTTTATCTTCTAATGAGCCAGTACAATCTATTAAACGGGACCACAAAATGTCTTCAAAAATTTCTATCACCCTTTCATTTTTCCATGAATATGAGGTTGATACACCATACTCATATTCAACTATATCCAAAGGTATATATATAATTATTTTTAAAAATTATATAAACGTTAATTTAGGATCTCTATATGACACTATCAAAGATGGTTTTCCATACTCGAGATTACCCGACCAAGATTCAAGTATCATTGAGAGGGGAAAAGGTGACATAGAGATTTATTTTTCTTTTATTATATATTTCTTATGAAATAATATTCACCTCCTATTAAATATTTAATTATCTATTATGAAAAAATCTAACACACAACCCCTTGAAAAGAATAAATTACATTGTTAACACTCAATAAGAGTCTCATATCAATGGTATGTTTTATATAAAAATTTATTCCACAAAATAAACATGAGGAGAAATCATTTTATGTGGAAGAAAATGAGTCTTATATTACCTTATGGCTATGTATCATTGTGATTAATTGAATAGTTCATTCTCATCATGTAGAATAAAAATAAGTTACACAATATTTGTTGAAAAATTGTTATGATTCTTCATAATTAGCATTCACATGTATGGTTTCCCATAATGGAAATCTCAATTTTAAGTATACTATTAGTTATCATAAATTTAATTGAAAAACTATTTTGGTAGATTTGAGAATATTATTGAACACACTACCAATTAAAATGTATCCTATATCAACTACCTTGAACCTCATGGCACAATTGAACCATTGATAACCTACTTTTTATACATACAACCTATGCTTCATGGAAGGGTGTTTCCCCAGGAGACTAGTGGTTCATTATAGGGACTATTACATTGTTGGAATTAGAAACCTATTAACATATTCCATACACATTAATCATGAACATTGTCCATCACTGAAATGATTACCTGTGATTTAAAATCTTTCATAGAATTATCCTTATCAATCTTATTCTCCTTCGCAAAATTATCCCTCGTGAACTCTTTCAGATGTAAATAAATTATTCCAAAAATGATGATCTCTTTTAACTAAATTTTCACTATATAATGATCTCAACAGGGTTCATTAAATTTGAAAATAGATCATCAAAACCCACTAATATGATTTAACTAAAACATTAATGTGGTTCATCTGTCAATGAAATTTTTTATTTCGTCCTTATAGTGTCTTTTTTAGAGACCACTTTCTTCCCGAAACCCATTTTTGGTAGCCTATATCACAACATCATTCTTCAAATGACATGCCTCCCACGAATTATAAACCTCCCAAAAACTGCAAGCCTCCTGTAATCTATTTTTCCTCTAAGGTCTGTGTAGTGAACTTCATGGGGGGCATGGTGTTGAAGTAAAAGAATATTCATTCATTATTACCTTGAAAATTCCAAATAACTCATTTAAAGTCCAAATTTTTTCTCTTTTTAGTCTATGATCTTCATTCCACAAAATAAATTATAGAAAATAAATCATTTAACATAAAATATTATCCCAAATTTGAGGCCCAATAACATAGAAAACAATTATAAACCATGAAACCTTAAAAATATGATAGGGAAACACAAAATATATTGTCCTCAGTTTATATTTCCTTAAAAAAATAACTGATACATCAATATTGATTTTACCAAAATTCACTTATTCATTCATCCCAAAACCTTTTTACTGTGATATGTTACCTTTGATCGGTGATCTTTATAATAATAAGATTTAATATGAAAATTATTTTTAACATCTATGTCTACTAGAAACAACATTCGTTTGTAATAAAATGGATATTCATAAGAATTTTGGGATTGATTTTGGGAATACAATGTCATGTCCAATCTTCCACTATTACAATGTGAGGTGATTACTTTTCTTATCAAACTTCATTGAAATAAAAAGACAATACCTAAATATGGATATATTACATATCATATTGGACCTAATAATTTCTCTAGGAAAAATAATATAAATATATCCTTGACAAGTCCTCCACTTTATGAGATTCTAAAATAGGGATAGAATGGGCTGAATTTGTGAGGTGACCTACTATCACACAAATAAAATCATGTATTCAAACCACAAAATATATTCCTTTTACAAAAATACATGGCTATCTACTACCATTTATAAACATGAATAGGTAAGGACTACAACATGAATTATTATCACTGATGACCTATTTTAACCCAATGGCAAGTTATGAATCTCGAAACAAACTCAGCCACCTTCATTTTCTCACCGACCATCAAAAGATATGATTTTGATGACTTAAACCTCTTAGGTGTTCTTGGATGAAAAACCTATCTTAAATCATGATAATAATGAATAATTTGTTCATGAAACGAAATATTTAAAACCATATGATTTCAATACCACAAAAATAGGATCTCATCTAGCCCCTATCCTGCAATGGTCTCACCAAAATTGAGTTTTGACCTTATCACAACACATTCTAAAATATATTTCTGTGTCTCCATAATTGCCTCTACAAAATATGGAATGGATGTAATTAGAATTAATGAAGAAACTTCACCTCGATATTCACATTCCATGTTCATTTTTTTGTCGACAACGTCAACTATAATTGGTCAAAGGCCTCTTTTTTCAACTGAACATATGACTTTCTTCTTAATGAATGTTCAAGAGAAATACCTTTACCCAATTTATTCATCATGTCAATGTAAAAAATTTAAATATACTCCATCCATAATGTTTTTCTAAGATTCATATCCCTTTGTGGAAAAATCTATTTCATGCTTTTATGATCTGTAAACACCCTAAATTTCACACCAAAGAGGTATTAATGAAAAGTGTTCAAATAATGGACTACAGAATGTAAATCCAAATCTTTTGTTGGGTAATTCTTCCCATGAAACCGTATTTGTCTTGATCTATCAGAAATAGCATGTTATCATTACATGAGAACACATCCCAACATAGATCCTGAATCTTCATAATACACCACACACACATTTCTTGATTCGAACAATATCTTGATTAGTGATGACGTTAAGTGAATATTAATCTCTTGAAAAGACTTATGAAATTCAATTTCCCATTGGAATGTAACTTTTTTCCATGTAAATGATATCATAGTTTAATATAGTCATGAAAATTAATTCAAAATGTTTTGGTAATATCCATTTAGACTATAGAAACTATGTATCATGAAATAATTCATTGGCAGTTTATGTGAGATAATAGCCTCAATCATTTATAGATCCACTAAAGAAGCTTTTTCAGAGATTACGACGATATGGAAACATACCTCCATTATCCAAAAATTAAACATTGATATTATTTCATAAAAACGATGATCTACCAAGATTCCCAACACTACCGCTAAGTGTTTCTCACGATCAACCCTTGTCCTTGAATACAACAATATGCCATCCACAAATAAGAATATAAAATAATATATATATCATTGAAATATTTGATTCATCAATTACATAAAGACCACTATATAATTAATAATACTAAAAGTCAATATCACATAACTAAAATGGATATATCTAATAATTAATGATGTCTTTGGTGTGTCCTTTTTCTGAACTCATAATTAATGATATACAGACCGCATTTCAATCTTAGATAAAAATGGAGCTCCCCTAAATTTATCAACCAGATCATCAATGCATTGAAGGGGATAGTGATTCATTCTAATAACATGTGTAAGCATATGATAATCCCATATAGGTGAATATTTCTATCCAATATTTTCACAAAAAAAGGCATGTGCTTCTTATGAATACATTCGTGTCTGAATGAATCCTTTTATTTCTAGATCTTCTAATTTCAATATTATATATTTTAATTTTATTGGTAAAATCTAGTATGATGGAAGGAAAATCATATTGTTCCTCATAAAGAGATTAATCATAATCTCCACCTTTCTTATGTTTGAAAACCGTGAGAAATTTGTTGAAAACAAATCCAAAATGGAACAAAATTGCTTCAAAACTACTATTATTGATATCATCTATAAATAAAAAGTTAATTAATTCTAACTAGTATAATGTAATTCCAAATTATATTTTGAACAATCATGTTGTTCCTTAATTTACATTCTTCTCTCTTCTAATTAGATTCTCGCTGCCATCATTAGTTCGAAAAAATGACCCTTGTAATATAATAGTTTATATAAGCTTGGAATATTTTCAACCAATGCATACCCAATATTATATCATGAAAATACATCTCAAACCAATCGACGTACCAAATCAGTTCGACTCCATCAATCATTATAAAACCTGCTTAACACATAAGGGATCGATAGTCTCTTTGAAAAATTAGAGTTAGTGGTTTCAAAATAGAAGGCCTCATATAAACAAATAAACTATAGAAATAAATATAAAAAGTGGTAATAAAGGAATGGGATGAACCCATACCAAAAAAATGTGAATAAATGTATAATTTGAAATAATTATTCCTCTCATCATTGATGGTTCAAACTGACAACCCACAATAACTTCCTCAACTCTATATAATTACTTGTTCATGAAACATTTTTTTACAAATCGGATAGGATAGTCCTAATAGTCCTTATATTCCTTGAATCCACATGGATAACTATGTATCACTATTAAGGATTTTTCTACTACCTTCATCATTTTAAATAATATGACATCCGTGACACATGATACGTGTCCAGAACACCCAATTTCAAAGCACTACATAAATAGCCCTAAATATTCCCCATCTAAATTAAATTGTTTAAGGGTATAGGTTGTGTTTTACAATCTCACTTCATGTGGTAATATGAACCAAATTTGAAGAATCAAGATTTTTCATTTTGGTATTGGATGAAGATTTAGTGATCCAGTTTCCCAATTCTAGGACATCCCCAAATCATCAAAATATTTGTACCTCTTCAGATTGGTCCCAACTTTTGGGTTCCTAACATTTTTTGGTAGGTGTAAAAATGATCCCTACACCCAATGCTCTTGATATGTATCTTTGAGACACTATCTCCCAATTGAACATCGAAGTGTAAACTTTCATACAAAGTAGTAATATTCGAGTGAATCTACCACCTCATCCATAATTATCAAAATGTGTGTTTTCAAGGATGATTTACCATAAACCATAGGTTAAAAGAGAGATATATTAATGAATTTATTAAATTAATCTATCAATGTGAGGATATTATATTTTAAGATGAAGAAATCTGTTATTCTTTATACCCTAAACATAAGGTGACATAATTTGTTTTTAATTTTTTTTAAAAACATCACATTAAAGGTTGTGGTATAATTTATCATGAACTAAAAATTCCCAACATTGTTATGGAATATACTCCATGATATAAATCACTAAAATTATTATAAAATGTACTATTATTCATAGAAAATCTACGAATTGATTCAACTTATTCATCCGCACCTCGACCTCATCTGGTTCAAAAACACCCTAAAAGATGGGTGGATTCTACTTCTAGAACTGAATGAAATGATATACTTTCCCTGGTTAATCATTCTTTTTACCCTTATTTACATACTGAAAATCATAATCTATACTACGAAAAACATTTTGGTTTACCTCTGGATCATGTGAAACGCAATTATATGTCGTTTCCCCCAGATTTGTTTCTATGATGCCTATCAGTTTCCATTTTTTAGACAGACAAAAAACGCCCAAAATATCACTGTCTAAAAATTTAAGGTTTAGTAATATCACATTCTAAAACATCATCTATTACAAATCATATTTCAAAAATTTAATATTTTCAACATTCAACATTTTTATGATAATTTATCTTGATTTTAGAAATAAAATCCTTTTAAAAAATAACCATTTCATAAATTTTCAAAATCAATCATTGAAAAAAAAATAAACAAATTCTAAAATAAAATCAATTATAAAAAATAATAAATCACAACATGAAATGAAATAGTGACCTTGTGGGAGATAATTTATATGATTCATTTCATTATCTTCTCATTGTCTGAACACATGAAAATATGATTCCAATTCCTCTATGGGTCTCTGAAACACTTAAATTCCTATATCCCTGGTAACTTGTTGTCCTACAGAAAATATTTCTCTATGATTTTTTATTCTCTAATTTTCATTTCCTAACAATCCTACTCCTTTATGCCAACCAAACTTAATGAATATTCCAAAATTACTTCCATCTCCATGATCGTGAAAGGATAACCGTGCCAAAGACTAACCAAGATAAATAACACATTCAAGTCTACGACAAAAAAAACCTGATACCACTTATAACATCCCTCCCCTCCTCATTATATTGATCCAATGTGGAATTATAATATATAACTAAGGGACATTCCCAACGAACCAATGGATAGCAATAAATTCTCTATGATTTAGTAAAATGGGTGGATAATTTTAACTTTTATAATTAAAATAACATATCCAAATTTATCGTAATAATATACTACTACATGATTATTTATAATAATGTAATAAAATTAAATAAATACCCTTGATATTAAAACAAAAAAAATAATATTTTACCATATGGGAAGATTTCAAGCATCAATGTACAAACTAGAAGAAAAAAACAATACAAAATGACATTAAAAAAGTCTGAAGCTCCCAACATTCCCCACACTCAAACTCCAAAATATAGAAAAAGAACCATGATGCACCAATAAAGAAGTGTGATAAATTAAATTCTCATGTTTCTATATGAAATATTTATAAAAAAGAACCAAATTTCAAAATATTAGGTGAGGAATAAAATTTAGTAGGATTTTTCTCAAATTACATCAGTACTCACACAACTTGGATATGACATGTTAAAATATTTATATGAAAAATATTATATAAAAAATTTGAAAATATTTTATATCAAACTATTTATTTTAACACCAAAAAAATATTTTGTAATAAAACTATTTCCCTAGAAAATCTTCCAAAAATAGCATAAATCATTTCACATTCTTTTCCGGCTTGACAATTCCATGATTCACAAACCCACTAACATATGCATGCTTCACTAAATATTCCAAACTCATGAGTTGTTT
This sequence comes from Viscum album, assembly GCA_963277665.1. Taxonomy (NCBI): domain Eukaryota; kingdom Viridiplantae; phylum Streptophyta; class Magnoliopsida; order Santalales; family Viscaceae; genus Viscum; species Viscum album. Next base: position 2,122,001,719 of record OY728163.1, read on the forward strand.
CTGGACCTTCAACTAAGTTTTCATAAAATTTCCAACATTAATGTTACATACTGACACATTATCCTTATATATGGTCACTTATCATTGTACCCTAATGGTACACACCCCTTATTTAGGGTCTCATCTAAAGAATGAACTCACAAAAACCATGTATTCCAAAACCATTTCAAAAACAAATTCCAATCCATTTTAATAAAACCATTATTTAATTAAAATAACTTCAAATAATCATTTTCATATATCCAACCAAGCCAATATTAAAATAAATAATTTATAATAATGCAAAAAACACTTCGATGAAGTAGTTTAAACAAATCCCAAAATACACAAAATATTCAATGAACACCTAAATAAGTTTTCTACAATGCTTTCCAAACCAATTTCATAACAAAAATAATGAAATAGAACCAATTTGAATGTAATAATTAATTTTATATGAAGTGGAGTAATTTGTGAAATTACCTACCTCATGAATTATAGAGAAAATGAAGAAAGGCATAAAAATACCCACAAAACCTAGTTGAATCCCAAAAAACCTCCATAGATATCATCCCCTAACATCAGGAATGAAAACTATTAACATTAATATAGTGATCCACAATAGATATACTTATATGGGAGTATATATAAGTAACCGGAAGAGGACAGATGATAGATATTTGAAAAAATAAGTATAACTACCTCTAATTGGGACTTACAAAGGTAATCATGCTTCAATGAACCAAGAAAAACCTATAGACAACTTCTGATTAAATGTGTAAAAGTTACCCAACCATTGGGAGGATTAATTCTTGAGTATGGGACCATATAATAGAATAATATCTGTAAATATTTAATAACAACCTAGATCCATTTTTTAGGATCCTGTTATTTAACCATGCACAATTAGTTGAATGGTTAAGAAAACCATGTGTTAACCCTATCCTAGCCTCTACCTAATAAAGAAACTTACACAGTTATCCTCTATGGTTAGAGAAACCATGTTACAAAAAATGTAAAATCCCACTATCCAAAATTACATTTTTTTTATGGTATTATGAATAATAAAGAAAAAATGTGGGCATAACTATGTGCCTTCCCATTATCCCCTTTCTCCTGGTGCACGGTTTTCCGTAGTAGTTACAACTTTTCTAGAAACTATTCTCAATATATGAAACTTTATTAATGACATAAAATAACTATAAATGTATTCCAAACCCTCAATCTATTCACCCAAACACAATATATATTTAAAGGTAATAAAGAAAGGGTCACATAATTTAAATCATGGGTGTTAGGGAAGCCTAAACGTGTTTCTTGGAATTCATATTATAAGCTTTATTATATTAGGATTTTGATAAGAACAACATGGTAACTATATTATATGTATTTTTATTATTATTAGGGATTTCTGGATGTACTTATTTGTATACAACAATTGAGACTACGTATTTGACTCAGCGTTATCAGGGGTGAACATACATGATTCCAGGAATTCGACTATTGAGCATTCATTTTGGTGTATTAAATTATCTGGGAATCCATGACTCACATATTAGGATCAATTATAGGAGGCATAAAATTATTTTTTGGGATATGGATCTCCTCATCATTCATAGGGATGGTTCAATATGATGATCCAAAACCTTTTTGAGATATATGTGATGAATAATAACAATCACCTTGAGTGATGCCTTGGAAGCTCCCTAGGACCCAGTGGATAAACAATGAATACATAACCAAAATATAAATCTAGGGGATGGGGAAATTTAGCCTTATATATTAATAGATTCCAAGCATGTTATTGGATCCAAAGATATTTTCATATAGACCCATATAAGTGATCACCTTAGGCATTATCTGAGTTTCGAAGTCTTGATTCCCTAAGGGTCAGGACATGGGAAGCCAACATCCGGCTAGATTAAACATGGATTGAGTAGTATACAATATAACTAAATGACATATTTATATAATTTCAAATCAGCATATCATATCCATCACTCTATTAATTGTAGGCAAGTATGGGTGAATCAGGTGTTAGGACTTGTATTAACTTATGATGGAAATTCATCATTGGGTACATTTTTTATGCTGGCGAAATAATATATTCTTGATTATGGTTATGGGCACATAGATTCACTAAAATATACCTGGATTTAGTGGTATGGAATCTATTTTATAACCTTTTCATAGTATGTATAGAAGATTGGGATTTTCGATCAAATGATCAAATACTAATAATTTATGTTAGTTTATTTCACATTACTCAAGTATAATAATATATATATATATATATATGGGAATGTATATATATATATATTTATATTATGGATTAATTCCCAGTTGATCATGATGACCATCCTCAAGACTGAATGTGGTTATAGGTTACTTATTTGATTTATCTTTCTATTTTTTGTCGGATAGATTGAAAATAATATGTGATCATTAACTTATGACAACAATTTTATATGTTCATTATTGTGGTAGACTAATAAGATTACTTATGACCACATTATGTGCTCCTTAATATGTCTTGAGACTTTATATTTTTTAAAAATAGATTTACATATGGATAGGGATATAATAAAGAGTTTCACAATCAAGTGAAGCCTCTTGTGTGGCTTGTCAAGATTAATATAGAGCATCTTGGTAGTGTTTGGGAAACTAGGTTTGTGGTCTAGATCAGAGATAGTAGTATATCCATGTACATTTTTTTCAGTTTCCATTATGGGTCCTTGTATTTATGTCTTACCAAGTGGTTGACTGGTCTAGTGTGTATGAAAAGGATTTTTTGGTTTTTTTATTTCATTTGTTCTTCCATCATATTATGATTTAGTATATTTTCTAATTCCACAATATTTTAATTTACATATTTAAAGTATATCAAGATTTTTCCACCATTTTTTCACTTTTTTATAATGTAATAGTGTTTATATAAACATACCCTAGTCTTTAGCTTCTAGTCATCAACATCTGGCATATCGAGAGGTGTTCATGAGACATTTTGGAAAACATGCTCAGATCATCTGTTTATTGAAATATGGGTTAGTACAATACACCTGACCTAAAAATAAAATTCATTTATATCGTGAATATCTATGATAATTTTTAATTATAGGGAATGATATAAGTACGTAAATAATGTTTTTATATTTTTGTAATTTTATAATAATTGACACGTTAATTAAAAACCAATATTCATTCATTAACAGTAAACAAATCATTCTCATTACCAATTTCATCATCATGGATCATAAACAAAACAACCATGTCATTTACATATTTTTATAATTTTATTAGAAACTTTATTATACTACATTATATAATATAATAATGAGTTGATATTGAAAATTAATAAATAGAAACATAGTTATTTTGAATCATCTATAAAGAGTTAATGATTACATACATCCAGTGTTAAAAATCTGTAAAAACAAATATATAAATATATGTGTATATAATAATTTCAAATGAGAATTATAGATTCTTAGAGTTTTTAATAAGGTTATTGGGTATGTATTATATGAATATAAATTATTTACATATAATATTTTGTTTTTATGAAGAATGAATCGGTAAAGACATAAGGCTATTCTTTTCAAATTAATATCATTAAAACATGATTGATATTAGGAACCAACTTGTAATTATTTGGTTTACATAAATTTTATATGATATATAATATATAATTTTTTCAATGATATTTTATTATTCTCGGTTAAAATCCTTCCCTTTAAATGGATTTTGATTATAATTTTAGACAAGGTGTGTGATTTTTATTGGTCTCAATTAACATTCTTAAATACATGTTTAATATTGAGAACCATGATAGCTTTTTGTGGTGTTATATTAATGTAAAACTCTATCAATTTTAATTTTATTATTTATTTTTATTTAATGGTATCTACTATCCAAATCATATTCTCTTATTCAAGTGGTAATTGATATAGTTTTTTTGAAGTAGTAATGATATTTTGTTACCCAAATTTTGTTCATTGAGTTATGATTTGTCTATTAAAATTATATTATATAGATTGGGATAATTACATAATTTTAGTAAATTATGTGTATTATATAATTTTATTCTGTTGATAAAAATTTCAACAATATATTTCCTTTAAGAAATATTTCCCACTACTTGGGATATGTTCTTTTGATACCATATACGTTCTTTATCTAGAAACCTTGTCAACATGCTATTAAAATAAATAATTTTATGTATAGTCATTATTATATATGATTTCAAACTAATATTTTATATAAATCAAATTGTATAATGTTCAGACTGATGGAATTATATTATATTTATATAAGAAAAGTTATTTTCATTCTATATGATGTTATTCAATATGAATGATTATTGGCATGTTGACTATGTATTTTTTGAAATACCACTTTCATTATGTGGATCGGTTATAAACATATTTTACATTTTAATGACATAAAAAATTTTATTGACATTGTTGTGGATTATTGAGTACTAATAAAAGTTTATTATGTATTTATATTCAATATTTTCAAACTATCGATGACACTATTTTTATACAGTCATATGTTCCCTTGGGAATATAATAATTATTTTTTTGAATCTTATAGTGAATTAATTTTACAAAATCAGGTGATGGGTGGGATAAAAAAGTATAAATCCCATTAATTTATTTATATTAATCAAGAAAAACGACATGTATAATTATATTTTGTATGTTTCTTAATTATACTAAATGTATTTATTCTAGTCTCTATGGTATGTTTGTGTCTCTGATCATGGAATTAAAAAATATTTTTTTCATAACTTACACTACGAACTAAAAAATTTTATGATCATTACTATTAATATTCATGTATTCAATTTTCATGATATGTAATTATTTATGTTTATGATTATTATATATCCATGTATTTTATTTTTCATTTCAATAATTCACATAACATGTTTATGTTTTCATCAACATCAGTTATATGATGACCATACAAAGAGTGTGTCCTCACCAATTTCATATATTTACATTCATCTGATAATGAATAAAGGTATTAAAAATGATCTGCTTAATATTATAGCCTATACATTGAATTAAATGGATATTTTGAATAAATACTAGAAAATTAGTAATTTATTATATAGGGGACTGATATACAAAAAATTTAAAAGGTCATGTTTTTTTATTTGATATATTATATAATTACCTAATTCTATAACCCCAAAATATATTGGAAAAGTATATAATGAAAATTTTACAATATTTCATGTAATAATGGACTCGTTTTTTCTATTATTCAATTGTCGGTATTGAAATTATTATGTAAAGTAACTGTGTGTGACACCAGATCTAGGAGTGTACGTCTGAGGCAACAATGATAATATTATAGTAGGGTTTAGAATACATTCAATATTAGGTTGTTTTAAATAAAAATTTAGTGTTTAATATGTTTTGTTTATCATAATTTAAAATTTACATAAAAAAATTACGATAGTATGTGATTTAGTGATGAGGTAATAATGCAATTTTTATTTTGTGAGTAAGAGAATAGAACATCTGGGAAAATAATTTGAATATGTTTATATAAAGGATGACATCCAGTTGTTTTGATAAAGACTTGATTATATTGTTTTCATAAAATTACAACCCATCCAGAATATAAGATGTAGATGTAGGCTCTAGAATAGATATACCCAATAGTAATAAACCTAAAAAGGTATGATTGGGTAATAACTGAACTATCTCTTACTGTATGAAAAATAGGCATAACTGGTAACTTTATTTCAATGTAATGATAGTTATTATTTATTTCATCACATTCTAATTCCATTCCTCTATAGAGGAATGATTTATGAGGGGGTGGGGTTATTATTTTGAGATTACCCTACTAAATGTAACCAAGGATGCATCAATAATGATATATGATGAGATATAAACAATGTATATTGATCAATCAGTGACATAGCATGAACTGAAATAATTGTAGTCTAACTAGGATAATAGACATCAGAATCCTCCATGGTAATGGAATCATTGAAAATCATAAAATACCCTACTACTCGTAGATGTTCATTAAAAATGGTTATAAGTTATAATTATCCACAATTAAAGAGTTTGTATTCATTATTAGATTATTATTCCACCCTCTCCAGTCAAGAGAGTGTGTTTTCAATTATTATTAATTTACAGCCAAAATGAATAGATTATAGAATAAATCATATAGAATTATGATTATTCTATACCAAGATAATGTTTACTGAAATATAAAACATTTTGTTCATAAAATATATAAAATTAATGTGATTATGGTAATAGGATATTTATGTTATCATAGACTACCTATTTCATAGAATCAGGGAAATATTACCCCATCATTTAAATAATAGAACAATGGATGAGTGGGGGTGAAAAAAAATATGAAACCACGACACGTATATTTTAATAAAATTATAATGAACGAATAAAATATTTTATCATATTTATTTTAATCTACTAATGCACCATCACTATATAAAGACCACGATAAATATAGAGATGTTGAAACCACTATACCAATGTTTAAAGTAATATATGGTCCCCATCCACTGCCAAAAGCACAAGATTACATAATTGTAAGAAAAATAAGGGGGATGCCACACTATGGCCATGTGTTTGGTAGATTTGGAATAATTAGGTTTCATTCCCTAGAGAAGATGAGCTCATTAGTTGTTTTTAGGAAATAATTCAATTCATTGAATGCCATGTTTGTGAATATGTAGTTCCACCCTGAACAATCATAAATAGTTTTACATAATCCACCAACATTCATCTAGATTTCCTTCATGGAGTAGGTAGTGTTTGAAAAAATGATACATGAAGGTTAAGATATGGGTGGTTCACGTTTTAGGATAGTGATCTAGGATATGGATATTTTGGGAATAGTGGAGGCATGTATTATTGGGGTGGACTATATATAAAGACCCGAAAGGGGTCTAATTATATAACTTAATGAGTCTTATAAAGAGATGTATTATTCTTAATTGATTTCAAAATTAGACCATAACCACTTTAATTACTTTCCATGTTGAATAAACAGAAGGGGCCAGAGGTGGATTTCTATAGTATTTCCATTTAAATTTATTTTAATGCATACTAATTAACAAAATGGGAAATCATATTTAATAAATAACAATGATAATATATAACTAAAAATATGAGTATTGAACCATGGGTTAATAAAATAAATGTTTATATAGAACTATGAGAGTTAGTTCCCTCAAATGATTAAGAAGAAAATCATCAATAGAGGTATTCATATAAGTGAGTTTCTTTGGTGTCCCTATGTTTTTAATGCCTCTACAATAAGTAATTTTTACATCATGAACACCCGAATATATTTTTCTGCTTTGTAAAAATTTCAAATATGAGGATAATCTTTTTTATGTGTGGTATAATTTTACAATGGAATATTTTAATATTAGATTACCTCTAAATAAATTACTGTGATTGATATTTTTCTCCACAGTCAAAACCTATCTAAAATGAAATTATGATATATATGAACAAAAGTATAATTATTTTTTATGACCATGATAATCAATCAGTTGAATTAGTAAGAAATTAATATGTGTAACCCCATTTTGAAATATTTATAGATTTAAAAAAATAATTTCCATATTATTAAAATTAAATTTCTATAACTAAATTAAATAATATGATAATTTTCTAAATAGAATTATATTTTTAAAATATATTTCATGGTTATGATATATGAGTTTTTTTAATGAAAATTATTATCTGTTATCATAAATGAAATTCGATATGAATAATTGGTTTAAAATAACATAATTATTAAATAATATAAAATATTAATGATATTGATAAATATTTTGAAATCATTATTATTCAGTAATTTTTTTTTCCAAAAATCTCCCCATTTTATTTAAATTTTAACTATATAAATATTGGATTTTTAATTTGAAAAATACAATTATTTATTGAATTATCAATTTATTTTTGTATGGAATATTAATTGTGATTATTAGAAAAAATTGTAATTTTGGTTAATAGTGAAAAATCAGTTTAAATAAAGTACATGAACTTTATGAAATTTTTCATTTAGAAATATGAATTCCAAATTCTTGAAACATTTCTATAAGGCTGAATTTTCATTTTCAAATGGATTGATTTTTTTAAAAAAAAATTCAATTTATAGATCCATATTTTATATTTTAGAACATTTGTAATATTTTCGCAAAATATTATTTTAATGCATTTTATATTTTTAATTTTAAATTAATGTTTTTGAAAACTATGAATTTAATAAAATGAAATATATTTATAAAATATAATTCATGGATACATATTTTCTATACAATTCCATCTTATTTATAAGAATAAATTACAAAGGTTGAATCTAGTTATCGTGGTATGATTATATTCAGGATAAAAGGGTTTAACCTATTGAAATATCTTAAAACATATCAGAAACATGTAATATTCAGTGTGGTTATGGTATTTATTAAAATTATATATTTTCACTTTATTAATTTCCAATTTTTTATCCATTTTATATATTTATAATATTCACTTTTTTACATTATGTTTAGATACAAATAAAAATTACATTCTCACCCATAATAAATCAGGCTTCTCTCAACCAATACAAGGAACATAAAAAACATTTTGTTCCATAATTTAAGAAGCCACATCTACCATACCCTATAATAATATATATCTCTCATGAACTTTTTGTAATTGGATATTGGCCAATTTCATGCATTTCCATGGGATCCTCCATGAAAATCTTGATGTTCTCAATAAGAGTAATAATTTTTAATTAAATTTTTTTATTTTTAATTTCCAATTATAATTTTTGAACCCATATATAATGAAATAATTATATTATATAAATATAATTAATATCTTCTCTATGGTAATAATCATTATTAATTTTTCATGATTGTATTTAGAAAAACTAAAATGTAATTCATTTGTTGGGATGATTACCGCCTCTATGATTGAAAATGACTTCCCATTAACCAATATTAATGTAAGTAGTTAATGTGGAAGATAATAAATAATTTTTTATATTTATATAAATTTTATGATTTTAAAATAACTAAATATATTACAACCTTTTTCAATTCTAGGAAAAATGAAATCTTCAACAACGAAAAATATTGGACAAATGCCTCTACAGAAAGGCTAATTTTCATTTTCATTTTCGTCATCTCCTTACGTGGATAGTAATGGATATGCGATTATAGGTAAGTGTTATTTTTTATATCATTTTTATTATGTCATGAAAAATTAGAAGACTTATTATTGATATGATCAATATATGAATATCATTAATTTTATCATATAAAATTAGAATATTCAAAGGAAAATGATATCTTAAATCCAATTAATGAAATTATAAAAAATACAAAAATATCATAATTAATTAAAAATACATTATAAAACATTCATATTAAGTAAATATGATCATTATTCTTCAGGTATAATTATATTAAATCTAAACCACCTCATAATTGTACATTAAACATTAGAGTTTCATGATTTGGTAAGTATAATTATCAAGATAGGAATTAATATGTATTTAAATCATGAAATAATATATGAATGTATTTAATGCAATGACATGATATAAATTTTTAAATTACGTTTTTCTATTTTTTAAATTTATACTATCATTTAATTCTTAAATTAAAATATCACTCATAGTTATTTAAGAATCAATAAAACATTCTTATAATCGATTTCATCCTCAGGAATCCTAATAAAAAAATTCAATAAATAAAATTATAGATTCATAAAATATCAATGAAATTATATTATAAAAAATTATATTATAATGTTTTAATTTTTAGAAATAATAGATACCAAGACCATTTTATTGAAAAAAAGTTATAATCGATAAATATTACTTATACACTGTGTAATAAATAGGTAAAAACTAATTAATAAATATATATATATATATAATTATTATATATGGGAAATAAAAATTCTAATATTTATAAATATGGATCTTGGGTATGTATTCAATTATATTTATTTTATTACCCAAGATATTTTGTGCATGTGAAAAATGAATTAGAATCACAGTATGGGGTTTCATTTCAAATTCAATTATTAGAGACATGTTCATTTTTATGAATCATTAATCATATATGTGGCTTATATAATTAAAATCTGTGACATTATATCATTAATTTTATGTTATTAATTTTATTTTTAAATTAATTACAAAACCTATCTTTTAAGGGGTTTTAATGAAAATGGAAATCATTAAATATAGGGGTTCGTGGTCTCAACTATGATAATTTGAGACATTTTACTTGTTATCCACTATGATCACTTTGAATGATGTTTTATTGAGTACTATGTCACTAATATTCCATAATTTCTTTCATTTTTAATGAGACTGACAATCTAAATCATTTTCCATTATTCAACTTTAAATCGATTTTTTTGTTCCCATAGTAGTATTGTTTTTTAGAAAATAAATTTGTTTCACTAAGTTATAATCAATATATTAATCTTATTTAACATTAGTTTGGAACATTATGGCCTATGACTGTATAATGTGGTATTATCCCATTGATTTTTGTGGATATTCATTCCTACCACATAAATAATTGAAACAAATTTCTCAAATCTTTGGATATGTTCTTTTGAAATAAACAGATTTGTTTCTTTGGATGAATTATTATATTGTTATTAAAATATTGAATTATCGTTATATTAATTAATATATATGGTGTTATCATTTAAATTTAAATAAATTAATATTTATTATTCCCACCTAGAATTACTAGTATTATACTAAAATAGGTAAATTTTTTAGTGTCATGTATGTTGTTATTCCATTATGGATGATTATTAGAAGTTTGATAGTGTATTGTTTGATTGCACTCCTTTATCTAGACATGTAATAACAATATTATTATTTTAATTGACCTGAGGAAACATGTAGAAAATATTTATGAATATTGACTTTTAACATAGGTTAATTATTTATTTACATTCAATATTTTTCATTATTTAGGTAACCGTGTTTTTATTCATCTAGATACTCCTTAGTAAATATTATAAATGGACTTATTGACTCTTATGTATAAATTAGAGTGCATAAGTGGGTGATGTGTGGGGTACAAAATTATGCATCCCCTCAATTCATTGACAGGTCTCATGAGACAAACATTTTATTCTAATTTTTTATACAATTATAAATTTAAAAGTTGTGTTTACTATGGCCTCGATGAGAAGTAAATGTTCTAGAAGAAGGCCTTGAAAAAAAAAATTTACGACATGATTTATGAAATTTATTATTACGAGTTTATTATTATAAATTTTATTGTTTATTATTTTCATGAATGTATAATGCTCTCAGTTGGAGTATATTTTTGGTTCATATAATTTTCCTACCATAATATATCTACCATTATATTGTTTATGAAAAAATTTGTAATATGTTCCACTTATACAAACTTTTTTCTCACCCCATTCATATATTTCCATTTTTTAGTTTATGTGTATATTTATAGCTTATAAAATTCATAATTGGAAGGATTTTTTGGTAAATTTATTAGATATGGTGATGACTTAAAAAATATTATTTAGTACTTATATAGTTGTAAAATCAATAAATTTTTAGAGAGAATTGGGGTATTTAGTTTATGTTCACCAAAATTAACTAATTATATTAACCAAAAATGACTTTTTAATGTATTTATTGAAATCATTTCTTTATGTATTGTAATTACAGGATTTTTCTATTTTAGTGAATCTAAAATTTCTATTGAATATATTATATTAAGTATGTATTTATAGAACCTGATCCTTTAGTATTGATCTAGTTCATCAAGAAAAATTATTTATGGGTGTGATATACTAGACCCATGATTTTGAATCCAGTGCAATAAACACATACATTACAAAATTTATTTAATATCAACTATAAAATCCTTAATATAAGAATCATTAATTAGAAAATTGAGAAATTATCACTTCTTCTCTTATATCTGATGTATATTTATATTTTTAGAGAAATATTGAAATATGAATAACAAAATCTAAAAAATACCATCATCTTTGTATAAAAAGTAAAATATTCTCATTATATAAGAAACAGAAAAATTTCAAGAGAGATCATAAATGTATGTAAAAAATTATTCTTCACATTTAATCCATTTAAATATTTCAAGAATGTTAATTTTATATATTAACTACTAAAATAAGAATATAATAATGGGTAATCTCAAAATCTCAGGAACTAAAACAATTAATTTAGCATTCATGGAATAAACAAATAATAAAAATTATAATAGGAACACGTAAAAAAATTAATTCATAGTTATATTTAAACTGGGAGCATGGTATATACATACAAATAAATTAAAATAATGATAACAATACTTATAATCTCATTCTAATGGATTTCTAATTATTGAAATCAATAACCTTATATTAAATCATTTCGAATAAAACACTTTACATTTTATCAAGACAATTGAAATGAAATCTTACTATCATTGACTTGTTTCAAGACAATATCATGTTATAGGAAAATTCATATACCAAAAACCAACATGTTTTATCTCAAGATTTCTATTTAAATATCAAGGGGTTATAAAATTTCAAGCCCAAAAATCACTTGTCAATATGTCATGAATTCATAAAAAGATAAAGTGAAAGAAATAAAAAATTATACAATATAATGAAGAATTATTTTTTTAGAGAAACACTTCTAATAACAATAATATTATCTATTTTAATAAAATGGATACATCAATCATGACCCATCCTGATAAATAAAGATGATGCTCAAAAATTTCAAAAATCTTCCGTATTCGAAAAAATATATATTTTACATTATTGCCATTTAACATATATATAGAGTATCATAATTTTAGGGGAAAAATAATCCAATATATTTTATTTAAAATTAAAATTTAACATTATACACAATAATTTTTATTCATATAATCCGAATAAAATTAACATGATTATAGTAATTATAGATAAGAAAATCATATATATTTAATAGAGAATATCCTAAGAAGTGATAAATATTTTTCTAAAGATTATCTTGGTAGGAATGTATATCCTAAAAAACAATAATACGAAAGAATATAATATAATTAAATGTGTTGTCTGTACTCAAATGATATGAACTAATTTTAAATAATGATCATAACTTAATGAATAAAAATAGAGTTTTCAAAAAATCTCACTATCGATGAAAAAACTAAATCAATAGATACATGTAAGAGGGATCATTATTTTCCCAAGAAAAAACTATCAAATAAAAGGATTATTTTAAAAATATATCCATGGTAAATGAATTCACCATTAATAAGATACATAGTTTGAAAAATGTATTATGTCTTAATAAATAAATAAAGGAAACAAAAAAACCCTTACGACTTGAGTTGCACATTAATGAAAAAATATTCAAGTAGTATATTTTTAGTTTACCTTCGAATGAAATTCATAAAATTTAATTCATGATATGATTTACCAAATGGTTGTTATATAATCCATAGAAATGAATCATGGTGCATAATACCAACCATATCTCAAATAGTGGATGATGATATGAAAAACCTTATCTATGACCCTAAATTCCATGATAAATATTAACCTATGAAAAATACATATATATATTATTGTCATAAATAAAAATATAATTCATATCAATTTTCAGTCATAATTTTCATTATTACTAACTATCTATAGGAATTCCTCTGATTCCCGACATCATGTTTTCACAAATTTAATTATTTATAGTTGTTTCATAATAGCAATGTCAGTGTTCCTTATTCATTAAAATTTATTCACATATAGATAATTAAAATTGAGGTTATGAATTAATAACAATTTATCAAATCCTTTTAAGGAGTGATTTAATATTTATCCATAAAGGGAGTTACATAACTAGCATGTTTCGATGATTCTTGTTGATCATTTTTTTTCGAAGTAGTGAATTAAATTTTGATATAAAATCTCAAAATTAAAAATAATAATTACATTCACACTCAAAATAATATTATACATTTAAATTTTCCTTATTTTCAGTCATGATATATATTCATTGTACTATTTTATTATGTTGTAAAACCAGACCAAATATAAACGTACTCTAAATTGATGAATGATTATGAATTGGTTTTCTTATGATTTCATTATAAAAAATATCATAATGACCATATTTACAATTTATTATATTGATATATCATAATTGGAATGAATTTTAAGTATATATATTATATATGAAAACAATTATATAACTTTATTAAAAGAGTATCCACACAGTTAGCTTATTTTAAAATATAAAATTAATGATGATTTATTGTTGATCATACAGTTAATAGGTTTTCTGATATTTCATTAAATAACCATATTTATATCATAAATATAATATTTTTCCTTTAATATCTTCCTTATATCCTATAATAAAAATTTTTAATGGAAAAAAACACACATAATGTCGAAGGGGCGGTAACTCGCACATCATATGAACAATATTTTTTTTTTCTAAAGGATGAATTAAATTAATAAATAATGATAGTAAAATTAATATTTCAACATTATAGTATAAATTTTCTAGTAAATATATTATATTAGAATGGATATAACTAAATTTAGTGAATAAAATTTAGAAGAAAACTTAGTTTTTGATAATACTGACATTGGGGACTATAATCTTCTATGTGTTTTTCTTTAATTTGAAGGTATTATGTTATCTATGAGTGAACATGGGATTTGTCTTGTGGGATATTTATATATACATAGTAAAATTATTGAGTTCAAGATCATATTTTAAGGTATTGTGTTTCTTAAAGTGGTCAAAATGTTACCATTAAATAACTTATAGAATGTTTATATTAAAGACTAACCATTACATTTTAAAAAAAAATTGAGGAATCTATTATACGATTATTAGACCCTAAATGGTAAAATATATAGTGGAAAAAAGTTGTGGTCATGAAAAATATCAACCATTCTATTATAAAATTGTTTCCAAAATATTTAAGGACTTTTACATAGGGTTAATCATGACTTACCCCATTTGTTTTTACCGTAGTAATTAATTTGTAACTTTCGTAATAAATTTAATACACAATGTATATGATTGAATGTTTTAACTAAAGATATTCATCTTATATTATATTAAATAATTAATTTAATTTAATAAAATTTGACATGGTTAGAAATTTATTTATTAAAACAAATTTATTTAATAATGTTTATGTAGTATTATGAGAAATAATATTTTTAAATATAAATTTTATATATAATACTAAATTAAATTGGATACTAATTTGCATAACATATATTGAATTATTATAAAAATTAATAGGTTAATAGAATTTTAATAAAATATGAAACTAAATATTCTTTGAAAAATACATGATTCAATGAAAAGACCTAAAAGGGGTTTTATATTAATTTAACATTTGAATTAGTAGTAAAAATTAATTATATAAGATTAATAATTTCTAAATAATATTTTAAAATTTGATGTTCCTTTAGAGGAGTTGAAATATAGAGTTGGGTGTGTAGGGGGAAGGTGAATCATTATGATTTTTTTACTACTTTTCATATTTTGAAAATAACCAATGTCGAACTATTAGGATGGTATCCATTATCATAGTTACTTGAACCTTCCCATGTTTTTAAAGGTAAATAGAATAGAAAAAAAGATTTTTCAATGTTTAGAAATAATATAGAATCCAACTCTTAACTATTTCTGGTTATTCCTTTAAAAATATATTATTTTCACTAATTACCAAGTAAAATTTAGTTACATTAATATTTTTGGCATAACAACACCCAAATATTGTTTCAAACTCTAAAAACATGACATTGTTATGTAGTTAAAAACATAATTAAAAAATTGAGGAATATAACAAAAAAAATAGATTGAATCAACAATAATGAATGTATATCTAGGTCAATATGACATAAAAATATATAATTATATATAATCCATAGAAAATTTAAGAAAATTATACATAAATATTACTATACACTAACTAAAATTTACCAATATATGAGTTTCTTCAGTTAATTATCTCCGGAGATAAAAAATTATAGCATTGGAGTTTTATCATTATGGCCTTTTTTGTGTATATAACTATATCCCATCCACATTATGTTAATAGTTTTTTAGTGTAATCATTACATTAAAATTCATTATGATTTAAAATTTTCAGGCACCATTCAATGAACTCTTTCCATAATCTCAATTCTCTTTATTCTATTCATTCAGAAGATCTTTCTCTATCATATCCAATTTTTTTATTATCATGACATGCTTTAAATCATAGAAGGAAAAGAACATATATGTATCATGGATCAAAAATCATTTTACAACATAAAAAACCATTTAATACACCATAATAACTAGTACTGTTTACATTAATGTAACATGGAATCACAAATTGGAAATTAAATCCAAAGATCATGAAGGAATAAAAATCCATTCATGAATTTTTATAATTAATTATCTATATATTTTTTATTTATTAGAACATAAAAATAACCAATCTATACATAGTTATAAATATGAAATAGATATGTGATGAATAATCAACTAAAAATTAATCATCTAAGTATCCCTCATGCGAAATAGGTTATATGTTATATTCAAATATGAGATTGGCTACATCACCAATTGGGTACATCCAGCTTAAAAAATAGGTTATGTTACTAAAAATGGACACATGAATTCAAAATTCATCTACAATTATCATTTAGATATGATTATTAATAGACTATGTGATTCTCTTATATTGTGAACATAGATATGTAAATTACACTTAATAAATCGTCTATATATCATATATGAAATTATTGTTCATCCATTTACAAAATCATCAATGTGGATCATGAAACGAGTAAAATGAAAACATAACAGCTTCAAAGCACCTTGAAACATTATAAAAAAAGTTTTATGTATCATAAAACATACATATATTTTATATATCAGAATAGAAACCAAATCATGCATTTTAAAACATAATAGTTATTGAAAAGAGACTTTCAATAAATAAAACATCATTTACTGAATATGAATCATGTTATTTTTATCCTTCTTCAAACAAAGACACATATACATGGGGTTATTCTATTCCCATTTTGATTTTTTGAAAACAAATTGAAACTCCATGGATTACCATGTATTAATAAATCATCTAGTTCATGAAGAAATAGAAACATTTCAAGATCAACGAGGAGATAAAATTAATGAGGGCCATAGTTTTTACTCTCCAAGGGGCCAGTGACTAAACCATCATTGAGGGGATTTATTTAAATACCAATGATATAATATAATTGGGATAAATTATTCCTCATTATCTTTATGAAATGATTCTTTTGTGATTTATCACATTTGATTTAGCATTTTTAATATTATAATATTTAATATACTCCCTAAAAAATTTATAGTAACTTCCCATTCATCATATAATTATCACCCACAATGGAAAAATATTTCAATGGTCCATTGGAGATCATAGAAACAAATATCTAATTATGTCATGTTGTATGAATATTCAATTTTTTCCTCTATTAGTAAATCCTCTCACATGGAATTGATTTCATGAAAATATATACAATATAATATTTTGAACTAATGTAGTGTGGTATTATGAAAACCATGGCCACTATTTGTTTGATCAAATGATATAATATATCAATGTTCTTGGATTTGATATGATTTAATATATTTTTTGATATCCCAAAAGTCCTTTTATTATAACCTAAAGTTTTTAGTGGTATCATAGTTTTAATGATGAAATATACTAACTGCGCTTGAATCCAAATCGTCTATGTATATGGATGTATTACGGCCACATTTTTTTTAAAACTATGATTAATGTCAATGAATTATAATTATTTATATACCAAATAACACAATTCTCCCATACATGGAATGTTCCATCTATGGTTGATATTATTTCAATACAATCACCATCAAAATCTACATCTATAAAGTCCTACAAGTCCAAGCCTATACCATATCCAGGTAGTAGACTTTAATTCAGATTTTTTTGCACATAGATCTATATTATATTTTCATATATCAAATGAGACACGTTTGGATCACAATAAATTTTTTTTGAAAAGATTCACTACAAAAGATATATCATGGATTAATTATTTTTGATAAAAATGATTTTAATGATTCTTATAAATATTTTTGGGTTAACACTACTTATAGGTTTATCCTTTACCAACTTGGTTTCAACTGAAATTAGAGTTAAAATATTTGTTTCATTTTTCATTCCAATTTCTTCATAAGTTCCACAAAAAACATTTTATAATATAGAAATATTTTACTTTAATTTTTTTAATATTAAATTCTATAAATTATGTAATATCAAAAAACATGAGAATCTCATAAAACACCATCATATGCACAATTAACTCATCAAAGAGACACTCATTATCTCAAAAATATATTATAGAATCCACTAATAATTTATAATGAGAGTACCTCTAATCATTTCATTCCCATAAATGTAAGATTCGATATTAACTTTTGTAGATATCATATCCAATAAACAACCATGCAATTTATAATACCAGGATCCAGGGGAAAATTTCAACCCATAAAAATAAATCATCATTCTAAACATCACACATACACTAATGTCTCAAATAAAACAATCAGGTTTTTCAATATAGTCTACATTATTAAGACAACCATTTAGAGACGCATGTTTTGCAGTCATTTGATAAATTTTTTAATATTTTTAAGCTAGAAATAACATTAACATTTTGTTTTTCTATAATATTACTGTTAGGTAATTTTTTTTCAGAATCAATACCTTCCAATTAGGAATATAAGTTTCAAAGTATCCAAAAAATGTTCTTAGATACCTCACATATCTTATTACTATATTTCTTCAAACCCACTTGGTGTTCGTTAATTTTATATGTTTGGCACCTGATATAAGATACAATGTGAGATTTTTATCTATCTTATCATATTTAGAATTCATTCACTATATCCACACTTGATGCTAAAATTCATTAAACACTTTTTAATTTTATAAAATGTTGTATTTTTATGTTTTTATGTTTATATTTGTCTAGTTTGATCTGAATCATATTAATATTCCATTATATTTTCTGTTAAAATATATTTATTTAAATTATTGTTTCATTTTCTGTAATATCCTATAACTTCACCTTCGCCTGTAGATCTCCTATAATCAATATTACTAGTGATTTTTACTTTTAGTAACTTTATCACTAATATCTTTAGACATCTTCATGCTATTTTTGAATAAATATTCTAAATCACAATATACCGTTATCTGTAATTTGTTTCTTTTTTCAATGATCATTACATTATTATAGTAAATAAACTTATATATCTGTTTTCCAAACATATTTACCCACAACCTTTTTATAGGTATCCCATTAAAATTCTTTCCTCATATTTCCCTTCAAATGCTTCTTAAATCTCAACTCTTAATTTTTATAATAATATGATTCAATTTAACATTTTGATTTCTTTTTATACAAAATTTTACATAGCTTAGTTATTTATCATTGTCTTAGTTGAAACATATTATTCATGTGAATTTCTATATATAATACTTCACTACAAAAATTCATTGATATGATATGTTCTTCTAACTTAGTCGTTCCTATATCAACTATGATTTGGTTTTTCCTTTCAGCTATATGATTTTAGTGTGGAATATATCTTCATCTTTAATGATGACCGGTTATATGTTTTGAATGATATATTTCTAATAGATAACATGAAAAGACCTTACCATTATGTAATCTTAGTTCCTTGAATTAAATATTTAACTCCTTCCCATCTTGCGTTATGAAAATTTTTAACACTATAAATACCAATGATATGTGTTTGAAATACATGATTTTACTCAATCAGTTGTAATCATTAATTCATGGGATGTAATACATATTACCAATTTCATATTTTCTTTCTTATTGGGCCACATTAATCAGTATTAATAATATCTTTTAGAATCGATGATGGAATAACAATCTTTATTGAGAACCTTGTTCTATTTTTTCCTCTTGATTTCCCTTGAATATTTCATCCCAATCTTTGTTCTCCATTTTAGGATCTCATAGAACCACATGCATAAATATTTTACTCAAATTTCATTTGGATTGTTGACCATTCCATATATAATATAATTTATTTTCATCTTTTCCACTTAAGTTAATGACATCTCTTATATCTCCAATTTGAAATATATTACCATTGTCTTATATTCATTATGCCATAATCCTTCCACACTTCGAAATTTTTATAAAACATGATTCCATTTGTAAAACAACCTCATTTCCATCATCATAATATTGATGAACACAAGTTCTTCCATAATCTCATTAATAAATAATAATAAAAATGGACTTTTAATTCCAGGATTCAATATATACTTATCCAATTCCTTTAATTTCTATTGAATAGTCATTTATAATATTATCTCACATCCCTTCATTTTCTCATTGTTTCTCATAATTATTGTGTGAGATATAAACCATGACTAACCTCAAATATAATGTTTCTAAGAATTTTTTCATCTACTATCCTTAGAAACAATTTTTCATAATTCTTTTTTTTTGATTCCTATCCCTCTATAAATTGAGGTTATTTATAAAGGTATGATACTCATAAAGTATTCAGTATAATGTCCCTACTGATGTCTTCTACTATTTAGTTTTTCCATGGGATAAAATTTGCAATGTGTTGGTAGATAACATGAATTATGGACAAATTATTTTTTATTTTTAAATTTATTTTCATTTTAAGTGATTCTATCACCCTTAATTGATGTCTCATATTTTGTAGTAACACATTATTCCTCCATGATTTGGAATTGTTCCAAAACAATCTACAACACCAAAAATTTCTTCTAATCAATGACATACAATATTTATAATAGATTTTTCGGTAAAATTAGTGACTATCTAGTTCTATATAAGGTGGTATTTTATAATTGTGGAGAAAATGATATTCTAGGATATTCAATATCATAATTTAACGTAGATGAAGATTTAACACTTGTAGTTTAGATCCAAACTCCTCAAAAGTTTTTCTAGGATCTATTTTATTATATATATATACATATATATATTTTAAAATTCATTGTGTGATATATTGACCATATTCATTGAACCACTCTCTTCACCAAATTAGGAGGAATAAATATTGACCTCAATAATATTTTTGAAATATTTTCAAATATATTTTAAGATATTTTATTCTCTAATTCATATTAATATCATTTTAGATTATTCATCTTCTTCAGGAGAATTAATTTTTTAATTTTTTTCAACATCTGTCCATTTTTTCGCTCTCAAATAGTATATTTTGTATCATCAATGCAATAAACATATTTTATTGACCATTATTCCATTCCAACAACTATTATTTCCTTTTCATTCAAAACCATCTTCTTCTCCTTATCATGATTTGTGTATTTCTCAATAAATGATTCTAAAACATTCTACAAAAAATTTTCTTTCTCTATTTGATCACATTCATCATCTTCATTTACAAATGCGTTGATCCCTTTTTACATGTGATCTAATAAATTAGGATCATATATTTACTAGATATATGATATGGAGTTAAAATAAATAAAATTTATCAAATAGACAATTCATCTATATTGAAATTAATTCTATGTCCATCCACCAGATTTGGTTGAATCTTTTGAACGATTTCCACATTAATTATTATTACTATTATAAGTATGTGAATCATGTTCAGTAGAATTATTCTTCAGATAATATATATAAATTTGTCTAATGTCATTGAAATTTTAAAATATTGGTGGTAATTTAATTTTACTATTAAAAATTACCTTCATGAATATATTTGATAATGGGAAATGATGCTATTATAATATTTATCATCATATTCATTATCATATTAACATGATTTAGTAATCTCATCATTTTTAATTTTGATCTTCCTAGTATCCTCAAAAATATATCTCATATTTTTTCTTCTTCCTGAATGATTATATATTTCACATTCCCTATGAAATGAAAATTTCTTGCAATTCATCAAGAGTAAGAGATTTTCTATCATCAAAATTTGACACATTAGTCTCAAATTTGGAAAAATTCGTTTTTATCAATAGATGAGTAATTAATAAATTCTATAAAACCATGATTTGTACACGCAGTATAACTAATTATTTTAAATCATTAATAAACATAATATTCATTATCTTTTTGGTTTCTTCAAAATATATTATCTAAATTATCATTTACCCATCCTTTACATTCAAATTGCTATCTTATCATCTGTCCAATTAATAAAATATTTCCTTGAAATGTTTTAGTATGATAAAATTTGTATACATATAATTAGAATGTTATCTAAATAAGGAATTTTTAGGTTTTCCATCGACAAAAATATGTATCTTAATAATAATTTTAATAATAGTGTCTTCAGAAATTTGTTATAATATTACTATTAATATAACATTAACATTGAATTTAAGGTATTGATTTTGAAAATTTTGTTGCACCTATAGAAAGACTGCAAAAAGTAATAACGTTTGTGAAAATTTCATCTCATATCTATTACAACATTTATAAAATGGATATGAAATATGGAATCATAACTGTTGATCATTACTTATAAGTATATATTATCCAACAATATTTTTTATATTAAAAAATAATGAAAACATGTTGTGATTATTGAGTGAAACATTGTATGGGTTGAAATAGTACCCAAGAACATGGTATTCCAAATTAGATATGTTATTGAGGCATATGATGTTTACAGAAGATAATTTGGATTATAGTCGTTATTTTCATGAAATGTATTATGGAACGTTGTTTGTAATTATCTATCAGTATGACATACTATTTGATGGATAGAAGGACTGTGTATGACAAGAATTGTTTTTGTATATAATGAATTATTTTATGATTTACATTTTTGGTTAGATGACATATATTTTGGGATATTAAATTAAATTGAATTTGAATTAATCTTATGAGTCATAATAGATGTCTATTGTGGAACTTCAAAAATTATATGAAATGGAGAATGAAATATAAGTTTCAACATCAATTTCCGCTATAATCAAATAGTACATGGATGTAGATAGAAGTTTTTTTATTAGAATTATCTCAAAATAATCATTATAACCCTAGTTTGTCTGAAAACATTGGGAACAAATATATATTGTGTTGTTACTCTATATTAGAGACGTTAGAGTGATCCTAAAGATTCTAGCATTTTGGATTGTAGGATAATAATAACATACGTTAAAGGAAATTGCAAATCTGGGATATTATTTCATCATAGCATATACCTTAATGAGTAAGGATTTTCATATAGTGATTTGGATAATTATTGTACTAATAAAATATCTACATATGCTAGAACATTATTTTTGGGAGAGAGTTATGTTTGTTGGTATAGTAAGAAGTCTAATTTAATGAATCTAATCTCAACATTGGTATAAAATATTATAGAAACTAAATGATATACAAAAATTATTTGTATTCAAGGGTTTTTTTTTTATTTTATAAATTAAACTAACAAAAAAATGAAAATTTCTTATCGTAAATAATGTTCTATAGAGTTATCGTAAAATACAATACAACATTAATGCTACAAGACAATTTATATAAGATATCCTTTTATCTGTGTAATGTTAGATTTTGTTTATATCAAGATAGAATAATTTTCTAAATATTATTAGATTGTGTTTATTTTTAACAAATTAATTCAATGAGGGATTTATTTGGTATTGAGTCTAGAATTTCATTTTCATCCTTCTCCACACACATAACATCTTTATTTATTTGATTTACCATATTGTCAACTTGATTGTATTTCCAATGATCTAGGTAATTCTATGATAATAGTTATGTGATTTTATGTTATAGGATTAGTCCTTAAAATAATATGACCATAAAGAAACTAACTTGATGATGAAAAATCTTGAATGGATAACATAATGAAAGATGTATGGAAAACAATATCCTATATTTTTTTCAATATTAGACAAACAAAATCTCATTAGTTTCAGTTGCAACATCCCAAGTAAATGTAGAATAAGAGACTTTAATATCAATTAATATTTGTGAATTAAAAATTAATTTTACTTTAAAAGGGTTTCTATGTTCAGTAGCGTACCCAATACGCAACAACAGTTTTCTTTGAAATCTTACGTTGCACACTAATAATATAATATTATTATTTTAGATGGAAGTTAACCCCTAGCTGTTGTATTTGTAGGAATGAACATAACTAACTAAAATATGATTATACATGTTTTTTAAATATATTTACTTCTATCCAATAAAAGTTAGAGGCTTATAATGTGAATGCATCTAATTTTAAGAATAATTTTAATTAAAAGGTTGATTTATCACCTTTTAATGGAAAACTCTATTTAAATAATGTTTTGGTAACTTTAATATATTTTATTTGACCAAATAAAATTCTTATTTATAATGGGTACATCGAAATTTACTTTGTGTAAATTTTTGGAATTTTTCCGATAGAGTTCATTTTTAAATGAATAGTGAAAAATATTGTCTTTTAATTCAAAATGGATTTTTAATCTAATTTATTTATATGGTTATATTATATTTTAAAATTATTTTAAAGTTTAATTAGAATATATTTTTACAATTTAATCAAATTTTGGTCATTGGAAGTAATTTCACATTGAATTTGGACATATACAAGTGTCAATCATTTGATAGTTATTTGTTTTTTTTAAAAACACGCTATTTATTTTAACAATGAGAATAAATTTTTAATTAATTCATGAAAATTATATGTTTAGAATTTGGTAAAATAGACATCAGTTTTTAATTCGGAATATCAAATATATCTTAGGTTGATTTTTTGAAAATTTGTTTCTGAAGAACATTATTTTTTTGATGAATAGTGAAACCACGTAGTTGTAGTTAAACAAAAACCGACATTTTCATTTTAATGAAAATTTACCACTTTTTTTTATTGAATTTAAAAAATCCAACATATATGGTTGTTATTAGTACGTAAAATTTTGTTCAATAAGATGAAAATAATTTATGGTGAATAGTAAATGTTGACTTTTAATTACCATAATTAAAGGTAAATAGGGAAATTCAAGGTAAAAATAATATTATAATATTTCAAAATTACCTTAACACTTGTCAAAACCTTATTGGATGAGTAATGGCCATCCATGGCCATCCTTGGGTCGATTTTGGGACCCCATTGAGCCACTTATGAATGGTAATGACACTTTAGATTAATTAACTTAAAGAAAAGTCAAACAAGACATAAACAAAAATCTTTAAGTAAATAAATTTTTAAGTGGGGTTATATAAGTCATATTTTCGACTATAAATATTATTTGGAAATATAAAAAGATTTCATACATCATGGTAACTTTTTATAATTTTTAGACATCAAATACATGTAATTATTTATGACAAAATAATTATGCAGTCTTTACCTCATTAATAAATGATTTAAATTAATAAGATTATAATGATTAAAATATTATCCAAAGCCTATCCAATTCTTATTTAATGATATTATTTCGACTATGAGTCATCTTATCTTCGATGTTAATTATTTTTGGACCTTTAGAAACTGAATATCATTATATAATAAAATAATATTTTCACACTTTTCTAAAGAGGCCCTCCTCCCCCATATAAAAAAAGACCATTTATAAAAATTCATCACACCCCTCAATCCTTTTGGCTCATCCAACCTCTACCCAATTAATTTCCATAAAATCCTTTTCCTATACCTTGAATCCATAACTTATGTAGAAGGAACATCAATAATTCCTTTTGGTTCAAACCAAAGAAAGGAACCCAGATTAAAGGTAACTATTTCTCTTAAATTATTTTGTTTTATTTTCTTTTATTTTACCTCTCCAACCCCCTAAACTATTTTTATTCCTCTTTTTAATAAGAATACTAGTATTTTCAATATACTAGGATGTTGTTATGAGAAGGATTCGAACAACACTTGCACACACCTCCATCTAATGGGTAAAGAACATACTGTTTCTGTGGATGGAAAACTAACGCCTCACAAAATGATGATTGTTCGATTATATCCTACCGCCTCTCATGGTGGCCATTAAGATGGAACTTTATTTATATATTATATATATTATTTTTATGTTTTATTTATTCTTCTGTATTTTTTTCCTTTATGGAATACCATTATGGTTTCCATTATTTGTAAACACGATAATTTTATTTGAAGAAGTTCGGACTACCTCCCCCTCAATGTCATATGACTCGTTAATGCCATATGTGTGATGTATAAAGGATAGATTTATTGATATTATGTATGATATAATACTAGAATTATAATATAACTATGTATCATTATGTTTCAATTCCATTAAATAACAAAATATAAATGAGAGTAGCGTTCAAGCGTACGTACGACTTACCGTCTCCATGAACGATGAATTTAATTTCTTATCTCCAAAATGTTATGTAATATTATAAATAAAGGTTTATGCTTGATATATGTTATATATATGATATCTAAATCATTAATATCATTCTGGATATAATTAAAGTTTTACCATGTTAACAACTTGTAACTATATTGTGTTCATTTGTGACTCAAGTAACAAATATCGACAAAATGACCATTATTAACATGAATGATTACATAATGTTTATAACATGGTAATAAGTGATATAAATGGAATAATAAACTTGAAAAAGGTTCATAAGAAAGATGAAGTTAACATTAGTTTATTATTCTGGATATTAAATAATGAACGGGTCATGTTCGACATCAGGTAAGGGACTTCGTCTCAATCTTCTTTCATTGAGGCATATTTTGTTTTAATACAAAACATTATTTTATATGCTGTATAAAATCCCTTGACTTTTAAAAGGGAATAGTTTCCTACAAAGTGTTTTACTAAATGACCAAAATGAATGTTTCTTTTAACATAAGAGGTGACAAAGACATTTCTACTGATGTGAGTATTATTTGTTATCTGGATTCCTTAACAAGCTGTAATGTTTTTTTTCAAGGAAAATAAATACCGTATACACTTTTAAATATCTTTTTATTGAAAATGGTTTTGATAATGGATTTTTTTATGTCAATATATTTATGTTATATATTGGGATTGAAATGTGGAATTTTTTTCATTCCATTATGTTTGTTTTATGTGTTATGATTTTACAATGGTAGTTGAACATTTGAATAGTGGTTATGTGATAAACCAAGTGACGGGTGGTGTCATGATAAACCAGGACGGTTGTTACATTATAACCTCCAATGCATTAGGTATGGATGTCGGCGGTAAGGATATTACATTTAGTGAATTGTGTATAAGTCGACCGTATGTTTATTCCATTTAAGTATGTTTATGTCCCAAGTTGCCTTTATATGTTATGTGTTCTTTTTATGGATTTTATGGTAATCGTTTGGTTACAATAGGGTAAGTAGTGATCTTTTATTTAGTGATGAGTATTTACTACATAATAAAGATGAAAAGTATTACTTATGTTAAAGTATTGGTGGTTTAATTTTTTTTTGAAAAACTAATAGTTATCATTCATTGTGTATCCCCTACTGAGATTTTAATGCGCATAAAAAGTTTTTGAAATATTTTTCACAGGTCATAATTTGGAATAGGGTCAAGGATCAGATCAAGGAAAATTTATACTGTCTTAAACATGGAACTAGACATGAATATTTTTTTCAAGAGTTTTTTTTTGAAAAAAATGGAAACTGAGTAGAAGTGTCTACTTTGTAATTTTTTTAAATGAACTTTAATACTTATGGCCTAATTCTCTAAATCTCTAAAACTGAAAATATCCTTAATGTGAATTATTTATTTAATTCAAGATTATGTAATTTTTTATGACCGTGTCCTTATAGGTTGTATCATAGGCCGACATAGACAACTTTAGGAGTTAGGGTGTTGTTAAATAAAGGTCCATAAATTAATTTATGGGAATATTGAAATGATATAGCATTTACAGATTACTATGCTGCTTCGCCTATGATATTTCTGTGTTAGAATGGTTTTCCGTAGAGGAAACATGGCAGCTATGTTGGGACGAAATCAGGAGGAAGATAGCCTTCCAAATCAGCAACCTGAGATGGTCAGAATCGAAACTGAATTGTTTGTTGCAGTGATGGAACTATTGACTCAGGATATAAATGGTGGTGGTATCCATGCACGAGATCATCCAGATCAACCGCGGAAGAACATGTTAGTATTGGAGAATTTCATAAGGCAAAATCCCCCATCATTCAGTGGATCATATGACCATGTCATAGCTTAAGGGTGGTTTAAAGAACTGGAGAAGATTTTCGATGATATGGGGCGTTCATAACATCAAAAGGATTGTCTTGTTGTTTACCATTTTGAAGGTGAAGCTGACCAGTGGTGGTTGATGGTGAAAAATATCAGGGATAGTGAGGAGATTGATGATCTTGATTGGGATGAATTCAATGTTATGATTCTTGTGAAATATTTTCCTATAGTGTTTCGTCTTAGGATGGAAAAACAATTCCTAGAATTAAGGAAGGAGGATGATTCAGTGGCTTCTTATGAAGAAAAATTCACTCAACTAGCAAGAGATGCTCCAAATTTCAGCTGAGATCTTGATAGGATGATAAATCGATTTTACCCAGGACTGAAGCCACGATATCGAAGAGTGTTAGCCTCTCATGATTTCAAAAGATATAAAAAACTTGTTCAATGTGCGGAGAATGTGGAAATGGAGTTTTCTGATGAACATGTGTTCTTTGACAAACAACAGAACAAGAGGTCCAGTTGGAAGGCAAAGGGAAAGAATTCATCAAAGGAGCATGAAGTTATGAAAATTAAATATCCAAATTGTGAGAAGAGGCATAAAAAGCATCCTGGAGAGTTTTTATCAATGTATGGAAAGTGAATCTAATGTGGTAAGTCTAGTCATATTGCTCGTAACTGTGAGTATATGATCAAGAAGGAAATGAAAAGGCATCGATAATATGTTTTAAGTGTAATAAAATGGGTAATTTTGAAAATGAGTGTCCATCGAAGAACTCAAATGAGAGAAAGCAGCGAGACTACAAGCAGAAAGTGGTGTTGAAATCATGTGAATCTACTTCAGTAGATGTGGGGCCATAAAATGAAGTATTATCAGGTACATTGATTGTTTATTCAGATTATGAAAATGAGTTTTTTGATTCAGGGTCTATACAAACTTTCATTTCTGTGATGTTTTCTAATAAATTTGGTATTCCACCTCAATATATTAATACATAACTTATGGAAAAAACACCTGGAAGAAATTTTGATACAAAAATAAAACATAAGAACCTTCATGTCCTTCTGTGCAAGAAGAATCAACCTGCAAACCTCATTTTTTTGCCTCTAGTTGAGTTTGATGTTATTTTGGGCATGGATTGGATGTCTTTTTATTATGCTAAGATTGACTATAGAGAAAAAGAGGTTTCATTTCAGAATGATTTACAGTTAGTGTACAAGAATGAACCCTTTCTTTTGATAAGATATCAGGAAGCCAAGAAACTTGTAAAAGATGGAAATGAATGTGACCTTACAAATATTCTTGAAAATAAAGAAACTGTTCAGATTAATGATGTGCTAATGGTAAATGAGTATCTTGATGTTTTTCTTGATGAGTTTCCTGGTATTATACCTGATATAGAAGTTGAATTTACTGTTGACATAGTTACTCATGCGAAGCCAATTTCAAAACCCCCTTATCAAATGGCTCAAATTGAACTTTTAGTGTTTATGAAGCAATTGGAGGAGTTATTAGATAAAGGTTTTATTTAACCTAGCATATCACCATGGGGTGATCTTCTCTTGTTTGTTAAAAATAAAGATGGTTCAATGAGACTTTTCATTGATTATAGAGCATTAAATAACATCACTTTTAAGAAAAAGTATCCTTTTCCTCATATTGATGATTTATTTGATCACATTTAGGGAGCTCATTATTTTTTTAAGATTTACTTGAGATCGGGGTACCATCAGTTGAAATTAAAGGAAGCAAACTTTCCGAAGATCGCATTTTTTACTAGATATGGCCATTAGGAATTTTTAGTTATGCCTTTTGGGTTAACCAATGCACCTGCTATATTAATGGATCTTTTCAAAAGAATTTTCGGTGAGTTCTTGGATAAGTTTTTGGTTGTGTTCATTGATGATATTTTGGATTATTCTAAAAGTAAATAGGATCATGAAATTCATATAAGGGTCATCTTACAAACATTAATGAAAAGAAACTTCATGGGAAATTCATAAAGTATGAGTTTTGGTTACAACAAATTTCTTTCCATGGTCACATTTTTTCAAAAAATGGCATAACTGTTGATCCTGCTAAAAGAAAAGTTGATGAAGAATGGCCAAGACCCACAAATTTAACCGAGATCCGTAGTTTTCTTGGTTTGGAAGGTTATTACCAGAGGTTTTTTTAAAAAAATTCATGGTTATCTAGTCTAATGACAAGGTTAACTAGAAAATATGTTATGTTCATTTCAACAAAATAATGTGATGATTGTTTTCAGTAATTGAAAATAAGATTGCTGAATGCTCAAGTTTTAGAACTACCTTCTAGAAATGGTGAGTTTGTAATTTAAAGTTATTCTTCAATGAAAGAACCTGGATGTGTCCTTATTTAGAATGATCAGTTAATTGCTTATGATTCACGTTAGTTGTAACCTCATGAGTTATGTTACCCTAAAAATTATTTAAAAATAGGTGTTGTCGCTTTATCTTTAGAAATTTAGAGGCATCATTTGTATGGAGTAAGTTGTAAAATATATACTGACCAAAAAATTTTAAATTATATATTCACTCAGAAAGAATTGAACATGAGATAGAGGAGACGGATATAATTAATCAAGGATTATGATTGCACGATCCATTACCACCAAGGAAAAGAAAATAATGTGGCTGATTGTTTGAGTAGAAAAAGAATTGTCTCATTAAACATGCTACGTTTGGAATGAGATCTTTTGGTTTTTGATTTGATGAACTTTGGAATAGAAGTTATTGGTGCAGGAAATTCTTCTGTTTTGTTTCAGGTGTCAGTGAAATTATCTCTATTAGAAAGAATAATGAAAGAGAAGAAAGGAGATACTGAGTTGCAGAAAAAGGTAGCGTTGGTTCTGAAGGGCGAGTTGCCTAATTTTAATGTTGATAATGATTGTGATGTGAGATTTGGAAAGAGATCATGTGTTCTTTGTGATTCACAATTGAAGAATGAGTTGTTATGTGAAGCTCATATTTCTCCATTTTTAGTTTATCCTGGTA
Source organism: Viscum album (assembly GCA_963277665.1). Taxonomy (NCBI): domain Eukaryota; kingdom Viridiplantae; phylum Streptophyta; class Magnoliopsida; order Santalales; family Viscaceae; genus Viscum; species Viscum album. Next base: position 2,122,032,971 of record OY728163.1, read on the forward strand.
GTACTATGATGTACAGAGACCATCAAGAGTATTACTGGTGGGATGGAATGAAAAGTGCTATTGCTGATTTTATTGTGATGTGTTTGACTTGTCACTAGGTTAAAATAGAGTGGCAGTTACCGAAAGGGATTCTTCAGTCTTTACCAGTGCCAGAGTGGAAATGGGTTAATATATCCATGGAAATTGTTGTAGTATTACCGAAAATATATAGAGGTAATAATGAAATCTGGGTTATAGTTGATCGATTGACTAAATCTGCTCATTTCCTTCCTATTTGAGATAAATTGTCTCTATATCAACGTCATCAGTTGTATGTTAAAAAGATAGTCAGGTTTCATTGATTTCCCCTCTCTATTGTATATTATCGCGATCTCATGTTTACATCTAATTTTTGGAAAGGCCTTTAGATGTATTTGTGTACTGAATTAAATTTTAGTACAGATTTTCATCCACAATCAGATGGGAAGAAAGAACGAGCAATTCAGACCTTGGAGGATATGCTATGTGCTTGTTCACTGGATTACCAAGGAAGTCGGGACCAATATATTTCTTTTTTTTAATTTTATTATAATAACAGTTTCCATTCCAGTATACATATCTCTCCATTTGAGGCATAATATTGGCAGCGTTGTCGAAATCTAGCTTTTTGGGATGAAGTAGATGAAAAAGGTTGATGGGAACAGAATTGGAAGAAGGGATGGTAGAAAAAGTTCAGTTGATTCAAAAGCACTTGAGAACAAGTCAAAGAAGACTAAAAAGTTATGGGAATAACTGGAAGAAGGATATTTCTTTTGAGGTAGGTGATCATTTTTTTTCAAAGTTTCTCCATGGAAAATTGGGATGCATTTTGGTAAGAAGGGAATGTTGAGTCTGAGGTTCATTAGACCTTATGAAATCCTAGAGAAATTTGGATCAATTGCTTACATAGTTGCTTTATGATGAAGCTCATATTTTCCTATATTTTATACTGTAAATCATTTTTTATAATCCCACCAGAGTGTTATTAAATGGGTAATTGTCACGTTTTTAAGTTTAATGTTATTTTGAGCGTAAATGTGAAAAATGACTAATTCTTGAAATTTGACATATTTTTACGTCAAGGGTATTTTGGTCATTTCCTGAAAAATATAATTCCAAATTTTCTGATTCAAATTATGTTAGAATCTTTATTTTAATTCCTTCATTTTTGTATTCTTTACCAGGAGGTTATTCGGCCATCTAAAGGGACTAAAAATTCATTGAAGTTGAACATTTTTCCGGGCGGACAGCGTGGACACCACCAATGTAACGGAACCCAAACGCGGACTACACAGATCCAAATGACGTTTTTCCACATGGGATAGGACGGGGACATATATTAACAACTCTAATAGAATTTTGGGGAAGTTTTGAAGTCATTAAGGAGCCCATTAAACTACATACATTTATTGGAACCATCCTGGAAGCTTTGTCCAGAAACAGAAATCGAGAATTCAGAATTCATAAATCGTTCATCCTGTTTTCAAATTAGCTGAAATATTGAGGAGAGACGGCCAAGATAATTATGAACAACATTCATGAAGGGTGGAACGCGTGAAGAGGTCATTAATGGCGCCTAAAACGCTCAAGATTTTGTGGGTCGAAATCTGCCTATAAAAGGAGGCCCTCACCTCCTTCCCAAATCATCCCATTCTCCATCCATTCTTTCAAGGCACCAAGGAGGAGATCTCCACCGAGGGAGGCTGGAAGAAAATATTACACATTTATTTTAATTTTTTTTCATTTCTTTATTTTAAGTTTTCAATTGTAATTTAGATTTCTAATATATTCACGCATTGTTTTTATTTTTGTGTCCACCGATTCACCCTCTACTATTCCTCTCATCTTACCATTGTGAACTATAATACTCATGATCTTGAGTAACTAATCCAAGGAAATATCCATAGGGAGTAATCATGTTCTTGAACCCATGACCATGTTTTTAATATTCTTTGAGTAAATTCTAAGGATAATTTATAATGGGTGAAATCCTCAATGTGGTTGTCTAAAGATTAACTTCTTAATCTTCAACCATTTTCTCTCGTTTAATGGACTCCTTAATGACTTAAAAACATCCCAAAAATTCTTTTGGAGTCGTTAATATATGTCCCCGTCCTATCCCAGGTGTAAACACCTCATTTGGATGTGTGTAGTCCGCGTTTGAGTTCCGTTACATTGGTGTAGTCCACGCTGTCCACCCGGAATAATCTTCAACTTCAATGAATTTTTTGTCCCTCTAGATGGACGAATAACCTCCTGGTCCAGAAGTCAAAAATGAAGGAAATAAAATAAGGACTCTAAAAAAATTTGAATCAGAAAATTTGGAATTATATTTTTTTGGAAATGACCAAAATACCCTTGACGTAAAAATCTGTCAAAATTCCAGAATTAGTCATTTTTCACATTTAGGCTCAACATAACACTAAAACATAAAAACGTGACAATTACCCATTTAATAACACTATGGTGGGGTTATAAAAAATGATTTACAGTATAAAATATAGTAAAATATGAGCTTCATCACTTTACCTCCATTTTTATCCTAGGTACAAAATGTTTTTCGGGTTTCAATGTTGAGAAAGTATATGCCAGAGCCATATCATGTTTTAAGCTGAGAGGTAGTTCAGTTGGAAGAGAACCTCTTTTATAAAGAACAACCAGTCCAAATTCTTTACCATAGAGAGAAAGGGTTTTGAAAAAAGGTCATTCACTAGGTAATGATTTTGTGGAAAAACCCATATGGTTTAATAGGTAATGTGGGAATCTGAAAATGCTACGAGGGATTAATACCCCCACTTATTTAATAAGTAAATAAAAATTTCAAGGACGCAATTTCAAAAAGGGGGGAAGTATTTAATACCCTAGGTAATTGACGAATAAAATATTTCCATATTTATTATCATTTGTGATGTAAATATTAATTTTACTTTGAAAGGGTTTCTGTGATTGATAGAGTACCTGATACACAACAACGAGTTTCTTTGAAATCATGCATTGCACACTAATAATAGAATATTATTATTTTTAATGGAAGTTAACTCCGAGCCATTGTATTCCAGAGAATTAACAAAAACTAACTACAATATTATTATACATGTTTGTTAAATATATTTACTTTTATCCAATAAAAGTTAGAGGGTTAAAATGTGAATGAATCTAATTTTAAGCATAATGTACATTAAAAGGTCGATTTACCACCTTTTAATGGTGAACCATTTTTAAATATAGTTTTTGTCACTATAATACATTATCTATGTCCAAATAAAATCCTTCTATAGAATGGGGACATCAAAATATTATTTGTGTAATCTTTTGGAATTTTTCCGATAAAGTTCATTTTTTAATGAATAGTGAAAAATATTGTATTTTAATTCAAAACTGCATTTTAATAAAATTTATTTATCCTATTATTTTATCTATTTAATTAGATTTAATGTGTAATTAGAATATATTTTTACCATTTTATCTAATTTTGGTCATTGGAATTAATTTCTCTTTGAATTTGGACATAAACATGTGTCAATCTTTTGATAAATATTGATTTTAAAAACACGCTATTTATTTTAACATGAATTAATTTAAAATTAATTAATGAAACTTCTATGTTTTGAATTTGGTAAAATATAAATCATTTTTGAATTCGGAATATCAAATAAAACATAGTGTGAATTTTTGGTATTTTTCTAAAAAACCACAATTTTTGATGAATAGTGATACCACTTAGTAGTAGTTTAAAAAACGGAGTTTTTCATTTAAATGAAATTTTACCACATCTGTGAATTGAATTTCAAAAATCCAACATTCATGGTTGTTATTAATAAGTAAAATTTGGTTCAATAATATGAAAATAATGTTAGGTGAACACTAACCTATGACATTTATTTACCGCAGTTAAAGGTAAATAGGGTCATTCAAGGTAAAAAGAATATTATAATAATTTATATTTAACTTATAACTTGTCCTAACCTTATTTTAAGAGTAATGGCCGACCATGTGAATCATTGGGTTGATTTTTGGACCCCATGGAGCCACTTATTAATGATAATGACACTTTTGATTACTTAACTTAAAGTAAAGACAAAAATGACATAAACAAAAATCCATTAGTAAATCAATTTTTACATGGGGTTATATAAGTCCTATTTTATACTAAAAATATTATTTGGAAATATAAAAATATTTCCTACATCATTTAATTTTTTATTATAATTTGTATACATCTAATAATTTAAATTATTTATGACACAATTATGATGCAGTATTTACCACATTAATAAATTATTTAATGAAATAACATTATAATGATTACAGTATTATCTGAAACCTATCCAAATCATTTTGGATGATATTTTTTCGACTATTAGTCAAATTATCATAGAATTTAATGATTTATGGACCTTTAGAAACCTAAAATAATTATACAATAAAATAATATTCTCACACATTCTTAAAGAGCCCCTCCCCCTATAAAAAGAGACCATTTCTAACCAATTCCTCACACCTCTCAAGCCATTTGGATCATCCAAAATCTGCCCAATTAAGCTTAATACATCCCTATTCTACAACTATAATCCTTACCTTATGTAGAAGGAACTTCAGGTATTCCTTTTGGTTCATACCAAAAGTAGTTACCCAAATTAAAGGCAACAGTTTCTCTTAAATGCTTTTGTTTTATTTTGTTTTATTTTACTTCTCCAACACCGTAAAATCTTTTTATTTTATTTTTTTTTTAAAACAACATTATCCTAAATATACTAGGATGTTTATATGAGATTTATTATAACTACACTTACACAAACCCTCATCTAATGAGTGAATAACATTCTGTTTTTGTGGATGGAAAACTAACGCCTCACGAAACGATGATTGTTCGATTATATCCTTCCGTCTCTCATGGTGTCCATTAATATTGAACTGTATTTATATATTATATATATTAAATTTATTTTTTCTTTATTATTCTGTATTTTTTTCTTTATACCATACCTTTATGGTTTCCATTATGTGTAAACACGATAATTTCATTTGAGGAAGTGAGGGCGACCATCCCCTCAAAGTGATATGACTCTTTAATTCCAAATGCGGGATGTATAAAGGATAGAGTTAATGATATTATGTATTATATTATACTGGAATTATAATATACCTATGTATCATTATGTTTCAATTCCATTAATATATGAAATATAATTGAAATTAGCATTCATGTGTACGTACGGCTTACTGTCTCTATGAACGGTGCATTTCATTTCTTACTTCCAAAATGGTATGTACTTTTATAAATACATTTACATAATGGATATTAATTATATATATGATATATAATTCATGAATATCATTCTGGATATAATGAACATTTGACAATGTGAACAACTTGTAACTGTATGGTGTTCATTTGTGACTCAAGTACCAAATATCAATAAAATGATCATTATTAACTTGAGTGATTACATAATTTTTATACCATGGTAATAAGTGATATAAAAGAAATAATAAATCTGAAAAAGGTTCTCATGAAAGTAGAAATTATCTTTATTTTGTTGTTCAGTATATTAAAGAACAAATGGGTCAAGTCAGACATGAGGTTAGGGACTTTGCCTCAATCTCCTTTCATTGAGGCATATTTTGTTTTAATAAACCAATTTCTATTATACACTGTATAAACACCCTTGAAATTTCAAAGAGAATATTTTCCTATGAAGAGTTTTACTAAAGAACAAAAAGGAATGTTTCTTTTATCGTAAGTGGTGACAATGACCTTTCCACCACCGTGAGTATTATTTGTTCTTTGGCTTCCATAACAAGTCGTAATATTTTTTTTCAAGGAAAATAAATACCATATAATCTTTTATGTATCTTGGTATTGAAAATGGTTTTGATAATTGATTTTTTTTGTCAATATATTTATGTGATATATTGTGATTGATGTTTGTAAATTTTTTCTTTCCTTTATATTTTTCTTATGTGTTATGATTTTATAATGGTACTTAGACATTTGATGGGTGGTTAAGTGATAAACCAAATGATGGGTGGTGCCGTAATAAACTAAGACGGGTGGTTATGTTTTAACCTCCAATGTATTGGGTATGGAATTTGGTCATAGGGCTATTCCATTTTGTGATATGTGTGGAAGTTGACCGTTTGGTTATTCAATTTAAGTATGTTTATGTCCCATGTTACCTTTATAGGTTATTTGTTCTTTATATTGGTTTTATGGTAATATTTAGGTAACAAAAGGTTAAGTAGTGATCATTTATTCAGTGAAGATTATTTACTACTTCATAAAGATGAAAAGTATTAGTAATGTTAAATTATTCATGGTTTACTTGTTGTTTTGAAAAACTAACAGTTTTCCTTCTTGGTGTATCCCATATTGTGCATTTTATAATCATCCCAAGTTTTTTAAATGTTTTTCACAGGACATAATGTGGAATAGGGTCAAGGATGATATCATGGAAAAGTAATGATGTCTTAAACATGGAAGTAGACATGACACTTTTTTTAATAGTTTTTGTTTTGTTAAAAAAATGGAAACTGAGTAGTAGTGTCTACTTTGTAATTTTTTAAATGAAATGTAATAGTTATGGACTAATTCTCTAAAACTCTAAACATGAAAATATCTTGAATGTGAATTATTTATTTAATTCGGGATTATGTAATGTTTTAAGGCTAGGTCCTTAGAGCGGTGATGTTAGTAATTGCTCATAGAGTCAAAAAAGAGAGTTTAATAATTATATCCACTACATGATGATGAAATGGATATGTTTCTTCACAAAAAAAATTTCTTATTAAGGTAAGGTAACCCAAAGTGGTTAAATTTTTTTCAACTAATCCAAAAAGGGGATATTGAATAACCCCATATATTGGTGTCCTAGATTAAGAAATCATTAATATCATATTATTATTGGTTATTATGGTGTTTTATATTTTTTAATATATTCATTTTTGATCCTATAAATTAATCCTATTATGGATCTACTTTTTATGGTAATATAAATAATTAATAGATGTTTCATGATTTTTGAATCTGATTTGTAGAAGTATTGAATGATTTTTGAATTATATTTATTTGAATTTGTGTGGTCTCTTGATCCATGCATCTGATTTTTTTAATGATAAGAATCATGTTGAAGTATATGCTAAAAGGACTATATGGTGGAGTAGAATTCACATAGCCTTTACCAATTACATTGGAAAATAATATTACTAATTAATACTAATAAACAATGATCAACATAGATAAAGTTTAAAGTCAATTTTATTCTTATTCTCATTTAAAATTTTCTATGACTTACATAAAAAATGGGAGATATAGAATATATGGCTACCTGATATTTTCCATTACAAAATTTTTTATATGTGTCATTAAACCACTAAATATAAAAAATACTTCTTCATAAAAATATAAAACTTTTTGAAATACTATAACATCCCTCATTAAACTTCCTTTTATGATATAAATTTTTATAGAAACAATATTTAGGATTTTTAGACATATGATTTCCCCAAAAGAGGTTGTAAAACAAATATAACTACACATACTCAACAAGAAGCAAGGGAAATTATATATTTTTAAATCTATGGAAATAATCCATGTGGTTGTTCAAAATTAAATATTTTACCTAAAATGTTAGATTTTATTACATAATATTTTTGATATCTTCTAGGTTATGCTTACATGGTGATAAAATCGTAGAAATTTTATGTTTTAAATCCACATGTTTTGACTAAAATCAATAATTTTGGAATATGATAAAAAAATTAATACTATGAATATTTTGAAAATACAAATTATAAAAATCAATTTCTTTTATAATTTTAAATTATTAAAATTATAAAAAAAATGTATAAAATAAAAAATATAATTGAAAACTATTTTTGTTGAAAAAAGAAAATTTTTAATTGTTAATTGATATTACTAGTATTTCATATCATTTACCCAAAATGTGGTCTAATAAAATTACTAATATTAAATATATAATTTCATTAATCATATCTTTCCTGGCGTATAAATTCATATCGAATACAAGGTAATTTCATTATTTACATAATTTTATTAACAATTAATAATATTATACGTAATTTTATCTAAACTATATGTTTTTAATTTATATTAAATGTATCAAATCATTCATAAAGTAGTTACTTATATTCATTCAAACTAATTAAATAGCAATATTTTATTTCTCGTACAAAAAACTTATATATTTAATCACAATCTATCAAAAAATCATTTATATTTAGTGTTTCATGTCCAGAAGTGGTTGAGAACATTGAATTATTTTATGTTAATAATATATTAAAATCATGTTTTGTTGCATTCTACCCCTTAAATAAGTTTCATTCTCTCTATTTGACCCATAATATGAGAGTAATTTCTATATGTAACACATATTTACCTATACACTACTATATTTTCACTATTTTAATTAGTTTGTGGAATGTAATTTATACATTTGAAATATTATTATAAGTTCTTTATAAATAGATCTTTCTCAATTTTAATTTAATATTGAATTCTAATAAAGGATTTTGATCAAGATATATAACGAAGAACATTTTTAAAATACAAATAATGATTTACATGTTAATTATACCACTGTGGGATTTTATTTATAAATCAATATCTAGTATTTGGAAAAAAAATTATATACCATTGGAATTTAGGAATTCCAATGTAATAAATCCCAATTTGATTAATTAATAGTTTTTTTAGTATTTCTTAGTTTATAAATTTATTGGGGAATATCTTCTTTTTTGTCCCTTTTATTGGGATTTTGATTCACATAATTACCATCTATCAAGTAATTGATGAAACAATATAGCTTCTCTCTTTTTCTTTTACCTTGTGAGTTTCATGACCTTCCAACACATACTTATAGAATTTTATCATCTCATTAAAAAAAATTCCTCATCTTTCTTCACATATTTTTCCTATAAAAAATTTAAACTTTTTTATTCATCAACATTATTATTTTATATTTCATGAGACTCAATATTTCTCTTATATTTTGAGTTTGAGACTTTGACTAGGATCACATTGATAATAAAAATTATTGATAGTAATTTTGACATAATTGATTTTTCAATCCATTACATAACATGTTAGGGTATTCATTAGGATAGTTTCTACATTTCTAATTTTATCTATAATTTTGATTTATCATTCTAGATTCAAATATTAATAAAAATAAGATTTAACTTGAGTGATGGCCATTTTAAAGAATTATCATAAATAATCACATACAAATTTATCCTCATTGTGTATCACATTATGAAACCATAATGTTAGAATATAATTCATGAAAATATACTCTTATTATCATCGATAAAACGCATATCACTGCAATTATATCATATATCATTATTGGTTTATCTTAAAAGAATTTTATTTTTGTTATATTATACTTATTATCCGAATTTATAAAATAGATATTCCAAAATAATAGTTAAATTTCATAAGTAATTCTAAGAATAATAATAATTGAAATACATGATCTCAAAATCCGACATATTATTCCTCAAATGACATAAGTAAATATTATGATCATATGATCTCAATAATACAAATTTTTTGTAATATTTTAAAATCCCATGACATGAAGTCACAATAAGAAAATATATTCTTTGAAATAATAACACTGTCTATAACCCTCAAATTATATTCACCACTAGTTCATAAGGACACACACATAGAGGAAACATTTTATAACATAAAAAATGGGGTGAAATTCATTAAATATATAATGAATCATTTATCTTTCCCAAGTTTACAAATTATTAACTAACTTAATTATTCAAAATAAATCAAACTTTTTTTACATGAACACCATGAAAATATAAAAACTAAAAGTTATCCATACCTCAATCTTGTGGTCTATAGTTCTATTAAAAAATTCCCTTGATATAAAATAAAATTTTAGGGTTAGTGATACAATTTATTAATTTTTCCAAAACAAAAAATTATAACAACTGAAGAAAGAAGCCTATGAAATCCAAAAAATATATTTAGAACATACCAAAATTTGACTAATTAATATCACTTCACCAATTAAAACTACTAATAATGTAAATGATGAATTTATATATTATATCAACCCCATAATCATAGTTACAATTTATAAAGTCATTATTTCCCTTATAATATGTATATACTAAAATTTCTAACAAATTATTATTCTAACTTATTCTGTTATGTCACATAATAATTTTAGGATACAAAACATTATCGAACTGATATTTATGAGAATTTTTTACCAAATAATAAAACCCAAATTGTTATGATAATATTAATAATTTGAATTTTAAAACATCAATATATTCATTTATTCTTTTATAGTAATTGTTTTGGCATATGATACTTACAGATCAACCATTTACTCTTCTTTTTGAAACCATTTTCCATGATAATTTTTCAATTTGTTACCACACCAAATTAAGAACACATCATTACTTAATACTTCATAATGGAAAATTTGGATAATGTGATTAACCAAATAATATACCACAAGGGTTTCACTCCATGTGTACAATCATAGGACCACTAACTGTGCATTATAGTGATGATTCGGTGAATTCTCAACCAACCCTTATTGGAGTGATTACAAATAAGTGTGTTTCTTCCATGACCGCATCCACATGATATTTTGTAGATATAAGTATATTTATAATAAGAGCTATAAAATATATAATTAACCAAAAAAATAATTTTATATAATATTAATATTTATTCAAAGGTTTTGAATTAATATTTACTGTCTTATGCAAAATAAATGTGAATTATTGTCTTAATAATAAATCACATTAATTTAAAAAAGAGTTATTTAAACCATTGAAACTATGGTGAATTGTAATTCAACTACCCATAAAATATCCCTCATAACCATTTAAATCACAAATAAAATAATATTAATTGCATTAATACTAATTGTGATTCCTTAGACCTCTAATCCAAAATCTAGTCACATAAAAACAATCTTTAGATACATTGTTTTTTACCATGTGTGAATGCCTTGAAATAAGAATCATTAATTAAATATTAAAAAAAATATTATTTTTTATAATTTTATATATAGAAAATAATTTTATGATTTGATAATGTGAGAATTCACGGAAAATATAAATTGAAAAGTCACAACTAATTTTCATCAAATGGATAATTTTCTAATTATAATTGAAATTAATTAATTCATGTATAGTCATGAATGTAATCCATAAATTATTTAAAACGCATTATCCCTATAATTATGTCACATTTAGTACATTTCATAATAACACGGGGAGATTTAAACAAAAGAGGGTTTGATCTCAAACAATCATTATCTGAAACAAGTAGCCGAATAAATAATTGAATAAACATGGCCTAGAAATTATGGATTGAATAGGTAGGATGTATAAATCCAAAATCAACATGAAATTGGGATCTTGTAACATCCATGGAAAAAAATTAACACACCCATTTAAATATAATAAAGATCTCATAATATTTGAATGAATAATTTCAGTCCTCAAAATCAAGTTGTCAAAGCATTATTATAGGACCTGTTACTTTTTTGAGACTATAGTAACGAAATATTAGTTTCATGGAATTTTTCCAAGACACTATCTTGTTACAGGAAGATTAATATACCACATCCCAACTTTTTTTAATGAGACATGTAAGTTCATCATGGAATTATATAATGTCTGTTGCCACATGTAACTTGTATATGTACCAAAAAATAACTATAAGATAAAATTAATTTCATAAACAAGAAAAGACATTTCAGTTCATGATCCAAAGTGAAATAAAAATATACATAATTCAAATACATATCCCCATGTTAATCAAATGAGAAACATTATCATCAATCATTCTATGATTGAGGTGAATGGAAACACATGATGACAATTAGTTGTATTGGAATAAAAATATAAGACACATCAATAGATTTCTGATCATGAATATAATACCATAAATTCTTGATAAAAATAATATATATAATGTAAAATTTGATGTTCACACAATAAAAAACAATGAGTATACCACTATGTGAATACTATAATAACCAGATTGTAATCCATCTAGTGAAAGAAAGTGTATGATTACAGAAGATCATCTCCAAATAAGTGATAAATATTTTTCAAAGGGTTTAGGTGGGGGGAATATATATCTCTTAAAATATTAGACAATAACCCATATATTTTTAACAATGACAATGTATGTAACCGATATTAAATAGTTCAATAGAAAAAATACAAATTAATGTGTGATAATTGATATATGAAAAACCCTCACAAACGAGAAAATAATTGAAATAATTGAATCATTAATAAGTGAACCTTATTGCATTATAAAATAAAATAAATTTATTTATTAGGATAAATATATATCCATTATAGGTGAATACACTGTATAAAGGTAACATGATTCGTTAAATGTATTATTTCTCAAAGAATCAATATTGGGATCATGAAAAACCTTGGCACATGCGTGAAACTTCAATCCAACCCCCTTGAATGATATGTGTTTTCATTAAAATTAAATTACAATTATTGGAAGATTATTCATGTTATTATATCTTAAATAGAAATTATGTTCCCAAAAATTAAACATGGTGGATAATAACTACCATATATCCCAGAGAGGAGTTTATGATGAAAACCCTTACATTTTTTCCTAACATCCATGAACATAACTTAACATCATGTATCATTACCATATATGTATAAATAAAATAATTCATAACCTTAATCATATATATTATAATTAATACTATTTATAATTAGTATTTCTCTATATAAAATACTAAAAGTTTCTATAATAGGTTTTTCAATTTTTTATCATTTGTACTAATTCCATAATGGTGGTTTCTGTGTGGTTATCAATTCAATGTTTGTCAATTTTAAATCATTAAAATTAATGTTATGAATGAATAGTTATTATTTTCAATGTTTTAAATTCCTTTCATTGTAGTTTTAATCTTTATCAATGAATATGATATTGATAATAATAATGATTCTATTATTCATGGTGACTAAAGCGTGTCCTAAAAACTAAAAAATTAAATAATCATAAAATATATCCAAATAAATTATTTACAAATTTATATGATATTATATAGTTATTTGTATTACCATAGTCATTAATGATATAATTTCATGGTATTGTTCAATATGGTATTAAAACCTACCCATATGAGAAGATATCCTTATTTAATGAATGATTATGAGGTGTTATTTTTATAATATCATAATAATATAATTTTAATGATCGTATTTACTATTTAATAGTGTTTTATTTATGAATTATAATGATGTAGATGACTAAATATTTTTTATGATTAAATTACATAATTTTAATCAATGATTTTCCATTTAGCATTCTTATTTCAATAAAATAAATTAACAATGATCGTTTATTTACCCTTCATCAAAAGGTTCTCTAATTGCTCAGAAAAATATTACTATAATAAACATAATATTTCTCCTTTAATAAAATAATTAAAATTTTAATTTTAAGGAGGTTAAGGAGAAAAGAGACAAGTTACAGTAGGGATCTAGTTGTTCACAGAACCCACGAACATCGATTTCATTTTTTGTTGTTGGATGAGTTATATGAATAAATAATTATAATAACATTTATGTAGTAAATTCTAAGAACATTAGTGATAATAATAATAATAACATTATTATTATTATTATATATTTTAATGAGGATAATTAAGAATAAGACTATGTAGTTGACCAAATTCACGTCGGGGTCATGAAATTTCCATGAAATTCACTTAGATTTTAAATGGACTAAAATAATAATGAGTGGACATAGGATTATTCAATTGGGGGAGTGTTATAGTTAGACTAAAATGGTAGTGTAAAAAGGATGAATTCTATGGTGTGGTCTACCGTGAATTGTTTAATATGTTATAATTTTAAAAGTGAATGGAATATTATTTTGGGGAATAACCCTTACATTTTAAATAATTCCATGACACTATGATAGGGCAATAAGATTATAATTTAAAAAATGTAATGGGGAAACATGTATTGTTATAAATAAATATCATGGATTAAGTTGTCAATTTTTATCTTAAGGTTTTATGACATTACATTAGTTTAATATCAATTTAGACATTTTACTTTTATAGAAGAAATTAGTTTATAACCATAGTAATAAATTTTAATGAAAAATTTTAGGATAGAAATTATTACCCAATTCTGTAATTATAATTTAAAATTTGGAAAAAAAATATCAAATAAAATTTATTAATGTGCGGAAATTTAATTTATAAATAAATAAATTGAATTATAAAAAATTTGTTTTTTAGAAATATCATTTTATAATGTAAATTTTTATATAAGATAAAATTATATAGGGTTCTAATTTAAATGATATAGATTGATACATTATATAAAAAATATGGGTTATTAGTATTTCAATGAAAACTAAAATTGAATCTCCCATGAATAATACATTATTAAAATAGAAATATGATATCAGTTTTGATATTAAGGATACAATTTAATTAGTTATAAAAAATTATCCACATTGTTTTATAATGTAAAAGTTTACATAAAATGAATGAATGAATTAATTATATTAATATTTTGATACTAAAATTTTATAAAATCCCCTATGTTATGCATGCACAATGATAAAAGCATGAAAATTTTAATTTTATTAACTACCACATTTTTCTACTACAATCAATATTTTTATAAAATGATAAATAATAAATATTATATTAATATATATATGATAAATTAAAAAATGAATTGTTTTGTTTAGTTTCAAATTAATGTTCTTATAATTTAATTTTGTGAGTAAAAACAAATAATATAATGTGGAACTATATTTTTTGGAAAATGAATTTAAAAAATAATTTATAATATTATTCTTATTTCATATCATTTTTCAACTATATTAGTGCAATAAATAATATATATGTAAATAATTTATCATTAATCATATTTTCAATTTAGTATAAATGTGCATCAAATATATTATTTTGTATACGAATACTTTTCTAAACAATTAATTGTTTTATTAGTCATTTTACATAATTTAATTTATATTAATTCATATAAAAAAATATTATATAAATCATTAAATGTTTACACATATTAACTAATTAATTATATATCTCATTTTTAATGGTCATACGTAAATATTTATATTTTTCCAAAAGTATATCACTCATAAAACTAATTTTGATGTTGTGTGTGGATCATGAAGTTGAACACATTGATTTTTTAATGATACTCACTTATTTAAATCAATGGGTGTTACAATAGTTATATATAATACTCAGTAGGATATCCCATAAGGTCTTGAAAAAAATTCCAAATCCATTCATTCATAATAATCAATTATATACGAATCGTAATATATTGTTTTTATACCATCCCACACCAACTCACTCAATAATTTATAGATTGGAGTTCCCTTAGATGTCAGTTACACCACCTTTTAAAACTAGTTGGATCTGACTAGAATCATTGGTTTATGGTGATAACATGGAGAGAATAAAACTTCATAGGAGAGTAGAATTAATCACTAAATATATTACAAAATAAGTAATAAAAATATATATCTAAATCAAAGGAAACATCATAACCATATATAGAAATTAATAAATAACATAGGAAATGAAAAAGGATTAAATAAGATTTAACATGAGTAAGGAAGACATAAAACACATTTCACATGGGAAGATAACATAAAACCCACACTAATGTAATTAAAATTTAAAAGCACATCCCAATCCAAATTATCAACTTTGTATTATCTTCTGACTTTATCTATGTGATCCAACTCAACTAGCCCACACTTATTAGTTCCCTAACTGTACCTCCAAACAAGATGTTATCACAGTCACTAGTGTCCCAAGGCTTCTTGAGTAAGGACTACATATTACTCAGAAGGACACAAATAATGGTTTTTGTAACATTAAGTGTATATATTGTCCATGAAAAATTAGATATAATCAGAATGAATAAATGCACATCTATATTCAAAATAACATTCACGACCGTAAGTACAATACCAATACAGGATGTCTCTAAGAATAACATCTCAAAGTACATGAAGACTTATTTCCCTCTATGTAACAATTATATATTTATATGAAACCATCGAGGGAATAAAACCGCATGCATGAAACATATCAAATAAATAATCACCTATGGTAAATTTCTCTACTCCCATAGACTGATATATATATATATATATCAAAACCCAAGGGAGTAGTTCGCACCATGGAACCATTTCATAATAATTTTCACTAAGGTGACAATAATGCCTCGACCCAAAATCATCTAAAATATATCAACACAAATGGGGAATAACCCCTAATTACATGTCAATCTATTATAAATAAATAACCATGGGGTATTATTTCCCACCCATTAACAATATCTTGTAGAGAAAAATAATAGGGTAATATATAATTAAAACAAAGCCATCTCATATATACCAATGCCTAAGGGGACAATCACTCTACCTTGAATATATCTCATATATATCAACTACATATTCAAAATATCTCCCCATCCTAGATCCATATCATATATGATAACCATCATGGGGATAATTGGACTTTTAAAATACCACCAAAATTAATAATTATATAGGGGATGAATGGACCACTAATATTTCACTATATATCATAATCATTATTGGTGGGTAAGTCTCTAGCATTAATATCACTAAATATCATAAATAAAATAATGTATGGGAACATTCCAGAAATTGTTTTTTATGGGTGTCATATTAATCACAAAACATAATCCCAGGATTACAATAACACTTAGGTTAACAATGGTAGATTGGTTATCATTATCATCTCCAATGTTAGTAGCAGAATATAGGCCCCATTATAGTCTCCATGGTCACATCAAGTCCCACAACCCATGTGTCTCTTATTAAATATTTCTCCATATATAAGATGAAATCCTATTGTTCATGGAATAACAACATTTACCAAAATTGTGATCACATCATAAAATTAATTTGACAAAAAATCAACAATATAATAAAAAATAGATAATATAATGTATATATCAATTCGATGTCCTGCTTGTTAGTCCTCACACAACAATATTACACATAAATCATCTCTATCATTTACCCACCTAGAGAGACACATATCTTTGTAGGAGGAACTTTATACTCAAAACTTATCTACTATCCAAGAGGCTAGAATAAAGTCAATATTCTATATAGGTCACTGTTGATCCAACCATTTACAATAAATCATACTCTCTAAAATTGAGGGGTGGGGGTAAGGTAATCTTTATCAGTGCCCATCATGTTTTCATCCCCCGTACTCATACCCTTGATGGTATATATATGAAAAAATACTTATTTATGGTCAATCCTTCATCCAACGATGCACATGGTACCAATATTAGTGTTTATTAGTCCGTCTTGTCTCAAAAAACATTAATTGACCTCATAGGGATTAATGAAAAAATATAAAATTATTATTCATGGTCGATTGAACACAAGTAGTGAGACTACATATAACATGATACAAAACATAATACATAAACCATTAGAATATATTTATATAATAGTAATGATATTCAGATTTATTTCATTTTTAGGATGTTTATCTACAGTCATGTATGTTTTTCCAATATCAGCAAACAATTATCAAAAAACAAGAGAATTATATCTAAAAAATTGAATTGAATTAAATATAAAATAAATTAATATTCATATAAAAATTATTACCTTATATAATTTAGCCATATTTTGTTAGGAAAACTCATCTAATTACACTATATGATATCTCATACAGCAGAAACCCTATAGAATGGATGTGTGAACCACCCACAATATACACATGGGCCTCTAGGACACAAAATACCTAGCACCCAAGATCAACCAATCGGGAAACCAATTTAAAACATGTTAAAAAATAAGACAATTTATTTAAGAATCATACATTAAAGAAATATGTTAAATCATTTCATCATTATACTATTTGTGTAATATTTATCCATGTAAAATAAAATTCCATTCATTTTAGGACATATTGAACATTTCTCTGTTGTATAAAGCTTGAATCTAGAGCCAAAATTACATTAATTTAGGAGAAAAAATAGTGGAGGCTGATGAAACATATAATGAAAAACACATTCAATGAAAAACATGGGAAAAAATATTTGATCACAAAAATCCCTGAATTATGGTGTGGAAAAAATGGATGTGAATCTTGGCCATAATTTATTTTCACATTTGAAAAATGAAGAATCGCAATGGGATTTAAAATTTTGAAATATCAAAACACTATATTCCCAGTAGTTAAAATTAATGTAGTAATGAACAACCATAGATTGACTTTTATATGGTGTAATCAATCACATGGATCTTAATAATGTTATTTTATCTTACAGACCATCCCTAAAAAAACATGCCCACTATGGAAGGAGACTCCCCCTTATGATGCTCAAATGAAAATGATCAAGTTCTCGTGACATCACACCCAACCTATTTCCATATCCAAAACACTCTCAACCTTGGCATTTATGTTATGTAATCCTCCCACTACTAAGTTGTTCAAACAATCACGCATAATTTCTCAATGTCTACAACCCATAATTATTTATAAACCATTACATATCATCCTAATGTAGCAGAGTGATATTTTTTTAGAGTATATTACCAATTATAATAACCTTTATATATCATCAATTTTAAAAATTTGTACAAAATACAAACAAATTTATAGACCCTTATGTATTATTGCAACCCTTTGATATCACATTGTAACAATAATATATTTTGACCCTTAAAATTTTTCTATCCCTAAAGAAATAGTATAATTGTTACATATCATAGGGTAAGCCTTACATTAATGTTTCCATAAAATTTATTGAAATTTTTGTGTTGGACTAACCATTTTTATGATGATGTTACTCTTACATATATTCGTGTCACCTATAATTTACATTTATGTATCCCATGGAAAAACTTATGCATTATAGTGATAAACTATACCTATTTTAGTCAAATTTTAGTAAACCACACATGGTTATTTCAAATTGAAATAGGGGGAGAGTGTGTCCCATGACATTTTGTTTTCCATCCATAAATAATTTTAATTATATTGATACTTTTATAGGAGTGACATTACATATACCAAATATCCAATAAAGTGTCTAATTAATTCTAGTATATCATTACATTTTCATTTCGTGCTCTTTAAATTAATCTAGTTCATCTGATCCACGCTAAATTTTAATATCATTTTCAGGAAAATTAATTTATTTCTACCTATTGTAACTCATTGTATAGTGGTTATGTAACGGTTAGTAAAATGATGTTATGGAAAATATATATTAAATTAAATGAAATCATAATAAAATTATGAAATTAAGTTGTTTCCCTAATTATAATGGTATTTTGACCCTTTAGGTTGGATTGATTTAAGGATTAATTTTTATAATATGAAACATGTTTTCACCCTTATTCAGCCCATTAATGTATCTCACAAAAAGGAAACATTAATAAAAATGAATTTTTATTCGGGTTTCATTTTTTTTATTCCATTTCAATTAAAAAAATTATTTTAGTTATCATTCAATTGTACACCAGTAAATTATATTTTGTCTGATCAAAAGAATTCTAAAGAAAAACAATCCAAGAAAAAATATTATTTAATCTCCTATTGTAATTTCATTTTTATTGATACCCATTAAAATTTTTGTTATTGTATTTAAATATCATTTATGTATTATTTTAATTTAGGAAAACATATTCAGGGTAATATAAAATTTCCCTTTTTGTAATATTTTTTTAAACGGTTACTCAAAATGATTATGTAAACTCTTTTACTTTAATTTGTTAAAAATGTAATAAATTTTTAGAGATATATTATTTTCCATAATTAATGAAACAAAAAATATTGATATATTATTTTGTAGAAGGATTTCCTTATAGATACCCCCCTTCAATAAATTTTCATAATAATTTTCCTAACATGTTAGTAATATAGATGGGTATATATAGAGAGTTTAATACACTATGTAGATTTCTCTTTATATAGATACATTAATTATATTTACAATATTATATGTTTATTTTTTTCAAATAGTGATGTTGTGTTATATTTTTATACATACAAAATATCGTTACTCATGCATAATTATTTTATGTATATTTTGTTTCCCCAAATATTATACCTTTTGTTAAACCAATTAATTATTTTTAATACATTTTATGAGTTTTTAAGGGGTCATATATAACGTAGTGATTAATATGTGTCGAATCATTGAGTATAATATTTATATTTTCTCGGGAAAAAATAAAATGTATTGTTAATATAAAAACATTATGAGACATTGCATTAAAGGTATGCATCTTATTAATGATTTATATTTAATAAATGATTTAAAAACCATGATTTTAGTTTTTTATATTTCATAAATTAATCCATAAAATGTTTAATTATTTTTTTATTTGGGTAGGAATAATTTTATATTGAATATTTGAAAACAACGTAGAGTGAAACAAAGTGTAATTATTTAATATACCTAATGATATTTTTTGGTAATATTGTGATTTTTATGAAATATTTATGGATATATTATTATTAATAATGTTAATTTTTTTACTCAATCCATAAAACTAAAAATAATCTTTTAAATAATAAATTTACAATGAAATAGAATTAATTTCGTAGTGAACAAACATATTGGATATGGGTTGGTGTTAAAAATATCATAAACATGCCTAACCAACAATCATATGTTATGAATTATAACCTAATTTTTTTATCCAATTAATTATGTAATGCTATAATAACTCTTTATTGATTACATTAAACAAAAATTTATGAAAACTCAGTATGTAGTTTTCAAATATATTAACGGTCACTAAATGTATTTACAAGGAACATTATTGTTTTTTCGTTTATGTTATGAACATGAAATATTTGTTTTTTTAATTTATGATTTAGAAAGATAATTAGTTCTATTTTATAATATGATAATAAAATTAAATGGATGGGGTGAAATTAACACCATGGATTGATAAGTGTTTGCTAATATATCATTTAAAAAAAGATTTATTGTGTACTCTGTGCATCAAAAAATAAATGGGTAATTCAAAGAGATTATGAAAATATAGTATTAATAAATTGGTACATGGAAGAAACCATTTTGATAATTTTATTATAAACCTCAGTTTTATTCATTAATCTTGAATATACAATTGAATAATTCATTAATGGATTAAACAACCATTTCCAGGAAATGTATGATGATACTGGGACTTTATTTATGAGAATCTATTATGTGATAATATTTCATAAATATAAATTTTTGTCATAATTAACTTATTAATTTTGTTAAAAGATGATTAAAATAAATTTTTATGGAATTTCATGCGATAATATCCATAGAGGATAGAAAAAAATTATGATTGTTCTAAATTTATGATGAATAATCTATGAAAAAATCTCAAAAAATAATTGAAATATTTCAGGTGTGATAATTGAGGTTATCAAGAATAATACTACATCAGATATATATATTATTTGGTTGATATTATAGAGGTAAATAACAGACACAAAAATTTCCCACCTATCATGAATATATTTTTTATGAATCCTATTATACAATTAGTAAAACCAAGTGTGGCCTTTGAAATCTTCTTCCAAGAAGACCTAGGTTATTGGATATTGATGAAGATATAAATTAGAAAAATTGTTTTGATCAATCTATTTGGAATGTAATATAATATTATTATATCTATTTAATAAACCAATCAACGAACAACAGTATATATTTAATAACATGATATCTTATCTATTGTATAATACATGGATTTCATATTACATACTTAAAATGACACAAAAAAACATTTATTTTCAAACAAACACTAACTATTAGTATATTTATAAGCCTAAAAAATCATATATTTCATAGGATTTTAAAACAATGTATTCGTATAAATATCTTACCATATACCACTATCATTTATATCACACTAATTGATAATTACACCTCAAATTCCTGAAATAATTTATATGATATTATTACTTGAAATATTATAATAAACAGAAGACCACACCCTAGGGTTTAAAATGTTTTTTAAAATTTCATACTTAAATTTTTATTAAATTATTTGAATAATTTTTTATAGTATTCTAATAACATCTCAACATAACTAATTATACAATAGCCATATAATTGTTCCATGTGACATCCAGTTCACCACATCATACACCAGAGGCTTCAGACTAGCTGTATTGGTGTACGATTATACCATGGTTGGACTATTCCCTCATATAAGAGTAAAAAACTATTAAAATTAATATTTAATCAATTTTTTCGTTTCCTAACTCAATAAAAGTAAATATTATAACCAGCAGCAATAAGTAATAAATAATATACCCCATGATTTCAAAAATGATCCATTAATAATTCACACTAGTATGGAAGGTATCAATAATATCTCAAAAGGATAGATAATATTTCTCCCTAAAAAATGTAAAGAATTTGAATCCCAATACACAATCATAAGTATCAATCCCGTCCTCTCTCTAAAATTCACCTATGATATACAACAAAACCAACTAGTATACGGGATATTCCATTCCCATATGAGTGAACATGATGTATTCTTAGATACCATTTTTCTATAGATACCCATATATGTCACTATCCGTCCCCCGAGGCTCGTGTCGTGACTATCTCAATCCCGCCTTCCATAGGCTAGGGGTTGGAGACTAGCACCGATGGAATTTCCCCTAAAACTATGAAGGCATTCCCTTTATAACCTATAAGCACACACAACCAAGCACACATCAAGATATGAACTGAAGTAAACTGAACAGTAAACAGACAGAGTGCAGTAAGTAAGAGAGGCCAGAATACAAGCCCAACGGGAAAGTACAAGAAACTAAAAGTATAAGTTACTAAAACAACTCATGTGAACACCCACCAAGTATCCTAACTGAATGGTAGATACATATCTTGATCAGTCATCTGTGCGGTACGTCTCTTTTAAGTTCTTCTTCTGAGCTACCTCCAGACCTAGTACTCTCATCTTTAGTCTGCACTGTCTGTCATCTACACTAAACCCAACGGATTGCGGGCATAACAAGTGCAGAGATGAGTATAAAGATACTCAGTAGGGAACCTGAGACCATCAAGGTCTCAAAAAATCTACAAAAAATAAACCACAAATAATGAATTCAACTGAAAACCCTACTTAGGTATATCTTCATACATATACCTAAGTTATCATGTATACCCATCTCAATCATGAAGAAATAGAGAGTACAACTCTAAATACCAAATCTCAACTCTTCCACAAAGGAAGGAGTGCCATGATGGTAATTACCACTCAGGTAATACAAAAAAAAGAATACCACTGAGGTATTACCACTACGGAAAAGAACCACTCAGGTACGAACTCACTCACACCAGGTATAACAGAAGTACAAAATTACAAATGATTAGTCGTAATGTTAGATCATATTATTCTGTCAAGAGGCTCTACTGATAATCCACACAGGTTCCCTCAGTGCTGACCCACATAAGATCACTAATGATGAACCACACATGATCACTTGTTGCTGACCCACACAGGATCTCTCGGTGCTGACCCACACAGGATCACTCGGTGCTAACCCACACAGGATCGCTCGGTCCAAACCCACATAAGAGGGCTTGGTGCTCACCCACATAGGATCGCTAGGTGCTGATCCAAACAGGATCTCTTAGTGATGACCTAGACAGGATCTTTAGGTGTTAACCCACATAGGATCGCTCGGTGTTGACCCACACAGGGTTTCTCAGCACTGACCTAGATAGGATTTCTCTGTGCTGACAAGCATATGACCACTATTCATTATTCACATCACAGTAAGATACTGGGATCCCACACTAAGCTTGCTCATATCCGGGAGGGTCCACTCCAAAATCCATTGGTCAATACTCCAACCACCATGAAGTCCCACTAATAAGTATTTCAAAGGACCACCATGTCATATGGGTCTCAACACAACAATAGTGCATCAGTCAGATGCTCGGTCTGTAAGTTATTAGCCTTTTAATCCTAAGGGTCCGGTTTGATTCGTGCTCGATCAAACCCAACCGTACACCAACATTACCCAAAACTCTTGTGGGGGTATATCATAGGGACTCTATCTCTCCATGGTTTTCAGCGCTGTTGAAGGTTTTTCAAACAGACTCCTGGTGCCACTGTTATGGCCGATAGAGAGAAAAGTTCATAGCTGGTCCAGGTCCGGTCTGACCCAGCCTGTTGGGTCCAGCCAGGCCTACACTGTTTGGTGCATGGGCTTCATAGCGGGGCAAGGACGTGAGGGCGGCACAACGTCCGCGACGGCGGAGAAGCCCGCAGGGGCCGTGAAGGCCGCAGGGCTGCGGAGGGTGTGGGGGCCGCTGCTTCGTCACCTCACCTAGTAGCTGAATACCAGACCTCCTATTAAGTGCATCGACAACAAAATCCCCCTTACTAGGAGTAGAGACTATCTCGAAGACATAGTCCTTGATGAACTCAATCCACTGTCGTTGTCTCAGGTTCAGGTATTCCTGAGAGAAGATATACCTGAGACTCTTGTGATCCAAGTAGACTGTAATGTGTTCGCCCATCAGATATTGTCGCCCCATATTCAAGGTGAAGACCACTTCTACTAACACCAGGTCATGGGTAGCGTAGTTCTGCTCATGTTTTCTTATCAGTCAAGAACCATATATGATCACTGCTTGCTCCTGCACCAGGGAACATCCGATCTCGTTCCCTGATGTGTCGTAGTAGAATACGCACCTTACGCCCTCCTCTGAAAGCCTCAAGATGATGGCACTAGTTAGCCTCTGCCTCATCTACTGAAAACTCTACTGGAATCTCTTCGACCACACAAAGGGTTTCCCCTTCTTTGTCAACTATAAAATATTTGATACAACTCTGGATAAATCATGCATAAATATCTGTAAGTATTCGTCCAATCCCAATAAACTATAAACCTCTGTCACACACCTGGGTGGATCCCAAGCAAGTACCACCTCAATATTCACTAGATCCACTGCACCTCCAGCCTCCTATATGACATGTCCCAAAATGTGAACCTATTGAATCCAGAATAGGCACATCAATAGAATTCCATAAAGCTGGTACTCTCAAAGGGTGTCTAGTACTACCCAAAAATGATTAGCACGATCCACCTCAGTAGTCGAGTAGCTCAGAATTTCGTCGATAAAGACTACTACAAAGCGACCAAGGTATGGTTGAAAGATCATGTTCATGAGTCCCATGATCATTGTTGGAGAATTGGTCATGTTGAATGGCATAACCAAGAAATCGTAATCCTCGTACCGATGTCTAAAATTCAACTTCTACACATCCTCGTCTCGTACTCTAAGCTGGTGATAGCCTGATCTAGGTTCTATCATAGGGAACCACCGTGCTTCTTTCAGCTTATCAAAGAGGTCTTCAATCCTTGGAAGTGGGTACATGTTCTTCACAGTCACCTGGTTCAGGAACTGATTGTCAACACAAAGCCAAAAGCTCCCATCCAACTTCTTGGCGAAAAAAATGGGGGCTTCCCAAGAAGATACACTAGGTCGAATGAATCCCTTCCCTTGGAATTCCTCTAGATGTACCCACAACTCACAAAGCTCCCTGAGAGCCATCAGATATGCTGGTGTAGATATCAGTGTTATCCTATGGTAAAAGTCAATGTGAAATTCCACCTCTCTATGGGGAGGTAAACCCGAAACATCATTAGGGAAGACTTCCACGTACTGGTCAACCACTACAGGATAACTCAGACTCTCCACAACAACTGCTCCGAGGGTAAGGCTAGCCAACTGATGAGGGATCAACTGCACTCTCCTAGGAGTATTCCCATCTAGTGATGAAAGGGCTCTCTTCTAACTAGTGAAGGTAAACTTGGTCCTATCCATGCAGCCACACCACATGTTGTGCCTCATACAGTCTATCTGGGCATGGAATGTTGATAACTAGTCCATCCCCAAGATGACAGCATAAGGCCTCGATTCCTCTACTAGGTGATCATAGCCAAAGATCTCATCTCCTATATTATGTTCACACGTCTGGCACCATTGCGTAATTGTCGAATCTTCTCTCGTAGGAGTCTCTAGCAGGAAAGATTGATCCAATGGCTCAGTCGAAATCTCTGAGATCCAAACGAGGGTAGTGGAAATAAAATAATTACTAGCACTTTTTTCTATAAATACTGCATCTATGGTGGATTAAACACAGATCGTACCTCGTATCATCTCGGTAGTTCCATGGTCGTAGGCCACAGTTGCTTGGAGATGAGCTCTCCCCTATCCTCATGCTCCATGTGGTCAGGGTGGACCACCTAGTGGGGGTGGAAGTAACATCTCGAATTGTTTCCCACCGCCAGTTGCACGACCCAACCCTCTGCCACGACCGCCTACTCCCTGCATACCACCTCGATCGAACCTATGTCTCTGCCTGGGTGGTCGTTCGACCATCTGCTGATCATCCATATGGCAGGTCAGACTGTCCCAACCAATGTGACCCTCCCTGAGGCATGTGTATCACTACTCGCTCTTGGCATGACTGGCTCTACCTTGGGTGCCTCACAGGACCGACCCTGAATCATGTGGTTATCCACCTGTTGGTCTTTTCCTCTTAGACCTCTATGATAACTATCTACTTCCAGCTATGGAAGACTCTACTATGTGATGTCTTGTGGTGGGTCTTGCTACTGGTGACTCCTTAGAACGAAAATTCTCCACTAAGAGGGATCACTCTAAAACCCATGCATGCATCAGGATGTTAAGTGAAATCACTGAAGCCCTGATCTCTCACTTGTGTCCCTACTCAATGGTTTGGGACCTGAATAATGGGTCCTGCACCATATCTGTGGAGTAACGTGAGAGGTCAGTGAACCTCATGGAATACTGAGCTACAGTCATGTTGCCCTGCTAAAGATGAAGAAGCTCTTGTATGAACACTTCCCAAAGAGTCGCTGGGACAAACGTTGCTCGAAATAGGCTCTCAAAGGCTGCCCAGCGAAGTGTCACCTCATCGAGAACTTGGAGCATCAAGCTCCACCATTATCCTGTTGCTGCTAGTAGAAGGCTGGCGGCAAGGATCATCATGAAATCAGCTGGTGTCACTAACATTCAGAAAACTCTCACTACAGCCTCCATCCAATCCTCAGTTCCCTGTGGGTCCATATATCCCCAGAACCTAGGTGGCCTCTGGTACTGGAACTCGTGCAACACGCTAAAGAAGCACGCACCGTCTATTGCTGGGGATGGTGGTATAGGTGACCCAATGGGTAATGGTACAACGGGTGCGTCTAATACTGCCTCTACTAGAAGAGGACCTTGTACCGAGGCCTCATCACTTGGTGGGATATCAGTGCTTACTATATCTGGAACCCTAGCTAGCTGTCTGCATGGAGGCATCCTGAAAAAAAACAGGCACGCCATGGTCAATAAGTTTTACCTGGTGTGCTGAATCAAAGAGATCACAAAGAAAACTCTTCAAAACACACCAACAATCAATGTTCTCGTGCACTGAGTTGGAAATCAGAGGTCAAGGTCCTAGTGTATGGATATGTTGGCCTCCGCACCAATACTAGATTCCCTAAACTGATTACTACACGCACTACACAAAACACTATTGTTGTTAAAAAGAATGATTATACCGCAATGTTCTATGGTAGAACTGACTCCTTTGATACCAATTTTTTAAGACCCGTCCCCCGAGGCCCATGTGGTGACTACCCCAAGCTCACCTTCCATAGGCTAGAGGCTATATACTAGCACCGACGACATTTCCCCTAAAACTGGGAAGGCATTGCCTTTATAACCGATAAGCACACACAACCAAACACACAACAAGATACGAACTCAAGTAAACTGAAAAGTAAACAGAGTGAGCGGAGTAAGTAAATAGAGATAGAATACAAGACCAACTGAAATTAAAAGAAATTGAATGTACAGGTAACTATAATAGCTCCTGGGAACACCCTCCAAGGATACTATATGAAACGTAGGTACGACACTCGATCAGTCGTCACTGCGGTACACCTTCTCTAAGGTCCTCCTCTGAACCAGCTTCAGACCTAGAACTCTTGTCCTCATTCAGAACTACTCATCATCTGTGCCAAACACAATGAAGTGTGTGCATAGCCTATTCATGGGTGAGTATAACGATACTAAATAGGGACCCCGAGACCTTCAAGGTCTCAAAAAATCCATAATGGATAAACCACAATGAATGAAATAAACTGAAAACTCTACATAGGTGTGTTCCTATACATATATCTATGTTATCATGTATACCCATCTAAATCATGAGGAGATACAAGGTTTAACTCAAAATCCCAAATCTCAACTCTTCCATAAAGGAAGGAGTACCACGATGGTAAGTACCACTCAGGTACGCCAAACAGAAGAATACAACCAAGGTATTACCACAAAGGAAAGTACCGTTCAGGTACAAAATCATCTCACACCAGGTATAACTTAAGTAAAATAGAAAAAATTATTGTTCGTAACATTATATCATCATATTCTATCAATATCCTCTATTGTTGACCCACACAAGTTCACTCAGTGCTGACACACATAGGATCGCTAGGTGCTAACCCACACATGATCTCTAGGTGATGACCCACACAGGATCTCCCAGTGCAGACCCACACAAGATCGCTCGGTTCTGACCCACATAGGATCACTCGGTCATGACCCACACAGGATCACTCGATGCTGACCCACACAGGATCAATAGGTGATGACCCACACATGATTGCTCGGTGTTGACCCAGATATGATCGCTAGGTGCTTACCCACACAGGATCTCTCAGTGTTGACCCACAAAGGGTCGCTCAGTCCTGACCCGGACAAGATCTCTAGGTTCTAACCCACACAAGATCGCTCGGTGTTGACATACAATGGGTCTCTCGGTACTGACGCAAATAGGATTACTCGGTGTTGACCCACACAAGATCGATATTCATTCTTCAAATCCCAGCCAACTACTGGGTTCCCGCACTAAGCTTTCTCATCTCCTGGAGGGTCTGCTCCTCAAGCCATTGGTCGATACTCTAACTGCCCTGATGTCCCACCAAGAAGTATCTCAAAGAACCGCCACGTCATAGGGGTCTCAAACCAATAGACAATGCGTCAATCGGATTCCCGGTATGTATGTTATTAGCCTTTTATTCTCGAGGGCCTGGATGGATTCGTGCACGATATAACCCAACCATACCCCATCATTACAAAAAACTCCAGTGGGGGTATACCAAATGGGCTGTCTTGTTCCAAGGTTTACAGTTCCCTTGATTATTTTTCAATTGAATGTATGGTGCCAAATTTATGGACGATAGAGTGAAAGGCTCATAGCTGGTCCGGGTCCAGTCCGACCCAATCCGGTTCAGGTTGACCCAGCCCATAGGGTCCATCCCAGCCCGTGATGCTTGGCATGGAGGCTGCGGAGCGTCATGACCCTGTGAGGGTGGCAGGGTGGCCGCGGGGGCCGCGACGGGCAGTGGGACCACAGAGGACATGGGGGGAGCTAATGTCGCGAGGTCTCAGGACGTCGGAGGCCATGGGGGCCGCGAAGGGCCATGCGGCGGCGAGGTAGCGGGGGTCGCGAGGCCACTGTATGACAGAGGCCATGGGGGCCATGGGGCGGCGAGTTCGCTGGTGCCGCAAGGCCGCGGGACAGCGGAGGCCGCAAGGACCGTAGAGGGCCTTGAGGTGGTGAGGCCGCGGGGAGCCGCGGAGGGCCGCGGGGATCCGCAGAGGGCCGCAGGGATCCGCGCAGGGCCACAGGGTGGAGGGGCCATGGGGAGGCGACACAACAGGATGGAGGAGGCCGCGGGGTAGCGGGCCACTGTGGTCGTCTGTGCGGCGCGGTCCCGCGTCGTGCTTATGCCAGCAGTCAGTTTGACCGGTCTCCCTTCGTTTGTCACCTTCATCGCGGCTGGTCCTGGTGCTGGCCACAGTTCTCTTGTTCCACCAGATCCAAACGTCGACACTTTTTTTCGTCACCATGACGAAGAACACACAAAATAACCATAAGTTTTGCGAAGAGGTTGGGCCATGTTTTGTTTTCTCGTACCCTCCACGATAGTGCGTTAGCAATCCACTCAAGGGGAATGATTTAATGCGTGAGGAAAAATACCATTGATCAATTTAAAACACACCCTTACCTCATTCGTTTGTTGATGTCGATGAGGAGAGAAGGATGGTTTTCTATTGAAGACATCCCCCATTGGAGGATTTTACGAGGAAGAATTCAATATTGATCGTCTTCATTCTTCATTGGAGGAGTGTTCTTTGTTGGAGAATAAAAATTCCTCCAATGTTCTCTCGCAATTTCCATTTTCCAACACTTCCCCCAATTAAACAAAAAATAAAAGTTAGCCAATATGATATGTTTCCCCAATTTAATTGTTTTCAAAAATTAAATTTCCATCATAATTACATTGAGGTTGGGATAATAAATTTTGGGGAAACCTAAAGGTCACCTCTCTCATTAAAGAGGGAGTTCAAGACGTTTCTCACATTAGAAGTGTTCGGGTGGTCCCCAACCATAAATTAAAATTGGGGGTCTTAGGTTTGGTGGTCCCCACCTCCATAACCTCACAAGGGAGATTTAGTTCTAGTGGACCCCACCTCCAATCACTCAAATGGGAGGCTTAGTTCTGGTGGTCCCCACCTCGTAACATCCACAATGGAGTTTCAAATGAAAATAGAATGTTTCACAATTTTATTTTGTTTTATTCTTTCATGAATAAGTGAAAAACTAACTACCACCCTCTACCTAATGTGGTCTAGGTGAAGGTCTCCAATGAATAATCAGCTCGCACGTTTACTGAACTTACCCAAAAAAAGTTTAGAAATTCATTTCGGGCACTCCGGGCCTCAGAATCACATGCTGTCAATTTTCGCGAACTCGTAAAATTCCCATTTAATTAAAAAAATAACATGGAATTTCCGGGACTTTACAATATAGTATCTGATTATAACACATAATTTGAAAAACCAAACTTTTATAAATGAATTTTTTTTTGAAAGAATACATTCCTTATTAAGTAATATCATGAAAACAAAAACATGAACCAATTAATTTTTTAGACTAATGGTTGAATATATAAAGTAGTATTTAATAGAAAATATGAATCATAAACCTCGAAAACATATCCATTGTATAGGGATTGCATATATTAGTATGTAATAATGGGTTTGATAAGGTCCATTTGTCACAGATGGAAGCATTCTAGCCTCGTCCCATAGTATTATACAATATCAAGATCATTTATTATAGCTTCCAAGGTAGTTTTATTCATTAGGATTTTCCCTCGAAAAGACCAATCCAATATTCCATAAATATATCTTAGTGAATATAATTATAGGAGAAGGGAATGATTATAAAGATCACAATCTAATCATGGTTCACTGAATAACCCCAAGAAGCCACCACCATGACACACCATACCATTATAGAATATTTTAGTTTAATAAGCGATTATGTATATATACCCTAATAAATATTATTTATATATTTTTAACTTTAATTAAATAATTCATATATTTTTCAATATTTAATATTTTTTATAAATAATTATTAAATGAGTTTTATAAAAATTAGATTATGATATTATGAAATAAAAATTGTATTCTGGGAAAAATATACTCAAAATTAAGAAACCGCTTTGATAATTTCAAGACCACATGAAATAAATTATATTTTTTAAAAATAATAATATTATGAAATATTTTCATAAATATATTTTATAATAAAATTTAATGATGGATAATGTATTTTTAATAAGGGCCAGACTGTGTTTAGAATCACAAAATCAAAATTTTTTTCAATAAATATGGTATCTATTTAAAAGTGGAAATTAATTTATTTAGGCAATATTTTTTATAAAATAATTATTATTTTAGATAACTATATGTATAAAATATCTAATGGTTATTATTTGATAATTTTATTAATCAATCCTATTTTTGGGTAAAATTTTGAAGGATTTTAAATACACTGTCTCTTTTTTAACATTATAGTAACCCTAAAAGGGTATAATAAATCATAGAAGGAGAATAGAAGATACTATATTTTCTTTCCATTTAAAATAATTTATCTATTTTTTTGAATAATTTTATAATTTTTAAATAAATACGAAAAAAACTAGATTATATTTGAAGGTATTGAAAATCCATTCTTCATGAACATTACTCACTTCCACACCATAAATGGTATTATTTTAATACGTTCATTTCATTGAATAATAAAATTTTGGAAACCACTTTAAATTGGATAGACCATGGTTAAATCTATGTGATTTTTAACAGTTTTGATTTTTCTTTCATATAGATTCCAAAACCTTTATTTTAATATTTTTAATGATTTACCCTTTATATTTTAAAAATTACCAACGAAAACACTAAAAATTCATAAATAGAACACCATTTATTCTAAACTTACTCTTCCACTCACTCTCTAAATTCCACCCAATGTGTTATTAATCATTATAGAACATCCTCCCAATCTTTCAGAAGAGACATCCCAAGGTATGTAATTTTATCATCATCTTATTTATTCAACAAATCTCTTTATATAATGACATTTCATTTTACATTTTTAATGAAGGAATATGTTTTTATAGATTCATTTTAATTCCCCTATAATTTTCATTAAATTAGGTACAACCTTTAACTCCCATTAATGTATTAATTGAACTATTATGTACACCTGTTATATTACCGAAGTTATATTTCCATTCTTCCTTAAAAAATTTATTATAGATAATATCAATAATCTTTTACACTCCAATGTATTCAATGACATTTAACTATCCTTCATTGATAGGGTAATTCCTTGTTTGTATCCATGAATCAATAATCATTTTATTAAATTTTATTAACATTGTTCTGATTTTTTATGATATTTGTGCCACACTAACACATTCACATGATATGGATGTGATAGGTGGGACCTGAATTATACAACCCTCAAATAAATTGGGTAATATTATAATCCAATGAGATACCATGAATGGTGCATGTGAGGATATCATAATAACACAATGTGAGGATGTCGAAAAAATTAGCATTGAATTATTCTTATGATGTCATCTTTCTGTTATTTTAACATTAATATTTTTCCTTAATGTTATCATCTTATAAAACACACATATATTCCTGATTAATATTTTCACTCATTTTATGAAATTCAATATGATTATCATTGTTTTTATGGTTGATTTAAAGGTGTATTGACTAAAATTTATTACATTCATCATCTTATTACTTTATTATTCCATTACAAGGCTTTAAGAACACCCCTTTCTTATGTATTTCCCCAATGTATCCCTTTCTTTATTAGAAGAGCATTAATATTTTAGGAGAATTTTAATGAGTTAGAAATATAATTTTTATATCCCTATTTTATGTTATTATGTTATTTATAGTGTTACCAAGGGAGACTAGGTTGTCCAATCTTTTGGAATAATTTTATGCATGGCACTACGTATTGAATCGTGAATTATGGTGTATTAAATATTTTCGTTTTCATAGTTAGTAAGAAATATTTTTTAGTTATTTTTGAAGAATATTATTAGATAAAATAATAATTATAGTATTTATGATAAGACTAAACACATGAAAACATCTATAAATTATGGTAATGAATATATTAAGTGGATTCCATGACACACATTCCATGATTGGATACATCAATTGGATGTGGCTCTAAAATAGTTATACCTAGTTGAAATAATTAAAAAAATAGAATATTAAAAAATTTCTCACCCTTAACATGGTGCATGAAAAAAAAGATGTTACGATACCTATGGTGTGACTATCTCAGAAGATATGATTTGGAAAATTTAACAAATCGTAATGGACTATTTTGAAAGGATTAAATGTGAATATATAATTTTATGTCATGAATTCTATTATGGAAACAAATATTGAAACCATGAAATTCATAGGTTAATGAACTTATGTAATTTATGAGTTATGACTTCAATTTTCATTATTTACCATTACAGTTTTTAATATTTTAGTAATTATCATCCCTATTATTACCTTAATTTTACGATATATATAGAATTAAGAGGAACTGGGGCAATGACCAATGTGATGGGAAATTACTAAATGTGACTCCCAACCATATGTGACTTTTATTCAATATCATCATGAAAATACCTACTCAATTAACTTATTTATATAATGAAAACATGAATTATAGGGAAACCCACATTCTCCTAAGAAATTGAATGTTGCAATTATGACAATTATATGCCAAATGTCTCATAAATTTAGTGGATCTTATGATACCCTATCCTTAGAAAAAGAGATATAAATATTTTAAATGTTCTTCTCCATCCAAAAAATATTTGTGAAAGGTATGATCATGCCATTTGTTTATTGTTTGGATGAATGGGGTAATCAATGGTGGGTATTGATAAAAACATAAATTTAATTTAAGATATTATAGTGATTGATTAGAAATAATTCTAGATGATGTATTTTGATAAATATAATTCTCACCTAATATGTCTTATAATGGAAGGGGTGTTCATTGAACTAAATCAAAATCCTTAAAAATCAATCGTTGTAAGTAAAAAAATTGATAATAATTGAACAATATGCTTCTTATTTTTCCATTATCTATAATTAATGTCGACCTCTTCATTAATGGGATAAATCTGAATCTTTGAAGAGATTGAGTGATCCTAAATTTTGAAAACTTTGAGGATCTTTTCTGATGTACCCCTATGTTGAAATAAAGGTAAATGAATATCTATGGCCTTGATATAGTGTAAAAATGTAAATAATTTATGTTATAGATATTGAGGGAATTATTTTGTGGAATGAATAACTTTCATCCTAATTGTAGAATTTTTTAGAATAATCATAAAAAAATTGAATAAAGGGTTAGGAAAATTATTTGGTTATGGTAATTAAGTAAACCTAGCTTGTGGATATATAAGATATAATCCCACCATTGTGAGAGAAAAAATAACCATCCATTCAACAATCATCTGATTGTCATATTGTTAAACTCTATATAATAAAAACACTATGAAAATCTATACACAAATCTAAGGGTTGTCGATGATAATTGATAAAAACAACCACCATGGTATATAATTGAAGGTTGATCATATGAAATCATAGACATTTACATGGATTCTAATAAAAACATAATTCTATGAAAACTAGTTATTTATTCAAGAATATCGAATATAATATTTTCTTCTCCTATTCATTATTAAATATTAAATATTTTTTATATAATTATTGAACCACCACCACAAAATATATATGTGGTTTTATCTTTGGGAATGGTAAGGGTGAAAATTATTGTATCACGTGTATATAACTTCAGGTTTATACATATTTTTTGATACTTTTCTTAGTAAACTATATGATACTTTCTTCATATTAATTTGAAGAAATTTTTTATATGAATTGAAGTTACAAATATAGTGTTATCCCAATTATCAAAGAGAATCAAGTCACCCTCTCTATTAAAAATCTAATTCTATGTATATAATGGTTCAAGTATTAGGATGAATATCTTATGGTATCATCAATACATGCATGTATTGTACTATATTATAGGAAAGAATATATATCTCAATTGATCGAGACCATGGAATATTTCTTCCTTGAAAATGTTACCATTGAAAGGGAATAAGTTGATTTGTTTCTATAAATTTTTTGGTTTTCCATCAATATATACGGTTATGTTCGAAATTATGACTATACCTGATGATTTTCAAATATCCATGTATCCATATATAATAAAAACTATTAGAATTGAACATTTGAATAATAAAAATTTGGATAATCTATATAATGGGTTTATAAAACCAAGAATATTACCATGGGGTACTCCAATACTATTCAACTTAAATATTAATAGGTTAATTCCCATCAACATTGATTATCCTAACTTCAAAAAAACATTATAAAGAATTAATATCCACTGCCATAGACTGGTGAATTAATAAATCATATTTGTAGAGGCTAGTATTTATCAAAGTTAGAAATTTTTTGGTAATATTATCATGTAAATGTGGAGAATAAAGATATAACCAAGATAAAATTTCCTAAAAGGTACAGCCACTACGGGTTCTTAGTTATTCAATTTGGAATCACAAATGATCTAGATATATTCATGGATTATCTAACAAAATCAATTTTTATTAACATGGACAATATTATAGTATTTATTTAATGTATTCTTATATACTCCAATATTAATGAGAAACATGATTAGAATTTAAACATTTTACTGACGAAATTGAAGATATATATATATATATAAGATAATTGTAATAAATGTGAGTTGTAGATTGAAAATGTCAAATTTCTGAGTCATGCACTCAATTTCAGAGGGATATATCTATATCGATTGATAAAAAGTCAATTGAATGATGAACCATAAAATAATATATAAAATATATACATATATTCCTATGAAATGTTTGGTATTATAAAAAATTATTGAAAAAATTATTTTGATTTTGAAACCCACAATCCAAGATAAATCCGATAAGACTGCAGTTTTTTAATATTGATAGATATTAGGAGATAATTAAGGTGTTAAATAAGATTCTAATCACTACAGACATACCCACAAAACATTCCATCTGATAAGTATTTTTGATCTACTATGATGCGGTCAAAATATGACTGGGTTTTACACTGATGAATTTTAAAATAATTATTAGTGATACATCCAACTAATTAATGATCCCTGAGAAAAAAATACACCACCTATAATTTAGAAATAGACATAGTGATCTTAACATTGAAGATTTTGTGACATTATCTCTATGGGTATAAGTGTGAGAAATATATGGATCGTAAACTCTTGATGTATATATTCATAAAAATAATGTCAATATATTCCAATGAAGGTGGTAAGATCTGATCTAGGATTCTCCCTCAAAACTGAATTTCACTTAGGGGGATATGAACAATTTTTTAATTTCTCTAAGTAGAAAAGAACCAAAAACCTTATCCATGATGATGACTGAATGTGATCTAGTTTTCTAGTAAATTTAAAGGATGGATGTAGGAATAATAAAATTATATTCATCTATAATTTCTAAAATTACATCTCAACCACCCATTCATTGTAAGATCATGGAGGGCAGTGGTATAAAAATTGTACTGAATATTCAATAGTTCAAAATTAATAAAAGAATTTATATGATTTTGAACATGGATATACTCCCTATCAAAATTATAATAGAAGAAGGAACGGTTTGGTTATGTTTATGGACCATCTTTATTTATTCATCCATGATGAACTATGATGTATAAAGATATAAATCAAAACTTATATTGGGATAACATGGAGACGGAGAGTGAAAATTTTTTATCTCGATGATTTGTGTTCTGATAAGTCATTTGTAAATGACTAAAGTCTGATGGTATGATGTAACCATTTCCATTAATACTGTAGAACTAGGAAAATCACTCTGTATTTCATCATTTGACTCTATAGGACATTAAAAGGAAATAACACCATTTCGGTGGTAACCGAGCACCATACAAAGTCATCACATTTCATTCCTACAATTTTATATATTTCTATCAACAAACTCACTATGATATACATAAGAGAAGTGTCAATACAAAACAGTTTACCAAAATCTACTATATCTGATAGATATA
Source organism: Viscum album (assembly GCA_963277665.1). Taxonomy (NCBI): domain Eukaryota; kingdom Viridiplantae; phylum Streptophyta; class Magnoliopsida; order Santalales; family Viscaceae; genus Viscum; species Viscum album. The sequence continues at coordinate 2,122,070,663 of OY728163.1, forward strand.
CATTGTTTAACATGAGGTTCTAGAGAATACTTCAGTATTAATAAAAAAAAGAGATGAGATTCAATAACGTTTAACACCCTCATATTGATATACAAGTTTGGACAACTATTTAAACTCTAGAGGATATGGGGAGATCATGTTATTTGAGTTTCCAAGGATGTTGGGATAAACAACTTACCATAGTGGGGTATTTATAAATAAACTTCTACATAATAACAACCAAATGGAACCTTAGGAGGCTCTGTATGAGAACAAGTTTGAGAATTCAACATACTGGGCTTATTTTATTGAAATAAATTTTCTGGGCATTATAATTTTTAAGAGATGAATCAGAAGTTTCATAAAATCTGTGGTCCTATGAAATATAGAAAATATCTTCAAAGAAAATATATATTAAATCATTAATAAGGAATATAGTGTGAGGTCAGATATAAGGCAATCCTTTTTATATCTGAAGGGAATAAATTCATGAGTTTTCAAAATAACATGAGGATTAGCCCAAGTTATATCAAACTCTTCAAGATCCTTGATCACACTAGAGTTGTGTATTATATAAATTTACTCCCACATAACACCTATCTCAGGATCTGGATGTTTTCTATGTATCCCTCTTGAATAAAAACATACCAAAATAATCACATGTTGTAAATAATGATGTGATACCCTATGGGAATGATGTTCATACAAGGATAAACAATTTTAAATTTCAAATTATATATTGAAAATTATACGAAAGAATATAACTCAACCGCTCAATGTAAAATGACGTACCAAAATGTTTGTTGAAGAAACAGTGAACAAGAATAGGATCTGTAATGAATGTACTCACATGTGTCTCAGAGTATGAAATGAAATTTTAAGGGAGGAATCACTAATGGGGGGTGAAATTACTAAAACATTTATAAATGAAAATATATTTTGAATGATAAAATTCATTATTTGTAAAATGGAAATAAAAAACAGATGAACTACAATGGTTATAATATACTATAAATGCATTATATATATTATGATTTGAAATACCACTAAAAGTTATGAGTATTGATAATATATTCATTTTATTTTGAAGTATACAATTTTTATATAACATGTCTTTTAATAAGGTCTAGTGGACATGGATGGAAGATGTGATAGCCTCCAGATAGATGATCACACCATATAAATCACATATATCAAATAATCTAAGGGAGATTAAATAAAATTTATTTCACCTTGACTATGATAATGATGATATTAAACAAATTAAAATCAAGAGAAAATAGAGATAAGAGAATCTCATTCTTATCCAGATAATGATTCAAACCATGTTCTACAAACCTCCCTAAGAAAGCACCATCAAAGAACATCTTACAGAAAGTGTTTACATTAGGGGAAAAAATTCATTTATCTAGAACCTAGTATATTTGAATTTATATATTTTATTTTCATTTAAATTTTGATTAAATTTATCCATTTATATTGTCCATTATAAATGATATTATATAGAATTTTATAAAAATATTTTTTTTACATGATGAAATGAAAATTATATTTTTTTTAAGGATATACACACAATTAAGACATTATTGTGAATATTATAGATATTTGGGAAATAAATTTTATTTTAATGAAATATTATTTTTAACTATTTTTTGTTCAAATATAAATGATAATTAAATTTAATTTAATTAAATTTATTTTTTATAAGTGGTGTAATCGATTAATTAATAGAAATCATTCTCAAAAACGATTCTTCATCCAAGCCCTAGGAAATGATGGATTTTTATTTTATCCCTCCCTCATCGATGGGGGAATGAGATGTGATTCATCAAGGGATATCATTCCCTCTTTTCTCTCATTCCCTAACACCAATTTCATCTATCCATTTCCCAATATATCTATTTTCCATAATGTTTTTCACCTCTATAATGGCTTTACTCACCCTTTTCATCCTACTCATAGTTTATAAAATCATTGTAAAAATTGAACCTAAACATGGTGGGTCGTTTTAGATAGTGGAATCCACCAGATGACTCCTTCGATAGATTTCCCATTAGATCATGTAGGATTCAGTAGTGGGAGACTACTGCAATACATGATAGGTGGAATATCATTTTTTATCACAATAAGATTTAATCACTTCATTATTCAAATATCCAAGATCATGTAATTTCTTCCTTGTACACCTATTTTGATATTCATATGATTTTTACATAAATATAGATGCGCTAACAACAGATATGTGTGTATGAATTAATTATTTAATTATTCTATTCAAAACACCATTTATTATATAATGGCTATGTATTTTGGTTGGGAATATTTTGTTCTTGGACTTCATATCCATTTCTGTATAAAAAGAAAATTCCCAATTATATATGTGTTGAAGATTAAATTTCAATCGCTTCAATTGATTGGTGTGGATATCGGTAGGTGATGAATTTCAATTGACGCTATAGGTGGTGATTGAGTTATGGATATGATTTTTACTCATCTTTGTTGTGGGTGGGAAATTGTTTTATTCACGAGGGATATAATGTGGGGAACATCAAGGGGTATCATTTTCTAGATTAATAGAGGTATTTTTCGCATTCCCCCTTATTTTTTCATACAGATAACAAATATGTCATCCATGACAATGAAGGAAAACAAATTATCTGGTACTATGGGAGATGATATGAAGGCATTAGATTTATTTGACAGATTGAAACTTGATTTCGGTGTGACTAGTTTGACATCTCAGATTCTAGGTGATAATGGTCTATCTGTTCCAGGGATATGGTTTTAAAATGTTGATATAGTTGGAGGTATAAAAAATGTGGAAGAATATATCACCAATCCGTATGAATATAGTCCCTCTAAGTAGGAGGTCTACTAGTCACGAAATCCGTTCTGGATCATTATAGATTCAAAATAGATTCTCATATTTGGTAGGGTTGAGAAAGAAAATGGGTTTCAAGATATTTGGGGTAATGTTATTCCAAAATGGAGAAATAAATCAGTTTGATGAAGAACACTTTATAATTATGAAATGAGCTAAATGGAATCATAATTGCATATAATTTTGTACCATGTGGAGGACCCCCCACACGACTATGACGATTGGGTCTCGATCAACAAAGGAAAGCATAGAGATACTCTCTATAATAATTATCTATTCTGTAATAGAAAAAATTAATGGCCCCACAAGGACAAATCCACCTTACTAAAAATAGTGGTATCCATATACTCATGGAAGGAAAAAAATCATCAGTCAGAGTTAAGGATGGTCAATCTATCAAAGGTTGATGATGTAATTATGGATCTTTGTATTCAAGGTATGTAACATTCAACCCTTAGTGACATGGATGAGGAGGATCAAAGTGACAAGAAAATGATATCATGAGTCTTGATTGGTTCTAGGAATGATAATGAAATTCTCGTAGGGCCATTGTTGGCCTAAAATTGAATTTCCTCAAATTGTGCTGAAAATAAAGTCGCTCAAAGAGTAGTGATTTGTGTTTTTCAACATGATTTTAATGAAAATATTATGGAGGAATATTTCAAGGATAACATATCTAAGAAATATGGTCATTGAATGTTTGAATGACCCATTTAGTTCAACCGGAATAAATGTATAAAATTCATGAATAAAAAATTAGAATCTAATTTTGATATATGGCTTCAACAAGGGGTAAATTGGTTTGGAACAACATGTACATGCATGGAACATGCGACCATCTAATTAGAGAAGCTTATCATGGAATTTCAATACATGGAGGTATCATATTTTAAATGGAAATTATATAGACTTTTTCATTCAACTCTTTTAGTTTCATTTGGTATTACCAGGCATTCTCCTTTGAGGATTTATATTCCATTAGTTTCATGGAATTGGTTTCCCTCTTTTACATAAATTTGATTTCATGAAATATAAATTTCATTTTGGTAATGAAATTTCTATATGGTCTAGATAGTTGATTGTATTAAAAAAAGTAGTTTATTTTTTCGATAAATATGTTTATTAAGAAAAATGTCTCTAAAAAATATTTTGTTTTGGAAAAAAAATATTATTTTCTAATTCATTATGATGGAAGTAAAAAATAATTTTTTTTCAAAATTTCCATATGTAATCGATTATTTGGGTAAAAATTTAATATAGTACAAATAATTGGAATATATTATGAAATCATAATATCCAAAAATCCATTTAATAACTTATATAGAGGTAATACTAGAAAAAATATCTATGTTCGCTTTAAAATACTATGATTTTTGTTATTTAATTAATTTTATAATCCATTAATGAATCATACAACACCTTTATTATATTTTATATTTTTAAAATAAATAATTTTAAAAAAAATACTCAGTTCCACATTACTAGTGGTATTATTTTTTTATGTTTGGTTTATTGAATTTTAAAATATTTGCATTATCTCATTTTAGGAAGAACCCATTATAAGAAAAAATCTTAATGTTTTTTGTTATTATTATTTTATCATAGATTCAGAGTCCATTATTTATCAATTTTGAAATAATTTACTCATTCTTATCTATAAATACCAACCCAACGTCCCTTAAACGTCACTAAAAACACACTCTGTACAGGTTTACTCTCATTATACATCTATGAATCCTTCATAAGAAGCTCTAATGCTTCTATGATTATCCTCCCCAAAATTTAAAAATTATTTCCCAACATAAGGGACCAAATCCACATCATTATTCAATAATTTCATCTATGTTATTTCATTGGAGTTATTATTTTTAATATCGGAATTTGTTTTTACAAAATCATTTTTATTTATATTTGTTTTCAAAGTAATTAGTTTCCATATATTACTCTTATTAAACCCCTTTATCAGTCATTATATACACATGATATACTAAGGAAATTATCCTATGATTTTTCCACCCAAAAGGTTGATTATTTAATATCATTCCCCATATTCTATAATTTATATTAAAATACACGATTATATAATTCTTGGATAGGTGAATTCCATGTATGTAACCAAATATCCTTAATAATGATATTAAATTTTATAAAAGAAAATAATATATTATACAATCTATGAGACACACTAACAAATATACATAATTTGTATATATTTGGTGGGAATGATATTATATATCCCTCTAATACATTGAGTATTTTTTTAATATCATGATATATGATTTATGGAACACAAGAGGTTATACTAAGAACACTATGTTCTTATGTGTCGATATATATCATTCCATTATACTTACAATGTCATTTTTTATTTTTCAACCACCTTCCTACGTTTCGTTAATTTTTTCATCTTATATCATGATTCAATGGTAATGATTATGATTCTCAATAACTTAATATAACTATTATATGAATTTCTTACCTTTTTTTACCTTTATATTTTTCATGAAAAAATTGTTTTACTACAATCCTGTTAAGATTTGATTATTATTTTAGTAGGATTTATAGCTCACACATTTATTGTATACATCCCCATGTTATCCAATTCTATTTTAGAAGAGAGATAGAATATTAATATTATTCAAAGAAGTTTTAAATAATAATAATTTATCCCTATTTCATGTATTTATATTATGTATCTTATTAAATAATTACACTATGAATTTGGATCCTCTCAGATTATATTATCAATTACATTATATAATGAATCATGTTTAATTTTTTTAAATACATGGTGATCATAAAGAAGGAAATGAAATATAGTTTCACTAATATACCAAGTATATAAATAACATGTAAAATGGGATATTATTAAAACTAATAAATATACAGCTATATGAAAAATAAATTTCATGACCATGAGTACCATCACAGTACGATGGGTTTCAATATACTGACATTTCCATTAATTAGTGTTATCTATTATAATATTTTAAAACTTATGGGAAAGAATTCCACTCTTTGGACCATCATATTCATATATAAGAACTTATAGGGAATAAATACCACTTCAAAAATATATCATATATATCAACACCAAATTTTATTTTCTCATCTCCCAAAAACTATCCTATATATGTATGTGTATATATATATATATATATATATCAAAATGTGGGTTGGAATAGTTATCCACGATGGATAAGTTTCACAATCATCATCGCCCTAGGGTAAATAAACCCCTAGAAAATAAAAAAAACAAATATACAAATTCCATGGGGGAATAATTCCCAATACTATAGGAAAAAGATATATTTATACATGATATGGAGAAAAATTCCCCATCCCAGAACAAACTTATATATATAACCACCAAGATGGAATAACAATCTACTATAGAAAATCTATTTTATATTGAATGATAGGTGAGAATATATCTCCAACTAAAAACAATATCATATATATCAACACCAAGGGGGGATATCAACACAGATTAGAACCATCAGATATTTCATAATAATCACAAAGATATGTTCCCTTTGTAGATGGAACAAAATAATAAAATAATTAGGTTATTAATAAAACCTCCTAGATTTCATCATATATAATAATCATTGGGTGATATGTGACTCACCCAGGTATCATCCTATATCATAAATGCCAAATGGGATGTAAACTATCTCAATCATGATATACATTTAATAGGATTTATTCTTATTCACACAGTCTACTCACACTATCACATATACAATAGGGATCACTACGTGATTCGAGATGATCTAATTCTATCAATGGATAACACAAGTCATGGAAACAAATTCTAGTCCTCATTTTTACATCGTTTACAAATCCACCCATATGTGTTCCTTTGTATCATTATAACACTATATAGGAAAATATACTTTCCCAAATGACATAACATCATTCAACATATCTACGGTCACATTATGGATTATCCAGAAAGATATGAAATAAAATAATAAATAAAATTTTGGATTAATGGAAACCTCACTTCTATGTCAATGTTTGATTATCCTCACAAAACGAAGTCACACTAAAATATTATTCATGGTATACCAACATGAATACACAGAAACATGTGTAAGACGAACCATAGGGAAAATTAAGATTCCTTATGGCTTACACTTAGTCAAAACATTACTAATCCAGCACCCACCACCACTCAAAGTGGACTAAGGGAACCAATTCTGTGGTCCGCATAGTTTATATTCACTCAAATAACAACCATTAGGGTATAATGTAATAAAATACACTCTAATGGTCTTTATATCATATTTAAAATATTGAGTCATCAATAATTGAGTTCAAGATTCAATCATTACTGATGACACTCTTGTTATGCTCGTTTGTATAGAAGAATTTGTTTTATTATAATTTAATTTATATTATTTAGAAGGGGCTAGACTACCTATCACATAAAGCCTAATGTAATTCATATAACATATTGAGCTGTTTAGGTACCCCTACCTTATTTAAACATATCCCCATTTTTAAAATTTTAGTTACCATCACCTATGAATTTCCAAGAATAATAAACCATCAACATCTAACATGAGTACCTTACTCATTCAAAAATCACATTAGACTTTTAAAAAACTAATGATAATCAGTATAAAAATTAATACCATAATTAATTCAAAACTAATTGATTTGTTTGATTCAAATAATTACTCATTGTCTGATCTACCATTGATTATACCTTAAAAAAGAAGGTGTGAACCACCACCAATATCCATTTTTTCCTCTCGCACACAAAATCCGGACCAAAACATGTCAATCCATTAACAGAATCATTTATAATATTATGTGAAAAAAATATAATTTCTATTAGAAGATCAAATAAATGAAAAAAAATTACTCAAACACTCCTTATATTAGGTTCCCCTCTATATAAGAAATAGAAAATGCACATCATACTCAGCCTGATTAAAACATGATTTGGTTAGGTTGGAACCAAAATCTAATTTAAATAAAAAAAATAAATATATTGAAATCCAAGAGGTGGATAAAAATGGTATAAGAAGAAATTTATTACCTAAATGACATAAAAAAACCCTTAATCATTATACATATAGAATGATCTAGAATAGAAAATAAAGGGATGGGTATATTAACCTCCTTATATTTTCACATCCAAATAATGATGAATATAAAAGTTATAACCAATTTAAAAAACCAAAAAGTCATTTTTATTCTAGTTAAAATAATATAATAAAGACTCCATCATAATTTTACATTTGTATATATTGTGCAACCAACCACTTGGTTTTTAATGCTATTGCATTGTCTTGGAAACCCCCTATACTTCTAACTAACCACAATAGTATGATACATCCCTATCATTCTACCATCATTAAAAATAATGTTGTCAGGAATTTATTCCCTACCTATAGGAAGAATTTATCTCACACTTTTTAGGACTTCATGGTGTGGTTTCCACGTCTTTATCTAGTGTCTAGGACTACGAACATATTTTCTCAAAGGTTAGAACCCAAACATAATTTGTAACCATTAAATATCACCATTATGTTGTTGAATTTAATTTATAATTTTATTTCCATATGTATTTTGATAACCCATAACTTTTATCAAAGCAACTCCTACATGTAACATACTATCAAATTTTTTGAACCTTATATATCGTAGTAAACTTTTTACAGCACATAGATACCCTTATGTATCAGGTACCTTAGAATATATCAATACATGATTCATTTGTGTAATAATTATGTATCACTGGATTACCCCTACATATAAAAATCTATACAATTTTTACAATTATGTTTTAGTGTAACCCTTACACACCATATGTTTTTCCCGTACGTATCTCATAGTGACTAGGATAAAATCTTTTGGAATACCAAGAGACTCTTACACATAATAGGGTCCAACCATAGAAATTTCTACTATCGGTTGGGGAAAAAATATTTTCTTTGTAAAAAACTATTGTGTCGCTTACGTATCATCATCCAACTTATTCATATTGTAGATTCTACATAAAATTTTCATTTTTTATCTCATGAAACAGGATTTAAAATTTTTTAAGATGGTCTCTAACTATGTACCAATACACATCATAGAGTTATCATTTACATATCAAACAGACAGTATATATAAATAATTTATCATTTTTATAAAATACTGACCGAAATATAACTATAAGGATATGATATCCAACCAAATAAAGTCATCTAAATTTTTTCCCAATCAATTAATGTTTTTTAAAACCCCTAAAATGAAATTATATATGAATAATAAATCAATAAAATTGTCAAAAAAATATAAAAATAATGACTTCTGAATCACAGAAATGAACATAATTTTCTTTTTAAAAACCTCGACTAACTCAATAACTTCTAATTGAAAACCACATAATTTTCTATAAATTTATAAGGACTTAATAATTACAAATTAATATGTAAGATAAATCATATTTTATTTTTCACAGTCTATTTTTTGAAATTAACTAGTGATAACTCCTGCACCTATTAACACATTAAAAATCCGACAACATATTTTTTAACACTCATAATATTTTGTTGAAAACCAAATCAAAAAAATGATTTTCAATAGAATAGAAATTTAGATTTCTCAGGGTTTTTCAAACCAATAAAGAAGATAGTCATTACAGACTCCCCACCATAATTCATTTTATCATAGATTTTTATCAACATAAATTCACCATGACGTATCAGAGTCAATAATCCTAGATTATGTATCCAAATTTTATGTCTTCCACTGATTTTGGTCCCACCAAAACATCTCCAAAAATAGCACCACTACTCAAATACAAAGGATTATCTCACCCAGAACCTTCATAATACCATTTTTTCAAATTATTTGTTTCAAATATCACTAATACATCACTATAATCCATTTACAAAGCCCCTATATTGTACCTCACTAAACCCACCACTCATAAAACCCCTAAAATCATAAATTATTCTAATTATCTACATGATGATTCCCTATGAAAATCAAATTCATGAATTATAAATCCATAGAAATCAAACACTCCAAATTTATGTCTCTAGTTTATACTATAACTTCAAAAGCATAATTTCATACATGAGCATCACCCGACCTTCCACATAAGAATCCAAAATATCACATCTAACACTATATCCATAATATGATTCTTTAATGCAGTATTCCATAATTTCCATCCTAGAGTACTAATGTCCCACTAACATGGTCCACCAAAAGGATTTGAAAATTGTCCACAAATTTTACATGTTAGAATTTATAAAAAACATAAAGTATTAATTACTACTCATACATAATAACATGATTCACATTTAATGACACCTACATCTGGGTATTATTCATATATAACACAAAGAACCTACTCATTTTCATTTAATCATTTTTAGAAAATCGTCTTCCACCTTTTTGTTTTTCCCATCATCATGTAACACACAATGATATCTAGAATAATAAAATGATAAATAATCATCTATAAAATCATTGATATTATCCCCATAATATAATATTATTTCATCTATAATTGATAAAAATGAACTAACTTAATATACCACGCAATATGATCATTTACATTATTTATCCTCACATGTATTTCATTGAACAGGTCAATATATTACTCCCAAATATTATTTCATTATATCCTAGTTATACAACTAAATTACTCCATTCCAAGAATAACAACAATCCATTATTGTACTCCCAATCACAACACATCTAACACAAGGTCCTTTATTGTACTCAACATCAAGAGTCCCCATCATTCCATATCATTATATGCCCTATAAAATCCCATAAACAACTCAAAGAAAATGTTATTCTAAACATAATATAATTATGGAATATCCTTGATTCTTTTTAATCCTGGTCACTCAATCATCCCCTTATCATTCTATAATACATAATATCCACACCGATATGTTTTTAATTATATAATGGATCATGTATTATTTCGTTTCTGACCTACAACCCAATGTATCTTATGATACTAAATATGTACCTCCCAAAATAAACTAACCACATACAATGATGGTTTCAAATGTGAAAACCCTTTATATTCATTAGATATCATAACATCAAAACATGAGTCTAGTAACCTAAAAAACTAAAACTCTATATCATATGGATTTCTAAAAATACACCTATTGATATGTATCACAATCTATCTAGGGATTTCCACATGTAATAAATCACTAAACATACCATACTAATTCTATGATTATTCTACACCATCGTACACACTAAATCAGTTTTGAAAGAGCACATCCTTTTAGTACATGGTGATAGTGTATCCATAAATCCAATAATTCAATGGTTCCCATTATTGAGAGTTATTATAATAATGAAAACCCAAATAGGCATACTCCATCACGGTATAAATATATATATATATACTGAATCTATCTATCTTGATTTGTATCCATTTAAACCATTTCCTACAAACCAAACTGAAATTTCAAAGTACCATCCTATGAATATTGAACCTATTATAATGTGAAATATCCCCCAATGAATTCTAATCCAAATATATAACCAAGTATCACACATATTCCTATTAAAAAAATTAATAACACATCCCATTTATAAATATCAAATATAAATAATTCATGTAACACATTGTGATTATAGAATATATTTCTATTTTATAATAAAATTAATCCATAAAAACTCTCCAGGTCACTTGAATGGGTATTTTTTAGTTTTTTATTTTATCTTGATCAGTTTTTTCTGATTCGTGGGGGGCAAGAATTTATATTTTCAATGAATATAGACCATAGCTCATAGTTGGAAAACTGTTTTTCTAATTGTGTGTTCAAACTATGTGAGGGTGTTTGTTTTGTTTATAGTTCACTTATTCATTGATTTTAAAATTGTGTAAATCCATTTAGTATTAGTGTATCTCATAATTTTGGGATATTTGAGCACCATCATAGTTGGATCATATTTTTTCTAACCATGTGCCCAAAATGTGTGAGTATTCTAGGTCCTTAATTTTTTTAGTCTTTTTACCCAAATAAAAAGTAAGAAAATATGTCTCAACCCCCCATTTATCTCCTATTTCATGTCCAATACCATTTTTGTTTACATTAGTGATTCTATAATCTTACTAGATCATGCTCTTATTAATTCTTTGGTTTTCATTAATCAGGTATGTCTTAATCATTACGATTTAACTATATTTAAAAATTACCCCTTTATGATTAACTTTTAATGTAATGTGAAAAAATATTTTTTGGATGAATCTATGAGTTTTAACGGGGGCTTTGGTTTGATTACTCTGGTTTTTGGTTTTTTGAGGACTTATTCATTCTAAATTAGGGGTTTATAATCAAATTCGATGAGTTCTTATTTAGCCTCGATATAGGTATCAATATTTAATGGGGTTTTCCATATCATTTACATATATTCTTAATAAAATTTGGATATTATTTAAAAATTTCCATCTTAAATGGTTACTAAAGGACATAAATTCTATGTTTGACTTGATCCAAAAAAATTTATTTTAAATTTTAGGTTTACAGTTTGTCTTCCAATAGAGGTGTTGTTGGGGAACTCTAAGTGATTGAAAAAATAAATAAAATTGTATATATAATATTATATGGATTAATAAAGTGCCTTTATAATTGGATTTACCTTTAGTATAAGAATTTATATTAAAGGTATTGATTGAAGATCTAAATGGATTGTGAAACAGATTTATGTATAAAAATTTTGATTTGGTTTTATTTGGAATTGAATTTCATGCAGGTTAAAAGAAATGTGATCATGTTTTGTCTTAGGTACTATGGGATTTTTTTAGGAAGGCTGAGAGATATTTCAAATTATTTTACAAAGGAGAATGGGAGAATTTGGGTAGGGGTGACTGAGAGTGCTTCCACTTGCAAGAAAGGATAATAAGAGAGATCTTGGAAGCTATGCTTGTGGAAGACCATGAGAAGTTCTATTTTGTTTTTTCAGATTGAAAATATTTAAATTTAGAGTCACTCAAATTATAAACTTATTGTTAAAAAAAATTACTTAAATTTACTCATACTCGGTTGACTTACATACCATTACGTATTATGTTTGTGCCTCTCCTGATGAGATGTTGAATATTATTCCAATATATTTTTATTTGGTTATATGATAATGGTGTCCATTCTTACCTTTTTTGTTAATATTTATAATTCTGTCCCATATGGACATGATACAGTAGTCTATATATTTTGGTAAATTTTTTTCAGAACATGGTTTGTTTAAAATAAGACCATAGAGATTTCAAAGACCTGATTAAAAGTGAAATGTTTTCATAGTGAAATAGTTTTTGAAATTTAGTTTTCAAAATAGGTTATTATTACTAATCAGTTAAATCAATTAATATTGTCATGGTGGAACCATAAAATATTTTTTTCCTTACACCAATCATATGAATCTTTGTATATATAGATGTTTTTTTGTTTGAAATAGGTTGAGGAAATGAACAATGAACATAACTGGATGTTCATGATTACTTGAATCAATTATTTTGTTGTAGGATGTACTATCTCATAGATTAATCTCATGAGGATATTTCTTGTATTTTTTTACCATTGGGGTATTTATATTGTACAGTTTCTATCTTGTTACTATTTCTGGATTTTTATCTTTTTACGTGACATACCATTTCTATATCATGTAACGATACGTTATGTATAATAAGTTATCCTTTTATTTTCGTTATCTTCTATTGATCATTAATTCATTTAAAATATTCTATATATATTTATTACATTTAATATTTGTATGTTGTTGTAGACATCCTATAACATGGACGGTTCAGGGTAATTTACAATGGGAGAAATAATTCAAAATATTTTTCTTCCTACAATGGTTACTATTGACAACCCATGGAGATTAGGTATGTTATTTTGGCTATGTAGTCAGCTAGACTAGTTGAATGGTTTGTTCCACCTAAATCGGTTCACTAAAAAAGGATATCATAGGCTTGGATCATTCATATCACTAACTCCACCAGTTCCTTGTAAACATAAGGTTTGACATGTAGGGCATTCTCCATTTTACCTGCTATAAGCATATATGATTCCCTTCTGGGAAGAATGATCTATAAAAACAAAATACCATAATAAAAGACACATAGTTTTGTAAAAAATATCATCAATAAAAAATAAACCACTTATATTATTTCTCAAAAAATTGAATCAGAATCAATATAAAAATTAAATGAAAAAGAGGTAAAAATATCAAAATTTTAGACATTCGTTCACTATGAATGGTATGATAAAACATTCTAAATGGTTTCATAGATTCAGTCTGATTCATCCCAGGCTATATGACATATGTATATTAGTATAGGTAGTATTAATCTTGTGAAAAAATGATTAGGGAGTGTTGGATTTTTGATTCCATCATATAGATGAAATTATGCCGGATTAAATAGATTTTAGGCTAGCCATCATGATAAGAATGACATCCATTTATTCTTCCATGGATTCTATTTTATGTGATACTGGTGTGTCCTATTCATTTATATTTCTCATTCTTCTTGATTCATTGGACAAGAAAGTTGATTATATTTTTTTGTTATGTATTTTCTTTCCCCATTTGGTAGGTTTATGTAGAATGATTTTCAGTGCATAGAGTACATTGTGCTGGTTTCTGAAAGTAATTTTATTTGGGATTTCCTCATTCTTTAACCAAATTATATTCATTCAATGTTTGATATTATCAATTTTTATTTATTGTAAATTTAATAATTTATGTTGTTTTTTCATAGGAGGTATCTTATGTTATCTTAAATTATCTTATTAACTAGATTAAAATAGTTTTATAGTTTTAAATTTATTTATAATGATTTTTTAGAGTGTATTTTACATCCAATAATGCATTTTATAAAAATAGAAATGCTTTTGTTATTTAAATTTTATTTTAACTAACATTTATTTATGACACTTGTAATATAGTTATATATTCGATTGTGTATCACATGAGATAACAAGGTTATGAGCTTGTGTTATCCAAAGAACCAAGAAAGACCTTGGGAGGATTACTAAGATATATTTCAATTTTATCTAAGGGAATAATATAGCCTTTGAGGATTAATACTAATAAATCAACCCTTTATTGTCCAAGATAATGATAGGTATCTTGGTAGCTAGGGACATAGAGACCAAGAGGGACTCGAAATTATTTAACTAACTAATAAAATATTTGTTTAGGCCTCACTCACATTAAACAACTAGGTTAATTTCACTAATAATATATTACACATTCTTGTTTGATTTTCGTGCATGTACTCATTTTGACAGTTCTATTTTAAATTTTATAAAAAATGTTATACCAATATCCATTTATTTAGTTTTATAATAATTTGGAATATTATTAACCATATTATTCTTAGTCATGAAATATTGATAATGTATTGGCTTGGATCTGTGTAGTCCTTCCCTTGGTTTGGATGGGGTATAGGTGGGGAAAAGAGCAGGTTCAAGTAGTAGATAGAGGAGTGATTATGATAATTTTGATTATTATAGGATTATATGATATGGAACATTAATATGATTTGTATATAGAGCCACTATTTCAAAGTGGTGGTGGCTAGGATCCAGGGTCCTAATGAGGGTAATTTTAGAGCTACAAAATTTTTAGGCATGACAACACCATGGATGTTAGGTTGTGGCATATTGTTGGGAAACAATTTTCTATGGAGAAACATTGTGGCATAAGGTAATCTAGTGGTTGTGGAATTGAATTACCAGCTATGATGTAGTGATTAAAGGGGTGACCTTAAACATTCTAAGTAACTAAGACATAAGGGATATGTTTTATAATGAATTTCATTTCAATGAAGGGATCCCACAACATGGTGTCTTTGGATACTATTTTGTATATCCCTAGTATTATTAGATTCATATTTTTGATTTAGGTTCAATTCTGAGATTCACATTGACTGGGGGTCATGTTATTGTATTCTCCCATATGCTATTGTATTGCAAATTCCATGTGGTTTTCAGCATTGTATATGAGGTTATGGAAGGGTATTGTGATTATATAAATTTTTATAAGCACACAAAACTTAATTCAAAAAATATTTTCTCACAAGCATATTTCAAAAAAAAACAATGTCTAAATAGATTGTTTTCAAAGGATTTGATACCATTTATTTTAGTGATTAATCTCCTTATTCTCAATTTTAATATTTGTTGAGTTGCGGTGATTTCTACACCATATTAATTATATTTATCTTTGTTTGGTCTTGTTTTCCTCCAATATTTCTCTCCAGGGAATAAAATACAATTAAAATCATTCTAATAGAGTTTACCTTGTTTTATTTTATTCGGTTGTAGTGATAAATCATTAGAGGGGTGAATTTTCATTGCATGAGAGGTGATTGGATTTACTTTCTAATATTCCATTCATAGTTGAATAATTTTTAAGCTATAAGTTAGGGTTTTAATTTCTAATCCTTAATTTTAAATGAAATAATACTATTATGATTCATAATATTACTTTATCATGGTGTAATTTTCTTTAATAATGGACACTTTTGATTAATAATATAGTGTTCAAAGTCTAGTGATCCATAATTAATCAACAATCATAACAGTATGCCTCATGATTTTATAAATATTTTTTTATATATGACTATGGTTTTTAGAATGTTTTTTATGATTATTTTAAAATGTTGTCTTATAAAATTGATAATGTATAAAAAAATAAAAAAAATTCGATGCATTAGAATCAATAATATTAAATTTTATGATGAAATAATTGTTTCTTATAATTTTATGGTAGAAAAATTGAAGATAAATTCATATTTAGTAGATTATTCTATATAATTTACAAATGGAATTTACCAATGAATATGTATTTGGTAAATATTTTTTATGATAATAATAAAAATTCATTTTTATATGAGAATTTTTTTCACATTATTTTATAAAACTATAAATGATGATGGAGACATTTTGTATATAATTTAATTGATTATTAAGGATGATTCCTTATTATACCCATATTTATAACCTATAAAAATTAAATATGTAAATTCAACATGGAAATAAAATTATTTTTTGTTAATGGGAAATTTTTTTGGCCAAGTGGTACGATATGATTATTATAGCTATAATCTTAATAGTTTGGACCATGAGATCTGATTTTCATGGGGAAAATGGATTGCTTATTTTATTTCTTAGATGGGTTGTTGAATATATATATTTTTCTCCATTTAATGACTATATTGATGTTTCATTGTTGTGTGATGGCATTTGACCCTAGGATGGTGGTTGAGATATGGGTGGGGTGGCCCAAGGTAGTGGAAAATTTTGATGTTTTTGATGGAAAAATTCACGGTGAGGTGAATTATGGAACCTGTGATGGAAGTGAGATGAGTGAACAAGTTGAATCTAAACATAATTTTTTTTACCAAAATATAGTATTTTTTCGATGTTTTACTTTAGGGCCTAATGGTCATGTTTCATTTTATCATAATTTCTTTCCCCAATTAATGAGTTAGCTGGATATGATTAGTTATGCATCACATTGTTGATATATTAGGATGTTCCATGTGTATCTAGAATAATGGAATGACACTAATGTTTAGTGAATGTGGATTCTATTAGGTCAGTGCTTTGGAATAAAATTGATATAATGTTGTAAAACTATGGACATGGTTTGAATATTTTTAAAGGGAACATGATTTAATATGATGGATAAAAAATGTAATGTGTAATACTATTAATTAATTATTAATTAAATAATTGAAAATAACTATTATATAAAATAGAATGATTTAATTTAATGTGTATGTATTATATTATTTGTTTTCATAGGGTATCATGTCATTCATAGTTATAGTTGTGTGCCTGAGAGAGTATTTTGTAGTTGAACCAAGGACTTTGTTATTCTCAATGTGCATTTTTGTGCTATGTTATATATTTTATATTTTCTAATTTCATATGATACCCCACCCATTTTAGTAAGGATACTAACTCCCATTGGACTCTAAGAGGTTGTTTTCACAATATCTGGGTTAGCAATGAACATATGAAAACCTAACCCAAATGGTGTCAGTTGCATCTAAAAGTTGTAATGTTTTCTAGTATGGATGGTGGTTTGCATTCTTGTATCTATGTATAGAAGGAAATAATGTCTTTTCATTATTCAATACACATTTATATCAAGATAATATATCCTAGGGATATTAATATTTGTGGAATGTAAATTTTATGTTTAATTGAGGTACCTTTCTCGGTTTGGGGTATGTGATGGCCTGAGGTATAATACCCAATGTCTGATAAACCACATATGGGATGTGGAGGATATCAAAAACAACTATGTTACTATATGGGGAAGTGATATGAGATGATTATATAAAAAATATTAACGATATTCATGTAGGGATACCTTAACCAAATTGTCTCTGAACAATATAATTTTAAAGAGAGATGGTTTACAGTGTAGGAAATTATGTAAAATTTCATAACCTATGAAGAAGATGCGGATGAGTACCATTATTTAATTATTATTATATAGGATCTATTGTATGTGTTACTTTGTGATAGATAGCCACAAGGTGGTTGGTAATATAGTGTAATTGGTTCGTTGACATGTATATTTTAATCTTTGTTCGCCAAGATTTAGTATTATTTAACTATCATTTTAATGATTAGATCAAGGGGGTATCCTTCATAGTATATATTTTATATTCAATCAAAGAAATTTTAAACTACTTATCAAGTCAACCAGATATGGTTGGAGATCTGGATGGGTATTACTATCATATTAATTGGTAAGAGTTTTTTGGGATTCATGGTCTATGATGAGTTTTTGTGGTATATTTATATATATTTTCTAGATGTTTTCTTCATGTATGCTATTAAATTTACACACTTTTGGATTTAATTTATAATACAAGATGGTTTTTATTTATTTATAATTCTTATCTATTTGTTTTTTATGTTGTCTTAGAGTCTAATGGGTCTTATTTTTATTTTTATTATACCCATCATGATTTTATCCCACCTCTGGCCTACTCGAGGTGGGATTTTGGTGCTCATTATCCTCATTCACTCATTTATGGACTAGGAGGGATACTTTTCGGTTGGAGGGTTTCATGTCAAAGTGGAATCAGGGGATTATGATTAGGTATAGATATGATATTGAAGTTTGGAATAGGTGATACTACATTGGTTGGTAGGGTAAAAATTTTATCTAAAAAAATAGAGAAATATAAAAAATGGATAACATATGAGAAACATTAATTTAGGGACCCCTATGATTCAATTCACTTCCTATTATGTATACTAATACATATAGGAAATGAGATTTTTATTTCTTATTATAGTCATAGGGAAGGATCATGCGTTATTATACAATATGTCTATGTTTGAATTTTTTTGACCATTGGATATGTTCAAAATTAAATGCATAATGTAATTCATTAATTATTTAATTATAGATATTCCATGTTCTTGGATTATGTGTCACAAACAGTTTGATCTTTTTTAAGTATGGCTCATGGATTCCATCTTCATCAGGTGAAACAAATTATTTTCAATTTTTTTGAAAGTAGATTTTTGTAAAGTATATGCCAATGATAAAGAAACATGTATGTGTAAATCCAAGTGTTTATCCCCAATTATATATTTATGAGTGATATATTTTGTAATCATTTACATAAAACTATTAAATTTAGGCTCATATGACTTTTAGTTTGATCGATTATTAATAAAGGTAATTTTTTCATTTACTATTCTGATTTGATATGATCAGGGTGGTTGTTGTTGACATTATTCCTTGAGTATCATGCAGAGTCAAATGTCTCATTGAAATATAATAGAATGGTTTTGATAATAGTTTCTTTATTTAACAAGAATCAGTTATCTCCCTGATATTTATAACCGTCTAAAATGTAATTCCAATGTTCTTTTGTTCATGATTAATTTTTTTGGTAACATCTCCATTTTATTGCTAATATTTTTCTAATGAGTATCCTAGTGATGGGAATTTCGAAGAGGATGTGATTGAATACCACAATAACCAATTAATCCTATTTATTTTTTTACTTATCAAGAATTTTTAGTGATATAATAAGTTATTCATATGACACTAGTTATAAATAGATCATCATGAGAAGTAAGTGTCCAATAATATCCATGAAAGGGACATGTGTTATGGGGTTTCCATTTTTATTAGAAGAAGTGTTTTTTAATTTCCAGGGGTATATCTTATCCATCATTATCTTTTTTAGGGGTGGTTGATCTCAGTTTCGTTACAATCTATTAGAAGATTTTTTTATATGTAGTGTGAGGTCATCAATAGTGAATGTGATCTACCCATATAAAAATTAATTAGAAACCTCGTGTTCACCATTTGGTAATTTATCGAGGTAGTTCCAACTCGAGAAAATAGTAGCAAGATGCATCAACATGGGATTAGTAGATAGAGAACAAGGTGGGGAGAGGAAAGCCATGAGATGTAACACTTTATTATAGAGAATTTTTTTCAGTAGGAGGTGTTCTTAGCCCGGTCTATAGTTTTTGTAGAGTAGGTTGTGGTAAAAATTATTCAATATAATTTCTAGAGGAGGGAATGATCGATTTAAGTAAAATAGAATTGTTATATTCTTAAATTGGGTGACTTTATTATTTTATTTACGTTCTTCAGACCAATTCATATCATATAACCATGTCCATGATTTGTGAATTGAGGTAAATGGAAATCTACTCCCCTTGTAAATAACTATTCCTACTTAGGCCTTCTTAATTCATTAATGTATGTAACGATACTATGTTAGTGATGTGGTAAAATCACACCAGAGGAGACTTCCTAAAATTATTAATAAAGCATTACAAATAAATTATCACTCTATATTTTTTATATTTGGTGCCCAATATTTTATATTTTTTTATGACATTGGTTGTGTTGTATGATTATGATAGAGAACCTATATTGTTTGATGGAATTTTAAACCCTCTACTGTTTCAATGGAATGTTTCATCCCATTATTCCATAATGGTTGAGATAATTCTATGTTCACTAATAGTTCAACCATCAGTGTTTCATATCAAAAAACAATGTCATCCTACTGTAATTAATATAGGGGTGTTTGTGCTACCCCCTCAATGGAATATTGAGTTTCAAAAAGAGATACAACTATTCCATTCTCTGATATCCAAGTATCTTTATAATATATTACATTTTTAAATGCTCGAGTTTTGATTACAACTCAATGATATATTGTACAATGTTATTTTGGCTGAGTGTGTCTCAATGGTGTACACAATTTTATTCATGAAGATTTTTTATTAATGTTAATGTCTCATTATCGATTATATTCAATTGAATAATGTAATAGTAAATAACCACTATCTTCTTCTATAGAATATTTATTTAGTATATTAGATTTAATTATATTATTAATTATATAAAATGAATGGATGGTTTTGATAACGTCATATACAATTGATGGATGATTTTATTATGAAGATTGTGTTTTGAGGATGTTATGAGAATTAGGAGTTCAATGTGATTCCATTCTGTATGAAATATTCTCTAGATATGTTAATGTGGTTGATGAATATATCATTATTGTATTTTCTAGATATGTTAATGGTGGTTTCCATTGACATCATATATGTTAACCTTGTGTTTCTTGAGGATCATGTATTGCATAAATGTTATTTTTTGGGAGTTCTTTTTCATTATAATATATATCACGAAGTTTTCAATGTGTGATTTTTGGACATATGAGTTTAATTTATTTGTCATGTCATGTACCTTAAAGGAGGTGTTGTGTATGATAATGAATATTTATGTAGTGGCTTCCTGGGTAGTCTACATGAAAATTATAGAGAAGAAAAGTTTCCTTGGAATTGATGTCTATTATAGGAGGTACATCATTGATTCATCTTCGAGTATAAATCCTATGAAATCATTAACTAAATAAGACCAAATGTTCTTATAGACAGATGACTATTAGTGAACCTTTGAGGTCTTGATGGAGGACATGATCAATGGACCAATTAACATTTTTTAGAATAGTTTGTTCAGATCAATGTTTTCAATGATGATTCGTGTCTTGAATTCGGATGTGTACTAATGTAGAAGAGATTAATTATTTTTTATGGATCTTGAATGCTATATTCCCATGAATATAACTATTTCAACTAGGATATTAACATGTAATTTTTTTCCTTTATTTTTCAGAGAAATTACCTCTATAGTGAGGTGTTTTTGGATTTTACTAATCATAAGATTATATGTATTGTATTTACCCACCATTACATGAACATGACAAAATGTTAATGGAGGTAGTTATTATATGAATATTACATCGATATTTCTTATACACCCTGAAATGGTAATTTTTTTGATTCATTTAGTTGGATGTCATTTAAAGATATTTTTCATAAATCAAAAGATATATGGACAGTTATAGACGTTATCTCAGCAACACGTCATGATATTGGAGACGTTGGATGATGTTGTTGTCTTTTGAAAATGATAGTGTAGTTTTTGTTGGTGAAATAGGTGGATAGGTCTAGGTTGGTGGCTCTATTGTAGAGGTTTGTGGTGATAATGTTAACTTCTTTAGTTCACATGAAGTCTAGTCTAAGGATGATGATCATTAGGTGTTGTACCATTAAAGGCATTTGTCCATTTGGTGATAAAATAGATGGTTCTCCTTGAATTAAATTATATAACCTTTGATGAACATCTGACTAAAATGGCGATGTAGAGAGCTATGAAAGGGTAGTTTTTTTATCAAGGGACTAGGAATGAAGTTTTAGTTTGTGTCTCTATTTTTATTCCATTATATGATGATGTATGAGAACCATATTCATAGTTATTTTCTCTATACATTTTATAAATCACAGTGAATGTTGTAGGACATATCGATGCACATATTTATCAGTTTACCTCTATATCATGGATGTATTGATGATATATGGGGGATAAAAGATTTTTTGGGTGAAAGCATCACACATTATGGTTATCAAAGAGTCTAGATTAGTGGTGGGTTTGTCGAGGTTGGACATGGGAAAGGAAGTGAGAATCCATGGAGTCATGAGGATGATCATATATATTCATGATTGTTGTTTTAAAACTATGGTGTAGAGAGGAATCCATCTTTCTATTGGATATAATTTATTTGATACCACACTTTCAATATATAGATAGAGGTTCATAAAAATTATACTATCAAGACTCTTAAAGATAAGTTTCATTAGTTAATCATTGGTTTTGATTTTTTTTTATGAGATTCCAACCATTGATCATGATTTTTTACTACAATATTTTTTACTCCACCATATTAATGAAACCATTTAAATATTTTTAAAAATAACCATTGTATTTTCCATTGATCTAAAATATGGTTAGATGGTCATCAAATATTGGGATAAATTTAGAATAGAACTTGATAAAGATGGTTTACGAAATGCACAAGAGGTTGATAGTAATATTAGATAATTTAAGTCTTATGAAGTACATAGGATAAGAGCATTGGTGTTCGACGTTGTAGATTATGTGATTTTGGGGGTGACTTATCTTCATCTACAGTGATGGGTTAGTCATTAGAGAAAGAATTCTCATTGGATTACTAGGTCATTCGAGGTCATGTCGCCTCTCAGAGATAGGGAATAACATATAAAAATTCCCCCATAAACATGTAAGATACATAACGTGTTCTATGTTTTATTTGTCTTAATTTATCTTTAGGGTGTCTCTCATGTCAATGAGTTGGGATTGATCAATGTATAAAATGATAAAAAAAAATTGAGTAGTTCCCAATGGAGATCTGAGACCACCATGAGATGGTGTTGAATGGGAATTATATTCCCATGATATATGTTTTTTGGAAGAAAAAAGAAATGGAGGAGAGGATCATGGAATGTGTGCCATTGAAAAATTATTATTACCCTGATTTATTTGATGTTTTTCATATTAAATTTAGATATTGACCTCTTTCTATTTAATTATACGGTTTCTTATTGTCTCATTGTTGTTATCCATACTCTCATTTGAGATTTATCTACCTTCAGATAGTGTTTTTATGTAGTTTTTGGTCTTATGTGTCCTTTGACTTTATTCCACTAAGATAGGGGATGGTCTCTAATTCTGGTTATACTTTTGAGATGTATCTCATTTGGTGATATTCAAAAAATCATGTTTTTCATCATTATATCAGTTTTTTAGTTTAAAATTATCATTTATTTGAATTTTATAAATGGTATATCTTTTAAGAGAACTAATCCTATTGTCCCTCCCATTTGTGTGGATGAGGTGTTGGTGGTTCCAAAATGGGGCACAATGAGAAGAAATTGGAGTTAATATATCACCTCATCCAATTAGAGGTTTCTACATTGTAGAAGCTTATGATTCACCATAAGCCCAATTGATATGAAATTATGAGGATTTATAAAAAAAAAATTCCTATGATGGTGACATTAATAGATACCACTTTTTATGGATTCATATTATAGGGAGTTTAGGATATGAGATTTTTTATATGGAGTTGGTCATTGGGGTAGGATAGTTGAGTGCCAATAGAATAAAATACCTTCTAATAGTGTAGTATTTTGTGTGGTAATCTACCATTTTTGGGTAGAAATGGTATATGGTTTATGTTTCACCATTGTATCTAATTTGGTGATGTGATAATACAACAAAGTGAATTTGGGTATTCTAAAGTATATCATTGGTTTTATAGGATATACGATGGGGATATAACTATTTTTCTTTTATTGTCATTGATAATGCGGATTAGGCATGGTATTCTACATTAGATATAGTATTCTTTATCAAGAGGTTGTAGGAAGTGGCTATAGAGGCTTTACCAGGGTCTTCAATTTCCCAGAATGACAATCAATACAAAATCACCCATATGAACCCCATTTACACCTAAATTTCTTTCTAAAACTTTAGACACCAAATAGTAATATTTGAATAATATTAAGCCCCATTAAACATGGATTAATCATTAGCTTCATGTTATTAAACCATGATGACATTAGTTGATTTATACCCTATTTTAATGAGGACTATATACCCTTGGCCCTATTTTCCACTCATTTTTATCCAATGTTATGTAATTTCAGATCCATCAATGTATAGAAATTTCTCTTGTTTTTTATTGTGTTTTTTAGTGATACATCCTTCAAGGGATATATTTTCCATGTGGTAAAGGTGATCAGAAAGCCGTATTGCTGTTCCCTTCTAAGTTGATAAATTTTAAATCATTAAGGAAGGTGAATTGTTTGTTATAAATTATTTTAATTTATATTTTAGAGAAAAAATAATTAGTTTTTTGGATGGTTGGGAAATTAATAATAATATATAATAAAAATAAATAATGAAAAATTTATCAATTGTTGGAAAATAAATCTTCTGCATCGATAATGATTTTCCTATTGATTTTATTTATAGTTCTCTATTTATAACTATACCATTTTCGGTAACATGTTAGTGATTAAAGTATATTTTTTTATGATTAAATTTGTAAAAAATGTAATTATTTCATTTTTTTAGAAATATTACCATCATTAATTTTCATGTTTGTTAAATCTCTAGTTTCTTATAATTTAAACGTAATAAAATTTATGATATATTATTATTTAAATGTATTTTTTCTTACATATAATAATTTTTTAATGAATATAAATATGGATATTATTGATGAAAATAAAAAAAATGACATTTTAAATGTGAAAGGTTCTTCTTATAGTTTTCTGAAGCTGTAATTGATTTAAGAGAGAATTTTATAAAAATTAATATCACATTATTGGTGATTCCCTATGTTAAACATAGTTGTAAACTATAATAATTGAAAAGATCATTTCAAGAAGGAATAAACCCAGTTATTTAGAAAAGATTAATATTTGGTGATATGTGATCTTATTTACATAAGAATATAATATTCCTACTGGTCGAGGCTGTGAGAGTTCTTTCTCAAGTGAATGTTCGATTCCATATTTTAGATCCCATATATCTAATTATTTTTTAAAATTTATTCTAACTTATATGTTTATATGGATGTGATAATTGTTATTTGTTTTAATATGATCTTGGGAAAGATAATGAGATATTGGTGGGGTGGCCCAAGGTTGTGGCCAAAGATGATTCCTATGAAAAAAAGTATTTATAGTGATGCATATAATGGTATTGGGGATTAAACTAGGATGAGGGAACATGATGAATTTTGGATTACATTTTTTTATTAATAAATATGGGATTCTTGTTATTAATGTTCTTATTAGGATCCAGATGTCTTTATTTCTTGTTTATAAGCATTTTTTTCTCAATTGGTTGAGGCATCTATATGTGATTTTTTTATAAAATTGATGGAATCATAGTGTATTTTCATATATTACATTGAATTATCAAATTATAATGATATTTAGTAAATGATTAACATATGGGGTTATAGATTGGACTGTAAATATTGAAAATTTTAATAAACCATGGACATGGTTTGATTATGAAGGGGGAATTGAATTCACTTTTATGGATAATGAAAAATAATTTGAAAAAATTATAATAAATGATTTATGATTTAATTTGTGTGAGTAGAAAATTAAAATTAAAATAATTAATTAAATGTATCATTTTTAAATTATTTTGTGGTTATAAGATATCATGTTCATAGAAGTTTCAGCTTGGTATCATAGATGATAGCAAAAATTATTCCGAGGAATAGTTTGTGCCCATAACATTTTTTTGATTTATATTATTTATGATATTTTTATCATTTGATATGATACCACTCCAATTTTGATATGGTAACCCATATCGAGTGGACTATAGGAGAGTTTTCTCCCCACATCCTCGATAGTGATGATTAAATAAGAAAATACCATGTCTAGGCCCTTTGTATTCCCTAGACAGTATTATGTGACAGAGAACACATTTGTGTACTTTAACATATACATGTGTAGATAACATTATTGACTTGTTGTTATTTCAAAAACATGTATCTAAATATATATTTTTAATAAGATTATTATAGGTAGGATTTCTATTGATTATTATGGATTGAGGGTAATGACACAATGTATAGGCTATAATCGATTGTGGTATAATACTCGATGTAAGATACAAGTCATAGTAAATATGGTAGCTCCTTGAAAATAATTAATTATTATATTAAAATATGATATGGGATGATTTGATGATTTGACGCATGAGACATATAATGTGATGCATTACCCCAGGTTTCATTTAGAGGGATTATCTTAGACAGTGATGGCTCTAGTCATACGAAATTATCGTATATTGGAAATCCTAATGGGAACTGTTATATTTTTTTATTTTTTTATAATAATAAAAGTTATCTAGTTGATATTTAATGGTAACATATAGACATGGAGAGGTTGTAAACATAATATACATGTTTTGGTGATATGTTTTTTAACTCATTGATCAATGGGATTAAAT
Source organism: Viscum album (assembly GCA_963277665.1). NCBI lineage: Eukaryota > Viridiplantae > Streptophyta > Magnoliopsida > Santalales > Viscaceae > Viscum > Viscum album. Next base: position 2,122,097,937 of record OY728163.1, read on the forward strand.
ATTATTTCTTTATGTTTAAAATTATAGGATTCAGGGAGGATCATACTAAGTATTCCTATTATGATCATCATGCATATAAATAAAAAATTTTAGGTGAATAATATAAGGATAAATATTATGATAGATATTACTAGCATGCAATTTTTGGGATCTATTTTTTCTTTATGGTCATTTAAAGTTTTCTTTTAGGAAATTATAGTTACCTTCCATGTCTTTTTAGTCTTGTATTAAATCACACATATGTAATTTTAATTTATTTCATCTTGTGAGAATATTTATTTATCTTTCATACTTATATCTCTATTATTCATATTGACATTCTGGTTAATGCATCCCATTTGTTTGTTTTTAATACCCTCAATTATTTTCAATAACCCATGGCCTATTTGTGGCAGGATTTCTGTTGTCATTGTCATCATTCTCTCATTATCATCATGGAAGGGAAACTATTTATGGGGAAATGTTTTTTAAAAATAATTTTTCTATATTTCTTTATTTCCAAATTCTGTCTTTGTCGATAAGTTATTTTGAGAGTTTATCTATTTAATATAAATCCAAATTTACTTAATTTTAATTATTTAATGGATAGGGGATTTAAAGTGACATTGTTTTTCAAAATCAGGTTTGATGGAAGTTTATTATTTTTCATGGTTTATAAGACATAAAATGATTCATGTTATAATCAAACTTATATATTTTAATCCCATCCACTATAATCCTTTGTGAATATGTAAAATTTTTCTACATCACATCTGTAGATAGAAGGATAACACATATTTAGTGTGATTTTATTGATAACTTCAATCTAACTTTTTAAAGGAGTAGACATCGTCTCATTGGATTAGAACATAAGGATTTTTTATGTAGTTTTTACTATTTGGTTATATGAATTCTCATTGTCTTGTCTTGTTCCATTTTTAGGTTTTTGTTCTTTTAACATGAGATACCATGATGTTTCATGTTATATATATAATTTAATGATGTAGTTTATGGTATATACCTTGGAGAATTACTACATAACACTAATTATGTATCTATTTATCTTGAATAATTTCATTATGTTAGTTTGGGAATCTGATTCCATAGAAGGTCCATGACAATTTAACAGGGGAGAAAATATTCCCTAGGGAATGTTTATTATTACATGTTTCTTCTCTCCATCACATGGATATTATGAACATGACTCAAGCCATGTGGACCACGGAAATGGGATAAATATTAGGTTGACTCGGGATGGTTCACTATAGTTTTATAACTAGTGAATAATGAATGACGAGACATATTTGAATTATATATAAATATAATATATTTAATAACATTATATGTTTTTTAAAATAATTTTTTATTCACAGAAGATATGATTTTGAGCCTAAATAGTTTTTTGGATAGATTTTTTTTCTCATAATTATTTATAAAATATATATTTAATTTGATAATATATTTACAACAATAACAACATGAAAAATAAAATTTTATTCATGTAAAAAAAATTTACTTGTCATTTATTTGATACAAATGTAAATAAATACTTTGGACATTAATTATTTTTTGAAAACTAGATTTATGAATTTAATGTATTTTTATCTTATGAAATTAAATTAATCATTTCTAATTTTTTATTTAAATTAAATTTATAATTAAAATGAAGGTAAATAAATTAAATCATGTTTAATGCTTTCAAAATCATTGTTTAAAAAAATTTATCATTGTACTCTTATTTTAAAATTAATTTCTACCACATATAAGAATTGATTCTTCTAAAGTGGTTTCTTTATTTGTAATCAAAATTTACAAATTTTGTAAATAATTCAATTATAGTATTGGACATCTTGAATAGTAACAGTTGTATGACATTGTCACTTGGGTATAGGTTAATAGGATTAATTCAGAGTTAACATAGTTTTAAGGCCTAAAAAATCAATAATCCTTTGATAAATGTGATATGATAGATTTATTTCAACCCAAAATTTTATTATCTAAGAATTTTTGTTTTCTTATTTCCAATTGCAATTGAATAAGTATTTATTATATTTTAATGTTTTTATTATATATATGAGTGAAAGCCATCTAACTTATAAAAGGTAACCCAATACATTCACTTGTTCACAAACATTTATACCTCTAGTTAAGTGAAAATATAAATCAATATATTAACAGAATCCCTCTAATGTTTTATATCCCTAATTCTTCTCAAAAGAATATCCTTTTATAGACTATGTTGTAATTTGAATTATGTTTCCCAAAGTATACATAATTATCTTTAAAGATATATTTTGAGTTTATTTCATTATTATCCTCCCCTAAATATTCAATAACCATATTCAAATTACAAAATCAGTATTATTAAAGTATTATTATTTTTAAAATTTAGTAGTAGAACTATTATTAATATACATTATTTCTTATGTTAAAATGATAATTTCATCCCTCTGTACATGCAACAAGAACCACTATGAAGTTATGTGAGTAATTTTTCATGTCTTCCATGCATATATGGTAAAATATTTTTATTTAGTAATTATATAATTTATATTTATGATATTATTGATTTTTAATTTTGCACCTTTCTTTCATTCCATTCATTGGAAAATGTAATCAATACTCGTGTGTGTATATGGACTACCATAATAAAGAATTTAATTAATTAATTTTTCATATCTAATTAATATGAATTATCATAAAATTTTATTTAATGAATAAAAATGATACTTATGTAATTATTAATATTTTAGATATGATGAAATCAGGAACAAGTGGAATCAACTTAAACTCTAAAACCAAAAAATTCATGGGAAACACAATAGCTAACTCCCAAGGTGAATATTTGTATGAGGAATTGTTTATAAATGGGTAATTAAAAAATAAAAATATAGGATATATAGTAATATTTGAAGAAATGTGGTTTTAGTGTAGATATATAATAAATATAATTTTTCATATAGAATATAAATAATAAATATTATGAAATTATTGAATTCATTTCTTGTTTTATATTTCAATACCATTTACTTTCTAGATTGCCTATGTTATATTTCAAATTACTAAAATTGTTGTGCACTGTGTTGCATGTGTTTTCAATAAGGTGTCAATGATTGAATTGATGACAAGGAGTGTCAATATGTGAATGACAGAGGATGTGATGGTGATGGTGATTTTGTGAATAAGATATCAAGGATTGAATGGATATGTGAATGACAAAGGATGTAATGGAGATGGTGATGATTGGAGAATGACCATGGTACTAAGAAGCATGTCACTTAGGAGAATCACTAAGTGGCATAGAAGGTAATGGTTGAAACACTCTCCATACTAAATCAGATGATTGTAGAACTTATCTTGAAGTTCCAAGACATGTATCAAGGAGATACAATGTCACAACAATGTTAAAAGTCCATTCATTGTCTTCACAATGCAAGAGGAGATAAAGAAGTTCCATCCACTATCACTAAGTGTATGAGGAATGAAGAAGAGATCCATCCACAACCTCCAAGTGGATGAAGTGGTTTGAAGAAGACCATGCACTATCTCTTAGTGCATGTGGATTTGAAGATGATCCAACATCATCTATGATTAGATTGAAGAAGAACATTGAAGATCAAAGTGATTTATGATTATTTTTTGATGAAGATAGTTGAGAGATCCTTGAGAATTCTATAGAAGAAGAAGAAGATATGTTGGAGAAGATATATGGAGTTCATAATAATATGGAGAGGAGAGGAGGTATGGTTTTGCATTTTTGTACTTGGTTACTTTTCTTCTATACAAAGTACCAACTATGTAATTTAACAAAAAATAAGCCAACCAAGGAGGCCAGCCGAGGTCCCTCACCTCAAGCACTTGCGGGACCCGAGGGTCAACTGTGATCAAGGGAAGTCCTCAAGGACAAGGCCTCCCCGAGGCATGGTGCGGGATGTGTGTAAGCCCGCGGGTGCCACACGTTGATGAATCCGTGCAGCGTGGGAGCTAGGTGTGCGCCCGAAGGAAGTAGAGTGGGCGCTAGAGCGCGCCCGCTGGAGAACCGGTGCGGGGCGGCACCGGAGGTGGGAGAGGAGATTTCTGAGCTGATGGTGGGAGGCGATGGTTGTTAAACCACGGAAAAACCGCAGCGCGTTTCAATGTGGGACGAGTTGTTTGAGATGCGGAGCTGATCTGGGCCGTCCATCTGATCCGCGTGTAATCACAACCGCACGATCCATCCGCGGCACCAGGTTCTAATCTCGACCGTCCGAGATCATTTAACGCCGATCCAACGGCCGAGGTGACAAACCGAGGTTGTCTTCAACCTCCGGACACCCAAGCTCCACCCGACGTGAACGAGATCGTCGTCGCCACTGCTGATCCACCATGTTTGAATCCAGACCACCGTTGAAGCTCAAAACAACTGCATGATGATCGTCTGGTCGAACCAAGACCATGCATGAAATATATGTCTTGCATGCATGAGAAATATGGAAGAAGAAGGTACGGTCGAGGCAAACGGAGTTGCTGAGGCCACGTGGGTTCATGTGAGATTTATGCACAAGAATCGGGTATATGATCTTGAATCCATACACGAAGATTGGATCACACATTTGGAAAAAGGAAACACCCGAGGTATCCGAGAAATCATTAACGCTGGTTGAATGTTTTTTTAAAGAACTTAATATCTAGGTTATTCAGAAGAATGATTCTCGGATGATTCATGGATGGATTTTGAATGCATTATTTGTCTATAAAAGGAAGAGTCCAAGCCGAGAAGAGGCTGCTGCCTCCCGGACATTCAAGTGCTTCTGTTTAAAAAACAGAGCATCTTTGGAGAGGAGAACCGCGCAACCTCTTGCATGAAGGAGAACCGCGCATTCCTTGCACGAAGGAAGAGGCCGAGTCGAGCCTCCCTGTGCGCTCCCTTGAGAGACAGGGAAGAAGTTGAGAGGTGCGCGCTCGCTGCCCCGCATTCTTGCGCAGAAGCAAGTGGTTGCACCCTCTGTGCCCGCACACTCACGCGGCAGGAGGAAGCCACCGCATTCCCTTTGTGTGGTAGGAAGAAGCTGAGATGCGCACACTTTCACGCCTTCTATGCCAGTGAACTTACACGGCAGGAAAAAGCTTCCACGCCACCTGCGCGGTGGAAGTTGCCGCACCTGCGCGGCAGAAGAAGTTGTTGTGCCACCCGCACGGTTGAAGCCCCTCCTGCACCCTGTCTGGTTGAATACAGGAGGCGGCCGCATAACTTGTGTGCCCTCCTTTGGTGAGAAGTTGAATTCCACACGTTTGTGTGTGTGTGTGTGTTCTAAGTGGAGAGTAAGCCCATAACACACTTGGGTGTGTGTGTGTGCACGGGTTGAAGAAGGAAGGTCGTGTCTGCAAAGTGGAAAGGAAGGTCATGCGTGCAAAGTGGAAAGGAAGGTCATGTGTGGAAAAGGAGAGGAAGGCCACGCCATCTTTGAGTGTGTGTGTGAAAATTAACAAGGAGGCCAAACCCTTAGTGTGTGCACAAGTGGATTGTGCACACCTTAAAGAAAAAGAAAATAACAAGGTGTTTGCAAGGAAACAAGAAGGACAAAGCCTTAGTGTGTGCACAAGTAAAGGAGGCCATACCACTTGTGTGTACCCAAGTGAAGGAAGAAGATACATGCATGTTCATTCATGTATGAATAAGTGAACAATTGGGTAAACATCTTGAGAATAAAGAGAGAAGGAGAAATTCACACTAAAGAACAACACACAATTTGGTGTGTGTAAGAAAGAATAAAAAAGTGTGACTCCAAGAAGAAGGTGTGTGTGCTAAAAGAGTTTAAACCCTTTAAGGGTTTATCACACCAATAAGAAAAGGGGAGTACATGCATTCATGCATGCACATGAAAACGTAAACAAAGATTAAGTCAGTGTGTGTGCATTTGAGAGGTCCAAGAACAAAGGTTCTTGAGGAAATTTGAGATTCCATGAAAGTAATGCATGAAGATTGAAAAGCCATGCAATCAGTGCATGAATATTCAGAGATGCCATGCACTCAGTGCATAAAGTTGAATTGAAGAGAGACTGAGGCCAGACTGAAGTTAAAGACATCATTCATTTTAGTTTTTAGTATTTGAGAAGACCAATAAGATTGAGTGGGCATACTCAGTGCAAGGATATATTTGTCCATCAAGATTCTTGAAGACAGAGGCCGGGTCATCCTTAGAAGAAGGAGATAAATCCCGAGCAAAGAAGAGAATTCATGGTCACCACCAGTGAACAGAAGAAGTGAGCAAGGCCAGCAGGTCTTATCCAAGGCTGTTGAAGACTCCTGAAGAGCTTCAAAAGAAGAAGCGCTACATGTGTGAGTCGAGGATCCAAGAGAAGACCTCTCTGAGGCTCAGGGTGGACAAGTCTTTGGTTGAAGCTGAAGCAGGCTAGTGGGACTCTAGTAACACAGTGGGATGCAGTATAAAGAACCTCCTATGGGACTCAGGAGAGATACAGTGTGACTCTGTATAGACCATTGTAATTTCTAACCGAATTATAGTGGAGAAACCATGTTGGGATGTTTAACCAACATGGCAAGGACGTTGGCCTTTGGAGCCGAACCTTGTAAATCCTTGTGTCTTGTGCCATTACATTTACTGCATCATTCGAGGAAAGGCTGAGAGATACAAGAAGAGTGGATCGAGGTCTTAAGAATCCATATAGGTTTAATTTATAAAGAATCAATTAGTAATAAGTTTTAAAGGATCACTAATTCACCCCCTCCCCCTCTTAGTGATCACACTGATCCGGGCACTTCAGAAATTATATGATTACTTTTTTTTATAGCTAATTTTTATTCCTCTCCTCTTTAATTTTGGGTATTTATATTATTCATATATTTATCCTATCATATGTACTTAAAATTTCCAGGAAAATGTGTTTAGGAAAAGTTTACCATATTTTATCTTTCAGAGATGAGATTTTTCATCAGTGTCCATGTTTTTAAATTGATTTTCGGAATATTATTTTATAAAATATGATTAGTATTTATTTTTTATTTCAATAATTTTATAATTTTTTTAGAAGATAAAATTTAAATATTTTCAATGTTTTTAAAAAAGATATATATTTAGTTTTATAAAAATGTGTGAAATAAGTATAAGTTATTATTTTTATCACATGATAAAAGTATTCCCTATATACTTACCATTATTTTCGTTGTTGATTACATTATATGTTCTCCTCGATACACTAAAAAATTATCATTTTCTTAACATTATGGACATAATTAATAAAATTTTTATAAAAATATAAAAATATTTTTCTCATGTTTTCACATAATGATTTAAAATTTCTTGTAAAGTATTTTTTCTACTATGTAAATATTAGTTGAGGTTTCATACAACTCACTACTGATATGATCTTATGATACCATCAAAATTATATCTCTAGATTAATTATTATGATGTTTTAATGTTTACTCCATTGTACATGTTATATTCCCCAGAGTTAATTATGTTATTATTAAATAAAAAAATTATGATACATTCATGTTATCTTTTTAGGATGGTACAAGAATATTTCATTAATGTTTCTATGAAAGCAATTTATTTTTCAAAGAATATGTTATAATAAAATGAAGATATATTTACCACATTTCTCACAAATGAATGGTGTTCATTATATTATAGGTGGGAATGAAATTATGTATCCCTATAATGAATTTGGTAAATATCGATATCTCGTGAGATAATAAGGGATAAGATAAGTTTTAAACCCATTCAAAGAGTAAAGATAGTCTATAGAGTGAACACAATATATTTATGTAATTTTTCTACAATGTGATGATGATCCTGGATTTGATCCTTATTTATGAATGGATTTTTAATTGTTATGATTGTGAAATAATTTCATTGAAATAACATATGCTTATTATATGCAGCAACATATCAAGATTTCATAATAATTCTTTCCTACCCATTATATTTATGTATTTTGAAATGACAATTCATTATACCATATTCCATGATTTCAAATTTTTTATTATTGGTTACTAAACATGTAAATTTTGATAAAGCTCTATTACCATATTGTTATCTTATTAATTCATATTATTATAGACTGATATCTCTAATATTTATACATACTAATCATATGTGGACACCATTTATTATGTTTCCATTTCCCCATGTTATGAACATAGTTAGTAAGTAAGATATGCATATAAATGGAATTTTTAGATAAAACAATTATATGATATACTGAAAATCAATCATGAAATAATTTAATTATGTATAATTTCAATGGGGAAAATAAAACATTATGTGTTAGGGTATAAATTGATATATAATATATTTTATTTTATTCTAAATTTATGAAATATGTATGTAGGTTTTTCTGTTGAAAACACTATCTATACTTGTTTCCTATATATGAATAAACTCGTGAGACTGAACTGACCCCTCTCTACATTTCCCTCAAACAACAAAACTCCATAAAAAATTTATAATAGAGTATAATCTTAGTGAATTATAGCAGACAACCCAAAAATATATTGGGTAATATATAAACCTCAGAAGGCTCTCCCACATAGTCTATAAAATAGCATAATTAGTCATAGACCCTTGAACAATATCATGGATTCCCTATTATATACCACTATAAAACATATATTTTTTCACCCCAATTCTATTTTTCTCATATATATAAATATAAGTCAATTCATACTCAAAACAAAAATACACACTCATTTTTTAAAAATCAAAAAGAATTTTTTAACCATATTATAAAATGTGGATCACAATCACATATGTGATCATATAAATAACATAATTAATATGGTGATCTATATCCTTCAAGACACACCCATCTTGTTCATTTATTTTGAATACCAATGATAGGTTATCTTGGAAAAAAATTACATATTAAGAAATTGTTATATAATTAAAATATATTTTTCTATTATAAAACAGTTATCAAAATCACAGATAGGAAAGAACATGTGAGTTGAACCAAAATGACTAATTTTATTTATGAATGCATTCCCCTTACCTCTTCAAGTGAATAGGAAAACAAATGTTAGATAACTAGAAACACAAAACATACCAATGTAAACACAAATATAACATTTAAACCCATATACTTCAATTATAACTCCCTAGTAAAAAGGAATTTATCTCATATTGTTGTCATGTACGAACAAGATATAACATTCACCCCAAATTCATTTCATTATTATATCTTGTCAACTATATCACAAAATTTATAGAAAATAAAAAAACTCCCCAGTAAAAAATTGGTATATACCAACATGGTTTACTCTATCTTAAAAATATTATTTTTTCATGTGACCTCAAGAACTCCTCTAGGTATGATAAAGGCTACTAACTAGTACGATGGGTCTATGGTGATATAGTGTGACGAAATATTCTTTTAAGATAGCATAGAATAAATCAATATAAATATTATACAATCATTCAACATAATATCCGTTGAATAAAAATATATCATATCCAATTATAACTAGTGATAAATAACATACCACATGAATAAATGGATCGTAAAATCTAAAATTCACAAGAGGTAGGAAAAAATAAATATGAACTCCCTTAGGAATTTCATATAAAGAATAGAACACTAAATGTGAAACAAATAGAAGAATCATTTCCCATGTTTCATCCTAGCCATACTTCTTTATTTTTTTCAGGTTATCTATATCAAGAGATAATCCAAATGCCTCTTCCCTACTTATACATCGAAAAATTAAAATATATTAGGTACCAAAGTGTTGGGGATACATTAGAAGGGTGTGTGCATGACACTAAAAAATTCCAAAAAAAGGTAACCTTATTATATATAGTACATTCAATTGAGATAAAATATGTTATTTAAAGAATAAATAATAAATAACTAGATATAAAATACAATTCCCAAAAATAGTAACTATTCCAGTAATCCATTTTTGACCATCTCTTCTTGATCTAGTTTCAAATGTATTAGAGAATGACAACTCAACACTAGTGGAGAATATAAACCCTCCCAAAAACCATCATATATATTTCAAAAAATATGGGGGAGAGCTCCATACTAAAACCCTCAAATATATATATCAATTCCCTAGGGAAATAACTCTGAACATCGAAACCAACTTTTAAATATCAACACCCATGGAGGATAAAAAATCACTACATTACCATATCATATAATTCATATCATAGTAGAAAATAACACCCCACCATGTGACCACATCATATATATCAACACAAGGGGAAATAACACACCACCACAGAACAGTTTCCTATATACCAACACACATGGTGGATTATATTTTCCCTTGATTTGTATAATATATAACAACAACCCAGGAGGAATAACACTTCCCCCAATAACTATCTCATATATATCATCACATAAGAATAATATTTCCCCACCTCGGAACTATCTCATTGATTTGATCACATATAGAGGATCAATTACCCACCATAGTTCCAAATTTATATGTCAAAACCCATGGTGGAATATCACCTTATTGGGAAACTATCTCATATATCATAATCATCTTGGGAAAATCATCATTCATAGATATTGAAATATTTAATTGTTTAGATAAGATTTCCAAACATATTTTGAAAATATTATAAAAATCCAAGGGAAAAATTATATTCTCAAATGTTATCAAATTTCAAAAATATCAGTTCGATTAGGAATAATCCTGACACCAGTATAAATTTTCTAGGGTCTCCTATCATATTGGAATCCTACTCCCATTATCAGATTCACACTTAAATACACAACATTAACCCTTTGTTCAAGTCCTATATAATGTATTAATATGATTAGGTAATCCATTTGTGTCCCCTTGTTCACATCAATTCTTGAACACCCCACATGGTTTCTTTTAACTCATTTAAATATTATATGTTAAAAGACCATTTCCCAAAGGTAATAATACCCCATATTATAATAATTATTGAAAAATAGAATAATTATGAAATAATAATCAATATAAAATAATCAAAAAAATTAATGGAATATAAAATAGATCACCTCTATGGTACTTAATGTTGGTCCTCACAAACCCAACATACACATAAATAATCTCCTTGATATATACAACAAGATACCCACATACATATGGAGGATGATAACAACCCCACACTCTAATAAAATAATATTGTGTTTAGAGGGAATCACGTGATTCTATATTGATTATCACTAATAAACGAATTAAATATCCGTCATAGTCACCCAACAAAATATGAGTAGGGGAACCAATCATAATGTCCACACTATTATTTTTCTTTAAACACATACCTCTTAGGGACTATATATCAAAGAATACAGATTAAATTTATATCCCTGGACTATCAGTAGATTAGGCATCCAGATTATAATTTAGCAGTCTGTTTTGGCTCAAGAAACATTCATTACCCTCATATGAAATGTGGTAAATGTTTTCATTTATAATTCGTAGTATATAACACATAACTGGAATGATTATATATTACATGAAAAATAATATAATGCTTATTATATAGAGTTATTATAGGGGAATGACTAAATAATTTAATGTTAATTACATTTTGAAAATATTGGATTTGATCACCATATCTCATTCTATACTAGGAATCCATCATCTTTCAAGATGAATCCTAATCACCATAAACAATCATATTAATCAAATATAAATTTCTTTATATGAAAAATTAAAATCAGTCTTATAATAACTTCCATAGTAAATAATTGGGGATAATAATATATTTTCTCACTAAGTAAAATTTGTGGTGTTAAATATTGTAAAAAAAAAGAACACTTCCCAAATTAAAAAGCAGGTCCTCTTTCACTGAAAATTTATAACAGCCAATATCAATCCATCGATAGATTCAAATTTAATTTTATTGAAATCACAAAATAATTTTAAGAAGTGAATTACCTCCATTAAACTAAAAAACTCATCATATTCATCCTCCCATGATCATATTTTGATAATAAAAATGAAATATATATTATAAAGAGTCTAATTATGTCAATCATTGGAGGATTTGACATCAAACCCAAACATCAATCAAAATATAAAAATAAGAAGAAAATTGATATGATTAATAACCAATTGTATGTTTTGGGTGTAGTAGAAACACGGTTGGGATGGCATCCAAATTTTGTTTCTACAACAATCAAGGATTATTTTGGGATAAATACGACAATGAATTATAGTCTCTATGAAATAGAATAAATGATTTCAATAAACATTAAAGATGTCCAAAACCTTTAGATATGATCTTTCACATCATGTTTGTAATTAATTTAATTAATTTCATAATGAAAAGAATACCAGGATCTCTGGTATTTTCTACGTTGATGATGTTGATCATATAGAATGATCCTTTCAAATTACCTCATTGTGCCTTCGAGGATCAAAACTAGAATCGCTCTAGAATTGATCCACATGTACTCCAATATCCTTAGATTGACACCACTCATTATCTGATTGTTAACACTACGATGAAAGTGTATTCTGTCTATCATTCTTGATTTCTGGTTTTTCAGCCTTGAAGAACATCGATCATACATGAGAGGAGAGGGAATAGGATTCAAGAGATAAATTATTTAGATCATGAATTCTCAGTTCGACGGCTATGCAGTTCGGTACATAACACAATAGACATGTGTGTCATTTTTATTGACACGGGGCTTCTGTTACAATATTTAATTGTATACCGACAATTAAATAAATTAAAAAACTTAGAGAAAACTCATGCTACTAATAATAATACCACGTCATTTATTTTACTATGGAAACTTGCGAAAAAAAGTATTATAAATAAAATTCCGCATCCCAAAATAATTACAAAGTTATTTTAATTTTTCCTAAATAGTTAAATAATTATTAATCGTATTGAAAATAATTTTTTTACTACCACACCAGACATGGTCCTCCTAACACCACTTCCATTTATTGAACACCCAAATAAATAAATAAATAATTTATTTTATTAAATAAATATTTTACTTACAGACTAGTAAATAAATATTTATTAAATGTTCTATATAATAAATAAATATAATTTACCCAAAATCTATTTAATAATTATTAATTTATTTTTTTCAATAATTTTATCTTGAAAAAAATTAATCCACTGTCTTGGGACTAATATCAATATATTAAATCCAGATATAATTTAACTGAAACAACCAGAAACAATTATTTAATGACCCTCTAGGATTCATTCTCATTGGCATTTAGAGGGATTGATTAAAGTTCAATAGTAACATCTAATAATGGGTCAAGGATCCCAAGTGAAATAACTTAAATTGAAAACAACAAAATCCACATATGAATGCTCATTGTGTAATATAATCAAATTTTCACAATATCTCATCATGAAGGTTTCATGATAGTGTCATCAAATTTTATGCTTGATATGTCGTTCATTGACTAGCTGAAATAAACTAATCATTACACCATGGTCATGATATTTCGCGTGATGGTTCTATATTAATAATAGGGCTGAGATATCGACTTCTATAAATGGAAGGGACAAATCCTTCAATGAATTATCCATTAATAACATTACACCTGTGAGGTACCGAATATACACTACGCCGCTCTAGTTATCTTCACTATAGTTTTAATCAGTAAATAAAAGTGTGAGATTTGGGACATGTATTAATGATAATATTAAATTCTAAGGATCATTAAACATGATCGCAGATAGTAATATCAAATGACACCAAAACATGTAGAATTATTTCTAGCGGGTCTATTTTCAAAATCATCTATCTTATAGATTACCATGTGTGAACTTTATGAGAGGAAGTCTCATCTACCTGTGAGTACACACACTTTAAATTAGGCATGCTATAAGTCCCATCATAGTATGTTATCCAACCGTAGAAATATATTTATGAATATTTTAAAATAATTTCAAGGTTCTCATCATAGTATTGAACTGCCCTGACTTTATCAATGCGACAAATAGTCTAGGAAATTATTACATCATATTAATTCATATAAATGAAAAATATGTGATAAGAGTTTTAATATTTATATACATTAAATATCCATATCATAAAAGTACACATAGTTGGTTCTACAACACCAAATCTAACACAACTCCCTCTTTGAATAAACCCTGCTACATACGACTTCATGTCAGCTAGACCTCACATGATGATCATGTTTCTGTTGAGTCAAGGTTTTTTTCAAGTGATCTACCACATTTTATTCCATGGAAATACTACTCCCTGAAGCTTTTTCTATCTGAGAAAAATATCTCAAGAGATGATACTCTTAATGTATGTGCTTCATCTGATGATGTGAACTTGGATCTTTTGTGAGAGCCACCACTATAGTATTTTCACTATACAGTGAGATGTGATCTTTATTTCTAGGTATCACATATAGCTCTTTGATGAATCATTTCATCCAAACATCTTATTTAGTTGCCTTATAAGATGTGGTATATTCAGACTCTATAATATAATTTTCAACCATGATTTTCATTGAGCTCTTCCAGCTCACTCAACCTCCATTCAATGTGAAGATGTATCCCATTTGTGATAGCATGTTATCTTGATCAGTCTAGAAACTCGAATCTACATTTCCTATGATGAATAGTTTCTCATCTCCACCATAAATTATGAACATATCCTTAGTATGCCTCAATTAAATTAGGATGGCATTGACTTCCAACCAATGGCAGTCACATGGGTCATCTTGATATCTGCCTACCATACTCAATGCACGGGAAAAATCTTGCCTAGTCTGTAGCATTGTATATATTAATGACTCAATTGATGATGTTTATGGAGTCATTTCGATTATCTTTCTTTACTCATGTGTTTTATTACCTATTTTGTTGGAATGATGAATTCCATGTGACGCAGACCACAATCCCCTCTTGGATTGGTCTATACTACATATGTTCAGTATGTTATCAATGTATGTACTTTGAATTAGGCATAAAAATATTTTACTTCTATCATGATGGATATTGATCACTTGAATATATGTTACCTCACCCAATTCCTTCATGGGGAATCATTGTCTCAACCATGACTTAACAGAACGTAAGACTTGTATCTCCTTTCCAATATGTAATATGTCATCAACATATACAATTACGAAATTGACTGCAGACCCACTAAACATGTTTTGACAAAAGGATTACATTCATTCTTGATAAAACCAAATTCCATGATGGATTCATAAAAATGAATCTTAAATGACTTGGATTCTTTCAATAATTCATAAATGAATTTATGTTTCTTTTATACCTAATTAGAATCATTAAGAGTCAGAAACTGTTTAGGTTGTGTCATGTAGACATCTTATTAATGGTTCCCATTAAGTAAGGTTGTTTTGGAATCCATTTTCCAAATCTCATTGTTATAGTAAGAAGCAATGGACAATAGAATTATGATGGATTTTAGAATTGTAAGTGGTGAAAATGTTTCAACGTAGTCAATGAGTTGATTTTGTTTGATCCCTTTTACAAGCAGTCGTGACTTATAGGTACTGACATGTCCTTTCATGTCCAGTTTCTTCTTGAATACCCATTTGAAACCAACATGCATTACATGAACATGAGGATCTACCAAAATAGAAACATTGTTTTAATATATAGAATCCATTTCATAATTCACATCTTCTGGCCACTTAGAAACATTTGTGCCACTTATGTCTTCTTTGTAGGTTATTAGATCATTATTATCAACTAATAATTAGTCATCATCCTCGATAACTAGAAAACTGTACCATTTCAGTTCTCTAACCTCTCTTGTACACCTACACAGTTCTTGTATCTCTGGAATAGTTCACTCATCCACAAGTCTTTGTAGAATATGCTCTTATACTAACTCTTCAGTTCCATGAGTCTCAAATTCATCGATGTTTATCACTATTACACTGTCTCATTTGGGTATGTTCTCTGTCTCATGGAATATAGTGTGTCTAGCCACTATACACTATTATTTTTCTAAGGGGCTGTATAGGTAATATCTCCCTGTATCCTAGGGGAATCCTAAAAAGGAACACTATGTGCCTTAGGTTCATTTTTTTATCTGAAAAGGCCTTAAAAAATCCATCGCTTCCTAAAACATGTAAACTCGATAACAAGGATATCATTCCACTCCAGAACTCATATGGAATTCCATTTACCAATTTAGTTGGTAATTGTTTTAGTATGTGCACTGATGTTTGTAACACATATCTATAAAATAAGAATGGAAGACTATTATTCCTCATCATTGATCTCACCATGTCCAACACGGTGTAGTTTTTCCTTTCGCACAATACAATCCACTAGGGCGTGAAACAAGGAGTGAGTTGTGATAGGATCCCAAACTCCCATAAGTAATCAATGAATTGTTGATTAACATATTCTATAACATGGACTATGTGAAGTTTATCAATCATCATACCAAGCTGGTTCTTAACATCATTCATGTATTATTTGAACTTATCAAATTAATCTGACTTGTACATCATTAATTAGATATATCCATATCTTCTAAAATTATTAGTAAAAGTTATGAAGTATGAGTACCCTTCCATTTCATCAACTCTAAATGGTCCACAAACATTGGTATGAACCAATTCATGAATTTATTTAGCCCTTTCATCTTTCCTACTAAAGGGGGATTTGGTCATTTTGCATTCTAAAAATTCATGACATACGCAAAGTGGTTTTTGTTCGAAAGAATATAAATAAACATATTGATGTAACATTGTAAATAATTTATCATTTACAGGACCTATCTAGTGATGGAAAATTTGGGTGTGTTATGATTCATTTGATGTATCATTGTTATCGATTTCTATTACATGGTTTGTGTAATCCAACACATCTACATCATTTTATAAATGTTCCCTACCAAAACAAATTCTATATTTGTAATAGATGAGACATTCATTTACAAAAATGAAAAAATCCATCTGTATCTAATTTTTATACAATAATAATGTTTTTAGTAACAAATGACACGTAATAACAACCCTTTAACACCAAGATCATACAAGTTGGAAACGTGAGGTTATAGTTCCCAATAGCTACGACAACATTTCTTGCCTCGTTAGCTGCTCGAAGATCATCCTCCCCTCATTCAATATTCATTAATCTACTTAGATCCTGTATTTAGATACATAATTGAGTATCCCAAGATGTACATAATAAAAAAATTATAAACATAAATATTTCATTCGATAAAAATTGCAACATGAAGCTTACAATTTCTTCTTAGGCTGGGTGTAATTCTTCTTCCAGTGTCCTTTCATTCCACATGTGAAACAAATAGCCTAATGTTCTCTTTCCTCCCCTTTTATATTCCTATTCATGGATGTATGTGAAGAATATTTGGGTTTAAATCTCTCCTCATTCCATTTCCCCTTATTTACTATCTAGAAAGAAGGTTTTTTCACATCATATATTTTTCACCCTGCCAAATGAGGATAAGAAGATAATATTGACACTTCTTAGTGTGGTTTATGTTAAACATGACAACAATGTTGGGGAAGATTAGAGGGAGTGATGTGACGATGAGATCCGTACCTAGTCCATCAAGGAGATTAAAAACTACAACTTATAGGTGCTCAATGTAGCCAATGAGATTGACTACATGAGGCCCAGTTGGGAAACCCTCTACCTGATTCCTCTGAATGGGTTCCTTGGAGATCTCAAGCCTTTCATGTCTTGCCCACTCTTGGTGAAGACCGCGGAGGTGCTAGAGCATTATAAAAGCACCCATATTTTCATGAGACTTTAGGAGACCACTAGACATTGATGATAGAATCAAACATTGATTGTCAACTACATCGTTCATATGTTTCTCATAGACAATGAAATCCTCATTACTGACTTCGTTTTCTAGAGGATCAGGTAATGATGACTCCAGACGATAAGACTTTCGTTCAAAGTGTAGGATAACCAAGAGGCATCTAAACCATTCTGTGATGTTACTATCGGTAAGGACGTTGTAAATATTCATAACTGATCACAAGGATTGTGTGGTTGATGAGATTGTAATTTTTATTCTATATTTAAATGAGAGGATCATTAGTACCCTGTTGATTTCATATTATGATAAATAATAAATTAATTTTTTTATGTATCCCACTAATTTATCATGTCCCAATGGCCCTCACCATTGAACTCAAAATGTATAGTTTCCATGATATTCTAGAGTAAACGATCCATATTCCCCATCACATAACCCAAAAAGGGTTGGCCAAACTATTTGAAGGTGTTTAGGTAGGTAGGTCTTTGCCAACTGTAGGCTTGTAGTTCCATGGTCCATTGAGTGGACTCTCCAATCCTGAAATCCTAACATAGATTTCCCCAACTCTTTCTTCCAATATTACAAAACAATCATGATAGGGATACTCCTCTTGAGGTAATATGGTTATGTCACCCTGAAACCTTTAATAAGGTCTTCATGTATAAAAGTAACTTTCTCAACAAGGATTGGCCAAACACATAGTATTATTGAGTTTTTCACTTAATCATGTAACAAAAGACTTGGCTTGAAATAATATTTTATTTGTTGGATTTTTATCTCTTTTTCATGGATTTTGTATTATCATTATCACATTCTTGTTAATATTTAGTGTAACATACATAAGTGATTAACCACATTTGTATAATATTTATGTGTAAGTCTGAGTTTTTTAGTTCAATCTTACATGATTTTTTAATTCATTAATTTTGTGATCGCGACCATACATCCATAATGATAATCCAGGAAAAATAATTGAAATCAAATAATGAAAATTGAATGACCAGGAGCTTCTCTGATGGCCATTTTATCTAGTGGTTGATAAACTAACCCTAACCTAGGGGAGAAATGCATTGAACCTTTTAGGTTTGTGTTTATAGCTTTGCACCTATCCACCTTTGTATCTCATAGGATTGGTTTCATCTCGCCTCCCAATTGAACCATTTCCACTAGTTTAGCATTTACATCCATTACATATTCTTTTAAACTCGCATGCAAGTGAGGGTTAAAACGATTTTTTTATCATAAAAGAAACTCTGGCCACACATTCCCTAAATATGAAAGTGGAAAAGGCTTGCATGCCAAAAAATTTAATTTAAATAAATAAATAAATGGAAACCATCCACATACAAAGGTCATTTTCTATCTCATAATCGTACATAAAAGAAAAAAATTAATGCATAAATAAAACTAGCATTCAGTTATTTAATAATTCTTGTTTAATATAAATCACGCTCGAATCAATTAATTAAATTCATTAAATAAAAAATATTTTAATCATTGGTCCATTTCAGAATTTCATTGATATTTTCATCCATTATAATTTTTAACAAATAAATTCATTTAAAATTATCTTTGAGCGTAACTTTTAACTATGAGGCAACCTAGTGAATTCTTATTCATAACTACCCAATGAGTAGAAATGAAAATTAAGCATATGTTAAATTAAACACACATATATATAACAACTAACATGTATTGTGCCTCATATTTAAGACTTCACCATGGTACACATCTCAGGGTATTGTATAATATAATAATAAATTTTGACAAATCTGTGTAATTTGGATGAGTACATAGTGTGTAGTTCCAACAACAAAACATGTACTATTGTTCACCATCCATCTTAAGTACACGCCCAAGGATATGGAGTGTGAGTTTACTTCATAAACCATTGAAGTAAATGATATATCTAGGGGGAACACAGTATATAGTATATGTGTTATATGTTCTCTGGATGGGAAATCCATGTACGGGGTACATGGTCCAGGCCTAACAAGAAGGGACTGCATGATGTGTCTAGTGGGAAACATGGCGTCTAATCCAGAAACCGCATTCCACCTATTCCATGTTGACACACAGAGTCATTAAGACTTAGAAAAACTCCAATGACATGGCTTGGTAGGAAATTCTAGACCTGGTGCATTGAACCTTGAGTACACGACATGTACATATGAATACACACAGTGTTTTCCTGTGTTTTATAGGGAAGAACCTTTAGAACCTCTAGATGAGATCCCCAGTTTTATATTACTAAAAATTAAATGAAAACATCTTTTTTATAAAGAGATCAAGAAATTGAAGAGGAGGAATAGATCTAAATATAAATATTTTTAGAATGATTATATTGAATTTAAACATCTAAATTATTAAATGTGTAAATCATAAACTAAATATTTAAATAATTATAAACTATGATGTAACCCCTTTTAAACCACTAGTAGATTCTGGGAGCAGTTAATGCGTGGTTGGGACGACACCCAAATTTAATTTTTACAATGATCAATGACTATTCCAGGATCGATATGATGATGAATACTAGTGTCCACGGAATAAAATGAAATATTTAGATGAATAAGGAAGAAGCCTGAAACCTTTAAAGGGGATATTTTCCATAATGTTTATAATTAATTAAATTAATTTCATGATGAAAAAAATACCTGGATCTTGTGTATTTTTTTCATTGATGAAGTTGATATTCTGGAATGATCCTTCATAATTATCTTCTTGTGCTTATGAGGATCAAAACTAAAATCCCTGTAGTGGTGATCCCCACATTCTTTGATGGCCTCCGATCGACACCACTCATTCTTCATGTGCTAGTGTAGTGAAACAAGTGTCTATTTCAGTTATTCTTTCTCACTAGTTTTTCGGTGTTAAAGAACTTCACTCGTTCATGGGAGTGGCAAGAAGAGGATTTAGGAGATAAATTTTTTAGCTAAAAAATTATCAATTCACCAGGTTTGTGGTTCGGTACATGGCACAATAAACGTACATTTATATTAATTGACATGGGGCTATGGTTACAATATTTAACAGTGAAACAATAATTAAATACCTTCATAACCTTATATAAAACCTTTTATATTTATAATAATACCATTTCAATATTTATTATTTGCCAATTTTCAAAAAAAGATATATAAATAAAAATCTGCATCACAAAATAATTACAGTGCTATTTTAATTTCTGGTGACTAGCTAAATAATTCATTATCATCCTAAAAATAATTATTTTACTGATAGACTGTCCTTGGTCTGCTCAAACTCCACCTTATTTTATTTAACACCCTAATAAATAAATAAATAAATTATTCTCTTAGATAAATATTTTATCTTCAAACTAGTAAATTAATATTTATTAAATGTTCAATAAAAACTATAAATATATTTTACCCATATTATGTTGAATAAATGTTTATTATATTTATGTAATCATTTTAACATGAAAAAAATAGTCCATCGTCTTGATGCTAATATTTATTAATTAAATGAAAATAGAATTTAACTAAAAACACCATAAAGACATAGTGTGTGACCCTCTATGAATCTTTCTTATTGGCATTAGGCTGGATTTCTGAAAGTCCAAGAGTACTGTCTAGAAATGTGTCAAGGCACCTAATAGAATCATGTTGATGTCAAAACAATGACATCCACATATGAATACCCACTTTTTATTATAATCACTTTGTCATAATATCTCATCAAGCAGGTTTCATGATTGTTTCTTCATCTTTTATGCTTGATACGTCTTTCTTTTACAACTTTAAATAAACTCATCATTACACCATGGCCCCGGAATTTTGCATGAAAGATCTATTTCAGTTAGAGGGATGAGATATAAACTTCCACAAATGGATGGTAAAAATATTTCCTTGACTTATCCATTAATAACATGACACTCGTTTCACACCAAAGGTACCCTAATTCCCGCAAACTATTAGCATGATGGCTTTTGTTAGTAAATAAATGTTCTCCATTCATGACACGTATTAATTATAATCATAAAGTCTAAGGATAATTATATATTCTCACAAAGAGAAATATCCCATGACACCAAAACAAACGGAATTCTTACTAGTAGGTATGTTCTCATAATCTATTGTCAGATGATTACCAAGTGTGAACTAACTATTGTTATAGCATTTTACAGTTTACATCAAAGTTGGGAACATCTATGAGCTTATCAATGCAACAAACACTACCGGACATTATTACATAACATGAATGAAAAAAAATAAAAAATATGTAATAAGTTGTTTAATATTTAAATACATTAAATATTCATGTAATCAAAGTACGAACTTTTGGTTTTAGGGCACTAACTCTATCACCAATGGATAAGAAGATTACTATATCATAAATGATGAATAAATCCTTTTTTTAGAGACCATAAATCAAATATATTTTAAGGGAGAGGAGTACGTGAAGGGGATCCTGACATCCCCACGATCAAACATTTATAAAATGAATAATCCTAATGGATTTTCCATTTTTAAAATCCCAAATTAAAATAATTATATTAATTTATATAATTATAATAGGAATTATATTTATGTGACCCATAAATTTACATCTCAATAACCACATAGATCTATGATATGTTTTATCCTTCCATGGAACCCCCAACAGAGAAACCTACAAACAATAATGTAATACTCACCCCATTAAAGTCCCTAACATTATATCAGAAGGTGTCATGGTGTGATGACTTCCATTCCAGAGGATCTAAAACACTCATGGATGGGTCCTTCATGGCATGGCCACCTTTCTCTACTACAGAATAAATACAATATCATTAAACTATAGTTAGTTTATAAACCTTACTTATTATGAAATTATTACATATATTACTTTTTTATTATAGTAACAATTATATATTAAATAATTTAAGTTTTAGGATCACAATTACATATAATAATGGTAACCCATTAGTATAAAGGACTACCAATTTTCTATTATATTAATAACATAATAAATTTTTTATGTGTCATAGGGAAAAACATATATTTTTGGTATCTTATCAATTGTTTAAAATTATGGACCATTGTAAATATTGCACATGATAAAGTAACCATTCCACATTTTGTACTTTAACTTTTTTATCCATTATTTATCACAATAACCCTTTCATTTCGTATAGTTAATGATATAGACCATAGGGAGAACCATGGTTACAATTTATGTAAAATAGGGTGAACCATTCAAATCAAATAGTTAACAACTAAATATTTCCAATTTCTAAAGAGAACCCATTTATATTAATAGAATTTTTCAAATTGATGCTTACATATCATCTTGAGACTCCTACAATTCAACGTTGGTTTAAAAAAAATTCATATATTCTATTATTATTTTTTATATTTTTTATTATGTAATTGTACCCTTATGCATTAGGAACCATACACATCAAAAATTCATTAAAATATCTATGATACATTGTTATATAGAATTATATTTCAATTTTTTAATTCTAGGCCTATAACTCAAAAATAATTATGAATTCATCTCTATCATAACTAAACTAATTTGAAATTTTACCTACCCACTTAAAATTATATAAAAACAGCTCATATAAATTTATAAATAATAAAACGTTTTCAATTCTTTGTAGATAAATTTCCAAAGTATCATCCGATATATAATGTCAATTTAATTATTATATTAATAAATATTTACTACCTAATTAATTCTCTGATTCAAACCACAATTGGTTGTGAATTTATAATTACTATATAATAAAAACCACTTTCATGTTTTCATTATCAAAATTCATTTATGATCTTCATATGTGGCACCTCTCAGGCCTCAAAATAATTAAAAAATACTCATATAGATGTTTTGAAAAATAGAATACTAATTCCGAATTCATATTTAAATAGGTCTCATTATATAACACTGAAAAATTCAAATGTTTCAATATTTTTACTTAACCATTACAATATGTGTTTTTGTATATATCTACACTAGCCAAAAATCTAGGGATAATCTGTTCATTTAATAAATAAAGAACTTTTCTATGCTCATGTCTCTTCTAATAATTTAAATAATAATTTTTTTAAGTAAATTTGTGTTAAACAATAAATAAATCTATTTTTGAAGTATTATGTATAAAAAATTAACTAAATTAATTACCCACCAAATAATAAGTTACGTATAATATAACACACACTAAGAAAATATAGTGGGAGCCATATACAAAAACACATACCAACTGGTATCAACATCGATAATAGAAAATGTATTTTCATTTGTTCAATTATATAGCAAGAAATCAAACACAATTATACCTCTTCCAAACAAAAATATATCTCATTCATATCTGAAAAGTATAAAATTTATACATCATAGTGAGTTGAGAGTGCACATTATAATCCGTCTATTTTGTTTTTACTCTCATTAAAAAACACATATCACCATCATGAATATTGAAATGGAAAAAAAATAATTACTTTAATATAGATAATTATAAAATGCTTATTTATGATGATGATATAAAAATTATCATAAATTACACATCCCATTCCATTTTTTCTTTTCAATAAAAAACACATTATCAAACCATTTGAAATATCCACTCATATAAAATAATATATATATATATATATATAACAATGTAGTAATTAAAATAATATAATCCATACCCTCCATCTTGGGAGACTCCATTTGGGAGAAAAATACACACAACATCATTATATTTAATTCAAAATCTGATCAGAATGATAATTTTAGATTTTTTTACCATACATTATAGTACAAAACATAAAAATATAACATCAATGACACATTGGATTTTTTTGACCATCAATAATTATTTTTTCATGTATATAGTATAAAGGAATTGGAAATTATATATCTAGAATGTAACCACACTATGGGTATTCTACACACTTTTGATATAAAATTAGTGAGAGAATTAATATCAAAATAAGATCTACCATATTTTAAAATAACATCATAGGAATGATCCCAGATTAACTGAAAAATTTAACTATTTCACATTATTAATAAATAAATTTAAAACACCACATGATATAAAATTAATTAAGAACCTTGAGGTTTCAACATTTTCATTATTATGATAATAATTTTTTCTCACCATCAAAATTTCCTAAAAACCAATTTAATCAACCATATTGTTTTGCAAACATTTATTGACAAAAAATACTCAATCTTGAATCATCAATATTATTAAAAATAAACCACATATTATAATAAATGGATTAAAATGAATCAAATATTGATATGATTATTCATAATTTCCCTCATAAAAATACAACCATAATGATTTTATTTATGCATCATGATAGTTAAATAATTTATAGGTCAACTAATATATTAACTATTGTTGGAAACCTATTACAAAAATTTCATCATCTTGGAATCTGTGAACTGCCAAATGAATGGATATATTAAGATAATATCATGGATGAATGAAAAATTTGTACATTATAAATTTTCTTGTCATGTAATTGATTTGGTTGAAGTAATAAAATACATAAGACCAAAAGTATTCCTTAAAATTAACAATGATTTAAAAGAGAATTTTATTGTTACAATCTATGTAGAATGTTATTGGGTATTTATTATTTATTTATAAAATTTAAATATAATCCTATACCATTTTATTTTTTCACTAAAATGAAAATAAATTTATATTGGAATACAAATACCTTTATAAATAATAATCAGAATCATAATAAATTTTTTATTAGTATAATTTTTAAAAATTGTACAGATATATTATTTAAAAATTAATTTCCCCAATTAATTATAAATTTATATATATATTTAAACACATGTTGTATTGAGTGATTTGGTATTTAAAAAATTAAAAAAAATTACTAAAATGGAATTTTGTAGTCATATTGGGCCATCAACTATGTCTTGTTGATTCCCCTTAGGCCCTCTCCACATATGCCTATCGTAAATTAAATGAAATAATATATATATATATATATTATTTAATTTTTAAAACAATTTCCACTTCCAATTAACATTATAATTCATCAGAGAAGGAATTCCTTACCCTAGACAATATATTTTACACCACTAAACCAGTTCACATCTTCCCATATTCTATTCTTGTATATTCTTGGGTCATTATAATTTAAGAGGACATTATGTCTTGGGACTCCGTTAATAATCATAAACGGCATTATTAGAAAATGTAGAATAATTTCCCCATCATTGAGTTTAGGAGCATATAACTAATTAGAATTACGAAAAATATAGTTTCTCCTCATAAATGACCTTATAATACATTTCATACAATTCTTTTTATCTCTTGATGTAAATTACAACAACCTGATGAATTTTAAGGAGATTTTAAAAAAGATTTTTTTTTGGAATATTTAATCTTTATTAAATAAATATAATGAATTAATATCTGAATGAATGATAATATATCATAAAAATTATTCATCTATAAATTCCATCTCTTCCGATTAGTTCATAATTTCATGTTTTAGTTAGGCATGGAATAAAACCAATTTAGGTTCCGAGTCCTAGAATATTCCCCTAAATGGATTTTTTTTCTTTTTATTACTCCCTTCATATCCTATACTAATAAAAATAAGAGGACTAAATAATATTTCGACCAAATCTTAGTATAAATATTAAATGGATTAGTAGGAATATAAGGGGAATAAATTATTTAGGGTAGACGGTCAATGAAAGATTGGGATATGGTGGCTATGGAGCAAGGATCTCTCCTTGATGGTTCGATAATTTTCCTTATGGAATTTAATTTTATTTAAATATTTTCTTCATCATAATTAAATTTCAAATTTATATATTTATTATAATATAATGTCTTTTTTCTGGATTCTTGATTGCTTCTGAGGAGTTATTTTATGAAAATTGGGTGATTCTTGCTATTATATGGAAGTCAATGACTGTAAAACTGATCAAAAAACATGCAATTATTGAACATAGATAGTGTATTTTTTAAAGGGTCCTCAAATTTGGGATCGTGTTAATAGGGTTTGTTTTCAACATGTGTATTCTTTATAGGACCATTCTTTTATACAACACATTGTTTGACCACATAGATTGATACACACCCCATGTGAGGTACATGGAACAAAATTTACATTCCATGTTGAGTCACACTTCATAGATTTTGATATGATACATGACTATGTACGTAGTTTTTCTTTGAAACTATTTCTCCCTAATGTAAAACTATAAATTTTGTAAATTCACATATATTTACGAAGAGGTACGCATATATAGTATATGGCTAATCTACACAACATAACCCATAGTACATGTTTTTTAATTTCTCTTTAATGGTATTTTTTGATTAATTTACCGAACCATTGATTAATTTTGAAGGTATATAGATTGTTGTAAATATAATTCTAAAGATTAAATATTGTTAGACTACATTGCATTATCAAATACTATTTGTGAGTGATATATAGATGGTTATAGAAATTATCTTCTGAAATTAAAAAAATGACCTAGGTGATGATGTAAAATATGTTTGAAGTTATTAAACATTATTGGAATTATTAAAATAGAGTGTTGGTCAAACTTATATATGATGAAACCCTAAAACCTTGATCATAGATTTTATTCATATAAACTCAAACTTTGAATACTAGAATATATATACAATATATATTATTGGAACTAAAAATCAAAATATACATTTAATAAAAAAACATTTACATATATTCTCAAATAATTTTAGTTTTACAGATTTAGAGAATGTGTAAAAATAATAATATAAAAAATCTCTTGTCGTCATTATCGGATGTAATTTTTTCTACTATATTATAATTACTTAATACAAAATAGGTTTTAACGTCTACTAAAAAAATTCACTATACAATATATCTTTTTTAATTTTTTTTAAAAACATTTTATATAACATTTGGAAATGGAAATATAACAATGGGGAAATCAAATTATTAGTATGTGATACATATAGTTTTTGTTGTCAATAACATAACCATGGTAAATAAAATATTGAAAGAACAAACAATTTGAGACTGTTCATGAAAAACCAAAACATATATTTGGGATTATCAGTAATAAAAATTAGAAAATAAATAGAAATAATTATTGATATCACTTTGATTATATTAATAATTAATAAAATAAAAAACATAGATTCATAGCCTTTTTTCATATAATATTTTGATAAAGGGAGCGATATTCACTAACAGCAAACTCAGTTTATCCCATGGTACCTATTATTTCATTGAGGGGCTATATAATGTTGGATCCCACTCATAAATTTATCATTACTAATTCATTCATCATAATAGTCAATAAGAAATTTCATACCATTCTTTAAGGAAGCACTAGATAATTTAAAATAAAATTTTCCATATAAATATGAATGAATTATTTCATAAAATAATCAACCTCTATTAGAATTCAGTTATCATTACGAATGTAAATACATTTTCTAATGTCAATAAAATAGAAAATTTAATCATTAACCATCTTGATAAATATTGTAAATAGTAAAAAATGCATTCTATAGGTTCATTTTTTCATCCATATTAGAATCGCATTATATTGATAAATAATAAATTTCATAATGACAATAATTTGGATTATATCATCATAACTAATCAATATAAAGATGGTGATTAGTTATATAACACATAGTAATAAATCCTATGATCATCTAATTAGGATTAATAACATATAAAATATTGATTTCGTCTCTCTTATAAATGAAATGGATAATATGAATAGAGCCCATCTAGAGGAATTATGGGCAAACATTCAATAGGATTTAACTGAATGAAATCAGGGACACATATAAGCATTATGAAAAAGATGAAACCCATCAAAGTAAAATAACATGTAAATGAAACCACCCATGTTTTAATCATAAATATGATTGTATGGTAATGGATTATCTATCCCCAAAAAGGTAAATATAATTTAGAATATACATAGTGAATCATAAACATAATTATGATAAAAAATTTGAAAATTATAATTTAACAAGAAGTAAAAATAGAAATTAAATTTTTGAAAGCATTTTTATATTTGACATAAACATTGATGTTACATGTTACATGAAAAATTATTTTTCAAAAGGAGAAGGGAAATATTTTTTAAACCATCACTTTTAAAATGAACCTTATATAATGGATCTATAGAAACCTATAAATTTCTACCTTGAGAAAAGATGATAGGATGATGAAATATAGTAATTAGAATTAAAAACACTTTTTAATCGCCTTTAATATACTATTTTAAACAAATTCATTATAAGAGTATTATAAAGAAATTAATTTGAATAAAAATATAATCTTTTACTATAGTGGTGGCTAAATTTTCACATAATAGTATATTAGGATGGTTAAACACAATACATGGATGAAGGATGTTCGTGAAAAAATAATATAACTCAATAAAGGAGATAGGATTTATCAATCTCCCGTATGATAATAATACACATTAATGTAATAAATATTTAAAAAAGGTTTGTAATGTTTTAGATATGATTATTTATTGAATAAAAGAAGAAAAAATTATAGAATTAATTGGATTAATGTACCTAGTATTTAAGTCCAAGAGGATGATCATACCTCTGTGAATAAATATTGGGTTAGCAAATGATTTACAAATATGTTAATAATTGAGTAAAATCCATGAGATGAAAATGAAATAATTTGGACTAGTATTTCCCATGAATAATAAAAATTTATGATAAGTATAAATCCAATGGTAGTGAATACACTATTCAATAAAAATCAGGGTACTAAACATAATAATATATCAACGACATAATGATTGAGGCAAAGAACAGTTGTTGCCTGAGTAAAATTATAATAAATCCTATTGAAAGAGTTTAATATTAATTATACCTTTTACAAAATTATTATGATATATTTTGTGACATTATGTAAAAATTAATTATTATATACACTATATAATAGAAATATGGTAAATAATACCAAGCATGTCTCTAAGATGGGTATTTGAGATGAAAATTATTATCTTCATCCATATTTATTTTGTGATTGTACATAAATTATTTAATATTTCTATTATGATTATTATTTACTATTTTAGGAACCTTGTTATTCCATATATTTTTTAATATGTACAGTTTATTATAATATTCAACTTTTTTAATATATACATGCATGTTGTTTTTTAGAGAGTCAAATTAGTGATGTCGTATTTCAGTGATTTTAGTTATAGAAGATGATTTTTTTTCATATGTTAAATTTATAATGTAACCATTTCCAAAAAAATATTTATTTTATTATAAAATATTTATATCACAACTAATAATGTACTCAAGGTCAACCATGATAGTGTTTAATAAAATTATATTGGTGGGTCATCAAACTGACTCAAAAATAAACTCCCTATATCATTACTTACGTGTTTAGTTAAGTAATTTAAAAATATCATCATAATAGAGGCATAATGATATTATTTATACAAAAAAATCAAAAGGAAAAATAAATTTCTTTTATTCATGGAGGTGGAAGTTTACATAATGCATGGTTACCGTTTTAATTTCATGATGAATGAGTGGAAATTATGGGATATTCAAAATTAATATTATATATTCATTTGAATATTATAGATATAAAAATTAAATTATAGATATAATATATATTATTTATTTTTTTCCTTAAATTGGCCATTAACATTGGTGATTAAAAATGGGATATATCACATTCCAGATGTGGTAGTCCCTATAATGCACTAATGGTGATTCATTTTTATAATTGATGGAGATAAATAAATAATGGATATTCAACATATCTAATGACATATCTTTTTTAATAATGGTAATTATTTCATTATTTTTTTCAGGATATAAGTGATTTTTTAGTGGTTGTTTAAGGAAAAATATTATGAATAGCGTAATACTTATATTGGAGAATTGATATTCTCATAAAGATATCCATAGAATACAATTCTAGAAGAAGAAATCTATATAATTGTTGTTTATGGATGAAAAATGTAATTATATGAGAGGATGAATTTTTTTATTTGATGGAAAATTCTAAATGTAAGTGCTTCGATGATGTGATACAAGATATTCCCTATAATAAAGAACTAAAATGGGAGTTTGGGGAATAACCTTTACACTTTCATGGTATCATTATAATATTACAAAATAAATGAATGGAAATTTTCAAAATAATGGATTTTTTATTTGGAATGGGGTTTATAAATCCTCAAAAAACGTTTTTCAGATGTTTTAGACATGCTCAGTGTCTTTTACCAGGTGTTTTTCTACATTTTGGACTTTTCGGCTTTTTACATGTGAATAAGTATTAATGTTGGTAATTTATATTTTATTTCAGAATATATGATAACCCATATTATTAACATTTTCATATTTTGATGAAGAATTTAAATTTAATTTTTTAATATAATGTGTTTATATTGTAATATAATATTTTTAATAACAATATTGATTATTTATAAAAAAACCATATAAAAATGACGTTCTACCATTTTGTGTTCTGAATAATTTTTGAATATATAAAATTTTAATTTATTGATGGTATAATAATATATATAATACAAAAAATTAATATATTAATCATTAAAAATATATTAAATAATATAATATATTAAAAATTATACAATATTAATAAAATAATTCATTTAAAATCATAGCTTTACCATTATCACGATCTTTAACAATAATATCGGTAATTATATAGTTATTCCAAAAATAGTAATTAAATTTTTTTACATAATATAATATTATATATGTGAAATATAAAATTCATATTAAAGATTCAATTACTAAAAGTGATGAAAATTAATTTATAATATACGTGACTAAAAACAGTTTATAGGGTAAAATACTAATTCTATATAAAAAATTATATATATATATTTCTTATAATGATACATCATAATTTAAAATAATTATTTTTTTATAAATATATATTTTAATGAAAATGTCTTCAAAAAATTTCATTCATTACTTTATTATGAAAATGAAATAAAACTAACAATATTTACAAAAAAATATTTATTTTTATATTATTGACCAAAAAACCATTTATTTTGAAATGATCCCAAAAATTATCTTAATATAATATTTTTATTATAAAAGAAAAATTATTTTTATACTATAAAATTCAAAATATAAACATATAAATTCTAATTTTATAATAAAATAATAAAATAAAATGAAAAACATCTTTTTATATGTAATTAGTATTATTTTAAAAAATATAATTCATTTTCATTATTATTTTTTATGGTTTAATTATTATTATGTTGTTAACCAAATACTTGTATCAAATATACTTTATAGTAACTAATCACATGTATCATGAAACTGAAATTCATTTTAAAAAATGAAAATAATTTTTTAAAAAGAGATTATATTAATAGTATTTTTTCATAAAATTATTTAATTTAATTCATATTAAAACTAGAATCTATTTTATCTATACAAATATTTCATAAAAAAAATTTCAATTATTCATTCTCTCAAATTCAATGGTGTTTCATCCTGTCCCGAGTCCCACAGAACTATGCCTTGAGATGGTTGGACACAAGATATCATGTTCATCACCCTAAACACAAGAGGCTACCATCTAAAAGCTAGGGACATTGTTGAGTCTATGAGAGACTATGCCTCAATAGTATAAGGTATTAAACTATATTAAATAATAAATATAACAAGTAAATTATGAATATAGAAATATTAAACAGTAGAAGAAGAAGATAAATGACCCAACATTATAAATAATAACAACAGAAGATGAGTAGTCATAATAGATACAATGATGATGTCGATGTATTATGAAAAATGTTAATAAATAAATGTGTATGGGTATGGGGTATATGCATTGACTTCATGCTAATAAAAACATCCACGAAGACAAGAAAATCCACATGGAATCACTATCATAGGCTCATTCCTCTTACCTTGATGCTCCAACCAAAATAAAGAAGAAATCATTGATTGGGAGCGACAAACTTCGATATATGCATATCTGTGAGCATAAACTCTACTTAGGAACCAAATAGTGGCTGAGTAGGCCATGAGATATACTCTCAATAGGATATCACCCATGGTTTGAAAAACATTCCCTTTCATTCTATAGGCATATAACAATGTTCCATGTATAATAAATGAAAATAAATTAAATAAATACAAAAAACCGTAACTTGTTTTGGGTTCCTAAACAGACAGTCATCCCATATCACTTTCCTCTTCATATGTTGGGATTTTGAAAGAAATACCTATACAAGTCATAATTTGTATACACTTCCTAAATAACATTGATGACCCAAAAAGAGAATACCCCTAAGATTGTTCACTAGATTGGGGAATAATTCATGTGTCAAAACTAAGCGCGTTAGGAGGTAAAAAAGTGGAGTCATAAGGCATAATGAAACATTTATTTATATCATTAAATGAAATAAAAGTATTTATATATATAGCATCTATATTATACATGGAGTTTGATCCTATCCCTGAGGTATCACTATGATACATTCTTTCAAAATATCTAATTCCCTAACCTAGTCCTGGTTTTCCTTTTGTGGGACCATGTATACCTCATGGTGTGGTAAATATGAGTTAGTCTAGGTTATCAAATGTAATGGACTGAGTATATATCATGGATTTGTGTATCCGTCTTGCTAATGGGTATGCCTTGGGTTTCCCCTTAGGGAACCGGTATCACCCAATTTTATAATTAAAATCCTAGGGGATCCCTTTCTTAGTGATCTAAAAACATCACTTCCCCAACATGTCATGTTGTAACCTATCGAGTACAAAGATTTCAACTAAGGGTTCCTAATACAGGACCACATTCTCTCCCAGAGCCAATTTCATTTATAAAAATATAGGTATACATCATGGATCATGCATTCATGATTATAGCCATTTAATTTACTCGAAAATAGGAAAATCATAAGTCAAATTTAAAAAAAAATAAGGATCTTTATCAATGTATGAAAATACAATGACATTTAATAATATTAAGAAGGTAAGATACTTATAACAAACAATTATTCTACTAAAATATAATACTAATGAAAAACTCACATTCTTGATTTATGATTCATCCTATATAATTTATTCCCATTAAAACATCAACACAAATTATCACACATTTGAATGAAATGATAAATAAAAAATTCAAGGCTAATGGTAAAAACCCGTATTATGTTATCACACCCAACCAGGTGTCCGACATCATGGAAAAAACCTATAAAAATACTTTCCTAAAACCAAGGTCACAATAATTATGGGAAATAGTTTACATAAATTAAAATGCATTATTTTTGATTTGTTGATTGGCCTGGAATATCTACACAATAGTGTGATGTAAATAGAGAAACAAAATGATAAGAAATAACATTTACACCCAATATCATAGTTGTATAAAACCCCATGTCCCACAAAAACATTTGATTTGACCTAAAATGAAATAAATGAGAGGATTTAACATGAAACCCAAATTTGGGAAAAAATACTCCCCATAATATTGCATGATAGATAGATTATGAAACCCATAATTAATTGGTTCAGATGATAATCCTTACAAATGGATTCCCTATTTTTCTGATGGTATCAAAATAATAGAAGAATATATGGGGCATCAGACGTCTAAATTGGAAGAGGAGGGAGGCTCACAACATGGAGTGGGGTGGAAACACACAAGAGGAGTTGATATGGAGATAAGAAAGGAAAAAATTAATGTAACTGATGTTTAATGAAAAATTTAAAAATTAATGAAATTAAATGTAAATAAATAAGGAGAAAAAATAAAATAAAATAACTACAAAAAAAATTAATGGATAAGGAAAGAGAAATAAATAAAATTCTGTTAAGACACTTTTAGTTTATTTATTTTTCTCTTAACCCATATTTATTTTATAATTTTTCATTATTCTTTTTTCGTATCTTTTTATTTTATTACATTTATTTTTTATTTCATTAGATCATTTCAATTTGTTTTAATAAGAAACAATTCACAAGTGCACGGGGTATTATTTAGCATAAATCAGGTGAAACTATAAAAAACCTCCCACTAAGGACACACATCGGGTCGAGCGGGTGTGTTCCTAGATTTTATTTAAGGAATTATTCAAAAAAATTATATGTTTCATACCTTGGTTAATGTTAGAATGTTTCATCCCCCCTCATTAAGACAACTCTTCCTTGAGATTCCCCATAGTGGGTGGTGTAACATCTTCCATGAAATTTTTTGTCAAATATACATTCACATAAGTCCCGTACTCCCAACTCTTTTCCTGAATTACACTATCCTTCCATAGCACCCAGACCATAAGAACATACTTACCTCATAGGGCCTTTTTGATATAATAAATAATACATGTCAGATGCTCCATAAAGGATAATTCTTCCTCATGCTCAATTTCGTTTGGATTAAAATAATGAGAAGGGTCTGGATGATATTGTCGAAGCTAATATTCATGGAATACATCATTCATTGAATGGTACCTATGAGATTATAGAAACTCATAGGCTATCATCCAAACTCTCTATACTCTATTTTATGGGCCTCCAAATATTATTTATAACTTCTCATGTCACCTGATTTGTATATGTCTCACCCCCAGTTAAACGTCCATAAAGACCCAATGTCCCACCTAAAAATACATTGGTATATGATGAAGAGTAGCATAAGAGTTCAATATAGAATGAGATATAGCCATATGCTTCAGAATCAACTAGAAGTTATCAAAACTCTCCAAAATGAAATGATGTCCCTGAAGAGGCGCCTCACCAGCTTCGAGCCAGTATATAGGTGAATGACCCGACCTACCAAAGATAGAATAATATAGAGCCATTGTAATTGTCCCCTGGAAGATATAATTATAGGAAAACACGGTTAGAGAAATATGTTACTCCTAAAATGACTAAAAGAAATTATAAAAACCTGAAATATATACTCTAACATATGTATAGTCGGCTCGGATTGACCATTAGTCTGGTGGAGAAATAGAGTACAAAAAATCACATGTGAACCTAGTTCCTTCTTCAACCCATGTTAGCATTGTGTTGTGAAATGGGAATCATGGTGTGACATGAAAGAATGGGAAACGACATGAAGGTAATATATTCTATGAATATATAGCCTCTATAACTCATGAATAGAGAAGTTCTCCCTTATCGGTAGGTAGTGTGTGACTTTGGTCAACCACTCAATGATCATCCATCCTATGTCACTGCCTCGAGGAGATCATGGAAATCCTGTAACATAATACATGGTGACATCATTCCACTTCCACTCAAGAATAGATAGCGGTTGTAGGAATCTCATAGGTCGTTAGTTCTACGACTTCACCTACAAATAGCTAGAGCACCTGGTAATGAAATATACTATTTTCTTCTTTATACATGGACACAAAAAAGACGATGCATATCTCTATATATCGTGGAATGTCCATGATAAACTACAAAAATAGAGGCTTGATATACCTTCATCATTTATTCCCATATATCATAAGGCACACATACACAACCACAATAGAGAAGATATTAACTACCATCAATAACCCAAATAGGTGTCATGTACATTCATATGACAGCCTTCCATAAAATTATCACCTATGAATTAGATAACAATTGCAAGAAAACATGATCCAAAAGAGAGGATGTCAGTATAATAGATACTTGAACATGTTTTCTAAAATACACCTCATTCTCTGGATGAAACATGGAAAACAATACATCATATTCCACTCACTATTGGGTTTCTTGATGTCATGTGTATGTGTTTTATGGATCCATGTGTTAGCAATGGAATTACCCTAACCAGGGGTATAGGTAAGTTCAGTGTCATATGATTGTAGGTATTTTCCAACATGTGCAGCTTTAAATTTAATTCTTTCTATGTGGAGATATATTTCAATATTTTATGATCTGTGTAAACAATGATCCTCTCACACAACAAGTAGTTTTTTTAACAACACAAAACATGAACCACAACTTATAATTGAAAGGCCTTATATAGGACAGTTCCAATAATGATGCCTCTCTTATTGGGATCAATAAGCCACGACTTGGTCACCCTATATCAGAACATCAACCATTTACATTTATAATGAATATTATTAAATAGTATAACTTCATCCTTTATTAGGTAGAATTAGGATTGAATTCGAGGATAGTCTTCTCCAATATTCTATAAAATAATTCTCACCAAATTATGACCAGATGAACTGCACACCCTTCTTAGTCAAGTGTTATAAGAGGAAATGCTAAGTAGGAGAAATCCTTGATGGAAGGCCTTTAATAGCATACATGCCCAATGAAACTGTATATTTCAAACACGTTATAGGGATTCTACCAAGAAACCACTATGTTCACCCTAACTAGGTTTACTGATACACATAATTTTGATTTGGTATGACATATTAATTGAACCTTATTGATCCAAAAGTGGAATTTACTATGCTTTACATATAGCTGATTCTCTCTTAGTGTACTAATCGTGATATGAGGATGATTGGAATGGTTGTTTCTAGAGCATAAATACAAAAAAAAAATCATCTATGAAGACTACCTCAATGGAAACACGGTATCAGTGAAAAATCCTAGTCATCAGATCCATGAAAACTACAGGCATGTTCTTCATACCGAACGACATAACCGATAACTCAAAAATCTCATACATGATTTTAAATACTATACATTCTATATCTGATGTTTTCACATTCACCTGATGATATTCTGATCTCAAATCAATCTTGGAGAATATAATTTCTCCTCATAGCTGGTCCAAGAGGTCATCTATACGATACATCAGATATCAATTCTTTACCATAAGTTGGTTGTGTTAATAGTAATCCATGAACAATCACAGTGTATCATCCTACATCTTGTTTAATAGGATAATTAAACCCAACTGTAATGTTCTATGACTTATAAAAACATTATCATCGTGGTATTAAAGCATCTTCTTGGGTTCCTATACCTATGTAAGTTCCATCCTATAGGGAGGAATGGATACTATTGTATCAACCAGCACTATCTCAATAGTGAACCCAATTTTTATCACATGAAGTAAGCTGGAAAATCCATTAGGGGAAATGTGCCTTACAAAATCCACAATGGTAGTGAATTCTACTGACTATGGTCCCTCATCACTGATAAAGAGACATGCTAGATGAGCATTAACTCTCCCAACACAAAAATCTTTGGTCCTACTCGATATGCCTAGATATCCCATCCCCCTTGTATATATACATGCATCCCTCTAATGATGTGAAGGAAACTTGACAAATATATAAATACAGTTGGTCATGATAAATAATGATTCATTACATACTAAGGATGACATCTAAGCCATTCATATAGAGACCTAATAAATTATATAAGAGACAATACTCACCTATCTATAGGGGAACTTTTGGAATTAGTGTATTCCCTCTAGTCTGATGTCCAATGGAATGTCGGGGACATAACACCATTGAATTAATTAATGGAAAGACCCAAACACTCAGTAGTCATACCATATTTGAATGATGGTGAGTTACTTATGTTAAAAAGTGTGTATACTAATGTATAAGAAACAATGACAGTTCCTATAACCATATATTGTCCTGGACCCTTCTCCTAAAGCGTTGGATGCACTAAATACATATGTCTTGATCCTTGGACCTATGATTCCATAGCAGTATCCCCCTGATATACAATAGGAGAATAGTTTTGAGAACACTATGGGGATGGTGGGTTTGGAACGAGATGTAGTACCACTTGTAGTTCCTCCTATAATGCTTCATGTAGTGCCTCTCGTGGCACCTCCTCATGATCTTGCATTTAGTGAAAATAACCAGTTCAAGGTTAGTCTTCTTAGGTTCATGTAGTCAATTCAGAATGTTCTAAGGCCTGCCCTAACTATGGATGATCTTACATGTGAATTTATATAGTATAATTATCCCACATTCTCTGGGGATGGATGTCCTTATACTGTAGAGTCAGCGATAGAAGCTATGAAATCCATCTTCGACCATCATGAGATTATTCCAGAGCTACGAGTCAAACATTCTATCAAAATAATTTGTCACACCACCATAAGTCCTAGAATAATATCTTCCATTGATAAAACATTGTTCTATCCCACCTCGATTTACATTGAACCGAGCCCTGAGATGGTGGGCCAAAAGACATCATGTTCATCTCCCCAAACTCCATAGGCTTCTGACTACTAGTTATGGCCTTGGGTGAGTCTATGGGAATACTATTACCTAATAGGATAAGGTATTACATACAGGTAAATAATATAAGTTAAAATTTCTAGAAGAATTGAGAAAAAAATTGAGTAGTAGAAGAAAATAAAAGAACCAATAGAATAAATAATAATTGCAGAAGCTGAATAGTCATAAAATATACCATGATGATAAAAATATAGGATGCAAATAGTAGATAAATAAATGTGAATGGTTACAAGGTTCAAAAATAGACTCCATGATAACAAAAACATCCAAATAGACCATAAACAACCACATTAAATCTCAAGCATAGGCTCATTCCTCATCCCCAAATAATCCATCTAAAAATTAGAAAAGCAATAAAGATTCAGTAATGGAACACATCCATGTATCCATACTAGTGATAATATAGTCTAATATAGTACCAAATTATGTCCGAGTGGGTTGTGAGATATAATCTCAATATTTTTTCACCCATGAGGACTAAACATTTCAATTTTGGGATTAAGACAAATTGAAGTGTTTAATATATAATAAATTCAAAACATTTTAAAAAATAAAACTATCTGTAACATGGTCCTGTTTTCTATGTGAACACTAATCCCAAAACCCAACTTCATACTCTTTCTAGATTTTGAATGAAATTGTTATACCATGATGAATATGAATAAAAGGCCCAAATAACATTGCATACCAAAAAAAGAGAATACCCCCAATATTGAGCTATGATTGGGGTCTAATTCAAGTCACAAAACATGGCATGCAATAAGGAAATGAGTTGATACAATTCATAAGGAAACTCTACGATGTATCAAAAAATGAATCATAATCATTTATAATGAAACTATCAGTTTCAGAGGTGGAGTCTGTTCCCACCCCTAAGGTATCGATATGGTGCATCCATTTTAAATATTCAATTCCATGATATTGTCCATTGTGATCCGTCTGAGCGTCCATGAATCAGTCATAGTATGGTAACTATGAATAATCCCAAGTATCTAAAGTAAGGGACCAAGGATTAATTGAGGCATTTCATAGACATATTACTATTGCGTCCTTACTTATTTACCCCATTGGGAACTGGTGTCACCAAATAATATAATAAAATTATCAGGAATCCCTTACTGGTCGAGCCTAACACATCTCTTCCTCGGTGCATCGCGTTTTAACCTATCAAGTATGGAGAGTCCAATTGTGTGGTTTTAAAATGGGACCTATGTTCTCTCCCCATAGTAATTATATTTAAAAAAACATAGCCTTATATCATGGAGAACTTCATTGTTCTTCTGAAATCATTTTAATTAGAGGAGAATCAGTGGTACAACAGTTGTCTAAAAGTGGGTGAGGAGGGAGTAAAACCACACAGAGAGGGGGTGATGCATAGGGGGATAAGAGAGGGACATAATAGAGAAACAATAATGGAAATTAATAGTAAATAACATATAAAAAAAGAATAAAATAAAATAAAATAAAA
Organism: Viscum album; assembly: GCA_963277665.1. Lineage (NCBI taxonomy): Eukaryota > Viridiplantae > Streptophyta > Magnoliopsida > Santalales > Viscaceae > Viscum > Viscum album. The sequence continues at coordinate 2,122,138,273 of OY728163.1, forward strand.
TAAAAAATATAGAGAAAGATAATAATAGATTAAAAATAAAAACAAAAGGTATGGAAGGATAAAATGAAAAATAATAATAATCATCTATTAATCCCATTTTAATTATTTTCGATCTTCTCCTAACCGATTCATTTATTTTTTATTATTTATTTTTTATTCATTTTTCATTTATTTTGAGTTTTTTATATTTAATTTTATTTCATTAAATCAATTTAATTTATTTTAACATGACATATTTTACAAGGTTATGATGTAATATTTTTCATAAATCCCACACAACAATAAGAAAATTATATATCTCAAGACTAGCAATAGGCTTCTCGGGCATGTTCCCTGGGACACCTTAAAGAATCAGAAAAAAAACTGTTTTGTACCTTGGTTAATGTTGGGATGTTACAGTTTGATCAAGCTATCAGACGCAGTTTCAGATCAAGATTTTAGAAAATTTGGATCATTAAATTTATTTATTGTATTATATTATTTCTCTGTCACATCCCCCCCCCCCCCATAAATAAATTATGTCCCTATACTTTTACTCGTAAGGTAATGTTTAATATTATAGGGAACTGTTAATTAACAATAAACTATTAAATGAATATTGGTGTATAATCCCAGACTCAAGAAACCTAATTCCTGTAGATATATTACATTATTAGTAGATATGACAAGAATTATTAAAGGATTAAATAACATATATGTTTCGGAATACATTGAAGAATGAGAAATTATATTTTGAAACATAAGATACATCATAAAGAAGTTATAAGGACATTATTGTCCTTTTTATAATATCCCTATAAATTACAAATAGCCACCATCATTGATTACTAGTTATAGGACATCAGAAAAGGTTCAGATTAGATGATTAGTATAGATCAGTAAAAAATAAAAGATTGCATAATATTGACCTAAAATAATTGATATGGAATGAAAATATGATCAACATAAATATATAATCATGTGAATGTATGAGAATATTTTATCATTCAAAATATATGAAAACATAGATACTAATAATAATTAATTTTATACAAATAAAATTCATAACTCTATACATAAAAACATGATGTTATGGAATTTTTCAAGAATACTATAATATAATGGGGTGAGGTTTACACCAAAGTAAGGACCCTAAATAAACCATTAAATACACTAAGGAATTTAGATTCAAATTAATTTTCATTCCAAAATCATTGTAAGGTTTATAGTTTTTGAAAATTAGGATATCATTCATACAGAAAAACCACCAAGAAAACAAATTTGATACTACTAAAACATTATCCACATTTTTTCATAATAAATCTATCATTAAAATAACACATAATTATTTTTAGCTTTTCTCAATTTTCATTATTACAGAATCCTTATATCTAAATTCCCTTCATCCTTATGAAATGTAATTTTACAACATTGGATGAGCCAAAAATCTTAGTAAGGGACATAAAAAGTAAATAATTAAACCAATATTCAATAAAAAATTATAAACTTTCTCCAATTCATATAAACATAATAAAATACCATGAACAGAAATGAGATTATTTTAGTGAAATTTCATACATAATTAAACTTTTTGGTATATTGGGGCATCATTTTCTTCTCATTCTTAAATACATTGTCTCCCTTGAGGATTCTATATGACATTAACACTCATGGCTACCTGAAAATGTATGTATCATAGTTACAATGGGAATAACCATTACTATCAACATCCGACATACCCAATGCATTAGATTGAATCCGAAAGCCCAACCATATTTAGTTCAATTTGGAACCAACCATCTTCATAAAGAAATTTCAAAGAACTGTAACATAATCTTAAAATACGAAAACATTTATCATAAAAACATTCCATGAGGTAAATCAATTATTTTAAAATAATACCAAGAACGTAATGAATAAAAAAATTTAAATAATAATAACAAATTTAAAATTGTAATATAGGATTCAAAAAGAGAAAGTATTATGAAACCAAGAAAAACATCTCATTATTTATAATTAATAAAATAATTCTTTTAAATTTTTGTCAGAAAAAATTTACTAAAGATGCTTTTCAAATAAATGTCCCTTACCATACTTTTTCCAGTTGAACAAGCTTTATCTTCATATATAATTGTTTAATGTATGTTATTAAATAAATATATAATATTATTAATTTTTTTATGATATAATATACTATCATTTTATATCATTTTATAACCCATTTATCAATAAAATGTTGTTACTACCCTTGTTTTGGGAGTTATCAGCTTCATTTCCCTATGGAATGTTTACCATGTAAACCACAATTAGTGTGCATCGAATATAGATTCATGATATCCATAATGTTATAAATTTTTTAAATATAATTTATAAATAATGAAATTTTTTGTATAAAAATTCATTAATTTTGAACGTTAATAATTAATCACATCGCAACATGGAGATTATATATCATACATATACGTGAGTGATGATATCATTCCATTAATGAATGAAAGGGAAAGGATGTTGAAAATATACTGAATATTTATAAATTTTCTAATTTTCTAATTATCATATATATTCATTAATTCTATCGTTATAAGTATCCCTGTAAATGTTTCATGGCAAACAAATCACACCACATCCGGGAGATAATATTTCGTACATACGCACCACATTTTCTTTTATTTTAAATATAATTGATAAAAGGATCAATATGGTTGTTCTATAATAATAATTAAATAATAGTATATATGTGATTCTATAATTATTAATTTATAATGGAAACAACACATGAAGAGGAATATGAAGTTGAAATAATCATGAATGAGTTGTTAAATAAGAATACCTCTTCCCCGGAGAAAATCCTTTAATATCTTACTTAAGTGTTTAGGGATGGTATTTTCAAAGGATCTAAACATATAGAACATAAATTAGGATGTTTAGAAGATAAATTTATAGAATTTCATTGAGCTATAAGGCTCATGGTTGTAAAATAAATTATTTAAGGATGTCCTTTTTAGTAATTGAGGAGAGGGTCACTTTCAGAAATTCTCAAAATATTAAATTTTAATAAATTCCAATTATATCAAAATAAAATCTAAATAAACATGTATAAGAATATAATATGATATATGTTTTAAAGATTATTCTCCAATAAAATTTGGAATTTTTTCTATACATTTTAATCATAATCATTTTTATTTTTCTTTGTTAGGTTTTGTTGATTTTATTTATGGTGAAAATTTATTGAATATTGAAAGCTGATAATTTTTTCTATTAAAATGTAAATTAAACAATAAATTAATAATTTATTACATTTAGAAAAAATAATAATATATTTTTTTAAATCTCTATTATTAATTTCAAATAATATATTAGTATGTTATTTTGTTAACATATCATTAATGGTAATTATTACACTATTAAATACATTGAATTTATTAAAAAAAGAAATAAACATATCATAAAAAACATTTAGTGAATATATAGTTTGTAATAATCATCTATAAAATTCTTTTATCACATTAACTTATTCAAATGGTTTTTACTTTTATTTTTATGATATCATTTAATTGAATGTTATATTAAAAAAATAATTACAACATCATCATTGTATAATTATTTATGGAATCTATTTCTTCACCAAAAACTAAAAGACCATGAAGTTGATAAATCATTTATATTTATGAATAACATCTATAGTTATACATATCATCAAAATAGCACCATATTAATAATATATCGTTATTAAAAATATGAATGTGACACTTTTTACTTTTTTTAAATAAATATAACTAATATTATATTCTTATCCAAATAGCCCTAAAAGCAATAAATATATTTATACCATGAATTTAAGATTACTAAATTTTATATGGTTACTTATATTCATTCACAATCCACCTTTGACCTCATATTGACACACAAAAGACGTTTAATTCAAAAAAGTGAACGTTTGTGAATTTTTTAATTTAAATAATATCAATTTTATTTTAAAGGACACATTTCAATTACATAACTAAATTTAAACCTTAGGTGTTTGGATGATCATAGATATCATCCAGTAAAAGTTTTACAAGTGTTGGATAAATTTTATATTATTTTGATTCAAATAATTAGATGATGGACACTTTACCTTGGTGATAAAAAATTTCCATTATTAATATGAATATTAACCAAAAATAAAATGGAACTATTCCCTAAATTTGGACCATATAATTCAAATATATAATCCATTTCTCAAAATTAAAATCATATAATTGATAAAATTTAACTAAAAATCAAATTGATAAAATGCACTGAAAAACAACCTTTCCAAAAAAATGTCACTCGTTTACAAAATATAAAATGCTTATATACACATTTTTAGTATAAAACACACACAAAAATAATCGAATTTTATTTAATAATATTTTTATGATTAAATTTTACAACAACATTTGATCAGTTAAATACTTTAAAATTTAATTTTTTTTCAAAAAATCATTGTTTTATCTATTAGTTAAAAAATATATGTTTATTTTAGAAAATGCACAAAATTTCCCCACAATATAATTCTTAATTTCTTATTTCAAAATGATTTATATGCTATAAAATAATTATAATTTAATTTCCAATATTTATTTTTTAAATATGTGCTCTATTAAAAGTCCAAAAATCTACATTTAGAAAAATACAGTTTTTATGCATAAAATATAGCATATCATGTCTAGAAACCACAAATATTGAATTTTTAACATTATTTTGAAAATATTATATATATATATATCATTAATATAACCCAAACATATTGATTTGTATTTTTTTATTTGTATAAAAAACACTTTCTTCCATTGAATAGGTTTTTATAAAAATATTTCCTTTTTATTGTTTAGAGGGGTTTATTTCTTATGTAATTAATTTGGTCACCAAATAATTGATTATATATACATGTTATTTTTTTAATTCTGTTAATATTATTTATAACCACTATAATAATGGTCAGGTTATGATGGTATCATTTTAATAAAAACATTTAGTTGTTAGTTTGTGATGATTGTGGCATATCGTGTATGCTATAGAAAATGGGGATTTCTTCTTAAAATATCATGATGTTTCATTATATACCATTTTATAAATTTCAACCACATAATTTGAACCTGATATTTTAATCAAGGATTTAGTAATCAATGCAACATTGATTAAAACCCACATTTTAACGGTTATTAACAAATCATCTACGTAAAGAATGAAAAAGAAGTACGATAGTCACCAGAGATAAAAAATATTAGGTTCCCATATATGAGAATATTGAAATAGAATATATAACTAAATCTAAAAAAACAATAAAGGGTGATATATAACATAATGATGATAATATTAACCATCACAAAACTATAAATATTTGATGGTTTAAAAGGCCATTGATTAATGTAGACTAAATACATTTTTATTCAACGTATCTATTTAATGATTCACTTCCTAATGCTATGGAATTACAAGAGCATATATTCCAAGAATACATAGAGATATACATCCAAAAAAAGAGTAATTTCATTAGTTAATCCATTTCCACTATAATGTAATTTTTTTTCTAAACGTTGAGTATTTAAGACGAATATTTATACATAAAGTTGTAGAGGAAACTTCTAAATATCAAAAAATCCACAATGGAATGAATATATATTCCTATTGTCTTTATAAATTAACTAAATCCATAATTCCTAGTACCAGATATGATATTTCCCCAAATAATAATCCATTGTATGTTAAAAAACACAAATAATTACAAATTTTCACCAAATACATATAACTATCATTATAATTCCTCAAAAAACCATACTTTGTTTTAAACTCAAATGTTATATCAGGACATTAAGTTTTCATCCCAAAATCACATAACACAGAACTAACTAAAAATAAATTTCGTCAAAAAATTTCACTATTTTCCTAAAAAATTTATTGCATAGTTCCTCATAATGGGGTCTTTATGACACTGATCAATTGATTATAATGTAAATTATGAACCCATGATAATAGTAGAAGGTCAAATGAAAACATTTGGGTCTCTAATGTTATCTATAACATCCTCTAATACCAATAGTAGGGAACTAACCTTATGTATTATATACTATAGTGACATTCAACTAGAATTATTATTCACCATATAATTTTTTTTAGAGTTTGATATAGTTATTTAATAATTCATCCATAACAACCCACATGTAATCAAATTAGAAACTAAAAAAATATACATTTCATATATATTTAAAATTCCTTATAATACGACATGATTCCTTTATATCCTCCAAATTCACTTCATGACACCATCCTTAATCTTAGTATCCCTTAAAATCAATGAAAAACATTTTTAAATAAGGGATGAGCCTAACTTTTCTATAAGGTACATTAAAAATATTGTAATGAAATAAATAGTCTATAAATATTATAATAATTATTCATTGAACATAAATTTATAAAATATTTTTTTTAAAAAATGATATTCCTCTAATAACATTGTAACCATAATAAAATACAAGTGAAATCAATTTTGTATCGATATTAAATATGGTGTAACCCACGTGGCTATAATAGGATTGTAACCCTTAATTTTAAATTACAGTATAACCCTCACAACTACCTTACGATTTATCTATCTCAGTTACACTTATAATAACCAATACGGTCAACATCTAACATTCACAATTAATTGGAGGGATATTAACAACCCATTCATATTTTCATTATAATGGAATCATCCATCATAATAAAAAATTTCCACTAACCATAAAATAATATTATAACATGAATAATTACATAATAAAAGTATTTATGGATGACAATCACATATTTTAAAAAAATATTTCACACATATAATGGAAAAAAATTAATTTAAAACAAAAATGTATTATTTTAAAATAATATTTAAAATATTAAGGTGTTATGAATGTGGAAAAGGCCTCTAATGTTTTATATGTAAAAAATGTATCTCCCATTTTATAAAAAATGTCATTAAAGAGGATTTTTCTAGGAAATCATCTGACCTTCTTTTTCATTACATTAATGTTTTTACCTTCATGGATAATGGTTTAAATCATTTTATTAATTCATTTCTAAGTCTTATTCATTTTTATGATATCATATATGATCCTTATATATCATTTTATTTGTTTTTATAGAATATTTTGTTAATACCCTTACTTTTCAGGTTATCTACTTCATTTTACAATTCATGTTTTCTAATGTATGGCTCAGTTATTGTGAATAAGATATAATTCCAATATATCAATAATTATATTAATGTTATAAATATAATTCTTAATCATTTTATATATTGTTATATAAATTATAAAATGGTTAACTTGGAAAATGAATCCCATCAAATCATAATCATGGTAGGTTGTACGTTCAAAGACGCAAGAATGTCATTCATCTAATGGGTGAAGAAGAAAGTAAGTCGAAGATATTATGAATATAAATAATTTATAATAATTATAATTATAAAAAATATTTATTAGTTCCATTATTATAACCATATAAGTGGTTTGGTGATGAAAAATTAATCACACCACTTTATAAAGACAGAATTTCATATGCCCGCACGCATGGGGATTTTTTTTCGTTGGATTAATTAATAGTTGAATATGGTTATTCCATTACAATATTAAATTTTATGGATATATATTACACTAAATTTATTACTTTATAAGAGAAAAAAATGAAAATAAATTGGAAGAAGAAATAATATTGACTGTGTCGATAAAGATAATAACATATTCTTCTAAATATTACCTTTAATCACTTCTTATGAGATATAGTTTTGGTATTTTAGAAGGGCCATAAACTAAAGAACAGAAAATATAATTTTATAATAAAATCATATTCCATTTTATAGAGACATAAAGATAAAGGTTGCTAAATTAAATTATGAATGGAGCACCGTTTTACAATTTATGTGAGGGGTACTTTTGGAAATTATCAAACTATTAAATTATAATAAATAAATTTTCCATCTGAATACCTAAAAATATAAATGGAATCAAATATAATATTTTATAAGGTTTTAATCTAAATTTACAATAAAATTTATAAATGATATGGTTTTATTTTAAACAATGTCATTTTGATTATCATTGGTTAACTTATTTTTAATTAATTTAAAGTATCAAATTTTTAATATTAAAAGGTAGTGACTGTAACTATTAACATTTCAATAGAAAAATAAATGATTAATTTATCAAATTTTAGACTAGATAATAATAAACATTTTTTTAATAATTTTTTTAATTGTTTTATAAAATAATAATCAATTTTTTGATAACATATAATTAGTGCCAATTTTGACCATATTCAATACATTGACATTAATAAAAATAAGAAAATAAAATAACTATGAATAAAAATATTTAATACTCCCATGGTATGTAATAATAGTACCCATAATTACTTGATATTTTAATTTATTAATATAAAATTTATTTAAATATTTTTAATATAATATATTTGATTGTTTCATTAATAAATTAATTAAAACATCACCTTTGTATAATTATTTAAAGTAATTATTTCTTCACAATATTTTTTAAATTATATGCCATTATGTATATTTATAATATATATTTACAATGGATATTATATGAGATGATATCTTAATAATACCACCATATTAAAAATAATATATTTTAAAAAAATATGACTTCGACGCCATTATTTTTTCATTAATTGAAATATTATAAAAATAATAACATGATCCATTTGTCCCCAAAACTCATAAATAAATATATATAATAAAAATAAGATTATTAAGTGAAAATGGACACTTAGATTCATTATTAACCCACCTTCATTCCCATGTGGACACATAATAGATGTTAAAGTCAAGGAACGTGAGATATTGGGATTATAATTAATTAAAATAAATTCAAAGACAATATCATTTAAATGTTTTAATTAAATAACTAAAACTATTAAATTACAATTTAAGGGTTGAATATATATCATCTAGTAAAATTGGGGCAAGTGTTAGGGTAATTTTATATAAATTTTTAATAGTAAATTGCCCTATTTTTCCTTTACCGTGGTAATCATAATTTACAATAGTTAATTATTACATTGATAAAAAAATAAAGGGGACCTATTCACTAATTAAAGACCCTATAATTAAAAATATTTAATCTATTTTAATAAATAAATAACACATAAATGGAATAATTTTATTAAAAATTAATCTCACGGCATGCACGAAAAAATGAATTTTCAAAAAAATGCATATTTTCTAAAAAAACTAAATTATTTTTAAACTCAAATAAATGTTAATACCCATTAAAGAAACTAATATGAATTATTTAATAATTACTTTGTAAAATATAAATTTAAAAAATAATTTTACATTATATTTTTATTAATTGTATATTTCTTCAATAAAATTAGGTATTCTTCAATATTAATTTTAAAAATCAATATATTTAGAAAATACGCAATATTTAACCATAAAATTATATTAAACTTCTTATTTTTTAAATGAATTTTATTTTGTAATTTTAAATTTATTGAAATTTCACTATAATGTTTTAAAACAACTATTCTATTAAAAGAGGTAAAAATTCATTTACAATAATACAATGTTTTATATATAATATTGGATTTATCATATCTATAGAACTAATAGAATGAATGTTAAAAATTAGATTTGAAATATTATATATAAATTTTATTAATATAATTACAGAACTACTTGTGATTCATTTCATTTTCACAAAACACACTTTTGTTCACATTTCTAGTTTTTAGTAAATATATTACCTCTTTATTTTCATAAGGGGTTAAAATTAATTTATAATGAATTTCTTCCCCAAAAAATAATGTTATATATATATATTTGGATAAAAATTTATTCATAATTCTATTAATTTTTTTCATAGTATCAATTCTAGTAGCTATGTTAAATGGTTAATATTAAATAATAATATTTAGTTATTGGTTTAAACTTGATGTGATGTATCATGTATAATAACGAATAGAGAGTTTCTTTCATAAAATATTATCATGTTACAATAAATTGCAGCATGTTTTTTCCCAAGATACTTATCCTTTCATCAACGGGATGTATAATTCCATGCCCCTTATGTCACCTCATTATGATCAATTCATTACCTATAGGTGATATCAAGGTATTTCATGCCATTGAATTAGGAATATATTTCTAAATAAAACATTTATTTTTAAATTATGAGGAATCTGGATATCAAATACAAAATAATTCAATAGAATATATTTTATGAAAAATAGAAAATTCCTTAATAAACATAAAATCTATAGGATACTATCAATGTAATACGATTCCCCTTAATCTATGAAATATTGAGAGGCGGTGCTTTCAATTTTTGAATTTATTTATGTAATCTAGTAATTAGGAATGATATATTTCATTTTTAGGAGACTAATTCAATGTGAGGAAAAACTATCATTATTCAATAATAGTATGTGATAATTCTAATGCATACGACCAATGAGTGTCTTGTCGAGTGTCTTGGTATAGAACTACTCATTATGCATCAGTGTGATGATTGACTCAATACTGAAACAACCCTTTAGGTGGTGATTATTACAAGATTCATATATTTTACATCAACATACAGATTCTATTTTCTATGACTATATTGTTTTCTATGAAATTGTTCATAATATTATTTACCAAAAAGAATGATGGGATTTCCACCATAGAAAGGATTGAGTTTTATAATGGTTTTTGTGTGAGATAAATTAATTGAATTTGGGAGAGGGATAATATTAAAGTCTTTTGAATACGATAAATTTAATGAATAACATAGAGAAATTTATTCCATTGAAATTTACTCACCCTGGAAAATATAATTTTATTGGTATTAAAACATTAGTCTAAAAGAAAAAAAATGAGATATAAAGATCTAAAATATGGTTCATGTGGAAACTCAATCATAAAATCATATGATTGATGAATTAAATTATTATAAAAAATGTAAAATTAAATTTCAATGTATAAATCGAATATAGTAATCGTATATGCACCACCTAAATGAAAATTGGAATATAATTAAAAACATTTATCAAGGAGAGTAATTTGAGATAGAAACCCCTTATATCATATCATGAATTCCATGAATGTACGTCAAATTAAATTATCAAAAAACTTATATATCATAAGATAATAATTTATATCTTCAATAATATCCATTTTCATTTATAATATTCATTAATTTTAATTTCTTATATGAATATTTATGATTTTTGGCATTGGATATTTACAGTTCTGAACAACATTACTCATTTATTAATAATAGTGTTCTTGATTATTCTACATTTTAATATATTAAATACTATATAATTAAATTTATGGTGATTCATGATTTCAATTTTTTATGATTTAAAACACATTCATTATTGTTTTTCTGTTTATCATTGAAGAAGAATACGATAATATGATGTTTTAGAAATTATTGAGGATCAAAGAACACATTTATCGTTGATTAACAAGTAATTTATGTAACATCTCCTGAACCAAAAATAAATAAACTTAATATTAATTTCAAATTTTATAATTAATTATTTTACCATTGTAACTCATGAAATAATATCAATGTATTTTTTTTTATTTTGGTGGTGAAATCGATGAAAATAAAAATATACAATGAATGATTTTGAGGCTAGTTTTTCATAATATTATCATAGAAGAGCTATAATAGTTGTATTTAGTGTTTATTAGTGTCATATCTCATAGTTATATTAAATTATAAGCTAACATAATCTGTATAAAAATATTTCACATTTTGAAAAAGGTTTATTCTTTTAGTATACTTATTTTAAATGATTAAATGAATGATGATCATTTTTTGAGAACATCATTATAAATTTCAATAATTTTTCATAACATAACATTAATTATATTATAAATTTCATATTTATCTTTAAATAAAATCCTTATATCTATCTTTGTATGGCGGTTAAGGAAAATAAAATACATTGCATCCTGGATGCAGTTGTCTTCAAAACACATGAACAACTGTTTTCTATTACTCAATGAAATAAATATATTAATTAAAATTATAATTCAATTAATATTTTAAAATATATGTATATAAATGGATCTAATATCAATATAATAGTAAGGTATAGTATATTTTTATTAATATAATTAATGTAAAAATAATTTATTTGATAATACTCACGTCGGATACTAGAATTTTCCTTGAAGATCATTATGGAAATGACAGCCATAGGATAACTAATGGTGACTAGAAGAATTATAATGCAAAATTTAATTATAGAGAGGTGAATTTTGTTTAGTTTCAATTATTAATTCTAATTTAAGCTTTTCATTGACGTGGTTTGATTGTTTCCCTTATATAAGTGACGTGAAGGGATGTTTTTGATGAAAACCTTAAATTTTCAATAACATATGTTTACAATTCCATGGTCAATAGTCATAAAAAATGAAATAAGTGGTGAAAATAGTTATTATGGGTGGAAAATAACATTACTCACTCCTTTTGAGACAATCATTTTTATGGATTTGTTTTTATTTTTCTATTAATTTCATTTACTTTGGTAATTGATTCTTAACCAATGTAATTTATTTTATTTGAATATACTAATATTGGAACTCCTTACTATTTTGATATTTTTGACATAATAGTTTAAAATAAACTAATAAAATAAATTTTTTAATGGACTGATATATTAATTTAAAAATAATAACACTTAGACAATTAAAACAGTATTTCGAAAAAACAATTATGATTTAAATTTACATATATGATATAATTATCAAGGATAATAATTTCAATAACATATATTGATTTAATATAAAAAATAATGGATATGAGGATTTAAAGGTATGTAGAAAAAAATATCCTTAAATATAATAGATTCAATGATAATAGTAAAAGTATTTTTCTTTATTAATATATTTTTTCTAAATAGTTTTCAAAACGTTTGACATATGAATTTTAAAATGAAATAATATTAAAAATTACATATTTTTATTCCATATATTTATATATTATTAATTTAAAAGATTTCTAAACATATATGTCATGACCCATCCTCGTGGCCCGTTCTGTGACTACCCCAAGCCCGCCTTCCATAGGCCAGGGACTGGGGACTAGCACCAAAGGTGTAAATCCCAATAAAAAGGGAAGGCATTACATTTATAAAAGTAAACAACACAACAGAGTACAAGAGGGAGAAAACACTAAGTAAAGTAGTAAACAAGTGTGCTGGAAATACAAAGGGACCAGAAATACAAGCCCGATAGAAAGTACAGATACAACTGAAAGTAAATTACAACTCAAAGGACAACAGCTGAATGGTGACAAGAAGCTCCTGTATCATTCACCACGGATCCTACCTGATGGGTTGTTACAGATGTCCTCCTTAGCACTCCACGTCCAATCTTCTGTTCGTCCGTCTCCTCCGGGTACCGAATCGTCTTGAGATCCACCTCTGGGTACCGTCCAACTCAACAAGCCTCAACCATGATTTGTGATGACTGTCGTCTGCAACCAACACAATGAGGTGCGGCCATACCCCATGCATGGGTGAGTATAACGATACTCAGTAGGGACCTCGAGACCCTCAAGGTCTCACTAAAATCCAACAAGGATAAACCACAAAGAAAAATCACAACAGATAACCTTTACTTAGGTATATGCCCATACATATACCTAAGTTATCAAATAACTCATCTCAATCATGAGGTAAACACAAAGGTCATTGACTCAGCTCAAACCAGGATTTTTCATTAATGGTATTGAAACCACAACTGTTGAAGAGCTCTTCCTCTGTCAAGTACAGCGATCCTTTCATGACTCTGAAGTGCTTCTCACTGACCTTAGACTATTGAGGCACTCCTCCTATCGAGTATCGCGAGTCTGCTGCCAAATATGGGGCGCTCCGTCCGCTGAGGGTATGCTGCCAAATACCGGGTGCTCTCCATATTATCCTACAGAGGTACTCCTCCGGTCGAGTACCGCAGGTCTTCTACCAACTACCAGGCACTCCGTACATTGTGGGTCTACTTCCAAATATAGGGCGCTTCGTCCACTGGGCTAAATGAATCAAAATGATTCGAATCAGATAAGCAGTCATCAGGTCTCAGCCAGTTACAATGTCTCTGTACTTCGTATGATCATCTCTGGGAGGGTCCGCTACACGAGCTACTAGTCGATACTTCCATGTGTCACGTAATCTCTCGTGGATGTATCTCAAAGGACAGCCTCATCATAGGGGTCTCAATGCAATAGATGGCACATCAATCGGACGCCCGGTCTGTGAGTTATTACCCTTTCCGTCCTAGGGGCCCTGTTGGATTTTGGGTACAATCCAACCCATCCATACTCCAACTATGTCCAAACATCTGGTGAAGTATGTGAAAAGAACCTTCTCATCAATAAAAATATAACAAAGTTGACTGCATGTCAATCGGACGTCCAGAGCTCAAGTTATATGCGTTTCCGCTCCGAGGGCCCAGTTGGTTTGGGGTTCGAACCAACCCGGCCATTAACAAATTTTGTCAAAACCATGAGTGTAATATACCTAAATGACCACCTCGATCTAAGTAATCCTACACAACTGGCGGTGCGTCAATCGGTGGTTTGTGGATTAAGATATGTCCATTTAACCGAAAATTGTCCGAAAATAGGGTGTGTGGGCCCGGTCCAACCTAGCCCAACACCCCCTGGGTCGGCCCGAACCGGTTCGACCCGACACGGGTCCAGTTCCGGCCCCGGAGGGTGCGGCCCGGCCCAGCCCGACCATCACGGTCGCGGCTCGGCCCGCCCGGCCGGGCGGGTACGAGGAGTGGGGGGGGGGGGGCGCTAATTGGTACCGGTGGTGCAAAGCGCCGCCCCGGTCGTCCCAGATCCCGCGGCCACGCAGGATCTACTGTGTCTCCACCACGGAAGAGCCGCATCAGATCTTCTTCGGTGGCACGCTGGGGTGCCGCTGCCTCCTTGCTGCCAGATGTCTCCGGCCCCCGCCTCCAGTCGCTGACGCCGCCGCGCCGGCCACCCGTGCCGCCAGGAGCTTCCGTGGGCCACCATAGTTTCTCTGGTGGTCCGTTTTATCTTCAGTATGCGCCAGCAGTCTTCTCAGGTCCCAAAAATTACTACAAAGGCTTCCATACTCCGTTGTGGTACCGTTCCATTGTCGCCCGTCAAACCACACACAATGAACAACCGGCGGAGGGTTGTCGGGCCAAGATTGTTCGGCTCGTGCCCTCCGTGATAGGAGATAACATTCGGTAATCCATGTACAACAATTAATAGATGAAGTGTGAGGATTTGAATTAATCAAGAACTAGGAACAATATTTATGCAAAAAAAAATTATTCTTAACCCCCTTCCTCAAAAAGACGTTGCACGTCGTCGGGCCGCGGAAAGAGGCAAGCATCACGATGATCAGCCGTCGCGGAAGACCGGTGCCGATTCCGTTGATGTCGGAGGAAGAGCTTTCATCCATGGTGGTGTACCCTGAAGTGATTTCTCCTCCCATGTCATGGAGGAAGATGAAGAGAAGGCAAGTCGTCGGTGACTTCACGTTCTTCATCGGAGAGGTGTTGTTATTCGTCAAGAACGTTCTTCGTTGGAAGGTTGGTGTTCTTAGTTAAGTTAAGAACACCCTACACTACTTCCCCAATTCTCTCTCACCCCAATCCTCTCAACACAACAAAATCCCCAAAAATAATAGAAAATCCATTATTTTTATTCACACATTCCATTCAAAATTCAAATAACATAATTAATTTATGAGGTTGAACTCATTAATTAAAATGTGTGGGCATGCACTTAAGAGGGGCAGTGGAATGTGAAGATTTCTCATTAATAAGGGGGAGTTGTTCAATAGTTAAATAAGGGGAGATTAATTGGGGGATAAAAGAGAGTTATGGGAATGTGAAAGGTTGGGGTTCATGTGGGCCCCACCTCACAAATATCCTTACATGGGTAGTTAGAAGCTTTTGGGTCCCACTCCAACTTCCCCATATAGGATATAACCACTTTAGATATAAAAATAAAAGTTTTCCACAATTTTATTCACTTCACATTTAGTCAAAAAAATTTAACTTCTCCTCCCGTGCAAACCCAACCACGGTAAAGGTCCCCTTAAGCAATTACGGGGGCGGTGGATTCATCGGTGCCCTCGGATTTCAATTCCGAGCACCGGATCAAAATATAGAAAAACCCGGTCGTTCGTTTAATAAACGTGCCCAAGCTAAACTTCAGAAATTGATTCTGGGCACACCGGGCCACGGAATCAGGTGACATCAGAAGTCACAGACTCGTAAAATTCCAAAGAATTATGAAAATAATTTCCCAAAATTTTCCGGGTATTTAAATTTCTCCCACCTCAGGGCTTTACATCCCCGTAAATTTTCAACACACACCAGGGATAACAAAAGTGGTACTGAGAACACATCTGAGCCTTCCGCTCCCATGTGCTCTCATGGAGGTTCTCGTGCTTCCAGTGAAAGCGCACCTGAGGAATCAACCATCCACATAGGACCTGCTCCTGTCAAAACTAGATGTCCACTATAACCTCCTCAAACTTCGCCTCTTCATCAATGTCCTGCTCCCTGTGGTCGATGATATGTGAAGATTCGTGCACGTATCTCCTCAGTTGTGATATGTGGAAGATGTCATGCACCTAGTGAAACTGTGGTGGAATGGTCAAGTGGTAAGCCACCTCGCCTACCCTAGTGAGGACCTGAAAATGTCCGTTGAACCTCGGATATTACTTGCTACCCTGGACAAATCTCCATAGACCTCATTGAGGTGAGACCTGTAAGAAAACGTGTTCGCCATCCTCAAACTCCAGTGGTCCCGTCTCCTATCAACAAAGGATTTCTACCTGCTCTGTGCAGTCTTCATCTGCTCCTAGATGATCTGCACCTTCTCCATCATAGCTAGTACCATCTCTGGTCCTACAAGAGCTGCTAAAATTTTTCTTTTTCTGAAAAGTGAAACCCTGTCTAATCCCCTAGATGAACCACATTCTTTGCCTAATACAGTCAATCCGGACATGAACAATACAATTATTGTCTTGGATGACGTCGTAAAGCCTCTACGCCACTACCAAGAGATCCAACCATGACTCTCACCTCCAAGGGTTGAGTCACTCTATCGGTATCAGTGTGTAGTCACTGGGTCTCCTCCAGTAGGAATCTCGAATGTGAGGGTCAAGTCAACAGTTTTAACCGGAACCTCTCACCATCAACCATACAAAAAGGACATGTAAGTAAAAGTCACAAGATAAGTGTCTTTTATTTATGCACCTCATAGTACAAGACACAAAAAAAGCACAAACAACAACAACATGGAAACTAGAAGCACCAAGAACAAAGGCCTCTATGCCTGAAACTAGTTCTGCTCTTTTCCACAAAGGATATCAGCTACACGGCCAGTTTCTTTGTCTCTTATCCTAGCAGCTCAATTCCAGTCCTCCTGTTGAGCACATATGCATCAACGTTCCCTTTCCCAAGAATATAGACTATCTCAAAGTCATAGTCCTGGTAGAACTGATTACTCAAAACTCTTGTTTCCATGAGGGTAAGGGTTGTTGACCCAAGAGTGATCGGCTGCACCCTCCTATGCATGAGTTTATCCTATGCTTCATGGGGTTTCCATTTCGCCGACCAAGGAAAACTCATCCCAACATTGTAGATAACCCACAACCTTTTTCTTAATACATTCCATCCAGGTATGAACTGTGGATGTCTAGTCCATACCCAAACTAACGTCATAAGGCCTCGATGCTGTCACCAAGAGGATCCAACTGAAACTCTCGCCTCAAGGGTCAGATCACACTGTCAGCATAAGTGTGATTATCGAGTCTCCCCACAAAGGTATCTCTAGACGTGAGGTTCAAGTCAACGGTTTAACCAAAAACTCTCGGTCTGGGACAAGATTCGTGGAAGGAAGGAATAAATCATATCAATGTCTGTTGATACGACAGTTAGTAGTAGAAACAGATCGTTCCTCGAATCATCCCTAGAGCCTTTCGGTCGCACTCCTTGACCTCATGCAGCTACTCTCTTCCCCTGCCCTCTAGCTCCCGGAGCCTAGAGGGAACTACAAAGGAGGGTGGTTGTAACATGTTGAAATATTCACCACCACATGCTTCTCTCCTAGATCTGATTACATGTCTGCTGCTGTGTAGATTCATCTGTCCTTTAAAAACACCTCGCTCTGAGGTCCGAGATCTAAAGCACTAATCGCATCATATTCTTTGAGTACCAGGAATGGTCGGTAAACCATGATGAATACTCAGCTACCGACATGTCCTCCTGCCGAAGCTGTATAAGCTCAGGAAAACTCTCATCCACCTCCTCAAGCAAGTCCTCAGCCTCCTGTGAGTCAGGCTCACCTCGGAACCTGAGGGGTATCTGATGCTGAAACACGTGTAAGGAACTAAGCCTTCATGTGTCGTCTAACGGTACCGCCGATTGGAACTGCTGACCAAAAGGTAGTGATATAGCTGGCACACTACCCAAAGGTATTATCTCAGTCATCGGTCTACGTACTGAAGCCTCATCACTATGCAGACCAACCTCATGGTCAATCACTGAGAAACACCAGTAGCTATGATATCAATCTTCTCTACTAATGTCCAGACTAGGCGTAGAACTCTAGCAATCGCCTCCATCCAGTCCACAGCTGCCTGGGAATCTATCTCGCCACGTTACCTCGAAGGCCTCTGCTGCTAGAACTCGTGAA
Source organism: Viscum album (assembly GCA_963277665.1). Classification (NCBI taxonomy): domain Eukaryota; kingdom Viridiplantae; phylum Streptophyta; class Magnoliopsida; order Santalales; family Viscaceae; genus Viscum; species Viscum album. The sequence continues at coordinate 2,122,156,962 of OY728163.1, forward strand.
ATGCACTCTGTCAGCATGCACCGTTCATTGGTATGGCTGGTTGAATCTTATTCCTAACGGGTGGTGGTTCTACTGATACACCACCCAAAGGTTCCAACATAGCACGAGGGCCCGGCACCGGATCCTCATCGCTTGGTGGGTCATCATCGAGTACTCTCTCGGAACCCCAACCGTTTGTCTGTGTGGTGACATCCTGAACAGATGATACATGGTCAAACGATTTAAACCTAGTGAGATGACCTGGTTTGAGTTAATTTAAAGAAAACTTTTGAAAACACACACACAATCAGTGTTTTTGTGCACTGAGTCAGAAATCAGAAGTCAGGGTCCTAGTGTATAGATACTTCGGCCACCGCACCAGCACTAGACTCCCTGAAATGAAAACCACACTCGGTACCCTTAACACTATTGCTTCACAGAAAAGAAATATATGAGTTATAAGTTCTATGGTAGAACCGACTCCTCTGATACCAATTTTTCACTACCCATCCTTGGGGCCCGTACCATGACTACCCCAATCCCACCTTCCATAGGCCAGGGGCTGGCGACTAGAACCAAAGGTGTAAATCCCAATAAAAAGGGAAGGCATTGCCTTTATAAAAGTAAACAACACAACAATGTTAAAGCAGAAGCAAACGCTAAGTAAATCAATAACCAAGTGTGCTGGAAATAAAAGTGGCTGGAAATACATGCCCAACAGAAAGGTACATCTACAACTGAATGTAAAGTACAACACAAAGGACAATAGCTGAAAGGTGAAAAGAATCTCCTGGATCGTCCACCACAAATCCTACTTGAAGGGTAGGTACAGATGTCCTCCTCAGCACTCCGCGTCTGACCGTCTGTCCGTCCGTCTCCTCCGGGTACCGACTCGTCGTGAGATCCACCTCCGGGTACTGTCCAGCTCAACAAGACTCAACCACAATCAGTGCTTTCCATCGTCTGTAACCAACACAATGAGGTGCGTGTGTAGCCGATGTAGGCGTGAGTTTAACGATACTCCGTAGGGACCCTGATACCCTCAAGGTCTCACTAAAATCCAACAAGGATAAACCACAAAGAAAGATATCAACAGATAAACTTTACTTAGGTATATGCCCATACATATACCTACGTTATCAAGTAACCCATCTCAATCATGAGGTAAACACAAAGTTCATTGACTCAGCTCAAACCAGGATTTTCCATTAATGGTATCGAAACCACAGCTGCTGAAGATCCCATTATCTGTCGAGTACGTTGTTCTTGTCACAACTCTGAGGCGCTGCTCACTAACCTTAGACTACTGAGGTACTCCTCCTATCGAGTATCATGGGTCTGCTGCCAAATATCGGGCGCTCCATCCGCTGAGGGTCTACTACCAAATACTAGGCACTCTCCCTATTAGCCTACAGAGGTACTCCTCTTGTCGAGTACTACGGGTCAGTTTCCAACTACCAGGTGCTCCGTCCGCCGTGGGACTACTGCAAAATATCGAGCGCTCCGTCCACTGGGCTAACCGAATCAATATGATTCGAATTGGATATGCAGTCATCATGTCTCATCCATCTACAAGGTCTACGTACTCTGTATGCTCGTCTCCTGGAGGGTCCTCTCCATGAGCTACTGTTCGATACTTCCAAGTGTCATGTAATATCAAGTTGAAGTATTTCAAAGGACTGCCTCGTCATAGGGGTCTTAATGCAATAGACGGCGCGTCAATCGGATGCTCGGTCTGTGAGTTATTAGCCTTTCCATCCTAGGGGCCCGATTGGATTTCGGTTACAATCCAACCCGGCCATACTCCAACTGCGTCCAAACCTCAGGTGAAGTATTCCAAAATATCCGTCTCATAAAGAGGAATCCAAAAAATTCGACGACACATCAATCGAACGTCTGGAGCTCAAGTTATAATCGTTTCCGCTCCGAGGGCCCGGTTGGTTTTGAGTTCGAACCAACCCGGCCGTACCCAAATTTTACCAAAACCTTGAGTGTGATATACCTAAACGACCATCTCAATCCAAGTAATCCAATATAACTTATGATTCCTCGATTGGAGGTATGTGGCTCAAGATATTTCCGTTCAACCGAAAATGGTCTGAAAATAGGGGGTTTGGGCCCGGCCCAACACCCCCTGGGTCGGCCCGAATCGGGTCGACCCGCACTAGGTCCAGGTCCGGCCTGCCCGGACTGGTACGGTCGCAGCTCGGCCCGCTCGGCTGAGCAGGTACGTGGAGCGGGGGGTGGGGGGCACGGCTTGGTACCGGTGGTGCAAAGCACCGCCCTTGTCGTAACAAATCACACGGCCGCGCGGGATCTACCGCGTCGCCACCGTGGCACTGCGGCGACAGAACTTCTTCAGTAGCGTGCTGGGACGCCGTCGCCTCCAGGCAGGCAGATAGCTCTGACCGCCGCCTCCGATCGCCAGCGCTGTAGTGCCGGTGACCCGCGCTGCCCGGAGCTTCCGCAGGCCACCAGAGTTTCTCCTGTGGTCCGTTTTAGTTTCTGTCTGCGCCGGAGGACTTCTATGGTCCTGAACATTACTTTGAAGGCTTCCATATGCCATTTTGGTCCCTTTCCATTGTCCCCTGTCAAAATGCGCACAAAGAACAACCAACAGAGGGTTTTCGGGCCGTGTTTTTTCGGATCGCGCCCTTCGTGTTAGGTGATAAAATTCGGAAATCCATGTACCACAATTAGTAGATAAAGTGCGAGGATTTATGTTTTTCAGGAACGAGGCACTATTTTTATTCAAACAAAAATTGTTCTTAAACCCCTACCTTGAAAAGACGTCGCAAATCGTCGAGCCGCGGAATGAGGCAAGCGTTGCGATGATCGGACATTGCGGAATATCGGTGTCGATTCCATTGACGTCTGAGGAAGAGCTGCCATTGATGGCGACATTCCCCACAGTGATGTCTCCTCCCATGTCAAAGAGGAAAAGAAGAGAAGGCACATCATCGGTGACTTCGTGTTCTTCATCGTAGAGGCATTTTTCTACATCAAGAACGTTCTTCGTTGAATGGTTGGGGTTCTTCGTTGAGAGAAGAACACCCTAGACTACTTCCCCAAAGCTCTCTCCCCCCAAAACTCTCAACACAACGAAAGCCCCAAAAATAATAGCAAAGCTATTTTTTTTACTAACACATGCCATTAAAAATTCAAATAACATAATTAATTTAAGAGGTTGAACTCATTAATTAAAATGTGTCGGCATGCACTTAAGAGGGGGAGTGGAATGTGAATAGTTCTCATTAATAAGGAGGATTTGTTCAAGAGTTAAATAAGGGGAGATTAATTGGGGGTTAAAATAGAGTTATGGGAATGTAAAAGGTTGGGGCTCATGTGGCCCCACCCCACAAATATCTTTACATGTATAGTTAGAAGCTTGTGGGTCCCACCCCAACTTCCCCTTGTAGGATATAACCACTACTGATATAAAAATAAAATTTTTCCACAATTTTATTCACTTCACATTTAATCCACAAATTTTATCTTCTCCTCCCGTGCAAATGCAACCATGGTAAAGGTCCCCTTAAGCAATTATCGGGGCTGTGGATTCATTTTTGCCCTTGAATTTCAATTCCGAGCACTAGTTCAAAAGATAGAAAAACTCGCTCGTTTGTTTACTAAACGTACCTGATATAATCTTCGGAAATTGATTCCGAGCACACCGGGCCTCGAAATAAGGTGATGTTAGAAGCCACAGACTCGTAAAATTCCAAAGAATTAAGAAATAATTTTCCATGATATTTCTGGTTCTTTACAATATACTACACTCATAAAAAACATTAATGGTATAAATATTATAGATGTTATGGAAATACAAATTTTCAAATAAAAGGTAATCTTTTCTGAAAAGCCAAATAATTTATATTAGGTAATTTTTTATATGATGAATCATAAAAAAAATTATTTGGTCAATTTAATATTTTACAATTTATTTTTTACAAACACTCATGAATAAATTTTTCTTTATATGATGTATTGCATGATAGTTCTACATATAGTGATTACCTGCTACTGAAGTGTATAGGGTATTGAATTCTCGCCTAAAAATTAATTTCATCCAAAGAATTTGTGAATATATTTTTTTAGTGAAGAAATTTGGGTACTCCTTATCTATTTATTATAAAAGACATTATATCAACACTTACAGTTTTTTATTTCTCCATTGAAAATTTTATTAATTAGTTATTAAATATTGAAATACTTGGTTTCATAGATTAAAAATATGGACATACTCCTTATTATAATATAGTTTGAGATATAACTATACTCCCTCAAATGTGATCATATGTTTTCAATATGGAACACTTTTCCTTGGTAATTAAACAAATAACACATAATGTACTTTTCAATATTTAAAAGGAGTATCTAATCAAAATTCTAAAACACATATTATTTATATTCTTTCAAAAGTCCTGATATACCATGGAATATACATCCCCATAACACCAAACCATAAAATACCCTTAAATATACTAAAACAATTGGGGGAAAAAGTCATCCTTCTCCAACCTATTACCTATAAGTAAAAGTATGAAACCTCTTTCCAAATAATGCTTCATATTATTTCATCTAGATGATCAGCTAAATGATATTATTTTAAAAAATTACATGAAATATAGAAACTAATACCAAATTCCTTGGAAGTCAAGGGAATATGATATAATCATTTTTTCAAACTTGTAGATAGTTCTTTTTGACTTTCCATTAGTCTGAGAAAGATAGGTGGTGTTTAATGTTATCTTAGTATTATGATCTCGTTGAATAATCTTCCTTATTTTTTATGTAAACTACATGTTATGATAAAATTAAATTTCTAGAGTCCCTATATGAGTATTATAAGTTGGGAAAGGCACATGGGGGGTAAATCATATCATATTGGTAGGAATATCAATTATTACCAATAGAGAGTTGTTATTCCATAGAGTATATGGGGGTCTAGTTATAATGTCCATATTAAAATTGTTCCCATTTCATATAGGTATTATAAGAGGTTTTGTGACTCCCTCGGGATGAGGTCTTTCATAAATTATCAGTTATTGAATAAAGAATCTAGACACATTGTGTGTAATAACCCACTTCATACTATCCCAATGTAAATATTATATTAAATATATATAAAACATTTTTGTACACCTGTGTGTGGGGATATGTGAGATATGTGATTCATCTTGTAGGTCCCTCTTCAACAATGGTATAAAAAGAAACACATGACCTATTCATAATAATCAGGAATCCATCTATACAGATAAAATCATTCAATTTTACATCATTTACGATATTAATATTCCTTTATAATTTATCAAAATCTCTCTCTGACCTCTCAATCTTTTCTAGTAGGTTAGTATTCACAAATTCTCATATAAGTATAGACAGAACCCTTTCCTAAAAAGGAATATAAGAATCATTATCAGATCAATTCAAATAGGATCCTTTAAAATTCTCATTATTTGTATAATCTCATTGTTCATTCTACATGATACTTCACCCACCTAATTTCCCATCATATTAGGTTAGTCAATCAAACAATTGTAGTCATTCAGAAGATTGATCAATTTTATTTTCCTCATAGTATTATTCTTTATATGGAATGTATAGATGAAACTTAAGTTTTTTTATATGAATAGTACTATCCAACATTTCGGTAGTGTATAAATTTTATAAAATAAAATGTGACACTCCAAGCTTCCACGGTATGCTTCTCTTTGAATAATACAGTAGCATTTGTTGTATGAAATTTCGAGTTCTAACACACCACAACCAATCAAACTAGTCATTATGAATAGTAAAACCAACTTTTTTAAATTTTATAAATTTTATCATTTAAAATGGACTTCAGTTTTGGATATTGAATATCGAAATTATCTTAGGGTGAATTTTAGGTATTTTTTTGAAAATAGGAAATTTTTTATAAATAGTGAAAAACACTGAGTTATAGTTTAAAACCGATTTTTTTTAAATAATTATTAATTTTATTTAAATTTGTTTTCTGTCAAAATAGATACATAATACATATATTTGTTCATTATAATTCATTGTAGTCAGTTTATGATAATTTTAGATATATAAAATTTTTTGGATCTTTTTACCGTCTTTTACCCACCTCCTAGGAGCATTTACAAATTTACATAAAATATAATTTTAACACATCTGTGAGTTGAGTGTCAAAAATACGACAGACATAGTTGATATCAGTTAATAAAATGTGGTTCAATAAGTTGAACATAATTATTGGTGAATCATAACTTGTTACTTTTATTTACAATGATAAAAAGTAAATATTGTAATTAAGGGTAAAAATGATATTATTATTACCCTAACACATGTTATAATTCTATTGGATAAGTATAATTCGAAAAAAAACAACCTTAGGAATAAAATATGATCCTTTAGGTCCTCTTGGATTAGATTAGGACATTTATTATTATTTAATTGAAAGAAGAGTTAAAAGTGTTAAATTCAATGTTTAATAACTAAACCTTTTTTAATATAGGGTTACACATATGATAAATTCAACTATAAATATTAATTATAAAGCTAAAAATATTTCATAAAAAATGGTATTGTAATTATATTTTATATACATTAAATGATTTAATTTATTTATGACACAATGATGATGCAGTAATTACATAATTAATGAAATATTAAAATATTTGTTATTATAAATATCCAAATAAATGTAATTTGAGACTTTATATTAATTAAACTAATTTTCTAGGATAATATGAAATAATAGGGCTGGTTAGATTAATTTTATTCTAAGTAATAATGATTCTATGAATTTTGAAAAAAATACCCAATAGTGTCAAAGTTGAAATTAAAGAGTTTTTAAAACAAATATTATATTATTAATTGATATTATATTACTAAAAATATAAGGTTCAGCCAAACGTCATATATAATGATATTTATATAATTAATTAACCACATAGGGTTCTATTAGAAGTTTATAGTTTGTTTATTAACCATATAATATAACAATACAAAGGGACATGGTAAATGTCAAACTATTTAACTAAGAGTTAAATCTAAAAGATAAAGTTAATTTAGTGACCCAACCCTGTATAAAACCTATTAGTTGAGTGGTATTATACCCATACCCACATTATTCATTAAATAATTTATTTTTGTTCCATTAGAAACCAAAATTTATTTTATTATAAAGCAATATTTCTAGTTTTTTCTAAGGTTCCCCTCACCCCTCTTATAAAAAGGCACTCCCCCTTCTCTCTAATTCACTCCATAAAAGCCATTTGGCATGGTAAATACCTGCCCAAATACTCTCTCAACTATCCTCAATTAATTCTAGAGGCCATACTTTAGTCATAAATTCAACATATGGAGTCCTTTTGATCAAATTAAACAGAAGAACCTGAAGAAGAGGTAAATATGTCATCACCTCATTCACGTTCCTTTCTTCTTCCACTTCCTCTCTCTTTGTTGTTTCCATTCTAAAATACTACCTCCAGTATCTTCTATATAATTTAATGTTATTATAAATATGGTACAACCATATTCATTATTCTATCCATCCTTTGAATGACATGTCACTATACGTGCATACGTACATCTTACTGTCTCTACATCGTGGTGTAATTTCTATTCAATATATTTATATTTGGATAGGTATAAAATGATGTGTAATTGATGTAAATAATAAATATAACATGATAATTATTCTTTATATATGATATACCATCCAATTATATGTTATTTTAATATCAATAGAATGATATTGTCGCTCGTGCGTACGTACGGATTACTGTCTCCACGAATGTGATGAGATTAATTCCCCATCATATACATTCACGAATAATTTTCTATTGATGATTAAAAATAATTTTTAAAGACTTAATCTAATTCTAAATATGAATAAGATACATCTTATCCATAAAAAAATTACTTAAGTTACAAAACATATAAAGGAAAACGAATCAGTTAACACCTGAAGCGACGATAATACTAAAATATTATTAACAAAGCAATATTAAAAGATAATATATGATATCACATTAATGTATATTATTCTTCAATAATTTAATAACAATTATTTCACCATCAGACATGAGGTTAACCTACCCTCGACCAACGAAGAGTACAAGTTAAGGGTTAATTTTACAATCTCTTTATTATCTGAGGTTGTTTTTACGTATGTATCTATTGGAACCTCTTTATCATCCACATCCATGTTTCTTAAAAATTTAACTCAAATGTTTTTTACTATTTACTACAATATGGGTTAATGTCATTTATACCCTTGTTTGAATTTTTATAAAATGGTTTGAACGGAATATTTCTGTCGTTTTCCAAACAAGGTACCTTATGACCTTTTCAAAAAAATTATTTTAAGAAAGTTTTATTAACATATATAGCGGGTGCGACTATTTTTTCCGTTATAAAATCGTCGAAGCTTCCCTTAGAAGCTTATAAAAATATTTTAAAAATAAATTTTCTCTTTTCTAATTATATGACTTTTAAATGATTTCAATATAGGAAGATATATTTCTCTAAAAAAATGTTTTGATTTCATCTCTGTCAACATCCATTGATAGAATTTAAGCTTATTTGAAGTTGATTTGTTATAATACAAAACATCCATATTGTATTGACGGTTTTGTGGTCTGTTTTTCTATGGATGTGTTATGTTTATACCATTCATGGTTTATGGATAAGGTAATGACATCTCATCTTCTAGTTTTAATACGAATGTTTATGTTTTGTTTAAACCTTTTCTTATGAGGAATGCATTGAACATAGTAAGCGATGGGTAGAGCCCGCTGTAGATCCTCGAGGAAATGGTAGGTCTCATGAGACAAACTAGTGTCTTGGAACAAGGCCATGATAAAATTTTATTTTTATTCATGGCACATGGCCTCGACTATGTGGTTATGAAAGTCTGGCATTATGCATTCCATCATTATGAAAGTGGTTATTGATATAGCATGTCATTATTAGACTAGTAGAATATCTATGTGAGTATGTAAATGGCATTATATTGATTTATATTTTCCATATTATGATGAATTTTATGTTGACAAATCTATTGTTTTAGTTTTATACATTGTGTTAATTGTTTTTCCTTATTTATGAAAGTTTTTGCTATATTGTTACCCTTACTGAGCATCAGAGAACACCCCTTTCTATGTTTTATTTTTCACAGGATGAGAAGAAGTATATTATGACTGATCAGCATGGATTTTCTATGGGATATAATTGTGGTCTATGGAAATAATGTTGCTATAGTTTTCCATTTTACGATGTAATGTAAACCTTATGAATGTATCTGGTACCTCCAAGGCTACTAAACTAATCGGTCTTTCAAAACATGATATTTTGTGATCATGAAAATGATACGTAATAATTCACTAACTCTAGGCTTATGGGGTCAGGGAATTACAGTTGATATCCGAGGTTGTTTGGTGCAATCCTTGGAAGATAAATTTAGAAAATCTCTTATTAGAGCACATTTTAAAGATAAAATTTGAGGATTAGTATAGAATAATTTCCACAAATTTTGGTTCTGTCTAGATTTTGTGAGTTTTACAAGAAATAAATCATTGTCTGGATACGAGAAGGTAGAGGCGGATCTGGCACAGATGTACCTAGGCATAAAACCCGAAAACACCACTTTGAGCTAGACTCGAACAGGAACTGGTGCACGACAACGGGCATTGCTGCTCTCATAGTAAAACACTCATGGGGGATATGCTTAGGATAATCCACATTTTCATTACAAACCATTATGAATTATTTATGATTATATACCTCGTCAATGAAAACATTTTTTTATGATTATGGATTATATACATAAAATGTTCAATTTATGTTAAGTATGTTTTATGTTTTGAATTATGTATTGCAATTCATAAACTAATCTAGTGTTTTCCATTTTTTAGAAATGGATAATTGTGGAAGAAATGAAAACTATATCAATTCATTCACCCCTTGTAGGGATTTCCCTCCTGCTCAAGATAATTACAGTGAAGCTAGTGATACAACTAGTGCGGATCAGATTATCACTATACTCGGACAACTCACTCAGGTTATGAATAATAACCTTATGCGTATGGAGCACCCTGATCCGCAGCATGGAGAATCAATGTTAGATCGCTTCATGATGCAACAACCACCGAAATTAAATGGGGGTAAAAATCTACTAGTAGCTGAGAAATGGATTAATTCCATAGAGAAAATATTCCATTCTATGGGGATTAGCGAAAGGGAAAAAGTTTTCATGGTAGTTTACCACCTCACTAATGATGCTGATCAATTGTGGTCATTGATTCAAATCACAAAGGAAGATGATGATGTATCAAATATGTAATGGAGGGAGTTTAATGAAATTTTCATAGAAAAATACTTTCCTCGTGACCATTGAGCAGAGATGGAAAGGAAATTTCTGTGTTTGAGTGAAAAGGATGATGTGAATTTTGTAAAGTATAAATCTAACATCACAAGGTCAGTGAGGCATGCTATAGATTATATACATAACCCATGAAGTAATATTGATTGTTTCTTCTATGGGTTAAAACCATTTATCCATCTAGCATTAGTCTCACAATTATTCTTGTCATATGAAGACATTATATCTTGTGCTATCAGGACTGAAAAATAATTCTCTATGTCTTACGACTTTAAAGCAAAGAAAGAGAAGAAGAGATCTACTGAACACTCTAGAAATGGGAATAAGGGTATGAAGGGAAAATTTGAATATCCATCATGTAGTAAATGGTTTAAGAAACACCCCAGTACTTACCTAAAGGGAATGTGAGTCTATTACATGTGTGTTGAAAAAGGCCACCAAGCTCGTGATTGAAAGGGAAAGAAATATGTTGTTGATGTTGAATGATACAACTCTAAAGAAAGGGGGAATTATTAAACTGAATGTCCTAAGAGTCAAGGGAACATACCTCAGAAAATGCCAAGGGATCCAGGCCAAGCATATGCTATCACTACTGTTGAAGTTGAAGATCTGAAAGATGTAGTGGCAGGTAACTTAATGGTTTCCTCATGTTTATGCGATGCTTTATTTGATTCTGGATCAATGCATTGTTTCATATCTTCCCAGTTTTCTAAGAAAATTAGTTCTTTTCAATTCAATTTAACAATGGAGTTTTCAATCAAAACACTTAAGCGAAGTATCATTACAAAAAAGTTTTGTGAATCAGTTTCCATTAGGGTATATAAATGATATTTATCTGCTAATCTCATCATCATACCCATGATCAAATTTGATATAATCCTCCTTATGAATTGTCTTTCGGACCATGATGCAAAAAATTATTGTATGAAGAAGGAGGTTACTATTTCTTATGATGATGATAAAGAAGACCTTTTCTTTTGAGCAGAATCGTCACACCCTAATTCTTATCATGATCCACCACTAGTAGCTCAACTAAATTCAATTATTGGGGAGGATGATAATGAAATAACAGTGGGTGAGGAAAGGAATTTTTAAATAGAGTATGTACCTATTGTGAAAGAATATGTTGATGTGTTTCCAGAAGATTTATCTAGACATCCTCTAGAACAATAAATTGAGTTTTCTATTTATTTAATTCCTGGATCAATGCCCATATCGAATACTCATTATATAATGGACACTGTGGAATTAGTGAATCTAAATAAACAATTAGAGTAACTGAGTAATAAGGGATTTATTCACCCTATTGTTTCTCTATGGGGATCCCATGTTCTTTTTGTTAAGAAAAAAAATGGATCTATGAGGTTGTGAATTGAATAAAGGGAGATCAATGCTATAAAAATAAAGAACAAGTATCCCCTGCCATCAAATGATGATTTATTCGACCAACTTCATGGGGCTCAATACTTTTCCAAGATTGTCCTTCGATCTAGATATCATCAGTTTTGCGTGAAAAAGGAAGACATTCCAAAAAAATCATTTCGAACTAGGTACAAGCTTTACAAGTTTACATTAATTCCATTTCGGCTGTCTAATGCACCCTCTATCATCATGGATCTAATGAATAGATTTTTAAAGGAATATTTTGATGAATTTGTTGTGGTATTTATTGATGATGTCTTGGTATACTTCAAAGGCTATAAAGATCTTTAAAATCATTTGCATATTATTCTATAGACTCTTAGAAGACATGAATTATATGGGATGTTTAGCACGGTTGAATTTGGGATTTAGAGTATTTCATTTCTTGTCCATATTGTCTGTAAGGATGGAATCTCTATTGATCCTTCAAAGGCCAAGGCAATCCAATAATGGTAAGCACCAAGGAGTATAAACGAGGTACGTAATTTTATTGGTTTAGCATGTTATTATCGATTTTTCGTCCATAATTTTTCCCGGTTGGAAATCCCATTAACAAAGAACACACGTAAAGGGGATAAATTTGGATGAAAAAATGAGTGTGAAAAATGTTTTTAAGAACATAAGAGAAGATCATTCAATGCTTCTATCTTGAATATGCCATCGGGGAATGATGGGTTTGTTATTTATAGTGATGATTGAAAGAAAGGACATGGTTGTGTCCCTATGGAGAATGACAGGGTTATTTGCTATGCATCACAACAACTGAAAATTCATGAGCAAAATTATCCTACTCATGATCTTCAGTTTTCACCTATAATATTTTCTTTGATGATTTGGAGAAACTATCTCTATGGTGAAAAATGTGAGATATATGCTGATCACAAGAGTTTGATGTATATTTTCTCTTAGAAATAACTCAACATGAGGAGAAGGAGATTGCTTGAACTACTCAAGTATTATGATTTCACTATACACTACCACCCAAGAAAAGGAAAATAAGGTGGTAGATGCTTTGAGTAGAAAGGATCATGGAGTCTTGAACAAGATGAGAGTTGAAAATGATCTTATATACATGGATCTATTAATGATGGATATAGGAATAACCATGGAATGTGAAACATCAATACTTTTTCATATGGTTGTTAAACCATCTTTAGTAGAAAGGATAAAGAGTTCTCAGACCGATGATGAAGAGTTTAAAAGGAATATTAAGGCTGTGAATGATGATATATTGAGTGACTTTTTGTATGAAAGTTTAATTTTTAAATTTGGAAAGAGACTTTGTGTTCCTAATATACCTGATCAAAAAATGGAATTTTTGGTTGGTGCACATAGTTCCAATTTCTATATACACCCTGGTAGCAATGACATGTATAGAGATTTGAAAGAACATTTTTGGTGGGACAACATAAAGAGGGAGATTTATAATTTTGTATCAAGATGTATGGTTTTTCAACAAGTGAATGATGGAAGGAAAAATCTAGGAGGAGTCATGCAACCTCTTCCCATAACTGAGTGGAAATGGGATAATATTACAATGGACTTTGTCATGAGACTACCAAAGACTCCATGAAGGAATGAAGAAATATGGGTCATTGTTGATCGTCTTACCAAGTCAGGACATTTTCTTGATACAAGGGAAGATTTACCCCTTGAACCTTTAGAAAGACTATATATTAATGAAGTTGTAAGACTTCATGGAGTACCACTATCGATTGTTTATGACCGTGATTCCCGTTTTACTTCAGGATTCTGGAAAAGTCTTCAAGAAGACCTGGATACTAAACATCGTTTGAGCACTGCCTACCACCCCCAAACTGATGGACTATCAGAACAGACTATTCAAACCATAGAAGACATGTTGAGATCATGCTCACTAAACTTTCAAGGTATGTGGGATAAATATTTACCTCTCGTAGAATTTTCCTATATCAATAGCTTTCATTCAAGTATTAAGATGGAACCATATGAAGTGTTCTACGAAAAGAGATGTCATACACCAACCTTCTAGGATGATGTTGGAAAAATAAAACTTGTGGGCCCCAAACATGTGGATGAAATGGTGGAAAAGGTAATGGTAATCCAAACCCACATCAAAGTAGCTCAAAGTAGGCAGAAGAGTTATTTCGATAACCGAATAAAGTATTTGGAATTTTAGGTAGGAGATCATGTTTTCTTGAAGGTATCTTTATGGAAGGTTGTTATATGTTTCGGTAATAATGGAAAATTGAGTCCTAGGTACATCGTAACATTCGGAATTATATAACGAGTTGGGGCAGAAGATTACCATTTCGCACTGCCTCCAAGTCTCTCAAAGTTCATGATGTGTTCCACGTATCACTATTGAGAAAATTCATGCCTAACCCAATGCATGTACATACCTATGCAGAATTAGAACTGGAACCAGATCTATCTTATTTCAAAGATCATGTCAAGTTTCTTGATACAAGAGAATAAGTTTTGAGAAACCGGATGACTCATCTGGTAAAAGTTCTATAGAGAAACCATAAGATGGATGAGGAAACATGGGAACCCGAGGAACTTATGATGAAGAACCACCCGAATATTAATATGCAGTAATATTTTAGAAATTTTGATGACCAAATTATTTGAAGGAGGGGAGAATGTAACACCCCAAACTTCCACAGTACGCTTCACTTTGAATAATATAGTTGTGTGTGTTGTACGCAACTTCGAGTTTTAACACACCACAACCAATAAAACTAGCTGTTATGAATTGTAATACCCACATTTTAAAATATTATAAATTTTATCTTTCAAACTGGACTTTTCTTTGGATTCAGAATATTGAAATTAGCTTATGGTGAATTTTTGGTATTTTTCTGAAAACATTCAATTTTTGATAAATAGTGAAAAACACTGAGTTATAGTTTAAAACCGAATTTTTATTTAAATAATTACTTATTTTCATTAAATTTATTTGAGGTCTTAATAGATACAAAATATCTATATAATTTCAATGTAATTCATTGGAATCAGTTTATAATAATTTTATATATATTAAAATTTTATTGATCTTTTTATCGTCTTTTACCCAGCTCATAGAAGCATTTGCAAATTTACATAAAACATAATTTTTCCTCTTCTGTGAGTTGAATTTCAAAAATCCAAGATACATTTTTGATATCATAACATATAATGTCGTTTAATAAGATGAAAATAATTTTTGGTGAATTGTAACTTTTTACTTTTATTTACCACGGCTAAAAGTAAATAGGGTAATTATGAGTCAAAATGATGTTATTATTACCCTAATACATGTCCTAATTCTATTGGACAATTATAATTTAACGAAAAACCCCTTAGGAATAAACTAAGATCCTTTAGGTTCACATTGATTATATTAGGACATTTATTATTATTTAATTCAATGAAGAGTTAAAAGTGTTAAATTCAAAGTTTAATAACTAAACCATTTTTAATATAGGGTTACACATAAGATAAATTCGACTATAAATATTCATTATAAATATAAAAATATTTCCAAAATAATGTTATTTTATTTATATTTTTTAGACATTAAATAATCTAATTTATTTAAGACACAATGATGATGAAGTAATTACCTAATTAATGAAATATTAAAATAATTGATATTAAA
Organism: Viscum album; assembly: GCA_963277665.1. NCBI lineage: Eukaryota > Viridiplantae > Streptophyta > Magnoliopsida > Santalales > Viscaceae > Viscum > Viscum album. The sequence goes on from OY728163.1 coordinate 2,122,172,360, forward strand.
AATATCAAAATAAATGTATTTTGAGACTTTTTATAAATTCCAATAATTTTATTTTTTAATATGAAATGATAGGGTTGGTTGGATAAATTTTTTTCAAAGTAAAAATGCTGTTATAAATTTAGCAAAAACCAAATACTAAATAGTTTCTAAGATGACATAAAAGTGTATTTAAAACAAATATTGCATTATTAATTAATATTATATTCCTAAAAAACTAGGGATCGGTAAATATACTTATATAATGATAGTTCTATCATTAATTAACAACTTGGGGTTCTCTTGGAAGTTTATTGTATGTTTATTAACCATATAATATAAAAATTTAAAGAGACATGGCAAATGTAAAACTATTTAACTAAGAGTTAAATATAAAATATAATGTTAATATATTGACCCAAACCTATCTAAAACCTATTGGTTAAGGGGGTTTAGATCCATCTCAACTTTACCATTTAAATAATTCATTTTATATCCATTCGAAACTGAGAATGTTTTTATTATAAAATAATATTTCTAGCTTTTCCTAAGGTTCCCCTCAACCCTCTTATAAAATGGAACTCCCCCTTCTCTCTAATTAAAACCTTCCATTCCATTTGGCTCGGCCAAATACTACCAAATACCCTATAAACTATCCTACCTTTATCCTAGAGGCCTTACATTAGTTATAAAGCCAAAATAAAAAGCCCTTTTGATCAAATCAAAAGGAAGAACCCGGCGAAGAGGTAAATATTTCACCACGTCTTTCAAGTTCCTTTCTTCTTCCACTTCCTCTTTATTTGTTGTTTCCATTATAAAATACTAACTCCAGTATCTTATATATACTTTGATGTTATTATAAATATGTTACAACCATATTCGTTATTCTATCCCTCCTTTGAATGAAATGTCACCATACATGCGTATGTACGGCTTACCGTCTCTACGTAGTGGTGTAATTGTTATTCAATACATTATTATTTGGATTGGTATAATAATGATTTTTAGATGATGTAAATAATATATATAACATGATAATTATCCTGTATATATGATATACAATCCAATTATATATAATTTTAATATCAAAAGAATGATATTGTCGCTCGTCTGTACGTACGGATTACCATCTCCACGAACGCGATGAGATTCATTCCCCATCATATCAATTCAAGAATAATTTTCATTAGATGATTAAAATAATGTTTAAAGATTTAATATCATTATAAATATGTATAATATACATATTATTAGTAAAAAATAGTATGTACGTGACAAAACATATAATGGAAAATGAATCAGTTAACACCCAAAACGATGATAATACTAAAATATTCTTAACAAAGTAATATTAAAAGATAATATTTGATATCATATTAATGTATAATATTTTTTTATAATTTAATAACATTTATTTCACCATAATAAAGGAGGTTAACCTACCATTGACCAAGGAATTGTACAAGGTAAGGGTTAATTTCACAATCTTATTTTTATCCGAGGTTGTTTTTACGTAAGTATTTACTAGGACTAGTTTATCATCCATATCCACATTCCTTAAAAATGTATTCCAAAACATTTTTACTATTTACTAGAATATGGGTTAAAGTCATTTATACCCTTGATTGGCTTTTTATAAAATGTTTTTAACGAAATCATTCTGTCATTTTCTAAATAAGGAACCTTGTGACCTTTTCGACAAATTTAAGGTAAGAATGTTTTTTTAACTTATACTGTGGGTGTGGCTATTTTCCGTTGTTAAAACATCACCGAAGAATCCCTTACAATATTATAATAATATTTTCAAAATATAAAGAGATATTTCACTAAATATTTTTTTGATTTCATCTAAGTCAACATCCTTTGATGGATTTTAAGATTATTTCTTCGCATGCTAGGAAAAATAAAACATAGAAAGGGGTGAGATTATTTGCTCAATAAGGATAATAATATAGTGGAAACATTCATAAATAAGAGTAACCATTTAAGACAATGTATAAAACTAAAACAAAATCCTTTTCAACATAAACATCATCATAATATGGAAAATATAAATCAAAATAATGCTATTTACTTACTCACATGGATATTCTACTAGTCTAATAATGAAATGAAATATCAATAGACATTTTCATAATTATGGAATGAATAATTTGAGACTTTAATAACCACATATTCAACGCCTTCTTCCAAGACTAAAAATAATATTTTGTCAAGGCCTTGTGCTCAGACACTAGTTTGTCTCATGAGACCTACTGATGCATCAATAGGGCTCAAGAGACAAAACTAGGGTCTTGGCATAAGGCCTTACCAAATTCATATTTGTAGTCTTGGAAAAAGTCCTTGACTATGTGGTTATGAATGTCTGGCATTATGCATTCCATCATTTTGAATTTGCCTATTGATATTTCATGTGATTATTAGACTATTAGAATATCCTAGTGGGTAAGTAATTGAAATTATTTTTTTTTATATTTTCCATATTATGATGAAGTTTTTGTTGAAAAGCCATTTGTTTAAGTTTTATACATTGCCTTAAATGTTTATGTTTATTTAAGAAATTTTTTGCTATATTTTTATCCTTATTGAGAATCTGAACTGGCTGTTTTCTATGTTTTATTTTTCCCAGGATGCGAAGAGGTATATTATGACTGACTTGCAGGGATAGTCTATGTGATCTCATTGTTGTCCGTGGAAATAATGTTGTTGTAGTTTTCCATTTAATGATGTAATGTAAAACTTATGAATGTATCCAGTACCTCCAAGGCTACTAAACTAAAATGTCTATAGAGACTTGATAATTTTTTATCATGCCAATGATACGTAATAATGCACTGACTTTGGGATTCTGGGTTGGGGCATTACAGAAAATATTAATTATTTATGATTAATAACATCAGATAAATAGTTATAATCGTGATTTTTAAATTACATTGATTTATATGAAATCACTCAATCATTATTTATAATGACATAAAAAATTATGTTCATTGATGAATCACTATAAATTAAAAATCATTCCATTCAGATATTAGAGATGAAACTAGATCACAAGTTAATCTCATAATCAACACTTTAAACAAAATTATCATATTCGTTTAACCATCATAATTTTCTCTTTTACATGTTAAATTATTTAAGATATTGGAATATCAAGAAAAACATGATCAACCCACTGACAGTAAACTTCTAAACCAAGGAAACCTAGAATCCATGATATTTTCATCATTGTAGGAAATTCATTGATTAAAATTTTATATAAATTTTCAATAGGTATCCGATCCTTATAGAGAATATAATCCAGAAAAAGATATACATTGATATGAAATTAACAACCATTATACATCCCATATAATAATTTTTTTAGATGTACTATATCTTATTTTCATATGGATCTCATGATCCTTGTAGTTTTTATATGATAACAAGATATAATCAATTAGTACCTAAAAAATGTTATTAATATACTACTTGAACACTCCGTCCATCAGGTCTACAAAAACATAATGTGAATTAAGTAATCCAAAAGGCATTACTATAACCAAATAATGTCCATACATGATTTCAAAAGAAATATTTGGTATTTCATACTTATTTTCTCATAACTTATGATAATATGAATGTTTGATGGATCCTTGAATAGTATTGGTACCATTAAGGATGATCAAATATGTCATTAATTATCTATAATGGATACTTATTCACTGTACTAATGGCCCTAGAAACACAATAATCTACACACAATCTAATTAAACAATCATTATTTTAGAAGAATAAAAAAGTTGTTGTCTATGGTGAAATAATGGGGGTTTTAAAAAAATTCAACTTATCTTATGCAGCAATTTTTCAACTCCAACAACTCCATAGGATCATATTTATATCAATATTTAGATATATGTGATTTATTTTGGAAAGGATCAATAGATATCTCAAATGAAAACTCAACAGAATAAACCTATAATTCAACAAGATAAAAATGAATGAAACTCAGTACCACAGTTATATAAGTTATTCATAGGATATTATCCAAATGCATTGATCATGATTGATGTTAATCTCTTGTTATTTGAATTAGAACCCACCATTGGTCCCCAAATCCCTTTAAACTATAAGCTTCATTGAATATTTTTATCATTTCACTACATCCAAAATCTATAAAGTTCATCACTAAGGATATGATGTAGTGTTTAGAAAAAAATCGATAAATACCTATATAAAAGTCCAATGGTTGTTATAGCATGTATTATTCCAATATAATTACACCATTTGGGGATCAATAGCTCATTCTATGTGAGAGATTTTATTTTTCACATCTCTATTCAACTACTCTTATATTGTTATGATTTGATTGGTATAAACCAATACATTATTGAATTTACTACTGGGAACATCCATATATTGATTATGGGTGTTGATTTTATAACCAATACATCTATTATTCACTGACTTAATATAATGTAATACACAAAATTTTAAAATAATTATTTATTATAAGACCATAATTTTTATTATGTTTTTTAGAATCATAACCATAAATATTGATTCTTTTTTCATAGAACATGTTCAATATAACTTTTCATACCTAAATCAAAACCTTATGGTTGTTAATAAACATTCCTTGAAACAAACTATAATATCTAAACTCCAAATTAAATGATCCAATATTAATATTAAATTATTGGTGTAGAATACAAGATTTTCCATGTGATAGATAAATATAGTATTCTTTTAAAACTAGAAAAACATGTACATAAAATTTTCAAAAATAAGACACAGTAAGAACACATTACGATAATGTAATTTTCTCTTCCATCACATCCCTAATATCCAATATATACCACATATTCATTACTGGGGTAATGGAAAATAAATATGGTTGGTCAAAGGTTCAATGTACGGAGTATTATACTATGGAATCATACATAACATGAAAATTTCATAAGTGATACGGAATGAATAAATGAAAAACATGAATCTATAATCAATGATAACTGATGATATTCTGTATCCCAGTAAATAATTAAATGTATGTATAAAAATAATATATCATATTTATGGAATTCTTACTGTTAGGCATCAAAACTCGTTCTCGTGGATTAATTCTATGAAACTCTACTTTCCTTGGAATAAGATATACACAACCTAAGGAATAAATCAAGAAAAAAAACAATAAATAAATCATCAACTAATTATTTCCAATGTAGTCCCTATTATAGGTTTCAAGAAATTTCATAAAATACCAAAAGGGATATCATTCTTTATAAAAACAAGTATATATTTATAATGATACCTAAGGAAATAATATACATCCCCATTCAATTGAAAAATTTGGATGTCTAGGATAAAATTACATAATAAAATTAAATTTTATAGGGTATCATCAATGTATCGGGAATTACATCATCAAAGAAATATTGGGGTGATGTTATATCCATTATTTAGATTCAACAATATAATATAGTTACTAAATGAAATAGTTTTTACTTGTAGGAGACCAAGGAAATGGTCGAAAAAATACATTATCATGAAACAATAAGAGCTTGAAAGTTTACAATAGAAAATCATTTTGGTTTGTCTCTATAATTGTTTAGTCCTAGGACTATTTGGAATACATCAATGTAGTGATTATGTCAATGATAAAAAACATTATTTGGTGATTCACACTTGTTGGATTTTTTCACTGATGTATCAAATTTATAGTTTCTATATTATGTTGTATTTATTAATAAATTACACATATTTGTACATTTCTAACACACAATAATATTTTTCAAACAACATATGATTGAGATTTATGATGGTTTTGTTAACTGTTCTATAAAAATAATATGAATATTGATAACAATATTGTTTGGGTCTAGATATAACTAGTCTAAAAAATTAATGTATCTTGATTATGTTGTTCTTGGAGGTGGTACCAAGTGGGTTTGGAGGTGTTTGGATAGAAATGTTTGGTAGGAGGTTGGTTTTCCATAGTGAAGGTGCAGTTAGAAGATTTTTTGAGATCCTAACGAACATCTAGTTGAATCGGCTACATTGATTCATGGGCTAAATGAAATTGTGTATGTGGAAGGACCAAGAATATGGTTAAATAAAACATGTGACTGAACCATCTATATGGATCAGCTACATGAATTATCAATGTGGTGGGATTAGCTATGAGGATCAGCTACGCGGGCAATCTGCTATGTGGGGAAAACTGTTATACAGGGTATTCAGAGATGTGGGGAATCAAGATACCTAAGAAATACAACATTGTTGGACTTCAGGATACATAAGGAATATGAATATGCTGGAAAATAACTATGTGGGTCTTTTGGATATATAGTGGTTCCATTTATATGAAATCACAGACATATATATTTTCACTAGATCCATGAAATAACCATGAAAACCTCTCTATAGTACAAATCAAATGACTAAAAATTCAATTAATGTATGATAATTTTTTTTGAGTTGGATGAGTCTATAGATTCATTATTGTTTGTTGTTTTTAATGAGATCTGCAATAGTTGATATTAAATAATTTGTGTTCTAGATTATCTCATCATCCCATATCTATCATCATGAAAATAAAGGTCCTTCCAATCATTTATTCCTTGTTTTATTTTCATGATAGTACAAAATATATTACTCCTCCCTTGAATATGGTTAATCATTAATTTAATTCCTAATAAATAGTGTGATATATATTCTATTCATGTTATAATGTCTTTCTATGAAATGGATTAACACATATTTCTTAATGGAAAATGATAATTTAATTAATGACTTAATTAATTGATAATTAATTTGCTAAATACTAAATAGTCTTATTCAATAAATCTATTGTTTCATACCATTTTATGATAATAAATTTTATTTAGATCACATAAATAATTAAATATGTTCTTACACATTAATTTAATTAAGAATTTATATGAATTATGAAAAAAAAAATTGTTAATGTTGATAATAAATAATGGCATGTTAAATTAAAATAGCACGTCTCACTATTTGTTAAAATAGGATTTAATTCTAAGAGAATGTTAATATTTTGGTATATTTTTTTAGATTCATGTATTTGGTTTCCCATAGGTGGAACCTATTAATAATATATTGGTAAATTCATGATCATTTAAAAAGTGGTTTTTTTATAATGATAATTTCAATGTCATAATTTTTTTCCATCGTGATAAAACAGAGTGCCTTCAATTATGAGCCATGAGAATTTTTTTATGTGTATAGGAAAGATTCCTTAGTTTAGGGCCTAGATTTCACATTTGGATATTATTATTTTTTCTTAATACTTTTGGGATGATCATCGAATGTGAGCTTCGATATGTGATGTGATTTGGGGTATAGTGGCTGAAATGAGATATGATCTTGGGATGGATGATTTCAAGTGTGTGTGATTGCATGAATAATGTTGTATTTGTTGAATAATATTATGGATAGATTCATAATTTTGTTAATGAGGGTGTCAATGATTAAATTATAGATGATGATATAGGTTGTAATTGGGATTACCCATTTATATCATAAGGATATATGCATGTTTTAATTGATTCAGTTTTATGGTCGATGGTTGGTTTTTTAGTTTTAATATAAACATAAAACTCAACTGATTATGTTATTTATGTTTTCTTGGATGAATTTTCTCAATTAAACGTAGATAATGATGGTTTTTACAGAGTACCTGGATTATTAAATGATTCTAACAATAAATAAATAAATAATCATATATAGTATTTATTAGTTGGAATGAAAATGTGGAAAATGTTTTTATCATGGTAAACTAATGGACTAGATTGGATTATGACTAAAGGGAATGCATTGTACTCTGATGATTATTTTAATTGAATATGGATTAAGGTTAATGGTAAATTTAATTCCTAATAAATTAATTAATGGACCGAAATACTAATTTGTAATGATATAATGAATGTAGAACTTTTGAAGGCTTGTGTTCTTATAATATATAAGTTTTTATTAGAGTTAATAGGGTGTCTATGTGATGTTACATGTAGTTTAGTATAAAACTAGGTTACTCCCACAGGGTGTTTATGAGCTATATTATATATTATATATTATGTGATTTCATAGGATTCCCCACCCTTATCGGTTGGAGTGACTGAAACCCAGGGGACTTTGAGGGGTTTTTTCCTAACATCGTGATCAGAGGATGGATAGATGGATAACTACTCCCTCTAGCCCCTCCCTATTATCTAGGTAGTTACATGCTCTAGTTTGAATGATGGTATGTTTACCCTTATATGTGTGTATATTATTATTATATCTTGTGGTTATTTCCACACTTCTATCTCCAGATATAGTTTCCAATAGAATATTATAGTTATGATATGTATAACTTGCTATGGATTGAGGATCCTATTTGGTGTATGAGTTTTGATGTCGAGAGGTACAATACCTAATGTATGATGTATTTTATATAGACTATTGTGGCTTACTAGAAATACTCAGTTAATTTCTATATTTATGTGGATTTAATGATGTGATTACATGATTAATGAAGTTCATGTTGTGATGCCTTCTCCATGTTCCTTCAAGAACGATTATTTTGGATAAAGACATATTAGGACATTCATTGTTGTGGTGGAGTAGCAAACTAGTGTGAATGTGGGAGAGGGTAAACCTTCACAATTCATTAGTATATTATATTGTTTACTATATGTGATACATGGTGAGAGTTTTAGATAGTGAGGTAAGAATCATAGTATACTTGTTTAGGTGATGAGTTAGTTTAACGGTTGTTCACTATGCTTAAACATGTATTTTTTATATTTTTCAATAGTGGTTACAAGGAGAATATTTTTTATTACACTTTTCTGCTCACCCATGAATTTCAAAACTATTATTTATGTAATATATAGTAAGATGGGTATTGTGTATGATATTACTAGCTCAATGTTTTTAAAGAACTATTTGGGATTCATGATTAATGAAACCTATTCCTTTTAGTACATGTAGATTTCATTTCAGTTTTTATAGTATTGTCGGACATTTCATGTTTTCACTTGGGATTTATTTTTATATATGTCTGTGTAGGTTTGGATTGGTGTATTTTTCATATCTTACACATTCACATATTATCTTAGAGGGAAATAATAGCATATGCATTTTTATTATAGCCCCAATTTTAGTCTCCACCACAAGGCCTATTGGAGGAAGGACTCAAGAAGTCCCAATCTCCCACCCCTAACTGTCAGCCCAGGAGGCGTACACATTGAGGGGAGGAGTTAATGAAATATTTTTATCCGAGGTTTGGATTGAGGGATAAGATGGAGTATGGTGTAAATCACTAGTGAGATTACTTTTGTTGGTAAGAAAACATTGTCAGTTATGATTAGAATGGAATGTAAACATTGCAGACTGACTGAGACATGAGTATTTAGGATACCTTTGATTTGACTCAAAATCCATTATGTTCACTAATACAACTAAATAATGTAATGTTGGTTGTAGGATAGAGACATATAAAGGAATAATAAATCACTTTTTCTTTTTCTTTTTTATAATATGATTAGGCATTGGAATAGGTTAAATCCAATATAATATAATATAATATAATATATTGATTGATGTAAAATATTTTATATTACGGGTTTAAGATATCTTAATAATTTTTATTTTTCTAGGAATGGATTCACGTCATTTCCCTCATCAGGATTCCATAATAATTTTCCAGAAATATTTTCCTATAGATATCTTCCCTCTTGAGGTCGATGATGAAGACACCTAAAGCATGAAAATATGAGAGTTTTAACACAAGTGGTTGAGATATATGATTTCTCCATTTCATATTCAGTCATATCAGTCTTTATATAGGATTTTTAGATATATTTCAATTCAATCCAGGATCAGATGGAAAACTAGGTTTGGTTATCATTAATTATTCTTCCCAGAGTAGTGTTCCATTGGAGGTTATTCTTCTTCAACAATCGTGACGATTCATCATTATCATGGGAGTATTTCGAAGAATATATCTATATAGGGATACATTATTTTTTTATGATGGAAGTTAGTCTCAAGAAGATTGTTACCCTTAAATAGGAGATTTTCAGCATGTAGGAGTTTAGTATTCATTTTAGGGAAATTATATGAAATTATTCAGACCAATTTCAAGATGAGTGGTTCTGGGTGAGGATGGAAGATCATTTTTTTCCTAATAAATATTTATAGGACACCATATTTATACATAATACGTATCTTGGGGTTTTAGTGACATAATTGGTTACTTAGAAGAAACTGGACCGAACCAGATCACCAAGATATTAGTGTCAGAAATATTTCCCATGAATTAATTTGGTCGTATGTGGTTCAATGTTTTCTGGATAGAAGAGCATTCAGTTAGCCGAGGGTAGGCCCCAACCCACATCATCCCATTTCCTTTGGGAAAAAACTCTTATACTTATTCCAAGGGATCAGATATAGGTATTTCTTGTGGAGTATATTTTGATTAGTATAGATAATGACTGGAATTGCTATCTAGTTATCATGTACTAGATTGTTTACTTCAGGTTATTATGTAGAATATGTTTCAGGTGATATAATATCATTTGGGTGCTCTAGTTTGTTATTGGTAGAGTGGTGATGAGTCGGGGATGTTTAATATTCATATCCTTATCATAACATTACATAATATCTTGAACATAGTGGTTCTCTCTACCACTATTACAGAAGATTAAGAGAAGGTAATGTTTAGCTTAATGCATTAGCTTTATCTGAACCAATCAAGCTAGAAGTCATTAATCCGATTGTTTACTTGTCATTGACATAGATTCATGTTTTTTTATAGAGATTCTAAATATTTTATTTAATACACCTTTATTTATTTTTTAGGAAATTATGTAGGGATACTTATCGTTTACTTTGAAATGACTATACAAGAAGGAGGTCAAGGTGAATTTTAAAACAGATAATGATATTTGGAGAAAGTTTCAATGTAGCACTAAGAATGTGGAAGATTCCTATGAAGATATTTATAACCATATGAAATCTTATTTAGAATTGACTGGTTGTATTAAGTGTAGTCTACCATTTAGTTCTTTAGGGGGAATGATTTTTTCTAAGATATTAATGGAGAGATAGTGGTTTTCATTAGTGAGGAAGAACCTTGGGTCAGTCATAGGTATGCTCCATTGTGGTATTACATGAATGAAAATATAATTCTGAGTTAATCAGATGTTCAAATGTCTAGGTTTTTCTAGGGTTTTAGTAGAGTCACATAATATATTTCCAATCAAGGTTGATCATTACACATTTGATTAGAGATCATGTTTTGGATTGAGCTACAACCATGATTGTTTATAATTTTGATGTGTACATATAAGATGTAACCCTCATAGTTTCAATTGAATCTAGTATTACTCTTTGATATATATTAATGGGGTTTCATTTTCAAGAGTTTTTCAGAATGGGATGCAACAAGTTTTTTCAAGAAAAAGGACAATGGATGTTTTTTGTTTTTTACTCATTACCAACACTTAAACCCTGTAATAATGAAGAAACATTGACATCTTATGTAGATTGATGATTTTTTGGATCTTCCCAATAGATCAAGATGGTTCTTTATAATTTATTTCCTATTAATATATCATGATATGTAGGGGAAATATTGGAATATTCTGAAAACTGCATTTAGTTGTATTCATTGTAATTAACAGTCCATTGTGATTCCATTCAGTGAGATGAGTGATCCGTCCATGTTCAAGGGGTTTATGAACATAGTGTTAAAATAGATTCTAGATATCATCATTATGATTTTTATCGATAATATCCTTGTTCTCTGGATGTGCGCAAACAAGAATTTAGAGAACATGTGTGCAATTATGAAATTTCTTCATCATGAGATGATTTTCATGGAGTACTCGATGTGTGAATTATTAGCTCAATTAGTTAATTTTGTAGGGAATTTTATATCAATGACTGTATTTTTTTGGAACATTTATTTATGTATAAGGTATTTTATTGGTCTTCCACTGAGATTATGTTTGTGTTGTTATGTTTTCATGGTCTTGAAGGACATTGTAGGATGTTCATATATGATTTATCAAATGTGGGGACTCATCCAATATCACTGATTGAGAATGATCTATAATTATTATGGACCAACAGTGTAATGTTTTATTTGTGTGTCTAAAAGATATCTTGGTCAGTGATATGATCTATTGTATTCCTATAGAGGGAGTTCATCTTGAGTTTTTCTATGAGACTTTAGATCTGGGATAGTCATGTGTTTTGATTTACTAGAGATTAGTTTTTTATTAGGTATCTATAGTTATGTTTCCATGGACATAACAATAACACCTATAATATTTTGTTATTGGATATTTTTTTATTTGATTTGGGGTTGACATTACCTCAACGGTAAGTGCTTTTTTTGTTTCTAACCATAAGAGCATGAGGTATGTCTTCTACAATTGTGAATTGATCATTCAACATTATTGGTTGATGAAATCATCTAAAGATACAATTGATGATTTTATATACTCCTTGAAATGGTTACTTTGTAGCCGATCTTCTAAGTAATAATTCAATTAGTGATGTCTTGTGTGAATCTAGGGATTCGTAGAGGGTAATGGAAAAAATATCCATGGTTCTATTAGTTTTGGAATAGGGTAGAGTATGGGGTTGTCTTTTCTAGATATTAGTTTATTTTAATTTGTTTGAGAATGTAAATGATTAGTAATTGGGGGATTCTGAGGTAGAGATATGAAAAGAACGTGATTCATTTGGGGATTCCCCTGATGGTTGGTTAGAGGATAGAAACCATTGGGTATCACTCTAGAGAAGGATTTTATTTCCTTTGGTGATGTTGAGAGGGTTTTATGTGAGTTACATTATTCACAATTGATGGTACATCTTTAAAATTAGAATTTGTATTGATCCTTAATATTACAATTTGGGTAGCCTAGGTTGAATCATATAGTTGTAGTGTTTTATTCAAGCTGGTAGGTTTTCTAGAAGGTGAAGACTATGCATCATGTTCCTAGAGGTTTTTGTCATCCATGAGATGATCTCCTTTAAATTTGAGTGGAAATCTCACTGCAATTTGTTACTAGTTTATAATGAAAATAAATAGAATAAGAATCTATATGGGTGATAGTGGATTTTTATTGAAATCAAGCCTCTTTATAACAATTAGGGGTTCACTCTATGTATATTTTTTGTTGAGGATGTATCTGAAGGAGGTGGGGAGACTCTATAGATTCTCAAAGAATATCATGTTTAATCGGAATACTTTTTTTCCATCAACATGTCGATATATGTCCATTATTATTTTGGATAATAGTTATTCCTTATATCATCTTTCCATCAATAGCCTTATAGTCAAAAACTAGAAAATATAGACTTTTGATGACTTTTTTGTCTATTTTGCATTCTATTTTTGAGGTTCGTGTATGAGGAAAATGAAATTGGTCATGTTATAAAATTATTTTTTTCACTCCATAAACGGTATAATTTTTTTTTTAAATTGTACAAACAAAATCTAAATTTAATGTTGTGATGTAATGGTGTTAGATAGGAAAATAATTTGGGATGGAATTGGTAAAGAATACGATAGAGTTGGTTTAAGTAATTTTTGAAATAATGGATGCATCACCATATCATAGAATATCCATTACAAAGCATAAGAGGTGACCTATGGAGTTCAATGTTGTAGATGAAATGTTCTTAAAGGTGAATCCTCTTCATGGTTAGATAATTTGAGTTCATGGGACTAAGCCTTCTCCATGGGTTTTTAGGAATTTTGAGGTGTTCGATCATGTTTATGCCGTGAAGGATATGTTATGACTTCGTCAAAAAAATGAGTAAAACAAATGGTTTTTTCATGTGTCATGACATTTTAATTATCTTCATGATGAATATCATGTCATCGATTTGGGAAATATAAATTCTGATGATTATGAGACCTTTGAGTAGCATCCTATGGAGATCCAGGACCACTAGAAGAAGGTTTTATGGGGATGTTCGGTTACCTTGGTTTGTATCTGGTGTGTGTAAACCAACATGGATGAGAGTACCTAGGAACATGAGAAAATAATGGCACATAGTATATATATCTATTTATGCTTAAAATTTCAATTTTAGTTTTGTTCGTTTATTAGATGATGATGTTTCTAGTTCATGGGTTGGTTTCCACTAATTTTATATATTGATTTTACTCTTTCTTCATATGTATCCCCACCTAGAGAGTATTTATGGGATTGTTTTTGTTGATTCATGTTTCTATTATTTTTCTCTAAATAAGTGTTTTCCTCCTATAATTATGTTATCCTTGAGATGAAACTAATTAGGTGGTAGTTATGAAAATCCTTTTTCATTTTTTTCTCTGAGTTTTGTTTTGAATACTCATAGATGTGAATATATTTATGGGTATTTATCAAAACGTCACTAGTACTTAGAGTCTGAACCATTGAATGTTTCTAAATTCCACGATGATCAGAGGATGCCTAGAGTTATTTGGCTTCTAAAATTTTGAAGGATAGTATCTTTTCAGGAATATTTATTTCACTGCTTCAGGAAGATCCCATGTCAAGGATAGTTGAAGCAGCTACACCGAGCTATCATCTATGTGAAATTGGGTACATTTAAAGATCTAATACATGGATTCTTTAGCTATAAGTGAGAAATGGATATGTGGATTGGATACATAAATAATATATGAGGCTGGATCAGCTACATGGATCTCTAATGTGGAACAGATATATGGGGAAAATGGCTACGTGAGGAATTCAACTATGACCAGAATAAAAATATATAGGGAATTAGGTTACCTAATATTTTAGGCTATGTGGTGAATTAGGCTATATGGGAAATGACTACATAGGTACTTTTTGTATGTTGTTCTTTTATCTATGTGAAATCACCTACATGGAGATTTACACCAATTCCATAAAAACGACCATGTGGACAATTTAGAGGCATAGATCAATGGGCTTCAATATATGATTCATAAATTATTTTAATATCCTTTTTATTAAGTTTTATAGGCTCTAGAATAATCTTAGATTATTGAGATTTATGTGATCCATAATAGTTCAAATTATATCATGTTTATTATAGATAATAGGATCCTCCTATATATATCATCATGAAAAATAATGTCCATTAATCCCATCCTTCACGGATTCATTATATTGATTCTATCTCCTATTATACCATTCCCTTAGAGACATGGGACACATATTATGGCGTCTTTGGTTATCTTACAACAATTTCATCTTGTGTGTGCTCTTTTTAAAGGTACAACAAGTCATGTAGATACTAATTCTTCTAGGTCGGGGATTTGATGATTCTCCGAATTAGTAACATGAAATCAGAGAGTTATCAAGACTTATCCCCGTGTATTGAAATGTAATATACCTATTAAAAATTTAAATAGAATCATGAATAAAATTGTAGCAATATCATGATGATGAAAAGCTTTATTCAGGGATTTTATTTGACCTCTTCATTTTAAAGATATTGTGATATCTATTATATAAATGACTTCAGGACTTATTATGAAATGGATTAACATTTTTATATTGAGGGAAAATTTTAAATATCATTAAGATGAATATAATTGATATTTAATTTATTGGAGCATAAGGACTACAAATTATTGAATATGGTGCTTATTAATTTGATGATAATAAAATTAAAGCAATTTAAATTTTCGGTTATATTCATTCCTACATGATACATGAATTGATAAATAATATAAATCATGATAATTATTCTTGTTAATTTTGATAATAAATAGACGAATGTTTAAATTAGACATATACTTCACACAGTTTGATGGATCTTCTTTTAATGATGCGGGAATAATTATCAATAGATAAATTGTAGTAGTTAGATTTCATAGGTTTCTCATACCTGGAACCTGTGAATAATTAATCTATTAATTTTTTATATATTAAAAAAATTGATTGATAAAAATTATTTTCTAGTGCTTTTGTTTTCCCATCTACATGATAAGTTTGAGTCCCTTGAGTTTGGTTATATGATATACTACCTATCATAAAAGGTAGAATTCCTTGTTTTAGTGACTATATTGGCTTGTTGGATATGTTTGATTATTCCTTAATGCTTTTTGATGTCATATTGAAGTGAAAATAACTATGCATTGAAAAAAGGTGCAGGAATCCTAGATATGATATGATCCCAGAATTGATGATATGATATTGGTGGGGAGCCCCAAATGATGTAGCAGAAGTTGAAGACTATGATGGATATATGCATTGGTAAATCCATTAGGGTATTGTAGATAACACTAGAAATGAATGAATGGGTTAATTATGGGCTTACATGTTGATGTGATACTACTAGATTATTTCTTGAAATCGCTCTGTTTAATGGTCAATGATTAGGATTATTTTTATCTACATTCCATTCCCTTATAATAAAGGTATTTGTGAGTGCATGGTTTGTATGTTTCCTCTTGGTGATTGATTTGGATGGTTTTCCAAGATTTATTGTATTATGGAACAATTATACTAAAGAATAAATCTTTCATAACCAATGTGGTTGGTTTTGGTGGAATCAAAATGATGAAAATATTTTAATAATGATAAACTGTAGACCCAATATTGATTCTTTGTAGAGGTAGAGGAATTTATATGATTATTAATGTAATAAAATGCAGAATAATTTTAATGGTTATGTTAATGATTAATAAATTAATTAATGAATGGAAATAATAAAAATAAAATAATAAATTAATTCATACCAATTAATTTTATTTTTGCATATATGTTATATATTATTTGTAATGGTAGTCGGGTGTCTGAGTTATGTTATATGTATTTGAGTCTACATTCAATAATAGGGATGTGAGATAGAGCCAAAATTTCTAGGGTCCAGTCATCCACCCCTGAGAAAGTATTATATAAAAAACAAGAGAAGAGATTCATTACAAGTGGTTATTACAAATTCGGTTGTGTAGAGTTCCACACAAGTCTGCCTCCACCATAAGAATACAAAAAGAAATAGATACAAAAAGACTACATCATAAAAATTTCCGAGACCGCCGTCGTCAATAATGCATCTTCATTGTGATTTTCTTCTCCATAAGTATGTTTGTTCACAAATTTGAGTTGATCAATATTTTTGAGACTGTCTCTCCAATGGGGGAGAATAATATAGGGCACAATACTTTTCTTTTCTGCAAATATTAGAAAACAATTTATGAATAATATTCAATCCATAAAAATTTACACGTGTATTAAAAGGCATACTGGAATACATACAAAATTGCCCATAATTCTACTTCAAATGCCACACCAATTCCAGTATAATAATAAAAACATCCCTTGAAAAAGAAGAAGTATGTGAAAAAAACACAACCACCACCCAAGTGTCCTGGAATAACAGAGGGATCCATCAATGTTAACCTTGATCCATGATGATATAGGTGGGATCCATCTTATAAATTTATGCATTTTGTGTTTTTTCGGCTTGCCTGCAACACCCAACCACTGAAGGGTGTCAAGGTCTTCAAAACTATTTGACATGCCTCCTGATTGAATTAATGAGTCCACATACACCTACATTTGACTATTTATCTTCCCAACATAGATATATTGTTATTTATCATAACATGTTCTTGTATTCCTTGTTGTCTAGGTTGCTGAAAAAATTGTTGTGGCGGCCTCAATAAGACAGTTCTAGATGTGCTCACATTGGCCAGAATTTGTGAGTTAATCACAAAAAGTTTGCACCCTCATTTGAGTATCAAAATTCATTCAAAAAAGGTATCTAATGTATGCCCCTATATTTTATACAATATATAAATTAAATAATATATTATGGATATCTTTCTCTTCATTGAGGCGTAAAATAAAGACTGACGTAATGTGTTGTCTAGTCTTCCAATGTTGATCATCATTGGGTAGATTTTATTCCATATCCTCCAAAGGAGAATAAATTGGGAGTATTTTATGAAGGATTCCTTGAATTTAATAAGACATGGTGGTGATCTGTTAAAATCCCAACAATGGAAGTTAAAATAATCCATGTTATTGAATTGACCAAACATGTTACACTACCATATCATGGTATCATGATTCTCAAAGAAGTAATTATGAATTTCTAGGTGAATTTGGGCAGTAATAATGTGACAATAACTTTGATAATGAATGATAAAATTAAAAATGGTTCTATCGATATGACTATGTGGTATACTGAAAAGGATTTCCGGAGGGCTTCCAAGCCAATTGATTCTCTAATAGTTGATAGTGGAATTCTTGCTCACTAACCATTGAATCTCATGAGAAATATTACAAAAAAATCTTAAGGGATGGCCAGACATAGGATAAAAGATGAAACATATATATGTTCAATAATTATCTTTAATAATTCATGATATAAAGTCATAATGTGAATCATTAAAGACCAGATGAGATGTAACTTTTCCAATGTGACCATCATTGATTTTACTAAGATCTTTGATCCCAATACCTCCAAATTCAATGGGATTAATGAACTCATTCCATGTAACTATTATTAGTTTATTTTTATAAATTGAACAAGACCAATAATGTTTCTGATCTTAACATGGAGCTCATTAATGAGACCATTAGGCCACCTATAATGAGAGAAATAATAAACAAATTTTGAAGTTATCAATGAGATTACAAGGAATAACCTTCTAGAACGGGTTATTACATTCCCTTCCAAGATCAACATTTGTCATAAAATACTGTTGAATATTCCTTCATGGAGTTTCCTTCGTACTTTATCACATAAGAAAGGAATTACAAGATAATAAAATAAAATATATCCCATTCAGGTACTGAGTTTATGGGAAATACTATTTTTTTAATCACTAGAATCTCATTCCCAAGGAAAATAAAATATTTTTCCCAGCAAAATACTTTACCCACAACCACTTCATAATGTGGAAATATGGATTTTATTGAGAAAATAATCTTTTGGAAGCTTTTCTAAGAATGAGGATATCATCCACATAAATATGGTGCGAGGAAGAAAAATTATATCTACCTTCTTTAATTTTTCTAAAAATACCAACTTGTGTGACATCATAAAGACATTTTCTCAAATAATATTCAGAAATGGAAAACAAAATACCAGAGAGTATATTAACTAACAAACACCCCACGAACAAGAAAAAATATCATATTCGAGTTCCATTAATTGGAATATATAGATTATTTGAGTCAAGGATGTTATTGATGATATTTATAAAATCAATGCAGAAACCATACTTCCCTTGAATATCAAGAAGGAAAAAATATTTAATTGTATCAAAATCTTTGTAAATATCAATTTTGAGTGACAAATTTCCATTTTCCATTTTCTTCAATATAATATTAGTTCTTTCTTATTCTTTGAAAATAAAATTTTGTATGCTTCTTCCCATGACAAAGTCAAACTGGTTTGGAAATATAGAGTTCTTCATGATCTCCCCTACCCATTCCATGATGATTTTACTAATAAGTTTGGGAATTTTATTCCCAAGAGAAACCAGTCTAATGTTCTCATTATCATGGGTGTTCCCTCTCTTAGGTACAAAGGCAATGATCCTAGAATTTACTCAATGATACATTGATCAATGTGTGAAAAATTAAATTATTTCTAATGTGATGTCCACTTATAAGATGTCCTAATAAAATATAAAAGACTTTTTAGTGAATTAATCATGGCCAAGAGCACCCTTTATGTTGAGAGATAAAAGGGTTGCATTAATTTACTCCTTAGAGGGAGCCTTTATAAGAGAACAATTTTTATGATCATCAATACATGGTGCAATATTATAAACCATCTAATGTATTCCATCCCACCCATCATAAGAGATGAGACCCTTGAAATAATCTACAATTGTTGGAGAGATCTCATTTTCAGAGCTATGAAGCTGTTCATTAATACTAATGGACTTAAGCCCACCCCCCTGCCCTCTTTGTGCAATCTTTTAATGAGTTTAGAATTACTATCACCATCCTTTAACCATTTCACACTAATTTTTTTTATAATTACTTTTATCTTTAGAATATCATCATGATTTTGATGGGCCATAATTTTTTCACTAGATGTGAGCTCGGATATTGATTTATGATTTTAGAGCAATCAAGTTCATCTTTAGATAATTTAACATATATATCAATTTATATAATGTTTACTTAACCCATTGTTTGATTATATTTCTTGAATGCCTAAATTTGGAATCCAGCATATAAAAGGGGCTACCGATTGGCTCAATCATCTAGGATTAAATCACAATGTCTCTACATCCAGGATCAACAAGCCGTCTATTATTAAATCTGAATAGAATAAGAGTTGACCTTACGAAACATTTAGAAACATCCAAAAGTATGGATTTATGATTAGAATGAGGCTTGGGGAGCGTGATTCCAGAGACAACATGTACACCACTTATATCATCCAATTGAACAAAAATCTATCGTGTTTTCTTTCATGTCTTCCCGTCATTGTATACCGACACCAAGTGATCTCATCACCTGCAAGAAGAACTTTCACAAGGCTACAATGATCAATAATATAAGATATTTATTTTGATTCAATTCTATTGAAGTGGATTCTTATTTTATCCTCAGGCTTCAAAATAGTGTTTATGTTGCCTTGAATTATCCATTTTCATCTATTAGTATAATACCGAAAAGATCATATCAAATATATCTCCACATGACATATGAAGTATAAGAATACACAAAAGAGATGAGAAAATCATTCCCTGTAATGTTTCATGATTCTAACACATCTTAATGCTTGAGTTGAATTCAGAACTTTCATGATAAAGCACCCAAAGTTGATCCACATTACAAGTATGGAGATTACATGAAATTAATTTATATCCAATATATTTCTATTTGATGTTCTACCAATTGTCACATAATATTTTTTGTTCATCAATGCCAATAAGAAACAGTTTATAGGCCATGAAGAAATTTCTAAGGGATTTTAACATTAGGGAGTTATCTATCCCTTGACAGTTACAATAAAACAACCTCATCCTTAATGAGATTTATCCCTGGTCTAAGGTCCTCTTGGATGTGCCATTGTATTTTGACCTTTATTCTATTTTCCATTTCATTTCATCCTACCTGACTGAGCAGTGTTGGTTCTCACTGAATCCTTTAAACTTGAATCTGATGGGTCTCTCTCCCTGTCTAATGATAGCCTATAGTGAATATTTGGGGTTTCCTCTAGTTCATCAGACCAAGAAACACTATCTTCAAGAGTAAAGATATTCATGGGCTACTCCATTCAATTAGATATCGTCATAGATGTTGTCCTCCAAGAAGCATTAGATGAAGGGACCTCAGAGAATTCCCATTCCATTTAAATATTATCATATTGTTGTTTCATAAGTATTCTTAGATATGCATTTGGATCCAAATTCACAGCATGTTGTGAGGCCACCTCCTTTATAGGAATCTTCTGTGGAGTCAATCATTCACTAGAAGGCTGTATGGGTTTCCCAGAATGCAGTTTTGACGACCAAGAAATATGAGACCCATGTGTAATAGATTCCTCATATAGATTCACGTCCTATGGTGAAGGATTGATGAAGTACTGCCCACATATATCCAGAGTTTTTGTTGTCACCTATGTAAAAGAAACACCTGAAGTAACGCCTATTGGTGCTTCATCGGCATGTTGTTATTGAGGAACATCATTTTTCCACATGTCTAACACAATCTCAGGGTGGAATTCAGGGAATTCAGAATTATTTTGAAATATTATTTTTTCAGTAACATGAAATAATTCGACTTGGGATGTAGGAAATGATAATTAGTGACTGCAAGGACATTTGGATATGTTTTATCACTCATAACGGGTGCTGCATGTCAAGAGGTACTAGGTTCTTCTATGGGATCAACTTTAGTGCTTCTGTCCCTCATAGAGGGGGGGAACTATTCCGGTTGAGGCCTGGATGGTCTAATTACTTATTATTTCAATTTTTAGGTGGCTAAATCATGACCCTTCAGTTTTCAAAAACGTCATTCAGTTACCCTTCGATATTCCGAGACAATATGACCAATGTATTTTGAAGCCATAAATAATTTGGGTTTTCTCCCATATTGGATTTCAATGTTAATATTATCATCTATTTTGGTAAGAAAAACCTCAAAGTTAAGTGAATTATACATATCCACTTCCAGCAATATCTGAGAATAATGGTTGAACCTCAGAATGTATCTTTTCTTGTCCATTTTAATCGGGTTCCAAACCGTGTATGCAATGTCCTACTGGAATTTTGGATTCTTGTAAATCTATTTGAGATGAAAAATTATTATCCAAACCTATGTGAAGGTATTTCTAACATTTTTTGGATCAACATTCTTATCCACCTCCTAAATTCTAATGAATCTAGGAATCAAGGAAATGTTTTCATTACTCTATGCTATTCTCTTGGCATCATTTGATGGGAATACACTGTGATAATACCCGCAAACAAAAGCTGTAATTTTTAAATCATCAAACATCCTTAGATCTGCAATTCGTCAGGTAAGATCATGAAACATCCATGGTGTCACCCAATTTTTGACTATCACCCAAGCCATACTGGAGTGTTTATTGATTTATACCTATTACTCAACTACATTTTTATTCATCGATACATGAGCTATGTTCCAATTCATGATGATTCTTTTCGAAGGGGTGATATCAAAATCATTGAAAGAGAAATAGTCTACATATTTCACTACATAAGTGATATTTTTTCATAGAGCATAAATCATTTTGGAGATAATAACATTTGTTTTATCTGTATGTTGTAATATCCCCTTGTGTCCATGATTCTCATCCCATATCAAATCTGTTGAATCATCCCTTCCATTGTTGATAATTCGATATGTGTCATGGTTTTCCCCTTCTTACACATGTGCCCCTTCATCTACCATCTTATCTATCATGTTAGATATATTTTGTTATAATTTTTTGATTTCTTATGCTGCCCCACCCATTTTTATTAGGGTTAATTAAACCCAATATATTTTTGTACGGTGTTTTTCCTAAAATCATTATGGGGAGATGGATGGATAAGGACATCATTTGGCCCCATTCTCTTCCCTTAGTAGTTACTCATCCTATTACGCCTAGTTGTTAGTTTCAATGTATATTTTTGTTGAGATTTTGATGGATTATGGATATTAAAACATTTTTCTCCAAATATAGTATCCATGGGATTATTATTTGAATTTCATGTGTAGTTTTTGGTGCCTTGAGGTATTTTATAGGTGTTTGTACTACGCTGACACGATGTATAATACTCGATGTATGATACAAATCATAATTGAATTCTTGTATACCAAGAGATACTCAATTACTATATATAGATATGTGGATGGGATGATATGTTGTTGTGACAAAAGAGTATCAGGACTTTTTTTGGCTTTATTAGTTATCATTATGTTTTCTCATTTTGGAGATTGATGGATCATGACATGAAATGTTGGGGAAGAGTGACAAAACAATGAGGAATCGGGAGTGGGGCACCGTTTAAGTTTTATGAATATATAATATGATCTACTGTATGTGATAATTGGGTAGAGTTATCCATGTTGAGGATGGAAACATATTATATCTTTTTTGATATCAGTTAGTTTTTATTGTTTTCTACTGTTCTTTAGCATGATTTCGTTATTTTTTTATGAGTTTGTTGGAGGGGATCCAATCTAGTATACTATTTTGATCAGACATATATATATAAACCATTTTTTATTTCATCTAGAGATGTTTGGATATCATTATGGATATTACTACCTTGTTGTTTTTTAGGACTAGTTTTTGTTTTTTGGTCACTACCATCATTAATTTTCAGGCATTTAGTTTTTATTTTAATTGTTACAGTGTAGTATGGAATTGCATGTTTTCACATGGTAATTTTTATATATAAAATAGATTTGGTATTCGTTGGGGTATCATTATCATCTACCTCATAAACATCTTCTCATGGTGGATAATTCCTCCCATATGTTTTATTATTGCACGCTAAGTCTTAGTTTCCAACTTAAGGCCTAATGGAGGTGGGACACCGAAAATCACCAGATGCCTCCACTCATTGCCAACCTAGGAATGGTGTACATTTATGGGATGGGTTTCAGTCAAATATAGACTATAAAATCCCATAAATTAAAATAGTAATTTGATGAAATTTATTCCATGGAAATTTATACACCAGAAAAAATAAAATAGGTTGTGATTATATCATTTTTCACAATAAATGAATATTGAGATGAATACACCTCTATATTGATTAGGTACAAAATAAATCCTTACATTTTGAAAGGGAGTACATAAAAATGATCTCCAAATACCATGTGTAATGAAACTTCAATATATATATATATATATATATGAAATTTTAGTCATTTGTACAACATAATAAGTAACATACATGCATAAAATTTTTTTTGTCAAACAGAGTAATTTGAGATGGAAACTACTTACCTCTTACCCCGATGTCCATGAATAAAAATTAAATTCATGTATCAAAAAAATAATATACTAATTAATTAATATAACTTTACATATATCCATTTTCATTTATAATCTTCAAAAATAGTCATTCTCTACATGAATTCTTCAAATTTTCTATATCAGTTGTTTGTAGTTATGATCATTTTTACTAGTTTCAAAATACAACCACTAGTGTTAATTATTCATTAAAATTGAACCATTAATAAAAAATTAAATTTATATTCAGATGTTATTGATAATTATCTATAATGACTTTAACACTTTATGGGATTTTTTTATTCATTATCATTGATGATGAAATTGATAACTACCATGTTTCAGTTATTCTGGATTTCCAAAATGTGTTGCCCCATGTAATTTATAAAATTTTGATATAACATATCATGAACCGGATGTAAATCATTATTTATTTATT
The DNA here is from genome assembly GCA_963277665.1 of Viscum album. Lineage (NCBI taxonomy): Eukaryota > Viridiplantae > Streptophyta > Magnoliopsida > Santalales > Viscaceae > Viscum > Viscum album. Next base: position 2,122,197,204 of record OY728163.1, read on the forward strand.
TTTACAATATTATGCTAGTAATGTTTTTTAACATTCATTCATTATAGAAATTCAATGTATTTTTCATTTTGTTGGTCAAATCAACCAAAATATGAACATACACAGATTTTAGGAATGAATATATGGTTATTTTATTATATTATTATTATAATAGAATAATAATGATATTATTTAATAATTTTTTAGTTTTATGTATTATTATTAGAGGAAATCATATGATCATATAATTAATATGAAAATAATATAGAGCATTAATTAATGGTTAACAACATAGTACACTTGCATTAAATGATGAAAATTGCGATGATCATTTTTTGATCACATCATTACTAATATATCAAATGTATGAAAAAAAAATCTTAATGATGTATTAAAAATTATATTCTTTATTTAATAAGATCATTACATTAATCATTTTAAGGTGGTGAAGAGAAAATAATTTTTTTTGGTCGGGGTATAGTACTCAATAGGGGGTGAATTTAGTATCTTTAATATTGTAAGTTAAAGAGTATTATTTTTTGTTCCCCCAAATTTATAATTCAATTGATTAGTTAGAAAGCAGTGAATTTATAAGATCATGACTATTCTACTAATTTCTCAAAAGAGTGATTAGTTCTCAGTTATATCAATTTGATAATTAATACAACTTGTCAATCTATCCTAATAAGTTAATACTATTATAATCACAAGGAAAGGAAAACTATGAGGGTTCAATTAATTTTTATAAATATGTGATAAAATAGAATAAAAAAAATTAAAAACACAGTGAAAATAAAATATGAGGTTTTTTGTCAAGAATAAACCTAATCCTATCCACATGGTGATCACCATCCACCAAGAAGTTTAAATTAATAAACAGTTTGATCCCCACCCTAGACCGGGGTAAAAATAAGCATGTAGGTTCTTTAGGTCACTAGACCACTACCACAGTTCTTCATGGGTACAAACTACTATGTTACTCAAAGAACTCTTCCACACGTATCTGTGGGATTGAAAATGTGTAAGAAGGTATGAGTGGAATGATATCTTGTATCCTTCATTTTTATACAGGTGACAGTGTGTGCAATATAGAATGATACACACAGTTCTCAAAAGTACGTTCAAATGCACACAACTGAGAAAATCAATATAATAATGGATTTAGAATGCTCGATGCATCTTGAGATGCATCTATATACTCTTTTGATGTAGCTGAGATGTGGATTAAGTCCTCTTTTGTAAGTTGACACTAAAACATAGTGTCGTTTTCTAGATTCTAGTTACAATTATGGTTTTTTAGGTGTATTATTCACAATCTTTTATATGCCGATTAATTTTTTTGATTGAATGTATAACTTGATTGATATTTCCCTATGTGTTTATCCTTTTGTTCTCGAGTTCATAGTGGGTGCCTGAGAGTCGTAGATGTTCTTTTATATGTCTTACAAATGGGCACACCACAATTCTCTTCTCTTTTTTCTCCCGTGAATTTTTTTATTGATGAGGTCTGAAAACTAACATGTTATTTCCATGTGAACAGGTTCATCATACGTTGTATAGTATTATAAATGTATTTCAAAAGATTTTAAAATTTGATAGTATCATTAAATGGCTCAAATATGACTGTTAGAAATAAATTTAATAAATGAATATTTATATAGTCTATCTGTGACTCTTCTATCTGTGAGTCAATCTATTGGTGAGTAATCCTTTCTGTGAGAAATCATTCGGTGATTCATCTGTCGGTTTATCCTTCCATCAGGGACTCAACCCATTGGTATGTCATTCTGTATGTGTTGCTATATTTCGGTGAATTATTACATAGGTTATGCATTTTAGCTATCAGTTATTCATTGTGTTTGTAGCACCATGAATCAGTAGGTCACATGGAATAACGGTAGGTCTTCTATGTTGGTAAGTCATATGAATCAGTAGGTCATCTACATCTATTATTCATATGCATCGGTAGGCCATCTACGTCGGTGAGTCATATGCATCGGTAGGTCATATGTGTCGGTGAGTCAGTTCATCTATTAGTGTCAGTACTCATACATTAATAATTTTAGATTTTATGTCTGTCATATAGTACAAAAAAGTCAGGAAGTGCTAACACCCATAATTACTCATAGATAATCGGTTATAAGAATGTTTAGACTTAGACAAACATAAATAGTTGTCTGATTGATATGATTTGATATACAAGATAATCTTCAACATAATTTAGGATCTTTCATGAGGTAAGATAGAATTTAATATATGAAATTATTTTTAATAATTTAAACCATTATAGTTAGAGATAGTGGCCATAAATATCATAGGGTCCAAGATTCTCCCCCTTTTATGATCATAAATCAGGGCAGTTTTATGTACTATTATAGAATTATTAATGGTAAAAATTGGATTATTAACTCCCATTAATATGATTCAGCTCAAAAATAATTATGGGAAGTGAAACGTATCATAATAACATTAAAATATTTGATAAACAAAAAAATAATGCTTAATAATTTTCACACCCTTTTGAGATTAGAAAAATGTGCAACGTTAAAAACTAAAATTGAACAATAGAAATAATAAATTGGAAGACATAATCAAATTACACTTAATTGGAAAAATTACATGCACTCAGTCCTATAAAAAAGAATCACTCTATACTAGTTATTAGGGTCAAGGGGTGACTTTCCCTTATCAGATGGAATAATGGTAGGTCTAGTAGGTGGTGCATGACAAACAATAGTAAGATATCTAACTACAGTGACATGCTCTTATTCTTCTACTAATGAGTAAACATCATCCTCATTTGGTCTGAGGCCATGATCAGCTATATTATACGGTCTAATTTGTAATCTAATGGAATGACCTTTTCAAATATCTTATTTTCATTTTCAACCCATTCACTCTTCCACAGGTTCCATTGATTTTCATTTCTCTACAAATCTCTTCACTGAGTTAGATCCCACAATACTCCGAATTAGATACTTCACCTTCATCTACACAACCTTTTTCTTTCAGTATAGTCAATATAATCCTAGGATAAAACAATGAATTTGTTTTTTAGGAAGGTTTGATAGTCTCACTCATGTAAACAGTAAGATATCTACAAGAAGATACCTTGATATATTTTCCTAGAGAATAAACTAAGAACAAATATTGATATTTCAAAGAAGAGAGCTACCCATTATTTGGATATATATGAGGATGGATAAACATAGAAAATATTCTACATTCTTCACATAACTATATAGAAATGGGTATTCTATGCTCATCATTATTAGTAAGATCCATTAACAATGACTCAAGGAAAGAAAATTTCATACTCAGGTGTAGAGGTACAATGAGAATGATCAAAAACACATACTTGAGAAACAACAATACATTCATCCTAATGTATTGAAGAGAAATAAATTCTACTCTCTTTTACGATGGATTTTATCATGGAGACATCACTTCCTTCCAACAAAAGTTCCTCATTAATGTAAAATTCATGAACTTTATTTGGGTAAAAAGATCGTTCAATATTTGAGAACCACTCAAGACAGCCTTGATCTTTCATTACCTTGAGTAGCATAGAATTTCATTCTAACAGCCATTCCACTTAGAGTTATTGTAGTGACCTAAGGTTTTATCAATAAAATTCCCCACTTATAATTATTACTTATAGTATAATCACATTGGTAAGTACAATGACATATCAGGATACTAAATATTATGTTACCATTAAACATAATCTTTCCACTTATGTGTTTTGAATTTCAAAAATTTGACATAGACAGTAGTGTTTAGTGCGATTTTCAGAGTCTAATAGAACAAACATAATTTTTGGTGAAAAGTAACTTACCCTTATGAATAGTAATGTTACCCTTATGAAATAGTGACATACCCTTATGAATTTTAATCTCACCTATGGTAGTATATATATAGGATTTAAGTGTAATTATGATGTACCTCTGTTTAAATAAATGTTTTAAAAAAACTGTAATTTTCATGTATATTATTATTTCAATTAAAATTCAAATAAATCATATATAGAAAATTATTTTTTAAAAATGGACTTAATATTTTCATTCTACATATTGAAAAAAAATTAGGTGAATTTTGTGGGATTTTTCTAAAATACATGAATTTTTGTGAATAGTAAATACGATAATTTACAATAAATGCTAAATACATGAAATATGATGTCATAAGCTGATGTATGGATGATTTAAGGACATTATCTCAAACTCACATTCACTAATTAATATTCTTTGTAATATAATCATAACTACTACTTTTCTTGTTGATAAATAATAAATTAATGAATATAATATTGAGAAAACCCATCTTTCTTCCACTGTAAATACCAACCTTCACACTATCACTTCCTCAAACCACTTAAGCTTCATGAATTGTCTAAAACCTACCCAAACATATTCCCCATCCCCTATCTCACGTCCAAGAGCTTTTGGTATCCTCAAAAGTCCAATCCAAGGTTCCTTAAAAAGGATTCATGGGAAATTCCCCACTCTCTTTTCCATTAATTTCCTTTATATTTCATGTTTTTGTATCACTTCCCACCTATCCTCATCTTCATGGTATGGTAACTCTAGTATCATAAATATAATGTAATTTAATGATAATAATGGGATAATATATCATACAATCTAGATCCTTCTATTCTTTTTATTTTAGAAAGGAAAATGTTGTTCGTGAGGTGTTAATTTGTCACCTTAAAGAACAACATGTTTTAATTTTCCTTTACAGACTACATATATGGTCATGAAACCATTATAATTGTATAAATATATTATTTTATATGTATTATATCATATTTATTGTTATTTAACTAACTTATGTACATATTAATAAATAGATAAACAAATAAAGTTCATCGTGGTAAAACAAATTCCCAAAATAACCCAAATGATCATCATTAAATTCTTGAATAATGATTCATCCCAATGGAATATAAAAAATTCATTATTAGATAATTTAAAATACATGATGATCATTAATAACATTTAATATCATTTTTGGATTTTTATCCATGTTCTAAACGAACTTCCATTTATGTGTACATGTGGACCATTCATGAAATCTTTGAAATAAAACACTCCCGAAAAAAGGATTTAAACTCTATAACTCATCCAAATGACCATATAATAACATTATGAAACCATAATTAATTATATTCATGTGAAAAGGGTTCTTGAATGATATTTAATTAATTTAATGTGGTTATACCTGACATTAATGTGAAAAAAGAGTTTAGATACAAGGTAATAAGATATTCTCAAACCCTACTTTCTTTCATCAGGTTCTCACTATTTCACTCTATTTTTTGTCTAGTTACTCCATAAAAAAATTTAATCATTTTGATAACTTTTCTGGGATATACATGTTATCCACTTGATTTTTAAGTCAGAAATAAATTTTCCCAAAAGAACTCTTCTTTCATAAACACGCCTATTACATCTCACTCAAGGTGGATGGTTCTTATATCAAGTATGTCATTCCTTATATCTTTTTACAACCCAAATATTATTGATGTGTTCTTATGAGATTAAAACCATTCCTTAACATGGGATATTTATGTTTATATATTTTTTATGTAGAATTCATGGTAATTAAAATGTTATATTATGATGGGTGTGCCCATAATTATATAGTGGAATATGAATGTTATGATGTGACAGGTTCCCTAGAATTATACAGCACACCAATGCATTTGGTAATGTGATGAATCTAATTAGTTAAAGATAAAAGATGCATAAACATGATTCTAGAATTATTTACAACTATGTGATGTTTTTAATCACTAAGATAAGATGTTTCATTGTTTATGAATTTCCACATTCCATTCCTTCTCTTAATGTTTCCTCTCATGAGTTTGTGTTTATGGCTATGTTATGATGATAATGAATATTCACATCCCATGTTTTGTTGAATCATGTTATTATTTATCCACTTAATGTGATTTTAGGTCCCCACTTTTTGATGTATATTCTTTGGTGACTACATGTACTAAGGAGAGGTCAAGTTCCAATAAGAAGATAGAGAAGAAGAAATGAAATAAATGTTTATTCATGATGTTGTAAATGTTATGTTTGGTCCTAATTTTCCATATTCACTAAAATTATAGATACTCATGTTGTAATACTATTATGTTGTTTATCATTATAATGATGTAATATTAATTTATTAATATTCAGGTTTTCTATTGTTGGTATCAGAGGAAAATTTTAGTTAATTTGGGAATTAGTATTTGTGAACTCTAGTGAAAACCACTAGTATGAGACTATGTAGAAATATTCACTCAAGAATAATTAAATAGGGATCATAGTAGTTATTATTTTAGTGTATATTTTAAAAATGAATAATTTATTTATATAAGAATCATTGAATTATTTTTTGTTCTAACATTTTCTATTTTAGAAAATTGTTGGAACCAAGAGAAATCAGGCCAACAAACTGGGAGAGATCTAATGCAATGCTTTCACGAACGACATCCCCAATGCATTCATATGTTTATTTCAAAACACTATGGTGATACTTACTCAAATATCTCAGGTTATTAATAATTACCTGAATAATGGAGAACATATTACATCACCAAATATGTATAAATTGGCCAACAAATATTTTATGTGGCAACGACCACCAATGTTTAGTGGGTCTTCTGATTAACTTGTCATATAATAATGGGTTAAATCAGTGGTGAAGATCTTTTTTGTGCTTCACAGTTCTGAGATGAAGAAGGTGACACGATCCATTTTTCATCTAGATGGAGAGGTTTATCAATGGTGAGATTTAATTAAGAACACCAAGCCAAGGGACAAAATTGAAGTAATGGAATGGGATACTTTAAGATCATGTTTTTTAATAAGTATTTCCCACGAAATCATCGTATTATTATAGGGAGATAATACATAAAGATTAATATAATGTAAGGATAATCTTTCACAACCTATGAAGAGAGTTTCGCAAGGCTTCAAATGTATGTTTTGATATTTTATAGTGTAATAAAACCACACCATCGAAAGGATCTTGAAATTCAAGATATTAGGAGTATTGAAGAGGTTGTTCAATGTGCTTCTAAAGTAGTGATGGATATTCTAGATTGGTCTCATAGATATGTTGATAAGAAATCAAAGATAGAGTTTCAAACCAGAGGATCTGATGATAAAGGTCAGAAGAAAACTCAACTACCTAATTTCCAAAAATGGGGGAAGTTGCATAATGGTAACTACCTCAAAGGGATGGGGAAATTCTTCATCTACGGTAAAGAAGGACATCAAAGTCAAGAGTCTGGAAAAGACATGAGACGGAAGTAGAATGTGGTTGAATAAAAGTGGGAACCCCCCATGGTCAAATGCTACATCTACTTGGATAAAGGGAACTATAAATGCTAGTGCAATAAACCTAGAGTCATCGATGGTAATCTTCTTCAGTAACCACCAAATCCAAAGGAACAAGGGATGGATTATTCCATCACTTCTACAGAAGTTGATAAGGATAATGAATTAATATAAGGTACACTTCCTATTCACTCATGAATAAAAAAATTCATCTTTGATTCTGGTTCTACTCATTCCTTTATATATTGCATGTTTTCTATGACTATAGAATCGAAGCCCCTAGTCCTTGAAGTGGAGATATCTATAAAAATACCAAGTAGTGCGATCATTGCATCACAAGTGTTTGACAACACTCATATCATCTTATGTGGGAACATTCATCCAAATTATATTGTAATAATTCCATTGGTGGCATTTGATGCTATAATGGGAATATATTGGCTCTCATTATATAGAGCACATATCAAACATTGGGATAAGCAAATATATTTTTATATTCTGCGGAATCCCATGATTCTCTATCAATTCAAGTAAGATCATGAATATTGTTTTAAAAATCCATCAACGGTGTGGGTGATCATTCCTGGTGAAGAGGAATACATATCCCAACTGTCTGAGTGAAAACAATGTTCCAACCATTTAGAAATTCCTATCATGAGGGAATACAGTGATGTGTTTCCCAAAGAGTTACCCAATCATCCTCTAGAACGTGAGGTAGAGTTCTCCATAGAACTCATACTTAGAGGTACTCCTACCTAAAAGAATCTATATAGGATATCTCTCATCGAAATGGAGGTGTAAACAAAGTAGCTACAAGAGAATTTGGACAAAGGTTTCATATACCCTAATGCATCACCTTGGGGTGCAACATCGCTCTTTGTAAAGAAGAAGGATGGAATAATGTGGCTACGTATAGACTATCTAAAACTCTACAAGATAACTATAAATAAAAATTATCTTATTCCAAAAAAATAGACTTGTTTGATTAGTTAAGAGGAGGTCAATACTTCTCAAAGGTGGATCTTCATTCTGGATATCATCAGTTAATGGTGAAAAATGAAGATATTCATAAGAAGGCCTTATGTAAAATGTATGGGCACTATGTGTTTCCAGTGATTCCTTTGGACTTACTAATTCCCCAAAAATCATCAAGGATTTGATGAATAGGGTATATATAAATTACCATGACACAATTTTTGTAGTGTTTATCGATGATATTCTCATCTACTACAAGTGAAATTAGGAACATTAAGAACATCTAAGACATGTTTTGGTGACATTTAGAAAGGAGAATTTGTATTCCATGATCAGAATGTGTGACTTTTTTATGAATCAAGTCATGATATTTGGACTTGTTATCACAAGTAAAATAATTTCTATGGACCCTTAAAAACCCATGGTGATTGAGGAATGGATCAAACCCTATAGTGTCACAGAAATCCATTGTTTTCCTTGATTATCCAGGTACTACCGGTGTTTTTTGAGAATTTTATCCCGATTATAATTCATTAAAACTATGTTAACAAAGAATAGGGTAAAGTATGTATAGATATAATAATGTGAGGGATGCTTCATGGAGCTAAAGATTTGGCTCCTCACTACACATGTACTCAGATTACCGAAAAGTGGTTAATGTTTTGTGATATACAATGATGCTTCAAAGAAAGTCTTGGGTAGTGTACTCATGAAAAATGAAAATGTGATAGCCTATTCCTCATGTTAGTTGAAGATAGAGGAGAATAACTACTCAACATATGATCTAAAGCTGGTAGCCATGATTTTTTCCATGATAATATGGAATAAGTAACATTATGGTGAGAAGTGTGACATATAAACCAACCACAGGATCCTAAAGTATATATTCACACAAAAGGATACCAATCTGCGTCAAAGGGTATGGTTATAGATAACCATGGACAGTGACTTCTCTATTCCCTATCTTCTTGGAAAGACAAACAAGGTATCTGATGATCTAAGTAGAAAAGAACCAGCTACTCTATCCATGATAGGGATTTTGAAAGACCCTATCTTATTCGATATGGAAAGAATTTATCTGGAAATCAGAACGGCATGGGATATATACAAACTTTCCCAAATGATTGTACAACCATCAGTCCAAGATATGATTAAGGAAGCACAAAGGGAAGATATGGATTTACAAAAGAAGCTGAATTCAATAAAAGAAGGGAATCTTCATAAGTTTCTAATCGACGATGATGGTGTCATTCGGTTTGGATAGCAGATTTGTGTTCCTTCATCACAAGGAAAACGAAGGATCTATTTGTATAATGAATATATCATAAAATTCTCTCCCCATTCTGGTAGCACCAAGATGTATAATGAACTCCGAGAACACTTCTGGTGAGATAACATGAAGAATGAAATTGCGTAATTTATCTCAAGGTGCATGGTATGTCAAAAAGTTAAAGTAGAGTTAAAAAAATCCAAAGGGATGATAGAACCATTAACTATACCCATGTGAAAATGGGAGAATGTAAATATATAGTTTTTCATGGGTCTCTTGAAGACGACTATGGGAAACAATGCGGTATGGGTTGTGCATGACCGACTCACCAAGACAACACATTATATCAATATACGAGAAGATATCTCTCTTGAACAACATGAAATGAAATTTGTAAAAGATGCAGTGATACTTCATGGTGTTCCACAATCAATTGTAATGAATCGTGATCTAAGGTTCACATCTAAATTCTAGAGAAGTCTTAAACATGCTTTGAGTACTTAATTAAATTTCATAATGACCTATCACCCCCAAACGGATGGCCAATCTGAATGGACTATTCAAATGCTTGAAGACATGATAACTGCATGATAGTTATAATTCTAAGGTGTATGGGATCATCATCTTCCATTTCTTGAGTTATAAAACAACAATACATCTACTTGAATATTCAGATGACTCCATATAAATCTCTATATGGAAAGCAATGTAGAACTCTAACATGTTGGGATTAAGTTGGAGAATGAAAACTACTTGGACATGATCTTCTGCAATGATTAAAGAGACTTTTCAATTACTCTAGAAAAACAATAAAGCTAATATGATTTCCGAAAAAGAGCTATGTTAACAACAGTTGAAGGGAGTTGGAGTTTGACGTTGGAGATGAATCCTTCCTATGAATATCACCATGGAAGAGAGTCATGTCTTTTTGGAAGAAAGGGAAGCTAATCCCAAAGTACATTGGCCGCTTTGAGTGCCTTGACTGTATAGGAGTCGTGGCCTATTATCCTGAACTTCCAAAAAAAATGTCTCAACTACATGATGTGTTTCACGTATCACTTATGAAGAAGTACATACAAGATTTGTCACATTTACTAAACATATAGGCGGTACAACTAGAATATGATCTCCTCTACGAGGATTAGCTAGAAATGATTCTGTACTGAAGATATAATGTTCTAAGAAAAAAAACCCACCTTGTCAATGTGTTATGGAGGAACCAAAAGTTTGAAGAAGCAACATGGGAATTGGAGGAGGCGATGAAGGAGAAATACCCTCACCTATTTATGAAAAACAATATTTCAAGGGTGAAATTTCCTAAGAGGGGAAGAATGTAATAACCCATATATTAAACAATGTAGTTCACATATTATAATTATGATTTATTGTATAATCAAATTTGGTGGTACAATGACATATCATGATACTAAATACTATGTGACCATTAATCATAATCTTGCTACATCTGGGTTTTAGATATTGATAATATGACAGACACTGGTGAATTCATGGTAATTTTTTCATTCTAATAGAAGAAATATAATTTCTGGTTAATAATAAAATACCCTTATGAATAGTGATTTTACCCTTATGAATAGTATCCTCACCTATGACAGTATATATATATTTATATGATTTTGGGGAATGTATGATGTACCTATGTTTAATTAAATGTTCAAAAAACTACATTTTTCATGTAAATTATGATTTTGATTAAAAATTAAATTAATCATATATAGAAACATATTTTTGAAAAATATAATTCATTTATTGATTTGACATGTCAATAAATGGTTAGGGTGTATATTTTTTGATTTTTCAGAAATACTTGATTTTTGGTGAATAGTAATTACGATAATTTATGATAAATGCTAAAAACATGAATTATGATATCGTACGCTATGTATGGATGATGTAAGGACATTATCTCGATCTCAATTGTACTAATTACTATTACTGGTCAGGAAATCATTATTATTACATATTTTGTGGAGAATTAATAAATTATTGAATATAATATTGAGGAAACCTCTCTCCTCTCCACTATAAATACCAACCTTCAAACCCTCATTTCCTCACACCTCTCAAGATTAAATAATTTTCTAAACTCTACCCGTAAACCTTTCCGAGACCCTACCCAACATCCATGATCTTCTTGTATCATCAAAAAACCGATCCAATGTTCCACAAAAAGATTCATTAGGTAATTTCACTCTCTCTTTTCCTTCAATTTCCATTTATTTTCATGGTCTTTTCATAATATCATCCCTCTTATCCTTATCCTCATTGTTTTGTAAATCTAGTATCATAAATATATAGGAAATTTATAATACTAATGGGATAATATATAATCAAACCCACTTCTCTTATTCATTTTATTTTAGAGAGGAAAACGTTGTTCGTGGGGTGTTAATTTATCACCTTCCAGAACGATATGGTTTAATTTTCCATTACCTCTTTCAGATCTGGACATGAAAAAAAATTTATGGTTGAACCATATTATTTATATTTATTATATCATATTTAATGTTCGGGAACTAACTCAATTATATATTTTTAAAGGATTAAATAAAACAAGTTCACTATGGTCAAAAAAATGCCTGAATTAACCCAAACGATCATCACTAAATTCTTAACAAAGAATTAATCCACATGGTATATAAAAATATTCATTAAAATATCATTTAGAATCTAGTAATATCATTAATATAATTTAAAATCATTTCTATATATTTATCCATGTTCTACATGAACTTCAATTTTTGTGTACAAGTGAATCGTTCAAGAAAACTAAGAAAAATAACACTCCTGAACAATGGATTTAAACAATATAACTCCTTAAAAGGCCAATAAAATAACATAATGAAACCATAACGAACAGTATTAATATACACAAGGTTCATTAATTATTTATTAATTACTATAATGTGGTTTTATAGGACATTAAAGTGAAGAAAGCTTTTAGATACAAGGTAAGGGGAAATTCTCAAACCCAACTTTCTTTTTTTGATTTCTCCCTATTTCACTCTATTTTTGGGATGGTTACTCCTTAAAAATAATTTTATCGCCACTAAGATATATTTTCTAGGATATACATTTTTCCAAATTTTTTATGTCAGAAAAAAATGTTTTTCAAAAGAACTCTTCATTTAAAAAAACAACTTTAACTTCTCACCCAAGGTTGATGATTCTTGTATCAAGTATGTCATTCCCTATTTTTTTGGGAACACAATGTTTATAGATGTGTTCTTATGAGTTGAATAAAATTAATTTCCATTGTTTATTAATGGGTATATTTGTTTTAGGTGTCATGCATGCTAATGGTAATGTTATTTCATGACAGGTGCGCCCATAATTATATAGTGCAATATGAATGATATGATGTGATGGGTGCACCCAGAATTATACAGTTCTCCAATAGATTTTGAAAAGTGATGAATCTCATGAGTTTAAGGGAAATTATGTTTGAACATGATGCTATAAGTTTTCACAACTATGTGTTGTAGTAAACCAGTAATACATGATGTTTCATTGTTTATGCATTCCCACATTCCATGTATTCTCTTAATGTTTCCCCTCATGATATGGTTATATTCCTATGTTATAATGATAATTATTATTACCACCCCATGTTATGTAGTTTCAGTTTATATTTATCCACTTACTAGGCTTTTAGATCACTCATTTTGGATGTATATCCTCAGTTAACTACATGTACAAAAGAGATGTCAAGGGACAATAAGAAGCTAGAAAAGAAGGAATTAAATAAATGGTTATGCTTTAGTTATTAAATTTTATGTGTTTTCCTAGTTTTCCCAAGACACTAAACATATTGATACTTGTGGTGTAATACTATTTTTTTTGTTTATCTTTTTAATGATGTAATATTAATGTATGAAAAGGCATGGACGCTACAGTTACAACACGGTTTTCCAGAGCAATACTTACATGAGATAATGATTAGCTTGATTCACCATTCTATTTCACAAAAGCACTTGAATTTCCATCATTAAGAACTTCTTCACACACAACATTCCAATCTATTCAGTTTTTTTGTTAGAAGGTGAATGGTCAGGGTTAATGTGAGAGAGAAATGACCAAGAGAGTGTATAGGTAAGGGAGTTGAGTGGATCGATTGAAATTTATATCATTTAGGGATTCTGAATTTAGACAATCATGAAATCGTGAACTCGGTTTAAAAAAATAAATGAAATAGTTTTGTTTTGATAAAAAACACAAAACCTATAAAACCAATGAGTCATCGGTGTCAGCATAAGAGATTTTTCATAACACTAACGGAGTTGACATGACCTACCGTCGGTATTTCTAGGATAAGGCGTTAGTGCCAGCATGCCAACTGTGTCAACATGACATAGCATTGATGTTATCATAACAACTATCTTGGAATGACATAGAATCAATGTTGGCATGAAAAATGTGTCGGCATGACATAGTATCGGTGTTAGCATGAAAACATCACTTAAAAATGTCTGTGTAATATCCTAACCAAGTCTTATATATTGATCCTTCCAAACGCATGTCTGATGTAATTCATTCTTTCAAAGTTCAATGGACTAGTGAATATGTCTACATGATGATATTTAGATCTATTAAATTATAAATTGATATCAATTTTTTGATAATGATATCTCAAAAAGTGATGTTTTACATCAATATGTTTTTCTCTAGAATGAGAAACATAGTTCTTAAGAATTTCAATATCACTTTTATCTTCACAATTTTTAGTTATATGTCCATAATATTATCCATAGACTAGAAAAGTGTGATTCATCAATAGAATATGAACACAACATCTACCAACAACTATGTACTCAACTTCAGCAGTATATAATTCAACATAATTTTGTTTCTTACTACACCATGAAACCAAATACATTCACAAAATGTGACATGTCCGAGAGATTCTATTACTATATTACTTACATCCACTAAAATAAATATTATAATAAATCACTATATCAAATTATTGTCCTTCAGGTTAAAATAATCAAAATTAATAGTATGTTTGAGGTGTTTGAAAATTATTTTAACAACATTTAAGTGAGATTCATTGGGATTTGCTAAAAAATGGGCACAGATACAAACTATAAACATTATATTTGGCCAACTAACAGTCATGTAGAAAAAAAATACAATCATTCCTCTATAATTGGTTTGATCAATAGATTTACCATCTTCATCAAGATCTATCCTACATTTAGTACACATATGAGTGTCACTATTTTTAATGTTATCAAAGCCCAATATTTTTAAAATTCCTTTTGTGTATTTCTTTTATTTAAAATGATACCTTCATTATTTTGAAAAATCTGAAATCCACGAAAGAATTTGAGTTCACCCATCAAACTTATTTCAAACTAACTTTGCATCATTTTAGAAAAATTATTACATAAATAATTTCTTGAAGATCCAAAAATAATATCATCTAAAAAAAATTTATCTAGTAAAACATCTTTAGAAATTTTTTTTATAAAAAGAGTAAGATCAACAATTCCTTTTGTAAAATATTTTGTAATAATAAAAGTACTTAGTATATCATATCATGATCTTGGATATTGTTTTAAAACATATAATGATTTAGTTAATTTGAAAACATGATTTTAAAAATGGGGTTTTGTAAAACTAGGGGAAGTTCCCAAAAAAATATCCTCAACTATATACCTATTTAGGTATTCACTTTTAGCATTCATTTGATAAAGAAAGAAATTAAGATGGAAACCATAAGCTAGAAGGATTCTGATGGCCTCAATTATAAAAACATGTGTAAAAGTTCTGTCATAGTCAATGCCTTTTTTAACTATAACCTTGTGCAACCAGTCTGGATTTATTTATAATAATATTACCAGATTAATCTACATTGTTCCAAAACACCCACTTTGTGGGTATAGTCATGTTTTATCTTGGACTATCCACATGTTTCCAAATATTATTTCATTAAAAATGATTAAGTTATTCTTTCATATTCATCATCAAAATTATATTTTTAATTTCATCATTGATGTTTTCAGTTTCAAGGTGTGACAAATTGGATTTATGTTCAAATTGATTTCTAAGAGAACCTCTACTTTATGTACATTTATCTAAGTATCCAACAACATAATCTGAAGGATTATTATTGAGGGTTCTAGTTGGTCTAGAAAATGAGGTTCTAGTGATTTTAGGTTCAGCTATATGTTCGGGTTCATCTTGTTCAATGTCAAAAAAATTTCTAGAACTGTTTGATTTAACAGATTTGTTGACAAGATAATTAAGTGATTATTCTTTTATTTCCATATTTGACATATCATCTTCATGGTTTTCTTGGGTGGTCATAGGTTCATATGGATCTGTTTCATTAAACTTTATATTCATAGATTTTTCAACAAAAAAGGTTCTTTAACTATAGTTTCTATAGGTTTTACTAGAGGTTGAGAAACTTAAGTAGATTCCCTCAACACTCTTGGAAAAAACATTTTTAAGATTTTCCTTTGTATTAACGATATAGTTTTCGCAACCAAAAACATTGAAGTAACTAACTTTATGTTTTCTATTATTCTATATATTATTAGGGGTATTATTGAGGATTGGTCTAATTAAGACTCTATTAATTATGTAGCAAGATGTATTCACAACCTCAACACAAAAATAAACAGGTAGATCATATTCATTATGCAATGTTCAGACTATCACTTATAAGGCTCTATTTTTTGTTTCCAAAACTCCATTTTGTTATGGTGTCCTATAGGAAGATGAGTTATGATTATAGACATTGTGTGAGAAAGATGATTCAATGTTATGATTTTCAAACTCACTACCATGATCACTTATTGAGGATTTTACTCCTTGTCAACTTAAATTTTCAACTAGTTTATCATTCTTGGTGATGTAATTACATGCTTCACACTTGTGAGATAAAACATTATTCCATGTATACGAGAATATCCATCTACAAGAACATACACATAGTACATATTATTTAATATATAAACTCTAGAGGGTCCAAACTAGTCCACTTAAACCAACTCTTGAGGATGAGAAGTTGAAACATCATTCATTTATTTACAATATATCTTGTGTTTTTTAAACATTGGACAAGGATTACAGACATTATCATTTGAAAACTAACATTTCTGTAGATCATTGACTAGTCCTTTTGTAGTAATATTTCTAATAGTGTATACATTAGAGTGTCCTAATATCTTATGACAAAGCCAAGACTATTTGTTAATGGTACTTTATCATGAAACATTTTGAGAACTAAAGAATCTATGTTAACAAAATATACATTTTCATTTATAAAAGTAGATAAAACTAATTCATTTTTAGAGTTGAAAACATTGTGAGAACCATTTTCATATTTAACATGAAATCCATCCACAAGTAATTGTGAAATACTAAGAAAATTATACTAAAATCCATCAATAAAAAGTACTTTAAGAATTAAAACTGAGTTAGAGTTACCAATCTGGCCTAAGAAAATTATTTTTAATTTAGCATTGTCATCAAAGGTTACATATCCACCATCAATCTTGATTATGTTTTTGAAACTTGAATAATCTCATATCAGGTGTCTTGAATATCCAATGTCTATGTACTGTATGCTTTAATAAGATCTCTTCAAACAGAATTCTTACAGAATAATCAAACAAAAACATATTATGGTACCTAGAATTTCATGGGTCCAGTGATAGTAGTAAGAAATGTTTTAGGTACCCACATTTGATTCATGGGTTTCTTATAATCATTATATCACATATATTAATAATAAACACTATTTGGTCCCTAAAATTAAATGTAGTAAATGATTTTTCATAACCGGAACTAGAAGTATAATTTTGATTTCTAGGTAGAAAAATATATTTTTTTGATTTTGTTACAAAATCTGTTTTAGATAGGTTTCTTTGTCCGGTCTGATATACAATTCCAAAAGTGTACTTAGGAGTGATATGTTTACAAAAAATTTGAGTAAGAGTAATTTCTCCATTAGTATATTTTCTATATCATTCATCAATTTCTCATTAGGAATTTATAATTCATTATTTTCATTGATATTTAATGAATTATTTTTCTTTTTCATATGTAGGTTCAGAATTAATATTTACAGTGAGAGTATGTTGTTTCTTTAAATATTTATATTTATCATTTAATTAATTTTATGTATCTTCTAACATGTCACAATATTTAAATAGTTTATCCCTTGTCATATTTTCAACTTCACTATCATCTCCGTACTATTATTAATTTTGTACTGGATAATATATGGTTACCTCAGATATATTTTTCATAAAAATAATATTTTACAAGTCATCTCTCTCATCATGAGATGATGATGATTCATTGAAGATATCTTTAGAGGCACTCTAGGTGGCCTTAATAGCTTTATTATACTTATTGTCATTTTTTTCACTCATCGCTTTTTATTTTAATTTTAGATTTTCATCTTTGATATGTCCTCTACTCTTACATTCATAGAAGATAATCTCTTATTATTTTTTGTTTTTTTTCAGTAATTTTTCCAGTTACCCTGGTTATTGCATCTTCTTTTATAATTGGGCATCCCGAAGAACTTCTTCTTCCTATAGAATTTTTGGAATATTCTAACCATATGATCTATCTATCCATCACTATCAGATTTTGATTCATTATTACAAGAGATTTTAATAGATGAAATCACCTTCTCTTTATTCCTTAATCTTAGAGGTAGTGGTCATAAAGGCAACAAGTTTTCTATTAGGTTCAACCTCTTCATCCTGGTTAACTTTCATCTCTTCTTCATTAATCGTCATTTTTCATTTGTGTTTGTTGATAGGTAGTTTTCAAATGTCACATTATTTTTTAATGGATGAAAAGGGTTCTCTCCATCTATGTGGTAAGAATTTTAGTATTCTCATAATTTAATCCTTGGCTGTAACATCTCTTCCCAGATTGATCATAGTAGTCTCAATTTCATTAAACCTATGATACTTGTCAGATATAAGCTCATAAGTCATAATTTTAATGTTTTAATATTCAATATTATATGATTTATATCTCATTTCCTTCACATTGGTTGTTCCTTCATGTGAAAAAGACAAAGTATCCCAAATTTCATGGTTTGTTTTACATCAATAAATTATGTTAAATACTTATTCTCATATAGAATTGCATAAGGAAATCATTTCCTTACAATAATTTTTAGATGAATCCATTTTTGTGTAATCCCAAGTAGTTATAAAAGTATCAGAAATCTTATATTTATCTATAATTGAATTCCAAATATCAAAACCCATAATTTGTAAGAGCATTTTCTTTTTAATTTTCCTTTGTTCATAGTTGGTTCCATTAATGAATAGAGGTCTGTAGCTAGTAGCACCTTCCATCCTAATTTCCATAATAATATTTTAGAAAAATATTTTAAGGAGATAAAATTAGATTATTAACAAAAAATTTATGATCATTGAAAAACAACTATAATCAAAGTTGAAAATACTCAAAAAGCTCTGAAAACTGAAAAATTCCAAAACCTTTGATACCAAATGATGGCCGAGTAGAGTACTGAAGATGGGGTGAATTTAGAATCAATAAAAAAATTTATTAAAAAGTATTATTTTATGTTCACAATAATTTAAAATTCAATTGATCAGTTAGCTAGTAATGAATTTATAAGATCTTGGCCATTTGATTAATTTCTCAAAAGAGTGATTAGTTCATAGTTATATAAATTTGATAATTAATTCAACTTTTGAAAATAACCTAATAAGTAAATAATATTATAAACACTTTATAATACTAAATATCAGAGTTAAATTTAGTTTTATGAACTATGTGATAAAACAAAGTAAAACTAAAATTTAAAAACATAACAGAAATAAAACAAGATGTTTAGTCTCAAACAGAGACTGTGTCCTCTCCAATTGGTGATCACCTACAACCAAGTATTTTAAATTAATAAAAATGTTAATCCCAACCTTATATCTGTGTTCACAACAACACATAGGTTTTCCATTTCACAATACCTCTACCACAGTTCTTTGTGGGTATAAACTACCAGGTCAAACAAGGACATCTTCAACATATATTTGTGGTAGAAAAAAGGTGTATGAAGTTATGAGTGGAAGGATATATTGCATCCATCAATTTGATACTGGATAGAGTGTGTCCTTTACATACAGATACACACACTTATCAAAAGTATGTAAAAATGCACAAAATAGAGAAAATAAATATATGAAAGGATTTATAAGGCTCTGTATCTTGAGATTTCAATTTGGACTCTTTAAATGTAGGGAAGATGAGTTTTATTTCTTGTTCTAGAAGATGACAGTAAAATAAGGTGTTGTATTCTGGGTTCAAGGTACATGTATGGTTCTACAGGTATGTTCCCCACCTTATTTGATATGTTGAAGAAGTTTTTTTTATTTTATGTACAACTTATATTGAGATTTCCCTGTGTGTTATTCCTTTTGTTCCTGAGTTAACAGTGGGTGCATGAGAGTCAATGATGGTCTTCTTTATGCCTTACACATAAGCACGCCACACTTATCATCTATTTCTTCACTCTTAAAAAATAATTTTTATTATTGAGGGTCGGCCAAGTGCATGGTATTTCCTCAGGCACAGGTTAATAGTACCTCACATTGTCTACTAAATGTACATCAAAATAATACTAAATATGTTAGTATCATTAAATGGCTCAAATATGACCTTATAAATAAATTTAGAAAATGACAATTTAAACAGTCTATCATTCAGTAGTCATGCTGGTGAGACTTTATGTAACATCCTAGGTAAATAATGGATATGAAATGTTCATAGGTATTTATATTTGTGAATAAAATATTAATATTACTTTAAAGGATATTCTATTTTCGATGGTGTACCCAATACACAACAACGAGTTTCTTTGAAATCTTACGTTGCACAATAATAATATAATTATTTTAAAAGGTTGTTGACACCTAGTCGTTGTATTGGAGGGAATGAATACAACTAACTACAATATTATTATAGATTTTTTTTTAATTTATTTACTTTTATCCAACAAAATTTATAGGCTTAAAATGTAAATGAATTTCAATTTATGCATAATTTACATTAAAAGGATGATTTGCCGCCTTTTGATAGAGAACCCTATTTAAATATAGTTTTGGTCACTTTCATATGTTCATTTTGAAAAAAAAAATATTCTTTATATTCGTATCATCAAAAATTACTTTGGGTAAATTTTTGGTATTTTTCCGATAAAATTCATTTTTTTATGACTACTGAGAAATACTATATTTTATTTCAAAAGTGATTTTTAATATAATTTATTTATAAGGTTAGATTATTTTTTTAATTGTTTTTAAAGTGTAATTAAATTATATTTTTACCATTTAATCTAATGGTGGTCATTGTAATTAATTTCACATTGAGATTGTACAAAAACAAGTGTCAATCTTTTATTAGATATTGTTTCTTAAAAACACGCTATTTGTTTTGACAGAGGGAATTGATTATAAATTAATTAACACAACTTCTAAGTTTTTAATTTGGTAAAATTGATATAATTTTTTATTTTTTAATATAAAATAAAGCTTAGGGTGAATTTTTCGTATTTTTCTAACAAATATTCATTTTTTATGAATAGTGAAAAATACTGCATTTTACTTCAAAACTACTTTTTCATCAAAATTAATTATATAGATAGATTTTCAATTTAAATGGTTTTAATATTTAATTGAATATGTTTTTATCACTTAATACAATGTTTTTCATTATAAGTAATTTCACTTTTCAATTGGATGTAAAAGCAAGTCAATCTTGTGATAAATTTTACTTATTAAAAACCTGTCTTTGGTTTTGACAACAGGAAATGTTTTTATGTTATTTATGGAAATTTCTATGTTTGTAATTTGGTAAAATGGGTTCCATATTATTAATCATAAGGTCCAAATTATGTAATTATGACTCTTTTGTTTTTGGACATTATGAATAGTAATGACGACAATTGTCTCTAATTATCGTGTGTAATTAGTAATCTAGTAGTTAACGGTAATAAAATAACATCATAAAAATATAAAATGACCAAAAATGTGTCTTAATGCTATTGTTTCTGTCATATCCGACCATTGTATTCCTTGTGCCAAATTTGGGACCCCATTGAATAACTTTTGGGTGATAGTGACATTTTATCATTTTATTTTTAAAGAAAGGAAAATATAACAAATGTATGTAACACCTAAGTAAAAAAATTAATTTTGTCTAAAAATGATCTCTTATACAATAAATTGTCATTGGAAAGTTAAAAATATTTTCTACATCATGGTAGTTTTTTTATAAATTTTAGACATTAAATAAATAAATTTATTTATGACACCATGATGATGCAGTGATTACCTCATTAATGAACGATTTAAATAAAATGAAAAGATAAGGAAAAATTTTAGACATACACTTGTCTAAAACCTATTATATGAGTGTAATTCGATCCCATATCACCTTATCCTCAACATATATCATTATTGTTCCTTTAAAATAAGAAACTCATTTTATAAAAAAGTAACTTTCCAAGACTTTCCAAAAGTGACCCTCCTCCCTCTTATAAAAGGCCCCCACCTCTACCCCCTTACCCATACATCTCAAGCCCTTGTATCGTCCAACCTATACTCATATTTTCTCTCCACATCCCTATATTACTCCTAGAAGCCTCACTTTGGGCAGAAATATATCCAAAGAAGCCTTTGGGCTCAAATCAAAAAGAGTTATCTGATTTGAAGGTAATGTCTTCTATTATGTTCTATTGTTTTATTTTGCTTCTCCAACCCATTAAAATAATTTTATTCCTTTAATTTGTAAAAACACCAGTATATTAAATATACTAAGATGTTTTTATGAGAATCATTCGAGCTACCCTTACACACACCTCCATCTAATGGGCGAAGAACATATTGTCTCTGTGGATGGCGAACTACTACCTCACGAAACGATGATTGTTCAATTATATCCTACCAGCTTTCATGGTGGCCATTATGATGTCACTATATTTTATATATGATATATATGGTATTTCTGTTTTCTATATGCTTCTGTGTTTTATATTTAAATCATACATTTATGCTATGCATGTTGTGAAAATGCGATAATTTCATATGAGGATGTGTGGACTACCTCCCCCTCAAGTGATGTGACTCGTTCATGCAATACGTGAAATGTATAAAAAATGAAATTAATGAACTTATGTTACTTATATAACATATATATTATACTAGAATTATAATATATATATCTATCATTTATTTTTAATTCCATTAATATGAAAATGAAATGAAAGTAGCGTTCATGCGTACGTACGGCCTACCGTCTCCATGAACGGTGCATTTCCTTTATTTTTATCTCCAAATGTTATGGAATAGTATAAAATGGATATGTACTGGATATATATGAAATTTAAATCATTAATACTATTCTAGAGATGATGTACTTATAACTACTTGGACAATTCTTTTCAAACAAGTTCATTTTTTACTCATGTACCAAACATCAACAAAAAAATTAGATATGAACTCACATAATTACCTAATTATTATAACATTATAATATGTGATATGAATTGAATAATAAACTATAAAGGAGGTCCACGAGAAATTATAAATTTACAAAAGATTATTATTCAGGAATATAAAGAAACGAAAAAATATAAAGGGAACGCTGTGAAATTTTCATATTTATCCATATTTGTGAATAAAATGTTAATATTAATTTAAAGGGAACTCTATGCTCGATGGAGTACCCAATACACAACAACAAGTTTCTTTGAAATCATACGTTGCAATCTAATAATAAAATGATATTATTTTAAATGGTAGTTAACGCCTAACCGTAGTAATGGCGGGAATGAATAGAACTAACTACAAAATTATTATATATGTTTTTCAAATATTTTTACATTTATCCAATAAATGTTAGAGGCTTAAAATGATAATGATTCCAATTTTAAGCGTAAATATTCTAATATTCTTTAAAAGGTCGATTAACCACCTTTTGATGGAAAACCCTTTTTAAATCCAATTTTTGACAGTTGTATATGTCATATTGGATAATATAAAATCTTTCTTTAGAATCGGGACATCAAAATTTACTTTTTGTATGTTTTTGTTATTTTTTTCGATAAAGTACATTTTTAATGAATTAGTTAAAATTGTTGTATATTAATTCAAAACCACTTTTTAATATAATTTATTTATATGATTATATCATCTTTTGAATTGGTTTTAAAGTGAAATTATAATATATTTTTACCATTTAAGCCAATGGTGATCATTTTAATAAATTTCACTTTGAAATTGGACTTAAACTAGTGTCAATTTTTTAATAAATATTATTTCCTAAAAACACGCTATATGTTTTGACAACAAGAATTAATTATTAAATTAATTAATGTAACTTATATGTTTTGATTTTTTTAAAATAGACATCATTTTTGAATTCAGAATATCAAATATAGCTTAGGGTAAATTTTTGGTATTTTTCGGAAAAACTTCAATTTTTGATGAATAGTGAAACCACTAATTAGTAGTTAAAAAATGATTTTTCTTTTAAATGAAACTTTACCACTTCTGTGATTTTATTATAAAAACTCTGACAAACATTGTTGTCATTAGTAAGTAAAATGTGGTTCAATGGGATGAAAATAATTTTTTTTGGTGAATAGTAACTTTTATGTTTTATTAGTCATGATTAAAGGTAATTAGTGTAATTTAAGGTAAAAATTATATTATAATAATATGAAATTACCTTGACACATATCCAAACCTTATTGGATGAGTCATGGTCGACCATGAAAATACATGGGCCAACATGGGGTCTCCATGGAGCCACTTGGGTAAGAAAATGACATTAATAACTTTTTATTTAAAGTTAAAATAAAAATGTCACAAACATGTATTGTTTTACTAAAAGAATTTTTACATGGGGTTATACAAGTCATATATTTTACTATAAATATTCATTGGAAATATTAAAGGATTTCCTACATCATATTATTTTTTTAATAATTTTTAGACATTAAATAAATTAATTTATTTATGACACCATGATGATGTAGTGATTACCTCATTAATGAACAATTTAAATAAAATGAAAAGATAATGTAAAATATATGACATAAACTTGTCCAAAACCTATTGTATGGGATTATTTATAACCCTTATCACCTTATCATTGTAATATTTCTTTTTGGGACATTTAAAATACTAAAATCATTTAAAAATAAATTGACATTTCATGACTATCCATGAGTGCCCCTCCTCCCCTATATAAAAGGCCCCCACCTCTACCTCCTTACTCACACCTCTCAAGCCCTTGGATCGGCCAAAATATTCTCCTTTTCTCTCTCCACATCACTCTCTTAATCATATAAGCCTTCCCTTAGGCATAAATCTCTTCAATAAACCATTTTGGTTCCAACCAAGGTGAGTTACCCGATTTAAAGGTAATGTCTTCCCTAATGTTATTTTGTTTTATTTTGATTCTCCAACCCACTAAAATCTTTTTATTACTTTATTTTGTAACAAAAACAGTATATTCAATATACTAGTATTTTGTTATGATATGTATTAGATCTACACTTACAGACACCTCCGTCTATTGGTTAAAGAACATACTATTTCTGTGGATGGTGAATTACTGCCTCACGAAATGATGATTGTTCTATCCTCTCCAACCACCTATCATGGTTGCAATTATGATGGCACTATATTTATTTATGATATATATTATATTTATTTACTCTATATGCTTCTATATATTATATTTAATTCATACCTTTATGCTTTTCATGTTGTTCAAATACGATAATTTCATTTCAGGAAGTGTGGACTACTGCCCCCTCAAGTGATGTGACTCGTTCATGCAATACTTGGAATGTATAAATAATGAAATTGATGAACATATGTGACCTATATAACATATATATTATACTGTAATCAGTATATATATATATCACATTTATTTTTAATTCCATTAATGTGCCAAAGAAATGAAGGTAGCGTTCATGCGTACGTACGGCCTACCGTCTCCATGAACGGTGAATTTCATTTCTCTTTATCTCAAAATGTTATGGTATAGTATAAAATGAATATATACTGGATATATATGATATTTAAATCATTAATACTATTCTGGAGATAATTTACTTATAACTACATGGACAATTCTTTTCAAACAAGTTCATTTTTGACTCATGTACCAAACATCGACAAAAATGTCTGATATGAACTCAAATAATTAACTAATTGTTATAACATTATAACATGTGATATGAATTGAATAATAATATTTAAATGAGGTACTTAGGAAATTATAAATTTACCAAAGTTTATTATTGAGGAATATAAAGAAACTGACAAGACAAGTAGGACTTGAGGTAAGGGATCCTACCACTGTGTTTCTTTTAAAATACTATCTGTTATGTCATTTCCTTTAGGCTTATTTTTATTATGTTGAAGGATGTTATTTTATATTACTATAAATGTACATTTTATGTTCATATGATGAGAGACCCTATTTGATCTCATCAATCCATTTTTTTTATGTTTTAAGTGGCACCGTTAGGCTATTGAGTTTTCATAAGGGATTTTTCATCTCACTTGTATTCCCATGATATTCGTGCTACATTTTCCTCTATTTCATTTATTTTTGGTGTGTTTACTACCCATTATTGTATTATTTGTTTAATATACTTTAATTTATTGGTATTTAAAACATCGTTGTATGACCCTTATTTCATGGGGTTTACGTTTTGAATGTTACCCATATCGGTAAGGGAACCTTTCACACTCATATTTTTAAAAGACTTATTTTGTTATGTATTTTAATTTACATATTATTATGTTGGGATATGTTCTTCTATATCCTTATTAATGTAAATTTTATGTCCAAGTGATTAGATACCTTTCTCTCTCTCCTCAACTCATTTTTCTGAATTTTCAAGTGATGCTATTAGGCTGTCGAATTTTTTGCAAGGGAACTTCTTAACTCAATTTCAATTATTTGGGTTAAACATTTACTCCTTGAATATGTCATCATATGAATATGTGTGAATGAATCTGGTTTTTTTACACTTAATATCAACTTATATTGGGTGTATTTTGATTTTCCACACATAAGTATGTAATTGATTTGTCCTTAATCCAGGATACCATCATTGTAAGGGACTTCGTCTCAATCTCCTTTCATTGAGGCATATTTTATTTTATACAAAAATTTATTTTATATATTGTATAAACCCCTTTTACTTTTACTTTTATTCAAATGAAATCATTTTATACAAATCGTTTTACTAAGTGACAAAAGGAATGTTTTGTCTTTCGTATGCGGCGAAAACGAATTCTCCGCCGCTGTAACCATTATTGGAGTATCATATTCCTCTACAAGAAATAAAAAATTTAAATGAAAAATAAATACCATGTTTTAGTTTTCTTTTATTTTGGTATTGAAAATGGTTTTGATAATGTTTTCATTATATCAATTTGTTGTATTGATATCTTGTGATTGAAATGTGTAAATGATATGTTTCTTTTATGCATGTTTTATGTGTTATGATTATGTTATTGTTTTTGGGCATTGTTTATGAAGACGGGTGGTTCTGTGTTAAACTACGGGTGGGTGGGCCCGTGATAGATCTCCAATGCATTGGGTAACGCGAAGGAGTTAAACGCTAAGGTTTCTCCGAAGAGATTTCAGGAATATACTATGATGGGTATTCCAAACGTAACCATTAGGGTTACTCTCTACGTAAGAATGTTATGAATTCCTCATGTTACCATTATGTATTATGATTTATATGAGTTATATATAAATATTATGATTTCAGAAGGTATGTTATGATTAAAATTTCTAGTTTCATTGATTTGTATTTATTGGAAGGTTAATGTTTCCGTTCATTATGTTATAACCCTTACTAAGCTTTTTAGGCTAATACCATGTTTTTGAAATGTTTTTTACAGGTTATAAGGAAGGGAAAGAGAAAGGAATTATTCAAGAAGATTTATATCAAGAAAATAACTCTTGTTTTATTGAAGGATTTTTTTTTATTGTCATGAAAAATCAGTTATAGTAGTACTGCCTACTTTGTAATCCCTTGAGATGTAATAGTTATGTCCAAATTCTCTAAAACTCTAAACTTGAAAAGATCCTCAATGTGAATTATTCATTTAATTCAAGATTAAATAATGTTTTAAGGCCAGGTCCTTATAGTTAGTATTAGAGGATAGTTTAGATAACTTTCGAGGTTAGAGTGTTTTCTAAGAATAAGTGAAAAGTTGTGTATAACCACAATGGTTAGTATATTAGATGGAGTCATTGTTATTTTTGAAAATTGGAATGAGAGTGAGATAACTTGGATAAGTATATCATAGTGTTTATGTTCCTCATTATTACATGATGATTTTGTTAATATACTCACACTGACATTTTTGGTTTTAGTAAATGGATGGATCTAGCAGGCACCAAAGTGAAAATGGGTTTGAAGGAAACTGTGGTGGTTCTCTAATTAAGGGACTAAATGAAATGGGGGATTCAATGAGGAATCTCGTGGTTATTATAAACCTGCTATCAAGGAGTCATGATTAAAAACTTTAACCATGGTGTGTTATCTAATGCATCATGTATGAGAGAACCAACTCGATGTGGAAGTTTATGTAAATATTATAAAGGTAACCATTATGGTTTATATGATCCTTAGTTTTGAGGTAATTATGGGTTAGTATATGATGTAAAATGAAAGGCATGAGATAAAATTTA
Source organism: Viscum album (assembly GCA_963277665.1). Lineage (NCBI taxonomy): Eukaryota > Viridiplantae > Streptophyta > Magnoliopsida > Santalales > Viscaceae > Viscum > Viscum album. The sequence goes on from OY728163.1 coordinate 2,122,225,527, forward strand.
GGTAAAATTATGTTATTTTTATTTTTTGAGACTTTATCTCTTTTTGGGGAATGTTTTAAGAATTATATAGTTTTGAAAAAAGGGAAAACATGCAGACCGTGTGACAACCCGTTGCGTCGGACCAAGCTGTGGGAATCAAAACCACAACCAAAGTGAGACTGGTATTTATCACCTACCACTAGACTACATGAAGTCCCTGGTTAGTATGACAAATTATTTTTAGTTAGATGATTTTATGAATAAATAATAAGTTTATTTTGGGTTATCTATGGAAATTATTGACCTATCATGGAGGATATCTGATTAGGCTAATTACTTTTCATTATGAGACATTAAGAGTAACTGATGTTATTAGGTGATAAATGTTAAGATTTACCTTGGGAGACTATGAGATTAAAAACATCAAAGATTTGGGTCTCAGTATTAGGTTGGTTTATTTTTGATGAATATTAAGGGAAATTTTGTATTGAATGGTCTTTGTTGGACTTTCGGTTGTTTGACAAATTTTGGAGATTTAGCGTAGTTTTCTTTTTGTAAAAGATTATCTTTTATTGGGATTATCTGATCTTATACAAACAATTTTTGTTTTGGGTAAGGTCTAAAGACATGGAAAATATATAGTTCATCTTATATGAGTTATGTTATTCTCTCGAAGTTGATTATAGCGCTCTTAATGTGAACAAGTCATCCTAAATACTCACGTTTTGGAGAATATATGGGTTTGTGTAATAAATCTAGTAAGAGGTTAAAGTCCACACGAAAAGTAAATATGTTTCTTTATGATTTAGTTAAGTTCATAAATGAATTCCTCAATGAAATGTAACTTAAGACAAAAATGTTGTCTGTTAACTTTTCTTACTAGGGAATCAAATACCGTTTAACCCATCACATGTTTCTGAATTTCTGGTGGTTAACTTTCTCCTAGACATATTTTCCCATCACTCTCCATCAGAACATGATGGTTTGTTTTCTCCTCCATATCCATGTTTTAATTGAATCATAGTATTTTTTTCTCGTGTGACATTTTTTCCTTTCTTTCTTTCTTTTAAAGTGATAGTTTAATTTACTCCATTTCTGATGTGGGGTTTTAAATGAAGTTTTCGATCCAAATTTTAAAATTGCGAGGACGCAATTTCCAAAAGGGGGGAAGGATGTAACATCCCAGGTAAATAATGAATATGAAATGCTCATATATATTTATATTTGTGAATAAAATATTAATATTACTTTAAAGGATATTCTATGTTCGATGGCGTACCCAATACACATCAATGAGTTTCTTTGAAATCTAACGTTGCACACTCATAATATAATTATTTTAAATGGTTGTTGACAACTAGACATTTTATTTGAGGTAATAAATAAAACTAAGTAAAATATTATTATAGATGTTTTTTAAATGTATTTACTTTTATCCAATAAAATTTAGAGGCTTAAAATGTAAATGAATCTGATTTTAAGCATAATTTACATTAAAAGGCCGATTTACCGCCTTTTGATGGTGAAACCTATTTAAATCTATTTTTACTCACTATCATATGTTCATTTTGACAAAATAAAACTCTTATTTAGATTCTTATCATCAAAATTTACTTTGGGTAATTTTTTGGTATTTTTCTGATAAAATTCTTTTTTATGAATAGGAAAAAATATGGTACTTTATTTCAAAAGTGCATTTTAATATAATTTATCGATAATGATAGATTATATTTTTAATTGGTTTTAAAGTGTAATTGATATATAATTTTACCATTTAATTAAATTTTGGTCATTTGAATTAATTTCACTTTGAGATTGTATATAAAAAAGTTTCAATCTTTTAATAGATATTGTTTCTTAAAAACACATTATTTGTTTTGACAGCAGAAATTGATTATAAAATTAATTAATGAAACTTCTATGTTTTTAATTTGGTAAAATTCATATAATTTTTGAATTTTTAATATCAAATATATCTTAGGGTGAATATTTGGTATTTTTCTGACAAATGTTCATTTTCATTGAATAGTGAAAAATACTGCATTTTACTTCAAAACTACTTATTCATCAAAATTAATTATATAGTTATATTGTCCATTTAAATGGTTTTAAAATTTAATTTAATATGTTTTTATCACTTAATATAATGTTTTTAATTATAATTAATTTTACTTTTCAATTGGATGTAAAAATAAGTCAATCTTGTGAAAAAATTTACTTCTTAAAAACTCGTATTTGGTTTTGACAACGGGAAATGTTTTTATATTAATTACGGAAATTTATATGTTTGTAATTTGGTAAAATGGGTTCCATATTCTGAATCATAAGGTCTAAATTATGTAATTCTGACCCTTTTTTGGACATTATGAATAGTAACGACGACAATTATCTTTAATTATCGTGGTTAATTAGTAATCATGTAGTTAAGGGTAATAAAATAATGTCATAAAAATACAAAATGACCACAAAATATGTCCTAATGCTATTGGTGCTGTCATGGACGACCATTGGATTCCTTTTTCCAACTTTGGGACCCCATGGAATCACTTTTGGGTGATAGTGAAATTTAATCATTTTATTTTTAAAGAAAAGAAAATATAACAAAAGTATGTAACACCTAAGTAAAAAAATATTAATTTTGTCTACATAAATGATCTCTTAGACTATAAATAGTCATTGGTAATATAAAAATATTTCCTACATCAGGGTATTTTTTTATAATTTTTACAAATTAAATAAATAAATTTACTTATAACACCATGATGATGTAGTGATTACCGCATTACTGAACGATTTAAATAAAATGAAAAGATAAGGAAATATATAAGACATAAACTTGTCTAAAACCAATTTTATGGGTGGATTTATAACCCTTATCACCTTATCCTCGACATATATCATTGTGGGGCCTTTAAAATCCGAAACTCATTTTATAATAAAGTAACATTCCAAGACTCTCCATAGGTGACCATCCTCCCTCTTATAAATGGCACCCACATCTACCCCCTTACCCACACATATCAAGCCCTTGGATCGTCCAAAATCTGCTCAAATTTTCTCTCCACATCCCTATATTACTCCTAGAATCCTTTCATTGTGCATAAGTATTTCCACGGAAGACTTTGGGATCAAATCAAAAACAGTTATCCGATTTGAAGGTAATGTCTTCTCTTATGTTCTTTAGTTTTATTTTGCTTCTACAACCCCTTAAACTCTTTTTATTCCTTTAATTTTTAACAACACCAGTATATTCAATATACTAGGATAATTTTATGAGAATTATTCTAGCTACACTTACACACACCTCTATCTAATGGGTGAAGAACATACTGTTTCTGTGGACGGTGAACTACTGCCTCACGAAACGATGATTGTTCAATTGTCTCCTACCACCTCTCATAGTGGCCATTATGATTTCACTATATTTTATATATGATATATATGGTATTTATTAATTCTATATTATTCTTTATTTTATATTTAAAACATCACTTTATGCTTTTCATGTTGTGAAAATGTGATAATTTTATATGAGGAAGTGTGGACTACCGCCCCCTCAAGTGATGTGACTCGTTCATGCAATACATGGAATTTATAAATAATGAAAATAATTATCATATGTGACCTATATAACATATATATTATACTGTAATTATAATATATATATCTATCATTTTTATTTTTATTTCCATTAATATGACAAAGAAATGAAAGTAGCGTTCAATCGTACGTACGGCCTACTGTCTCCATTATGGTGCATTTCATTTATTTTTATCTTCAAATGTTATGTAATAGTATAAAATGAATATTTTATGGATATATATGATATTTAAATCATTAATACTATTCTGGAGATTATGTACTTATAACTACATGGACAATTCTTTTCAAACAAGTTCATTTTTGACTCATGTACCTAACATCGAAAAAAACATCTTATATTAACTCACATAATTAACTAATTATTATAAAATTATAATATTTGATATGAATTGAATAATAAAATTTAATATAGTTTCATATGCAATTATAAATTGACAAATGTTTATTATTCTGGAAAACAATGAAACGAACAAGGCAAGTCGGACTTGAGGTAAGGGATCATACCTCTCTCTTTCTTCCTAAGTGCTCTCTTTTATGTCATTTCCTTTAAGCTCCATTTTCTTATATTGGGGGTGTTATTTTATATTCATTTTAATATAAATTTTATGTGCATATGATGAGAGACCCTATTTTATCTCATCAATCCGTTTTTTTTATGTTTTAAGTGGCACCGTTAGGCTGCCGAGTTTTCGTAAGGTATTTTTCATCTCACTTTTATTCCCATGAGATTCCTGCTATATTTGCCACAATTTCCATTTTGTGTGGTGTTTATACCGCCCTTTATTTTATTGTTTTTTTAATATAATTTAATTTATGCGTATTTAAAACTTCATTGTATGACCCTTTCTTCATTGGGTGTACGTTTTGAAAGTTACCCAAATCGGTAAGGGAACCATTCACACTCCTCTTTTTAAAAGACTTCTTTTGTTATATCTTTTATTTTACATCATATTTTGTTGGGATATGTTCTTATATATCCTTATTGATGTAAATTTTATTTCCAAGTGATGAGATACCATTTTCTCTCTCATCAACTCATTTTCTGATTTTAATGTGACGCGGTTAGGCTGTCGAATTTTTTTCAAGGGAACTTTTTAACTCAATTTCAGTTCTTTGGGTTAAACTTTTACTCTTTGAATATGTAATTATATGAATATGTGTGAATGACTCTGGTTGTTTTACACTTAATATCCACTGATATTGGGTGTATTTTTATTTGTCACACATAAGTAAGTAATTGATTTATCCATAATCTAAGGATACAGTCTTTGTAAGGGACTTTGTCCCAATATCCTTTCATTGAGGAATATTTTGTTTTATACACAACTTTATTTTATACGGTGCCTAAAACCTTTTTAATTTGACTTTTATTCAAAATGAATCTTTTTATATGAAGCGTTTTACTAAATGACAAAAGGAATGTTTTTTCTTACGTTTGCGGCGACAATGAATTCTCTGCCACCGTGACCATTATTTGAGTTTCGGCTTCCTCTACATGACACAACTTTTTTAAAATTAAAAATAAATACCATGTTTTACTTTTATTATATTTTGGTATTGAAAATGGTTTTGATAATGTTTTTATTATATCAATGTGTTGTATTAATATCTTGTGATTGAAATGTGGGAATGTTATTTTTCTATTATGCATGTTTTATGTGATACGATTATGTTATGGTTCTTGGGAATTGTTTATGAAGACAGGTGGTTCCTTGATAATCTAAGGGCGGGTGAGCCCGTGATAGCTCTCCAATGCATTGGGTAATGCGAAAGGAGTTAAACACTAAGGTTTCTCTGAAAATATTTAAGGAATATACTGTGATGGGTATTCTAAACGTAACCATAAGGGTTACTACCTACGTAAGAATGTTATGAATGCCTCAAGATACCTTTATGTCTTATGATTTCTATGAGTTTACATAAATATTATGATTTCAGAAGGACTGTTGTGATTTAAATTTATGGTTTCATTGATTTATATTTATTGTCGTGTTAATGTTTCCTTAAATTATGTTATAACCCTTACTGAGCTATTTATGCTCATCCCATGTATTTGAAAAAAAATTCACAGGTTATAAGGATGTTCATGAAGAAGATTTATATTAGGAATAGAACTCTTGTTTTATTTAAGTACTTTTTATTATTGTGGAAAATAGGTTATAGTAGTAGTGTCTACATTTTAATCCCTTGAGATGTAATATTTATGTCCTAATTCTCTAAAACTCTAAACCTAAAAAGATCCCCAATGCGAATTGTTAATTTATTTCAAGATTAAGTAATGTTTTAAGGTCGGGTCCTTATACTTTATTCGGTGACTCATATTTCGGTATCTCCTTCTGTCGGTGACATAACCCATCAGTATGTAATTCTGTTGGTCATTCCATATGTCATTGACTCGTTAAAGTCGCGAATATTTTTATATTTCTGTGATTAGTTGCATTGGTAGCACCATGCATCTGTAGGTCACTTGGACTAATGGTGGGTTGATTGCATCAGTGAGGCATATGCTTCGGTAGGTTGTCTACATATGTGATTCATATGCATCGGTAGGTCATCTACGTCGATGAGTCGGTTCTTCTATTAGTTTAAATGACTCATAGAACGATAATTTTTTATGTTCTATATATCTTATAGTATATGAAAGTCAGAAATTGTTAATACCGATAACTACACCTAGATAATTAGTCACAGGCTTGTTTAGACATAATCAAACATAAATAATTATATGATTGAAATGATCTGATATAAAAATAAGCATTAACATAATTTTGGATATGTCATGAGGTACGATATATGTTTATATATGAACTGATTTTTGATAATTAAAACAATTATAGTCAGAGATAGTGGCCATCAGTATCCTATGTACCAACAATTTTTCATCGTGTAGGTGGTCGTCCGCACAAAACATGAAAAACACTTTTGGTTCTCTTAATGGACAATGTATAATTATTAATAATGATAACACCCATAATATCATATAATTAAATTATACATTTCAAACTAAATTCATTATATTGTTATTGTTTGAATAAATTTTAATCATGTTAATTGAGAAAAATAATAGTTGGTAATACTCATGATGGGCACTAGAATTTTCCTTGGAAGTATCATTTGAAGTCAAGGTCTTATCTTACCTAGTAAAAATTACAATATTTTTAATATATATGTGGGTTCTAGGTGGATAAATGTTTTATATATTCAATGAGAAATTTGAAAAAGAATTACTTTTTGAATTAGTTGGACATTCCATTTTATAAGTTAATGGAAGGGTTGTTTTTGGAGTAACCTTTTCAATTTCATTAATATAATGAAACAATTTAAGTTTCAATGGAGAAAAAATGAAAAATGTGTTTAGGGTGGTGATTTTTAGTCAAAACATACCTCAACCACTACTTTTTTTGAAAACATTGATTGATTTAGTGCATTTTCTTAATATTTAAAATATAAAATAACTTACATTTACATTGGTAATTAAGTTTAAAAATTATAAATTAATTAAAATGAAGATGATTAATAATTAACATCATACGAAATTTTTAATTTTTTATTTAAAATTATAAAATACTTCTATCCAATAAAATTTCTCTCGGTGTGAATGTTAATATTTAAAAAAATACAATTAATCTTGTAAAAAAAAGTGTTTTAAAACAATTATAATTAAATTAAAATATAAGATAAAATTATGATGGATTTTTATTTTAAAAAAATTAATTACTTTATTATAAAAATTAAAGGATATAAGGCTTTTAAAAAATGTTAAAACCATATCTCCCTTGATCATACTAAATTCAATGAAAATACTAAAAATATATCGTATACTAAAGTTAAATTTTAAATAGTTCTTATAATATTAGATATGAAACACTGAGATTTTATAACATTTTTTGATTTTGTATTTTTTATTGAACACTGATTTTAAAAAACCGATGAATTATATTTTATTGAATTTAATAACAATGATATCATGTGGAACAAGAACCCCTGAGTCAAAATGAACTATAATAAAGTATACTATTATAACATAGCAATTAAATTGGATAGTATTATTCGTAATTACTAAATTTTAATAATTAGGTTTATATGAAGATTAATAATAAAATTATAATAAAATAAAACCAAAACCAAATCAAAAATATTTATGGGAATCAATATTTATCTAAAGGACGGTTTAGTCACCCATTTCACACATATATTAAAATTAATTATTACCAATTTTAGAAAATTTATTTTTTAAAATTATATTAATTTTCTATTAGTAAATAAAACTCATCATACAGTATTTTTTTATTTTTTTGAAATATTTTATTTTTTATGAATACCCAAAATTAATGGATTTTAATTTAAAACATCATTTTAATTTAAATTATGTAAAAAGATATATTAAATTATCAACTTTTTTAAAAGAAACATTAGTAAAAATATATTTTTATTAAAATAAACTTTTTTATTGTAATCATTTACAAATTTAATTTTCATATAAAAATATTGTAATCATTTGAAAATTTTCTCATTGAAAACATGAATTAAAATAGTGTATACGAGATTAATTTTATATTAAATAATTTCACTTATGTGAAAGGAATTTTAAAATTTGATAAAATAATTCTAATAAACATTATTTATATAATCTAATATGGTAAACAAAAATGTTGACCAAATTGAATAGTGTAAAAATTAAAAATAATTTTCTATGGTTATGGTAAAAATGGGTTTAACGGGGGTGAAACAAAAATGATAAGGCGTAAATTTACCTAAAACATGTAAAAATTATACATTGTGGCAATATTTTTATCCAAATCATTTATACTTCTATATAATACACTATTTTAAAAAAATAAATATAAAAAATGGGTAAACCATTTTCTTTCAAAAAATAAAAATTATGCCACTCGCCTCTCTTATAATATCCAACAACAAATCCTCTCTTTATCTTACCATACATCCATTTTGGACAAAAAAATAAATTCCAAAATCAAATTTGAAAATCCATAACCTCATTATAGAATACTTTTTATTACTATTAAAACCTTGGGTGGATTTTTTTTTGAAATTCTAAAGAGGAATCCTAATGAAGTGGTAACATTCTTCAATGAGCATCTTTATTCTATATGTTTATCCAAATATAAAAATATTTATAAATAAAAGATTTTATAAAAAACGTAGTATATTACAAATATATATATCTTTTATTATTTTAATGATATATATCCATTAGCATTTCCATCAAATGGGTTATGAAATCATCATTCGTCATTACAACAGACTATTGCCTCATGAACTGATGATAATGATTTCTTCTATTACGAAAAATGATGGTTGGGTATTATGACTGATATATAATATATATTTTATTTATAAAATTATACTTAATATATATTAATTATAAATGTATATTATTTTTTTAATTCAATTCTGTATGAGATATGATAACGTCACTCGTGTGCATGGATTGTTACAAACTTGTGAGGCAATATGTTTTTCTCTATAATGCTTTACATGGAAGGTAATAAATTTAAATTTTATTAATATAAAAGATATAAATGATTTAATAATGTAATTCATGTCATTTCTTCCATTCCTAATATATAATATATCATTTTCATTCATACTTTTTTACTCACATAAAGATGATGGCATCGCTCTTGTACGTGTCGACTACTGCCATCAAGAAGTGATGTGACTCTCCATTCATTACCAAACAATGTTTATGATATATATGAGTATTTATAAATAAATAATACTATATTTATTATATTATTATTATTTTCAGTGATAATGTTTTTTTAAAATCCATTCAATAATTATCATTGAAAAATCAAATGTTACTAATGTGTATGTGTGGCCTACCATCGCCATCATCATAGCATATTTATTTTCTCAAAACCTTATTTCATGATTGGTATTAAAATTATTATATATATATATGGTAATTATGTAATTAATATTATTCAATAATTTATGGAATAATATAATTTTCCCACTGATCATACGTGACAATACATAGATTATAAAAAAATAAATTACCAAAAGAAAAAATGAATATAATGAAATATATTTAACTAAAATGATATAATATGTTATAAAAATATGATATATTAAATTATAATCATGAATATGGGTTTTTTAATAAACAATAATGTGATTAATTCTAGTATATATGAGGTTAAATAACCTTTAGTTTGACGGGAGCATGATGTATGGGACTTCATCTCAATTTCCCATCAGTGAAAAATATTTTAATGGTATGCACCTAATTTATATGGTATGGGGTATATACTTCACTATTTACACATAATATCATGATACATTAATAAGATGTCATATATTCAATTTTAAATTTAATTATTTCATCTAATGGTACTTCACTTAAGAGTTACACTGTGGTAAAAATGTAATAGTTTATTTGTTTCATTGTGTTATAATACTTCTACATCATTGTTGAAATTCCATGATTATGTATGAAGTTATACATGAATATCTTTTTTTCATAATTTTTTTATGTGTATTTATCTTCTTTTTACATTATTGATTCATATAATTAATTATCTCTTAAATTTAATGATCATTTTAGGGATTCATTCGCAACCACAATCTAATCATGAGTTTTTATTCCACAATTTCATATGAAGGAAATTAATTGAAATTTTAAAATTAAAACCATTTAGTTTTATTCTCATATGATTATTTATGATATTTTTGACAAATATTACCATTTCAACTCATTATAAATTAAACAATTGATGAGATGTTTAAAGAATATTTGGCTTCATTTATGTCTTTTGTCATAAATCTATTTTCAAGAAAAATTGTGTTCTCTAAAAAATTTAAAATGGTTAATATAAATTTAGAAATTATTTATTAAATACTGTATTTACCCATGAATAATTTTTTGTTTTATTTAATAAAATTTTCATGTTTTTTTTCAAAACAAGGCCCATTTATATTTTATAAAGATTTTAGAAAGAATAAACGTTTTAATATAATCAACAGCTATAAAATTTCATACCGTAATGACCACTCATTGATTAATTTTTTTATTATCAATATGTAGTTTCAAAGAATAATATCATTATTTTTTATTAAAATTTTATTTTTAAAATTAATTTCTAAATAAAATTTGAATATTTTTGTATTTTTTTTAACATCAATTTTGTATTATTTGTATTCATCAATAACATGAACACATTATATTAATTATGATCCATTGGAGATAGATATAACTGATTCCAAAGTTATACATTAAATGGATGCCTTTTTTAAATTTTTACCAAATTTTTCAATGGAATTAACTTAATTGATTTATATTCCAATGGTTATTAATGTTCAACTGAAGCATTAAATCTTTTGTGATAATTATTAAATACATTTTTCTTAAATACCCATATAATTATATCACGTATATGGATATTTCACTAACCTAATATCATTTTAATATGTAATGTTTCCCCTAAATATCTATATTAATTGTATCACATATATTATTTTTTTTCCAATACCATATACTAATGGTATATATTGAGTATTCATTAAAAGTTATTTAATTTACTATGAAATGTTTATTAATACATTTATATACCTGATATTGATATGTGATACTAAGGAACATAGTTCATCAATTAAACTAATTATTCAATATATTATGACTGATTTATACATGTAGTAATGAATGGGGCTAGGAATAATATAGCCCCTTGATTCAGCAGTAGTCTCATGAGGTGAATTAGTAAGTTTATATTTAACATCTTTCTATATATAGTTTTAAAATTTTTTATAATGTCTTAATGGTGGATATATCAGGATTACATAGATCTTGATGTATAATGATATAACATTTTTTATTAATAATTAATTCATTAATATCTATGGGATTTTCCTGATGATATTTCCATAGGTATAATTTCATTCAAAATTATTGATTATATAGAATGTGTTTTTAGTTATTTATCTTTCCATATTGATTATACCTTATCTTGTTATGACCAAAGTGTTATTAATTGAATTAAATGTGGGTTTAGTTATTTAACATTCTATATTGATTATGATCAATGAGATTTTCACATTGACATTATCTCTAGATGTAGTTATTTCTCAGTATATTTTTTACATGAAATGTGTGGTTAGTAATTTACCATTCCATATTAATTATTCTTATTTTTTATTATAACTTCCATTATAGTTATCTCTTACTATGTATCCGATATCATTATTATTGTTTTTATTTTCCCATGGTTATATGAAGTTTAATATGGTTGGTGTTCAAGTATATGGTAGTAGGAATAATGTTAATCGTAAAAATTGTGTTTTGTGTTTTCAAATACAATATTGGAATCAAATTTTTTTATATTATACAAATACTAATAAATTATTCTAATATTTGAGATGTGATTCCATGTATCTTATAAACAAAGTAATAATCTAGACATTATGTCATATATAATTCGGTTAGGTTGTCTACAGTTAGTATCAAATGGTATTTGGTTTAATACATGGTAACTAGATTTTTGGAAATATAGATCAAGGATAATGAAACTATAACATACATTTTTTATAAATATATAATAACATCATACAGGTGTTTAATGTATATAACATGTTGTGTTTCCCAAAAATACTTCCCTATATGTATAATACAAGTTGATTTGTTTTTTGGAACATTTGTACATAAGGTAAGCAACTAAAATGTGGGAAAATTGGTCATGAACCCATCATCACCAAGTTTAGAAAATAGGATCTTATTATGCACCAATATTGACATTCCTTAGGGATATTCGTTGGATAATTGATTTTTTTTATAATCCATTATGAAATATTTGAATAGATGATGATAATGAATGACATAAGACAAACCTAATTTGTCTTATATTGAAAATATTGTGTGACAAAGCAATTTTAAAATGATTTGTGGGTAGAAATAAGGGAATATTGTAATGAATTCCCATATAAAAAATAAGATCTCAATGTATGAAAAAAATATCTTATGTTGGATCCTTCTATAATTATTTGTCTTGAATGAGGGGTACATGGGACTTATTAATGTCAATAAAAACGTATAGAGTTTAAAATATAGAAAATAGAAGGACTTATGTTGAAATAAAATTCATAGAGTGTTTATATATTGGGTTTCAAGAATTAATTTTTAGAAATATTTTACCTGTGGTATATAGTTATCTATTCCTTTAACATCTATTTTATGTGTAAGATTTTGGAAGAAATAATTTATTTTCCAACTTAAGAGTCATCGATAAAAACATAGGTTTCTTTTTTGGGATTTATTAAATTATAAAAGTATTAAACAACATTTTTTGGTTTAATTATATATATGGATACCATGATGAAGGATATTTGGATTGAAATTAATTGAAATATGACCTATTTGTTATGAATAGGAATGAATTATGTGTGGAAGAATACATGTATATTTCATAAAAAAATATTGATGGTAATTCTAACCATTATGTTTTATATTATAATTTTTTTGTATAAATTATAGTTCATCCCAATTTGTGAATTTCATTGAAATAAAATTAATATGGTTTTAGAAAAAGGAAAATTTGCTTAATAGGTGACAATGCTGGACGTATGGTCGTGATGTGTGGCTTTAACCCATAAAAGATGGAAGATAAGGGTTCAATTTCGTCGACATTTATACATGAGGTTCTATTTAATAATTCCTTGTATTTATTTAAAAAATATTAAAAATATATATTAATGTTTAACAATTGGTGTTATTATTGAGGTTTAGTGGTTAAAATATTATATTAGATAACATGTGCTAATTATAATGTATATAAAAAATATTTAAAGAAATATAAAAATAAATTTAACTCTTTTAACGATCCTATGACATATTAAAATGGAATTTTATTTCTTTAGATAAAAAATTCATTTAGGAATATTCATTTTTTGGATTATGTGATAAATTGAAAATTGATCGAAGCATAATAATATGGTGAAATTTTTTAATGAAATGAAAATTCAACAAGTAAAAATATTTCCTTGTATTATTAGAAATTAAAATTACTACACATATTTATGAAAATGATATTGAAACAAAAAAATTATCCTTTACCTTTATAATTAATAAATTATGTGGTTGTTTAAAGAATCATTTATATATGATTTTTTGGTCCTCAACATTTGATTTATCATTCTTGATTGTATAATCAATGAACCATATCACACTCACTAATTATTTGTCACATTTTTTCCATTTCCATATATTCAAATTACAAATTTTTTCCTACTTATAAATCAAGTAATATTTTGATTTGTACATACCTTTTACACTTTATAAGAGGATAATTTCATAACCTCTTTACGGTGTGGGTTTTCAACAATTACATTTCATAATAAAAACCATTAATTATCAATAACATGCTTAAATTACCTGATAAAACTGTATTTATTGTGTGAATAATATTACAATATGATATTTCAAATTAATATCATTGTTTTTATAGATTATGTTACATTTATCACTGAGCATAATATAGCCCCTGAAATATATTTTTTTAAATTTCATCCCATCAAAATTCTACGAAACACAAAAATTTGAGTCATAATGACCATTAATATTGTATCATAATAACAATGAAATTAAATTTTTTCATATGAAAGGTACTAACTATATTATGAATTGTATGGTTATGAATTTATTATAAATAAAAAACATTCATATAAAAGAAAAATAAATTCTTTTATAAAACTTATATTTTTCTAAAGGGAAATTTAGTCAAGATTTTTGAACATAATAAAGAAATAATTTTATGTAATTTTATAAAATTTATTTGATAAATTAGATTCACTTTTATTTTAAAAATTTCTAAATTATACTAGGTGGAATTTAAATTTTTTTTAAATCATATTTGTTAATAGTGAAAACTACTTAATTTTAATTAAAAAGTTCATTTTCTATCAAATTATTGTTAATGATAAATAATATTTTAAACTGGTTTTAAATTTAAAATTGTTCAATGTTATATAATTTAATCCAAATATTTCCTTTGAAACCATTTCAATATTGAATTTTTATATAAAATAATTGTATTCTTTTGAAGATTTGACGTTGAAAACCCACTTTCACATAGTGTCTGTGAGATAAATTAAAAAATAAACATTGTATACTTATGTGAAGTGAATTTATCAAAATTGATTCCATAATTTTATTAAAAATAATTTCATATTATCTAATAATTTTAACATAATGTTTTACCTAAATGAATAATGAAATCATTAATAAATCACCATGGTTATGGTAAAAAATGTTTTATTGGGTGTTTAAAAAACCAATATAAGAGTTAAAATGACCTATAACATGTATAAAATATATTTTATAGACTTATTTAGATCATATAATGTCTAGTTATTTCTAAAAAATAATTTTAGACCATATTTTATTTTGAAAAACAGTGGTAAACCTTTTTCATTTCAACAATTACATGTGTCCACTCACCTAACTTCCCAACGCCTCCCATAATCTCTCTTATTCACACCATAAAACCATTTTGTTTCAAAAAAAACTAACCGAATAAAGTAATAATATAAATAAACTCATCGAGGAATCCTTATTGATGGAATAGATCTATATTGGGATGAATTTTGGTGAAAACCACATGAGTGTACCTGAAGGGGTAATAATCTTCAGTGTGTATTTTTCTTTTAATTATTCATCCACTTGCTAAAATTATTATTAAACCATATTGATATAATAATTTTAATATATTAAATATAATTAGATTTTATTGTTTTTTTTAAAATTACTTACAAACATCACACTTCAATAAAATAGGTTTCTAAATCATCTTTCGTGTGTATAGAGGACTACCGCCTCGTGGGCCGATGTCATTACTTTTTCCATTAACACCTCTCATGGTTGAGTATGATGATGGAAATAAAGTATAAATATGATATTAATAACATAGATATACATATAAAGTCATTATATCATGTAACAAAAATTTTACTCTACATTTTATAGGGGTGAAATAATGCTGATCAAGTGTATAATGAACTATCGCCTCATGAATCGATGTGATTAATTTTTCAATAACACATTTAATGGAAAATAACAAGGATAATGTTAATGAATATATGTTTTATATTTGATATAATTTTTATAATTTATTAATATTTAATATTATTATAATAAAACATATTGTTTTTATTTTTTACATTTCAACTCACTTAATGATGAGACATTATACTTGTAGTCTGGACTACAGCCTTCACGAAGTGATATGACTCTCATTTCATTACCATATAATATTGATGATATATATATATATATGAGTATATGTAATTATTTAATATGATATATATTATATTTATATAATTAATTAATGAAAAATTATAACTAACCTCTTTTCTATACCGATCTTTGAAAAATTGAAACATTAATCATGCGTACGTGAAACTTATCATCTTCATGATCACAACATACTCCATTTATCAAAGACATATTTTGTGATGGGTATTAAATTATTAATTGATATAAAATATGATAATTATTTAATGATTATTATTATTAATTTTATGGAACTGTATAATATGTACATGGAAAAAATCTTTTATGCTAAAATATGCATGTGAGAACATGGAAATTAATACAAGAAACAAAAAACATCAAATATAATTAAAAATAAGGTGATAAAATGTTATAAAAGGATAATATATGGTATTATAAATATGAATATGATTTTAATATAAAATTATAAAATTCATTAAACCATTATATTTATGGTTAAATCATGTTCAACCAAATTGATGCATTATGTAATATAAATCTTCTCAATTTCACGTTATTGAAGCATATAGTAATGTTATGAACCAAATTTCATTTATATGGTGTGTATACTACGTATTTTAAATGTAATATTTTTATTAAATAATTATTCAAGGTATAACATGATTGAATTTGAATTATTTCATCAAATTGGGTTGTAATTAATATATACCATGTGATAAATAGTCATATAATGAAATTTATTTTCATTGGGTTATATTACTTCATCATCAATATTCATATCATAATATTATGCATTAAATTTATTTTTAGTATATTAATTTTTATTTAAAATTATTTTTTGTGTATTTTTTGATGATATACATGTTCTATTTATTTTTTTAATTCTCACATCAATGATATGATCATTGTAAAGTTTTATTTCACAATATCATTCTTAAAGAAATTTTTTTATCATGAATTTTAGTTAAATGATATCAATAGAAAATTTCTTTAAAACCCCAATCAAATTTATGCACCTCTTATTATTCATTATATTATCATTTAATATTATAATTTCCACTAGTTTTTACTTATAATAATTGAGAAAATGTTTTCATGACAATAAGAATTTATTTATCTCTTTGGTCGAATTTTCTTTTGAAAAACCATGTTTTCTAGTAGTGTATACATATTTTTAACGGTATAAAATAATTTATCAAAATATATTTTTACAATTTTTAATATTTTTTAAATTTATACGAAAGGAATAATCATTTTTTTTCTAAAAGGCCGATTTAGCTTTTATCTAAAATGTGAGATGCATTTTTTTCACATGATCACTATGTATAGTATATACCCTCATCATGAAAACCAAATGTTTTAAAAAATATTTAACATTTCCATAATTATTTATCAATAGAAAATTATTATCATTTTTTTGTGAAATTTGATTCTTAAATGATTTTCAATCTTAAAATGTTATTTTCTACACGAAAAAATTTAACGAAATTGCTAGGGTGTCTTTATAAATCAAAGACAATAACCCTTCTTTAGGATATTATGTATTTATATCATAATTACTCTTTATTTATATATTTTATGATCACTATTACAATGAAATTACTAACTTCTACTTTCTCAATTCATTTTTTTATCTTTATTTTTTATTTGAAACAGTAATTCTCTTGTGATCATTATAAAATTAATTCCTATTAAATAACAAAATCAATTGTATCAGGGATATGATTACTTCAAAATTAATATTTCATTTTTTTCATGTTGGTTTTCAATTAAATATCCATATTATTTTTAGCAGATATATATTAATTCTTTAACTATATTCAATTTTAATATAATATTCTCACATGGGAAATTATTTGAGTAATTATGAAATATTTTCTAATCCTCATTCTATATCTGATAAAGATATTTTTTAATAATAATACTTCTCAATGATTTATTATTTGATATATGAGTAATGTTGGACATGTATTGAATGGTGTGGGTTTGAGTTATATTTTCCCTCGATGCATGAACATTCTCATTAGGAAAATTAGTATACTTTCACTAAACCAGTATCTACATATAGTTTAAAACCATATTATTAAGGTTATTGATATTATACGTACCATGATTCCTAAGATCATATAATCTAATGATTAATCAACAATTTTATTACAAATTCAAATATAATTATGCGTGATATTTACACAGTTATATTATGTCAGGATTGATTTCATTTTTAGTTATGAATAAAATGGAATATGTTTTTAGTTATTTACAAAGTCATAATGATTATTCCTTATCTATTTATTTATTAATTTTAATTTATTATCAATAATTTCACATTCCATAATGATAACTATGAATTATATTTTGGCATTTATATTTTATATATATGAAATTCATTATCAGTTTATTGATTGCATGTCATGTCTGTTCATTTATATATAATTCCATATTTATTCTTCTTACGAATCTAAGATAAATTATGTTATATTTATCTATTTTTCAACATTCGAGCACAGCCTTTTCTTTCTTCCATTCCCCTTGAATCCAATAAGTGTGCTTTGATTTTTATGTAAGGATATTCTAGTGGGAATAATGTTATTATCAAATAATTCCAATGTTAATTTATTGTTTCAAATTTTTATTGGAATAAGTTATAAATCTAGAGTACTACCAATAAAAATGTAATAAACAATTATGGATACAATTTCTTTTATATTATAAAAATGTATAAAATAAGAAACTGACTTTGGACTACTAGGGTCGGGGTCGCTAAACCACACAATGAATATAAAATTAAAAATAATATAATGTTATGAAATTATTTACTCTATAGATTAATATTTTATTATATATATCCTTTTGTAAACATAAAGTTCATTTTTTTAATTATAAATTTATTAAAATTATATGTTTATAAAAAATCGTATTTTTTGAGAAAAATATTTATCATTTAAGAAAACGAAAATAATTTCATACTAAGATAAATTTTATATAGAGTCTTCCAAAATGTTGTTAGTTAGGTTAATTTAACATTGTAAAATTAATATTTTAAATTAACTCACAAAAGAAGTATATTTAAAGGGAGTAATGCATGATATTTCAAAATATGTTTCTAATCATATCTCAGAGAATATTGTGTATTACATTATGAACTATAAAATAATTTCATACTAAAATTTTTGTATATTTTATGTAATGAACACAATTAAAATTTTGTTAATTATAGCTTCTTCAGGATCCCAGTTTTCATCATCAAATTAGAGATTTCACTATAATAATTTCACAAACAAAATTCAACTTTAGTAATAATTTATCCCCATATTAAATTATACTGTCATTATCTAAATTTGAATGTGATTTTTTGTCTAAATATAATCACTGTAATGTGAGTAAATTTATTTTATTTTGAATGTATATCCTCAGTAATGAATCAATGAATATTCCATGAATTTGAAAAATATTGGTTCAAATAGAAAATCATTAGGCTAGAACACTATTTAATTATAGTATTTTTAAAGTCCCAATATACCTTGAGATTAGCATCCCCATTAATAATATTAAAACATGCTTCCATGGTGAATCCTTCAAGATTAGACAATCATCAAATTGAAATTCCAATAGTTTCCTTGGATTATCATCACACCTACAATCAATAATATTTTTTTCTTTACTTTTATCTTAAAAAGTATGTAAAGTAATAATAATCCCTTTTAGAAGGTTTTGGATAACTAGATTCCATTATTCAACATAACTCTAATTGTAGTTATTAAAAATCATTTTTCCTAAAATTATTCATATGAAGGAATCTAGAATCTTAAAAAGAAGTTATTATTTTAATCAATTCCAAAACCTATATACATTGATCCCATATGAATTAAAAATTAGTAGAACATGATCTAAATATATCTTCAATGGTTTGGATAGTTATTTCAGTATTCCCATATTTCTTGGTTTGTTAGGTGGTATGTTAATTTATTTTAGTGTTTATATCCCATAGAAGAATCTTCTATAATTTTAATTTTAACCGAATATCATGATAAAATACAATCAATAGATGTTCCCCATAATGACTTATTATATCACAAATATAGATATAAAAATTCACCATAAGGGAAGATCCTATCTTATTTATATGAAATGGTATGACCTATTAAGGTAATTAATTATGAACTATATATATTTATTCATCCTTAACGTCATTTGAAGTATATTGAAAAATCCCATGGTAACATTATCTCACTTCCATATTGGAATTATTATAGGTTGTGTAACTCCATTATTTTGTTTGCATTCACCGTTTATCTGTTGAAATACAAATCATCCTGAAATGTAGTAGATAACTTACCATTTAATATTGTCACATAAGAAAAGTTCCATTAAATACCTATACAACATTATGTTATAGGGTTTAATATATAAATTTTATCTATGGGATACATCAAGATGATCCCTTTCCAACTCCGGTACTGAAAAAATAATTAATGTCTTTTGAGGATCCAACAGTACATAATTATGGATGAAATATTTTTATTTGTTATCATTTACAACTTTAATATTCATTTCTAATTTGTTATAATCATTCCTGGACATAAAAATATTTTAAAGTGTGGATGTTTTAGATATTTCTCTGAAAAATAATAATGATTAAAGTTACCTGAGAATAAAAATATCCATATTTATTATATCTATGTATATCAGATCCAGGTAAATCCTCATCATGGATATAATACCATAGTCCCTATAACTCAATATTTCATCAACCTTATTTTCCTTCCCTATGTGGATGTTTATTGAGGAAGTTTTGTTTGTGACATGTTCTAACTATCTTATTTGTCACATTTTGAAAACATTATAATAGAACATATACCTAAAATGATTATTTTCTATATATATATATTTTATTTCAACATAGTTTTAGTGCCTTAGTATATTTAATGTAACGATATGGATGATATAAATATATCAGAGGTTAGTTTTCCAAATCAAGAATATTCAACTTATTTTATGCATGGTAAATAAATCTATGAATCTACATTTAGCTAGAACCAAATAATTTCAACAATGGAGCACGGTATATTAAAAATATTATATTTAGTTTATTTTATATTTAACAAAAGTTCTTTAATCATTATCCCCTATAAATCTTCAAATAATTCCATATATTCCCTTATCCATTTAAATTTAACTCGTTTACATGTAAAAATGGTTATAAGATTTCCAAACAATAAAAAATTATAAATTTTTTCCTTATTAACCTTCTATGAATAGGAAACTTCAGGTCTCATTTATATTCATTAGTGTAGTTCATATTATATCTACCATTATTATTTAATGGTCAATGAATATATCATCAACGGAAAAAAATATTTACATGAATTTATTCTTCATTAATAATCAATTCACAATTAATATACATCCCATATAATTTATTTTTTATGAGGATCTATAAAATTATTTGGATATGACTTTCATTCACATCATGTATCATTGGATATTTCAATATAACATTAATTAATAGTGCCAAAAGGTTATCCAGATAAATCATGAACACTATATTAATTAATTCTACAAACATATAACATTAATTAACATAATCCAAAATAAAATATGTAAATTCATAATGTTCATTACAACATTATAATTTCATGATGATTATGTGAGTCTTCTTCAGCATTAAATGATGATAACAAGAGAAAAGGATAATCAATCAAAAGTACATGTTTTCTTAACATTGTAAAAATAGTACATCAATTCATTATAAAATACACTTTTTATTTATATTAATTGAATAAACCTCTATATAGTTTATTAAAAGTCTCATAGACCCACATTAAATTTTCACAAATAAAATTGGATCTCCCAATGTAGAATTTCTATGACAAATATTTCAGGTATCATTCATCATTTTATGTTATTTTTTACAAATATAAAAACATCTACTTCCATTATATATGGATTTTAGGATATAGTTCTTTCACTTGGAAGAATTTCAATGAATAAATCAACATCATATTATATTGGATAATAATGAAATTCTTCATAGAAAATGATTATTATTTTTTAGCAAATGTATATTCTGTATTAAAAGGATATCATTATTAATCATAGATCATGCTTCATATCCCTATATGTATTTTCTAATTGGGAATAAACATTGGAATTTATTTCCCATTAAAGTATAAACATAAATGATGAGTTGTTTCTTATTTCACTTTTTTCATAATGAATAAAAGAACTTATTTTGGGACTCATTCCATTGTTCAGCTACCATTGGATATTTAGTTTAAATGAATGTTTTAGGTTTTTTTGTTTGATAAAGAACCCCAATATATTTAAACTACATTTTTCATCAATATCTCACCATATATGGGGGAGACTATTTTTTATATCCTAGGTTAACTTCCCAAATATGATTATTATTCGATTGTCATCAATATTAGCATCATTCTCTCTCTTAATGAGAATATTCCTAAATTTAGTATTGGTGATTATATTATTCATATCACTACTGTTATTCACTTTGAATTTACATTTTCAATAACTTAATTTAATAATTATATTGTATTATAAAATCTAATTCCTGTTATTTCGTCTAGAGTGTTTACTTGAAATATGGAGGGTTTTCTCATAGAACATGTTATACCAATTTTGATTCAACGAAATATAATCTCCATATTTTCTAATAGATATCCAATAATATCACATATAACATCTACAAATATAAAAACCCACTCCTTGTAGTTGTATTACAATATTTCTATATAATACAACAATTATCAAAGGGTCAAAAAAAATTATTTCCTTGGAATAATATTTACTCCACACATTACATTTTAAATTGTAATAGAAAATATAAATGCATTGACATAACTAATTACATAATCATTCATACCCCTAAAAATTACATATATTCATATATTAGTTTTCCAATATAATGGAAAAATTAAACTTTAGATCAGATTTTTGGTAAGGAGTGGTATATAACAAAAGTATACATGACAAAAACATGTGGTAAGTGACATGGAGAAAATAAAAGAACAAAATGAATCCAAACTCAAATAAAATCATGGGAATGTTATATCTATTTTAATAAATTAATTCATTGATAAAAAATAAATTATCTCAAAATTATGGAATGCATCATTCAATAATAAAAATAATTTTTTCAAGGCCTTTTTAACATGAAAATGTCCAATCGTGGAATGTTGTATACAAAAAATACCTACCTTTTTTGTCTCATATTTCCTATTAATTCAACCTGAGAGTTTTTAATTACATGTCTCACTAATATTAATATAAATTCCTTAAAATTCTACATAATATTCCTGAAAACATATCATACCATTATATAATGTAACCATACTCTTTTGAACCGGGCTAAAACATGAAGGTTTTTGAACTTTTTCCATTACTGAATGTGTTGTATTTAAAACCGAGCCTTAGAATCGAATTATGAGACTTTATTCACTTAAAAGTAATGTTCTAGACATGTGTGATGTCCCTTAATGTTCTGCATGTGTCTCAAAGAGTTTTGGGAGATCTGGACCCAGAAAACATTTTTTTAACTGAAGGGGGTGCATAGTTTATCTGAAAATAATGTATCCTATATCTGAAAACCATGTCACCAAAATTATGATGGAAGAAGTTTTTTTCATGGGATGCACATAGATTACCAAACTTTCCACCTAGAATATAAAATTGTATTTTTTTAAACATGGAGTGTCACGTAGTAGGAACACGTTTTTCCAAACCGTGTGTGTCAAACCATACGGGATTGACTATTTAATTAAATGAATTAAATTTAAAATAAAGTTAAATTAATGCATAAAACTAAAACTCACCCCTCCTCTATCTCAGAATCGCATAACAACCCAATGGGTCCTCCCATTCAATGCATGATTCTCCTCCCTACAAATTCCTCTCCTTCAGCCGTGTTTTTCCAGATCACCACCGGATCTTATTCTCAATCTTCATGGTAAGATATATCCTCTTATCTCCTCCCTTTTAGGATTTTATCCCTCCTCTTTGCCCTATATTTGGTTTATCCAAACACCCTAGGGTTGGGGGAGTCCTTGATTTTGATTTTATTTTAGTCTTTTTTGTTCTGTATGGTCTCTCATGGACCATTGATGCGTGTTTTGACAACTACCGTCAATGTAAAGGTGGTTCAGCTCCTTTTGGTTTGTCACTAATATCCATGGTGAGGATTTTATCTTTTTTCATTGTTTCGCACCTACTAAATTTAAATCTATTATTTTTTAATGTATTTAGTATGCTTTGTGTAGTCTTTTGGAACCTTTTTATTAGTTTTGAGATTCCAAGACAAAGATGACTCTCCTACGTAGGCATAGGTATGAAAATATTTATATTTGGGTTCCTAAATTATGTGTATAATCACCCATGGTAGTGATTATAAATGTTTGGGGATTGGTGTTCCTATGTATATGTATATAAATTCGTACATTGGTGTGTGGAGATTGTCATGTGCATATAAGTATATATGTAAGGATCCCCTATAGCATACACATGGCCACATAGGTGTGTGCATAGGGGTTAGGAGTCATTTCATGTAATGTGTGTATGAGTAGTGGTGGAGGATCAGCCTTTAGTTAGAATGTTTCAATATCTAAAGAGGACATATTGGTTCTACTTTTAGGTAGGCTCCATATTCTTCGCATTTAATTTAATTGTGTTTTATGTTTCCATAATTTTCCTTCAAAATTATTCTTATCATATTGACTTCAAATAATGAAAAAATGTATACTATAAGAATATTTCACAAATCTTTTTTCATTATTAATGCAGTATGGATAGACATTTTATCCTTTTCTATTTAAAAATATTGGTGTCTCTTTATTCCATGAGTATGGATTTACCATGTTGAAGAAAGACGAATGAGTTGGCCTTGTTTATAATGACAAATTCTATATGGTGACATCCTCTAATTGAAATGACTATGCCTAAAGTCAATTTTTTTGTTAAGAAAATTGAACATAAACACCTTGAGATGGATGATTCACATCTAATAAAATGTTTCCCTTTGAAAAGTATAAAAGGTTTAATCATGAAATGTAGCGTGTTAGAGTGGTAAGGCCATGCCTTGGGTCTGTATAGTATGAATAGATTATGATAGTTAACAAGACCCTTAAACCAATTTTCAATGTTTAAGAAAATCGGGTGAAATAACCTTGTGGGGAATGCCTTACACCCACTATCATGCAATAGAGGGTCATGCCTCATGTAATGAATTGAATGTGATTATTATGTTAATGTTTTGATGGGAACACATGAGATTGTTAAAATTTCCCATTAAATAAAATTCCTTAAATGAAATGTTTCATGGGATGGCATAGACCCACCCTTGATAGGCATTATTGTGTGGTCAATGCATCGTATATTCACATTCTTGAAATGAAATGATATGAGATGGTTTTCCTTATGTTATATATGGTAAATTATTTTTTCTTGATTATGATGATGATGAATATATGGGTGGTGGTATTATAGACCCATGACCGTCTATTGAATGTGTGATGTAGGAAATATAGACCCATTCTATTTTGTTAAATGTGGGTGGTATGCATTATATCCCAGAGCCATTCTATTAAATGAGGGCCATATGAATTATAGCCTCAAGCCATTTGGTAAAATGTAGACGACATGCACTATTTCCCTGATCTATTCTGTTAAATGTGGAGGGTATTCATTATAGCCCCAATCCATTTTGTTAAATGTGGGAAGTAGGTATATTCACCTCTTACCATTATTTTCCTATAGGTTGAATGTATTATTACCCCCACACCAACTATATAAATACTCATAGTTATTTGATCAGGCATACCATACAAGGGATGATGTAGGTATCGCGGTTAGGTATCCCTTAGGAACTTGTATGAGTTTTGTTTATATATTCAATTCTCTCATTACCTATTCTTAAATACACATTTTCATAAAATAAAATTATACATTATAGATTGGTCTAGACACTAGTGGTGCCAACCTACTATGATTTATATCTCACACCCTACTCAGGAAACCATAACACTGGGGTACCAATGTAGACCATTTGTGTTGGAGGACTGTGGAAGTTGGACCTTGGACCATCCTAGTTTCTATGTACTAGTACCAGATATTGCAGAAAAGGACCATACTAGAGCTTAAGACTCTCAAGGAAATCACCCATGGGGATTTGTTGTCATTTCCTTATTTTGTAATGTATTGAAATAATGTTTTATTTTTTAATAAATTATCTTATGTATCATTACAATTTCACGAATTCATGTATTGTAGAATTTTTGTTTCCCACATTTATTAATTTATTATTATGTTCCTTCCATAGTAAAATCTACTTAATCTACTCATACCACTATTTTTACTCATTATATTATGTTATACTATTGGGAAACTATGATAATAGGGTTTATTCTCCCCCATTATCAACTTTTAGGACCCTTTCTTATAGTAGACAGACTCTGGGGTATAAGGAGAGGCAGATAAGGCCATGTAACCAACCATTCTGGCTACAGGTTTAGTGGTTAGTTGTACCGGGACATTACATATAAGGATCCAAATACTAAATAACTTTTTTACATATAGTGTAAAATATATAAATGAAATGCATCCCCATTGAACATAATAATATTGTATTATAATATAAAAACCAATAATGAATTTATATTATATGGGTATCAATAATGTAATATGAATTACCATGATCAAATAAAGACAGGGTTGAATGTACTTTTAATGTACTAAGTTAACCAAGGAAGATAGTAATTGTGTTTATTATTTTACATTTTATAAGACCAACATAATTTTCATAAAATCCATTATCATTAAATATGAGTCTCAAAATATTCGAATTCATAACACTAGGAGTGTCTAACATGATGTCAGGTATTATTCCCACACATTGTGCATCAGGGTGACGATTGAGCCATGGATAAAAAAACAATTATGTGTTGATTACCCCAAGGATAATATATTCCACAAGTTCATATACATTAGGAATTATAGAAAAGGAAATATTTTTTATTAAAATAAAAAAAAATTAACCTTACTAAAATGAAGGATTTTTGTACCATTGAAATGGTATTGTTTTATGAATATTTTGTAACTCATTAATAAAATTTAAATGAGAGAGGAAAAAATATAAATATAAATATCATAATTTCATGATTAATATAGAAAATATTTCATGGAATATTATGAACCAAATAAAATAATATAGGTGGTGATTATATCATGATCCTACACTTGTTAGGGGTCGAGCCATAACTACCACAAGTCTGCCTCCATAGGCCAGGGGTTGGAGACAAGTGTAGAGGTCATAAGTAACTTGGGGAGGCATTTTCATATACACCTTTACAAACTCACACATCTATATTGATGAAAATTTGAAGATGAAAGTAGTAAATGATGTAACACTATTATAATGTAAACCAATATTGCATGAACCTCTAGACATTACAATAGTACAATAGTTTGAACTAAAAAGTACAGCTGAAAGAAAAAATCCTAACCATAAATTCTTCCCAACATAAAAAACTAAAAATTTATATAGCTTAAAGATAGTTGAACACATAAATCCTTATCTATTACCACTATAGGATGTCCAAGCACCGAGTATCCCTAAAATTATCTATAGTTATAATCACCTATCCATCGTATTCATATGACATGACACATGCATGAAAATACAATGCATGTGTGTGTATATATTAACCTAGTAGGACACCCATAATTTTTAACGGGGAGTACTAAATGATACAAGAAGGTAGAGAAATAAAATATATGAAATGTACAATCAAAGAGAAAAACTCAACCCAACTGAGTGTGAATGAAATATCATCCATACACAAGGGTATAATCATAGTGAGTGGATGAACTACCCATTTAGTCATTGATTACTATATCCATAGATTATACTCATACGAGCATGATAATCTAATCACAGATGGAATGTAGAATACCCCGAACATCATAACCTATCATGTAAAGCGTGTAACCAAATCCATGGTGTTGATAAAAAAGAACAATATATATATATATTCTCAGTAAATGATTCCCAAATCAAGGGGGTAAGGGGATCTCCATTTCACAGATCAGCCTATGAAGAGGATTAGAAAACAGTTTCAATATTCTATAAAGAATGCCTATAATCTGACATGTTTTCCCAAAAGTTGTTGTCTATGTCTAATTATGCATTTTCACTATGTTTCACCATATATGGGATACATCCTTGAAGTGTAGGACCCACACCCACGATTATGGGGGACCTACTCTAATGGTTTAGGACACATTCTCTACCCGGATGGAGGGTAAAAATATAGATCAATGAGGAGAAATTCAATATTACCATAAAAGGGTTCCACTCAAAATGTAAAATACCCAAATAAAACTCATTAGAAATGATCCACTCTATGTTATCAATTACCCATGACTTGATACTATAGGGGGGTGATACTCAGATGTCGAGGACATACACCATGATATGTTATGAGGGTGCCTGTTTGAAGGATTTGAGGACCCATTGTCCATATCAACTAATGGATTTCTGTTAGAAGTCTTTGATGAACCACTACAAACCTCTACTCAAGGGTACCACATTGAAAATGTCAAGGAGCCACATCCTTTATCTATTAGAGGGTACCACTCAATAAAGTTGCTGGTGATCATTCTGTACCAATACCATCATCATACAGTTCCTCAATATTTTATTTTCCAAGAAAAGTTTATATCGTATCTTTAAATCCATTACTAAGGACCTCATCATGTCATATGTGTAATGAAACATAGGATACGCAATTCTAGGGCCAACATATGGGTTCAAATGAAGTAAATACGGAGGATATGAGTCTCCTTAAATAGAATCATGGGATATTCGATGTTCATGGGGATCCACACAGTGGTTGTTCCCACTCCAAAACCATTCCATGTCCCTATCAATTACATAGCTCCATGTCTGTGTATCAGTGCACACCATGTAAGTGAACTACATAGATTATCCTGACTAACTGATATTGATCTGTGTCTCACTAGCCATGTTCTGGTACTATACCCAATGTTTGAGTACTATTATCCTTGTCTATATATTTTTTCATAGTGAGTTTGGATTTACATGGTGTGTTTCCCATGTGATCAAACCATGTTTGTATACTTTTATAGGGATCCCAATGCTTGTGTTCTATCTCACAATTTCTTCAAAATAAAAAGGTATACACATTGTGTGAGGGAGGACTACAATCTTAGTCATCCTTAAAATTTCAAAATCTCTATTTACTACAACTGAGAGGCTATATTCCATCTATTTATCAATACACATATCATGTAGTCAGGTTTTCTCTAGTTCTCTAGATTCACTTCACGTGTGAAAATATGTTCAGTCCATCATCAATTTGGCCCTACCACTATCCAAAATTCGTGGATCAAAAAGAAAATAATAGATACCAACCATATTTCCATTGAAAATGGATTCGTTCTTCAGTTTGGTTTCCTCCATTCAATCCAAATGCACCTGAGCCTACCATGCTCGGTTTTTGGATATCAATTCACTTAAATGTTCACCAAAAATAGACAACAGTCCATGATATGATATTTTTTATTGATATATTCCTTGATCATCATTACATCATAGATATGGGGGTATTATTAGGCTCAGTACCACACAAAAATGTCAAACCTCGAACTAGGGTTCCAATTAATGAAGTACACGAATCCAAGAGGGAGAATATCAAAAAAAATAAACATAATTAGCTATGTGTTCTTCTCCAACAATCAAGAATGGGAAAATTTAGGTAATAATTAAATGATTAAAATATTTAAATATGAAACATTGGTTCTTGCTTAATTCATAATTGGCATAAACCTAAGAGCATGGGTGGATCTACTCAGTCATTGATTTAATGGGCATACAAACACCAAATGATAAGTCTGACCTCAATTATGGATCGATCATTGATGAAGAACATATCTAATAGTGATTTGAGAGATGTCGTTTCATTCACTACATCCTGATCTTCTCTGATACGGCATCTCATCATCATCTGATGTTATCTGCCAACAATAGAGGTAAAAATACATATAGAGTTCTGCAAGGGTTTTTGGGGATAACCCCTAGGAAATGTGTCTGGTGATACTTTTATATATTAATGTACTATGCTAAAATGAATTTATTAACTAATTCACATAACCTAACTCTAATGAGCAGCGAGTTCAAATCCCCCACCATCAATAATTTTATTTTTTTTATAAGGTAGAATAAGAATTTAGGATTCAAACATTGTCTCATATTTTTGATCTAATCAACCAATTATGAGTTATCTTATTTTTATAGAGATATCATGTGTGTGAAATATCAAATATTTTTAGTATTTTCATAATATAAATTTATTTAACACGAGGCCTTGGAATCCAATGACACCTTAGTGAATAACTCTAGAAATATATATAGAAATATTTTCAAGTCATCAAAGGTAACAATTGGTTCCTTAAATTAGTCCATCCTTCATGATTTTCCACCCCAAAAAAGAAAATACATAGAAATCAACTCGAGATACAGAGCCTGAACATGGCTCAAAAACTCTCAAGAACTCTCCTTCATGTTCCCATAAAGAAAAAACATGAAAGCCAAGGGGATAGTACATCCATGTTTAATTGAATCCTACCAATTTTCGATCAACACAGGGTGCTCTGAAATTGTGGTGACATCCTCAATATTCAGCTCTCCCCAATTGATGATGTGTGTGATTTCATGCATGTTTCTCCTCAACTATGACACCTAGAAGATGCCAACACCCACTCAAGCTATTGGGGTAGGTTGATGTAGTATGATAATTCAACTACCATTTGCATGATCTTGAATGACCCAATGAACCACTAAGATTTCATTCATCCCCAACCAAACCTCCACAATCATTGTTATGGGGAGACTCTCCAGAAAATTTGGTCTTCCTACTCGAACTCCAATACCTAACAGGAGAAATATGTGTAAGACTCTTGTCTTTTATGTTTCATCCTCACGGACTCACAGATGACCGAGACCTTTGTTTTCATCAAATACACCATATATTGGTACAAAAGAGATGACACTCCAATATTTGTCATGTACAAGGGTGACCTGCATGGTCTCCCATAAGGGACCTAAAGAGGTTTCATGTTTTTTGTAGAGTGGTAGATGTTGTTGGATGCCAACTCAAACAAGGTAAGGTGATCCTCCATTCTCTAAAAGATGTCTAACATGCATTCCATCACAATATCCACCAACACATGGATAGTACATTCTGTATGCCCATTATTATTTGGGAGAAATGATTTACTCATTCTCATATATATCCTAAATTCCTCATATCAGCCTCTCCAAAATTGTAACATAAACCACACATCACTATCTGAGACACCTTTTGAGGGGATCCAATGAATTTGAATGATATACTATAGATTTCACATTCCAAAACACTCCCCCAAACTCTCCTCCATGACAGGAAGGATGTGTGAAAACTTCATGACTCTATCTACTATCACCCATGTTTGTGTTTTCCAACATATATTCTCTACCTGTGTGACCAATCATAAGGATTATAAAATAGGGGTAAAGGATAATGAGCATGTGAGGGAAGATTACACACCAGGTTATCCTTAAATATTTTGAAACCATAGCTGCCACCACTAAGGGGGTACACAACATTGGTCCATCATTCTACATGCCATGTGATTTTAATTTTTATAGAAATAATATATCTGATCATGTTCCATAAATATTCTCAAAATGATTTTGATTTAGTTTTATAAATGGGAAAAAATAAAGTATATACCTAAGAAATCTGGGATCTTGGCCTTCATTGGACAAAAAAATGGTTCTGATGTTGATTTGATGGTCCTTGGAGTGTTCTATGGGCCTCAGTTCATTATTCCATTAAATTCATGATATTAAAAATTAGAGACAGTCACCAACATCTAACAATGATCCTAGATCAATGATCATTTCTTCATTCTGTTCTTATTTCGTTGTTATATCGAGGTTCCATTGGTCTGATCGAGTTTGGTACTACATGAAAATTGTAAGACAATGACTATTGGTCCAGCCATTGAAAACATGAATCAATAAGTGTGAAAAGAACAAAAATCCAATGCTTAAACTTTTTTGACCAAGGTTTTTTGTCTGACAATTATGAACGGGCGTATAAGAGTTAGAAATCATTTATTAAACAATTTAATTCTGTAATATAGGCTCATAACATATCCACCTTTGACGCATACACAATAACCAGTATGAATCCTATAAATAATTTAATTAAAGGGAACAAAACAAAAAATGATGAGGCATTCCATTATTACATATCGTTCGTTGAATAAGAACATGTCTACTAATGATTTGAAGGAAGATGTTTCATTTTCTGTATTGTGATTTTCTTCAATCTTTAGTTTTTTCATCATCCTATGTGATCTTATAATGGATAAGGTTGTGATAGATCTATATTTCCCCTAGGGATAACACTAGAGAAGTCTCTCTATCGATATTCTTATAAAGTTATTCATCTATCTAAATATATTAATTATCTAATTAAATAATAAATTAATTCACCTAAAATACTTCCAAAAAGATTGAGTTAAAATTCCATACATCGACTCATTTAACATTGCTCCTAGATTAGATACTATGTTCCTGACTTAACCATAGTCTCAAATATCTCATATGGTCAACCATTTGAATGTTTACCATTCTTATTAGATATATCATTCAGGTGAAATATAATTTTTTTCCAATAATTTTATAAAATTAATTATCATCACAATGAGAATGTATATGACACTACTTAGTATAACCTAAATCTGGAATTAGAAATATGTATATTTCAATGTAATACAAGAAAAAAGACAAGTTCTCAATAAATTATAACATTGGATTAAGGGAATGAAAATTGACATAAAAAATCCTCATATTTGTCTTGGGTAATGATTACAAAATAACATCACAATAGGGAGAACAAAAAAATAATATTAAAGCACCAGAATAATGGTATTTTATGATATGAATCTCAAAAAATAATTATGCATAAACCATATTATGGAAATTTGTTGTATAATAAAAAAATGTATCCAAAAGAATAATTTTTAATGGAATCCACGTACCGATTGTGATGACTTCTATAAATAAACATTAATATATTTAAAAAACATAGGTTTAATAAAAAAATTATTTTTAACGTTAGTTGTACCAATTTTCATTTATGCTCTTCTTAAATAGTCATTATTGACATTAATTCATTTGATTTTCTACAGAAGTTATATTATTTTTTTAATTATATATAGATTTTTCATAATATCCATATATGTGTTTTTTGTTATTTCAATGTTCTACATTAATAGGTATATAAATAAATATTTATGTATGATTTATATTTATTTATAATTTTCATAACTCATTTCATTAGTTTTATAGTCTTTATGAAAAAATATGAAAATGTTAATTGGCATGTTTCTTCGATTCTTGCTGATCAAAGTGTGTTTCCCTAATTAATAAATAAAATATTTATATAGCATATAAATAAAGAAATATATCATTATTTACCCATTTCTAACATATTATACTATTTATAATGTCCCAAACATGATATAAATTCACATTATGGTTTAATTTATTAGTTAAAATTTCACAAACATGATCGTACAAAGATTTAATGAATGATTCTGTGGAGGTATTGATATGTTATTATTATAACATAAAAATATAGAATATTATTATTCTTTTTTAGTGTGATATATTATAATTGGATGGAATTTTATTAATAAATATTGGAAATGAAATTATTAAAAATATTGAATAAATTATTATCCTATTTTTCTGATTATTTTAAATGATAAAATTAATTAGGATCATGAGTTGATCATATCATTAATAGGTCTCCAATTTTTTACAAAATAACCTCAATTATTCCATTAACATCTCATTTATCCTTTAATTCAATCATTTTTTGGAGATGGAGGAAATAGAAACACATTGTATTAAACAAGAGGTAGTCCACACAATGAATGAATAAATTTTTATTTGATTAATGTTCTAAAAGAACAAACAATGATAATAAAAATCATTATAACACCCAAATATTTTAAAAAATAAATTTACTTATGAGAGAATAATTAACAGACAACACTGAGCATATATGGAACTTGAAATATATAACCATTAAAAACATAATAGTTAAGAAAGATGGTATGTATATAGTTAAATAAATTATGACATATAAATATATATATTTCTTAATAAATATAAATATTTCATAAATATTTAGTAAACAATTGATCAATTTTTAGTAACGTTACTTTATTCATCATAAAAGGTGTTTTTCACAATTGTTTTTTGATAGAATAATTTTAATTTCTTTTTTGGAACAGTTAGATGAATTATTTGAAAATTTTAAATTCATTTTTTAAATTTTAATTCCCCCACTTAATTTTGATGAAATTTATGATTTTTAGAACATATTTTTTTAGTGTATATGGAAAATAATTATTTTAATAATAATTTTGTGTAATTTGAATAAATTAATATATATAAAATTACCACTTGGTTGTGAATATTTTTCAAAGAAACATAGGAATTATTTATTTTTTTAATTCAAGAAATTTTTTTCTTCAACTATATATTGTATTTTAATATATGTTTGTGATTATTTTTAAAAATTGGTTTTCTGAAAAAAAAATTTAAACTAAACAATGCATCACAATTTTAAAAAATTAAAATAATACGGAAAAGTGATTTTTTAAATGAAATCAATTGATTATGTATATAAATTTTAATTCAAATTCTGATAATGATTATTGTTAATGTTAGATTTTATATTAAATCATATATTACTTAAAAATATTCCCATTGAAACCCTTGTTTTTCATCACTTCAACATATTCAATTATAAATTTAAATTTCCCACCTTTAAGAGTTTAAATTTAAAAAATGTAATTAATATTTTGGAATCATCATAATTTTTAGTATCTAATATGTTCAAATTAATTTTCACCTAAATTAAATATTGAAAATTGTAAAAAATTAATTTCCACAGTTATGAAAAAATGGATTTCTCAGGGCTTTAAATAAAATTAAAAGGGTTAAAAGAAAATAAAAACATTCATGAAATTTAATTTTTTTAAATATAAAGACCTTATTATTGATATTTATCTATAATAATCTATTCTATACCCTTGTATAATGTGGATGAAATGGGTACACCATTTGTTTAATAAAATATAATCTTGTGAATCTCCTAACTCATAAAAGTTCATCCACTATCCTCTATAATTCACAACATAATGATCATTTGATTTGTAAATACATTCTGAAATGACTTATCAATTTTTAACCACCATCCTAGAATCACTTTTTTTAATCATAAATCCATTTTAGGAATGCATTAGGTATAATATAAAGGAGGTGGTCAGAGGGGGGTAAAATTCATAATAGTGAATCTTTGTCTTATTTCTTATAACACCTCATGATAATATTCTTAATAGATTATCATATGATAATAATGTAACTAACATACAGTGATATTTAAATTATTAATTTTATAACCCATTTATATCCCATATTCAATCAATTGGAATAAGAAATCACTACATGTTTGTTTGACATACTACTTCCACATGAATTCAAGTAAATTGTTTTCCATCATATACTTTCACGTATTATATTAATGAGTTAGTTAAAGTATTATATAATAATTATTTTTATTTATTATTTTTTAGTTATGATATAATATATACCTTTTTATATTACAATTTTGGGGTATATGATAACTCTATTTGTGTGAACGGTGGACTACCGACTCAGGAAGCTATTATATTATTTTTTTCACTAATGCATTAAATAATAGTAAATAATGATAATATTAGGGAAAATATGTTATATAAATGATATAATAATTATATTAATGTCTTATTTATCATTATTAAACTAAAAAATAACAATTTATTTCATACCCATAAAAATTATAATATCGTTCAGGTATACGTGGACTACCACATCCAAGATATGATTTGGCTTTTTTCATACCCACCATTCAAGAATGATATATATGAATATATATATATATTCATATTTTTTTTGATATATAGTATATTATTATCATTAAATAATGATATAATAATAAATTAATTCTCCCTATATTAATCATTGAAAAATAGAAACGTTTCTCATATGTATTTCTGACCTACAATATCTAAAATCATAACATAGTTCATTTATCATAATAAATATCAATATTAATTATATGTATAAATAATTATTAAATATTATAATTTTGAAATTATTATTAATATTTATATTTTTAAATATTTACCTCTTCGAAAATGGGAAACACCCCAAATTCATTTTGAAATAATGAACCAAACATTATCAAATTATCTATCATGGGAATAACTCATTAAATATTTAAATATTTCACTAAAATGAACCAAAAAATATATTTATTTATAATTTATTAAACCTAGAAAATTTTATTAATGATTAAAATAGTTTATCTTATATTTTTACATGAGTTAAATGACGTACATGTAATGTTCACACTTGCGGTATGTGATTTTAATCTCACTTTTTTACTTTTGGTAGAGTCATGAGAAATTCACTACAATTTATTTTATTTAGTTTATATTATTCCATTGGATTTATTTTATGATTATTCATCAAAAAATTAATGAGATTCACATATCCATTTCAAGATCTCTCTTTCATTTTTTTTATGGTTTATAAGTTAACAAATAATTAAAGAACATTTTTCTCAATTAATCTTCTTCGGGAAATATGTTTTCTTAGGAATCTATACTATTTTATAAGGTGCATATAAAACCATTTTGGTGTTAAATATAATTAATATCATTTTTTATATTATATGTTTAATTTAGTGTTATTATTTTATAGGGTTTATGGATCAATTGTTTCAAAGTGGAAAGTATTTTTTGTCTCAATTTTCCTTCCTTGAGAAGTATATTGTGTTCGGACCCTATATTATATTATGAGGTGTATATATAGATCATATTATATATTATATATTTATTTTATTTATTCGAATGATAATTTATGGTTTATTTAATATTATTACATTAAGAGGATTAAAATTATATATTACCAGAGTGGTAAATATTTTTTTTCAGTATCTCACCATTTATATATATATATATTTTTGATTATGTTTCAAATGATAAAATAATATGATCCATATCCCATTAAAATATTGAATTTTCAAACCTATTTCTTCCCATCAAGAATAATTTATTTCCCTTTATTTTTCTCTCTTTATGTTAGATCACAAACTATATAATGATGTCTCATACTGTTTTTCATGTATTCTTTTCATCCCCTTTTGATCATACCAGTGTTTTATCGTTTATTGAGATCATTTATAGAGATGATTGACAAGTTTGGAATACCATGGTGTTTTCCATGGTTGGTGTATGGTCATAGTGAACCATGTAGTTTTCCAAGGAAATTATTCCTCTCATTTTGAACCACTATAAAGGGTGTATATTTTGAAAAAAATTCTATCTCCCTCCTCCAAACCATGAACCCTTGGATAGAGGGGGAATTCAATGTTGGTAATCAATTTTTCTAACCGTGTTCTATCTTATTTAAAATCATTCACCCATGAATTTTGGGGTGCATGGTTAGGGAACACTTTTTTTCTAACCATGAAGCCTACCTAGGAAAATGTTAATAAAGGTATTAAACCCCCAAAAATTTAACATAAATTTCATAACCCCCAAGTAATATGAATAATTATACAAGTTCCACCCAACAAAATTTCAATCTCATTTTGAGTCTCTATATAGTATTACAAGGCTATTCAAACCCCTTCATTTGTGAATCTAATATACAGTTGAATGAATCGACCTGTATTTTGATTTTTAATCTATTAATTCTTTAGATTTCTCTATATACCCTATATATATCTTCCTGTTGGTAGGTATTAATTACCCCCTTTTCAATGTTTTATATATATTTTTTAATGGATGACTTTTTATTTCATATGGATCCTTGGTTTTGATCATATACCTCCCTTTTTTGTGATCATGATTATTCTACATGTAATTATTATTTATAGTTTGACAAGCATTCATTAATGATCTTGAGTTAGGTTGTCTCATTGAAAATACTAATATTCATGATTGGGATCAACAGTTATAGTACTATCATTTCATTTCCCAATTGTAAAATTTCTTTTAAATTATAAATATGATTTTATTCCAATGTATTTGTTAGAACCTTCACATATCCCATTATACCAATTAGAAACAATGATATAAGACATGGTTGATATCCATGGGGTGTTCAAATTATACTTGAAATGATAATTATGGATCATGAAAAGGGTAATAATGTGTGTTTGAAATTGAACTAAATAATTATTTCATTTTTGATAATGGTATTTAATTTTGGGAATGACATCACCATGAAGGTTAATGTGTAGTAAAATATATGATGATAAATTAATTAAAGGATTTATTTTTAATGTTTTCCTAATGATAAAATTGGACTACCATTACTGTGATTTATTAATGAATTGGTACACTATATTGAATGGTGTTTTTAAGTGAGTTATGGTTGTGGAACAATGATATGATTATTTGTATGTGAAAATTGCATTTTTTTCGGGGAATGCTTCTAAAAATACCCATGAGGTGTGATAATACTTCTCGAGGACCCCCTAATGAGAGAAAAATATATTCATATGTGAATTTGAGTAATGGTTTTTGGGTTAAAAATGGTCTCCCCAAATTCATATGATGTTCTAGAGTGATTATCTTGGCATTTATGTATTAATTAAATTGGATCTAAATTGAATAATAAATCCCCTAGAAATAGTAAATTATATAATTAGTATGGTGAATGTATGATACTCTGAACTGACCAATGTGGGTATGATGTGGTCGGATGTAATAAAAGGTGAAACCAATTTAATTTTGACATTTTAACTTTTTTAATTATGATACTAGATACAATATTATAAACTGATTATTTAATTAGACACCATTGGTGGTGGGATACATAGTTTTACTCACACACTAACGAGCCTACCTAATATGAACACAAATAGAAATCATGATTGTAATACGGGATAAATGAAATGTCCTTATTCTAGATAGAAGTGTGTAGATTCATGATAAATCATATATGTGGAACTAGACATGATTTAGTGACACACATGGGTGATTGTCATTATCCCATTATTTTAAGATTTAATTTGACACCTCACACATACATGGAATGATGTATCTACTCCATTGGATTGTTGTAATATTCAATTTATTTGTTTTATTCATGCTTAATTCAGTTTGTTACTAATTATTTTTGTCTCTTGTTTGTAATTTTTCTTAATTTATGATATTGTTATTATTATATAGAGGGTATAATTTTTCCATTTAACATATTAGACCCTCCCTACTTTCTCAAAGACATTACTGTTAGGGGTGGTGTACCTATTTTTATGTGTAGAACTGACTCAGGTAACAAGAATTTGGAACACAAGTTATGAAAATGAATGTTTTATAAATGTTTATTTACATTTTCTCAAAGTTGGGATATTATTTGGAAAAATTATAAATAAAAATAGGTCGATTCATTCCTTTATCATGATTTATTTCATGGGAGGAGGTATCCCATGTGTCATATATATCCAAGAAACCCATTATGGAATTATAGTTTTTAATTTTTTTGTTACAATTGAATATTTTTCCACTTTGGGTGAATCCCTTGTTCTATCATGGTATTATTTTTATGATATTTTCCCTATAGAATGTTATAGAATTAGAGAGTAATATAAATTCCTCATTCTAATAATATAAGACTCTATCTAACGTGTATCATATTAGGTAAACATGGAATAGAAATTTATGAGTAGGTATTAGGGAATTAGAATTTATTTCATAATTTGAGTATATATTATGTAAAATGGGGTATAATAAAGAACTGATAATTTTGAATGATGCTAAAGTTGGTAATTTAAATAAGATAATAAATGGGTGCCTCATGGAAAAATTTCAGATAGGGAATCTGTTTTCCATGTCTTATCCATGACACATGTTAGGGATGGTAGAGGGTAGTTATATTTTATATGTTTTGAAAATGTGTA
Source organism: Viscum album (assembly GCA_963277665.1). Classification (NCBI taxonomy): domain Eukaryota; kingdom Viridiplantae; phylum Streptophyta; class Magnoliopsida; order Santalales; family Viscaceae; genus Viscum; species Viscum album. The sequence goes on from OY728163.1 coordinate 2,122,265,466, forward strand.
GGTGTGTGGGTGGTGTATTTTTATAAATATATATGCATTCCCCTTATGTGAGATTTATGTTTTATGTATCCCATGAAATGTGATTTTAATTATATATATATTCATACAAAATGAAATATTATTTTCAGAAGAGAGTGTACATTGCTGGAAATGATCCTCCAGTAGTGGGACAAGAGTCCCAAACAGTTCCACGTGAAGGGGAAAAAGAGAAATTCCATGAGAAATTTTCTAGTGTTATGAATTTCATGAAAAGATACCCATGAAATTATATATGGAATATATCTGATATAACCTATTAATTTTACTAATTAAACCATCTAAAATTAACTATAGAGGGTGTACTTAAGGAATTTTTGTTTTGGATTGAGTCAATCAATAATATTTTTTATCATTTAGAGACTCTTTAATATAACAGAGCCATATTGAATGAAAATATGTTATTAGTTCATGTGAAGTGTCAGTGGGATATTTATTCGTGGGATGATTATTTGTATATTATGGTCTTGATAGATTTTAGGTGAAATTTCCATGAAAATATTTACATAGATACCCACAGATAAGAGAGGGATTAAGAGTTGATACGGTTGACCCATTGATGCATATTAGTGATGAACTATGTTGGTCTCTTCAAATACATGTAGCGATTTATCCTAACATTGTTAAAATTTGAGGTAACTATAATGATATTTATTTAAAATGTTAATAATTCTGATATTCTGTCATAGTTTAAAATCCTATTTTTTGATGTAGTTTGATGTGATGGTGAATCAGGATCTCATTTCTAATGGGATACAGGACTTGAAATTAAGTGGATGAAAAGTGGAATCTTTTGGATAACTAAAAGTATAAATTCTTTGTGTGGGAAGAATCACTATTATAATTTCAACTTCAGTAGTGGAAGATAATGTATACAATGATATGGACAAGTTATATTAGGATGAAACGACTATATTACCATCATTGTAGTAGGGAGGGTCAAATTTGATGTCAATTTCTTTGACCACTAGCGGAGTTCCAATGTTGCGTAAGGATTGGAAATCTACAGAGTTATTATAGTATCCCTCTACTAATGGGTAGTATTGGAGTTCTAATAATGAACAAGAAAACTTGAATGGGGTATTCTACCCATACCATATAGGCTGTAGGGGTTTGTGTTGACATGGCATTCGAGGTGGAAGATATAGTCCTTCATGGAAAGATTGAACGTATCCTTAGAGTAGTGATGTACAAGGGAATCATACTAGAGAACATGGTCTATGGTTAGGCTAGTTTATTGAAATAAATTCTACCCTAGTGGATAGGGATTTTATATCATCGAAATTCATAGTTACTATTCATATATTTTATATTTTTCCTTATTCTTTATTTGAAAAATTTGATTCCCATTGTTTTAAATATTCACCACATGTCAGTGTTTTCAGTTAGATAATGGATTTTATTAGTGGGGTTATAAATATTAACATATCACTGCAAGTAAGGTCCAAGGATTTCTATCTATTCATGAGATTTGATTTCATTTTTGGTTACTTTCATGCCAATTGGGATCTGTACATACTTAAAATGTCATGTTTTAAAATTATTTTTGGCATGGATTCATTAGTATTATATCGATACCATATCAATTTTTATCATTGGAGATTGGCCATCACAGCTTGTAATTGTGATAGGTATGTTCAACATAGATAATGGGATATCTGAGTTGTATATATAGGACCATTACATCAGTAACATGGTTGATCACCACCCATGTTGATATACATTTGTTAGATGATAGGGATGTGATGTATGTTATGTTTCCCCATTCAGCGGATCAGTTTAAAAATGTGTTTCTTGATTACTTATCTGGGATGTTACGTAAGAGAGAGAGACGTTCATATTATAATTGAGTTTATACCATGATCTAAACCAGTTTCCATTCAAAATAGCTGAATGCAATCAATAAAACATAACGTGTAAAATAATCACCTAGTGGAATTGATAGATAAGAGACTTATTTGTTAGAGTATGTAATCATAGGGTTCTTCAGTTCATTTATATGATGGAAAATATGATTTTGCATTTTTTTTATCAGTTTCAATATATTGAAATGGAATATTGTTTAGAACTGATATCCCATTCATTTCATAAATAATAAATTTGGCTAGTTGGTAGGATATAATATATTCTATAATATTTATTTCTGGTCAGAGTACAATCAGTTGAGACTTAAACCTTTTAATATAACATGAAAAACATTTAGAAGTAGGATTGGACTGTAAAAAACATATTGATGCCGTAAAGGTTGATAAATTCTCCAGCTATGTCTATGGAATTGATGAAAAACATCATTTACCCATACTAAGATCAGTTTTCGGTTTACGTTATGGAATATATATTGGTATACTCTAAGACTCTTGAAGATCATTACAAATATGTTGACATTTTATTTCTTACACAAAGAGAGATTTGTCTATAAACAATTATACAATTGTTTCAATTATGGATTGACATGGTACATTTATTGGGTCACATTATCACTATAAAATGTGTTCCAGTCTACCAACACAATGTACAAGAAGTTTTCACTTGGGAGAAGTCAAGTGATTTTTTTTTATTTGATGGTTTATGTGTTTGGCAGGTAAATATCGAAGAGTCGTAAAGTATAATTCCAAATTGGAAGCCCCACATTTGAGAATTACTATGATGATAATAAATTTTTAACTATCTAGAGAATGTAGACATGCCTTCATTTAGGTAAAGAAGTGTTTGAATAGTACACCATATTTTATCTTACCTGGGTTGGTATAAGAGAATACCATATATTTTTTCTTGTTTCTGGAATTAGAATTGTATTAGTGTTTCTGAAGGGAGACTAAGTCTTGGCATGAGGATAATGATAGTTGATGATACATGTGAAGAATTATCCTACACAACATCTATAGTTGGACTTGGTTCTTTATACCTTTATGTGTGGGGGCATTACCTATTGGTCGGAATGTTTTTTATATATACTAAAATAAACTTCATAATGTATATTATTTAAAATATAAATTTGAATATCTATTTGCGACTATGAGTTGAGTGTATAAAATCAATTCAAATTGATAGTTCATATACATCATGAATGAAAAACAGTGTTGCTGACACTTTAAAAAAGAATAAATATACCTATGTTGTCTAGGATTCTCGCACTGAGTTGAAGAAGATGACGTTCCTGGCTAAGATTCATATAGAGTCTCAGGATGACCAATTAAAAATGACACTTTTTTCCTTATTAGTTGATTAAACACATCTATAATGGATCAATGAGTAGAAATATGAGGATATATATTTTATTAGACATGATGGTAAGCCTTGAATGTGGGGAGAAACCATCTATTTGAACGATAGATTTTGATGAGATCACCTATTTCCAAACAATTTTTATTGTTCCTATGTGTATGTGAGAGGGTATAATGTGTGAGATTCATGCAAAAAAGTGTTCAGTGCACCCATGTTTGACCAAAATGCATTGTGACCTTTGAAGACACGATTGGTGTCCATGAATGTAATGTGAGGTTGTAGGTTCTGTGACAGGATGTTACATCTATTAGAACTATAAGATCGATCAACAATGGCCATGTTGATTGTTACAACCATTTTTTTCCATAATATTAGTGGGATGATGTTAACATGTTCTTTTTTTTGGGTTATTTTTTGATCCCTTAGAAGAATTATGTGATATTTGTGAATGTGTATTGATTGAAAATAGAATCCCAATTATAAAAAATCCAAGAACATTTTATATTTGATCAATTAGGAGTTATATATGTTAATGGGATAGAACATTTGAACAGGGTGAGATAGTGATTAGATTTAGATCGTGATTATGGATTGTAAATGTGTATTTAGTAGGAATAAATATATTTTCAGAACATAGATGTTTTTTAGTATGAAGGTTTTTCATAAATATTGATGGAAAATAAAAATGTATTATTCAAGTGTTATAATGAATTTTGTGGGATTATATTGAATATATTTTTGGATATTTGGAGAAACATTTAGGAGTCATTGATTATTCATATTAAAATATTTACCATGTGACTATAATTATTCAGAAATATGATGCACTTTATGGCAGGTCATATGCCACAACTCTATGATGGATAGAACATGGTGAGTCTAAGTTGTTAGGACCAGATATCATGTAGGAGACAGAAAAATAAAATTTTTTGAATAAAAATGAATGAATAGATCTCATTTTAGATATGAGTCTTATGTTTATCGACATAATTGACCAAATTAGTTTACAGTGGTGATACTTTATTACATCAAGTTTCATTGAGATTGGATCTCCATAACATTTATTAGATGGGTATATTTGGACATAGGTTTTTCAGACCGTTTGAGATTGTGGATAGAATCAGACTGCAGGTGTATTTATTGGATCATCCAAAGAGTTATAATTACAATCAAAAAAAATTATGTATTATGGATTCATTATTATCACTTTAACCATTCAAATGTGGTCGACGTTGAAAACCTATATCTTGAGATTGAGGCATCCTTGGAGGAGCATCCAATCAATGATGTGGATGTCATTGAGAATGGGTTTCGGGGAAAGGCCAGGATGATAGTCTGAGTGATGTGGAAATAAGTTCATGTTATATAGGAAACATGGGATAAAGAGGTAGATATGTGGGAATAGTAGATATTCACTTTTACCAAAAAGATTTTTGAGGATTGAAGTATATCCAAAGGATGAGCAATTATAATGTGGGGATATTGTATGATCTGAACCATTATGGAGAAATTTTTTTATCATAAATTGGTTTGGACTTACATTGAGGTAATTTTGGGATAATTTGGCGAATTGTTTAAGAAAATGGGGAAATTCATGATTAATAGATAATTTGGGAAAACTGTACCATTTTTCTAGTAAAATCTAAATCGCATTTTGAGCCACTAGAAGGGAAACATGGTTTGACCAAACTCTGGTGCTTCCCTCCCTCAAATGATCTATTATTGGACCAAAATTTCTTTAACATTTGGAACATGGGTTTTAAATTGTGATCCCAAATAGGAGAAAACATAAACCTTGTGTAGTAGGGGAACATGGTTAGGAAGTATGGTTTTTATAACCATGCATCCCTTCCATGAAATGGTTCTTGGGGGTTTTGAACCCCTAAAAATGAAATTAAAAATTATTAAACACTATTTTTCAATTGTGAAGTATCCCTATTTAACATAACATTATTTACATTGATTTTGCAGGATTCAAATAGGGTTCTAGATGTATTTATACCCCATCATTTATGAATGAATGATCTAGTAAAAGTAATCGACCTCTCTTCCCATATGTGATATCTTTCTTAAATAGATTTATCTTTATCCACTAAATCTATCACAATTTATAGGGATTCATTTCTCTATTGTTGATTGTTTATAGTAATTATTCAAATGAAATCATATATTTGGATCTCAATAAATGGTTTTGATGATATACCTACCTCTCTATTGTGATTTCCATCATTCTAATTCTAATTAAGGGATACAGTTTTGTGAGTGTTTATCCATGATCTTGATATAGTTGTTCAAATTTATAATCCATGTTGTATTGATCATGACAAAGTGATGTTTTTATATTTTTTAATTTCTCCATTTGTAAATTTCTTTTACATCAGTAAAATTATATTATTCCCATGTATTTGTGAGACCCTTCATGGATCCCATTGCACCCATCGTAAATTATTAGACTGGGATTGATGGAAACGCTTGGTTTGTTCTTATTAATATTAAATGATAATTATGAATTGTGAATTAGGTAATAATGTGTGTATATAATTGACCTAAATCCTTATTTCATGATTGATTAATGGGTTGATTGACTTAAATTTGAAGGGTATTTAGTTATCAAATAAATGATGATAAATCGATTAATGGGTAAATTTTTAGTTGCATTCCTTGTGATAAAAGTGAATAAAAATGGATTTATTTGATAAATTAATTGGTACACCATCTTGAATGTTGTTGATAAATGAGTTATATATGTGTAACCTGGATATGTCTATATGTGTCTGAATAATGAGTTGGGGTTCTGAGACTAATTCTCTGAATAACTATGGGGTGGAAAACTATTTATCTTGTCCAATAAGATATATAAATATAAATATATTTGTATTTGAATTCAAATAGTTAGTTGTGAGTTAGGTAATAATTTTTCAAGTGACTATGGGAATAAGATTCCTACTCAATCCCCTGATTCATAGGTGATATTGGAACTAAATTAAATAATTGAATACACTGATAAGTATTTATTTCCAAATCTATATGTTGTAGGTCTCATAAATTGGTCGGAGCGTAATAAAATATGATGTGGGTGGATATAGAATAATAAAATATATATCCTCTTTAACTTTTTCATATGAATAGACATCATTTTTATATAACATTATAAGGGAAAGATCCAATTGTTATATTTATGTATTGGGATTTATGACGGATCATGGATTATAATACAATAAATGATGTTGTAAAATGTTTGGGAGATTTTCAATGTGTCTTTATTTTGGTTTTCATTTGAAATAAGAGATATATATGGCATGGCATATCTTGTTATTTAGTTTATGTTCATTTTTATGTATACTTTTTGTTTATGTGTTTCTTTGGTTTGTTGTTGATTTTTTTAGTAACATGGTTGTATTTCATATTAATTTCCCCAATTGTGCTTATTTGATAAATATGTTATAGTCTCTAAACATTATAAATGAGACTGGGACTTCTATTCCAAAACCTCTAGAGTATGGGGAGGTTGACCTATGGTCGTGTGGTAAACCATCTTGAGGCACCGGAATAAGGAACATGGTTTGAGGAATTATTTTTTAAATACTCAAGAGTTCAAAAAACTCACTTTGAAAAAGAATATTTTTATTTATTTCAGTGAAAATACAATTTTGATCCAATACCATTTTTTTAAAAAAATTATATTAAAAATGATTTTATAATTTATCAAATGATTTATTAATGTCATTTTTACCCATGTTTGAATTTTATACATCATTTTTTCAAAGTAATATTTATATATATTTCCAAAAAATACACATTTTAATTTAAAAAAACCGAATGGAATCACCAATTTAACATGTATATCATGAAATGGAATTCCCTCAATCATATTCACTATTTTCCAAGATTATTACTTTATATTTTTGTAATATTAATTGAGAATGATATCAATTTTCAAAATGTTTTATTTTTTAAAAATTTAATTTTTCAAAATTAAAATTCAATTTTCTTCTAAATGATTTCATTATATTTAAATGTAATTCACGTTCATCAACATCAAGATAAATTATGTCATATAAACCCCAATGGATATATTTATGAATGGTAACTTCTTCATTAATTTTTTGGATATATTATAATTAATTCAGAGTAATGAATGTGGAACCCAATACTTTTTGATAAGACAATCATGTATCAAAGATATTTTCATGGAACCTATTTCATTTATATTGGTTTATCATTTTTTTTGAAATTTTTTTGTATGATTTTAATGATAAAATTAATACCGTATATTCCATAATCATGTTGTGATTATTATAAAATTATATATGTGGGTGCTGCCTGAATTCCTTGGGTGAGCCCAATTTATCTTACAGATTAGGTGCACCTAGATAGTACTACAATGAATTATGTAATAATTATGTTCACTATATTATAATATTTGAAGATATTTATTTTTTACTCCAATTTAAAGGTTTCTGTATAGATTATATGATGAAAATGTTCCAAAACATAGTCACATTTTATATATTATTTTAATGGACTAGTAATGTTTACATTGTTTAAGATTTATATTACACGCTTCATTATTATTGATTATTATGACTCTTTCTATTGTAAATGCCTTATTTTATTTTTTCATATTAATGGTTTAGGAAATTTTTGTATTAAATATTTTATAATTTTTTCATGCACTTAGATTTTGTCTTCATAACTTTTTTCAATTCATATTCCCATTAATGAATTTGAATTTTTCACTCCTAGGTTTTCCCTAACTATGATATTATGCTTTCACTTCTTATATATCCTTTTTTAAAGGCCAGTAAGAATAATATTGAATAAAAAATAGATTTATTTCATATTAATGATGATTATGATGATGTAATTTGAAATAAGGAAACTCAGGTTATGTGTGATAAATTATCATTTAAAAGAAAATGTATTGTTTATATAGATGTTTTTCATAATGTTCCAAAACAGTAAACCTAAAATATCATTAATAATTTATGTAATTTAAAATTTCATTTTGATAATACCTATTTTGGATACTAATAATTAGGTCACCATCATTGGTTTCAAATAAAAAATGTTATATTTATGATAATAGTAACAGATCTGGGAGGGCGGGTTTAGTTATATTATAATTGGTATCATGTGAATGTTTTAGAGAAATTTTGAGGTTAATATTTTTAAATTAAATAAAATATTATTAGTTAAGGATACCATCATATTTCAATAAGATTAATGATGTTCAAATGTTCATTATCTTATACACCCCATTTTGGTGTTATGTGATGAATTCTTAATTTAATAAATGACACTTTAGGATAAATTTTATTGTATTGAATTATATGTTATTGATGATTTTAAAGTGAATTATTCTATTTCGTATTGAAAACATAAGTTACATTATGTTTTTTGCCTTTACGTTTTATTTGACATTGGCTATTTATATAATTTTGGGAAATTTTCTTTATCATTCATATAAAAATTTGATTGAATAGTAATATGGTGACTATGTGATTAATGGTATTTCAAATATAGATCACCAATTTTCTTCTCATATAATTTGAAATGTATTTGGAAACCTTTGATGTAAAAACACAATCATATTTTGAGTTTATTGAGTTTTTTTAGATGTCTTATTATTTAATGATTTAGTTTCATCATTGGGTATTACTAATAAATTTTGAATATAAATATATCAAATAATGCTTTATTCATTTTTCGAATTATCCGACCATGTAATAACCGTTCTATTTTTTGTTATTGTATAAATATATGGAGGAATATATAGTTATTTTTTTATGGTTAATCAATCATTAAAAGATAATTTTATTGCATCTGTTATGAATAATTCATCTTGAATAATCATCATTTAGTGAAAAATATGAGATTGTGGTGGAAATTAAAAATATTATAAAATTCAACTCAAAATGATTATTAATTTATAATGATAATATATGAGGAAAATAAGTCACTAATTATAGGAAAATTACCCCAAACTAAATTTTTATTACATGAATTTCTCATGAAATCAGTGCCCTTTTTCACAACTTCTAGTTTTATAGTTTTTTGTTTGTTAACATTCTCATGAAGATTAACATTATTTTGTTCTAAAATCTCAATCACTTGATATCATTTTTTGAAAAGTATTATTTTCTACAATAATTAATACCTTACATCCCACCTATGTTCTACTATTTTGAATCGTAGTATGTGTTATTGTAGATAACATTTATAATTCCATTAAACTTTTAAAAAGAAGTTATTTTATTAACCAATTTTATGATCTAGGTTTTCAAAATAAGTATTTTCAATTATCAACCAATGAAATTTTTATTTAAATTTAAAATTTTTTAGAAACAATTTATTAAGGGGTGTTTTTTTATTATGTAACAAATTGAAATTTTTAAAAACAAATCCATGTTTGAGAGTATATTAGACACACAACAATTAGCTTAAACAACCCACAAAATATATAACCATTAAAAATGATATTATTAAATAGGAAATAATGAAATGTTATTTAATACATTATGAAATATATTTATAAATTAATATAAATTTCCTACTCAATATAAATTATGGATATATTTTCAAAATATAATTAATCAAATTTTATTAATTTAATTTCATTCTTCAAAAATAAGTTTTCTTCAAAAACATATTTTATTATTTTTCATGCTAAAATATTATAATTATTTTTTGTATTTTTTATATAATTACCTTTATATAAATTTATTATTTTTAAAATGGGTAACATTAAAATTTAATGTTCATGATGTTTTTGGAATTTTCATTAAATGTTGATTTTTAATGAATAGTGAAAAGACTAATTTTTGTAGGAATTTAATTTTTATAAATAAATTAACTGAATTACTTTTACCTTAATATTTTTAATATCATTCAATGTAATAGAAGTATTTTTTATATTTCATACACTTAATTTGTTTTGATTCGGGTCTATGTTGGATTTTATTATTAGTTTTTTTGGGATTAATACTACTTCTCTTAAAACTGTTTTAAAGTGCACATTTTGTCTCCAAATTTATTAATTGAAATAATCAATATTGAGGAAATATTTAAAATTTAATTTATATGTTACATTTCACTAATTATTAACTTATATTCAAAATATTATTAGTATTAATCGTTGAGATAATATAAAATAATATTTTCCCTGTAAATAATCTACTTCAAAACCCAATAATTCTTCATATCATATGTTTTTTTAAATAATATTTTCTACTTATATGAGTATTATTTGGAAAAAATTTCTCCATATTTGGAATTATTAAAATTTATATAATCTAATATACTTTTGATTTGGAAACAAAATAGTGAAAATAATAAAAATTATTTACAATTATTATGGTAAAAATGGGATTATCAAGGGTTTGAATAAGAAGACAATGGATTAAGTCACCTTAAAATATTCTAAAATCATTTTTATTAAAATTTAATGAAATTATAATTTCTATGTAGTTATAATATTATACTTTTTACTATTTTGGATTTTGAAAACATGGGTATTCTTTTTTATTTTCATGAATTATATTGTGCCGATCTTCACTATTATAAATGACCACCAATTATCCAATTTTATTCACCCCATCCAACCCTTTTGGTTCAGACAATACATATCCAAATTACAACCCAAATTCAATAACCTCATCCTATGCCCATATTTTTTTGAAATCCATTATTATAAATTGTTAAGCATTATACAAAAAGAGGTTGTCTTAGAAGAGGTAAATTTCCTGACTGGGTATTTTTTTAATTATTTTTCCACCTCCTTAAAATACTTGTCATTTATTACCATATTTAAGCACTAGTATATAATATATAATTCGATATTATAATATTATTTTAATAATCTAAATTTGTATCATTTACCATAACATTTGATACGATATCACTGTGCCTATATTTGGAGGACTACTGCCTCAGGAACTGATGTCATTCATTTTTCATCACCCCTATCATGGCTTATTGTAATTAAGAAATTAATGTTTATATACATACATATATATATATATATATATTATTATAAAGTATTTATAATATTTATTATATCAGATTTACATTTTTTACATTCCACTTTGTGCGGGATTCTATAAAGTGGTTAATGAGGATGGATGATTACTGCCTCATGAGGAGATGTGATTGGGTTTCCACAAATACATTACATTGATTGTAATGGGGATAATATAAATTGATATATTATATATAAATGAAATATTTATTATACATGTGAAATATATATCATCATAAAAATAAAATATTTTATTTTCATTCTTACACTTAAAAAAGATTATGTCATTCTTATACATGTTCAGGGCCACCTCCACGAAGTGATGTGTTTATTTGTTTAATCACCGCATAACCTAACTATCATATAAATTCTTATTAATTGAATTAACATGAATTTAAATATATTATGATTATTATTTAATTTATAAAATATAAATATCTTCTTTCGATAAGAAACATTGAATAATTGAAAAGAGTCTCATGCCTACACAACACAACCCATCTCTACTATCTTATCAATGTAAAATAAATATAACCATTTTTCATGGCTGGATATGAAATTAAAAATGGTTAAAATATATGCCAATAATGAACTATTTATTATTCTATATATGTTTAAATAAATACATATTTTCACATCATCAACCAAAAAAATATATTTGAAATATCAAACAGAACGTCATCAAAACAACTCATGTGGAATTATCTAAATAATTATTTAAATATTATTTTAAAATTAAATAAATTAAATTATTTAATTATAATATTTTCAGAATATAATATTTTATTATGTAATAAAATAATTTTTTTAATATTTTTAAAATTTAATTAATCTATAGACTACCAATGACTACACTCGAGGTAAGGTATTTTCATCTCACATTTTTTCATTTGTGAAACAAATTCCACGATACCCAACTAATGTTTAGGTACAGTATAAAATTAAAATGAATTTATTCTATTATTATTCTCTTGAAAATTATTTTTAATTATATATCTGTTGGAATGCTTCCCTTTCATGTGGGTTATAGTTGAAAATATACCAATTGGTATGCAATTTTCATCTCACCTTTTATTCTATGGGAAATTAGTTATTTTATTCACCTTTATAATTTTATGATGTGCATATATATGCCCAATGGAATTTTATATCATGAATATCTTTATTTTCATGATATTATAAAAATTTATTTAACATGTATCCTTTTTTGGGATTACTATTTTAAAGTATTTTAATGTGGTAGGGGATAAATTGTTTCATATTTTGATCCTTGAGACTTATCTTATGTTTTGAACCAATATTATTTTATAATGTGTATATAATTCCACATTATTATGAAACATAATTTCTTTATTAATTCCCATGATATTTTAATATTTATTTAGTGTTACTCCATCATTGGGAATACAATTCAATGTTACCAATGTTGTCCTGATTGTCGGTTACAATCTATTAATTTATCATTATTTTCTGTGATTATGTTTTTTATGATAAAATATTATAATAAATCTCTCATGAAAAAAATGATTTTTAGACTCCTCTAGAAAAGTCATTAGAGTACATATTTTCCCTTAAATTTCTTCTCTTTCTGTACTCATGTGTTCAAAATATTGTTTTTATGAAAAATTGCCTTTATTTCGTTATACTGTTGAAAACTATATTTCTCCCAAATTCATGTTTTCTAAAAAAATAAATAATGTTTTTAAAATCATCCAAACTATTTTTTAAATTTTTTTACAGATGTTTTAATTTTTATATATTTTTTGAAATGAGTCTTCATATCATTTTCCAAACATTACACATTTGTAAATTTTCAAAAATTTGAAATGAGTCTTTGTTTTAAAATATATGATATAAATGGAAAATACACCAATTATTACAATTATTTCAATTTAATATCAATTTATATGTTTTCAATGATATTTTGAATGAAATTTATTTTCAAAATGTTTTATTTTATAATATTTTGTTATACATGAGAATTTTATTTTCCACAAAATGTAATTAATGGTCATTTAATGGTATTCTCGTATTTCAATGTTGGCAAAAAAATTATTACATATGATCCAATGGGGATATTAGGTAATGATACAATCCCCCTTCCTTATCTAGATGGATTTATATTGTTTAAGATAGGTTTTTATGGAATCTATTTCATTTCAAAAAAATTATCATGTTTCGAAGGGTTTATCAAGGAATTTTCTTATTTTACACGGGTTAATCATGTTTTGAAAATAATAAAGTATTTTTATGAGTTTTATGAAAAAACATAATTCACTATTTAAATATTAATGATGTATCTGTGGGACATAATATGAGATCACTGTGACTAATGAGTTTCGGTAAATCCTGACATAGATTATAATATGGTTTCACCATAATAGGGCTCCAATTCAATGGGGAATGATTATATTATGTAGAGAATTGTATTATAGGAATGATTTATGTTTACTCCAATAATAATGGTTATTTATTCAGTCAATAATGATGTTTTTTTCAATTTACCAACTAGCTTTCCTGTTGTATTCCATGTGTTTATAAGGATACCTAAGATCATGGTTTATATCATATATATGTTGATTATTGATTCTTGTAAATCATTACTTTTTTAATCCTTTTTCAAAGATTCTTGGTGGGTGATTTAAGATTTACGGGTATGATTACTTTTATTATTCACTCATAAGCTTTAATTGTGGCATCATTCCTATGTGCAGTTATTATTCCCATTGAAGAATTTCAATGGAAAATTATTAGGTTTAACCATACTAATCACATTAGATCACCATTATTATTCTACTATTGTTCTCTTTTATTATTAATGACACTAAATGAATTCTATTTAGAAGTAAATAATATGGATGATGGTGATGAATTAAGGTTAATTTTGTATGATCTAGTTAAGTGGGATAAATTCATATTTAAAAATATGGGTGTTGTTTATCTAAAGGTTTTTCCTAATTATCAATTTCTATAAACCCAAAAAGTACATTATGATATAAGTGATCCAATATTTATTTTTTATATTTTCTGTTATGAGTGGAAAAAATGGGTCCCCATCAAAGGTTTCAATGTTGGAGTTGTAATGTTAATGATTTTAGCATCGGATCTGGGAGTGCATGTTTGGGGATGTTATTTTAATATAGAAACATTTGAATATTTTTTTTAAAGGTTGGGGCCGAAGCCTCATTTATTTTTTAAGGAAATCAAATACCTCTTTAAATAGGTAGAGGTATACCCATTACATAGCCTGAAGGCCCGGTGGGTGTTTAGCCCATTACATGGCTCGTAGGCCCAATTTTTTTTCCCAAATCCCATTCTATGAATATTACTGCAACAATACTTGCACTGCTACCGTACCACACAATACCTGTTGTTGCTATAGTACCCTGCCGCCACTACAGTGACCTTCCGCTGCTACAGTTCCCATCGTTGCTATAGTGTCTCCGCTGCTATAGTACTTCTACAGTACTTGTGCCAAATATATTTTTAACCCCCATTCTTCATGTAGGATAAACGGGTTCTTACCACTAAGCCAAACCAAAACGATATAAGTGTAGTTTTAATATATTTTAAATAATATAATTGATATAAAAAACTATGTAATTGATAATAATCATGTTAAGAAATATAATCTTTGGATATATCCCTAGAAATGAAGGATTTATGCTAACTAAGTGTCACTTGATTCTTCGGAACATAAAATAGGGGCCTAGGATGATAAATTTAGAATAGTGAGTGTGCATTGAAATTAACCTTACAATAAATTTCATTGAAATTTTTTTATTTTTATGGATATTTTGATTTCTTATATTTTATCCTTTTGTAATTTTATCTTTGTAAATAATTTCAAACCATAGTAGTTAATTTTCAGGAAAAAGATTAATATTGGGTAACATAACTAAAATGATAGTAATAATTTTTAATTTAAAAAAAATATTTAAAAAATTATATATTAATGGAATTATATTTTTAAAGTTAACACACATAATCACTTAAAAAACATTTTTAGAAAATTATTATTTTCCAGCATCAAATATACAAATAAGGTAAAATTATCTTTGTTACAAATTTTGATGACATAAAATGTTTATAATAAAAATATTAAATGATATAATTCACTAATGTAAATTTAAAAAATCCATCTTTTAAATTAAAGGATTCATAGTGAATACAGAATGTATTTTGTCTATTAAAATTACATTTAAATTAGTTCTAAAAATGTTATAAATATGACAATTTAGTTCACTGAGTATTATAAATTTAAAATTTTTATACCTTAAATTCATATTTCATTAAACAAATGGGTTTTAAAACATTTAGTACATTCATATGTGATTATAAAGAAATAAAATTAAGGTTTCATTGATATGATATTCTTTGACTAGAAAGATATATTCTCAGAATAATCACCAAAATTACTACTACACTAAGTTGGATATGAATAATTAAAAAATTTATTTTTTTTGGTCAATTAAAAACTATTAAATTATCATTTTAAAAATATTTATGGATAAATATTATTTAATATAAATATTAAATTATTGTTTATCATGTAGTGTTTACATAACAAAAAGGGTTTTAGTTTTTAGAATTTTATTTATTTATGTTATAGAATGATAATTTTATATATGAGTAAATTATAAGTTATTTACAAATAGAGATAAACCATTCCTAATTCCAAATAAAATTATACTAATCGAATAACTTTCTAGTATTTAAAAAATTACATACTACAAAAAATGAAATTGATTTTTCTGATAATCATACCCCTAGTTGGTTTTATTTATAACTCAATGTTCAGTATCTTGTGAAAAATAATATCACAGAGGACACTAGGAAACCTCGGGTAAAAAATTAATATACACTAAATTGGTAGTAGTTTTTTTGGATATTAAATTTTTTCATGGTTTATGATTACTATATCACATATTAGTGAATGTATTGGTTCCTTTTGTCACAAATACACAACTCTCTTACAATTGTAGGAAAATATTTTTATATAATCCCACTTTTGCATAGACATGTGATTCTGAAGACCTTCATCTCTAAAAATTGATCATTTATCCATTCCATTTTGTAAATTTCCACTCTGATTTATTGGTTAATCTCTGATGTAACACTCCACTAATTTAAAATAACACTATGTTCGATAGCGTATACATCATAGAACATTGGGTTTAATGGAAAACAAAAATTATATTATTTACATATGGTTGTTATAAACTAGCCACTAAATGAGCAGTTATGAATAGTGTTCACTAAATTATTATATATATAAATATATACATTAAAGAACTAATTGATATGATTTTATTTATTAATGAATTTCAATTATGTACTAATTTTTTTCTAATGTTATTTTTTTCGTTCGATATATGTTTTAAAAAAATGATATTTATTATTTTTTGTGAGAAAATAATATTATAAATTAATCATACATGTAAAGTTATGTTTTATAAAAATAATATAATTTTTTAAAGAATAATAAAAAACTATCATTGGGTTGAATTTTTTTAATTTTTGAAAAACGTTTATTTTCCAGTTAAGAGTGAAAATATAGATTTTTATTGAAAACATTTTTTTTGTTACAACCATGATCAAAATTACATTATATTATTAAATGTTTTTAACTGAAATATGTTCTATATTATTATTATTAATTCAATTAGGTTAATTAAAATAAATTTTATATATAAGTTTTGTAAAAAAATAATTATATAAAAACAGATGTTAACAAAAACAATATAATTTAAAAAAATATTTTCATCATGTTTTTCAAAATTATATTTAAAAAATATTCAATTCATATATATTAAAATTGATAAAAATTTATTGCATATATTAAATATATATGATCAAATTTATTTAATTTTATCCTATCATTTTTATGTTTAATAAATAGTAACAATGGTAAAATTTATATCCTCGAAGGATGGTATATTGGGTTAACCAATGTTAAAACTAATGTATAAGGTCATAATATTTCTACAAAATTCTAATTGTACTAATTTAATTATACCATCATCATATTATCCTACGAAAACAATGGGTTAAAGGACACGGGTCCCTCAAAATCATCCTTATAATATTAATCATAAAGAAAGTTACACAATGTCACTCTCTTTGTTTTAAATTTCTATTATATGTCCATCGAAATTGAAAATAAATATATGAATGAACATAAATATAAATTTTAAGATAAGTGAAATTATTTTATTGATAAAAATTAATTATTAAATTTTCGTAATTATATAGCTACCATAAATTCTTATGCAACGCAAATACAATATTTAATTAATTAACAAAAAATAAAATAACGGATTTCAAAAATATTTAAAGTATAATAAATTGAATATTTTAATCTGAAAACAACATTATTGATATTTATGACATTCTAAATAGGTTTTAAACAATTATATTATACAGAAAATGCGTTCATTTTATATATTGTTTTTCAAAAATAAATTAATATGGCCAAAATTGACTTTATTAATATTTTATAAAAATAATATTTTATTTAATTATATAATATAACTAAAAAAATAACTTATTTAATTATAATAAAATTCAGTTTATTAAATAATTCATTTTCCATTTTTGAGTCACATTTCCACTTATAGTAACATTATTAACCATTTTTAAAGAAAATTGTTGTCATCGTTGTTAATATCAAAAATAAATAACTAAGGGGATAATAAAATGGTAAAGATTAAAAGGATATAAAAACATGAGTAAATTTAATTGGATAGATTTATATAATAAAAATAAAATTTTTCTTCTAATTCATGACCATGTTTAATGATTTTTCTCTAGAATTTACTGATTACATTTTATTTTTTTCTAAAATTAATAATGTATCTTTCACCTCGAATACAAAATGGCACATCATCCATCCCTTCTATACACCACATTAAGCCTTTAATATTGCACCTAACCATCCAAATTCTCATTAAAAAATCCTTAAACACATTATTGAGGTTATTGACACCTCTGGATACCAATTAAAGATTCTTTAGGAGGATATCCAAAATATTTTTTCCAATGAAGAGGTAATCGCCTTAAACGATAACATTTTCATTACATATTCTTCTACCGATTTCAAATAAATAGAATTTATAAATAAATTTTATAATTATCATCATCAATAAAATTAAAATATTCTTTACTATAAAACCACCATTATACATCCAATTTTCTATAAATTGTGAAATGAAAGTTTCCTCCGTGCATACATACGTATTACTGTCTCCACATGAGGCTCCAATTAATTTTTATCAACCATATATAGGGATTTGAATTTTAATTTTGTATTAAATATATATAATAATTAAAACTTATTTATACTTAATTAATTATTATATCATATCTATCATCCTATATTAGAATTCATTAGGAAATGAACAACATCGCTCGTGCGTATGAGTGGACTACCGTCTCTACAAAGAGATATGATTCATTTTACAATTATATTTTCCATGGATGATAATAAGGATGTATATAAAAAAATAGATTATTTTTAGGATAAAATAATCATTCCATAAAGTTTAATTATTATTTATCATTATTTCATTCTATCTTTAGATGAATGGAGAGAGCGTTCTTATGTACGTGTGAACTGCCATCTCCATGAACTGTGTAATTAATATACCATCCTATAACTTTTGGGATTACATTGATTACATATATAATGAATATATATGATATACCCATAATTAAAATCATTTTATATATTATTTTGGAATAATAAACATATAAGGATTGAATCTACACAACCAATGCCTACTTAAAAAAAGTAATAATCACCCTGAAAGTTGATTTTAACAGTGCATTTTTAATAAAAGGTTGAGAAAATATTATAAGTAAATAATATATTGTTTGATACATTTTATTATTGTATAATAATAAATTTATAAAAAAAATAAAAATAAATTACACATGAGGTTCTGAACTGATTAATTGAAATTGATAATGAACTAAGGGATTATATAACAATCTCATCAATATTTGTTCTTGTCCATATTTAATTATCCCGATGGAAAATTTCATTCCCATATCCATTTTTTCTAAAGAAATCAAAAATTATATTACTATTCTCTTATTATAGTAATATATATATATTATACAGATGATTT
Source organism: Viscum album (assembly GCA_963277665.1). Taxonomy (NCBI): domain Eukaryota; kingdom Viridiplantae; phylum Streptophyta; class Magnoliopsida; order Santalales; family Viscaceae; genus Viscum; species Viscum album. The sequence continues at coordinate 2,122,284,879 of OY728163.1, forward strand.
ACCTCTACAAAATTGATTAAAAGAAATTTTATTTTTGTTTCCATTATAATTTAGTGTTTATCCTTTTTAAAATAGTGTGAACGAAATGTGTTTTAATAATATCTAAGGAACGAATTTTCCAACCATCATGAATAAATTTTTTTGGAACATCATTTAAACGTTTATAAGGATCGTTTTATAAAAAATTAATTTTTCAATACTTTTAAATTTATATATTTTATAATGTTATTTTACAAATTGAATGTGATATCTTCCACATTATTTTTTAATGATATACTTGTGGAAACTTTATTCTTCAATGAAAAAAACCAGTAATATACATGTAATATTTTGTGAATATTTTGTAATTATCATATTTTTAGTATTTTTTTAGATGGTTTATGATCCATTTGAATGGGGGTGAGCAATTTTGACATCATTCTCCATATTAATTTTGATAGTTTATGATATTGTTTATTGATTTGGTAATTTATTTTCCTTTCATATGATATTTAAAATATCAAGGTTTATGTTTATTATGTTTCTCCACATTCATATGTATAATTCATTAGACATAGTGAGTGAAGTGAAAGGATGACAAGATCCCCTCGATGCATCGATAAATCTCATCTGGTAAAAAAATATTGGGTTTTTGGTCGAGACATAACCCGTTAATATAGATTCCTTGTTACAATGACTTGAAATTTTTTTCTAATGTCATACTTTAGAAATTACATTATTATGATGTTCTTTATTAATATTTGTATGGATACCTACTTTGATAAGTTTTCTACATATTAGTTTATATCTTTTAATATATTCATATAATAATATTTGATCATTGTATATTGTTTCTATATCATTTATGACTTATTTTTCTTTTGATGTATGAACACTCTTACTGAGAATTTGAGGTAACCCCTTTCTTATTTTTTTCATTCACAATGATTTAATGATGTGTTTTATTATTGATATATAGGTATATTGTAATTAGTATAAATATTGTTCTTAGTGAAATATTATGTTGTAATTTAAATTTTCAATTGAAATTGTAAATTCATGTGTATATCCATCTTGAGTACAAACATTCCATATATATCCTTCATCCACTCTATAAAAATTTTACATAAATTAATTTTTTTTTTACTAACAACCCTTTCCTATTTTAATAACTCATAATGAAATGATTTATTACATTTTATTAAAATTATATTTTCATATACTTAATCTGTTATGTCCATGTTGGGTGTCTTATGGATGTTCTGTTCTTTATTTTAAAACAGCGTCACTGTGTTTTGCAATGGTTTGTGTGGTGTTTTTTTAAACAACTCCAAAATAAATATAATTAAATAGATATAAAATTTATAAATAAAATATAATTTTAATACTAATAATGAAATATGTTATTGATAAATGGTCAATGTTAGAATCATGTATATGGTCAGCCCTAAATATGTATGACTAATGTATCATTTTTTCAACGATCATTATGTAATGGAGGTATGTAATACTTAAAATTTTATTAATGGTTATAATATCATATATAAAAAATTATTAATTTAAATTTACTAACACATATAATCTATGTTCTATGACGATTAAAATATATTCACATCTCTTTGTGAATGAGGTCATCCACACATAAACAGAAAATGTAATCATTTTCTACTATGTGATAAAGATTGAATGGAAATGAAAAATTATCACTTAATAATTATATATATGGAATGAATATAATTATTATTTAATTTATATATCATATATTCATTAAAAACATATTTTTTACCTTTAATTAATTGTATTAGTGAAAAATTAATCACATCTCTTCATGAGGCTATAGTCCCCTATAAAAATGGTCAACATTATAATATCTTCATGGAATGGAAAATAAAAAATTTAAACATCATATATTAATTAATAAAGTATAAATTTGTTACAAATATCATATATATAATTTAAATCAATAATTAAACTATGTCATGAGATATGATGATGTTAAATTAATGACACTAATTCAGGAGGCAGTAGTCCACAAAATAAAAGAGTGATAATTTCATATCTAATTTGATAGAAGAGGTTATGTATTTGGGGTATGAAAATAAATTTATAAAATAATACGATATAAGAGATAATAATTTTATCATATGTTCATGTTTGAATAATATTTTAAGGATATGGAAAGATAAAAAAACAATGTTTGGAATTTTACCTCTGTCCAAACCACCTTTTTAGGATTATTCATAAATTATTTTTTTCTGAATTTATGACTAAAAAATACTTATAGGATAACGAGAATGAATATTTTCAGATATTGTTATATTCTGGGTTGAATTAATTGTTTGGAGTTGTGATGAAGAGAGGAGAGCGGGTGACCTATATAAGTAAGGTGAGCAAAAGAATTATAATTTTTGAAAATAAAATTGACTACCATTATTTTTTCCATGAAATATGAGACAAAATGGATCATTATATGTCCTAATGAATTATTATGTCTTAATAGGGAAATAAAATACGTTTTTGGTGGGTTCTTAGGTCATTTGGACACTTATTTTCTTAGTTTACCTTCACTTATAAACCTATTGTTACCCTAACCATGGTAATATATTTTTTACTATTTTCACTATTAATAATAGTAAAATATTATATTGAACTTATTATATAAATAAAAATATTCTATTATAAATATTTATTAAAATTTACTAAATTTAATTCAGATAAGTGAGAATTTTTATATTAAAAATAAACCAGCTGATGTGAGAAAAATTGGGTTTTCAAGATGAGTATTTTTCAAGGAAAATATAATATCATATGAAGTCTATGAAAATAAATAATTATTGTATGAGTTTAAATTAATATTTATGGATGTATTATATGAAAATTTATTTTAAAAAGTTCAACGTATTATTTAAATTAATTATTTTAAAATTTATTCATTATGAATCATAAAATAGTATTCAGAAAAAACCAATTTTTAAATATAAAAATAATCCAACAATAAAAACCAAGATTAAGATTATCAAAAGAAATTAAGTGGATTAAATATAAATAAATTATACACATGTTATAATAAATAATATTTTAACCAGAATAGTTTTTAAAATTATATAATTAATAGAAAATTAAAGACATGTTTAGAAAAAATGTTATTTTTCACTATTTTCCAAGAAATCGACAATTTTTAGAAAATGGAAAATTTTATATCAATATAATATTTGATCGTATTATTTTTAAAAATAGGTTACATATCTAAAATATTTTTTATAAAATATTATAAAATTAATTATGATAATTTATTTCATGAAAATCAAAACATATGATATTTTAATAAATTCAATTTTTTTATGATTTAAATTACGTTAATAAAAATTTATTGATTAATTAATAATAATTTGACAAAAATTTATATTTATTATAATATATATATATATCATAATTTAGAAAATATTACTCATACTTTCCTATTTAAGACGTAGGTTTTAACAGTTATTTAAATCCTTGGGTCCTTTGAGATTGGTGTTTCGTTACAAACATGATATCGTACATAGTTTTATGTTATGATTTTTTGGGTTGTTACATTGAATATATATGATATATATGATATAATAATAATTTTTAATGGTTAGTTATTATTTATCTTTTATTTATTCCATCATGGAAGGAAGAAAATACTTTTCATCTATACATAAAAACTATTGTCTCTATGATTGGTGTAATTCATTTACACAAAACTGCATTTTTTAGATTACATAAAATAAATATATAATTAGATTATATTATAGATACTTAAAATTTAAATGTATAGATATTTTTTGATCCATAATAAATAAATATATATCAAAACCAGAAAATGAAAATATATATGAAAAATGAACCCATTACCACCCCAAAAAAATATTATCAAATAAAAATAACAAAAAAAATAGTAAAAAAATATGTATCTCTTATGGTATGACACATATGAGAATGTTTTTATCAGTTCTATTCAGTAATTATATATTGATTCTACAGTATGTTTTAAAATTTCCAAATGTAATAAAAGATATTTTGGTTTTATTTCACAATCACAACAAAATTCCAAAATTGCCTATATTTCTAACATAATTGCGGTAAATTTAGATTCTATATACATTTCATAGATAAAAATAAAATTTTTTACAAAACCTATTATATTGTTCAATTTCATTTTCAATAACTTTAAAATTTCTCAAAATGATTTAAAATGAATTCCTATACTGTTTTCTAAATTTTGTAATTTTTAATTATTCATTACAGTAGTATGACTATATTTTTTTAACTAAAAACGCATTAATTGATTTTTCCACCTTATTGATTAATATTTTCATTGAAGATATACATACAAGGATATATGTTTTTTTAAATTTATGGCTTCTTTAATAGTTGGGATGTTTTGGATTTTAAAAAGTGATTTTTCAATGTGAAAAAATATTTTCCCTCCAGAGTAATTATAATTGTATCATTATGAAAATTCTATTCAAAAACATTAATAAATATTTTCCTACATATAATCATCTATGAATATGATGTAATGATATAATATTTATTATATATACTCCAGGTTTATGGAAATATTGACTACAAATGTACAATTTGGATACGATTCACCATATTACTCAGGATGGTTTACGGTTACATTTTTTGAAATGTGAAATTACAAAAATTTTAAATGATAGATTCGGTATAAATGTTTTTGTTTATTACATTTCCCCAGTTTTATATGATTAATGAAATGAATTGTCCCATAAAATCCCACCTATTTGGTGAATGGTTGGGTATCCACAAACCCAAGACCTACTCTAAAAGGGAATGATTTGGAGAAAAGTGACCAAAATACATAAAATATATACAAGTCCTTTTGTGTGTACATGTAGACTTTAACCATAACATCCCCACCAAACTATGTAGATAAATAATAAATAGGTCCATAGCATAATGGTTTAAACCACGCCTCTAATAAAAAAACGGAATACATAAGAGTAGGAAGAAATAAATCCAAAATGTATAGGTGAAAAATAATTTCCAAATAATAAAATTATGAACTAAAATTTTAATAATTACAATAAAGGAATGTTTAGAGTCACCGAATCATGAACACCTATAAAAAACACTATATGTGGTGTTTTCACCCAATTAAATCTATGCTCCACCAAAATCAGTGTTAATATATAAATCACTTATATAAAACACTACACTTATGGGGATGTACAATTTAAGGGTGGGTGTATACATACAATTTAGGATTCTCTGAAAGACACAGGGATGAAATATAGAGATCTAATATAAGTAGACTTCTCAACCACAATTTGTGGGAAAACAAACTCAAAAATATTTATAAATGCTCATATGGAAATACAAATGATATAGAAATGGGATCTACATCACCCATCATATCCCAGGATGATGAGACTAACTATATATCCAATTATATATTATTAATGAACATCATAATTCTTCTAAATGTGAATAATTATTCAAGAGGACTCGCACCTCATTACTTGTCCACAACTAGAGGGGGTCAATATCTAATATAAAGATGACCCACACCCCATTATTATATGGTGATTCCACTCAGTAGATGGATAATATACCATCACAATGGTGTATCAGTGGGATTCTACTCAGTTGGTAGATATTGAATCCATTCCCTCGTGTGTCAGAGAGATTCCACTCAAAGCATTGTAGAGCCAAAACCTAGTTAGATAAGGGGTAAAACTTTGTTGGTATCGATAGGGGACTCACAACCAAGTGAATTAAGGGAGTTACACTGAGAGTGTATAGGGACCAGACAACATTACGTTTAGGGGTTTGAGTTAATGTATGTAGGACCGACACCATAGTATATTAGGTGTGAAACAATTGATAGATTTCTATAGAGGACCAATTCCCTAGTGTATCATATCCATGCCACTATGTGTGTATGGGACCTACAAAAAACTACTGCATAGGGGTTCCAATAAACCAATGTAAGGAGGATAGAGGACCAACACACTGTTATAATATGAGGTTTATATCCCCGACCTATCTCACATATGACCCTTCAATATAACAACTATTATTAATAATTTCTTAAAGATGTGTCAATCATTAAACATTTGACTTCATATCATGAAAATTGTTGTTAAGTATACCATCATGATATATTCATATATAATAATATAGGATATGATAGTAATGGGATAACATTCAAATCTAGATTATTGAGATCTAAAAGGTGTAAGATTCTCATAGGGGTACACGATGTGTATGTGGTTTAGAATACATGTGTTCCAACTCTGCTGACTTGTCATGTTGTCTTATTGATGTGTATTAGAGTATATTTCCCTATAAATGGTGTGTATGGGTTCCTAGAGAGTATTTCCGAGCCATAAAATTCTTACGCATGTACTCTTGGATATGCTCAAGTTCGTTGGGCCATACATGTGTATTGGCCAATGTATCTAGCAGTGTACACGGATGATCTAGGGTACCAATACGTGATTATGTACCCCCAAAGTAAAAAAAATATTCATCCCACATAGGGTCTTATTATTAATCATTTGGGACACATTTTATCCACCATAGGTGGGTCACACGACATTTGAGACCAGATACATGGTGTGTGATCCTTATCTACTAAAAAACCCTATCACCGCATTCAGTGGAGCTACATATTTGGATTTTAATTACCACATTCCATTTGGTTAGGTTTTATATATGAACTCCATATATATCAAATATAATTAGTATTTTGATACCTATTCCACTTAATTTAATGATTATTTTTGTGGATCTTGGTTTTCCCATGCCAGAACAGTTTCTCATGGCTAGATTCCATCCAACCATACAACCAAAGGGCTCCCATGTCACGCTATACAGCTAGTATGATCATGAGAAATTGAATATGTCCTTTGATCCATGTCACCATGACCATAAATTTATTAAATATCCCAACCAATCATCTAATATCTTAATATTCAATCATTCATGCTACCACAATTAATGTGATTTTTATACCACACTTGATACTTTCCTATTAATGATAATTCGTTACCCCATGCACAAATGATGATGAATATGATGAAATTAGAAGAGAAAAGAATAACACCTGGGTGAATTATCATTTCCAAATAATTATTTTCCAGTGATAATATTAATGGGTTGATATCATGGTAACCAATGGGGTTTAATAGATCAATTATTAAACATGGAAATGAGGTTCATGTGAAGGAATAAATAAGTCACATGTCAAAAGACGTTATCTAATCCATTCTAATTCATTAAATAAAAATAGAATAATCCATAATTTATGATCAATTACATGATTATGGATCAATAATTGGTGATGAAAACATTCTATAATTTCATGAAATACCCACCACAATCATTGCCTCTTGATCCACCTTGATCTGATCATCATTATTCAAATGATTTCGATATTTCAATGAAAAATACATTACTCCTTCTCCAATATCGTGAATGGTTTATGAATGTAACCATATGAATGTTTCATAATAACATATTTATAGAGTGGTGGATAGGATAAGATTTTTTAATAAATAAATAAGTAATTATTATTAATTCTCTTAAAAGACCTGGTAATGACTGCATCAACCAAACATCTGACAAAGATAAAACATATGACATGCCTAGGCTAAAACCCATGTCTTGAATTCAACCATGTTTTCAATTTTTTTATCCTAGGATACTCGTAGGATATATTAGACTGTTTTGAAAAAAATTAATCATTGTGATATTAATATTGTTTATATTATTGAAATATTAATACAATATTCACATGGATTTAGAATATCTCACTGTGTCAGTTCCTACCTCTGGAATTATTTCATAATTTTTTACAATTTCATAAAATCAAAAAAAATGGTCAATACATTGAATGAATTGAAATTTTAATGTGGTGATATTGTTCCCTATATAGACCCTAAATGAATTAATTGGTTCAACGAATCAAACTATTTTGGGTTTTGGATGAGGCCTTACTCATATATATATAGTTCTCATGGAAGATCTTTTTGTAGGTATTGGTTGACGAAAAGTATTAAGAATTTCATTGTTACTAAATGAATTACTAAGGACAATGTGTTTATATAATTTGGTATGATTTCTACGGACATATTTCTAGATTTTGAGATTATTTATATGTTATTGTTTGATAATTATTTACTATTTTCATATTCTCTATTATTTTTTTAGATGGATATATATGAAAAACTATACTGAGTGTACGATCTCAACCCAATCATATGATTTATATCCATAGGATACTAGTATGTGTTTTTTTATTTGAATGTTGGCATGTGATAAAGGGGACAATATTATTATGAATAAAATACTATTTATTTTTTTAAAGATCCAAATATAATGTGATATTAATGTATGCATCTAGTTCACAACATCAATCTAAAAATTAGGTTCATTAGTTATTAATTTCATATATCTAGTACAAATACTAGAATGTAACCACTTATCCAAGGAATCAGGGGTCCAAATATTTTTAGATGGATTGTGGAAAATAGAATTTTCATTCCTTTATCATCATGGTCACTTGAAATTCAATATGATTCCACCGTTATAATCCTTTTTTAGATTTTTATTTCCTCTTTTGAGAACATGGGTGACCATACTTCCTGATTTTTTTCCTTAATAATTGGATTTCTCACCCATAGACTTATCCTATTAGTTATTAATTGATGTATTTTACACATTGATTATTCCATCCATTGTTAACATAGTTCATTCATTGTTCAAAAATCACTAAAATTAAATTATTTTAAGTGATTTAAAAAAATTAGAATTGAATATTCCTAAATAAACACATAGGAAATTAACCTTGAGAGGTATCAATTAATAGATCCTTTTGGATAGAATATAGTTCCTACATTTAAACCTGTATCATAATTCCTTTAAACTATATAATTTTCGATTTTTATTTTATAATTCAATGTTAAAAAATGCTTACATTTGCCTAAGATATTTCATACTTTTTTACCCAATCCTATAAATAGATATCCCATGTTACCATTATCATTTTATAAATATTTTTAATACCAAAATAATTTCAATCAATTATTTAAAATCAAACATATACATTATCCCGAAAATATTGTACATATTTTATTGCACACTAAATTTCTATTATCTATAATTTAATCTATTTTATCCATAGTGACATTCTTATTAGGTCATTTAAACTAAAAATAATCAAATCCCTCATAATGGTTTATAAATATAATGTAGATTAACACATTCATATCCTCTTGGTGTGTGAAATTAGGTGTGTAGTTAAGACCTTCGTCGTGGAACATAAGAAGAATGAATATATTCATAATCATCCAATTGGGGGATAATAAACCTAGGAATATTTATTCCAGAGTAGGAATCCCCATATATTATCTATTTATACATATAACTTATTGGTTAATCAAATTATACATTCTCTACAAAACCATCATTATTTTATCATTTACATAGTCATCATTCTAAAACCTGGTCCCTAGGGTTCTCAATAATGCATATATGTAAACTTCATAATAAAATGTGTATTATTAAATTTTGCATAAATCAACTATTATCTAAAATGGTTTTCTATACCAATTAATTTACCAACAACCCCATCTTATCTACCATTAAATTATTCTCAAAAAACAATGTAATCTCCAAAGTAATTTGAACCTTATATTGATACAAACTGTGACACCCTATACTAACATTATCTAATCTGGTTCTCCAAATCACATAATTTTCATATTATATTTTTTACCATATATATACTCATTAACATAACTATCCATATTTAAATAAATTAAAAAAATAAAATAATGCATTATTTTTAAAAAAAATATTTATGCAGACATGTAAAATTTGAGAAAAATCCTAAATTAATGAATCCCCTGAAATTATAAATACAAGGGAAAAAATTCCACTATAGATGGACTAGATAATCTATAATAAGTTTTTAACATCACCCAAAACACTTTGAAAAATCTATATTGTTAGAACAATCAAGTGAAATATTTTTCATCACATGCTAGGGAAATAAAAACATAATATAAGTGAGATTAAATTCTAATTTTGGGAAAAATATTCCCACGGTTGTAACTTCCCGGATCCGGGTTCTACACAACGAGTTCCCCAAACCCGGTTGGTCACATGTCCTCAAGCTTATTTCCCAAAATGCCAGAGGCTGCCGACTAGCAGTGAGGGCCTAGGTCTGATAGTGGGGAAACTATGCCCCCATTTGTGAAAGTGTAGTGCAGCGGAAATATATATAAATATACAAAAGTGGAAGAAGTAAACAAAACCCAACTTAATTGGATAACAGTATAGAAGTAAAATATAACAACCGTCATATAGCTATGATCATTAATTTTGTCTTTAAGTGTAAGAAAGAAGCCAAAATAGGATACACTGCATTATAGAATAATCCAATACAAACTACAAATACAGCAAAGGAAAACAAAATAGTGCAGCAGGAACTCAGCAGCATCTTAAACCTAGGCTCGGTCTTTTGCTCTTCTACTCTTCTACAACAATCAAGCACTTGTATAGGGACTCTTTCCCTTATCTACACCTACAAGAATATAATCTGTTTGGGCCCAAGACATCACCCAAACAGGGTGGAGAAATAAATCCCCATAGGCAACCACCAAAGGCCCGTGCCCAACTGTCAGTGAAAATGTGCAATAGCAGTGTGCAATAATAAAATGAAATAAACTAGGAAGTACTCAAAAGTAACTATCTCTAACAATTCCATTACCATTTAAACAATTATTTATTACTTCCAAGCATGTGATTTTGCTTGGCAAGTACAACAAGTGAAATCACCACTGTGAATATTCAATGTAAACATTGTCCTCAGACATGCATAACCTTACCCTCAGGTAAAAATAATCGAAACCTGCAGGTGACTGCCAACACCCGTACAAGATATTTCCCATAGGCACGGAAGGTACTTCCCAAAGGCATAAGAAATGTTACCACCATGCTAATGAACACTACCCATAGGCTTAACACAACACTGCCCTCAGGCTATGTAAGAAAAAAGGCTGAGCCCAATTCATAGAAAGCAATAAATATAAGTTCCTCTCAAGAAAACATGAAACATGTTATAGACATGTCATGGCCTCAGGTATCCTGGCCAAATGGCTAAACTGGGGAAACGCAGCCATGGGGTGGCCTTGGATCCAAGAAATGATCTCAAACAACAGTTATGCATATTCATTGAATTTCCTATGTAATTATATGTATTTAATTAATCAAGGCCTCAGCCATACGACACCCCAAACATGGGTTCGTAGAACAATGATACACAAATTCTACTCGATAGTTGTAATTAAACATCAGACCACCTACCTCGATCTCCCCTGATCGATATACGCAAACAGAACCTCTCAAAACTACCAAGAATGGCGTAGATATTGGATAATAATTTATCCATTAAATGTAAATAACGTCCACTCGAGAAATAATTGGTTAGAATGGATCAAGGAGAAGGAAGGTCTTACTTTCATGGTTCAAACAAGATCGACGACGAAATAATCTGATTCCTGGTGTGTGGTCGGGAGCTTCCCCAAGATCTGATCATTTCTACCGCACTCCCAATGAATGTTTTGTCTTCCCTACCGAATGAGGAGGCCACTTCCTATTTTAAGCTAAACTTTAGGTCTACATGGTGTGTACTTTTAAAGTACACAGTGTGTACTTTCCTTTTTAACTATTCATATGGCGGCAACTTTTCACCACCACCCTGTTCATTTGTCGACTGATTACACGGTCTGTAATACTAAGTACATGGCATGTAGATAGTTATCACATCCTGAATCGCCAACAAGTATACACACCCTGTGTATTCTTCCCACACGACCAAACTACATGGTGTGTATTTGAAAGTACACAACGTGTAGTATGTTTTTTCTGAAAAACCTACACGCCATTCCATCTCAACACCCATAGCCTAAGTACACAGTATGTGTACAAAAGTACATGGCTTGTACCCATAAATTTTAGATTTTTTCCCACATTTCCCTTGTCTTCTCAAAAAAACTTAAGGAAAAAGTAAAATAAGAAACTTGTACCTCAATAATAAGAACCAGGTTCTTTAAAACTTCACCTCTTAAAGAAATTCGAACTCAAATTTCCCTTCCACTGGTGGTGAAGATAAAGTTCTGAACATCGCTGGACTCTGAGCAGGTACGTCGATCTTCCACTCCCAGAATTCGTCATGTACTCGGAAATGCTTCAATATCACTCGTACGAGAGGAACTGACCGGCCTCGGAGAACCTTCTTTCTCTTATCAACAATATGAATCAGATACTCTTCAAAGGATTCATCGATCTAAAGTTCAACTTCCTCATGCTGAAAAACATGAGACAGGTCTGAGTGATAATGTCATAGCTGTGATACATGGAAGACGTCGTGCATGGCTTAGTACCTCTATGGTAACTTCAACCGATAGGTAACTAACCCGACTCTCTCCATAATCTAAAAAATCTTCGCATACCTCGGTGAAAGTTTACCATGTCTCCTGATCTTCCTATGTCCCAAACACGGTGCAACACACAAGAAAAACTGATCCCCGACCACGAACTCCAAGGGACGTCTATGAAGATCATCATTATATTTCTGACAAGAATGTGCAGTATCCATCCACTTATAAATCATCTGGACCTACTCTAATGTCTCTTTCACAAGACGTGGTCCCAATAAAGCTGTCTCACCAGCCTCCAACCAGCACAAAGGTGATCGACATAGCCTACCACATAAAACCTTGTCAGGTTCCATCACAATAGATGCCTGAAAAACTGTTATTGTATGAAAAATGGGCATGGGGTATGTTCTTCTCCAAAGAGCCCCCAATGTCTAAGATGAGTGCACACAACATTTTTTCTAGCACTTGTATCATCTGCTCTGACTGGCCATCAGTCTGAGGGTGGTAAGTTGTGCTTAGAAACACCTGTGTACCCAATGCCCTCTGAAAACTCTTCCAAAAATGAGACGTAAAATGGGATCCCTGTCTGAAATGATAGAATGAAGGACCCCATGAAGATGTACCACCTCTAAGATATACACCTTCCCGAGACCGTTAACACCAAAGTTCGCCTTGATCGTCCAAAAGTGAGCTACCTTTGTATGTATGTCCACAACAACCCATGTGGCATCACTGCCTCGAGGTGACCTCGGCAACCCGGCCACGAAATCCATCGCGACATCATCTCATTTTCACTCTGAAATGGGTAACTATTTTAATATTCTAGCTGACCTCCAATGCTCCACTTTCACCTACTGACAGGTGGAACATCTCGTAACATAACCAGCTACCTCTCTTTTCATACCCGACCACAAATTCTTACGTCTGAAGTCACGGTACATTTTTCTAACCCCAGGGTGCACTGCCCAAGATAAAGCATGAATATACCGAATCAACTCCTCACATATATCTTCTAGAACCCACACTCGTCCATGGATACGTAGTACCTCATCATCTCCTATCTTCTAAACAGGAAGAGGGTCCTCACTTTCCACTGAATCCCGTAGGACCAGGCCTTCCAAATATGATAGTTGGCTCTTCCTCACTCTATCCAAGAGGTTACAATTCATAGCTAAAGAAGAAATATATGCTCACCCCTTACTATCATGCACCTCTAAATTCATCTCAGAGAACAAATCCATGAGTTGCCACTCACTGTTGGCCTCTTGCACTGCCTGTAACTAAGTCCTCCTACTCAGTGCATCAGCAATTGAATTACCCTTACCAGGTTTATATGAAAGCTCGAAGTCGAAGGACTAAAGGTATTCAACCCACCATCACTATCTCACATTCTATTCATGCTAGGTAAATATATATTTCAGACTTTTACGGTCCGTAAACACCACAAAATGCTCTCCTAGGAGATAATTTCTCCAATAACGTAACACATGAGAAACTACAGCCAACTCAAGATCATGGGTCATCCAGATGTAAACTCCCAATCTAGGATGTCACTCCACCTCACCCACGATGCTTGGTTCCATCTTGGCTCGCATGGACATCCCACACGCCCTTGTATAGAAACTCTCTTCCCTCTGGTGATGTGAAACTCACCCTGCGATTATAGAAATCTACAAAGGCCCAAAAGTGTACCAACCAGTCCATCCCGAGAATGGCATCATATCTCGTCACCTCTAAGTCATAGAGGTCCCAAGGAAAGTGACACACACAAACCTCTAGGGGATCTCCTTGCACTGACTTACACTTTCTGTTCTAATCTCCAATGGAGTTTCTAGCATCATAAAATCATATGATGAAGAAACATAGAGCCCAAGGCTCTCTACAACGGGCACACATATAAAGCTATGTGTATCCTCAGTATCAAAATGTACTGACGATAAAATAGAGCCAATGAAAATTGTACCTCTGATAGTGGAGGGTCTGGGATCATGCTCATGTTGGGTCTGTTGCACTGCATATGCCTGCCCAGTGTTGTGGCCCTGAGACACAGCCTAGCTACCCTGAGCTGACTTTCCTTATTGTCTCTGAGATCCTGGTGCCTAGCTACCACAACCATGAAATCCACATCGGCATGAATGTTCTGATGTATTCCAATTCCCTTATTGGTAAGAAGCTGTTGGCCCTGCTCTTGCATGCGGAGTCTGCACAGAACCCCTCTCACTAGCCACTGGCAGAAACACCCTACAAAAATGAAAGAGATGACCCACCATGCCTCAAGCTCAGCACTCCACTGAGTCATGTGGACACTGATGTCTTTTGTGCCCTTCTTTTCCGCATTGGTAGCACATTACCTTTCCACTTGATGAATTATTTTGGCTAGTATTTCCACCGTAATATAAATACATCTACCTTTTTCCTCTTACCGGTATAAATAGTACAAAAAACTGGTTCCAAACCGCCCTGGCCTGACCCACTGGCTTCTCGTAGGTTCCGCTCTATAATCAGTACCTGGTTCCTAATAGTGTGCATTATAGGCAACCTAAAAACATTCACCAGTGCTCGGATTTCTTATCGAATACCATCCTCAAAGCGCAAGCCCTCAACATCTCATCTCCCACCAGAAAAGGTGAAAAACCTTGTAGCTCAGTGAATCAAGCTGAATAACCCATCACTAACATGGAGCCCTACTGTATATTCATGAACTCTCAAGCTTGATCTACCCTCAGCATCTTCGGAAGAAACAAATTCATAGAATATCACCTGAAAATATTCCCACGCCATGTCCTGGTGAAGCTCGGGCTAGGTGGTAACATCCCACCATCTCTTGGAAGAATCACTCAGCATATAAGTACCGAGCGTAACCCTCCACCCAGGAGGCGTCTCCAGATGCTCGAAGATAGTCTGCATAGAACCCATCCATGAATCCACATCCTGTTGTCTGCCATCTCCTGAAAACGTAGGTAGATGCTGCTGCTAGAATTTATAAGTTAGCTTGTCCATAGATGTGGCATCCAGTGGTGCTCCCTGGAAGGTTTACATAAACCGCATAAAGCCTTCACAGAACTTCGCATCCACACCTACGCCCGGTATAATGGCTGGCGTCACATCTGGCTCTGCTGGAGGATCCATCGGTATCCCATGGCCTACCATATCTGTAGTACAATCATTGATGCTATCTTGGTGTGCAACTCCTGGTCGTCTCGGTAGCCTGACTCTACAAGTTCAAACACACGCCTTAACTTAATTTAATGTTAAGGATCTTTTGTCTGTTTAAAAGTGCCAACTGAAAAATGGAATGAAAACACAAGAACTGGAAAAAAGAGACTACAGGTCGTGTATAAAGTTTAGACGGTGTATACCCTTAATCCCTTACATGGTTGTGTTCTGATGCTAGTATGGGTGTGTCTCAACCCTAAATACATGGCGTGTTACATCCACACACAGCGTGTACACCACTTTGTTTTCCCCGGCCACATGGCCAAATCCACACGGTCTCTCCCTGGTCAAAACTACACGGCATGTCCAACAGGTACACGGCGTGTACTTTTCAAGCTTCACCGGACTGGGTTTGTCAGTGGCATGGTATGTATACCTAGGTTACACTACACGGAGTGTCCCACAGGTACACGGCGTGTACTAGTCAAGCTTCATCGGACTGGGTTTGACAATGAAATGGTCTGTATACCGAGGTTACACTACACGGCGTGTTCCAGACAGACATGATGTGTACTAAGAATCCCCAACTGACCTATGTTTGTCAGCGACACGGTTGGCTACTCGGCTGACACTACACGACATGTTCAAAGTGTACAAGGTGTGTTCCCACAAGACATTCCCTATCTCGTATTTCTTCCCACATGGTATATGACACATTTAGAGACTACACGGCATGCACCTAGAGTACATGGAGTGTACTTAAATTTTTTTCATTTCTTCACGAATAGAAGTGTACATGACATGTGTTCATAGAACCACATGTCATGTTGTCTTGTTTCCTAGATAGTACATCTCAGAAACTACTTTGTAGCCCCTTTTTCTTTAATTTCAAGCATCAGTATACAAAATTATAATTTTTGGGGGACTATACTCCCCACGAACCAATTTTTAACACCCAAACTCTCACTTTATAGTACAATACACAACAAAAGTCTTGATTCTGATATACTGAATTTCGGTCCAAGAGAGCCCATAATTCTCAGGAACCAAAGTTTAGCATCCATAAAACTCAACCGTAACATGTACCAATACCCTATCAAATAGTCAGTATTTCTAACAAGGTACCTATCACAATAGCATGAATTTCATAGCACAACATCTATCACAACAACACGCAATTTCTAATTCACCTACATGGCATGGAAACTATGCGTGGAATGTGATTATAACATGTGCCTAAATGATGCATGAGATGTCATACCCTCATCTCATCAGGTTGCAACTAAATAGAACCAAGTATAAAAATATAAACATCACACCACAAGTGCATCACCTGATGGTAAAAATCAGATGAACTGTGAAGTGAAAAATCAGTAAAAATTGCAACATGAGGTAAAATGGATTTTCCCTTTACCTGGGTTATCTACTCCCAGGCACAACTTATTACCAATTACCAATTCTGTCTTATCCTTGACTATAGGATACAAATAGTAAGTCAAAGAAAAGAAATTCCTTTGATACCACTTTGTAACATCTCAGATCTAGGTGCCAAACAATGGGTGCCCCAAACCCTATTGGTCACATGACCTCAAGCACATTTCCCCAAATGCAAGAGGCTTCTGACTAGCAGCGAGGGCCTAGGTCTTATAGTGGGGAAAAAGTGCCCTCATTTTTCAAAGTGTAGCACAGAGGAAATAGATATAAACATACTAGAGTGGAATCAGTAAACAAAACCCAACTGAAATGGATAACAGTACTGAAGTAAAAGATACCAATAGTCATATAGATATGATAATGCATTATGTCTCTAAGTCTAAGAAAGAATCCAAAATAGGATACACTGCAATCTAGAAAAATCCAATACAATGAACAAGTACAGTAAGGAAAAAGAAAACAGTACAGCCGGAACTTAGAAGCATCGCAAGCCTAAGATCGGACCTATGCTCTCTTACTCTTTTGAAATAATCAAGAACTTGTATATGGACTCTTTCCCTTATCGACACCTACAACAATATAATCTGTTTGGGCCCAAGAAATGACACTGATAGGGTGTGAAAAAAAATCTCAGTAGGCAGCCACAAAAGGCTCGTGCCCAACTATCAGTGAAAATGTGCAATAGTTATGTGCAACAATAAAATTCAGTATACTAGGTAGTACTAAAAATTAATATCTCTACTTGTTCCATTTACATTTTACCAGTTATTTATTACTTCCAAGCCATTGCTTTAGCTTGGAAATTAAACAAGTGAAATCACCACATTGAATATTCAATGTAAACATTGTCCTCAGACATGCATATACTTACCCTTAGGTAAAAAGAATCGAACACCGCAGGTGACTGCCCAAAACCATAATGAATAGTGCCCACAGGCATACGAGATATTGCCCGCAGGCACGGAAGGTACTTCCCATAGGCATAAGAAATGTTTCCCTCAGGCTAACGAACACTTCCCATAGGCTAAACACAACATTTCAATCAGTATAGGAAAGTTATCGGGCCTATCCCAAAGCATAGAAACCAATACATATAAGTTCCTCTCAAGAAAACTTAAAACAAGTTATATATATGGCATACCCTCGAGTATCCTGGAAAGACATCTAAATATGGGAAACGCACCCACCGGGTGGCCTTGGATCCATGCAATGATCCAAAACAGTAGTTATACATATTCATTAAGTTACCTATGCAATTCTATTTATTTAATTAATAAAGTACTCAGCCATACGACACCCCAAACATGGGAACATAGCACAATGGTACAAAAATTCTACTTGATAGTTGTAATTAAACATTGGACCACCTACCTTGATCTCCCCAGATCGATATACGCGAATGACTCCTCTCAAAATGACCAAGAACTGTGTAGATATAAGATAAAAATTTATCCATTAAAACATAAAAAACATCCCCTCGGGAATGATTTGGTAAGAACGGATCAAGGAGAATGAAGTTTTTACTTGCACAGTTCAAACAAGATCGACGGCGGAAGAATCTAATTCCAGTGTGTGGTTGAGAGCTTCCCCAAGATCCGATCGTCTCTCCCACCCTCACAATGAATGTTCTGCCTCCTCTGCCAAATGAGGAGGCTAATGAATGTATTAATATAATTTCCATGTCTACACGGTGTGTACATTGAAAGTACACGGCATGTACTTTCCTTTTTAACTATTCCTAAGGCGGCTACTTTTCACCGCCACCCTGTTCATCTGCCTACTAATTACATGGAATGTAATACAAGTACATGGCTTATAAATAGTTATCACATCCTGAATCGCTGACAAGTCTACATGTCCTATGTTTTCTTCCCACACGACCAAAGAACATGGCATGTATATGGAAGTACACGACATGTAGTTTGTTTTTACTAACAAACCTTCGGTGCCTTCTCATCTCCCACAGACGAAGTACACGACGTGTGTACAAAAGTACATGGCATGTATCCATAAATTTGGGATTTTTTTCCACATTTCCCTTGTTTTCTCAAAAACACATAAGGAAAAAGGAAAATAAGAACCTCGTACCTCAATATTAAGAACTGGTTACATACAATGGTTTTAAAAAAAAATCAGTTTTATATACACAATATGATCGGAATAAATAATCTGAATAATTAATTAATAAAATGAAAATGAGATTATGTTATATCTAAGACACTAAATGAAAACATGGAAAATAATAACTAATATTCCCACACTGATGGAATGTATAATGGTGAGAATAAAAAACATGTTTTTTGGCCATGTGTCGGGACACTATACTAACATAGGGAGTGGTATGAAACATAAACATAGATGTTTTGTTTAATGAGACTTGTTGATGCATTGTATAGATTTATAATTTGAATTCCCACCTGTCACTTCAGTAGTTAAAATGAAATCACCTTAATAGTCCACAAGAAATTATATACCACACTATAAGGGTCCTATATCAGTATAAAAATAAGGTAATAAATATAGTAAAAAATATGGAAAGTAAATACATAATCCAAACATGTTAATAGTCAATAATTATCATGAATGTCAATAAATGTCCCCATGATATAAGATGGATAACATAATCAAAACCAAACCAATAAAAGAAGATGGGTGGTCATACATTACATAGTTAACATTGAAATAAAAACTGTGTAAAACCTATACTTTTATAATTTGTAATAGTGATAACAAGAACATATCTCATCCATAGAAAGAAAGAGTCTATTTAAACAATACGTAGTCATTATTTCCAAAAGAAATCATATTGGAATAACAACATATGAAACACCAATAAATTTTTCTATTTTAAAAAAATGATAAAATGATAATAACCATTCAAGAGGAAGATGAATGATGGATATAAAATAACATAACCCTTTTACATCCATGGAAACATAAAATTATATTGACATAAATGGAAAAATGAATTTTGAACGAATTATTTAACAATACAACCCATGAAGGGATTAAGTATTGTGTTTTTTGTAATTCTAGTTTATTACCTAAATATATAAACATATATTATCTTATAATGTGTGAATCATACTATATATTAGAATAAATCAATTTTAATTTTATAATAGAAACGGATGTGAAATCATAAATATGTGTTTGAAAACTTTTTAAACATTAACGTCTATGATGATGTTTTAAATAACTTCCAAATGTAAATTTTAAATGTTTTAGTGAATGAATACATTGAAAACAATTTATTATAAAAATAATAACCAATAAGATATCGTTAAAAATGCCAATTTTTTATCATTGATATGTGATGATATGATGAAATTCAAGACTCAGATTATAGGGTGAGCGATAAAAAATTAATTTTCAGAAAAGATATATTCCTTAGACAATGAGTTGGAGAAAATAATATACAATAAAATATTAGGGTGAAAACCCATATGTTATAATAGTGACTTCCATTAAAGAACAATATTACTCTTGGAAATTAGACTTTAGTTATCAATCTCCCCCACGAGGAATATAGTCCTTGATGTATGAAATATTTAAAAGTTGTGTACTATGATGTCGTAATGAAAATTAATAGAAAATAAATATAATAATACACAGTATAATAAATTGTTATAATTCACACATTTATTATGTCTAATAGGATGCTCGTATCTCTATGAATGAAAATTGGCTTACCAAATTCGTTATAACTATTTTAATAATTCAATAAAATACATTTTATGAAAAGGTAATAATTTTTCCTAGTATTTACCATGAATAAAAAAGATATATTTTAATTATATATATATGGGTAGTGAATACAAAACATAATGGAAAACAAGGTTAATATCATAAAAAGGGATCAAGGAATAATGGTTTGCATCAAGGAAGCCTTAAATATTGTGTGGAATTTTAATAAAAATCACATTAAAGAGTTGTATTATCACTAATATTTAAATGGAATGATCAAAACATAATTCATTATAAGATATTTGAAATATTAATTGTATACATTATATAAATTAATAAAAGGGAATAATACCCACCATCTCCTAAGGAGGAAAATCGGAGACAAATCCCCTTACCCTATTCCAATTTCATTCTTTGCATGATCCTATCATCTATAATATCCAAATAGTTTTTTAAAATACATTCATATGATGATTATTTATCCATATATAATATAATGATGTCAATTTATAATCATAAGATATATATTTATTATAAATTCTTTTATGATGATGTGAATGTTAAATTTCTGTCAGGTTAATTATTTGATTTGGGTGACTAATGTTGATATTTTAATCATTGATTTAATATAGAAAATAACATTATGAACTAGGTTTTTGGAATGGGTCAAAATCCAGACGATGTTTGAATTATTCAATTATTTTAGAGAAAACTAGAAAATTCGAGGAATTTTGGAAATTTCAAGATTATATGTCATGTACTCCAAATTAAACTCCATGTGAATGTTATTTCTATACTATCAGTGTTCTAACCATGTACATGTCGTGTGGTGACTTTTTAAGTATTTCCTACTACATGGTGTGTAGTGTTACTTGACATGACATGTATCTCTCTTCTGCACATTAGATGAATCTTAGCTGTTTGTTGACCTGTGTGGCGCATCCATGTCGTGTGGGTACCTCTTCTTAAGTCGTAGTACAAGCAAAGATACTATACAGATTTTGGTCCTTCATGCATGCATTGTACTTTTTTTATTCATTTATACAGGAGGGTGTTATGTCTTATTTCAGAAGACATCTTCATCTTCTTGATCTGAAAAACATCTCTATTCTGAAATCCTGAAGAACATACCTTCCCAAGATTCTTCATCTAACATATATTCTACAATTTTCCAGTGGATGCAGGATCTCATAAGAAAGGATAAACCCATGCACACTCTTTCGTTCTAGTTTCTTTTCCTAACACATTACAGTTTCCCTCCCATAAGAATTACTTGTATTTCACCTAAACATAGATCTATGAAGATCAACTTCAAATTTGAGCTCTATATTGGATGATCCTACATCTACGAGTCTTAATTAAGTCATACATACCATAATTAATTTTATTATGGTCATTTCGGGGTTGTGGATTTTTAGTGCGATGTCAGGTAACGAGAGAAAACCTTTTTTAATTATATTTAATTGATCGTATGCATTGTGGGATGTCATTAGGTATTCTTTCAGCCATTTTATTCTTCAGAGAGGTTGTGTTACTGGTCATTTCTCATTTAGATAATTTAGGGAACGATTAAAAAATGAGTATAATTGAACTATTTGATTTAAACAGCTTTGTATAAACTTGTTAACCGTGATTAATGGTGAATATTGCTAGTTAAATTCAACGGTTTAGTTTTATTATTGTTAGAAGTATTTATCTTTATTATATATGTGTGTGTTGTGTGATATTGCGTATTATGGATCCTTTTGGTTGTGTTGGGGATTTCCTAGGTTTTGTTGAGTGGCGCTGATCACATGTTGGGCATGGCCCGGATTACATTAGGTGGTACTGATCATGGGATTGGGCACCATGGACATTGGTGGGAGGTAATGTGTCTATCAGTATGGGAATGTTCTGGGTTACTAGAATGGTGAGGCCACCAGACTTGAGTGACATGGTCACTGGGGTACAGGGTCTTAGAGATGTTGTGGTTTGGGAACTGATTTTTGTGATTACTGCTCCCACGGAACTTTCAGTATTTTACACATAGGCAGTCTATGTGATGAGGTAGTTTTGACCACTCATTGAGTAGAATCCCCTGATATATGCAATTAGGTACAATTGGTTTGGGGTGCTTGTCATGGAAATATACATGGAAGTTGAGGATCCTCTAGTATATTGCATTGAGTCTATCGGGTTAGGGGTAGAGGCTTTCTATGAATTGAGGGTAGATACCATTGTCCCTCTAGTTACTAAGTATAAGGAAGACATCGTTATCCCATAAGTTAGTCCTTTGATAGAATACATCGTTGTTCCACCAGTTACTGATTTTTGGGCAAACATCATTGTCCCTCTAGTTACTGATTTCTGGGCATACATCGTTGGCCATTCGATTCCTATTTGAATACAGATATCATTTCTCCCCTGGTTGGTGTGACATGTGATGGTGTGTTATATTGAGAAGGGTTAAGATTTTTTGGGTGTTACTTAGAGATGTTAGTAATTGATACAAGATGTGTGATGAGTCAAATGGTGTCGGGTTACATGACAGAGATTCTGAAATTTGTCATAGTAGGTGACACTTCATGGTGGCTACTGAGAACCGATGAAGTTAATATTTATTTTATGCACCATACTGTTTACAGCATTTTTTATAAATGCAACCATTGGGTGGAATCCTATATATATTAATCTGACACCCTACATGGGACCTTTGGGATGCATGTAGACTTTATGGATTTACGTGAAAGAAAGAGACTTGCTTTGT
This sequence comes from Viscum album, assembly GCA_963277665.1. Taxonomy (NCBI): domain Eukaryota; kingdom Viridiplantae; phylum Streptophyta; class Magnoliopsida; order Santalales; family Viscaceae; genus Viscum; species Viscum album. Next base: position 2,122,308,324 of record OY728163.1, read on the forward strand.
GAGAAGGGTTGTAGTGTTTTTCGCATGAAGACTGGTATTTACCTAGAGGTCATTCCTAGCTGGAGTTTACTTTTTTAGCATTCATTTATGTATCAGCATGATTAATTTTATTTTCCGCAATTGTTCTTTATCCACGGGTGCAATTTCTTATTATTGTGTATAAACTGTTTGGATGTATTCTTTGTTTTTTTACTAGTTCTCACATGTGTCTTTGAGAATTCTGTATTGATTACATTACTCTTTAGTTGTTTATCATTATTTATTCTTCTGTTAATTTCTATTGATTGTGCTTTTATTATGCATTTCCAGTTCGAGTCTATAGAGTCTCTTATTTTATATTATTCTCTGTCTAGTACCATTATTATCCTCTAAGAGGATATATCATCCCCACTATACCTGTTTGGACCTTCACTGTTAGTCAGAATCCTTTGGCATTTAGGGAGGTGCACGTAAGGTATTAACAACTGACCTGGTTAGCTCCGTTCAGGTGGCTATTCAGGTATGTGACGTTACAAAGTGGTATAAAAGTATTTCTTGATAGGGATTTAGTAGCAGTGTTTTTCTGGCTACTAATGAGATTGAGAATTTTCATTATATTTCTACTGGTTTACTATTTGGGATAGTCTATACTGGAGATAGGTTGTAATTGGACTCGGGTTTCTAGCTTGTGTGTGTGTGCCTGTAGCCCCAGGTATGAAGGACTGACCAAGTTGCCTTTGGTGGGAATTTCTGTTTTTATTTTTATCAGAATAAAGCTTATATGATTTCCAACTCTATGGATCACTTGGTGTGTGTTGTTATTTATTGTGATATTTGACCCTTGACATGGTGTGCTAAGGGAGAATTGAACTTTGGCTCAGTGTGGAAAAGCGAGTTTTCTTGGTTTTTTTATGGGAACATTTTTAGAGTATAATAATTTTAGAATATCACATTTGCTCTATAAAGTGATAATACCAAGTGAATAATATTAATTTCCATTCTATACATGCTTTTAAAATGTGAAGGGTGAAAATTCTGATAAAATTTCTTATTGATTGTAATGTAATATGAGATGCTTTATATATATTTGTAGAATTGCATGTGGTGTGTTATTTGGGCTTGGTTATTATACAAGCAGGTAGGAACATTAGTTGAGGTGATTTTATTCAATATGATTGGGTAACTCGGTTATTGGTTTTGATGCAACGTTGGTTGTTAGGATGGGCATGGCCAGAGGTACTTTTTGTACATGGATCTGTTGGGGGTGTGTACGGAGGCCCTGAGGTCAGAACGTCATGAGCACGGGTTGCGATAAGGAGGAGTTAAGGTAGTTGTTATATGCTACCTCTTTACTTGTTTCATTATCTATATTTAATATATTTTGTGTATATATATGGGATGTCATAAAATTTATGGTATTTAGTAGGTTCCTTTTGGCTGACTCAGATGGAGTGTCGGTAAGATATTTTACAGTGAAACAGCAGCAGGATGAGATTTTATATCTGTTGCAGGAAGTGCATGAGCCACAGGTACAGGGTTAGGGACATGATCAGGTTCAGGATCCAGTGCAGGCAGGACAACATCCAGGATTGGCAGCATTCAAGTCATGGCTCAACGAGCACCTCCAATCTATCCTCATACATGTATTGCAGGGGATCTAGATAGGCACATAGGGTACAAATCCCTCTAATAAATATCTGATGAGGGAGTACCAGTAACCGCACCCACTACTTTTTAGGGTATGGGTGGTCCACAAGTGTCTTAGAACTTGATAGAGAGCATACAGATGATCTTTGAGAAGCTCGAGATGCCTCCAGGGAATAGGGTCAAGCTAGTGACATACATTCTAAGAGTTCCAGTGAAGTGTTGGTGGGATGTGTAGGTTCAGGCACATAGACATGAAATACTAGCTTGGAAAGACATTTAGGTCAGGTTCTTTGAGCAATTTTACCTAGAGACGCTGAGGTATGAGAGAGCACGGGTGTTCTTGAGCCTTCAACAGGGAGACATGTCTGTTAGGAACATTTCACCGACATTCACATAGATATCTCACTTTTCGCCTGGTATGGTAAGTGGTGACTAGGAAAGGGTGAGGTGCTTCAAAGAAGGCTTATGACACACCATCCAGATCCTGGTAAATAACTTCAGACTCTAGTCATTCTCCGAGGCAGTGAATCAGGCACTCATTGAGGAGGGAAATGAGACATATATGACTCACTAATGTTGGATGATATCTTCAAGTGATGGTTCATATAGTAGGAAATTAGGTTGGGATGAGGTCTAGAAGGGAAGTTATGCCATGGAATATGTTATACCACCTAATAGATGGTCATCAGTGGTTTTCATTCAATGTATACATCCATGTAATGTTCATACTCAGTTAGATAGGCATCCAAAGGAGTTCTAGGAACGTGGATAGGTCAGGCGTCTTGAGAGGTTCTGCGGGTAGCCTTCTCAGACAGCCATTTGGTAGGGACTAGGATAGACTATGGAATGTATATTTGGTACATGTTTGATAATAGGAGAGGGTATCCTAGATTAATTTCCATGAGGAGGGAATAACAGAGATAGTGGGACCCAGCTGAGGGTTTAGTGGCCAGTGACTATTGCAGCCCTGTAGTGAGGATAGGCTTCAAGAAGCCATGTCTCAGGTCAGGTGCATGCTGTGGAGCATCTAGGGGTTGATTAGGCCGGTGATCCAATGATGGTTAGAAGTACACAGTGAGTGTGTCCATGACTTCCTTGTTTTCTTTTTTTGCATAAACTGTAAAGTACTGTCTGTTTTGGGTGCATGTGATGCACAAGATATATTTGGACTGACTAGATGCTGAATAGTTGGATTGACACCATCTCAGGTGTGTGATATATATATATATATATATATATATATATATATATAATTTTTATAATCAGTAGAATCGAAGTTGCGGGTTGCATGAGGTGTAGTCGGCATCGGGGCATTGAGTATGCGAGTTACAAGAGGTGCAAGGTAGGAGGTTTTGTTTTCAGCATCCAAAAGATGTAAGACCTCGTGGAGGCAGACACTGATGCGGTTTGGGATACATTTGAGAGTTTGAAATGTCACAGGATCACCAATGTGAGTCATGGATGAAGATCTGTCATGGTAGGATCATGGGTCTTTGAAATAGGTCATTGGACCTATACTTCGTTTGAACCTTGTTGGGTTGAGTCCATGTTAGGAAATTCCTAATGTTGGTAGCCCCTTGAAATATTTATCCAAAAATGCTGAGACTATAGTAGTCTAGGTTTCTTTGACCAGGATGGGTATGTTTAGTTAAATATCCAGGTTATGTTTGATATCTCATGAACGAACTATGTTATGGTGGGGATATTGTAAGAACTGGGTTTTTGGAACATGCCAAAATCCCAATCCTCTTTGAATTTTTGACATGTTTCTGAGATAACTGGATAAATATGGGATGTTCTGGAAATTTTCAGATTACATGAAATTTACTCCAAAGTACACATTGTGTTTGGATTAGTCATGTAATATCCATGGGCTAACCATGTACATGTTTTTCTGTGACCATGTTTTAATTTTCTACTACACGGCGTGTTGTGTTACATGACATGTCGTCTATATCTCTTCCACATAACGGCTGAATCATTGCTATGTGATGACCTGTGTGGAAGGTCCAAGACATGTGGCTTCCTCATCTTATGTTTGAGTATGTACAAGGATACTCCATGACATGTAGTTCTTAATACACTCCATATACTTTTATTTTTTTCATTTATACAAGATAATGTTGTGTCTAATTTCAGAAAACATCCTTATCTTCCTCAACTTTGTAACAGCTCCATTATGAAATCCCCAATAACATACCTTACCATAGATTCTTCATCTGACATCCATTATTCAATCCTTTAGTTGATACAGGGTCCCATCAGGAATGGTAAACCCCGACACCCTCTTTTTTCTAGTTTCTTTTCCTCAGACACCGCAGCTTCCATTCGAGCAGAATTGTCTGGATTTGACAAAAACATAGATCGACAAAGAAATTATTTGAATTGGGGCTCGATATCATACATGCTTATGTATACGAGTATCAAGTAGGTGTTTTATACCTTATTTATTTTGTTTTCTTGGTCATTTGGGGTTTGGAGCTTTTTATTGTGATGTCAGGTATTAAGTGAGACACTTATTTAATTATATTGAATTGATAGTATGCATTGTAGGATGTCATTAGGAATTCACTTATAATTTTTATTCTTGATCAAGGTCGGGTTGTAGGTCATTGTTCATTTGGTAATTTTGGCCGGGGGTGCCAAAATGAGTATAACTGAACTGTTTGATTTAAATTGTTGTGTATAAACATGTTAAGCATGATTAAGGGAGAACATGGCTAGGAAATTCAACTGTTTAGTTTTTTTTACTGTTATATTTTTTTATTATATATGTGTGTGATGTGTGATATTTCATATGCTAGAACCTTCAGGTTGAGTTGGGCATGGACTATCTATTATTGAGTGATGTAGATTACAAGTTGGGAATAACCTAGATTACATTGGGTTGGAATAACCATGGGATTGGGTGTCATGGACATATTCTTGAGGCAGTGTGACTGTCAAGATGGGAATGGCCTAGGTTACATGGATGGGGAGGTCATCAGACTTGAGAAACAAGGTCACAGAGGAATGAGGTGTCAGAGATGTTATGTCTTGGGAACTGATTTTGGTGATTACCTCTCCCCCAGAACATTGAGTAGTGTGCACACTAGTAGACTCTATGATGATATGGTTTTGACCACTCATTGGGTAGAGGCCCATGATATATGTGATTTGGTACAATTGGTTTGTGGTTTTTTTCCATTAGAATCCACGTGGAAGATGAGGAGTCTTTAGGGGATAGTGTTTTGGCTATTGGGTTGGGGGCAGAGGCTTGTTGTGAGTTGAGAACAAACATCGATGTCCCTCCAGTTACTAACATGAGGGTAGACATTGTTGTCCCTCATGTTACAAATTTGAGGTCAGGCATCGTTGTTCCTCCAGTAACTTATTTGGGGCTAGACATGGATGTCTATACGTTTTCTATTTTCAGGGCAGACATCATTGTCCCTCCAGTTCATATTTGAGGATATCCATAATTTCTCCTCCTATAGTTTTTCCATGGGTATGAGTGGGCTTTCAAACAGAGTTACTATTTTTTGGTCTCCCCTTCTGGATGTTAGTACTTGAGGAATGAGTTTTCAGGAAGAACATGGTGTCAGGATAAATGGCCTAGACTTCAGCATTGACCAAAGCAGGTGACACTCAATGGGGGCTATTGAGCACCAATGATGTTTATGTTTATTTGTGAATCATTACTTTTTACTTCTTTCTTTAAAAATAAATTCCTATATAATCACTTATATTAGTAATGCACCATTGGGTGGTATCTTACTGAGATTCATATCACACCTTGCATGGGCCCTTCGAGACGCGTATAGACATTATGGATTTACGCACATGAAGGAGACCAGCTTTAGGAGCTGGATTATATTATAGTTGTAATGGAGACTGGTATGAACCTGGATGTCATACATATATGGAGTTTACATTTTTATCCATCATTTCTGTATCAGCATGCTTACTTCGTATTGCAGATACTATTGGTTATCCATGGGCGCCATTACTTATTGATGTGTATGACCTATTTGGATGCATGGTATGTTGTTTCAATAGTTTTACAAGTGTTTGTTAGATTGATGTATTGTTTACTTTTGGTTTTTGTGGTTTATCTTTATTTCAACCACCTTTTATTGTTATTGATTATGGATCGGCTATATGGATCTAGTTTGAGTTTGCAGAGTGTCTTATTTTAAATTATACTTTTTTCTGTATCTTTTTTATCTTTTGAGAGGGTATATGTAGCGACCCGAAGCTTGATTTACATAGACATTACATTAATTTTTCCAAATAATTAATACATAACAAAAACAGACACACAAGTACTGTAATAGTTTATTGTCTTTGGAAACATAGAATATAATCTTCTAATCTTGGTGAATGATCTTCAACATCTCCCATAAAGATCTACCTTTTTTCTTACCTAAAACCTTTCTTTAGATCCTGGGGAAAACAAAACATATAAAGGGTGAGCTCAAATGCTCAGTAAGGGTAAGAATAGAGAAAACAAAAAAACCATATACATTTGAACTTCAAAACAAGAAAATAATATTTAAACATCAAAATCTTGAGTAATGACATAAAACATGGCAGTACATAAGGCATTGATCAAAATGGATCATCAATCATGATAAAATAGAATAGAAATAAAGCATGTAATTTTGGAAATCATTAAGCACATGATATGATTTCCATAATAGCCAAGTCATTTCTTCTAATACCATCTTAGTGGACAAAGTCCCTTTCTGAATCAAGTTCACTCCTCGTTCCAGTCCTCTATCACTGAACCCGATTAACTTTCCATTCCAGCCATGTCTATATCATGAGATATAAATCTTTACCCAATGCGTTGGAGGGAGATATAGGTCCCACCCATCTCATAATTAAATCATCCTTACTTTTTCCAAAAAATAATCATATTCATTGTTATGATATAATATATGGTTCACTTCTGACTTTATATTACCCGTTTGTTTGTAAATTCCATGTTAAAGCAGTGTTTTTGGTAAAATTGTTTCATTTATTATATGTGTTTGGAATTGTTGTTCTTGATATTATTATTAAGTATGTCATGATTTACTTATATCATGAATTGAAATCATGACTTATATATCATATATATTTAGTATATATATATATATAATAGATAGATGAATGAAATGAAATACACTGTTAATGGAGACAGTAGGTCGTACGTACGCATGAAAGTTTTTTTCCTTTCCTTATTGACTTGAATGGAAGTAAGTAGACGACTCATATATATATATATACATAAATCCAGTATCTTATTTATGTCATATATTTCATTATTATTCATTATATATACTTCATAATCATTCTTGGATGGTTAACATGGAGAATAAATCACATCGCGTCGTGGAGACGGTAATCTGTATGTACGCACGAGCATTGATATTGTTCCCATATTTATTGAATGGAATTGGAGTGGATGATATAATATCTTATAATTAGTATGATGTTATAATAATCAGATATAGTTATCCCTTACGCCATTATACCCATCCAATTAAGGTGGTGGTGACAAAACTGATTATACCACGGCGTGGAGATGGTATTCTGTACGTACGCACGCGCGGTGATTTCATTTTCCATAGGATGGATAGAAGATGAAATGCGGTTGTTTCATATTTAAAAAACATATAAATATATAATTAATACTGATGTTATTAATTTATAATGAAACAAATAAATAATAATAAGTTGAAGAAGAAAGAAACTTGATAGAATCGGAAGAAAAGATTACCTCCTCTTCGACACACATCCTTTAAGCTTCCTCTTAAGGAAGTATAGTTAGTATTTTTAGAATACCAGAACCTCCAGAATGTTTCTAGGTATGTGGAGAAGAGATATCGGCTGGGATTGGCCAAGCATCAAGGCTCAAAATTGTGTGAAGATAAGAGGGAAGGGGTTCTCTTTTTATAAGGTAGGAGAGGGGAACCTTTGAAAAAACATAAACTATTATTTTATAATAAAGTCATATTCGGTTTATAATAGTGACCAATTGATTTATTTAGATAATAATGTGGGTATGAGTATAAATCCTCTCATACAATAGGTTTTAGACAAGTTTATGTGACTATTGTAACCTTATCATTTAGATTTAACTCTAAGAAAAATAATTGAACTTTTACCGTGTCTCCATGTTTTCTTACACTATATGGTTAATAAACATACTATAACAAGCCAAAAGAACCCTAAATGGATAATTATTAATATATATAACCTTATCCAAGTCATTTGGGAGATCCATAGATTTTTAGGAATAGAATAACAATTAATAATATAATATTTGTTTTAAAAACTATTTTATGTCAATTTGGATTGTATTTGGTAATTGATTTTTGTAAAAATCATAACAGCATTATTAGTTCGAAAAAAATTACTTAAATCAATAATAACATGTCATATTAACCTATAAAATTAGTATAATTCATAAAAATTCTCAAATTACATTTATTTGGGTATTTATAACATCAATTAAGTTAATATTTCATTAATAAGGTAATTACTACATCATCACTGTGTCGTAAATAAATTAACTTATTTAATGTATAAAAATTTTAAATAAATTACCATTATTTAGAAAATATTTTTAACTTTCTAATTAATATTTATAGTCAATTTTATCTTATGTATAACCCTAAATTAAAAATGTTTTAGTTATTCAACATTGATTTTAACTATTTTAACTCTTCTTTAAATAAAATAATAATAAATGTTCTAATCTAATCCAACTGGACCTAAATGATAAAATTTTATTTCTAAGGTTTTTTTGGTCGAATTACACTTATCAAATAGAATTAGGACATGTTTTATGGTAATAATAATTTCATTTTTACCCTTAATTACCCTATTTACTTTTAACCGTGGTAAATAAAAGTAAAAAGTTACTACTCACCAAAAAATTATTTTTTTCTTATTGAACCACATTTTACTCATAGATATAAACCGTGTATCTCAGATTTTAAAAATTCCACTCTCACAATTTGTAAAATTAATTTTTATATAAATTTTCAAATTCTCCTAGAAGATGGGTAAAAGACGGTGAAAAGTACAATAAAATTCTTACATATCTAAAATTATTACAAAAAGACTCCAATTAATTACATTGAACTTATATAGTTATTATGTATCAATTTTCACCTAAAATAAATTTAAATAAAATAAATAATTATTTAAATAAAAATTCAGTTTATAAATAGTAACCCAATGTTTTCATTATTCATCAAAAATTGAAAGCTTTCAGAAAAATACCAAAAATTCACCCTAGGCTAATTTTGATATTCCGAAACTAAAAATGAAGTCCATTTTGAAAGATAAAATTCATAAAATTTCAAAAAGACGGTATTACTATTCATAACGGCTAGTTTATATAATATTTTAATAACAAATCGTTGTTTAGTGAAACTCGGTATTGCGTACAACACACACTATCGTGGAATGTCGTGATTGCGTGTAATGAAAGCCAAGTCAGGGTTGTATGTAGTGCAAGATTCATTTGTTGTTGCGTATAATAGAATCCAACAATATTTCATTTATACATTGAATATATATATATATATACACTCAATGTTGCATAAAATAACATCTATCAAACGAAGATGAAATTGTGTGTAACACGATCCAAGAATAGTGTTTGTGTATACTTCAAACTAATACGGTGTTGGGTGTAGCGGAAGATAATCTTGGTGTAGCGTACAACCAAAGATATGAAAGAAATTAAAAATAATATATCTCATAAAATCATGGGGTGTTATATTGCATATAATGCAAGATAATCTTGGTGTAGCATACAACGGATGATCTGAAAGAAATTAAAAAATGTATATCTCATAAAATATCGGGGTGTTACATTGTACCCCCCTTAAAATAAATTTCCCCCTCGAAATTCTTCAGGGTTATAAATCGTTTACTGCTTGAATGTTTCTTTAATAGAAACCAACATCGTAAAAAAAATACAAAAGCTTAATTTTAAAAACTAATGTATGAAACGTAACGGTTACCCAAATTAACTTATCCCTAGGTTTCCACATAAGAGAACATAAGTAAAAATATGGATATGGAAGAGAAATATAACCATCAATTTCTGATGGAGAGTGGCAGAGAACAAGGCTATGAAAAAGCCAACAATCATGAAGCCATAAATTTTTGATGATTTAAGGTACCATCTGATTCATCAGATATAAGAGCACTAGGGAAACATTTATGGTTTTTAATATCATTTCCCTAATGTTGAAAATTTTGAATTAGAAGAAATACTCACTTTATTTTGGTACAATCTCACTCGTGTTTGTGCTTTGAACAATTTCCACTTCATCTCTTAAATAAATGAAGTTGAATTTGTCTTCTGTGAAGTATTAGAAGATCATGCGATTGAATGATAGGTCACTCCATCTCTCTCAAACATAAAGTTATCAAAAGATATATATATATATAAGTCCATTTAAGGTGAGGTTAATCGTATATGATTCCAAAAATGGACTTATACTTCATCTATCATACTGCTTCTTAATAAAATAAAACTAGTTTCTACTAACCAGGGACTTCCTGTAGGACAGTGGTAGGTGATGATGGCCTGTCAAACTTCAATTGTGGGTTCGATTCCCACAACCATGTCCAAAGCAACAGGTTATCGCTCATCCTTCAGGTTGTCCCTTTTTCTAAAACTACATTATTATAACATTCCATAAATAATATCGAAAAACAAGTTCTATCATTAAAAAATACTATCTGATGTCTAACATAATCCATTACAATCTTTAGGCTTATCCAAAATACATATTTCCAATCTCATAGTATATACAGAACAATTACTGAAAAAGTCACATAACAATCACATTGATACCATTGTTTATCCCCCATATATCATAAGATATATCTTGTTGATCTCATTCCAAACACGTGAATACCTTAATCATGTATTCTCTTGAAACATAAATTAGCATAGAACCGTAGTGAAAACATGAATTCTATCTAAAGTTAACTCTTTCCACATACCAAAATCCCAAAATTTCTATATACTCAAACCATGATATCACATTGTCCTTATATTAGCCATGAACTCATCAATACTATAAAACATCTCATTATCTCCTTATCCCTTCATTATTCACATATCATCTACTTTCCAAAAATATATGAATTAACCTTTCATGGTTACCAGTACCATTCAACATATACCATCAAATACTTTAGGAAAAACAATAGTGTAATAATCCTTAGATGTGTCTTTATTCCATAGAACCATTACCTATACAACAAAACTCTTGATAAACATAAATCATTTCACTACCTTCTTAAACCATTGACTGAGCTTCAACAATTCTTTCATCTCACATATCATTCGTAGTCTCTTCATCATCATCAATATAAATACCACCCATACAACCATGATGATTCTCTATATGAGACTTTCCCTTAGGGCGTTGGTTTTCATAATGCTCGTACATTCGACATTTAAAACATTTAACCATTGTTGATGTCTTATCAATTCCATTATCCTTGTACATGGTGTTAACTAAACCTTTTCCATTGCAATTACTGGAATTGTTTTCTTCTTTTCCACACCCAAAGAATCTTCCAGTTGATTTGAAACATTCTCTCTGATGCCTCTTCCCACATGATTTTCATGAGGGGAATTGAACATTCTTCCCTCTATGATCATCAGGAAACTCCATCTTTCTCTTATTAGCCAAGTCAGTAAACATACCAAACTTGATATTATTGACCATATTTTGAGATTTATAAATAGGCATAATAACTATATGTGGACTTCTAGATCCAATTTTATTTGGTTTCACATGAATAATATCATTCAATTGTCCACCATATCCTCCATTATTGTGAATCTTCCTGTTTCCAGCCATTTTCTAAAACCCAAAAAAATAGCATGAGACGAAAAAATCATAATCAATGGGGAGTAACTTCAATATCTAACATCTTAAGTTAAATTCTAATATCTTTACTATATTTAAAGACTATAACCTATTCGTATACTTAACCTTAGAGACATCCCTTGACATACCTTAGAAATATCTCTAGGGATTTCACTCAAGTTTTCGCATCCTAGTTTCCAAAGGTTAACTAAAACATTCCTCTGATAACAACTGTAGCGGTCTGGAATTACTTATAGTGGACTATAATTGATACCTATTAGGGCACAATATGGGTGGCTACACCCCCTGTGTGGGACACACCACCACACCCAGTGGCAGCCATTTCCTCGTGAAGCCCTTGGGTGGAGAGTCATGCTTCATCCAACGCTTACATGTGAGAGTTCCCAAAGATCGGATACATTCATACCTCCTTTTCCATTGATAAAAACTATAGAGACCCTAATCTTGACATACAAAGACATTAAATTTCTTTTGTAGAATAATTAACACATAACAAAAACAGACACACAAGGACCGTAATAGTTTAGTGTCTTTGGAAACTCGGAATATAATCTTCTAATCTAGGTGAAAGATCTTCAACATCTCCCATAAAGATCTTCCTTTTTTTCTTACCTAAAACCATTATTTATATCCTGGGGAAAAGAAAACAAGAAATGTGTTATCTCAAATGACCATTAAGGGTAAGCATGGAGAAAATAAAACAAACCATATACATTTGAACTTCAAAACATGAACATAATATTTAAACATCAAAATCCTGAGCAATGACATAAAACATGGCAGTATGTAAGGCATAGATCATAATGGATCATGAATAATGATACAATATCATGGGAATAACGCATGTAATTGTAGCAACCATTAATCACATGATATGATTTCAATAGTAGCCAAGACATTGCTTCCAAGACCATCTTAGTGGACAAAGTTCCTTTTTTGAATCGACTTCACTCCTTGTTCTAGTCCTGTATCAATGAACCGAATTAACATTCCATTCCATCCATTTCTATCTCAAGAGTTATAAATCTTTACCCAATGAATTGGAGTGAGATATAGGTCCCACCCATCTCATAATTAAATCATTCTTACTTGTGCCACAAAATAATCATAAATCATTCATCATAACCCAAAGAAAGAAATGGGTTTCATAAACATCATCCCATCATAACATAATCCATATAAAACAAATGGATATCACTTCATCATAAGGAAATTGAAACCATGTAAATCATAGAGACATTATACTTAAAACATAAACATATCAATTATTGTCATCTTAGATGGAAAATGGTTTTGATAAAACACTTGAAATGAATCCTTGAGTAAAATATCCTTTCTTCTTAAAAATAATTTTATTTTCACAAAATTCCATGCAATTTTAAAAGAAGAGTATTTTTTGGAAAATAATCATGAAATATTTTAGATTAAGATTCATGGAAATAATACATTATAAAACCGTAAAATCCATTCATGCCATATAAGTTAAAAAACATTCTTTTCGTACTTTTTTCGGAAAAGTCAAAAAGTTCCTCGTATGGTAAACAAAAAAATATTCCTTTCATGAAATGTTGTAAAAGTCAAAAATGGGTAAAAATGAAATTAAAAATACATAAAAATTCTTTTAGAAAACATGGACATGTATTATAAAAATAACCCCAGTAAATACTTAAGAATAAACAATCTCAGATAAGAACGAGATTGGAATAATTATCCCTTACCTTAGGTCTGATATGCTTCGTACGTATCCGAACCTCATGTATAATGATTTAAATAATATCATTGACTAATTATTGAATCATATTCATTGTTATTATATCATATATGGTTCACTTATGACTTTATATTACCCGTTCTTTTGTAAATTCCATGTGAAAGCAGCGTTTTTGGTAAAATTGATTCATTTATAGTACGTGTTTGGACTTATTGTTCTTGATATTATTATTACTTATATGATAATTTAATAACTTCCAGAATTTAAAACATGATTTATATATCATATATATTCAGTATATATATATATATATAATATATAAATGAATGAAATAAAATAAACAGTTCATGGAGACGGTAGGCCATACGTACGCATGAACGCTGTTTTCCTTTCCTCATTGACTTGAATGGAAGTAAGTAGATGACATATATATATACATAAATCCAGTAGCTTAATTATGTCATATATTTCATTATTATTCATTATATATACTTTATAATATTTCTTTAATGGTTAACATGGATAATTAATCTCATTGCGTCATGGAGACTGTAATCTGTACGTATGCATGAGTGATGATATCGTTACCATATTTGTTGAATGGAATTGGAGTGGATGATATAATATCATATAATCAGTATTATTTCATAATAATCATGTATAGTTATTCTTTACACCATTATACCCATCCAAGTAAGGTGGTGGTGGAAAAATAGATTACACCACGGCGTGGAGACGGTATTTCATACGTACGCACGCGTTGTGATTTCATTTTCTGTAGGATGGATAGAAGATGAAATAGGGTTGTTTCAAATTTATAATAATATATCAGTATATAAGTAATACTGATGTTATTACTTTACAATGAAACAACTAAATAAGAATAAGTTGAAAAAGAATGAAACTTGAGAGATTCAGAATAAAAGATTACCTCTTCTTCGACGCACCTCCTTTAAGCTTCCTCTTAAATAAGTTGAGTTGGTCTTTTGAGAATACCAGAACCTCCAAAATGTTTCTAGGCAAGTGGAGAAGAGAAATGGGCAGGGGTTGGCCGAGCTTCAAGGCTCAAAATGTTGTGAAGTGAAGAGGGAAGGTTTGCCCTTTTTATAAGGGAGGAGTGGGGCACCTTTGGAAAAACATAAAATATAATTTTATAATAAAGTCATATTCGGTATATAATAGTTCCAAATTGATTTATTCAGAATAAAAAGTAGCGATGGGTAACATTCCTCTAAATCAATAGTATTTATACATGTTTAGATTCTATTTTAACCTTATCATTTAGATTTAACTCTAAGTTAAATAATTTAACTTTTACCGCGTCTTCTTATTTTCTTACACTATATGGTTAATAAATTTATTATTACAAGAAAAAAGAACCCAAAGTGGTTCATTATTAATATATATAACCTTATCTAAGTCATTTGGTTGATCCTTAGATTTTCAGGAATATAATAACAATTAATAATATATAAGTTTTTTAGAAACTATTTTATGTCAATTTTGACACTATTTGGTAATTGATTTTTGTGAGAATCATAATAGCATTATTAGTTCTAAAAAAATGAATTAAATCAAAAATAACATGTCATATTAACTTATAAATTTATTTTAATTCATAAAAAGTCTCGTATTACATTTATTTGGGTATTTATAATATCAATTATGTTAATGGTTCATTTATAAGGTAATTACTGCATCATCATTGTTTCATAAATAAATTAAATTACTTAATGTATAAAAATTATAAAACAATTATCATTATGTAGGAAATATTTTTATCTTTCTAATGAATATTTATAGTCTAATTTATCTTATTTATAACCCTAAATTAAAAATGTTTTAGTTATTAAACATTGATTTTCACTATTTTTACTCTTCTTTAAATAAAATAATAATAATTGTTCTAATCTAATCCAAGTGGACCTAAATGATAAAATTTTACTTATATGGTTTTTTTTGGTCGAATTACACCTATCCAATTGAATTATTACTTGTGTTAGGGTAATAATAATATCATTTTTACCCTTAATTACCCTATTTACTTTTAACCGTGGTAAATAAAAGTAAAAAGTTACTATTCACTAAAAAATTATTTTTATCTTATTGAACCACATTTCACTCTTTGATATTAACTGTGTCTCTTGGATTTTTAAAATTCCACTCACAAAAGCGTTAAAATTAAGATTTATGTAAATTTTCAAATTCTCCTAGGATGTGGGTAAAAGACGGTGAAAAGATCAATAAAATTTTTATATATCTAAAATTAATATAAAATGACTCTAATTAATTACATTGAACTTATATAGTTATTATGTATCAATTTTTAAATAAAAAAATTTAAATAAAATAAATAATTATTTAAATAAAAAGTCATTTTTTTAATAGTAACCCAGTGTTTTCACTATTCATCAAAAATTGAATGTTTTCAGAAAAATAGAAAAAATTCACCCTAGGCTAATTTCGATATTCTGAATCTAATAATGAAGTCCATTTTGAATGATAAAATTCATAAAATTTCAAAAAGTGGGTATTACTATTCATAACGGCTAGTTTATATAATATTTTAATAACATATCGTTGTTTAGTGATACTCGGTATTGTGTACAACACACGCTATCATGGAAGGCCGCGATTGCGTGTAATGAAAGCCAAGTCAGGTTTGTGTGTAGTTCAAGATTCATTTGTTGTTGTGCATAATAGAATCCAACCATATTTTATTTATACATTGAATATATATATACACACACTCAATGTTGCGTGAAATAACATCTATAAAACGAACTTGAAATTGTGTGTAACACGATCCAAGAATACTGTTACGTATACTGAAAGCTAATACGGTGTTCCCTATAGTTCAAGATAATCTTGGTGTAGAGTACAATAGAATATATGAAAGAAATTAAAAATAATATATCTCATAAAATCTTGTGGTGTTATATTGCGTATAACGCAAGATAATCTTGGTGTAGCGTACAACAGAAGATATGAAAGAAATTAAAAATAATATATCTCATATAATATCATGGTGTTATATTATAACCTCCCCAATATATCTATTTAAACCCTCACTATTATTTGGAAGCCTTTGGCGTTCGGGGAGGTGCACCGAAGGTAGAAACAACCGACCCATTAAGCACTGTTCAAGTGGCTTTTCGGGTCTGGGACATTACAATAACTATTCTACAATCAAATTATAATCCTTATTTTCATAATAAATTATCATAAGAAAATTACTTATGTTATTATAATCACCTATGAAAAGGTTTTGTGTCATTTAAGAAGTATGTAGTTAAAACAACCCAAACATGAACACCTATTATATTGATCGATGATTATGGTTATGTTTTTGTATCATATCATTACAATATAATAATAATGATATTTTTTATATTTTTTCATGTTGGTAAATTTTGTTTTATTTTCTTGGATAAATAATTAATATCATTTTAAAAAATGGTCATTGTTATATCATGGAGAGTTTTTTTCACACAATCCCTGATTAACATTTTCATTTCTCAAAGAATGAGGAAAATAAAGTTTTATGATAATTTGTTATTCTAATATTATTTTTTTATAATATATATATCAATATTATTCAACCATTAAATTATATTTAAAATAAAAAAATAATGGTGATCAAAAATCAAAGACGTAAGATTGAAAAGTTGTTAGTCCATGAAACACACTAAAGACGCTGTTCTCATTCTTAGAAGATGAATATGATAAAATATTGGGTTTTTTCATTAATATAATAAAATTTCAATATAATATAAATAAATGTGTGATTTTATTTCTATATATATAGTTAATTAGGATGAGTTAGGTGAATGATAAATGACTATGAATATAGTAATACTAACATTGGATACTTGATATTCTCTTAGAAATTTTATTGGAAAAAAATACATAAGATAAATTATAAATACCAGAGGATTATGGATTAAAAAATTAATTCTAGTTGTAGTAGTTTAGGTAGTGTTTAATGGGAAATTATAAGGTTATGTGTATCTATAGAGTTGTGGAGGTGATCAAATTTTATAATGGAGTGAAATTGTACATTTTAGATTACCCTTTATAATCCCTTGATTTCATAAACCTATTCTATGGTCAATGAATCTGAAATTTCATAACAATTGATTTTAGGATGGTTTTTGGTTGAAAAATCCTCAACCAATACATTGATAAATTTTTTTGGAAATGTTTGATGTAATTTACTTATGTTTTTTTACATTTTGACAAATTTTATAATTTTTTTCCATTTTTTAACTTAGAAATTTATATTTCGTTTGAAATTATATGGAGAGACTTATTGACATGTTTATATTTTGGAGCATATATTTAATATCAATTTAGAATAATAAAGTTTTAAAATATTATAAAATAATCAAATAAATTAAATTATATATCATATATAATATTGTTTTTTAGATAAAATGACGTCTAATGAATATTTGTAATTAATCATATTTAGTATTGATTAAAAATATGACTAATTTTAATATATTTATATATTGGTTTGAAAATAATTTAGATATCATTAATAATAGATTAAATTTAAATATTATAGAGGAAAAAATATTAATAAAAATATACTATGAGAATAACAATTATAACATTACCAGGGTGATTAACATTAACTTTTGTAATTCAAGTTTTTACCCAAAATTGAAATTTAACATATTAAATAATTGTATATTTTTTATATAAAATATTGTTTTTATTCTTTTTATTTATATTCAAAATGTGATGAATTTTTTTTCAAATATAATAGAATAAACACGTATTTCAGAATAAAATAATATATATGTTTGTAGAATGATATACATGGGTTATATAAAACAAATTAGTTTTTCAAACTTATTTATTTTACTTATAAATATATTATATAAATAATAGTTTCCAAAAAATTATTTTATTGCGGTATTTTGAAAATTTCATTAAAATGCAACATATGTGACAAATTAATAAATTTTCACTAATAATGTAATAACCAATTATTTCATTAAAATAAAAAACCCATATTAAAAAAATATTTCTATTCTAAATTAAAAATTATAGCCATCATATAAATTTCTGATGAGATATTTTTGAATTCAATTTTTATTAAACTTTTAAAATTTAATAAGAAACTATTTTTTCCAAAAAAAATTATAAAATTAAACAATGTCATTCATATTTCCAAAAATTAAGAAATAAAATTATTATAAACCAATTATTAATATCATTTATATTTTATCGTCAATAATCAAATGTTTCTTGACAAAAAAAATATCACATAAAATTACATTTTTACAAAAACATTTAAAAGAATTAATGATATTTTTATTCATATTGGGTAAATAAATTTAATATCATTTCTAATAAAATATAATTTTGTTTTCTATATACATATATCCAATAAAATGGTTTGTATTATTCGTTCCTAGATTTGGAAAGGTTTTGTTTTTTTGTTCATATATAAATATTTATATTATATATATATATATATCATAATTTTCCATGTTTGTTGTTGTGTGTGGAGAAAGTTGTTGAAAAAAAATAATTTATAAAGGATGTAATATACTAAAATATCTGGGTGTTACACTTTTATCATATGTATATACTCAATAAGAAGGTGTTAGAAAACTTAGATATTAAAAAGATGGATAATTGTTGAAAGTACTAGTATGAGGCAATATTTAGTGAAGCCCACTACATCGAAAGATAACCAAAAGTGACCAAGTGGATGACATATAACCTTTAAAGATATCCCATCAAAAATTTTATCCAATTTAATGTGGGTACATGTCATTTGTATAGGATAAATGAGAGTTAGTCATACCCTCCCTCTTTGTTATGGTCTCCATGGTCAGTTCTTGTGGTGGAATGTGGATGTTTTGTCTCCCTTCTTTCATATAATGATTTTATATGGGATATGGAGTAAGTAGTTGAAGAATACATATAATAGACCCTTTGAATTGAAAATAAAGTTCTGTTGACTTCTTAGAATGTGTTTTAAAAATGTGTGATTTGGTTACTACCATGGGATGTTATCATTGAATAAGGTTTTGACTCCCTTGTTACTGATGGGTTCATTTCCCTGTATAACATGTTATGTGTGGGTCCCCCATTTATGAAAATTTTTTGTTGGAGACATTTAACTAAAAAAAGGGATAATTCACGTATATATTGAAAATGTAATCTCCCTACCAGATATTTTCCTTTGGTGAGTTTTGGTGCCTTCCATGGGGATTTCTAACATCCTTTGAATGTTAAATTTACCAATAAATTGTGTGGGACCCCAATTTAAACTTGATATTAATAGTGTGACAACGGATGTATTGGATCCATGTAAATAGTCAATGTGCTCAATAATTGAGGTGCTTATAATACTCCAGGTTTCTTCCCTTTGGTTTTACACTCCTATAGAGTTGGGATAAGTGTGTAGGTATTGTACTCATGGATCACTGATCAGTTTATTTTTGAATATCTAGGTAATAAGCCTGCTATCATGGACTCGAGAATTAATTTGAATGTGTCATCATTTAAGGGGGTGAGGGATTACAATCATAAATGGGATAGAGTGTGAGTCACTAATCTGGGGGTCTGTTTCCCAATCATGAATTGTATCATTCTCTAGTTTTAGTACCATTGTTTTATTATATTGAGTTACATTAAATCAATGAGAAGTTTTCTCTAATGATCATTATATGGATGAATACATTATTATATGAACAATGATTCACATGTTATTTTAGTTTCAATCCCTGTTGGGTGGGTTTGTGATAATGTAATTGATTGAAGAGTTTCATTACAAAGATGATGGAATTGTATTTGTAATCATCCTAACTATATCCATAGTGTTTTAAAAGTTACTTATGTTGAAATATTAATATGTCTATTTATCTGGTTTAATAATCCATTCCCTAATGAATCAAGGACATGTTTACCCCTAATTAGTGTGGAAAATAATCTAGTAACGTATTTGGAGGTGATATCTACTAAAGAGATTGAGAGTGTAGGTTCTTATACTATAATATATTATTTTTAAAGGTTTACTCATTTTATATTATGATTTTACTAATATGGTTATGCCTTCTGTATTCCCCATGAGATCTTATCGTGGTCATATTTGGAAGGGAATTCCAAACTTCTTCTATTGGTAGTGTTTTTAAATTTTATAGTGTTGAGAGGTTTTATGGTTAGACCATTTCATATATTTCAACTATTATCCCCAATATTAATTTCTTCGGTCAACATGGTAGGTGTTGTTTTGATCTCATCTACCTGGGATTTGTGCTCCCACTTATTATTTCAACGTAGATGGAGTAGAAATCGATGACATCATCTTCTTTTTGGTTGATATAGTATTGTTATTGGTCCAAAATATTAATAGGGCCTATGTGATTCATAAATATTCGTTTTCTAAGGTGTTTCTATGATGTGGTGATTCCTTTAATCCATGTTTCTCGATATCTCATGGATTTCTAGGATTTTCAGTCTTGTATTTTTCATATATTGAGATATATATTATATTCCATGGGAAATTTATATAAATTTGACATTCATAAATTTATTTATGTTATATATTTCTATAATTTTTTATTGTACTTAATTTTTTTGAGTACTAATGTATATCTATTTGTATTTGGATATAATAATTCCTCATATATGTGAATTATTTATTCTTGGATTCTATCACCACCATATTTCCAATTTTAGGTAGGTATAGGATTGAAAAATTAGTTTAATTCCATCCCAATAATGGACTCGATGGGTTTATTTACATTATATTGATATCAATGAGGGTTTTACATATGTGTGGTGTCATGGGATTGGTGTCTCATGTGTTTATTTGAGACATGTGGGGTGATAAGTCTTGAAAGATCTTAGTCTTAGAAGAAAGGCCATATACCCAACTAAGATATGTTGATCGATGCATTCTTATATAAGAACTTTAAAAAAATTCACTAAAACAAATACATATAAGATTTGATACTTCCTTAAGAGAAATTTTATGGGTTCTTCTTCTATATAAGTTGACGTGGTGATGATTCCCTACTAAAGATGTCGATTAACCAATTTAGAAATTAAAGATCACATATAGAGGTGTGAGTCCCTCAAAAAAGTTCATATTTTTTTAGTGTTTGAAAAATAAATGACATTTGATATTGATTCCACAATTGAAAGAGTATCTCCATTATGATGCCCTAATTGAAGTTTTCATGGCCTTCAGGATTTTGTTTGCGGACTATGATCATTATAATGAGCCAGATTTTATTATTTTGAGCCTTTTATTTATAATATTGTTATTCTATTTCATGTGGAAAATAATTTTTATGAATATATTTTCTTGATGTTGGTCTTAAATAAAAAATTTCTGATTAATGTTAATATATGTCTCAAAATGCGATATTTGAAGAGATTTTATTAGAAAGTGATTGATGTCACCCAAGGTTTTATATATTTCCATTTTCCCATGGAGATCATATTTTCTTTATAAAAAATAATGATATTTTATCAATGTTACATAGATGAAGATGTAAATTGAGAACCAAGTTGAGTATTTATTTTTTTTTGTGAAAATGGATGAATTTTATATGCGATAATATTCTAATATTGGATCTTTTAGTGAGGTTTGAGTTTAATTAAATTAAACTCAAATAAGGTAGATTATTTACCAGTGGTGTTATCATTGGATATATGTAACCAAAAATATATTTATTTTAGGTGTATGGTTTTCATTATTTGATCATTTTCATTAAATGAAATAGTTTGTGTCCTATATAAATTGTAATTAGACCCTAGTGATTAAAAGGGATAAATGTTGTAGAGTTGTAAAAAATTCCAAAAATAGTTGGAATGAATATATCATCATGTGATAGATTTAGAGTATATCTCCAATTATTGTATATTATGTGATAGTTATTTCATGGGAGGTTCCATGGTCATGATTAGTGAGTTGAGTGATGGAATTTTTTATTATTAATGCTTCTTTGATTTTAAATGAGTTTAAGAAATGATCATTTATACACATAACATATTTTTTCTAGAGGATGTAATCATATGATTAGGGATATGTAAAATCCTTAATATTGTGCATACTTAGGTTCAATATAAAACATGTTCTAGATATTGTGAGTGTATTTTTCATGAGAATCAGACCGGTAATCAGTTATATCAGACAAGTATACATATGGGAGGTGTGGTTAGAGTTTCAATGGGTGATACCTTGTATTATAACATGGGATGTTGTATAGTGTAGGAATATTCATATTTTTATACTGTATTTTTGAGTATTAAGAATAGGTCTAGATTATATACTAGTGTGATGGATAGTTTCATCTATAGTGGATTTGGACCTCATAATGTTGACTAGTGTATGTGTATTCCATACAGTTATTAAAAAGAAAATGAAGGGGATATTAGTGTTATCCACATGCATTGAGCTAAAAATCGGTGTGAAGGCATGTTATATTATTATACAAATAAAAATAATTATTTACCATGTGTTTTTATATGATGAACTAGTTGAGGAAACATATTGTGGTCTTTTATGTTGTGAGATTATTTTGACGTGAAAATTTTCTAGGTTATAGTACATATAGTGAGGGATAGTTATCTATGATTGGGTAATAACATGTTATAAAAACGATATTTGAGTGATACCAATGGTGTGATATATTGATCAATGTTATAGTTGGGTAGTTTACCACTATTATAGGATATGTATTTTTTTAAAATAAATTGATTATATTTAAAAATTGGGGAGTTTTATAGTTTATGGGAGCTTCCCATGTTACGGGGTTTGTCTTTTGGTGTTTAGAGATGAATGAGTGTCTCCATTGTAGTGTCCCTGGTCTGAGTGAGAAAGAATGTGTTCTAGAGTGGGGGTACAATTTTAGTCATGGTACATTAAAGTACATTAATAATCTATATGAGCTTCTGCATGACTGTGTTGTCTTCCAACATTGAGATAATTTATGTAATCCTTATAGATCAATATGGGTTGGTACATTTTCATTGAAGAAATGTATTGAAATATGTGTATGTAGAGACACTGGTTTTTCCTTGTATATGTTTGGGATCATCATCATATTTTGATTCCCGAGACCATTAATAATGTTATACTTTTAATTTTTTCAATGTAATTAACATTAAAATTTTCATCAAAACTTTTCTTTTATCTTAGGATATGATGTTTAATCTTGGATGAATTTTTTTTGAGATTATGTGATGACTGTACTTTTAAACGATGATTCATATATTTAAATAAATATTATTTATACTCATAATGTAGAATATTTATATCTAATAAACTATGATACAATTGAAAATTTTATGTTCGATTATGAGTATGGAATCAATAGTTTCTCTTTGGTAATGTATAATCACTAGATGGGTTACGTGTCCTAGTCAATTCCCTTTAATTGGTAATTTTTTTGTTTTTTATTATTTCTTACTACAGTTAATCACCTTATTTACATTATTGTAGGGGTAAAAATCCCCTATTTGATTTCTATAGACTGAAGAGAGAAGGTGGGAGGCAGATGAGCCTCATTATGGAAGTCATTAGAGATACATTGGGACATAGTTACAATGTTGTGTAGGTTAGACCAAAAAGCCATTGTGTTTCATTATATTTTAGGGATAAAAATTTATATTTTGGGATCATCCATATTTATTTTACATTTTATGAATATTTTATGAAATCTATGTTATTAGAATACGGTTTCAGGTAGGAATGTGGCTATTGGTAATGAAATAGGTTATTTAGGTTCTTCAATGGATCCCTACATCTAGAAATTACAGTTATATTGAATAAAATAGTAGAAAACTACCTATTTAGATCATTAGTGGTATCTTAATTTTGTATGGTGTGTACCTAGAGAGTTGTCTATAAAGATATGCTAAATAATATTGTTTGGTACATTACTTAGTTATGAACATGTACATGGATAACAGGACAGGTGAGGTTCATGGTATATAGAAGTAAACCCAATGTTTGGTAACATTACAAATATTTTTCAAGGGTACATTAATATTTACGCCAAATGTCTTACCCTTCAGGTGTATCTCATTGATCCTGCTTATATGGGACGGTCATTAGGGATATGAAGAGGTACATGTTCAAATGGGGTACTAGGTAACATTATATATACCAATGATACAAACTATGTATCATCTCCAATTAGTGGTTTTAGTATATTTTCACTAAATAGAGATTGATAATGAAAATTAGAATCACCACTGTAATAAAAAAAATTATAAAATGTTATTGTGGAGTCATATATAATATCATAGGACTTTAGAGGGTTGATTTAGATCTTGTTGGATAATTGAACCCTATATTATCATTGATGGGATCATTGTGTTTATTCATAGATGGTAGACGTTTGGTAAACTCCAAAGGTGATATTCTATAATTTGAACCCTCACATATTGTTAGAGGTATGATTTCTCAATAATTTTGATTGTCGAAAAGGATCCTAAATTGATGAGGAGTCATGAAACTAGAATTTTTTGGATAGAATTTATATAATTTAATAGAATAGTTGGGTAACAAAAAGAAAATTAATGGTGTGTGTGGATTCTAGTGATATGTCTCTCCTACCCGTGAACCATTTATAGACTATATTTGTCCATTATAGAATGGAGGATTGGGATATAGTCTTATTATATAATTAACTTATGGTCTTCAAATTAATATCCAACAAAGTTAATTTATTTCTTCCCTCCATATAGTATCCTGTGAGTTTCAGTGGGAAACATAGTAAGAAATTATATTGTAATCTCAGTGGGCCCCTTTTCAATAGGTTTCCATTTCTGATGAACACATGGAATGGCTTGTACAAAAATTGTATGTTTTTCTCACTCCCATAGTATTATATCATTATAGAAGGTGTAATGAAGATCATTCATTGAATGTGTTAGTTCCACAGTGGATTTTTAAATTGTAGGTTCTCCAAGCTAGATGATATTTTCTAGGAGATGTAACGACCCAAAAACTCATTAATTAAAATTCCACTTGGTCTATTTAAATTTTTTCTTGTGTTTTTGTAAAACGTATGCATTTATTTGGTTTTAGATTTTTGGATTTTAAAATATCGTTATAAATTGTGACCTTTGCTAATATAGTCATTGAACATTGATCACATTATTTGTATAAATTTTGGGATTTAACAAATCCAATTTACTCAGAAAAAGGAAGCGATCGACTCATCCAGTAGACATGTCGCATACAAAGCCCTATTTTTTGAGCTTGGAAAGGAGGTGGCGTCATTAGGCTTCGCTCTTGACCAATCCCAATCCAATATTGAATAAGTTATGCTTGAGTTGAACCACCTATGAGAGAAGTGTATGTTAATAGAGATTAACACTCAAGCAATGTTATCTGAGCCACCCAAATACCTTTTCACCATCGCGCACCTTATGTTAAGAACATATGATGGTTTTGTAAGCGGTTATGTAACAATACCCTAGTAGTACGATTATGTAAATTATTATTGTCTATAGAATATACATTCTTTTTATTATTGTTAATTTTTAAATTGTTTTTAATGCAAAAATAGTATTTTTTTAGTTAATATTCAACTAAGAAATATATTTTAATGGATTATCAGATTTTTTAAATAAAAAAAAATAATAAAATATTATTAATGAATTAATTTTTATTTAATATAAATGATCGTACAATTTTTTATTAATACTATTGAAATTTTTATTATGGTTTGTAAACTATTTTTGTCAAAACCCATGATTTTTCGATAAATGTCGTTTTTTATTTTAAATGTAAAAATTCACATATTTAGACAAATATTTAGATAAAACAAATATTATTTTTTGAATCAGGACGTCAAAATTATCCAATGGTGAATTTTTCATAATTTTATGAGACATTCGAATTTTTGGTTAAATATTAAATACAGTTTAAATATATAATGTGTTTCATGACATCATAATGACCGAATAGTGATTTAACAAAATACTATCAACATAATATTCGGACAATATATTTTTTTACATTAAAATAAGGTGATTTTTGATTTTTTGATTTATTTTACAATGTGTTAGTGGACCCTTAAAAGCTTATAAAAATGTTTGTCTTTTTTAATTATTTCCCTTGAGAGTGTCACTCACTTCCCCATAAGAAAACCTTTTATTTTAAGAAGTTATGAAATAGGTCATATAAAATATTTTTTTCCACTCCCCTTTAGAAACAACCATGGGAAAAAACAATTGGCTGGATTGTGGTTTTGATTAGTTTAATGTGAGGTGTCCCAAACCTAAATAATAAAGAATTACCTCTCCTTTCCAATATAAACCCAACCAAGATCCCAATTCCTCTTCACTCAAAGACTATGGAGTTCAACAAAACCCTGAACTGTTCTCTGTAGAATCCTCCCAAGGTGCCTAAATCTCCCAAGAATCCTCTCTCAATCCTCTCTCATGCTTTTGTGATCACACTTCCATGTAAGGGATTTCTTCCTTTGTAATTTTTGTCCAATTTTCTTTAAGTTGATATTCCCTTTTGTCCTAAATTAAAAATGTTGGGGTATGATTTCTCACCTACCCCATACTTCCCTCTTAATGTTGGGATGATGAGAGACCCATTTATCTCTCATTAATTCCTCCCATTACATCTGTTACCATGTCGAAATTCTGTGAGAGATTTCTTCCTCCTCTTTTACATCCATGTAATTTTTTTGTTTTATGAATATAAATTCCCTTATTTTTGTTGGGGAATGTGTCTATATGAACCCCTTACAATAAATTTCATGTAAATATTATGAGACACCCATTTTTCTCTTTTCATCCATTTTCATGAATCCTTATGACATGCTGTTATGCTTCCAAAATTGCACCACGTTTTTTCAAGCCAATATCATTGTGTAATGAATACCATACCCATGACTCTATCAAGGGAATTCACCTTTATGTACATATACATATTTAATGGAACATTAATTTAATTATTCCACATTACCTAGTCATGTAATAACTTATGATGTTGATTCCATCAATGTTATATGATCCAGGTGGTGTACTTATGCATGAAATGAAATGTTTAAGAAGGGTGTGACATGATAGGGCTCCAATGCATTTGGTAATGTACGGTATCATGATACGTCATGTGTAATGAGTGTTGAATCATGATAATTCATGTGAAACAAGGGTATAATCATGATTCATGTGTAATGAGGTTTTAATCATGCTCCATGTGCAGTGATCCTTGGCTCATGCTAATTCCATGTTAAGTATTGTTGCCATGTTTCCAAGTTATGATTATCATGATTTATCATGCCTTTATGTTCATGTTTCTATTGTAATCCCTTGATATGAATATTTTATAACATGTATTGTATTCTTCATGTTATTCCATGTCTATTCCCATACTGGGTTTTATAGCTCTCCCTTTTCTAATTCATGTCATCAGGTTATCCCAGTCAGTGCTAAGTACGAGGGAATTTAGTGGTCATGTAAAAAAACATTTTCAATAAAGATGATTTGTTTCATGTTTTAAGTAGTTATGTAATGTTCATAATCCCCAAATAAACTATACCTATCAATATTCCATGTTGTATCAAGTGAATATTTTATGTAATAAATCATGTTTAAGTGTGTAATAAAGAGCAGGGTTGTCATAGTTGGTATCAGAGGATAGGTTTTGTTATTTTCTGGATTATGATTAAAATATCCTCGTGAAGCCTTAGAAACAAGACTTAGTATAATAAAAATATTCCCTTGTTTTAGTGGGTATTGATTAAGTTGTTTATCAACAAAATACATCCATGTCTGGATACAATTAGGTAGAGGCGGCTCGGGCACAGATGTACCAAGGGGTGAAAACCCAGACAAGAAGTGTAGGGCTTGACCCAGGGTATCCTGGAACATGAAAATGAGCCTTTATCCACTCTTCATTATGAAACTACTAGGGGATATGCATTGGTAAATTCACAAGTTTAGTATTAACCATTATTAAAAGAATTAAAAAATCCCCAAAGAATATATGTTTGATAACATATATTGAAACCTATAGATTCATAAGTAATGGAAATAGAATATATTTATAAGTATTTTTTCCTTCGATTTACCTTAATGTGTTACCCCTAACTTTCCATTTATTCTATCCAATGGTCGGAAATAGGAGGACTCGGGCTAACAACCGATGTAATGTCCAATGTGATGATTGTGCTAATGAGATGCCCAATCAAATTGAGTGAGAATCGCAATATTTGTCATGATTTTGTCTTAGTTGACACAAGATTTGAATAGAAACATCGGTCAAGAGGAACGGCCAACCCCCCCCCCCCCCCCACAATAATGAACAACTCACTATCGAGAGCTTCATGAAACAAATACCTCCTAGTTTTAATAAATCATATGATCCCTAAATAGACTAACAATGGATCAACTCCATTGAAAAGATCTTCTCCATCCTTCAATGTTCTGAACAAGAGATGGTTCTTCTAGAAACTTATTGTATGGTGGGTGAAGCTGATCGATGGTAGACATTGATAAAAAATATGATGCCTGAGGGGGAGATTAAGGCATAGGAATGAAAGGATTTCTGAAAAACGTCTTTCAATAAATATTTTCCACGCACCCTCCGACACAAGGTGGAAAGGGACTTCCTTGAACTTAAGAAAAAAGATGACAAATCTATCAGAGCGTATGAGGAAAACATAACAAGGCCTGCACGATACACCTCTGGCTTTGTCATTACCCCAAATTCAAGGTTGACCGCTTATTCGGTGGGCTAAAACCTATCCTATGGAAATCCTTAGAGATCCGTGACTTCAACAGCTATGAATAAATTGTTTGATGTGACTTCAATGTCGAAAAGTAGATAATATAATATCAGGGGTATCATAGGGATATGAAGCAAAAGGTGGACGTCAATTCTAGTGGTATGATGGAGAAATTGAATTGTGCTAAGATTAAATAGCACCCCACATGCCAATGGTGTGGATAGAATCACCACAAAAATTTCATGAGGGGGTGAGGAAATGCTCTAGGTGGGGAAGGAAGGGATCCTATTTGTTAACTGTCGACAAGACCAACCCATGGCTACAATAGAGGAGAGGAATGCTTCATTTGAATCTCAACATTTTGTTCATTGGTTCAACTGCAATGACCAGGACATCTAGAAAATTAGTTCCCTAAGCCAAGGGTTTTCAGAGGCAACAAACAAACTCCAAGGAAGCAAGGGTGAGCTTTTCCCATCACTAATTTTGAAGTGAACCCCGACAACAAAGTGGTGACAGGTACACTAGTTATAATTCATGAAATAGTGAATATAATTTTTGATTTAGGTTCTATTAATTCTTTTATATGTCGAAGGTTTAGTAGAACAATACCAACACCACCAAAAATAATTGAACTAAATATTTTGGTGAGTGCAACAAATTGGGCGATCATTTCATTCCATGAATATAACTCCTCATATGTCTTAATCGGGGGATTGAACATCCCGGTGAACCTCATCATACTCCCTCTAGTGGAATTTGATGCAATTCATGGCATGGAATGAATTTCCTTATATAGAGCCAACATAAATTACTGTAAGAGGGAAATGACTCTCCATGTAGAGAATCGACCCAAAATTCTACACTAGTGAACGGAGGAAGATGAATCTTCTTTAGCTTCATCATCTCAATCGTGGATATTATTTCCCTTTGATAATATGTATCTAGCTTAGAAGATTGAGTCTAAAGAGGAAGCGATCCTCGAATACGTGCATTTTATGAGGAAGTGTGTTGTAGTGTTTACCGAGGAATTGTCAGGTCTTCCTCCTAGAGGAGATGTTTAATTCTCAATTGACCTTTTACCTGGGGAGTTTCCAATATCAAAGACTTCATATATAATGGAAGTTGTGGAGATTTAGGAGATGAAGAAACAACTACAGGAGAATCTATATAAAGTGTTTATACACTCAAGTGCTTCACCATGGGCAGCACCAGTCCTTTTCATCAAGAATAAGGATGGGTTGATGTGCCTTTAGATCAATTATCGTGAGCTTAACAAAATCAAGACAAAGAAAAAGTATCCTCTCCCACAACTTGATAAATTATTCGATTATCTACATGGAGAAAAATAATATTCCAAGGCAGATTTGTGGTTAGGATATTACCAAGTAAGGGGAAGAAGGAAGATATTTCCAAGACTTATTTTTGTACAATGTACGGGCACTATGAATTCATAGTAATAACTCTCGAACTCACTAATTCTCTAGAAACCTTCATTCCAAGATGAATAGAGTCTTTTGATATTACGTTAACAAATTTTTGGTACTCTTTATAAATGATATTCTAATATACTCCAAATCCCTGGAGGATCATGAGGAGAATCTAAGAACTATACTAGTGACCTTGTGAAAGGAGAATATCTATGAAATGTACATCAAGTGTGAGTTCTGGTTGAAGGATGCCTCATTATTGGGTCATATAATCACAAGAAATGGGATATCTATAGATCCCTCTAAGATAACTTCATTAGAGGGATGGAAAAGGCCAACATAAGTAACGAATATCTGCAGCTTCTTGGGGTTAGTTGGATATTATCGACGATTTTTGAGAACATTCAAATGATTTTCCCACCCACTTACCATGCTAACTCATAAAGGAGTAATGATTTCATGGAATGATGAAAGTGAAGAAAGATTTAAAGAGTTGTAAAGGAGGATTATCACTGCACTAGTAATCACTATACCCACTGGTGGGGAACTTTATCTGGTATTTGGTGATGCTTCAAGAATGGCATGGGTTGTGTGTTGATGCAAAATGAAAAGGTCATTGCCTATGCATCAAGGAAATTGAATGTTCATGAGTAGAATTATCCAACACATGATCTGGAGTTGGTTTCAGTTATTTTCATTTTAAAATTTTGGAGGAATTATCTCTTTGGGGAGATGTGTGAAATATATACGGACCACAAAATCCTCAAGTATATATTCACACAGAAAAAGTATAACATGTCCCAACGAAGATTGTTAGATCTGATCAAAGACTTTGACTTATCAATCTATTACCACCCAAGGAATGTGAAAAAAGTGTCAAATGCTATAAGTAGAAATGACCTACTGATTCTATCATTGATGAGAATTAAAAATGATCCAATCTTCTTAGATTTGATGAAAATGGATATGGGAGTCATAAATAAGGGAAAATCATTAGTCCTTTCAAAAATTATTGCTCAACCCTTTCATTTGGAAAGGTTAATGGATGCTAAAAAAGATGAACTGTGAATTCAGAAGAAAGTGAAAGCTGTTAAAAAAAGGTAAATCCTTGGAGTTCAATATTAATTAATAAGGAATTGTTAGATTTGGGAAAAGGCTCTGTGTTCTATCAAGTCTCGAGCTAAAAAAAGAACTTTTGGATGATGCACATAGTTCAAATTTCTCTTTTAACCCTGCAAACACAAAGATTTATTGAGATATCTGAGAGCATTATTGGTGGGATAATTTGAAGAAGGAGATCCCATAGTATACATTAATGTGCCCTGTGTGTCAGCAAGTGAAGGCAGAGAGGCAGAAGTCTTAGGGGATGATGCAACCATTTCTTATACCAACATGAAAATGGGAGAACATAACTATGGACTTTGTCACCATACATTTGAAGAAATCAAAAGGCCACAATTAAATCTGGGTTGTTGTGGATCATATTACAAATTGTACACACTTAATTTGAATTCTTGAGGATTTCTCATTGGATAAACATGCATAGATATACAATAGGGAAGTGGTAAGGTTTAATGGAGTATCCCTATATATTATATCTAATCGAGATCCATGATTCACCTCTATTTATTTTAATATCCTTCAACATGCTTTGGATACCGAACTGAACTCCATTACGTCCTATCATCCTCAAAATAATGGAAAATCTGAGAAAACTATTTATACACTGGATGATATGTTAAGATCAGGTTCATTGGAATTTAAATAAGGTTGGGATCAACATCTTCCTCTTGTTGAATTCTCTTATAATAATAGTTTACAATCGGGCATCCGAATCGAACCTTATGAAGCCATGTAATTTAAGAGGATCAGAACACTGTCATGATGGGATGAAATCGGTGAGTGTAAAATGCTAGGACCATAAATGGTCGAAGAAATTTTGGAGAAGTTGAAAATCATTCAGTAGTATATCAAGGGAACTGAGAGTCGACAAAAGAGTTATGTAGATAACCGTAGTAGTTCTCTTGAGTTTAAAGATGGAGACATGGTATTTCTATGCATATCTTCATGGAATAAGTTCATGGGGTTGGTAAAGAAAGGGGAGTTATGTCGAAGGTACATCATCCCCTTCGATAATCATGATTGTTTGTGGGCTATGGCCTTTCAACTAGCACTTACACCTACCATATCCAATCTACATGATGTCTTTCATCTATATTTATTATGGAGGAACACACCATTCCCATCACATATATTCTCTTCAGAGGTTGTATAGTAAGAGGATGATTTTTCTTATACAGAGAAACTAGTAAAGATCTTACATAGTAGAGAAAATGTTCTACAAAATAAGACAATTACACTCATCAAGCTATTGTGTAAAAACCTCACATTTGAAGATTCCAATTAGGAATCAGAGGAAGTGATAAAGCAGAGTTACCCACATTTGTTTTAGTGTGTAAAAAATAAAATTTTATGGGTGACATTTTTTATGGGGGGAAGATTGTAACGACCCCAAACGTCAGTAATGAAAATTAATCATGGTATTTTTAAATTTCTTCTTATGGTTATGTAAAACATATGAACTTATTTGGATTTATGTTTTAGATTTTAAAATATGGTTAATAATAGTGATCGTTGCTAATATAGTCGTTTAAAATTGATCACTATAGGTCTTTAAAAAATATAATTTACTCAGACAAAGGAAGTGATTCCCTCATCCAGTAGACTTGCACCATATGAATCCCATTTTTCAGAGCTCAAAAAGTATGTGGCGTTATTGGACTTCACTCTTGACCAAGTCCAAGCTGAGCTTGAATAAGTTAAACTCGAGTGGAACCTCCTATGAGAGAAGTTGAAGTTGATAGAGATTATCGCTCGAGTCATGTTATCTGAGCCACCACAAGAGTCTGTGAGCATCGCGCTCTTTAACCTACGGTCCTATACGTGTGTTTTAAGGGGTTAAGTAAGAATATCATAGTACTATGATTAATTACATTATATTTTTATGGAGAATATACATTATTTTTATTATTATATATTTGTAAATATTTTTTAAAAGAGAAATAGTATTTTTTAGTTAATATTCAATTAAGAAATATATTTTGAGGAATTAATAAATTTTTTAATGAAATAATATTTTAATACAATATTATCAATGAATTACTTTTTATTAAATATAAATGATCTAACCATTTATTATGAATACAATTGTAATTTTTATTAAGGTTTGAAAGCTGTTTTTGTCAAAACCCGTGAATTTTTGAAAAATATAAATTATTATTTTAAAAGTAAAAATTCACATATATAGTAAATTATTTAGATAAAATTAGTATTATTTTTGGATTCAGGAGGTCAAAATTATCCAACAGTGAGTATTTCATAATTTTCTGTGACAGTCGATTTTTTTTTGGTAAAATTAAATACTGTTTAAATATAAAATGTGTTTTATGACAGCATAATGACCCAATAGTGATGTAATAAAATAATATAAACATTTTTCTCAGAAAATATATGTTTTACTATTAAAATAATGTGATTTGGGTGTTTTTTATTTATTTTAAAAATATTTAGTCGACCCTTAAGGCTTATAAAACATTTTGTCTTTTTTAATTTTTCTTCTTAAGAGTATGACTCGCCTCTACATAAGAGACCCTATTATTTTAAAAAATTTGGCCATTGGTCTTATAAAATATTTTTTCCACTTCCCTTGGGAAAAAACCATGGGAAAAGACCATGGGTTGGTTTGTGGTTTTGATTTTTTTAATTTGAGGTGTCCCAAACCAAAATAATAATGAATTCCCTCTCCTTTCGAATATAAACCCATGCAATATACCACTTTCTCTTAAATAAAAGCCTTTGTATTTTGACCAACCCCTTTCATACTCTCCCTATATTTACTCCCATGGTGCCCCAAGATCCCAAGAAGCCTCTCTCAATCCTCCTCCAAGCTTTTCGGATCACACTTCCATGTAAGGTATTTCTTCCATTCTTATTTTTGTCAAAATTTCCTTAAGTTGTTATGACCTTTTTTTTCAATTAAAAATTATGGGGTAAGATTTCACACATCCCCCATACTTACCTATTTAATTTTGGATGATGTTATAACCCTTTTCCTCTCATTAATTCTTTTTATGTACACCTATTACCATGCCAAAATTCCATTAGGGATTTCTCTCCCCTCTTTTACATCAAAGTAATTATTTTGTATTATGCATCTAAATTCCATCACGTTTGTTGGGACATGTATCTATATGACCCATTACTATCCATTTCATGTACATATTATGAGGCATCCATTTCCCTCTCATCAACAATTTTCATGAATCTTTATGTCATGCCGGTATGCAGCTGAAATTGTACCACATTTTTCCAAGCCATGATCATTGTGTAGTGAATACCATACCCAATTCTCTATCAAATGTATTCACCTTTATGCACATATACAAATTAAATGGTACTTTCATGTATTTATTCTACATTAATTTATCATGTAATTACTTATGATGTTGATTGATTCCATGTTATATGATATATGTGCCACTCTTATGCATGAAATGAAATGTTTAAGAAGGGTGTCCCGTGATAGTGCTCCAATGCATTGGGTAAAGTATAGTATCATGATAAGTCAGGTGCAATGAGTTTTGACTAAGGCTAATTGATGTGAAACTAGGGTTTACTCATGCTTCATTTTCAATTAAGGTTTAATCTTGCTTTATGTTCAATGATCCTTGGCTCATGAAAATTCCATGTTAAGTGTTGTTTCCACATTTCCATGTTATGATTATCATGATTTATCATTCCTTTATGTTCATGTTTCTCTTATGCTCAATTTATATGCCTATTGTCTAACATGTATTGTATTTCTAATTTTATTCACTGTTTATTCCCTTACTGGGATTTATAGCTCACCCTTTTCTAATCCATGTCCTCAGGTTATCCCACACAATGCAAAGTACGGGAGAATGTAGTTGTCATATAAAAGATGTTTTCAATAAAGATGTTGTGTTTCATGTTTTATGTTATTATTTAATCTTCCTAATCCCCAAATACAGAAGAACTATCGATCTTCTTTGATGTATCAAGTGAAGTGTTTATGTAATAAATCATGTTTATTTGTGTAATAAAGAGTGGGGTTGTTATATATGATCCCTCATAGATACATGTCAGGATTCATGTAGGGATTGACACAATATTATACTTAGACAATCATATGCTTCGGTGAGTCCTGAAGTCCTATATGAGAAATAGTAACTATATTTTATCGTATATGAAACATTTTGAGGAATTATAACACCATTAAGGCATTGGATAAATGATTTTTTTGTAATATTATTAATATGTGTGGATAGTTTGGGTGATCAGGGAAAGTGATGCATATAATGCTCTATATACCATCCTTTGTGTGTGATTCTCTTATTTAGATGGTATTAGTGTGAAGATAGTCACATTATTTATGATTTATTTCCTTATTTTGGGATTTTATTTGTAAAACAACTACATTTTTTTAAACTATAGTGAATGAGGATATGAATTTCCTATTGTGTTATGAGGTAGGTAAATTCCCCTTTGGATAGGGTGTAGGTTACTCTATAATGGTGGTTGGGGGTAACCATTTCAAGTATTTTATTATTTTCAATGTAAATTCCTCATCTCTAGTTTTCATGTGGAATCATGACTCAATGAGAATAATTATTATATTGGTATTTTTTATCATATTCTTAGTTATTCTAACAATGATTACATTATGTGTTAAAATTTATTCCCACAGAATGGAAATGTGAGGATTGTTGTGTTTGAGGATTTTTTTCATGGGTGATGGGCCATAATTGTTTGGAATCATATACAGTAGAACTTTAAGACATTATGTTATTTTTTAGTTATGATCCCCTCATTAAGATCAATTTGATTTCATCATCTATGTGATGGAGGTGTAGGAAGGTGTTTAAAAATAATGAATGAGGTGTATCTATCTCAGATGTGAAAATATGTGTTTTTGTTAAATATTTATGTGTATGCATTTTTTCTCCGTTGGAGTGTTTGATTGTTTCTAGAAGTCCATATACAATGGTGAAAAATTAATCTAAGGGTTATCTCTAGTTTATTCCTCTTGATATTTTTTTCGGGTCATATTTGGAGGTTAAATTTAAGATTATTTCTTGGATGGTGTTTACCCACATTAAAGAGTTTGGTTGTTGTAGGGTTCATCCCTTAATATCTTGATGACCAAAATTATTTTTATCCTTTTTTTATTATGGTATCATAACAGTTATTTTTATACTCACATCATTTGTGATATTTGTTCCCATAATTTTATTTTCTGTGAAGATGGTGAACATGTATATTGTATAAATATGGAGCTTGTAGAGATTGTGATGTTATCGGTGTCAGAGAATAGTGTAACTAGTGGAATTTAGAGTTGTAAATTCTCTCCATGAGTTGATGTGATGTAGTTATTCCCTTTATCCTAGTATATCAATATGATTTGTTATTCTAAATAATTTTTTCATTAATTTCATTCATATTATTATAGAATTTATATTATATTCCACAATATACTTTGTAGACATATAAATGAATAATTAAGTTGTAAATTGATATTTATATCATGTAATGTTTTGGATATTTTTCCATATCTTGTAATATATATGTTCTATAGGTTGTATACGATAAGGCCACCCATATGAGTATCATGTCTTCATGGTGTTGGTCGCCAGACTCTATCATATTTGTGGTGGGATTGGGGTGGAACACTCATCCTTACTCTAGCCTAGGAGGAGACATGTTCGGCTAGGTAATGTCCTTTATAGCCATAAATAACAAAACATGACCATTACTACCCCTAATTTCATTATCACATTATCCTTACCATTCATATACAACAACCATAGACCACACTAACAATACTAGAGTAATTCCTCTCATGGAAATCCTACACCAACCATCCTAAGTCAAATCAAAAATAATAATCCCACTTTCACATCGATAATCATCAACCAATGTGGTCATTCATAAAAAACCCTCACATGGATATGTATGTCTCATCAAAATATTTTATATAGAAGATCGTTATAAGGAACCCTCATATTCAAAGAGAAATATTATATTTTATGTGTGTTGATGATATTATTTTTATGGAGTTTCATTGTTGGAGATCCATGTAAGGTGTTAGATGGTTTTCCAAAACCAACTAGTTACACAATAAAGAGTTTTTAGAGATGGCTAAAATTGTTTTCCATCCAATTGTAATTTTATTTGGAAATATTATTTATAATATTATAAATATTAAAATAATATTTATTTAATATACAATTTTTATAATTTCATAAAATAGAATAATTTTTTAATGGTGTGAAAATAAACATAAGAAAATCATATATTGAGGGGTTAAAATTCCTCTTCTTCTAATTATATAGAAATAAAATTTAGAAATTACAATAAATATTTACTATTAGAAAGGATTAAATAAAAATTCATTGATAAGTACATGAAAATAAGGTGCTCATTATTTATATATTAATTATATAAATAAATAATTTATTTATATCCATTATTTCTTTATTCTCTATGACCAAACTAATACTATATAATTATTCCCATGAGATGTATTTAACATCACACTGTAACCATCTAAATTATTGACATACCAACTTGAACATAACTATTTCTATCTAAAATGTGTAATCATATTCCAAATATATTTCATATTTAAGGGGTTGATCATCTACAATCATGAACCAATTCAACCTATTGACACTCCTTCTAGCATGAATGACACATAAATCTCCACAAAACCTTTGTTATAAATAACTTTTATACATCCTAGTTGAAATATAATGGCGTTGTCAAACACATACTTGATCTAATTTCATCCCACA
The DNA here is from genome assembly GCA_963277665.1 of Viscum album. Classification (NCBI taxonomy): domain Eukaryota; kingdom Viridiplantae; phylum Streptophyta; class Magnoliopsida; order Santalales; family Viscaceae; genus Viscum; species Viscum album. Next base: position 2,122,346,595 of record OY728163.1, read on the forward strand.
ACTGATCACATCTCACAACTGATCACATATCACATTTTTTTACCACAGACCTATGAAGTAACTCACCTCCAAATGATGGTCTCCGATCACATTTTTCATCATTATATTCCAAACTCATGGTTACAATAGTAATATATACATGAGTATTACCATAACCATCCTTGGATAAAATGTCTATTTTAACACGGGGTGTGTGGGATAACTTTCATGGTACCAAATAGAAGGTTAGTTATGACCCTCTATGCCTTGAGTGGTTAGTAATGGAAGGCAACCATCTATCCAAACTATAATCTTATATATTATTTAATATTCTATAAAAAATAATAATAATATTTATTTAATATTTATTGATAATATATATACTGTAATTCCATTAACATTGATAATAAATTAATGAACAAATTTATAATTAGGTTTATAATGACTTAACCATATGGTACCACATAATAATATTATTCATCTCAATAAATGAAATATTTTATTTTTAGATCATTAAATATAGTTAGTTAGGTGACCAAACCATATTATAGGTACATATTAAAAAATTTCACCTGAATATTCATTACATATAAATATAAAACACACCCTAAAACCATTCTGTATAGTTTATTTGTAGATTAGATAAATCACAAAAATATTTTACAAATATTTTTCAACATATCCATGAAATAATCCGCACACATGATACCATTTATAAATAGGATAAAAATCCCATTATTCATTACATGAGTAATGGAATCATAAGAATAGATGGTGTTAGATACTCATTAGTGGAATATGTGTTGTGCATCTAAAGGAACCATGTGGTAATAATTTGAAAATATGGGAATGGGAAAAAATAAAGGTACACAGTCATAAAAAAATGAAATCACATTAAATAAAAAATAGATATTAATTCTTGAATCCTGAAATAATAATTTCTATAAACCAATATAATAGATTCATTTGAATGTGGAATCATGAGGAAGTTCATAGAAATAAATCAAACCTATCATAGTAATGATTCATAACATAAAAAATGAATAAAATTATAATTTTTATTAAGAATATGATCTAAAAATAAGAATATAAAAACATTTATATCATTATAGATCACTTCCATGTCCATAATTCCATAATTAATTGGCATTGATAGTGGATTTGGTTCATACCCCCTTCCAATAACCACGGTGGAAAGAGTAATATAGTGGATTTGTTTTATTATCCACTTCTATATATATAATGAATTTGGTTTAACCAACATTCCCATATATATAATCTAATTAGATATAATTCATTACCCTATAAAATGAATGATTATATAAAACGAGCCCAACTAGATGGGTAATGAAAATCTACTCATATGTTTTATAAATGGTCATTAAAGCATTCTTAATCCCAACATAGATTTATTATAAAATGATAAAAATGGGTTTCTTAATGATTTACACAAAATATTATTACACTATATGCATATAAGGGAATTTGATGGTGTATATAGATGTTGTTCCTACTTATAAATGTTAATTATTAAATAGAATTGATATAGATAAAAAATTATTAGAATTAAAATATTTAAATTAAAAAAATATATCTCTAGGGATTTCACTAAAGTTTTCGCATCCATGTTTCCAAAGGTTAACTAAAACTTTCCCATGATACCAACTGTAGAGGTCTGGAATTACTTCTAGTGGTCTATAATTGATACCTATTAGGGCACTCTATGGGCAGCTACACCCCCTGGGCAGGACACACCACCATCCCCAGTGGAAGCCATTTCCTCATGAAGCCCTTGGGTGGAGATCCATGCTTCCTCCAACGCTCACATGTGAGAGTTCCCAAAGATCGGATACATTCCTACCTCCTTTTCCTTTGATACCAACTGTAGAGACCCGAAGCTTGACGTACATAGGCATTACATTACTTTTTCGGAATACATAATACATAACAAAAACAGACACACAAGGACCGTAATAGTTTAGTGTCTTTGGAAACTCGGAATATAATCTTATAATCTTGGTGAAAGATCTTCAACATCTCCCTTAAAGAGCTACCTTTTTTTCTTACCTAAAACCTTTGTTTATATTATGCGGAAAATAAAACATATAAAGGGTGAGCTAAAATGCTCAGTAAGGGTAAGCATGCATAAAATAAAACAAACCATATACATTTGAACTTCAAAACATGAACATAATATTTAAACATCATAATATTGAGAATTGATATAAAACATGGCAGTTCATAAGTGATAGATCATAATGGATCATAAATCATGATAAAATAGCATGGGAATAAAGCATTTAATTTTGGAAACCATTAAGCACATAACATGATTTCCATAATATCCAAGTCATTGCTTCCAATACCATCTTAGTGGACAAAGTCCCTTTCTGAATCGAGTTCACTCCTTGTTTCAGTCCTGTATCACGGAACCAGATTAACGTTCCATTCCAGCCATGTCTATATCATGAGATATAAAACTTTACCCAATTAATTGGAGGGAGATATAGTTCCCACCCATCTTATAATTAAATCATCCTTACTTGTTCCACAAAATAATCATAAATCATTCATCATAACCCAAATAATAAAATGGGTTTCATAAACATCATCCCATCATAACATAATCCATATAAAACATATGGATATCATTCCACCATAAGAAAATTGAAACCATGTAAATCATAGAGACAATATACTTGAAACATACACATATGAAATAATGTCATCTTACATGGAAAATGGTTTTGATAAAACACTTGAAATGAATTATTGAGGAAAATATCCTTTCTTCTTCAAAATGATTTTCTTTTCAAAAAATTCCATGAAATTTTAAAAAAAGAGGATTTTATTGAAAATAATCATGAAATCTTTTATAGTAATCTTCATGGAAATAATGCATTATAAAACTGTAAAATCCATTCATGCTGTATAATTTGAATAAAACATTCTCTTCATACTTTTGTCGGAAAAGTCAAAAAGTTCCTCGTATGGTAAAAAAAGAAATATTCCTTTCATGACATGTGGTAAAATTCAAAAATGGGTAAAAAGGACTTTAAACATACATAAAAACACTTTTAGAAAACATGTACATGGATTATAACAATAACCCTAGTAAATACTTATGAATAAACAATATTGGATAAGAATGATATTGGAATAATTATCCCTTACCTTAGGTTTGATATGCTTCGTATGTATCTAAACCTCATATATAATGTTTTAAATAATGTCATTTACTTATTACAGAATCATATTCATTGTTATGATATCATATATGTTTCACTTATGACTTTATATTATCCGTTCTTTTTTAAATTCCTTGTTAAAGCAGCGTTTTTGGTAAATATGTTTTATTTATCGTACATGTTTGGACTTGCTGTTCATGATATTATTATTACTTATATCATGATTTAATTAATTCCAAAATGTAAATCATGATTTATATATCATATATATTCAGTATATATATATATAATAGATAGATGAATGAAATGAAATACACCACTCCTGGAGACGGTAGGCTGTACGTACGCATGAACGTTGTTTTCCTTTCCTTATTGACTTGAAGGGAAGTAAGTAGATGACATATATATATATATATATCCAGTAGATTCATTATTTCATATATTTCATTATTATTCATTATATATACTTTATAATCATTCTTGAATGGTTAACATGGAGAATGAATCTCATCGCGTCGTGGAGACGGTAATCCGTACGTACGCACGAGCGATGATATCATTCTCATATTTATTGAATGGAATTGGAGTGGTTGATATAATATCTTAGAATCAGTATGATGTTAAAATAATCATATATAGTTATTCTTTACAACATTATACAAATCATAGTACGATGGTGGTGGAAGAACTGATTACACCACGGCGTGGAGACGGTATTCCGTACGTACACACGCGCGGTGATTTCATTTTCCATGGGATGGATAGAAGATGAAATAGGGTTGTCTCATATTTATAATAACATATCAGTATATAAGTAATACTTATTTTATTGCTTTATAATGATACAACTAAATAATAATAAGTTAAAGAAGAAAGAAACATGAGAGAATCGGAAGAAAATATTACCTCTTCTTTGATGCACCTCCTTTAAGCTTCCTCTTAAGGATGTAGAGTTGGCCTTTTGAGAAAACCCGAACCTCCAGAATTTTTCTAGAGAAGTGGAGAAGATAAATGGTCAGGTTTTGGACGAGCTTCAAGGATCAAAAGGGTGTGAAGAGAAGAGGGAAGTGGTGCCCTTTTTATAAGGGAGGAGAGGGGAACCTTTGGAAAAACATAAAATATTATTTTATAATAAAGTCATATTATTTTTATAATAATTCCAAATTGATTTATTTAGAATCTTAAGTGGGGATGGGTCGAAATACTTTCAACCAATAGGTTTTAGACAAGTTTAGGTTACTATTTTAACCTTATCATTTAGATTTAACTATAAGTTAAATAATTTAACTTTTACCGCGTCTTATTGTTTTCTTACACTATATGGGTAATAAACATACTATAACAAACCATACAAACACCAAGTTGTTTACAATTAATATATATAACCTTATCTAAGTCATTTGGAAGATCCTTATATTTTTAAGAATATAATAAAAATTAATAATATAATATTTTTTTTAATAACTATTTTATGTCAATTTTGACACTATTTGGTAATTGATTTTTTTTGAAACTCATAACAGCATTATAAGCTCCAAAACAATTAATTAAATCAATACTAACATGTCATATTAACTTATAAAATTATTATAATTCATAAAAAGTATCAAATTACATTTATTTGGGTATTTATAACATCAATTTAGATAATATTTCATTAATAAGGTAATTACTACATCACCATTGTGTCATAAATAAATTAAATTATTTAATGTCTAAAAATCATAAATAAAGTACTATTCTGTAGGAAATATTTTTATATTTCTAATGAATATTTATAGTCGAATTTATCTTATGTATAACCATAAATTAAAAATATTTTATTTATTAAGGTTTGATTTTAACTATTTTAACTCTTCTTTAAATAAAATAATAATAAATGTCCTAATCTAATCCAAGTGGACCTAAATGATAAAATTTTATTTCTAAGGTTGTTTTTGGTCGAATTAAAATTATCTAATATAATTAGGACATGTGTTAGGGTAATAATAATATCATTTTTACCCTTAATTACCCTCTTTACTTTTAACCGTGGTAAATAAAAGTAAAAAGTAACTATTCACCAAAAAATTTATTTTTATCTTATTGAACCACATTTTACACCTTCATATTAATATTTTCTCTTGGATTTTCAAAATTACACTCACAAAATCGGTAAAATTATGTTTTATGTATATTTTCAAATTCTCCTAGGAGGTGGGTAAAAGATGGTGAAAAGTTCAATAAAATTTTTATATATCTAAAATTATTATAAAATGACTCCAATTAATTACATTGAACTTATATAGGTATTATTTATCAATTTTTACCTAAAATAAATTTAAATAAAATAAATAATTATTTAAATAAAAATTCGGTTTTTAAATAGTAACCCAGTGTTTTCACTATTCATCAAAAATTGAAAGTTTTCAGAAAAATACCAAAAATTCACCCTAGGATAATTTTGATATTTCGAATATAAAAATGAAGTCCATTTTGAAAGATAAAATTCATAAAATTTCAAAAAGTGGGTATTACTATTCATAACTTCTAGTTTATATAATATTATAATAACAAATCTTTGTTTAGTGAAACTCGGTATTGCATACAACACACGCTATCGTGGAAGGTCATGATTGCATGTAATGAAAGCCAAGTTAGGGTTGTTTGTAGTGAAAGATTAATTTGTTGTTGCATAAAATAGAATCCAAACATATTTCATTTATACATTGAATATATATGTATACACTCAATGTTGTGTAAAATAACATCTATAAAACAAACTTTAAATTGTGTGTAACACGATCCAAGAATAGTGTTTGCGTATACTACAAGCTAATACGGTGTTGCGTATAGTGCAAGATAATCTTGGTGTAGCATACAATAGAAGATATGAAATAAATTAAAAATAATATATATCATAAAATCTTGGGGTGTCATATTGTGTATAGCGCAAGATAATCTTGGTTTAGCGTACAACAGAAGATATGAAAGAAATTAAAAAATATATATCTCATAAAATCTAGAGGTGTTACATTATTACCCCCTTAAAATTAATTTCTCCCTCAAAATTCATCGGGGTTATAAATCGTTTAAAACTTGAAAGTTTCTTTAATAGAAACCCACATCGTAAAAAGAAATAGAAAATCTTAATCTTAAAAACAAATATATTAAACAAAACGGTTACCAAAATTAACATATCCCTGAGATTCAACTTTGGAGAAGATAATTGGAAATATGGATATGGAAGGGAAATATAACCATCAAGTTCTGATGGAGAGTCGCATGGAACATGGTTATGAAAAAGCCAACAATCATGAAGCCTTAAATTTGTGATGATCTAAGGTACCATCTGATTCATCAGATATTAGAGAACTTGGAAAACAATTTTGGTTTTTAATATCATTTCCCTAAAGTTGAAAATTTTTAATTAGAAGAAATACTTACATTATTTTGGTAAAATCTCACTCTGGATTGGGCCTTGAACAATTTCCACTTCATCTCTTAAAGAAATGAAGTTGAATTTGTCTTCTGTTATGGGTTAGCAGATCATGCAATAGAATGATAGGTCATTCCATCTATCTCAAACATAAATTTATCAAAAGTTATATACATAAGTCCACCTATGGTGAGGTTAATCGTATATGATACCAAAAATGGAATTATAATTAATCTATCATACTGGTGCATAATAAAATAAGACTAGTTACTACTAACCAGGGACTTCTTGAAGGCTAATGGTAGGTGATAAAGGCCTATCGCACTTCAGTTGTGGGTTCGATTCCCACAACTTTGTCCGACGCAACGGTTGGTCGCTCGTCCTGCAGGTTTTCCCTTTTTTTAAAACTACATTATTATAACATTCCATAAATAATATCGAAAAACAAGTTCTATCCTTAAATAATACAATCTGATATATAACATAATCCATTACAATCATTAGGCTTTTCCAAAATACATATGTCCAATCTCATAGTATAAAGAAAATAATTACTGAAAAACTCACATAACAAGCACGTTGATACCATCGTTTATCTCCCGTATATCATAAGATATTTCTTGTTGATCTCATTCCAAACATGTGAATACCTTAATCATGTATTCTCTTGAAACATTAATTAGGATAGAACCTTAGTGAAAACATGAATTCTATCCAAAGTTAACTCTTTCCACATACTAAAATCCCAAAAATTCTATATACTCAAACCATGATATCACATTATCCTTATATTAGCCATGAACTCATCAATACTATAAAATATCTCATTATCTCATTATCCCTTCATTATCCTCATATCATCTACTTTCCAAAAATATATGAATTAAACATTCATGGTTACTGGTACCATTCAACATATACCTTCAAATACTTTAGAAAAAACTATAGTGTAACAATCCTTATATGTGTCTTTATTCCATAGTACCATTACCTATACAACAAAACTCTTGATAAACATAAATCATTTGACTACCTTCTTAAACCATTGACTAAGCTTCAACAATTCTTTCATCTCACATATCATTTGAAGTCTCTTCATCATCATCAATATAAATACCACCCATATGACCATGATGATTCTCTTTATGAGACTTTCCTTTAGGGAATTGGTTTGCATAATTCCCGTACATTCGACATTTAAAACATTTAACCATTTTTGATGTCTTAGAAATTACATTATCCTTTTCCATGGTGTTAACTTAACCTTTTCCATTGCAATTAATGGAATTTTTTTCTTCTTTTCCACACCCAAAGCATCTTCTAGTTGATTTGAAACATTCTCTCTGATGCCTCTTCCCACATGATTTTCATGAGGGGAATGGAACATTCTTCCCTCTATGATCATCAGGACACTCCATCTTTCTCTTATTATCCGAGTCAGGAAACATACCAAAGTTGATATTATTGATCATATTATGAGATTTATAATTAGGCATAATAACTATATTTGGACTTCTAGATCCAATTTCATTAGGTTTCACATGAATAATATCATTCCATTGTCCACCATATCCTCAACTATTGTGAATCTTCTTTTTTCCAGCCATTTTCTAAAACCCAAAAAGAATAGCGTGAGAGGAAAAAATCATAATCAATGGGGAGTTCCTTCAATATATAACATCATAAGTTAAATTATAAGATCTTTACTTTAGTTATGAGACTATAACCTATATGTATACTTATCCTTAAAGACATCCCTAAACATACCTTAGAAATATCTCTAGGGATTTCACTCAAGTTTTCGCATCCTAGTTTCCAAAGGTTAACTAAACCTTTCCTCTGATACCAACTGTAGTGGTCTGGAATTACTTCTAGGGGACTATAATTGATACCTATCAGGGCACTCTATGGGTGGCTACACCCCCTGGGCCGGACACACCACCATCCCCAGTGGCATCCATTTCTTCATGAAGCCCTTTGGTGGAGAGCCATGCTTCGTCCAACACTCACATGTGAGAGTTCCCAAGGATCGGATACATTCCTACCTCCTTTGCCTTAGATACCAAATGTAGAGACCCGAAGCTTTATGTACATACACATTACATTAATTTTTTGGAATACATAATACATAACAAAAACAGACACACAAGGACCGTAATAGTTTAGTGTCCATGGAAACTCAGAATATAATCTTCTAATCTTGGTGAAAGATCTTCAACATCTCCCATAAAGATATTCCTTTTTTTCGTACCTAAAAACATTATTTATATCCTGGGGAAATGAAAACATATAAAGGTTGAGCTAAAATTATCAGTAAGGGTAATCTTGGTGAAAATAAATCAAACCATATACATTTTAATTTCAAAACATGAACATAATATTTAAACATCAAAATCTTGAGCAAGGACGTAAAACATGGCAGTATGTAAGGCATAGATCATAATGGATCATCAATCATCATAAAATATCATGGGAATAAAGCATGTAATTATGGAAACCATTAAGCACATGATGTGATTTCCATAGTAGCCAAGGCATAGTTGCTAAGACCATCTTAGTGGATAAAGTCCCTTTCTGAATCGATTTCACTCCACGTTCCAGTCCTGTATCCCTGAACATGATTAACTTTCCATTCCATCCATTTCTATCTCATAAGATATAAATCTTTACCGAATTCATTGGAGGGATATATAGGTCCCACCCATCTCATCATGATATAATTCTTACTTGTGCCAAAAAATATTCATAAATCATTCATCATAATCCAATGAATAAAATGGGTTTCATAAACAGCATCCCTTCAAAACATAATCCATAAAAAACAGATGGATATCAATTCATCATAAGAAAATTGAAATCTTGTAAATCGTAGATACATTATACATGAAACATACAGATATAAAATAATTTCATCTTATATGGAAAATAGTTTTGATAAAACACTTGAAATGAATTCTTGAGGAAAATATCCTTTCTTCTTCAAAATCATTTTCTTTTCACAAAATTCCATGAAATTTTAAAAGAAGTAGATATTTTTGATAATAATTATGAAATCTATTAGAGAAATATCCATTGAAATAATGCATTATAAAACTTTAATATCCATTCATGTCTTATAAGTTAAAAAAATATTCTCTTCATACTTTTTTCTGAAAAGTAATAAAGTTCCTTGTATGGTAAACAAAAGAAATATTCCTTTCATGACATGTGGTAAAAGTCAAAAAATGGGTAAAAGGGACTTTAAAAATACATAAAAATACATTTATAAAACATGGACCTGGATTATAATAAGAACCCTAGTAAATACTTAAGAATAAACAATCTCGAATAAGAATGAGATTGAAATAATTATCCCTTACCTTAGGTCTGATATGCATTGTACGTATCTGAACCTACTATATAATGATTTAAAAAATGTCATTTACTTATTACAGAATCATATTAATTGTTATTATATCATATTTGGTTCACTAATGACTTCATATTACCCGTTATTTTGTAAATTCTATGTTAATGCCGCGTTTTTGGTAAAATCCTTTCATTTATAGTACATGTTTGGACTTGTTGTTCTTGATATTATTATTACATATATCATGATTTAATAACATACAGAATATAAAACATGATTTATATATCATATATAGTCATTATATATATATAATAGATAAATTAATGAAATGAAATAAACTGTTCATGGAGAGGGTAGGCCGTACGTACGCATGAACACTGTTTTCCTTTCCTTATTGACTTGAATGGAAGTAAGTAGATTCCATATATATATATACATAAATAAAGTAGATTAATTATGTCATATATTTCATTATTATTCATTATATATACTTTATAATCATTCTTGAATGGTTAACATGGATAATGAATCTCATCGCGTCGTGGAGACTGTAATCCATACGTACGCACGAGCAATGATATTGTTACCATATTTGTTGAATGGAATTGGAGTGGATGATATAATATCTTATAATCATTATGACGTTATAATAATCATATATATATATATTTTTTACACCATTATACCCATCCAAGTAAGGTGGTGGTGGAAAAACTGATTACAGCACAGCGTGGAGACGATATTCCGTACGTACACACGCGTGGTGATTTTGTTTTCCGTAGGATGGTTAGAAGATGAAATAGGGTTGTTTTATATTTATAATAACATATCAGTATATAAGTAAAATATTTATGTTATTACTTTATAATGAAACAACTAAATAAGAAAAAGTTGAAGAAGAAAGAAACTTGAGAGAATCAGAAGAAAAGATTACCTCTTCTTTGATGCACCTCATTTAAGCTTCCTCTTAAATAAGTAGAGATGGTCTTTTGAGAAGACCAGAACCTCCATAATTTTTCTAGGCAAGTGGAGAAGAGAAATGGGCAGGGTTTGGCCGAGATTAAGGGCTCAAAAGGGTGTGTTGTGAAGAGGGAAGGGGTGCCCTTTTTATAAGGGAGGAGAGGGGGACCTTTGGAAAAACTTAAAATATTCTTTTATAATAAAGTCATATTCGGTTTATAATAGTTAAAAATTGATTTATTTCGAATCTAAAGTGGGGATGGGTCGCATTACTCTCAATCAATAGGTTTTAGAAATGTTTAGGTTACTATTTTAACCTTATCATTTAGATTTATCTCTAAGTTAAATAAATTAACTTTTACCGCGTCTTCTTGTTTTCATACACTATATGGTTAATAAATTTACTATAACAAGCCAAAAGAACCCCAAGTGGTTCATTATTAATATATATAACCTTATCTAAGTCATTTGGCTGATCTTGAGATTTTTATGAATAGAATAACAATTAATAATATAATATTTGTTTTAAAAACTAGTTTATGTCAATTTGGACACTATTTGCTAATTGATTTCTGTTAAAGTCATAACAGCATTATTAGTTCTAAAAAATTTAATTAAATAAATACTAACATGTCATATTATCATATAAAATTAGTTTAATTCATAAAAAGTCTAAAATTACATTTATTTGGGTATTTATAATATCAATTGAGTTAATATTTCATTAATAAGGTAATTACGGCATCATCATTGTTTCATAAATAAATTATATTATTTGATGTCTAAAAATTATAAAAAAATTACCATTATGTAGGAAATATTTGTATCTTTATAATTAATATTTATAGTCGAATATATCTTATGTATAACCCAAAAATTAAAAAAATTTAGTTATTAAACATTGATTTTAACTATTTTAACTCTTCTTTAAATAAAATAATAATAAATGTCCTAATTTAATACAAGTGGACCTAAATTATAAAATTTTATTTCTAAGGTTTTTTTTGTTCGAATTACACATATTCAATAGAATTATGACATCTGTTAGGGTAATAATAATATCATTTTTACCCTTAATTTCCCTATTTACTTTTAACCGTGGTAAATAAAAGTAAAAAGTTACTATTCACCAAAAAAAAATATTTTTTTTCTTATTGAAAAACATTTTAATCCTTGATATTAACCGTGTCTCTCACATTTTTAAAATTCCATTCACAAAATCAGTAAAATTATGTTTTTTGTAAATTTTCAAATTCTCCTAGGAGGTGGGTAAAAGGTGGTGAAAAGTTCATTAAAATTTTTATATATCTGAAAGTATTATAAAATGACTCCAATTAATTACATTGAACTTATATAGGTATTATGTATCAATTTTGAACTAAAAAAATTTTAAATAATATAAATAATTATTTAAATAAAAATTTGTTTTTTAAATAGTAACCCAGTGCTTTCACTATTCATCAAAAATTGAAAGTTTTCAGAAAAATAACAAAAAATCACCCTAGGATAATTTTGATATTCCAAATATAAAAATGAAGTCCATTTTGAAATATAAAATTCATAAAATTTCAAAAAGTGGGTATTACTATTCATAACAGCTATTTTATATAATATTTTAATAACATATCGTTGTTTACTGAAATTCGGTATTACGTACAACACACGCTATCATGGAAGGTCACAATTGCGTGTAATGAAAGCCAAGTCGGGGTTGTGTATAGTGCAAGATTTATTTGTTTTTGCGCATATTACAATCAACCCATATTTCATTTATACATTGAATATATATATATACACTCAATGTTGCGTCAAATAACTTCTATCAAATTAACTTGAAATTGTGTGTAACACGATCCAAGAATAGTGTTGTGTATACTGCAAGATAATACGGTGTTTTGTATAGCGCAATATAATCATGGTGTAGCGTACAATAGAAGATATGAAGGAAATTAAAAACAATATATCTCATAAAATCTCGGGGTGTTATATTATGTATAACGCAAGATAATCTTGATGTAGAGTACAACAGAAGATATGAAAGAAATTAAAAAGAATATATCTCATATAATCTCTGGGTGTTATAGTATAACCTCCCCAATATATCTATTTAAACCCTCACTATGAGTTGGAAGCCTTTGGCGTTCGGGGAGGTGCACCGATGGTAGTAACAGCCGACCCATTAAGCACTGTTCAAGTGGCTTTTCAGGTCTGGGACATTACAATAACTATTCTACAATCAAATTATAATCCTTATTTTCATAATAAATTATCGTAAGAAAATTACTTATCTTATTATAATCACCTATGAAAAGGTTTTGTGTCATTTAAGAAGTATGTAGTTAAAATAACCCAAACATGAACACCTTTTATATTGATTGTTGATTATGGTTATGTTTGTGTATCATATCATTAATGTAACACCCCGAGCTTCCACGATACGCTTCTCATTCAATAATGCAATAGCTTTCATTGTACGCAACTTCGAGTTCTAAAACACCGCGACTAATAAAAGTAGCCGTTATGAATAGTAATAACCACCTTTTAAAATTATAGAAATTTTATATTTCAAAATGGACTTCATTTTTGTATTCCTAATATCGAAATTAGCCTATGTTGAATTTTTGGTATTTTTCTGAGAACTTCTAATTTTTTATGAATAGTGAAAAATACTTAAAACACCTTTTTTAATCAAAATAATTTATAGTGATAAGTTATACTATATAGTGGTTTTAAAGTATAATTGGAATATATTTTTACCATTTTATCCAATGGTGGTCATTAGAATTAATTTAACATTGAAAATGGACATAAACAATTGCCAATCTTTTGATATAAATTGTTTCTTAAAAACACGCTATTTGTCGTAACAGCGGGAATTAATTGTAAAATTAATTAATGCAACTTATACGTCTGGAATTTTGTAAAATAGACATCATTTTTGAATTCGGAATATCAATTATAGCTTAGGGTGAAATTTTGGCCTTATTCTGAAAAACTTCAATTTTTGATGAATAGTGAAACCACTAAGTGGTAGTTAAATAACTGATTTTTCGTTTAAATGAAATATTACCACTTCTGTGATTTGATTTTCAAAAATCCGACATACATGGTTGTCATTAAGAAGTAAAATGTGGTTCAATGGGATAAAAATAATTTTTTTGGTGAATAGTAACTTATTAAGTTTTAATCGCGATTAGTGGTAATTAGTGTGGTTTAAGGTATAAATAATACTTTAATAATATTAAATGACCTAGACACATGTCCCAAACTCATTGGTTGTGTCATGGCCGACCAAGACAAGCCATGGCCTAACTTGGGGACCCCATGGATCCACTTTTGTTGGGAAATGACATAAATTACTTTTTATTTAATGTTAAAGAGAAAATGACACAAACATAATATGTTTTACGAAAACAATTTTTAAGTAGGGTTATACAAGTCCAAATTTTGATTATAAATAGTCATTGGAAAGATAAAAAGATTTCCTATATCATAGTATTTGTTTTATAATTTTTAGACATTAAATTAATTTAATTATTATGACATAATAATGATGCAGCGATGACATCATTATTTGACGATTTAAATAAAATGGAAAGTTAATATAAAATCTATGAACTACACATGGCCAAAACCTATTGGATGAGTGGATTTAGATGCCTTATCACCTTATCCACGAATTCTATCAATGTGGGACCTTTTAAAACCGAAACACATTTTCAAATAATGTAATGTTCCTTTACTTTCCAAAAGTGCCCCTCCTCTCCTCTTATAAAAGGCCCCCACCTCTACCTCATTTCACACACTCTTCAAGCCATTGGCTCGGCCAACCCCTGCCCATTTTCTCTCTCCACATCCCTCTCCTCATCCTAGAGGATTCCCTTTGGGCAGAATCCTTTCAAAGGAAGCCTTTAGGCTCAACTCAAAAGGAGTTACACTTTTTAAGGTAATTCATTCTCTCATGTTCTTTTGTTTTATTTTGCTTCTCCAACCCCCTAAACTCTTTTTATTTACTTCTTTTGTAACAACACCAGTATCTTCAATATACTAGGATGTTGTTATAAGATTTATTTGAGCTACACTTCCACACAACTACATCAAATGGTTAAAGAACATAAGGTTTCCGTGGATGGCGAAATTCTGCCTCCCGAAACGATGATTGTTCAACACTCATTTAACACCTTCAAAGGTGGCCATTATGATGTCACTATTTTTATATATGATATATAATATGTTTATGTTTTCCTTAAGCTTCTGTTTTTTTTTCATTTTGGGCATACCTTTATGGTTTCCATTATGGGTAAAACACGATATCTTCATTTTAGGAAGCGCGGACTACCGCCCCCTGAAAGTGATTTGATTCGTTAATACCATATGCGGGATGTGTGAAGGATAAAGTTAATGATATTATATATGTTATTATACTGGAATTATAATATACTCTTATATCATTATGATTCCATTCCAGAAAATATGAAATAGAAATGGAAGTAGCGTTCATGCGTACGTACGGCTTACCGTCTCCATGAACGGTGCATTTCATTTCTTACCTCTAAATGTGATGTAATATTATAAATGAATGTATGTACTGGATATATATGACATATATGATATCTACATCATGAATACCATTCTGGATATAATGGATATTTCACCACATTAACAACTTGTAATCATAAGAAGTTTATTTTTGACTCAAGTACCAAAGATCGACAAAACGACCGTTATTAACTTAAATAATTACATAATGATCATATCATTGTAATAAGTGATATAATAAGGATAATGAAATTGAGAATGGTTCTTAATAAGGTATATATTAACTCTAGTTTATTATTCAGGAGGTTAAAGAACGGTTGAGTCAAGTCGGACACAAGGTAAGGGAACTTCTTAACCCAACTTCCATTCTTTGGGTTAATCTCCTACTTTCAAATTATGTCATGATATTATTATGTCCTATCTTGTATTTTTACATTCTTTATGTGTACCTATAGTGAATACACATAATATATATATTTTATTTAAAAATTATCTTTTAAAGTACTTCGTCTCAATCTCCTTTCATTGAGGCATATTTGGTTTTATACACAATTTTCATTTATACGGTGTATAAACCCCTTTGACTTTCATGTTTATTCAAAAGGAATCTTTTTTATACGAAGCATTTTACTAAACGACAAAAAGGGAATGTTTTTCTTTCCGTACTTATGCGGCGACAACGACTACTCCGCCGTCGTGACCGTTATTTGAGTTTCGGCTTCCTCTATAAGCCATCTTTTTTTTTAATGAAAAATAAATACAAAGTTTTAACTTTCTTTTATTTTGGTATTGAAAATGGTTTTGAAAGAATTTTTATTATATCAATGTGCTGTATTGATATCTTGTGATTAAAATGTGGAAATGTTATGTTTCCTTTATGCATGTTTTATGTGATACAATTATGTTATGGTTTATGATATGTTTAAACCTATTCATATGAGGAATGCATTGGACTTAATAAGTGACGGGTGGAGCCCGCTATAGCTCCTCGATGCATCGGCAGGTCTCATGAGACAAACTAGTGTCTTGGCACGAGGCCTTGACAAAATCTTATTTGTGGTCTTGGCACGAGGCCTTGACTACGTGGTTATGATAGTCTGGCATTATGCATTCCATCATTATGAAAGTGGTTATTGATATTGCATGTGATTATTCGACCAGTAGAATATCCATGTGAAGAAGTAAATGGCATTATCTCATTTTACTTTTGCCATATTATGTTGAAGTTCATGTTTAAGAGGCTTTTGTTTTAGTTATACATTGCCTTAAATGTTAATGTTTATTTATGAAAGCTTCCGCATTATTGTTATCCTTACTGAGCATTTGAGCTCACCCCTTTCAATGTTTAAAAATTTTCCAGGTTGTGAAGAAGTATTTTATGACTGACTTGCAAGAATAATCAGTGAAGATATGAGTGTGGAATATGAAGACCATGTTTTTTTGTAGTTTGTTTAATTTTGATGTAATGAAAGACTTATGAATGTATCTAGTGTTTCCAAGGCTACTAAACTAATCGGTCTTTCGAGACTTGATCTTTTGGGATCATGCCAATGTTACGAAGTAATGCACCGGCTCTGGGTAGCTGGGGTCGGGGCGTTACAGTTGGTATCAGAGGCAGTTTAGTACTAACCTTGGAAGCTAGATTTAGATAAACTCTGATTAGAGCACATAGCCCAAAGATAGACTTTGAGGATTAGTATAGAAGAACTTCCTAGAATTTTAGTATTGTAGAGATGTTGTGAGTTTTCCGAGCAATACATCCCTGTCTGGATACGAGCAGGTAGAGGTGGCTCTGGCACAGATGTACCTAGGGGTAAAACCCGAAAACACCGCTTTGAGCTAGACTCAAACGGGAACTGGTGCACGACAACGGGCCTTGCTGCACTCTTGGTTATGACACTCCCGGGGGATATGCTTAGGATAATTCTCATTTTCTTTACAAACCATTATGTAAGGTTTATGAGTACATACTTCCTCAAAGGAAACATTTCTTTTTATGATTATGGATTATATCCATAAATAGTTCAATTTATGTTAAGTATTATACAAGTATGGAATTAGGTATTTTGATTCATAAACTAATCTGGATTATGCCATTGTTTAGAAATGGCGCCTAGTAGAAGGAATGGAAACTGTATCAATGCACGAACTCCGTGTAGGGATTGCCCTCCTGCTCAAGATAATTATTGTGGACCTGGAGATACAACTGGTGCTGATCAACTTATTACCATACTGGGACAACTCACGCAGGTTATGAATAACAACCTTACTCGTATGGAGCACCCTGATTCGCAACGTGGAGGATCAATGCTAGACCGTTTCATGAGGCAACAACCGCCAACCTTCAATGGGATTATAAATCCTATAGTAGCTGAGCAATGGATAAATTCCTTAGAGAAAATATTCCATGCCTTGGGGAGTAGTGAAAGGGAGAAGGTTGTCATGGCAGTTTACCGCCTCACTGGAGATGCCGATCAGTGGTGGTCACTGATTCAAAACACAAAGGAAGATGATGACGTATCGAATATGGAATGGAGGGAGTTCAAAGAGCTTTTCTTAGAAAAATACTTTCCTCGTGACCATCGAGCAGATATGGAAAGGCAATTTCTGTGTCTGAGGCAGAAGGAGGATGAGAATGTCGCAAAGTATGAGGCTAACTTTACAAGGTTAGCGAGGCATGCTGCCGATTATATACGTAACCCAAGGAGTAAGATTGATCGTTTCTTTGATGGGTTAAAACCATTTCTCCGTCGAGCTTTAGTATCACAATCCTTCTCATCATACGAAGATATAGTCTCATGTGCTATCAAGACAGAAAAGGAATTCTCTAAGTCTAATGACAACAAAGTAAAGCAAGAGAAGAAGAGAACGGTGGAACAAGAGACAGATAAAGGGAAAAAGGGAAAGAAGGATTTTCCATTATGTGATAATTGTGGGAAGAATCACCCTGGTACTTGCCTAAAAGGAATGGGAGTCTGTTATAAATGTGGAGAAAAAGGTCACCAGGCACGTGATTGCAAGGGAAAGAAAGAGGCTGTCAAAGTTGAATGCTACAATTGTAGAGAAAAGGGTCATTACGCAAATGAATGTCCTAAGCGTCAAGGAATCTTACCTCAGAAAAGGCCAAGGGATCAAGGACAATCTTATGCTATTACTACAGTTGAAGCAGAATAACTAATGTATTGATGCTTTCGGACTCAAGGATTATATTCTGGTTATAAGAATAATGTAATATATATATATGGATTGTACTGCAGTACTTTTTGATTTCAGTAAGGTTTTAATATGATTAAGGTAATCATATTTTTAGTATGTGACAATAAGAGAAACATTTCTTTGTTTGGGGAATCTGATGTTACAATTGATTTTGGAATTTAGAGACCTTTTAGAGAAAGTCTGGACGGAGGTATTTTGGATAACTATTAAGGTTGGAATGGATTAAGTTGAACTTTGGATAGTATTGTTTAAGGTTAAAACATTTATGAAGATTATTTTTGGAATAGTATAGTACTATATTTTTAGGAAAAGGACAACCTGCAGGGCGGGGAATAACCCGTCGCGTCGGACACAGCTGCAGGAATCGAACCCACAACCATAGTGCGACAAGCCTTTATTTCCTACCACTAGCCTACAGGAAGTCCCTGGTTATTACAATATAATTTTACTAATCTAAATGGTATGTGTTAACATTTTGAACCTTATACAATTAGGATAAATAGAATATTTTTGAGTTCTGTTACCATTTGGAGTAAAAGTTGGGTTTGTGGTAAAAAATTTATTAACGAATGAAAGTATACATAACAAGTATGTATATTCCCTTACGTTCTTAGTAAATCTCATAAATAAATTCCTCAACATTATAAAAGGTAACTTAAAACAAAAATGTTGTCGGTTAACTTTTCCAACTGGGGATTCAATGACCGTTTAACCAATCACAAGTTTGTGATTTTCTTATGGTTAAACTTTCTCCTAATCCTGTTTTCTATAACTCTCCATCAGACCTTGATGGTTTGTTTTTCTTCCATATCCATATTTTCATAGAATCCTAGAATGGGCTATATCGGGTGACCTTTGTACTTATCCTGCTTTCTTTTAATGTTATATATTTATTAACCTTATTTCCGATGTGGGTTTTCCACAAAGGTATTTTCTATTTTCAACCTTTTATTATCAAAGAAAAATTTCAAATTGCGAGGACGCAATTTATTGAAGGAGGGTAGAATGTAACACCCCGAGCTTCCACGATACGCTTCTCATTCAATAATGCAATAGCTTTCATTGTACGCAACTTCGAGTTCTAAAACACCGCGACTAATAAAAGTAGCCGTTATGAATAGTAATAACCACCTTTTAAAATTATAGAAATTTTATATTTCAAAATGGACTTCATTTTTGTATTCCTAATATCGAAATTAGCCTATGTTGAATTTTTGGTATTTTTCTGAGAACTTCTAATTTTTTATGAATAGTGAAAAATACTTAAAACACCTTTTTTAATCAAAATAATTTATAGTGATAAGTTATACTATATAGTGGTTTTAAAGTATAATTGGAATATATTTTTACCATTTTATCCAATGGTGGTCATTAGAATTAATTTAACATTGAAAATGGACATAAACAATTGCCAATCTTTTGATATAAATTGTTTCTTAAAAACACGCTATTTGTCGTAACAGCGGGAATTAATTGTAAAATTAATTAATGCAACTTATACGTCTGGAATTTTGTAAAATAGACATCATTTTTGAATTCGGAATATCAATTATAGCTTAGGGTGAAATTTTGGCCTTATTCTGAAAAACTTCAATTTTTGATGAATAGTGAAACCACTAAGTGGTAGTTAAATAACTGATTTTTCGTTTAAATGAAATATTACCACTTCTGTGATTTGATTTTCAAAAATCCGACATACATGGTTGTCATTAAGAAGTAAAATGTGGTTCAATGGGATAAAAATAATTTTTTTGGTGAATAGTAACTTATTAAGTTTTAATCGCGATTAGTGGTAATTAGTGTGGTTTAAGGTATAAATAATACTTTAATAATATTAAATGACCTAGACACATGTCCCAAACTCATTGGTTGTGTCATGGCCGACCAAGACAAGCCATGGCCTAACTTGGGGACCCCATGGATCCACTTTTGTTGGGAAATGACATAAATTACTTTTTATTTAATGTTAAAGAGAAAATGACACAAACATAATATGTTTTACGAAAACAATTTTTAAGTAGGGTTATACAAGTCCAAATTTTGATTATAAATAGTCATTGGAAAGATAAAAAGATTTCCTATATCATAGTATTTGTTTTATAATTTTTAGACATTAAATGAATTTAATTATTTATGACATAATAATGATGCAGCGATGACATCATTATTTGACGATTTAAATAAAATGGAAAGTTAATATAAAATCTATGAACTACACATGGCCAAAACCTATTGGATGAGTGGATTTCGATGCCTTATCACCTTATCCACGAATTCTATCAATGTGGGACCTTTTAAAACCGAAACACATTTTCAAATAATGTAATGTTCCTTTACTTTCCAAAAGTGCCCCTCCTCTCCTCTTATAAAAGGCCCCCACCTCTACCTCATTTCACACACTCTTCAAGCCATTGGCTCGGCCAACCCCTGCCCATTTGCTCTCTCCACATCCCTATCCTCATCCTAGAGGATTCCCTTTGGGCAGAATCCTTTCAAAGGAAGCCTTTAGGCTCAACTCAAAAGGAGTTACACTTTTTAAGGTAATTCATTCTCTCATGTTCTTTTGTTTTATTTTGCTTCTCCAACCCCCTAAACTCTTTTTATTTACTTCTTTTGTAACAACACCAGTATCTTCAATATACTAGGATGTTGTTATAAGATTTATTTGAGCTACACTTCCACACAACTACATCAAATGGTTAAAGAACATAAGGTTTCCGTGGATGGCGAAATTCTGCCTCCCGAAACGATGATTGTTCAACACTCATTTAACACCTTCAAAGGTGGCCATTATGATGTCACTATTTTTATATATGATATATAATATGTTTATTTTTTCCTTAAGCTTCTGTTTTTTTTTTCATTTTGGGCATACCTTTATGGTTTCCATTATGGGTAAAACACGATATCTTCATTTTAGGAAGCGCGGACTACCGCCCCCTGAAAGTGATTTGATTCGTTAATACCATATGCGGGATGTGTGAAGGATAAAGTTAATGATATTATATATGTTATTATACTGGAATTATAATATACTCTTATATCATTATGATTCCATTCCAGAAAATATGAAATAGAAATGGAAGTAGCGTTCATGCGTACGTACGGCTTACCGTCTCCATGAACGGTGCATTTCATTTCTTACCTCTAAATGTGATGTAATATTATAAATGAATGTATGTACTGGATATATATGACATATATGATATCTACATCATGAATACCATTCTGGATATAATGGATATTTCACCACATTAACAACTTGTAATCATAAGAATTTTATTTTTGACTCAAGTACCAAAGATCGACAAAACGACCGTGATTAACTTAAATAATTACATAATGATCATATCATTGTAATAAGTGATATAATAAGGATAATGAAATTGAGAATGGTTCTTAATAAGGTATATATTAACTCTAGTTTATTATTCAGGAGGTTAAAGAACGGTTGAGTCAAGTCGGACACAAGGTAAGGGAACTTCTTAACCCAACTTCCATTCTTTGGGTTAATCTCCTACTTTCAAATTATGTCATGATATTATTATGTCCTATCTTGTATTTTTACATTCTTTATGTGTACCTATAGTGAATACACATAATATATATATTTTATTTAAAAATTATCTTTTAAAGTACTTCGTCTCAATCTCCTTTCATTGAGGCATATTTGGTTTTATACACAATTTTCATTTATACGGTGTATAAACCCCTTTGACTTTTATGTTTATTCAAAAGGAATCTTTTTTATACGAAGCATTTTACTAAACGACAAAAAGGGAATGTTTTTCTTTCCGTACTTATGCGGCGACAACGACTACTCCGCCGTCGTGACCGTTATTTGAGTTTCGGCTTCCTCTATAAGCCATCTTTTTTTTAATGAAAAATAAATACAAAGTTTTAACTTTCTTTTATTTTGGTATTGAAAATGGTTTTGAAAGAATTTTTATTATATCAATGTGCTGTATTGATATCTTGTGATTGAAATGTGGAAATGTTATGTTTCCTTTATGCATGTTTTATGTGATACAATTATGTTATGGTTTATGATATGTTTAAACCTATTCATATGAGGAATGCATTGGACTTAATAAGTGACGGGTGGAGCCCGCTATAGCTCCTCGATGCATCGGCAGGTCTCATGAGACAAACTAGTGTCTTGGCACGAGGCCTTGACAAAATCTTATTTGTGGTCTTGGCACGAGGCCTTGACTACGTGGTTATGATAGTCTGGCATTATGCATTCCATCATTATGAAAGTGGTTATTGATATTGCATGTGATTATTCTACCAGTAGAATATCCATGTGAAGAAGTAAATGGCATTATCTCATTTTACTTTTGCCATATTATGTTGAAGTTCATGTTTAAGAGGCTTTTGTTTTAGTTATACATTGCCTTAAATGTTAATGTTTATTTATGAAAGCTTCCGCATTATTGTTATCCTTACTGAGCATTTGAGCTCACCCCTTTCAATGTTTAAAAATTTTCCAGGTTGTGAAGAAGTATTTTATGACTGACTTGCAAGAATAATCAGTGAAGATATGAGTGTGGAATATGAAGACCATGTTTTTTTGTAGTTTGTTTAATTTTGATGTAATGAAAGACTTATGAATGTATCTAGTGTTTCCAAGGCTACTAAACTAATCGGTCTTTCGAGACTTGATCTTTTGGGATCATGCCAATGTTACGAAGTAATGCACCGGCTCTGGGTAGCTGGGGTCGGGGCGTTACAATTAAAATAGAATAATAATCATATTTTTTATATTTTTTCATGTTGGTAAATTTTGTTTTATTTTCTTGGAAAAATAATTAATATCATTTTAAAAAATGGACATTGTTAGTTCATGGAGGTTTTTGTTCACACAATGCCTGATTAACATTTTCATTTCTCAAAGAATGAGGAAAATAATGGTTTATGATAATTTTTTATTTTAATATTATATTTTTTTAATATATATATAAATATTATTCATCCATTACATTATTTTTAAAATAAAAAAATAATGGTGATCAAAAATCAAAGACGTAATTTTGAAAAGTTGGTAGTCCATGAAACACACTAAAGACACTGTTCTCATTCTTAGAAGATGAAGATGATAAAATATTGGGTTTTTTCATTAATATAATAAAATTTCAACATAATATAAATAAATGTGTAATTTTATTTCTATATATATAGTTAATTAGGATGAGTTAGGTTAATGATAAATGACTATGAATATAGTAATACTAACATTGGATACTTGATATTCTCTTAGAAATTTTATTGGAAAAAATACATAAGATAAATTATAGATACCAGAGGATTATGGATTAAAAAATTAATTCTAGTTATAGTAGTTTAGGTAGTGTTTAATGGGAAATTATAAGGTTATGTGTATCTATAAAGTGGTGGAGGTGATCAAATTTTATAAGGGATTGAAATTGTACATTTTAGATTACCCTTCATAATCCCTTAATTTCATTAAACTATTCTATGGTCAATGAATCTGAAATTTCATAATAATTGATTTTAGGATGGTATTTGGTTGAAAAATCCTCAACCAATACATTGATCACATTTTTTGGAAATGTTTGATGTAATTTACTTATGTTTTTTTACATTTTAACAATTTTTTACAATTTTTTCCATTTTTTAACTAAGAAATTAATATTTTTTTTGAAATTATATGGAGATACTTATTGACATGTTTATATTTTGGAGAATATATTTAATATCCATTTAGCATAATTATGTTTTAAAATATTATAAAATCATCAATTAAATTAGATTATATATCATATAAAATATTGTTTTTTAGATCAAATTTTGTCTAATGATTATTTGTACTTAATCATATTTAGTATTTATTAAAAATACTATGAATTTTAATATAATTTTAAATAGGTTTGAAAATAATTTATATATCATTAATAATATATTAAATTTAAATATTATATAGAAAAAATATTAATAAAAATATACTATGATAATAATAATTATAACATTACGAGGGTGATTAACATTAACTTTTGTAATACAATCTTTTACCCAAAATTGAAATTTAACATTTCAAATAATTGTATATTTTTTAAATAAAATATTCAATCTATTCTTTGTATTCATATTCATAATGTGATATGATTTTTTTCAAATATAGTAGAATAAACACGTATTTTATAATAAAATAATATATATGTTTGTAGAATGATATACATGGGTTATATAAAACAAATTATTATTTCAAACTTATTTATTTTACTTATAAATATATTATATAAAGAAAACATTCCAAATAATTATGTTATTGCTGTATTTTGAAAATTTCCTTAAAATTCCACATATGTGACAAATTAAAAAAATTTCACTAATTATCTAATAACCAATTATTTCATTAAAATAAAAAACCCTTATTAAAATAATATTTATGCTCTAAATTAAAAATTATGGTCATCATATAAATTTCAGATGAGATATTTTTGAATTAAATTTTTATTAATCTTTAAAAATTTAATAAGAAACTATATTTTCCAAAAAAATTATATAACCAATGTCATTCATATTTCCAATAATTAAGAAATAAAATTATTATAAACCAATTATTGATATTATATATATTTTATCGGAAATAATCAAATGTTTCTGGAAAAAAATTATCACAAGAAATTACATTTTTACAAAATACATTTATAAAAAATTAATGATATTTTTTTCATATTGGGTAAATAAATTTAATATCATTTTAATAAAATATCATTTTTTTCTATATACATATATCATATAATATGGTTTGTCTTATTCATTCCTAGATTTGTAAAGGTTTTGTTTTTATGTTCATACATAAATATTTATATTATATATATATATAAATATATCATAGTTTTTTGTGTTTGACGTTGTGTATAGTGAAAGAGGTTGAAAAAAAAATCATTT
Source organism: Viscum album (assembly GCA_963277665.1). NCBI lineage: Eukaryota > Viridiplantae > Streptophyta > Magnoliopsida > Santalales > Viscaceae > Viscum > Viscum album. The sequence goes on from OY728163.1 coordinate 2,122,372,159, forward strand.
ATAAAGGTTGTAATATATTAAAATATCTAGGTGTTGCTCTTTTTATCATATGTATATACTCAATAATAAGGTGTTGGAAAATTAAGATATTCAAAAGATGGATAATTGTTGAAAGTACTAGTATGAGGAAATCATTAGTGAAGCTCACTACATCGAAAGATAACCCAAAGTGACCAAGAGGATGACATATAACTTTTAAATATATCCCTTCAACAATTTTATCCAATTTAGTGTGGGTACATGTAATTTGGATAGGATAAATGGGAGTTAGTCATACCCTCCCTCTTTTTTATGGTCTCCATGGTCAGTTCTTGTGGTGGAATGGGGATGTTCTATCCCCTTATATTATACCACGATTTTCTATGGGATATAGATTAAGTAGTAGAAGAATACATCTAATAGACCCTTTTAATTGAAAATAAAGTTTTGATGACTTCTTAGAATGTGTTTTATAAGAGTGTGATTTGGGTACTACCAGGGGATATTATCATTGTATAATTTTTTGACTCCCATGTTACTGATGGGTTCATTTCCCTGTATAACATGTGATGTGTGGGTCCCCCATTTATGAAAAAAAAAATCTGGATACATTTAACTAAAAAAAGGGAGAATTCCCGTGTATATTGAAAATGTAATCTCCCTACCAGATATTTTCCTTTGGTGAGTTTTGGTGTCCTCCAAGGGGATTTCTAACACCATTTGAATGTTAAATTTACCAAAAAAATGTCTAGGACCCCGATTTAAACTTGATATTAATAGAGTGACAAGATGTATTGGATCCATGTAAACAGTCTAAGTGCTCAATAATTGAGGTGCTTATAATACTCCAGGTTTCTTCCCTTTGGTTTTACACTCTTATAGAGTTGGGATAAGTGTGTAGGTATTGTCCTCAGGGATCACTAATCAGTCTCTTTTGGAATATCTAGGTAATAAACCTGCTATCAAAGATCCAAGAATTAATTTGAATTTGTCATCATTTTAGGGGATGAGGGATTAAAATCAGAAATGGGATAGTGTGTGAGTCACTAATCTGAGGGTCTATTTCCCTATCATGAATTGTATCATTCTCTTGTATTAGTACCATTGTTTTATTATATTGTGTTCCATAAACTCAATGAGAAGTTTGCTCTATTGAGCCTTATATGGATGAATTCATTATTATAGGAACAATGATTCAAATGTAATTTTACTTTCAATCCATGTTGTGTGGGTGTGTGATAATATAATTTATTGATGAGTTTCATTACAAAGATGATGGAAGTATATTTCGAATCATCCTAACTATATCCATAGTGTTTTAAAAGTTTCTTATGTTGCAATATTAATATGTCTATTTATGTGGTTTTATAATCCATACCCTAAATAATCAAGGACATATTTACCCCTAATTAGTGTGGAAAATATTCTAGTAACGTATTTGGAAGTGATATCTACTAAATAGATTGAGATTGTAGGTTCTTTATACTATAATATATTATTTTTAAAGGGTTTATCATTTTATAATATGAGTTTACTAAAATGGCTATGCCTTCTGTATTCCCCATGAGATTGTATCATGGTTATATTTGGAAGGGAATTCCAAACTTCTTCCATTAGTAGTGTTTTTAACTTTTATAGTGTTGAGAGGTTATATGGTTAGACCATTTCATCAATTTCAACTATTATCCCCAATATTAATTTCATCGGTCAACATACTAGGTGTTGTTTTGATCCCCTCTACCTAGGATTTGAGCTCCCACTTATTATGTCGATATAGATGGAGTAGAAATCGATGACATCATCATGTTGTTGGTTGATATAGTATTATTATTGGTCCAAAATATTAATAGGGCCTATGTGATTCATAAATATTCATTTTCTAAGGTGTTTATATGATGTGGTGATTCCTTTAATCCTTGTTTCTCGATATCTCATGGAGTTCTAGGATTTTCAGTCTTGTATTTTTTTCACATATAGAGTTATATATATTATATTCCATGGGAAAATTATATATATTTGACATTAATAAATTCATTTATGTTTTATATTTCTATAATTTTTTGTTTTGCATAATATTTTTTGAGTACTAATGTATATATTTTTGTATTTGGATATAATAATTTCTCAAATATGTGAATTATTTCTTCTTGGATTCTATCACCACCGTATTTCAAATTTTAGGTAGGTATAGGAAGGAATAATTAGTTTAATTCCATCCCAATAATGGACTCGGTGTGTTTATTTACATTATATTGATATCAATGAGGTCTTTGCATATGTGTGGTGTCATGGGATTGGTGTCTCATGTGTTTTTTTGAGACATGTGGGGAGATAAGTCTTGAAATATCCTAGTCTCAGAAGAAAGACCATATATCACAACTTAGATATGCTGATCAATTTATTCTTATATAAGAACATTAAAAAAATTGTCTAAAAAAATACATATCAGATTTGATACTCCCTTAAGAGAAATTTTATGGGTTCTTCTTCTATATAAGTTGACGTGGTGATGATTCCCTACTAGAGATGCCGATTAATCAATTTAGTATTTAAAGATCACATAGTGAGGAGTGAGTCCCTAAAAAAGTTCAGATTTTTTTAGTGTTTGAAAAATAAATGACATTTGATATTGATTCTATAATTGAGAGTGTATCTCCTTGAAGATGCACTAATTGAAGATTTCATGGCCTTCAGGATTTTGTTTCCGGACGATGATCCTTTTAATGAGCCAGATTTTAGTATTTTGAGCCTTGTATTAATAATATTTTCATTCTATTTCATGTGGAAAATATTTTTTATGAATACATCGTCTTGTTGTTGGTATTAAATAAAATATTTTATGATGAATGAGAATATATGTCTCAAAATGTGATCTTCGAAGAGATTTTATTAGAAAGTGATTGATGTCATCCAAGGTTTTATTTATTTAAATTTTCCCATTGAGATCCTATTTTCATTATAAAAAATAATGATATTTTTTCAATGTTACATAGATGAAGATGTAAATTGAGAACCAAGTTGAGTATTTATTATTGTGTTGAGAAAATGGATTAATTTTATATGTTATAATATTCTAATATTGGATCTTTTAGTGAGGTTTGAGTTTAATTCCATTAAACTCAAATATGGTAGATTCTTTACCAGTGGTGTTATCATTGGATATATGTAACCAAAAATATATTTATTTTAGATGTATGGTTTTCATTATTTGATCATTTTCTTTAAATGAAATAGTTTGTTACCTATATAAATCGTAATTAGACCCTAGTGATTAAAAGGGAAAAATTTTGTAGAGTTGTAAAAAATTCCAAAAATTGTTAGAATGAATTTATCCTCATGTGATATTGTCGATTTAGATTATATGTCCAATAATTGTATATTATGTGATATTTTTTTCATGGGAGGTTCCATGGTCATGATTAGAGAGTTTAGTGATGGGATTTTTTATTATTAATGCTTCTATTATTTTAAATGAGATTATGAAATGATCATTTGTATACATAACCTATTTTTTCTAGAGGATGGAATTATATGATTAGGGATATATAAAATCCTTAATATTTTTCATACCTAGGTTCAATATGAAACATGTTCTAGATAGTGTGAGTATATTGTTCATGATAATCATACTAGTAATTAGTTATATCAGACAAGTATACATATGGGTGGTGTGGTTAGGGTTTCAATGGGTGATACCTTTTATTATAACATGGGATGTTTTATAGAGTAGGAATTTTCATATTTTTATATTGTATTTTTGAGTATTAAGAATAGGTCCAGATTATATACTAGTGTGATGGATAGTTTCATCTATAATGTATTTGGACCTCATAATGTTGACTAGTGTATGTGTATTCCATATTTTTGTTAAAGAGAAAATGAAGGGGATATTAGTGTTATCCACATGCATTAAGCTAAAAAATCGGTGTGAAGGCATGTTATATTATTACCAAAATAATAATCATTATTTACCATGTGTTTTTGTATGGTGAACTAGTTGAGGTAACATATGGTGGTGTTTTATGTTGGGATATTATTTTGACGTGAAAATTATCTAGGTCATAATACATATAGTGAGGGATAATTATCTATGATTGGGTAATAACATGTTATAAAAATGATATTTGAGTGATACGAATGGTGTGCTATATCGATCCATGTTATAGTTGGGTAGTGTACCACTATAAGAGGATATGTATTTTTTTAAAATAAATTGATTATATTTAATAATTGGGGAGTTTTATTGTTTATGGGAGCTTCCAATGTTACGGGGTTAGTCTTTTGGTGTTTAGAGATGAATGAGTGTCTCTATTGTAGTGTCCCTAGTCTGAGGGAGAAAGAATGTGTTCTATAGTGGGGGTAAAGTTTTAGTCATGGTACATTAAATTACATTAATAATCTATATGAGCTTATGCATGACGGTTTTGTCTTCCAACATTGAGATAATTTATGTAATCCTTATAGATCAACATGTGTTGGTACATTTTAATTAATGAAATGTATTGAAATATGTGTATGTAGTGACAATAGGTTTTCCTTGTATATGTTTGGGATCATCTTTATATTTTGATTCCCTAGACCATTAATATTGGTATACTTTTAATTTTCCCATGTAATTAACATTAAAATTTTCATCAAAACTTTTCATTTATCTTAGGATATGATGTTTAATTCTGGATGAATTTTTTTGAGATTATGTGATGACTGTACTTTTAAACAATGATGTATATATTTAAATAAATATTATTTATACTCACAATTTAGAATATTTATATCTACTAAACTATGATACAATTGAAAATTTTATGTTCGATTATGAGTATGGAATTAGTAGTTTATCTTTGGTAATGTATAAACACTAGATGGGTTATGTGTCCTAGTCCATGCCCCTTAATGGGTAATTTCTTTGTTTTTTATTATTTCCTACTACAATTAATCAACTTATTTAAATTATTATAGGGGAAAACCCCGTATTAGATTTCTATAGACTGAAGGGAGAAGGTGGGAGGCAGATGAGCCTCATTATGGGGGTCATTAGAGATACATTGGGACATAGTTACAATGTAGTGTAGGTTAGACCAAAAAGCCATTGTGTTTCATTATATTGTAAGGATAAAAATTTATATTTTGGGATCATCCAAATTTATTTTACATTTTATGAATATTTTATGAAATCTATGTTATTAGAAAATGGTTGAAGGTAGGAATGTGGCTATCAGTAATGAAATAGGTAATTTAGGTTCTTCAATGGATCCCTACATCTAGAAATTACAATTATATTGAATAAAATAGTAGAAAACTACCTATTTAGATCATTAGTGGTATCTTAATTTTTTATGGTGTTTACTTAGAGGGTTTTCTATAAAGATATAATACATAGTATTGTTTGGTAAATTACTTAGTTATGAACATGTACATGGATAACAGGACATGTGAGGTTCATGGTATATAGAAGTAGACACACTGTTTGGTAACATTACAAATATTTTTCAAGGGTACATTAATATTTACACCATATGTCTTACCCATCAGGTGTTTCTCATGGATCCTGTTTATATGGGAAGTTCATGAGGGATAAGAAGAGGTACATGTTCAAATGTGGTACTCAGTTACATTATATATACCAATGATACACACTATATATCATCTCATATGTGTGGTTTTAGTATATTTTCTCTAAATAGATATTGATAATGAAAATTAGAATCTCCATTGAAAGAAAAAAAATTATAAAATGTTATCGTGGAGTCATATATAATATCATAGGACTTTAGAGTATTGATTTATATCTTGTTTCATAATTGAAACCTATATTATTGTTGATGGGATCATTGTGTTTTTGCATAGATAGTTGACATTTGTTAAACTCCAAAGGTGGTATTCTATAATTTAAACCCTATCATATTGTTAGAGGTATGATTTCTCCATTATTTTGTCTGTCGTAAAGGATCCTAAATTAATGAGGAGTCATGAACCTATGATTTTTTGGATAAAATTTTTTTAATTAAATAGAATAGTTGGGTAACAACAAGAAAATTAATGGAGTATGTGGATTCTAGTGATAATTCTCTCCTACCCATGAACCATTTAGAGACTATATTTTTACATTATGGAATGGAGGATTGGGATATAGTCTTATTATATAATTAATTTATGGTCTTCAAATTAATATCCAACAATGTTAATTGATTTATTCCCTCCCTATATTATCATGTGAGTTTCAGTGGGAGACAGAGTAAGAAATTATATTGTAATCTCAGTGGTCCCCTTTTCATCAGGTTTCCATTTCTGATGAACACATGGAATGGCTGATACATAAATTGTATTTTTTCACTCCCGTAGTCTTTTATCATTACAGAAGGTGTAATAAACATCATTCATTGAAGGTGTTAGTGTCGCAATGGATTATTAAATTGTAGGTTCTCCAAGATAGATGATATTTTCTAGGAGATGTAACGACCCAAAAATTCATTAATTAAAATTCCTCTTGGTCTATTTAAATTTTATTTTTTTGTTTATGTAAAACATATGCATTTATTTTCTTTTAGGTTTTTGGATTTTTAAATATCGTTATAAATTGTGACCGTTTCTAATATATTCGTTCAACATTGATAAAATTATTTGTATAAATATTGGGCTTTAACAAATCCAATTTACTCAGAAAAAGGAAGCGATGGCCTCATCCAGTAGACATGCCCCATAAAAAGCCCAATTTTTGGAGCTTGGAAAGGAGGATGCGTCATTGGGCTTCTTTCTTGACCAATCCCAATCCAATCTTGAATATGTTAAGCTCGAGTTGAACCACCTAGGAGAGAATTGGATGTTAATAGACATTAACACTCGAGAAATGTTATCCGAGCCACCCAAATATTTTTTCACCATTACGCACCTTATGTTAAGGACTTATGATGTGTTTTTTAAGGGGTTATGTAGCAAGACCCTAGTAGTACGAATATGTAAATTATTATTGTCTATAGAATATAAATTCTTCTTATTATTGTTACTTTTTAAATAGTTTTTAAAGCACAAATAGTATTTTTTTAGTTAATATTCAACTAAGAAATCTATTTTGATAGATTATCGGATTTTTTAAATAAATAATATTTAAATAAAATATTTTTAATGAATTACTTTTTATTTAATATAAATGATAGTAAAATTTTTTATTAATACTATTTAAATTTTTATTATGGTTTGAAAACTATTTTTGTCAAAACCCATAATTTTTTGATAAATGTCGATTTTTATTTTAAATGTAAAAATTCACATATTTAGAAAAATATTTAGATAAAATGAATATTATTTTTTGAATCAGGATGTCAAAAATTATCCAATGGTGAATTTTTCATAATTTTCTGAGATAGCCGAATTTTTTGGTAAATATTAAATACTGGTTAAATGTATAATGTGTTTCGTGACATCATAATGACTGAATAATGATGTAACAAAATACTATAAACATACTATTTAGACAATATATTTTTTAACATTAAAATAATTTGATTTTTGGTTTTTTGATTTATTTTACAATGTGTTAGTGCACCCATCAAAGCTTATAGTTTTTTTTTAAATTGTTTCCCTTGAGAGTGTGACTCACCTCCCCATAAGAAATCGTATTATTTTAAGAAGTTAGGTAATTGGACATATATAATATTGTTTTCCACTCCCCTTTTGAAACAACCATGGGAAAAAACAATGGGCTGGTTTGTGGTTTTGATTAGTTTAATGTGAGGTGTCCTGAACCTAAATAATAAAGAATTCCATATCTTTTCCTATATAAACCCACCCAAAATCCAACTTCCTCTTCACTCAAAGACTTTGGATTTCAAAAAAACCTTGACCTGTTCTCTGTAGAATCCTCCCAAGGTGCCTATATCTCCCAATAAGCCTCTCTCAAGCCTCTCTCATGCTTTTGTGATCACACTTCTGAGTAAGTGATTTCTTCCTTCCTCATTTTTGTCCAATTTTCTTTAAGTTGATAGGCCCTTTTTTCCTCAATTAAAAATGTTGGGGTATGATTTCCCACCTACCCCATACTTCACTCTTTATGTTGGGATGATTGGAGACCCCTTTATCTCTCATTAATTCCTCTTATTACATCTGTTACCATGTCGAAATTCTATGAGAGATTTCTCCATCCTCTTTTACATCCAAGTAATTTTTTTGTATCATGAATCTAAATTCCCTTATGTTTGTTGGGACATGTATCTATATGACCCCATTACTATCCATTTAATTTACATATTATGAGACACCCAATTCGCACTTTTCATCCATCTTCATGAATCCTTCTGACATGCCGTTATGCTGCCAAAATTGCACCACGTTTTTCTAAGCCAAGATCATTTTGTAATGAATACCATACCCATGACTCTATCAAGTTAATTCACCTTTATGTACATATACATATTGAATGGAACATTAATATTATTATTCCACATTACCTAGTAATGTAAAAACTTATGATGTCAATTGAATCAATATTATATGATCCATGTGGTGCGCTTATGCATGAAATGAAATGTCTAAGAAGGGTGCGACATGACAGGGCTCCAATGCATTTGGTAATGTATGGTATCATGATATGTCATGTGAAATGAGTGTTGACTCATGATAATTCATGTCAAACGAGGGTTTAATCATGGTTCATGTGTAATGAGGGTTTACTCATGCTCCATGTGCAATGATCTTTGGCTCATGCTAATTCCATGTTAAGTATTGTTGCCATGTTTCCATGATATGATTTCCAGGCTTTATCATGACATTATGTTCATGTTTCTCTTGTAATCCCTTGATATGAATATTTCATAACATTTATTTTATTCCTCATGTTATTTAATGTATATTCCCTTACTGGGTTTTATAGCTCTCCCTTTTCTAATTCATATCCTCAGGTTATCCCAGGCAGTGCTAAGTACGAGGGAATGTAGTGGTCATGTAAAAAACATTTTCAATATAGATGATGTGTTTCATGTTTTGAGTAGTTATGTAATTTTCATAAGCCCCAAATAAACTAGACATCTCGATATTCCATGTTATATAAAGTGAATATTTTAGGTAATAAATCATTTTTAAGTTTGTAACAAAGAGAAGGGTTGTCATAGTTGGTATCAGAGGATAGGTTTAGTTATTTTTGGGATTAGGATTAAAAAACCCAGTGAAGCATTATAGACTAGACTTATTATAATAAGAATATCCCCATGTTTTTGTGGTATTGATTAATTTGTTTATCAAGAAAATATATCCATGTCTGGATACAAGCAGGTAGAGGCGGCTCGGGCACAGATGTACAAAGGGGTGAAAACCCAGACAAGAAGTTTAGGGCTTGACCCGGGGTATCCTAGAACATGACAATGATCCTTTATGCACTCTTGATTATGAAACTCCTAGGGGATATGCATTGCTAAATTCACAAGCTTGGTATTAACCATTATTAAAAGAATTCAAAAAATCCCCAAAGAATATATGTTGGATATCATAGATTGAAACCTATAGATTCATAAGTAATGGAAATAAAATATATTTATAAGTAATTTTTTGTCCATGGATTTCCCTTAATGTGTTACCCCTAACATTCCTTTTATTCCATACAATGGCCGGTAATAGGAGGACTCAGGCTAACAACTGATGTAACGTCTAATGAGATGACTGTGCTAATGAGATGCCCAAAATAATTGGAGCGAGAATCGCAATCTTTGTCATGATTTTCACTTAGTTAACACAAGATTTAAATAGAAAAATCAGTCAAGAGGAACGTCCAACCCCCCCCCCCCAATAATGAACAAGTCACTATCGAGATCTTCATGAGACAAAGGCCTCCTACATTTAATAAATCATCTGATCCCTAAATAGTAGAACAATATATCAAATCCATTGAAAATATTGTCTCCATAATTCAATGTTCTGAACAAGATATGGTTCTTCTGGAAGCATATTTTATGGTGGGTGAAGCTGATCGAAGGTAGAGATTGATAAAAAATTATGATGCCTGAGGTGGAGATTGAAGGGTTGGAATGAAAGGATTTCTAAAAACGTTTTTCCATAAATATTTTTCGCGCACCCTTCGACATGAGGTGGAAAGGGACTTCCTTGACCTTAAGAAGAAATATGACAAATCTATTAGAGCGTATGAGGAAAACATAACAAGTCTTTCACGATGCGCCTCCGACATTTTCATTACCCCAAATTAAAGGTTGACTACTTCTTCGGTGGTCTAAAACCTATCCTCTGGAAATCCCTAGAGATCTGTGACTTCAACAGCTATGAATAAAATGTATGATGTGCCTTCAATGTCAAAATGTAGATAAGAGAATATCCGGGGTATCATTGGGATATGAAGCATAAGGTGGACATCAATTCTAGTGGTCCGATGGATAAATCCAATTGTGCTAAGAAACACCAGCACCCCACATGCCAATGGTGTGGATAGAAGGACCACAGAAATTTCATGAAGGGGATGAGGAAATGCTCTAGGTGGGGAAATAAGGGAACCTAGTTGTTAACTGTTGACAAGACAAACCCATAGCTACGATAGAGGATAGGAATGATTCATTTGAATCTCAACGTTTTGTTCATTGGTTCAACTACAATGACCAGGACATCTTGAAAATCAGTTCCCTAAGTGAAGGGTTTTCAGATGCAACCAACAAACTCTAAGGCATCAAGGGTGTGCTTTTCCCATCACAACTATTGAAGTGAACCCCGGCAACAAAGTGGTGACAGGTACGCTAGTTATTAATTCAAGAATAGCTAATATACTTTTTGATTAAGGTTCTATTCATTCTTTTATATGTAGAATGTTTAGTAGAACAATACCAACACCACCAAAAATCATTAAAGTAAAGATGTTGGTGAGTGCATCAAATGGGGCGATCATTTCATCCCATGAATATAACTCCTCATATGTCTTAATCAGTTAATTGAACTTCCCGGTGAACCTCATCAAAGTCCCTCTGGTAGAATTTGATGCAATTCATGGCATGGATTGGATTTCCTTAAATAGAGCCAACATAAATTGCTGTAAGAGGGGAATCACTCTCGATGTAGAGAATCGACCAACAATTCTACACTAGTGAAAGGAGGAAGATGAATCTTCTTTAGCTTCATCATCTCAAGCGTGGATATTATTTCCCTATGAGCATATGTATCTGGCTTATATGATTGAGTCTTAAGAGGAAGTGATCCTTGAAAACGTGCATGTTGTGAGTAAATACGCAGAAGTGTTTACCAAGGAATTATAAGGGCCCAGCCTCAAACCTTACTTAATCTTGAGTTATTATAAGATTACACATTGAGGATCTTTTCGGGTTTAGAGTTTTAGAGAATTAGATCATAAAACTTGCATTACATTCCACATATAAACAAAGTGGTTACATAAAGATAGTATTCATCATTCCCATCAATGGAAACATATTTAAAATTAAACATGGATTATTTCTTGACACTATCATCATATCATGTACCTTTCCCTTGACCTGTGAAAACATTTCAAAAAAACTTGGGATGAGCATAAAAAGCTCAGTAAGGGATATAAAAATATGGAAAGGAAACATGGGTACATATATACATAAGAATGAGATCATACATTACCCATAAAACATAAGCACTTTAACATACCTCATCAAATAATGAATAAATCATAGAAATCATAAGACATAAAGGTTACTTGAGGCATTCATAACATTCTTACGTAGGGAGTAACCCTCTTGGTTGCGTTTGGAATACCCATCACAGAATATTTCCTAAATCTCTTCGGAGAAACCTTAACGTTTCACTCCTTTGCGTTACCCAATGCATTGGAGAGCTGTATCGGGCTCACCTGCCCTTAGTTTATCACGGAACCACCCGTCTTCATAATAATGCCCAAGAACCTCAACATAATCGTATCACATAAAACATGCATAAAGGAAACATAACATTTCCACATTTCAATCACAAGAAATCAATTCAACACATTGATATAAAAACATTATGAAAACCATTTTCAATACCAAAATAAAAGAAAATTAAAACATGGTATTTATTTTTCTTTTAAAAAGAAGGTATGGCTTGTAGAGGAAGCTGAAACTCAAATAACGGTCACGGCGGCGGAGAAGTCGTTGTCGCCGCATACGTATGACAAAAACATTCCCTTTTGTCGTTTATTAAAATGCTTCGTATAAAAAATATTCCTTTTGGATAAATGTAAAATTCAAAGGGGTTTATACACCGTATAAAAGAAGGTTGTGTATAAAAAAAATATGCCTCAATGAAAGGAGATTGAGACGAAGTCCCATACCTCGGGTCCGACTTGACTCGATCTTTCTTTAATGTTCTGAATAATAAACATGAGTTACTTTCTACTTATTTAAGAACCTTTTTCATGTTCATTATTACTTTTATATCACTTATTGCCATGTCATGAACACTATGTAATTATTTAAGTTAATAACGGTCATTTTAACGATCATTGGTACTTGAGTAAAAAATAAACCCTTTATAATTACATGTTGTTCATGTATCCATTATATCCAAAATTATAATCATTATGTATATATCATATATATCCAGTATGTACATGGATTTAGAATATTACATAATCATTTAGAGCTAAGAAATGAAATGCACCGTTTATGGAGACGGTAAGCCGTACGTACGCATGAACGCTACTTTCATTTCTATTTCATATTTTATAGAATAGAATCATAATGATATAAAGGTATATTATAATTCCAGTATAATATCATATATAATATCATAGTTTCGTCCTTTATACGTCCCACATATGGTATTTAACGAATCAAATCACTTTGAGGGGGCGGTAGTCCGCACTTCCTTAAATGGAGATATCGCGTTTACCCATAACGGAAACCATAAAGGTATTCCCATAATGAAAAATACAGAAGCTTAAGGAAAACATAAACATATTATATATCATATATAAATATAGTTACATATTAATGGACACCTTAGAAGGTGTTAAAAAAATGTTGAACAATCATCGTTTCGGGAGGCATAAATTCACCATCCACGGAAACTGTATGTTCGTTATCCATTAGATGTAGGTGTGTGTAAGTTTAGCTCGAATCCTTCTTATAACAACATCCTAGTATATTGAAGATACTGGAGTTGTTTCAAAATAAATGAATAAAAAGAGTTTAGGGGGTTGGAGAAGCAAAATAAAACAAAAGTACTTAAGTGAAGACATTGCCTTAGAATCGGGTAACTCCCTTTGGTTTGAGCTCAAAGGCTTCCTTGGGAAGACTTCTGCCAAAAGTGAGGCTTCAAGGAGTAAGAGAGGGAAGTTTAGAGACAAAATGGGCAGGGGTTGGCCGAGAAAAAGGCTTTGGGAGTGTGGGTAAGGAGGTAGAGGTGGGGGGCCTTTTATAAGAGGAGAGGAGGGGCACTCTTGGAAAGTAAAGAAAAGCCACTTTGTTTTAAAATGTTATTCGGATTTAAGAGGTCACACATTGATATAATTCGAGTATAAGGTGATTAGGGTTAGAAATCCACTCATAAAATAGTTTTAGGACATGTGTAGGTCTTAGATATTACATTATCATTCCATTTTATTTAAATCGTTAAATAATGAGGTCATCACTGCATCATCATGATGTCATAAATAATTTAATTTATTTAATGTCTAAAAATTATAAAAAAAATACTATGATGTAGGACATATTTTTATCTTTCCAATGAATATTTATAATCGAAAATTTGAATTGTATAACCCCATGTAAAAATTGTTTTAGTAAAATAACTTATGTTTGGGTCATTTTTACTTTAACATTAAATAAAAAGTTATTTATGTCATTTACCAACCTAAGTGGCTCCATGGGGTCCCCAAGTTGACCCATGGATTGTCTTGGTCGGCCATGACACAACCAATGAGGGAGGACATGTGTCAAGCTCACCTCATTTTATTAAAGGATTATTTTTACCTTAAACTACACTAATTACCTCTAATCACGATTAAGAACTTAAAAGTTACTATTCACCAAAAAATTATTTTAATCTCATTGAACCACATTTTACTTCTTAATGAAAATCATGTATGTCGGATTTTTTAAAATCAAATCACAGTGATGGAAAAATTTCATTTAAACGGAAAAATCAGTTTTTATATGTACCACTTAGTGGTTTCAATATTCATCAAAAATTGATGTTTTTCAGAAAATTACCAAAAATTCACCCTAAGCTATATTTGATATTCCGAATTCAAAAATGAATTCTATTTTACAAAATTCAAAACATATAAGTCATATTAATTAATTTAATAATTAATTTCCATTGTCATGACAAATAGCGTGTTTTTATGAAACAATAAGTATCAAAAGATTGACACTAGTTTAAGTCCAATTTCAAAGTGAAATTGATTCCAATGACCACCATTGGATAAAATGGTAAAAATATATTCTAATTTCACTTCAAAACCAATTCAAAATATAATATAATCATATAAATAAATTAGATTAAAAAGAGGTTTTGAATTAAAATACATCATTTTTCACTATTCATTAAAAAAATGAACTTTATGGGAAAAATACCAAAGAAATCACACAAAGTAAATTTTGATGTCCCAATCATAAATAATAATTTTATTTTGACAAACATAGCTTATAAAATTGTCAAAAGATAAATTTAAAAAGGGTTTTCCATCGAAAGGCAGTAAAACAATCTTTTAAGAATGTTAGTGTATTCCATGCATAAGATTGTATTTATTTTCATTTTAAGCCTCTAAAACACTATCTTAATCATTAATAGACATAGATAAAAATATATATTATTCATTACTTACTTGGGATGTTACATCCTTCCCCCCTTTAGAAAATTGCGTCCCCGCAATTTATTTACTTATCAAATAAATGGGGCTACTTATCCCTCATTGCATTTTCATATTCCCATGTTGCCTCTTCCATCATGTGGTTTTTGCACAAAACCATTACCTGATTAATCACTTTATTCCGTAACACTTGCTCCCTATGGTCAAGAATCTGGACCGGTTTTTCCTCATAAGATAGGTTCTCTTCCAGCTGAACTACCTCTGGACTCAAAACATGAGATGGATCTGGCATATACTTTCTCAACATCGAAACGTGAAAAACATTGTGTACCTGAGATAAACTCGGAGGTAAAGCCACTCGGTAAGCAACTGATCCAACTCTCTCTAGAATTTCATATGGTCCAATAAACCTTGGACTTAGCTTTCCTTTCTTACCAAATCGCATCACACTTTTCCATGGTGATACTTTGATAAAAACATGATCACCTACCTCAAAAGATAGATCATTCCTCCTGTTGTCTGCATAACTCTTCTTCCTACTCTGAGCTGTTCTCATGTGCTTCTGAATCAGCTGAACTTGTTCTGCCATCTCTTCTACCAATTCTGGTCCCATCAACTTCCTTTCACCCACTTCATCCCAGAAAGCTGGATTTCGACACCGCTTCCCATATAATGCCTGAAATGGTGCCATCTGTATACTGGAATGAAAACTGTTATTATATGAAAATTAAACCAAAGAAAGATATTGGTCCCAACTTCCCTGATAATCCATAGAACAAGATCGTAGCATATCCTCCATGGTCTGAATTTTTCGTTCCGACTGCCCATCTGATTGAGGATAAAAAGCTGTACTAAAATTTAATTCAGTACCTAACGACTTCTGAAGGTCTTTCCAAAAGTTAGAAGTGAACCTGGGATCACGATCAGATACAATGGAGAGAGGAACTCCATGTAACCTGACTACCTCTTTAAGATACAAATGGGAAAGTTGATCAAGAGAGAAAGTATCTTGTATTGCAAGGAAATTAGCAGTCTTGGTCAAGCGATCAACAATAACACATATTGCATTATTACCTCGAGATGTCTTCGGTAATCCCACAACAATGTCCATGGATATATTCTTCAATTTCCACTCTGGCACTGGTAAAGGCTGAAGCATCCCTTTCGGTAACTGCCGCTCTTCTTTAACCTATTGACAAGTCAAACACTTTACAATAAAATCAGCAATATCTTTTTTCATTCCATCCCACTAGTAATACTCCCGCAGATCTCTATACATCTTAGTACTACTAGGATGAACGGAAAATGGAGAATTATGAGCTTCACATAACAACTCTCTATTCAACTGTGGATCACAAGGCACACACAATCTCTTCCCAAATCTCAAAACGCAATCATTATCAATGTTGAATTCAGGCAACTTACCTTTCTGAACCAGCTCTACCTTTTTCTACAACTCACTGTCTTGCTTCTGTGCTTGCTTGATTCTATCTGATAGAGATGATCTCACTGATACCTGAAACAAAACAGAATAACTTCCTTCACCAACAACTTCTATGCCAAAGTTCATCAAATCCTTAACCAAAGGATCACGTTCCAAACGCAACATTGCTAATAAAGCATTACTTTTTCGACTCAAAGCATCAGCCACTTTATTTGCTTTTCCCGGATGGTAATGAATTGTACAATCATAATCCTTGATTAATTTTATCAATCTCCTTTTTCCCACATTCAACTCTTTATGAGTGAATATATACTTTAATCTTTTTTGATCAGTATATATTTCACACTTTACACCATACAATTGATGCCTCCAAATTTTTAAAGTGAAAACAACAGCAGCTAATTCCAAATCATGTGTAGTGTAATTTACCTCATGAGTTTTCAACTATCATGAAGCATAAGCAATTACCTGACCATTCTGCATTAGGATGCAACCAAGTCCTTTCAATGAAGCATCAATGTAGATAACAAACTCCCCATTCCTGGAAGGTAGGCCAAAACTGGAGCATTCACCAATCTTCTTTTCAATTCCTGAAAACAATCATCACATTCTTTTGTCCAGATAAACTTAACACCCTTCCGAGTTAGCTTAGTCATTGGACTAGATAACTGTGAAAAATTTCTAACAAACCTTCGGTAGTAACCTGCCAAACCAAGAAAACTATGGATCTCGGTTACATTTGTGGGTCTCGGCCATTCTTCAACAAATTTTGTTTTAGCAGGATCAACAGTTATGCCATCTTTTGAAACAATGTGACCAAGGAAAGAAATTTATTGTAACCAAAACTCACACTTGCTGAATTTTCCATATAGTTTCTTTTCTTTTAAGGTATGAAATATAACCCTTAAATGACTTTCATGATCCTCTTTACTTTCAGAAAACACCAAAATATCATCAATAAACACAACCACCATTTATCACTTGTTTCAACTGAGTCATCACTGCAGTAAACTGCTCCATTCTGATTCCGACCATCTCTGGTTGCTGATTCGGAAAGTCATTCTACTTTGTATGCCTTCCCCTGAAAATCTTCTCTGTTTCCTTTACGGAAAACCATTCTGATCAAACATGTCTTAGATGAAGCAACATGGTAATCTTCAAATGCTATATCATTTCAATTTGACCATTAAAAAAATATTTTTGGATAATCATTTAATAGAACTCTAACTCCTAAAGTTATCTAAACCGACCTCTAATACCAACTATAAGGCCCCAGCCTTAAACCTTACTTAATCTTGAGTTATTACAAGATTACACATTAAGGATCTTTTTGGGTTTAGAGTTTTAGAGAATTAGATCATAAAACATGCATTACATTCCACATATAAACAAAGTGGTTACATAAAGATAGTATTCATCATTCCCATCAATGGAAACACATTTAAAATAAAACATGGATTATTTCATGACACTTCCTTTACACTATCATCATATCATGTACCTTTCCCTTGACCTGTGAAAACATTTCAAAAAAACTTCGGATGAGCATAAAAAGCTCAGAAAGGGATATAAAAATATGGAAAGGAAACATGGGTACATATATACATAAGAATGAGATCATACTTTACCCATAAAACATAAGCACTTTAACATACCTCATCAAATCATGAATAAATCATAGAAATAATAAGACATAAAGGTAACTTGAGTCATTCATAACATTCTTACATAGGGAGTAACCCTCTTGGTTACGTTTGGAATACCCATCACAATATATTCCCTAAATATCTTCGGAGAAACCTTAACGTTTCACTCCTTCGCGTTACCCAATGCATTGGAGAGCTATATCGGGCTCACCCGCCCTTAGTTTATCACGGAACCACCCGTCTTCAAAATAATGCCCAAGAACCTCAACATAATCGTATCACATAAAACATGCATAAAGGAAACATAACATTTCCACCATTCAATCACAAGATATCCATACAACACATTGATATAAAAACATTATGAAAACCATTTTCAATACCAAAATAAAATAAAATTAAAACATGGAATTTAATTTTCTTTTAGAAAGAAGGTATGGCTTGTAGAGGAAGCCGAAACTCAAATAACGGTCATGGCGGAGGATAAGTCGTTGCCGCCGCATACATACGAAAAAAACATTCCCTTTTGTCATTTATTAAAAAGCTTCGTATAAAAAATATTTTTTTTGGATAAATGTAAAAGTCAAAGGGGTTTATACACCATATAAAATAAGGTTGTGTATAAAACAAAATATGCCTCAATGAAAGGAGATTGAGACGAAGTCCCATACCTCGGGTCCGACTTGACTCGATCGTTCTTTAATGTCCTGAAGAATAAACTTGAGTTAATTTATACTTCTTTAAGAACCTTTTTCAAGTTCATTATTCCTTTTATATCACTTATTTCCATGTCATGAACACTATGTAATTATTTAAGTTAATAGCGGTCATTTTAACGATCATTGGTACTTGAGTCAAAAATAAACCCTTTATAATTACATGTTGTTCATGTATCCATTATATCCAGAATTATAATCATTATGTATATATCATATATATCCAGTATATACATGAATTTAGAATATTAAATAATCATTTAGAGGTAATAAATGAAATGCACCGTTCATGGAGACGGTAAGCTGTACGTACGCATGAACGCTACTTTCATTTCTATTTCGTATTTTATAGAATGGAATCATAATGATATAAAGGAATATTATAATTCCAGTATAATATAATATATAATATCATAGTTCCATCCTTTATACGTCCCACATATGGTATTTAACGAATCAAATCACTTTGAAGGGGCGGTAGTCCGCACTTCCATAAATGAAGATATCGCGTTTACCCATAACGGAAACCATAAAGGTATACCCATAATGAAAAATACAGAAGATTAAGGAAAACATAGACATATAATATATCATATATAAATATAGTGACATCTTAATGGCCAGCTTTGAAGGTGTTAAAAGAATGTTGAACAATCATCGTTTCGGGAGGCATAAATTCACCATCCACAGAAACAATATGTTCGTTAACCATTAGATGTAGGTGTGTGTAAGTGTAGCTAGAATACTTATTATAACAACATCCTATTATGTTGAAGATACTGGAGTTAATACAAAAGAAATGAATAAAAAGAGTTTATGGGGTTGGAGAAGCAAAATAAAACAAAAGGACTCAAGTGAAGACATTACCTTAGAATCGGGTAACTCCCTTTGGTTTGAGCTCAAAGGATTCCTTGGGAAGACTTCTGCCCAAAGTGAGGCTTCAAGGAGTAAGAGAGGGAAGTGGAGAGACAAAATGGGCAGGGTTTGGCCGAGACAAAGGCTTTGGGAGTGTGGGTAAGGAGGTAGAGGTGGGGGCCTTTTATAAGAGGAGAGGAGGGGCACTCTTGGAAAGTAAAGAAAAATCACTTTATTTTAAAATGGTATTCGGATTTAAGAGGTCACACATTGATATAATTCTAGGATAAGGTGATAAGGGTTCGAAATCCACTCATCCAATAGGTTTTGGACATGTGTAGGTCTTAGATATTACATTATCATTCCATTTTATTTAAATCGTTAAATAATGAGGTCATCGCTGCATCATCATGATGTCATAAATAATTTAATTTATTTAATGTCTAAAAATTATAAAAAAATTACTTTGAAGTAGGAAATATTTTTATCTTTCCAATGAATATTTATAATCAAAAATCTGAATTGTATAACCCCATGTAAAAATTGTTTTAGTAAAATAACTTATGTTTGTGTCATTTTTACTTTAACATTAAATAAAAAGTTATTTATGTCATTTCCCAACCTAAGGGGATCCATGGGGTCCCCAAGTTGACCCATAGATTGTCGTGGTCAGACATGACACAACCAATGAGGGAGGACATGTGTCAAGCTCACCTCATTTTATTAAAGGATTATTTTTACTTTAAACTACACTAATTACCTCTAATCGCGATTAAGAACTTAAAAGTTACTATTCACCAAAAAATTATTTTAATCTCATTGAACCAAATTTTACTTCTTAATGACAACCATGTATGTAGGATTTTTGAAAATCAAATCACGGTGATGGAAAAATTTCATTTAAACGGAAAAATCAGTTTTTATAAGTACCACTTAGTGGTCTCACTATTCATCAAAAATTGTAGTTTTTCAGAAAATTGCCAAAAATTCACCCTAAGATATATTTGATATTCTGAATTCAAAAATGAAGTATATTTTAAAAAATTCAAAACATATAAGTCATATTAATTAATTTAATAATTAATTCCCGATGTCATGACAAATAGCGTGTTTTTATGAAACAATAAGTATCAAAAGATTGACACTAGTTAAAGTCCAATTTCAAAGTGAAATTGATTTCAATGACCACCATTAGATAAAATGGTAAAAATATATTCTAATTTCACTTCAAAAACAATTCAAAAGATAATCTAATCATATAAATAAATTAGATTAAAACGAGGTTTTGAATTAAAATACAACATTTTTCACTATTCATTAAAAAATGAACTTTATCGGAAAAATACCAAAAATTCACAAAAAGTAAATTTTGATGTCCCAATCATAAATAATAATTTTATTTTGACAAAAATAGCTTATAAAATTTTCAAAAGATAGATTTAAAAAGGGTTTTCCATCAAAAGGCATTAAAACAATCTTTTAAGAATGTTAGTGTATTCCATGCATAAGATTGTATTTATTTTCATTTTAATCCTCTAAAACACTATCTTAATCATTAATAGACATAGATAAAAATATCTATTATTCATTACTTACATGGGATGTTACAGGAATTGTCCGTTCTTCCTCTTAGAGAAGATATTGAATTCTCAATTGACCTTTTACCTGGGGAGTTTTCAAAATCAAAGACTTCATATAGAATGGTAGTTGTGGAGATTGAGGAGATGAAGAAACAACTACAAGAGAATATATATAAAGTGTTTATACACCCAAGAGCTTCACCATGGGGATCACCAGTCATTTTCATCAAGAAGAAGGATGTGTTGATGTTCCTTTACATCAATTATCATGAGCTTAACAAAATAAAAGCAAAGAAAAATTATTCTCTCCCAGAACTTGATGAATTATTTGATTAGCTACATGGAGAATAATACTTTTCCAAGATAGATTTGTGGTCAGGATATTATCAAGTAAGGCTGAAGAAGGATGATATTTCCAAGACTTCTTTTCATAAAATGTACGGGCACTATGAATTCATAATAATAACTCTCGAACTCACTAATGCTTTATAAATCTTCATGCACATGATGAATAGATTCTTTAGATATTATGTTAAAAAATTTGTGGTACTATTTATAAATGATATTCTAATATACTCCAAAACCCAGGAGGATCATGAGGAGAATCTAAGAACTGTAATAGATACCTTTTGAAAGGAAAAAATATATGCAATGTACATCAAGTTTGAGTTCTGGTTGAAGGAGGCCACATTCTTGGGAAATATCATCACAAGAAATGAGATATCTATAGATCCCTCTAAGATAACTGCATTAGAGGGATGGCTATGACCAACATAAGTAACAAATATCTGCATCTTCTTGGGGTTAGTTGGATATTATTGACGATTTTTGAGAACTTTCAAATGATTGTCCCACCCTCTTACCATGCTAACTCATAAAGGAGTAATGTTTCCTTGGAAGGATGAAAGTGAAGAAAGCTTTAAAGAGTTGTAAAGGAGGCTTATCACTACACTAGTGATCACTATACCCATAGGTGGGGAAATTTATCTGGTATTCAGTGATGCTTGAAAAGGGGAATGGGTTGTGTGTTGATGAAAAATGACAAAGTCATTGCCTATGCATCAAGGAAATTGAATGTTCATGAGCAGAATTATCCAACACACGATCTGGAGTTGGTTTCGATGATCTTCATTTTAAAATTTTGGCTGAATTATCTGTTTGGGGAGATGTTTGAAATATATACAGACCACAAAAGCCTCAAGTATATATTCACAAAGAAAATGAATAACATCCACCAATGTAGATGGTTAGAGATGATCAAATATTATGACTTCTCAATCAATTACCACCCAAGGAATGTGAACAAAGTGTCAAATACTCTATGTAAAAAGGACCCAGTGATTCTATCATTGATGAGAATTAAAAATGATCCAATCATCTTAGATTTGATGAAAATGGATATGGGAATCATAAATAAGGTATCATCATCAATCCTTTCACAAATTATTGCTCAACCCTCTCGTTTGGAAAGGTTACAGGATGCTAAAAAAGAAGATGTCTGAATTCATAAGAATGAGAAAGATGTCATAAAAAGGGAAATCCTTGGAGTTACATATTAATGAAGAATGGATTGTTATATTTGGGAAAGGATCTATGTTCTATCAAGTCTGGAGCTAAAAAATGAACTTTTGGATGATGCACATAGTTCAAATTTCCCTATTCACCCTGGAAACACAAAGATTCTTTGACATATCTGAGAGCATTATTGGTGGGATAATATGAAGAAGGAGATCACATAGTATACATTAATTTTCCTTGTGTGTCAGCAAGTGATGGTATGGAGGCAGAAGTCTAAGGGGATGATGCAACCATTTCCCATACCAACATGAAAATGGGAGAACATAACTATGGACTTTGTCACCGGAAATTTGAAGACATCTAAAGGCCACAATTAAATATGGGTCGTTGTGGATCATCTTACAAATTCTACACACTTAATTTCAATTTGTGAGGATTTCTCATTGGATAAACATGCACAGATATACATTAGGGAAGTGGTAAGGTTGGATGGAGTATCCTTATCTATTGTATCTAATTGAGATCCAAGATTCACCTCTATATCTTTGAAGATCCTTCAACATGCTCTGGATACCGAACGTATCTCCATTCTATCCTATGATCCTCAAACTAATGGCCAATCTGAGAAAACTATTTATACACTGGAGGATATGTTAAGATCATGTTCTATGGAATTTAAAAAAGGTTGGGATCAACATCTTCCTCTTTTTGAATTATCCTATAATAACAGTTTACACTCGGGCATCCGAATGGAACCTTATGAAGCCCTGTAATTGAAGAGGATCATAGCACTGTCATGTTGGGATGAAATCAGTGAGTGTAAAATACTAGGACCAGAAATGGTCGAAGAAATTTTGGAGAAGTTGAAAATCATTCAGTAGTATATCAAGGCAACTGAGATTTAAAAAAAGAGTTATGTAGATAAACGTAGTTGTTCCCTTGAGTTTAAATTTGGAGACATGGTATTTCTATGCATATCTCCAGGGAATAACTTCATGAGGTTTGTAAGGAAAGGGGAGTTATATCCTATGTACATCATCCCCTTCGAGAATCTTGATTGTGTTGGGGATATGGCCTATCATCTAGCACTTCCACCTACTATATCTAATGTACATGATGTCTTTCATGTATCTCTATTATGGAGGTACACGCCATACCCTTCACATATATTCTCCTTAGAGGATTTATAGAAAGAGGATGATTTTTCTTAAGCCTAGAAACCAGTGAAGATCTTAGATAGTAGAGAAAATGTTCTACAAAATAAGACAATTCCCCTTGTCAAGCTGTTATGAAAAAACCTCCCATTTGAAGAAGCAATGTAGGAATCAGAGGAAGTTATAATGAGAGTTACCTGCAATTCTTATAGTGTGGAAAAAATAAAATTTCGAGGGTGACATTTTTCATGGGGGGAACATTGTAATGACCCCAAACTTCATTAATGAAAATTAATCTTGGTCTATTTAAATGTATTCTTATTATTATGTAAAACATATTCACTTATTTGGATTTATGATTTGGATTTTAAAATATGGTTAATAATAGTGACTGTTGCTAATATAGTTATTTAAAAGTGATCACTATAGATATTTAACAAATATAATTTACTCAGACAAAGGAAGTGATGCCCTCATCCCATAGACTTGCACCATATGAATCCCATTTTTCAGAGCTCAAAAAGGATGTGGCGTTATTGGACTTCGCTCTTGACCAAGCCCAATCCGATCTTGAACAAGTTAAACTCGAGTGGAACTGCCTATGAGAGAAGTGGAAGTTGATAGAGATTACCGCTCGAGTCATGTTATCTCAGCCACCCCAAGAGTCTGTCAGCATCGCGCTCCTTAGCCTAATTTCTTATATGAGTGTTTTAAGGGGTTACGTAACAAGATTCTAGTACTATGATTAATTAAATTATTTTTGTATGGAGAATATACATTCTTTTTATTATTATTTCTTTGTAAATATTTTTTAAAGCACGAATAGTATTTTTTTAGTTAATATTCAATTAAGAAATATATTTTGATGAATTAATGAATTTTTTAATTTAATAATATTTTAATAAAATATTATCAATGAATTAATTTTTATTAAATATAAATGATCAAACCATTTATTTTGAATACAATTGTATTTTTTATTAAGGTTTGAAAGTTGTTTTTGTTAAAACCCATGAATTTTTTAAAAATGTCAATTTTTAATTTAAAAGTAAAAATTCACATATATAGTAAATTATTTAGATAAAATTAGTATTATTTTTGGATTCAGGAGGTCAAAATTATCCAACGGTGTGTTTTTCATAATTTTCTGAGACAATCAATTTTTTTGTTAAAAGTTAAATACCGTTTAAATATATAATGTGTTTTATGACATCATAATGACCCAATAGTGATGCAATAAAATAATATAAACATTTTTTTCCGAAAATATATATTTTACCATTAAAACAATGTGATTAGGGTGTTTTTGATTTATTTTAAAAATATTTAGTGGACCCTTAAGGATTATAAAACATTTTTCCTTTTTAAATTGTTTTTCATAAGAGTATGACTCACCACCACATAAGCAACACTATTATTTTAATAATTTTAGACATTGGCCTTATAAACTATTTTTTCCACTTACCTTTGGAAAAAATCATGGGAATAACGATGGGTTGGTTTGTGGCTTTGATTTTTTAATGTGAGGTATCCCAAACCTAAATAATAAAGAATTCCCTATCCTTTCGAATATAAACCCACGCAACATACCACTTACTCTTCACTAAAATCCATTGGAGTTTGACCAAACCCTTTCATACTCTCTCTATACTTACTCCCATGGTGCCCCAAGTTCCCAATAAGCCTCTCTCAAGCCTCCTCCACGCTTTTGGGATCACACTTCCATGTAAGGGATTTCTTCCATTCTCATTTTTGTCCAATTTCCCTTAAGTTGTTATGAAATTTTGTTTTCAATTAAAAATGATGTGGTATGATTTCACACATCCCCCATACTTCCCTATTTATTTTTGGATGATGTTATACCCATTTCCCTCTCATTAATTCTTTTCATGTACACCTGTTGCCATGCCAAAATTCTGTGAGGGATTTCTCTCCCCTCTTTTACATCCAAGTAATTATTTTGTATAATTCATCTAAATTCCATCACGTTTATTGGGACATGTATCTATATGACTTATTAATGTCAATTTCATGTAAATATTATGAGGCATCCATTTCTCTCTCATCAACCATTTTCATGAATCCTTATGTCACGCCGATATGCTGCTAAAATTGTACAACATTTTTCCAAGCCATGATCATTATGTAGTGAATACCATACCCAATTCTCTATCAAGGGTCTTCACCATTATTCACATATACAAATTAAATGTTACTTTCATGTATTTATTCTATATTAATTGATCGTGGAATTACTTAAGATGTTGATTGATTCCATGTTATATGATCTATGTGCCACTCTTATGCATGAAATGAAATGTTTACTAAGGGTGTGCCCTGATAGTGCTCCAATGCATTGGGTATAGTATAGTATCATGATATGTCAGGTGAAATGAGTTTTGAATAAGGATAATTGAATTGCAACTAGGGTTTACTCATGCTTCATTTTCAATGAGGGTTTTCTCATGATTTATGTTCAATGAGCCTTGGCTCATGAAAATTACATTTTAAGTTTTGTTTCCACATTCCATGTTATGATTATCATGATTTATCATTACTTTATGTTTATGTTTCTCTTGGGATCAATTTATATGCCTATTGTCTAACATGAATTGTATTTCTCATATTATTCCCTATTTATTCCATTATTGGGCTTTATAGCTCACCCTTTTCTAATCCATGTCCTCAGGTTATCCCACACAACGCAAAGTATGAGGGAATGTAGTTTTCATGTAAAAGATGTTTTCAATTAATATGTTGTGTTTCATGTTTTATATTATTATTTATTGTTATGAAGCCCCAAATACACAAGAACTATCGATCTTATTTGATGTATCAAGTGAAGAGTTTATGTAATAAATCATGTTTATTTGTGTAATAAAGAGTGGGGTTGTTATATGTGATCCCTCATATATACATGTTAGGATTCTTTTAGGGATTGATAGAATATTATACTTAGATAATCATATGATTCGGTGAGTCCTGAAGTCCTATATGATAAATAGTAACTATATTTTATGGTATATGAAACATTTTGAGGAATCAGAACACCATTGAGGAATTGGATAAATGATGTTTTTGTAATATTATTAATATGTGTGGATAGATTGGGTGATCAGGGAAAGTGATGCATATAATGCTCTGTATACCTTCCTTTGTGTGTGATTCTCTTATTTAGATGGTATTAGTGTGAATATAGTCACAATATTTATGATTTATTTCCCTATTTTGGGAATTTATTCAAATAAAGACTACATTTTTTGAAACTATAGTGAATGAGGATATGCCTTTACTATTGTGTTATGAGGTAGGGAACTTCCCCTTTAGATGGGGTGTAGTTTACTTCATAATGGTGTGTGGGGGGTAACCATTTCAAGTATTTTATTATTTTCAATGTAAATTCCTCATCTGTAGTTTTTATGTGTAATCATGACTCAATGAGAATAATTATTATATTGGTATTTTTTTTATCATATTCTTAGTTATTCTAAAAATGATTACATTATGTGTTCAAATTTATTCCCACAAAATGGGAATGTGAGGACTGTTGTGTTTGAGGATTTTTTTAATGGATGATGGGCCATAATTTTTTGGAATCTTATAGAGTATAACATTAGGACTTTATGTTATTTTTTAGTTATGATCCCCTCATGAAGATCAATTTGATTTCATCATCTATGTGATGGAGGTGTAGGAAAGTGTTTACAAATAAGGCATGAGGTGTATCAATCTCGGATGTGAAAATATGTGTTTTCGTTAAATATTTAGGCGTATGATTTTTTTCCATTGGAGTGTTTGATTCTTTCTAGTAGTCCATATCCAACGGTGAAAAATTTATCTAAGGGTTATATCTAGTTTATTCCTCTTGATTTTTTTGGGTCATATTTGGAAGTTAAATTTGAGATTATTTCTTTGATGGTGTTTACCCACATTAAAGTGTTTTGTTGTAGTAGGGTTCATCCCTTAATATCATGATGACCTAAACTTTTTTTACCCTTTTGTTATAATGGTATCATGACGGTTATTTTTATACTCACATCATATGTGATATTTGTTCCCATAATTTTATTTTCTGTGAAGATGGTGCACGGGTATATTGTATAAATATGGAGCTGGTAGAGATTTTTATGTTATTGGTGTCAGAGAATAGTGGACCTGGTGGAATTTAGAGTTGTAAATGCTCTTCATGAGTTGGTGTGATGTAGTGATTACCTTTATCCTAGTATATAAATATGAGTTGTTATTACAAATAATTTTTTCATTAATTTTATTCATATTATACGAGAATTTATATTATATTCTTTAATATACTTTGGAGACATATAAATGATTAATTAAGATGTAAATTGATATTTATATCATGTATTGTTTTGGATATTATTTTATATCTTGTAATATATATGTTCTATAGGTTGTATATGGTAAGGCCACCCATATGTGTATCATGTCTTCATGGTGTTGGTCACCAGACTCTGTCATATTTATGGTGGGATTGGGGTGGAATACTCATCCTACCTCTAGCCTAGGAGGAGAGTTGTTGGGCTAGGTAATGTCATTTATAGCCATAAATTACCAAACATGACCTTTACTACCCCTATTTTCATTATCCCATTATCCTTACCATTCATATCCAACAACCATAGACCACACTAACAATACTAGAGTAATTACTCTCATGAAAATCCAACACCTACCATCCTAAGTCTATTCCAAAATAATAATCCCATTTTCACATTGACAATCATCAACCTATCTGGTCATTCATAAAAAACCATTACATGGATACGTATGTCTCATAAAACTATTTTATATTGAAGATCATTATAATTAACCCTCATATTAAAAGAGAAATATTATAATTTATGTTTGTTGATGATATTATTTCGATGGAGTTGCATTGTTGGAGATCCATGTAAGGTGTTAAATGGTTTTCCACAACCAACTTGTTACACAATAAAGAGTTTTTAGTGATGGATAAAAAATTTTCCCATACAATTATAATTTTATTTATAAAATATTGTTTATAATATTATAAATATTAAAATAATATTTATTTAATATACATTTTCTATAATTTCATTAAATAGAATATTTTTTTAATGGTGTGAAAGGAAACAGAAAAAAATCTTATATTGAGGGGTTAAAATTCCTCTTCCTCTAATTATAATGATATAAAATTTAGTAATTACAATAAATAATTAATATTATAAAGGATTAAATAAAAATTTACTGATAAGTACATGAAAATAAGGTGCTCATTATTTATATACTAATTATATAAATAATTCATTTATTTATATCCATTCATTCTTTATTCTCTATGACCAAACTAATACTATATAATTATTCATATGTGATGTATTTAACATAACATAGTAACCATCTAAATTATTTACATACCAACATGGACATAACAATTTATATCTAAAATTGATAATCATATTCCAAATATATTTCATATCTAAGGGGTTGATCATCTACAATCATGAACAAATTCGACCTATTGACACTCCTTCTAGCTTGTATGACACATCAATCTCTGCAAACCGTTTGTTAAAAATAAATTTTATACTTCCTAGTTGAAATATAATGGAATTGTCAAACACATACTTGATCTAATTTCATCCCACAACTGACCGCATCTCATTTTGTTTCACCACAGACCTATGAAGTAACTCAGCTCCAAATGATGGTCTCCTATCACATTTTTCATCATTATATTCCATACTCGGGGTTACAATAGTAATATATACATGAGAGTTACTATAACCATCCTTGGATAAAATGTCTATTTTAGCATGGGATGTGTGGGATGACAAGCATGGTCCCATATAGAAGGTTAGCTATGACCCTCTATGCCTTGAGTGGTTAGTAATGGAAGGCAACCATCTATTCCAACTATAATCTTATATATTATTTAATATTATATAAACAAATAATAAATATATTTATTTCATTGTTATTGATACTATATATACTATAATTCCATAAACATTGATAATAAATGAAAGAAAAAATTTACTATTAGGTTTAAAATGTCTTACCCATATGGTACCACATAATAATATTATTCTTCTCAATAAATGCAATATTTTATTTTTAGTTCATGAAATATAGTTTGCTAGGTGACCTAACCATTGTATAGGTACATATTAAAATTGGTCACCTGAACATTCATTAAATATCAATATAAAACACACCCCAAAACCATTATGTATAGTTCATTTGGAGATTAGATAATTCCCAAAAATATTTTACATTTTTTTCAACATATCCATGAAATAATACGCACACATGATACCATTTTTAAATAGGATACAAAATCCCATTATTCATTACATGAGTAATATAATCTTAAGAACAGATGGTGTTAGATACTCATTAGTGGAATATGTGTTGTGCATCTAAAGGAAACACGTGGTAATAATTTGAAAATATGGGAATGGGAAAAAATAAACGTACATGATCATAACAAAATGAAATCACATTAAATAAAAAACATATATTAATTATTGAATCTTGAATAAATAATTTCTATAAAACATTATAATAGATTCATTTGAATGTGGAATCATGAGGAAGTTCTTAGAAATAAAGCAGACATATCATATGAATGATCCATAACATAAAAAAAGGAATAAAATTGTAATTTTTAATAAGAATATAATCTAAACATATAAATATAAATACATTTATATCATTATATATCACTTCCATGTCTATAATTACATAGTTAACTAACATTTATTGTGGATTTGGTTCATACCACATTCTAATAAACATGGTGGAAAGAGTCATGTTGTGGATTTGTTTTATTATCCACTTCTATATATATAATGAGTTGGGTTTATCCCACATTCCCATATATATAATATAATTAGATATAATTCATTACCCTATAAAATGAATGACTATATAAATCGATCCCAACTAGTTGGGAAATGAAAATCTATTCATATGTTTTATAAATGGTCATTAAAAGCATTCTTAATGCCAACATATATTTATTAAAAAATAATAATAATGGGTTTCTAAATGATTTACACAAAATATGATTATACTATATGCATATAAGGAAATTTGATGGTGTATATAGATGTTGTTCCTACTTATGAATAGTAATTATTAAAAAAAATTGATATAGATAAAAAAATTATATTAGAATTAATATATTAAAATTAAAAAATATAGTTTCCATTTTAAAAAATGATGTAATTTATAAAAAAATATTTTTAGAAATATATTTAAAATATGATGTAAAATTATTTGAATAATTATAAAAACCTAAAATAGAAGCATTATAAAATCCCATAAAAATAGTGGGTGAAATAGATGAAAATATTAAAATGATTAATTTTCTGTATGAAATTAAAATTAAATATAAAATTTAACTATGAAATCATGGATGAATTTATAAGTAAATATTTAAAATAATATGAAAATCACGGACTTATGGTAGAATTATTTATGAAACAAAAATGAGAGGTAAGGTAGTTACTCTGATTATAATCCTTTTAGTTTTTCTTGAACTAAATAGTGGTAAAATTTGAAGAACATATTTACACAAAATAAATAATAATTTTTTAAAATATATATATGTAGTTTCAGATTTAATGAACATTCAATTTCCCCAAATATAAATTTAACCATAACAAATATCAATTTTAGTGTGAGAGTTGAATCAAAACCCTAACAGTTTTTGTCGATATTGAGGGGTATTATTTTTAATCCATAACCCTAAGGGAAATTTTTCAATACATTTAATTACAAAAAATTATAATAAAATACATCATTATGTTAGTATATATACCACCCAAAAGAAAATAAAAAATCAATATGATGTATATCTTGATAAATGTAATATGAGATCAGGAACATATACGTATACTTATAAATTACATGAATGAAAAATATAATTGAAAATAGTTAAAATAAAAAAACATAAATCATATATTATAACAATATTTTAATTGATTAATTTTTATAATCATTATTTATAAACAATTATTACACATATGGTAGTTAATTTTTGTAAATTATCATAATCAAATGTTATTAATTTTATATTGTTCATTAATGTGACATAATATTGATTACGATCCTTGTTTATTGAAATAAAGTTCATAATTCATAGAATATTAATGTTAGTGGAGTATTTTTTTCAATTATTAATTCAGTCAGATGGGCATTCAATGGACGTTATGGGTATTTTGGGTGACAATGGTAATTATGATGGGAAGTTTTATGTAATTTTTCAATCATACATAGTTACATTATAATCAATAATAAAATTCATGAGACATATCTAGTTTCATATTCAAAATCTTTGATACTATATAAAATCACATATTAAAATTTTTAATTTATTCATAGAAATTCAAGAGTAATATTTTGATGAATTAATATGAGTATTCATCTGGGTGGTTAAACCCAACGAAACAAGGATCTGTTATACTAACAAATAAGTAAGAGTTTTGTGTTATATAATAGAAATTTAATTTTTATATGTGATTAATTATTTTAAAATAAAATGTTTATATTTAGGAGTGATATTTATAATTAGATGATATGATATGTTAATTGAAACAATTAAAGAAAAACATGATTCATACTTTAATGGAATCACTCCTTACCATAAAAAGGTCCATATAAATTTAGTATTAAAGGACCCTTCATGGACCTAGAGGATAAAACCTAGGGAATAACATTTTATTAGAAGAAAACATGATATATAATCATGAGATAATTTATGTCACAGTTTGATTTGAAATTTATGAAAAAATGATACTTTTATTATAGAAAATCCCGGAAATTTGTTTAGAAACATGAGTTTGGTAAAGGGTAATAATGGGAACACATGAAATATAGGATTATTAGGTAAGGTAATGTTATTAAATTCTTATATTAACTACAACCACTAACATATTTTTTCTTGTAATTGGTCTTATTCATTTTAATTATGATATTATTTTTCTATATAATATTCAACAATTTTATGAATTTTTACCTTTTAAAATTCATAGTATAGTTACTATTTTTTAATAAAAATATAACATTGACCATAATAATAAATTCATTCTTTATTCATCCATATTTTTTAAAAAAAATCATATAATTTTATTTATAAAAATATGATTTCTATATTTTAAATGAAAATATAACATTTTAAAAAAACATATGTATAGAAAAATGTATTTTAATAAATAATGTTCATATTTTTTCATATTAAATACTTACAAAATAATTTTTAATATATATTGTATTATAAAATATTATATTTTTTAGATTAATCCATTAAATGTGATCAATTTATTTTATTATGATAAAATTATGCAACAAATAGATAAATGATTATCTGAAAAATAATAAAAAAGATAAATGATTTTATTCAAATCCAATTATTTCTCATCAAACCCTTGAATATATTAAATAAATTATTATTATAATACTTATATTAATTTATTATTAATAGAAAATACATTTTTAAATAATTATAATATCATTATTTTATAATTAATATATGTAAAAATATTTATAACATTGATATTTTAATAGTTATCATCATTTTATTACACTCATAAATTATATATTATTTTTCAATTATAAATTCAATAAATTTATCACATAAAATTTCATTATAGTTATACAGAGATTGGATATTGTTATATCTAATAGCCATATATCCAATGACCAAATATCATATTGTCGTATATTAGATGACTAAATATATAATGGTCTTATTAGATTCATATATATAGTCATAGATATATTATAGAAATCATTTTTCACATTCCCTAATTTCATTTTAAATATATTTATTATATTTTTTACATGTTTTATTTCTTCTATAATTAAAATTGGTGTTCGGATCATTATGGATGATTGTGATGTTGAAAATTTCAACATTGAAGATATTCAATTTTTCACATGGTTTTATTAATTTTGTAATTTAAAATGATTTGTTTTATTTATCTTTATTTAATGTAAATAATTTATAATTTTAATATTCTTGAATAATGAAATAATGGCTTGTTAAAATTTTTTAGTGGTACATGAATGAAACGATATCCAGAAAACATGAATAATTTAATTTGGAATATATATGAAAATCTTGATTATAGACCCTCTAAATGAAATTCACCAATATAGATTAATTAATATAATTTAAAAATTATGGTAAATCTTTCTCCTTATATCATCAATATCCCAAGATACATTCTTAAAAGTATGATTTTCAATAGAACATTAAATATTTGAGTGTTATTTTTTCATACTGCTTAATTCCAATGATCATATATCTCAATCTATTATTCTTTATAAGGGAAATCATGTTACATATCTATAACAATTGAGTTTTGTACGTGTAATGGTTTATGTTTATACATTATTCAAAGTGATACATGAAATAAAAAATAAACCTATGAGAGGTTCTATAGAAGTTAATATTGATAAGATACCATCCCAATATGATTGATTATTTTTAATGGGAAAATAAATATTTTGATTAAAATCGACTTCTTCAAAAATCATTGTAACTCTCTCCCATTGTGATATTCAAAGGAATACATTGAATCCAACAACAAATCCAAAATATAAATAATCATTATATGTGATGATATGTCATAAAACAAAAATAGTATTAATGTCTCAATGAATGGGTTTAACATTTTTATTTATTTATTAATGACGATCTATCCTTAGAAGTATAATATATCCATCATCATCTAAAAAATGATGGAATTAATCACCACATCGTATATGGATCCTCATATAGTTATATTTTAATTATATAATAAAATATATTATTATGTAATAACTCATCCAGGGAATTTTTTTTATCCCAATATCATTAAAAATATAGTTACCATGATCTCATTTTATTTTCCAATTTCTCATTAATCTATTTATAATGACATTATATTTGAATATTAGCAGTATTTTTGAAGTTAATATCATTATATAATGATTCTTATGACTACTGAATAAAATTGATTAAATAACCAGAACTAGATATGATATAATGAAATGTGGAACTCCACATAACCTTTATAATTCTATTATGTGTATCATGGAATATCTAATGAGTATGAAATATTCCCAAATAGAAATAAAAGTCAATAGCATCATAAGGTGGAAAACTGTATTCCAAATATCATTATTCCTTTTATAGTGATTTGGAATACCAATAGTGAAATAAAATGTGATATTATTACAATTCATTACATGTATGGGTAGTGATTTTATCATCTCCATATAACTATGTCATTATGCCTTAACATTATTAAATTCCAATCATTAAAATATACACACATCATCCCTTATCTGAATGATATCACATTATAAATTACATCTGAAATCTCTATATATCATTACTTATTTAGGATGGATAGATAATAATTTTTATGTGTATCTTCTAACACTTCCATAATTAATTTTCGTATTAAAGGGATACATATTTGTTTCCCACATATCAAAATATATTCAGTTTCATATATGAACTCTTGAATAATCCCTACCGTTATCTAGATGTTAATATCAGTTTTATAAGGAACCGTAATCTTCATATGAATGGGTAGTATAGGTTCATTTTAGAAAGGATATATTTTCACCCCTCTGTTATAATTCTAACATATATCCTCTAAAAATACAGAAATATTTATCCACTTTAAATACTTATCATTGATAATGGATTATGATTTTTTCTTTAGAAATTAATCCACCAACATGTTTTCGACCTAATATGGTAACTTATTGGGTATTTTTTCCATACGTAAATCTAATATTTTTTTCACATCTTTAACTCCATTTTTGTTAATATAAAAAATTTTCTCTTTTAATTATAATATATAACTAACCTTTCACTATAATGATATTTCCCTTGTATCTATAATTCAAATATATCAACTCTTAGCTCTAAATCATTTTTATATTATGTTTTCTTAGGAACCATTAATAAACATCTTTCAGAATAAAAAACCATTCCATTTTCCAGAATGAAAATTCCCAATCACTTTTTTAATGAATAATTTATATAAAAAATACTTATATAAATTGAGGATGCGTATGTAATATTGGAGTGGAAAACATTCCCATACAGTTTTAAAAAATTTATTCACATTAATCAAAACATCAGAACACGAATCCCAAAAGAGTATTATTTTTTAAATACCTAATAGACATGGAAAATTCTAACAAATCATAAATTGAATCCAAATAATAAATGAATATAACAAATCACTATTAGAATTCATTTTATAGAAATTTTTTGAAAAAAAATATCTTTAAATAATATGAAAATAAACAATGTCTTGTGATTATATGATCATGTAATGAAAATTCCAGTAGATAGAATTGTCACATGGAAAAATGGTTTTATGTTCCTTCTTTATCAAGGTCATCACCACGGTCCAAAAATAAACTTATTGATATATATTTATCAAATAATATATAAATAATGTAATAAATTTATGGAGTAAATTTCATAACATTATTTTTATTAGATCCATCTACATGATTGGTAAACTTATTAAATATAAAAGTATTTTCTTTGAAATCTTAGATTCCATATATTGTATGAGTTGATGTCTCTAACCTTTCCTCTATGCTCATCCATAATTTATGATATCTATATCGATGATATACCATTTATAAATCTTTATACTTTTATAATTATTTAAACTAGTCACCAATATAATGTATAATACATTTGTTCTAGATCACGAACTTATTATGTTCATAATAATCAATTTAAATATATATTTATCCAACTTTATTTGTACTCCTCATGTTAAATATCAAGGATGTATAAAAATATTATATAGATTTGATTGGATTTAAATATTTATTTCCATGAATTTAATAATGATCATTATATATGGTGTCTTTGATATAGGAAATGATCTAGGTATCTATTCAATGGGAAATATAATCTCAATATCTAGGGGAAAACTGGGGACACATTAAGATAAATAAAAGTTCATTCATTTAGAAGAATAATATCCTCAATAGTTTATCTATGAATAAAAAATAAAATACATATACATGGTTTGGTTTTAAGACATATATATTAAAATTAATTGTCATAGTTTGTTCATAGTCAACCTGTAGAGTTCCGTGTTTTTGGACCGGGATACATTAAGAACATTTTTTAAATTTTTCATTTACTACAAGGTTCTGTTTTAAACCCAATCTTCAAAAAATATATTTCACGAGTTAATATATTTTAAAGTATGGATAATGGGCTAGGGTAAAGGATCAATGAGTTTCTAAGATGGAAAGATGGGTTTTAGGGATAAAGACCATGTAGTGATGTTATCACAGCCTATGTATGGTTAGTAAAACTGTGTGGGTTAGTTGTGCATGTTAAAATAGGTGTCGACTATAGAACACATGGTTTGCACATAGTCTATCAGACTATATGAGTCAAACCATATAGAAAACACAATTTTTGAAATTCAGGTTATATTAATGTAATTAAATTCAAGGTTGAAATTATGTTAGTTGGTGGGATTTTATATAATTATAATAAAGATGATATATTTTAATTAAAAAACATTAAGATGGAGGAGTAATTTAATTCAAATGCACTGAAGATAATTTTTTTTAAAATTTAAAGGATTTGGAGTCTTTATGTAATTAATTTGAGATGAGAGGAATTTAATTAAGTGACATGTAAATAAAGAGTTGGTGTTATCAAAGATGTATAATATAAAATAGTAATATTAAATTATGAGTAAATGAAGAGTTGGAGATTCATTTAATTAAGTTCATGGTAAAGAGTAATTTAATTAATTAATGTGAAATGGAGTCTTTATTTAAATAAATTCAGGGTTAATAAGAATTTAATTATTTATTTTGAAATGGGGGTTATTATTTAATTTAATTAAGTATTAGATAATTAAATTAAAAAATGTTATTGTTTTTTATTTTTATTACGTTAAATTCTTCGGAGAAGAATCTAATTAAATGATGTGTATTTGGGGAGTAGGGGTTTATCAATGATGTGTCATATTATTTCATAATAGTAATAATATAATGGATATTATTATTATTTTTATATAAATTATTATATTTTAATTTATAATTTTAATTTATTTAAGGGAGAATAGAATATGAAGGTTCACCTCTCCCTCCTCTTATAGGGGGTGTGATGCACCCATGGTACATCACCCATGGGTGGGGCACCACCATCATCTCTATCTCCCTCTTCTCACAGATATCTCTTATCTGAGTCTTCATTGATGTTGTATATCTCGTCACAGTAATTCTTTAACTATATGTTACATTATTTACGTCGGCTCTCCTTCACCAGGGATCTATTGGTCTAAATACCAAGGTTCTAGATTAACCATAATTTCTTGTTTCTCCCAATACTAGGTGGTGTGGAAGTTGGGTCGGGAGTCTTTGGGTTGTATTTCAACAAAAACCACTGATTGAGTGGCTATTTATCTTGATTTGGATTCACCTCCATCAATCTTATGTAAGTCCATATACACGATATTTGGTTTCACAACCATTAAATTAGTTTTTTATGGTTTTTTAGTGTGGTGGTTAATGTTTTGAGTGTCCTTTGGTCTCATTTTCACTAATTATGGGTGTTAGTTAATCTTTTTAAGGTGAAATGATAAATTCTATGTGTTAGGGAACTTTTTTCGAGGTGCATGTACATGAAAATATCATGGTTTCAGTTAGGATTCTTTGCCTCAACAAAATTTGTGGAGGTAGGGTTCTCAACTTTTACTAATTAATAAAATGAAGTTTTCTTGATTTATTTACTTAAATATTTTTTTATTAAAGTTTCTAAATAAATTGTTTATTAGTGGTATTGGGTAATTAATTATGAGATTATTATATTTTATGACTTTAAGATTGAGGTAATTAGTTGGGGGATTAATTATGAGACATTGAATTGATTAAGATGGTATTATTAATTTTGGAATTAATTATCTCATTTGTGATTATAATTGATGGGGGATTAATTATAAGATGTTAAATTAGTTAAGATGAGTTAATTATTTATTAATTAATTATGTTCCATGAGATAATATTTATAAGGGGATTAATTATGAGATTTAAATTGTTTAAGATGATATAATTAATTTTAAATTACATATGTTGAGATAATAATTAATTATAAGATTAATTATGATATTATAATTTCGTTAAATTCATATAATTAATTATGAATTCATTTTGTGTTATGATATTATAATATATATAATTAATTGTGGGATTTATTTTGAGATTTTTAATTTAGTATAATACGAGATAATTATTCTATGAACTGATTATTTAATATAGAGATGGTTTCCTAGAGATAACTAATTTATGATTTTATTATGTGGTATTGAGATGGTTACCTTGTGACTAGTTGATTGTTGAGTTTTGTTGAGTAATTGTTGGGATAAGTTCATTATTGAGTTAACAAAATGACTTATTGTGTTTAACTAATTGTTGAATTAGTATTGAGATTGATGATGATAAATAGTTGATTAATTAATTATATTATGTACTGGTGAATGGAAAAAAGGACATTCATGGTGTGTGGGTATGGAATGGTAACATAGAAATTCATGGGTGTGTGATTATGGAATGGTAACATGGACATTAATGGTTGTGTGAGTATGTAATGGTAACCGAGACCTTCAGGGGTGAATGAGTGTGGTAATGGTAACCGAGACCTTCAGGGGTGAATGAGTGTGGAATGGTAACATTGAGATTCATGGTTTCAGGAGTATTGAATGGTATCATGGAAATTAATGGTTGTGTGACTTTGGAATTTTAACATGGACATTAGTAGTGTGTGAGTATGGAATGGTAACATGTACATTCATGGGTGTGTGAGTATGGAATGCTAACATATACATTCATGTTGTGTGAGTATGAAATAGTAACATGGACATTCATTGGTGTGTGATTATGGAAGGGTAACATGGACATTCATCTGTGTAAGAGAATGGAATGGTAACATGGACATTCAAGTTTTATATTAGTTATGGAATAATAAAATCTTTCAAATGGGTGAAATATAAGAATGGAAACATGATCATTATATTGTGTGGTTAAACAAAAAATTTTAAATAATGTGATAACAGTTCATTGTACATTATTAATATATATAATTTTGTTGTTCGGAATTTTATTCTGAATACAAGATGAAGTAGGTATCCCTGTCAAGTTTCCCCTTAGAACCTGGATGGGTTTTTGGTTATTTATTCAATTCTATTACTACTTCGATATAATTACATGTTTCTTAATTTTATTCAAATGTTTAGATTGGTCTAGACACTGGTGATCCTAACCTACTATGATTTTATATCTCACACCCTTATCATGTCGATGTTGCCCTGGGGAACTCGAGTATTCTCTACTTGTTTATATAACTAGAGAAATTACTACTTGTTGTTTTCTTGTACCTGATATTTAGGATTGAAGGATTGATTGGGAGCGTGATATTATTGTAGAGATCTCCCGTGGGGAATTGAGTACTTTCCCTATTTATATATTTTAAAGTAGATCGATTTGTTTTGTTTACTACTTTTGGATATGTATCAACATGACATGCATGCATTCTATAAACTGTCATTGTCCATATTCATTATTCAGTTAATTGTTTTTTTATATCCGATTTCACTATTGTCTGATTTTATTATCTATTTACATTATACACTATGAATATGAGGGTATATTATCCCC
Source organism: Viscum album (assembly GCA_963277665.1). Taxonomy (NCBI): domain Eukaryota; kingdom Viridiplantae; phylum Streptophyta; class Magnoliopsida; order Santalales; family Viscaceae; genus Viscum; species Viscum album. The sequence goes on from OY728163.1 coordinate 2,122,412,507, forward strand.
ACTAACTATACATAGTCCATCACTACTAGTCGGTATCCTCTGGCATATGGAGAGATTAACTTGAGGTCATGTAGAGACTATTTTGGCTACCAGTTTGAGTGTAAGTTGGTTTGGGATGTTAAAATGGTATCAGATCATTCTGGTTGTCAATATGTTTTTATTTTCCTTTCTATGTTTGGATGATAGACAGGAGACAAGGAAAGTGTCCACACTTTATTAATAGTCATTCATGGGACTGATCACCCCATGTATGGGAAATGACCAAGTGTCTAGGGTTGGGAATTGATGTTGATACTATTTTTAGTTATAGTTGAAATTATTTAACCTTGAGTGGCTGTTGTACTTTATGCTTCTTATTGATTTTGAGAATTTTGAAAATTTTCCTTGGCCTAAAATGGTACGGAAATTTCATTACAAGCATGATATTTTCAACTTAATGATTCACATGCTAATTATATGACATTACATGTAGCTACATTAGTAGTATGCCTACTAATTTTTGATTGTGTACCTTAGGTGGAATGCCATGTTTTGATCTTCTTTAGCATCCCTCTCTAGATATCATGTTTTAGTGATATATTTAACATTCTTGGGGGTTTATATGCCAATATGCCTCTATTATTATAATGTTTTGATGTTATTCCATTCTTCTATGTTATAGAATGATTTTGTGTTACTGATTATGATAACATGTTCAAGATGTTTTGATGTGGAAATGGATGAATGAGTGAAAATTGATTGGTTTCATTTAAAATAGGATCCAGTTTCAGTTTTAAGGAGTATAGGAAGCTTATAACTGGGAAAATGCAAACCCTTTTATTCAAACTATTGAAAAATATGGCTACTAAGGTTAAAATGTTAAATGATATTTGACGCGATAAATGGTATCCAAATGATAGTGGTAAGGTGTATGGTCACCTTATCGATTGGTAGATATCCACCAATGTGAACGAGCCTAGAATAATCATAATTTGTTTGAAAAAAGTTATAAATGTAAACCTATTGAGTTTTGATTGAAATGAACTATTTTTTGTTTCCTTTTTGAACAACCTAGATTAGAATAAATGGGACCCTCAATTATAGACCCTCTGATAAAAAGGTATTGCATTTCTAAATTTCCTATTTAAAATTAAATTATAATGAATGATAGATGTTTAAAGAAGGAGTTTTAAAAGATTAAACTGTAAGATTTTTGATGTTGTTATCATTTGTGTATCGTTTTCCCTTGTCTGAATTTTTGAGTTTTAAAGAATGTCTGCCTTGTTTTGAGGGGTGTACGATGTATCTTGACTCATGGTTAGGGAATAAGAATTGAATAATTCTTGGCTCAGTAGTTTAGAAATTCCTTAGAAATTTTTTGTCGTTAAATACATTCTTATGTAAACTCTGGAGTATAGTGATTGGGGCATTAAGGTATAGATCATCCCACTATTCGGGATTACTTTTTCTTGGACTCAGGTGTTTTTACAGGCCAGTCGGTTTTAAACTTCTAGCATTCATTCATGATTTTGATGCCGTGATAATGGTTCATGGAACATCATACATATGTTTAAGGTGTTTCTGAAATATCTCACATGAGAACAACTAGTATTTTCTTTCCCCAACAAAGACACTCATATAGTGGGTATTGTCTAATCATTTACGGTAAATGTGTCTGTGCTTTCTTGGTTACATTACTTGATTAGGTTTTCATAGTACATAATATTTTGGAAACCTCGTCAGTTTTTTTTGAAGAATTTATTTTGTATTCATTGAAACAATAGGGATTCGGTATGTGGAATAGCTATCGGGTTTTGGTCGAAGAAACGTCGGCAGGTGATGCCAAGATTTTCATAAAGAGTTGATTGGTGATAGATCATTTGACCTTCACTACCACCTAGGATTACACTTATTGATCTCTTCTGATTGGGATGATCATGTCCCCCACCATGACCTCATCCTTGAGGAACAAAGATAGTGTTAACCTTATGCCATTATATAGTTTTAAAATTCATTGGTCTTGATAAGTGGTATATATCTGGGTTGTATGCATGATGTCTTGTTCATTGGGTTATAATTTTACTAGTTCAAGGAAACAAAGTGTTTTAACGTTTTCTATGATGGTGTGACTTGGATAGGTCACCAAAAGTCGAGTGGGGACTTTGGATACATGATGTTGGTGATGGAATCATTTTAAAAGTGTGTCATTGGTTTAAGGGAGAGTGTGGGTTTTTAGGTTCATGATGTCTTTCAATGAATGATTTGGTGCTAGGGGTTATAAAATATTAATGGTGCGTTGGGTGTTTGGGAATGCAACATGATCGTTCACATATGACTTCATGACCTTGGTTGGTTGATATTTTTTTGTTCTCGATTGATTCTTGGGGATGAGATGTTTAGAAACTGGGTAGTTTTTATAGTCTCATTTTTTTGGATTGGGATAAATTATGGAAGTGTTTCGTCCATTTCATTTACTACATGGTTCAGTTTTAAAACCAATATTTCGAAAGATGTTTTGTGTTTTGGGATATTTAAATGTGTTGATAAAGGGCATAGATAAAGGCATTGATATTTTCTCAGAAGATAGGATAGGTTTCAGGAGAATTGGACGAGGCAGTGACATTTGTGCGGGATGCGCAGGGCTAGACAAACCGTGCAGGTCATCCTTGCATGTAAAAACATGTTTCTAGTACCGGATTCATGGTATTCCCATAATGTGTCAGACTATGCAAGTTAAACCATGTGGTCAACCCAGTTTGAGTTTTGAGTTAAATTAATTTAATTAAATTCAAGGTTGAAAGTAATTTAATTAAATGATTTTTTGGGGGTTTTATTTAATTAAATTAAAGGTTAGAGTATTTTATTAAATGACATTGTGATGGAAAAGTTATTTAATTTAATTCAGATGAAAATAATAAATTTTATTTTGAATGTTGATGAGTTGGAGTCTTCATTTAATTAAATTACCATCAGTGGGATTTAATTAAGTGACATAAAAATGAGGATTTGGGGGTCATCAAAGAAGGGTAATATTAAATGATAATATTAAAGGATAATTAAACAAATATTTAGGGATACATTTAACTAAATTCAAGGTAAATATATATTTAATAAATTATTGAGAAATGAGTGTTTCATTTAATTAAAATAAAGGTTAAGAATAATTTAATTAGTCATTACGAAATGGATGTTATTATTTAATTAAATTGAGGTTAAATGAATTTTATTAAATATTTTTGTTGAGTTGATGTTTTGATTTAATTAAATCTAGGAGAATGGAAATTAATTAAATGTGTAATAATTGAGGATTTGGGGTTTTATCTATTTAAATTCTAGGATAATTATAGTTTAATTAATTTTTGGGAAATGGGGGTAGTTATTTAATAAAATTGGGGTTGAGATAGTTTAATTAAATAATTTTGTTGAGACGAAATTTTTATTTAATTAAATATTTGTGAATAGAAATAATTAAATAAGGAAAAAATTTCGAGTTGGGGTTTTATCAAATTAAATTCAAGGTTAAGATGAATTTAATTATTTGAAAAAAATTTGGGGTTTTATTTATTAATTTTTTTTTGAAAAAAAATTCAATTTAATGGATTTGAATTAAGGAAATGATATAATTTAATTACGGTTGGAATAATTTGATTAAATAATAATGAGTTAGATATTTTATTTAATTAATTTTTTGGTAGAAAAAATTAATTAAATGGTGAGTATTTGTGAGATGGGGTTTATCAAATATATGTGAAATTAATGATAAATAAGAATAAGATGATTGGTGTTTTTATTATTATTACGATTTTATTAATTCTTATATTATAAATTAGATTTTTAATTTAATTGACAGATAACTGAATAGGGAGGCACACCTCTACCTCTTTCTACTGGGGGAACGACACACCCTTGGTGTAGTACCCATGGGTAGCGCACCACCCTCCTCTTCGGATCCCTCTTCGTGCAGCTATCTTCTCCTAGATTCTTCATGGATGTTATCTATCTCGTCAAGGTAAGTCCTTCTCCGCATTTTTCATTCTATGCATCGGCCATCTCCTATCCCATTTGCTTGGTATATATTGTCTCGAATATTTATGTTCATGATTCAACCATATTTCATTTTTTATTAATCCTAGTTAGTGAAGAAGATGTCTTGGTACACACTGGGTTGCAATTCGAAAACCAACGCCGAAGGCAAGGATGTTCGAATCGATTTAGATTCATTACCGTCAAACCCCGGTAAGGTCATATACCCAATATTTGGTATTGAACAACTTTAAAGTAGTTTATTATGGTTTTTTTGTGTTTCTGTTAATGTTATGGGTGTTCATTAGTCCCCATCACACTAATTATGTGTGTTGATTTATGGTTGTTAGGTGCGATGATAAATTCAGAGTGTACGTGCACTTTTGTTGAGGTGTGTATACATGAGGGGTAGTAGTTTGAGTTAGGAAGCATTGTCTAGGAAAAATTCATTGAGGTAGGGTTCCCAACATTTCATAATTATTGAAATGTAGTATTTATTATTAACTTATTTTAATAAAGTTTACTACAATTTTGAATAAATTATTTTTTGGTGGGATGAGATAATTTACTATGAATTAATTATACAATTCAAGGTAGATATTGATATATATATTTGGTGGATTAATTATGAGATATTAAATTGGTTAATATGTGATAATTAATTATGAATTTATTACGTTCCCTAATATACGAATTATCGGGCGATTAATTAGGAGATAATATATTGGTTACGATGAGATAATTAATTAGGAATAAAATGTGTTCCTTGAGATAATAATTATTAGGGGATTATTTATGAGATATAAAATTGGTTAAGATATTATAATTAATTATAAATTAATTCTGTTCTTTAAGATAAAAATTAATTGGAAGAATAATTATGAGAAATTAAATTTTATAAGTTCATATAATTACTTATTAATTAATTATATCTTCTGAGTTTTTTATATGGATAATTAATCAGGGGATTAATTATGAGATTTTGATTTAGGGCTAAGATAAGATAATTAATTTTTTAATTAATTACACAATATATAGATGGTTTCTTCTTGATAAATAATTTATTATTTAATTGTGTGTTATTGACGTGGTTTCCCTATGACTAGAAAATTTATGAATTAAGAATACTTATTATTGTGATATGTTAATTGTTGAGTTTACTAAATGTCTTGTTATGTTCATCTAATTGTTGAATTAATAATGAGATTGAAGATGATAATTAATTGATGAAATAATTATATTATCAAGCGGTGAATGGAATGCTGTAAATTCATGGTGTGTGAGTATGGAATGGTAAAATGGAAATTCATGGGGGGTGATTATAGAATGGTGACTCAAATTTTCATGGGTTCTTGAGTATAGAATATAAATAAAGACATTCATGGGTGTGTGAGTATGGAATGTAATCTTGTAAATTCATGGGTGTGTGAGTACGGAATGGTAACACAATCATTCATAGGTTTGTGAGTATGGAATTGTCACATGGATATTTATGGGTGCATGAATATGAAAAGGTATCATGGACATTAATGGTGTGTGAGTTTGGAATGGTAACAATGACATTCATGGGTGCGTGAGTATAGAATAGAAACATCAACATTCATGGTGCGTGAGTATGGAAAGTTAACATGGACATTCATGGGTTCATGAGTATGGAAGGGTAACATGTACATTCTTGGGAGTGTGAGCATTGAATGATAACTTTGACATTCAAGTGTGTGTGAGCTATTGAATGATAATGCCATTCAAATGGGTGAAATATAATAGTGCTAACATGATCATTATTTTATGTAGTTAAACATATAATATTAAATAATGTGTTACACAATTCATTGTACATTATTTTTATATATATTGTTCTTGTTTAGACACTTATTCTGACTAGGAGCTGAAGTAGGTATAACTGTGAGGTGTACTATTAGAACCTGGATGGATGTTGGTTAATTATTCAATTCATTTCTTGATTCCATATACTTGAATGTTGTTTAGTTTTATTTCATTTTCTATTTTGATCTAGACATCAGTTGTCTTTATCTATTGAGATTTTATATCTCACACCCTACGCAGACCTCCATTGCACTAGGGTACCCAAGTAGTCTCTACTTGATTATAGTTCCCTAGACATTAATTATTACGGTATACTTGTACATAAGAGTTTGGAGCATGGAATTGAGTGGGAGCTCAGGATGATCATTGCGATCTTATTTGGGGATTTTATTATTTTGTCTATTTATGTTTTAGAATTTAAACCATGCAATCTTGTTTAAATATTTCAAATATGTTTAAGCATGACATGAATGCATTGTATAAACTGATATTTCCCAATTTTAATATTCAGTTGATTATTGTTTTATATCTACTTCTGTTATTGTTTGAGTTTATTATCTATTTCCATTGTGCACTCGAATTATGAGGATATAGTCTCCCCACTAACTATCAATAGACCATTTCTTCTAGTTGATAGACTCTGGTGTATGGGGATACGGGCTTCGGGTCATGTGGCGGCCAGTTCGGCTACCAGTTCGAGGGTAATCTAGGTCGGTACATTACACAACCCTAATATAAGATACCATCATTTGATTATTTAGGTTATGAAAATAAAATTTACTATCTTTAAAATTAATATGGTCACTAGATAAAGATAGAGCAAACACATTTCTAAAATCACATTAAATTTATATAGAGTAAGAATAATAAGATTTTCTAGGATCATATTCCCAAAAAAAAATCTATTATTGAGGACTTCCAATGTAATGAATTGAGGTATTAGAATTTCATTTTTTCTCTCTAATTTAATAATATATTTAACATCTTGAGCCACACATCACCCCAAACTATTATAATTAATAACATATTTTATGAAAATTATAACAAATTATATGAATAATAAAACCATCGTACAAAAAGATATACTGACCAATAAAAAATTCATATATCCATATGATATATATCTATTATGATAATTCATTCTCAATTAAATTTATAAAGTAATTATAAATTAAATAATCATTATTTAAATTATTATTTTTATTGTATTTAATATTTTTATATATTAAAAAAATGTGAATTTTATTGGAAGTATGAATTAGTATGACATAATATTGAGAACAAATAATGTTTTAAAAGACAATTTTCATGAATATTAGTTTTCTCATTATATAATATTATTTCATTTAAAAGATATTTTTTTAATTTTTTAATTATATTTTGGTAAAATAAATTATTATTTGGGATTTAAACTTTCAAAAATTTTATATGATTAATTATTAATATTTTTGGTAAACAAATATCCAATAGGTGAAGAGGAATAAAATTTTTTTAGTAATAAAATAATATATATAAATTTATCTTTAAATAATTGTTAAATAATAATCGAAAAATATTTTTGTTACACAAAAAATGTATATATATTTATGGTTTGTAATTATACATTTTGGAATATTTATTTTTGAGTATATAATCCATGTTTATTTTTTATGGAAATAGAATTGATATAGTACACCAAAATCTAATTCTATTCGGTTATAAAAAAATTACATTTCCTCACTTGTATGAATTAAATGTAATCTAATGGGTTTTAATATTCTATATCTAGATGACTATATCATGAAATATGGTCAATTTCATTTATATGCACAAAAATTGAATAACATTGATTATTTTTAAGTATTTCTATAATATTAATACAATTATATTCAATGAAATATTTTTTTATGGATGAGAAATTATTATCTAATAAAATAAATAATCACGTATAGAAAATTCCTTTAAAATAATTTTCATACAAATATAGAGATATATTTTTACTTATTTAATTTTTTATCAATGATAAATAAGAGTAAGAACCTAGAATTGTAAAAACATATTTGTAGAATATTATGTTAATATATTAAATTGTATATGTCAAAATATAATTTTTAATTTATTAAAAAATGGATTAGATTATAAGGACTTATTTTTAGGTTAATAACACATGAATTTGAAAAAAATTGGTTAAATTATACACTTTCATAAAATAAAAATTACACAGTTAGAAACTAGTTAATGATGTAAAAATTTAAATTTATAAAATGTAACAATAAAGTTGTAATGGCTTGAAATAAGTTTAAATGATGAGTGAAAATTAGTTTTAGAGTTTTAAAAGAGCATATATAATCCAAAAATACAATATTTTAAAAATTTATATTGATCAACAATTTAATGGAGTTTTATTATTATTGAAAATTAATGGATTATTTTTATATTATTATTTTATTTATATATAAAAGTGGATATCCTCCACCCCTGTAATGATAGTCATTACATAAAAATTTTAACTAAAAAGATATAGAATTTTCAACTACTATAAATACCTTTCAAATATTAAATCTCATGATTGTTTTATGTTTTCTAAACAAATTCATTACAAATGTTAAATTGAAGAAAATAGTCAATGCCCAAATGTGAATATTACATAATCCTTAACATTTTCATAATAATTTTTTCCTTCTAAACATAACCCAACTATAATTATATAATGAATGCAGTCCCATTATAGTAATTAGGATTTATTATATTAATTTAATAATAATAATTTATTCAATCCCATCCACATAGAAAAACAAAAAATCATTGAGTGTGCTTATGTGCATACTACTATCTCCATGAATTGATGTTTTTCATTTTTAAAATTGATATTAGTTGTGTATCAAAACCACATAAAATGAAACTATATAATTTAAGAAGTAAAATATACTATCATTTTTATATTATTATTACATTATTTACTTCCTTAACCATACTCACATGTCAGTTTATATTATGTTTAAATTTGGGTTGGTTAACCCCCTACATGAACAATGATATAATTCTATATCATATATGACTGTGGGAACATTTATTATAATATTGTGATATATTTTAAATCAAATAAATATTTTTTTTGTTCATAAAATATTATATTATTTTTTTAAATTAATATAAAAATATGAACAATGATCATAAAAATTACCAAAATAAGATGACACTGATTCTATTTTAATATAACATTACTCATAAACTTATGGAATTATATAAAATATTAAAAAATATAAATAATAAATCCATTATATTGCCTTAATTTTTTTTTTAAATTTCAATTTGGTTTCAAAAATGGAATCCAAAATTAAAATCATAAATCATGTTTGAAACCATAAATAATATTACACTCGATGGTGAAGAAAGTTGTATATAAGAATATTACTGATAATAAGTAATAAAAAAGGAATTAAATTAATTTTAGTGAATATGAATATGAATCATAATTTAATATTAGGATTGATATTTTTTTTAGTAATGGAAACACTATATTCTAATAAGATTATAATCATGGTTAAAAAAAATTCTCAATTTTAATTCAATGGGATTTGAAATGTGCTCACCACTTTTTTCCTTTTTGGAGTTTTTTATTGTTAATTGATTTATTTTATCATAATTTTAATTAAATCAATGTGTTTTGAAATTTTATATCTTATTTTATGTTTCACGAGAATTCTATTTATATGATACCAATGTTGTATGTGTTATTTTTTCATATTTTTTATTTTGTGAGAAACGAATGATATTTACCACCATTATTTATATTATGACATTTATTCAAAACCCTATTATATTCAAGTATAATTCATATATTTAATTTCATGATATTTGAATTTTGATAGGTTGGTAACCCTATTATGTTTTTTAGATTGACACATTATATTTAATGTAAGGGTTTTTTCTTCAATATCAATTCCATACCATAATTACATTTGAAAGATAATATAAATGGGTAATATGTATTCTATATCTATCAAATCACCGACCCATAATTCTCCCCTCCTCATATTTTTTTGGTGGTTTACTATGTTTTTTCACTAATTCATTTTCCCTCATTGCTTATTATTTACAAATTGAATTAAACCCATATTTAAAACATTTTTTCGGTCATTAATTCTATTCTCTATTGGTAGTATCTATTGGATACATTTTAAGAGTTCCCTTCCCAATTCATAAATATTTAATTATAATATTAATGTACTAAATTTACCTTGGATTTATTCTTTAAATAAAATATTAAAGTCTTCTACATGATATATTTTATTTAATGTGTTTAATTTGTGACATATTAACATTTTTGTGTAACCATGTTTTTTATATTTTGATAATTGTATGAGTCATCCTATCCATGTTTACATGAATTATAAAAAAATAATTGTAATCATGGTTTTATAAGAATTTATACATATATACATGATTTAAAGAAATTAGGAATGTTTCTTTTTTACAAATTTATTATATAAATGCTATTAAACATTTTTTATCATCTAGTTCAACATTTATTGAAATTTTTTATGAATATTAAATGATATTATTCATATGAACCCCTCTAAATTCATTATCCTAATATCTTATAAAATGATTATTTCAATCTCTTGAGTGATCCATCTTTGTATTTTTCATTCATAACCATCCCCAGTTAATAAGATTAACTTTTCTTCTGATTAATTTAAAATTTTAATAAACATTTTTTCCATTACCTGATTGAAGGTTGTTCACCTAGATTCCATAAATTCAATTATTATAGAAATTATTGACATAAAATAGTTATCTATATATGTGGTGCAAATACCTTATTCCATGTTATCATGATTTATGGTTAATGATATATATAGTTTCTCAATATTATTAGATAAATATATATTCTAATCAGATATATCATTTTATAATGATTTTTTAATTTTTTAATTTTATCCTTAAATTTTTATTTAGGTAGGGATATGAAACCCATTTTCATTATATAGGTTCACTGTGACATGATGAATGAATGATTTCATGTGTAACTCATTTATATGAATGATTATAGGGTAGCCTTTATATCCCAAAATATATTAGTTGTTGATTTATATCAAATGAGATAATTATTCATGGACATACATCAATTTGGTTATAACATAAAATGATTTACATATATGGATTTTTTCACAACATAAACGTGTGAACATACTTAGATCTGTTTAAAATATTCCCTAGTTCCATTTCTTAAAAGTTAGTATTATTCTTATTATCGTGAATTTATTATGTATTCATGGATCATGTTCATTTAATTGTGTATCAACACCCCATTCATTTAATAGGATATTCCATTCCATATTCTGTGACTCATGTTTTTTATTCTACATTTTATGGGAACGGTTTTCTTTTGTATGTTTATTACACTCATTTTCAAATCCTATTTTAAATTATAAATAATTGAACATTATATATTAATTTCTTAACATACTATTAATTTTATATCACCCCATTTTAATGATTCTATTACTCTAGGATATGATGAAAATTTTAGTTTAGGAGTATTTTATATGAGTGTGTATTATGCCACCTGGGTAAATTTTCAATAGTATTATAAAATGAAATTCTTATTTATATACTTCTAAATGTAATTAACCATTTAGTTCATTGAAATATAATTTTATTTATAATTTGGAAGGTTAAACATAAAAAAATATAGTAATATAATTATATGTTTTTTTTGCACAGTATCGAAACTAGTGTTTAATGTATGTTTTTAGCGCAATTTTTGGGAGTGTTCCTTTTGGTTGTTATAGATTATATTATATTTTCGTAATGTAATATTTGAGTATTAATATTTTTATATTAGATATTAATATAAAAAAATTAGGTAAATCCAAAGGGACGAGCCTCACGGATAATTCTATATATTGGATAACTTGCAGAAATTTTGGTAAAGTAGGGAATGTGCAGTTTTCTAGGAATGACATATGAGTGTGGACATGATAAGCCAAACAAGGATTATAAATAGTTGATCCATGTTATTGTAAACCTAAAATATTATTATTGGTTATTAACACAATTTCCACCTATTGTATGATAATGAGTTCCAACACCAAACTTGATATCACTCTACCAAGGTATATTATTGTCATTATTACCTTATATTCACAATCCATTATGAAAGAATTGTTTTGTTATTTATTAATAGATAATGAAACCAAATAAAAATATATTTAACAAATATTTATGCATATTTAACAAAAATCTAGTGTGACTATTTTATGGATAAATACATTTCATTGATAACTTACAAATAAGTTAATTTAAGATCATTATTTTCTAATGTTAATTAATCTTTTTCCATAATAACCCCTTTAAGTTTTAGTAAATTATAAATCCTTAAGGATACAATATAATAATTTTCCCCATAAATAATTTGGAGATTTTTTCGAAGAGTAACCAAATAGGATATAAGTATAAGTTATATATCAAGTGATTATGTGAAACCAACCATTATGTAATATGACTAACAATGTGAATTTAGAGTAGTATTCAAATGCTCTATAGATGAAATCGATAGAATATCATTATTTTGTTGGTGATGAAAATGAAAATAAAATGAATATTACACTTAATTAATATAAAAAATATGGTATTTTTACCTAAAGGTATTGTATCAAGGGAACAAGATGAGGATTCACCTAGAGTAATAGAGGGAATATAATAATAAAATAGAAAAGAAAAATAATATGTTTAAATGACATATGAAAAGATATAAATTATCATTTGTAATGTTAATGATATGCAATATTATTATCTATATTTTGATCAATGTTAGGAGATGATTAATATTTTGGGTTATTGGAATGATGTGTAGGTAATGATTCAAATGATCTTGATTCATTAAGGTATATGGATTATTACTGTAATAATGTATCGAGTTTCATATGGTATTTTTTATGGTATTTTGGTGAATTAAATTATTTTTGGTCACATGAAATATCTATTAATTGTTATTTAGTTTTATCGCTTTAAATGTTTTTAAATATATGATACATGTTATAGACAACCTTGAAATGTGAAAATTTAATATTTTTTGAGAAACTAATTGAAGAACACGTAGTTATTGATATATAAATATTATTGTTAATATAATATTTATTGTGTGATAAAGTATTATTTTTAAGATAAATGGTTGATTGATTTGGATAGTTCCTAATAGTCAATATGTGTATCCATGGGATTGAAATCTGATTTGGTTAAGAGTTGTTTTACAATATGTTTTGTGAAGTTTTTTAAATTTAGGGATAATGGTACATATTTAATTGTGGGAGATATTATGAAATATTAGATGAAACATCTCGAGGGTTAATGTTAGAGTTTATTTTTGGTAGCATATTGGATTCCCATTTATTTTATGACTTCAAATTCAATTTATCTTGATATATTGTATATGGGTAAATACATATATGGGAATATGAGTAATAATTTTTTCAAATAAATTTATCTTGATAAATCATTACATTGTAAGGAATATGTCTTGTTAAATGTTATATATTGAGAGAAAATTATGTTAAAATTAACTTAGAGATCATAATTAATAGTCAAAATTTAAAATTTTAGCTTCATAATTATTTAAGGGATTAGAATATTATGAGCATAGAATTTTGGGAAAAACATCATTTATTAATAATGTATTTTTTTCAAACCACACGTGAAAACAAAAAATAAACTGATTCACAAAATATTTTATGAAATTGATTATATTACAATAATAAAAATAAAAAACTAAAAATAAAAATTTGGAATATTAAACAATAAAATATGCTTAAATTTAGATTATATATAATTAATATGATTGTTAATTATAAATTAACATCTTATAATATTTTTAAATCTAAGCATCCTCATTCAAATTAATATTATGAGAAGATATATTATTTTAATATATTAATTAATATAATAAAATTAGTATATATAAGTTTTATGTTTTAATAATATTGAGAATATATAATGTTATAAATTTTCCATTTTATTAAAATAAAATTTATTTATATACATTATTTCAATTTAACATCTCAATTTTTAAATTTTATAATTTAATTAGGATAAAATTAATAATTAGTTTGGATTTAATAGATAAAAATTTTATTCAGGTTTGTTTAATGTTTCTGAAATATATGTTTTTCTCATATAGTAAAAAATACAATTTTTACCAAACAATATGATTATAACATTACTGTCAAGTAAATATTACATAAACTCTCATTAAATATTATATTAGACCAAAATATATATTCTATATGTAATTAAATACATTTGAATAAAAAAAATTATGAATTTTTAAAACCTGTTCCTTACTATTTTGAAACATAATTATTATTTTACTACAAAACTAGGTTTATTTTCATATATTATAAATTAGATTCCATCCCATGTAGAAATTTAATTTAAAAGAATATATTAAATATTTATGTTAAATATTTTAATTTTTTTCTATATAGTAAGTTAAATTTTACAAATAAAATAAATATTGCGATTATTAAATATAATTACAATGGTATTTATAAAATAATTGTTTTCAAATATTTGATTTATTAGAATTGTGTTAGTTTTATCTAATTTAATAAAATAAAATCATTTCAATAATTAGTTTAAAAAAAATTTAATCTTATATATAAATAATTTAATACTCCTTCAATTGGTTGTGAATAATAAATATTATTTAGAACACCAAATTTTAAAAACTATTTTTTCGTCAAAATTATTTGTTTCTTTACATTAAAGTATTAATTTAAATAAAAAAATTACCTTATTCAAATATATAATTAAATTATATGGGGTTTAAATATATGTTTATCAAATCCAAATATAGTAAAATGAGTTATCATATACTATTTTAACAAATATATATATATATATATATTAGATACTAGTTACAACTTATTGAACAAAATGATTTAATATTAAAATCATGTAGTAAAAGGCATGAAACAAGATTATAAATGATGCCAATGTGAGTGGGAGAGGATTTTATTATCACATATCACCCGTAAATTCATCATTTAAACATAATTATCCTTTGATACTAGAATAGTGTCATCCCATTATTGAAAAATAGTGGGTAATAACAAAAGTGTATTTTTATTTCTTATAAAATGGGATAAATTTCCCTATCCCAAATGTCTACATTATTTTAAAAATTAATACGAATTCTTAACCAATATTAAATTCCTATAATTTCATATAATTTTTTAAATACATTTATGACTTGGAGTTTCCATAATACCAGCTTTACTAATGATTATATTATTACAGTGTTTAGGGTCCAAACATGATTATTACTTAATCAACAATTTTATATTATTAATATTTCTCTTCCATAAAAACCCTAACCACAGTAATATTTTTTACATATAAATAGTTATTATTCTAATTAGTTACTATATTTATGGAACATACATTATCTATTCCTTCCCATCTATTTAGAAAAAAATGAACATTGACTATTCATATATGGGGATGATCACCTCGAGGAAGTAACTATTTTAATTAATTATCCAAAAAACAGAAACTTTAGTTAACCAACTAAAACTCAAATAGTATCATGATGCTTTTTTTGTAACATTATTTTACACATCCATAACCATAATCACAAAACATGCTATTGTATGTTCTAGTTGGGTTATTTTGACCACCTACATGAAAGATGATATAAAATCCTATCATGACGGTTAATGGGTAATCTAATATTAATATTATTAAATTATTTTAAGGAAATAAATATCAGATTATTCTTATAAAATATTTATATTATGTATTAAACATATTATTAAATTTAAATTCTAATAGCTAAAATTATTTAATTAAAATGAAATTGATTATTTTTTCACAATACATTGATAAATAACTTAAGGAATGAGATAAGTTATTTATAAAAGAAATATTTTTCAATTCCTTTTAAATTTCAAAAATCTGAATGTCAATATTTTTATCATGAATGAATATTAATAATGATATCCCAATGAATTCATGAATCAGAGACATTTACTAATGGATACTGGATATACTTTTTGGTAAAAAATGATTCAAAATAAATAATCAAAATGTAGTATAACTAATTTAATCTACTAAAAATAATTATATTTATTTTTTTGTATATGTTTTTATATTTCATTCGATTATGTATGGAAACAAGGTAAGGATTTTTTCCACTGAATTTTTCTTAATTGATATGTAATGATCACCAATAACTTGTTTCATTTCAGTTCTGTATATATCTAAACATAATGTGCATTAAATATAATTCATCTGAAAATAAATACAATAATATTTCTTCTATAATATTTTAATTCAAAAGATGATATATTTTTAATGGTTAATTTTCACTATTTTCAATCAATGATACATGTATCATATTTAACTACATGAATTATAATATTTTTTGTATCTATTATCTAATTACATTTTCTATAATGAATATCTTCAATTTCATGAAATTTTAATGTTCATTTAGTGGAAATAATCTAAATTTAATTAGATTTGTTAGTTACAATTATGGTAAGGGTTTCCTTTTTAATATAATTGTTTTTGGGTTTTTGAATGATAATCCATTTAATATATTTATATACTCTATATTTATAAAAAACATTATTTTACTATCCTATAGAAATTATTGGGGATTTTATATGTCCTCTACAAATTTCATTTTTCCTATTGGAACATTATTGAACCAATATCATGAAATTAACCCTAATAATTCTGTTTAGAAATGAATCGTCTATATCTATAATAATATTAATTAGAAAATTTTAAAAATATAATTACCTATTCTAAAATAATTATTTAATTTCATAACATAGTAATATTAAACACATAATGTATTTTAATAAAAAAACATAATATTTCTCTTATGTGTTATTGTTTTCAAACATTGAAAATCATTTCACATTAATGATTTCTTTATAAACACATATTTTCATCATGCCTTTCATTTTAGATGATTATTTCAATATATATTTATATGTTTTATAAAATAATGGAATAAACTATATGTTTTATAAAATTTATCTACTAAAATAAATGATTTACAAAAGGTCTAGAATGTATATTATTTCAAAATCGATTTTTTAAATCCTTGTAAAAAATCATTTTTATTTATCCCAATGATATTTGAAATATTTTATATTTTATAATTATTTTTAAAATGATACAATCGACCTTTATTCTCATAATTTATTATAAAATATTATTTTATATCAAATGAATAACATATCAATGCCTATGTCATGACTCACCATTCACTGAAAATATTTAAATTATATTATTTTGTGCATCCATAGTAAATACCATATTTTACACTTCCTTGAATATATCGTGTTGAACTAGTTATTATACATCAATTTATTTGGAAAAATATTAACATAATACTAGAACCCCATTCAACAGGAGTTTTAATATCATAGGATATATTATCACGATTAAAGGAAAATTTCAGTGAATTTTATTGAATATAACCTAATACCTTTTTCCATGGATATAACATGATAAAGTTATCAATAGAATTAATATTGTTTTACATTACCTATTCCAATTTTAATGTATTAAAAATACATTTTATTTCCATGTGTTCATTTTCATATAATTAATGCTTCATTTCAGTTGGTGCACATATGTAATGTTGAATGTTGGTGAGGTCTTATTTCTCCCTCTAAAATAGTTGTTTTTGATTTATTACATGTGAACTCATTATTTTTTGAATTACATGGAATTTTAAAAAATTTAAAAGGCATAAAATAATATAAATTTTTCAAAATGTAAAATTATAGTCATAATTGGATTTTGTTACATGATTTTTCCAATGATTATGTTTTTTATATCTTTCTACTTCTCTATATGAAAATATTAGGTTCATAGGGATCGTGTTCTTTGACTCATGTTTCCAAACACACCCAAATTATTTTTTATATTATCCCTTTCTATATTTGACCAATCATGTTTTATTATATATGTTTTGTTGGTTATTAATGACCTATGTTCATAGATTACATCAACATTTTCATATTATGAACATTAAAATCATTGACCCTTATTACATAAGTTTGAAATTATTAATTATGTGAAGTGTATGCATTCTTATATTTTCATTAACATTGGGTTATAAGATAAGGGTAATTTATGATATTTATTAATTTTTTTATAGTTTGGATTAACTATTAATTATTTTTTCCATTTATCAAAAAATAAGTTTCTTCTATAGATTGTACCCAAATATGTTATACAATATATTTTTTATATTGTGTATTTGTTAATGATATTTAATTTCTATCTTATGGAAAGTTTATCTATTAATGATATTTTGATATAAATTTTATTATATTGTATGTTTAAGGAAAGTGTTTTAAACACAATATATGTGTGTGTATATCAGCATAGGTGCCAAAATCTCAGATCATATGGTAAATGTTTAAAAATTATATTTCTATATTTGAGGCTAATAAATGAAACCAATTTTTTTATCTAAACCATTAAAAATAAAAGGATAAATATTATCACTTACAACAATAAAAAAATTTAGGTTTAGATTTTTATTATTTTTGTAGAAACTTTTACATTAACTACTAACCAGAATTTATATGATAATTTCTCCATCTTAACCCATATTTCCCTTTTTATATTTGGATATATTCATCACCTATAGAAAATCCTTTCTACATATAAATTCCTCAAAATAATTCCTTATAATAAAGTGAAATTGATATATAATAATGCTGATATCAAATGAACAGTATGGGAAAATGTTTGAATTGTCAAATTAATGACATTAGTGATAATTAGAATATCATAATGGTATGATAAAAATATTAATGTTCACGATTATCACATATCAACATCCATATCCATACATTCCAAGATCATCAAAAATGAATACTTGTAAAAATTATTCATCAAAATAAATTGTCATATGAATTAAAAATCATGATCCATGTGATATTATTTTTGATTAAATGGAACATCATAATCTAAAAATCATGCATATATAAAAAATATTTTCATAATCAAATATCAACTCATAAAACCCGTAAAGAAAACATAGAGAATCCTTATAATTATAATAACCAATAATATAGCTTCCAACATAGTTATACATAGAATATAATCAATTACCAATTAATTAGGGAATTATTTGGTTGTAACAATCATTTGTGATATAACAAGCTCACCCAGTTCTATCTTGGTGACCTTGTATTAATATGCAGTGGCATTGCCCAGTGCTATAAGAGACTCCACATGTTATGATGTAACAGGATAATCTACAACTATTCTAGCCACCCCATGATATGCTATAACAATATTACCCAATCCTATCTCACCTACCCCATTTTTTAAATAAAATTTCCATGAACAAAAACATGAATAAATTACATTGAGGATTCCTCAGTTAATTCCTAGAAATAATAATAATTATTATAATTTGATAACTAGATAACCCCATAGAAATGAAATGGGGTTCTTGTAAATATATTTCAAACAAAAATATGACATGTATATTGAACAGGCTCAATAAAAAATCACTTTGAACTACGAATAACCCATGGAAAAGAAACAAGTTCCAGAATAATCTCATTGAAACATGGTGATCCCATGGAAATTGGTTCTATAACAATCTCACTGAAAATTTATAAATTTGTCCATATATATAATGTGGATGGTATCACTATAAAAGATACCCAATTTATAATTGAAAAAAAAAGGTATTATTAAATTGAAAAATGTAAATACAAATAAATGATTATTAAATATATTTTTTTAGAAAATTCAAAATTTATTGGGAAAATCAATTTTTACAACAAAAACAATTCAAATAATTTTCATTGAAGACAAAATTTAATGATTATAAAGGATGACTTAATAAATTATTTATAATATTTAT
This sequence comes from Viscum album, assembly GCA_963277665.1. NCBI lineage: Eukaryota > Viridiplantae > Streptophyta > Magnoliopsida > Santalales > Viscaceae > Viscum > Viscum album. The sequence goes on from OY728163.1 coordinate 2,122,432,233, forward strand.
TGAGGAAAATATACTTTACTCATTCAATACACATTTTTAAAATATTTTTTGAAAACAATTTTAGAAAATATGCTTTTGAAAGAAAATTGATTTCTGCCCGAAGAGAGAAATGAAGTAAGATTCTATTAGTGACATAGTTCAAGAATTTTATTGACAAAAGAGAGGTAAAATGGATTTTTATACTATATAATAAAATGAATTGCATGAGAAAAAGATATAATATGATAATTCATATATTTCAAAATTAGAGAAGTAGTCATACACAGTCCTGATAGAAGATAAGATTCTAACAAAAGACACTTATCAGTTTTGTAAAATTGAATCATATACCCCATTAAAGAATAAAATTAAATGAAATTTAAATTATCATTAAAATAATAAGATTTATGAAATTAAATATTATTATATTTGTTTATACACTTCACATAATAATATAGGAGAATAACATAACAAACATCTCAATGAAGAAAATGGAGGCAAAAATCTCTAACCAATTAGGTAACATTGAAACTGTAAACCCCATGGAATAGAAGTCCAAAAATATAGTATAATATTAATTAAATAAAATCATGATAATTTTACACACTACTTAAAAAAATTAATTGGAGAATGATGCATTTATCTAAATGGTATAAAAGTAAGATGAAAACCCAATACATTAAGTGTTTTCTTCCAACATACTCATTAAAAACTCATATACTATAAAAATTAACTTATGTTAAAATTTTGATATATCCATATTCATAAATATATATATAATTCCATGTATGATTTTATAATGACATTTTATTTCCCTTTTATTAAAAACTCCATGTTAATGTCTTACTTATGGTAATAACCACTTTGCTTTTCTTACATGTATTGATTTGATATTTTTCATACACTTAAATATATCAGGACTTTATAACCACTATAATTTATGAAATTGTATTAATATCATATATATTTAGTTTATATTTATTTTTAGTAATATATAAAAAATAGTGATTGGAAATGAAATTCACTGTTCTTGAAGAGGGTTTGTCATACATATGCATGAACGTCATTTTTCATTTTATCATTTTTTGGATGAAATAAAAGTTAATGATATATTATATTCATATAATCATATTTATTTTAAATAAATCAAAAAATTATTAATAATATCCCCAACACATTACATATTTTGCGTGAACGAATCACATTGCTTTGCGCGGTAGTTGTCCACCGTACACACGAATAATGTTATTGTATTCTAATAAAAGGAATGAAGGAACATATTTATGATATTTCAATTATAGAATCATAATAAAATCATATATATCATATATATTATAAAACATATGCATAATTATTACCAAACTTGAATGGTGGTAATAGAAAAATGAAGGGCATAAGTTTGCAATGCGGTAGTATCTCATACTAACGAATGATGATTTCGTAAAGCATTTGATAGTGGTGAGTATGGTTTTGGTGTTTAAATATATCATAAAAGTATATAATTAAATATATTATAATTTTTTTATTCTATAATAAAAATATAAATAAATTTAATGATGTGGAGAAATAAATGAAATAAAAATTATTTTAGAAGAACCTAACCTCTTCATCGGGTACACTCCATAGGCTTTAACTAAAACCCTGAAAGTTTTTACTTATGGTAAAAATAAGGATTATAAAGTATGTTTAGGGATGTTATTATGTATTATTGAAAGTTTTTTTATTATCAAAAGGTTTCATTATTTTGGAGAAGGGTAGAGAGTGGGTTAATTTTTATAGGCCAGGAGTGGAATTATTGTAAATACTCAAGTGTTTACAATTGGGAGGTCAGTAATTAATCAAGATTATAAAGGATAGTTAATTAAATTTTAGGAGGTATTAAATGTTCTTCAAAAACATCTAGCTCTCAATTAATAATATGTTACAATAATTGTTTCCTTAACGCCTCTGTTTCCATATTTTTTTCATTTATGATTTTTCATTACAATAACTGGTTTTATATTCTAATTAATTTATCTATTCAGAAAAAATTAAAGTGGTAAATATTAAAAACATTATTCCAATTGATTTTTAAAATTAAATACAAATTTATCAAATGAAAACCATATGTTTCTTGGAATGTAATTTTAACAGATGCACATGTAAAGGGACAAAACACAGCTTTAACCATATGTGATCAAATATAGTTTTCTACATTTTTAGGGTCAATGTAGTATTTAAGAAAGAAAATTTTTTACATCATTTTACAACAGTTTATATTTATTAATATTTTAAAATAAATTAATAAAATATGTGGTTTTAGTATATTTAATATTAATTACTGAAATATCATTTATTTTTAAATATCATAAATATAATATTAGAAAACATTCAATTAGGTTCACAAAAAATAAATTAAAATACGTAATTTGAATATATTAAATTCACACATTAGTATCTTGTCATATTAATCTAAAAAAATAATTAACAAAATAATTCATTCTACTTACAAAACATTTAATGTTTTTAGTATCATTTTTCAATTATTAAATAAATAATCCATGTGTTGGAGTTTCTTAATCATTTAATGTTATTAGATTATCTCTAAAAACTGTATAAAAATTAGTAAAAAAACAATAAGTCATTAATATCCAAAATAGTATTTATAACTAAACCAATATTGTTTTTTACCTATATCCAATGTTTTATTAAAATTTAATGGAATAAATTTACATTTTAATACCTTTTCATCAGTTAACTTATTATATGGGTAAAATTTATCAAAAAGTGTCCAGAAAACTCAAATATTTATAGGTTATTGTAATAAGGGTCGAAATATCTCCTTAAAATGGGTTTTGGGTATTTTGGGGTCATTTTCTCAAATTATAGTTTTTTGTTTAACCTCTTTGTAAGCTCATTTTTATATTTTTCATTTTAATTAATTTAACTATTCTTATTAATCATTATGATCTAAAACACATTTTATAATAATAAATAATTAAATTATTTTAATTCAAAATATTTAAACCATTTTTTTCAATTTAAATCAATTAATTTGTAGAATTTAATTTATAATTAACCACATTGACATAACGTGAAAGAATATATTTAAAGTTAAAACATTCAAAATTTCACAATTCTTTATATCAAAATTCAATATGAACAATATTAAAAAAAAACTTTTATCATATTAATATATGCATAATTGGTCTATTTTTAATTTAAATCCAACTAAAAATATGATTTAAATTGGAAAATAATTTTGGGGAAAAGATAAAATTCGATTAAAATTCAATATTTTTCGCTACTAATCAAAAATAGAAAATCATTAGAAAAATTAAAAAAATTAAAAGATAAGATAATTTTTGTATTATAATTTAAAAAATATTTTTTATATATTAAAATAATTTTTTTATAATACTAAAAAATTACTTATAAAATAATAGTTCAATAAAAAGAAGACAAAACTTGAATTTAGAAAAAAAATGTGTTTAGTGCGTAAAATTTTGTTTCTTTTTTCTATTATCTAGAAAACACATAAGATGAATGTTAAAAAATAGATTTAATATAATTTATTTAATATTAAATAATATAATAAAAAAAAATTTCATGTCAATTTTGTTGGTATAAAACACACTTGTCCACATTTAAATTGTTTTTAAGAAAAATAAATCCTTTTTATTTTTAAAAGGTTTTATTTTAATTTCAAACTAACTTTTCACAGATAATTATCTATATTTACATGTTTAAAACATATTTTCAGAATTAATTTTATCCATTCCACTTCCTCAAATCCAATTTCTAGCTGATAACTATTATGTTATATAATAATTTTAATAGTTTCTTGTTTTTTGATAAAACTCAGTCTTGAATGTGACACATTTTGTTGATAAAAATAATTATTTTGTTTATCAGAAGATAAATCAATTGTTTTGTTCAATTAAAGATAAACATAACTTTTCATTTCCTTTATAATATTAAATATAATTTTATTCTTTTAAAAACATATGGTGTTACATCATACTTAATTAATTGCATCCTCACAATTTGAAATTAATATCAATAATCTAATATTGGACTTTTGAAAACAACATTGTTATAAACCCAAATTATAAAAGGGTTTAATAAAACATATTCTTAATTAATTTGAATTTGGAGTACATTTATAATTTTTAATAACACATACCATGTTTCAAAATATGATATCAAAAGTGGGATTTGATGATTTGGACAAGGACGAAAAATGTAAAGCACAAATAAGGATATAAAATGATAGTGATAATCAGTTACTAAGAAGTGAATGATGAATAGAAAATTAAAATCACAAAATAAAAAACTGAATAGGTTTAAAATAGTTAATTTATATCATCAATGATGATGGTACTATGGTAAAAAAAAATTCCAATATCACTTTCCCAATATTGAGGAATACTCTACCCATATATATAAAAACATAATTAAATATACATACTTGATTAGTTTAATTTCATCCATTAACCAATATCACCCATGACATTCTCTTTTTACCCAAATTATTAGTATTCAAGATTTATTATTCATTCTTGAAGAACTAAATTAATCATTAAGGGTCTAAACTATCCCCAAAAGTAAAAAAAAGGTATTCTACATATCTTTAGATATTATCCAAAATCACAATGGTTAGAACATGGTAATATAATTATTGGATTGTATAAACATTAAATTGATATCATAAGCATAAATATTAATCAATAATACCTAAAGTTAATACCAAACTATTCCATAAATTACTTTACATAAATTTATTAAAAAATGTCCTAAATAATTATGACAACCAAATATTATAAGGATTTGATCATATATTATTTCAAGATAAATAAAACATTTTTCCAAGAATAAACAAATATAATTCTAAAAAAAATTAATCATTACCTATAATATTTTTAATCTAACTATTACATCATGTAGGATAGTGGTATACATGAATCAGTTATTGTCCTCCAATCATGGGTTCAAGCCCCACTACTAAGCTATATGTGATGGTTTATCTCATCAAATACATTTTTTACAATTTATTAATTAATACAAATAAATTAATCGACCCTAAATATATTCATGTTAATCTTGGGGATTAAAAATACCTTAACTCAAAAAATACATCTACATAAATTTAATTAAAAACCTCTGAAAACATACCACTGAAAACCCTCGAAAGATTTATCCAAGAAAGTGAATTTATGACCATCCTTAATATAATTAACCAATATGTGTTTAATAAATATTATTATAACCTCACATGAAAAATATCATTAAATAATATGTTATCTAAAATAACCTTTTATAACAACTATAACATCTCAGGGACCACACTCCTGTATCATGTACTGAAATCGTAAAATTTACATTTCTAGATTCGATGCCAATAATTATGACTCAATTATTTCCATCTAAACCATAAACCACAAAAATTAAAATTGGATCTCATTAATCAATTAATACTATTTATGTATATATTTTTATAGAAGTAAGAAAACTCCTAAATAAAAAACTCATGTAAATTTAAATGATAATTTCCCCCACTTAACATGGATTTTCTTTTTCACATTTGGATATCATGATCATTAATATAAAATAACTTAGATAAAATACTGATTCCACAACATTATTTATATCTTAGTAATATGGAAACATAATAAGGGTTATCTAAAATGATTATTAATGTAAATCATTTCAAATTTTAAAATTAATGTCATTAGTGAGCATAAGAATAGCATAATGGTTTGATGAAATAATAAATGTATATGAGTATAACATAAGAATATTGAAACCCTTCAATATTTGAATCATCGAACATTATAACATTGAATATGTATCAAACAAATTAATTATTCCAAAGCATAAATAATAATGATCCACGTGATATAAATCATTATTTAATGAAACATTATAAATGAATATCAAGAATAAATAAGTCATATTGTTTTCTTGGAATGTCATCTTGTAGAACCCTTACAAATAACCATATAGAACAATTACAATTATTATAACTATATAACCAACATATAATATAATTCTCTAGAGAATGTAATAATTACCAAATAAATTGGATAACTATCTATGAAGACCCATCATTTGACCTATAATGGGATCACACAATAATATCTGGGACACCCCATGTTAATCTGTGATGGTATGACCCTATGGTTTTTGGGCCACCCCATGTTAATCTATAATGGGAACAACCGGTTTTATTTATTCCACCCCATGTAAAGCATTAGAGATATTATCTAGTTGTATTTGGGATTCCAAATTTTTTATTTTTTATTTCCAAGAAACAAAACCTAAAAAATGTAAATTGATTATTACTCAAAAAAAACTCATAAAAACAATTGTTATTATTTTATACCCTCAGCAAACAATCAAAAATAAATTAGTTTCTAGTCAATATATTACAAAAAATAACAACATTTTTAAATGAAATTTGTTCCCCTTTTATATGTTATAAACCTATGTAAATGAAATGGGTTCCACAACAATATCATTGAAACATTGTTATCTTGAAGAAAATAAATAGCTTCCATAACTAACTCATCGAAAAAATCATAATTAATACAATTAAATAATTAGTATTATATCAATAATAAATATGGACATTTAAGAATAGTTTCCATGAATTTTTGTTGATCTTGAGGAATGTAAATACCATTAAATTATCATTAATGACATTTTGAGGAAAATAAAATTTGTATTTTTAAAGTCACTTACTAAAAATCAAAACATTTTTGATGTAATTTTCCTGACAATAACAATTAAATATTATAAATATAAATCTTGAAATAATTTAAAATTTTTTTATTAAAATTACCATTCATATTTAAAAAATAATTTTATTTTATTTTTTAAAACATTTTTAGAAGCATTTTTTTATGACTAAATAGTTATGTGGAAGAGAGAAATGATGAATGGTTATATTAAAACACATTATCAAAAAAAAGTACCATAGATTGGGAAAATATTAAAATAACTATAAAATATCATAAATAGAATGACTAAAATCTATTTCATGAGTATTATAAGATTCAAACATTTGAGACTCAATCATAAGAACATGATAAACAATGAGATTGTAACAAAATAATCTTACCACATTAGAAATAATAAATCATAAACTAAATGAAAAATAACATTAAAGTAAACATATAATATCATTAATATAATGAGATTAATTATATATATTGTAAAATTATCAATATATACACCTTATAAAATTTGATATGTGTATAAAACAACAAACATATCAAACACAGAAAATTGAGACAAAATTCCCTTACTGCATTGGTAATATTGAAACCGCAAACCCCATGATAAAGAGATACTTAATTGGATATTAAAATTACCAGAAATATAAGGATAATATTCAGAATATATATTCATTATAATTACATACACCACCCAAGAAGACAAGTGGTGAATAAGGCATACATCACACAAAAATAAATGTGAGACGTGAAAAAACAATAATATAAATTTTTTTTTATAATACACATTCAATCCAAATATATTATAAATAAAATTATATTATTATTATATAAAATAAAAAATTTCTTATGTATAATATGATACATTACATTCTTATGACTTCAAATTTCAATTTAATAAATATTTCTATGTTAAAGTTCTGTTTTGGGTAATAACCTTTTTTTTCATACATGTTTTGACTTGTTATTATATTTATTATTAAATAGAAAATGATTTCATAATATATATAACATAAAACATGACATATATACCTTATATATTCTTTATATATGTATTAATATAAATATATAAAATGTAGTTATTGGAAATGAAATTCACTATTCTTAGAGATAAAAGGTCGTATATACACATGAACTATGTTTCTAATTTTTTTGGAATTAATGAAATAATTATGAATTATATGTTATCATTAAATATTTCTAATAATTTCATATATATCACTAATTTTTACTCAACCTATCCTCAATACAATCCATGTACAACATCGTCAAATCACATCATTTTTCAAGGCGGTAGTCTGCCATACATAGGTGTGAAGTTATTATATTCCCTCAAAATGGAATGAATGAGTGTATATGTGATATAACAATTCCAAAATCAAAATAAAATAATAAATAATATATATATATATATATATTATTCAATTATAATTTCCAATATTATAAATATCATTGAATTTTTTTAATGGAAAAAACAAATTCCATTGGTTCCTGAGGCATTAACCCACAATACACAAAAAATAATAATTTTATAACCCATTTGATTGAAGTGTGTTTGGTTATAGGTCACAAAATTTTAAAAAAACATCATTATATCTATTATACTGATTTTAATATATAATAAATACAAAAATATAATTTAATGATGTGGTTATGGAAATTAATGAACACACTTTTAGAAGAACATTACTTGTTCTTCTAGAATCCTCTTTATGTTTTCACTAGAGCAGTGAAAGGAATCAATTGTTCTAAAACACTTTATTCTTTCACCAAGTGATTTATTTTTAAATTTTATATTTTAGGGGTTTTAGGATTAAAAATTATTTATATTTATGAATATTTAGGGAGAGTGGGGGTCATTTCTAGTTGATAAGGAGTGCCATTGGTGTAAATAAATAAATTTATTAACAAATGATAGGTATATCCTAAATTATGTGACTCACATATTGATAATTATTTATGGGGAGTGATTAAAGGTCATAGAAAAACATCAAAAATTCAATTAATCAACAAAATTAAACATTTTGTTTCTTGACATAAATGTTTGCTTATTTTTTCATTTTGGTTTTTTCATTATCATAACTATTTTTTTAACGTTATTAATTTATAAATTATTACTAAATAATTTTCCTTATTAATAAAAAAAATTACCCAATAATTATAAAAATACATCGTTATTTATCAATTTAAATACTAATATTTTTTGAAATGTAATTTTTTTTGGAAGTGCGTGTAATGCGTTAAAATAGAACATTAACCTTAACCACACGAAACAAGTGTTTTACTATGTGGGGAGAATATGTTAATTACGAAATAAAAATTGTTCTATAAATATTTTATAAATTCTATTTCTTTATATTTAAAAAGTACATTATAGAAGGTATAATTTTTAGAAATTTTAAATTAAATAATAAAATATAATTTCTTATAAAATAGTATTATTATAAATTTTGACATTATTAATTTATTTGAAAATAAAAAATATTAAAATGATATAATTGGATGGTGGTATGATTACACTACTTTATCATGATATATTAATCTACAAAAAGGAATCAAACCCAATAATTCATTTTTTTCTCATTTTTAATTTTATTTTTATCATTTATTTAATTTAATTTTTTACAAAATTAATCAATATGTTGGTTTTTGTTATGAATTTAATTTAATTATATCACTTACAAAATTAAATAAAAATTATTATGATAAAAACTCATTTATCATAAAAAATAATATATATATAAAATCCAAATAATTTTTTCCCTCTCCAAAATTCATTATTTAAATTGAATGAAATAAAGGTATATTTTTAATACTTTTTATTTATTTAACATATTATATGGGTCACATTTAAGCAAACTTATCCAGAAAAACAATAATATTATGATAGTGGACATAATTCTGTTACTATATCCATCCAATTATGTTTGTAAAATTTTTGTTTCATTTGTATAACATATATTATATGTTTAAAAACTAAGTTAACACATCTTTACCTTAATCACTATAATTAATTGTAACTGTTTTCAATAAGAGTTATCGAAAAAAACATTTTTTACCATATTATATAATATAAAATTTTGTTATTTAAAATATATAATTTATCTTGATAAATTTTATTTACAAAAGTGGAAGAATTTAAAAAATAATTAACCCCTAATATAGGGAAAGGAAGATTGGTTTTAATTGAAAATGTTCAAAAGATCACACTGTTCTTATATCAAACATCAATATTAAAAATATTATAATTACATATATTGTATTAATATAATTATAATTTAGCTATTGTGACTTTAAAAAAATACAAAATATAATTTAGGTTTGTTAATAATTTAGTCAAAACCAATATTGTCAATTAAATTCACTTATTTTCCACAATGATGGAGAACATGGTCATATTCCTAATCAAATAATTAGAATAGGGGTTTAGAAATTGTGGCTTCTCCCACTTTTCTATAAAATTTGATGCATTGTTTCCTCACAAAACATTGGAGGAGGTACCTCCACCATCCCATGAGGGAACAACTCACTTATTATCCCATTTCTACAACCTAGACTATGTCCCCACTTTCCATCAAATATCACTCAACCCGAAGGCCCAAGATATGTTCCATGGTTTTACACAGTTTTTGATCTCAACATCGAAGATGAACATGTCCTCAGATATTCTGAATCATACATTGATTATGTGATTTAAGAAGTTCCTCCTCTTATTCAACTTCTTCAATAGTTTTATCATTGAGTTTATGTGATTAAAATTCCGAGAAATGACAGGATTAGTCGATAAGACGCACATCATGATATGGTATTCATTGGAGGATAAAAAGGTCAACTATTATACTAAGTTCCATCGTTTCTACAATAAAATCTAATTATACATCTTTTTGTGGTCATATGACTTCCATATGATGTGTGATATCCCTACGATGGTAGTTTTGGTACTTTCTCGGATCTTCCTTTACCATTTAGAAATCCAACAATTATATGCATTTTAGGGAATCCGGTTGGTTGATAATTATGCTTTGATATAGAACTTGGTTATTTTCTCGCCCAATTTATCCATTCATTTTAATAGAATAAGATTTATAGAAACTACATATGGAGTTAATTTTTGTTATATTGGAAGAATGATTTTGATATATGAATTCAGTGTTTTTCCAATCATGGGTCCATAATTTTATTCATGTTGGAAATTGGGTCACTCTATGCATGTCTATCAACCAGGGCACAAGAAATGTGATCAAACACACATTGATTATTAAAGAGATTATTGAATGGGCCTATAGTTAGTTGATAGTGAAGGATGATAGGATAGTGTTTGATTAATACTTATATTAAGACATAAATTTCTAATACTATTTATCAAGTGTCTTTGGGGGAAAATGCATTTGATTCTGATATCTTCATGTTTTTTAGAAGGACCTATGTTATTCCATGTCACCTACAGGTGTTCCTCTAGGTCCAACAGGCAGGGAAGAGGATTTTGTAGATGATGTACTGGATTTATCTCCCTATAAATAAAAAGATGACTCCCATGGAGGGGTTCTGAGATCTGATAGTGGAATGTTTGAAGTGGTTGAAGATGGAGGTTCAAGGGATCCTAAGGCTGGATCCTATGAAAATGTTGTACATTCTTGTCATGGTTCTATAAGAAGAAAGGGATCCCAATAGAATAAGAGTATTGTAGTGGAATAAAAGGTGGTATGTGTTCCAAGTAGAAAAAGGGACTATCCTATCTTATGTTTTCTAATATTTTTGATGGTTCAGATCCTGATAGGCTGGAATAAGAGGTGGGAGCATCCTATCCAGATATTCAAAATGAGGAGCAGCGAGACGTTGTAGATGTATCCAATGATGATCCATCTGGACAACTCGTGGTAGATATTAATGATGATATTCAAGGGGAATATATCCTAAATTATGGGAGTAGGAAGGGTCAGAGAAGAAACATGAAGGTTCTTAAAGATTATTCCAATTTTCCCCATTCAATAGAGTCGAGATCCACCAAATTGACCAAGGCCAAAGATAATATGATGGTTCTTGGTTCCCCTAACTCAGTAGAGGATGAAATCATTTAGTAAGTTCATTCAAATGGATTTTTATTGGTTATCATAAATAGAAATTTGTGGTTGTGGTGAATAATCAAGACATTCTCATGCATTAGGGTGAAGAAATGGTAGGGTAAATTCCGATGATTAATTCCACACTATAGGATGTTGATGAATTGATGGAAATAATTTGATGAATGGAAAAATCTATTGAGAAATTTGGTCATATTGAAAAGAAAAACTATTTAATACTTAGAATCTTCAATGTGACGAATATCAAAAAAATTGAAATATATGGAATCTTGGGATTATTTGGTGTATCATAATGAACACCTCCCAGAGGATGTTCTTGGCACATAGGTTTCATCTATTCTTCAAAAATTGATTCGGTTGAATGATTCAAGATTACAAAAAACATATACTTGATAATTCTGTACTTTCAGTTAGTGCATGACCTAGCTAAGCTTTGTGGGTTCACATATTTTCACCTAAATATTTTTTGACATTAAAAAGTTATTTTTTTACTAATTATTTTTCACTATTCATTAACAATAGAAAAAATTTAGAAGAATACCAAAAATTCATGGTAAGATTATTATAGTATTCATATTAAAATAAATAAGTTTATTTTTTAAAGTAAAAATTATTAAATTGTTAGAAATTACTTTCAAAATTAATGCTCCATAAAATAGTAACAAAACTACTTTTCATTAAAAACTGGTATGAAGCATAAAATTAAATTTATTTAATATATTATAGTGAAAACAAATTGTACGAACGATAAAAATTAGATTTAATATATAAAATATAATTTTCAGTAATATAATCCATGATGAGAGAATTTTATTATTTTATTATTTTAAAAAACAGTTGGCCGCATTTAAAATTTTATTTAGAAAATAATTTCATTTTATTTAGAGAAGGGTTTTATTTTCATTTCTAATTAATTACTCACCAAATAATTCACAATATAAAAATCTGTAAAAAACATTATTATGTATTTATTAATTTTTATATCCTTCATTAAAATTCCTAAGTAATAACTATTATGTGAAATAAATATATTAATAGTATATTGTTCTGCAGTAAAAATAGACCATGCAGGTAATGAATGTTGTTAACGAAAAGAAATGTTGTGTACATTTTATTCTAAACTGATTTTTTCATGTAATGAATGATAAAAAATTGTTTCTTCTCTTTTAAAATAAAAAATAATGTCTTTTTCTTTTAAAATCACTTTGTTTTATAGTGTGGTTTTTAGATTCTATTTACAATCATGGGAAATAATTGTTCTAACACTATATTTTTTCACAAAAAAAATTATATGAATTCATTGGGGATATAAATTAATATTCATTTAGACATTCCGTGTAATTATGGAAAGAATGAAACATGGGTATAAATTTTTTTATGAATAGGGATAATACATTTCACCTATCACATCTCATGATTTTTTCATTAATCCCATAGAAACATCATAATATTTAATATGAGTATTTAACAATAATAATCATATAAATTAATCATATGATAATAAAATTAATACAAATTTTTCTACGAATAAGAAAACATTATTTCTACCTGTGACATTTTAGGTTCTATTACTTTTAGTTTTGGTTCAATAGAGGTTATTATTTATAATATGATTTTATCCATAAAAATAAAATCAGAAAAAAATAATCTAACACTAAATTAGAAGACAAAACCATAATATACAAAATTATAACTTCTTTTCATATACATATTTTTATATCTAATAATAAATCAAAACATATAATCTATAAGTTTAGTTTCTTTGAAAATTATATATATAAATAATTTATTGTAAAAACATTCTTCAAAATCTCCCATAAATAAAAGTTATAGTTAATAACCTTTTTTAAATATCATAAATAATATTCTTCTTCATTTCTAAGGGAATTTAAATATAATAAATAGTGTTTTCATAACGGGTTAATATAAATAATATTAATTAAATATCATAAGTTTGAATAATATTATCATTTGGATATGAGAACAGAATCAAGATAAGTATAAATAATATAATAATAACATACCCAATAAAAACATGTATCCTAATTCATGAATCTTTTTCAATATGATTTGATATTACGTGATTAATGGGGCATAGGAATTTCAAATAATGAGAAAATTATAATAATCTATAGAAGCATAACATAAAAATTAATCTTAGTAAATATATTTTAACACCCAAACTACAGTATCTCTAAGATAGTTGTTATTTTACTACATTATTACAAAATATATGAGATTCCATCCTGATGGAAAAAATATTTTATTATTCTTAGGCTACTATATACTTTAATAATTCCCACATTACATGTGAATAAATTAAATATTAATTAATTATTCATTTGAGAATTTTATTATTTTTTCTAGTTAATCTAGGATTTCATTAGAATATCTTTTCTTGGTATCCTATATATATGAAAACAGTATAAAGGGTAATCCCAGATTCATAGAAAGTGACAAAATACAACCAAATCTGTCATAATGTAAATTAAAAATGAATAATTTTTCTATGAAAGACAATAATAAAATAGTACATATATATAATACAATAAAAGGGGACTAAAACATGGATTACATAACTATATAAATAAAAAAATGTATTGTAATAACTATTTTCAAAATGAGAAACCCATAATACAAGAAAACATATATTACGATAGAAGCCATATTCCAAGAGAACCTAATAAAGCTGGAAAGGTGTATTCGAAACACCCAAACTAGTCCTTCATATGTGACATACCAATTCATAAAGGGTCTATAATAGTCCCCACACATCACATGATATATCCAATTCATTCATGATATTAATTTATTGAAATATTATTAACCCAAAAATAAAAAATTAAGAACAATAATAAAAAAATGTTTATGCTCTCACTAGTCTATAAATATAATAATAATAATAATATGTCCAGAGTAATATGGTGAATGGTATCAAATATTTTCATATGCATTACACCATAATATTAGAAAAATTGTGATTAAATATATGAAATTAATTTATAAATATAAATGGAATATTTCATGAGGAAAATAAAATTTACGTTTTGATGTATTTTAATAAAAAATAAATATTTCAAAAATATTATGGAATAGTTATATATGAATGGAACCTTGATATTTGTAATGTATGATTCAAATCATTGGGTGGCTATGAAGGTGGGAAATTATATTTATACTCTTTAATTTAAGAAAATACACCATAATATTTTTTTGTAAAAAGAAAGTCAATTGTTCAGAAATTGAAAAGAATATTCATTCTATCCGTTTTTTTAAAATAATATCTAATAAGATAACATTAAAATATCATTTAATAATAGTATAAAATGAATCAACATTTTTATAATGTTTCTTCAAGGAAGAAAATGAATCTAGTCAAAATAGAAAAAAAAGTTTTTTTCCATAAAAATATGTAATGTCCCGACCCAGCTTACCATCAAACTGGTAGATATGCCAGTCGCAAAATGACATCAAGAGATCCACCCCATAGGCCATAGGATTTACACTAGAAAATTTGGTGTAAAGATAATTAGTGGGGAGAATATTTCCCAAAATAAGAGTTTTCATAGCAGCATAATAACATATAAAAATATGACAACAATTAAAGATAATTACAATATAAACAAAATAATGAAAATAGCCAACACTAGTTTACACAATGCATGAATGTCATAGTGATAAATATCTAAAAGCATTATAAAAAATAGCTTGATTTACATCCCATTATAGAAACAATGAAAATACTCAAAGCCCTGAGTGAAATATCCATGATTTTCTTGAGAATCCACATGGTTTTTTTCTCTTAACTCCCTGGTACAGCAAACAACAACAGTAAGGTCCAAGGTTCTGAGAACATGAATGTCTACTCGGGTACCCCAGTGCAATGGCTACCCAAATCGAGTGTGAGATAAAAATCCGAGTACTCTAGAACCACAAGTTTCATAGCTCAATCTAGAAAATGCAGTATAACAAAACAGTGTACTGGTATATCAACGAAATAATAGAATTTAATGGATTACCAACAACTCGCCTAGTTTCCAAAGGGACAACTAACGATGATACATGTTGTGACTCATATCTGGAATAAGAGACTTAATGGGGACCACATATATATAAATAATTTATAATGAACTGTTTATATCAATATTTAATATAATTTAGTTTTTTATTTCTTAACTATAGGGTTCATATGGATACCCATAACTCAATAGTAACTTTTTATTGTATTGGAGACTAATGAGTTCCATATGAAATATGTTTTCCTAATACCTTATCTATCTCTTTCTAGAGTGTGATATATTTATGGAGATATCATATATCAATACCTACTTATACTCAAGCCTGAGTCTGAAGCATGTAAAGAGGATATTATATATTAGCACTGTCTTCATCTCATTCGAGAGTCTGAAGTATTCAAAGGTGATATCATCTCTCAATACCTAGTTTGGCTAATGTTAGAGTTCAAATATTCTCATTTGAGGTCTTAACATGGACTTCCACTATTTCAATTCCTTAATTTCACATTTATAACCTCACTTCCAAAGCTACCAAAATCACTAATGTAATTATGATGATCATGTTACCATGCATACACCTTAAAAGAATGACCATATTCACATTCTCTACACTCATAATTATAAGGACCATGTTACCATGTATACATATAAATTTATAATTACCATTTTCCCATTCTCATTTCTCATAAGTATGATGACCATGTTACCATTTTTACATCTTAAATTAGAATTATCATGTTCCCATTATATTTACTCATAAGTATGATGACCACATTACCACTTGTACATATCTATTTAGAATGACTGTGTTCCTATTATATAACATAATTAATTTTACCAGTTAATTATCACCCCTAACCCCATAACTAATTCAACAATTAGTTAATCACATCTATTTCATTAGTAAACTCAACATTTTACTACGTGATATAAAAAATTAATTAATTCATCAATTAATTATTCAATATCACAATTCATATTCCATAATTAATTTTACTGAACTAATTATCTCATTATAATATCCACATCCCATCATTACTCCCACAATTAATTATCTATGTCATATTATAAAAGGAACATAATTAATTCACAAATAATTATCTCACCATAGCCAATTCAAAATATCATACTTATTCCCCAGAATATTTATCTGTATTATCATGTCAAAGCATGTAATTAATTCTCAATTAATTATCTCATTTTATCCCACTCAATGACTCATAATTTATTCTCTGATTTATTATCTACATTATAATATCAATGCACTTAATTAATTACAATGTAATTACCTCAACTCGACACACTCAATAATTAATAATTAATCCCTTGATTAATTATCTACATTATAATCTCAAAGTACAACATTATTTCACAATTAATTACAACAATATATCCCACTCAATAAATCATAATTACCAATTAAGCCAATTGTGCCAACATATAAATGAGGAAAAACATCTCCAAGCTAAGCCAACCATATTACCATAACTTATACACCTTCCTCTAATTTGGAATGAATGGGAAAACAAATGTTAGTAAGCTATGAAAACATATCATTCTAGTAACTATGTTTTTATCTTGAAGGCAGTGCACCTCTGTTTGAGGGGATTTATGAAAAAAATGGGGTTTTTTATTCTAAGAACCAATTTAATACAATTATTAATTCATTCAAAAAAATTTAGGCAGATTTATCAACAATGATAAATATACAAATATTGTATTTAATATATTATGAAAACATGAGAACATTACCTAAAATAACTGCCTATGGCAACGATTTCTAACTCAAACCACAACCTTCTTGCATACACGCACATCAACATTAATGTGAAAGCATACATGGAATTGATCACAACACCCTAAAAACAATATGGGCAACAATAACTATTGGGGAAAGGACCAACACACATCAAATTAATTAACCAAAAATCAAATAAACCATAATAACCTACTTCAATGGGTGCTAAACCAATTAAATGATATATAAACTTACATGAATATGAATTTGGTGAGCCAAATTGAGATGAAATGACTCTCCTATAGTGGAGGTCATCGGAATACAGACCAACAGGTCCCGAGACAACTTTCACACCACCTAGAATTTGAAGAATTGAAGAAACAAAATTAAAACCAAGTGTTGGGTTTCATCCTAATATAAATTGGGTGATGGGAAACTGAAATAGCTAATGGAAATAACTAAATGAAAAGTTAAGGCCTTACCTCTCCAAGATGGATAATATTCATGAAGGACCCTGTAAGAGATGAGCATGTGAAGAGGGAGCACTAGAGAGGGTGGTGTGCCACACATGAGAGGAGGGGGGTCGCGCTTCACATAGGAATAAGGGTGGTGAAAATCCACCCTATTTTGTTCTCCCTAAAACAAATTAAAACCCTAAATAAATATATAAGATTTAATATATTAATAATAATAATTATTGTTATATTATTATTAATATCATTTAATTAAAACACATCTTCGACAATTAAAAAACTCTCCACTTACACATCATTTAATCAAACTCCCTTCTACTAAATTTTATTAAATAAATTCTATAATTAATCATCATTTAATTAAAATGTCTTAACCTAATTTAAAAAAATATATCATCTTTTTTCGCAACAATTTATTACATTCTTCCTAAAAAATAATTTAATCAAATGAAATCTCAAATTCAACTAGTTTAATTACATTCCCCTAAACATGATTTAATTAAATAAATTATTCATTTATTAATTATTAGAAATAAATTTAATTCTTTAAACATACTAGTCTTCACAGTTTAACTTGCATGATTTGTAAAATCGTGCGCTAGCCGTATGGAACCCTCTGCTTGAGAAACCAACATCGCTTGGTATGTCCTGTATAGTATTCCTAATAGTGCACATATTGTGGGTGCACCACTGTCCCCCAAAATTATGTTGTACAATTACATTCATCAATCCAAATGGTTTAACAGGCCATGAACCTACTTTTCACCCTCTATGGGTCCTTAAAATCTGTTATTTTCCCTGTCCGATGCTCCCAAAATCCATCGAAACACCCAAGAAACTCCCCAAGCCTTTACCCAATCCTAATATCAACACTTTAAATTGTTCTAAAATGCAGATCATCATCCCAAAACATTTTTTTAAAACCATACCATCTATAATTTGAAAATTTTCAAAAATATCATATTTTAGCACGTTTAAAAAACAAGTGACTTTAAAATAGACGCACCTTAAAAACATCTCATTCCTAATAAGAATTCAGAAACTATCGCAACATTAAATGACCGAACGAGGTCATTAATTGTCATTTGAATTATCTTGTTACATTCCTAATCACCAAATGGACCATTAAAATGATAATATGTCCAATGATTTATGTCTTTAAAACCCAAAACAATGCTCAAAATCCATCCCAAAACATCAAAACAATGAATAACCGAGCCCACCCAAATAGATACAAAATAATTTCATTATCTCATTAACCACCTTCTCATTTGTGGATTCCACCAATGGTATTATTATTTAATGTCAAAATTCCCAAACCTCAACTCTTTCTTTGAATGAAATCACTGACCCATAAACCCACAGTCACCCTTAAACTGGCGATGTTCCATTAAAATGATTCCATCACTAACTACATGTATACCAATGTCCTTACTCAAAATCTGATGTATTTCCCTAGTCATGTAATCACAAGGATACATTAAATTTATCATTCCACATCATGAATAGATTCGTAACCTAACGAATCATGCATCCCATGTACAAACCAAATAACAACTACTTATCAATCTCAATGAATTTTAAAACTTTAGTGTGGTATAATAACAAACATATCTTAGTGTCTCCAGGATGAGGTCAAGATAGGGGACATGCTTGCTTAATTTGGAATAGCACACTTAGAGTAACCCCAATTCACCAAAATATCAGTCATGCTATTACCAGTCCACTAATCTCTAAAATCTAGGATTCACCTGCCGACACACCATCAACCAAACCGCAATGCCTATATCAACCAAGGAATTTGTTTTCATCCAAATATAACCACTAAAACTATTCCGAAACCTTAAGGATTTTCTAATGGATTCTATACATCTCTAGCCACATCATAGTCATTCTACCATGTAAGAACTAACAAGTATACCATAAATGATGTGACACTACCCACCTTAAGAGTTTCCATGTTGTCGAAAGAAGAGAATAGCCGCTCACAGGCGCACTAATTCAAAAACACCTTAACCGCATGTGTGACTTTCGACAAAATGAAATCACCATGTCTGCAACTCACATTAATGGAAAAAATTAAATTGACCGGCATGTAATAACACCCATGTCCCAAAAAATTCCTCCCAAGTAGTGGGACTAACATTCCCCATGCACCAATCACTCTACTCAAGAGTTAACCTAAGATTGTTCTAAACATAACTAGATTCCTTGATTGCACCAAACTCAACATGTTTATTACGTCACTAATCAATTGAATGTACCGTTTATGTCAACACATACAACTCTAAGTTCAAAAAAACCAACAACACCTCATCTCAATCAACCATAACATAGATGATGACATACTGAGTCATCTGGCTTGTTGAACCAAACATTCCTCAATGCTTATTCCCATACCAATAGTCAATGTACAATGACCACCACTCTAAACAAGGGTGTCTTTTTAAACCTAAATTTCATTTTAGTGACAAAGATACTCAAACAGCACAAAAATATTAATTTTAAAATTGGAAACAAGACATATCAAGCTCTAAGAGAGATACATACCATGGTCTAGTCCATGACAAATCATACGCATCGACCCCATCGCTTGGTCACACAAAACATAATTTACTATGATCAAAAGCCCCTTTTTATTTTATAAATTTCCTTAATTCATTTAATCCTCTAAATATTGTAATGAATTTTAAAAAACCCACATGTACTATTTCGTAACAAGGCACTTGGTTTTTAAACAACACCCCATGATCAAGACGACAATGAAATAACAAACTTCATCTTTTAATAATAAACATTTAGTGTCATTTCATTGAAAAAAAATGAAATTTTCACATATAAATTCCTTTAAAAAATCATACCTTTGTGGGTATTATTTATTCAAATCCATGTTCTTAACAATTACCCACAAGTTATTTCAGTTTCCATCTTCCAATACATATAGCACCTATACACATTACATGTGGGATTTGGATCCCATTTATGACATGAAATTTAGATTTATCATATTAAAATTAGCATCAATTTTTTCAATTGTTTTAAGACATAGGCTACCCTTTCCCATTTATAAGGCACCCATACATCTTACAACTGATATTGGTTCCTTTAATAAAAGCAATCAATCAAGTTCCACTCATGTTGTCATTTACACATCAAAACTTCTCTATCATGTTACCATATGAAATAACACAAAAACACATGAAAAAACATAAGCATGGAAAAATATAAAAACATGTGATTAATAGATTCAATAAAGAATATAATCATCTAGACATGTTATACAAGCACTCATGATAAATAATACAAAAACATGTCATTCCCTAGAAGTCACACAATCAAAATTACCAAGAATCTTACTAATGAAACTACATGGGACGTTATATGCATGGAATGTGAATTTTTATATACCTGTGTGATGCATTTAATGAAACTTATTTTCCATATAATGCCAAAATAAATTTCCAAACATCCAAAATCAATATGTAGTGGAACATACACCAGTCACCCAAGGTGAAATAACATCAACTATAACAGAAAACAACATAAACCTCAATTCCCAACACTGGACACATAGTGTCTAAACTTATATAATCTCCTATATACCAACCCAAAATACAAAGACAAGTGAAAAAATAATGAAACCTCAATTCCATGGAATGAATATAATTGCAATTCCAAGGAATGACTATTATAACCTCAATTCCAAGGAACGACTATTAAACGAGTGTCCAAACTTATATAATCTCCTATATACCAACCCAAAATAGAAAGACAAAAGAATAAATAATGAAAAATAAGAAATTGATACCACTTTGTAATGTTCTAACACAACATATCATCAAACCTGTAGCTAAACTAGTAACCACATTAAATCAAGTGCGCCTCCATGTATGATAGAGGCTACTGACTAGTAATGAGGGTGTAAGGATTGTCATTGGCGAGACTATACCTTCAAATCCAAGTTTTCATAGTAACATATAAATATATAAATAGATGACAACAGTGGAAGATAATTTCAATATAAACATAATATTGAAAATTCCAAACTCTACTTTATACAATTCATTCATGTCATGGTGATACATATATGAAAGTAGTAAAAAATAAAATTCTTTAAATCACTATACAAAAATAAATAAAAGAATCAAATCCCAAAAGGAAATATACAAGACCATCCTGAGCATCCACATCATATTTCTCTCTTAACTTTTATGTACAACAAACCACAACAATAAGGTCCAAGGTCCTGAGAACAATAAAGTCTACTAAGGTACCCCAATGTAATGGAAGTATTAATAGGGTGTGAGATATAAGTGTCAGTAGGCTGAGACAACCTGTTGTCTTGCTCAATCTATCTAATGCAATATAAAAATAGTGTGTAGGTATATTGAAGAAAAAATATAATTGAATAAATTACTATCAACCCTTCCAGGTTCTAAAGGGACACCTAAGAGTGATACCTACTTTGTATCGTAGCCAGAGTAAGTTCCCAAATAGGGACCACATATATATAAGTAATGTATAATTAACTATTTATTACATTATTTAATAGTCAATATTTAATAAATTTTAATCTCTACTTTTCTCTTGGATACTGATACCTCAATGCTATATTTTTTTAGTACAAGAGCCTGAAGTTTTCACAAGGTTATATGATAACCTAATACCATCTTTGGCTCCTTCTAGAGTCTTAAATCTCAAAGTTGATATCATATTTCAATATGTGCTTCAACTCATTCCTTATTCTAAAGCTTTTAGAGGGGACGCTATATCATATTGCCTTCTTCGTCTCATGCTAGAGTCCAAAGTATTCAAATGTGGTATCATATCTCAATACCTTATTGGACTCATGCGAGTGTTCATATATTCTTCTATGATTCCATAACTCATAGTGCCATTATTTCCATTCTTTAATTTCACATTTATAATCCACATTTTTAACGATACCAAAATCATAAACAAATGTAAGATTATTATGTTACCATAATTACTCTTAACTAGATTGACCATGATCCCATTCCGTTTACTCATATGTATAGTAAACATGATACCATGTATACATATCAATTTAGAGTTACTATGTTCCAATTCTCTTTTATCATTAGTATGATGACCATGATACCATTTGTACATGTCAATTTCGAATGGCCATGTTCTCATTCTCATTACTCATAAGTATGATGACCATATTTCCATTTAACATCTTAATTTAGAATGATTTTCTTCCGTGTATAACCCTTGGTTTGAGGTATGTAGAATTCTCATGAATTTCTATGTGTTTAAAGTGCTAGGGATGAGTTGGGAAGATGTTTTGAGAGTTTATAATTGTTTTTAATAAGTGTGGAGGAATTTTTAAGTATGAATAGTCTAAGAGCGGTTATGGGAAACTGTGCGGGATGAACCATGTGGTTAGTGGGGTACATGTGTTTTTAGAATGTTTTGGCTAACTGTGTGGGGTGGGTCATACGAGTTCCCCTTTGAGGCATATGTAGGTTCACTGTTAGTTCACGGTTTGTCTAATTGTTTGAGCTAACTGTGTGGCCCTTTAAAATTCGGTTTTCAAATCCTATGTTAGTAAGGATTTCTATAAAACACCCAAAATCTCTCCCACTCGATCCTCAATCGTGATTTTTGGTGTCCAAGTGCTAGGGGTGCTCTTCCACTCATATTGTAATGGATTTTAAGGGGTTTCAAGGTGTCTTGAAGTTAGTTCCTTCTGGGTAAGTCTCTCTTCTTGGTTTCACTTTGGTTTTCTCTAGTTCTACACTTATCTCCCCCGATTTTCTAGATAGACACTTGCTTCATGTAGATATAGGGTTGGTGTTTCCTTGAATGTTGATATTAAGGCTTTTTGATGGGAGGGATGGAGATCTAGAGTGGTTTTATTGGATTGTTTGTCGATATTTGTGGTGTGGTTTCTTGTGGGTCAATTTCCTCCCTAAAGGTAAGTGGATTATCTCCTAACTCCACATGGTTAGAATTAGTGTTTTTAGTAACAATTAATTTTTTTCATGAAATTAATTATGATAATTATGTGAGAATATTTTTTGAAACCCATTTGGTGATTTTTAAATTTTTAGGGAAATGGGTTATTATTGCAAAAAGGGTCCTTGTATGGTGATTTTAAAATGTTGATTTTAAATTCTTTGGTGGTTTGATTATGAAATATGTTTTTTAAAATATATTTGTCAATAAATATGTTGTTTATTGAAATTTGGATGGGAATGGAAATGTGTAAAGGTTGTTTCTAATAAATGGATGATTTATTGAAGTGAATTGGCATGTATTGGAATTGTTGATGTGCTTATGGTTTTGGTTGGTGGTAGAAATATTGGTGGCATAACATGGATTCCTTGATGTGATATACTTGTTGTTGGTTATTTATTATGACTTGTGTGAATTATATGTGTGATGTGGGTGGGGATTACCACTATAAAAAGATGATGGATAGTGGATGGAAGGGCCACCATCATAGGATAAGTGGGTGATAAGTACCACAAGATTGGGGACAGGATAACAGGATTTGACAGAAGTGCCACCATGGATGATATCGATTTGGGTATGAGAGACACCATTTTATTTTTTATTGGTGTAATGATATGCATGATTGAAATGTGTGTGCTAATGTAATATCATAAATGGTTGGTGGAATGGTTGTTTGGCTTACCTATGTGTTGCGTGCATTTGGGTGAAAATGGATTGGTAAAGGAGTGTTTGGATAGTGGTAAGTTTTTGTACCATTTTTTTTATATAAAATATTTTATATAAATGTGATATGGGTTTTATCCTTGTTTTGTATGTAGGGAAGTCATTTGTGGAATCCTAATGAGTATCATTACTGACCCCCATATTTGGAACTTCTTTTCTTTTTTAGATGTTGATTTCCAGGACACATGTAAGGGTAAAGAATCTCATTTTTCTAGTGGTTCGACTTGATGCTTTTTGTGACATTGTGGATCTTGGAGCATGGAGATTGGTGTGGACCTATGGATGAAGTCCTATTTTTTTAGGGTCTTGTCGTGTATTCTTCCACTTGGTACTCAGATTTTTGGATTGGTTGTATTGGAATTTGGGTATTGTTATGGAACAACTTGGTTGTACATTGAAATGAATTGTTTGGGTAGCTATTTCAGCATGAATCATGTTGTTTTGGAATAGTTTCCTGTTTGGTTTTTTGTTCAATTAAAAAATAAAAAATCATTCTCCAAGTATTCTCGATGCCCTCGGCATTTATTTCCATCCTTTGGCACCTTGAAAATGTCACTTAAGGCCAAGTAGCATTCCTATGCCCTTTCAAGCCAATGGGATGGGTGGGATGTTACAAGTGGTATCTGTTTTTTTGGTACATGGATTTCATGTGAGAGAGGTTACACAGTCTTTTGGCGTTCACTGTTGGTCTGGTTGTTGACATTCGTTATTAGCATATTCCTTGAGTCAAGATAGTAGCAAGGAATAGGATTGTCAGAACATATAATTTATATCATTAAAATATTTAGCTTAAAATTTTATGTTGAACTTCAAGTCACCAGGGAGTTGGGTACAGAAGTGTTTGGAGACACTTATATGTCTTGGAAATTTCATTGTTGTGGGAG
Organism: Viscum album; assembly: GCA_963277665.1. Lineage (NCBI taxonomy): Eukaryota > Viridiplantae > Streptophyta > Magnoliopsida > Santalales > Viscaceae > Viscum > Viscum album. Next base: position 2,122,457,828 of record OY728163.1, read on the forward strand.
TATCCAATGAGATGAGCATGACATGCATGGTTGAAATGACTTCCCACTAGGATAAATTTTTTATTGGGATATAATTATTTATGAAGTAATATGAATCTGTGGAATTTAATGAATCTGAATAGGGTTTAAAAATGGATGGATTTGAAACATGAAAACTAGTGGTATTTTGAAAATGGATTGATTTTCAAAATATGGTGGATATTTATGAATAGTTCAATTTGGAAAGGTGAACCTATATAAATCCTAGTTGTGATAGTTTTTAAGTAATTGAATTTAAAAATGTCATGCCTTTCCACATTAAGGTAGTGGTACATATGAATGATTTTTTGTATTGGTAGAAATGGCACTGGGTATGCATCGTGGAGACAAACCAAAGGAAGCTGCAGAAAATGTTGTTCCACATATGCCCTAGGTGAACCAAAAGCTAGTTCAGAATATAATGCTAGATTTATAGGCTATGGAAGGTTGAAATAAAGAGATTGAACAAAACAATGTGGATCAGGAGGTTCTATTTTAAAGAACGAATCCACCCACATTTAGGGCTGATTATTATCTGGAAAGGGTTAAAGCGTGGCTAAACAGAATGAATATAATATTTTACTTCTTGGGAATATTAGAAGAGCCCAATGTGAAGGTATCCACACACATTTTATATTATCATTCCCTTCACTAGTGGGATATTGGGGTCCATGTTTGGAACGACCACAATGTTAATTTGGTGGGTTTTGACGAATTTTTTATAAAACAATTCTACCATAACACATTTGAATTCAACATAAAAAAATTATTCAGTTTGAAGCAAGGGGAAAAGATTTTAATGGAATTTTTTGCTATGTTTATGAACATAGTTTGGTTTTCCACTGATGTTTTGGGTAGTACATAATTGAAGGTATCAATTTTTAAAGATGGGTTGACATAGGAAATTTGTTCCAAGATAGTAGTGCTCTGTATAAATGATTACATGAAAATGGTGAATATAGATACAATGGTTGAGCAAGACCTTTTAGGGGTTATATGCAGGGTAAGTATGTTGGTATCGATGGGGAATAGTGGGAACTCGAATGCTAGGTTCGAGTGTAAGAGGGAAACTTATTTCTAGAGTGGGATTATGACTATGAATTCAATGGAAGGATCATTAAATCTTCATCTAAAGCCTCCTAGTTTGCCATGATTCTTTCAATGGGGATCTACAGGGAAAATCAAGAATGATTGTATGGTAAAACCTCAAGGATCTAATAATTGAAATAATATTTGGAATCATCAACATTATTGTCTGAATTCATGGTGATTATGTGCCTGTGACACTCCTTAGAGGTCACATGTATCTTTAGCCTCAATTGTATGGGGGTAGAAGCTTAACCCTCGGTTGTATAGTAATGTTAGTAATGGTGATTTGAGGAACCCCACAACTCCTCAGTAGGTAAACAAAGATAAGATTGTGGAAAATAGGAAAAAAAATTGAGCTGAGTAGGTAATGGTGGATTTTCAGTAGGGACCTTCCATGGTGCAAGGTAAGTTCCATTTAAATTCCACGTTAATGCATGCTTTATTCGGTCTAGGTTCTTAACATTCTTTTATCGCTTCTCTCATCATTGAACTTTTGGGTTTTCATGTGGAAGTGGTGGCTTCTCTTTTGAAACTACAAACTCCACTAGGTCAAAATGAATATCAAGCCTTCTTTTATAGAACATGTGGCATAGTTATGGATGGTATTGATTTGATGTGGGATTTCATAGTTCTTGAGATGGATGCTTATGATATAATATTGGAAATGGATTTGTTGGCAATGTTTAGGGCCCACATCGATTTCTAAGCATGAACAGTTGGTTTTATGATAAGGGATGGTTTTGAACATCTCTTTATAGGGGCGATGATTGAAAAATTGTGTGAAATGGATTTTTTGAAACAAGTTGTTGGAATGATCTTGTATCTGTTATATTCTTTGTCATTGGAAACAGTGGAAGGTATTGAGAAGAGTGTTCTTCTGGTAGTTGTGGATTAGTTTAGGGACACATTTTCTGAATAATTCTTAGGGTTTCCACCTATGACTGAAGTGGAGTTTATGATTTATCTCCTTCAGTGGAAATGTCTTATCTCACTTCCGTCTTACCGAATGGAAATTTAATAATTTTAGGAATTAAAGGATCAATTGGAAGAGTTATAAAACAAATTGTTCATCCAACCTAGCACATCTACCTGGGCATCACTAGTTTTGATTGTTAAAAAGGATAATGTAACCCTATGGCTCTATGTTGATTATTGTAGACTTAATCAGGATACGATAATGAACTAATATCCACTTCCATGCAATGATATTTTTTTTTTGAACAGTTGAGGGGATCTCAGTGGATCTACATGATTGACATGAGGTTAGGAAATCATCATTTGTGGGTTAGTAATGAGGTTATTCCCAAAATAACATTCAAAAGTAGATATGGCCATTACGAGTATGTGGATATTCCCTTTGGTCTGTCACATGCACCAATGGTGTTCATGTCATTGATGAATTGGATATTTCATAGATATTTGGATTATTTTATGGTGGTATTTTTATGATATACTAGTGTATTCATGGGCAATGATATAACATGAGAAGCACTTGGAGATAGTGTTGGGGATCATGATGGATCATCGGTTGTATGCCAAATTTCCAAAGTGTGACTTTTTTATAAATTATGTTCATTTCCATATCCATGTTATTTAAAATAATGGGTTTTTCATTGATCTAGAAAAGATAGAGGTTTTTGTCTCTTAGAAGCCACCATAGAATGTTTTCAAGAAACATAGTTTCCTTAGTCTAGCTTGTTATTATTAAAATTTTGTTTTTTATTTCTAATGACTGGGTTCTACCCTAATAGCTTTGACATGTAAGAATATTCGATTTCAAATGTATGGGAAATTTCATAAATTCTTTGCAGAGATAAAATTTTTCCTTACTTCATATCAAATCATGGTTTTTTCTAATCCAGTGATATGGTATGTGGGGTATTGTGAAGAATCAGGATCAGTGTTGGGGTGTGTTATCATACATGGGGGTTATGTTGTTTCTTATGTCTCACACCAGATCAGGTTTCATTATAAGAACTACCCATCACATGATTTCGAGTTAGCGACATTGGTTCATTATTGAATAATGTGGTGTGATTATCTCTTTGCTGATAAATTTCTTGTGGTTACTGATCACAAGAGATTAAGTCTTATTTTCTAATATAGATATTTGAACATGAGGAGAATGAGATGGATGGAATATTTGTTCATGTATTATTTTGACATAATCTACACACCGGGGAAGGAAAATTCGGTGAAATATGCATTAAGTTTAATATCATATGATTATGTAGTGAAACAGGCCTTAGATATGTGGCAGTTGATGTCGTTCATAACCGACAAGTAGTAGGAATTAGGGGACTAGGGTGGAAGAGTTGTTTTCATTCTGGTTTCATTGGTTTCTGGCATGGTTGGTTCAGTTATAGAGGCACAATAATCTGATTATGAATGTATTGTGATGAGACCAATACTCAATGGTGGGGAGACTATTGAGAGATAGAATATATAGGGAAATTCATTCTTGGGTTTTGTAATAGGATGGTCATACTAGTGGCTTGTCCAGCGGAACTTTTCAAGTTGAATCATCTTTCCAGGCGGTCCTTCAATCCTATAATTTAGAATATGTATAATTCATTGAAAGCACAGTTTTTCTAGGCTGGTATGAAAAGGAAATTGGCCGAGTGTGTTTTTAGATGCGTGGCTTGTCAGCAGGTCAGGGAAGAGAAACAGTGGCCAGCGAGAATGAGGCAATCCTTATCTATACCAGTGTGGAAATGGGAGCATAAAGTGATGGATTTTGTGACATTTCATTTGAGAATGGTCATGAAATACAATTCCATATGGGTGATTGTGGATCAGCACACAAAGTCAGCAAATTTCATTCAAATTCTTGAATCCTATAGAGTGGAAGAACTATCCAAAATCTATATCTAGTAAGTGGTAAAAATGAATGGTGTTCTAGTTTAAATTTTATCAGACATAGATTTGTGAATCACATCTTGTTTTTTGAAATATTTGTAGAAATACCTTGGGACACAGTTGACGATGGGAACAACATATAATCCACAGATAGATGGCCAGTTTGAGAGGAAGATAAAATCATTGGATGATATGTGGTAAGATTATTTTTTGATGCATTTTTGGGGTTTATAAGAGGTGAAAATACCATTTATGGAGTTCTCCAATAAGAACAGTTATCATGATTTAATAAATAAGGCTCTGATTGAGGAATTGTATGGGCGTCCATGTTTCTTTCAACAATTTTGGGTAGAAACTGGTGAGACATTGATTATTGGATAGAGCCTTGTCCAAGAGACTATGGAGAAGACCATGTTGATCAAAAATGGGATGGAGATGGCTTAATGTAGTGAGAAATTATAGGCGGACCATCATTGATGACCCTTATCATTCAAGTTGTGAGATCATGTGTTTTTTAGAATATCTTATAGGTTGGGACATCGTCAGTTTGAGAAGCATGAAAAGTAATCTACGATGTATATTTGGACTTTTGAGATTCATGAATGGTTTGGAGAGGTAGATTATTGGTTGGATTTTCCACCATGGTTTAGTATGGTGAACAATGTGTTTCATGTATTGAAGATGAAAAAGTATCAACCAGATCATGACCATGTGATTTGTTGGGGACATGTTAAGCTAGAACCAGATGCTTCCTTAGAGAATGTCCTAGTGGGGACTATGGATAGGAACGATAAAGTCTTTTGTGGTAAAATAACCAGTTTAGTTTGAATTTTGGGGCAAACTATTCGTATTCAAGATGTTACTTTATAGCAGGAGAAAGAGATGTTCAAATAATGGCTCGAGCTCTATCGACGACGAGATGGTTCTATACATTAGGAGGAAGAAAATTCCATTGGTGGGGAGAATTTAGAACCCCTATATTGAGTTATGAAGCCTATAATATGAATTTTTTTGTTTTAAGTGCTTAGTATGAGTTGGGAAGAGGATGGGAGAGTTTTGAGAGGTTTTGAATAAGATTGGATGCCTTTTGAAGAATGCACAGTTTGAGCACAGTAAGGGGAAATTGTGTGGGATGAGTTGTGTGGGCATTGGGTTTCACACTATTTTTGCACAATTTTTATAACTATTTAGGGTGGTTCATTTGTGGTTCCCCTTCAAGGAATCAACATGTGCTAATTTATTGCACGGTTAGTCTAACCATGTGAGCTAACTGTGCAACCCATTAAAAATATGGTTTTAAAATCTAGGATTAGTCATGATTTCCCTAAATACCCAAAATATCATTCACTAGATCCTCACTCATTTTTTTTGGTTCTCGAGGGCTAACGGTTCTCTTTCACTCATTTTGGACGGTGTTTGAATTGGTTTCAATGTGTTTTAAAGGTTGTTTTTCCCAGGTAAGTTTCTCCACATTGTTTCACTTTGGTTTTCTCTCAATAGACTCTTACTTCTCTATAGGTTTGTTAGATATACAACTATTTAATGTAGATCTATGCTTTTTTTTCATTTCATGCTGACATTAAGTCTTGTTTATGGTATGGAAGGAGATCTAAAGTGGTTTTTGTGGAGAGTTTTATCAGATTTGTGGTGCGGTTTCTTGTTGGTCAATTTCTCTAGAACTGTAAAGGTAGGTGGCTTCTCTCTTGACTCCACATTGTTAGAATTAGTGGTTTTTTTTACAATTTTACTTGAAATTAATTTTCATAATGATGTTCAAATCATGTTGGAAACCAATTTTTTGATTTGGGGATTTTAGAAAAAATAGGTTATTGCTGCAAAAGGGGCATTGTTGTGTGATTTTAAAATGCTTATATTCAAATAATTGGTGGTTTGATAATAAATGATATTTTTTAAAATATTATTTTCAATAAATATTCTATTATTGAAATGTGGTTGGGAATGGAAATGAGTAATGTGTGTTTCCAATAAATTGGTGATTTATTGAAATGAATTGGATTGTGTCAGAATTGTTGATGATATTAATGTTTTGGTTGGAGGTAGACAAATTGTTGGAATAATGTGGTGAACAGGATATGATATACTTGTTGTTCCTTAAATATTATGACTAGAGATAATTGTTTGTCAAAATTGGTGGGGTGTACGACTAAAAAAAGGATCGATAGTGGATGGATGGGCCACCATAAAAGGATAAGTTGGCCAAAGTACCACTAGATTGGGGAAAGGATAACATTCTTAGATAGAAGTTCCATCATGGTTGATAGTGGTATGGGTGTGAGAATCACCATTGTATGATCGTTTATGTTGTTTTATGCAATATTGATTTGGGTGTGCTAATGTGAAATTGTAAATGGTTTGTGTCAAGGTTGATTGGATTCCCTATTTGTTGCCGGCATTTCGGTGAAAATGTCAAGGTAAAGGAGTGTTTGTATTTTTGTTAGTTGTTTTACCATTTTTTGTTTTATATAAAATATTTTATATAAATTAGCTAATGGTTTTATCCTAGTGGCACGTATAGGGTAGTCATTTTTGGAAATCATACTAAATATCATTACTCACACCCTGCATTGGCACTTTGGGGATTTTGCAGATGTTGTTTTCTAGGAAACAATTAAGGGTAAATCATCTCATTTTGCTAGCTGTTCGACATGATGCATTGGTGATGTTGTAGATCTTGTACCATGGAGCTTTGTATGGATCTATAGATAGTGTCCTAGTTCTGGGTGGTCTTATCATGTAGTCTTCCTCTTAGTACTCTGATTTTTGGTTTATTTATATTGGCATTTGGGTATTATTATGGAACAACATGGTTGAATTTTGGAAATGTATAGTTTGGGTGGCTATGTCATCATTCATCATGTAGATTTGTGAGTAGTGAATTCTTTTCTTGGTTTTTCAATTCAAAAATAAAAAATTGTTCCCCAAGTATTCGTAATTCCCTCGGTATTTATTTTCATCTATTGGTTCTCGGGTATTGTTTCTTAAGGAGAAGTATCATTCCTCTACCCTATCAAGCCAATGGGATGGGGCAGGATGTCACTTTCTGATTCTTTATCACATATTTAATTTTAAAAATTAATTATCGACCCTAATCCCATTATTAATTCAACAATTTTTAACCACATTTGTTCCATTAGTTAACACGACAATTAACTTATTGATTTAAACCATTAATTAATTCATAAATTAATTAATTAATATAACAATTAATATTCCATAATTAATTTTCCAGATTTGATTATCTTATTCTAATGTCATATTTCCATATTTAACACTGGAATAAATTTTCTAGATCATATTATAAAAGGAACATAATTAATTCACAAATAATTATCTCAGAACAGAGATTTCAAAATCTCATAACTAATCCCACAATTAATAATATATATTATAATATCATAGAAAATAATTAATTCACAATTAACTATCTCAATTTATCCCACTAAATGACTCATAATTAATTCTCTAATTAATTATCTAGATTACAACCTCAAAGAACATAAATAATTCAAAATTAATTACCTCAATTAATCCCACTCAAAAACTCATAATTAATCCCCTGATTATTTATCTACATTATAATCTCAATGCATACAATTAATTAAAAATTAATTATATTTATATATTGTAAGAACCCAGTTTTTCTATAGAAGACTTTGAAAAATTATTGATGTTATTCCAAAGTAAAACATTCAGACGGTGTGAAATTCCAAACCCTGGTGTGGCTGAAATTAAATTTTACATGTGTTCACCCTGTACATGCTAAATAAAAAGAATAACTCCTAAACTGTATCTCATACGGGAAAACTGAGGGCGCTGTTGAGTCTGGAGCATGCCGTTTACCTAGGGGACGTGAAATTTTCACGGGTGCGGGCCAACTCTAAAAAACACCCCCAGGGGCATTTTCGTAATTCCGAGGCCTCAGGAGTGGTCTTTACAACTTTTAAATGGAGTCTTTCATTAAAAATCTTGGACCGTCTTTACTCTCAGAATGTGGTTTTTACCCAAGGGGAGGCTTAACCCCGACCCCGCCAAATGTTCGTGTATGGGGTCTACGGGTGGGGGGTTTAAGTGTTTCCTATTTTAACACACCACCCACACATTCTTCTCCCCCTTAGCTCTCATCCTTGGCGGTTCCCTCTCAACGAGCTCCCCCCCTCTCCTCCACCTCTCTGGTGATGCGTGACAACTCTGGTGGACCGTTGGTGAAGCATTAGGCTACACCCATCGAAGTAGGCTTGCGTTTTCTTCATTTTAATTCCCACAACCCCCTTTGAATGCAATTCATCATGTATAAATGTTGTCTGATCATGTAAATATGCCCATATTGTGTAGATCCTGGTATGACCTCCCCAATGGTCCTTTCGGATCGAATTTTTGAGTCCCCTGGTGTCTGGGGCGGCCCCAGAATGTTTTCTGGTCGTTTCTGCCATTTTCCAGCGGTCGGCGCGGAGGTCCCGCGGCTTTCAGGCGGTGGTGGTGTAGTTCTAATATTGAGGCATGGAGGCAGACCCAAGCGGCACGACGGGGCTCTAGGAGGTGGCTTCAGGCGGTGGCTCCGGGAGGAGGCTCCAGGTGGCGAGCAAGGTCGACGGAACCGCGGAACGATGAGGCGGGGTTGCGGCGCGCGACCCCGTGCGGGGACCGAGACTCGCTGAAGGCGGGTCTCCGTACAAGACCACGACCAGTCACAAGGGTCGTTCGGCACAAGTTTGGACCTCGGTTCCACGGCTGGGCCACGTGGCTGAGCTGCAGGCCAGCGCTACGAGCCGGACCGGCCGGTGCGGGTCGGCCCAGGCCGGTCCAGCCTAAGGGGTTCGTCCCCTCTGATTCTGGACACCCGTAACATTCACTACAGGTGTCCATTTTGATTGTTGTCTATAGAAGTGCAATCCTGGATTTGAGACGAACATTTTGAGATGGTTTCTGGGTTTTTTAAATCCCGAGACGGGGGCCTCGGTGGCGTGACACACCCGTTAAGTAGAATGGTGTTATTCGGGGGGTTCTTGTTTTTGGGGCGCAGACACATCTAGAGTCCGTTTTGAGCATCGCCAGCGGTGTTGGGACCCTGGAACCGAGGCGGGGTTTTCGAGGGTGGTTTCAAGCATTGAAACAAAAGTGGAGGCACAGGCCCCACGGCCTTTCTTTTATGTGGCGAACATTGTTTAACTGCTTGTTCATCGGATGTCTATTCGGAACGTGTGAGCAGTTGATTCTGGGTGTTTTTCCAAGGGTATTACAATAATGAAATCTGCCTGCTTTAATTCAGCACGGTGGACTGGGCCCCATGGGGGTCGTTTTGGGAGTTTGCGGTGATTTCTATCCTCTTTACCGGTTTTCCATTTCAGAGAAGTGAATAGTCAGTCTTCTGTGCTTTTTCGAGAGGATTGCAACGGTGCGATCCATTGGCAGTACTACGGGAATATGATGCAGGTCCCACGTAGCACCGCTCATGTGTGGTATGATGAAATGATTCATTTTATTTGAATTTTTGTTCCATACGTGTAAGAAGTAAACTTGATGTGTTTTTCTAAGGGGATCTCAATTGTGCGATGTGCCCGACTGTTTTTGGGACCAAGGCTCGGGACCACGGGATGCCGTTTTGGCATAAAGCGGTGTAGGACAACTTTTATGTCGGATATCCATTTGAGGCGAATATAGTGTCTATCTCAGGTGTTATTCTGTGATGATTACAATGGTACAACCCATTAAGATCTGTAGAGCCTCTTTCGAGATCATCTTAAATGTGGAGGCTTGAAAGGTGTATGTGTGGAGGTTCTTCCTGCGGTGTTTGTAGATAACCCTTGGCGTGTGATTGTGAGCACTCCTATGAGAGTGAAGTAAATGTTTGAAGAGGTGTGGTTGGTTGTGCTAGGGTCGTGGTGGAAGAATGTTGAAGGACTTATGTTTTCTACCTTTTGCATTGACGTCAGACATCGTGTGCATGATAGCCTTTGGGCTGGAAATGTTGTATACTCTGAGAGTATACAGGTTTGCCTGGAGGTACTTGTTGTAGTGTGTACCTGAGAATGTTTGTGTACATGGTTTGGTAACGTGATAGGGCCACACGTCGTGGGGGGCCCATGTGCGTACTGTGTTCTACTTTATGTACCTTTGACCTCTCCTGACGCAGAGGGTCCTTTTGTTAATGATGGTTTAGACTAGCAGGGTTGAGTTATTTCCCCTGTTTTCTGTTCTCGACGGTTTATCAGCAGAGTTGTTTGGGTTTCCTGGTTCCTATAGTCTTGTGGGATTTCAGTATCGCGTCCCTTCGTGTTCCCTGGTAGGGTTATTGTGGATTCGGTGTGACCAATACTTTATGTGGGCACCGATCCTCTACCCAGGAGGTTGTTTCCAGTAGGGTGCGGAGCCCAGTGAGTCCTCGGTGTAGACTTCCTGGTCGGGTATCGAGATCATATCTTCCTTCCGCAATCTATCGTGACGTGTTTCCCTAGGAATAGTTCCAGGTATCGGCATGACCCACACTACACGAGCACTGACCCTCTACTAGGTGAGTTGTTCTAGAGTCGGGTTACTGCACAATACCCACTCCGTGTTCCGTTGGCCAGTGTTGTACCATCAGGTAGGGATGTCCAGAGCAGTTCCAGGTTTACCCTTCGGTGGGTATGGGATGTGGTTTTCCCATCGACTTCTTAGGTTTTACCCTCTAGTGGGGCTGGTGGGTGGGTTACCCGATGAATTTCATAGGGTTTACCCTCCACTAGGGCTGGGCAGTGGGTTACCCGACGACCTTCTTAGGGTTTACCCTCTAGCGGGGCTAGGTAGTGGGTTACCCGGTGACCTTATTAGGGTTTACCCTTCAGTAGGACTGGGCAGTAGGTTACCTGATGACTTCTTAGGGTTTACCCTCCTTCGGGGCAGGGAAGTGGGTTGCCCATCGACTTCTTAGGTTTTATCCTCCAGTTGGGCTTGGTAGTGGGTTACACGATGACCTCTTAGGTTTTACCCTCCAGCTGGCCTGGGCAGTGGGTTACCTGAAGAATTCTCTCAGAATCAGTCCTTTTTACTAGGCTAGTCTATGGCTTTTCTCCATGACTACCGGATCTGGACCCTTGGTTGTACAGTTCAGTGATGTGACATCATTGACTTTGAGAAGACCTCTCCACTGTGTGATAGTGACGAGGTGTGGTTTGACTTTCCCCATAACTCTCATGATCGAGGGGAACTTTCCCCCATCAAGGTGTGTTCTTGTGACAAAACCTAAAACCGTGTGGGAGAGTTAGTACCTCCCAAAGAGGATAGTGTCGAGGTGCAGTTATTTGAGCCCCTTGACTTGAAGTTTGAGGCAGACGTGCGGGATACTGGGCATCGATGGAGTTTACTTCTGTGACTGTTGGTGACTCACTTTCTTGGGCTGAGCTATGAGATTGAGATCCCCTTACAATCTTGTTTGGGTTTCCCATTTGAGCATATGGATATGTATATACCTTGTTCTAGTACCCACTTCTTGGGTTTTGGTTACTATCCTTCCAAGAGAGGTGAAGACGTGCGGGGTATCCCATGTGCATTCCATGTCTAGCTTCTCATGGTTGGATGAGTCTACTCTCCTTCTATAGGTAGAGAAGGCTCAATGGGATGTTCATCCTCTCACCATTTCTAGATAATTGTGTTAGGAAAAGTCTACTTTCTTTCTCTTGTTGGGTTAAGTTGTACTCATTACTGCACTCACTATTGTAATCCTTTACTATTCCATGTTCGATCTAATTCTCACTCTTCGGTACCTCCTTTGTTGCTCCCATGAGCCTTCGGGGTATCCTACTGAGTATTTTTATACTCACCCCTGCTTGGGCTTTGCCCACACTTTGTGTTCCCGTGAAGATGACGGATAGGTTGCTCATGACTACAGAGGAGCTTAGGAGTTCAGGAGCTTAGACCGTGTGTGGTGGTCGTAGTCGGGTTCTAGGTGTGGGACTCTCCCAACTATTTTACTTTTGTTTACCTATTGTCAGGTTGTGTCACTTTTCTGGTTGGGTGCGTGTTTTTTCCTTTTCTTTTCAGTTTACCTCCAACACTCACTTTGTACTGTTTAATGGTCGATGCTCCTCTATGGCTGTTTATAGAAATTGGTACTTTACATTCCCTTTTACTATACACATCTACATTGAGTGGGCTATGTGTGTGTGTACAGGTACTTAGACAAAGGCCTCCCCGATTTTTTTAGCCTTCGGCGCTTGACGCCAACCCCTGGCCTATGAAGGTGGGCTTGGGGTAGTTGTGGCTCAAGCCCTTGTAGGGTCGGGTCATGACAAAGTGGTATTAGAGGTGGTTCGTTTCTTGGGACATTGTTCAAACGTCCCAAAAAAGTAATTGGTTGGGATATAGGGAAACAATGTCAATGTGTCTCGAGAGAGGCTCTCAGGACAGGGAGTCATGTGATGTTGTGACGACTGATGTATCCATTCACCAGGACCCTAATAACCATTTTGTCGACTCGGCATGCTGAGACACCCGTTGCAGGGAAAATTAGTTTGTGTATCACATAGGATTGAGTCTTTGATTGTCCTTCTTGAGTCATCTCCCAATTGTTGTTACTATCATATACATATATTCTCATCTGATCACGGTGCTCCTTGATAACATTCAGGATGCCTCCGCGAAGACCGCTAGCCAGAATACCATCTTTGGTTCATGATGACGACTCTATGAGTGATGAGGCCTCAGTCTAGGATTCATCATGCGAGTCCCTTTCTCCGGGTGGGCCGGTAGCAGCACCCCCGCCTAGTGGCCAACAGACAGCATCAGCAGAGTAGACTTAGCTGAGTGTGGGTTGAGCGCGCTCCGTGAGTTCCAGCGGCAGAGACAACTGAGGTTCAGTGGTGAGACAAACCCTCAAGAATCAAATTTTTGTCTAGACACAGTGGTCTACCTATAACGACCCATACTTTACATACATTGTTAATACTTCAAAATTGAAGCACACTTATTACAACATATGACAAAACCACAAAGGACCATATAGGTATAGTGTCTTTAGAAACTGGGAAACATAAACAATTGGTTCATAAATCTTCTACAGTGTCTCCCATTTATTTCATCATATCTAGGGTCCCTTTTAGCATATTCTACTTAATATCCATCTTCCTGACCTGGGGAAAAGAAAACATAAAAGGGTGAGCTCAAATGCTCAGCAAGGGAAAATAAAGGAAATAAAAATCATATCATATCTTTTTGAAAATCATAACCTGCAAAAGAGATCATAATATCTTAACATGGAATAAATCATAGAAGTGAAAATGAGATCCCCATAATCATAACATGAAACTTGAAACTTTGTGGCATGCACACATAATCATGGAAAATCATTTCTTATTAGTCATGACTCATTTCCAAGACTATCTTAGTGGACAAAGTCCCTTTCTGAACCGAGTCACCCTCATTCCAGTCCTGTTTCACTGAACTGGTATGACCTACTGTTCCAGCCATGTCTATCTCATGAGATATAAAATCTTTACCCAATGCATTGGAGGGAGATATAGGTCCCACCCATCTTATAATGAATCCTTTCTTATGTGTGCCAGAAAATCAGAAACCATACATCATAGTGTAACCCATGTAATAAAAATGGGATTCTTAAACAACATGACATTATAAAACAATTCATATAAGATAAAGGAATTCATAAAAATATTTCCATCACAACATAATCAAACCAATGTAATAATAGGGATAAAAACAGAACCCTTTTATTATCTTAGATGGAAAATAATTTTGATAAAATACTTGAACTCCATTCTTGAGGAAAATATCTTTTCTACTTCAAAAACATTTTTCCTTTCATAACATGTCATACGACTTTAAAATAAAATAAGTTGATTAAAAATAAACTTGAAAACTTGTAAAGGAAGTTTCTTGGAAATAATGTTTTAAAAATTCATTCATGCCGTATAAGTTAAAAGAAACATTCTTCGTACTTTTTTCGGAAAAGTCAAAAAGTACCTCATACGAAAAACGAAAAAAGATTCCTTTCATACATATTAATAAAAACTCACCGAAGGGTAAAAATGGATTTAAACAATTGTAGGTGGATGGAAATAATATTACATATTGATGAAACATGGATGTGGATGATAAAATACACCCCAGTAAATACTTACGAATAAACAATCTCGGATAAAAATGAGATTGTGATATTTCCCTTACCTTAGGTCCGATTTGCTTTCTACGTGTCCGAATCTCCTGTATAATGGTTTAAATAATGTTATTGACTTATTCCAGAATCATACACATTGATATGATATCATATATGGTCATATTATTAGCTTCTTATTAGTAATATTTCATTGTTACTTGTTACTCGGGTCTTTATTGCCTTTTGTTCTTATGCGTGTTTTGCCGAATAAATTCTTATTCTTCATTTAAGGTTATAGATACCTTATATCCAGAATTTTATTAGTGTAACATATATCATATTTATTCATTCAATTAATTTATATAATTACTAGGTAATGATGATCATGTAGAACGAGTCGCATCACATCGTGGAGACGGTATTCCGTACGTACGCACGAGTGATGATATCATTCCTATGATCGTGGAATTGTATTGGAGTATATATATATTATTTCAGTATCAATATTACTTTATAATAATCATAAATAGTTACTCATTACACCATTATACCCATCCTTGTAAGGTGATGGTGGAAAATAGATTACACCACGGCGTGGAGACGGTATTCCGTACGTACGCACGCGCTGTGATTTCATTTTTCCGTAGGATGGATAGAAGGTGAATTAGGGTTGTTTCATATTTATAATAACATATCAGTATTTAAGTAATACTTTTGTTATTACTTTATCATGAAACAACTAAAGAAGAATAATTTGAAAAAGAAAGAAATTGAAAAGATCGGTAATGGATATTACCTCTTCTTTGGAACGCCTCTTTGAATCCTCCACTTAGGGAACTAAGATTGGTCTTTGAAGAAGACCAGGACCTCTAGGATTATTCTACAGAAGTGGAGAGGAGAAAATTTCAGGGGTTGGCCGAGCTTTAGTGCTCAAATTGGTGTGAGGAGGAGGGGGAGGAGGTGCCCTTTTATAAGGGAGGAGAGGGGCACCTTAGGAATATCTCAAAATATTATTTTATATTAAAGTTAAAATCCGTTTATAATGGTTCCAAAGGGTATTATTTCGAAGCTAAAGTGGGTATGGGTTTAAATCCTATCAACCAATAGGATTTATACAAGTTTAGGGTATTATTTTAACCTTATAAATTAGATTTAACTCTAAGTTAAATAATTTAACTTTTACCGTGTCTTTTTGTTTTCTTTCACTATATGGTTAATACACATGCTATAACATGCCAAACGAACCCCAAATTGTTTATTATTAATATATATATCCTTATCTAAGTCATTTGGCCGAACCTTAGATTTTTAGGAATAAAATAACAATTAATAATATAATATTTGATTTAAAAACTATTTTGTGTCAATTTTGACACTATTTGATATATGATTTTTGTGAAAGTATTAACAGAATTATATGTTCGAACCAAGTTGATTAAATCAACACTAATAAATAATAGTAACCTAGAAAATTAGTGTAATTCATAAAAAGTCTCAAATTACATTTATTTTGGTGTTTATAACATCAATTATGTCAATATTTCATAAATAAGATAATTACTGCATCATCGTTGTGTCATAATTAAATTAAATTATTTAATGTCTAAAAATTATAAATAAAATACCATTATGTAGGAAATCTTTTTATCTTTCTAATTAATATTTATAGTCGAATTTATCTTATGTATAACCCCATATTAAAAATGATTTACTTATTAAACTTTGATTTTAACTATTTTAACCCTTCTTTAAATAAATTAATAATAAATGTCCTAATCTAACCCAAGTGGGCCTAAATGGTCATATTTTATTCCTAAGTTTGTTTTTGGTCTAATTAAACTTATCCAATAGAATTAGGACATGTGTTAGGGTAATAGTAATATCATATTTACCCTTAGTTGCCCTATTTACTATTAACCGCGGTAAAAAAAGTAAAAAGTTACTATTCACCAAAAAATTATTTTTATCTCATTGAACCACATTTTACTTACTGATATCAACCATGTCTGTCGGATTTTCGAAATTCCATTCACAGAAGCGGTAAAATTAAGTTTTATGCAAAATTCAGTTTTTAACCTACCACTTAGTGGTTTCACTATTCATCAAAAATTGAAAGTTTTCAGAAAAATACCAAAATTTCACCCTAGGCTAATTTCGGTATTCCGAATCCAAAAATGAATTCCATTTTGAAAAATAAAATTTATAAAATTTCAAAAAGTGGTTATTACTATTCATAATGGCTAATTTTAATAATATTTTAATAGCATATCGTTGTTTAGTGAAACTCGGTATTGCGTACGACGCAAGCTATCGAGGAAGGTCGCAATTTCGTGTAAAGTAATCCAAGCTAGTATGTAGTGAAATATTCCTTTGATGATATATAAAAACAAAATATTACTCATAGAAATCTCGGTTGTTACATTCTACCCCCCTTAAAAAGAATTTCTCCCTAGAAATTCATCACTTTGTAACAAACAGATGAGGATACTTCTCCCTCATCATATCCACAAGCTCCCATGTAGCTTCTTCTAATTGGTGGTTCCTCCATAAAACTTTCACCAATCGAGTGGTCTTGTTTCGTAGGACTTTTTCACTATGATCCAGAATCTCTATCGGTTGTTCTTCACAAGAAAGATCTTGCTCCAGCGGTAAAACTTCTGAGAT
Source organism: Viscum album (assembly GCA_963277665.1). Taxonomy (NCBI): domain Eukaryota; kingdom Viridiplantae; phylum Streptophyta; class Magnoliopsida; order Santalales; family Viscaceae; genus Viscum; species Viscum album. Next base: position 2,122,474,566 of record OY728163.1, read on the forward strand.
GAGTACATGTGAAGGATCAGGTATGTACTTTCACATGAGAGATACATGGAACACATCGTGAACTTGAGAGAGATTCGGTGGAAGCGCCAATCGGTAAGCTACCCTTCCAACACGATCCAGTATTTCGAAAGGACCGACATATCTAGGGCTCAACTTCCCCTTCTTTCCAAATCACATAACCCTCTTCCAGGGAGATATTCGTAAGAACACTTTATCACCCACTTCAAACTCTAGGTCTTTTCTTCGGTTGTCGGCATAACTTTTCTGTCGACTCTGAGCTGCTCTTATGTGTTGTTGAATAGATATGACCTTTTCTTCCATTTCATCAATGAGATCAGGTCCTAATAGATTTCTTTCCCCAACTTCATCCCAGCAAGTTGGAGTCCTGCATTTCTTTCTACAGAGAGCTTCATAAGGAGCCATCTGAATACTGGAGTGAAAGCTATTATTATAAGAAAATTCCACCAAAGGTAGGTGTTGATCCCAACCTCCTTTGAAATCCATAGAACAAGCTCTCAACATATCTTCTAGGGTTTGAATTGTTCTCTCAGACTAACCGTCTGTCTGGGGATGATAAGTAGTGCTGAAACTCAACTCTGTATCCAGAGTATGCTGAAGACTTCGCCAGAACTTTGAGGTAAATCTCAGATCCCGATCAGATATAATAGAAAGTGGTACTCCATGCAATCTTACCACTTCCTTTACATATATCCTGGCAATCTGATCTAGAGAGAAATCCTCTCTAATAGCAATGAAGTGTGCTGACTTTGTAAGAAGATCAACTATGACCCAAATAGCATTATTTCCTTTGGATGTTTTAGGAAGTCCTGTGACAAAGTCTATAGTGATGTTTTCCCATTTCCATTCGGGTATGGGTAATGGTTGTAACATCCCCTTAGACTTTTGTCTCTCAGCATTAACTTGTTGACAAACCAAGCATCGAGAGACATATTCAGCAACATCTCTTTTCATGCCATCCCACCAGAAGTACTCTTTCAGGTCCCTATACATCTTCGTGCTTCCAGGGTGAATAGAGAATGAAGAACTATGAGCCTCATCCAGCAGCTCCTTCTTTAATTCGGGGATGGGAGGAACACAAACCCGATTCCTGAACTTTATTATCCCATCACAATCAAGGTTGAATTCAGGAACATTTCTCACCTTCTTTTGTAACTCGAAATATTCTTTCTGTGCCTCTTTAATCTTCACATGTATAGATGGTTGAACATTCATTTGAGAAAGATAAGATTTTTTCCCTTCCATTATAATTCCAAGATCCATCCTTTGTAAATCAATAAATATTGGATCTTTTGTGATCCTCATCATGGATAAACTAGCATGGTCTTGTCGACTTAATGCATCTGCCACCTTGTTTGCTTTCCCAGGGTGGTAATGGATTGAGCAGTCATAATCCTTAATCAGCTCCAACCATCTTCTTTGATGCATATTCAGCTCCTTTTGTGTGAAAATATACTTTAAACTTTTATGATCAGTATAAATATCACACCGTTCACCATAAAGGTAATGCCTCCAAATCTTTAATGCAAAGATTACCGCAGCCAACTCCAAATCATGTGTTGGGTAATTTTGCTCATGGCTTTTCAACTGTCGTGAGGCATAAGCTATCACCATATCATTTTGCATAAGAACACACCCCAATTCCTTCTTGGATGCATCACTGTAGATCACAAACCTTTCTCCACTACAAGGCAGTGTGAGAACAGGTGCACTGGATAACATTCTTTTCAACTCCTTGAAATTCTCTTCACATTCCTCTATCCAAACAAACTTAACTCCTTTCCGAGTCAACTTGGTGACTGGATTAGATAATCGTGAAAAATCTTTTACAAAACGTCGATAATATCCAGCCAAACCAAGAAAACTTCGGATCTCAGTTACTGTTGTTGGTCTCGACCATCTTTCGATAACCTCTGTTTTTGCTGGATCCACAGATATCCCCTCTTTTGAGATTATGTAACCCAAAAATGCATCTTTTTTAAGCCAATATTCACACTTGGTAAATTTGGCATAAAGATTCTCCTTTCTCAGGGTCTTCAATATAATTCTCAAGTGATCTTCATGATCTTCCTTGCTCTTTGAATAGACAAGAATGTCATCTATAAAGACTACCACAAATTGATCAAGATAGTCTCTAAAGACTCTATTCATTAGATCCATGAAGATAGCAGGGGCATTAGTAAGACCAAATGGCATCACTATAAATTCATAGTGTCCATACCTTGTACAGAAATCCGTCTTTGGTATATCCTCCCTTTTGACCCTTAATTGATGATACCCTGAACGAAGATCAACCTTGGAAAAGTATTGAGCTCTGCGTAGTTGGTCAAATAAGTCATCAATGCATGGGAGAGGATATTTGTTCTTGATAGTGATCCTGTTATGTTCTCGATAATCACTGCAGAGTCTCATTGATCCATCATTCTTCTTAACAAATAGAACAGGTGATCCCCAAGGTGACGCACTAGGGCGTATGAATCCCTTATCAAGATTCTCTTGGAGTTGCTTCTTCAATTCCTGCAACTCAATTGGGGACATTCTATAAGGTGTCTTTGAAATAGGCAAAGCACCCGGTACGAGTTCTATTGAAAACTCAACTTCACGATTTGGTGGAAGACCCGGTAATTCCTCCGGAAAGACATCATCAAACTCCCGTACGATGGGCATATTCTTAATCATAAGTTTCTCACCAACCATTTGAGATAAATAACCTTCATTTAGTGGAATCATGACCCATAAGATGGAAGGAATTTCCACTGGAAGGTTATATTCATCTTTCCATCGATAGACGATCGTAGATTGATCTGGAATATGAAATGTGACTTCCCTTCTTTGGAAATTGATATGAGCTCCATGTAGAGAAAGCCAATCCATGCCAAGAATCACATCAAATTCCACTAAAGGAAGGATCGCAAGATTTGCAGGAAGCACTTTCCCACAAACTTCGATCGGAGAATAATTATAAACTTTTGATGCGACTGTTGTTCCATTAGGTGTTGTCGCAGCTAACTCAACATCTAATTGTTGAGGTAATACGGTGATACCCTTATAAAATTTTTCAGAAATGAAAGAGTGGGTGGATCCAGAATCAAATAAAACATTTGCTACTTTAGAGTGGATGGTAAGTGTACCTTTCACCACTTCGTTATCGTACTCCACATCGCTGATAGAAATTGCATGTGACTTTCCTTTGTCTTTAGCCTTAAGATTTTGTTGACGTCAACCATCATCATCAACCCTTGGATTTGGGCATTGATTGGCATAATGCCCCATCTCCTTGCACCTGAAACATTGAAGTGTAGTAGGATCATTCTGTGTATCCCTTCCTTTGTTTGCATTGTTAGACATCTTCTTCCCATTATCACGGCATTCAAATGCCCGATGACCTTCCTTTCCACATTTGAAACATTTACTTGTCCCTTTAAGACAACTCCCTCCATGTTTCTTTCCACACTTTGAGCATAAGGGAAAGCTCGTCTTCTTTTCAGTGTGCTCTTTAGATTTTCCATTGAATTCCATCTTCCTCTTCTTATCAAACCCATGTGACTGATGGGTTACTCCAATCTCCATCTCGACTTTGAGAGCACATCAAACGATTTCCTCGTAGCTATTGAAGTCCCTTATGGCTAACGCCCTTCGAAGACTTGGTTTTAAGCCACTAAAGAATCGATCGATCTTACTCTCAGGTTGGATAATAATACCAGAAGCGTACCTTGCAAGTCTTGTAAAATTTGCTTCATAGGTACCAACAGATTCATCATCCCATTGCTTTAGTTCAAGAAACTCTTTCTCCATCTTTGTTCGGAGAATACGAGGGAAGTACTTATTGAAAAATAAGTTCTTGAACTCATCCCATTCCATGGACTCAATTTCCTCCCTTTGCTTCGTATTCTTAATAAGATTCCACTATTGATCAGCATCTCCTTCCAAACGATACACTGCTAGGATGACTTTATCATGTTCAGAACATTGAAGAACTTAAAATATCTTTTCAGTAGTACTAATCCATTGTTCATAAACTAATGGATCAGTAGACCAGCTGAAAGAAGGTGGACGCTGCTTCATGAAGGATTCAACAGAATGTTTCTCCTTCCTTTGCTCGTTTGGAAGTCCTGCATGATTCATAGCTTGAGAAAGTTGTGTGAGCATGGCTACAAGATTTTGCATTCCAGCTCCCATATCGTTTGGTTGCTCAGGGGGACAATCATTGCATTGCCCATCGCATTCCGCATTAACACGGTTCCTTTGGGTTCCATCCATTGACTAAAACCAAGAATAATAGTGTGAGCAACACTAATTATAATAGGAAAACCACATAATTCAAGAATAAAATTTGCATGCTTAAGGTCTTATCCTAGGTTATTCATGGCCATTTATAAAACACTAAGATTGTGTTCTATGCTTAGACTTATCCTTAGGGTTCTTACTAAGGCTTTCACATCCTAGTTTCCAAAGTTTGACTATACCTTTCCTCTGATACCAACTATAACGACCCATACTTTACATACATTGTTAATACTTAAAAATTGAAGCACACTTATTACAACATATGACAAAACCACAAAGGACCGTATAGGTATAGTGTCTTTAGAAACTGGGAAACATAAACAACTGGTTCATAAATCTTCTACAGTGTCTCCCATTTATTTCATCATATCTAGGGTCCCTTTTAGCATATTCTACTTAATATCCATCTTCCTGACCTGGGGAAAAGAAAACATAAAAGGGTGAGCTCAAATGCTCAGCAAGGGCAAATAAAGGAAATAAAAATCATATCATATCTTTTTGAAAATCATAACCTGCAAAAGAGATCATAATATCTTAACATGGAATAAATCATAGAAGTGAAAATGAGATCCCCATAATCATAACATGAAACTTGAAACTTTGTGGCATGCACACATAATCATGGAAAATCATTTCTTGTTAGTCATGACTCATTGCCAAGACTATCTTAGTGGACAAAGTCCCTTTCTAAACCGAGTCACCCTCGTTCCAGTCCTGTTTCACTGAACCGGTATAACCTACCGTTCCATCCATGTCTATCTCATGAGATATAAAATCTTTACCCAGTGCATTGGAGGGAGATATAGGTCCCACCCATCTTATAATGAATCCTTTCTTATGTGTGCCACATAATCATAAACCATACATCATAGCGTAACCCATGTAATAAAAATGGGATTCTTAAACAACATGACATCATAAAACAATTCATATAAGATAAAGGAATTCATAAAAATATTTCCATCACAACATAATCAAACCAATGTAATAATAGGGATAAAAACAGAACCCTTTTATTATCTTAGATGGAAAATAATTTTGATAAAATACTTGAACTCCATTCTTGAGGAAAATATCCTTTCTACTTCAAAAACATCTTTCCTTTCATAACATGTCATACGACTTTAAAATAAAAGAAGTTGATTAAAAATAAAATTGAAAACTTGTAAAGGAAGTTTCTTGGAAATAATGTTTTAAAAAAACATTCATGCCGTATAAGTTAAAAAAACATTCTTCATACTTTTGTCGGAAAAGTCAAAAAGTACCTCGTACGAAAAACAACAAAAGATTCCTTTCATACATATTACTAAAAACTCACCGAAGGGTAAAAATGGATTTAAACAATTGTAGGTGGATGGAAATAATATTACATATTGATGAAACATGTATGTGGATGAAAAAATACACCCCAGTAAATACTTACGAATAAACAATCTCGGATAAAAATGAGATTGTGATATTTCCCTTACCTTAGGTCCGATTTGCTTTGTACGTGTCTGAAGCTCCTGTATAATGGTTTAAATAATGTTATTGACTTATTCTAGAATCAAACATATTGATATGATATCATATATGGTCATATTATTAGCTTCTTATTAGTAATATTTCATTGTTACTTGTTACTCGGGTCTTTATTGCCTTTTGTTCTTATGCGTGTTTTGACGAATAAATTCTTATTCCTCTTTTAAGGTTATAGATACCTTATATCCAGAATGATATTAGTGTAACATATATCATATTTATTCATTAAATTCATTTATATAATTACTATGTAATGATGATCATGTAGAACGAGTCGCATCACATCGTGGAGACGGTATTCCGTACGTACGCACGAGTGATGATATCGTTCCTATGATCATGGAATTGTATTGGAGTATATATATATTATTTCAGTATCAATATTACTTTATAATAATCATAAATAGTTACTCATTACACCATTATACCCATCCTTGTAAGGTGATGGTGGAAAATAGATTACACCACGGCGTGGAGACGGTATTCCGTACGTACGCACGCGCGGTGATTTTATTTTTCCGTAGGATGGATAGAAGGTGAATTATGGTAGTTTCATATTTATAATAACATATCAGTATGTAATTAATACTGATTTTATTACTTTATCATGAAACAACTAAATAAGAAGAAGTTGAAGAAGAAAGAAATTGAAAATATCGGTAATGGATATTACCTCTTCTTTGGAACGCCTCTTTGAATCCTCCACTTAGGGAACTAAGATTGGTCTTTGAAGAAGACCAGGACCTCTAGGATTATTATAGGGAAGTGGAGAGGAGAAAATGTCAGGGGTTGGCCGAGCTTGAGTGATCAAATTGGTGTGAGGAGGAGGGGGAGGAGGTTCCCTTTATAAGGGAGGAGAGGGGCACCGTAGGAATATCTCAAAATATTATTTTATATTAAAGTTAAAATCCCTTTATAATGGTTCCAAAGGGTATTATTTCGAAGATAAAGTGGGTATGGGTTGAAATCCTATCAACCAATAGGATTTATACAAGTTTAGGGTATTATTTTAACCTTATCAATTAGATTTAACTCTAAGTTAAATAATTTAACTTTTACCGTGTCTTTTTGTTTTCTTTCACTATATGGTTAATAAACTCACTATAACATGCCAAACGAACCCCAAATTGTTTATTATTAATATATATATCCTTAGCTAAGTCATTTGGCCGAACCTTATATTTTTAGGAATAAAATAACAATTAATAATATAATATTTGATTTAAAAACTATTTTGTGTCAATTTTGACACTATTTGATATATGATTTTTGTGAAAGTCATAACAGAATTATATGTTCGAACCAAGTTGATTAAATCGACACTAATAAATCATAGTAACCTAGAAAATTAGTGTAATTCATAAAAAGTCTCAAATTACATTTATTTTGGTGTTTATAACATCAATTATGTCAATATTTCATAAATAAGATAATTATTTCATCACTGTTGTGTCATAAATAAATTAAATTATTTAATGTCTAAAAATTATAAATAAAATACCATTATGTAGGAAATATATTTAGAATTCTAATGAATATTTATAGTCGAATTTATCTTATGTATAACCCTATATTAAAAATGATTTACTTATTAAACTTTGATTTTAACTATTTTAACCCTTCTTTAAATAAATTAATAATAAATGTCCTAATCTAACCCAAGTGGGCCTAAATGGTCATATTTTATTCCTAAGTTTGTTTTGAGTCGAATTAAACTTATCCAATAGAATTAGGACATGTGTTAGGGTAATAGTAATATCATATTTACCCTTAGTTACCCTATTTACTATTAACCGCGGTAAAAAAAAGTAAAAAGTTACTATTCACCAAAAAAAAAATATCTCATTGAACCAAATTTTACTTACTGATATCAACCGTGTCTGTCGGATTTTTGAAATTCCATTCACAGAAGTGGTAAAATTTAGTTTTATGCAAAATTCAGTTTTTAACCTACCACTTAGTGGTTTCACTATTCATCAAAAATTGAAAGTTTTCAGAAAAATACCAAAATTTCACCCTAGGCTAATTTCGGTATTCCGAATCCAGAAATTAAGTCCATTTTGAAAAATAAAATTTATAAAATTTCAAAAAGTGGTTATTACTATTCATAACGGCTAATTTTAATAATATTTTAATAGCATATCGTTGTTTAGTGAAACTCGGTATTGCGTACGACGCAAGCTATCGAAGAAGGTCGTGATTTCGTGTAAAGTAAGCCAAGCTAGTATGTAGTGAAAGATTCCTTTGATGATATATAAAAACAAAATATTACTCATAGAAATCTCGGGTGTTACACCGCCTCTTCCGGATTTTGCACACTCTGGTAGATCTTATAGTGGCTTTGGCCGCTAACCTTTTCCATGGAGCAGCTGGGCATTGGTGGAGTCTAGTGACTCAGTTACTCAATGAGTTGTTACTTTTGTGGGACGAATTTAAACTGATGTTTTGTGAGGAGTTTTACCCCTCCTACTTATGCTTTGTTCAGATCTAGGAGATCTTATAGTTTCAGCAGGGAGGGATGACGGTGACTATGTACGCGACTTGGTCCACGGACTGTGCATGCTTTCACCCAGGCTTGGTCCATAACGGAAACTTCCGAGCACGGAAGTTTGAGCAGGGTCTCTACAGAGATATTCATGCCATCATCGTACCCTTGTTCATCCCCACTTATTCTAAGGTTCTAGAGAAGGCATTGGTGAAAAAGATCTTCTTGTCATGCTTTACAGTTGGTGGTGGTAGTAGGAACTACAGAGTCGAGATGTCTGCCACAACTAGAAGGTGACGAATGAAAAAACCTCGATGCAGGTGGCCTTCCCACCACTGATTTCGGATACCTGCTCGTGCACCACTATGGCGGAAAAGCATAGGGCCTCAACCGAGGAGACCCTTCTTTGAGTGGACTTCGGGTCGTGGTCATACACAATAGTGGCGCCGGAGGGAACCAGGGAAGCCCAAAGAGTGTTAGTGTTATGCTTGTGATGGGTGAGGTCACTTGGCACGGGACTTCCCAACCAGGTGTGCTGATAACTTCGGGTAGGAATTAGGTGAACCACCACGGCAGAGACAACACCATCATCAGAGTCGTGCCCAGAGAGGTGGTGCTAGCAGAGGAGTGGGAGGAGCTGGAAGTGGGAGATGAAATTACGAGGTCTTCCCATCACCACAAGGTGGTCCACGTCAGGCTCCGTCAGCTGACAGTTGGAACCACGGACAGCCGCGAGCTTTGTATGTCTATGATTCGGCATAGTATGAGGTGATAATAGGTATGATCTATAGCTCTTCTACTTTTTTCTGTAGAATTTTTAGGCTCAGTATATGAAATTATTTTCTCTCAGCTCCTTGTTTGAGGTGTTTCCAGGGTGATGTGGGGCGTCAGTGTAACCATGTGTTAGTATAATAGAAGATTTGGAACCTTTTCTTTAGTTTATGGTATCGAATCGTTCTCTTTCCGAGCATGTAAGAGAGTCTTGGTCGTGGGACATCGACTTGGAAAATTTACGTAACCAGATATCCTTGGGTGTTTCACTATATGGATATTCTGAAGGAGGGAATCATCGGGCTTTGTCCAAGGTCCAAACGGTGATTCTAGTCATGGTGTGCGATGTGGGGGTTCGACAGGGGAGGTGAGCTACCCCCAAGGGCCTTCGGACCGTTTGAGACCATGCGAAGGGATGGCTAGGTTGTCTACCGCCTTGCCCTAACCCCCCAAAGTCTAGAGTGGGATCACGACGCCTCCCACGTGACATACCTGAGGAGATGTGTGCATGATCTTATGCACATCATCGGCGAGGGAAGACCTCGTGTGAATGGATCAAATACTTTGTGTGTAGTAATGCAGAACTGTGCAAGAGTTTTACTGGGTATGGGAGAGCTAGGTGTGGGCATTGTACCTTGTTTTGTTACATGGTTTTGATTTTTGGGGATGAAAAGCATGAAAGAGGTAATGATGTAAGAACCCGGTTTTTGCTATAAAAGACTTTGGAAAATTATTGATGTTATTCCAAAGAAGGACGTTCAGACGGCGTGCAATTCCGAGCCCCGGTGTGGCCATTATTTAATTTTACATGCACTCACACTGGACACAATAAATAAATAGAATACCTCCTAAACAGTATCTTGGACTGGAAACTCGAGGGCACCATTGAGTCCGGAGCATGTCGTTTACCCTAGGGGAGGTGAAATTTTCGCGGGCGCAGGTCAACTGTGAAAAATGCCCCCGGGGGAATTTTTGTAATATACCAGCCTCAAACGTGGACTTTAAAACTTTTAAATAAAGGCTTGGATTAAAAAACTGAGACCTTTGTTGCGCTCAGAACGTGTTTTTTACCCTAGGGGCGGCTTAACCCCAACCCCGCCGGAAGTTCGGGTATGGTGTCTACGGGCGGGGGGTTTAAGTGTTTTCTATTTAAACACATCATCCCCTAACCCTCTTATCCCCTTTATATCTTTTACTTGGATGTTACCTCTCAAAGAGCTCCTCCACTCTCCTCCACCTCTCCGGCGAGGCGCAGAAACTCCGACGGACCGTTGGTGATGTTTCGGGCTACGCCCATCGAGGTAGGCTTGCGTTTTTGTCATTATAATTCCCGCAAATCCCTTTGAATGCAATTCTTCACGTCTAAATTCGGTTAGATCATCAATTGAGGCCCATACTTGTGTATATCCTGATTTGATCTCCCCAACAGTCTTTTAGGATCAAAATTTCGAGTCCCGGGGCATCCAGTGCGGCCCCGAGAAGTTTTACGGCCGTTTCTGCCTTTTTCCGGCAGTCGATGTGGCGGTCCAGCGACTTTCATGCAGTGGTGGTGCAGTTCCAAGACAGTGGTGCAATGGAAGACCTAGGCGGTGCGGTGGGGATCTAGGAGGGGGATCCAGGCAGTGGCTCCCGGCGGCGGCTCGAGGCAGCAGGCGAGGTCGACGGTGCCGGACGCTACGAGGCGGGTTCGCGGCATGCGACTCCGGGCTGGGACAGAGACCCGCCAAAGGCGGGTCTCTGCGCAGGACCACAACCATCCATGAGGGCCAGTTGGCAAAGTCGTGGACCCAGGGTCCACGGCTAGGCCGCCCAGCCGAGCCACGGGCTGGCGCAACGAGCCGGGCCGGCCGATGCGGGCCGGCCCAGGACGGTCCAGCCCAAGGGGTTCATCCCTTCTGATTCCGGACACCCGTAACTATCACTACATGGGTCCGTTGTGCATGTCGTCTACGGCAGTGAAATTCGAGATTCAAGATAATCATTTTGAGATGGTTTCGAGGGTTTTTAATTCTCGATATGGGGGCCTCAGTGGCACAACACTCCCGTTAAGTGGATTGAAGTTATTCTGGGGGTTCTTGTTTTGGGCGGCGCAGACCCATCCTGAGTCCATTTTGAGCGCCGTCAGTGGTGTTAGGACCCTAGTTCCAAGGCGTAGTTTTCCAAGGTGTTTTTAGGTGTTGAAACCGAAATTGAGGCATGGGAACCATGCCCCATCTTTTATGTTGTGAGCAGCCTTTAGCAAAATTTTCATCGGACGTCCATTCGGGACATGCGAGCTATTGATTCTGTGTGTTTTTCTAATTGCATTGCAATGGCGCAATCTGCCATCTTTAATTTAGCACGGAGGAGTGGGCCCCATGGGGGACATTTTGGGCGTTGCTGGTGACTCTATCCTCTTCACTGGATGTCTGTTTTGGACAAGTGAATAGTTAATCTTTGGTTCTTTTTTCAGAGGATCGCAATGGTGCAATCCGTTGGCAGCGCTCCGGGACTGTGATGCGGTTCCCACGTAGCACCGCTCGTGTACGGTATGACGAAATGCATCATTTTCTCCAGATATCTATTCCATGCGTGTAAGCAGTAAATTTGACATGTTTTTATGAGGAGATCGCCATAGTGCAATGTGTACGTCTATTTTCTGGACTGAGGCTCAGGTCCACGGGACATCGTTCGGGCATAAAGCGGTGTTGGACAAATTTTCTATCGGATATCCATTTTAGGAAAGTAGATAGTCTATCTCACATATTTTTCTGCGAGGATTACAATGTTATTACCCATTTATATGTGTGGAGACTCATTAAATATCTCATTAAATGTGGAGGCATGAAATGTGTACCGGTGGAAGTTCTTCCCACGGTGTTTGCAGAGAACCCTTGGTGTGTGATTGTGAGATCTTTTTTGAGAGTGAAGTAAATGTTTGAACGGTGTGGTTGTATGTCCTAGGGTCTTGGTAGAAGCAAGTTGGAGAACATACATTTTCTCCCTTTTGTGTTGATGTCAGACATCGTGTGCATGATAGCCTTTGGGCTATAAATGTGGTATACTCTGGGATTATACGGGTTTTCCTAGAGGTACATGTTATAGTTTGTACCTGATAATGTTTTTGTATTTGGTTTTGTGATGAGATACGGACACACATCATTGGGGCCCCATGTGTGTACCGTGTTCTACTTTACATACCTTTGACCTCTCGTGACGCAAAGGGTTCTTCTGTTAATGATTTTTTAGACTAGCAGGGTTGAGTGGTTTCCCCTGGTTCTGTTCTTGAAGGTTTGATCGGCTGAGTTTTTTGGGTTTCCCTATTCCATTATCCATGTCGGATTTCAGTATCACCTCCCTTCGTGTTCCCTGGTAGGGTTATTGTGGATTCGGTGTGACCAATACTTTACTTTGGAACTGATCCTCTTCCTAGGATGTTGTTTCCAGGAGGGTGCGGAGCCCAGTGAGCCCTAGGCGCAGACTCCCTAGCCGAGTATCGAGATCATATCTTCCTTCCGTGATCTACTATGAAGTGTTTCCCTATGAAGAGTTTGATGTATCATCGTGACCCACAGTACACCGGAAATGACCCTCAGCTAGGTGAGTTGTTCTGGAGTCGGGTTGTTGTTTGATACCCACTCCATATTCTGTTGGTCAGTGTTGTACCATCCGGTAGGTATGGCCAGATAAATTCTAGTTTTACCCTCCAGCAGGGCTAGGCAATGGGTTTCCAAATGACTTCATAGGGTTTACCCTCCAGCGGGGCTGGGCAGTGGTTTACCTGATGACCTTCTTCGGGTTTACCCTCCAGCGGGGCTGGGCAGTGGGTTACCCGATGACCTTCTTAGGGTTTACCCTCCAGCGGGACTAGCAGTGGGTTACCCAATGAATTTCTTAGGGTTTACCCTCCTGAGGGATTGGGCAGTGGGTTACCTGATGACTTCTTTGGGTTTACCCTTCAGCGGGGATGGGCAGTGGGTTGCCCATCAACTTCTTAGGGTTACCCACAAGCTGGGTTGGGCATTGGGTTCCCCGACGACCTCTTAGGTTTTACCGTCTAGGTGGGCTGGGCAGTGGGTTACCTGAAGACTTCCCATAGACCCATTCCTTTCTACTAGGCTAGTCTGTGGCTTTTCTCTGTGACTACCGGAGCTTGACCCTTGGTTGTACGGGTCAGTTATGTGATAGTTTTGACATTGAGAATACCTCTCGACGGTGTGACAATAACGAGGTGTGGTTTGACTTTCCGCTCCTGTAGGAGTCTCTAGACATAAGGATCGAGCCAGTGGCTCCTTCAGAATATTCGAGCTCCAAACGAGGGTAGTGGTGATAAAAGAGTTATTAGAACCTATGTCTATAAGTACTGCAGTTATGGTGGAGTAGACACAGATCATACCTCGAGTCATCTCCGGAGCGCCATGATCATATGCCTCAGCTACTTGGAGCTAAGCTATCCCATGTCCACCCGCTTATGTGTAGAGTGCCAAATATTTACGTACATGGACATTACATTACTTTTGTGGAATACTTAATACATAACAAAAACAGACACGCAAGGATCATAATAGTTTAGTGTCTTTGGAAACGTGGAATATAAACTTCTAATTATGGTGAATGATCTTCAACAAATCTCATAATGATCTTCCACTTTTTGTTTCCATAACTAAAACCTTTATTTATTTCATGGGGAAAATAAAACATAAAAAGGGTGAGCTCAAATGCTCAGTAAGTGCAGACATATAGAACATCAAACAATCCATAAACATTTGAAAGCAAAAAACATGAACATGAAATTTAAACATCAAAATCTTGAGCAAACACATAAATCGTGGAAGTACGTAAGGCATGTATCATAATGGAACATCAACCATGATAAAATATAATGGAAATAAAATATGTAATTGTGGAAACCAATCAGCACATGTTATGATTTCCATAGTAGCCAAGGAATTGCTGCCAAGACCATCTTAGTGGACAAAGTCCCTTTTTGAATCGAGTTCACTCCTCTATTCAGTCCTGTAACACTGAACCAGATTAACTTACCATTTCAGCCATGTCTATCTCATTAGATATAAATCTTTACCCAATGCATTGGAGGGGGATATAGGTCCCACCCATCTCATAATGAAATCATTCTTACTTTTGCCACAAAATAAACACACATCATTCATAATAACCCAACGAATAAAATGGGTTTCATAAACATCATTCCATCATCACATAATACATATAAAAGAAATGGATATCATTTCATAATAATAAAAGTGAAACCATGTAAATTATAGAGACAATATACTTGAAACATACACATATAAAATAATTCCATCTTAGATGGAAAATGGTTTTGATAAAACACTTGAAATGAATTCTTGATGAAAATATCCTTTCTTCTTCAAAATCATTTTCTTTTCACAAAATGCCATGAAATTTTAAAATAAAAGGGATTTTTTTGAAAATAGTCATGAAATCTATTGTAGGAAGCTTCATGAAAATAAGGCTTTATAAAACCGTAAAAATCCTTTCATGCCATATAAGTTAAAAATAAAATTCTTCTCATACTTTTGTCGGAAAAGTCAAAAAGAACCTCGTATGGTAATAAAAAAAATGATTCCTTACATACCATGTAGTAAAAGTCAAAAATTGGAAAAAAGGACTTTAAACATACATGAAAACATTTTTATAAAACTTGGACATGGATGATAAATATTACCCTAGTAAATACTTACGTATAAGCAATCTCAGATAGAAAACAATTGAGATTGCAACATTATCCCTTACCTTAGGTCTGATATGCTTCATATGGATCCGAACCTCCTGTATAATGATTTAAATAATGTCATTGACTTATTACATAATCATATTCATTGTTATGATATCAAATATGTTTCACTTATTACTTTATATTACCCGTTCTTTTGTAAATTCCATGTAAAAGCAGCGTTTTGGGTAAAATCATTTCATTTATCGTATGTGTTTCAACTTTTCGTTCTTGATATTATTACTTATATACTGATTTACATAATTTCAGAATGTAAAAATGATTTATATATAATATAAATTCATCATATACATATATATTATAGATCGACAAAATAAATGAAATACACCGTTCTTGGAGACGGTAGGCCGTACGTACGCATGAACGTTGTTTTCGTTTCCTTATTGAATTGAATGAAATTAAATAGATGACATACATATATATATACATAAATACAGTAGCATTATTATGTCATATATTTCATTATTATTCATTATATTTACTTTATAATCATTCTTGAATGGTCAATCATGGAAAATGAATCTCCCTGTGTTCATGGAGACGGTAGTCCGTACGTACGCACGAGCGACGATATCATTCCCATGATCGTGGAATTGTATTGGAGTGTTTTTATACTATTTCATAATCAATATCATTTTAAAACAATCATATATAGTCATTATTTACACCATTATACCCATCCAAGTAAGGTGGTGGTGGAAAATAGATTACACCACGGCATGGAGACGGTATTCCGTACATATGCACGTGCGGTGATTTCGTTTTCCGTAGGATGGATGGATAGTGAAATAGGGTTGTTTCATACTTATAATAACATATAAGTATATTAGTGATACTGATGTTATTACTTCATAATGAAACAACTAAAGAAGAATAAGTAGAAGAAGAAATAAAGTTGAAAGAATCGGTAACGGACATTACCTCTTCTTTGAAGCCCCTCTTTGAGACCTCCATTTAGGGCACTAAAATTGGACTCTAAAGAAGACCAGGACCTCTAGGATGTATCTAGGGAATTGGAGAAGATAATTTTTCCGGGTTTTCCTGATTTGGAAGGCTCAATGTGGTGTGTGGAAGAGAGGGGGGAGGTTCCCCTTTATAAGGGAGGAGAGGGGCACCTTAGGAAAAACAAAAATATTATTTTATTATAAAGTCATATTCGGTTTTTAATAGCTCCAAATTGATTTATTTAGAATATAAGGTGGGGATGGGTCGAAAGACTCTCATAAAATAGAATTTAGACAAGTTTAGGTATCTATTATAACCTTATCATTTATATTTAACTTTATGTTAAATAATTTTACTTTTACCGTGTCTTCTTTTTTTCTTACACTATAAGGTTAATAAACTTACTATAGAAAGCCAAAAGAACCCCAAGTTGTTTATTATTAATATATTAAATCTTATCTAAGTCATTTGGCTGATCCTTATATTTTTAGGAATAAAATAACAATTAATAATATAATATTTGTTTTAAAAAAATCATTTATGTCAATTTTGACACTAATTGGTAATTGATTTTTGTGAAATTTATAACATAATGATTAGTTCGAAAACGGTTAATTAAATCAATACTAACATGTCATATTAACCTATAAAATTATTGTAATTCATAAAAAGTCTCAAATTACATTTATTTGGGTATTTATAACATCAATTATGTCAATATTTCATTAATAAGACAATTACTGCATCATCATTGTGTCGTACATAAATTAAATTTTTTAATGTCTAAAAATTACAAATAAAATACCATAATGTAGGAAATATTTTTATATTTCTAATGAATATTTATAGTCCAATTTATCTTCTGTATAACCCTATATTAAAAATGATTTAGTTATTAAACATTGATTTTAACTATTTTAACTGTTCTTTAAATAAATTAATAATAAATGTCCTAATCTAATCCAAGTGGGCCTAAATGGTCATATTTTATTCCTAAGGATGTTTTTGGTCTAATTACACTTATCCAATAGAATTATTACATGTGTTAGGGTAATAATAATATCATTTTTACCCTTAATTACCCCATCTACTTTTAACCGTGGTAAAAAAGTAAAAAGTTACTATTCACCAAAAATTATGTTCATCTCATTGAACCACATTTTAGTACATGATATTAACCATGTCTCTCTGATTTTCTAAATTCAATTCACATAAGTGGTAAAATTTCATTTAAATGAAAAATTCAGTTTTTTAACTACCACTAAGTGGTTTCACTATTCGTCGAAAATTGAAGTTTTTCAGAAAAATACCAAAAATTAAGCCTAAGCATTATTTGATATTCTGAATTCAAAATTGATGTCAATTTTTCCAAATTCAAAACATATAAGTGGAATTAATTAATTTTAAAATTAATTCCTGTTATCAAAACAAATAATGCGTTTTTAAGAAACAATAACTATCAAAATATTGATACTTATTTATATCCAATTTCAAAGTGAAATTAATTCCAATGACCAACATTGGATTAAATGGTAAAAATATATTATAACTACACTTTAAAACCAATTAAAAATATAACCTAACCATATAAATTATTGCGATGAAAAAATGTTGTTTTTAATTAAAATATAGCATGTTTTTACTATTCATTAAAATATAAAAGTTTCAAAAAAATATCAAAACGTTATCCAAATTAAATTTTTATATCCTGAATCCAAGGAAGAATTTTATTTTGTCAAGATTAACTTATAAACATGTCAAAAATTATATTTAAAGTGGGTGCGCCATCAAAAGGAGGAAAACTGCATTTTTTGAAAAATACTTATTTTACCTGAAAAAATTATTTTGTTCTCATACCATGTTCTAGAAAATATGTAAGATTAATAATAATGTTATAAAATTCAAAATTTAGTTAATACTATTCATAACGGCTAGTCCATAATAATATTATAACAATATATCATTGTTTTGTGAAACCCGGTATTGCATACAACACACGCTATCGAGGAAGGTCGTGATTGTGTGTAATGAAAGCCAAGTTAGGGTTGCATATACTGCAAGCCAATACGGGGTTGCATATAGTGCAAGATAATCTTGGTGTAGAATACAACAGAAGACATCAGTGAAATTAAAAAGAATATTTTTCATAAAATTTTGGGGTGTTACATTCTTCCCCCCTTAAAATAAATTTCGCCCTCGAAATTCGTCGGGGTTATAAATGGTTCACTACTCGAAAGATTCTTTAATATAAACCCACATCGTAAAAAAATACCAAAACCAATATTTAAAAACTAAAGTATGAAACTTAATGGTTACCCAATGTAACTCATCACTGGATTTCCATATAGGAGAACATAGGTGAAAATATGGATATGGAAGAAAAATTTAACCATCAAGTTCTGATAGAGAGTGGTAGAGAACATGTCTATAAAAAATCCCTCAATCATGAATCCATAGATTTGTGATGATCTAAGGTACAATCTGATTAATCGGATATAAGGGCACTAGGAAAACATTTATGGTTTTCAAGATCATTTCCTTAAAGTTGATGAAATTGGAATTAGAAGAAATACTTTCGTGATTTTGGTACAGTCTCACTGTTGGTCGTTATATGGAAAATTTCCACTTCATCTCTTAAAGAAATGAAGTTGAATTTGTCATCCATGAAGTGTTAGCAGATCATGTGATAGAATGATTGGTCATTCCATCTATCTCAAACAAACGGTTAGAAAAGTTATCAAAAATACATAAGTCCATATATTGTGAGATTAATCATATATGGTTCATAAAATGGACTTATAATTCATATATCATATTTCTTAAAATAATAAAACTAGTTTCTACTAAATAGGGGCATCATGTAGGCCAGTGGTAGGCGATAAAGGCATGTCGCACTTCAGTTTTGGGTTCGATTCCCACAGCCCTGTCCGACGTGACGGGTTGTCGCCTGTCCTGCAGGTTGTCCTTATTCTAAAACTTCATTATAAATAATATCAAAAAAAATCTAGCCTTAAACAATACTAAATTATGTCCAACATAATTAATTCCAATATTTAGGCTTATCCAAAATACATATGTCCAATCTCACAGTATAAAGAAAATTATTACATGAAATGTCATCAACAAAGCATGTGAATACCATCATTTATCCCCCATATATCTTGTTGGTCACATTCCAATCATATGAATACCTTAATCATGTATTCTCTTGAAAAATGAATACCCATTAAAACTTAGTGAAAACATGAATGCAGTCAAAAGTTTACTCTTTCCACATACCAAAATCCAAAAATTCTATATACTCAAACCATGATATGACCTTCTCCTTATATCAGTCACGAGCTCATGAATACTATCAAAAATTTAATTTTCTCTTTATCCCTTCATTATGCGCATATCATCGACTTTCCAAAAATATCTGAATAACCTTTCATGGTCACTGGTACCATTCATCCTATACTTTCAAAACATAAGGAAAGACAACAGTGTAACAATCCTTAGATGTCTCTTTATTCCATAGTACCATGAGATTATTATACAACATTACACTTGATAAACATGTAATCATTCCACTCCATTCTTGAACCATTGATCGAGATTCAACAATTATTACATCTCACATATCATTTGTAGTCTCTTCATCATCATCAAAATAAATACTACCCATACGACGATACTGATTCTCTTTATGAGACTTTCCCTTAGGTAATTGGTTTGAAAAATGCCCGTACATTCCACATTTAAAACATTTAACCATTTTTGATGTCGTAGCAATACCATTATCCTCATCCATGGTGTTAACTTAACCTTTTCCTTTGCACTTACTGGCTTTGTTTCCTTCTTTTCCACACCCAAAGAATCTTCCAGTTCCTTTGAAACACTCTCCTTAATGCCTCTTCCCACATGATTTACATAGGGTAAATTGAACTTTCATTCCTCTATGATCATCATGAAACTCCATCTTTCTCTTATTAGCCGAGTTAGGAAACTTACCAAATTTGAGTTTATTCATCATATTATGAGATTGCTGATTCGGCATAATAATGATGTTTAGACTTCAAAATCTCATTTCGTTTAGTTTCTCATGAATAATATCATTTCATTGTCCATCATATCCTCCATTATCATGAATCATCTTGTTTCCATCCATTTTCTAAAACCCAAAAAGAATAGTGTGAGAGGCAAAAATCATGCTAAGTAAAACAACATAGTAAAGGGGGAGTACCATCAATATCTAACATATTAGGTTAAATTCTAAGATCGTTACCATAGTTCTAGGACTATATCCTATATGCATACTTATCTTTAGGGACATCCCTAGACATACCTTAGAAATATCTCTAGGGATCTCACTAACATTTTCGCATCCTAGTTTCCAACGGTTGACTAAACCTTTCCTCTGATACCAACTGTAGAGGCCCAAAGCTTGATGTACATAGACATTACATTACTTTTTTAGAATACTTAATATATAACAAAAACAGACACGCAAGGATCATAGTAGTTTAGTGTCTTTGAAACTTGGAATATAAACATCTAATCTTGTTGAAAGATATTCATGAACTCCCATAACGATCTTACCCTTTTTGTTTCCTTACCTAAAACCTTTCTGTATTTTTTTGGGGAAATAAAACATAAAAAGGGTGAGCTCAAATGCTCAGTAAGGGAAAACATAGAGAACATAAAACAATCCATAAATATTTGAATGTAAAAACTTGAACATTAAATTTAAACATCAAAATCTTGAGCAAAAACATAAATCATGGAAGTACGTAAGGGATATATCATAATGGAACATCAACCATGACAAAATATAATTGAAATAAAACATGTAATTGTGGCAACCATTCAGCACATGTTATGATTTCTATAGTAGCCAAGGCATTGCTTCCAAGACCATCTTAGTGGACAAAGTCTCTTTCTGAATCGGGTTCACTCCTCTTTTCAGTCCTGTAACACTGAACCAGATTAACTTATCGTTCCATCCATGTCTATATCATGAGATATAAATATTTACCCAATGTATTGGAGGGGGATATAGGTCCCACCCATGTCATAATGAAATCATTCTTACTTGTGCCACAAAATAAACATACATCATTCATAATAACCCAACGAATAAAATGGGTTTCATAAACATCATCCCATCATCACATAATCCATATAAAAGAAATGGATATCATTTCATAATAAGAAAAGTGAAACCATGTAAATCATAGAGACACTATACTTGAAACATACCCATATGAAATAATGTCATCTTAGATGGAAAAGGGTTTCGATAAAACACTTAAAATGAATTCTTGAAGAAAATTTCATTTCTTCTTCAAAATCATTTTATTTTCACAAAATTCCATGAAATTTTAAAATAAAAGATATTTTGTTGAAAATAGTCATTAAATCTTTTGGAGGAAGCTTCAGGAAAATAAGGCTTTATAAAACCGTAAAAATCCTTTCATGTCGTATAAGTTAAAAATAACATTCTTCTGGTACTTTTGTCGGAAAAGCCAAAAAGTACATCATATGGTAATCAAAAAATTAATTCCATACATACCATGTATTAAAAGTCAAAAATGGGAAATAAGGACTTTAAACATACATTAAAAACATTTTTATAAAACTTGGACATGGATGATAAATATTACCCCAGTAAATACTTACGTATAAGCAATGTCAGATAGAAAACAATTGAGATTGCATCATTTTCCCTTACCATAGGTCTGATATCTTTCATATGGATCCAAACCTCTTGTATAATGATTTAAATAATGTCATTGACTTATTAAATAATCATATTTATTGTTTTTATATCATATATGTTTCACTTATGACTTTATATTACCCATTCTTTTGTAAATTCCATGTAAAAGCAGCATTTTAGGTAAAATCATTTCATTTATCGTATGTGTGTCGACTTGTCGTTCTTGATATTATTACTTATATCCTGATTTACAAAATTCCAGATTGTAAAACATGATTTATATATAATATATATTCATCATAAACATTTATATTATAGATCGATAAAAAAAATGAAATACACCGTTCATGGAGACGGTAGGCCGTACGTACGCATGAACGTTGTTTTCGTTTCCTTATTGAATTGAATGAAATTAAATAGATGACATACATATTTATATACATAAATACAGTAGCATTATTATGTCATATATTTCATTATTATTACTTTATAATGATTCTTGAATGGTTCATCATGGAAAATGAATCTCATCGTGTTCGTGGAGACGGTAGTCCGTACGTACGCACGAGCGATGATATCATTCCCATGATCATGGAATTGTATTGGAGTGTATGTATACTATTTCATAATAAATATCACATTAAAACAATAATATATAGAAATTATTCACACCATTATACCCATCCAAGTAAGGTGTTGGTGGAAAATAGCTTACACCACGGCGTGGAGACGGTATTCCGTACGTACACACGCGCGGAGATTTCGTTTTCCGTAGGATGGATAGATGGTGAAATAGGGTTGTTTCATAATTATTATGACATATAATTATATGAGTGATACTGATGTTATTAATTCATAAATAAACAACTAAATAAGAAGAATTAGAAGAAGAAATAAAGTTGAAAGAATTGGTAACGGACATTACCTCTTCTTTGAAGCGCCTCTTTGATACCTCCTTTTAGGGAACTAAAATTGGTCTTTGAAGAATACCAGGACCTATAGGATGTTTCTAAGGAAGTGGAAAAGAGAATTTGGCAGGGTTTGGCCGAGCATGAAGGCTCAAACTGGTGTGAGGAAGAGAGGGATGAGGTGCCCTTTTATAAGGGAGGAGAGGGGCACCTTAGGAAAAACTAAAAATATTATTTTATTATAAAGTCATATTCGGTTTTTAATAGCTCCAAATTGATTTATTTATAATATAAGGTGGGGATGGGTCTAAATCCACTAATCCAATAGAATTTAGACAAGTTTAGGTATCTATTTTAAATTTATCATTTAGATTTAACTTTAAGTTAAATAATTTTACTTTTACCATGTCTTCTTCTTTTGTTACACTATAAGGTTAATAAACATACTATAACAAGCCAAAAGAACCCCAAGTTGTTTATTATTAATATATACAATTGTATATAAGTCATTTGTCCGAACATTATATTTTTAGGAATAAAATTACAGTTAATAATATAATATTTGTTTTAAAAACTATTTTATGTCAATTTTGACACTATTTGGTAATTGATTTATGTGAAAATCATAACAGAATTATTATTTCAAAAAAAGTTAATTAATTCAATACTAACATGTCATAGTAACCCAAAAAATTAGTGGAATTCATAAAAAGTCTCAAATTACATTTATTTGGGTATTTATAACATCAATTATGTCAATATTTCATTAATAAGATAATTATTGCATCATCATTGTATCATACATAAATTAAATTATTTAATTTCTAAAAATTAAAAATAAAACCCCATTATTTAAGAAATATTTTTAGATTTATAAATAATATTTATAGTCAAATTTATCTTTTGTATAACCCTATATGAAAAATGATTTAGTTATTAAACTTTGATTTTAACTATTTTTACCCTTCTTTAAATAAATTAATAATACATTTCCTAAGCTAATCCAATGACCAACATTAAATTAAATGGTGAAAATATATTCTAATTACACTTTAAAACCAATTAAAAAGATAATCTAACCATATAAATTATTGCAATGAAAAAAAGTTGTTTTTAATGAAAATATAGCGTGTTTTTACTATTCATTAAAATATTAAAGTTATCAGAAAAATTTCAAAACATTATCCAAATTAAATTTTTATATCCTGAATCCATTGAAGAATTTTATTTTGTCAAATTTAACTTATAAAAATGTCAAAAACTATATTTAAAGTTGGTGCACCATCAAAAGGCGGGAAAAATGCATTTTTTGAAAAATATTTATTTTACCAGAAAATTTTATTTTGTTCTCATACCATGTTCTATAAAATATGTAAGATTAATAATAATGTTATAAAATTCATAATGTATTTAATACTATTCATAACAGCTAGTCCATAATAATATTAAAACAATATATCGTTGTTTTGTGAAACTCGGTATTGCGTACTACACACGCTATCGAGGATAGTCGCGATTGCGTGTAATGAAAGCCAAGTTAGGGTTGTGTATACTGCATGCTAATACAATGTTGCGTATAGCACAAGATAATCTTGGTGTAGAATATAACAAAATACATCAGTGAAATTAAAAAGAATATTTTTCATAAAATCTCGTGGTGTTATATTATGGTTGGGGTGGACCTCCTGGTGATGGTGGCAGTAACACATCGAATCATCATCCACATCCAACTGCACGGCCAGCTCCTCTTCCACATCCACCTACTCCCTGTGGACCTCCTCGATCAAATTTATGTCTCTGCCTGGGCAGTCCTTCGACCGTCTACTGATCATCCGTATGACGGGTCAGACAGTCACGAGTCGTGTGACCCTGCCCGCCGCATGACTAACACTACCCACTCTTGGCATGTATGTCTCTGCTTCGGGTGCCCCGCACAACCGATCCTGAGTCATGTGGTTGTCCACCTATAGGTCTGGTCCTCTTGGACCTCTATGATATCTATCTTCTACCTGCCGTAGAATACTCTGCTATGTGTCGACTTGTGGTGGATCTCACTACTAGAGACTACTCAACAAGGAAAATTTCTCCTTGGAGGGCTCTCTCTAAAACCCCCTCCTGTGTCGGGATACTGAGTGAGACCATAGAAGCTATCATATCTTGTCTGAACGCCTTCTCGAACATCTGAGCCCTAAAGAATGGGCCCACACCATATCGGCAGAGTAGCATGAGAGGTCTGTGAACCTCGCTGAATATTGAGCTAGAGTCTTGCTGCAATGTTGCAGATGAAGAAGTTCTTATATACGTACTTCATGAAGAGTCTCTATGGAAAACTCTGCCTGAAACAGGCTCTTGAAGTCTGCAAAGAGAAGAGTCATCTCGTTGTGGACCTGGAGCATTAACTTCTACCATATTCCCACATCTTCCTGTAGATGGCTGGTAGCATGAATCACCAGGAGGTCTTCTAGTGTCCCTAATAGTTGGAAAAATCTCACTACAGCCTCCAGCCAATCCTCAGCCGCATGTGGGTCTGCCTCTCCCTTGAACCTGGGTGGCCTCTGGCACTGGAACTCATGCAATGCGCTCAAGTAGCATGAAACTTCTGCTACTGGGGTAGGTGGCATTAGTGGACCAATGGAGAGTGGTACTGCTGGTGCCTCCGCTGGTGCCTCCACTGGAATATGGCCATGCACCGAGGCCTCGTCGCTCGGTGGGAAATCAGTGTGTACAACTCTCAGAACTCTATCGGGCTGTCCATGTGGAGGCATCCTGAAAGAAACAGATGCGACATGGTCAAATGTTATACCTGGTGAGCTGACCTGGTTGAGCTAAATTAAATAATTCTTTTGAAAACACACACGTTGTTAGTGTTTTTGTGCACTGGGTTAGAAATCAGAAGTCAGGGTCTGGGTTTATGGATACGTCGGACGCCGTACCAACACTGGACTACATGATCTAAAAACCACACACATTACCGTTAACACCATTTCTTCACAGAAAAGATTGGAGACCTATGTTCTGCGGTAGAACCAACTCCTCTAATACCAATTAATCATGACCCGTCCCCCAGGGTCCATACCGTGACTACCCCAAGCCCGCCTTCCATTGGCCAGGGGTTGGCGATTAGCACTAAATTCGTAATTCCCTAAAACTAAGAATTCATTGCCTTTATAAATTGTAAACAATCACAAAATAGCACACAACTGAATACGAAACACTAAGAAAAACTGTATATCAAAAGAGTGATGAAAGTAAAAGTGGAAGGAAATACAAACCCAACTGTAGAGTACAAGTAGAACTGAAAAACAAGTACAACTGAGGAAAAAGGAAAAACATCTACTGGGTCATCCTCCGGGTTCCACCTGAAGGGTAAGTATAGATCACCTCCTCAGCACTCCTTGTCCATCCCTATCCTTTGTGTACCGTAACGCTGCATGGTCCACCTCCGGGTACCATCCAGTCCGGGTACTCGCAGCCTCAGTCAGTGATGTCCATCATCTGTATCCAGCACAATGAAGTGTCGGGCGTAGCTCGTGCAGGGGTGAGTATAACGATACTCAGTAGTGACCCCGAGACCCTAAATGACTTAAAAACTCCATCATGTATAAACCAAAAAGTATGAAATCAACATATTTCACCACTTATGTATATACCCATACATATACCTAGTTATCATGTAATCCATGTTAATCATGAGTAAATCACAAAAGTTACTGACTCAGCTCAAACCAGGATTTATTCTAGGGGTAAAATAATTTGAACCCTCTGTTGCTGGAGAACTCCTCCTCTACTGAGTATTGTGGGCCTGCCGCCATAACCTCGCACTTCCCACTAACCATGGATTGTTGAGGAACTCCTCCTATCAGGTATTGTGGGTATGTTTCGTCACACAGAGGCGCTCTACACCATGGGTCTACCACCACAACCAGGCGCTCCCACTCATAGCCTGCAGGGGTACTCCTCCTGTCGAGTACTAAGGGTCTACCGTCATAACTAAGAGCTCCTCCTTTGTTGATCTTCCACCACAACCAGGCGCTCCCGAATGGGCTAGTCGAGTCACTCGGAGTCAATCGGTCAGCAGTCGTCAAGTCTCAGCTAGCTAATAGGTTCCCATACAAATGGTCGCTTGTCTCCATAAGATCTGATCTATAAGCTTCTGGTTGATGCTCCAACTTATATGAAGTCCCAGGAAGAAGTATTCCAAAGGTCCGACACGTCATAGGGGTCTCAACACAACTAGCAGCGCGTCAATCGGACGCCTAGTCTTGAGTTGATATCCTTTTAATCCTAGGGGCCTGGCTGGATTCTTGCACGATCCAACTAGACTGTATCTCAACTATACCCCAAACTCTAGTGTGGTATACTCAAAGGGACCATCACGCTCCAAGAATTCCAGTGCCGGTGACGGTTCATCAAACGGACATCTGGTGCCAATGATATGGACAAAAGAAGCACAAATGGGTCGAAGTGGGCCCGGGTCCAGTATGACCCGGTAGGACCAACCCGACCCAACCCAGTCTGGGCCGACCCGGTTTGGGTCAACCAGGCCTGAACCGTTGGGCCTTTCCCGGCCGGTTGTTCCCAGCCCAGTGGGCCGTGGGTGAGGTTTGGCCCAAAGGGCGCTGCGTAGGTGTATCGACGTGGGGCCACAGAGTCAGTCAGCCAGGAGCGCCGCAAGGGCGCGGCCGGTATGACCAGGGGAAGCATGACCGGGGCATTGGGGCGTGGCTGGCAGGGCGGTGTGGTGGTGCGGCCGGCGCGGTAGTGCAGCTGGGGTGCCAGGGGCCAGGTCGTGGTACAGCCGACGGTCATAATGTAGTGGGGGCGGCGCGGGTCACGGAGACCGCAGAAGGCGCGGTCGTTGCCATCTTCTCCTTCTTCTTCGTTTCAAAGAACACAACAAAGAATATCAGCTGGGGGTTGGGCCATGTTATTTTGTCCCACACCCACCGTGTTTAGAGTGGTATCATACAGTTCACAAGAATGAGGCAAACAAAATCATGGAAGATATCTTAAAAACATCAATTCCCATAATCCCACATTTAACAAAAAATTCCCAACCCGGAAGGAAAAACATCTGTGGATCAACTTGATAATAAGTTAGTCTGTGTTCATTGTTTTAGAAGCAAAGAATGAACGGAATAATATCATACATAAATTAAAATCCATACCTCGTTCGTTGTTCGTCGATGGGGTCATAGGGAAGAAGACTAACCATTCGGAAAATATGGACGTCGATTCACTGTGGACGAGGACGTCTCACATAGGAAGGAGTTCCGAGTATGATGGTCAAAGTCGAGGTCGACGTTCTTCTTCGGTAGATCATTTTTCGCCGGTAGAAGCATTTTTTGTGGAGGAAGCATTATTCGTTGGAGAGTTTTCTCCCAAGAGCTATAATCCTCCTTTTCCATCCTTTATCCAACAAATTAATAGGTATCCCCTCCAAATAATAGAATAACTATTATTTAGTCTATTGGGTTTAAAATTCAAATTATAGAATTTAATTAACAGAGTTGGGTCACTTAATTATAGGGGGAGGTTTGACACCATTAATCAAGGGGGGTGGCCCCATTGATGGTAGATGAGGTCAAGAGGCTCTCCCTCATTTATGAGGTAGTTGAGAAGTTTTACCTAATTAAATACGGGGTTTAGTCTCAGGTGGTCCCCATACAATAACATCTCATGGGTGGTAAGGTTCGGGTGGGCCCCACCACCAAAACCTTTCATAGGAGGTTATGGTGTGGTGGTCCCCACCTCCAAATTCCACATGGGTGGTTATAATAGATGAAATAAAATAAAATATGTGCTTATTTTTTTATTATTTCCATGAAAAACCCAGAAACTAACTTTCACCCTCAACCAACTGTCGTCGAGGTGAAAGTCATCTTAAGTGAATATCAGCTCTGCGAGTTCAACGGTGCCCTCAGATTTCAATTCCGAACACCGGTTCAAAATTTAGAGAAACCAGCCTATACATTTAAAAAACGTACCTGAAAAAAAACATCAGAAATTGATTCCAGGCACACCGGGCCTCGGAATCACACGCTGTCAATTTTCACAGACTCGTAAAATTCCCATATATTAAAAAAATTAAATGGAAATTCTGGGTCTTTAAATGTTTCAACTAGGATTCTTGACCATCAATTCACTTAAAAAGTGTGATTAAAAATATATAATTTCATTTGAAAACATGGATGATATAAACGATTCTGGTAATCCAAAATCAGAAAATGTATTCGTAAAATATGACTGTATGATCAATGTTTATAGTAATACATCATTTTGAATATTAAAATTTGTTACGGTGGTAACATGATACCACTTTTATACTTATTAATTTTCTAAGAATTTTTACCCTGAATTCAAATATATTTAATCATATATTAACATATTTCCTTGTATTTTTAAAATTGAACATTGGTAGCTTCTTTATTTCCATTTCAATATTGAGTATATTGAACTTTCTCTCCACTCCTGAGGAAAAATAAAATAACAAGTATGCATCTCCCAGGATGTATCTTTCTGCATTTATTATATTTTATAAATTCAACCCTTCACTTCTTCCATTTTTCAATATTTGCTTTTCTAAACAGAACAT
Organism: Viscum album; assembly: GCA_963277665.1. Classification (NCBI taxonomy): domain Eukaryota; kingdom Viridiplantae; phylum Streptophyta; class Magnoliopsida; order Santalales; family Viscaceae; genus Viscum; species Viscum album. The sequence continues at coordinate 2,122,503,555 of OY728163.1, forward strand.
CATCCATCTTCTAATCATTCATTCCATCTATGTCATATTTCATTGATAATTTTTTCAATATCATGATAGATCTTGATATTATGTCCTTGTATGATTAGATGGGATGGGACAATCATGAACATCGCATGATTTAATTTATCATAACAACTATATTACCCTATATATTTAAAAACAAACTTAATATGGAATGTAATTCTTGAAAAAATGATCCTATATGGAACAACACATTTTTAATATAATTATTCAAAGATTATAGTTATAACCTAGATATTAAAAATAATAATGTGAATTATAATAACTAATATCAAATTTTATTTATAATTTTTTCACATAAATGACCAATATTTATAAAAAAATCATATAATTTCTAGTAAAATAAGCAGCTTTTTTGAATTGGGAATGTAAAAATTAATTTAGGGTGAATTTTAAGTATTTTTCTAAAAACTTTCATTTTGGATAAATACTGAAAAATACAACATTATAGTTAAAATCTATCCTTTTCATTTAAATAAATTTTATAATAATTACTTAATTTCACAACATATCAATTACATAGATAATAATTCATTGTAGATCATTTGAATTATTTTTATGTTTAAAATTATAAATGAAAACATATTCAACATTTGAACATTCTATTACCTACCTTATTCCCACACATGCAGAATTAGAATTAAACCTAATTTTTCAACTTTTGTGAATTGAATTTCAAAAAATGGACAAACATAGTTGATATCAATAAGATATTTGTAATCTGATAGGATCAACTTAATATTTTTTTGTGAAAAGTTACTTCACCCTTTGGAATAGTAATGTACCCTTATGAATATTAATGTTACCCATATGAATAGTAATGTTACCCTTATGAATAGTAATATTACCCTTATTAATAGTAATATGACCCTTATAAATAGTAAACACCCCCATGACAATATATATAAAATTTAGGCACCTTGTAAATGATGGGGAATATTTTTAAAAATAATACATTATTGTGGGTATTTTGTGAGTTGGAAATATTTAATTTCAATTTTATATTTAGTAAATTTATTTAAAATATAATTCATTTTCATAAAATATAATCATAGATAAATATTTTTTTCCAAGGATTTTATGATAATATAATAAGGAATTAGATAATTTTCATGGTGTTTTAAGTTCAATTTTAATTTTAAAAATAGAATTTTCAAGCGAATGATCATTTTATTTAAAAATAAAATTTCTCATATTTATAAAATTATTTTTATAAAATGAGGTCCATTTTTGGATTCTACATGTGTAAAGAGGTTTATGATGAATTATTGGGATTATTTAAAATATTTGAAATTTTAGTAAATAGTAAAATATGATAATTTACAATAAATGCTAAATACATGTTTTATTGAGTCATAGATGATGTGTGTCTTATATAAGAAAGAAAATTTTAAACTCTCATGAAATTATTACTAATTTTTGACATAATAATACGAGCTATTGCTGGTTGGGAGTAAAACTAATAAAAAAATGAATATGATGTTCAAAAAACTGCCCTCTCTAGCACTATAAAACCATCCCTCACTCCCTCTTCTCCATAGTCCTATGTTCCTTGAAAATTTTTATTTTTCTTCCCAAATACTCTTATATAGTCTCTCCCAATATCCAAGTGATCTTGGGAATTTATTAATACTAAACCCCTTCACAAAAGGAGGTTCTCAAGGAGGATAATTCATGAGGTAAATCATATTTTTTTCTTTCAATTTCATTTCATTTTATTTTTATTTGTTATACTCACATAATATACTATATACACATGATAATGATAAATCCATTACAAATTATATACTATAATTATATATTTTTAATTGAGTATCATTCCTCAAACTACTATCTATCCCTCAATTTTTAAAAAATAATGCATCATTCGGGAGGAACCGATTTACAACCAATGTGGACGATAAACCATCATTCATTAATTTATCCTTCAAGGATAGTTAAGAAACCATTTATATTATTGAAAAAGATTATAAAATATTTATTATTTCTTCTGTAATGTTTTATAATCAGTATATGTTCATGATATTAGTTCATACGACCAAACAAGTTTGAGATAATCAAAATACCACCGAAATAATCTAGACTATTATCAATGAATGTCTTATCTAATAACTCATATTCATACCATACAACCAAATGATTTATATAAACATTTAATAATTTTCATAATATTTATCATGATATAAAATAAATTCTACAGAATTATATCCATTCAACATGAAATTCTATACTCATATACAAGTATACTGATCTAGAAAATCATGGAAACCAAAGCTACCGACCAATAATTTGTATCTTATAAATCATCAAAAAGTCCATAAATTAACATAATAAATTTATAATAAACTATATAAATTTAAAATATGTTCTTAATTAAATAATTAATGGGACTAAATTCAAATTTCATGACCTTAAATTCTTGTGCAGAAAACATTCAGATATAAGGTAAGGGTTTTCTCATCTCACTTCCGTTTTTGTGAGATATTTTTTACTCACCAATATTTCTTCTATATGGTTTATTTATAATACCCATTGATATATCATATCATGAATATATTTATTTTCATGGTATTAAATGTATCATTTTATGATAATTAATTTTGTGTCATATGATTTGATTGATTACAAATTTGTAATGGATTTTACCCGAACCCCTGTTTCCCTTCGAGTTACTCTACCTCTACCATTAATAAAATGTAATGATTTTTTTATATTTTCTAAAACATTTATCTAAATGTAAAAAATCAAATATCCATATCATATCAGTTTTATTTGAAATAGATATATAGGTTTAAAAATGGTTACATTCTTAATTCTTCCTGATAAACTAACCTGATTCAAGGTAACTTGTTTAGTTACTACCCATTTTAAAGTTCAATATATAGTGTTTATTAAGAACATATATTTTTACTATAATCACACATTTATCATAAAAAAAATCTTGTTTAGTTTCGTGATTTATAAAATAAACCTGTTTTTCCTCTTTAAAATATCTTTAATGTTTTCCTTAAACCGCACTAAAATGATTTATTTCTAAAGATTCATAAAAACAACTTTTTATCTGATTTAACATCAGTGGGACATCATTTATGCCTCTAATATAATTTCAAATCCTCCACCATTTTCATTTATGGGATTTAAATTTTTACAATCTGAATTTATGAAAAATAAAAATGATCTAAAAAAGAAATCTTCTTTTCAAAGTAAAAATGATTTTATCATCTCACTTTGACATCTACGAGATATATGCCTTTATCAGCACTTATTGATTATTTATGGTGTTTGTAAAACCCTTTTATATATTTTATCAAGAGTTTACTTATTTTCATGATATTATAAGGGATTATTATTTTAATGTTTCATAGTGGTATAGGATACTTTGGAATTTTTAAAGAATATAACTAGAAAAAAAATCATTTGTCTTATTTAAATTTATCTTCATCTATATAAAAAATCTTTGTTGAACCTTGTACATCATTTAGTGTTATTTTTTATGATATCATATAAAATATGTTTTTGATGGTTTTATGATGATTCTTACTATATGTGAGATAATTAGATACCATTCATGGGTTATAGTTAAAGTATTCACATTTCACATGATAGTTTTTCATTAAGAATGTTTTTGATTTCTATGTATCAATATTTTAATACGAAAAATGTATTGTAGCTAGTATGAGATCAGAGGGGCCCTTTATATCCCCTCAATACTACGGTAGGTCTTATAAGAAATAATGGTTTGGGTTTTCACCCAATTATGTATGGTGTTTTGACGAGGCCTATACAATATTGTTATGATGTCTGACATTATACCATCCCTAATTATGAAACTAGTAATTGATAGACCATGTTATTATTCACCTAGTAGGATATACATGATTATGTTTTATTATATAACTATTTATTTAGATTTTATTCCTAAAATATTATTCTGATTTATATGTTTTAAGGGTATGTGTTCTTTAGATATTTATCACACCTTATTATCTATAATTCTGTTGAATTAAATACCCTTATTGATCATCTATGCTCACTGATTTCTTATGATTCCTTTCCCTTGGTTATAAAGAATAAATTTTTGAATAATCTATCATCGATGAAGTTTATTTAATTTTATATTGTTTCATGTATTATCTTATTTTCCAATATATGATGGGTATCATAAATTTATCCTTGTCTTCAAAGACTGATAAACTGCTCGGTCCTTTGAGATTTGACTATTTTTATTCATGGAAAGTTAGTAAATTAATGCACCAGCTCTGGGATTTAGGGTAAGATAGTTACATTTGGAATCAAAGGATGTTTAACAACAACCTTGGAAGCTATATTTAGAAAAAATAGATTAGGAAACATAACCCTAAGATATAATTTTAAGATAATCATACAAGAATGTCCAATATTTTTGGTGAGGTATAGATTATGAGTATCATAAAATAAAATACATCCCTTATTCGATACTATAAGTGGATGTTGTTCTAGAACTTTTTATCTAGGTGTACAAACTTTGAACAGTTGTTCTGGGCCTTACTCAGAAATCCCGGTATAGAACAGCGATCTCTACTATGAACCTATTTTGACACTCCTGGAGGATATTGTTAAGTTAATTCACATTTTATTTACAATCCATTATTATATATTGGAATATATAATGAAAATTAATAGCTTTTTTTAATCCTTAGGTGTTTTATGTTGAGAAAATATAATTAAAGATATTCTACAAATGATTACACATTTCTCTCAATATGACTATTATTACTCACACTATGCTTTCTGGTTTTATTCAATGGCAAGAACCCTATTGATTCATGTTAACATTGAATATAATGGACAAGGTTGTGGTGATGAGAAACCAACTGCGATGTTTATAGTATGGAAAAATATTGGGTTAATGCCTAATTATTTTTCACGAAATAATATAATAAACATCTACCTTGACCCACACATGAACCCATAGAAGAAGTGAATAATGGAGTTTTCTAGTATCTACAGTAGTGGAGATCATGGAAGAAAGAAAAACCAATTACTGTCATATAATAAATGTTGAATAAGACACCCATGAAAGTGTCTCAATGTAATTGAAAAATTATTATTATGTGGGAAAGAAGGATATAATGAAAAGAATTAAAGAGGAAACTGAAGAGTACAATAAAATGTAAAACAATGATCCTAATAATCCATTTTTAGTTATTATTATTAAATGTAAGGGATAATGGTATTACCTATGTTAATTTAATATTATATATGATAGCCCCTATTCCAAGGATGTTCTTATGTGGAAATAAATGAAAAATGTATTTATCTATTGAGCGAATATTGAAAATACTAGTTAAAATAATTTTTAATGGTTTTCAATATTTCAAGGACGTCAATCATATTTATTTTAGAAGATATATGGTTTCAAAAAAAGTAAACCTTAAATGCTGGGAGACAACCTATCACGCCTAGCTTGGCATAGGGTTTGAACCCACAACTGAAGGACAAAAAGGGAGAAACGCGAACAACTTGCCTACGTGAAGTCCTGGTTGTCAAGACATTATGTTCAAACATATAATGGATAAATTTAATTTTTATTTCAGTGAATTTTTATTCATTGGGAGTGAGAAATGATTTTGTGATTAAGTGGTTAATTTTATTTCATAATATGTTCTCACTTTTAAGAATCCTGTAATATTTTTGTAAATAGATTATTTTTAGTAATAAATGTTGAACTTTATTTTGGAGTTAAATATTATTTTATTATGGACATATAGAGATATAGTTTATTTATGAAAATTGATAGAATACCTTAGAGAATATGTGATAGGTGTAATTAAATTTTTGTATAATATATTAAGAAATATCGATGTCATTTGTTAGATTATATGCACAAATCCTCTTGATTTTGGAGTCATAGTCTGCAATATTTTTTTCAAGAATGATAGTAATTTGTAAAATGATATATGTTGAACGTTATATTTTACTTTAGAATTTTGTATATTAAAGCTATTTTTGGTCATATGAAGGATTATTTTTGGGGGGAGTTTCTTAGCTTATCCAAATAATTTTTTATTTTTTATAGTATATGATTATACTTTTATAGGATGAGTGATTTGTAGAAGTTGATTCATATTCTTTAGGTGTAAAAAATAATCTTGAACGTTTATTTCAAAGTATAAGAAATAAACTGAAAATAAATAGAATCATAACTAATGGATGATATTTTTTATGACATGGAAAGTAATCATGAATGTTTAAAATCTCCATTGAATATCTAGATTTTAAAGGAATCCATCAAATCGAGGAAAAATATTTTGAAACAAAATGGCTATCTGGGTTTTTTTTATAAGAAATAAATGGTATTTTTACTAATCAAAATATTTATGGTTGTTTATGGATAAAATTCTAATTACCATGTTATATATCACTCTCCATCAGGATATTATGGTTATAATGTTCTTTAGTGCCCATATTTTCCACTTTTCACTAATGTTATCCTATTAAAATAGGTAGTTTTTGGGTAACATGTCCATTTCTATTTCGCTATTATTTAGAGGATGTTTTATTAACCCTATATCGGATTTATGTTTATGACAAGAGAATTTTCATTAATCAACCATTATCTTTCCATGTTTAATTGTGAATTATGAGGAAGTAATTTTTTAAATGATTGAATAATGTTACACTATAAGGATTTACAAATAAATTTAATATAGATTGTAATGCATGAAACAATGAGTCTCTGTGAAACAACACATTGTTAATATAATTATTTAAACAAGATATTTATATCATAACCATTAAACCTAGTAATATTTACTATTAAATTTTATTTATAATGGTTTAACAAAAAAAATACATATTTATAATGAAATATATTATTTTGTTAAAATTTAAATCATTATTTAATTTTTAATTTCAAAAGTAATTTAGTGTGAATTTCCATTATTTTTCTATGAATTTTCTCTTTTGATAAATAGTGAAAATACTTTATTGTAGTTAAAAACAATATTTTTAGTTGAAATCATTATTATAATTGACACTTAATGTCACAATATCTCAATTAATCATATATTAATCCAATATAAGAAATTGGAATCATTTTTATATTTAAATTTAGTAATAAAAACCTATTTATGTTTTGAATGATCTATTACCAACCATCTTTCCACACATTCTGTATTAAAATTAAACGTAATTTTTCATCTTTTGTGAATTGAATTTAAAAAAGAGAATATACATTGTTGCAATCAGTAATATATTTATAATCTGATATGATCCACATATTTTTTGTTTGAATAGTAAAGTGACCTTTTAGAATACTAATGTACACCTATGAACAGTAATGCTACCCTTATAAATAGTAATATTAACCTTATGGTTAGTAATTTTACCCTTATAAATAGTAATATGAATCTTTTTAATAGTAACCTCTCGCATGAATGTATAAATAAAATTTCGGCACCTTATAAATGAAAGAGAAGAGTTTAAAAATTAATAATAAAGTTTTTGTATTTTGAGTCATAAAAATTCAATTATAATTTTATAATCAATAAATATTTTTAAAATATATTTATTTTTCAAAAAAATATTCCTAAATCAGTATTTTTTGTTCATTTTTTTAAAGATAATTTAATGATACATAATTTAATTTCTCAAGGTGTTATAGAATCATTTCAAATTTTAAAATCTATATTTTTTTAGTAAAAGATGATTTTAAATAAAATTTAAATTTATCAAATTTATAAAATTATTTTGTTAATATTTAGTAATGTTTTTAATTCCACGTGTTAAAAAATGGATACGATGATTTTTTTTGGATTTTTCTAAAATAACTGAATTTTTTGTGAATATTAAAATATGATAATGTACAATATATTCTAAATATATTAATTAATGAGTCATAAATGATGTGTGGATAATGTAATAACACTTTGATAGAACTCACATTAATTTATTACTATTTTTGGTTACATGAATCAACAATATTTCCTATCTTTGGAAAAAATAATGAAATAATTAATAAGATATTCCAAAAAACACCCCTCGCCTCCAATATAAAAACAACCCCTCTCTCACTCTTCATCTCACTCATCTATAAATTTAATCATATCAATGTCATTCAAAAATAACCTTCTCTAGTATCTCACCACATCCAGGAGCTCTTGGTATTTTCAAAAGAAAAAAACCATTCCCTTAAGGAGGTTCTCATAGAGGATAATTCATGTGGTAAATGCTATTCATTTTTCTTTTAATTTCATACAATATTTTTTACTTTCATATCCTCTCATCAAAGCCTATATCCAAATGATCATGATACCAAAAATATAATTTATTTACTATAATTATATAGTTTTAATGGGATATCACTCCTAAAACTATTATCTCTCACCCTTTTATTTTTTAAAATGAAATCTTGTCCAGGTGGTGCCTATTTAAAACCATCATGGAGGACTAACCCATGATATTCAATTTCCACTTCACAGCTGGTCATGAAATAATTTTTATTATAGAAATAGATTATAAAATATTTTTTATGTCATATATACTTTTCTATAACTATTATATGTACATGATATTAATTCATACCAAAAAACTTGTTCGAGATGCTCCAAATATCGTCGTAATAATCTAAACAACTATGCATAATGTTTTACCTATAAATTTATATTCATACCATATAACCAAATGAGTTATATAAAAATTAAATCTTATATAGGTTAATTTGTATCATATAAATTAAAATATTTATAATTATATCAATTTCACATGAACTTCCATACTCATATACAAGTATATCCAACATGAAGACCATGGAAATGAATGCTCTCGAGCAATAATTTGTATCCTATAACTCATAAAAAATCAATAAATGTACTTAATAGACTAATTATAAACTATATAAATTTTTAATAGGTTATGAATTAAATTATTAATGAGTCTTATTTCATATTTCAAGACCTTAAGGTCGTGTGTAGAACACATTCAGACATAAGATTAGGGTTTTCTCATCTCACTCTATTTTTGTGAGATATTTCTTATTCACCATTCATTATTTTGTATGGTGTATGTATATAACCCATTGATGTTTCATATAATTATTGTATTTATTTTAATATAATATAGCGTATCATTTTATTAATATTAATTTTGGGGTAATTTATTCAATTTATTACGATGTTGTATGGGATTCTACCCGAACCAACGTTCTTCCTTCAGGGTGATCTTTGTTAACCATTAATCAAATGTAATGCTTTTTAACTTTTTTATATTTATTAAAAATTATATATATAGTTTCAAAAATCACATATCCATATTAAATAATCCTTCTTTAACATAGATATACATGCTTTAAAATGGTTCCTTTCATAACTCTTCCCGATAAACAAGCCTGATTTTAGGAAACCTCTTGATTTCTTACCCATTTTCAGGTGAACAATATAAATTTTTTTGAGAAATTATATTTTTCCAAAAAACAAAAATTTTATCATCAAAAAATATTTTGGTTGATTTCTGGTTTTATTAAAAAAATGCATTTCTGATTTAGAATCTCTTTAATGTTTTCCTCAATCCGCACTAAAATGTTTTATATCTATTATTTTAGAAAAACTATTTTTCACATGATTTCACCTTAGTGGGACATCATTTTTTCCTCAAAATATAATATCAATTTCATTGAATTTTCTTTTCTATGATATATATGTTTACAATAGAAGTTTATGAAAAATAATAATGATTTTCCAAAAGAACTCTTCTTTCCAAAGTAAAAATGACTTTTCTCATCTTAGTTTTACTTCTGTGAGATATATGGCTTTATCACCACTTATTGATTTCCATTGGTGTTTGTACAAACATTTTATATATTATATAAAGAGTCACTTTATTCTCATGTTTTTCTAAGGTATTATTATTTTAATGTTTCAAAGTGGTATGGTACACTTTGGAATGTTTAATGAATATATCCTCACAAAATTTTTAAAGGTATCATTTAAAAGTATCTTCATCGAAGTCAACATAATTTGGTGAATGTTTTTCTTTATTGATTTTTATCTCTTATTATAAAATATACAATATTTAGTTGAAGGATTTAAGACCATTTTATTGTGGATGTTCGAATATAATTAAATTCATGGTTTATAGTTAATGTATTCACATTTTGAATGCTATTTTTTCAATACGACTGTTTATGTTGTCTATGTATCACCATTTTCATATGTGGAATTTATTAGAATTAGTATTTGATGTTCATGACCACTATATCCCCTCGATACATCGGTGGGTCTCCATATAAAAATTAGCCTTGGTTTTTACCCATTTATCTATTATCTGGGAAAGTGGGCTTGACAATATGGTTATGATGTGGGAAATTTTTTATTTTGTAATTATGAAACTTGTAATTTATAGCCCATTTAATCATTTTACTAGTAAAATATCCATGATTATGTTTTATAATGAAATAATTAATTTAATTTTTATTCTAAGTCATCCAAGACTTATAAACATATTGGTCATTTGGGATTTCATTCCTTGTAATCATGCCAATGTAATAAATTATTGAAAAGGCTCTAGGATTCTGGGGTTGTGGTGTTACAACAACCTAATTTTCAATCATAAAATATGGATTATATAAATATTTTACGTCATTCCTAAAAATCCGTATAAATATATATTCACACATAACAACATTTTAATCTCCCATTCAACTTAGAATCAATAATTTTCTCAATCTATCTTCTCATTCCTCATGAGGAAAATATTTTTCCCGGAATAATAATTTGATATCATTACACTCCATTTTAAATATTTCCTTCTCAGGCTTACTATTTTGAAATAATTACCACATTTGATCATTTTCCCCTTCAACCTGATAAAATACCATGAAACACTTTTCCCATTAACTCATTCCCAAAGAAAAAAATGTATTATATAATGATATTATCCATTACATAGCTATAAAGGATATAGTTTTAACCTTCAATGATTATGTTTTATGATGTATGAAGTGGTCCAAAATTTGTTTTAACACATTTCTAAAATCATAAGCCTAACTATACGGGCATGATTATTGGTCATAATCTGGGTAGGGTATCCAAATATAGTTATATTTTTTTATCTCTATCTTGTGAAAATATTTCAGTTCTAGTTTCATTTTATTCACTTGGAGGGAAATACATACATAAAATATGTAAATTATATAGTTTACATTTATTTATATAGAAATGTCTAAATAATTGGATACAAAACATGATCAGGACAATATGAATCATAATTTATAATTTTTAAAATAGATAAATAGTTTATTTGAATAGAAAATTATTTCATATATAATCATAAAATCATTAGATTATTATTATTGTTAAAATAATAAAATAATTATAATAATTTCTAATCATTCATAATAGTTTGTAATAAAATTGTGAATAATCTTGAGAATATCCTCAGGTTGTTTGAAACAAGGTTTATAGTAACTGAACACTCGTCATGGAACAAAATAATGTCCAAGACATACTCAAAAACATCTTTTATGGGTTTTAAACCCTAGAATCATATAATCCAAAATGACAACCACTTTTATATACATAAAGGTCTCTATTTATGGGAAGAAAATATAATCTTTACTTTATTAAAGACAATATGATTTTATCTAATAACTATTTATCTTCTTAGAGTATTTCGTGTGTTTTTTTTTCTCAATACAATGTTTTCTTAAATCTAGGTCACAAATATTTTACTAAACATACACTAATAAAAATTGTAACACTAAAACAATACAATAATTGATTTATTGGTCACATTACTACATTTTCTCATATTACATGAGATCACATCCGGATGTACAAAATAGTTTAGTGGTCTTGAGAGACTAAATACATTCAGGATTCTTACATTACATCTGAAAACATGAAATTTATAATTATAAAAATGTTCATATCGTGATTATTTATTATTTTAAATTTTATATTTAATTCATATATCCCTTCAGGATATCTACAAAATGAACCACAATGATGGGTGGGCTATGATTCTCGAGAATGGAATGCATACAAAATGTTAATTGTAAATCAATTAATACAAGAATAATATAGTCAAGATATAAAATAAGAAAATATTAAATATACACAATACCCTAAAACATTACTACATTCAAAGAAGACATATAAAAAGAATATTCATATGGATAATAAAATCTAGTTTCATAATGATAGAATGTATACCATCAAACATTATAATTTTTTCTTAAAGACCTCATGTCATGATAACATATCTAAATATATCAGATTGTATGTAAAATTTCCAAAATCATTTATAAAATTTGACCAATTCATGGAATAATTGGGATAAGGGTATCTTCCTATTACATACAAAGTATAATTCATTCATTAATTAGAAGGGGTGAACTACATCATTGTAATCATTCATGATGAAAAAATAACATAAGAAATGATAATATGTCACCATATAAATAAGCTTAATGATAAGAAATTCAGAGTAATGTGGTGAATTTTTTCAATAGAATACATCCCTTATAATACAAAACATTCACAAAATAAATTTTACAATAATTAAAATAGATTAAAATTACCATTGGAAGACTTTTTGAGGAAAATATCCTTTTGATTTTAAATTCACCTATTGAAAATTTATAATTTCACCAAATAAAATGGAATATTTTTAATTTGATAGAAAACATTCAAACATGTAATGAGTGATTCAAATATTTGGGTTATCATGATTGGGGGAAATTTTTTTAATGTTATATATGTTAAATCAAATAATCCATTCACATTTTCAATAAAAATTTAAAATTACCTCATTCTTAAAATGATATGATGGTTCATTTTAAACCATTTTTAATAGATATAGATGGAAAAAATATCATAAAATGACCATACAAAAATAGAAAAATATTATTTAATTTTTTTGGTGACATGTATAAGGAGTAAAATGATTCTCGTCGAAATAGAAAATAATTTTAGTTTTCCATAAAAATATTCTTTCTGTGTCATGAGTATTTTAAACATGAAATTAAGAGAATGATTATAATTTAAAAAAACTAATAGAGGAGAAAAAATATTTAGGTTTAATATATAAAAGAAATATAATTCCTCCCATGGAAACATAATCATAAATAATCCCAAATAGTGTTGGGATTATGAATGAAGCCCTTACATCCGGTCCGACCTTCATTATAAGAATTTTTATCCTTCATAACCATATAAATAATTGGGAAATAAATTTTAGCCTATAATGTTGACATATAAATAATTATAATATCATATTTAATCCTCTTATTAATTTTAAATATCTATTTATTAAAATTTATTTATCAAAAGTTTCTCTTTAGAGTTTAAAATATTTTTCTATAAATGATTTGTTTCAGTAATATATGTCATTTCACATTTAACAGGGTTCCATTATCACTGTTAAATTTGTAATGATATAAATATTTTATATATTCATTATAAAAATACTCTCAATCATCCTTGAAATGTAAATATATTTATATAAATTACACCATTCTTGGAGATGGTAGGCTATAAGTAATCATTAACATTTTTTTCACATTCCGATGGATTGAAATTTTAAAAATAGTCAAATAATTACTCTTAAAAAATAATTATTATATCAAATTTAAACTTTATATTCATGGAATAAATATTTATTACCATCCATGAAAATTAAAAATCAAAAATGAAACACCTCACGTCGTGGGGTGGCAGTCCACACCTACAAGAGTGATGTTATCGTTCTCCTACAGAATGAAAGATAAAAAAGTAGAAATGATATTATTAATATAGAATATTTATTATTTCATAAATATAATATATATTCATTTTTACCATATTCATAACCATTAAACTAATAAGTTATTAAAAATATTACATTTCTATGTGGAGAGGGTAATTTGTACATACAAACAAGTGATGCTCTGAAATATTTAAATAATGTTAATGAAATGAAAAATCGGTTTACCATAATAATCATAACATATTATAATATTAATGGTCATGATGATATTTTTTTATCATGGATAAAAAAATATTTTGGATTTATAATATTAATTTTTTTTAAAGAGTGGTAAAAATGATTACCATCACAATGAGAAACCTTATTTGGATCTCTTTATTTGGACCCCAGGGTTTGTATTTTGGGAATAAAATCACCTCATGAATGTGGATAATGATATTGGAGAGACAATGTTTGTGTGTATGGCCATGTTACATGGAACAAGATATGTGATGATGCGAGGGGAGGAGGTTCCCTATTTTAATTGAGGTGAGAGAAAGTCTTGTAATCTTTCAACGACTTAAAATATTATTATGTCAATGTCTTGGAAAAATGGTTCAAAAATTACTCATGTTAGATGATTAACATTTTATGATCTAAATAAAGATATCCAATTAGGATTAACCATGTTTTTGGATTATTTTAACATTTATCAATTGATATTAATCCTTTGGTAATCCTATTTGGACAACAAACAGGGTAACAAATGATTCAATATTACAGGTTTATAATCATAGTTGTAAGGTAAAAAATTATTGACAAATAATCGTATTTAGTAATTTTATATCATTTATAATAGTACCGGTTCTCCATTAATATTATTCAATATTTTAATAATATGTTATTTTTTATATAATATCATTAGGGTCAATCTTTAAAATATAAATTTATTTAGACTTTATGGACATTAATATAGAAGTTGGATTATAATATAAACCATTAAAAAATAAATAATATTAATTATTCAAAGTTAAATATCATGGGTAACTATAACTAACCAAAATAATATTACTATTAGAACTGGAAAATTATTTACATGATATTTCATTTATTTCACACAATTGGGGTCAATGTTTTCTAAAAATTTAAGTTAATTTAAGCATAAATAAAAATCAAAAATAAATTTATATGATGAAAATAGTTATTTGACATTTCCAATTAACATTTAGAATTTTTTTTAATCTACTTTTTATCCTTATGTAAAATAATTTAGAGGAAGTAATTTCAAGAGAGGAACATTTTTGATGTTTTCTTACATTAACTAATATAATTTTCAATATCAAGTAAAATTGAATGAAAATTACACATCTCCAAATTAATGATTGTTATGTAAAAATTTTCATAAGAAATGAAAATTTTCTGTATATTTTTAAGGTTTATTTTTGTATTTTATCACTTTTTACAGATTTTACCCTAAATGAGGTGATAGTTACAGACCATGGTTATAACTAATTGTGAAAAAAATTAAAAGGGAAAAATTATCCATATTTTAACCTCCCGATTCCTAAATATTTTAACCATTTTTTATGATTCAATTTATAGAGGGTTCATGAATAAATTTTAATATACATTCACAATGTGTAATGATGATGTTATTCTAGAAAACACATTTAAATCTTTAAAAATTAACTTATATTAAAATCATGAATTTTATTATAAATAATAAAATTAATATAAATAAAATGTATTATTGGTTACTTTATGATCATATATATATATAATTAGACTTTTAAATATTACTAAATTAAGTAAATACATCTGAAAATTTGATATTTATTTACTATTCACAGAAACAATTTCGATTTTATAAAAAAATCATAAAATTTATAATGATTATTATTTCTATATTTTTATTCCAAAAAGGAAAATATTTTATGAAACTTATTTTTATATAATTTTATAATTTCATGTAGATATTATTATTGAATAAAACCATTGGTATTGTGATATTATTTTTGTAGAAAGAAAAGATTAATATAATTAAAGCTCAGGTGTCACAAAAATATAGAATATGAAAGTGGAACATAAATATGAATATGAAATCATTTCTTAATCAAAGGATCACTACCATGAAACTAATAAAAATATAGATCCCCATATTTTTAATCATTCACTCCATATTTCCATAAATATTGGGTATGGATTTCAAAAATAAATTAGGTTTACTCTGTGTTCTCATAAACATCATGGATTGGGTGGACCGCCTATTACATTACATGTCATATCATTATATAATAATCATTACCTAATATATTTTGGGTGTATATAATTCTAGTACCACCTATAAGACAATTAAAAATAATATATATGTGTTCCATGTGAACATGAACACATTCAAAATTCAACCAATTCTTATTTTACTTTTGATAAAGAAATATATTTCATGAATATTTTGGTAGTTAATGATCTTAAGTACTGTATAAAATGAATAATGTTTATTTCCCAAATGAAAATGAAATGATAATTATAATAATCCTCAATAGATATTGGGGTGGAAGGAAAAAATATTATTAGTGAAATATAAACATTCTTTGAAATATATGAACAATTATTATTCACTATTTGTTAACATCCATTTTAAAGGAACAAATTATATATATATATTTAATATAATAATGTGAATTTTAAAAAAAAAATTACAGAATAATGGATTCATATAATGTAAATATTCATAATTAAAAAAAGATAAAAGTGTGAGAAGGTGAACATGAATAATTCATTAAAAATGGTTAATTTCAGAAATTTATTATGATAATAAATTTAAATAAAAAAATTAGTGTAAATTCTAATTGAATTTTGTATAAAGAAATTTATTAAATTATGTGAAAAATGTTTCAATGGAGAATACAGATTATTGAGTTAAATGGATGTGTGAGTCTACCTCCACTTATAAGAATCTTTTCTATTGAATTATTAACCCAAGGGACGTGAAATGATAAGAATATATGTTAACGATGAAATGATGAGAAGATATTTTAGTAATTGAAATAAATAAATTAATTTAAATTATATATTTATTTATATATAATGAACAGAAAACCTCAATCGATTCAAATGTTCAAAAAATAATAATAATCTCAAAGTGATATTGGAAAATAGACACTTATTGTCTTTAATGTCTTATGAAATATAAGATTATAAATTATAGAAACATATATAATATTTTATTTTTATTTAATTACATAAATATTAGGATAAAATAAATCTATATGGGATTTAATAAAATGATTAATAGAATATAATGTATTAAATGTGGAGAGTATCTTAATCATGGTAATGTAAGAAAAGGAAACATCACCTTTACTCTTCAATTCCATTGTAGGGAAACAACTGCATAAAAACAAAATGTAACCATTAAATTTATTTTTTTAGTTAATTATTCATATATAAAAACTTTTAAAATCGTTCTTTATAATCATTCATGAAAACATTATATTTAGTTATTTTTTATTTTCATCAATCCATGTTAGTAATTATGATTATTACGAATAACATTCTTAAGAGGGATATGGATCAACATTTATTGATGAATATTTTTCCATTACTGGACTTGTAAAAGTAGTTTAATATTTTTTTACCTATTTTGTTTTGTCCAATGTTAATTAAATTAAAGGTATTAGTATGGTGCATTATAAAATTGTTTTTTTTTAGTAGGTGACAGGTAATTTACAGAAAATAATAAGTTACATAATAAAGACAATTAATTGTGTTCATTGAAAAAATTACATATTCATAAAATTATTTACCATTTTCTATCATATATTACCAATATCAATGTCTTCAATCTTATTCATGATGAAAATAATGATGTTATAGTGTTATCATTCATGTTGGTGGATGAACTAACCTAAAAAATAACATGCTTTTCTACAGAATTAGTAAGTGCTTAGAGTTATATAATATTAATATCATTTTAACTAGTGAATAATGTTATTAATATAATATAATTATATATTATATTGATATTTTTAAAGTTTTTATATTATATGTTTATTGAAAAATGTAAGGAATCACTATATACTTATGTTGATGAAATATGTTATTATTAGAATGGGATTATTTATAATGAAGAATTTATTCCTATTTAATTGAATTTTGTGTCTACCTAACACATAATAATGAATTTTAACAAGTAATTATTGATGGGTTTCAAAGTAGAAAAAATGAAGATATTGGATTCTTTTGGGTGGATGAGTGCTGGTTAAATAGGTGAAAATTACTGAAATTTATTAACAAACATGAGTTAGGTAATTGATAATGAGTGTCTATTTTCTTAGTTAGGTAAAAAATGATTGTTATAATTTTTTAAGGATTTATAGAAATAAAAAATGGGTTTATATAATTATTGTATAAGGTTCTAATTATAAAAAATTATGACCATGTCATTTTACCTCATTTTCATATTTTAAATTATTTACTATAGATATTATTTTTTCTTAAAAATGTAAGAAAACCCAATATATTTAATTTCTATATAATAATAAAAAAATATAGGATTTATTTATTATATATATTAATTTATAAATATGTAAATTTATTTCCTAAATTAAATAAAAATATATATGAAAAAAAATTACATGGTAAAATGAATTTTTAAATAACAATTAATCTAAATATAATTTTGGAAAAATTATTAATTAATAAATGGTGAATATATCATTCATAGATTGAAACAATTCATTTTATTAAAATTTTCAAATAAATTTGATCAATTTATTTTTTTTAATTATAAAATGAAACACATTTTTCAAAATAATTCTTTTAATATCAAACCTAACATTTTGAAATTTTAATCACATCCCATTATTTATCTTTTAACTATCAAATTACTTAAATATGATGGAATTTGAATTTACTTTTTTTTTAAATTAAAAAGGCTTAAAATAATTATTATGAAAATATAATACATATTTTTTGTAATGGATAAAAATAAATATTTTTATAATAAATATTTTAAAAAATTAATTATTTTTTTATGTCGGTGGAAAATAATATAATATATGAGAATTATATTTTTTTTATTTTACTAATATTTTTGTATTAACATTAATGTACCTATAGGATATAGGAATATCCAATAGTCATATATATAATGACCACATATCGAATGAACATACCTCCAATAACCACATAACCAATGACAATATATAAATATATATACATATTAAGATCACTATATATATTTTCAAAAAACTCAAAACAATTATTATGAATATTAAATATTTTTTTATCATTTTTCTAATATTTTTTATTCTATCTAAAGTTATCCTTGGTGTCCTGATCATCAAGGTATATCATGATGATGTTAAATTCAAAAATGAATTCCTTTAAATTATTTTTGGTTCAATTCATTTACTAATGTTAAAGTTTACATTTCATTTAGATATCTTGTAATTTATTTTCATTTGAATTTTTTTATTAATATGTAATAAAATAATGAATACTTAAACATAGTTTGTTGATTCATGAATCCCATTATATTATATACCCAACATTTAGTTGGTGGTAAATACTGAATAAATTACATTATTTTACATTATACCCCCATAATATAATTTCACCATAAACATTTCACTAATCTAATTAAATAAAAATAGGGTAATGCATTCTCAATAGATCATTAGTTTCCCACATTACTTCTAGAAACATACAATTCCTCTAGAAACCATATCTTGGTGAGTGGCCTAGTTTTATATTATTTTATCTATATAATTTAGGTTATTAAATAGTTTTAAATTATAATATAAAAAATCTTACAACTATATACCCTCTATGTTAATAAGACATGATGGATTGGGCATGAACTTCCTCATATGTGATATATAGGATACATCATTTTTTGCCTAGAAATGGTGGATATGGAAATAGATAATATAGCATCATCACATGATTGTAGATTTAGAAGGTGCCAATGTATATATCTATCAACATTCCCTTTATCCTTACCTCATAACCCTATTATATATTGATATTTTAAGGAATACAATATCTATCAATGTAAATTTAAAATCTCATATATGATTATTAGAAAAAAAAACATTTATAATATTTATGCAATTTTAATGTGTCACTAAATGGTGTTAATATTATATAACATAGATTTTAAATGATAATATTATAAAAGATTATTTCTCCAAATTTAACACAATATAGAGGAGTTATTTACCTCTTCTTGTATAGTTTTTATATATTTTTAGCTGAATGATATAATAAAAAAAGTTGTTAAATGAGAACTCTACTGGGGAATCTTATTATCTAAAAAAATGTGATATCAATTGAATAAAATTTCTAATAAACTGTGGATGTTGAAATAATATTTTTAGATTAAAAATCTATTTGAGGATGACGAGATGTATTGATTCTTATCTATATATCTTGTTCTTGTTGAAAAAATATACACAACATGAAATTAAACTTCTGAATATGATCTGATACAATGAAAAATGGTTCTCAATATAGCCATACCACATTATATATTTATATCATTTTATTATGATAGGGTGAGAAATATTCTCAATCATAAATGAAATGAGCTAACATCATAAAGAAATTAACTAGAACAAAAAATGGGAATATTTTTTATTGGTCATATAAAGACCAAAAAACCCATAGTGATGTTCTCAAATTTTAATAGATGAATAGTTAGTGGTTTGTTCATTTACATATAGTTTTCTCCATCTATATTATGATTATATCATACCATTAATTAGGATATATACTATATAAAATCACAGTTCATGATTTTCCACTAAAAATGGTCATTTAGATATATATATATATATATATATATATATATATATATATATTGATGATTTTTATTCTATATTGATAGAGAATGATGAGCTATGTTCATCATCCATAAAAAATAAATCTTATTTATTTATGGGAATTTTATTTTTTCTCCAATATTATATTTCAATATATTATATTGTTCAAATATGGAATATTTAATACCATTATTAATAGTTTTATATCCCCATTACATTACTCATTTATCATCAAATGGATGGATGGTTGAGTGGTATTTTTGGAATGATATGATTTATCTCATTTCATAATGATTAATATGTCTATAATTTTAATATCCATGTGTATTAGGTCTCCTTCAACCAATAGAATTTATAAGGTATCATGATCCTTCCCTTATCAAGAACCAAACACATTGTTTTCTATCCTAATATGGTAATTTATTGGGTAGTCATAGGCATTGGTCATCATAAAAATCTATTTTGTAGAATGTTCAGCATCTAATCTATAAATATTTAGTTTATGATCCTATTATTAAAACATATATCAAAATTTTAACCATATTGATTTTGATGGTATAATATTAATGTATGAATTACTAAATCTATTATTTAATAATGCATATTGTAATTTTTCTCATAAATGATTAATTCTTTTGAGGAATGAGCTAATATTGTGACATATACCTGATGAAACATACAAATCTATTATTTAATTACGTTTTTATGAGTAATAATATAACACCATGACATTTATATGATGAAACATCCAAATACTTTATATTATTACCTCAATTACAAAACAAATCCTTATCAACTATAGGGTATTGTGAGTACCACTGAATTAAAAAAGACATCTCTAAAGCTATATGGAATTTTAATCAAATTCATCTTACTATAGAAAATTCACTCCTATCCAAGAACAAATTATTTGTGGATTTTATTGTCTTGAAATCATTATTAAAATGTACATAATGTGTCTAAAACGACAATGAATCTATTAATCTAAGTTGTATCACTAATACAAAAAATGCTTTTAAAATCACTAGAAGCCTCTTTAAAAAGTTCCAGAAAAGCGCTATTAATTGTGGAGAAGATAGGGGTCCCCTTAAATAGTGCTAAAAATGTGTTCATAAAGGGGGACCTTTATCCATGCTAAAAAAATCAATGATAAATGTCTCCCCCTTTATCAGCACTTTTTTAGAACAGATAATGGGCCACGTTTATCATTGATCAAAATAGCACTGATAATGGCCAGGTTTCATGGGATGTGCTGTTTATTTAACAGCACACCCATCACATTCACACATACACAATGCAACACCTACACACAAACAAATAACATAAGAATGAAACAACACACAAAATAGTTTTGAAAACAATGCTATATACATTTACTTGACATCATGAATAAAACAACACACTACTATATATATTTAAAACAATGTTTTATATAGTTACAAAAACAATTCTGCATTAAACAGTTAAATAAATTAATTTTTCATCATTTAGAATTTTTGATCCCCTCTCAAAAATTGTTTTCCATGGTATTCGTTTCCGAATAGAGCATTCATACTTCAGAAATAATTCCACCGATATAAGAAAACAAATATTATATTTGTAATACAATAATGAAATAAATTAAACAATAATATGAAAGAATACATTAATAAAATGACATCAAATATTGAAGGATAGAGGATCAGGACTCCCTCACTCCGATTTTATTCGGTGGACATGCTGCAACAACAAACCCTAGAATTCAAAATCTATATACTTATGAATCCCTTCGACTGTACGTGCATCAAAGAAACGATTAAAGGCGCAACAAATTGAAAGTTGGATGGAACCTGAAAGCCTCCACGACTTCCACTATCATTATTTTGAGAATTTTAGCAACTTCACTATACAATGTATTACCCAAAAAGGCATATTGGACCATGTCTGGGCATCCAAAAACAGTATTGAAGAAGATAATATCTCTGTAATTCTCTATCATGGCTCGAATCAACCTATCAAAAGAAATGAAAATGTGGAAATGTGAAGATAGTTTTGATAGGATTACAACCATTTGGGGGTTTTCTAATTTTAAATGCATTTCTTTAGGCCATGGGTTTTCCCACAATGTGTTTCCTTCTATGTACATGAATGTAAATACTTGGAGAATTAGGTCGATAAATTTAAGGCCAATAACTTTGAGATTACATGATTGGCATCTAAATTTAATCCTATTTTATTTCATGGAGACTTACTCACAGGTTTGGGAAAAAAATACATGGCTAAACTGGATCCTATGGAATCTAGAAATGTTATTTGATAACGTATCTGCATTAGGAGTCCCCATAAAGAAGGAAAGTGCTATAGAAATGGTGTATTTTGTCCATTTTTCTTATATGCTGGTAGAATTTACTTGAGTATTACATGTATTGATAATAATGTGCTTTATACTCTACATGATGATATTAATCTTAGAGTGGAATATGAAAAAACGCCTCTCTTTTTTAAATAATTTATGTTTATTGGTCACATTACCTCACACTATAGAAGAAAAATGATTTTTCCTAAATTTCATCTGCTGGGATATGACATAGATCATTGTAGATGAAGTAAAAATAGTGCTACACTTCTTAATGAGGCAGAGTGGAATATAGATGTTGGAGTAGTTCTACCTCCTATCAGAACACGATATTTGAGTTCTATTAATAATTCTGCTATACCATTAAATGATAAGGGTGGACCCATTTTTTATTGCACTAGGTTATAAAAAAACATACTCAGTCCAAGAATACTGCTCCAAATCATGATAGTATGTTGTTTACTACTCTATTTTCTAGCCCAGACAAACCCACAATCTCTTGGACTGATTGGAGAGGTAGTGAATATAAGGACATTGTTTCATTCAAGGAAATGCTATCCAGAGGTCTGTATGATGACCAAGTTTCCGAATACTCAAAGGATAATCAAAAGGCATGGAATGATTCACCCAGGAGTCAGTGGACCTCAACATATAGAAAAAACAAGATATGACATATAATATAAACTACAAAGGGATGACTAAGATAGATGAAGTCTATTTTCCAAAGACTAGATCTATATAAGATATCTCATCCTAAACAACCCCTACTCATGGAAGGGATTCAGTTAAACCTGATGATGACTGGAAATTTTCTATATGAAAAGTGATTGTTGATACTCTAATTTCCCATGATTCATGCATTATTCTGGAGGCCTCTATCCCTCATCAAAAAGGAGCATCTCCTGCCCTTTTTTCAGCCTCCCCATCTGATAAAGAAAAAGGGGGATTGAATGAAACCTCCAATCTAACCATGGAATTAGTGGATTACTTAGAAATTAAAGGGACTTGAATATCTCCACCCGATTATCAATTTAAAGGAAAGGTAAATGAGAAAGTATGAACTCATAATCCCATTTATTTACTGGCAACTGAAAAAAAAATTGTGGAAGATTGTGGTGAACCTGTTGTGAATGCAATAAAGGGAGATATTGATATTGTATACTCTGATAATTATGATGGCACGTGGGTTCTTGTAAAAACATGGTGAAGGGCTCACCACCCTGATAGATGGGTAGGAATATCCTCTTGTCACCATACACACACTCTCTCTTGAGTTTGCTAAGATGCATTTGGATTTGTTTTGTTGTTAGTCAGTTTCTATCCTCCTCATTATTGTAATTTTCAATTTTTTACTTTTCCATCTTTCTATATTTAAGGTGTCTCGTGCCTCATTCAAAAAAAATTAATAAAATTTAAATTTTTAATAAAAGAGATGATGTAGAAGTTATATCATTCACATCGTGCATCTTATTGAGGTGGGGTTGATTTATACACGTCACAAATGAGTCATATATCATTTTTTTAAAATATTAAAACAATATGAAAGGGTTTTTTCAGTTCTGTGTATGCCACATTTTCTTTTAATGGATTAAATATCAAATTTAAATAATACATTTGGATTTATATCGGTCTCATCATGCATTGGATTGAGGTGTAGTGGATTTTTAAACATCACCAGTTACTCATGGGTCGTTTTCCTAAAGTATCAATAAAATCCAAATGTGTTTTCTCGGTTTATAGTATGTGACTTGTGTTTGTTTTCAAAATTAATGCCAATTTTAAATAAAAGAGACACATTGAGACATACAAGTCAAATTGTTCATTGAATTTAGGATCTTTTGAATCCTACATGTCACAAATGACTTTTGTATTATTTTCCAATAGTATCAAAACAATCCAAATGTGTTTGTTTAGTTTTTTGTATTTCAGGTAAATTTTTTTACTAAAAAGTCATTTCAAACTAGAAAAAACATTTTGACTCATACCTGTCACATCATGCATTGGTTGGACATGAGACTGCTTCACACACATCCCAAAGATCTTATAAAATATTATCCTAAATTATTATGTCAATTGGAGTAGGTTTGCTTGGTTTTTAGTGAGTGACATGTTTATAGCTAAAATGACAGTTTTAAACAGATAACAATAAATTTTATACATAACGGTCAAACATTGCGTCAGATTGAGGTTTGGTTGATTCTTACACATCCCAAAGGACTCAGAAATTGTTTTCCTAAAGTATCAAAATAACCTGAAAGTGTTTTCTTGGTTTTCAGTATGTCACTTGTGTTTTTTACTAAAATTAATGTGAAATTTAAATAAAAAGAGACACTAATGGATCATTTTCATAAAGTATCAAAAAAATATGAATGTGTTTCCTTAGTTTGTAGTAGGTTAGTTGTGTTTTTTTACTAAAATGACATTTCAAAAAGGAAACAATCATTTTGAGTCATATCAGTCGTATCGTGCTTTGGTTTCATATTAGAGTACATCATTAACTTCAAAAAAACATTTGAATCATTATCCTTAATTATGAAGAAAATTTGAGCGGGTTTTCTTGGTTTTCAGTGAGTGACACCTTTTGAGCTAAAAAGTTATTTTTAAATTGATAATAGACACTTTTATCCATACCGGTCACACCGTGCGTCAGATTGAGATGAGTTTGATTCTTAAATGTCACAAATGACTCATGGATAATTTTACTAATGTATCAAAACAATTTGAATTAATTTTCTCAGTTTTCAGTATGTCACTTGTGTTTTTTTCCAAAATTAATATCAATTTTAAAGAAAAAGAGACACATTGAGTCATACAAGTCGCATTTTGCATTAAATTTTGGTGCGGTCAATTCATACATGTCACAAATGACTTATGGATCATTTTCTTAACGTATTAATGAAATCTGAATGCATTTCCTTGGTTTGGATTATGGTAATTGTGTTTTTTTACTAAAATTGCATTTCAAATTGAAAAACACACATTTTGAGTCATACCAATCACATCGTGAGTTGATTTGATATGAGGATGCTTCATAAATGTCACAAAAAAACTTATGAATAATTATCCTAAATTATGAGGAAAATTGTAGTGGATTTTCTTGGTTTTTATTGACTTACACATTTTGATCCAAAATGATAAATTTAAACTGATAATACACAATTTTTTTATAGTGGTTACACTGTGTGTCAGATTGTGGTTTGGTTGATTCATATACATCAAAATTAGTCATGGAAAATTTTCCTAAAGTATCAAAACATTTCAAATGTGGCTGATCAGTTTTTAGTATGTCACAAGTGTTTTTTCTAAAATTAATATCAATTTTATATTAAGGGAGTCACTTTAAGTCATACTATTCGCATTGTGCATTTAATTGAAGTTCGATCGATTCCTACAAGTCAAAAATGACCTATGGATAATTTTCCTAAATTATCGAAAAAATCTGAATAAGTTTTCTATGTTTTTAGTATGTCACATGTTCATTTTACTAAAAATGATGTAAATTTTAAATAAAAATTGACACTTTGATTCATACCGTTTGCATAATGGGTCTTATTTAGGTGGGTTTGATTCCTATACATTTCAAATGACCTATTGATCATATAACTAATTTATCAAAACTACTGAATTAATTTTCACTATTTTGAATTTTTCAGTTACTATGATACCAAAAATAATGACCTAACATTTCATAAAATGATATCACATATGAGTAGATTAATATTCCATACATAAAAAAAATAAATTAAATATAAATTTTAAATAATGAAAAATATTTTATGGAAAATGATTTTATTGTGAAAAAATCATAATTAACCATGTGATTGAGGAGACACGGGGTCGTTTATCTTCTTGCAAAGGCAGGTCACAAAGTCATAAATCTTCTAAAATAAATGAACCCTATATAGGATAATGAAAATAAAATCAACATTTAATTATGTAATTTTTCTTTTAAACTGATACAATATGTCGTAACATTATCTTTACATATTTCTAAAGGGTTTATTTGGTCCATATATAAGCTAATAACAAAGATAATGATTCATTGTGAACATTACTACTCTTGGTTAACTACCTCTTAGCATAGCATCTGATCTGATATTCTAATCTACAATCCCAATTATGCTCTCGTCTGACCCCGTCTCTATGATATCATCATTCAGATGTCACAATTCCTTCTATAGATAACCCAAGATTAATTTTTCTCGACTCTTTTCAAAATTTAAGATACTCATGATCAATTCCATTCCACTGAGTATAATCTGTTGGATAACGTAGTTTCCCATATTTAATTCTTGTATATGCATGCCATGTAAATTTCCTTATAGTGCCCTCACTTCTATATAGGTGCCTAAATGATGGAATGATTGGAAATAACTATAAAACATTAATAGGACTGGATTCATCTATCTTGTATCAAGAAGCACCACAATTTGGGAATTCATTAAGAGATTTGTAGTCTTTACAAAATAGTATACATTAATTTGGGAATGCTTGTATTCTTTCAGATATCAAACCCATCGATCTTACTATTTGTTTGGCATTGTATGTTTGTCTTGGGATCTCATTATCTTGTAGAAGCTTTTTATTAAGGAGATAAATTAGTTCTATACAACTAGAATCACTCCACCTATTGCTTACATTCAAATTATAAATCATTATTTTGACTGACAATGATGTATATTTAGTGCCACCAGTATACAATGGCGTCTTTTCACTACTCTTTAACTTCTGATTCAATTTTTGGAAATCATAATGTTCATCTTCAATTGTCCCTGTCATTTCCTCAATACGATCTTCAACAAAATTCACTTTGGTAATCATATCCTCCATATGATCATCTTCATTATTCACACGTGTAGTCATATAAGATGGTCCATAAAATGCAGTGTTATCCTAGCCACTACCTACATTCATGTTTTCCCATGTTTATTCCAACATGTATAACTTCTATCTATTCCATGATAGATCAAGTGTTCTTCTAACTTCTCTGGACTAATTTTTCTTGAATAAGAATAGTGTAAATATAAACAAAGGATTTCAGAAGGGTCATATTCATGATCTTTTTCAATCATGATAAAATATTTCAATCCATCTTCTTATTATTTTTTCAACAGATCTACATTCATAAATTATTTATTCATATTCATTCTATTTGATTCAGTAATATTAATATTTATCAATATAATTAAACAAAATATGTTCAAATAGGATCATCATCTGACTATAATCAATGGATCTAGCTTTAGTAGACAATACTTTTAGCTCTCCATGAATTACTCAGGACCAAAGTAGATCAAACCCATCATTCCAACCATATAATCAATGGAATTATCTATGAGAATCCATTGCACAATAATGTTTTAATATCCCACACTTGATTTATATGGATTTTTGTATACCGGATTTTTAGTGTTTCTATAGAAACATAATGTCTCGAGTCAAAACGATGGTACTAAACTAATAGATAGTGTGATTTTCTAGATATTTCTTTAGGGTGGAAGGATTCATTACATGTGTTGATATGATTATTTCACTATGGTGTCCAAAAAGTGTCACATAGATTCCTCTAGTGAAGTTGTTTTCTATGATTTAGAGGAATTTCACAAGTAAAAAATTTGGTTTTCCTATTGAAATGGGTAATGTTTTGATTGATATTAAATGGTGGAGGAACTAAAACATGTATAAAAATGGAATTTCAATCATGCCAAAAACTGCTACACTACACAAACACACAATTGTGATCACAATTTCAACACCTTACAAACCAAACAAACACAATTTTATATTTTAAAAATCATCACTTATTCAAATCTTCTTGTAAATTAAGGGTTTATCACAAATGTTTTATCATCCTGGGGAATTTATTAAATAAATTTGTATACATAAATTACCAATTTCTATATTCAAATTTTCAATGTGAACCAACCAACATACAATTCATTCAATGAAGAAACATGGACCACTAATGGCCACGATTTTCTGTTGGGAATTTAGCCCACAAAATTCACAATATATCCATAATAAACAAATAGTAATAATGTGGGAACAAGAGTAAATCAATGATTAATAAGAGATATCTCATTGTGAAGGTTCCATTCAGTGTATGGAAAAGGTGTGTCTGTGGTGGAGGAGAGGCATGTGCCAGGGGAAATTTCCAATAGAAAAGAAAACATAAAATGAGAACCTGTATGTCATACCTATCCCAATAAGTTTCAAAGAGATTTAATAATGAGGAGTGTCTGGTTAAACATTTTTATTAGTCAATAGTGGGATTTTATTTTCCATCTAGGATATCTGCTTTATGTTTATTTATTTTTTGTGTGTTTAATATTTTCATAGATTTTCAACTAACGAATGGTATATGTCAAGTTTTAAGAGAAATATCTTTCTTAATTAATCTAATTTAGTGGTATTATAGTCCATATTAATTGTATCTTTTTCCAGGGGATTGTTTCTATCCTTTAGGGATCATAAACACCTCTTAGGATAGTGGAATGTCTGGTCAGTTTTTGGTTATGAAACCAACCTAGTTCGTATTATTACATTTCCAATTAAAATTAGTCGATGACCATATAAATATAGAACTTGGGGGTCAAAAACTGATAAATTCCAAACACCACTTAGGTTCTTATGGGGGTTGGTCCTGATAGAATCATATCTGAGAAATCTTTTATAGATTGGACACTACAATAGTCATTGCTAAGGATTTCGTATTTTTATGGTAGTAATTTCTGTTGAAACTAGTGTGTAAATTAGACATCATAATCTAATGGGAAATGTATTACAAACCTCATTGAATCATAATAGTTTTGGTTTCATTCATCATATAGTTACAAGTGATGTGGGATGTGGAAATAATAATCTTTGGGGGTGAATGATGTGGAGAAGTTGATGGAAATGATTTTGTGGCAGTTTGTTTAAATATTCATTGTATATTTTTCATTAGAATGAGGTTGGTATAAGTAATTAAATTTAGGTCAATTGTGTTATTACATCAAGAGGTTCAATAAGAAGTGGTGTATCAAGCATCCAAGCCCCAAATGGACTTAACCGGAAAAGACCTAAATATAAGGGAGAAAAAGACATGCATCAAAACACAACACATAGGAAATATAAGAAAACATGCATCATAACATAACACATTGGGACATTCCACAATGGGTACAAAATGATAAAGAACTATGCCACAAAGGATATGTCCACACTACAATGGTTCTAGGTAAAAACAAATCTAGAGCCCCTATGCACGAGTAACAATGAGATCATATAATCTATGGGAATGCGACTATGATGTATTGGTCATCACTACACCATAACCTCTAATCCCTCACACCCTACACAGTGAAATTATACCTAAATTGGAAGGAATGTTCACACTTCACATTATAGGACTTCACACCATAAACAACACTCTATGACACAACTATTACAAAATAACTAGAACAATAAAAACTATCATTCACACCGCAGTTCCCCAACAATTCCACACGCATGACCTCCAGGATGTAAAATATTCACCATGTCATGGAATCTGGTTACATTGAAAAATTCAGTTTAACTTCCCTCTTTCTCCTTCAAAACCAACACTATGATATTCTTTAAAATACAATAGTGCAGTAGATAGACCTCACAGTTGATGAAGAGTGTAAGTCCTTAATATCTATCTTTAATCATACTAAAGAATGAATAGAAACCCCTTTCCTTTTACAAACCTAAAAGAATAACCCATAATTATGCCTTTTTTCAAATGACAAGGCACAACCTTTGATATTCTTTTTGGTTAGTTTAGCATAACCAAGTCACATACCTTTTAATGGAGGTATAACCATTGTGTGGGTTGATATGGACTATGGTCAATAAAATTTTTTCCATTGTAAGATAATTAAAAAGTATTAAGTCCATGATCCATATATATAGTGGTGGGAGGACATTCCTATAACACTTATGACCATAGTTGATAAGGACTATGGACAAATGTTCCGGAATCCATGACAATTTTTCCTTCCTAAAAGTATAATTATTTTAGTTATAAAAAATTATACACTTACACAAAACAAATATTTATATATGTAGATATTTAGATATGTAAATATTTATAAATAAAGTTCGTTGTAGCTTATTTTTAAAGTCATAGATAAATTATAGAAGTGGTTCGGAGATCAAATCTCATCATTTTTTTTAATATATCGAATTATATGACCATATTCATAAACCATAGTTGGAGATAACTATGTCTATGGTCCACACATGGATTTTTTTTCCCAATAGAAATGGTTACAACCCATGTATATAGGTTCCTCATAATAGGGACTACAACCACAGGCATTGCCCATGGTACTAGACTATCCGAATATGGCTATTTCTGGTGGGCTAGGGAAACCGAGATAACACCCATGGGTGTCCTGATAGTGGCTATAAACTATATCCATTTTAATTGGTTTGTAACCACTATCACATCCCCTGACTATTGCCTAATTTTAGACTACTGTGAGAATCAGTCTTGGTAGATTGATGGGTGCTGGTATAACCTTAGTGAGGTTATGGGATGTAACAGATCCATTATGTGTTTTATTCTTCTGTTTATTTTTTATATGGGATAATCCCAAAAATATTTCGTTGGGACAAAATTCCTTTTTCTGTATTTTTAGTTAATGAACACGAGGTTTCAATAAGCTGGATGTCAATATATAATAGAGGAATAAAATTTAGAAGTACGCTGGAGAGCACAGTCTTTTCAACATAATTATAAGAGAAACTAATAAATTCATTATTATGTGTGACGAATTGTGAAACTTAAAAGAGTATTAAATATATACCTTTTTCCAAGCAAGAAATGATGATTTCTTCTAATTTAATTTAGATAGAAAGAAAAAATAAATTCTTTGAGGAGTAAATAATATATTTGGACATTACTATGGTAGTTTTAAAAAGCACAGAGACAAGTCCTAAATGTTTTTATTTAAAGGGGTTTTCCATTATATTACTCAAGACTCTAGAATTTTGGAAAAGAGGATAATGATAAATTATTTCCCAACTCTATAAGATTGACACTACTAGAGAAGTTAACCATCATAGAGGCTGCAGACCGTGGATAAGGGTAGGATCCATCCTAAAATAGCATGTATGAGGGAATAAATAGTTACAATTGGTCTATGTAGGTATAAAGATCATGTGAAAGCATAAGTTATATAATAAACATATGAATTTAGAAGGGATATGAATTTATCTAATAAGAATATCCACCTTAATAAAAAATAATAAATTATAAAATAAAGTGGTAAATGTAATTTTCAAAATAAAATTTATCAAATTGAGAGGGGATATGAATTTATCAAAACATAGAGTGAGTGTAAAGGAACTATTCAACCTATTTAATAATTAAAAATTATGGTAAACTCCCCCATAATATGAAAAAATTTCCCCCTTTTTGTAAGATAAAAAATATCAGAAAATTATGATCAGTATACCAAAAATATAAATAAGAAGATGTAATAAGAAAGATAGGGAATAGAATATATGTAATAAGAATATACACCTAAGTTAAATAATAAAGAACAGCAAACAATAATAATAAAATATTAAACAAGCATACTCAATATATATAACAACAATTTGATAAAAAAATACCCCAATACTCAATGATATAACAATAATTAGATGAAAAATTCTCCCAAACCCTACACACCCTATGAAAACCAGGGAAATAGTAATAGAGACTTACTGGGGGAATCTGTGTGTTTTAGAGGAGGTTGCCGGGACAATCGTCGGATGAGGAGGGTGCGCCATACTAGTTCATGTGGAAAAGGGGGATGTGTAAGGAGGAGGAGGATAAGTATGCGAGTGAGGAGGAGGATGAGGAAGCAGTGGTAGAGGAGGATTATGAGTCTATGGCTGGTGAGGAGGAGGAGTAGGAGGTAGTGGCAGAGGAGGAGGACGAGGCAATAGTGGAAGAGGAGGAGGGTACACGATGGATCATGGGTCACAATAGATGAGGAGGAGTCTGCGGCGGCAGAGGAGGATGAGGAGGCAATAGCGGTGAAGTTGGAGGAGGAGGTTTCGTGGTGGAGGAGTGCTCAATGGATCAGGGGTTACCTTTTGAAAAGGTTTGAAAGGGCGCGAGTGAGGAGGAGCCTACTAGGGTTCTTTTTTAAACCCCACTAGAACCATTATCCGTGCTTTGTTAGTGTTGATAAAGATAGTCATTTATCAGCACTAAACAAGCATTGATAAAAGACATATTTATGAGCACTAAAATTATAGTGCTGATAAAGGTATGTTTTATCAGTGCTTTTTTAGCACTGATAATGTCCATTTTTATCAGCGCTAAAAAAGCAGTGATAAAATACCTATTTATCCACGCTAAAATTATAGAACTGATAAAAAAGTCTTTTATCTACACTTTTTAGTACTGATAAAGGGAATATTTATCAGAACAATTTCAAAATCAATTAAATAATTATTTAATTAAATATAAATTTATTTGTTTTTATTTATTAATATTTTAATTCATTATAAATATATCTATTCAATTATACATCAATAACTTTATAAGTATTATAATAAATAAAAGTATTATAATTTTATATTTATTTACATATATATATATAGTTTTAAATATGAGTATAAATTGTATATATTTATAAATATTTTTATATAATTGCTAATATATATATATATAATATTTAATGTATAATTTTATAATTATTTATATATATATATATAATTATAATTACAAATGTATTTGAAATGTATTTATATATACCGTTAAAAATATATGAAAATATATTTATTATTTAAATATATTTAATATAATTTTATAAGTACAATTTTTAGAACATATATAGTTTATATGGGTAACATTATTAATTAATCAATATAACACATCAGTAGTCATCTAGATGTGTATAGATGAACATTCATGCATGATACATAACAAACACAAATACATATATATATATATATATATATATATTCATGATCAATATATTCATTGACCAAATTCATTGGAAACCACCTATATATTAAATAATTTTAATTATGTATATATATACTAAAACGTATTATATATTTATAAATAAAATAAATATATTTAATATATTGAATATAAAAAATATAAAACATATAATGAATTAATCTAGTAAATTAAATAAATTAATCTAACAAATCTCTAGTAAATATAATAGATCTAATAAATCTGATAAATATATTTATTATTTAATGTAATTTACTAAAATATTATGATTATTTAACTATATATATATTTAATTATAATCATAGAAATATGTTTTTCAATTAAAACATTATATATATGTATTTTTTAATTATTAAAGAATCTATATTAAATATAAACATTTGTTTTTATTTAATGTATACAAATAAACAATATTTTTTAATATAAATATTATAATTTTATATAAATTCGTAATTTTTTTTATAAAAAACTTTTATCAATGCTATTATTAGCATTGATAATGGCCCACCCCTTTATCAGTGCTTTCTTCTTAGCGTTGATAAAAGGTAGCGCTTCCATTGCCCTATTTTGTTGTGGTGTATTAAATTTTTGTGGATATTTTATAATGACCTCAATAATTGAGGTATCAACATATATACCCTCACTTGTGAGTTCATGACCAACAATGATAATTCATACAGCCAAAATTTTCAATTCAAAAATAATGAAATACTGTATTATTTTATGGGGGTCAACATCATAATACATAAATGATATCTCTATTGTTCCATGAGAAAAATATATATTAAATTATCATATATAGATACTAAAATAAATAAATTTTGGAAATATTTTATGACTATGTTCATTTTCTCCTTGAATGGGGCAAGTAATTTTTTAGAATTGAAAAGGAATCACATTGGATTCATTGTTTCTAAATATTTTACAACTAAATGTTTTTGATATATCCTCCCATGTATGAGTCCCCTCCCCAAGAAGAATTAATTGTTAATTATTGACTAATGTGGTGTCATCAGTGACATTATTTGGTCCATTTATAAGACCATTAAATTTATATTAGGTCTATTTTTTCTATACTAAAGGTGTCCAGTTCACTAGTAAGGCTTTCTCCCATCAATATTTTTAGTGGTGTTGGAGTTTATTCTCTGCTGTTGTTATTCTTGTTGTGAATAAAAAATCATAATCTATATTTTTTATCTATTATATAATTAAACCCCGATACATCTCTATGATGGAAGTAAAATTTTGGTGAATATTATTCCCTCTAATTGGTGGTGAGATTATTCTATAGTAGTGGTATTGTCCAAAATTTCTATGTTTTACTTGTTCCATGATTGGTGGTGTAACACCCCAGGTAAATAAAGAGTATGAAATTTTCACATTTATCCATATTTGTGAAAAAAATATTAATATTAATTTAAAGGGAATTCTATGCTCGATGGCGTACCCAATATGCAACATTAAGTTTCTTTGAAATCTTACGTTGCACTCTAATAATAAAATAATATTATTTTAAATGGTAGTTAACGCCTAGCCGTTGTAATGGTGGTAATGAACAGAACTAACTACAAAATTATTATATATGTTTGTCAAATTTTTTTTTCAATAAATTTTAGAGGATTAAAAATGCAAATGAATCCAGTTTTTAAGCGTAAACATTCTAATATTCCTTAAAAGGTCGATTAACTGCCTTTTGATGGCGAACCCCTTTTTAAATCAACTCTTTGGAAATTTTATAATCTCTATTTTTCAAAATAAACATATTATTTATGATTGGGACATTGAAATTTACCTTGGGTTAATTTTTGGTATTTTTCTGACAATGTTCATTTTTCAATGGATAGTGAAAAATACTGCATTTTACAACAAAACTACTTTTTCATATAATTTAATTATATGGTTATATTATATTTTTAATTTGTTTTAAAGTGTAACTAGAATATATTTTTACCATTTAATTCAATGATGGTCATTGGAATTAATTTCACTTTGGAATTATGCATAAAAAAGTGCCAAACTTTTCATAAATATTGTTTCTAAAAAACCCGCTATTTGTTTTGACAACGGGAAGTTTTTTTAAATTAATTATTGCAATTTATGTGTTTGGAATTTGGTAAAATGGATTACATATTTGGAATCAGAAGGTCCAAATTATTCAATTAATACTCTTTTGTTTTTGGACATTATGAATAGTAATGACGGTAATTATCTTTAATTATGTTGATTAATGAGTAATCGGGTAGTTAAAGATAATAAGATAATATAATAATAATAAAAAATGAACACAAAATGTGTCCTAAGGCTACTGGTTGTCTCATGGCCGACCATGGGATTCCTTGTGCCAAACTTGGGGGCCACATGGAATCACTTTTGTGAGAAAGTGACTTTTTATCTTCTTATTTTTAAAGAATGTTAAATGTAACAAAGAATGTATCACCTAAGTAAAATATTTTTACTTTTTTCTACATAGATTATATTTTTCACTATAAATATTAATTGGAAAGATAAAAATATTTCCTACATCATAGTATTTTTTTATATAATTTTTAGACATTAAATAAATTAAATTATTTATGACATCATGGTGATGCAGCGATGACCTCATTATTTAATGATTTAAATAAAATGGAAAGATAATGTAACATATAAGACCTACAAATGTCAAAAACCTATTGGATGGGTGTATTTTGAACCCTTATCACCTTATCCTTGAAACACATCAATGTGGGACCATTAAAATCCGAAACTCATTTGAAAATAAAGTTACATTTTATACCTTTCCAAGAGTGCCCCTCCTCTCCTCTTATAAAAGGCCCCCACCTCTACCTCCTTACCCACACTCCCAAAGCCTTTGGATCGTCCAAACCCTTCCCATTTTGTCTCTACACATCCCTCTATAACTCCTTGAAGCCTCACATTGGGCATAAGTCTTCCCAAGGAATCCTTTGAGCTCAAACCAAAGAGAGTTACCCGATTTTAAGGTAATGTCTTCACTTGTGTCCTTTTGTTTTATTTTGCTTCTCCAACCCCCTAAACTCTTTTTATTATTTTCTTTTGTAACAAATAAAGTATCTTAAATATATTAGGATGTTTTTATAAGAATTATTCGATCTACACTTACACACACCTTCATCTAATGGTTAAAGAATATATTGTTTCTGTGGTTGGCGATTTTCTGCCTCATGAAACAATGATTGTTCAACATTCTTCTAACACCTTCAAAGGTGCCCATTAAGATGACACTATATTTATATATGATATATAATATGTTTATATTTTACTTAAGATTCTTTATTTTTCATTTTTTTCATACATTTATGGTTTCCATTATGGGTAAACGTGATATCTTCATTTAAGGAAGTGCGGACTACCGCCCCCTCAAAGTGATTTGATTCGTTAATACCATATGTGGTATGTATAAAGGATATATTTAATTATATTATATATGATACCATACTGGAATACTATTATGTATCATTATGTTTTAATTCCATTAAATATGAAATAGAAATGGAAGTAGCGTTCATGCGTACGTACGGTTTACCGTCTCCATGAACAGTACATTTCATTTCTTGTCTAAAAATGTTATGTACTATTATAAGTACATATATATAATAGATATATATGTGATATATTACATCTAAATTATTTATATCATTCTGTAATTATAAAATATATATATATATATATATATCTCATTTTGTTTTAATTCCATTAATATGACAAAAAATTAAAGTAGTGTTCATGCGTACGTACGGCCTACCGTCTCCATGAACGGTGCTTTTAATTTTTATCTCCAAATGATATGGAATAGTATAAAATGAATATATACTGGATATATATGATATTTAAAACATCAATACTATTCTAGATATTATGTACCTATAACTACATGGAAAATTATTTTCCAACAAGTTCAATTTTTGACTCATGTACCAAACATCGACAAAAACGTCTGATATGAACTCAAATTTTAACAAATTATTATAACATTAAAATATGTAATATTAACTGAATAATAATCATTATATGAGGTCCTTCAGAAATTATAAATTGACCAAAGTTTATTATTCAGGAATATAATGAAACGAACAAGACAAGTCGGACTTGAGGTAAGGGATCATACTCCTCTCTTTCTTTTTAAGTACACCCTTTTATGTCATTCCTTTTAAGCTAATATTTCTTGTGATTGGGATGTTATTTTATATTACTCTTACTGTAATTTTTATGTTCATATGATGAGAGACCCTATTTCCTCTCATCAATCCATTTTGGAAGTTTTAAGTGGCGTTGTTGGGCTGCCGAGTTTTCGTAAGGGGTTTTTCATCTCACTTTTATTCTCGTGAGATTTATGCAACATTTTCAACAATTTCCTTTGAGTGGTGTATGTAATGCCCATTATTATACACTTTCTGTAGTATAATTTCATTTATGGGTATTCTCATCTTCATTGTATGACCCTTTTTTCCATGGGGTGTACGTTTCGAAAGTTACCCAACTCGGTAAGAGGACCTTTCACCCTCCTCTTTTTATAAGACTTCTTTTGTTATGTCTTTTAATTCACATAATATTATGTTGGGATATGTTATTTTATATCCTTATGGATGTAAATTTTATGTCCAAGTGATGAGATTCCATTTTTATCTCTCATCAACTCATTTTCTGAATTTTGAAGTGATGTCGTTAGGCTGTCGAATTTTACCAAGGGAACTTTTTTACCCAATTTCGATTTCTTTGTGTTCAACATGTAGTTATTGAATATGTCATATTTTGAATATGTGTGAATGACCATTTATTTTTTTACACTTAATATCCACTTATATTGGGTGTATTTAAGTTTGTCACATAGAATTTTGATATTGAATTATCCTTAATTTAAGGATACCTTCTTTATAAGGGAATTCATCACATTTGACATTTCTATTGAGACTTCATTGTTGTTATGCACCAATTCACTCTTATATGGTGTATATACTATCATTTGGAATATTATAGCATGAATCCATTTATTCTCATGATATTATAAAGTTCTAACTAAATGTTATTCCTCAATTATTGTATTCAAGCGTCTCTAATTTTGGTAGAACCCCTTTAACCAAAATATAGATTTAAATGTTTTAATTATTTGTTCTTATTAATATCCATGTTTTAAAAATGGGTTTAAGGATTTATTTATATGGATATTAATGGTTTAAAATTTTAAAAGCTTCAAGGTGGTATGGGACACTTTGATTCAAAAATCTCTTTATTAAATGTTTTAAATGGTTTTGGAAATCGTTTCTTATTGAATGGATTCATTATTTCAATATACTAAAATGTTATATTGTGATTGAAATGTGGAAATTTTATGTTTCCTTTATGCATGTTTTATGTGATACGTTTATGTTATGGTTCTTGGGAATTGTTATGAAAACGGGTGGTTCCGTGATAAACTAAGGGCGGGTGAGCCCGATATAGCTCTCCAATGCATTGGGTAATGCGAAGGAGTGAAACGTTAAGGTTTCTATGAAGAGATTTAGGGAATATAATGTGGTGGGTATTCCAAACGTAACCAATAGGGTTACTCCCTACATAATAATGTTATGAATGCCTCAAGTTACCTTTTATGTCTTCTTATTTCTATGATTTATTCATGATTTGATGAGGTATGTTAAAGTGCCTATGTTTTATGGGTAAAGTATGATTTCATTCTTATGTATATATGAACTCATGTTTCCTTTCCATATTTTTTTATAACCATTACTGAGCTTTTTATGCTCATCCCACGTTTTTTTTTTGAAATGTTTTTCACAGGACAAGGGAAAGGTAAATGATTTGATGATAGTGTCAAGGAAGTCTCAAGAAAGAATCCATGTTTTATTTTAAATATGTTCCGTTGATGGGAAAAAATGAATACTATATTTATGTAACCACTTTGTTTAAATGTGGAATGTAATGCAAGTTTTATGATCTAATTCTATAATACTCTAAACCTGAAAAGATCCTCAATGTGTAATCTAGTAATAACTCAAGATTAAGTAAGGTTTAAGGCTGGGGCCTTATAGTTGGTATCAAAGGTCGGTTTAAATAACTTTTGAGGTTAGGGTATTCTTTAAGCATAAGTGACATTACCATAATGGTTAGGATTTCAGAAAGAGTCCTAGTTTTAGATGAAGTGAATGGGTAAGTATATCTTAGTGTTTATCTTCCTCATTAGTACATGATGGTTTTGTTGATATACTCACACTGACCTTTTTGGTTTTAGTAAATGGTTGGATCTAGCAGGCACCAAAGTAACAGTGGATGTGAAGGAAACTGTGACAGTTTTTTGAGCAAGCAACTGAATGATATGGGAGCTGCAATGAGAAATATTGTGATTATCCTTAACCAACTATCTAGAGTCATGATTGACCACCTAAACCTTGGTGATTTCTCTAAGGCATCATATATGAGAGAAACAAATCCCTACGGAACTATAGGTAATAATCATAATGGTAAGTGTGTTCAAAAACTTATGTGTCAAAAATGTGGAAAGAAACACATAGGAAATTGTTTCAAAGGGACAAAAATATACTATAGATGTGGAAATGAAGGACATAAATCAAGAACCTTCCATGGAAAAAGGAAGCATCCAGTTGACTCGAGGAAAGGGAAAGAAGTTCTTTCTGAGGGATCAATTGAATGTTTTAAATGTGGTGTGCAAGGTCATTATGCAAACACATGTCCTATGAAGAAGTTTCGTGAATGGGATCACCAAGATCGTACAAATGTTCGTTTACCAATACCTAATGCCATTCTGATCGAGGATGAAGAAACTGAAAATGACCAATCAAAGGTATGGATTATTTCATGACTATTGTTTTCCTATTTTGGAATCTTAGGATATGATTCATGATTTTGTTTGTAGGAAAGAAGTATTTCAGAATAAGTTGGATAGTAATGGTTAATGGATCATGAAGAATGTTGAATGAGTAAGATGTCAACATATAAGGGCTTCAAGAGTTATGGTTAATTCTTAAGAGTATTAAGTCTCTTTTTATGATGGGGTTACATTAGAAGACTTTTTATATTATGTGTAACCCTGATGTTTAATATATGAAAATTTTATTCAAGGAATAGTTATCTGTTCTTTTGTGGATATAGTTATAAAGAACCATTTGGGTTTATATGATCCTTACTTTTGAGGTAATTATTGGTTACTATATGTTATGATGTAAGTGAAAGGCATGAGATAAAATTGAGGTTAAATTATGTTATGGTTATTTTTGATGATTTTATCTCTTTTTGGGGAATGATTTGAGAATTATATAGTTTTTGAAAAAGGAAAACACACAGACTCTGTGACAACCCGTCATGTCGGACAAAGTTGTGGGAATCTAACCCACAACCAAAGTGCAACTGGTATTTATCGCCTACCACTAGACTACGTGAAGTCCCTGGTTAGTTTGACTGATTCCTCTTAGTTAGATGATTTTATGAATTAAGAGTAATTTGATTTTGGGTTATCTATGTAAATATATTAACCTATCATGGAGGATATGTGATTAGGTTAATTACTTTTCAATACGAGACTTTAAGAGCAACTGATGTTGTTTGCAGATAAATGTTATGATTTAACTTGGAAGACTATGTGACTAAATCCTTCAAATATTTGGGTTTCAATATTAGTTTGGTTTACATTGAAGAATTTTATGGAAAAATTGTTTATCGAATGGTCCTCGTTGAACTTTGGGTTTTGTTGGATAAATTTTGGAGATTAAGAATAGATTTTCTTTTTTATAAAGGGTTATCCTTTTCTGGATTATCTGATCTTGTACTAACCTTTTTGGTTTGGTTTTGGTTAAAGTTTAAAGACATGGGAAGTATATAGTTCTCTTTTGTGGATTAGGTGATTCTCTAGAAGTTGATTCTAGTGAACAAGTCTTCCTAAATACTCGTCTTTAGGATAAAATATGAGTTTGTGTAAGAAATCTAATAAAAGTTGAAAGTCAACATGATAAGTAATTATGTTTCCTTATGAATAAATTCCTCAATAAAAAAACAAAAAAACAAAAAAAATGTTGTCTATTAACTTTTCCTACTGGGTAATCGAATACCGTTTAACCCATCACAAGTTTGTGATTTTCTTGTGGTTAACTTTCTCCTAGACATGTTTACTATCACTCTCCATCCGAACATGACCCTTTGTTTTTTTCCTTCATGTCCATATTTTCATACTTGTAGTCCTAGTATGGGTTAACTCGGGTGTCCTCTGTACTTATCTTTCTTTATTTTAAAGTGATTGTTTTACTGACTCTTGTTCCGATGTGGGACTTTCAAGGATGTTTCTGAGCCCAATTTTAAAATTGCAAGGTCGCAATTCCCAAAAGGGGGGAAGGATGTAACACCCCAGGTAAATAAAGAGTATGAAATTTTCACATTTATACATATTTATGAATAAAATATTAATATTACTTTAAATGGAATTCTATGCTCGATGGCGTACCCAATATGCAACAACAAGTTTCTTTGAAATCTTACGTTGCACTCTAATAATAAAATAATATTATTTTAAATGGTAGTTAACACCTAGCCGTTGTAATGGTGGTAATGAACAGAACTAACTAAAAAATGATTATATATGTTTGTAAAATATTTTTTTCAATAAATGTTAGAGGATTAAAAATGAAAATGAATCCAGTTTTTAAGCATAAACATTCTAATATTCCTTAAAAGGTCGATTAACCGCCTTTTGATGGTGAACCCCTTTTTAAATCCACTCTTTGGAAATTTTATAAGCTCTATTTTTCAAAATAAAAATATTATTTATGATTGGGACATTGAAATTTACCTTGAGTTAATTTTTGGTATTTTTCTGACAATGTTCATTTTTCAATGAATAGTGAAAAATACTGCATTTTACATCAAAACTGCTTTTACATATAATTTAATTATATGGTTATATTATCATTTTAATTTGTTT
Source organism: Viscum album (assembly GCA_963277665.1). Classification (NCBI taxonomy): domain Eukaryota; kingdom Viridiplantae; phylum Streptophyta; class Magnoliopsida; order Santalales; family Viscaceae; genus Viscum; species Viscum album. Next base: position 2,122,546,367 of record OY728163.1, read on the forward strand.
TAAAGTGTAATTAGAATATATTTTTACCATGTAATTAAATTATGGTCATTGGGATTAATTTCACTTTGGAATTAGGCATAAACAAGTGCCAAACTTGTCATAAATATTGTTTCTAAAAAACCCGCTATTTGTTTTGACAATGAGAAGTTTTTTTGAATTAATTATTGCAATTTATTTGTTTGGAATTTGGTAAAATGGATTATATATTTGGAATCATAAGTTCCAAATTATGCAATTAATACTCTTTTGTTTTTGGAAATTATGAATAGTAAGGACGGTAATTATCTTTAATTATCTTGATTAATGAGTAATCGGGTAGTTAAAGATAATAAGATAATATCATAATAATAAAAAATGACCACAAATTTGACCTAAGGATACTGGTTGTCTCATGTCTGACCATGGGATTCCTTGTACCAAACTTGGGGGCCCCATGGAGTCACTTTTGTGAGAAAGTAACTTTTTATCTTTTTATTTTTAAAGAATGTTAAATGTAACAAAGAATGTATCACCTAAGTAAAATATTTTTAATTTTGTCTAAATAGATGATATTTTGGACTATAAATATTCATTGGAAAGATAAAAATATTTCCTACATCATAGTATTTTTTTATAATTTTTAGACATTAAATAAATTAAATTATTTATGACATCATGATGATGCAGCGATGACCTCATTATTTAACGATTTAAATAAAATGGAAAGATAATGTAACATCTAAGACCTACACATGTCCAAACCCTATTGTATGGGTGGATTTAGAACCCTTATCAACTTATCCCCTAAACACATCAATGTGGGACCATTAAAATCCGAAACTCATTTGAAAATAAAGTTACATTTTATACCATTCCAAGAGTGCCCCTCCTCTCCTCTAATAAAAGGCCCCCACCTCTACCTCCATACCCACACTCCCAAAGCCTTTGGCTCGGCCAACCCCTGCCCATTTTATCTCTCCACATCCCTCTATAACTCCTTGAATCCTCACTTTGGGCAGAATTCTTCCCAAGGAAGCCTTTGAGCTCAAACCAAAGAGAGTTACCCGATTTTAAGGTAATGTCTTCACTTGTGTCCTTTTGTATTATTATGCTTCTCCAACCCCCAAAACTCCTTTTATTATTTTCTTTTGAAACAAATACAGTATCTTCAATATACTTGGATGTTTTTATAAGAATGATTCTAGCTACACTTACACAAACCTTCATCTAATGGTTAAAGAACATACTGTTTCTGTGGTTGGCGATTTTCTGCCTCACGAAACGATGATTGTTCAACATTCTACTAACACCTTCAAAGGTGTCCATTAAGATGAAACTATATTTATATATGATATATAATATGTTTATGTTTTACTTAAGATTCTGTATTTTCATTTATGGCATACCTTTATGGTTTCTATTATGGGTAAACGTGATATCTTCATTTAAGGAAATGCGGACTACCGCCCCCTCAAAGTGATTTGATTCGTTAATACCATATGTGGTACGTATAAAGGATATATTTAATTATATTATATATGATACCATAATGTAATACTATTATGTATCATTATGTTTTAATTCCATTAAATATGAAATAGAAATGGAAGTAGCGTTCATGCGTACGTACGGTTTACCGTCTCCATGAACGGTACATTTCATTTCTTGTCTCAAAATGTTATATACTATTATAAGTACATATATATAATGGATATATATGTGATATATTACATCTAAATTATTTATATCATTATTTAATTATAAAATATATATATATCTCTCATTTTGTATTAATTCCATTAATATGAAAAAAAAATTAAAGTAGCGTTCATGCGTACGTACGGCCTACCGTCTCCATGAACAGTGCTTTTAGTTTTTATCTCCAAATGATATGGAATAGTATAAAATGAATATATACTGGATATATATGATATTTAAAACATAAATACTATTCTGGATATGATTTACCTATAACTACATGGAAAATTATTTTCCAACAAGTTCAATTTTTGACTCATGTACCAAACATCGACAAAAACGTCTAATATGAACTCTTATTATTAACCAATTATTATAAAATTAAAATATGTGTTATTAACTGAATAATTATCATTATAGGAGGTCCTTAAGAAATTATAAATTGACCAAAGTTTATTATTCATCAATATAAAGAAACGAACAAGACAAGTCAGACTTGAGGTAAGGGATCCTACTCCTCTCTTTCTTTTTAAGTACACCCTTTTATGTCATTCCTTTTAAGCTCATATTTCTTGTGATTGGGATGCTCTTTTATATTACACTTACTGTAAGTTTTATGTTCATATGATGAGAGACCCTATTTACTCTCACCAATCCATTTTGGAAGTTTTAAGTGGCGTCGTTAGGCTGCCGAGTTTTCGTAAGGGGTTTTTCATCTCACTTTTATTCCCGTGAGATTTATGCTACATTTGCCACAATTTCCTTTGAGTGGTGTATGTAATGCCCATTATTATACACTTTGTTTAGTATAATTTCATTTATGGGTATTCACATCTTCATTGTATGACCCTTCTTCCATGGGGTGTACGTTTCGAAAGTTACACAACTCGGTAAGGGGACCTTTCACCCTCCTCTTTTTAAAAGACTTCTTTTGTTATGTCTTTTAATTCACATAATATTATGTTTGGATATGTTCTTTTATATCCTTGTGGATGTAAATTTTATGTCCAAGTGATGAGATGCCCTTTTTATCTCTTATCACCTCATTTTCTGAATTTTGAAGTGATGCCGTTAAGCTGTCGAATTTTACCAAGGGAGCTTTTTAACCCAATTTCGATTTCTTTGGGTTCAACATGTAGTTATTGAATATGTCATCTTTTGAATATATTTTAATGACCTTTTATTGTTTTACACTTAATATCCACTTATATTGGGTTTATTTATGTTTTTCACACATAATTTTGAGATTGAATTATCCTAAATTTAAGGATACCTTCTTTATAAGGGAATTCATCACATTTGACATTTCTATTGAGACTTCATTGTTGTTATGCACCAATTCACTCTTATATGGTGTATATACTGTCCTTTGGAATATTATATCATTAATCTATTTATTCTCATGATATTATAATGTTCTGACTAAATGTTATTCCTCAATTATTGTATTCAAGCATCTCTAATTTTGGTAGAACCCCTTTAACCAAAATATCGCTTTAAATGTTTTAATTATTTTTTCTTATTAATATCCATGTTTTCAAAATTGTTTTAAGGATTTATTTATATGTATATTAATGGTTTAAAATTTTAAAAGCTTCAAGTTGGTATGGGACACTTTGATTCAAAAATCTCTTTATTAAATGTTTTAAATGGTTTTGGAAATGGTTTCTTTTTGAATGGATTCATTATTTAAATATACTAAAATGTTATATTGTGATTGAAATGTGGAAATGTTATGTTTCATTTATGCATGTTATATGTGATACGTTTATGTTATGGTTCTTGGGCATTGTTATGAAAACGGGTGGTTCCGTGATAAACTAAGGGCGGGTGAGCCCGACATAGCTCTCCAATGCATTGGGTAACGCGAAGGAGTGAAACTTTAAGGTTTCTATGAAGAGATTTAGGGAATATACTATGGTGGGTATTCCAAACGTAACTAAGAGGGTTACTCCATACATAAGAATGTTATTAATTCCTGATAAAACACTATTTTATTGAATATTTTATTGATAATAAATGATATAATTTCCTCACATTGTGTTAAATATGTTTATTTATAAAATATTTGGGATTTGATCATTCATTTGAAAATTTGGTGAAAATTCCAGTTTTACCCTTAATAGTGCACTGTATTATTTCAAAGATAAATATTTTTATATTTATTATTTGAATTTGAAATTTTGTAACAGTGTTTATAACTTAATTATCTACAACTTTTATTCAGGACACTAAAGCTAAAGAGTTAATTTGGTTGTTGAAATTGGGCCATGAAGTCAAAGATGGGCTGGGCTCGCCAGAATGGAGAAGGTTCTGTATTTGGGCCCTATCCTCTACATACGGGCTTGGATTGAGCCCAAAGTTTGAGGAAAGCTCGGGGACATGATGTGGCACAAATCATCCTTCTGGAAGGCCGGTCAATTCACGCGTTTTGGAGGTAAAATGGGCGGTTCAAGTTGCATTAAAATATTTGGCCGAGATTTTGCATTCACACTTGAAACCACTTTAAACCTAGCCTCCCCTCCACTCTATAAATTAGTGATTTTCTCATTTGGAGAGGCTGGTTCGTGCATTGGGAGATTGGAGGCAGAGGAGAATTGGTTTCAACCAAATTCTACAACCATTGTAAGAGAGTTAGCTCTTGAAGCAAGGATCCTCTCATCGAAGCCTCCTTCTCTCCTTCATGTTGTAATTGTTTTGTTTGTGTAATAAACTTCTTTGTTCTTCATTTATTTCTTCTCTTTTCCTCTGTTTTATTTAAATTTATTCTTCTCTTAATCTTCCTCTTGGGGCTGGAATTCTTGAGTAGAAGCGATATTGGGTTATACCCATTATAAACCTTTGCACATGCAAAACGCTTCTACGATGATTACGCCACCCATAGAAGAGTAATTTTTAGTGATCGATCTATCTTCTACCCTCTTCATTTAATTATTTTGAATCATTGAGCCTACTTTAATTCACTTAATATTATCCATGAATTATGTTTTTAAATTTTAAGAAACTAAGCAAGCAATTGAACAATTAATACAAAAACACGCGAGGTCGAGATTTTGTGTAAATTGTGAGAGTGCGAGCTTAATCGGTAATACAAGACCACTTGGGATAAATTTGTAGAGTTCAAATATAATCCCTAAACACAACTCATCCTCATTTCTAGAATGGATTTGTGCTCTAATTAACCACTGACCATAAGCTAACCTTAGAACAACAATCAAAGTAGGGTTCTGCGATTGCATGTTCCGAAGCTAGCCTAGGGTTTAAGTAATTCCATCTTTGTGGTTAAGTTAACTCTTCTAGGGTTCGAGGGTTAACAAATTAGAGGATCATAATTAAGTGGATATTCATTTAAATGATAATGATTAATATGTAAATGAAGAGGTAGAGTTAGATCGATTACGCCTTTTAAAATATTTTCTAAAAAAAACATCTTCTTGTTGTGTTATTTTAATCGGAATTCATTTCAAAACTAAAAACAAAAAAAATACAATCTTCTTCCAGCAAACTTCTTCTAGATTCATAAACTATAAACAACCCCCATCCTTTTCTAGTAGTGTTTTTATTCTCTTTTATTTTATTTTTAGAATACCTCTAATAAGATGTTTTAATTCACTTCCTCCTTTGAGAGACGACCTTGGTTAGCCCCCTATGCTACACCAAGTAAACTAAACATTAGCTTCATAGAGTGTTGTGCTTGGAGTTTTATCCAACGTAACTCACTTTTGAAGTTCTTTTGAGAGCGCGTGCGACAACGCTCTTTCAAATTGGCGCCGTTGCCGGGGAGGCAAGTAATTATTTCAACCAACTAGAGGTATTTATTTTATTTTACATTTTATTATTTTCCTCTCTTCTTTCTTTTTTCTTTACCCAATCTGATTTTTCATCCTCTTCTTTTATTTTCTCCTACTTCTTTGTGGACCATCAACTCAAACTTCTCATTTTTATTTTACTATGGTCCACCTTCTTTCTTTTCATTTTTATTTGATCTATGACACGAACTAATCCCGAAGATCTCTTAGATCTTGACCCTGAGATTGAACGTAGCCTTAGGGCACGAATCAGACATTCTCAGTCTACGGGAAGTTTCAACATTCAACCAGTTGGAGAATTACTCCAATATCAGAACATTGAAATTGGAAGCAATTCAAATTCAAACATAAAAGAGGAACCAATGGCTGATAATAATGGAAATGAACTTAATAGAACCATTCGACAATTGGCTGCACCTGATATTAACTATCAACCAAATTGTATTGCATACCCAAATCTCGAATCGGACTTTGAACTAAAATCAGGGTTAATTCACTTACTTCCAAAGTTTCATGGCCTCTCTGGTGAGGATCCGAATAAACATTTTAAAGAATTTAATGTGGTTTGCTCAACCCTAAAACCTAAAAATGTCTCTGAAGATCAAATCAAACTAAGAGCATTCCCATTCTCACTTGATGGAGCTGCAAAAGATTGGATGTATTATTTACAACCTGAAGATGTAACTTGTTGGAACGATTTGAAACGACTTTTCTTGCAGAGATTTTTTCCAGCATCGAGGACCACTTCCATTCGTAAGGAGATCTCGGGGATCAAGCAAGCACAAGGGGAGTCCATGTATGAGTATTGGGAGCGATTCAAGAAGTTGTGTGCAAGCTGTCCACATCACCAAATCAGTGAGCAACTCCTCATTCAGTACTTCTATGAAGGACTCACAGCTATGGAGAGAAGCATGGTGGATGCCGCAGCTGGAGGGGAATTGGTGGACAAGACACCAATAGCCGCACGTGCATTGATTGACAAGATGGCCCAAAACTCCCAACAATTTGGCGATAGAGGTACACTACATGTCAGGGGAGTACATCAGGTAAGTCCTTCTTCTCTTGAGAGTCATTTGATTGATACCAAGTTAGAAGAATTGACAACTATGGTAAGGCAGATTGCTTTGGCACAAAAGACATCTTTACCTCCTCCTTCAAGGCCTTGTGGTATTTTCACTGAGACAAGCCACCCAACTGACTGTTGCCCACAACTCCAAGAAACAGAAGATTGTGCAGCAGTGTTCCCTGGGAGACCATATCAGCAGCAGCAGCAACAACCATATCCCCAGAAGAAGTTCGATCCAACATTCAACCAAGGGTGGAAAGATCATCTGGACATGAGGTATGGCTCTGGACAACAACAAAGGCCCCCCTTTCAACAAAACTTCCAGCAGCCTCCACCTTACCAACAGGGTTTCCAACAACCCCAAAGGAGATTTGAAGCTCAAACATCAACAAGTCAGCAACAAGGGAATCTCCAACCCAAGGTAGACTCTAACACTGATGATCTTTTGAAACAAATTGTTCTTAATCAACAGAATGAGCTCAAGAGTCAAGGTTCGGAGCTGAGAGAGTTGAAGACTCAAATGAGTCAGATTGCCACCGCCCTCCATGAACTTGTAAGTAAGAATTCTGGAAATCTACCTTCCCAACCCACTCCAAATCCAAAGGGGAATGTTAGTGCCATAACATTGAGAAGTGGGAAGCAAATGAATGATACAGCTGTACCTACCATTCCACCGGGATTCACCTCAACTTCAGAGAAGCCACATTCCATACCAACTGATGAACAATCCAAGGAGAAAGATAAAGGTAAGAAAAAGATTGATGATGTTCCTCCTAAACCACTTCCTTTTCCAAACAGGGTTGTTCAAACCAAGAAGATGGCTGAAGAAGCAATGCAAAAGGAGGTTTTGGACACATTCAAGCGTGTGGAGATCAACATTCCTCTACTTGAAGCCATTAAGCAAATCCCAAGGTATGCCAAATTCTTAAAAGAACTTTGTACCAATCGAAGAGGGCTCAAGGGAAATGAGAGGATCAACCTTGGAAGGAATGTCTCAGCACTCATTACACCAACTCTAGCAATGCCAACAAAGTTCAAGGATCCCGGGACATTCACCATCCCATGCACCATAGGGGAGTTTCACTTCTCTGATGCTCTTTGTGATTTAGGAGCTTCAATAAATGTGATGCCTCACTCTGTTTTCTCTTCATTGCAGATTGGTGAGCTCAAGCCTACAAGGGTAGTGGTGCAGCTAGCGAATAGAGCTACAGCATATCTGGCTGGTGTCCTTGAAGATGTGTTGGTAAAGGTAAAGGACATGATCTTCCCTGCTGATTTCTATGTACTAAACATGGAAGATGACCAGGTAAGTTCTCATGCCCCTATCATTCTTGGTAGACCCTTCCTCAAAACTGCTAAGACCATTATCAATGTTCATGAGGGTACTCTTTCCATGGAATTCGGGGATGAAATCGTGAGGTTTAAAATCCTGGATTCTATGAAGTACCCACCAGAGGAACACTCAGCATTCTTTCTCTCTCATTCTGAGTCTCCATGTGATAGTCCCTCTATTTTTGATTCCCAATCTCTTGGGGACTATTCACTTCTTAATGAAATAATGAGTATTGGGTCCAACTTGATGTCTCATTCTACTTCATCCCCTTTAATTCATGATCTTTCTGATCTTGGGATTGGTTCATTTGTCCAATCATATTCGAATTCTGAGCATGTATACTCTGATTATGATATGGCTGCTAATTTTTCTGATGGATTTGATGCATTTTTCTCTCATTCAGATGATATGTATGATTGTGCACAGATGTCTACGCCACTCATGCTTCCATCCATTCAGCAGCCACCATCACTGGAACTAAAGCCATTGCCACCAAATCTCAAATACTCATACTTGTTAAGTGGTGAAAAATTACCTGTTATCATTGCTAACAATCTCTCTTTTGAACATGAAGAAAAACTTTTGAATCTTTTGAGGGAGAACTTCAGGGCAATCGGGTGGACCTTGGCTGACATATCAGGTATTAGCCCCTCCATTTGCATGCATAGGATTCTTTTGGAAGATGGAGCTAAACCGGTGAGGCAACCACAAAGGAGACTCAATCCAACCCTTCTGGAGGTTGTTAAAAAAGAGGTTGAAAAATTGCTCGAGGCAGGTATAATCTATCCCATTTCAGATTCTCAGTGGGTAAGTCCTATTCAGGTTGTGCCTAAGAAAAGTGGTGTTACTGTTGTTAAAAATGAGAAAGATGAGTTAGTTCCAATGAGGGTACAAAACAGTTGGCGCGTGTGTATTGATTATAGGAAACTAAATCATTCCACTCGCAAAGATCATTTCCCCCTCCCATTTATTGATCAGATGCTTGAGAGACTAGCTGGGAAGACACACTATTGTTTCTTGGATGGATTTTCTGGATATTTTCAGGTTCCTATAGCTCCGGAGGATCAGGAGAAGACTACATTCACCTGTCCCTTTGGGACATTTGCCTATCGGAGGATGCCATTTGGACTTTGCAATGCCCCAGGTACCTTCCAGAGATGCATGGTGAGTATTTTTTCTGATTTTATTGAGACCTGCATGGAGGTATTTATGGATGATTTTACAGTGTATGGATCTTCATTTGATGAATGTCTAAGTAGTTTGGAAAATGTGTTGAATCGTTGTATTGAGAAGAATCTAGTCCTGAACTTTGAAAAGTGTCATTTCATGGTAGAGCATGGAATTGTCTTGGGGCATGTAGTGTCAAAACATGGGATAGAGGTTGATAGATCTAAGGTAGACATCATTTCATCCTTACCCTACCCTTCATGTGTGCGTGATGTTCGATCATTCCTTGGACATGCTGGATTTTATCGACGCTTCATCAGAGATTTTAGTAAGATCGCTCTACCCTTATCTCGATTGCTTCAAAAAGATATTGACTTCAATTTTGATGATTCATGCAGGGTATCATTTGATGAGCTAAAGAAGTGTCTGACCACTCCACCGATCATACAGCCCCCACGGTGGGAGATTCCTTTTGAGCTTATGTGTGACGCCTCCAACTTCGCGGTTGGAGCTGTCTTATCTCAGAGGGTGGAGGTACGTTCACATGTGATCGCCTATGCATCGAGGACACTAGATTCAGCCCAATCAAACTACACCACAACAGAAAAGGAGTTTCTTGCTGTTATATTTGCTTTAGATAAATTTCGTTCATATTTATTGGGCTCTAAAGTAGTTGTTTTTTCTGACCATGCAGCTTTGAGGTACCTCCTAAAGAAGCCAGATGCAAAGCCACGACTTATCCGTTGGATGCTACTTCTTCAAGAGTTTTACCTTGAGATAAAGGACAAGAAGGGGTCAGAGAATTTGGTGGCAGACCACATGAGTAGGCTTACTCACACACTAGAGGGTGACACCTTGGACCAGGTACCACTTCGGGACACTTTCCCCGATGAGCATCTCTATACCATCTCAGGTAAGCATCCTTGGTATGCTGATTTAGTTAATTACATTGTTGGCTCTGAAATCCCAGTAAATTTGAAGAAGCATCAAGTCCAAAAATTAAAAAGTGAGTCTAGGTATTATGTGTGGGATGATCCATACCTCTGGCGCATGTGTAGTGACCAAGTCATTAGGAGGTGTGTTCCCGATCATGAGTTTGAGTCTGTTTTGCATTTCTGTCATACACTTGCTTGTGGTGGACACTTTGGACCCCAACGGACAGCTAGGAAGGTTTTAGACTCAGGATTATATTGGCCTAGTTTATTCCATGATTCCCATGTATTTTGTAAGTCATGCTCTCGTTGCCAACACACTGGAAACATTTCAAGAAGACACGAGATGCCCCAAAAACCCATTTTATTCTGTGAGATTTTTGACGTTTGGGGAATTGATTTTATGGGACCTTTTCCTAGTTCATTTGGTTTCTTGTATATCCTTGTTGCTGTCGATTATGTGAGTAAATGGTTGGAGGCCAAGGCCACCAGGACTGACGATTCTCATGTTGTTGTGGATTTTGTCAAAGCACAGATTTTTTGCAGGTTTGGAGTACCAAAGGCCATCATCAGTGACCAAGGGACACACTTTTGCAATAGGAATTTTGCTTCCCTCCTTCGGAAGTATGGGGTGACACACAAAACATCAACACCATACCACCCCCAAACAAATGGCCAGGCTGAGGTTTCAAATCGTGAGTTGAAACAAATCTCGGAGAAAACCGTGCAGCCAAATAGGAAGGATTGGAGCAAGCGCTTGGATGATGCATTGTGGGCTTATAGGACAGCATACAAGACCCCCATTGGTATGTCCCCATTTCGGATTGTTTTTGGGAAAGCGTGTCATCTCCCCGTGGAAGTCGAGCATCGGGCATATTGGGCTATAAAGAAATGTAACATGGATTTGGCCCAAGCTGGAATTCAAAGGAAGTTGCAAATTCAAGAGCTTGAGGAGATTCGCCTGTCATCATATGAGAACTCAAGGCTCTACAAGGAAAGATCAAAAGCAGCTCATGACAAAATGATCCAACAAAGGGAGTTTCATATTGGAGAGAAAGTCCTTCTCTATAGTTCACGACTGAAGTTGATGCCTGGTAAGTTGCGTTCCAGATGGTTAGGTCCTTATATTGTGTCTAATGTTTTTCCTTATGGTGCAGTGGAGATCACACAAGAGGACACTGGAAGGAGCTTTACAGTCAATGGGCAACGTTTGAAGAGATACATTGAGGGACATCCTACTAATGCAGTGGATTTTATCACATTGCATGACCCCATCATCACTTGATCACATCAGGCTGTTCCTAACCCTTTCACTTTTATATTATTTGTCCTATTTAAAAATTCTGCATTTCATGTGCATATATCATCTCACGGGTTCACATTGAGGACAATGCAATATTTTAAGTGTGGGGGAGGGAACCTTTTAGTTTAGTAATTTCAATTGTTTTCCTGTTAAAAAAAAACCAAAAAACAAAAATTGTGTGTTTTTCAAAATTTGTGTGTTTATTTTACAATTTTCTGTGTGTTTTTGAAACTTTTGAGCTGAAATGATTCTCATCACCATTTTTAAATCCATATCAATAAGTGAAACAATTTACCCCTTGAAACTAAGCTTAAATGAATGCTGAAATGACTTTGTTTCAAGTTCAAATATTTAGTAATTTCATGCAAAGTACGCTGAATTTTGAATCCCATGCCAATCTCACTGTCTTTATATTTGAAATCACTTTCCTGTGAGACTTCTAAACCATTATTTTCATATTCTTTACATTCACCTCACTTCTTGAGAGAGCCAAACCATACTTGATTTAACCAGAATTTGATCTATTCCTGTCAAAACTTGAGGGTTTGAGGTACTTGTGTTTAAATGATTGAGGCATTTGTTTGGTATTAAAACCCCTATTTCAAATAATCCTTTTTTATAATGGCCTACCTTGAATATTTAATCCTTGTAGCCCTTAGAAGCCATGCACAGCCTGTTAGGTTAAGCCACATTACAAGCCAATTTTCCCTATCCAACCAACTCTTGAAGTGAAATTGCATAATCTAGTTCAGCTTAAGTGTGGGGGAAGCTGTCTTGTGTTGTGCCACCACATTATGTGATACTTTGGGTGGAAAATTAAATTCTGAAGAGATGTGTTTGCTGCTAAAGAAAGTCATTATATTGAAAGCTGTGCCTTTTCTGGAGCTTTCATGACAAGTGAAGCTGTGCCTTTTCTGGAGCTTCTAATTGAGGTGGAAAGCTGTGCCCATCTGGAGCTTTCAAGAAAATCATGTTCTAGAAGATTGACATTTTTTTATGCTGAAATGGTGAATGGTGTAAACCTTTCATGACTTTTCATGATGATGGAGCTGAATTGATACTATGGGGATTGAAGAGAAGACCATATTTAAGTGAAAATTAGATTAATGCAATTTTGCTTTAAAAGAGTCAAGCCCTCCTCATTCAGCCTCAGAGTTTTTCACATCTTAATCCTACCAACCGAAAGCCACAGAACAACCCTGAAAAGTCCTCATGATAAACATATGTCCTTGACTCACATCGGGTAGCGATGTAGGAATCTATCAAGCCTATGGTGACCCTTGTATGAGTTTGGATGAGAAAGACATTGCAAAACAATTGATATTTGAGTGATGAGAGAAAATTCAAGCGAGGTAAGTGTTTTGTGCATGGGTGGATAAATGAAGTGGAAATATATTGAATGATATAAATGGAGAACCTGAAATAAGGTTTTTTATGAGGCATGATATCTTTTTTATTCTTGGTGTGAAATTGATTGATCTTAAAGATATGTGTTTTAAAATTGGTTTTGATTTGATATTGATGTTTACTTGATATGAGGTTTTGCCCAGGTGTGCAAAAGGGTAAGTGTGGGGGAGTTGATAAAACACTATTTTATTGAATATTTTATTGATAATAAATGATATAATTTCCTCACATTGTGTTAAATATGTTTATTTATAAAATATTTGGGATTTGATCATTCATTTGAAAATTTGGTGAAAATTCCAGTTTTACCCTTAATAGTGCACTGTATTATTTCAAAGATAAATATTTTTATATTTATTATTTGAATTTGAAATTTTGTAACAGTGTTCCTAACTTAATTATATACAACTTTTATTCAGGACACTAAAGCTAAAGAGTTAATTTGGTTGTTGAAATTGGGCCATGAAGTCAAAGATGGGCTGGGCTCGCCAGAATGGAGAAGGTTCTGTATTTGGGCCATATCCTCTACATACGGGCTTGGATTGAGCCCCAGTTTTGAGGAAAGCTCGGGGACATAATGTGGCACAAATAATCCTTCTGGAAGGCCGGTCAATTCACGCGTTTTGGAGGTCAAATGGGCGGTTCAAGTTTCATTAAAATATTTGGCCGAGATTTTGCATTCACACTTGAAACCACTTTAAACCTAGCCTCCCCTCCACTCTATAAATTAGTGATTTTCTCATTTGGAGAGGCTGGTTCGTGCATTGGGAGATTGGAGGCAGAGGAGAATTGGTTTCAACCAAATTCTACAACCATTTTAAGAGAGGTATCTCTTGAAGCAAGGATCCTCTCATCGAACCCTCCTTCTCTCCTTCATGTTGTAATTGTTTTGTTTGTGTAATAAACTTCTTTGTTCTTCTTTTATTTCTTCTCTTTTCCTCTGTTTTATTTAAATTTATTCTTCTCTTAATCTTCCTCTTGGGGCTGGAATTCTTGAGTAGAAGCGATATTGGGTTATACCCATTATAAACCTTTGCACATGCAAAACGCTTCTACGATGATTACGCCACCCATGGAAGAGTAATTTTTAGTGATCGATCTATCTTCTAACCTCTTCATTTAATTATTTTGAATCATTGAGCCTACTGTAATTCACTTAATATGATCCATGAATTGTGTTTTTAAATTTTCAGAAACTAAGCAAGCAATTGAACAATTAATACAAAAACACGCGAGGTCGAGATTTTGTGTAAATTGTGAGAGTGCGAGCTTAATCGGTAATACAAGACCACTTGGGATAAATTTGTAGAGTTCAAATATAATCCCTAAACACAACTCATCCTCATTTCCAGAATGGATTTGTGCTCTAATTAACCACTGACCATAAGCTAACCTTAGAACAACAATCAAAGCAGGGTTCTGCGATTGCATGTTCCGAAGCTAGCCTAGGGTTTAAGTAATTCCATCTTTGTGGTTAAGTTAACTCTTGTAGGGTTCGAGGGTTAACAAATTAGAGGATCATAATTAAGTGGATATTAATTTAAATTATAATGATTAATATGTAAATGAAGAGGTAGAGTTAGATCGATTACGCCTTTTAAAATATTTTCTAAAAAAAACATCTTCTTGTTGTGTTATTTTAATCGGAATTCATTTCAAAACTAAAAACAAAAAAAAATACAATCTTCTTCCAGCAAACTTCTTCTAGATTCATAAACTATAAACAACCCCCATCCTTTTCTAGTAGTGTTTTTATTCTCTTTTATTTTATTTTTAGAATACCTCTAATAAGATGTTTTAATTCACTTCCTCCTTTGAGAGACGACCTTGGTTAGCCCCCTATGCTACACCAAGTAAACTAAACATTAGCTTCATAGAGTGTTGTGCTTGGAGTTTTATCCAACGTAACTCACTTTTGAAGTTCTTTTGAGAGCGCGTGCGATAACGCTCTTTCAATTCCTCAAGTTACCTTTTATGTCGTATGATTTCTATGATTTATTCATGATTTGATGAGGTATGTTAAAGTGCCTATGTTTTATGGGTAAAGTATGATTTCATTATTATGTATATATGAACTCATGTTTCCTTTCCATATTTTTTTATAACCCTTACTGAGCTTTTTATGCTCATCCCATGTTTTTTTTTGAAATGTTTTTCACAGGTCAAGGGAAAGGTACATGATTTGATGATAGTGTCAAGGAAGTGTCAAGAAAGAATCCATGTTTTATTTTAAATATGTTCCATTGATGGGAAAAAATGAATACTATCTTTATGTAACCACTTTGTTTAAATGTGGAATGTAATGCAAGTTTTATGATATAATTCTCTAAAACTCTAAACCTGAAAAGATCCTAAATGTGTAATCTTGTAATAACTCAAGATTAAGTAAGGTTTAAGGCTGGGGCCTTATAGGTGGCTCCAACTACAATGTATTTTATTTGGAGATGGACTATAGTATAAGTTATGTATTCTTCATCCATGAATCACTAAAATTATTAGGGAAGTATTTATGGTGTTTATGTAGGTATGGAATTGTATGTGATATAGAAGAAATTTTTTGATGTCCTTCTATAGTGATTTTATTTTGTTTAATAATTGGTGATTCTGTGGGTCTATTTCTAATTATTTTTTTTATGATCCTTTAGCTACATGTAACTTTGGATGAGATGGTTTTTATATTGATAGGGGCTATCGACAAAGGGTTTTCATTAGTTTATGTGGATCCTCTAAAATCCCATGTGTATGATATGATGTTACATTGGATTTTTTGGAACTATCGCTAAATTTGAGTTAATAAATTATAAATTTTCAATCTCAAATATTGGTGTAATTATGTTAATTAATAAAATAGATTATAAGTGAGGTAACATTTTAACACTAAAAATGGTTTCATTCAAAATAAAATAGATTTGGTGTTATATCCTATATTTTCAATCTGATTTGATGATATCCAAGAATGATGATCTATATTTCCTATGCTTCAATACCATTTGTATTTAATAAAAAATCATCAATATAGAAAAAAATAAAAAAAATTAACATTGATCTTGTTATATTCAGAATAATAAGTATAGATATAGATTAATATTTCTTTCTTTAAAAAATAAAAGTAATTCTACCAATAGTGAAGAACATAACTATATTAAACCCTTATCAACAATCTCTTGGAGTTTCAAAAATAATTCATTCAATTAAATTGGTGGAAATATATAAGTATTAATTGATTTTAATATGCATGTATGACCATTAAAACTAAACAAACATGTAGAACATAAAAGAATGATACCTAAAATAAAATGTATCATGAATCCTAAGTCATTTGATAATACTTTTAGCAAAAAATGAGACACATGTAGTAGGAGTATGGAAAGGGATTTCTATATTAATTATCCACAAAAGCATAAAAAATTAGGTTAAATATCATAAATATGTATCACATGAATTTTAAAATATATAAGCATAGAGAAATAATTCATATATTGGGGATAATTCCTAATATCATCATTAAATAGTGGAAAGAGTCCCAGAGTGGAATATGTTATCTAGCTATTCAAATAAATATAGTTGAGAGAGTCCCATAATTAGTTGGTTTCACACTATAGTCCCTTATCATTTCAAAAGAAATAAATAATTACCCAATGAAATGGTGGGATATAAAATTACAATAACACCAATCGCATAAAAAATCATACTTATATTTTCCACATGAATGTAAAAAAATTCATAATTACCTCACTTCTAAAATAAAAATTCAAAATAAATCGGTTTTAAGAAAATTCAGAAATGAATAAAGTGTATTCTATATATAGTAATATGGTGGATTATATCAAAATATATTATATACTTAGTAGTATATGAAATATTAATGGATGTTGAAATAGATGAAATATAATTTTTTATGTTCTTTGAAAAAATTAATTGAATATTAATAAGAAATTACCTTATATTTTTTATATAATTATTTAAAAAAATATATTTATTAATAAATTAAAATGAAAATTAACTTGTAAAAAAATGAAACCATGGAGCGGTTGAATTTTTTTGGAAGTAAAAGAAAAATTTGGTAAAACAAAATAATTTATAAAATATTATATGATGAAATTCCATTCAATTTTTTTAATGAATGCCAAGGAAAATAAACCATGATAGTATGGAAAATGAAAAAACGTGATTCCCATCATTTTTTATAATGAAGTTAAAATCCAATATAAAATAAATTTATGTACACATATATATATTGATAAAAAGAATTATAAAAAAAGAATATGAATATGTAGGACATATTTTCCCAATTGAAATATACGATAAGGTTAGATATAGAACCATCCAGTTTAATAGTGAGAACAATAGAGGTGAATGGGAAATAATGAATGTAATCCCAATAAATGAAAATAGTTTTAGATTATATATGTTGTTTTACAGAAATATTACATACAATTTACTCTATAAATATGTAAACATAGATAAAAATAATTCCATTGTGAGATTGAGAAGAAACAATATTCATATTATTCTGCTTGGTCAGATTTACTATAATTACATGTATATTAAATTTATGTCTGTTAATATTGTTTATAATTACATTACTATAATTTATTTTACATGAAACCATTCATTAACTATTCTTTATTACACATTTATAAATTAATTAATATTTTAAATTAATATTCACGTCTAAATTATTATGTTTTCCATGAAAGATTTATTTTAGCGATTTTTGTCTTTTCTCATTAATCTTGGTTTCATAAACCCATGAGTTTCTATAAAACTGTATTAGTATTTTTGGTATTTTTTGAGTCCCATTATTATTTTATAAATCTTATTCTCATGTTTTGATGAAAAATATAAAAATCTACTTCTCAATGATTATTTGAATGAGAAAAGAATTCATGTTATATGTGAATATAATTAAGAATATCATTATTATATAAATATGGAAGATATTTAATAGAGACTTTATTAAAATATATTTATAGAGTTAAATTTTTCTTGTTCATCCTTGATGTAACCAGTATTACATTATTCATATTGGTCGTAAAATCAGCCAAAATAATTACATGTTATAATGAGAAAATGATTAAGAACATCTTCTTGTTTAATAATAATACCAATTAAGAAAAATATTATGTACCTCAAATTTGTGTATTCTTGAACCTGATAAATAATATTTAATAAATGGTCGATGAAGAAGATAAAAAATAATGATTATTGATAAGATATATATGACATTGAAAACTATAATATTTTCTTAGATATCTTCCTTGTAATGAGGGAAAATAGACCCCTTATTGTTATTAAGGAATTATAAACATGTTGTAGGATTTATGGAGAGGGTATTTTGGTAGAATTTGGGAAACAAATAGTGAAAATAGTTTTTTAAGGGTTAGTGGATGAGTCTATTTATTTTAGATTTTTTAGTGGCATTTTTCAAAATAATAATTCTTCAATGAATAAGGTTGTTATTTTAAAATGAATGTGGAAAATGTAATAAATTAATATATAAGGGACAAGTGATTGTGTAGAATTAAATTTTATTCCTTTTGAAATATTATTTTTTATGTTTTAGGTCTTTCAACCGTTTATTTAGAATTTTTATGCTTCACAGTTTTAAATTAGTTTTAAATTGATAACATATTGTTATTCTTAAAAAATAAAAAACAACCTCAATAACTAATTTTTTCCTGATGGTTCCAAATATGAATTCCATTTTATTGAATTTAATTTTTCAAATTCAGAAAATTTGATTTTAAAATAAGATATTAATAAAAATATTAAACTATTTTTAAAAAACCTTTTATGATGTTAAGGAATAGATTTTTTATTATTCCATAAAAAAATAATCATATATGAGTTACTTTTTGTTCTTTATATATGCATATATAAAATTAGAATTATTTTCCAATACTAATCAATTTGATTAATAAATAAAATAATAATAAAATAATGAAAATTTAATCCATAAAAAATTATACCTTTTAACTGAATTTAACTAAATTGCATTACATATTATATAGTCATTCAGTTTTATAAATGAGTTAGTATTATAATCATTAATTGAATTTGGTAAACACATAAAATCACTCTTTAATAATGATAATAATAATATATGAATAAAAATAAATATTGTATTATAAAATATTAAAAATTATTATTATGTTTATATATCATTCAAAAAAAATTCATATGTCAGAATTATATTATTTTTAATTTATGACAAACAAGTTCACATCATCAATATACTTATTAGAAACTAGTATATTCAATTAATATTTTTAATGACTATATACCAAATAACCATATTCTTGATGACCATATGTATGAGGACCATATTACACCATCTCAATTGTTATTATGTGTCATTATAACTCATATTTTTTCAATTGGGAGGCTACCCATAAATATTAAATTGATCTCATGGCCTGAACGAACATTATAATATTGATTGTTGAAGACCCTATGGCATGAAGGCCCATAACATATGCCAAAGTCCCAATCTATGACTAGAATAACTATTGTATCCATCGATGATATAGTTCATCTTATAATAGCAATTACAACAACATTACCAGATAAAATACAACAATTTCTATAGTTTTATTTTACTATTGTATTCTTTGTATTGTCATAATTGATGGTATGATCTTCATAATATTACATTAATATTTTAGTTTCAACCATGATATATATTTATTTACTTCTGTTTTTATTCCTCTATAAATCTAATTAATTAGGATTCATTTATTTATCTTGTAATGAATTTAATATTTTCATATAATTTTTTATCTTAATAAAATATATCATCAATAAATTTAGTTTTTTATCAATAAATGATATAAAAAATATATATTTATTAGAAATTTTTACTAAAATGATTTAAAATAAAATTTCTCAACATTTAAATAGAGTATTAAAAAATAAATTTCGTTTTTATGTAGAATGAAAATGAGGTTACATCATCTCTTTTAGAACATAGGGTTCCCACATTTCATTGTTAAATATAAGACTATTCATTAATACATTATCAATTTTTTAGATTCTTTTATAGTAATTTATCTCAATAATCAAAAAAACTCTTATAGTTTCTCTATGCAAGAGAGGTCATATTATAGTTACACAACCTCTAATTTAAAATCTTGTGAATGGTCTCAAATTAAATTTTATATAAGTGATATAATGACCTCATCATGTAAAGAATAGACATAACTACCCTGTCAATACTAGAACCCAACCTGAATCACCACATACCCAATATGAATATTCAATCCCCACCAACTAGTGACTGTACCCAAGCCTCAAAAAATAAAAGGAGGTAATGATTTCTCCTAGAATAAATAAATAACAAGGTATACAAGAACATATTAGAGGGAATAAATGGAATATATACATATATTCTATAATATAAAATGATTAATTGAATAAATAAAATTGAAAATGTGGTAACAATGATATCCAAGAGAAAAGTCTACTTGTAAAGGATGATGACACAAAAAATATACTCAAATAGATCCATGTGAAAATATGGGTTAAACTCACCATGTCAACACTAGATATGAAAAACCTAGATATTAAAATTCCCCACTACCACACTAAGTTGATCTGCCATTTCCTACATAGAAATAAATATCATGGTCTACACACCGTTATAGGGATTTACTACATGTGAGCTAAATGGATCAATAGGGTATCACTGATGTGTTCAATAACTTGTCACTAAAAAAGTATCTATACATTATCATAATTAATGAAATTGAGGCATGGTATACATTTCATTGTTTTTATATCAAATTCATGGAAATAAAACAAAATTTTCACTTTTCCGCATTTTTAAATAAATCAATTAAATCATATTCAATTCCTTTTTATCAATATATTAATATATATATCAAATATTTTATAAAATCACAAATCAAATCCATTGATATATAATCATAGTAGTACAACCCAAAAATAAACCAACCCGAACAAAAGAATATTTAACATCACATCAAGGATCACAATAGATAAGGATAGATAGAACAATTTTACGTAATATAAAAAATCATATGCACCTCAAGTCAGTAGACATATGTATCAATTATAGAGACTAAAGTAACATCCCATAATGTATATATCTTAACCTGTCTAATACGTCCAAAGAAAAACAACCCTATAGGGAAGATGAAATTACCATATGAAAACCTCTAGATATTGGATGATTATTATTACTACAACATCCACCTATGTACCCATGGATTAAAATGATTTATATTTTCCAAATAAAGTCATAAAACAATTTTCATGAAACCATGATTTGAAAAATATTTCACAAAACTATTTCATAATGTAATGAAAACCCTTTTCATTTACCAAAACTAAGGGATGCCATCTTTTATAAAAAAACAATTACCAAACATACAAATACAATTATTAAATCATTCCATTCAATTTTGTATAATAATTATCGAATCAATATAAATTCAATTCCTCAGAATTGGATAGTGACTAAATAACCTAAATCAAAAAATGGGCCACACATACCTGCAACAGGATTCACCAACAAGGAGGAAGAAAACAATGGAAATAAGGTCCCTCGGACCAATCCAAACATCATAGATATAATTAGATTTTAAAAAATGGATGGTGGGTAATAGTAAAAAAACCTCAAGAATTCACACCATACACACCACAACCAAAAATGAAAAAAAAACCACCAGAATAATATCTCATAATATATCAGGAAGGAAACAAGAAAAATCATCACCACAAGTCAATGGATCCGATAACAAAATTCAATGATGAAACTATGATCCCAAGAAATGAAGAATAATAAATTAATAATCACATGAAGATATTAAACCCAGTAGAAACAATGATCAATCACTAAACGAATCAATCCATAATGAATGGAGGCTTCTAAAATCACAGGAGGAGAGGAATGGGTCAAAAGGAAATAGAGTTTTAGACTAAGGAATAAAATTTTAGTAGTTATTTAAGGATTCGAATATTTTGTATAATTTTATTTAAATTATTTGGCTTATTAAGAGTATGTGAAAATAGATAGAGCATGATTCTGAGGCCCGGTGTGCCCAGAATGAAATTTTAAATATTTTTTTATGGTACGTTTATTAAATGTATGGGGGGAATTTTCTATCTTTTTAACCAATGATCAGATTACAAAACGAAGGGCACCATTGAATCTGCGGCGTTGGGATTCTCCTAAGGGACGTTTAACCTAGAAAAAAATGTGTTTGGTAAAATGATATTTTTTATGACTTTTAAAGAAATAATACAACAAAATAATAAAAATATATCATTTTCCTACCCCCAGCTGAGTGGTGGTGGTGGAACTGATAGGTTGTCATTCCATTTAATGGCTTGAATCTCCAGTTTGTAACCACATTGTTAAGATATTAAGAGGATCATTAATTAATGAACCACATTAATCTCTCATTGCTTTATCCTCCTTTACCCCTCTATTTAATTGAGGCTTTTGTTGGGGTTTTTGACATGGTTGTGAGGAACCTCTGGTGAAGTACCGCGACATCTTCCACTGATAATGAATGAAAACATGGAAGGCAACGATTCGGGATAGACGAGTGTCGATGGCTTCAAAAATCATGAATTATTCTTCTAAAGCTGCTATATCACCTCTATTTACATGATAGGGGTTGTTTATTTCTAAATTCATGTGAATTGTTTCTTTTACATGTTATTGAATTATGATAAATCATGAAAGTTATGAACAAGATTAAATTTATCCTTGTTATTAATTTCTTAATAACCACTTGAAATAATGTTAACGCATATGGTTTGGGTCAAACGAACAAGTCCCGGACCCTCTATCGCTTCGTTATTGTCTCATTCTTCAGGGAAGAATTTATAATCAAAGAAAAAAAGATAAATCTCGGATCCATGTAGTGGCGATGACATCCCGGGAGGCCCATAGGCACTTTCTGAAGGGAAAACAGACTATCAGAACTCACACAGTGGCCCAAGGAGGATCTTTAGGTGACCGACACCAATAAGAGATGTCTGTAGCTGACATCGGTCATTCGCAGTTGTAGGGGGAGTCACACCGTTGCACGCCACATAGGGGATCCGTGACATCAGGCCGCAGCTACTACTGGGAGGTGGCCAGCCCTTGGTCAGCCACGTTGGTGGAAGGCATCATGCCATAGCGCCATCGCGCTTCGTGGTGAGGAGGTTGGATATTCGATGCCGCGGTGGAAGGTGAAGGGAGCCTCTCCATGCATGTCCCATAGACATCATGGCGGTGCTACATGGTGTAGCTAGTTGAATAGTCGAACGGCTCTTTGATCCATTCAGGATGGAGGGAATGTGCGACCCCTCGCATGGGTTGTGCTAGCCACTCCACTTCCCAGTAGGCCGAGCTGTCACGGCATTTCCCAGCAAGTTCTAGTGAGGCCGAACTGGGTCGGGTCGGCCCATTTTGGGTCGGGTCGGACTGGACCCAGACCCATTCGGTCAGATACGCTAAAAAGGGCATATCTCCAAACTAGACATTTGTTTGACAAACCGTCTATGGCCCTGGAAACCTTGGAATGAGATGGTCCTTTTTAGAAACTCCACATGAGTTTTTTATATTGTTTTATTATTTCTAGGTTGGATTGTTCTTGAATCCAATTGGGCCCTCAGCACTAAAATTTATATAACTCTTTAGATCAGGCGTCCGATTGACACGATGTCTGTTGTGTTGGAACCCTTATGACATGACGGATCATTTGGTTACTTTTTTATGAGACTTAGTTCTGGTTGATGTAAAACCAATGGCATGAGGAGTGGCTCCTACCAGTATCAAGTATACTATGTAAGAGAATCCAGTGGCCAACTGAGATGTGAAGAATGAATACTGATCATGTGTGGATCATCACCTTGCGATCCTATGTGAATGAGCACCTATCGATCTTGTATGGATTAGAACATAGAAATCCTATGTGGATCATCACCTAGCGATCTTGTATGGATGAGAACCTAGCGATGTTGTGTGGATCAGCACCAAGTGATCCGGTGTGGATCACCACCGAGTGATCCTATGTGGATCAGTAGCAGAACCCATGATAGAATAAGATGATCTGGTTTTACGACTAATCCTATGTACTTCTGTACTAAAGTTATACCTAGTTTGATCTGAGTCTTTTTCATTGTGATTTGTGATTGATATCATGATTTTTTGTTTTCCATTGTGAAATTCTCAGAGACCATCATGGGTCTCGGGGTCCCTAAACGGTATTTTTATACTCACCCATGCACAAGGTTACCCAGCACCTCGTTTTGTCTTGTGCAGATGATGAGAATATTTGTTGAGACATTAGGGGAAAGGACCAAGCTATACATAGAGGAGTTTGGTTGACGTGGAGAGTTGTGAAGATAAGACTATACCTACCCATTAGGTAGGATCTTTGATGGATGATCTCAGGAGCTATTTCCTATTTTCATTTGTATTGTATTTTTCAGTTGGGCTTGTATTTCGGCTCCTTTTATTTTCAGTACACACTTTTACTACTACAGTTTCACTTCATGGTTGCATCTTTTTTGGTTCTTGGACTCTTTGTTTGTACAGGTTTAATGGAAATTCCTTCCTGTTTAAGGGATATACTTTTCCAGTGGTAGTCTCTAACCCCTAGCCTATAGAAAGTGAGCATGGGGTAGTCACGGCACATGCCTCGAGGGATGGGTCATGGAAAAGTGGTATAAGAGGATTTGGTTCTATCGAAGAACTATGACTCTGATATTTCCATTGGAGAAATAGTTTTAACTGTTTTGAGCGTGGTTTTTAGTTTGGGGAGTCTATTGTTGGTGTGGCGGCCGACGTATCCATACACTAGGACCCTCAACATTGATTTCTAACTCAATACATGAAAACACTGATTGCATGTGTTTTGAAAATGTATTACTTTTAATTAATTTAGAGTCATCTAAATAGGGTTAACTTATTGATCAAGGATCACCTGTTTCATTTCATGATGTCGCTCCGTAGATAGGAAGCTAGGATTATCGATATAGTACACGATGATGGCCCTCTGAGCGATGAGGCATCGGTGTAGGGACCTCTTACTATGATGATGCCTTCGAGTGGTGTACCAATAGCAAAACCACTCCTTGGGTAGTAGTTTCCACCAACCCCACTAGTTGACCATGCATGTTGACTGAGCACAATGCATGAGCTCAAAATATAGAGGCCTTTAAGGTTTGGAGGTGAGACAAATCACTAGGCAGTTAAGGACTAGCTGGAGGCTGTGGCACTGGTGTTTCACTTAGTTGAGATGCCTCTAGATCATATGGGGATCCTAGAATCTATCCCTTTCCAGGGCACAATAGAGAGATGGTGGATTCTGATACTCCATAAGCATGACAAGGTGACACTCTCCTGGTTGGACATCGAGACCCTCGTAAGGGAGGATTTCGTACCAGTGACTTTATGCTCAGTGCGTATCTAGGAGTTTCTTCACTTACTACATAACAGCCTATCAGTGGCATAGTACTATGAGATATTCACTGACCTCCCATGATACTCCACTGACATGCTACGGAACCCATTCTTCAGGGCCTGGAACATTGAGTAGGGTCTTATTATGAGATCATAGCGTCGATGATATCACTCAATATCCCAACATTGGATGGAGTGTTTGACTGAGCATTATTGGTGGAGATAATTTTATCTTAGCAGGAACCGACGGTGAGAGCCACAACCAAACAATAGGTTGCCATGTGATCTGTAGCAGGAATAATCTAGATGACGTAGTGGGCCAATTCAGCTAGTCCGTTCAGTGGACGACCTTGGGTTGCATGGTCAGATGTGCGGAGCTTGCGAGGCAGAGGAGTTCTTCTGAGGACTAAATCTTGTTACTCTTATGGTATATAGGGACTCATGGCTCGTGACTATTTTAATCCTCGCATAGTTGATCAACAGATGATCGAGGGACCGCCGAGGTAGCGGTCGAGTTTTGAGTCAGAGGGTTTGCACGGTAGTGAATGTTAAAGAGGAGCAGGTCGTGCAGTAGGTGGGGGATGAAAGTTTGTGGATCTACCACCACCACCCCCAGGTGGTCCACCCCAACAACAGGGAATATGTGGACATAGCCGAGCTCAGCTTTAAGAAATAGAGGCCCACGACCACAGTGCTCCAAATATGATTCGTGGTACGATCTGTGTATACTCCACCCTAGCATTAGTTCTTATAGACATAGGTTCTAGTCAATCTTTTATTTCCACAATACTCATTCGAAACTCAGTTATTTTAATGGAGCCTTTGGCTTGATCCTTATGATTAGAGACTCCTACAAGAAAAGACTTGATGATTACACCCTGGTGAAGAAAGTGTGATCTCACT
Organism: Viscum album; assembly: GCA_963277665.1. Taxonomy (NCBI): domain Eukaryota; kingdom Viridiplantae; phylum Streptophyta; class Magnoliopsida; order Santalales; family Viscaceae; genus Viscum; species Viscum album. The sequence goes on from OY728163.1 coordinate 2,122,572,391, forward strand.
CTAGGAGGCGAGATCTTTTGCTGGGATCTCCAGGTAGCAGCGTTGAGGTCGTACTGAGTCATCTTGGGTATGAACAGGATATCCATAATCTATGAGCAGATTGACTTTCTAAGGTGCAATATGTAGTGTATCCAAGTGGATGGGATCCAATTTTCCTACACCGATGATAAGGGGTCCTTCGACGCATAGGATGGGCTTACTCGGAGGAGGGTGTAGAAAATCACTTATCAGATGGATAGCCATAACCTCAGAGTAGTTGATGTGAAGAGTCTGATTTATCCTATAGTGGTGGACCTGTATGCTGATGTCTCTCCTGATGATGTTCAGGGACTACCTCCTCATAGAGAGGTATAATTATACATCAAAATGTACCCCGGGATGACACAAATATCTATGCTAGCATATCCGATGGCCCACATGAAGCTTCCTGAGTTGCAAGTTTAGTTGGGGGATTTTTAGAGGCAGGGGTTTATATGGCCTAGTGTTTCTCCATGGGCATTCCCGATTTTGTTCGCCATGAAGCCAGATGGGAGTCTGAGGATTTTTTTGGATTATTGATGCCTTAACAAGGTGACTAGGAAGAACAAGTATCCACTCTCCAAGATTAAATATATCTTTGACCAGCTAAAGAGAGCTTGATGGTTATCAAATATAGGTCTCAGATCATGTTATCACCAACTCAGGGTACAAGATGAGGACATACCAAAGACATCCTCCAGATGTTTGTATAGACATTGTGAGTTTTTGGTGACTCCATTTGGTGTAACCATTTCTCCATTAGTGTTCGCGGGACTCATGAATAAGATCTTATAGCCTTACCTCTATCGCTTCATGGTGGTCTTCATTGACGACCTCTTTATATACTCAGTGTCGGAAGAGGATCATGCCACACACCTACAAAGTTTTCTAGATACACTCTAAGAGCGAATGCTTTATGGAAATATCTCAAAGTTCTAGTTCTGGATACGAGAATTCCACATCCTTGGGCACATAATCTTAGAGGCTAGAGTTAGAGTCAATCCGGAGATGATAGCTGTAGTGCTTTCTATGGATCCAACCAAGCGTGTGACCGAGGTGCGGAGTTTCTTGAGATTGGCTATGTACTACCAAATATTTGTACTTGACTTTTCCCAAGTTTTGAAACCATTGCCAGCTTTGAAAAAGAAGGTAAAACCATTTGAGTGGAGAGATAGATGCCATAATAGTTTTCAAGAGCTGAGACAGAGGCTGACGAGTTCCCCCATCTTCATGCCACTGGAAGAGGGGGTTGGGTATGTAGTCTACTACGACATATCCGGGACCGAAATAGGTTGTGTCCTGATGCAGGAGAGAGCAATGATTTCCCATGTCTCATAGTAGCCAAGTACCACGATCAGAACTATGGTACCCATGATCTGATGTTTGGAGTAGTGGTCTTTGTGCTGAAGATTTGGCAGCACTACTTGATGGGAAAACATTTTATCGTCTACTCTGATCAGAAGAGTCTCAGGTATATATTCTAATAGAAGGAATTGAACCTAAAAACAGGGTGATGGCTAGAGTTCCTCCAGTACAATGACTTCGACATAGTCTACACTCATGGGAAGGGAAATATAGTAGCAGACACACTTAGCAGGATGAATGTTCTATAGTTTCTGAGTGAGGTGACATAACAGCTAGCCCAATTGCAGATATCCTTTGTGGATAGTGACGGAGAATATTACCTATATTCTATGAAAGTTACTCCCCCACTCCATTAGCAAGTCAGGGAAGCACATCTTGGGGACGTAGACTCTGAGGCCTAAGGAGCTCATTTATTCTAAGGACTAGCTACAGATTAATTTTGTGAAGCTAAGTAGCACCTCATCCTCTTTAGAGGACACACCACAGTACCAGTGACGATACGAGAGGAGGTGTTGAGGGAGTTCCACACATCCCCTTTGGTGGTACATCCTATACTGGAGATGATGTACCAGGACCTTCGGCGTTAGTATTGGTGGCTAGGGATGAAGAAACGGGTGGCGGAGATCATATCACGAAGCCTCACATGTCATCAAGTGATGGCTGAGCATCATGTACCAGCAGGCTTAACTCATCCACTTTGAGGTGTTGGAGTGGAAGTGGGATGGTATCTTTATGGACTTCGTGATAGGGCTACCACGTACTTCCATGGGCCATGATTCTATCTGGGTGATCATTGGCCGACTCACCAAGTTAGCCTTATTCCCACCCATCAGATAGCATGGATCAGTAGAGATCCTGAGACACCTCAACGTACAAGGGGTTTAATGGCTTCATGGGGTTACATCGGCGATCGTCATAGATTGTGATGCATGTTTCACATCCCGCTTATAGTAGGAGTTGCAGGAAGAGTTCAGGACACAGCTATGCTTAAGAATCGCCTTCCATCCTCAAATAGATGATCAAATAGAGTGGACCATATAGACACTCGAGGACATTCCTCATTCTTATGTCATTGATTTTGGCCACAGTTGAGAGGACCACCTGCCACTGGTGAGTTTCCATACAACAATATTTATCACTCTACCATTGTAATGACTCCATTTGAGGCCTGGTATGGTTGACCATGGAGATCACCTCTATGTTGGAAAGACCCAGGGGAGTCGACAAATATGGGTCCAAAGATGGTAAAAGTTACCATATAGAAGGTTTATATCATACAAGAGAGGATAAAGACAATATAGAGATATCAAAAGTCTTATTATGATATAATATGGAGACCCTTAGTGTTTGAGGAGGAAGATTATGTCTTCCTACAGGTCTCACCCCGACAAGGATTACAGAGTTTTGGTTGGGGTGGAAAGTTATCTTTGAGGTTCATCGGACCATTATAGATCCTCATCAGAGTAGTTGAGGTGGTAAACCATCAATCTCTTCCCCCACAAATGCATTTGGTGCATAATTGTTTCTACGTGTCGTAACTGAGGAGGTACGTGCATGATTCATCACACGTTAATGACTTGGGTGAGATGGACATTGATGATGGGGTGACATATGCTGAGTTCCCAGCATAGATAGAGGATCGACAGCTTCAGGTCCTTCGTGGGTTGTAGATTCTTCTGGTGCAAGTTCGACAGCATCACAGGAACCTCCAGGAGAGCACATGGGAGGAGGATGCACAAATACGTGATCAGTACCCCCATTTTTTTCTAGTTTTGTTGTATAATTCAGAGATGAAAATATTTAAGGTGGGGAGAATGTAAAGACCAAAAAATTCCATCTAATTCTTTTTAAATTATTTGGTATTATTAGATATCTGTGAAAATTTATGGCACATGATTTCGAGGCCTGGTGTGTTCGGAACAGAATTTTGAACTTTTTAAAAGTGAGTTTAGTAAATGCGCAGGTGGAATTTTCTATCTTTTGAACCAGTTCTCAGGTTAAAAATACAAGGTCACCGTTGAATCTACAATGCCGGGATTCGCTGAAGGGGGGATTAACTTCGACCACAGAAGTTCGGCTGAAAATGTTAGTTTTTGCGCCTTTTAATGAAATAAAAAAATAACATAATAATTGTTATTTTAATTTATTACCTTTTGTTGAGTGGCGATGGTGGGACCGATGGTTTTTCAAGCCATTTAATGTGTTTACTCTTCAGTTTGTAACCACATTTTTGAGAGATTAAGAGGTCCATTCATTAATAAACCACATTAATCTCTCTGTGTGGTAACCTCATTTCCCCCTTTATATAATTGAGGCTTGGGTTCTGGTTTTTGACATGGATATGAGGAACCTCTAGAGAGTACCACAACATCTTCCAACAGAAAATAACTAAAGCTTGAAAAGTAATGATCTGGGATCGAATAATGTTGTTGGCTTCAACAAGCCTGAATTATTCTACTACAACAATGACATCACCTCCAATTACGAGGTAGGGATTGTTTATTTCTAAATTCATGATAATTGTTTCTTTGATACGTTCTTGAATCATGATGAATCACGGAAGTTCTTAATAGGATTAAATTTATCTTTTTGATGAATTTTTTATTAATCGCTAGATATAATGATAACACGGAGGGCTCAGGCCAAACGAAAAAGGCCCAGACCCTATGCTACTTTGGTATTTGTCTTGTTATCTGGGGAAAAATTTCCAAACATAGTGGAATGATGAATCCCAGAGCCACATAGTGACGAAGACATCCTAAAAGGCCCATAGTTTCTTTTGAAATGGAAAACAGAACACTGGAGCTCACCCGGTGGCCCATAGAAGATCCTCTGGAGACTAAAAGTATAGGGTGACGGCGATGACCAGTTTCTGTTGGCTGTGGTGGAAGTGGGCCACACACCGTCGTGCGCCGTGGAGGGGATCCGCGACATCAAACTACGGCGGTTCAAGGGAGGCGTCCAGCAGCATTGGTGGAAGGTGGCACATCATCACACTCCATAGTGAAGAGGTTGTGACATCGAAGACGTTGCAGAATGTGAATGGAACTGCTCCCTACAGATCCTGTGGATAGTAAGGCAACGCCATGTGGTGTCGCTGATTGATGAGTCTAATCAATATTTGATCCATTCGGGATGGAGGGGCCGCGCGACCCCTCTCACGGGTCACACCATCCATCGGGAAATGCCGGTCTGTTGCCCAGTGGTCCGAGCCGCCATGGCCTAGCCAGTTTTGGCCAGGCTAGGCGGACATGAACTTGGTTGGGTTGACCTAAACCGAGTCAGGTCAGACCAGACCTGGACCTCTTTCACTGAGATACGCTTAAAAGGTTGTATCTCCCAAAAACGATATATGTTTGATGAACCATATACAGTTCTAGAATACATTGAAAGATAATGTCCTTTTGAGATAATCCACCTGAGTTTTAGATAAAGTTGGAGTATGAGCGGGTGGGATCGTAACTGAATCCAGCCAGGTACTCTGCACTGAAATGCCTATAACTCTTAGACTGGGTGTCTGATTAATGTGATGTCTGTTGCATTGGAACCCTTATGACATGACTGATCATTGCGTTACTTTTTCATGGGTCTTCATGCAAGTTTAAGTATGACTGATGTATTGAGGAATATATCCACCCAGAATAAATAGTATTATGTATGTGAATATAGTGTCTGGATGAGACGTGAAAAAATGAATAGTGATCTTGTGTGGATCAGCACCTAGGGATCTTGTGTGGATCGGCACATAGAGGTCCTATGTGGATCAGAACATAGAAATCATGTCTGCACTAGCACCTAGAGATCCTGTGTGGATAAACACAGAGCAACCCTGTGTGGATCATTATTTGAACACTTGACAGAATTAGATGATCTAGATTTACGACTAATTATATATACTTCTGTATTTAAGTTATACATGATTTGATCTGAGTATTATGCTTTTTTATTTTTGATTAGGATTGTGCTTTGGGGTTTTCCTTTTTGGAATTCTGAGAGTCCTTTGGGGGTCTCGGGGTCCCTACTGGGTATTGTTATACTCACCCCTACACAGGCTTCACCCGCACCATGTTGGGTCTTGTGTAGACAACAAGTATCTTGGATGAGACTTTAGGGGTCTTCACTAGGAGGTACACCTAGGTGACCAGTTTATGTGGATATATGTGGAGACAAGATTGTACCTACCCTTCAGGTAGGATTCATGGCTGGTGATCTCAAGAACCATTTCCTATTTTCTCGTGTATTGTATCATTCATTTGGTCTTGTATTCCGGCCCCCTTTACATTCAGTACAAACTTTTACAACAGTATTTTTACTTTGTGGTTGAATTTTTTGTGTTCTTGGACTATGTGTTTGTACATGTTCAAATGTAATGCCTTCCCATTTTAGGGATATACCTTTCTGATTCTAGTCGCTAACCTAAGTCCTATGAAAGGAGGGCTTGGGGTAGTCGTGGCATGGGCCCCATGGGATGGGTCTTGACAAGTGTAGCATCCTAAAATCTATTCCCACAACATTTACATGGTGTTTAACCCATTACATTTTATTTAATCCATGTTGTTTGAATAATATGAAAACCCCGTCTCTATTTTATTAGAAAATTGATTTCTATCATTTCATAATTTGTATCCTCTACATAGTGTGTACATCATTCAAGCTATATACCAAGTTCTTGACTTCTTCCCTATAAGAATTATACCTCTTTTATACCCATTACATGGTGTTTATTTCCCATTTATACTGAAAAACACTAGTTTTCTTGACATGAAGTCTCATACAATGTGGCTATTCGATGAACTCAAGTTGAAACCAACAAATCCATTACAATTTTATACCCATATTCCAATAATTTAACCAAACATATATCCCAGAACATTATTTCATTTTTTCTCTACTAATTCTCTCTATAATTAGGTATCCCATGATGCATACAATTAAGTAGGGAAACTAGAAATGGGAATGTAAATACCAATAATTGGGTAATGGGATGTTACTAACTCTAAACCATAATACATTCCATCGCCAAGAAGTCTTGTTGAGGAATTATGTCCACATAATAGGCAAATCCACTACTCCCACACACACAAAAAATTCATCCCATGGTATCATGAGTGTTTTCTACATGTGTCCATAACACCATGAATAAATAAATTTCCTTCCAATGAAAAGAATTCACTTGATTGTAATTTTCTCAAATGAACGGTCAGCAAAAAAACATTCAACTCTAACTCAATCTCTCCCCATCATAGATTCTGATAGGTATCCGGACATATTTCCCTAAGATGAAATATGTGGAAAACATCATGAATTCATGTCAACTAAAACATAAATTATAACTATTAAAAAACTTCTATAGTCTATTTAGTGACCTCAAAATAGTCCAAGATTTGGTTGAGCTCAAATTCCATTTTTACCATGCTGACAGTGACCCACTTCTGGGAAAACATCAAGAAACCCCATTCTACTATGGAATACTCCAAATTATGTTTTCCCTAATCCACATTAGATTTTTGTCAACCCTAATATGTATCAAGATGAAGAAATATATCCTAAATAATTGAAAATTTATCTTTACCCAAACATGGTCCCACCTAAGAATCATTACCCACCCTTACCAAAAAAAATATGATCAGTACATGAATCCATATAAAAATACTGGTGGATCCATTCTCACTAATTAATGATAAGTATAATTATAAGAAAACTCAACCAATCCAAGAAGGATATCCCATTATCCAACGAAAACTATGACATTCATAGTGTGTATCCCCTATGATTCGAATAAGATGCCCCATTGGATTTATTATATGTGGATGATAAGTTACAATCAACCTGAATTGAGTCCCCATCACCTATTAGAGACTTATCTAGAAACTAGAAGTAATCATTAAATCCGTATTCAAAATATCAACAAATGAAACCCCATGTATCCCCAAGTATGGTTGCACATTAATATTTCACATATCATCAAATTTTTATATCTCATTGATTAGAATGAAATAAGATGACCATGACAACCAAACAATCTTTGACTAGATATTGGGGATTCTATAGTAATTCAATAACAAAATCCATGGATATCTTATCAAATTTCTTAAATACACCCAAATAAAGTTGGAAAATAAAACAAAGTTTCAAAATCAATACCTTTATCTATTGGAAGGTGTTACTATGGGAAAGATAATTAGACATGTCACATTACATAACCAACCATCAGAATCACCATCTCATTTTAGGATATATATTTTTATTTCTTGGATGAATGGTTTAGAGGGAACTATAAAGGTAAAACAATTATCACTCCACTAATGTACGGATGAAAAATCAATCACCCACAACTATGAAAATTATCTAATGAAACTGGCCAACAAGATATGGTCTCTCAATGATATATGGATTCTTGAAGTCTAATAACATCAATATCCAACTACTAACACTACATAATAGTATTAAGAATATATATTGATAACTGAACCATGCTCATAACCATACATGAAACATTCTCCATAGCTTCTAATTGTAACTTAGTAAAATGCCTCAAATGGCTCCACAAATCCTTATATATTAAAAAAGATTGTGTTAGAAGTCTTTTTCGAAGAGACTTTGTTAAATCATTCCCCATTGCTTCATTGTAAGTGATATCGACGTAAAATATATGAGGGTATTCTACCCACATCCATTTTCTATGATTTATGTAATTTTGCAAAATGATATAGATCAAACTCTTGTGGTCAAAATTTTATTTAAACCATTCCCCAAATATTAATTTCACCAAAATTATTATAACACCCCATGTTTTTTTAAAAATAAATAGAAATTCATCGAACATTGTTTTAAGTAGATAATATTAACTAGCCTTTAAAAAATACTTTTTTTCACTTTTATGTTTTGTATTTCAAAAAACTATCATCTACAATTGTGTCCAGTATGTTATTTGAAGTCTATTGTAACCAAATTGAATTTTTGTGAATAGTAACAAACCCTTATGAATAGTAATATTAATAGTAATATGACCCTAATGAATAGTAAATTTCATTGTTATTTTATTTTATTAAGGATTTAAAATAATAACATATGGGTTAATTTTTCATCGTGATATAGAAGTTGTTATATAATTAGAGTTGTTTATTTTTGAATTAAAAATGATTTTATTTAAAAATTAAATTAATAATATTGAGAATGTTATTTTCAAAAAATATAATTTATTTTTGAATTTTACATGTCGAAAATTGGTTGGGGAAAATATTTGGTATTTTTCTATAATTCTTTCATTTTATGTTATTCTCTTCCTTCCTATTCGGATTTTTTTGGGATATTTTATTACATATCCCCCTTACTTTCCATATTATGTATGAGTGATGAAATATTCCCTTTCTCTCAACAAATTATTTTTTTATGAAATTTTAAGAGATGTTGTTAGGCTGCCGATTTTTTGTGAGAATTTTCTCAAGTTTTCTTTTATTTCGTGGTTCTTTATTCTTATTTCCTCACCCCCTATTATCCTAGAGGCATGTAATATCAAGAATATTATATATTTTGGATGTTCTCATGTTCATGGAAAATTCATCATCATTATTCTCCTCCTCTCACATTTATTCAAGGTATTAAAACATTGTCCATGATGTGTCGAATTACCGTCATCGTGGACGATGTGATTTCAATTTTCATTAACTATTTCCAGTTTGGTCATGAAACAATTTATATGGTTGAAATAGATTATAATATATGTTTTATGACTCACCCATAGTTTTTTAATTCTTTTTTACTCATTTTTTTAATTTATAAGACAAAATGAGGTTGTTATTATCAAAGAACCGCTAAAATGATCTAAACGAACATTATTAATGTTTTAACTTATGAATCATCATCATATTAAACATCAGGCTGATAAATGTTTTAAATTATGTTACTGGAAATATGTAAATACATTTCCATTCCAATTCTGTAATTTCACTTCCAATCAAAAAGAACATCCACCATGAACAAATCATGGAAATCATGTTAAGAACTCACCCAAAAACAGTGCAAGGAGAAAAATACTAACAATTAAAGGGTGAAATGATGTCATGAAATGATAATATAAGATGTTATAAACATAAAAATGATTATTTAAACTAATAATAACACTCTTTTAACAATTATAAAAAAGTTTAAACAATTTTGAAGTAAGACAGGCCCAAGGTAAGGGAATTCTTAACCCGATTTCCATTCTTTGGGTTATCCTTCTACTTCATTATTTCTGTTGTATTAAAATTGATTGTTTGATGAAAATTTCTTATATTATCATTAATTATGTTTATTTACAATATATATACAAATTACATTCACTCTATTAAGTCTCACTTCAATTATATGATTTTTGTAAGGGAATCCTTAACCCGATTTCCATTCTTTGAGTTAACCTTCTACTTCTTTATTTATGTGCTATTTAAATTGTTTGTGTGATGGGTTCTGTTTATATTATGTTTTATTATGTGTTTTTAGTATATATACATACTCCATACACTCTATTAAATATCTCTTAAATTGTATGATATTTATAAGGGGATTTTCTTTAAAAATACTCTTTCTAAATTCGGTTTTACGAAATTCCAAAGAAATGTATTTATGGAATTTTTCATGTTGTATGATTATGTTTTGGTTATTGAGATTTATTTATAATTAAGGGTGGGACCTATATATCCATATATTTCATTGGGAATAGGTATGTTGGAGGTCAACAGTATGGTTACTCCAATTGTAACTGCGATGTTTACACAAATTAAGATAGCTGTGAGGGTTACAAATTATAGGGAGCCATGAATGCTTACAAGATTATGTGAGTAATTCCCCAAGATAACTTTATGATTATATTTATTCTCTCATATTTGTTTTGGATATTGTGTAAATCTCATGTTACACAAAGTAAGTATACATGGGTGACAATAATGTCTTTTGAATATTCTTTCATATGTTACACGTATTCGTGAACTAATGTGATCTTTTTTTAGTTTCCATACCTTACTGATATTTTATGCTCATACAATGTTTTTAAATGATTTTCACAGGTTAATGGATGTTTAAGACAAGGAAATAATCCATGTTAAATGTTGAAGAATTGTCAAGGAGTCTTGTTTTAAGTTTTTTTGTTTTATATTCTGGAAAAAAAAACTGTTTTTATGGTATCCACTCTGTAATAATGTGTAATGTTATGAATGTATTGTCCTAATTCCATAAAACTCTAAACTTGAAAAGATACTTAATGTAAATGGATGTTTTTTCAGGAAAAAATTCATGTTTCTGTATGTAATAAGGCAGGGTCCTTATAGTTGGTATCAGGGGACGGTATAGATAAATTTAGGGGTTAGGGTGAGGTTAATAGAATACTATAAATGATATTAACTGTATGTATAATTTGAAATGTTTTAGCATTTAAAGATTACCATGTTGCTTCATCTACGATATGTTTGTTCAGAATGGTTGTACGTAGAAGGAACAAGGATGCTGAAGAGGAGAGGAACCGACAAAATTACATCAATCCGAAAATATAGCCCGAAATGGTTGGGATTGGAACCGAACAGTTTGTGACAGTAATGGCATAGCTAATACAGGAAATTAATAGTGTTCGAATCCATGAAAGATAACCAATAGAGGCACCACAATGAAACATTACAGTAGTGGGACATTTTATGAGACAACATCTTCATGCATTCAATGGATCTTCTGACCCAGTAGTAGCTGAAGGATGGATCAAAGCCCTTGAAAAGATATTTTATGTAATGGGATGTTCAGACAATCAACAATAAAGTCTTTCAATTTATCGTTTTAAAGGGGAATATGATCTGTGGTGGTCAATGGTATTTAATATCAGGGGTAGAGAGGATTTTTATGCCTTAGAGTGGGATGAATTTAAAATTATTTTCATTGAAAATGTTTTTCCTAAGGTAGTGCGACATAGAATGGAGAAGAAATTCCTTGAATTGAAAAATAATGTGGAAGATTCAGTGGCTGTGTATAAAGTGAACTTCAATCGACTGGTGAGGTATGCTCGAAATCTTATTCTGGATCTTGATAGAAAAATCAACCGCTTTTACTCAGGACTGAAGCCAAGGCATCGAAGGGCGTTGTCCTCCCATGAATTCAAAAGTTATGAGAAACTTGTACGATGTTCTGAGAGGGTAGATATAGAGTTTTTTATGATCTCATGCATTTTGGAAACAAAGAGAAGAAGAGGTCTAGCTGGAAAGCAATCGGTAAGAATCAACCAGTGAAATCTAATGGTAAGAAAATCCAATTTCCATTTTTTGAAAAGTGTGGAAAGAATCACCATGGAGAATGTATTAGCAAAACTAGTAAGTGTTTTAAATGTGATAAGTTTGGACATATAGCCCGAGATTTCAATGAAAATTGTCCTATTAATAATCAAGATAGGCATATTGTAAGGTGTTTTAAATGTGGTGAAATGGGTGATTATGCAAATGCCTGTCCAAAGAGAGATTCGAATGATGCAAAGAATCCAGACTACAAGTAGATAAGTGTAGTGAGATCCTTTGTGACTACATCATCATATGTTGGGACATCCATAGAAGTTTTATCAGGTATATTGTTTTTTCACTCAGATTTTGCTAATGTTTTTTCTGATACGGGGTCTACACATTCCTTCATCTCTAAGAAATTTTCTTGTAAATTGGAAATATCACCTCAACATATGAGACCCAAACTTGTTGTTAAAACACCAGGGGGAAACGTTATAGCAACGAGGAATTATAAGAATATTTCTATTATGGTCTGTGCGAATACTTTACCTGCAGACCTTGTTGTTTTACCCTTAGTTGAGTTTGATGTTATTCTAGGAATGGACTGGGTTTCTAATTATCATGTTGGGATTGACTTTAGAGCTAAAGAAGATGTTTCTCAGAAAGAGTTTCATTTTGTAAAAAATAATGATCCCTTACAATTGATAACATATTATGTAGCTGAGAAATTATTGAAAGATGGAAATGAAAGTTATCTTGCTCATATTTTTGAAAATAAGGGAACTATTAAAATTAATTATGTTCCAGTGGTAAATGAATACCTTGATGTTTTTCATGATGAGTTACCCAGTGTCATACATGATCAAGAAGTCGAATTCACAATTGACTTAGTTCCTGATTCTAAGCCAATTTGAAAACCCCCTTATCGTATGGCACCAATAGAACATCTTGAATTGAAAAATTAGTTGTAGGATTTTCTTGACAAAGGCATCATTCATCCTATAACTTCACCATGGAGAGCCCCAATTTTTTTTGTTAAAAAGAAAGATGGTTCCAGGAAACTTTGCATTTATTATAGAGCTTTGAATAACATCACTGTTATAAACAAGTATCCTTTACCTCATATGGATGACTTGTGTGATCATCTCCAGGGAGCTCAGTACTTTTCCAAGATTGCCTTGGGATCTGGATACCATCATCTGAAGGTGAAGGAAGATGACATCACGAAAACAATCATTCGTACTAGATATGGGAATAATGAATTTGTTCTTATGCCATTTGGATTAACTAATGCACCTGCTTTATACATGAATCTTATGAATAGATTATTTCATGTGTTCTTGGATAACTTTGTGGTTGTATTTATTGATGATATTCTGGTATTTTCTAAAAATAAAGAGGATAATTAAAAACATCCAAGGGTTCTTTTACAAACAGTAAAAGAAAATAAACTGTATGGAATGTTCTGCAAGTGTGATTTTTGGTTGCAATAGATTTATTCTATTGGGCACATTGTAAATAAGAATGGACTAATAGTTTATCCTACCAAAACAAAAGTAGATGATGAATGGCCAAGACCCGCAAATGTTACGTAGATTCATAGTTTTCTTGGGTTTGCAGGTTATTACCAACGGTTTGTTAAGAATATTGCACAGTTATCTAACATGATAACTTAGTTAACATGGAAAGTGGTTAATTTGTTTTGGGAAAAGGAATGGGATGTTTTTTTCTAGAACTGAAGAAGAGATTGGTGAATGCTCCAGTTTTGTCCTTACCTACCCGAAATGGTGAGTTTGTCCTCTATAGTGAGGCTTCTTTGAAGGGACTTGGTTGTGTTTTGATACAGAATGATCAGGTAATTGTTTATGCTTCGAGACAACTTAAACCACATGAGCTAAATTATCCCACACATGATTTGGAATTGGCAGGTGTTGTTTTTTATTTGAAAATTTGGAGACATCATTTATACGAAACCAAATGTCAAATATATATTTACCATAAAATTCTAAAGTATATATTCACTCAGAAGAAATTAAACATGAGGCAGAGAAGATGGCTAGAACTGATAAAGGATTATGATTGCACGATCAATTACCATCAAGGAAAAGCAAACAAAGTGGCGGATGCCTTATGTAGGAAACATCATGTATCATTAACCATGTTATGTTTGGAACATGACCCTTTAATTAATGATGTGATGAATTTGGCCTTAAAAGTTTTTGGTGCAAGGAATACCTCTGTTTTTTTTTTCAGGTTTTAGCGCAGTCTTCGTTGTTAGACAGAATTAAGCAAGTACAGAAGGAAGACTGTGAGCTACAGAAAAAGGTAGAGTTGGTTAAAATGGGTAAGTTTATAGAATTTAACCTGGAAAAAGATTGTGTTTTATGATTTGGAAAAAGGTTGTGTGTGCCTAGTGATTCTCAGTTGAAGAAAGTTTTTTTGTGTGAAGCTCATAGTTCTCCATTTTTTGGTCATCTTGGCATCAATAAGATGTACATAGACCTTTGAGAGTATTATTGGTGGGATGTAATGAAAAGATATATTGCTGGTTTTACCATGAAATGTTTGACGTGTCGACAGGTTAATGCAGAGCGGCAGTTACCGAAGGGGATGCTTCAGCCTTTTCCAGTGCCAGAGTGGAAATGGTAGAATGTATCCATGGACATTGTGGTGGGACTACCAAATACTTCTCGAGGTAACAATCCGATTTGGGTTATTATTTATCGGCTAACAAAGTCTACACATTTTATTTCTATTCAACATAAAATGAATTTGGACCATCTTTCTCAATAGTACCTCAAGGATACTATCAGGTTACATGGAGTTCCTCTTTCAATTGTATATGATCGAGATCCCATGTTCATTTCATAATTTTGGAAGGGACTGCAAAATTCATTGGGCACAGAGTTAAATTTCAGTACATCTTTTCAGCTCAATCAGATGGGCAGTCAGAATGAATGATTCAAACTTTAGAGGATATGCTTCGAGCATGCTCAATGGACTATCCGGGAAGTTGAGATCAACATATTTCTTTATTTGAGTTTTCTTTTTTTCATTCCATTATTCTTATGTCACCCTTTGAGGACTTGTATGGGAAGCGGTGTCAGACTCCATCATTTTGGGATGAAGTCGATGAAATAATGTTGATGGTGCCATAATTAGTTGAAGAAGTGGCTAAGAATGTGAGGATGATCCAGCAGCACATGAGGGCAGCTCTGAGCAAGCAGAAAAGTTACGTAGATAATAGAAGGAAATACTTCTCTTTCTAGGTAGGTGACCATGATTTCCTTAAAATCTCTCCTTAGAAAATTGTGATGTGTTTCGGTAAGAAAGGGAAGCTATGTCCACAGCTCATAGGTCCATTTCAAATCTTAGAGAATGTTGGAACATTTACATTCCATGTAGCTTTTCCTATGAGTTGGTTTCAGATACACAATGTTTTTAATGTTTCAATGTTGAAAAAGTACATGCCAGATTCATCACATGTCTTAATCCCAGAAGCAGTTCAGCTGGAAGAAAACTTTTCATATAAAGCGAAACCAGTTCAAATTCTTGATCGAAGGGAACATGTATTGCGGAATAAGGTAATCCACCAGGTAAAGGTTTTGTGGAGAAACCACATGGTTGAAGAAGAAACACGGTAGTCTGAAAATGATATGAGGGAAAAGTACCCTCAGTTGTTAAATAAGTAAATAAAATTGCGAGGACGCAATTTCAAGAAAGTGGGGATAATGTAACACCACATGTTTTTATAAAAACAAATATAAATGCATGGAACTTTTTTTTAAGTAGATATTTTTAACTAGCATTTAAAACATACTTTTTCCACTTCTATGTTTTGAATTTCAAGAAACTGTTATCTACAATTGTATTCAGTATGTTATTTGAAGTCTATTTGAACCAAATAGTTTTTTTGGTGAATAGTAACATACGCTTATGAATAGTAAAATGAATTGTAATATGACCCTAATGAATAGTGAAATTTATTATTATTTTATTGTCTTGGGCATTAACATAATAACATCTTGGTGAATTTTTCATCGTGATATAGAATTTGTTATAGAATTAGAGTTGTTAATTTTTGAATTAAGAATGCTTTATTTTTAATAAAATAATAATATTCAGAAATTTATTTTCAAAAAATAGACTTCATTTTCAAATTCTACACATCTAAAAATGGTTGGGGTAAATTTTTGGGATTTTTCTGAAATTCTCTAATATTTGGTGAATAGTGAAATACGATAAAATACCGTATAATAAAATTATCCGTAAAATACAATATTTATGACATCATAACTAATTTAAGGCCACTTGGTTCGAACTCATATTCCATTATTACTATTTGAGGTCACATGAACTAAGAATATTCATAATCTTGGGAAAAATGATATAATAATGATTAAAATAATGAAAAATTCCCCCTCTCCTCCACTATAAATACCACCCTCACTCCCCTCTTCTTCCCACACCTCTCAAGACTGGATACATGCCTATATTATGCCCAATACTCCTCCCAAGACTCTTTACCACGTCCTAGAGATACTGTTCTTACCAAAAGACCAAAACCAAAGCCCTTAAGAAGGATCTCAAGGAGAAGAGATCAAGAGGTAAACATCCTCTTTTATTTTCTTTCTTTTCTATAATTTTATGTTATTCTCTTCCTTTACAATTGGATTATGATGGGATATTTTATTCCATATCCCCATGTACGATCCCTATTATGTTTTAGTGATTATATATTCCCTTTCTCTCATCAAACTATTTTTTTAGGAAATTTTAAGAGACGTCGTTAGGCTGCCTAATTTTCGTGAGAATTTTCTCAAGTTTTCTTTTATTTCATGATTCTTTTTTCTTCATTCCTCACCCCCTATTATCCAAGAGGCGTGAACTCTCCAGAATCTTTCATATTCTATATTTTATCTGTGTTCATGGAAAAATCATCATCATTCTTCTCTTCCTCTCCCACTTATTCAAGGAATTAAAACATTGTTCGTGATGTGTTGAATTACCGACATTGTGGACGATGTGATTTCAGTTTTCATTAACTCTTTCAATTAATCTCATGAAACCATTCTAATGGTTGAACCAGGTTATAATATATTTTTAATGACTCACCCATGTTTATTTAATTCTTTTTTACTCATGGTTCTAATTTATAAGTCAAAGTTAGTTTGTTATTATCAAAGAACCACTAAAATGATATAAACGAAAATCATTATTGTTTTAACTTATGAGTCATCCTCATATTAAACATCAAGATGATAAATGTTATAAATTATAGTACTAGAAATATGTAAATACCTTTCAATTCCAATTCTGGAATTTCACTTCCAATCGACAAGAGCATCCACCATGAACCAATCATGGAAATCAAATTAAGAACTCACCCATAAACAGTGCAAGGAGAAAAATACTAACAATTGTAGGGTGAAATGATGTTGTGAAATGATAATATAAGATGTTATAAACATAAAAATGTTTATGTAAACTACTAATAACACTTTTTTAATCATTATAATGTAATTTTATACATGTTTTAAGTAAGACAGACCCAAGGTAAGGAAATTCGTAACCCGATTTCCATTCTTTGGGCTATCCTTCTACTTCATTATTTATGTGGTATTAAAATTGTTTTTTTATAAAAATCGTTTATATTAACATGAGTTATGTTTATTTACAGTATATATACATATTAAATTCACTCTATTAAGTCTCACTTCAATAATATAATGTTTTTTAGGGAATTCTTAACCTGATTACCATTCTTTGGGTTAACCTTATACTTATTTATTTATGTGCTATTTATATTGTTTGTGTGATGGGTTATGTTTATATTTTGTTTTATTATGTGTATTTATATTATATATACATACTCCATCCACTCTATTAAGTCTCTCTTAAATTTTATGATATTTATAATAGGCTTTTCTTTAAAAATTCTCTTTTAAAATTCGGTTTTACGAAATTCCAGAGCAATGTTTTTATGGAATAATTCATGTTGCATGATTATGTTTTGGTTCTTGAGAATTATTTATGATGAAGGTTGGGACCTATATCTTCCTCCAATTAATTTGGTATAAGTAAGTTGGAGGTCGACCGTATGGTTACTCCAATTGTAACTACGATGGTTACACAAAGTAAGGTAGCCGTGAGGGTTACAGATTTTAAGGTAGCCAAGAATGGATAGAAGATTATGTAAGTAATTCCCCAAGATACCTTTATGATTATATTTATTCTATCATTTTTTTTGGATATTTTTCAAATCTCATGTTAAAAAAAGTAAGTATACATGGGTGAAAAGAATGCCTTTTGAAAATTCTTTCATACGTTATGAGTATTCATGGACTAATGTGATCATTCCTTATTTTCCATCCCTTACTGAGATTTTGTTCTCATCCCATGTTTTTAACTGATTTTTATAGGTTAATGGATGTGTAAGACAAGGAAGTATGCCATGTTAAATGTTGATGAATTTTCAAGGAGTATTGTTTTAAGTTATGATGTTTTATATTCTGAAAAAAAAGGAAACTGTTTTTATGGTATCCACTATTTAATAATATGTAATGTTATGAATGTATTGTCCTAATTCCCTGAAACTCTAAACATCAAAAGATCCTCAATGTAAAAGGAAGTTTCTTATTTACTAAATTCAAGTTTGTGTTTGTAATAAGTCAAGGTCCTTATAATTATGGGGTATGAATAATTGTGGAATGTTCAAAATAATGGGTGGTATAAATATTTTAATGCCTTATAATTTAAAGGGAGTAAAAAGATACCACATTATCATCCTGCATGAGCATAAAACCTAAAAATATCTTAAATAATCATAGAAAAATGCATACATTTTAATAGGAAATGGTATAATATGAATAAGATAAAATATCAAAAGTACTTTGAACATGATGAATGTAGATTGACACATTGAATCCCATTTTAATTTCCCCTATTTTCTTGTAAGATATATCAAAGGTGATGTGAACTCTATGAAATCCTTGAAAATCCATTTGTAGTATCCACTGAGATTATTGATGATCCCAATCTAAAATATATTTCTTGGGTGTTTCCATGAAAAGAAAACCCTTAAAATATTAGGAACATGTGATAATATATTCCCATAAATGACATGCCATGTGAATGTAATTTCTTGAATAAATAAATTAAATATATAATTATTTAAAAAATGATTCCTTCTCAGAATTTTTAAAAACAAAATTGGATGTTCCTCCTACTACCTATCAGATCTTGATAAAACTAAAATTTAATCCATGAGCACTACCAAAAACATCTCATGATACTAATGGAATATTAAATTCATCAAATACATAAAAAATTCATGTGTGTTAGTCAGACAAACAAAAGTCAAAATAAATTTTAAATTTCCATACTAGCATATAAAATATATCTTCAGTATATCACACTCTTCAACTCAGAGATTATGATAACCCGACTAACAATTAATTGTCAAAATCCATTTTCCCAAGTCAAACTGATCAAATAATTCATCCACATGTATAAAATGATACTTATTTTTCAATTTTACCAAGTTCATCTTCTAATAATAAACACATAATTAGAGTCAACCATATTACATCTTGGAAATGAGCATTGGGGTTTTCCAAGGTGAAATATTATGGTGAACAAAATCTTCAGCCAACAAATAATAAAACATAATCTTGAACTCTCTCTTTTCTTGAAGTTACTTATGATAATATGGTATCAAAATTAACTACATACCATAACCAATTAAACCATAACCTCTACCTCTCTATCTTGAGAAAATCAAGAGAAATCACATTGGAATATTTTATAAATGACCCAAAACATAGTGATATGATAACAAATAGAAGAAATATCATTTTGGACAACCATTACCATTGAAAATAAACTCTTGATATAATGGAGGGACAGTGCTATATGATCAAACCATTGATCACACATTCCATAAAACACCCATGATCTCCCATCATTCATATGTAATGAGATACACTGATGATAAAAATTAACCTAATATAGATGAGAAATAATCTAATCTATCCCACTGATGATGTCAAATAGATTCATATTGAGAAGAATAAAATCCCAAAACAACACCACATTAGTTATCATTAGTGAATAAGAAGAACACTGACACGATATTCACATTCATTATTCAATTAGGTTTCACAAACTAAATAACAAAGAATGTGATATTGGTTGGATGGTTAATAATATCATGATAAAAATAGATATAAATGAGTGGGAATAACCAATATAAAATTAAAAAAACATCTACTGAATATGAAATAAAGATATTACCTCTCACTATCATATAAAACATATCCTTCGCTTCCAGAAACTTTTATACTATATGTTTTTTCATTAATTATAATGATCGTGGAAATATCCATGCCATCATTGGATCATCTAACTACCCCACAATATCCTTAGAAAATTACAGTTCCTTAACACATCGAGGTGTACAAATAGCCTGATAGAAACATTGAAAATGACAATAATGTCCATAAAAGTAAAACATATTTATAGGTGAAGGACAGGAACACCAGTTTTTTCCATCCTTTATACACTGATAGAATGTTAGAGGCACACTTCTTACATTATCTATTGGTGCGGAAGAGGCCTTCTACTGAGAGAAACCTCCGCAAATTGTATAATAATCCTACCGCTTCCTCTTTTTTATGGTTCAAAATGGAATCTACCACATTTTGGAAGATAAGAGGATTGATATCTAACCATGTCTTCCATAATAATTTATACCATCATATCCCTATCTATGGTATCTTTATAGGTTGAAATCCTTATCAAAATTACCTTTGATCTGATATCTAGTCGCATACCCTATAGGAACTTCTAAGACTTCAGAAAGTCCTTCTTTATATCATCTGGTGTGTTTCCGATGCTTTCGCTGGGGCGCGCGCATCCATCACACAGAGGATGTGCTGTTGTTACCCCAAATGTTTGCTTTCCAAAGGTAGGTGGCATCCGTTTCTTATTCAGGGACGTCTGCTCCTTGATCGAAACAGGATGGTGGGATTTCTATTCTTCATTCGGTGGATTCCTCCTCAGAGCTCGTCCCCAAGTCCGGGTCTCCCTCATAGATTTAAAACATAATTCGTGAAGCTCATCCCGGCTCCATATCTTCATGGACACCTATTAATTATGCCACTTCATCTAGGACCTTCCAAGGGGTCTGGTCAGGGCAGCAACCTTCGGTTCGGAGAGTAGTCACATTGGGGCATCACTGGCGTGTCTTGATGTTGGGGATTGGCATGTATGTCCTATGTCCCTTAATATAGGGCTTCTTGGGGGCTTGGAAGCTCGATTCATCCCACATCGAACGTGGGTAATTATATGCCATAGGCATGTATATGAGGTTTTCCTCAGATACCCATGTTTAACACAGGGTATTCCGCAAGTTTAACGTCCAACGAAGATGCATCGGACTAACCAAAACACTAGCTAGAGTGGATCAGATTATAGAACCCCATAGATGGATCACCGATGTTGGGGCCAGCATGTGGGCAGCATCTCGAATGTTGTGGAGGAGAATGGATAATGAAATGGCATGATCCCACCGGGATGTGGCGGTCCGAGTAAGAATCAGGATGGATGGTGGCTTTGGGCTTGGGTCTCGAAGAAACTTTCTACGTATCCCTGTGTCAGGAATCAATGTCTGCATAGTTCAATGATACGGTAGGACACCTGAAGAGGCAACCCATGAGAATGGATGTGTGGATAGGACCTAGAGGAATTGGAACCTCCAGGTTAGGGCATGAGCTTCACGAGACATGTGGGCTCAAGGGAGAGATCAGTATAAAACATAAGTGATGGGATTGAGCCTCGTGGAGGCCACCTATGTATCCCCGTGGTGGGGAATCAGATTCTTCATAGTTCAGGTGGAGAATACAGTTTAACAACAAGCTAGACGATAATGGGGCCTACACTCTGAGGCGGACCATGATGGAAAACCGACGTGAATGGGGACCTGTGGTCCAGAGGGATTGGGGCGTACGCTCTAAGGCGGCCCAAGGAGGAAATGGGATTGGCACAACGAGACGGAGACATTCGGGGCCTATGGTTTATCAGGATTGAACCTCATGGAGGCTTCTTACGTACCATGCCTTACCACGAATCAATTTCCCCGTATTTCAGGTGGATTGGGACTTACGCTCTGAGATGGCCCAAGGTGGTGGTTCTTCAACCTCATCGAGGTTTCCTACATACCATGCCTTAGCACGGATCAAAGTCCCAATAGTTTGGGATGATTGGGGCTTACGCTCTGAGACAGCCCAAGGTGGTGGGGCTTGAACCTCGTGGAGGCTTCCTACGTACCATGCCTTAGCACGGATCAAAGTCCCCATAGTTCGGGATGATAGTTTAACGTCATGAGGGATGGGTATGGGGCTTACACTCTGAGGCAGCCAAAGGTGGTGGAGCTCAAACCTCATGGAGGCTTCCTACGTACCATGCCTTAGCACGAATCAAATTCCCCATAGTTCAAATTGATTGGGGATTATGCTCTCAGATGGCCCTAGGTGGTAGGGCATGAACCTCATGGAAGATTCCTTCGTACCATGCCTTATCACGGATCAATGTCCCCATAGTTCGGGTTGAAATTTTAACGTCATGTGGGATGGGTATGGGGATTACACTCTGAGGCAGCCCAAGGTGGGTCATGGTCGGTGCTCACTCTATGCTCACAAGAGTCGTGCATACTGTGAGAAATAAGAGCTAGAAGAGAACTGACGATCATCTCACGAAGGGTGCGTCCATGGGAAATGAATAGGGGATTACGCGTTGAGTGGCCCATGGTGCCGGTACTTACTCTAGGATGGAGACCTGAGGGTGACAAAGCACAGTGGGAGAGGGATTTGGCACCCAGGAATAGAGGAGTGGCCTCGTTCCCTATCATGTCCTCCTCTAGCCTTGGCACTGAGGAAGTGAGGAGGAGCAGGGGTACTGCCTCCTAGAAGGAAGGTCATGGGCTTACACCAAGGTGGATTCCCTTCCCCACGGACAAACACCACTTCAATAAATCACCCCTTGTGAGGGGTGATCCCATCCTCGTGGAGATGAGTGGGCATGAAGAATGTCCAAGGCGGGGGGGACCCTGCATGCGAGGCATGGGATCGGGTCACAGTTTAGCATCGTCTTTTGAGGATGTGGTGCTTGGCAGTTTAACGTCCTGCAGCTAGGATGAGGTGGGTTCGCCCCGCACCCATAGGACTTACATGACCGGTACCCTCTGCCCCTTGTGGAAGGGAAGGCATCGGCAAGGCAGTGGCGAGGGGGTATCGCAGATCGAACCATTGGGGGGTTCACGTAAGCATGGCTATGTGAAGAATCAATAACCATCAGTGTGCCTATGCAAAGAAGCATGAGGTGGAGCAATCCAACGGGAAGGATTGTCCAAGGGAATTTGAAGTTACTTTATACAATCCAAGAAGGCCGTACGGGAAAACCATGTATGATTCGGATGCCCAGGATGCACGAGACACCGGCAAATGGCCCCCATAAGGAGGGCATTAGGCTTTCGTGCAAGAGGGCGCCCAGGGAGCACCAAGGGGAAGGGCGCCAGAAGATTTCATGCAACTATTGGGGCTTGCGAGAAATAACAGGGTCTAGCATGAAAAGCCCTGGGTTGGCGCGAAATATGTGTTGCATGCGTTAAATAGGGGGTTAAGGTTTTGCACACGACTTGAAGGGATTTTGCGCCAAGAAAGATATTTCATGTAAAGGAAGGGATTGCGCGCAAAGAAAGGGATTGCATGCAATGGATGGTGTGTGTGCAAAAAGGAAGGATTGTGCATAGCTTGACTGGCTTGCATGTCCCGGAGTGGATTGCTCCCAAGAGGCTGACCCCGAAGGGGGCTGGAATTTAGTCTATGCTGGGGGGATCTCACGAGAAGACGAATCCAGGAGCGACTTGGAACAAAGAAGATCCTTACCTGAATACCAAATTGCGCACGCGTAGAATGTTGGTTACACGCGTGAGAGGCGGTTTGAATTCTTCATATTCGAAAAGGAAGGGGGTCTCCTTCTATTTATAGGCATCCGGCAGCACAGAATTCAGGTCTACAGGAAATAATTGCGTGATAGAGGTCGCGGCACGAAATATCAACCACACGGGGTGCGGGAGTAAAATTATTTCGCACCTGTGCTGGGGACTCCTCATGAATCATGATCCTTTCTGCGCAAAACATATTTTTTTGCGCACTTCACCTATTTTTCCACGCATCACCTCCCAGCCCTCCAGACTGGGTCTTCGGGTACAAATATGACTTCACTTTTTTGTTTCGTAACATTCTCTACCACTTGATCACTTTTCAGCGTCTACAAATGCCCCCACTCAGAATTGGATCGGCGAGGTGTCACAACGATCATATTCCGAGTGAAACACCGAAGTGTAGGGATTCGTGGGTCCCCTGTGTGCAAAATTTGGAGGCTGCATGAAAAACTCAGTTAGGCGCAGAATAGGCTTTTCACGTGGCCACGGAACCCAGGCTTCATCTATAAAACCAGCCATGGGTCCCATGCTCCATACGGATTTTCTTGCGCGATATGCTTGAGATCTTGTGCATGAAATTTCCTTCTCTCCATGGCGAAAAATTGTTCTGTAGCGCGTAATTCCACCGAGATTTGGCAAGATTTTACATGCCATCCCGGGACATTTCACGCCACGGCCAAAAGTTCGCGCAACCCGCTGAATTTTCCACCCTGAACTCTCATATTTCACGCCAAACTCTAAGATTTCTTGAAACACTCCCAAACATAGTTAGATGAAGATGGAAACAAATCGGGCTGATGAGGGGGAGGCCGCTTCCCACAGAGCTGAGATGGCTGCGAACCCAGAGGTTTATGGTGCAAAGAGGGTGGTCTCCAATAACCACACCCTCTTCGACATGCTAACCCCACCCAGAAAGAGTATGTATTGTCTGAAAATCTGCCGTTGTGGGACTTTGACATTCTGGAGGAGGTTCCCCTCTCGGGTTTCGAGGTTGATACACCGCAGTCATAGTTGACCCATGAAGATGACCTTCCTCGATACAACATCACCAAAAATGTTCATCCTGTCAAAGAAACCAGGAATATGGACATCTACGTCATGAATCTCAGGGCCATGACTGTTGTTGGGGGTGATCCTGTTTCAGAGAGCTCACCGGCCTTCTACGCAGGCACTTTCCATCAGAGCATCACTGATGAGACCAAGGGTTGGCTACAGGACTCAAATTTGCGTTCTGGAGTCAACTTCACCAGTGAGTGGGCATGGGTGTACTGGGTTCGGCACTCATGCGACCAATTTGGGGCCGAGCTGCGGCACATTGGTCTGTTCGAGGTGGTGTGGGCATCGCAATTCCACTTCTATCACCAACCTGAGCTCAGGCCGGAGCTATTCACCCAATGGTCCCCTAACACCAACACATTCCATCTTCACCATGGAAAAGTCGGCATCAGTCTCTACGACATCCACTGCATAGGAGGAATCCCTTTGGAGGGCCATCAATAGGATGAGTTCCTCCCACCGATGAACATCTGGGGTGATAGGTCTTGAACCCCCATACTGATGTGACACCTGCTGGAGTTGGCCAAGGAGAAGCTAAAGGTCAAGGACTTCCTCAAGTAAATCACCTACAAAGACTATTTCAGCCTATTTCTGGAGAAGGATCTGGAAGTCAAGATGCCAGGGCAGGGGAAACGGTGTCCAACCGCAGCTCAGAGGAGCAAGATCAGATCCTACTAAAGTATCCTGGAGGTGGGTGAATACCAATCATGGGGCAATAGCATCAATGAGGCCCAGGACCCGAATTTTTGGTATGCCAGATTCCTTTCCACATTCTTGAGCGGATGGCTCTTGCCGGTGCAGGACGCAAGGATGGGCGTCCGAACAGTGACTCTAGTGATGGCGAGAATCATGGTTGCCAACAAGAGGTTCAACCTGGGGGGTCCCCGTGCTGGCCCAGCTGTACACCATCTTAAGGATCATCTCGAGAGGGGGATCACCTAGGAGAGTATATGGGCCCTTCAAGATCTTCCATGGCTGGGTTTCGGCTCACAGCGGTGGCTACACCTTCCCAAATGCCATCTGTCCTCCATGCAATGGCCTACAATCCTCTCTGCTGAATATTGTCGGGGTCAGACTGATGATGCCCAATGAGGAGGGAGTACGGATAATGATGGGTAACCTTTCCAACTTCACCGTCAGTCCATTCCCCACCCCAACTGGTCAACTGATAAATGATGGGCAAGGCTCACCAGAGTAGAAGGAGTACTTCCAAAGCATCAGAGGCGGGGTACTCATTGCCCGGATTGATGAGAATATTTTTGCGAGCCCTATGCACCATCTAGGTTTGCTAGATAATATGGATTCCTCCAGCGAATTCCGAGGAGAGTATACATAGATGTCCGGGAGGAGAGGCATCCATGTGTTCTTCGTTAGCTGTGGTTGATGTTCACAACCTACGGCTCTGGCGACATCATCACTTTTCCTCTCATTGGAGTCAATTCTAGCCTCTGGACAAAGTATGCTGAACATTGTACCATAGAATACCCTGAGGGGCTTTTTTGGAAGTGAGTTAGGAAGCTCAAAGTTGCCAGTGCAGAACCTCGGCGACGAGAGAGAAGGCAGGGCGCCGCTAGAGGAGGAGGACCAGAAGGGCCTTAGGAAACAGGGCCAACATAGGTCGGGACCTCAGCAGTGGGGGCGTCACATGACGTGGCCTAGAACTCATTTCCTGGAGGAGGAGGGTCCCACATAGCGGCTAGAGAACTTCATGGGAAGAAAATAAGATACTTGCTTCAACCTTCCCAGGATGTCGTCTTCCCTCTGTTATGGTTAGCTTGGATAACCCTGCGGCAGTCAATGAGTACTAAATCCCTCTAGTAGTAGATAGTGTGGAACGGGATCTAGTTTCTAGACAACGGGCATGTTTGGGTCACCGACAGAGTGAGATTTCATTGAATTCATGCATATCTGACAGCCATGGACACATACGCACATCAACGGGGTCGGCGTGTGAAGCCACATCTCTTGGTGAAGGTACTTCTCGGCCAGGAGCATGATCTAGAAAGGATTCTGCTGGGGGAAGATGATACCGATGATTATTCAGAGAGCGGAGAGGTAGGAGAGGAGCCATAAGGAGAATGGGAAGGTGAAGGAGAAGGAGAAGGTGAAGGAGAAGGAGAAGGAGAGCCCGAAGGTGAAGGGTCGCAGGGGGCGCCCCACCAAGGGAGTCTCAGGGAGAGCGGTGAGATCATCGGCTCTGAAGTAGACATAACCGAGATACTTGAGGTATGCTTCAACCCTTGTCTATCCTTATCATTTCATTCACTTTTCTTACCACCCTTAATCCACTTCCTTATATTGTGCAGGGGAACACTGGAGCTAGGACAGATCAGGAGTCCCCAATCAGAGGAGGAGGAGCTCCAATGGAACAAGGCGGCGCACTGATGCTTGTCATTGAGCTGACAAGTACTGAGAGATCCCCCGCCATGACATCTCCTGTAGCGGCCAGAGCAATAGAGACTAATGGCTTGGATTTCTATATGTTCCTTTCTTCGATACCGGTACTCACTGTCGGGGGACCCAACTGATCAGGGTGTTCCTTATCTATACAGTGATCACGACACTAGAGGCTCATCGGGCTGCTGAGCCAGTACCATCCACAACTATGCCAATGGAAAACAATCCTCCCTATGCTAAACATGCCTACCAAATTTAGTTGGCTCCAACAATTGATGATCAGGGAGAGGCGGACATCGGTGGTGCTGCCGTCGGGGCAGGGCCTGAAGTCGACGATGGTGCCACCCGGATCGAGGAGAGAGAGGAAGGTCATCTAGATGCTGAGGAGCCTATTCCTCTGGGAGGAATCTCTGAGGAATACCTTGTTGCTACTCTTTTGGTTTTCTTCCCAGTCTATCGGCCCACTGATCCCGAAGAAATTGACGATTCATATTTGGAAGCGGCCGAGGAGAGTCAGATGACGTGACGCAAAGGATGGAAGTGCATCCTGCATTTTCAAAATCAGCCCCAGGAGGAATGGTTGAAGAATATGGGGTCACTTCACATATGGATGCACTTCTTTTGTGCTGGAGGGGCAGATTCTCAACACCTTCACTTGACGGTCAATGATTACATGGCTGAGAAGATGAGTGAGAGCAGTTGGCGCGCCGACGTCATCCAGTGCCAGGAGGAGTCGGGGAGTACCTGAACATTTCTAAGGGTGGAGTAAGAGGTCCAAATCCTCAAGTAACAAGAAATAGATTAGGATGTATTCATCGCAAACTGTTTGGAGCTCGTGGGGCATTTGAGGGCCCAAAAGGAAGACGCCACATAAAAACTCATAGAACTGAGTCGTCAGATAACCGAACTCCAAGCTGAACAGGCGCGGGCACGGTCAAAGGTCATTGAGGTGCGCTCCATGTCCATCGATGAAGAAAGGGTCCTTATGGGATGGGAGGAAGTCTTGGGGGCCACCACCGAAAAGGTGGCGGCATTGGAGATATCTATCCAATTAGCCGACCCTTAGGGGCCCTGTTTTGGCCACACCCATACACTTTTCATGATTTTACTGCTTTTTATTCTTTTGAACTATATGTATAGACAAATTTAATTACTTTCCCCTTTAATTAACATACTTTTCCCTTTGTTTTAACATGGTCAACCATAATCCTGAAATAAATATCAATCCATCACTAAGCTCACGTGGGTCGTGAGAATCAATGTTGTCCCGTACTATCACTTCGTTTGATCGGGGGAGTGTCAACCAAGCTTCGGGAATTTTAAATTTGAACCCGGATTTCCGAGGATAAGAGGGACACTAATCCAAAGGAAGAGGACCTCAGACCAATCGGTGTATCATCTTCTCAATGTGCTCTAGCGCATGAATGAGGAAATGCTAGGGGCATTGGAATCAGTCCGAACATAGGGGAATGAAAAATGTGAATCATGTTACCCAAATTCAGAATACTATGGGAGGGGCGTGGAAATGAAGGACAGTTGTTGATCCTGTTCGAAATAGAACATACGTATTTCATGAGCCTAAAACAGGGGGAAAATTAAGGGCCAACCGCTAACCATGCTCGCAACATGGGGCCTAACTCAAATATCGCCGACCAGTCTTCCAGAACGTTGGCCTAGGTTAGAAAGCATACCATAGGTCGAGCATCCATACTATTAGGGGGTCCCTTAAAACATGATCAGTATTTAGGAATGTTGGCCTAGGACAGTAGGCAGACCATAGGTCGATCATCCGTACTATTAGAGGGTCCCTTAAAATGTGAAAGAGGATGGGGATCCAAATAAAGGGGCACGAAAAGCTTGGAAAGTGAAGTGGTGATTTTTTCATATAAAATTCAACACTACAAAGATTACTACACCGTTGTGGAATCACATTAGGCGGATGCATCAATATGATCATGGATCATCCCTTCTTTTAGATAGGACTTCCTTGGTGAGGGAACTGTCGCTTCCCAATGTCATTATTGGGAATCCCGTACTTGTTCGGGGAAAATGATGTAGTTAGAAAACTCTCTGAGAAGTCAGTACAAGATGCCGACAGTGGGGAGGGATGGGATTTGGTTGTCCCCGGGGCTGGACCCGAGAAGAAATGTCTGGGCATTCTTATGTATCCCATAAGGATGAGAATCAAGCCACACATAGTTCTATAAACGGTCTTAGTTTAAGGTCTTAGAACTTGGACCAGGGGATGGTAAGGAAGGAAGGAGACACATGGTAATGTGATTATGAATCCTGACAAAAATGGGGACATGAGTCCTAATTACCACGTGTTCCCTAGGGAAGTGTTCCGGTCAAGGGACCGAACCCGAACATTAGGTTGGGCCCGCGGGGAAGGGCCCAGGCGCTCCTACATATCTCATGAGAATGATAATCAAGTCATACATAGTTCTTGGAGGGTGGCACGACATGATAAGGTATATGTGCACAGGATGAAAGGGGTGTGCGGGTCTAGACCTCACACAAAAAGTAGCGGCATTTGATGTAACTTGTTTTTCCTTTAAGGTGAATGGTTTTTCTTTTGTGGAGCGACCGTCCTAGGTTAGAAATCCCTAGAATCTCCATAATAATCAAGCCTTATACAAGAAATGACAAATGGTATGGTAAATGACCAATACCCAACTTGATGTCCTCTATGATGAGGTTATCACCATGCAATGCCGTTTTTCGTCGTGTGGTCGGGACGATATTATCACAGATTATGGTCATGTGGCAGGACCAAATAGCACAATTTAAATTCATATTGCTTAGACCTAGAGAAATGCACATGATGGGATAAAACTTACCTGACATTAATGTGTATGAGGTCCAAATCATCATTGCACGCACCTCTGGGAAAAGAGCCTCGGGCCAAGAGGCCAGCGAGGGTCAGAAGATAAGGGGGCAGGAAAAACTAGCTCCGAGGTGAGCTGGACCAGGAAGAAAGATGTTCTGGTGACCCTACGTATTCCAATGGTATGAGGATCGAGATGCACATAGCCCTTGATGAAGATCTTAATTTATGGTCTTAGTGCTCAGACCGCGGGAGCCCCAAGAGATGTCGTATTGCAGCTTTGTCCCCCTGACGTGCGGAGGTGCACTGAGGGATAGTTCCAAGAGTGACGAGATTCCACATGGAAATGATGGGGTGGAACATAATGGGAATCATGCAACCAACATTTAAGGCCTGATGGGGCTGGCGTAACAATGGATGATTAATGTTGACCATGTTTGCAACACAATATCTTGTCGCGTTAACCTGAAATGGGGACAAACAAATGAGCATCGACCGCTGACCATGTTCGAAACGTGGAATTTGTATCAATTTGTTGTCCAAAACCCTCAGGGGCATTGGCCTGTAATGATAGGAGAGCCCTTATGTGTGGTATCCATTCCGTTCTTTTGGGTCCCTTCGAGTGTGAAAGATAACAAAGCATAAATGGAGGGAGACATGAAGCTTGACAAGTGGATGGAACTTGCCTATGTTGAATCTGACACTCGGGGTCCTAGACCATAGTACTCTTAACACATTGGCGGACCACTGCAAAGGGTAGAGGGGCTCATCTTGAGAGCGGGCAAGAGATGGAGGATTCCCGAAATAAGGGGGGCATGGTGCCAAAAACCAAACGCGAAGGAGGGCATAACCCTGTACCAAACTTATATATCCCCCTCGGGGAGATGGACAAGACAAGGGGCCTAGGTGACCGAGAGACTGGGATATCTCTAAGAGAAGGGGCTGGACCTGAAATCTAAATGTTTAGGTGGTCCTATATATCCCATAAGGACGGGAATCAAGCCACACATAGTTCATGAAGATACAGTTTAACATCATGCGGGATGACATACAGTTTAACGTCATGTGGGATGAAATACAGTTTAAGGTCATGGGGGTCCACAATCCTGTTTAAGGTCATGGGGGACCATAATCCAGTTTAAGGTCATGGGGGACCATAAGGACCCAAATATATAACCAAAGGCAGTTTAAGTTCATGAAGAACCAATTACTCAGGCAAAGTATTTCTTCAGGAACTTGGCATTGGTGGGAGGAGTTATGCCCTCACTATCCATGGTCATTAGGGAGTATGCTCCATTAGGATAAACCTTATGAACAGTGAAAGGTCCTTCTCATTTAGGATCCAACTTATGTGGTTTTCTGCGGGGATCATTGGTTCCCTGAAATCTAATACCAATTTGCCTTGCAGGAAAGAGCGGAGGCGAACCTTATTGTTAAAAGCTCGAGCCATCCTACTCTCATTACTTTCTAGGTTGTGCAGGGCATGAAGCCTATTCTCATCGAGTGCTTCCAATTCAGCTAGATGGATTTCAGCCACTCAATTCGGTGCTTTCTGGTCATAGACCAATGTGCGCAATGAGGGAAATTGAATCTCAATGGGTAGGATGACCTCATTTCCATACACCAAAGAATATGGGGTCACCTGGGTGGAATTAAGGGTCATCGTCTGATAAGCCCAGAGGGTGTTGGGAAGCTTATTCGGCCAACTCTTCTTGTTCTGACCAACCATTTTCTGTAGAATGTTATAGAGGGTTTTATTGAACGCCTCAATCTGTCCATTTTCTTGTGCGTGATAGCGGGAGGTATGGTTTTAGTGAATGTTCTACTTGGTGCACAATTTCGTCAGCTTGGCTGCTCAGATGTTGGTGCCGTTATCGGGGAGGATAGCATGAGGGACCCCAAATAAATAGATGACATTGTAACTCATGAAGTCGATGATAGAATGGGCCTTGACTTCCTTGAGCGGAATTTCCTCTTCCCACTTGGAAAAGAAATCCAAAGCAGTTAGAATGAATCGGAATTGGCGAGTCGTTGTCGATGGGTATGGTCCTATGACATATAACCCCCATACTGGAAAGAGCCAATAGTACTTGGTAGTATGGAGAGGCTCTGGTGGCCAATGCACAAAGTTATCATGAACATCGCACACATGGTACCTCTTGGCGAACTCGATGCAGTCGTGGATCATGGAGGGCCAAAAATACCCTAATCTCTGAATCTGGTGAGAAAGTTTCGTCCAAGCCTGGTGGGCACCACTGGAACCAACGTGAACCTCTTGCATGACCTGTGGAATATCTACCCATTAGATGCAACGGAGGATAACACCATCAAATCCGTGTTTATAGAGGATCCGCTCAACGTCGGGGCTACTCCAGAGAGTAAATTGCAACGTACGACGTCGTTTCGCTCATGCTTGGCCCGGTATGGTAGGAGATTACCATGTTGAAGGTAATCAACAAAAGGGGCTCTCCAGTCGGGTATTACTTCAACCACTATATCTGACGAACCTGGAGCTCCCAACGTGGAAGCCCTGGCGATAAGAAGGATTACCCATGGGTCGTCACCATCCTCTGGGGTGATGGTATAAATGACCCTCCAATGCGCCACATGGATAATTAGATCGTCCTACTCAGGATCTACAAGTGATGCAGCCAGGCTGGCCAAAGCATCTGGTTGACCATTCGACGACCGAGGGATATGTATAAACTGTAGCCGAGATGGGAACTATGCCATCACCTGGAGAGTGTGTTCTAAAAATGCTACAAGATCTGTCTTTCTGACAATTTAGTCTCCATTGACCTGCTTAATGTGTAACTCTGAATCCCCTTTCACACGTAAATGGGGAACGTTGATCCCAAGGGCTAGCTTGAGACCCGTAATGAGGGCCTGATATTCTGCCTCGTTTTTAGTGCAGCCTTCTGCCATCAGGAATGAGTAAGGCAGGACAACTTGCAATGGGGTTATAAAGATGATACCCAAGCCTACTCTGTTGAGCCTAGGATCATTGATCCTCCTACTGGTGGGGCTCTGGGAGGCACCATCGAAGTGCATCTGCCAACATGGAACAACCTGATCGACTAAGATGATTGCCTAATCGGGAAAATCCATGTCCATGGATTGGTTCGCAAAGGCTGGATGATCAGCTAGGAAGTCTTCCAATGCCTTCCCCTTGATGGCCTTCTGTTGCATGAACCTGATGTCAAACTGCTGGAGGATCACCGCCCACTGTGCTAGTCGGCCAGTCAAAATGTTGAGATTCTGAATGTACGTCAGTGGGTATACTCGGGATACCAACTGTAACTCATAGTGCTTCAAGTAGTGTCACAACTTCTCTACAGCAAATATGAGCAAAAGGCATCTCTTCTCGATGGCGGAGTATCTGGTTTCCATATCGAGGAGCATGCGGATGAGGTAGTAGAGACTGTTCTCTACCCCCTCATTGTTCTTTTGGGTGAGAAGGGCACCGAGAGACCGCTCCAGGGCAGTGGCATAGAGAATCAGTGGATTTATAGATACAGGTGGGATCAAGACCAGAGGCTGGAGAAAATATTGCTTGATTTCATCAAAGGCAGTCTGGCAATTTTTTTCCCACTCATAAGCGGTTCCTGTAACACCCGAGACTTCTATGTTATATAAATCATCAAAGGAATCTTTTTCTACACACAACACTTGCTTGGCTTTCTTTACACGAAATCGCGACCTTCCTCGATAGCTTGCGTCGTACGCAATACCGAGTTTCACTAAACAATGATATGCTAATAAAATATTATTAAAACTAGCTGTTATGAATAGTAATAACCACTTTTTGAAATTTTATAAATTTTATTTTTCAAAATAGAATTCATTTTTTGATTCGTAATATCAAAATTATCCTAGGGTGAAATTTTGGTATTTTTCTGAAAACTTTCAATTTTTGATGAATAGTGAAACCACTAAGTGGTAGTTAAAAAACTGAATTTTTCATAAAACTTAATTTTACCGCTTATGTGAGTGGAATTTCAAAAATTCGAGAGACACAGTTGATGTCAGTAAGTAAAATGTGGTTCAATGAGATGAAAATAATTTTTTGGTGAATAGTAACTTTTTACTTTTTTTTACCACGGTTAAAAGTAAATAGGGTAATTAAGGGTAAAAATGATATTATTATTACCCTAACACATGTCCTAATTCTATTGGACAAGTGTAGTTCGACCAAAAACAACCTTAGGAATAAAATATGACCATTTAGGCCCACTTGGATTAGATTAGGACATTTATTATTAATTTATTTAAAGAAGGGTTAAAATAGTTAATATCAAAGTTTAATAAGTAAATCATTTTTAATATAGGGTTATACATAAGATAAATTAGACTATAAATATTCATTAGAAATCTAAAAATCTTTTCTACATAATGGTATTTTATTTTTAATTTTTAGACATTAAATAATTTAATTTATTTATGACACAAATATGATGCAGTAATTATCAAATTAATGAAATATTGACATAATTGATGTTATAAACACCAAACTAAATGTAATTTGACACTTTTTATGAATTCCACAAATTTTATAGATTAATATGACATGTTAGTATTGATTTAATTAACTTTTTTCGAGCTAATCATTCTGTTATGAGTTTCAAAAAAAATAATTACTAAATAGTGTCAAAATTGACATAAAAAGGTTTTTAAAACAAATATTATATTAGTAATTGTTATTTTATTCCTAAAAATATAAGGTTCTGCAACATTACTTAGATAAGGTTATATAGATTAATAATAAACAACTTGGGGTTCTTTTGTCTTCTTATAGTAAGTTTATTAACCTTATAGTATAAGAACACAAGAAGACACAGTAAAAGTAAAATTATTTAACTTAAGGTTAAATCTAAATGATAAGTTTAGAATAGGAACCTAAACTTGTCTAAATTTTATTGTATGAGAGTATTTCGACCCATACCCACCTTTGCTTCGAAAAAATCAATTTGGAGCTATTTAAAACCGAACTTGACTTTATAATAAAATAATATTTTTAGTTTTTCCAAAGAAGCCCCTCTCCTCCCTTATAAAAGGGCACCTCCTCCCCCTCTTCCACACACCACTTTGAGCCTTCAATCTTGGACAACCCCTTCCAATTTCTTCTCTCAACTTCCCTAGAAACATCCTAGAGGTTCTGGTCTTCTTCAAAGACCTATTTTAGTGCCATAAAAGGAGGTCTCAAAGAAGAACTTCAAAGAAGAGGTAATGTCTGTTACCGATTCTTTCATCTTTATTTCTTCTTCCACTTATTCTTATTTAGTTGTTTCATTATGAAGTAATAATATCAGTATCACTCATATACTGATGTGTTATTATAAGTATGAAAAAACCCTATTTCACCATCTATCCATCCTATGGAAAAAGAAATCACCGCATGTGCGTACGTACGGAATATCGTCTCCACACCGTGGTGTAATCTATTTTCCACCACCACCTTACTTGGATGGGTATAATGGTGTAAATAATGACTATATATGACTATTATAAATTGATAATGATTCTTAAATAGTATACATACACTCCAATACAATTCCACGATCATAGGAACGATATCATCACTCGTGCGTACGTACGGAATACCGTCTCCACGATGTGATGTGACTCGTTCTACATGATCTTCATTTCATAATGATTATATAAATGAATTGAATGAATTAATATGATATATATTACACTAATACCATTCTTGAAATGAGGTATCTATAACCTAAAGAGAAGAATAAGAATTTATTCGACAAAACACGCATAAGAACAAAAAGTTATAAACACCCGAATAACAAGTAGCAATGAAATATTACTACTAAGAAGCTAATAATATGACCATATATGATATCATAAAATTAATTATGATTCTTTAATAAGTCAATAACATTATTTAAATCATTATACAGGAGGTTCGGACACATACAAAGCATAATGGACCTAAGGTAAGGGAAATATCACAATCTCATTTTTATCTGAGATTGTTTATACTTTAGTATTTAATGGGGTGTATTTTATCATCCACGTCCATGTTTCCTCAATATTTAATATAATTTCCATCCACCTACAATTGTTTAAATCCAATTTTACCCCTCGGTGAGTTTTTAGTAAAGGATATGAAAGGAATCTTTTGTCATTTTTCGTACGAGGTACTTTTTGACTTTTCCGAAAAAAGTACGAAGAATGTTTTTTTAACTTATACGGCATGAATGGATTTTTAAAACATTATTTCCAAGAAGCTTCCTTTACAAGTTTTCAAGTTTATTTTTAATCAACTTCTTTTAAAATTGTATGACATGTTAAGAAAGGAAAATGTTTTTGAAGTAGAAAGGATATTTTCCTCAAGAATGGAGTTCAAGTGTTTTATCAAAATTATTTTCCATCTAAGATAATATAGGGTTTTGTTTATATCCCTATTATTAAATTGATATGATTATGTTGTGGATATATTTTTATGAATTCCTTTATCTTATATGAATTGTTTTATGATGTCATGATGTTTAAGATTCCCATTTTTATTACATGGGTTATGCAATGATGTATGATTTATGATTTTGTGGCACACATAAGAATAGTATCATTATGAGATGGGTGGGACCTATATCTCCCTCCAACGCATTGGGTAAAGATTTTATATCTCATGAGATAGACATGTCTGGAATGGTAGGTTATACCGGTTCAGTGAAGCATGACTGAAACGAGGGTAAATCGGTTCAGAAATGGACTTTGTCCACTAAGACAGTCTTGGAAATGAGTCTTGACTAATAAGAAATGATTCTCTATGATTATGTGTGTATGCCAAAAAGTTTCATGTTTTAAGTTATGATTATTGGGATTACATTTCACTACTATGATTTATCCCATGTTATGAAATTATGATCTCTTTTGCAGGTTAAGATTTCCAAAAGTTATGTGCTTACGTATATGATGTGATTGATATTTCTTTTGTTTACCCTTACTGAGCATTTGAGCTCACCCTTTTGTATGTTTTATTTCCCCAGGTCAGGAAGAAGGTTATTAAGTAGAATATTCCAAAAAGGGACTCTAGATATGATGAAATAAATGGGAGGAAAATTAGATGCTTTATGAACCAGTTGTTTATGTTTCCCAGTTTCTAAAGACACTATACCTACACGGTCCTTTCTTGGTTTTGTTATATGTTGTAATAAGTGTGCTTAAATTCTGAAGTAATAACAATGTATGTAACGTATGGGTCGTTATAGTTGGTATCATAGGAAAGGTATAGTCAACCTTTGGAAACTAGGATGTGAAAACCTTAGTAAGAACCCTAAGGATAAGTCTAAGCATAGAACACAATCTTAGTGTTTTAGAAATGGTCATGAATAACCTAGGATAATACCTTAAGTGTAAAATTTTATTCTTGATTATGTGGTTTTACTATTATAATTAGTGTTTCTCACACTATTCTTCTTGGTTCTAGTAAATGGATGGAACCCGAAGGAACCGTGTTAATGCGGAATGCGACGGGAAATGCAATGATTGTCCCCCTGAGCAAACAAACGTTATGGGAGCTGGAATGCAAAATCTTGTAGCCATGCTCACACAACTTTCTCAAGCTATTAATCATGCAGGACTTTCAAACGAGCAAAGGAAGGAGCAACATTCTGTTGAATCCTTCATGAGACAGCGTCCACCTTCATTCAGCGGGTCTACTGATCCATTAGTTGCTGAACAATGGATTAGTACTACTGAAAAGATATTTTCAGTTCTTCAATGTTCTGATCATGATAAAGTCATCTTAGTAGTGTATCGTTTGGAAGGTGATGCTGATCAATGGTGGAATCTTATTAATAATATGAGGCAAAGGGTTGAAATTGAGTCCATGGAATAGGATGATTTCAAGAACTTATTTTTCAATAATTACTTCCCTCGTATTCTCTGAACAAAGATGGAGAAAGAGTTTCTTTAACTGAAGCAAAAGGATGATGAATCTGTTGGTACCTATGAAGCAAATTTTACAAGACTTGCAAGGTACGCTTCTGGTATTATTATCCAACCTGAGAGTAAGATCGATCGATTCTTTAGTGGCTTAAAACCAAGTCTTCGAAGGGCCTTAGCCATAAGGGACTTCAATAGATACGAGGAAATCGTTCGATGTGCTCTCAAAGTTGAGATGGAGATTAGAGTAACCCATCAGTCATATGGGTTTGATAAGAAGAGGAAAATGGAATTCAAATGAAAATCTAAAGAGCACACTGAAAAGAAGATGAGCTTTCCCTTATGCACAAAGTGTGGAAAGAAACATGGAGGGAGTTATCTTAAAGGGACAAGTAAAATTTTCAAATGTGGAAAGGAAGGTCATCGGGCATTTGAATGTCGTGATGATGGGAAGAAGATGTCTAATGATGCAAACAAAGGAAAGGATACACAGAATGAACCTACTACACTTCAATGTTTCAAGTGCAAGGAGATGGGACATTATGCCAATAAATGCCCTAATCCAAGGTTTGATGATGATGGTCGACGTCAAAAAACTCTTAAGGCTAAAGACAAAGGAAAGTCACATGCAATTTCTATCAGCGATGTGGAGTACGATAACAATGTGGTGAAAGGTACACTTACCATCCACTCTAAAGTAGCAAATGTTTTATTTGATTCTGGATCCACCCACTCCTTTATTTCTGAAGAATTTTCTAAGGGTATCACTGTATTACCTCAACAATTAGATTTTGAGTTAGCTGTGACAACACCTAATGAAACAACAGCCGCATCAAAAGTTTATAATTCTTCTCCGATTGAAGTTTGTGGGAAATTTCTTCCTGCAAAACTTGTGATCCTTCCTATAGTGGAATTTGATGTGATTCTTGGAATGGATTGGATTTCTCTACATGGAGCTCATATCAATTTCCAAATAAGGGAAGTCACATTTCATATTCCAGATCAATCTATGATCGTCTATCGATGCAAGGATGAACATAACCTTCCAGTGGAGATTTCTTCCATTTTATGGGCATTGATTCCACTAAATGAAGGTTATTTATCTCAAATGGTTGGTGAGAAACTCACGATTAAGAATATTCCCATTATATGGGAGTTTGATGATGTCTTTCCAGAGGCATTACCAGGTCTTCCACCGAATCGTGAAGTTGAGTTTTCAATAGAACTCGTACCGTGTGCTTTGCCTATTTCAAAGACACCTTATAGAATGGACCCAATTGAGTTGCAAGAATTGAAGAAGCAACTCCATGAGAATCTTGATAAGGGATTCATACGCCCTAGTGCGTCCCCTTGGGGAGCACCTCTTCTATTTGGTAAGAAGAAAGATGGATCAATGAGACTCTGCATTGATTATCAAGAACTTAACAAGATCACTATCAAGAACAAATACCCTCTCCCATGCATTGATGACCTATTTGACCAACTACGCGGAGCTCAATACTTTTCAAAGATTGATCTTCGTTCAGGGTATCATCAATTAAGGGTTAAAAGGGAGGATATACCAAAGACGGCTTTCCGTACAAGGTATGGACACTATGAATTTATAGTGATTCCATTTGGTTTTACTAATGCCCCTGTTATCCTCATGGATCTAATGAATAATGTCTTTAGAGACTATCTTGATCAGTTTGTGGTAGTATTTATAGATGATATTCTTGTCTATTCAAAGAGCAAGGAAGAACATGAATATCACTTGAGAATTATATTAAAGACCCTGAGAAAGGAGAAGCTTTATGCCAAATTTACCAAGTGTGAATTTTGGCTTCAAAAAGTTGCATTTTTGGGTCACATAATCTCAAAAGAGGGGATATCTGTGGATCCAGCAAAAACAGAGGTTATCAAAAGATGGTCGAGACCAACAACAGTAACCGAGATCCGAAGTTTTATTGGTTTTGCAGGATATTATCGACATTTTGTGAAATATTTTTCACGATTATATAATCCACTCACCAAGTTGACTCGGAAAGGAGTTAAGTTTGTTTGGACGGAGGAATGTGAAGAGAATTTCAAGGAGTTGAAAAGAAGGTTATCCAGTGCACCTGTACTCACACTGCCTTGTAGTGGATAAAGGTTTGTGATCTACAGTGATGCATCCAAGAAGGGATTGGGGTGTGTTCTTATGTAAAATGATATGGTGATAGCTTATGCCTCACGACAGTTGAAAATACATGAGCAAAATTACCCAACTCATGATTTGGAGTTAGCTGTGGTAATATTTACATTAAAGATTTGGAGGCGTTACCTTTATGGTGAAAGGTGTGATATTTATACTGATCATAAAAGTTTAAAGTATATTTTCACACAAAAGGAGATGAATATGCACCAAAGAATATGGTTGGAGCTGATTAAGGATTACAACTGCTCAATCCATTACCACCCTTGGAAAGCAAACAAGGTGGCAGATGCATTAAGTCGACAAGACCATGCCAGTTTATCCATGATGAGGATTACAAAAGATCCAATATTTATGGATTTACAAAGGATGGATCTTGGAATTATAATGAAAGGGGAAAAATCATATCTTTCTCAAATGAATGTTCAACCATATATACATGTGAAGATTAAAGAGGCACAGAAAGAAGATGTCGAGTTACAAAAGAAGGTGAGAAATGTTCCTGAATTCAACCTTGATTGTGATGGGATAATAAAGTTCAGGAATCGGGTTTGTGTTCCTCCCATCCCCGAATTAATGAAGGAGCTGCTGGATGAGGATCATAGTTCTTCATTCTCTATTCATCCTAGAAGCACGAAGATGAATAGGGACCTGAAAGAATACTTCTGGTGGGATGGCATGAAAAGAGATGTTGCCGAATATGTCTCACGATGCTTGGGTTGTCAACAAGTTAAAGCTGAGAGACAGAAGTCTAAGGGGATGTTACAACCATTACCCATACCCGAATGGAAATTGGATAACATAACTATGGACTTTGTCACAGGACTTCCTAAAACATCCAAAGGAAATAATGCTATCTGGGTCATAGTTGATCGTCTTACAAAGTCTGCACACTTCATTGATATTAGAGAGGATTTCTCTCTGGATCATCTTGCCATGATATATGTAAAGGAAGTGGTAAGATTTCATGGAGTACCACTTTCTATTATATCTGATTGGGATCCGAGATTTACCTCGAAGTTCTGGTGAAGTCTTCAGCATACTTTGGATACAGAGTTGAGTTTCAACACTGCTTATCATCATCAGACAGACGGTCAGTCTGAGAGAACAATTCAAATTCTAGAAGATATGTTGAGAGCTTGCTCTATGGATTTCAAAGGTGGTTGGGATCAACACCTACCTTTGGTGGAATTTTCTTATAATAATAGCTTTCACTCCAGTATTCAGATGGCTCCTTATGAAGGTCTCTATGGAAAGAAATTCAGGAGTCCAACTTGCTGGGATGAAGTTGAGGAAAGAAAGCTATTAGGACCAGATCTCGTTGATGAAATGGCAGAAAAGGTCAGATCTATTCAACAACACATAAGAGCAGCTCAGAGTCGACAAAAATGTTATGCCAACAACCGAAGAAAAGACTTAGAGTTTGAAGTGGGTGATAAAGTTTTCTTACGAATATCTCCCTGGAAGAGGGTTATGAGATTTAGAAAGAAGGGGAAATTGAGCCCTAGATATATCGGTGCTTTCGAAATACTGGATCGTGTTGGGAAGGTAGCTTACCGATTGGCGCTTCCACCGAATCTCTCTCAAGTTCATGATGTGTTCCATGTATCTCTCTTGAGAAAGTACATACATGATCCTTCACATGTACTCAGCTCAGAAGTTGTACCGCTGGAGAAAGATCTTTCTTATGAAGAACAACTGATAGAGATTCTGGATCGTAGCAAAAAAGTTTTACGAAACAAGACCACTCGATTGGTGAAAGTTTTATGGAAGAACCACCAATTAAAAGAAGCTACATGGGATCTTGAGGATATGATGAGGGAGAGGTATCATCATCTGTTTGTTACAAAGTGACGAATTTCGAGGGCGAAATTCCTTTTAAGGGGGGTAGAATGTAACTCCCGAGACTTCTATGTTATATAAATCATCAAAGGAATCTGTTTCTACACACAACACTTGTTTGGCTTGCTTTACACGAAATTGCAACCTTCCTCGATAGCTTGCGTCGTACGCAATACCGAGTTTCACTAAACAATGATATGCTAATAAAATATTATTAAAACTAGCCGTTATGAACAGTAATAACCACTTTTTAAAATTTTATAAATTTTATTTTTCAAAATGGACTTCATTTTTGAATTCGGAATATCGAAATTATCCTAGGGTGAAATTTTGTTATTTTTCTGAAAACTTTCAATTTTTGATGAATAGTGAAACCACTAAGTGGTAGTTAAAAAACTGAATTTTTCATAAAACTTAATTTTACCGCTTCTGTGAGTGGAATTTCAAAAATCCGAGTGACACGGTTGATGTCAGTAAGTAAAATGTGGTTCAATGAGATGAAAATAATTTTTTGGTGAATAGTAACTTTTTACTTTTTTTACCACGATTAAAAGTAAATAGGGTAATTAAGGGTAAAAATGATATTATTATTACCCTAACACATGTCCTAATTCTATTGGACAAGTGTAATTCGACCAAAAACAACCTTAGGAATAAAATATGACCATTTAGTCCCACTTGGATTAGATTAGGACATTTATTTTTAATTTATTTAAAGAAGGGTTAAAATAGTTAAAATCAAAGTTTAATAAGTAAATCATTTTTAATATAGGGTTATACTTAAGATAAATTCGACTATAAATATTCATTAGAAAGATAAAAAGATTTCCTACACAATGGTATTTTATTTGTAATTTTTAGACATTAAATAATGTAATTTATTTAGGACACAAAGATGATGCAGTAATTATCTTATTAATGAAATATTGACATAATTGATGTTATAAACACCAAAATAAATGTAATTTGACACTTTTTATGAATTAAACTAATTTTATAGAATACTATTACATGTTAGTATATATTTAAATAACTTTTTTAGAACTAATCATTCTGTT
The DNA here is from genome assembly GCA_963277665.1 of Viscum album. Classification (NCBI taxonomy): domain Eukaryota; kingdom Viridiplantae; phylum Streptophyta; class Magnoliopsida; order Santalales; family Viscaceae; genus Viscum; species Viscum album. Next base: position 2,122,615,265 of record OY728163.1, read on the forward strand.
ATAATTTTCAAAAAAATTAATTACTAAATAGTGTCAAAATTGACAAAAAATAGTTTTTAAAAAAAATATTATATTAGTAATTGTTATTTTATTGATAAAAATCTAAGGTTCTGCCAAATGACTTAGATAAAATTATATATATTAATAATAAACAACTTGGGGTTCGTTTGGCTGCTTATAGTAAGTTTATTAACCTTATAGTATAAGAACACAAGAAGACACGGTAAAAGTAAAATTATTTAACTTAAGGTTAAATCTAAATGATAAGGTTAAAATAGGAACCTAAACATGTCTAAATTCTATTGGATGAGAGGATTTCGACCCATCCTCACTTTAGCTTCTAAATAAATCAATTTGGAGCTATTTAAAACCGAACTTGACTTTATAATAAAATAATATTTTTAGTTTTTCCAAAGAAGCCTCTCTCCTCCCTCATAAAAGGGCACCTCCTCCCCCTCTTCCACACACCACATTGAGCCTTCAAGCTCGGCCAAACCCTGCCAATTTCTTCTCTCCACTTCCCTAGAAACATCCTATTGGTTCTGGTCTTCTTCAAAGACCTATTTTAGTGCCCTAAAAGGAGGCCTCAAAGAAGCACTTCAAAGAAGAGGTAATGTCCGTTACCGATTCTTTCATCTTTATTTCTTCTTCCACTTCTTCTTCTTTAGTTGTTTCATTATTAAGTAATAACATAAGTATCACTCATATACTGATCTGTTATTATAAGTATGAAACAACCCTATTTCACCATCTATCCATCCTACAGAAAAAGAAATCATCGCGCGTGCGTACGTACGGAATACCGTCTCCACGCTGTGGTGTAATCTATTTTCCACCACCACCTTACTTGGATGGGTATAATGGTGTAATTAATGAATATATATGACTATTATAAAGTGATACTGATTCTGAAATAGTATACATACACTCCAATACAATTCCACGATCATAGGAACGATATCATCACTCATGCGTACGTACGGAATATCATCTCTACGATGTGATGCGACTCGTTCTACATTATCTTCATTTCATAATGATTATATAAATGAATTTAATGAATGAATATGATATATATTACACTAATAACATTCTGGAAATTAGGTATCTATAACCTAAAGAGAAGAATACGAATTTATTCGACAAAACACGCCTAAGAACAAAAAGTTATAAACACCCGAATAACAAGTAGTAATGAAATATTACTACTAAGAAGCTAAGAATATGACCATATATGATATCATAAAAATAATTATGATTCTGTAATAAGTCAATAATATTATTTAAATCATTATACAGGTGGTTCGGACACATACAAAGCATAACGGACCTAAGCTAAGGGAAATATCACAATCTCATTTTTATCTGAGATTGTTTATACTTTAGTATTTATTGGGGTGTATTTTATCATCCACATCCATGTTTCCTCAATATATAATATTATTTCCATCCACCTACAATTTTTTAAATCCAATTTTACCTTTCGGTGAGTTTTTAGTAAAGGATATGAAAGGAATCTTTTTTCGTTTTTCGTATGAGGTACTTTTTGACTTTTCCGACAAAAGTACGAAGAAAGTTTTTTTTAACTTATAGGGCGTGAATGGATTTTTAAAACATTATTTCCAAGAACCTTCCTTTACAAGTTTTCAAGTTTATTTTTAATCAACTTCTTTTAAAATTGTATGACATTTTAAGAAAGGAAAATGTTTTTGAAGTAGAAAGGATATTTTCCTCAAGAATGGAGTTCAAGTGTTTTATCAAAATTATTTTCCATCTATGATAATATAGGGTTCTGTTTATATCCCTATTATTACATTGATATGATTATGTTGTGATGGATATATTTTTATGAATTCCTTTATCTTATATGAATTATTTTATGCTGTCATGATGTTTAAGATTCCCATTTTTATTACATGGGTTATGCAATGATGTATGATTTATGATTTTGTGGCACACATAAGAATAGTATCATTATGAGATGGGTGGGACCTATATCTCCCTCCAATTCATTGGTTAAAGATTTTATATCTCATGAGATAGACATGGCTGGAATGGTAGGTTATACCGGTTCAGTGAAGCAGGACTGAAATGAGGGTAACTCAGTTCAGAAATAGACTTTGTCCACTAAGATAGTCTTGGCAATGAGTCTTGACTAATAAGAAATGATTCTCTATGATTATGTGTGTATGCCACAAAGTTTCATGTTTTAAGTTATGATTATTGGGATTACATTTCACTACTATGATTTATCCCTTGTTATGAAATTATGATCGCTTTTGTAGGTTAAGATTTCCAAAAGTTATGTTCTTATGTATATGATGTGATTGATATTTCTTTTGTTTACCCTTACTGAGCATTTGAGCTCACCCTTTTGTATGTTTTATTTCCCCAGGTCGGGAAGAAGGTTATTAAGTAGAATATTCCAAAAAGGGACTCTAGATATGATGAAATAAATGGGAGGAAAAGTAGATGCTTTATGAACCAGTTGTTTATGTTTCCCAGTTTCTAAAGACACTATACCTACACGGTCCTTTCTTGGTTTTGTTATATGTTGTAATAAGTGTGATTCAATTCTGAATTAATAACAATGTATGTAAAGTATGGGTCATTATAATTCCCTTCTTCATGAGGTGAGAAATGGGATTACACTTTCCGGCCAAATTCTCAACAAATCGGAGCATGTAGTCTAAGTGGCCTTAGAGTCCCAGAAGCTCCCGAATATTGCTTAGGGGAGACATCTGGCTAATGGCCTTTATCTTTTCTGGGTCAATCTCGATGCCTCTGTACCGAACAACAAAGCCAAGAAACATCCCGGAGGTGACCCCGAAAGCACACTTCATAGGGTTCATCTTCAAATAGCGGGAGCGGAGAAAGATGAACACTTTGTCAAGGTCCTTGAGATGTTCCTGGCGCTGGAGAGATTTGACCACCACGTCATCCACATAGAATTCCACCAACGTTCCCAGGATTGGATTGAATATGCGATGCATGGCCCGCTGATAGGTGGCACCTGCATTCTTCAGGCCAAAGGGCATAACCTAGTAACAGAAAGTACCTTGGGGTGCCCTGAAAGCGGTCGACTCCTCATCATTGGGAGCCATCCGGATCTGATTATATCCAGTTTAACTATCCATGAAGGAGATGACATGGAAGTTGGTCGTAGTGTCGATCAATAATTCTATCACTAGAAGGGGAAAATCTTCATTCATACAGTGACGGTTGAGATCACGAAAGTTGATGCAGACTCTGATATGTCTATTCTTCTTCTGGACTGGCACGATGTTGGAAAACCACTTGGGGTACTATACCTCCTTGATGAAGTTGTATTTTATGAGATTTTCATCTTTGGCCTCGACCATGGCACCGTGAACAGGGTGCATCTTTCTAGGAGGCTGCTTGAACCCGCAATGCTTTTCCGGGAGACCGAGGCGGGGAAAGGATACCTGAGGATCTAGTTCTGGCATCTCATCATAGCTCCAGGAGAACATGTCATAGTTCTGTTTAAGAAAGTCCACATACCGCTGCTGCTCTTCGAGGGTCATGGCGGCACTGATAAACATGGGTCTCGGGTCTGCCTAGCTACTGAGGTTCACCTGTACCAATTCATCGACCGTGGATGAGAGACATTCCTCAAAGGCAGGGGTAGCATCCTCTATATCTTCTTATCCACTTATAGAGGGATCCCTCACGGGGGAAGCTGCTTCTGAGCTACAGAACCCTGATGAGAGGCTTCTACCAGCTTGTGCGGTCGTTGTCATTGCATCGGAAAACTCTTGCGCTGCTGAGACCATGGCTATGAAGGCTGTCGACCTGATCCCATCTAGTCTCCGGCCCAAGGGGCCACACTTGATAACATCGAAGCAGTAGTGGCACGTCGGCTGGAGCCTACTTATTCCATCCCGGCAAAATAGACAAGTATGATGTATTGTCGTTGCCATGAGCCGAACGTCTTGAAACCTGACGGGAGTGGGAGGCTTCAGAATCACCGGAGCCTGGTTTGTATAAGAATATGAGGTGATCTTCTGATACCACCTGGATTTGGGATCATGGTTCCCTCTTGTCTAGGAAATGAAAAAACACTGCCCCATATCGGGGGTTGTGGACTCCAACCGTTGGATCAGGAATACGTAGGCGTCTTTCAGGCCTGCCCAAGGGTCAGTCGTAGTGACGATGAGCTCAACTTCACTTGCCTAGACTTTTTTATCCTTTCTCTTGTAATAATTAGAATCCAATTAGTGGGCTTCACAAGAGTGGAAAGGAAATATGTCACCTTGGAGTACGTCTAATCGACCATTAAGGGAGTACTTAAGGCATTAATGATATGGTGATGGGACTACCGTGTGCAGGTGGAGCCATGGTTGTAACACCCCCGGCCCCAGTTACCCAGAATCGGTGCATTATTAAATAACATTGTCATGATCACAAGAAAGATCAAATCTCGAAAGACCGATCAGTTTAGTATCCTTGGAAACACTAGATACATTCATGAAGTTTACATTAAATCATAAAGTGAAAAACTACTACAACAAAATATTGTCTCCATAGTCCACATAATTATCCCCTCATAATATCCCTGCAGGTCATTCATAATTTACTTATTCACATCCTAGGAAAAATAAAACATAGAAAAGGGGTGAGCTCAAATGCCCAGTAAGGATAACAATATAGCGGAAACTTTCATAAATAAGAATAAACATTTAAGGCAATTTATAACTAAAACTAAATCCTTTTAAACTTGAGCTTCAACATAGTATGGAAAAAATAAAATGAAATAATTTCATTTACTTATTCACATGGATATTGTACTAATCTAATAATCACATGCAATATCAATAACCACTTTCATAATGATGGAATGCATAATGCCCGACTATCATAACCACGTAGCCAAGGCCTCATGCCAAGAATACAAATAATATTTTTTCAAGGCCTCGTGCCAAGACACTAGTTTGTCTCATGAGACCTACCAATGCATTGAGGAGCTATAGCAGGCTCCACCCGTCACATATTAAGTCCAATGCATTCCCAAATGAAAAGGTTTAAACATAACATAAACATTCCTATTAAAACTAGGATACGAAATATAAATACTTCATCCATAAACCATGAATGGTATAAAAATAACACATCCACAGTCAAACATATCATGAAACCTTCAATACGATATAGAAGTTTTGTATCATAATAAATCAACTTCAAATAAGCGTAAAATCCATCAAAGGATGTTGACATAGATGAAATCAAAACTCTTTTTAGAGAAATATCTATTTTTATTTTGAAATAATTTAAGAGTCATATATTTATAAAATAAAAAATTTTCTTTTAAAAAATTCTTATAAGCTTGTAAGGGAATCTTCGACGATTTTATAATGGCGGAAAATAGTCGCACCCACCGTATAAGTTAAAAAAACATTCTTACCTTAATTCTATCGAAAAGTTTAAAAATGACCTTGTTTGGAAAATGATGGAAAGATTACTTTATAAACCACTTATAAAAGTCAACAAGGGTATAAATGAATTTAAACCATACTCTAGTAAATAGTAAAAATGTTTTGAAATACATTTTTAAGAAACATGGATGTGGATGATAAAGAAGTCCCAGTAGATTATTACGTATAAACAACCTCGGATAATGAAGAGATTGCGAAATAAACCCTTACCTTGTACTTTTCCTTAGTTGAGGGTAGGTTAACCTCCTGTATAATGGTGAAATAATTGTTATTAAATTATACAAGAATCATATATATTAATATGATATCATATATGATCTTTTAACATTGCTTTGTTAATAATATTTTAGAATTATAGTCATTTCGGGTGTTAACTTACTCATTTTCTTTTGTATGTTTTGTTATGTAAGCCATGTTTGTCATGGATAGGATGTATCTTATTCATATCCAGAATGATATCAAATCCTTCAACATTATTTTTAAATCATAAAATGATAATTATACTTGAATGGATACGATGGAGAATGAATCTCATCGCGTTCGTGGAGACGGTAGTTCGTACGTACGCACGAGCGATAATATCATTCTTTTGATATTAAAATAACATATAATTGGATGGTATATCATATATACAGAATAATTATCATGTTATATTTATTATTTACATGAATTACAAGTCATTATTATAACCATCCTAATATTAATATATTTAATAACAATTACACCAAGACGTGGAGACGGTAAGCCGTACGTACGCACGTATGGTGACATGTCATTCAAAGGATGGATATAATACTGAATATGGTTGTAACATATTTATAATAATATTAAAGTATATAGGAGATACTGTATTTATTATTTTATAATGGGAATAACAAAGAAATAAGAGGTGGAAGAAGAAAGGAACTTGAAAAAGGGTGGTGAAATCATTACCTCTTCTTCGGGTTCTTCCTTTTGATTTGATCAAAAGGGCTACATAGTTCGGTTTTCTGACTAAAGGAAGGCCTCTAGGATTAAGTGAGGGAATTTGAGAGAGTATTTGGGTATGGTTTGGACGAACCAAAAGGCTTTGATGGTATGAATTAATGATAAGGAGAAGTTCCCTTTTATAAGAGGGGTGAGGGGCACCTTTGGAAAAGTCAGAAATATTATTTTATAATAAATTAATATTAGGATTATAATGGCTCCAAAGTGGATTATATAAATTTTAAGGTGGGGATAGGTCTAAGACCACTCAAACAATAGTATTTATACAGGTTTGGGTTACTATATTAACCTTATCATTAAGTATTAACTCTTAGTTAATTAGTTTCACTTTTACAATGTCTCTTTGTATTTTTATATTATATGGTTAATAAACATACTATATACATCCAAGAGTCCCACAAGTAGTACATTAATGATACACCTATCATGTTATAAGTGTCTGGGCCGAACCTTATATTTTTAGTAATTTAATACCAATTAATAATATAATATTTGTTTTAAAAACTCTTTTATGTCAATTTTGACACTATTCAATAATTGATTTTTTTAAACTCATAACAGAATTATTACTTCAAAAAAAGTCAATTAAATCAATCCTAGTATGTCATAATAACCTATAAAATTATTTTAATTCATTAAAAGTCTCAAATTATATTTATTTGGGTATTTATAATATCAACTATATTAATTTTTTCACTATTATCGTAATTACTGCAACATCATTGTGTCATAAATAATTTAAATTATTTAATGCCTAAAAATTATAAATAAAATATAATTATGTAGGAAATCATTTTAGATTTCTAATTAATATTTACAATATATTTTATCTTATCTATAACCCTATATTAAAAATGTTTTAGTAAATAAAATTTGATTTTAACTCTTTTAACTCTTCTTTGAATTAAATAATAATAAATGTCCAAATCTAATCCAAGTGGACCTAAATGATAATATTTTATTCCTAAGGTTGTTTTTGGTCAAGATAAAATTTTCCAATAGAATTAGGACATGTGTTAGGGTAATATTAATATCATTTTTACCCTTAATTACCCTATTTACTTTTAACAGTGGTAAATAAAAGTAAAAAGTTACTATTCACCAAAAATTAATTTCATCTCATTGAACCACATTATACTACTTGATATTAACCGTGTCTCTCGGATTTTTGAAATTCCATTCACAGAAGCGGTAAAATTAATTTTTATGAAAAATTCAGTTTTTTAACTACCACTTAGTGGTTTCACTATTCATAAAATATTGAAGTTTTTCTGAATAATGCCAAAATTTCACCCTAAGCTATAATTGATATTCAGAATTCAAAAATGATGTCTATTTTACAAAATTCCAAACATATAAGTTGCATTAATTAATTTTATAATTAATTCCCACTGTTACAACAAATAGCGTGTTTTTAAGAGACAATATATATCAAAAGATTGACAATTGTTTATGGACAATTTCAAAGTTAAATTAATTATAATGAACACCATTGGATAAAATGGTAAAAATATATTCTAATTGTACATTAAAACCACTAAATAATATAATTTATCACTATAAATTATTTTTATTAAAAAAGTTGTTTTTAAGTATTTTTCACTATTCATAAAAATTGGAAGTTCTCAGAAAAATAACAAAAATTCAACTTAGGATAATTTCGATATTCTGAATCCAAAAATGAAGTCCATTTTGAAATATAAAATATATATAATTTTAAAAAGTAGGTATTACTATTCATAACGGCTAGTTTGATTGGTTGTGGTGTGTTAGAACTCGATGTTGCGTACAACACACGATATCACATTATTCAAAGAGAAGCATACCGTAGAAGTTTGGAGTGTTACATTCTCCCCTACTTCAAATAATTTTGTCCTCAAAATTTCTAGAATTCTACCACATGAAAAGACTCAGGTTGTTCTTCATCATAATTTTCTTGGGTTCCCACATTGCCTCTTCCATATTATGGTTTCTCCACAAAACTTTTACCAGACGCGTCGTCCGATTTCTCAGCACTTGTTCACTCGTATCAAGAATCTTGACAGGCTCTTCGTAATAAGACAGATCGGGTTCCAGTTCTAATTCCTCGTAGGTGAGTACATGTGTTGGGTCAGGCATGTATTTCCTCAATAGAGATACATGGAACACATCGTGAACTTTGGAGAGACTTGGCGGCATTGCCAATCGGTAAGCTACAGCCCCGATTTGTTCTAGAATTTTTAAAGGTCTGATGTACCTGGGACTCAATTTACCTTTCTTACCAAAATGTATGACTCCCTTCCATGGAGATACCTTCTGGAAAACATGATCACCGACTTGAAATTCCAAATCCTTCCTTCGATTATCGGCATAGCTCTTCTGCCTACTTTGAGCTGATTTGATATGGTTTTGGATTACCTTCATCTTTTCCATCATTTCCTCCACCAGTTCTGGGCCTACAAGTTTTCTTTCACCGAATTCATCCCAACAGGTTGGTGTGTGAAATCTCTTTCCGTATAACGCTTCATATGGTGCCATATGAATACTCAAATGGAAGCTATTATTATAGGAAAATTATACCAGAGGTAAATATTGATCCCACGTACCCTGAAAGTCAAGTGAGCAGGATCTCAACATGTCTTCTAAGGTTTGAATAGTTCATTCTGATTGTCCATCTATTTGAGGGTGGTAGGCAGTGCTCAAATAAAGTTCATTATCCAAGGCTTTCTGAATACTTTTCCAGAATCCTGATGTAAAACGGGGATCACGATCAGAAACAATCGATAGGGGTACTCCATGAAGTCTCACAATTTCATCAATATATAGTCTTTCTAGACGTTCTAGTGGTAGATCTTCTCTTATAGAAAGAAAATGTGCTGACTTGGTAAGACGATCAACAATAACCCATATTGCATCATTCCTTCTAGAAGTATTTAGTAGTCCCATGACAAAGTCCATCGTGATATTATCCCATTTCCACTCAGGTATGGGAAGAGGTTGCAATAATCCACCAGGTTGTTTCCTTCCAGCTTTTACTTGTTGGAAAACCATACATCTTGACACAAAATCAGCAATCTCCCTCTTCATGTTGTCCCACCAAAAATGTTCCTTCAAATATCTATACATTTTGGTGCTCCCAAGGTGTATAGAGAAATTGGAACTATGACCATCATCCAACAATTCCCTTTTTAGATCAGGTATATCGGGAACTCAAAGTCTCTTCCCAAATTTCAAAATTCCATCTTCATACACAAAGTCTCTCAATCTCCCATCATTCACAGCTTTAATCTTCTTTTGAAATTCTTCATCATCGGTCTGAGAACTCTTAATCCTTTCTAGTAAAGATGGTATGGCAACCATTTGAAAAAGAATTGATGTTTCACCTTCCATGGTTATTCCCATGTCCATCATCACTATATCCATGAAAGTTGGATCCCTTTCAATTCTCATATTGTTGAAAACTCCATGATCTTTTCATCTCAAAGAATCTGCCACCTTGTTTGCTTTCCCCGGGTGGTAGTGTATCGTACAATCATAATCCTTGAGTAATTCTAGTCATCTCCTTTGCCTCATGTTGAGTTCTTTTTGTGAGAAAATATACTTCAAACTCTTTTGGTCAGTATAAATCTCACATTTTTCACCATAAAGGTAGTGCCTCCATATCTTCAAAGCAAAGATCACTACTGCTAACTCAAGATCATGAGTAGGATAGTTTTGCTCATGAATTTTCAACTGTCGTGATGCATAGGCAATAACCCTATCATTCTGCATAAGGACATAACCAAGTCCTTTCTTCGATGCATCAATATAAATAACGAACCCATCATTTCCCGATGGTAGAGTCAATATAGGAGAATTGACTAATCTTATCTTCAGTTCTTCGAAACATTCTTCACACTCTTTTGTCCAAACAAATTTAACCCCTTTACGTGTGATCCTCGTTAATGGGTTAGCCAATCAGGCAAAATTCTGGACGAAACGTCGATAATAACCTGCCAAACCAATAAAACTATGTACCTCAGTTATACTCGTCAGTGCTTTCCATTCTTAGATTGCCTTGGTCTTAGAAGGATCAACATAGATTCCATCTTTAGAGACAATATGTCCAAGAAAAGAAATCTCATGAAGCAAGAATTCAAACTTGCTAAACATCCCATATAATTCATGTCTTCTCGGAGTCTTCAGGATAATGCGCAAGTGATTTTCATGATCCTCGTAGATTTTGGAGTATACCATGATATCATCAATAAATACCACCAAAAATTCATCGAGATATTCCTTGAAAACTCTATTTATAAGATCCCTAAATACAGAGGGTGCATTAGTCAATCCAAAAGGCATTACTATAAACTCGTAATGCACATACCTGGTTCGAAAGGCTGTCTTCAGAATGTCTTCCTTCTTCACACAAAACTGATGGTATCCAAATCGAAGGTCAATCTTTGAAAAGTATTAAGCTCCATGCAGTTGGTCAAATAAACCATCAATGTGGGGTAGGGGATACTTGTTCTTTATTGTTATAGCATTGATATCTCTGTAGTTGATACATAACCTCATAGATCCATATTTATTTTTAACAAAAAGAACAGGGGCTCCCCATGGAGAAACACTGGTGCGAATAAATCCCTTATTACTCAATTCTTCTAGTTGTTTCTTTAGTTCAACTAATTCTACAGTGGCCATTCTATAAGGGGTCTTCGATATAGGCCTCGATCCAGGAATTAAATCAATGGAAAACTCAACTTCTCATTCTGGAGGATGTCCAGGTAAATCTTCCGGAAACACATCTACATATTCTTTCACAATACGTACATCCTCTATTTGAACATTCTTTTCCTCACCCACAGTCATTTCATTCTCTTCCTCCCCAATAATTTAATTTAGTTGAGCTACTGGGGGTGGATCTAGATAAGAATTAGGTGGTGACGATTCTGCTCTAAAGATAAGGTGTTTCTTATCATCGTCATCAAAAATCGTAACCTTCTTCTTCTTACAATAAATTTTCGCATCATATTCTGAATGCCAATCCATACCGAGGATTATATCAAATTCAATCATAGGTATGACGATGAGATCAGCAGATAACGAACATTTATGTTCTCTAATGGGGACTGATTTACAAAACTTTGTTGCAATGATACTTACCTTAGGAGTTTTAATTGATAACTCCCTTGTTAAATCAAATTGGAAATATCTACTTTTCTTAGCAATCTGGGAAGATATGAAACAATGCGATGATCCAGAAACAAATAATGCATTTGCTAAACTTGATGAAACCATTAAATTACCTGCCACCACGTCTTTCGGAGCTTCTACCTCAGCAGTAGTGATACCATAATCTTGGCCTTGATCCCTTGGGCTTTTCTGAGGTAAGTTCCCCTGACACTTAGGACATTCATTTTCATAATGTCCCATATCCCTGCAATTGTAGCACTGAACATTGGTAGCTTCCTTCTTCCCTTTGCAATCACGAGCTTGGTGGCCTTTTTCACCACACTTATAACAGACACCCATTCCCATCAAGCAAGTACAAGGGTGTTTCTTCCCATATTTACCATAGGATGGATATTCAACCTTTCCCTTCTTCACCTTATTTCCATTCCTAGATTGATCGGTAGATCTATTCTTCTCTTGCTTTTCTTTAAATACATAAGACTTAGAGAATTCCTTTTCTGTCTTGATAGCACATGAGACAATGTCTTCGTACGACGAGAAGGATTGTGAGACTAATGATCGACGAAGAAATGGTTTTAACCCATCAAATAAATGATCAATCTTACTTCTTGGGTTATGTATATAATCTCTAGAATACCTTTCTAACCTTGTATAGTTATCCTCATACTTTCCGACATTATCATCCTCCTTTTGTCTCAGACTCAGAAATTGTCTCTCCATATCTACCCGATGGTCACGAGGAAAGTATTTTTATAAAAATAGATCTTTGAACTCCCTCCATTCCATAATTGATACTTCATCATCTTCCTTTGTGTTTTTAATCAATGACCACCATTGATCAACATATCCAGTGAGGCAGTAAACTGTCATGATAAATTTTTCCCTTTCACTACTCCCCAAAGCCTGAAATATTTTCTTTAGGGAATTTATCCATTGCTCAGCTACTGAGGTATTTGTACTCCCATTGAACTTTGGTGGTTGTTGCCTCATGAATCGATCTAACATTGATCCTCCACGCTGCAGATCAGGGTGCTCCATATGGGTAAGGTTATTATTCATAACCTGAGTGAGTTGTCCTAGTATGGTGATTAGCTGATCGGCACCAGTTGCATCGCCAGCTCCACTATAATTATCTTGAGCATGAGGGAAATCCCTACATGGAGTGCGTGTATTGATACGGTTTCCATTTCTTCCACTAGGTGTCATTTCTAAGGAATGGCATAAACTAGATTAGTTTATGAATCAAAATACATAATTCGATACTTATAAAACACTTAACACAAATTGAACTATTTTTGGATATAATCCATAATCCTAAAAATGTTTTCTTTGAGGAACTATATACCCATAAACCCTTCATAATGATTTTTAAATAAAATGAGATTTATCCTAAGCATATCCCACAGGAGTTTCGTAACCAAGAGTGCAGCAAGTCCCGTTGTCGTTCACCAGTTCCCATTCGAGTCTAGCTCAAAGCGGTGTTTTTGGGTTTTACCCCTAGGTAAATATGTGCCAGAACCACCTCTACCTGCTCGTATCTAGAAAGGGATGTATTGCTCGGAAAACTCCCAAAATCTCTACAATAACAAAATTCTAGGAAGTTATTCTATACTAATCCTCAAAGTCCATCTTATGTCTATGTGCTCTAATCAGAGTTTATCTAAATCTAGCTTCCATGGTTTGTACTAAACTTCCTCTGATACCAACTGTAACGCCCCGACCCCAGTTACCCAGAGTCAGTGCATTATTACATAACATTGGCATGATCATAAGAAAAATAAAATATCGAAAGACCGATTATTTTAGTAGCCTTGGAAACACTAGATACATTCATGAAGTTTGCATTACATCATAAAGTGAAAAAATACTAAAACAAAATATTTTCTCCATAGTCCACACTATTATCCCCTCATAATATCCCTGCAGGTCATTCATAATTTACTTCTTCACATCCGGGGAAAAATAAAACATAGAAAATGGGTGAGCTCAAATGCCCAGTAAGGATAACAATATAGCGGAAACTTTCATAAATAAGAATAAACATTTAAGGCAATGTATAACTAAAACAAAATCCTTTTAAACGTGAAATTCAACATAGTATGGATAAAATAAAATGAAATAATTTCATTGACTTATTCACATGGATATTCTACTAATATAATAATCACATGAAATATCAATAACCACTTTCATAATGATGGAATGCATAATGCCAGACTATCATAACCACGTAGCCAAGGCCTCGTGCCAAGACTACAAATAATATTTTCTCAAGGCCTCGTGCGAAGACACTAGTTTGTCTCATGAGACCTACCGATGCATCGAGGAGCTATAGCGGGCTCCACCCATCACATATTAAGTCCAATTCATTCCCATATGAAAAGGTTTAAACATAACATAAACATTCGTATTAAAACTAGCATACGAAATGTAAATACTTCATCCATAAACCATGAATGGTATAAAAATAACACATCCACAGTCAAACATATCACAAAACCTTCAATATGATATAGAAGTTTTGTATCATAATAAATGAACATCAAATAAGCGTAAAATCTATCAAAGGATGTTGACATAGATGAAATCAAAACTCTTTTTAGAGAAATATATCTTTTTATTTTGAAATCATTTAAGAGTCATATATTTATAAAATAAAAAAATTTCTTGAAAAATATTCTTATAATCTTGTAAGGGAAGCTTCGACGATTTTATAATGGCAGAAAATAGCCGCACCCACCGTATAAGTTAAAAAAACATTCATACCTTAATTCTATCGAAAAGGCTAAAAACGACCTTGTTTGGAAAATGACGGAAATATTCCTTTATAAACCAATTATAAAAGTCAACAAGGGTATAAATGACTTTAAACCATATTATAGTAAATAGTAAAAAAAAATTGAAATACATTTTTAAGAAACAAGGATGTGGATGATAAAGAAGTCACAGTAGATTATTACGTATAAACAACCTCGGATAATAAAGAGATTGCGAAATAAACCCTTACCTTGTAATTTTCCTTGGTTGAGGGTAGGTTAAACTCCTGTATAATGGTGAAATAATTTTTATTAAATTATACAAGAATAATATATATTAATATGATATCATATATGATCTTTTAACATTTCTTTGTTAATAATATTTTAGAATTATAGTCGTTTCGGGTGTTAACTTACTCATTTTCTTTTGTATGTTTTGTTATGTAAGACATGTTTTTCATGGATAGTATGTATCTTATTAATATCCAGAATGATATCAAGTCCTTAAACATTATTTTTAAATCATCAAATGATAATTATACTTGAATGGATACGATGGAGAATGAATCTCATCGCGTTCGTGGAGACGGTAGTTCGTACGTACGCACGAGCGATAATATCATTCTTTTGATATTAAAATAATATATAATTGGATGGTATATCATATATAAAGAATAATTATCATTTTATATTTATTATTTACATGAATTACAAGTCATTATTATAACCATCAAAATAATAATATATTTAATAACAATTACACCACGACGTGGAGACGGTAAGCCGTACGTACGCACGTATGGTGACATATCATTCAAAGGATGGATATAATACTGAATATGGTTGTAACATATTTATAATAATATTACAGTATATAGGAGATACTGGATTCATTATTTTATAATGGTAATAACAAATAAAGAAGAGGTGGAAGAAGAAAGGAACTTGAAAAATGGTGGTGAAATCATTACCTCTTCTTCGGGTTCTTCCTTTTGATTTGATCAAAAGGGCTACATAGGTTGGCTTTCTGACTAAAATAAGGCCTCTAGGATGAATTGAGGGAAGCTGAGAGAGTATTTGGGTATGGTTTGGTCGAACCAAAAGGCTTTGATGGTGTGAATTAATGATAAGGAGAAGTGCCCTTTTATAAGAGGGGTGATGGGCACCTTTGGAAAAGCTAGAAATATTATTTTATAATAAATTAATATTCGGTTTCTAATGGCTCCAAAGTGGATTATATAAATTTTAAGGTGGGTATAGGTCGAAAACCACTCAACCAATAGTTTTTAGACAGGTTTGGGTTACTATATTAACCTTATCATTAATTATTAACTCTTAGTTAATTAGTTTCACTTTTACAATGTCTCTTTGTATTTTTATATTATATGGTTAATAAACATACTATATACATCCAAGAGTCCCCCAAGTGGTCCATTAATGATACACCTATCATGGTATAAGTCTCTTGGCCGAACCTTATATTTTTAGGAATTTAATACCAATTAATAATATAATATTTGTTTTAAAAACTCTTTTATGTCAATTTTGACACTATTCAATAATTGATTTCTTTAAAACTCATAATAGAATTATTACTTCGACAAAAGTTAATTAAATCAATCCTAGTATGTCATATTAACCTATAAAATTAGTTTAATTCATAAAAAGTCTCAAATTATATTTATTTGGGTATTTATAATATCAATTATATTAATTTTTTCACTATTATTGTAATTACTGCATCATCATTGTGTCATAAATAAATTAAATTATTTAATGTAAAAAAATTATAAATAAAATATCATTATGTAGGGAAATCATTTTATCTTTCTAATTAATATTTAAAAAATATTTTATCTTATGTATAGACCTATATTAAAAAGGTATTTGTAAATAAACGTTGATTTTAACTCTTTTAACTCTTCTTTGAATTAAATAATAATAAATGTCCTAATCTAATCCAAGTGGACCTAAATGATAATATTTTATTCCTAAGGTTGTTTTTTTTTTGAGATACAGTTGTCCAATAGAATTAGGACATGTGTTAGGGTAATATTAATATCATTTTTACCCTTAATTACCCTATTTACTTTTAACAGTGGTAAATAAAAGTAAAAAGGTATTATTCACCAAAAATTATTTTCATCTCATTGAACCACATTTTACTACTTGATATTAACCATGTCTCTTGTATTTTCGAAATTCCATTCACAGAAGCGGTAAAATTAATTTTTATGAAAAATTCAGTTTTTTAACAACCACTTAGTGGTTTCACTATTCATCAAATATTGAAGTTTTTCTGAATAATGCCAAAATTTCACCCTAAGCTATAATTGATATTCAGAATTCAAAAATGATGTCTACTTTACAAAATTCAAAACATATAAGTTGCATTAATTAATTTTATAATAATTCCCACTGTTACAACAAATAGCGTGTTTTTAAGAAACAATATATATCAAAAGATTGAAAATTGTTTATGTCCAATTTCAAAGTGAAATTAATTATAATGAACACCATTGGATAAAATGGTAAAAATATACTCTAATTATACTTTAAAACCACTAAATAATATAATTTATCACTATAAATCATTTTTATTAAAAAAGTTGTTGTTAAGTACTTTTCACTATTCATAAAAATTGGAAGTTCTCAGAAAAATACCAAAAATTCAACTTAGGGTAATTTCGATATTCTAAATCTAAAAATGAAGCCCATTTTAAAATATAAAATATATATAATTTTAAAAAGTAGGTATTACTATTCATAATGGCTAGATTGATTGGTTGTGGTGTGTTAGAACTCGATGTTGCGTACAACACACGCTATCACATTATTCAAAGAGAAGCGTACCTTATAATCTTGGGTTGCTACAATGTCCTACCCATAAATGCATTGTACACAGTGTCCTGGGACACAAACATGAACTCGGTGCTGGAAATTAGTCCACCGACCGAGGTCTTCAGAAGGATCCTGCCGACCGGTGTCTGCTATGTCCTGTCATATCCTCGGATCCTCAAATTAGAGGGATTCAGGTTATCTTAAAATAACTCTAGTTTCTGTAGTGTCTGCGTCAGGATAAGGTTGATCCCGGAACCGGTGTCAACTAGATAGTGGTGAACCTCTACACTGTTGAATTGTCTGGTGATATCAAGTGGGTAGAGGTGCCCCTATATGGGTTAGCCTTCATCTTCTCCTAAGAATGAGATGATGTCCTGGAATTCGGTATCCTCAACTACTTCAGCATGGAAGGCCTCTGCAGCTACAATCTCCATTTCAAACTGGAGGGGGCTCCTTAAAGCCTCAGTGAGTTCTTCACGCATATCTGGTGACAGTCGAAAGGGTTTAAGGATGGAGATCCTCACTAGGATGCCATCGAGGTGCTTCAGAACATCATACATCCATGCCTTGTGCAATATTCTTCTTACGGGAAGCCGCCCAGAGATTGGAGGCATGGCGGGCCCAGCTGGCCGGACCGGCAGCTGACTGGTACTGGGGACATCCTGATGCCCGCTAGTCGATGCTCGAAAGGTCATTGTTGGAAGAGGACCAGACAACTGAGATCGGCCGGTAGTGGGGTGAATCTAGTCGTGATACAGCTGAAGTGGCTCTTCCTGATCCAGTAGCACAAATGGTGGTGGAGGCGGACCTGTTGACACCGGTTGAAGAGGATGCCCGTTCTGAGTTCTGTGATGGGCCTGCTATCTGATCTCAGCGGCATGCATAGCCTAGTTGGAGGTTACAACTGATGTGCCCCGACAACCCATATGGTCGTGGTTTTGCTGATGTTGGCATCGACTGGGGACATTGGGGAGGTTTGTCTAGCGCTCCCCCTCGTCAGGAGTCATATAGGGATTTAGCAACTCAATGGTGTTAACTGAAGCATACCCCTGACTGTCAGTTGACGAATCATCCTCCACCAGGTGGATTTTGGAAGGGATTCCCATATCTAGTGGTATAAAGTCACCGAGATTGTGGTACGATGATGAAATTGGCTAATTGATGGAGGTTTGTCACACCTTACTAATTTGAGATGCTCACCAAATAGTTGTACATGGGAAGTTGTATGTCCATGACATAGTATGATTACATGGTGTTCACATGATAATGTTCTTTTTGAATTGGTCATTAAATAGAATTGTTCTTCTAGATAGTCATATAGAAATATCTATCAACTCATTTGAGATTGAAAATAATGTATCATTCACAAAAACATATAAATATAGTTTGATGAATTGATTTTTATATGAGAGGATATGATTTGAGATTTAGTTATTGAGTTTGTTGGATTTTTTTATGAAAACATATTCATTATTATTATTTTTGAACAATCGAATCTAGGATTATATTGATATGGAGTTGTTAGATTCTATTACTGGTTGGTCATGCAGCTCAAGGTTCTATTGGAATGAGGTGGGTGATGTAGAAATTGTTGGTCCTAGTCTAGTAGAGGAGCCCATAGAGATTCTGAATTTTATTTGGAATCAGTTTATGACAGCATATATTTGGGTTCATTTGTATGCATATTAGCAGATATGACCTTTTTAGATATCTATTAGTGACCAGGTTTTCTCATGATATTCACCTCAATTGGGTCATTATAGTTTTTTAGAGTAATGGAAACATTATCAATGAATTATTTTACCATTAAAATTAATTACATGGATTTGAATAGTTTATACAATCTATATTTACTTCTATGTTATCATGTAATGCATTATGTGTTCCATGTTTCCAAGATTCATTGTTACAATCATGATCCTACAAATGTTATTTATTGTGAGTACATTGAGTTAGATCATGGTGAAACTTATGAGAAGTGTCATATGAGGGTTATAGACCATAGTGAGAATGCACCTTGAGGGAAGAATAACCCTCATATCTTGTTCTTATAGCTATATGAAAATATCTATATTGAGGTGTGGATGTGGGAGTCAGATATTTGAGCTTAGTGGATAGTTTTTTTCAAGACTAAAAACTAGAGGCACTTCTTGAGGATGGAAATTCATTAGAGGGGATGAATTATAAAATACACAATTATTATATTTTCTTCAAAACATAATTTATGTATAATTTATAAGTATTTATTTTGAAAATTAAATTATTTCATGAATATTCAAAACCATAAATAGAATATATGATTTCCATAAGGTTATAGAAGCGTTTAAATACCCTTCCAAAGTCTAGAGTGGGGGTTTCCATGAGTTTTGTAATAGTAGTACCTTATTCATGAAAATGTAACCTACATATTATAAGTCTCATTTAAGGGTAATAAATTCTTTTATAAGGGTATTCCTTTCTTTTTTGTTGATAAAAATTTTCTACTCTGATGTGAATGTGTACATTCCATATCTTGTTAGTGTATCCACAATATTGTATAAGGTTATGTGTAATTATTTAATAATTATCTAAGGGTAAACTAGATACATGTAAGGGTAAATAAAATAATCTAATGTTAAGTAAGCATAACCCAGAAAATTTGTAAGGGTATGATATTCTAAAAAACAACCATTTTTCTTAGACCAGGTGGTTTTTTATATGTAATAGAAATTGTTCTTTTTGATGGATGGTTCAATAGATAAATTGATCATAAGAAAGAAAATCCAAAATGTGTTAAACTTAATGGTTATTTTTAGTTCTTGTTTAATCCCTAGGAGGTGTCTTGAGAGTTAAATTTCGTTTGGGAAGAATTGTAATCCAAAATCACCTGATTTTACAAATGTGGAATATTGCACATGGTAGTGACATAGATAGTTTATCTTTTCTAAGAAACTGTGCATTCCATTATTTATGGGGAATAGTTTATTTAAAAAGTGAACATGTTGATTTTTCACCATGAATTGTGTTGTATGTGTCTATGTGTTACCTGCATGGGCTATATGTAAATTTTAAAAATTGTGAACCAAGAACTCACCTTAGTTCCACATAACTAGTATAACAACACAATTAGTGCATGGATATATGAAACTATATAACCTAACCATGCATGGTGTGGATCCTAGGAACTGGATATGGAACAATTGGTTAATAGTTTTCCAAACCATGCATAAAAACCATGCATATATGAAAAATGATAAAATAAATATTTTTCTGATACCATAATTAAAGGGTTTAACCCCTTTTTCTTCACAATGAATTCATAGGCATCAGCCACTTCACGGGAGGTCCTCTTCTCATCTCTAATAAATACATATATCTCCCTCAATTGATGTTATAATTTATTTCCATTAGTCTGATTTGATTCATTCCTTTAAGATCTTAATTCCTCCTTTTCCATTCATTCTTTTCCTCACAGTCCTTAACATTGTCTTCTTTGGATATAATTCACCCAAAATTGAGGTCATTTTTCAATTATGTTATATTTCATTAACCTGAAAAATCAATGACTAATATTGGATGAGTGAATCATTTGTGGTATAAGGTAATTGGATTATTTATTTTTCATCATGTCTTGTTGATTTATAAATTATGCTACAATACCACACACCTGTATTTCAATGTGACACCTTGTTAAAAGGAATTTATGTTTGATGATCCTAACACTCAAATTAATTTTATCATTTTTCATTGAAATTATATTTTCTAAGGGTTTTCACCTTAGGAGTGATCATCCCCATGGGATGTTTTCTAACATCAAAGATATTAATAAAGTGAATTATTTTATAAATTAAATAAATTTTGGTTAAATATTAATATTACATATATTAAATAAAATAATAATATCTTTATGATAAATGATATTTTGTAAACTTGTTTTATCAATTAAATGATTAAATAAATTATTTGAAATTTAATTTATAGATAAATGATTTTTTACTTTTAAAAATAATATTTTAACATAATTAATTGTAATTGATTGTGCATTTGGGAGATAATTATGGAATCACAATAATTAACCATGTAAAATTACATGTAAAATTAATGATAAAAATATGTTTTAATAATTAATTTTTATGAAGACTCAAATGAATTTCATTAATGAATGTTTGTTAAAAAATAATTTCACAAAATTGTTTTTATCTTAAAATAATTGTTCTTTCAATAAAGAAATTATAAGAATTATAATACCTAAAATTAATAATTATATTAAAAATATATAATTATTATAATATATGATATATACATATAAAAATGAATATTTGAATATATTTTTTTGTTATAAATAGAATAATATCATTATTATATATTTGTAAAAAAATGAAAACAATATATATGTGTACAGTGAAAAAGAATAAAAAATGAATTAAAAAAACAAGAAAATAAGAGGAGAGGAATCAGGTAAGAGTTTCGGGATTTGGAGTCCTCAGGTGCCACAAAGTTTTAGTTGAGTGGAGGTCATGAGTTGGGAGGTAAAGTGAATCTAGGAGGTGTCGAGGAAGAGCATGGATGAGCATGGAGATGCGGGTGGAGTGTGGTTGGGAGTTTCGGGCATGATGAAGGCCATCACAATGTGGGGTGGAATAGATCTCGGATGAACTTAGGGTTTCAGTTTCACTCTAGATCAAAATACATCAGGTTTTGTCGGCCAAATCTTAATGGAAAAGGTGGTCTAAACTAGAATTCATGATAAAATGATCTGTGATTCTTGAGTTTTGTCTCGAGTCCGCTGGTATGTATTGTTTATATTGGTTATTGTTATCTGAATCTTCTAAAATAACATAAATAGTTCCATATCTTGTCTATATTGACCAATTATGATGATCATATTGATTTTTTTATTTCTTGAACTTTATTTCAGTGAGAATTAATTTGATTCGGGTTGTCTTGTTTCTAATCCATCGATTTTTTTGCATTTTAATTTGAATGGAATACCCGCATCCTTTTTTAGTGATTTCATTTTTGACTGTTTTGTGAATGGTTGTAGTCTATTTAATTTTGAATAAGAATCAACCCATGGAAATCCATTTTATCATTTTTGATTGGTCATTTTTATTTGTATCTATTAGCTATAAAAAAATATATAAATCGAAGAAAATGTTGACGTCAAATTTTTTACATTGTTTTTAATTTTTTCAAAATTTCATTATCAATAAAACATTCCCCTAAAAGTATATAAATAAAATCTTTTATATCATATTATACACTACAATTTTTGGAGTCTATAAATAGATTATATTAGTTCATCGTTGAAGCGAATAATTTATGAGATGTTCCACTCCCACTTTGAGTGCTTCATGTTTCCGCACCCAGTGAAAAAATTAATATAGAATAAAATCTTTTACCAATTCCTTTAATAGCTCCATCAATGAATTGTTAAGGTTCCATTAGAGGAAAGGGATTTCTTCAATTAAATATTTCATGTTTATATTTATTTAATCAATTTTATGTTTAAAATCTAGTTTTGTGTAAGGGATAGTTTTATTTTATTTTCAAATTTATCTATTTCAAAATTATTAGTAAGAGATAGTTAGTTTATTTATTTCTAAATTATGATTTTAATTGTTCTAGTTTTTTGTAATGAATATATTTATGTTCCTTGCATCCAAATTATGTTCCTTAATTAATAAATTAGTGATATTTATTATTTATCTTATTTCAAGACAAATTTGATGCAAGAAAAAATTATTTCTTCAAATTTTTTTATTATTATGTAGTTTTGTATTTGAAAATTATTATTTTCGGGGTTATTTTAATTAAATGAGAAGGATATAACTATATATTTGATTTCATGTTATTATTTCTAAGGGATGTTTCTATTTTTTGGAGAACTATTCGAAAATAAATTAATTATATTATTATGAAACAAATATATTAATTGTATAATTTTTATGATAATAACTATTATAAATAAATTATGATAGAAGTTAAGAATATCATTATTTTATCAATTCATATACATGTCATATAATCATCAAGGTTATGTCCATACATCGATGATTATGTAATCATAAAATTTATATATTAATATATATGTATGTATTTTCATATTTGAGTTTAATAAATTATTACCAAAAAGTGAATTTTTATGGGATTATGAATAATGTTTTAAGGGTGTAGACAATAGTTAATCTTCTAGGTAAATATGTGAATTCATGTATCATGAGATTAGGTTATACCAAGTCAAATATGTAATTTCCAAGGAAGATTTTTATTTTTATATTTATATATAAATAAAAGTGTACTTTTTTATTTCATGTATGATTATATATATATATATATATATATATATTTCAAGCTAAAAATCTAGT